>CM028131.1:263437500-266125000 GCA_016271365.2 Neoceratodus forsteri | reverse complement strand
AAACAGGGCCCCCCCCCAGCTAGCCAAGGAGCTGGAGGAGGTGGCTGCTGATGGGATTGAGGCATCGAAGGTACAGTTTCATGCTGTTGTGGACTCCAGTGATGTCTTCAAGAGTCATGGCTACATCTGTGGCTCTTCGGAGGATGGCTTGGTTCAGATGTACTAGCCTCTCACAGGACACCCAGGCTAAGGCCATGGATTTTCCTGTGGTGGGTAATTCTCTGTTTGGGGAGCAGACAGAGAATTATATGAAGAAAATGGATGAGTACAGGACCACTTATAGGAGTGCTCAGGCCAAGGAGAGGCAAGCAACTCTTCAAAGGCAGCAATCTAGGGGCAGGGGCAGGCCTTTTCATAGGCCTTTTTACCAAGCACAGTCTCTTCTCCCTTTTCACAGAGGGGGTTCTTCAGAAGGAGAGGCAGAAGGGGAATGAGCAGGGCTGCATCCACTCCTCATCCTAAGGGGGTTCTGGATATTCTCAAAGCTTCTTGAAAGCCTTCCACCAGAAAGACTTATAACTACAAATGGAAAAGATTCAGCTTTTGGTGTTGCAAAAAGCATATTCCTCCAGACACTGCTGAATTGTCTATAGTTCTGGGTTATATGGTCCATCTTAATGGCCTACGCCTCAGACCAGCTACTGTCAAGGTACATTTGTCAGCTGTGTCTGCTTTTTTGTCAGTGGGAAAGTCTTCCTCACTATCATCTCATCCTGTGTTCTGTAAGTTTTTCAAAGGATTGCTTCATACCAATCCTCCCTTTAGGGATCCTGCCCCTGCCTGGGACTTAAATATTTGCATTGCTCAACTTATGCAACCTCCTTTTGAGCCTTTGTCCTCAGCAGAGCTGAAGTACTTGACTTGGAAAACTGTGTATTTTTGGTAGCCATTACCTCTGCCAGACGTATCAGTGAACTGCAAGCCTTGTCAGTGGAACCTGATTTTATCTCTCTTCATAGAGAGAAAGTGGTCCTTAGAACCAATAGGAGGTTCTTGCCCAAAGTGGTTTCAGACTTCCACTTGAATCAGTCCATGTATCTCCCTGTCTTCTTCATTGATCATTCTTCCTCAGGAGAGAGGAGGCTACACAGTCTGAATGTTAAAAGAGCCCTTGGCCACTACATAGAGCGTACTAAAGGTCACAGGTTTAATTCCCTCCAGGTATTCCTCACTTATGGGGAAGTGGGAAAGGGCAAACCTGCCACTAAGAGAACTATTACCAGGTGGATTGTGTCTTGTATACAATTCTGCTATGAGAAAGTAGGAAAGATTCCACCCTCAGGCCTGAGGGCTCACTCTACAAGAGGTGCAGCTGCTTCCCTGGCTGCTGCCAGGCATATCCCGCTCTTAGAAATTTGTCGGGTAGCCCCCTGGAAAACAGTCCATACATTTACCAAGCATTACTCTCTGGATATCCAGGTTAGGAGTGATGCTTAGTTTGGCACCGTAGTACTTCAGAGCCTATTCCTAAAGTAGGTTTTGTCCCTCCTCCATGGAGGTACTGCTTGGTAGTCTGCACTTGTCAGAATACAGCAAGACTTCGTGTTGTTTGAAGAAAAAATTACTCACCTTAGTAATTATGTTTCTTCTAATGGAGTCTTGCTGTATTCTGACCTGCCTCCCCCCTCAGAACCTGTTTTTGGTAAGTGGGGTGGGCAGGTGCAGTGTTGCACCCCAGAGGTGCCTCTTACACTCTCTCCCCTTTTTGTTTGGGTGTTTTTGTTGTTATTGTTATCCTTTATTTGGATGGGTTTTTGGTTTTGGGTTTCCTGACTTGAGTCTTTTTGGGAATCCAAAACTCCTTGCTAGTAAAAAATGTTAGTTTCCACGTAGGACAGTCAGTGAGTTTTTGCTCGTAAGAATCTGACGGTTGAGTTTCAAAGGGATGCAGACGGAGACCTCAGCCGAGCTCAGTATTCTGTGCACTGATAGAAAGTTAACCCTTTGTTCTCCGGGGCAGTTTAAAGGCTGGAGCTAACTGCAATAGTCAGAATACAGCAAGAGTCCATTAGAAGAAACATAATTACTAAGGTGAGTAATTTTTTCTTCCCTGACAAACTGGGTTGGGTACAGGACCTGTCAAGTAGTTTGTGGGAGAGGGGCAGATTTTTTTTTTTTTTTTTTAATTACTTGTTGAGTCGGGTACTGGATCCGTCAGGTTGTTTGGGGGGGGACAGATTTTTCACTTCACTGTTCTGTAATGAGCTGGATTGGCACCTGGACTTCTCAGGTAACTTTTAACTGCCCTGTTTCAGTCTGATGAGAAAAAAGGACTCTAGCCAAGGTCAGCTCATAACTTCTTGCACTGGCAGTTTTCATTGTAATAGTGTGAGCATGCATGATCTCCAATGAACCAAAAGTAATATCTCCTTGTAAATAAAACTGTTTTCATGGTTGCTGTTGAGAAAGCAACAAATCTCTGTGTCAGGCAGGTTAAAAAGAGCAAGACAAGAAAGAGGCCGCACTGGTTTTCCAGGGAAGTAGCAGAGCTTTTAAAGTAGTGGCAAAGAAGCTAGCGTTCAAAAGGTACGTCAGCACAGAAATAAGGAGGACTATTAGGAGAAGCAAAGGGAAGCAGGGAAAATAGAAAAACATTGCCAAGTCAGTCAAAAAGGGGGATAAAACATTCTTTAGGTATATATGCGAAAAGAGAAAAAACAAGGCAGGGGTTGTAAGACTTAAAGGGGAAGGAGGGGACTGTGTGGAAGAGGACCAGAACAATGCCGATATATTGAAAAAGTACTTTTGCTTAGTATTTATGAAGGAAGAGGTAGGGGATGGGCCACAGATGGGGGAGGAAAAGGGCATTAAAGGGAGGGAGGTGTACACTAGCCCTTTTACGGAGGAAAGAGACCTCAGGGAGCTAGCAAAACAAAGTGGATAAGGCAATGGGGCCACACTGGGTCCAGCCTAGGATATGAAGGGAACTCGCAGAGGAGCTGACAGCACCTGTGATGGCCCTGTTGAGCTCGTCACTGGATACGGGGGATGTCCCAGGGGACTGGAAGAGGGTGGATGTGGTCTCACTTCACAAAAGTGGAAATAGGGAGGAGGCAGGAAACTACAGACCTGTAAGTCTGACTTCAGTGGTGGGCAAAGTTATGGAAACACTGCTAAACGAAAGGATTGGGGAATACCTTGTGATCAGTGGATTACAAGATCCTGGGCAGCAAGGGTTCACAGGAAGGAGATCTTGCCAAATTAACTTGAGTTTTTTTACTGGGTTACCAGGGCAGTGGATCAGGGAGGACCGGTGGATGTGGCCTACCTGGATTTCAGTAAAGCATTTGACACTGTTCCACACAGGAGGCTGGTAAGCAAGCTGGGCAGCCTGGGAGTGGGGCCAGAGGTAGTAAATTGGATGCGTAGTTGGCCAAGTAACAGGAGTCAAAGGGTGTTGGTAAATGGGATTCACTCAGAAGAAGGCAAGGTAACAAGTGGGGTGCCACAGGGGTTAGTACTGGAACCGGTCCTCTTTAGTGTCTTTATTAGCGACATCGCAGAAGGGCTGGAAAGGAAGGTATGCCTGTTCGTGGATTGCACAAAAATCTCCAACAGAGTGAACACACCAGGAGGGGGGAGGGAATGAGGGAAGGTCTGAAAAGCTGGAAGATTGTTCAAATGCTTGGCAACTAGGTTTCAATGCTAAAAAGTGCAAAATTATGCACATAGGGCACAAGAACCCTGAGGCAGTGTACCAAATGGAGGGAAGTGATGACAACCACAAAACAGGAAAGGGACTGGGGGGTGGGGTCCATCATATCTGATGACCTGAAGGTAGCAAAGCAGTGTGACAAGGCTAGTAGAATGCTGAGGTGCATAGGAAGGGGTATCACGAGCAGAAAGAGGGAGGTACTGTTACCCCTGTATAGATTGATGGTGGTACCCCACCTGGAGTACTGTGTCCCGTACTGAAGGCCCCATCTCCGGAAAGACATTGATCAAGTGGAAGCGGTCCAGAGGAGGGCAACCAAAATGGTACACGGCCTGCATCAGAATTCCTACTAGAAAAGTCTCCGAGAAATAAGTACTCTTTAGAAGAGAGGCGGGATAGGGGAGACGTGATAAAGAGGTTCAAGTACCCCCCCAAAGGTATAAATGGGGTACAGAAGGGTGGTATTTTACAGAGAAAGAGATGCTCGTGGACAAGAGGACATGACATGAGGCCGGAGGAGGGGGGAGGCTTAGAGGAGATGTAAGAAAGTACTTCACAGAAATGGTGGTGAGCATCTACAACCGACTCCCAGCAGAGATGGTGGGTGCAAGAATGGTGGACGGGATCCAAGCAGCATAGGATAGACACAAGGGGACCTTAGTACCAGGGCTGGGGGTGGGGGGAGCAGTAAAGGCCAGAGATCAGGTAGGGTCTGCAGTAGAACAGTAGGTAGGGAATTTTAGGGTAGACTGGCTGGGCCAAGAGATCATTTTCTGCCAACAACAATCTCTGTGTTTCTAAATTGCTCTTCTTGGCTGCCTCTTGCTCAAGCAACTGATCTCTCCCCACCCCCTTTTGTTTTCTCAGTCTTTGGCCATGCTACTTGGATTGACTGGAGACTCAGCTGTTTCTTCATTATACCGAGGGGCTGGGAGAGATCATTGCTATTTCTTACTAACATGAAATGTTTGTGCATACGAACATATGAAGAAGCAAGCAGAAGAAGCCATTTGGTCTTTCTAGTCTGCTGGTATTGTAGGGTCCATAGCTTGAGCTGCTGTCCCTGCCTCTCCTCCTCCACTCCTACAATCCTCCCTACCCATGATCCTTACCTTCCCCCTATGCCTATCCCAGCCTCTCTTGAAGCTGCCCACTGTCTCTGAGACCACCTCTCCTGGCAGTGCATTCCAAGTGTCCACCACCCTCTCTGTGAAAAAGTGCTTCCTGAACTCCCCCCAAACCACCTCCTCCAGCTTAAGATTATGCCCCCATATGTTATGGTTACCACTCAGCTTGAAGAGACCTTCCTTATACACCTTATTTATCCTATTTAAGTACTTGAAGGTCCCAATCAAGTCCCCCTCTGTCTCCTTCCCTCCAGGGAGTACATCATGTTCAGTGCCCTCAACCTCTCCTTGTATGCCTTACCCTGCTGACTCCCTGTCATCTTTGTAGCCCTCCTCTGGACCTTCTCCAGTAGGTTAATGCCCTTTTTGAGGTGTAGGTCCCAGTACTGAACTCCATACTCTAGATGTGGCCTCACCAGTAGCCTGTACAAGGGCAGTATAACATCCTCTCTGGAGACTGCCATTGCATTGTACTGTAGTACTTCCTCTGTGAGCTGATTCATTGTCATTCTTGTCTTCATAGTTTGGGGTGGGGGGGTGTTAGCTAAACAACCGGAGGACTTACTCAGTGCATCACCTTCTGTAGGTCAGCTGCACGTTCACGAGAGTTTAGCTACTTGTTCAACATGTTCGCTTGTTTAACAGGTTTCATGCACGCTTCCTTGTAGCCAGTAGAAGTTAGCAAAGCATTAGACGGCCACAAGGAGTAGCAGCAGGCGTATCCCAGTACCATTCAGTGGGACAGCTGCAGAACACTTCCTGGGTCTTGATCCCAATAGGAACCGGTCTCCTAGAAAGACCTAACAAAAAAGAAAAAGGAGGGGGAAAAAAAAGAAATCTGAGCCTTTTTTTTTTTTTTTCTTTTTCCTTTTTAGCTCTAACCACTCCAAATGCCACCGACTCTACTGTGAATGTGAATGAGTTGGCAGCTTCACTAGCGTAGGCGGAAGCAAGAGTGACAGTTACTATAGCAATGCAGTGGCTTCTTTTATAGATAAACCCAGAACTATGAAAATCTGGAAAAGGAAAAAGCAAGAGACACTCACAAGTATATTGAAAAGAGAGCCATACATCCCATCTAAATGAAGTTTTCCTAATCAGTGGCAGCAGGTCCCGTCTCTCATTAGATCGTGGTGAGTAGTGCCCCCTAGTTGTACCATTCACATAGCCTCCATTTTAAGGATTAAAGTATCTAAATCTCCACCCCTTTACTCCAGTTTCACTTTTTCCATCCCCACAAAATAAAATTTTGTGATTCAAACACCATGAAGTCTTGCTATATTATAACAATAGCAGTCAGCCACTGCAGCTGAACTGCCCCGGAGAGGAAGGAGTTAACTCCAGAAGATCTGGAGTTCTACAGCGCTAGGGCGCTGTGCCCAAAGCTCTATCTGGCAGTTTCAAATGAAACTGTCAGATTCTTTACTCCGCTTCACTGAACAGTCGCTCCGGAGATCAGCTCCTTCAGCTCGGTTCATTCTCGGTTCAAGAGAGTAGTTTTCGGTTCATTTGAACCGCAAAAGTCATTATTTTACGCATTTCGGTTCTAAAGCTCTATCTGGTAACCGTAAGTACAAAAATTCAAGTCTGTGTGGAAAATTAATTATCGGTTCGGTTTTGAACCGATCACTGTTTTTTCTGCCTTTTAAACTGTACTGTGGGTTTTAGAGTGCGGTTCCCGTTCTTATTTGTTCTAAAAACCGAAATTATTACGGTTTTTTCAATACCCGTGACACGGTGTTAGAACTCGATAAGGGTGTCTTGCCTGGCACTGCCATCAAAAGGGCAAGTTTTTGGTTAGGCTGGCATTATGTCTGAGAAACCCAAAAGAAAACCGGCCCACTGGGTTTCAACACTTAGATGTCTGTGGGGACGCCTTTGCCAGGCTGACCCACACACCACTTGTGTCTATTGTCTGGGGCTGACCACCTCCTGTCAGACTGCCAGGTGTGTAAAAATTTCCTGCAGCCACCCTGGAGAAGAGATTGGGCGGCTCAGGGGACGAGAAACCAAAAGTCCGCTGACCGGATGGCAGCCGGTTCAGTACCCACTGGACCAGAGGGAGTGCCTCTGACCAGGGCGAGACTCTCCGGCAAAGGAAGACTGGTTCAGAGGAACCAGTCCCAAGTAAAAGACAAAGAAATCAGGAGGTTTGGAGTCCAGAATTGTGTCTCCAACTGCTGCAGAGATAGCTAAAGCCATTCAGATTGTCCAGTCACTGTCTCAGGGATCTGTAGAACCACCAACAGTTGGTAAAAGGTTGGTTCGTTCAGTCCCAGTGGTTCAGGATTTTGAAGTTGAGGATTTTTATGAACCACAGGAGGGGGAGGAGGAATTTGATCAATATATGTGGCTGGGAGGGTCTGGACGTGCCCATTGAACTGGGCATTTCTCCAGACAGACCTTTAGAATCTCCCCCTATTCTGTCTGAGTCCTCTTCTTTCTTTATTTTTTACAAAAAGGTTGCAGAAACCCTCCAGCTTCCTTTAGAGGAGGCTGTGGATGAGCAAGAGGAGCCTGATTATGTGGAAATGATGGATATTCCAGAGTCTAGGAGGTTGTCTATTCCTTTGCATAAGTCATTTAGGAAGCAAACAACAAAGATTTTAAAAATCCTCATTCTGTCCCTCCTGTAGATAAAAAATGGACAGAAGGTATACTTTGTCAGGCTCGGATACAGACTTCCTTATTGAGCAGTGTAGTCATGTAGGTGTGGTACAAGCTGCAGCCTGTGACAAGGCTAATATTCCTCTGGCCTCACATCCTCTGACAAGAGTTCTAGGAAGATTGATGCCATGGCGAAGAAGCGGTATATGGCAGCTTCTTTCAGGACTCAGGCAGGCAAATTATATGGCTTATGTGGCTAGATATCAAATCTAGGTGGGACACAGTATTGCAGTTAGCCAAGCAGGCCCATGGCCAGCTGGCTAGTGAGTTGGAACAGGTGGCTGCTGATGGCATTGAAGCCTCTAAAGTTCAATTTCATACTGCTGTTGATGTTAATGATGTTTCCTCCAGGGTCATGGCCACTTCTGTAGCTTTCCGTAGGTTGGCATGGCTCAGATGCACTAATCTGTCCCAAGATACTCAGTCAAAGGCTATGGATTTTCCGTAGTGGAAATTCTCTGTTTGGGGAGCAAACAGAAAATTATATAAAAAGATGGATGAATACAGAACTACCTACAAAAGTGCCCAGGCTAAGGAGAAGCATGCCATGCCACAAAGGCATGCTCCCAGAGGTAGGGCAGACCCTTTTCAGGCCTTTTTGCAATTTCAAGCCTCCTCTGCTGTCTCGAGAGGTTTCTTCAGAGGCAGGGGTAGGCGTGGCGCAAGTAGACAGTCTCCTCCCTCAGCCTAAGGCTGTTGCTAAGCAGGCACCCTGATGGGGTGCCCAGGGCCGATTCTCCTGTACCAGTGGGGGCAGGTTGGCCTATTTCAGCCAGAGCTGGCTGTCCCTAACTTCGGACAGATGGGTTCTGGAGGTAATAGGCCAGGGTCTGGTTCTCAGCTTCAGATATTTTCCAAAGATGAGAGCCAGGCATTTCTACTGCAAATCCTTCAGAAGCCCTTGCTTTGGAAGCAGAGGTTTCTTCTTCTGGTCTGCAAAGCAGTGGAAAGGGTTCCTCCTTGCCATCAGGGCAAGGGGCTTTATTCAAGATACTTTCTTACCCCAAAAGACAGGAGAATGGCGGCCCATTCTGGATTTAAGATACTTGAACAAGCATCTGTTGAAACCAAAGTTCAAAATGTTAACTCTGGCAATGATATTGCCTTCCCTAAGCCAGGGACTGGCTAGCTTCCTGGACCTCAAGGATGCCTATTTTCATGTTCTGATCAGGCCTTCCCACCGAAAGTACCTCAGGTTCGAACTGCCCTCAGGCCACTACCAGTTCAGGGCAATGCCCTTCGGCCTTACCTCTGCGCCAAGGGTATTCACAAAATGCCTCGCTGTAGTAGTGGCTCATTTAAGAAGGCAAGGGGTTGCTGTGTTTCTCTACCTGGACGACTGGCTCATTGTGGGTCAGTCTCCAGGTCAGGTGAAATCCCACTTGCAAGTCACCCAGCAGCTTCTCACTTCTGGGATTCCTGCTAAACTTACCAAAGTCAGTTCTGGAACCAGTTCAGGCCCTAACTTTCATAGGCGCAGAATTGAACACAAGGTTAGCCAGGGCCTTTCTTCCCTCGGAAAGGGTGGACAGACTCATCGCCCTGGCATCCTCCTTTACCCTGCGTGGTCTCTCGACCAGCAAGGCATTTTCTGCAACTCCTCGGGCACATGGCTGCTTCCACAGCTGTTGTGCAGGGAGCAAGATTCCAGATGAGGACATTCAGTTCCATTTGAGGGCCTATTGGTCTCAGAGGAAGGACACCTTTACCAAATTGGTCCCAGTTACTCAAACCCTGATCCTGGCCTTACACTGGTGGCAGGATCAAAGCAATCTGAAACAAGGGGTTCCTTCATTCCATTTCTCCCTCCCTCACCCTCACCACGGATGCCTCCCTGTTAGGGTGGGGGGCTCACCTGGGCGACCTTACCACTCAGGGAGTGTGGTCTCCTCAGGAATCTCTGCTCCACATCAATCTTCTGGAACTCAGAGCTGTCTTTTTAGCTCTTTGGGTCTTTTCAGATTCTGTCCAGAACAAAGTGGTTCAAGTCAGGACAGACAATACCACCACAATGTGGTACATCAACAAGCAAGGGGGCACTCGGTCTTCAGCCTTGTGCACCGAAGCAATGAAGTTGTGGTCTCTGGCTTATTCCCTGAACACCTCCCTGATAGCGGTTCATCTCCCAGGGAAGGACAATGTGCTGGCGGACGCCCTCAGCAGAATTTCTCAGGGCCATCACGAATGGGCTCTGAATCCCACAAGTACTGGGGTCTGTCTTTGCCAGTTGGGCACTCCTCAGATAGATCTTTTCGCGGCCCCAGACAACCACCAACTTCCTCTTTTTTGCTGCAGGCCTCCAGTACTGGGCTCAGTCCCTCTGGATGCCTTTCTGTTGGATTGGAAAGGGAAGTTCCTGTATGCCTTCCCCCCCTTTCCTCTCCTTTTCAGGGTACTAGTGAAAATCAGATCTCAACCTTGCAGAGTGATTCTGATTGCCCCAGATTGGGCCAGACAGCCCTGGTACCCTCTGCTCCTGTCCCTGGCAGTCCACCCTGCCCTGAGCCTGCCCAGAGTTCACGACTTACTGGCCTGTGCACAGGGGAGAGTGTGGTATCCGGACCTCAAGTCCCTCCACCTCAAGGCTTGGCTCTTGAGGAGCTAGAATTTGCTGATTTACACCTTTCTCAAGGTGTTATGGATATTTTAAAGGCTTCAAGGAAGCCTTCCACTAGAACCACTTATAATTCTAAGTGGAAGAGGTTTTCCATCTGGTGCTCTGAGGCAGATTACCCCAGAATCTGCTGATCTTCCCATTCTACTGGACTATTTGGTCCATCTGAATTCCCTAGGCCTTAGACCAGCTACCCTGAAGGTTCATCTGGCAGCTGTCTCTGCTTTTGTGTCAGCAAGGAAGCCTGCCTCCTTTCTTCTCACCCTGTGTTCTCCAAGTTTTTAAAGGGTTACTTCACACTAACCCTCCTTTCGGGAACCAGCTCCCGCCTGGGACCTGAATATTTGCATTGCTCAGTTAATGCAACCCCCCTTTGAGCCTCTGTCTTCAGCAGAACTCAAGTATTTAACTTGGAAAACCGTTTTCTAGTAGCTATCACCTCTGCCAGACGCATAAGTGAGTTACAGGCCCTGTCAGTGGAAGAAGATTTTATCTCTTTCCACAGAGATAAGGTAGTCCTTAGGACTAATAGAAAGTTTTTGCCTAAGGTGGTTTCTGATTTCCACCTGAATCAATCTATCTCCCTCCAGTATTTTTTCACTGAGCATTCTTCCTCAGGTGAGAGGAGACTGCACAGCTTGGATGTCAAAGGGCATTAAGTTACTATCTAGAGCGCACCAGAGGTCATAGGTTGAATCCCTCCAACTGTTTCTTACCTATGGCGAGGTTGGCAAGAAACCTGCCACTAAGAGAACAATTGCAAGGTGGATTGTCTCTTGTATCCAATTTGTTATCAGAAACTGGGTAGAGTACCCCCTCAGGTTGAGGGCCCTCCACCAGGGTACAGCTGCGTCTCTAGCGGCGGCTAGAGACTTTCCTATTCTGGAAGTTTGTCAAGCTGCTACCTGGAAGACAGTTCACACCTTTGCAAGCATTATTCCCTGGATGTCCAGTCCAGGAGAGATGCTCGGTTTAGCACAGCTGTGCTTCAGAGCCTATTTCCTAAGTAGGTTCTGACCCTCCTCCATGGAGGTACTGCTGTGTAATCTGCTATTGTTATAATATAGCAAGACTTCATGGTGTTTGAAGAAAAATTACTCACCTTAGTAATTGCTTTTCTTCTCATGGAGTCTTTGCTATATTATAACCACCTCCTCCTGCCCCTCTCAGAACTCCTACTTGGGTAGAGGTGGCAAATTGTGCAAGCACTGTGTCATGCCATTTTAGTTTTCCCTAACCCTGTTTTCCTTTGGGTTAGGGATCTAGATTGTTCATTTAGGTTATTTTTATTGCCCCTTCTTGGACTTGAGTCTTGGGGGAAGGGGTTCTATGTGCTTGTCAGGTGGTGAAAGCGAACCATAATACCATCAATCTTTGTTATTATGGTTCTGGGTGTTTCTTTGTTGTTTATATTGTTATTACTACTAGTAGGTAGCCATAGGCTAGTGTAGTTTTTCCACACAGACTTTTTCCGTCCTTTGATGTTGGCTTCAGAAGATCTGACAGTTTCATTTGAAACTGCCAGATAGAGCTTTGGGCACAGCGCCCTCGCGCTGTAGAACTCCAGATCTTCTGGAGTTAACTCCTTCCTCTCCGGGGCAGTTCAGCTGCAGTGGCTGACTGCTATTGTTATAATATAGCAAGACTCCATGAGAAGAAAAGCAATTACTAAGGTGAGTAATTTTTTCTTCTTGGGGTCTGGTTGGGGAATTCACGTGTAGGGACAGGGCACTGATGTCAACTCTTCTTTGTATAACCCGGATGTGTACACCTACAGTTATCTTAAATGTGCAGTCTTCCTCACATAAAGGGCCCCACTTAGACAATTAGCAAAATAAACTATGTGATTAGTCAGTGATTAAAATGTCTGATTTCAGTTTTCCTAGCATTTACCGAAGTAAAGTGGCAGATTTTCTTCATCACAGGGCAGCGTGTGCACCTGCAGCATGTAAAATTCCCATTAGGTAAGCTTGGAAGCCATGTGTGATGTATTCTGCCTGTGCTAGCTTGCAAGCTGGTCTCATTAAATGCGTTTAAACATCTTGTTGCCAAGTATACAAATTAACGTTTGCCACTGTTTGTTTCTCAGCTTAGACCTTTTAGGCTTTGATCTCCTTCTGATCCTCCCCCTGATCCTATCATGTAACTCCTCTCTGTTCTCCTTTAAATCTCCAATATGTATGCCCCTTCCCCTTCCTCTCATGTTCCATTTCCTTGGCCCATATTCAAACAACATGAAGTCTTACTGTATTCTGACTATTGCAGTGATCACCAACTTTTGAACTGCCCCGGAGAACAAAGAGTTAACTTTCCATGCAGGGCATGGAACGCTGAGCTCGAGCTCGGTTGAAGCCTCTGTCTGCTGTTGTTTAAACTCCAACCGTCAGATTCTTTACTCCACCTCACTGAACAGTCGCTCCGGAGATTTCTCCTTCGCTTGGTTCAAAAAAGTAGGTTAAAGTGTCGTTTTTTTCACTCGGTTTCTACTGAATTTCTGCTACTGAACCTGTCGGTTTAAGTCTCTGTCTGTGGTACCGTGAGTACTAGATAGGTTTTGTATTAGTTTTCTGTGTGGAACTTGTAAACATTGGATCAGTTTGGTTTGAACCGATCAGGTTTGTGTTAAAAAACTTCTGTCTTTATTAGAGTGTGGTAACCGGTTGTATCGGTTCTTAAAAAAAAAAAAAACAAAAAAAAACAGATTTGATTAGTTTTTTCCAAGACCCGTAACTACGGTCAGGAACCGATAGGGGTGTCTTGCCTGGCGGATTGCTGAAAAAAGGGTAAGTTGTGTTTAGGATTGGCCATGTCTGAGAAACCCAAGAAAAAAACCGGGCCCACTGGGTTTCAGCACTGTAGTGTGTGTGGGGAAGCCTTTGCTAAGGCTGATCCCCACACCACCTGTGTTTATTGTCTGGGGTTTGACCACCTCAGTTCAGACTGCCAAATTTGTAAAAGTTTTCCCAAAGCTACCCTGGATAAGAAAGTAGGTAGACTGCGGGAAGGAGACGAGAAGTCCGCTGACCCGGATGGCCAGCCTGGTTCGGTTCCGACCGAATCAGAAGGAGTGCCCTCTGACCAGGGTGAAACTTCTTCGGAAAAAGGAGAACCGATTCTGAGGAGTCTGTTCGGTTAAAGAAAGAAAAGGAAAAATCATCCTGTTCAATCCACAAGTTCTTTCTCCGACCGCTGATGAGATAGCCAAAGCGATAAGGATAGTTCAGTCGCTAACTTCGGTTCTGGCCGAACCGGCACCATCTGTCAGGGGCTCGGTTCGGTTGGTTCCCCCGGTTCCGGATTATACTTTAGAAGAATTTTATGAACCGGAGGAGGAGGAGGGAGAGTATGAAGATAATGATGGTGATTATGAAAGTCTGGATGTGCCTATTGACCCGGACATCTCCCCAGACAGACCTTCAGGTGTTTCTCCTCCTAGGCTTTCTGAGCCCCCTTCCCACATTATGTTTTATAAGAAAGTGGCTGAAACCCTCCAGCTTCCTATGGAAGAAGCAGTAGAGGATCAGGAGGAGCCTGATTTTGTTGAGATGATGGACATCCCAGAGTCCAGGAGATTGTCTATTCCCCTCTATAAATCTTTTGGGAAACAGACATTTAAAATTCTAAAACTCCTAATTCCATACCTCCTGTGGACAGAAGAATGGACAAGAGGTATACCCTTTCAGGCTCAGACACGGAGTTCCTTTCCCAGCAGTGCAGCCATGTTGGGGTAGTGCAGGCTGCTGCCTGTGATAAGGCAAATATTCCCTTGGCTTCACACCCCCTAGATAAGGACTCCAGGAGGATTGATGCCATGCCAAAGAAACAGTACATGGCAGCATCTTTGGGACTCGGGCAGGCTAACTATATGGCCTACACAGCTAGATACCAGAAGTCCAGGTGGGACACTGTGCTGGCTCTAGCTAAACAGGCCCCTGACTAGCTTGCCAAGGAGCTGGAGCAGGTGGCTGCGGATGGGATTGAGGCATCCAAGGTGCAATTTCATGTTGCTGTGGACTCCAATGATGTTTCATTTTAGAGTCATGGCTACATCTGTGGCCCTTCGGAGGATGGCTTGGCTCAGATGTACTAGCCTATCGCAGGATACCCAGGCTAAGGCCATGGATTTTCCTGTCATTGGTAATTCTCTGTTTGGGGAGCAGACAGAGAATTACATGAAGAAGATGGCAGTACAGGACCACCTACAGGAGTGCTCAGGCCAAAGAAAGGCAAGCCACTCCTCAGAGGCATCATTCCAGGGGCAGGGGCAGGCCCTTTCAAAGGCCTTTTTACCAAGCCCAGTCCTCCTCTTCTGCTTATGCTCAGAGGGGGTTCTTTAGAGGGAGAGGCAGACTGGGTATGAGCAGGCCTGCTTCCACCCCTCAGCCTAAAGCCCCTGCCAAGCAGACACCCTGATGGGTCTGCCCAGGCCGATTCTCCAATACCTGTAGGGGGCAGGCTGGCTTACTTTGTCCAGCACTGGAAGTCTTTAACATCAGACAAGTGGGTCCTAGAAGTAGTAAGCCAGGGACTGGTTCTCGGCTTCAGAAAATTTCCCAAGATGAGAACCAGATCCTTTGCACCTGCAAATCCATCAGAGACCCTTGCCCTAGAGGCAGAGGTTTCTTCCCTCTTGGCTCTCAGAGCCATAGAAAGGGTTCTTACCCTGCACAGAGGCAAAGGATTGTACTTCAGGTACTTCCTAACCCCCAAAAAGACAGGAGAATGGTGGCCCATCCTGGGTCTGAGATATCTAAACAAGCACTTTTTTTAAAGCCAAAATTCAAAATGGTGACTCTGGGAATAATTCTGCCCTCTCTAAGGCCAGGGGACTGGCTAGCCTCCCTGGACCTCAAAGATGCCTATTTTCGCATTCCCATCAGGTGCTCCCACAGAAAGTACCTCAGGTTCGAGTTGCCCTCAGGCCACTATCAATTCAGAGCAATGCCCTTTGGCCTAACATCAGCCCCAAGGGTGTTCACAAAGTGCCTGGCGGCAGTGGTTGCTTTCCTTAGAAGAAAGATCTCCATCTTTCCATACTTGGACGACTGGCTCATAGTAGGTCAGTCTCCAGACCAAGTCAAGTCACATCTTCAGGTAACTCTGCAAGTGCTCACTTCCTTAGGATTTCTCCTAAACCTTCCAAAGTCAGTTCTCGAGCCAGTGCAGCTCCTCACCTTTATGGGCAGAGCTGGATACAATAAGAGCAAAAGCCTTCCTTCCCCTGGACAGGGCAAGGACTCTTGTAGATTTGGCCTCCTCTTTCACCCTTCAGGTGTCTCGACCAGCAAGGCACTTCTTGCAGCTCCTGGGCCATATGGCAGACTCTACAGCAGTGGTCCAGGGGGCAAGATTCCAGATGAGGGACATTCAGTTCCACTTAAGAGCCTTCTGGTCCCAAAGAAAGGATTCCCTTACCAAACTAGTCCCAGTAACTCGAACCCTGATCCAGGATTTGCAGTGGTGGCAGGATCAGGACAATTTAAGACGGGGAGTTCCTTTTGTCACTCAGCCTCATTCACTAATCCTCACCACAGGATGCCTCCCTCTTGGGCTGGGGGGCCCGCTTGGGGGATCTTACCACCCAAGGGCTGTGGTCACCTCAAGAATCTCTGCTTCACATCAATCTCTTGGAACTCAGAGCAGTGTTTCTGGCACTGCAAGCTTTTTCCAAATCTGTACAGAACAAGGTGGTCCAGATCAGAACAGACAATACCACCACAGTGTGGTACATCAGCAAGTAAGGAGGCACTTGGTCTACGGCCTTGTGCACAGAAGCAATGAAGTTGTGGTCTCTGGCCTATTCCCTGCAAAACTCTCTGATAGCAGTTCACCTCCCAGGGAAGGACAATGTCCTAGCAGATGCTCTCAGCAGGATATCTCGAGGCCACCACGAATGGTCCCTAGATCCCCTAATTTTGAAAGTGATTTTCTCCAGATGTAGCACTCCACAGATAGATCTTTTTGCAGCCCCAGACAATCACCAACTTCCTTTCTTCTGTTGCAGACCCCCAGTCTTGGGCTCAGTTCCCCTGGATGCTCTGGTTCTGAATTGGGAAGGGAAGTTCCTGTGTGCTTTCCCCCCCTTCCCTCTCCTGTTCAAGGTGCTAGTCAAGATCAGGTCTCAACCATGCAAAGTGATTCTGATTGCTCCAGACTGGGCCAGACAGCCCTGGTATCCACTGTTGCTGTCCTTAGCAGTCCACCTTCCCCTGTCTCTTCCCAGGAATTACAACCTGTTGACATCCTCTCAAGGAAGGATTTGGTATCCGAATCTCAAATCTCTCAATCTCAAGGCCTGGCTCTTGAAGAGTTAGAGTTTGCTGATCGGCACCTCTCTCAAGATGTTCTGGATATTCTTAAGGCTTCTCGAAAGCCTTCCACCAGAAAGTCTTACAACTCCAAATGGAAAAGGTTCACTATTTGGTGTTCTAATAAGCATATTTCTCCAAAATCTGCTGGGTTGTCTACAGTCCTGGACTATATGGTTCATCTTAATGGCTTGGGACTTAGACCAGCTACACCCAAAGTGCATCTGGCAGCTGTTTCTGCCTTCTTGTCAGCAGGCAAGCCCATCCTGTATTTTTTTAAATTCTTCAAGGGATTGCTGCACACCAGTCCTCCCTTCAGGGACCCTACTCCTGCTTTGGACCTTAATGTTTATATTGCTCAGCTTGTGCAACCCCGCTTTGAGACGTTGTCCTGCAGAGCTTAAGTACTTGACTTGGAAAACTGTGTTTTTGGTAGCCATTACCTCTACTAGGCGCATCAGTGAATTGCAAGCCCTGTCAGTGAAGCCTGATTTCATCTCTTTCCATAGAGATAAAGTGGTCCTAAGAACTAACAGGAAGTTTTTGCCTAAGGTGGTTTCAGATTTCCACCTTAATCAGTCTGTCTCTCCCTGTTTTCTTCACTGACCATTCCTCCTCTGGAGAGAGGAGGTTGCACAGCCTGGACGTAAAAGGGCCCCAGCTACTACATAAGCGCACAAGGGTCACAGGTTTGAGTCCTCAGTTGTTCCTCACTTACGGAGAGGTCGGTGGAGCAAACCTGCCACTACAAGATCTATTGCCAGGTGGATTGTCTCTTGTATACAATTCTGCTATGAAAATTGGGTGGAATCACCCTTAGGCCTGAGGGCTCACTCACTAGAGGTACAGCTGCTTCCCTGGCTGCTGCCAGGGATATTCCTATCTTAGAAATCTGTCAAGCAGCCACCTGGAAAACAGTCCATACATTCACCAAGCATTACTTTCTGGATATCCAGGCTAGGAGTGATGCTCGGTTTGGCACAGCAGTACTTCAGAGCCTCTTTCCAAAGTAGGTTCTGTCCCTCCTCCATGGAGGTACTGCTTGGTAGTCTGCAATAGTCAGAATACAGCAAGACTTGAATGTTGCTTGAAGAAAAAATTACTCACCTTAGTAATGTTGTTTCTTCTAATGGAGTCTTGCTGTATTCTGACCTCCCCCCCCCCCCGCCTCCCCTCTCAGAACCTGGTTTTTGGGATGTACGAACATACGACATCTGCCAACAGATAAAGGCCTAGAGGTCTATCAAGTCTGCTCGAATGTGCAGCTAGCACCCCTTATTCTGCAGCTGCCCCTCCCTTCCCCTTCATTAACTCTCCCCCTTGTCCTGTGCCATCCTCATTTGAAGTAGTCCACTGTTCTACTGCATACCACTTCAGCAGGTAACGCATTCCACCCAGCCAGCACCCTCTCTGTAAAAAAGTGTCTCCTCCTCTCCCTCCTGAACCTTCCTCGCTCCAGTCTCATATCATGGCCCCTGGTGGCCCTCCCCTCCCTGACTTTGAACAGCCCCTCTGTACTTGTCTTGTTTATTCTTTTCATGTATTTAAAGGTTTCAATCATGTCACCTCTGTCTCTCTCTCCTCCAGTGAGTACATGTTCAACTCCTTCAACCTCCTCTCGTATGATAAGTCCCCAGCCCCTTGATCATCTTTGTCGCTCGCCTGCACCCCTCCAGTAACTTAATGTCCCTCTTTAGATACGGGAGCCAGTACTGCGCAGTATTCCAGGTGTGGTCTAACTAATGACCTATACAGTGGCAGAATCACCTCCTCCTCCTCGGGATATACCCCTTGCAATACAACCCAGCATTTTGTTGGCCTTTGCAGCTGCCTTCTTACATTGTGCCGAGTTGTTCATTGACCTGTAATGAGCACACCCAGATCCTTCTCCTCCTCTGTCTGTGCTAGCTGCACTCCCCCTAGCTGGTAACTCCTCCTTGGGTTCTTCATCCCAAAATGCAGCACCTTGCACTTTTTGCATTAAAGCCCAGTTGCCAGGTGTCTGACCAGGTTTCAAGCTTTGCCAGATCATCCTGCAACCCCTGCCATCCCCTAGGTCATCCACCACCGCGCCTACCTTGGTATCAGCAAGCGGACTGATCTTGCTCTTGATGTCCCATGATATGTCTGCAATGAATATCCCAAACACTGGTCCCAACACTGAGCCCTGTGGAACACCGCTCGTCCTGCCCTTTGGTGTGAGCTCCCCACCCACCACCACCCTCTGTTGCCTTCCCTGCAGCCAGTTTCCTACCCATCTCACCAGCTTTGCACTCGCCCCTGTGCCTGCTAACTTCCTTACCAGCCTTCCATGTGGCACTGAGTCGAATGCCTTACTGAAGTCCAGATACAGGACATCCACTGCATGACCCTTGTCCAGTTGCCTAGTTACCCAGCCATAGAACTCGACCAGGTTGGTTTGGCAGGATCTGCCACGTATGAAGCCATGCTGTCTGGTGTCCTGTTGTCCTTTGGCCTCTAGGAGGGCCACCAGCCTCTCCTTCAGGATAGTCTCCATTAGCTTACCCTCAGTGGATGTGAGGCTCACTGGTCTGTAGTTTCCCGGTTCATCCTTGGGGCCGCTCTTGTGGAGGGGCACCACATGAGCCATCCTCTAGTCCTGATGTACACACCCCGAATGTAGTGAAGCATTAAATAGGTCTGCCAACGGTCCTGCAAGGACCTCTGCCAGCTCCTTTAGTATCTTGGGGTGGATGCCATCTGGGCCTGGCACCTTGTCCACCCACAGTGCCTTCAAACCCTCTCGAACTCTGCTTTCCATGATTTCCCCATCTGTCACCAATTTCCCCCCTGCTTCTGCCATTTCTCCCACCTTGGGTGTCACCCCCCTCTTCTCTTTAGTGAATACTGAGCAGAAGTACTCATTTAGTGCTTCCGCCTTATCGCACCCTGCTTCCACCCAACCCCCCTCCTTCCTAATCCTTACTGTGTGGTACTTACAGCTCCTTTTCTCCCTGATGTACTTAAAGAAGTCCTTCTTCCCTTTGTTAATGCCTTGTGCCAGCCTGAGTTCCGTAGATGCTTTGGCTCCCCTTACTGCCCTTGTCACCTCCTTCGATTCTGTCAAGTACTCCTCCCTGTCCTCCCCCTCCCTGTTTTCTTGTACTTCCTAAAGGCAGCTCTTTTCCTCCTTACCTTTTCCATGACCTCCTTGCTCAACCAGATAGGTTTCTAGCCCTAGCCTTCTTGCTCTGGGCTTTGCAGCAGGTTTGGTTGCCTCCACTATCCCCAGCTTTATGAGGTTCCCACCTCTGGTTAGTGTCCATACTAGATTGAATTCTGCCAGAGTACCCTTTTACCACTTCCCCCTCCCAAAGTCGGCCCTCCTGAAGTCCAGCACTCTTGTGCCAGATTCCACCCTTCCTTGCCCATATCCAGTGTGAGCCATACTGAGTGGTGGTCACTCCTGACAGCGTTCCTCCACTGTAAGTCTCTCTCAAAGTCCCCATTTGCCAGCACAAGGTCAAGGGTATTTGTAATCTGGTTGGTTCACTGACCATTTGCAGCAGGAAGCTGTCCTGGAAGGCATCCTGCAGTACCTTCTCCTTCTGTTCCTGGTTGTTGGGGTGCTCCAGTCCACTCCTGCATGTTGAAGTCCCCACAATCACCACACTACCCTTCTCGAGGTCCTCCTGATCTGTCCCGCTAGTTCCCTGTCTAACTCCTCCGCCTGAGATGGTGGCCTGTACACCACTCCCATTCTAAGAATCCTATTCTTGGAATCCTGGATTTTCATCAAAGTGACTCCATTTTCACCTTCCTCCCTTACACACTTCAGTCCTTTCTTCACATGTAGTGCCACCCCTCCTTTCCCAATCACCCTGTCCCTACAGAAATAATCTGTACCCTGGTACAGACAGGTCCCAGTCATTGTATTGGGTGGCCCTTGTTTCCGTGATGACTGCAATGTCCACCTCTCCCTCTGCCATGAGAACCTGTAACTCTGCAGTTTTCCTCCCAAGGCTCCTAGCATTAAGGGTAACCACCTTCCACCCCCATCCTGCCCTCCTTTCCTAACATTACCAACAGTATTTGCCATTTGTCCTTTGTCACTGTTATGGGGGGTAAGCGCATATGGTTTCCCAACCTGTGGTCTCTGCATATCTCTACCCCAACTGCCACCCCCCACTCCTAGTTTAAATTCCCAACTTCCTCTATGTACTCCTCCATCCTCTGTTTCAACACTTTCTTTCCTCCTCACTCAAGTGTAGTCTGTCCTGGCATAGAGACTACTGTCCTCCCAGGTCCCTCCCCACCCCCAACAGCCCATACCCTTTAGCACAACACCAGGTTCTTAGCCATCCATTAAATTCCTCTATTCTCAGCTTTCTTTGTTGTGTTTGCCTTTGGCACAGGAAGTATCTCTGAAAAGTTACTGATCTTCCTGCCCCCTCACATAATTGTGCTAGTTCCTCACGCCTCCTCTGGACTGTATCTACTGTCTTGTCAGCCAGGTCATTTGTCCCAAGATGTGTAATTAAATGAGGCTTGTCCCTACCCCTTCTAGCATATTTCAGAACAGACTGTCCCACCCATTCCGCTGTCATTCCTGGCATGGCCTCCACCCAAATGCGACTATGCCTCCCCCCCTTGCTACCCCACCTAACTCCTCTTAGTATTGAGTCCCCCAGCACTAAGATTCCACCCCTTACTCCTGCTTGCTTCCATTCATCTCTCTCTCTCTCATTTCCAGCTCCTCTTCTTCCTCCTGCACATTATTTCCCCCTTTTACCCCTGTTGCAATTCTCCCAGTAGAACTTCCCCCCACTCCAGTTTGGTTCAGGCATTTATCAATTACTCCTCTAATTTCATCATTTCCCTCCTCCTCCTTCTTCCTCTCTAGCAGTGCACAACTATTTTCTGAAGGCCCTTCAGAAATGCCCGCTCCCCCTCTCTTCATAGTAACCTGTTCTCTCCTTTCCACTCCATGACTTGCCACTTCTTCGCCTCCCCTCACAAGTCCCTATCTCCTCCTTCCATTTGTGTTTTGTCTCCTGACCTGGTTTCCCCGGCAATTGTTCTTCCTGGCCTGGGCCCCTTTGTCTCTGCTTTCCTTCTTCTGACCCTCTCTCACCACTGTTGGCTTAAATCGCCTCCCTCATCTCCCTTCTTCTCCCTCCAGTATTGGGCTAAACCACCCCAATCTGCCTTGCCTGTCTTAGTTCCTCCTGCAGACCCTCAATCTCCTTTCTAAGTTTTTCTGTGTGGTTGCCCACTAAACATCCTCCCACACTCCAGGCAATTTTTAGAAAGATTGGTGCACCGCAGTTGTTGCAGCCTACCACCCTGCCCATTGCTGTCGTTGCCCACCAGCGACCCCCCACCCTTTCAGATGCAGGATACCAAACACTCCCCCAAGTCTCCCCTCTCCCTCCTCTATCAGTGCAAAACATTTTCTTTATTTCCCTTACCTCCTTTGTTGCACATGTTTAGATATATTGAGCAACTGCTTTTTATATTCCTATCCTTCCTATCCACACTCAAAAACAGACTTTAAGTAGCCATTGCACAACCTTCTTCAGACTCCTACTCCTCCTTCTTTCCCCAATGCAATATCAATGCTAAGAAGTAATAATGAAAGCTCCTAGATTTGCATTTACTTCCCTTCCACTGAGAGAGCAGTCACCTCTTCACTTGCTGCTGTTCCTTTCCTGGATGTCTGCTTTTGCTATGACAGGTGCATATCCTTTGCCTGTTTGAGGAAGTGATGTCAGAACCCCCTGGTATAAAGGAAATAATGGACCAAGGGTGGGACCAGCCCAAGTCTTCCAGAAACAATCAGGTAGCTGAGGCCTCTGGTCAGACCATTAGCACCCTTCCCCCACTTTGCACTCAAACTTTTCAGCTAGTGAAGCCAGCAACAGTGAATCACAATTCTACGCAAAGACCCCAAAATAAGTTTGCTACCCATAGAAACAGGACTCCAATTCAAACAGCTTCACCAACAACACATCAAAATAGGCTTGAAATTAGAAGATATATGTCTCCAATTCAAAGAAACAGACCCAGTTAAATCACACCAATTATGTTTTAAAACAGAAGAAATAGGTCTCTACAAATGCAGCCTGCCACACAGTGAATCAAACAAATGAGCCCACTTATAGCTACCAAAACAGGTTTCAAAATTCCAACAGCCCCAAACAATACCCTGCTAGCCCCTTAGTAGTAAGAAAGAAAAGAAATAACCTTCTACCAAGTAGAATCCACAAGAAACAATGTAAAACAAGAAGAAGCTACTGTACTGTAGATCTGATCTTGTCCCCCCTGCTAGTTCCTTCTGAGAAGCCAAAGCACTGAGTTCCAAACTCTGTGATTTCTCTTGTGCTGCTTTCAAAATCGGACCGTTCCAAACTCTGTGACATCCCTTGTGCTGTTTTAAAAAAGGCATTTATTGAAAATGTGGATGTGTGTGGGCAGGAGCAGTGTTGGCACCTAGAGGTGCCCCTTTCTCACTCTCCTTTATTTTGGATGTGTGTTGTGTTTTGTTTTTTGGGTTTCCTGACTTGAGTCTTTGCTTTGAAACCAAAAAAAACCTCTTTTAACAAATTTAGTTGCCAGTTGGCTAGTGTGAGTTTTACAGTTTCCACACAGAATGCCTAGTTAGTATAGCTCGTAAAGATCTGACAGTTGGAGTTTAAACAACAGCAGACAGAGGCTTCAACAGAGCTCGAGCTCAGCGTTCCATGCCCTGCATGGAAAGTTAACTCTTTGTCAGGGCAGTTCAAAGGTTGATGATCACTGCAATAGTCAGAATACAACACGACTCCATTAGAAGAAACAATATTACTAAGGTGAGTAATTTTTTCTTTTGTCCCCTCCATGCTTCAACTATTAGCTTAGATTATATCATTACTGTGAGTTACTTGCTTAGCATTAGTATCACATTATGTGGTGTTGTCTATCATAATGTACCTATATGTAACTGTTGCACTTTTTAATTGCACTACTACCTGTTTAATTGTACCTGCTCTACTCATCATATATTACAGTGTATTATGTAATTTGTCTGCATGGGACCTCGTAAATGAGCTTGCTCAACTGAGTTGTCTTGGTTAAATACACTTGAACTAAGCTGTGAGTCGGCATGTTGGCCAGACTGGTGACATGCTTGTAAGTCATCCCGGGTGGGGGGGTTAGGGAAGTGGTTACATAACACTAGATCAGATGGTATGATCCCCAGTTTTTCATCACTGTATTCCTAATGGTAGCAGACTGCCTGCTAAACGTAGTGACCAAACTGACTAGGTGTTCTTCAAACTTCCTTACGTCCTGAACCACCAAGAGGCTCTCACAGTAGTGGGGTCAGCCTGTGTCTCGGCCTGATCTAGAATGTCAGACCTGTAGCCCCTTTGCCAGAATCTGTTTCTCATATCCTCTTTCTGTTCGTGGAAATCCTGTTCTTCACTACAGTTTCTCTTTATCCTCAGATACTGGTACTTAGGGATGTTCCTTGCCATATGCTGCAGGTGGCAGCTAGGGGCGGGCAAGAGGGTGTTCTTGTCTGTATCTTTGCGGTATGAATTGGTCTTGACCATACCGTCTACTTTAATTGCCTGGGGTTTTATCTGATTTATTAGGTTAATTTTTCTCTTATCATTTAGATAAGTTACCGAAATATCCTAGATTTAGTAATTTTCCTTTTTCTTTTCTGTTGACTGTTATACTACTTTTGGCAGTGAGAGTGCCAGAATAGTTCTTTGGGCACCAGTTAGTGAAAATACCTGATGCCCGGGAATTTTTTGGGTTTATGGGATTTTATAGGTTCATAGGTCAGTTTGAGCTCGGGGGACTAGCCCATAATGAACCTGCCACTTAGTCTGGGTAGAAACCATATTTACTATCACCCATATGAAGATCAAGGTTTTTTTTAAATAACTGAAAAGTACTACTATATACCACTTCAAGAGGTAGTGAATTCCAGATCGGCACTATTCTCTGAGTAAAGAAATGGTTTCTACTTGTTGTCCTATTAGTGATAGATTTTAACTTTAATTTATGAGATCTGGTATTATTCATCTTATGCTGCCATTCCAAACATATAGATTCAGACAAGGCTGTGTCTCTTGAAGCTTTATAAATTAAACATAGATCCCCTCTTAAAGATCGATATTCTAGGGAGTAAAGTTTCAAGTTTTTCAATCTATTATTATATGATCTGCAGTTATAGACATATCTAGTAAATCTCCGTTGTACCTTTTTGACTAATACCTTGTCCTTTATCAAAGTTGGAGCACAAAATGAAGGGCAGTAGTCAAGATGTGTTCTGACTAAGCTACAATAAATAGGAATTTACACTTCTGGTTCCCTTGATTTAATATTTTTCAAGAGGCAAGTAATTAATCTCTGACATTTTTGAGTGATTTTATTAATATGCTCAGAGAATTTCAGTTTGTTCGTAATATAAACACCTAAATCCTTTTCAGAGGTTACCTTGCTCAATATGTTATCCATAGAATAGTTGATAAACCTATTATTTTTATGGAAGTGCATTTCTTTACATTTTGAAGTATTAAAGATTAGTTTATGTTCTTTTGCCCAATTGGATAAGTTATTCAAGTTCTCCTGTAATATATAGAGGCAGAAGAATAATCATTCACTATACGCCCTAACTTGGCGTCATCAGCATATTTGTTTAACCACACCCCATTCGTTGTTTTCATGCTGGAAATGAGGATATTAAACAGAATTGGGCCCAATACCGATCCTTGTGGCACTCCACTTGTAACTATACTCCAGGTTGACGTAAAACCCCTAATATTGACTTGTTGTTTTCTGTTTGTTAACTATATTGAAATCCACCTAACTATATTTTCGTACAATCCAATATTCATAAGACATTCAATCAAAATTTTATGGGACACTGAGTCAAATGCCTTTTCATAGTCCAAAAAGACCACGTCCAGGGGAAGTCCTGAATCCAAGGCTGCGCTAATGGGTTCCAAAAAGTTGATCAAGTTATTTTGACATGCTCTACCTGAAACGAAGCCATACTGAGTTATGTCCAACAATCCATTTCTTGCTATATGTGTACTTATTTTATGCATTAAAAGTTTTTCCATGACCTTTCCTATACAGGATGTCAAACTAATAGGTCTGTAATGCTCCACTTTCTGTTTTGCCCTTCCCTTATGAATGGGGATAACCAAGGCTTCTTTCCATTCATCCATGACATCACCAGTTTTGATGGAATTATTAAACATTAGGGTCAGGGCGCCAACTATTTCACACGAAATTTCCTTTAAAAAAAGAAAGGGGATACTGTCTGTTCCTGCTGATGGTGAGGATTTAAATGAGTTTATAGCTGAAAAACTTCAGTAACTGTAAATTTTTCTAAGCATTCTACCGAAGTATAATCCATACTAATTACTGGCTCCTTGGTTTTATAAATACTAGAAAAGTATCTATTAAATTCATTTGCCATATGCTGTTAATCAGATATTAATTCATCCAAAGTTGGTCCATTATTGATTGATAATTTATTTCTCATTGAACCAAATATAATTGAAAAACTGTTTTTTATTATCTTTATTTATTGTTGCTAATTTATACTCCATTTCTTTTTTTTGCCTTTTTGAGTGCTAATTTTGTTTTATTTACCTTTTGTTTAAACCTTTTCCAGTTGATGTCCGTTGTCTGCTTTTTGTATTTGTTAAAGGCCCTTTTTTTTGACCTCACAAGTTTTTTGATCCGTAATGTGAACCAAGGAGGGAGCCTTCTCTGTTTATATTTTTTTACGTACTGGTACCCAGTTATTGACACAGTAACACAGTTTTTCTTTAATTTTATACCATATATGCTTAGCATGAAGTTCATTCAGCTCCTGTTGCCAATTCCAGTCACTAAGATGTGATTTTATTTCATTACAATTAGCCCTCGAGGTTCCTCATTTTAGTTATACCTTTAATAGCCACCTCATAATAATTTATTGTCCATAGTACCATGAAATGTTCACTATCGGCCAAAGTTGCCAAAATTATAGGAATTTCTGCCTGGTCACAGATTTGGGTATGGGGACTAGACATGGACCACCATGTTCCAGACACCATTTCGCCCCAAGGCGTCTTCTAGTCCTTACTACCTCTATGGGTGGGAACCGCTCATTCGAACTCCAATATCCACACCCCCTACACACCCACACCTACCCCCTGCCAGCAATCCCAGCACACGACAGCTCTAGTGCAGACGGAGGCGGATTAAACAAATTATACACTTACCTGATTCTTTCGTTTGGTCATAGAATTGGCATGAGGACTAGACATGGACCGTGTCTAGTCTCCATACCCAACTCTGTGACCAGGCAGAAATTCGGATTTTGGGGTGTTATGGTTTGTTTTTGAAATGTTTTTGTTTTTAGGCTCCTTTGGGAATGTCTGTGTTTTAATTTTAAACAGCAACTATTTTAGGATTCTGTTATGAGGAAATTAGGATTATTTAGTGTTGTTTCCAAGCCACAGCTTGGTGGCCATTTGTGGAATGTGCCTGTTTGCTCCCCGTCCTGTGCAATTCGTCCTCCTCTCTCCGTGCCCTCCACCCGTTCTCCCCCCACCCCGCTTGCCTCCATTTACCAGTGCTGTTGTGTGCTGGGGATTGCTCGAAGTGGGTGGGGCATGGGTGTGTAGGGGGTTGTGGACATTGAAGTTCGAATGAGCGGTTCTCTCCCATAGAGGTAGTTAGGATTAGAAGACACCCTGGGGTGAAATGGTGTCTGGAACGTGGTGGTCCATGTCTAGTCCCCATACCCAAGGGCACCACCTTTTTGGATGGGCAAGTAGCTGGGACGGCTCACAAACATCGTCCAACTCTGGCGTTGTTATGCAATGCCAGATCCATTGAGAACAAAACTGCACTTATTGCAGATTTTATTGGAACAGTGGATCTGGTTTGCATCACCGAGTCCTGGTTGGATGGAAATGCTGCTCCAATTTTGGAGGCAGCTATTCTTCCCGGGTACTCGGTGATGCATCACCAGAGATTGGATCGCGGGGGGTAGTGGTCTGTTTCAAGGCCAAATTGGGTCTCATGGGTGTACCAGTTGAGGAGGCTGAATCCTTTGAGTGCACTGTGGTAGCTGGTGTGGGGTGCAGGATAGCTGTCATCTACCGTCCACCTGGGGATGAAAAACTGTTCCTGCAGGAAGTAGCAGACTTTGCCGCCAACATGGCTTTAGACGACGAGTCCTCGCTTTTTGGACAACACTTCCTCCAGTTGATACCAGTGAGTTTCACACAGGTTGTTTCCTCAGCTACCCATGATGGTGGTCACTCCATGGATTTGGTCTTCTCCTGGGGATTGAGGCCTCCGATTTGGGGTTGGAACCTGTCTGTTGGTCTGATCATTACACCGTCAGATTAAATTTTTATGCCCCCCTGTGTAGGTCTGCTTCTGTGGAGATGGTCAGTTTCCGCCCTTTGCGGGATGTGGTCCCTGAAGACCTGGCAGCGGTGATTGACCTCTTGGAGTTCACTGATGTCTGCTCAGGTCCAGAGCTGTTGGTTCTGGCCTATAAGAAGACCATTTCCTCAGTTCTTGACCTGATTGCTCCAGTCCGTATTCGCCCCCTTCCACTTCATCCTCTGGCCCCTTGGTTTGATGGGTCTTTGAGGGAGTTGCAGAGGCTGGGATGTAGGTTAGAACGGTGCCGCCGGAAATCTACTTTGGATGCCGATCGCCTTATTTTGTTGGAGCATAATCAGCTCTACCAATCAGTGATTTTCCGTAAGAAGGCAGAATTCCTGTCCAGGGAAACCACTGTCGTTCGGAATCGACCGGCCCTGCTCTTCTGAACTGTGGACAGGCTGTGCAACCCAGCCTGTCTGCAGCTCCGTCGAATTTTCTCACAAATGGAGTTTGATGAGATTGCTTGATTCTTTACGAATAAGGTGGCCGACATCAGGTTAGAGATCTGTCTGGCCCGTTCTATGGGGGATGCTGTTGATCCGTGCTCTGTCACTATGCCTCTCGTTTCCTGGAGTACCTTTGACCTGCCGGAGTTCGTTGATATTATGAGGATTGTCCAGGGGATGCACCCCACGTGCTGTAGTTTAGATCCGGGCCCTGTCTCCCTGGTCTTGGGTTGTAGTGATATCATTGGCCCGGTCTTGGCTTAGATTGTCCAGTGCTTGTTGGAATCAGGTGAGTTTCCAAGCTCCCTGAAGGAGGCGGTGGTGACGCCCCTTCTGAAGAAAGCTTCTTTGGACCCGGATACTTTAGCTAACTACAGACCTATCTCGAACCTGCCTTTTGTGGGAAAGGTTACCGAGAAAGTTGTGGCGACTCAACTGGAGAACCATTGGACTATTCATAGTATATATGAACCTCTCCAATCTGGTTTTCGTAAGAGGCACAGTACTGAGACTGCTCTGGTTCGGGTGCTCAATGATCTCCTGAAGGCAAGAGATCTGAAAAATCACTCCATCTTGGTACTCCTTGATCTCTCTTTAGCTTTTGACACTGTAGACCATGGGGTTCTGCTCGAGCTACTGAGGTCCATCTGTGGACTGACTGGTACAGTACTCGGATGGTTTTCATCTTTCCTCACTGGTAGAACTCTGAGTTGTCTCGGGAATTTTTTCTTCCGTGTCTTTTTCTCTGCTTTGTGGGGTTCCCCGGGGCTCTGTGCTGTCCCCCATGTTGTTTGCAGTGTATATGCTGCCCCTCGGAGACATTGTAAGATGGTATGGGCTGAGGTTTCACTGCTGTGCTGATGATACCCAGCTGTTACCTGTCTTTGGCCCCCTACCAGATTAGTGCTCTCTCAGTATTTAACAGCTGCCTTGCTGAAATCCAGGATTGGATGAATTCCAGCGGATTAAAGTTGAGCAAGGTAAAACTGAGGTTTTGGTTGGCGGACACAGAGCGGGGGTTGAGAACTGATTTGCCCTGTGGTTTATTCTGGGGGGGCGCTCAGATCCTTACCTCCGAATGGGTGCGTGACCTGGGACTGATACTTGACGACCGGCTGACCCTTCATCATCAGGTGTTGGCAGTCGTTAAGTTAGCCGTTTATCATTTTAGGAACATTGCCAGGATCAAGCACCTTGTTTCGTTCAGTGATTTGCCCATTTTGGTGCACGCCTTTGTGACCTCGCGCCTTGACTACTGCAACTCCCTTTACTTAGGGCTTCCTGGGGTTGATATCCGACACTTGCAGCTAGTGCAGAATGCTGCTTCTTGTTTATTGACTGGGGTATCTAGGAGGTCTCCTGTTACCCCAGTGCTGTGCGATCTGCACTGGCTGCCGATTCAGTGGCGGATCACCTTTAAGGTAGGTTTGTTAACCTACAAAGCCCTACCCGGACTTGGTCCCGACTACTTGAAAGAGCTTCTGACTCCTTACATTCCTGTGCGACAGCTCCGCTCGGCTGACGAGGGGTTGCTGGAGATTCCGTGGGTTGGTCTGAATTCATCTGAGGCTCGTGCTTTTATGTTTGCTGCCCCAACCCTCTGGAATTCTCTGCCCGTCTGCTTCGGGAGTGCAGGACTGTGGGGAGCTTTAAGCAGGCACCAAAAAAATGTTTTTATGGATTAAGGCATTTCCTGATCGGTTGTGATTTTAATTGTTATACTGAATTGTTTGTGATTGTGTGAAGAGCCTTGATAATGTGAAAGGCGCTCAATAAATAAAGCTATTATTATTTTTTTTATTTATTTATTTTTTTTGCAAATGTTAAGATCCAGGAAATCCACCTCCCTTAAACTGGCATGAGCAGTAAACTTCAGATTGGGGTTGGAACTCTCCAAAAACTCCACAAACTCATCCAGCACTTCTCTGCTGCCCCTCCAGACCAACAGTATGTTTCCTGTATAACCCCTCTGGGGGTCTATCCCATGGTGGTAAGGGTTAGCTTCAGGGATATAGGCTATTTCTTTTTCCCAGAATCCGAGATACAAATTTGCATAACTGAGGGCAAGTATAGCCCCCATAGCTGTACTCTTAATTTGTAGGAAGAATCTATCCTGAAACAAGAAGACGTAATTGTGCAGTACCAGCCGGGCGCACTTGCATAGAAACTCCACAAGTGTCTGATCGAAATCTGTGCTGTTTTCCGACCAATAACAAAATGCTCTTATACCCTCTTGTTACGGTATATTTGTGTACAGTGCCTCAGTGTCTAATGAGACCAGCCACTAATTGGCTTCAAGCTTTCCATTAAAGCATTTATACATGGGGGTGCCCCATCTTTTAATTTTGAGCCCATGTCCTTTTGCAACATCACCATGTTTAAAGCAGAACCCTGCTTCACGATATTGATACAATTACAGGATTTGGGGGCATTCACAGAGGAAAACAGTAAAAAAAAAAAAAAAAAAAATGAAGGGGCTGACCAGTAGAGTGGCAGCGAGTGTTGTTTGCTGCACTGGTGAGCCCTGATTTGCAACCTGGGGCTGCCGGTGTGGGCTGGCAGGAGGAGGATCGAGTGTCCCAGGAGATGCTCTCGCCAGATCACCTCACAGATACAACTGCTGCAGTACTTCCACTGCAGTGCAGCACATTGAAGGGGAAATGACAGCTAGATGCATTTGCTGACTGTCTTGATGACATGTTTTTGTTACGGGGGGGGGGGGCAGTTCCACCTCCTAGTGAATGCTACCACTACAACTAAGCATTTCAGTCTTTCACTTCTCCCCAGTTCATGTCCCTGGCCCATAGTCATGGAGCTGTATGCCAGTCATAATGGATGCACTTAGAATGGAAAATCCACTTTAGGAACCCTACCCTGTGACGTCTAGGGGTAGCTAAGCAGTAACCAAATGCCAAATGAGCATGGTATTGGAGCCCTCTAGAGGTGATGTTTGGAATGTGAACTGAGGAGGATCAAAGGAAAAGCTGAGGAGGGAAAAAGTGGCATGTGGGACCAGAAATAGAATAATAAAAAAAAAAAATAATCTGTTTATGGAAATGAAATGTTTTGATAAGTGAAGATTAATTTTTGTCTCATTGGTGACACATGACCTCACTGTCCTTGTGCTTGACACTGTTGTGTGTGTGTGTGTGTGTGTGTGTGTGTGTGTGTGTGTGTGTGTTTTGTGTTTGTTTTACGCTGTTCTTTGTTTGACTCATTGCTGGTAATTGTGGTGACAGGCTCTAAGAAGAAGATACGCTGGTTGACCGCTATGGGTTTCTTCATTTCACCCTGCCCCAGCTACATCGAGATCCCTAACAGGTTTTTGAAAGAAGGTGGGTGATAGTTAGCAGAAAGGCACTTGCTTATACTGGTGAGAGGAATCTTTTGTACAACACTTTCTTTTTTATGTCTTTTTCCTTTGTTTGGGGGGGGTAGTGTGAGGATGCCACAATAAAAGGGCAACAGAGCCTCTAATTGGATTATCCAACCAAATACAGTTGTGATTTATCTTGCCCTTTATCTGATTGTTAGCCCGAATGCCAGAGTGGGTGCCCATTTTGTACAGACATTGATGCCCTTCATATGGGCTTAGCAGTAATTAAGTTGCAGCTGGAATTTTAATATTCAAAACTATTTATAGCAAACAAAGGCTGTTATTAAGCAACCATGCATCTGTGACTTCTGAAGGGCCAGATCAGTTAAAATGATGGGGTACTATTAACTCCAGTCAGAAGCAAAAATATTGGGCAGAATTTTAAATGTGTTAAGTTCATGTTGTGTTAACATGTCAATGAACAGCGACCAGGTGGCAGAGTGGAATATAACCCTTCGCCACTGGAGACATGCATTCTTGTTTGGGCTCTGCATCCAGTGGAAGGTGTTTACTGGTTTCAGCTTAGTCACTAGTGACTGCACTTCTTTAAGGCCCTGGACACACTGGGGAACTTAAAACGGTTTAAGGCCCTGGACACACTACAGAACTGTTTTTAAAAAACGTTTTTAAAACCAGTTTAGCTAAACCATTTCAGTGCAGCCACACTACTCAGTAACCATTTTTGAAAATGGTTTAGTGTAGCCACGCTGCTAGTGTTAAACCTGTTCTCCTTGTAACTATTTTGTGTTAAGTCTAACACACAGAACTGTGCTTGCCTGGACACACTGCATCTAGAACTGTTTTAGTTAAACCATTACAGCTTAAAACACTTTTACTCCTGGACAGACCTGTAAGTAAAACCATGCTAGCTCCAAAACATTTTTGAAAATGGTTTTACAACTAGGTATCTAGCAGGGTTTAAAAACACTTTTGTTAAAACGTTTTAAGGGGCTTATAGTCTGTCTGCAAACAGTTCTAGGGGGATTTAAACTGTTTTAAGGCACTTAAACCGTTCTAAGTTCCCCAGTGTGTCCAGGGCCTAAATGCCTTAAAACAGTCTAAATCCCCCTATCACTGTTTGCAGACGGACTACAAGCCCCTTAAAACGTTTTAACAAAAGTGTTTTTGAACCCTGCTAGATACCTAGTCTTAAAACAATTTTTAAAAACGTTTTAGAGCTAGCGTGGTTTTAGTCACAGGTCTGTCCAGGAGTAAAAGTTTTTAAGCTGTAATGGTTTAACTAAAACAGTTCTAGCTGCAGTGTGTCCAGGCAAGCAGAGTTCTGTGAGTTGGACTTAACACAAAATAGTTACAAAGAGAACAGGTTTAACACTAGCTGTGTGGCCACACTAAACCATTATCAAAAATGGTTACTGAGTAGTGTGGCTGCACTAAAATGGTTTGGCTAAACTGGTTTTAAAGACTGTTTTCAAAAACAGTTCTGTAGTGTGTCCAGGGCCTAAAATGAAGCGACAGCACACACTTGAGTCTATCCATGTGAGATGTGCCCATTTTTTATATTCCTGACTGAGTGAAATTCTCAGATTGTCCATTTGTATGTGAACCAGAGAACACACCATTCTGTCCTCCCCAGCTGCCCAAGCCACTTATAGCGTATAACATTGATTACCTTTTTGACATTTTTTACTAGGTGAAGACACTGGAGGTGGGGGCTGGACCCCTCACTATTTCTTACATTTTTCCTGTCATTAAGTTGGGCACAGATTTTTCCTTAAGGGTTCTTCAGTTGGGGTGGAGAGTGAATTGCACTCCTGCCCCAGGAAAGATTGACCATTCCATATTGGAGTCGAGGGGCACTAGCTTAACCTGCAATGTACCAGGTGGCTCTCGGTCTTCTAAGAGGCTATTCAGCAAGCTGACTAGCCATGACTAGAGTTGCACATTCCTGGTCCTGATATGGGGGAGGGTAGGCAGGCTTAATATTACAGTCATTTAATTGGATTTTATACATCACAAATTAAAACTGACAAATGTATAAGGTATAGACCAATTTTTTTTTGGTTTTATGTATAATAAAATATTATTGACAAAAAACTAAAAAATAGTCGCACTGGGTGAATAAAGTGGATAGCGTGAAATTGTTCAGACTGAGTTGAAGCATAAACACATCTGAGCAACTCCATGAAGCTGTGTGTGTGTGTGTGTGTGTTTTTTTGGGGGTTCCAGGAAGTACTGTTTCATGGAGAGGGTGGTATAGGGAAATTGACTTCTGGAGGAGAAGATCTCAGCGAAATCAGTGTTTTTTTTTTGGGGGGTCAAACAAGGGTAGGATGGATACAAGGGCTCAGTAGAGACCACACCAGGAAGGAAGGGCAGATGGGGAGAGTGAGGAGCCTCTAGGACTCTTTCATTCAACATTAGTTAGGTAGGAATGGGCAGACACGATGGGCCAGCAGGCCGCCTTCTGCTAACAGATTCTGTTTCTATGTTTCACAATGTCCTTATGTCCCATTTGTATGTCAAGTGTTAAGAGCTTTTCGTTGAGGCGCTGGACACCACACCTTGTGCTACGCCGGCGACCCGGGTTCGTGAACGGACTCGGGTTGCTGGGGGGGGGGATGGAGGATCGAGCATCCCAGCGGATGCTCTCCTCCTCCTCCTCCTGGGTTGGTTTGCCGGGGTGCTTCGTGCACCAGACGCTCGTGGGGCTGGTGGAAGCTTAGGCTTTTGGGGGCAGTGGTGGCTCTTCGGAGTCGGGAAGGGGAGGACACTGTGTGCACTTGGCAACTCTGCCTGGATGTATGTTCTTCACGCTGGCGTCCTCTGGGGTTCAGAAGGGAGAAAAAGGGAAAAAAATGTTTCTAGGGACATGGATATGTTGTTCATCCACACTCATTGGCAGGTATCCTTGCCGCTTTAAATCTTGCCGGAAGGTCTTCAAGCTTGCTCCTCCCACCCACCCGGGTGGTATAACTCTCGGCTCTGCCCCATGACGCGTAGTCTTCCTTACCGCTTGGAAGCTCAGGTTTCCCTCCTTAGCAGCTCTGCGTTTGAGACTAGTTCCCTATTTCTCCGTTTGCGAGTTTAAAATAAATTTTGCGAAAAAGACTTCAGTCTTGATCCCTCGCGGCTGCGATGGACAACTCGACTCGGTTCGGAGATGCCCATGTGGGCAGAAGATGTCTCTCGGGATCCACACTCACGTGTGTCTACTGTTTAGGCCTTGAGCACGACCCGCGGGCTTGCGACCTGTGCTCATCTTTCTCGGCCCTCGCTCCTCGAGGACCGTGCTGCCCGATTGCAACTGGGCCGTCGAGAAGCGTTTCCCTCGGTGAAGTCCAAGGAGGCCGGTTGGCGGTGTCCGGCGGCGGCGGGCTCGGCGGATCAGCTCGGCGGATGATCGCCCCTCGAAGAGGGAGGCGGCCGGGCGTATCTTCCTCGGCCGCGCATTTATCCCGCCTCTGGGTTCTTCCCACACGGCTTCTTTTAAGGAGCTTTTGTCTGTCCCTCTCCACTAAGGGAGAAGGGCCTCACGCCTGCTGGACCTTATTCTCGGTCCAAAAGGAGGACAGGGTAAGTCCCTCCGTCGCGCTCTTGGGAGCGGGAAAGGTCCCTCTCCCAGTCGTCGACCGTCGGCTTCGATCGACCGGCTCGGCTTGACCCACTGGCCTCACACCGGTGTCCCCGTCAAGGTCAGTTGACCGAGACTCCCACCCACTCTAAGTCGAGATTTTTCTCGACCTGCTGACGGGCTGTCGCCTTTAGCAGCCGAGATTCCCTCTCCCGGTTCCCCGGGAGGAGTTGAGGATCCGTGGGCTCGCCTGTGCCTCCGTTCCGGAGCCCTCGGATGGATCATCCAGCGAAGGGAGTGCTGGTTCCGCCGACCTCCCGCACCGACCTCGGAAATTCGGGACTCTCGGTCTCGGACCTCTTCAGCGGTCCAGCCGATCCCACCGTCCAGGCGGTCTCGGTCTTGGCACCGCGGTAGCGTCGCCGCCGCTGTCTCGCCTCCTCCTCCTCGGACGAGGGAGGCTTCCGGCGAATTACGTCGGACGCACGAGGACCTTATGTTGCAACAGCTCCTCCTGGCGGGAGTAAGCCGACCCGTCGCCTTCCCCGGCCATTAAGTGGCTGTCACCGGAGCGGCCGACACAACCCCTCGACTTATCCGAGGAGCCTATACCCAGGCCGGTTGTTCGGCCAAAACCAGCTGCTCCACCGATTCCGGTGGAACCTCCGCCTCCACAGCCACCAATTGGGGCTCCGACCAAGGATTCTCGGACGGCTAAGGGTCTACCCCATCGGCTGTCAGTTACCCTCACTCCCGACCGACCTCGGCAGGTGAAGGGTGGCTCAGGCCAGAGGCAGCTCTTCGAGGACTCTTCCGAGTCCGAAGATGATTCCTCCTTTTTCCAAGCGACTGGACTTGGAGTCTTCAGGAGGTCAGTCAATGGACGAGAGCCCCGTCGTCCTTCCTAGGACTGCTTCCGCTCATCTCGGAGTCCACGGGATGGAGCTCGAACCGCTTCCAAACGGGCCAGGTATCCCCTCACGGAGATTCTGGACCGAGGGATCTCGGCCAGAGGCCTTTCCGTGGCCGAGGCCACAGTGGTCCGGCACTGGAGCTTTGGCAGCGCCCTGCTTCCTGCTCCTGCACCTTCGGCCAGGATGGCCCAGGAGTATCGCGTCCCTACCGTTCCTTGTCCGGTTTTGAACACCCTCTGCTGAGGGTTGGTTACCGACAGCTTTTCCGGCAGCCCGCAACGCCAGGGATGTGGACAAACCTCCTGACAAGGAGTCCAAGAAATTGGACCATGTCGGCGAAAGTCTCACGCCTGCGTCCCTCTCGGCCTTCGTCAGGCCAGTTCCGGCCGTCCTCATGGCACATTTTTCTCATGCCCTGTTGGGCTCCCTGGATGAGGTCATCCCTCATCTTCCCGCCGATCTGCAGACTACGGTTAAGCAGGTGCGGGACCAGGCAGGGCAGTGGCCAAACAGCAGCTCCAGACTGCTTTTGGATATAGGGGACTCATGTGCCAGATCGGTGGCGGCCGGTGGCTATGCGTTAGGGCTTGGCTGAGGATATCCACCTTTACTCGGATACCCAGCACAAGTTGGGGATGTTCCTTTTTGGGACTGACCTCTTCGGCCCTGGGTGGAAGGTCACCTGCAGAGGATCGAGAAGTCCAGTGCTACCTTGGACTCGGTCTCTTCGATCAGCAGGACAAAGGCTGCAAACCACAGCCTAAGCCCTTTCGTCCTTCTCTGCCTCGCGCCTGGCCCAGCAACGCCAGGGCCAGCAGGCTCGGCCTTGGCATCCCAAACCCAAGCCGCCGCTTCCTCTAACAGGAGGCAGGAGGGAAAGGCCCAGGAGGTCCCTCGGCCGTCCCTCCTCCAAGCCTGCCCAGTGACGGGCTGAGGGGTGTCGCCCATTCCCCTGCCACCTACTCCCTGGTCCCCGGGGACGGCTCCGCACTGCTCCGCCTGGTCCGCTGTTACCACGGACAGGTGGGTCTTGGAGGTGGGGAAGAGGCCTGCCTCTGGAATTGAGCAGGCACCACCCTTCAGAGCCGCGCCTCGGGGCTTCGGGTCCCCAGCCTCACTGGCGGCCTCGTCGAGCCGACATCGCCTCCTCCTCCAGAAGGAGGTGATAAGAGAGGTGGCGGACCCTCCTTCAGACCCAGGGTTTGTGTCCAGGTACTTCCTGGTTCCGAACGTCGGGGCTGCGCCCCATTCTACCCACACCACCTAAACAAGTTCCTAAGGTCTCGAACCTTCAGGATGGTCACTCTGGCTCAGATAATACCATCCTTGAACGCGGCGGTGGTTCTGCTCTCTGGACTTGCAGGACGTTTTCCACGTCTCTATCCGTCCGTCTCACCAGAGATTCCTTCGCTTCGAGCGGAAGGATCCTTTTCGAGTTCCAAGCCATGCCCTTCGGGCTTGTCTCCAGCTCCCAGGGTCTTCACCAAATGCATGGCAGTGGTGACAGCATTCTCATGGTGCCGAGGGGTCCAGGTGTACCTTACCTGGACGACTGGCTGATAGCAGCTCCCTCCAGGAAGGAGGCGGAGTGGTCCAGAGATCTGGCCTCCAGGTCTGCTCTCAACTGGGCTCCTTATCACGAGGCCAAGTCGGAACTCGAGCCAAGCAGGTGATTCTGTTCATCGGGCGCAGCTCGCTCCTCTTCGAGCCAGAGCGCGGCTCCCGCCAGACAGGGCCGGGTTCTTTCCTCCCTTGCCTGATCATTTCTGTTGGGCAACTGCGCCTGCCCGGGACTTCCTGCGCCCCTGGGTCTCATGGCGGCCTGCACCAGCGTGGTCCGCTGGGCCCGCTGGGAACATGCGCCCCTTCAATGGGGACTGGCCAGCCAGTGGTCACAACGCTGCGATCCTTTGGACCAGCTTGTGTCGGTGACGAGGATGTGGAACGCTCTCCAGTGGTGGACCGCTCCAGATCATTTGCAGGAGGGCATCCTGTCAGTCCGCCATGTCGGACTCTGTCTCTATCGACCGATGCCTCTCTGCTGGGTTGGGGTGCCCATCTGGGGGAACACCGGGCTCATGGCCTCTGGTCCCCGCGGGAGTCCCGATGCCACATCAACCTGCTGGAGCTCCGAGCGGTCCGCCTAGCTCTCACCGCCTTTGCTCCGTGCCTCCGGGTCAAGTGGTCCGAGTCCAGACGGACAATACCACCGACCATGTTCTATCTAAACCGCCAGGGCGGGACGCGCCCATGCTTCTATGCAAGGAAGTCTCCGATTTGGTCACTGTGGCGCAGCCTGGAGGCGGATCCCAGCTATTCATGTGGCAGGAGCCTCCAACACCCTGGCCGATGCCCTGAGCCGGATAGAGGCTGCATCCCACTAGTGGTCTCTTCCGGAGGTAGTACAGCATCTGTTCTCCCATTGGGGCACACCTCAGGTGGACCTGTTTGCCTCCAGGGAGAACGCTGAGTTGAGACTGTTCCATGCCCGCCTCAGCAGGGCTCGCTGCAGGGGATGCCTTCTCGAGGCAGTGGACCCCTGGCCTTTTTACGCCTTTCCCCATTTCCCTTGATCCACAAGGTGCTTCTCAAGGCGGGAGGGACAAGGCGAGGTGATTCTGATAGCCCCAGACTGGCCTCGCCAGTTCTGGTACCCAGATCTCCTCAGTCTCAGCTCCAGGACTCACGGGCAGCTTCCAGCTCGCCCGGACCTGCTCAGTCAATTAGGGAAGGTGTTCCATCTGGACCTTCAATCCCTGCACCTGACGGCCTGGTTCCTGAGCGGCTAGAGTTCCAGGCCTTGGCTTTCCGACGAGGTCCTCAATGTAGTTGAGGTGTCCTAAGGAGTCGACCAGAAAATGTATGCCTTCAAATGGAAAAGTTTTCCATTTGGTGTCAGGGCAAGGGCTTGGACCCTTCCTCCTGTTCCTTGGCAAGCATCTTGGACTATTTATGGTCCCTTTCTAATCAAGGGCTTAGGTCGACGACCCTAAGGGTGCACCTGGCAGCCATCTTCTTGCCGCAGGGCCGGGAAGCGGTCGGTGGCGCAGGAGAGAGGTGGTCTGGCGCTTTTCAAAGGCCTTGATCACATTTCCTGCAGTGCGGGAACCCCACCTGGGATCTACTGCTGGTACTGGCAGAGCTCATGGGCAAGCTATTCGAACCTATGCACAGGTGTGCTCTCTCTCACCTGTCGTGGAAGACCGCTTTCTTGGTGGCTATCACGTCAGCCAGAAGGATGGGAGAGCTCCAGGCTTCCATCGAGTCTCCTTACCTGGTCTTCCACAGGGACAAGGTTGTCCCATGCCCCACCAAATTCCTTCCAAGGTGGTGTCGGAGTTTCACCTTAACCAGGTGTTGACTCTGCCGTGTTCTACCCCAATCACACCTCAGAGGCGAATATAGGCTCCATACTTTGGACCCTAGAAGGCGCCGCTTATTACAAAGAGCGCACGGCTGAAATTGGGAGAGGTTCGCCAGCTGTTTGTCACCTACGCTGAAGCCGCATCTGGCAGACCTGCAGCCAAGCGGACGATAAGCAGGTGGGTCACTCTGCATAGATCTCGCTATAAGTTGGCGGGCATGGAGCCTCCCAGAGGGATAAGAGCTCATTCTACCGCCATATGCTGCAACGGTGGCTGCTTCCAGGGCGTCCCTATCCAGGAAATCTGCAGGGCTGCTACCTGGAAGTCAGCAAACACCTTCATTACCCATTACCATACCCACCTTGAGTCACGCCGGATGCTGGTTTTGGGGCCCCGGTCTCATGTCTCTTTCCCAAAGTATTGGGGTGTTGTCTTGCCTCCCTCCTCCCGGAGAACTGTTGGAGTTCGTATGATGTGGATGAAATCATATCCATGTCCCTAGAAATACAGGTTCTAGGACATGGATATGTTGTTCATCCACACCATTGGCAGTATCCTTGCCGCTTAAATCTTGCCGGAAGGTCTTCAAGCTTGCTCCTCCCACCCACCCGGTGGTATAACTCTGCTCCGCCCCATGACGCCAGATCTTCCTTCACCGCAGCTCAGGTTCCTCCTTAACGCCTGCGACTGGTTCCTATTTCTCCGCTATGGATTTAAAATAATATTTTGCAAAGACTTCAGTCTTCGATCCCCGCCGCCGCGGCGGGACAAATCCCACCTGATTTCTGGAGACCGGCGCGGGCAGAAGATGTCTGACGGATCCACACTCCATGCAGTGTCTACTGCTTAGGCCTTGAGCACCCGCAGGCTTGCGACCTGTGCTCATCTTTCTCGGCCCACGCCCTCGAAGACCGTGGCTGCCTGATTGCATCTGGGCCGTCCCCGAAGCGTTTCCTCCGTGAAGTCCAAGGGAGGCCCGTTGGCGGTGAACCGCGGGCGTTCGGGCTCATGGATCAGCTCGAGCGGATGGTCGCCTCAAGAGGAGGCGGCGGGCCGAGTCTTCCTCGGCCGCGGCATTTATCCCGCTCTCTGGGTTCTTCCTACACGGCTTCCTTTAAGGAGCTTTGTCTGTCCCTTCCACTAAAGGAGAAGGGCCTCATGCTGGACCTTATTCTCGGTCCAAAAGAGGGACAAGGTAGTCCTCCGTCGACGCTCTTGGGAGCGGGAAGGTCCTCTCTCTCGGCCGCCGACCGTCGAGCTGGGTTTCGACGCGTCTGCTTCGCCACTGGCCTCACGGTGTCCCCGCCAGGTCAGTTGGACCGAGACTCCCACTGATGAAGTCGAGATTTTTCTCGACTCCATTGGACAGGCTGTCGCTTTTAGCAGCCGAGATTCTCTCCCGTTCCCCGGGAGAGTTGAGGATCCCGTGGTCGCCTGTGCCTCCGGGTTCGGAGCCTTGGATGGACCTTCCGAGCCAAGGGTAGGCTGTTCCGGCCGACACCTCCTCGCACCGACCCCGGAAATTCGGGACTCTCGTCTCGGTCTCGACCTCTTCGCGGGTCCAGCCGCCCCACGTCATAGGCGGTCTCGGTCTGCATCACGTAAGCGGCGTCGCCGCCCTCGCCCTCCTCGGATGAGGAGAGGCCATGAATTACGCCGACGTCACGAGGACCTTATGTTGCAACAGCTCCTCCTGGCCGGAATAAGTCACTCCGCGCCTTTCCCCGCCATTAAGTGGTCACCGAACGTCGGCTACAACCCTCGACTTGGTCCGAGGAGCCTATACCAGGCCGGTTGTTCGGCAAACCAGCTGCTCCACCGATTCTCGTGGAACCTCCGCCCACAGCCACCAATTGGGGCTCCGACCAAGGATTCTCGGTCGGCTAAGGGTTTACCCCATCGGTTGTCAGTTACCTCACTCCCACCGACCTCGGCAGGTGAAGGGTGGCTCAGGCCAGAGGTAGTTTTTCGAGGACTCTTCCAGTCCGAAGATGATTCTCCTTCTTCTCCAAGCGACTGGACTTGGAGTCTTCAGGAGGTCAGTCAATGGACGATAGCCCGTCGTCTTTCCTAGACTGCTTCGCTCATCTCGGAGTCTACCGGATGGAGCTCGAACCTGCTTCCAAACGGGCCAGGTATCCCTCACGGAGATTCTGGACCGAGGGATTCTCCGACGGAGGCTCTCCGGGTGGCCGAGGCCATAGTGGGTCCGGCACTGGAACTTTGGCAGCGCCCTGCTTCCTGCCCTGCGCTCGGCCAGGATGGCCAGGAAGCATGCGGTCCCCACCGTTCCTTGTCCGGTTTGGAACACCCTCTGCTGAGGGGTTGGTTACCGACAGTTCCGGCCGCGGCAACGCCGTGGGATGTGGACAAACCTCCTGACAAGGAGTCCAAGAAATTGGACTATGTCGGGCGAAAAGTCTACGCTATGTCTCTCTCTCCTTCGGCCAGGCCAGTTCGGCCGCCCTCATGGCACATTTTCTCATGCCCTGTTGGGCCCTGGATGAGGTCATTCCTCATCTTCCCGCCGATCTGCAGACTACGGGTTAGCAGGTAGGGACCAGGGCAGGGCAGTGGCCAAACAGCAGCTCCAGACTGCTTTGGGTGGGGACTCATGTGCCAGATCGGTGGCGGCCGCAGGGCTATGCGTCAAGCGGGCTTGGCTGAGGACATCCACCTTACTGGATACCCAGTACAAGTTGGCGGATGTCTTTGGGACTGACCTCGCCCTGGGGGTGGAAGGTCACCAGAGATCGAAGTCCAATGCCACCTTGGACTGTCTTCTTTCCGGCCAGAAGGACAAAGGTCGCGAAACCACAGCCTAAGCTCCTTCGTCCCCGAGCCTCGGCGCGCCTGCCCAGTTAACGCCAGGGCCAGCAGGCTCGGCCTTGGCATCCCAAACCTGCCGGCTTCTAACAGGAGGCAGGAGGAAAGGGCCCAGGAGGTCCTCGCCGTTCCTCCTCCAAGCCTGCCCAGTGACGGGCTGAAGGTGTCGCCCCATCCTCGTTACCTACTCCCGGGTCCCCTTGGGGACGGTCCACTCTTCCGTTCGCCTGGTCCGCTGTTGCCACGGACAGGTGGGTCTTGAAGGTGGTGGAAGAGGCCTGTCTGGAATTCGAGCAGGCACCACCTTCAGAGGCGCCCCTGGGGCTTCGGATCCCAGCTCACTGCTGCTCGTCGAGCTGACATCGCCTCCTCCTCCAGAAGGAGGTGATAAGAGAGGTGGTGGACCCTCCTTCTGACCCAGGGTTTGTGTCCAGGTACTTCCTGGTTCCGAACGGACGGGGCTGGCGCCTCATTCTCGGCCTCCACACCTAAACAAGTTCCTAAGGTCTCGAACCTTCAGGATGGTCACTTGGCTCAGATAATACCATCCTTGGAACGCTGCGTGGTGGTTCTGCTCTCTGGACTTGCAGGACGCTAAGCCACGTCCCTATCCGTCTGCCTCACCAGAGATTCCTTCGCTCGTGAGCTGAAGGATCTCTCTTCTAGTCAAGCCATGCCCTCGCTTGTCTCCAGCTCCCAGGGTCTTCACCAAATGCATGGCAGTGGTGACAGCAATCCTGATGCGCCCGAGGTCCGTGCACCTACCTGGACGACTGGCTGATAGCAGCTCCTCCAGGAAGGAGGCGGAGTGGTCCAGAGATCTGGCCCTCCAGGTCTGCTTCTCAACTGGGCCTCCTTATCAACGCAGGCCAAGTCGGAACTCGGTGCCAGCAGGTGATTTTATTCATCGGGCGCAGCTCGACTCTCTTCGAGCCAGAGCTGCCTCATGGACAGGGCCAGGTTCTTCCTCCTTTGCCCGATCATTTCTGGTTGGGCAGTTGCGCCTGCCTGGGACTTCCCTGCGCCTCCTGGGTCTCATGGCGGCCTGTACCAGCGTGGTCCGCTGGGCTCGCTTGAACACGCGTCCCCTTCAGTGGGGACTGGCCAGCCAGTGGTCACAACGCTGCGATCCCTGACCAGCTTAGGTCGGTGACACAGGGATGTGGAACGCCTCCAGTGGTGGACCGTTCCAGATCATTTGCAGGAGGCATCCGTCTCGTCCGCCCGAGCCGACGGTCTCTCTGTCGACCGATGCCTCTCTGATGGGTTGGGGTGCCCATCTGGGGAACACTCGGGCTCATGGCCTCTGGTTCCTGCGGAGTCCCGATGCCACATCAACCTGCTGGAGCTCCCGAGGGTCCGCCCAGCTCTCACCGCCTTTGCTCCGCTCCTCCGGGGTCAAGTGGTCCGAGTCCAGACGGACAATACCACGACCATGTACTATCTAAACCGCCAGGCGGACGCGCCCATGCTTCTATGCAAGGAAGCTCTCCGCATTTGGTCACTCTCTTAAGCAGCCTGGAGGCGGATCTCCTAGCCATTCACGTGGCAGGAGCCTCCAACACCCTGGCCGATGCCCTGAGCCGGATAGGGGCTGCATCCCACGAGTGGTCTCTCCTGCCGAGGTAGTACAGCATCTGTTCTCCTTTGGGGCACACCTCAGGTGGACCTGTTTGCCTCCATGGAGAAGCAGCAAGCTGAGTCTGTTCCATGCCCGCCCCCTCAGCAGGGGCTCGCTGCAGGGGATGCCTTCGAGGGCAGTGGACCCCGGGCCTCTTTTCGCGCTTTCCCCATTTCCCTTGATCCACAAGGTGCTTCTCAAGGCGAGGAGGGACAAGGCGCAGGTGATTCTGATAGCCCCAGACTGGCCTCGCCAGTTCTGGTACCCAGATCTCCTCAGTCTCAGCTCCAGGACTCGCGCAGCTTCCAGCTCGCCCGACCTGCTCTCAGTCAATCAGGGAAGGTGTTCCATCCGGACCTTCAACCCTGCACCTGACGGCCTGGTTCCTGAGCGGCCAGAGTTCCAGGCTTTGGGTCTTTTCCGACGAGGTCCTCAATGTAGTTGAGGCGTCCTGTAAGAGTTGACCAGAAAATGTTATGCCTTCAAATGGAAAAGGTTTTCCATTTGGTGTCAGGGCAGGCTTGGACCCTTCCTCCTGTTCCTTGGCAAGCATCTTGGACTATTTATGGTCCTTTCTAGTCAAGGGCTTAGGTCGACGACCTAGGGGTGTGCACTCTGAGCCATCTCTGCTACCGCTGGCCGGAAGCAGTCGGTGGCGCAGGAGAAGGTGGTCTGGCGCTTTTTCAAAGGCCTCTGATCACATTTCCTCCAGTGCGGGAACCCCACCTCCGTGGGATCTACTGCTGGTACTGGCAAGCTCATGGGCAAGCCATTCGAACCTATGCACAGGTGTGCTCTCTCTCACCTGTCGTGGAAGACCGCCTTCTTGGTGGCTATCACGTCAGCCAGAAGGATGGGAGAGCTCCAGGTGCTTCCATCGAGTCTCCTTACCTGGTCTTCCACAGGGACAAGGTTGTCCTCTTCCCACCGAAATTCCTTCGAAGGTGGTGGCGGATTTCACCTTAACCAGAGTGTTGACTCTGCGGTGTTCTACCCCAATCACACCTCGGAGGCGAATATAGGCTCCATACTCTGGACCCTAGAAGGGCGCCGCTTATTATAAGGAGCTGACGGCTGAAATTCGGGAGAGGTTCGCCAGCTGTTTGTCACCCACGCTGAAGCCGCATCTGGCAGAGCCTGCAGCCAAGCGGGACTATAAGCAGGTGGGTAACCTCCTGCATAGATCTCTGCTATAAGTTAGCGGGCATGGAGCCTCCCAGAGGATAAGAGCTCATTCTACCCGCCATACTGCTGAACGGGTGGCTGCTTCCAGGGACGCCCCTATCCAGGAAATCTGCAGGCTGCTACCTGAAGTCAGCAAACACCTTCATTACCCACTACCACATCGACCTTGAGTCACGCCGGGATGCTGGTTTTGGGCCTCGGTTCTCCCAGTCTCTTTCCCAAGTAAGTATATGGGGTGTGCGTCTTGCCTCCCTCCTCCCGGAGAACTGCTAGAGTCTGCCAATGAGTGTGGATGAACAACATATCCATGTCCCTAGAAATACAGGTTACTCACCTGTAACAGGAGTTCTAGAATGGTATGTGTTCATCCACCAAACCCACCGACACCTCGGCCGACGCACAACCTGAGCTTCCAGCGGGCCAGATTCAATCGCCATGGGCGGAGCTGAGTTATACCACCCGGTGGGTGGAGGAGCAAGCTTGAAGACCTTCCGGCAAGATTTAAAGCGGCAAGGATACTGCCAATGAGTGTGGATGAACAACATATACCATTCCTAGAACTCCTGTTACAGGTGAGTAACCTGTATTTACTCACCTGTAACAGGAGTTCTAGGAATGGTATATGTTGTTCATCCACACGACCCACCCGACCTCCCCGGCTTCGACGCACAACCTGAGCTTCCAGCGGGCCAGATCTGGCGTCATGGGGCGGAGCCGAGAGTTATACCACCCGGGTGGGTGGGAGGAGCAAGCTTGAAGACCTTCCGCAAGATTTAAAGCGCAAGGATACCTGCCAATGAGTGTGATGAACAACATATACCATTCCTAGAACTCCTGTTACAGGTGAGTAACCTGTATATACTCCCCTGGTTCCCCGAGCAAGATGAAACTGGGGAAGGGGTAGCCTTGAAATGCCCAGGTGGATGGAGTAGGAGGGGGAACGAGGCCTCCTCTGAAAGCCGTGGGAGCCGGGCAAGTGTAAAAAAACAAACAACAAAAAAAAAATGCTTTTCTACCCCCCTGACAATACTGCTAATTTTTATTACAGATTGAGAGTGTACTCCCAACCAACTGGAGCAAACCTTTCCTCTAAAAACATTATTATTGATCGAGCTTTATCAACAGCATATTAACACTACTGCCAAGACCACTCTTACAGTTGTAAGAGTAGTGTCACTAACATTCTTAAGGTATCAGAACCGCTAACTTTTGGTTTATAGTTCTCGTACCCTAAGAACGCACATGAGACCTCTCTTACAGGTATAAGAATGGTCTTGGTGGTGGTATTAACATACACAAGAAGCCAGCTGTTACGTTTTATACCTGAAGCATTTACATGTTTAGTTCTGTTGCAGCTCCTACCTCGTCAGCATTGTGACCTCGCTCACTATTGCATCACAAGAAGGGCCACAATTACTTTCTACTAGGTTGATCGCTTTAGATGTCACAGCCCGGGTATGCCCAAGAGAGTTCTCTGGCATGCCAGAGAAGAAACAAAGTTCACAAAAAAATAAAAATATATGTCAGAGTGGAATAGCAATGGATATATCGGCACACAGGAACATTATTATTGGGGATAAAGATCTCCTAGACAAAAGGAAAATGTTGACATTACTAGCTACTTTGGGGGGGAAAAAACTTGTACCATTTTCTGTATGCTGTTGCTGGTGGTAGTAGCTCTCTTTAGAATGTTCATGTGCTGCTGACTTTGCTCCTTACAGACTTGCTACCTGTGTACCCTAAAACTGGGTAAGTATGGCGGACAGCCACCATAGCAAATAGTTACCATTCAGTGGTGCACAAGTCTTTGTTCCATGAGAACTTTCTGCCACCAAAAACCATGAGAACCCAGCTTGAGTGGTCTGCGATGTCCCAAGGTTTCCCCAAGATGGGACCTCAGACATGTTTTCTTTTATCATTTACTTACCTTCTGTTTTGCTCAATAGAGTCACTATCCCTGTTCATAAACCCTTATGAATACAGATTTTACTACTACTACTTCCCATGTGCCTGAAAAAACATGGAAGATTTGGGGGTTACCAGATGGGAAAATTAAGATTTTATGTAATGCAATTTGTGTTTTTGCTCTTTCCCCACAGCCCCCAATCTATTATTCTTTCTGGTCTGCACATCCCATTCAGCCTGCCTGTCTCACCCTCTGTTGCTGGTCACTGCTACCTGGCACCCCAGGCTATCCCTGCGTTCTCAGTGGGTCCAACTTGTCCCTGCTTTTGGGGGGAGGGGGCTCTTCTCTGGCCAGGTGGAAGGGAGTGGCGGTTCCTGGTGGGGGGGGTCATCCGAGGTATGCAGGGCTTGGGGGGCAGTGATGATGTGCTTGGGAGACTGATGCAATAGGGGGATATGGCAGCAGTCATCTGATCAGGCCAGGATAGGTGCTATTTTCCCATTTTGTAGGCCCCTCCGCTCTCTCCGGTGTTACACACCATGGCAGCACCTTGGAGGTAGAGCCAGTCGATGTGTGGTTACCAACGTCGGTTAAGGCTCCACAGCACCAGATGTCACCTTCATGAGTGGTGCGTGAACCTCCCTGGGTGGAGAGTGAACGCCTGTCACTCTCCCTGCTGGCCTCTGTTCCTTGTTGCCCTTAGCTCTGGGCTTGAACCCAGGTCCCCAGCATGCCGAGTGGGTGCCCACTGTTCAGAACCACGGAGCCCACTGAAAACTTTTTTTTTTTTTTTATAACAAAAAAAACAACCCACCTGATATTTGAAACGGCCAAGGATATCTTGGCCACGGGATGGTATCAAACAGACGAGAAAACCTCTGAGTCGAGATTGTGTGCCCTGGTCGTGGCTGTGCACCCCAGTGATTCTACTGTATGTCTCACTGAGCATCCACTTGCATGTGTGTCACCAGGTTGTCAGGCGGTGACAACCCTGTGACTGTGAAGGTTAGAAAGATTTAGGGGATCTGGGTCTTTACTCCTTGGTGAATGGTGGGCTGATATCCTAAATCTAATAGTTTGGTGCCTCCATCCAGAAAAGTAAAGTGGCCATGGCCAGAAGTATGATATCTCCCCGATGCAGTACCTTCCCACTCATGGAGACCTCTGGTGACTGAATAGTAACAGCAGTACAGTTCCCTTACCCACACAATACAGCTTCACACTCCCATTTACTAATGGTTGTGGGCTCCAAAGGTACAAGTGACTATGAGCATTTATTAAATAAACTTGCAGGAGAAAATAGAGAGTTATGCACTATGAATAGCAAGCATGCTGGGATGGTAGCAAATCGGTACACCCACCCTGGTGGAAATGGTCTGTCAGTTCTGTCAGGCTACCTGCTACGTCCCACTATCAGACACTGTATGACAGGGCATTACTGTCTGTTCCTCACGTCCTACAGTGCTGCCTGGGTACTTAGGGTTGTAACATGGTAGGACTGCTGTTTGTTATGCTCAGGACTTTGCAGTGGTGCACTAAGAAATAAATAGCATTACCTCCCCCCCCCCCCAATGGCTTACAACATGGCAAAACCAAAAACTGAGAAAACAACAACATTGTAATTCCAAATGCTGGTGGCCATATGGCAAGCTGAACTGCACAGAGAAACTGTGAAACTCTCATCAATGAGGTTGTGCCTGAGTACTGATGGCTTCCCCATCCGGACTAATGAGCGCGACTGTGTAAGTGGCAGGGCAGTTGCCTCAGGCTGTGAAGATGCTGGGCTGTTTGTGAGGGTCTGCCAGTGACGGGAAGGACACTGACTGCGGAACTTGGAGCACCCTGTGCCGGGTACTGGGGCAGGGTGGGCGATGTGCTGACTGTTAATCCAAGGGCCTTGTGTGGCAACAAAGCAGGTGGGAAATGCTGACCATGAAGGCACCCCTAACTGACTCTCCTAAAGAGGACATGCTATCTGTTTTAAGTTCCGATTTTGTATTTTTACACAGGGAACTCGTAATTGGACTTTCTGTTGTATAAACAGCACAGACCTCGTTTGGGAAACTGGCTTGGCAGCAGAGTAGCTAGCCCTCGCCAGCAATTATATTCTGTTCCTGCCAGTCTCAACAGTAAACAGACATTGCACCCCCTGACTTGCTTCACACTATGCAGTGGAAACAAAATACTTGAGGTTCTTTCATGTATTCAGACTGATGGTCTGTCTTGCCAGTGGCTCTCATGACACTTGGCTGTGGCTGTCCCGATTGCAGTTTTCTGAACCAATATGGTTAACTGGCTCAGTAACACAGTAGCTAGCAAACTGATAGGTCAGTACGTGGGTCTTGTCTCAGAACACACAGTCACACCACTTGAAGGATTCAGTGTCATCTTGTCCTGGGACACAGTCGCACAACTTGAGGGCTTCAGCATTGTGGTCTCAACTACCCATTCTCGCTTTTTCATCATTCATTGATCACGTATGCAACCACCATGGCACTGCTCTCATTACTGGGCAACGGAAGATCTTCTTAGAGGGATTCCCTCTCCTTTGAGTCGCACCGTTATATCAGCATCAGAACCACACCAGAATGGGTGGCCCACCGGCACAGCAGTATTGCTATCCCTCATAACAAAGACAACCTGGGTTCGGAAGCGATCCTGGGCATTGAAGGGCCAGCTGAAGGGGGGGGGAGAGGACTGAGCGTCCCACAGACAGCTGTCCTCTTCTGGGGGAGGGGGCTTCCAGTGCTCACCTGATCCCTGCTGGAGGCCAGGGGTCTGCCAACTGGTGCAGGTAGTTACTAGAAGCAGGACAAATGTTGGCGTGCATGTTCCTGACATCATTGCATGTCCTGCCTCCTGGGGAGTAAACAAACTCCTTCCTTACCCCTTTTCACGTGGCTTCTGGTTGTCCTACCTCCTTTTGCATATGGTTCTCCTGTTATGTCCAATTGCAGCATTATAATACTCAGGTTTTCATAATGTCATGTGTGCCTGGTTTGGTCCTGGTTGCTTTGGTTCCTTCCTGCAAGTTGGCGCCACAGACTTCGGTGATGTGTTGGTGTGCACACACACAGGGGCTGCCAGCCCCACACACTATCAAACCATTCTAAGGTGCATGCGCTTGTGAATGAAGCAGGCAGGCAACAGAAAATGTCTGCTCAAAAACTGTTTAATAACGCATCTTGCGTTTGCAAAGCTACGAACGGTTGAGCAGTTTTCAGTTACAGAGTGTAATCCAGTGCAAGCGCTGTGATTCAAAACTCATTAGGAAGGTATGGCAGGCAGTTTTGAATCGCAGGACTTGCACTGTGTAATGCACTGGATTGCAGTTTGTAACTGAAAATTGCTCGACCTTTTGTAGCTTCGCTAAGGTGAGGTGCTCTAATAAACTGTGTTTGAGCAGAAATTTTTCTGTTGCCAGCCTGCTTCAGTCACGAGTACATGAACTTTGGACTGATTTGCTTTGGTCCCTGCAGGTGCAGTAATCCTCCGAGCTTGTCTTCTGCAGGGAACTGAGGCATGATGTCGCCTCCAGTGTTATATATAATGGCACTGATGCATATTAACATAGGTGGCCCAAGCTAGCAAAAGTTTCTGGGTGGTCCTGACACCGACAGCTGACAGTTCCATGTCATGGCTCAATGGAGATGCTTCTCAAAGATCTACTGTTACGGTAAGTAACTGCTGTTTACAGGCATAAGTTCAACTGGCTAAACTTTCCTCCTCCTGATTGGTGTGATCCAAGTCCCCCACCCAGTGCTGCAGTGATCAAATAAAAGCATTCACTGCACAGACTGCCTGGTGGAAACAAGCAGGTACTTACTGGTGACTACAAAAAGGAGTTTACTGTCCATCATTGTGATCCAAGCAGCATTCCAGCACCTAAACTGCACTGTCATTCCAATCCCAAGTCTCAAGGGCACACTGCACAGCAGAGCACAATGATGCTGTTCTGAATCTCAAATCCAGTTGATAAACTAGGAAGACCTGTGGGGTTACACCCTGAAGGATGCAGAGGCATAGAAAAAAAAATTCCAAGCGTCAACATGCCCATTTCTGCAGCACAAAGCAAGCTTCTGTATTGCTGCAACAGGTAGCGACTATAAGAGACCCACTAGATAAAGTGGCGTCAGTAATAAAGAAAGCTTATGTGCTATAGCTGGAGCCTCAGTTAAGGCATCTTTGTCATTGACTGACATACCCCAGACCTTGGCCTTCTGGTTAGCAGAGGTCTCCTTTGATCTGCCACTTGACTATGGGTGTGGCTTTTCTAGCAGGCACCTCTTATGTTTTACTGCATTCTCTGCTAAGTTGCCTTTCTGTTCAGTGATGGCTAGGAGGGCTCACAGGCTTTTCCCTTGGTCAGCGGATAACTCCTCCAAGGGACACCTTTTAAATATGCCTCTTCAGGGGGTCCTCCTCTTCAGACCAGGATTGAAGATATTAGTAAACAGGGTCTCAGAGTCAAAAAGGGCACCAAAACAGGGCAAGTAGCCTAGGGAATGGTACTGCTTTTGAGACACAGGTTAGTACTACCTGGGCCACCAGTTTAACTACTTTTAAAAAATAAGGCAAAAGCTTAAGTAATACAACAAACAGTTGATCATCTTGGAGATATCAGGGCAGTATCACCGATGCTACACCATCAGCAGGACATGGACCTGTACTCTGTGATAGGGTCAGGGACCCTACCCCAGCAGGGGAAGAAATTGCCACTGGCCAAATGCTGGTAGATTTTGTATCGGGCTGGTAAGATTTTTCCTTAACTAGCCCTGTGAGCATGTACTGGAGAAAGTAAGTATACCAGCTGGGCCAGTAGAAAAGTAATATGGGGCTAATGGATTTTTCCAGTCACTAGCCCTGCTGACTAGTGTCTGTAAAACTTAATTTCAACCCCTGCCCAGTTAGAAAATTGTAGTGATGTTTAAAGCAGCCCTGCAGTGGCAGAGCTTCCCCCAAGGTGCTAAATCAGGGATATCGGGGGCATAAAAGTAACGCTAGAAGTAATTTGAACTTGTATTTATTTTCTCTGTGTAGGTCTGTTGCTCTTCACATTCTGTCCTTTGGTAATTTTGAAACCCCAGGAAATCTTACTGTATTCTGACATATGCAGTATGGGTTCACCATAGGACTGCCCCAGAGCTGAAATGGTTAAAGAACCTATGCTAATCGTGGACTGCTAGGTTCGAACTCTGTTTTCAAACCACTGTCCCTGGTGTACTTCCTGCAACAGTCAGATTCTTTACTCCGCTTGCCTAAGTAAGACACCTCTGAGAGCTCTCCTTCATCTTTCTTGAAGATATTTATTTTCTCGTTTTTTTTAGTTACTGTTTATTTTTGTTTTTGAAGCACTGTCCTTGGTTTACAGGTAGATTAACCTAGATTTATTGTTTCGGTAAGTTTAGCGATTCCTTGTCGGTTCCCCGCAACCGGGAAGGAATCAGACGTTTGTTGTATTTTGAAGAAATATTTTAATTATACTTCTCTGGTGGGCTGTTTTTCTTTCTTTACCTTTGGTTTGACCGGGGTAATTCTTGATCATTGTTTTGGTCACTGAACCGACCGCAAAAAAAAAAAAAAAATACCAGAGAAGTCTCTAGTTTAAATTGTGTGTGAGTGACTAAAAAAACTAAAAAAAACCCAGACTGCCTTCTGACGGCGGATCCTGGTGTGGCTGTTGAACCCTTGGCAAAATGTGCAGGCCTTGGTGTCGTGGTCCGGGCCTAAGCACCGCACGCAGGAAGAATGAGGATCCTTGAAAGGGATCTGTTTGCCGCAGGCACACTTTGAAAGGTGTCCCTCAGATGAAGGAGTTGGAGAGGACATTAGTTATGTAGAAACTCTTGAAGTTCTAAGTCGTCGTGCGCTAGGTAGAGACAGAGAGGCCGATGCTGGCGAGTCAACGGTGGGAAAAGAACTGGGGATTCTGGGGGACTGCCCCCTTATGTACTATGCCTGACATCGGGGGCGGTCCCTGCTGAATACTGCTAACAAGAATATTTCCGTGGGGACCTGGCGCCTGCTGGTTTCAGTCCTAATGGTGTAACCTGCTGCAAGAGCTGTTCTCAAAGATCTACTGTTACAGTAAGTTCTTACGTAACTGTACTTTATGCCACAGAAACCCAAGAAAAGAACTGGCTATATGGGTTTCCAACATTGTACAGAGTATGGTGAACCATTTGTTAAAGCTGATACACACTTAATTTGTGAGTTCTGGGACGGCCCGGTGGGGCTGAGGCACCGGACGCCTTACCTCACGCTACTCGGGACCCGTGTTCGGAAACGAGCATGGGTCACCGGGGGTTGGCAGGGTTGGAGAAGGATTGAGCGTGTGTAGGACTACACTCCTTCTCCAGGGAGGGAGGACATCTGTGGTCAGTGCTCGACTGGCCCCCAGTGGAGACTGGGGGGCAGTGCACTGATGCTGAAAGATGAGTGGCGGAGATGGGGCAGACGCTTTGGGAGGAGCGTGTGCGGACACCTGCGAGCTTCGCCTACATTGGCATCATTGCACACCCCTCCCCGCAAGGGAGAAAACCAAGGAAACAAGCTCGGCAGCATGAAGGCTGCCCCGACAGTGCTGCCACGGACGTGCCCAAGCTAGCTCCCTCCTGGGCCCGCCCTACAGATCTCTGCAATGGTTGGGTATATACCCACTGTGATGCGGTCTGGTTGGGCTGTGGCGGGGAGGTCGGAGCTGTGGCCACGTCCAGGGCAGCAGCTGTGAAAGCTGGCTGACGAAAGGGAGGGAACCAAAGGCACAACCCCCCAGCCTAGGCAATAAATTAATAAAATTAAAAAAATAATACTAATTTGTGTGTTCTGCCTAGGGTTTGACCACCAGAACGCAGACTGCGAGATTTGTAAAAATTTTTCCCAGTTGACGCTTGATAAGCAGTTGAACCGACTGAGGAAAAAAATGTCCGATAAGGCTGCTGACCCAGCCTTGAATAAACCAGCTCCTCCTCACAGTAAAGATAAACCTAAGGATTCTGAGGAACATTCCTCTGACAAGGGTGAGAGTTCCTCAGGGAAGGAGCACAGTGCAGAATCAGCTGCTGAACTGGCTGCTGCATCCAAAAGAAAAAAGGAAAAGCACTCAGTGCAGCAACTGCATTCGACAAACCCATCGGTTCCTATTGCTCAGGAGATGGTGAATGCCATTAAAATAATACAGTTGCTATAGTCTGGCACTTCGGTTCCGGTTCCACGACTGGGTTCTTATCAAACTTCAGTTCAGTTCAAACTTCAGATTCCTCATTGGGTCCTGGTTCCTTTGAACAACTCACTGAATTGTATGATGAGGAGGAAGATGAGGACTACGAGGAACCTCCCGAACCGGATATTTCTCCTGATCCTCAAAGCCCTGAGTTCCCTGACAAGGGACCTGAGGATTATACCTCCCATTTTACTTTCATGAAGCAGGTGGCACAAACTCTAGACCTCCCTACCCAGGAGTCTACTGAGGAGGAGGAGGAACCAGATTACATGGAAATGATGGATGTACCAGCTACTAAGGGGCTGCTATTACCCATCCACAAGTCCCTTAAGAGACATGCCACAAAGATTTTGCAAACACCCACTTCTGTCACTCCGGTGGACAAGAAGATGGAGAGGAAGTATTGGGTTGTCAGGGGAGGAGCTAAATTCCTATTTGGACATCCAAGTCATGAAGGGGTGGTGCAGGCTGCTGCATGTGATAAGACAGGCATACTTCTGACATCACATCCCCCTCCTGAGAAGGATTCTAGAAAAATTAACTGTGTGGCCAAGAAATCTTATTTGGGATCTTCTCTGACCATTAGACAGGCCTCTTTTATATGGCCTGTGTTTCCAGGTACCAGAAAATCTCTGGAATACAGTCTGAGATGACTAAGGCTGTTCCCTGCTCCCATGGCATCTGACCTGGCAGAGGCTGCAAAAAGGGGCATAGAAGCTTCCAAGTACCAATTTCCAATGGCAGTGGGTGCCAGTGACACTGCAGCTAGATGGATGGCTATGTCAGTGTCCTTGCAGAGGTTTATTTATTTATTTTTTATGTTATTTATTTATTGAGATCTTGGATTAAAACCTTTGAGCAGAAAGCTCTTTCATAGTTTCCACGTCAGGTATGACACAGACACGTGTACAGATATGTTCCACAGATACAGATACAGCAAGAAACAATTGAAAACTTTCTCCATGCATAAATTCTAACAATAGTTACCCAATCTAAGCACGTACAGGGTACAGTGTCAAAACAAAGGCTAATGTTTTACTAGGTAACGGTAACATGACATGAGGATACTTGTTTAAAAAGGAGAATTGTACAGCTAACATAGCCAGATAATCGGAGTGTGCCTGAGTCAAAGAAAGAAGGAAGGTCTCGTACCAGTAAAGAGGGACGGGGAGGAGGCAGGCAGAGGTGGGGGGTAGGATGGGGATAGATAGGAGGGAAAGGGAAGAATAGTTATGTAGTCAAAGTGGAATAAAGAGGGGGACGGTGGGTGGAAAAGAGGGATGGAGGAGAGTAGGGAGGAAGAGGTTGTGTAGGTAGTGGGGTGATGATGATGTATTAAGGTGGTAGGGAGGGAGGAAAGAGGTATGGAATGATGGAGGGGCAAAATAGGGAAATGGAGGTTGAGGGAGGTAGGAGGGAAAATAAATAATTTAGGCAGGGGTAGTGTAAGAATATGCTAACCCACAAGCACATGACATGTCATAACTACCAGCTCACACACACACAAGGCATGTCATGATTACCTGTATGCTTATGCCATGCAGAGGACACATACACACACACACACGCGCGCACACAGAATTGGGGGGTGACACATAACATATAGAGCTAGGGATGCTCATACATAGCTAGGGAACGTCTACATAAGTTTAGTATAGGTTTACTTAGACACAAGGCTAGGTGATTCTTTAGTCTTGCATAGAACCTAGATACAAGCTATGAAACTGTGCTGCTTCTAAAGCACAACCTTTACCCTACATATGATCCTATAGGCTAGAGACAAAACACCATGAATAATATTCTAGGCTAGAATTGCACTGTTATTTTGCTGCGATAATATCAGAAATATAATTTATTTATCCGGGAGTGCCCTCTACAGCTAAGGTGCCATGTGCAAACACAGCAATAATTACATAAATGGACCTTTCAGAAAACATGATGATGCATTACAAAATGTTTCATCCATAAGAACATGTCACTGACATAAGTGTATTCTTATGACTAGAATGCTTTACTCTGTAGCATTCTAAAGGGCAACTGAGATAATACTCTGCCCCACAAATTGACCAGTAGAAGTAATGGTAAGTGCGATTTTACACTCGTATGAGCTGGCTATCTATCACCAGACTAAAATCTTATCAGGGTATAAAACCCCTTTCCCCATGCCCCCTCTCTGAGGAAATCGCAAGCAGACCCTGCATGACACTGCAGTGTTCGAGAGAACCAGACTCCCAGGTGCGTATGTTACATAATTAGTATGCAAGTATAACGCCTGTCCTATAAGTCAAGCTGGTAGGATGATAAAAGAACTTTATGTTGCTTTTGACTGCTTCCGTTTCTTCTTATTGTTTTTAGTTCTAGAATTTGTAAGAGGGGTATTGTATGTTTTGTTATGATATAGTGATCTCCTGACGTTCCCCAAAGGGCTACATTTCCCTGCATCTAACGAAGGGTTTATTAGATCATAACTAAGTCAGAGGGTGTCCAACAGAGCCCAGCAAAATAACCAACACTAGAAAACCCATGAAAGTATTAACTTGACCGGAGGCCCATGAAGTGTAACGTTTTACTAATCAGTAGAGATTACAGAGATTGTAAATGGTAGGAGCAAGGTAAAGACAAATTAGTGGTAGCAGTCGCAGGTTGCCAATGAGATTAGATGTTGGCAGAGTTTTTTTCTTAACCAGTGCTACTTTGCTGGGCTCCTTTATGTCAGGAGGCAGGGAGTTGTACCACTGTGGGGCTCTGTATGCGAATGCACGTTGTCCAAAGGCGGTGCGGCACCATGGGATTCTGAAAGCCTGTTTGCCAGTGCTTCTGGTACTGTGTGAGTTACTTGCAGGGAAAAGAAGGGCCATTACGCCAGGGGGTAGCAGTCCCACGGTGATCTTTTTTGCAGGCAGGCACGATTGGTATTTGAGCCTGCTGTCAAATTTTAACCAGCTAACCTGGGCATAAAGATTGCAGGTGTGCGTCAAGCGTGCGGCATCAGTAAGAAGTTGGCATGCTTTATTTAAGGCCGTTTTGATACGTCAGAGGGCAGTGTCTATAGCTGCACAGTAAATGACAATACCATAGTCCATGAGAGAGACCACAGAACTGTGGATGGTCCTGTTCAGTGCTTCTGGAGTGAGATTGTTTTGTTCCTGTATAGAACTCCTAAACGCTGGTTAATAGCTTTGGCTGTTCGGTCGATGTGCTGGGTGAAAGACAGGGTAGAGTCAGTAGTGATATCCAGGTACTTGAAATGGTGAACCAGTTCAAAAGGGGAACCAGTGTCATTAATGATGGTAAGTAGGAAGGTTTTATGTCTGCTTTGGAAGGTCGAAAACAGCATTGTCTTAGTCTTGTTATAATTAAGAATGAGTGTAGTATCCCAAAACCACTTCTCTGCAGATGTAAAGGATTGCTGAAGTTAGTCCTGGAGAAGGTCTGGGTCCATGTTGCTGGTAAAAAGTACAGCGTCCCCAGCATGTAGAAGTATGTGGTCGCAGCAAGCTCCTGGTAGTGAATTGAGGAAGATGCTAAAAAGCAGTGGACCCAAGATCCTTGCAAGACTCCAGAGCATACAGCCCTACTTTCGGACAGGGCGTTACCAATTTTTATCTGCTGCATTTGGCTGCTTAAGCAGCTGGAGAACCAGCTTGTAGTGTAGGAAGAAAGACAAATGGAGGAGAGTTGTCTGATGAGGAGATTGTGGTTGACGCCTTGGTAAGGTCTATGAAAGTTGCCCCTACCAAGAGCCCTTGTTCCAGAGAGTTATTGATAAAGCCTGTAAACTCCAGAAGCAGTCATGGTACTATGCCCACGCTTGAACCCATGCTGTTGTGGACATTTGAGTTGGTAGTTATCCAGGTACTCTGAGTTGGTCGGCCACGATGCGCTCCAGGGCCTTAGAGATTGGGGGAAGAATAGAGATCAGGCGGTAATTTCCCTGCAGCGCTCGGTCTCCACTCTTGTGCACCGGAGTAACCACTGCTAATTTCCAAAGATATGGAAATTGTGACTGAGAGTGACAGGTTGATTATTTTGGTAAGAGGTGTGAGGATTTCCTCGAGGGTACGGACAACAAACTTTTAAGTCCAAGGAGTCCCCACTGAATCCAGCTTTCCCCAGTACCTTCTTAAGATAACGTCTGGCTTCATTTATAGACACTGCTTTGAAGTAAGATGGTGGGTGGTCTTGGGGTGGGTTCTGGACTGCAGTGTTCATACCTGAGGGGGTAACCACGAAGTAGTCGGCGGGGGGGGGGGGAGAACACTGCCAAGGTCTGTAAATGCTTTGTTGAAAGCGTTCGCGATGGCTTTTGGGTCCACGGTAGGGGTGCCATCGATGTTCAGCATGTTCGGGGTAGTTTTGGGGTCTTTACCAGTGATGTCTTGGATGTTCTTCCAGGACGTCCTGCTATTGTTCCAGGAGGTGGAAAGGGCTTCTTTGAAATACTGTCTTTTTAGCAGAACGGATATCATGGGTACACTCATTTCTCGCTGCTTTGTACCTCTGTAGGCTAGCTTGTATCCCCAGCGCTCGAGAGATGTGCCAGAGGTGATCCCTGTGTTTTAGTAGATCAAGAAGAGAAGGGGTGATCCAGGAATTCTGGCTTCCCTTGATTTTTGCAGTTTTGAAGGGGGCATGCTTATCGCAGGTTGCATTAAAGAGGTCAATGAAGAGTTCCAATGCAGTGTCGACGTTGCTGGCTGTATATACATTGGACCAATCGGTGATCCTCGGGTCAGCTTTCAGTAGCTCGAGGTGTCCCAGAATGAGGACCCGGCTAGTGACAGTTTTGGTGTGGGGCTTTGCAGCAGTTATTGAACCAGTAAAACTTGACGGGGGAGTGATCACTAATACAGTCAGGTAGGGCAGAGGCACCCTTGATATTATCCAGCTGGTTAGATAGCACCCAGTCCAGTAATGTATTGGTCCCAGTTTTGTAGTTCCTCCTGGTTGGGGCTTCTACAAGCTGGGAAAGGTGCATATCAGATATTGCGTCCTTGGTATCAGTGGTGTTGGGGGAGAGCCAGTTTATATTAAAATCTCCAAGCATTAGAAATTCTGAGTGAAGGCTCATCCCTCTTAAGGCGTTTATGAAGGATGCAAAGCCAGGTTTAGTGTGCCTTGGAAGGATGTAAACAGAAAGCACGGTGAGTGTTTTGTTGTGTGCACCGAGAAGCAACTTGAACGGCCAGCATTTGGATTAAATCACCACAACCAGGAGTGGGGATCCCCAGGCCCTGCAAAGTGTCCTTTATGTAGATCACACATCCACCACCATGTTGAAAAGGGCGATCACACCTAAATACTGTTTAGCCAGGAAGTAGGATTGCTGTGTCAGGGACATTAGGAGTGAGCCAGGTTTCTACTACCGAGAGTACATCTGGATTATGTCTAGTGGTCCATACTTGCAGTCTGTCAAGTTTTGGAGGCAGGCTGCAAATGTTTAGTGATGCCACTATTAGACCACCACTATTTCTTGGTGAGTGGTTTGAGCAGTGGGGATTAGGATGTATATTGCCCAAGAGCAATAAGAGCAGCACTATTGGTCTTTTCAGGTATTCCTTAAATAGTTTTTTGGAGCGGGCGTGTAACTTGTGGTTAGCGTGGCGTCACATGGAGGTTCCCTGCTTAAAGGAGATTTGATACAAGATTGCCAACATGTCATGCCAGTGGGGATGACAGAGCCGAGACCCATCGGCATCGAGTTAGCCCCCGTGTAGTTTATGTGTGGAGGAGGTCAGATTTAGGGGGGAGGTTATGGTACCATAGGTATCAGTCATGGCACTGGTTGCTCCTGAGGGGGCAGGTAGACACATGCCTGCAATTAGGAGTCCAGAGAGTGTGAACAGGGCCAATATGGCAGTTCTACAAGGTATGAGAGTAGTTGGGTAAAACGTATTTAACTGGCGTAACAGGGAAGGAGAGGAGGATAGGATGGCAGTTCCCTTGAGGTAGCTTCCCTGCTAACTTAGGCCCTTAGAGACAAAGAACATGTAAAGTTGATTTAAATGAAAATGCTGATGGTAAATTACATCCAGAAGAAAAAATAAACTGTTGAGATCCAGCATTACATAATGTGTTAACATTCCTGAAAGGTGATAAACTGTGGCTGGGGCACATGCAAAATGCGAAATCCTTTTGTCTGTATGTTTCCTTTGTTCTTCTAAGCCCTCAGAGACAAGTACAGTTCCTTTTAGGAGCAGGTCAGATGAAAATGTTGATTGTCACAGGACTCAGCATCACCAAGTTTGTCGGACTTATTTGCCAGACTTATTTTCCTTGGGATGGCTTCTAAAACGTTGAATTAAAATGAAAAAGCTGGTGATACCTGAAGGAAATGATGAGCTGCTGAGGTCCAGCATCACAGAATGTGTTAAAATTCCTGAAGGGTGATAAACTGTGGCCTGGGCATGTGCAAGATGTGAAATCCTTTTGTCTGTATGTGTCCTTTGTTCTTCAAAGTCCACAAGTACAGCTCCTTTAGGAGTAAGTCAGATGGAAATGTTGATTCAGTTGCAGGACCCAGCATCACCAAGTTTGTCAGACTAGTTGCAAGACTTATTTTTCCTTGGGATGGCTTCCAAAAAGTTGATTTTAAAATGAATAAGCTAATACCTGGTGGTGATGTTTTGCAGAAAGTCAGTCCAGGAGACTTTCACAGATGTTGTGTACAAGAATGGGTAGGTACTCCAAGCTGAAAAACATGAAAATCCGCAAAAACTAACCTATAGAGACAGTGCTTGATGTGGAGCTCATTGTGCAGTGTTACAAGGATTGCTTGGCTGAGGACCACTACTCTGCCCCCAAGATACCAAGATAAAGGCCCTGGATTTCCCCTGTGAGCCCACAACTCTATTTGGTGAGCAGACAGAGGCCCATATGCAAAGATGAACAAGTACAAGGTGGCTTATAAGAGTAGGACCGCTAAGGAAAAAGCATCCACACCCCAGAAGCACCAGGGCAGAAGGGGTAGGGGCAGAACTCACTATAGGCCCTTCTTCCAGACTCTGGCTTTCCCAGCCTATCAGCCACAGATAGGGTACTTCAGGGGCAGGGGTAGAAGGGGCAGCAGTTGTGCTGGTCCCAGTCCACAGGCAAAATGGAACACCTGAAGAGTCTGTCAGGGTCGCTTCCCCACTCCCAGTAGGGGGGCAGGTTGGCTCACTACCTCCAGGCATGGCAAACCATCACCACAGACAAGTGGGTCCTGGAGGTAGTGAGCCGGGACCTTGCACTCAGCTTCAAGGTCATACACCAGGCTGAGGGCAAGGTTTTTTCAGACCTGCCATCCCATCAGAAACCGTTCTTCAAGAGGTGGAAGTAGCCAATCTCCTGCAGGAGAAAGCAGTGGAGCCTGTCCCCTTGGGCCAAAGGGGAAAGGGTCTGTACTCCAGGTACTTCCTCACCCTAAAGAAAACAGGGGAGTGGCGACCCACACTGGATCTCAGACATTTAAACTGACATTTGACAAAACCAAAGTTCAGGATGATCACTCTGGCAACTATTCTCCCAACACTCAGGCAGGGAGACTGTCATGGTGTTTTTTCTTCTTCTGTCTAGTTTTCTTCTGTGTTCTCTTGACCCCCCCAAAAAAAAAAAAGAATGCAGCAGACATGATTACCTGCAGAGCCCACCAGTGGGTTGTGCTTTTAAATAAGAGTAGAAGAAATGGCCCAAGGGTCTGTAACCTGCCAGGTGTAAGCAGGAGGGCTCAGTAGTGAACTCTGATCTGAAAGAGTATAAGGCTTTGGTGGGCTGTGTTATGTAGCTGTACTGCACCACTACCCTGAGACTAAGGAGAAGCCTCACATTCCTGTAGCAAACTGTTTCCCAAATAAAGGTTTGTTTTAAAACAAATGTACACAAGCTTTAAAAAAATTTATGAAACTCTCTCTGCAGCAGCAGCAAAAAGTCTGAGTATGAGCTGGGTGTCTGGTTATTTGTTACTACTGGCTGATGCAGCCCCCCACCCCATTCTTAATCCAAACAGGAGAGTTTTAAGCAGTAAAATCTGGAATGTATGCCTGTGCAGAATAGTTTTCTGTTTGCCTGCTGTCTTCCTGTGAAATAAAACATGCCATTTGGACTTCCATTGACGATGCCATATGATGTAGATGCTGGGTTTATCAGCTCCTGCTGATTCCCTATTCAAAGTAATCAAACTAATCTTTTTCTACCGACCTCACTGCTAAAAGTTACCTAATTTCTGGTGGTGAGTTCCCATCTTCATGGCCTCCAGAGGGACTGTGCACTTGCAGCCCCCCCCCAAAGGGATCCTAAAGCTAGATCACGATCGATCATCATGGCGTTTTTAGACTACAGGGTAAAAGAAATGGTACTCTGAAAAGCATGGGCCAAAAAAGAGATTATTTTTTGGAGATACTAAACTGTTTCTGGAACTAGATTATGCCCCCACCACCTTGGCCTACCAAAAGTTGTGGTACCCTGTAGTCGAGGCTCTCCGGAACAAGCGGCTGAAAGCCAAAGTGGACTTTTCAGCTGAACTCAGGATCACTTCAGATAAGGGCACAAAATTGTTCAACACAGTGCAAGAGGCAAAAAAAAAATGCTTGGCCACATTAGAGGTTGCTGTTGATGAACTGGTGGACCTGGGGGGTAGTTAAAGAGGTGGAGTAGCGGCAGTGGCAGCTCGTGGGAGAACTAGCAGGCCCCCGACATCCGTGGTGGTGGGGAACTGTGGTAGCAGCTACAGACTCCAGACCGTGGGCAAAGATGAGCACAGCAACAGTCGGCCTACGAAAAGCAGAGAGTCAATGCACCGACCACGCAGAGAATCGAAGGGGAACCCCAACTCTGAGACAGAGAAGATGGTCGACATTCATCCCGAACTGCAGATACGGCCCCCTGAGAGGGTAGAACAGATTAACATTCGAACCAAAGTGAAAGCTGATGGCATCACTACTTGGTGCGGAGCCAGAAGTCTACATGGGTGTTAATCACCTGGGACTCATTTGGGACCTTGTCAATAGCGTTTACTGGACAATACAGAATGACCTGTTCAGATAAGTGTGGGTGAAATCGATTTGATAAAGGAGAGGGGTGTACATAGAAAATAACAGTCTCAAATGGAGTGAATACATTTATTTGGTGCATGGGGTTTGTATAATGGGTCAGTTTGTCATTAGGCACAGCCACTAAGGGGTTCTTTAGTGGATCAGTATAAGGTGGATATATTGGGTGAAGAGGCGGAATCATGGGGGGCCTGGGCCCTGGGTGACTCCATCCTTTGGAGTAGGGTCTGACCAAGGGTCCCCAACACTCCCCTGAACAGAATTTAGATGATTTGGGGGGGAGGGGCGAGGGATTGTGGGAGCACTCTATATGGTTTTGGCAAAACCACACCAGCTGCACCTCCATGGTGAGTCCAAAGGAGGGCAGCACAGTGCTGATCTTATTTCAGCACAACCAGTCATCAAGGGGCACCGTACAAATGACTGGGTACGTGTGGAACCTAGGAAGTCAGGAATAACTGTTATAAATGTTATACAGCAATCCCAGGCGATGTTTGGGCCTGGGGTTGCAGTTGAAGGGTTACACGGTTTGGTTGTAACTCAGTTTTTGTTCAGTGTTTATAATTGGCCATGCGTCCCTGCTTATCAAACCCCCCTCCTGGTTTTGGTCTGGAGTACCCAGAAGGTGGGCCAAGATATGGCCAGGGATCTGAGGATGCAGCGTTAGATCTCTCTTTGAAATGGAAGGTTTAAATATTGTCATAATATTCAGGGAATAAATAGCCCCATTAAAAGGGTGAGGGTTCTACAAGAATTGGGCAGAATGGGCACTCGTATTGCTCTATTGCAGGAAACCCATTTTACACAAGAGGAGCCTAAAAAGTTGTGTCGCAGTTGGGTGGGCTCGGTTTATGCTTCCTCTTGTATGGCACACCCCCACAGAAGGGGAACGGCAATTTTAATACATAAGACATGCCCCTTAAAGGTGGAGGGGACAGAGGCCGATCCTGAGGGTCGTTATGTTAAGCTAAAAGCTATTTACAGGGACACCCCCTGTGTTGTTCTTAATGTTTATGCTCCTAATGAGGATAGAGAGTCCTCTCTATTTTTTAAAAGATTATTTTCCAAATTACTGGACCAGATGGACAAGCTCTGCATCCTTGGAGGGGATTTTAACACTATTCTGTCCCCAGCACTGGACAAACTAGGGGGACACCAGGGGGTAAGGAGGGAGGCCACAGGCCCCACCTTGTGTAGGCTCTGCCACTTGGCTGGCCTTGAAAATGTATGGCGAGGGCTTAATGGGAAGGCTCGGTACTATTCCCATTATTCAGACAGGCATGACTTCTATACCAGAATTAATGCACTGTTTTTCTCAGAAGAATGGGCCCACACTGCCTCGAGGTGCGAGATTATGCCTTGCACAACTTTCTGATCACGTACCGGTCAGATTAACACTAGCCATAACACCCTCTATAAGGAATTCACACTGGAGGCTCAGTGTAGGGCTGTTGAATAACCCAGATTTTTCAAAACTTAGTATAGTCAGCTTTCAAGGAGTATCAGCAGATGAATCCAGAGGGAGCCACAACTGTGGCAGTTCAGTGGGCTGCTTTTGAAGGCGTACCTCCGAGGGATAATCATAAAATATGCGGCAGATCATAAAAAAGAGAGAGTAAGTTAAAATATTTAGAAGAGGAACTCGAGGACGTAGAATTTCAGCATAAAATCTCACTAAATCCGCAAGTAAAACAGCAACTGAGGGACAAAAGGGCAGCGATAGAAAACTTAATCCAGGCCCAACTGGAGGGGAAGTATAGGCAGGTAGTCCAATCCTGCTACAAAGGGGGCAACAGGCCAGGTAAGCTCCTTGCAGCCACTCTTAGGATGCAGCAGGTAAATAGGCCGGTTCTCAGGCTGAATGATCCAAAACAGGGAGGGAAACGGACCAGTCACCCAGGGGAAATTATAGACATATATGCTGAATATTATGCCTCCCTCTACAAGCAGGAGGAGATTCCAAACTTTGACAATTTAGTCGCTAGATTCTTCGATGGTCTGGACCTCTGGAAGCTCCCGGAGGTGGCCAGAGAGGATCTGGAGGCTGGAATCTCTAGCCGATTTTAAAAGCTCGGGTGTCGCAGCTAAAAAAAAAAAAGATATATCTCCGGGACTAGACAGTTTTATGCCACAGTTTTATAAGGTATTTGCAGATCAGCTCATCCCACTCTTGCTTCCAGTTTGTTAGGAGGTCATGGGGGGAGGGGAGATCCCGACTTCCTGGCAAGTGGCTCAGTTCTCTCTACTAAGCTGGTCTCCTGGCTCATAATTAGTGGGAGGTCCTTCCTGGTACCATGTGACAGGTAGGAAAAAGATCTCTGCAGGGGAACCAGATCCTCCCCTCTGCATCCTGTAGCTCTGTTTACTTCCTGCCTGTCAAGAGGCAGGTTTTCTGCAGGGCTCTGCCACTATTGTGGCAGAGCTGAAGACATCAAACTGTAAGTGCAGTTTACTTTTCTACTTGGAAGAGGATTTTCAATGGGGGAAGCTTAACCAGCGTTGCCTCTCAGATTCTGTAAGGTCTCCAGTCTCAGCCGTGCATGCTGAACAGACTGGACCACTTCTGTCTTGCTCCTTCCTGTGCTTTGAGGCATGCATCTCTCCCCCCCAACGGTCACCTTACTAGGAGGGAGGCACATGATCGCTCGACAGGATTCCTCTTTTTCAGAAAATCACACAGGGATCCCAGCCGCAGCCCTGCGTGCTGTACAGTCTGATGTTTGCTGCCCATTCCCCCTCCCCGCCAGCATCCTTGGTCTGGCAGGACGTAGGAATCAGGGTCCTCGCTGCAATTTATTTTCAGCTCCGGAGAGCCGCACTTTATTCTCCTCAAGGCCGATGGCCACTGCTGCTCAGGGCATCGACGCTGCGCACCGTCAATGAGCCCCCTGGTTCTCAGGCTCATTGACTAACATAGGAGAAGCCTGTAGGAGCAATTGTGGCACGCAGTAGCAGGAGTCTTGAGGGAAGCCTCTAGAAGCGATCATGCCCCATGGCACCAGGAATCTTCTTCAGCTCAGGAAGAGACGAGCTTCTTCTCCTTGTCGACGCCACCAAAGCTGCTTTCCGTTGATGAGCCCCCGGTCCTCAGGCTCACCGACGATCGGTGGAGGAATACTCTTGGAACGGTAGCGCTCCACAGCAGCAGGAGCTTCATTTCAGCTCAGAAAGAGCCGCGCTACAGCCCCTCATTGACAGCCAGGAGGGCACAGGCAGTAGACTCTGTGGCCTGTTACTGAGTTCCCTGTCCATCAGACTCTTTGATGGACAGGGGAAACTGGTCAGAGTGATACCACTCCCATTACAATCCAGCTCGTTGTTGACTGCTGCCCTCAGCAAGTTCCACCAAGGGCGATTGAACAGGGGGAAGGGCGCAGCTCACGACACGTTGACGAGCCTGTGCTAATTTTGGCTTGTCGACGTCTTTGAAGCCCATTTGGACAGATCAGCCCTGGCTTCAGGTGGCAGTGCTAATAGGATTTAAAATAGGGACTCATGCCACCCTCCTGTGCAGAAGGTCTGCAAGGGCTGTTGGGAGCATAGCACAAATTCTCTCGGGGCGGAAAGTGCCACAGACGATTCCTCATTAGGTCACCTTCTCCTGCTCGCTATGTCTAAGTGATGCAGCGACAAGGTCAGAGGAGGTCCAGAGACATCCACCATGCTCTCACAGGAGCACCAATCTCGGGCAGCGGAGACCCATCAGCCCTTCTCCTCCAAGGGGCAGCGTTTTGCCATCAGTCTTAGCCCCCGATGTAATAGGCAAGCCCTCAACCCATCATGCCCTGACCATCTTGCCTTGATTTCCTTCATAGATAGTAGGGTCCACGGGAAGCCCACCCCAATGCCTCCTCCCCATCTTCGGACTGGAGGGACATCACTCCTCTAGGCACCATAGGAGAGGAAGAGGTCACGAACTAGGAGCAGATTCAAGGATGTCCACAGTGGGAAAACGTCCAAAGGAGCAGGCCCACAAGTCCGTCAGAGGTCAGTTAGACCCCCCAGAAGAAGGAGTGCTACCGAGGGTGACAATTCTTTCTTGGATGGCTCTCCATCCAGAAACTTAATCTTGGATGACCTAGATTTCTTCATTAGGTGGGTGATTTGAGGAGTTTCACTTGGGGTCTCCCTTGTCCTTTCCTAAACCCCTCAAACCAGCGCTAAGACTTGCATTGGCCGCCAAGCAGAAGAGAGAAAGGAGTTAGGGAAGTGAGACTGTGTGTGGTGTGTGTGTGTGTGTGTGTGTGTGTGTGTGTGTGTGTGTGTGTGTGTGTGTGTGTGTATGTGTATGTATGTATGTATATATATGTGTATATTATTTATATATGTGTGTATGTATAATATGTATATGTATTGTGTGTGTGTGTGTGTGTGTGTGTGTGTGTGTGTATATATATATGTATGTGTGTGTGTGTGTGTATATATATATATATATATATATATAATATATATAATATATATGTGTGTGTGTGTATATATATATATATATATATATATGTATATGTGTACGTATATATATGTGTGTGTGTATGTGTGTGTGTGTGTGTGTGTGTATATATATATATATATATATATATATATATATATATATATATATCTCTGTATCTATTTATCCATCTATATATATATATATATATATATATAATCTCTCTATTTATCTATATATATATATCTATATCCTGTCGGGTGGGGCTTCTCTGTGGGATCCAGGAGATACGAAGGTGGATGCATCTCTCAAAGGCGTTTTAGTCCTCCACAACCTACGTCAGAGCAGCTATAGCCAACCTGTTCTCAGCATGAGCCGCACTACCGTGGGCCACTGACCTGGCATTCCAGCGTGCTGACGAGCCAGACATAAACAAGCTCACCCCGCAGCAACTACAGCTCGGGACTAATCTCTGCAGTCTCAGCTGATGTTTTAAAGGAGGCTGCCAGATGCACAGCAAGGGCCATGCTTTAACTCGCTTCTCCTCAACATACGTAAGGCTGCAGGTATGGCAGGCGGACAGGTTGTCAAGGCACACTTGGTGCATGCACCCTCTGAGGGAGATCTCCTGTTCAGATCAGCTCTAAAGGAGGCGGTAAAAGAATCCTGGGAAACAATGAAATCTTAAGTACCACAATCCAGGAGCAGGTACAGACCCTGGTGGTCAGGATCCAGACAGAATATTCAAGCCCATAACTACACAGAGGACAAATTAAATCTGCCTTCGGCAGACGATCCTGGGTCATCTCTCGCATCCAGCCTGGATTCAGTGGAGGAAGAAGCAGCGTCTGAGATGCCAGAAAGGTCACAACAAAGGCCCCGGACCCATCCTAGAGTAGGGGGCAAGCTTTCCAGTTTTCTTGAGGAATGTTTGCACCTCCACAATCAAGGGGGTGCCAGACATAGTGCGCAGGGGTTACCCTCCTAGAGTTTGAAGCAGAGTCCCCCCACTTCATGTTGTACCCTCAGCCTTATCTGCACAGAATATGTCGACTCTCCAAGCACTCACAGACCATATACAGGCTTGAGCAAGCAGTGAGTGCCCAGCGCAGGAAGGTACTTGGACATTTACTGTCTATTCTTCATAGTCCCAAATTACTCTGGAGTTTTCAGGCCCGTATGGGTCCTAAAATGTGTGATCGAATTCGTCCACCACAGGACATTCTAGATGAGAACCCTTGCATCCATTTTCAGGGGAATTCCATCGGGGAGATTAGTTGGTCTCAGCAGATTTGCAGGTGCATTTTTGCATATCCTATATGGGCGTCCTTCTGGTCAGTGCCCCACAGCGCAAGCAAACAACTCTGGTAGTGACTGAGGTCACCCAGTGTGCCTCCTCTGTAGGATTCCTGATCATCAAAAGAGCTCTCTTCTGCTATCCAAGCATCTGAATCATTGAAGAGTAATCTTCTGAGCATCCCAAATTAAAGAGTTTCTCTATGGATCCTAAGTTCGGGGACCTCAGGGTTCTTTTCAGCAAAGACCAAACAGCCCAGTGCCTTTTAGAGCACACCCTCACGCAGCTTACGGGGACGACTGTCTCCCTGGCAGTCTCAGTTCCCTGGGCTCTGGTTCTCATGCGTCCCCGGCAGCCGGACCTACTACATCAGGGGTCCCAGTCAAAGGTCAGTCCGGGCCAGCAGATTCAAGCATATGGCCGGTCAAGCCTGCTCCATCAGGGGACCAGCCAAGGGTCAGTCTGAGCCAACGGATTCAAGGCTATTGCCAGGTGGAAACATCCCTGCATGGGGGGACTCATTGCTCCAACTTCATGAATGGTCTCAAGTGGGGGCATCCTCACCAGGGGAGAATTACTACCGATACCAGCCTTCAGGGCTGGCAAGTGGTCGAGGGTAGAGACCCACTACAACATCAACATACTGGAGATGCCTCCTGACATTTCATAGATTCAAAGCACATATCACCAACCAGGATGTCCTCATCCTCAGTCAATCGAACCACAATGGCCTGCACTTATCACCAGGGAGGTACATGAGCTCTTGGATGGTACAAGAAAACCCTATTGCTCTTCCAGTGGGCAGAGCATCGCCTGGTGAGCTTAGTGGCCGTATACATACCAGGTCAGGAGAACATCATGGAGGATTGGCCAAATCAGGATGTCCTCCCAGGAGAATGGGATCTAAAGGTCAGTGCCTTCCTCCTTTTCGCTGCATGGTGGGGCCTCCTGCAGGTAGTTCTTCACTGGTTGGTGAAGCCGGAAAGTTCCCCAGTCCTACTCTTTAATCAGGGTCGAGCTGACCATAGCACAGGATGCCTTCTCCCTAGACTGGGGACCCTGCAATATCCTGTACGACTTTCCTCCAGTTGCGCTAATCTCAAGAATCCAGTTCTACTAATCCCAAGGCTCCTGTACAAGATCACCCAGGATTAGGTGGAGCCATCCTCTCATTGGAAAATCAACCTGGTCCTCAGAACTCTCACCAAGACCCTGTTGGAGCTCATTAAGGAAACGTCCGTCATCCTCCTCACGATGAAGGTCGTCTTCTTGCAGCACTCACTTCAGCCCGCTGTATCAGCAGATAGGAGATCTGTTTTCCAAGGAACCATACACCGTGTTCCTCCAGAACTCAGTGATTCTATGAACATATCCATCTTTTCTGCTGAAGGTGTTATCTCCCTTCCTCGGCTGCCAGGAATTGAATCTCCCTGCCCTATGTCCTAGACCTAAGAGTGAGAAGGAGAGGGAAATTCTCCTTCTGGGTTAGAAGGGAGCACTCAAGCTTTACATCAGAAGAGCGGAAGTCCTTATACGACTTTTCAAGTCTATTCATCCTCACTTTCAGGGCTGAATTTGGGCAAAAAAGCCTTAAAAGTCTCTTGGCCAAATGAATTTGTTCTCTTCTCCATCACCTTCCAAAAGGTAGGGGTTTTCTATGCTAGGCCCATGGAGGGCACCTTCAGTTCGAGCAGTGGCTTCCTCCTGGGCGGAATTCAGAGAAGCCTTTCCAGCAGTCTTTCACAGAGTGGCCACTTGGGCATCCATCCATTCCTTGGCAAAGTTCTACAGATTGGATGTGTCTGCCTCCGTTGAGGCATCTTTTGATTAACTGGTTCCTCCATCGGCGGGGGACCCATAAATGTCTGCTAACATTCTTCCCACCCGGGAAGCAAAGGGATGTACTGCTTTAGTATATCCCACTAGTTATGAGCCCGAAGACCAGCTTAGGAGAGAGAAATAGAAATTTAAATACCTGTAAATTTTCTTTCCCCCAACTCCTGGTCTCTGGGCTGCTCTCCTCCCAGAATGTTGGACGTTGGCCATCTGGTCTGAGGGTTTGCAGTTGGCTTTTCCAGGCCGTAAGTACAGATTAACGTTTCTTCTTCTCTTTTTTTTTTTTTCTCAGTGATGTATTACTTAAGGGGACGCATGCTTTGGAACAAACCGAGAGCTACAGGATGCATAGGGGAGGATCTGGTTCCCCTGCAGAGATCTCTGCCCATCACGTGGTACCAGGAAGGACCTCCCACTAGTTATGAGCCCGGAGACCAGCAGTCGGAGAAATAAAATTTACGGTTATTTAAATTTCTGTATTTCGGTATTACCTAAGGAAGGAAAGGACCCGTTGGAGTGTGGGTCATACAGGCCCATATCCTTACTGAATGTGGATCTCAAGTTGTTCACTGGCCTACTGGCTGGGAGACTGCAGACATTAGCCTCACTAGTAGTGCAGGAAGATCAAACTGGATTTATTTCAGGAAGATGTCTTACAGTCAACTTCTGTAGATTATTAAACATAGTATCCAGTCAGAAGAGCCAGAGGCAATTTCAAATAGCCATTTCCATGGATGTAGAAAAAAAACATTTGATAGGGTCAGTTGGCAATTTTTAAAAGCCTCCATGGAACTTATGCATTTTGGCCCTAAATTTCTAAGTTATATCCCAATTATATCCCAAAATGCTAGTCCCAGGGCACTGGTTAGAGCTAATGGCATAAGTTCACAATTTTTTTCTCTTACCGGAGGGACACGGCAGGGGTGTGCCCTCTTTCCCATCTTTTGTTTGCCCTTAGTTTGGAACCACTGGCAGCAAAAGTACTCGGCAACCAGGCCATAAAAGGGGCTATGGCAGGGGGGATAGAGCAAAAACGTTCTCTTTATGCAGATGACTCCATTTTCTTTTTATCATCACCTGAGCAATCATTGCCTCCACTTACAGTATACAAGCCCTGCAATTCTTTGGGACCATCTCCGGTTATAAAATAAATTTCTTAAAGTCGGAAGCCCTGATCCTGAGTGGGACCTGCCCAGTAAGTTTTAAAGAAATCTTTCCATTTAGATGGGCACCAAAAAAATCACAGTGAATCTGACCAGACTCTTCTGTGCAAACTGTGAAAAATTATGTGAGGCCTTGGAGCAGGATCTGGCAAGGTGTGGCGGTTATTGCCCCTGAATATGATTGGGAGAGTGGCTACTATACAAATGAATGTGCTGCGCCGTCTCCTCTTCCTGTTCCAATGCCTACCCATCAGAATACCAATTTCTTACTGGAACAGGATCAATAAATAAATTGCCTGATTCATCTGGAATAATAAGAAACCAAGGGTTTCCAGGGCGGTCTTACAACTTCCGAAAGAAAGAGGAGGCCTGGCATCACAGCAGCCCCGGAGACCTGGAAGGAAGGGTGGGAAATAGGTGGGTCAAGCATGGCCTCTGTGTGCTGAGGAAAATTGGGAAAATCGCACAGACAATTGGGGGAGTGGGACCTCTATCCCTCATTAGATTTGAAAGTGAATTTTTCCACCGATTATAGATCCTGGTTATGTTAGATGGGGGTTGTGGGATCCATTTAGATTTACACAATACGGGGGCGCTGTGGAGCACACCTACCAACAAGTCTTGTGAAAGGAGAGCTCCAGAAAGTTAAAGCCATAAAGCTTAATAAAGTCCTCTTTTTATGATCTGTTGATATTTTATTTATTTTTAACCAGGAGAGACACTAAGCTGAAAGCTTGTTTACAGGTGTGACCTGGGAGCACAAGGAGGTTAAGTGACTTGCTCAGGGTCACATAGTATGCAAGTGGGAGCTGTGGGATTCAAACCCAGGTCTCCATATTTGCAGCTCAGAGCCTTAAACCACTACGCTATACCCTGCCTAAATAAATTGGGCGACAGAAACTGAATCTACCAGCCAAGAGGAGTCGATGGATGCCAGACTTTTGCGATGGGTCGCACTACTAAAGCAGCAGGAGCCACTGCCAGAACTCATCCTCTGACAGACGTGACTACGTCGGGAGAGTTGCCACTCCAATCCAGGCTAGAACCACCCTGGAAGGCCCTCCAGAAATCCATGCAGGCTGTAGATGATAAAATTGAAATGGCCTGAACTTGCATGGCAGAGCAAGACATTAAAATCGACATGGCAACAAAAACAGCTGGAACTGCAGAGTTGATGGCTACAAAAGCCCTGGCCTCCACATCTAAAATTGTCCAAGAGAACTCCCAGCTACAATATTGGTTGGAAGCTCTGGAAAATGCATAGCAGGCCCAGAATGTCCAAATAGTCAGGCTGCCGGAGCATAGCGAGGGGGGAGAATTTGCTTGAATTTTTTATGTACCTGACTGCAACTTTGTTTTCAAGAGGACCTCCTGACAACTAGCTTTTTAACTCATTACCTCCAATAGCTTCTTCAGAAGTCTGAAAGATCCATTGTTTACCTGACACAAAATGGCCGCCCAGAGTATAATGAGTTTTAATAGCTTACCGTATTACTCCCAGAGCTTCCGGCAACCAGGGAGTGGTTCCACGGACCATCCTGCTTCACACAGTGGGCTCAGCCACTAAATATTTAATTCTGCAAGCTGCTAGGGGTGCGGAGTCTCTAACCTACCTGGGAAAGACAGTTCACTTGTTCCCTGACTTGTGTTATGCTACCCGTGATCGGAGGAAGTGATTCAATGGGGTGAGAGCTAGACTCAGGAGCTTGGGTATCGTGCACTCTCTCCTGATGCCAGCCCGTTTTGAGAGTGTTTTATAGTGGCCACACGTACCAATACACTGATCCAGAGGAGTCCGGAAAGAAAGTTGAAACCATCAGCAAGGAATTTGCCTGTAGCTGACCGGAGGAATCGGAGTCTGAAGAGGACACTTGAAATTGTCTGTTTAGCTGGTTGGACTTGATTTTCTAACTTTAAAATTAAAGTCTTAACAGTTAAAACCAACCTACAATGTGATATTGGGTGGGGAAGATCTTAAATATGGCCACGAGGTTAAGGCCCAAGTAGATGTGTATGTTTTATTCTATATAGTTGGATGGGCTAATGCTTCGTGATCTCGCTGAACTTACCCACTAAAAGTTAGTTATAAAGGTTATTTATTTAATATTCTTTCGGAATTACAACCTTTGAGTCAGAGACTCATTTACGAAGGCTCTGCGTCAGAGGACAATAAAGACATACAATTTAGTCACAGCAAATAGAGTTACAAGGCAGCAATAGCTTACAGTATTACAGGTTCTTTACAATATTACAGCTTGGTTGCATAATACATTCAGCAGATAATCTACAGTTTACAGTGGTACACCAACGCACACGTTCGCTAAAGGAAGTAACTCCTTTTGAGTATACTAAGGAGTGGAGAAACTAGCATAGGTAACAAGCGTGTGCAGTCAACAGAGGCATTGTCAAGAGGTTACATTTAGCAGCCATGGAATACTAGACCTGCTGAGTGTCACAAACCCACTCGGCAGGTCAGGCCCTCTGCTCCCACAGTGCCAACCTCAGAGTTCAGTATTGTGAACAGGTAACAGAACAGGGTAACCCCCCTGTCTGTTTGTGGGTCCGAATCACCTTTGGTCTCAAGTTCTGGGGGGATTCAAACTGTGAACCTTATGCTAGCATACCCAGATGTACAGGCTCAGATAATCTGCTCTTCGGGAATGCCAGATATCTTTCGCCTAAGGGCACCTAACCAGGTATCCAAAATGAACCCTTAAAACTCTATGAAAGACCTTGGGTATATTCTTGCCTTTTTCCAGTTCAGTAACACCATTAAGCTTATGAACAGTTGTCAGCTTTAACCATCTATACTTCACATGCAAAAGAAAGAACTTCGAAGGTACACCAGGCAGTCTCTTTAAAATAAGGGGTTTACTTTAAAAATGGATAAAAATATGTAAAATGTAAACACAGAACAGTATATCACAAAGCATACAATCACTTAAAAGAAAACCAGGAAAAGTACAAACATAAACTCCTACCACAATACAATTAGGCTTTCCTACCTAATGTGTACCTTCTTACAGTGCATATAGTTAGATGTTTCTAAGAGCCCACAAAGAAATGTTGTCTAAAGATCAGACACAGAATAGCTTAAACTGTCTCTCAAACACACCCCTTCCATAATGTCACCTAGCTCCTCCTTGTTAAACATAAAAAAAAAGAATACACACAGGATGTCCTGTCAGGAGGTATATTAAATAAGGTGACATCAGCAGAAACTCATTTCCCAATATGACTCTTTGATCTTGAGTGGTTTCCTGCTTTCCCAAGGATCAAAGGATATTTTAGTTTCCCAGCTTCAAAGGCAGGAGGCCATAAACACAGCCATAAAATGCAACTCCTCTAAAACTTCATAAAAGTTTACAATCCCTATATCCTGGCAGCTGGTCAGCTCCAATTAAGTCAGACAAACAGGGAACCCTTAATTATGTCTCTCTAGTCTTTAATTACCTCCTGGTTTCAGGCTAACATCCTGTTGCTGAAACCTTGGGGGTCATCCCCAGAGCACAGGATGTCTCATGACAGACAATCACACACTACATTTTTATATTACAAAATCATAGAACAGTCATAACCAGCTGGCCAGATCTCATACTGAGTAGGTAATTAACTGCAGCAGGTAGCATCATTATGGAGCCTAGAGTGGCATAATAAAGTGCAGAGGATATAATATGACATGATGGCAGCCGGCAATGGCGTTAACACGGTGAGAAACTACCATAGGTGCAGGAGCAGCGCCAGCTGATGGGCGCTCGGAGGCGGGGTGAAATGGTAGGTTCCTAAACTAGGTGGTGCATTGACAGCGCCATGAGGCAAGTATATGTTATTGGAGAGCTAGCTTAAAGGGACCTAAATTGGAGATGGAGGAGACATCAGAGAGGAGTTCATTGTACTAGATTGGAGCTCTGTAAAGGAAAGACCTTTGGCTGTGGATAGATTAATGTGTGAATGGTATGAGAGGCAGGAGTCAAAGGTTAGGCCCAGGTATTTATAAGCAGGGTCCTGCTCTAGTGGAAGGAGAGAGTGGGAGAGGATTGTTAGTTGTGCATCCTTGGACTTGTTCTGACGATGGGCAAACAGCATGGTCTTTGTCTTTTTTATGTTGATCATGGGTCTATGGTCCATGAACCAGTTTTCAATCTGATTAAATGTTTGTTGGAGGGAGGACTGCAAAACACTGGGATCCGGGGGTGAGGCAGAGAACCGCGTCATCCGCATACAAGAGTAGTTTGCCGGAGCAGAACTTGGGCAGGGTGTTCAGGTAGATGCTGAATAACAGAGGGCCGAGAGGTACGCTAGAGCAGACTGGCCGGGTGGTTGAGAGGGTGTTGTTTTGATACATTGCGATCTATCTGTAAGGTAGCTGGTAAACCGAGAAATGGGTGCTTTCGACAGACCTACGTGGTGGAGTGTGCTTAAGAGTAGGGGGTGGGAGACAGTGTCAGAAGCCTTTGACAGGTCTATGTAGACCGCTCCAGCAAGGTGTTTTTTTTTTTTTTTTTATCCAGGGCCGAGTGAAGGAAGTTGGAGAACTCCGTGAGGGCCGTAGTTGTACTGTTTGAAACCATGTTACTCTCTGCACGGTAGGTTGTTAGTATGCAGGTATTCAGTGAGCTGGGTGGCTATAATCTTTTCGAGGGCTTTTGAGAGTGGGGGGAGGATGGAGATGGGCCAGTAATTGTTGGGAGATGTGCTATCACCACATTTCAGTATAAGGGTGATATGTGTTGTTAATCACATCCAGATGTTGATTTTTGAAGCGTGTGGGATGCTAGAAGCAGTGAATTTCACTATGTAGTTAAAATCACTATGTTTACTTGCACTTTCCAGGACTGGGTTTTCTATTCCTGGCCTTATGGCTTTGCATTCAAATAAATAAGTAAATAAAATAGTATAGATCTTTCTATCGCCTTGATCACATAAAATGTTATAGTACCATTATTGGAAGGGGGTCATATGAGCACTGGATGTTGTCAATATATTTGAATATATATTTTTATGTGGAAACGACCACCCATAGTTTTGTATGGTGCAGCATATCTCTGACTAAATGTTTATTGGACCTAAATGAAGGGAATATTTCCACATTTGTAATCCTGATTGCATAGACTATGTATACTTATACGTTTGCATCATCTACTACATTACTTTGATCTCTTGCATGAGATGATTATATGTAATTTTTTTTCACTAAAGCAATAAAATATTAATTTATTTAAAAAAAAAAAAAAAAAGATTTATAAATGCAGGTCCGTAATTTTATCAATATGGGGAATCGCATATATCTGGTACAGAGACTCTATACAGGGTGGGAAGATTTTCTTTTTGGGGTGGTTACTAGATACAGGTAAATACATTTCACACATATTACAAGATATTAATGGGACAAAATGGGACGTCTTTGGACCAAGTCAGTTGGCATGGGAGAGAGAGAGGCCAACTTACATATTCACGCCTCAGACTGGACATACAAGCTGAAGTGGGGCTGGCATGTGACGTCTGCTCTGATCTGGCGAATTTTTGGAAAGTCCTGGTCAGATACTTTCATATACCCTCAATCACTTGCCAAAAAAATACCCCAGAAAACATGCTGTGACAACCCACCTCTCACTCTGGACTGGAACAGCTTTTAGAGAGGTGTCTGTCCTCGGATATTTGCTGCCACCAGCTGAGTTCGCCCAGCGCCAGCCTCACAAGTTTACAAAACTGTTTAGTCAGACGTGCAATTGCACAGATCAAAGCCTGGTAGTGTGTTTCTCTCAGATGGCAGATGCTAAACAGAGTTTACCTCAGCCAATGGAAACCATGGATTACCTTAGGAAAAATGACATCACAGTCAACTGTTGAGTAAATAGCTTTTTACTGTACAGAAGGTGAAAAGGAGCATTACAGGATATCTATATTCAACACAAGAGAATAACACTGTTACAGGAAAAGTAAACAAATGTCTTTAAATAACAGATGACAAAACAGAAAAAGGTTATTACTGAGAAATGCTAGAATCAATCTTACCCTTCCCTGTTCTTCCAGAGACACTGACCCAATGCTGTCTGCCAGCTCCCACGGGCATAGCTAGAAGGGTAGGCCCAAGCTTAGTCTCTTGGTTAGTTTCTTCCTTCAACTCCAAGAGTAACTCCCCACTCACTGTCTTTCAGCATTTTATGTTCTCTCTTGAGATTAGGTAATTCCTATTCCCCCTTTGAATGCACCAACCATCTACCATGTATGTATTTAATTGTCCCAATCAGATTGAACATCTATCAGTGACCAGTTATATTCTTTTTTTAACCTTTAGTTTATATTTGATGAACCAATCCCTTTAAACTGTGAGTCTGTGTGGATGTGATTTATGGCCCACCTAGCCAGATGCTGATGGACAGTGGAATTCCAGCCTGTGTGCGTTTTTTTTTTTTCTTCAATCTGCTAAAAAAAAAAAATGTCTGCTTGGAGAATCCAAAACGTTAACTCCTTCCTTCCCATTTGGAAATACTTCATATCTTTAGAAAAGGAGATGTGTAAAGCAGGGGTCGAAATTAAGATCTTCTTAAGGAGTATCTGTCATCAGATCACACTGTAGCAACTTCACCGTCTGTGAAGCAGGATCCACATGGAAGATTTTCCAGCAATACCTCTGGGGCCACCCACGCCAACATCACCACTGACTTCACCAGCTCTATAAAGGCGAGAGTGGCCCTGCTCCCTTCTCAGTTCTTTCCGCCGTTGACTCTGTTCGCCTGGGTCTCCGTGGAAGTTTCACGCCATTTTGTCTGACTTTTATTTTGCTTTTAGTTTTGGAATCTTTTTTTTTTTTTTTTTTTTAATAAGTTTCCTTTACCTTGTTTATGTTGAGAGTTCATCCTTCCACTTCTCTCTTCCGTTGCTGCTGCAGAAAGAAGATTGCCTTTTCAGACGAGCATACTCTCTGTGTCTGCTGTCTTAGGCCAGGCCACAGTGTCTCTGACTATCAGCTGTGCCATAAATTTAATCTGTCCACCCTTAGGCGACGAAAGAAGGCTCTCAGACAATTTCTGATGGAGCAACAGGTAGCCAGTTCTGGGCAGGGGTCCTTGGGATCCCTCCTGCCCAGTTGCCCGTGGATTTATCGAGCTTCTAGACTGCTAGGGCCCAAGATAAGTCCTGGGGGGGACACAAGAAAGACAGATTGGGATTGCCCCCCACCCCGGCGGCATTCTCGCTCCCTGATGGCTGCTAGTACTTCTTCTTCCGGGGGTACGCCATCAGCTGTGGCTGCCTGTTGCTTTCCAGTTCTCTGTTCCTGCCAGACCCATACCAACCGTACTGCCAGGTCATCAGCCCCATGATCATCAAGACCTAATGCTTCTCCAGGCACTTGTTCATTGGGCTATTTGGGTTCCCAAGGCCTGACAGGTGGGTCATCAGGCCCTGTGCTGTTGTCCTCTCCTCCGTCAACGTGGCAGTCTGCTGTCATCGACCTTAATGATATTCTGACCAAGTTTACTACAGTCTTTACCCACCAGTTGGGCGCTTATAGGCCCAGGTCACCTGCACCATCGATGGTCCCATTGTCGTTGACGCCGCTTTGGCCCTCTTGGGCGGTCCCACGGGGGCCATCGTTGGTCCTTCATTCTTTGGACCTCGAGCTGGAGCATGTTGACCTCGAGGAAGAGTACCACCCTGAACTTATTTTACCGAAGGAGGAGGAACCTCTTTCCACCGACAGGTCCACTGCCTCCTCCATTGAGTGAGGACTCTGTCAAGCATATTCCCAGGTCCTCTCCTGAGGACCCTACTTTCTTCAGTGTTATGAAGTAGCTGTCCACAGCTATGGACTTCCACACTGAGGAAGAGGATTCCACCAGACGGGAGCTGGTGGACTTTCTGGAAATTCCCATGAAACAGTGATTCAGAACACTATTGGTAATTTATAACAAGCAGTGTTTTCCAGATTTAAAGCATTTGCACCCGTCCAAATTTTGTTTTACTTATTATACTTAAAAACTGGTGAGTAAGGCCAGCTCGATGGCGCCGAGGGTTGAGGCGCGGGACGCAACACCTTGCACCATGCCAGTGACCCGGGTTCGGGAGTGGACTAGGGTCACTGGTGGTTCGGCTGGGGGGGGGGAGATGGGCTTGAGCATCGGATGACGGCTCACCTTCTCCGGGGAGGGAAGAGGCCGATGCCCGTACTTGCCTGACTGCTCAGAGTACTGCAGGCCCCAATTGTAGGGGATGGTCAGCTGCTGTACAGCGTGGACGTCAGTGCCTCGCGCCATGACATCGGGGTTCACGCTGTACGGGGAGGGAGAAAAACGAGAAAAGAGCCTGCCACTGCTGGGGAAATGGGGAGCCAGGAGACGTGCCCACGATGTGCCTGTGCCCGCCTGACGGACCCAGACCGACAAAATGTAAGTTATGGGGTGTCCGCACCCCCACCTTGTCCCCATCCGGGGGGTAAACCGTGGCTCCATGGGGCTTGGGGTCCATTCTGGGCAGGGTGACAAAGTGGGATGTCTACCATGTCTCCCCTGATGGGTCGGGGGTGGCAGGCTGGGGTAGGCGAATAAAGAGTAATTAAAAAAAACAAAACAAAAAAAAACAAACTGGTGAGTAAACTACTCTTATCAGCCAATATTATGTGGAGCACTGCCTACAAGGAGAGCCTGCCCTACCACAAGTAACACAGGAAGCGCAGTTGCCGATCATGGGACCAGGAGCAATCACACTGATCTTCCCTGTGTCAGACTTCACCGTTCATCACTGGAGGCTCCTCCTCCTCTGTTCTACTTCTCCCACTGTTGAGACAGCAGCTTGGAATTTCCACTGTGACATTGCGGCCTAAGTCTGACGAGCGAAGCTTTGTTCCTCGGAATCGTTGCTCCTTGTGGCTGTTATCGATGCCGAGCTTCTTCGATATCATCACCGATTGAGACTGCAGACTCCACCTTGGTTCTGCAGCCCACTTGGCGCCATTTATCAACCAGCCAGTAAGATCATTCCTTTTTATTAAACGCCATTGAGTCTTTACTGTTTTTAGTATTTAGCTACCATTGCATCATGCCTGGTCCTCTGGACAAGAAATGTCCGAAGAAAACGGGTCGGTCCTTATGTGTCTGTGTCCCTGCGGCCAACAGATCTCCGTTACCGACCGGCATGATGTTTGCCTCACCTGCCTTGGACCCCAGCATGACATGGACATCTGCGACGCCTGCTTCTCTATGGACCGCTGTGTTTTGGGGCTGCAATGATTTTCTGGGGGTGGCTGCGTTCTCATCGGTCCAAACACAGGACACACTGCCCTTCCTCCGGGTTCCTTCCTGAGCCTACATGGTCCAGTGAAGAGGGGGCCTCCTCTTCTTATTGCCTTGCCATAGAGGAGGTCTCTACCATGGTGCCGGAGGTCCAGTCTGGCTCCTCTCAGGGCTGGGCCGGGAGCACCGCTCTGGCAGTCACCTCTTTGGAGGTGCAGGCTTCCCCGTTGTCAGGGACCATGGCTGCAGGTCCCAGCGTGGGGCGTTTCTCGGTGCTGCCCGTCTGATCCCAACGCCGTGAGGGGTGCGGGGCCTCCGGCGGAAGAGCCCTTGGGGTCAAAGGTCCGGAGCTTCTCTGGATCGTTTTCTCTTTGGAGCCGGATGATTCAGAGCTGATCCGGACTGACTGGCAGCCTGATTCCTCTGAGTCGGAGGGTTTTCCATGGCCTAGTACTCTGGCGGCTCAATGGGACAGGTGCGGGCTGGTGGTTCCTCAGCTATGGGGGCGGTGGTCTGGGCTTTGGGTGAGGGGTTGGCTGCCATCCCAGTGCCATCCTCTCTGTTAAGGTAAAGACCAAACCTCCCTCCTCTGCGATTCTTGGAGAGTCGCCAGAATTGGGGGGTTCTTTGGCACAGGGTGCATGGAAGAATGCTTCCTCAGAGTCGACGGGATTGAGGGGCTGGGGTGAGGGACAACAGGCACCCCTCCGTGGCCCTCTGGGGCCTGGGGAGGAGCCACAGTGCTGAATCCAGGTTCTCTCCTTTATCTCCTTCGATGGAGTCCTCATTGGGTGGGGCTGGGGACCGCCCTTCTGGAGACACGTGGCCCTGGTCCTTTAATAGGGAAGCTTCCCCTACAGGGCTCAGTCCCAACCACTTTACTTTTCTTAACAGTACGGTGACTTTGCAGAGCTGCAGATTCCCTGTTATGCCAGGATTGCCTGTTGGGTCTTCCAGCCCTGGCAGAGGCACCTCACATACAGTGACAGGTTTGCCTGTGCCTTTGCGTCCAGCACTCCCATTCCCAGGCCATGTTGGCCCTTCGGGACATTTGACCTGGGAACCGTTCTGATCCTAGGCTATGGACGAACAGGTCTTTTGACCGGTTCCCCCTTCCCAGCCGGAGTATGACTCTGCAAGTTCCTCGGCCTCCTTGTCTTCCTCCTCCATCCATGTATCCTCTGACACTGATCAAACCCAGTATTGGTGCTTCCTAGCAAGGCTGGGCAGGGACTTACATGTTCCCTATTTTGCTTGTCAAAATATGGAGTGTTCGACGCAGGCCTTCTTGGGTGAGTTCGGGGTACACCATTTGGTTGTCCCTTCCTGGCCAGTTCCCTTCCAGGAGGTGTCTTACAGCACCTGGCAGTTTCAATATGCCACAGTTCCAGCCCCCATAGACTGCCAGAGGCGGTATTGTGCACCCCACGGGTCACCAGACTCTCTGCCTCATCCCACTTTGGGTTGACACATCTGGACACCCCTGCCAGGCATAGACGTTTGGTCTGCGACTGGCCCCCCAGATCCTGATTCTGCAGAGTTTGATTGTCTGCGGCAGAGTTTTCTCCTCGGTGCAAATTCTACTTTCCATTGCTTAACATCAGGTGCACCACGCTGCCTGTAACAGTCATCTGTGGGCGATGCTGGGCAAGGCCCTGGCCTGCCATAGCCCTCTCTGCTATAGTTCTGTAGCTGGCAAGGCACCAGTCAAGGGCATCTTACGATGCCAGTGAAGTTGCTTCACGACTCGTAGGCACAGCGATCTGCATTAGGCAGACGGCATGGCTTCGTCTTTTGAGGTTGTCACCTTTGGCCCGGCGTAGGTTACTGGCCTCCTTCTTCTGGGGGACCCATCTCTTTTCCGGCAGGGCGAGACTGAAATTACAGAGTTGCCTCCTCCAGTGGACAGGGACCCTGCCTCACCCTGATCAGTCCCAGGCCTAACTGGCCAGTGGAGGGTCTTCCCCTCCCCATTTTTTCCCCACCGGGGGGAGGGGGGCCGAGGGATGCTATTCTCTCAGGGATTTACTAGGCCCCCTTTGGGAGGGCTTGGTACTCACGCACCAGTGATGCTTGATGAAGATTGACACAGGGAAGATATGAAAATTATGTACTACCGTAATTCTTGATTTTCCTGTGTATCTTCACCATTCATCACTGACTCCCACCCACCTTCCCCTCACAAGGCCTCAGTCCCTGGGCTGTGCCCCCTCCCTGCTCGCCCTCCTTCATGGGAATCGGCTGGCGTTCTTCCCCTTCCTTCTCCTGGTGGCCTTCTAGGAGACTTCTGAGGGTCTCAGAGGAGTGCGAGTAGGGCCTCTGTCTGGGCCTATGCAGGGACTTCTGGTGGGACCTTCCCCCTTATCCTGGGCCCAGTCTCAGGGGTCGACTAATCCTGGGGGCGCTACCCTTGGGTCCCTGGATTGGGGTTTCTGGGGCTGACTGAACCCTCCACCCCACCAGTCTTATTCAGATCCTTTGCTGTCTCCTTCCTCCTGGGAGGGACACATTAATAGTGGGATCCCTTCCCCCCAAGAACCCTGTGGGTTCTCCTGATAAATGGTAATGGGGGAAGGGCGGGAAATCCTCCTAGGGGTTAAGGGTTCGAGGGGAGGGGCCTTACCCATCTTAGCAGGATTCTTCCAAGTTCCCTCGGAATCTTCCCTGCTGGGTTCTTACTTTCTGTAACATCTGCCCTTGCCAGCTCCTTACGCTGGATGGGTCTTTGCCACCCCCCTTCCTATCCCCTTAATTCTCTCTCTTTCCGTCCCTTCCTGCCCTTCTGGCCGTCCAGGGACTGGGGCCTTTTCGGCCCATAACCTTTCAGGTCCTTCTTCTTCCCCTCTTCCTCCTCTGTCCTCTGGTCGGCCTATTTCTTTATCAGTTTACATCCTTTCCTTTTGCTATCTCTTGGGCTCCCTTGCCCCACCCTTATTTTTCTCTATCACCTATTTTCCCCGTTTCTCCAGCGTGCAGAACTGAGGTGGAGGAGGAGCCAATGGCTGTTACTGGCCAACTTGTGAGTACCATGCAATTTAAAAAAAAAAAAAAAACCCTGTGGGGTGCTGGTCTCTGGCCAGCCACCCATCAGTGGTGAATAGTGAAGATACACAAGAAGATCAAGAATTACGGTAGTTATAGGTAGGTAGGCACGTACGTAATTTTCATTACCTGCACTTATAATTGCATCCCTTCCCCCGTGCCTTCTTGGTGGCCATTACGTCAGATAGAAGTGTGAGTGAGCTCCAGCCACTCTAAGTGGAGTCTTTCTACCTCATCTTCCACATGGACAAGGACGTCCTTCTCCCCAAAGCAGAAATCCTCTCGAAGGTCGTGTCGGAGTTCCACATGAATCAGGTGATAAAACTTCCGGTGTACTTCACTAACCTGATCTTGGATGCCGATTGTAGGCTCCATACTCTGGACCTGTAGAGGGCACTGTTTAAATACAAGGAGCGCTCAACGAGGCTTCATAGTGAGGCTCCTCAGCTGTTTGTAACATATACTGAAGGTGTGCTTGGCAGACCAGATGCTAAGCAGATGATTACCAGGTGGATCACATTCTGCATCAATCTCTGCTTTAGGTTGGCCGTTAGGGAATCACCCAAGGGGCTTAAGGCTCATTTCACCAGACATACCGCTGCCTCAGTGGCTGCTTCCAAGGATTTTTCCATTGAAGATATACAGGGTTGCAACCTGTTTGGAAGCACACAGCCTTCATCTCCCACTACAGTACTAACCTGCTGAGTCCTCAGGATGGGGCTTTTAGGGACTCGGTCTTCCAGTTTTTGTTCGCCAAATAGTGGTGCATGCTTGCCCCTCCTCCCAGAGAACTGCTAGGAGTCTGCCAGAGTGTGGACAGTGTACTGGAAGAGCTTAAAAATTCAGGGGATTGCATGAATGGTGATGTTTTTTGCCCTTTCCCTGCAAATTCTGCCCCCCCCACCCCAATGCGGGACAGTCCTGCTCACACACTCTCCCTTCTAGTATGGTGATAAAGTGCCATCTTTGGCACTATCATTTTTTTCCCCCCAGGTCCCTTGACCCTTTGCAGCTGCCATAGTCCCTGGTGGTCTAGTGTGCTCACCTCTCGTCCCCCTACTGCTGTCACAAGAGTGTCTCACGTGGAGGGACTGGAGAGCTGTTGCATCATCGAGCAGGAGATGCCATTTGGTGAGGAGACAGGACGAGGGAAGAGCCGGCGAGGAGAAGGACCACAGAGATGGCGACGACTCGAGGACAACATGGTCGGTTGGCAGCAACTTCAGTGTAGAATAGCAGGGCAGCAGCAAGAAGGGTCACTGATGATCCTGAAACCGGTTACCGGGGGGGGAAAAAAAAAGATTGCAAGTACATCAGCCAATTCATGCAGTATCGGTGGTGGGTAACGGAGGGTAGGTGGCCAGCAAAGAACACACTTCAGTCAGCTGGTGGTAGTGCAAAGGTGCCAAAAATGGAAAAAAACAAACACTTGATGCAGTGGACACAATAATGTGACATGGCAGTCACTGAAGCAGCAAAATCACACAAAATACTGAGCTAGAAAAGGTCTGGTGAATGAAATAGAAAGAGGCCTAAGGTATTATCCTTAAGTTGTTTATTGCCAGAACACGTTTTTGGGAGATGAACCTAAGGGTGAGAACGTATTCGACCTTGGTATATCCCAAGACGAGCTGAATTTATTTTTAAAAAAGAATTAAAAAACATTACAAAAAAAAGTTGGGTAGAGCTGTGGGGAACATAATGTGAAAGAGGTGGGACTGATTGGGAAGGACCGTGACCTGGGTATATCAAAGATAAGCTAGATTTATTTAATAAAAAAAAAAAAAAAAAAGTAAAATAGCCGGCTCCATGGCACTGAGCAATGGGGCACTGGTGACCCAGGTTCGTGCCTCGAGCCCAGATGCCAGGAACAGAGGCAGGCAGGGAGGGAGGGACTTGAAAGTGACCTTTGGATGCTTCCCTCGGAAGGGGAGGTTGGTGTGCACCACTCTCATAGCGGCCCCTGGTGGTGGTTCATGGAGGCATCCTTGGTGGCTTGGGAACTAATAGCTCTTTTATAAAGGTTCCTTGTCAAGGAGAAGAGTTACAGAGAATTAGTAGGTACAGAGAGCAGGTCAACTGGAGCCTTGTCATAAGATGCTATACATTACAATAGCATACAGAATAACAGTGGTTTAGGTTATGTCAGTAGATATCTAATACTTATGTGGACTGTACCTTGTTATATTGGACGGGCAATTTGTTAGGTGTTAGTGCAGTCGCAGCTGGACTTGGGTGAGAGAGACCTCAGCTCTCTTTTGAATTGGGAAATGCTAGGGAGGTTCAGCAGGGTGTCATCGAGGCACAGGTCAGGAAGCATAGGAAAACCAGGAGCAGTTATAAAACTGTCACACAGGGATCCGGCTTTGACCATGCCATCTTTCAGAGCCTTCTATCATAAGGTCATAGAGGTCCCTTTCATGGATCTTTCCTCCCACTTTATGTACTGCCTGGGACTTGTTTCAATCATGTGACTCTGTGGAGAGGATGTCCTCAAAGAATATGGTTGTGTTACTTACCAGTAACAGTAGATCTTTTAGAGATCATCCTCCATAGAGCCAGAGCTCACAGTCACACCTACCCCTTTCTGTGTTACCTGAGAAGTTGCAGACCTACTGGTTGCTGCATGTTTTATTTATTTTTTTTTTTCCTGTGCTGCACCCTGGGTGGGCTTCAGTTGTCTGGCTCATCACTTCTCCTGTGTCTGGTTCTGGTCTCCTAGTGCCTATTAATATGATTCTACTCCAAGCTTTTCTCCAGCATGAAACTGAGGCATACAAGGCCCACCCACATGATACAGGTGGCGATGATGTACGTCAGTGTGGGCAGCCCCAGCAAGGCAAAATTTGAGTGATCCTGATGCCAACTGCTTACAGTTCTAAAGGTGTGGAGGAGATTACATAGATACATAGATACATAGACAGTGTCGGCAGATAAGGGTCTATGGCCCACCTAGTCTGCCCATTTGAGCTTGTAAGTTCAGTTTGTTTTCCTAGAAGTCTATTTCCCCTTACCCCTGACCTCTAGAATTCCTTTATGTCTATCCCATGCATTCTTAAATCCCGTGATTGTTTCAGCCCCCACCACTTCCTCTGGCAGGGTGTTCCACTTGTCCACCACCCGTTCTGTGAAGAAATTCTTTTTCATGTTTCCTCTGAATCGTCCTCCCTCCAACTTCATCCCATGCCCTCTAGTCCTGAAACATCTTTTTCGCTTAAAAATAGTGTTTTCCTGCACCCTGTTCCTCCCTGTAAGATACTTGTATGTCTCTACTATATCCCTCTCTCCCTCCTCTCCTCCAGGGAGTACATGTTCAGTTCCTTCAACCTGTCTTCATAGGATTTGTGATGCAACCCATGCACCATCTTTGTTGCCCTCCTCTGAACCTTCTACCCAGTCTATGTCCTACGTAGGTATGGTCTCCAGAACTGTACACTGTACTCCAGGTGGGGCCTCACTAGTGTCTTGTATAGCGGAATTATGATCTCCTTTTCTGCTGGTGATGCCCCTGCCTATACATCCCAGCATCCTATTTGCTTTACCTGATGCCTTGTCACACTGTTTCCTACCTTGAGGTCATCAGAGATGACAACCCCAAGATCCCTTTCCTGCTTGGTGCATGCTATATCCTCACCCCCAACTGATATATTGTGCCAGGGTTTTTGTGCCCCATATGCATTATCTTGCACTTCTTTGCATTGAATTTCAACTGCCAAACCCTTGACCATTCTTCAAGTTTCTGCAGGTCCCTTCTCATTCTGTCTACACCCTCTGGTGTGTCTACTCTGTTACAGAGCTTTGTGTCATCAGCGAACAGTGAAATTCTGCCTTCTATATCCTGTGCAATGTCACTGATGAAGATGTTGAATAGGACCGTCCCAGCACTGATCCCTGTGGTACCCCACTGGTCACTCTTCCCTCTGTGGAGTGACAGCCATTTACCGCCACCCTCTGTGTCCTGCCACCCAGCCAGGTACCACCCACCACACTACTGTCCTGCCCACACCCATATTCCCCAGTTTGTGTAATAGTCTTCTATGTGGCACAGTGTCAAAGGCCTTGCTGAAGTCCAGATAGGCCATGTCCACTGCCCTCCCTGATCCACCTCCCTAGTCACCCAGTCAAAATTCAATGAGGTTGGTCTGACATGACCTCCCTGGTGAAACCATGCCTTGGGTCCTGTAGTCCATTGACAACCAGATGTTCCACCAATCTGTCCTTCAGTAGTGCTTCCATGATCTTTCCCACTACTGAGGTGAGGCTGACTGGTCTGTAGTTCCCTGCTTCCTCTTTGTTCCCACTTTTGTATAAAGGGACTACATCTGCTGTCCTCCAGTCTTTGGGTACCTCCCTGTTTCCAGTGATTGGCTGAACAGGATAGCCAGAGGTTCAGCCACCACCTCTCTTAGTTCTTTAAGGACCCTGGGGTGCACCCATCTGGCCCCATTGCTTTGTCAACTCTTATTACTTCCAGTTCCTTCAGGACCCTTTCTCGTGTAAGGGACTTGTGTCCATTTCTGCACCATTCTCACCCCTTGTACTCCTTCAGACCCATTACCCCCTCTTCCTTAGTAAAGACTGAGCAGAAATACCTGTTCAATATGTCAGCTTTACTGTTGTCATCCTCCACGCTGCTCCCATCCTCCCCTTCAGTCTAACTATCCCTCCCTTTGTCCTTCTTTTTCACTTATGTACCTGTAAAAGGTTTTGTCCCTTTAACCACTGATTTTGCAATGTGTTCTTCTGTCTGAGCTTTGGCTTCCCTTACTGACTTCCCTGCCTCCCTTTGTTTCTCCTGGTACTTCTCCCATCCCTTCTGCCTGTGTCTTTTGTATTGCCTGAATGCAGTCTTTTTGGCTTTCACTTTCTTTGCTACCTCTTTGGAAACCATAATGGTCTCCTCTTTCTTTCCTCTTGCTAACCTGCTTAATGCATAATTCTGTTGTTCTTATAATCCCCATTTTAAATACTCCACTGTTCCTCAATCCTGATTCCTGTCCCATTCCCTTAATGCCTCTTTCAAGCATCTCCCATTTTCCCAAAGTCTGCCCCCTAAAATCCAGGATACGTGTTTTTGTGTGGTTTGGTTCTGCTCTTTCTGTGATTTCAAACCACAATGACTGGTGGTCACTGTTACCCAGGTGCTCCCCACTGTTACCCCATCACACTGTCCCTGTTTGTGAGCACAAGGTCCAGTATTGCCTTCTGCCGAGTTGGTTCCATGACCAGTTGCTTGAGGAAGGCACCCTGAAGGAGTCCAGGATAAATCTGCTCCTAGTTGATGCTGCTGCTGGGATGCTCCAGTCCACATCTGGTATATTGAAGTCTCCAACCAGTACTACCTCACCCTTGTCAGCCATCCTTTGGATGGCTAGCATCAGCTCCCTATCTGTTTCTTCCTCCTGGGCTGGTGGTCTATAGACCACACCTGTGCGGATGGCTGGCCCCATTTTCCTTTCCAGCTTAACCCACAGTATCTCTCCCCAATTTTGTTCCTCCTGGATCTGTGTGGCCCTTATGTCATTTTTCACATACAGTGCCACTCCTCCCTTCCTGCCTTCCTGATTCTTGAAGATCTGTTGTTACTGGCAAGTAAAGCAACTCCCCTCCTCCCAGGAAGCCTTGAGGCTCTGATGCATTCTCTCTTTGATCCTGTTCATAAGTTGTCTTTCTGGCACCAGTTCGTAAAGTCCTGTTTCTTGTAGCCAACTGCTTGGCTCGACGAATGATTGAACTCCAAGCATGTTTGTATAAGGAGCCTTAACTTGATATTCCACAGAGACAAGGTAGTGAGACTGGTGCCCTTGTTTCTCCCCAAGGTGGTCTCTGAGTTCCACAGAAACCAGGTGATAACATTGCTGTCCCTTTGCCTAAGCTGTACGAAACCTTAGGAAGGAAGCACTCCATACCCTAGATGTTAGGCTAGCCCTCAGAATTTACCTTGGGTCTTTCTGAAGTACAGAGAAGCTGTTTGTCCTCCTAGGTACAGGGAAGAAGAGGTCAGCCCCAGCTAAAAGAACCATAGCTCTCACTTCGAGGGGGTTCATGCAGCAGGTTACACCATTAGGACCGAAGCTGGCAGGCGCCAGGACCGCACAGAAAACTTCTGGTTAGCAGTCTATAACGGGGGACTGCTCCCTGACGTCTGCCCACCCCTGATGTGCCCTTTGGTATAAAAGGGGCAGTCCCCCAGCACAACCTCTGTTCTTTCCCCACTGTTGACCCACGCAAGTTGGACATCCACAGATGTCTTCTGCTCAAGTCGACCGCCATTGTCACTGTGTTACCCGCACTTTATTTTACCAATATTTTTTTCTATGTCAGTACAATCCGTGCATGTCTTCTTCTCCTTCCTTGTCTGTTGAACGGCTGCGAATGAAGTGCGCTTGTGGCAGGCAGCTGCCCCACAAGGATTGCCATTCGGTGTGCTTACTCTGCCTGGGCCGAATCACAACATTGAGGCCTGCCAGCACTGCCAAGAATTCAACCAACGCACCCAGCTTCGCCACCAGAAGACCTTGAAATCCTTCCTGCTGCAGCAAAAGCTTTAATGATGGAGGAGGAGTTTCATCAGAGCACCTCCTCTTCCCTGGCCTCCAGGGACTCCTTCTTTGGGAAGAAGTCTTCGGGAAAGCACAAACACCACGAGAAGCACAAAGAGAAATCCTGGTCCGCTTCCTGCTCCAGGTCCCCCGCGCAGGTCGGGGACCGACCATGGGTCTTCCTTCTGCGGGTGGTTGGCCCCCTCTACTCCGTCAGCCCTCACTCTATCCAGGCTGCCAGTGGTCAAACCACCCGCTTTCCTAATGGTCTCAGGCGGTGGTTCTTGGGGCTCAGGTCTTCGACCTCAGCCTCTCAGCCCCTGAAGCTGAAGGCCCATCCAGAACATGGGTGCTCAACCAGGTGGCTCAACTGGGTCTTCTGCAGGTGGCGGGTCTTTGCCTGTCGCCCTCCTGGTCAAAGCGTCTGCGCAGTCGGTTCTGAAGTCAGGGACTGACATCAGTGCGTGACGCCCGGGGTATAGGGTCAGCTCTGGTACAAGAGTGATGCCTCTGCCATGCTCGGGAGTCGGCTCCCCTACACGAGCTTCTCCCTCCAGGCCGGCGCTGGCTGCTTCCCCAGACCAGCGTCCGCTTACACCTCTTCCATTGACACCGACCCTGCCGCAGCAGTCGTCCCCAAATCCCCCACAGTCACCGGCTGGACCTGCCATCACACAGCCGACACCATGGTGACTGACGCCTAATCTTTTGACTCCTGTCAGACTGATGCCAGGGAGTTCTTTACCTTGGGATCAGATGCCGGTTAACCCGACGCCAGTGGAGCCGACACCAGGGTTACTGCATCCTGATGAACAGACATCTGGGCCTTCCAAACCTAGCCCACAGGCGCCGGTTCCCCCAACCTTGCCCCAGTTCCCACTTGCAGAAATGAACACACTTTTGCGGCCTGATGGGCATACTTCAGGGACAAGAAGGCGCCAAAGGAGCCCCCAACTCCAGCCCTGAGGAACCTTTCTCCTAATCCTCCTGAGGACCAGACTCCTCCTAAGAAGGCTTAGGTGCCTGCTTCTAGGGAACCTGCGCCACAGATGGCAAGGCCTGACACCAGTCGTTCTAGGCCTCATAAACATAAGCCTCAGTTCTCACCTTCTCCCTCACTGTATTTGGGTGAGTCAGGGGATATTCTTCCTCCTCCTCGTACGATGATTCTGGAGATTCAGGTATCCCATCAGAGCCGGAGGAGCCCAAGGATACCCCACAGTCTTCCCCAGACAGCTCAACTTTCATGGATGTGATGTGGCACATCCAGGCCCTTATGGGCTGGAACACTGAGGAAATGGTCCCTGAGCGATGTCGGCTAGCTACTTTCCTTTGCAAGAAGGAGTCTTTGCTTCTAGTGGTTCCCCCGTCATAGATTCCTTCAAGGATGTCACCAACATCCAAAAAGGCGAATCGCTTGTATAACGCCGCAAGGGAGGAACCCTTCTATGGGGAGCACCTGGAAGCAGATTCAGTTGATATCAACGCGGCCCATGACTGTTCAAAATGGCCCAGACACCTCACTACTCAGCCTCATGATAAGGACTCTAGGCAGATAGACTATTTTTGGCAAAAAGTCTACTCCTCAGCCACATCTGCCATCCATTCCCTAAACTTCTTTGCCCCCATGGTTCAATATCAGAATGCCCTGTGGGAGAAGGCTTTTGAGGTGGCACAAGCTCAGCCGGATCTCCTCGGGAAGGCTGAGCTGTTGCACCTTCTCAAGTCAGGCTCTGATGTGGGGACCCACATCTTCTGAGCCTCCTATGATTCTGCTGACTCTGTAGGAAGAGCCATGACTGCAGGAATTTGCTCACTGCCACTTGTGGCTTAGGGTTTCCGAGTTTGCCCCGGATGTCCAGTCTAAGATCCTGAATGCCCCCTTTAGGGGCCCTGTCTTGTTTAGTGAGGATTCTCCAAATATAATCACTGCCTCAGAGTCAGGTAAGGCTATCTGATCAGCTAACTCTGTCTCTACATACTTTCCTGACGCCCTTTCGCTCGCAATTCCAATCAGCAGCTTGGAGGTCAGCAGCCCAGGGGTGCCTTTGAGAAGAAGGCTACTTCCAAAGTCACAGGAGTTTCAGTGCCCAGAGCTCCTAGAATCTGACAGGCTGCATTGCCTGTCTCTAGCTCCTCTGCCTGACTCCTTACCAGACCCCAACTCCTCCAGCAGAATCCCTGGGGGAGGTGATTGGGGGGGGGTCACTTCTCTCTTTACAGAAGGAGTTGGAGCAGAATAACCTCAGACCAGTGGGTTCTACAGTTATTGGAACAAGGACATACCCTAGAATTGCTGGAGATTCCTCCGGACAATCCTCCAGCTCCCTCCCATTACCCCGAGGCCCATCTTGCCTTCATCCAAGATGAAGTACAAGAGCTTCTGCACAAAAGGGCCATCAAATCTGTTCCACTAGCTCAACGCGTGAAGGGATTCTGCTCGCATTTCTTCCTGGTTCCAAAGAAGCCAAGGATATCTGTGCCTCATTCTGGACCTCAGACACCTGAACAAATACAGAAGGTTCAGGATGGTCACTCTTCCCGGCCTTATCACCTTGCTTCATCAGGAGGATTGGCTCAGCTCCCTGGACATGCAGGATGCTTACCTTCACATCTTGGTGTTTCAACCCCACAGGAGGTTCCTCTGCTTCCAAAGAAACCACTACCAGTTTTGGGCCCTGCCGCCTGTCCTCAGCCCCACGAGTCTTCACGCAGTGCCTCACAGTAGTGGCAGCTGCCTTAAGGAGGGAAGACTATTATGTCTTCCCTTACCTAGATGACTGGCTTCTGACAGCTCCTACCAAAGAGCAATTGCTCAGAACCATGGAGACCACTTTTTCTCTGTTTCGGGATCTGGGATAACACTAAACCTTCCAAAATCATCCCGTTGGCCAAGTCAGACTCCAGTACATAGGGGCGATCTTGGACACCGAACAAGACAAGACCTTTCTTCCTCCAGACAGGGCAAAATGTCTTCAGACTGTGGCTCAGCTGGTCTCGTCATCTCGATACATTCCAGCCAGAACAGTTCTAAGAGTACTGGGACATATGGCAGCGGCCATTGCGCTAGTACTCTGGCTCGCCTGCACATGAGGGTGACCCAGTGGAACCTTTGGGTCCAATGGGTCCAGTGTTCGGACGACTTGGACTTTTCAGTGTCAGTATCCAACTCTGTCGACAGACCATGTTCTGGTGGCTGAACCCCTCCAACCTTTCCAAGGGGGTTCCCTTCTGGTCAGAGTCACCATGGCAAATTCTGACCACAGATGCATCTGGCAGGGCTGGGTGCCCATCTGGCAGAGCAGCTCGTCAGTCATGGAGCAACATCTAGGCAGCAGTGTTTTTGAGATGAGAGCAATACTGTACTTTCCAAGCCTTCAGACGCATCTGCTCCGGGTCCTCTCTTGATCCAGACAGACAACATGTTCGTGGTCTTTTTTATAAACGAGCAAGGGATACATTTCTTGCCTCCTTTACCAAGAGGCACTGAGAGTGTGGTATTGGGCCATAGAGAATCACCGGAGCCAAACTGCTGCGCATGTTCCAGGCATTCAAAACAACTTTGCCGACAGTCTAAGCCATTCCCGGTCCAAGGTTCACGAATGCAAACTTCTTCTGGCAGTGGTTGAAGATCTTTTCAACGGGTGGGGCCTCCCAGAACTGAACCTGTTTGTGTCCCCATCCGACGCAGAACTGCCCAGTTTCTGCTCGCTAGATCCATGGCGTGGTGTTTTCTGGCAAGACACATTGTCCCTCTCCTAGACAGGGAGGTTTCTATATGCCTTCCCTCCCTTTCAATTGCTGCAGAGGGTTCTGCTCAAGTTATAGTCAAAAGGGGCAGTGATGATCCTGGTAACCCCCTTCTGGCCATGACAGATTTGGTTTTCACTCCTTCAGCAGTTTGCAGTGGAACTTCCCATCCCCCTGCCTCTGTGCTCAGACCTGCTCTCACAGGAGCAGTGCACCCTGGTGCATCCGGACCTAAAGTCACTGCACCTTCATGCATGGATCCTACAGATTTAGTGATTGCCCACATTGGGGCCCCCCCCCCAGGTGGGAGACGTCCTAGTGGTTGCCAGAAAGCCCTCACTAGATCTACTTACGCTATGAAGTGGAAGCGGTTCTGCATATGGGCCACTGCTTGCCAGCTGGATCCCTTTACCTGTCTGGAGAATCTCGTTCTAGAGGATCTCCTTTCTTTATCTAACTCAGCCCTGAGTTACTCTTCCATTAAGGTGCACCTTTCAGCCATCTCTGCGTACTGTGCACCTATCGAAGGCATGACCCTTGCTCAACTTGACTTATCCCACACGTTCTTTCAGGGTATTCTGCATCTGAAACCTCCCATAAGGGACCCTGTTCCCCCTTGGGATCTGTTATTTATCATAGAAAAACTTACATTGCCTCCCTTTGAGCCTGCCGCAAGTTGCGACCTTCGCTTTCTGTCGTGGAAAGCGTTCTTTTTAGTTGCCATTACTATTTCTGCTCGAAGGATTTCTGAACTTCAGGCTGTGATGTGTGAAAAGCCTAATTTAGTTTTTCACAAGCACAGGGTGTCCTTGAGAACCAGTCCTAAGATTCTTCCTAAGGTGGTGTCTGAGTTTACTCTGAATCAAGACATCCACCTTCCTGTGTATTATCCAGACTATTACAACTCAGGGGAGGCCTTACTGCATGCTCTGTATGTCCACTGGGTGCTTCATTATTATTTGGACCGCACCTGAGCCATCAAAGTCTGATCAGTTTGTTTCATTAGCCCTGAGAAGAGAAGGGGCTTCAGTTTCTAAGCAATGCTTGTCCAAATGGTTAGTCAATTGAATTGTTTATTGCTACCTGCAAATATGACAAGCCTTTACCGGGCTCGGTTAAAGGGCATTCCACTAGAGGTGTAGTTGCTTCCTTTGCATCCTTCAGAAACGTGTCCATTGCTGACATCTGTGCAGCGGCCACTTGGAGTTCTGTCCCCACTTTCATCTGGCATTGCAGCCTGGACGTTCTGGCATAGGGCAGGTTTTGGACTGGCAGCCCTGTAGGGCCTGCTCTCATGAAAGCCTTACGGTGACCTCTTCCACCTCCCAACTGACCGGGGACAGTCCTTTACTGCTTGGGACTCTGTCCTAGTGGTGTAACCTGCTGCAAGAGTCCCCTCGAAGTGAGATAGTACAGTTACATAAGAACTTATCGTAACAGATCTTCGAGATGAGCTCTTGCAGCAGGTGTTGCTTTCCCTCCATCCCCCTGGTGACTGCTTCTCCATTTTTGTTGTCTTTCTTCGGTTTCAGTGGAACCCCTTGGTTCTTCATTTACTGTAGTTGCCGGGGTCTGCAGCGGGTGAAATGAGGTGGTGCTGGGGGACTGCCCTTTTATACCAGTGCGACGTTGGGGTGGCCAATGTCAGGTGGCGGTCCCCTGCTATAGACTGCTAGCTAGAAGTTTTCTGTGGGGTCCTGGTGCCTGCTGGCTTCAGTCCTAATGGTGTAACCTGCTGTAAGAGCTCCTCTCGAAGATCTACTGTTATAAGTTCTTACATAACTGTACTTTAAATGGCTTACTACTAATACTAATTTAATCTCGGAACTAGGTTTTAACTGGCAAGTAAATTTAGCAGTGAATACTGGTGCCTGATTGGTCAGTATGAACATTTAAAAAATTAGTATGTGAACAGTATTAGTATATGCAAGTCCCAGCAGCTCAGCTCCATGGAGCCAAAATATGATCCCTTCCTTCCCCAAAACCATAGATCTAAAAACTTCGGGGAGGTAAGGGTTCATACTGTTCAAGTGTAAATAAGCGAGGTAAGGTGCTCTTTAACTGTTCTTGTGCTATCCATATGTGCATCAACAGTTTTTCTCAAGGGCCCCATCTCTCCTTTCCACGTTTTTGCCCACTATACTTCGTGGATATTCGATGTAGTGTTAAACTTCCCATTATTAATACTGTTAGCAGCTGGCAGGACTAAAAATATTTTTTTGTGGATGGTTGTACAAGAGACAGGTACAACATTCATTCTGACTGTCCCACAGAATTTGTACGTGTCCTGTTGATTTTTGTTTACTAATTTTACATTTCTGTTTCCAAATACGAGCTAATAATAACTAGTGTGCTCCCTGGCTTGTACAATGTCCTGAAAAAGGCTTTATAACTGATAGTGCCTATTGCAAGGTGCCCTAAAAAGGCTACTGAATATTACCCACTGACTGGTAGTGTCCTGAAAGGGGCTTAATAACTGATGGGCCCCTAAAAAGGCTACTAAATATATTCCACTGGCTGGTGCATGGCCCTGAAAAGGACTTAAGTATGCTCCCAGTTTACATCCCTGATGAGGGCTTTTAATGTACCCCCCCCACATTATTAGACCTGGCAAGGGCCCTTGATAAACTCCCGTCTGCTCTGTCCAGACAAGCTGATCAGCTTCTTCTAATCCAGTGTATATCCCAGACACTAACTCTCCCCCTGCTTAGTAACCCTGACAGGGTCTTTTAGCCTGCGTCCCCATCTTCTGTCTCGAGTCCTTCCAGCCCTGACAGGGGGTTTTAACTGGTTGTCTCAGCCCTTTAAGTTCCTCTCCAAATCTCTAAATAGTCTTCCCCCTCCTTCTGCCTTGACTGTCTGCCCTGAAAAGGGCTTTAAAATATGGTTTTCTAGTCCTTACAGTGGCTTTTAATTTGCCATACCCAGGCTCTCTTGGTTAGTAGACAGCCCTGAAAAGGGTTTTTAATTGGTATCACCGAAACTTTGCTGGCTGTGAACAAGAGCTAGTCTTGGGCTGCTGCTGCAAGTACAGCACACTGTCACAGAGAAATGAGGTACACAGTGCAGAAAGCAAAAGGAGGATGGGTAGTTGCACATTCCAGTCCAAGTAAAGAAGTCTTGCACCATAGGGAGCAAGTGCTACCGAGAAACCAAGTTCCGTTGCCACTGCACAGTCTGAGCACTTGTAACTGCAGATAGACTGAAAGGCACTAGGTAGTGGAGGACAGGAGAAAGAGAGGGGGCAGGATCGGGACCTTCAAGTACTTGAAAGGGATAAATAAGGTGGATAAGAGGGTCTCTTTAAGCTGAGTGGCAACCATAACAAGAGGGGCACAGTCTTAAGCTGGGGGGATTTAGGAGGGAGGTCCGGGAGCGCTTCTTCACAGAGAGTGTGGTGGACACTTGGAATGTGCTGCAGGAAAAGGTGATCTCGTTGAAGACAGTAGGCAGCTTTAAGAGAGGCTGGGATAGGCATAGGGGGATGGCAAGGATCATCATGGTAGGGAGGATGGGAGGAGTGGGGGGGGGGGACAGGGACAGTAGCTCAAACTGTGGACCGTGCAATACAAGCAGACTAGATAGACCAAATGGCCGCCTTCTTCTGGCTTCTTTGTATGTTCGTATACTCTTTATTCATCAGAGTCTCAGGTGTAGAATTAAAACAGGCTTCACAGGGTGTGAGCCTCCTGATACGTTCACACAACTGATTGTGCTTTTTCAAGGCAAGGCACACATGGAATGACAACAATAAATAGTGTCCTTAAAGCAGTACATGCAATTAAACATACAGACAAAATAAATTGGCACTATAACATTAAAAAGAGGTGCAAGTGGTACAAAAAGATAAAAAAATCATTAAAAAGAGCACCACTGTTTTTACTATTTGATAGTGTTGTCAAAAGCTATAATTCATAAGACTGTTTTCAGTTTCGTTAGGGCCCCTAGTGTTAATATATTTTAAAGTGACTGCTTGCAGACAACCAGAACCAGTTTTATAGAGTGTTCAAGAGAATCCCATTATGTTTGTCCATCTTCTTCTGGGTACTGGGGAATCCCTCCAAAAGTAGGCTGGCAGATACTGCATAACAAAAAAAAAAAACAGATAATTGGGGTTCGTGTCAAGTGTCGGTTCCTACATTTTCATTGTTTCAAAAAGGGTCCCTTGATTAAATCCTGAATTTAACACTGGCCACTCGTTTGCTCCCAAAGTGAAGATCCAAAAGGCCTCCCTTTTATAGAGCCTTTTGATCTAGGTCCCCACCTACCCTCGTATTGGAGTACACTTTTTCAGTCCCTTTGAACTTGAATTTATGATCACCCCCAACACTATGAACATGCAGTTCCATTGCATAGTTAGAAATGTTGTTTTGTATAGCATGGAAATGTTCACTCACTCTTATGCACAATTTCCTGGTCATCTTACCTACATAGTAAGCCCTACAATTACACACTGCAAGGTAGATAACCCCAGTGGTATCGCAAGATCTCACTTCAAGGGAGCTCTTGCAGTAGGTAACATCTTTAGGATTGAAGCCAGCAAGTGCCAGAACCCCACGGAAAACTTCTAGCTAGCAGTATACAATGGGGCACCACCTCCTGATATTGTCCCACCCCGACGTCCGCCTATGGTATAAAAGGGGAGGTCCCCCAGCCCAACCTCGGTTCTTTTCCCACCATCAACCCACGTAAGTCAGCCCCACACAGACGCCTTCTGCTATAGTCTACCGCCATTTAGCCACATTTACCCACACTTTATTATTTTCCTTAAAATCTTCCTTTTCTGCTTTTTTCTTGAGTGTCTTCTTCGCCATCCTCCTCTTCTGAGTGGCAGTGGACCAAGTGTGCGTGTGGCAAGCAGCTTCCCCACAAGGATGGCCACACTTCTTGTCTGCTGTGCCTAGGCCCAGATCACGATACTGAAGCCTGCCAGCACTGCCAAGATTTTAACCGGCACACCGGACTTCAGTCCCAGAAGATCCTAGAAACCTTCCTGCTGCAGCAGAGACTTTCACTGATGGAGGAGGAGCTCAGAAAATCACCTTTCCTTCCCCGGCCTTCAGAGCTTCAACTTCCTCCTCTTCTCACAGGGAGAAGAAATCCAGCAGAAAGCACAAACATCAGGAGAAGCACAGGGACAAACCCTGGTCAGCTTCCCGCTCCAGGTCCCCGCACAAATCAGGAACTGAGCTGTCCCGGTGGCGCTGGAAGTTGAGGTGCTGGTTGCTACATCTTGCGCCATGCTGGTGACCTAGATTTGGGAACAAGCCTGGGCTGCTGGGGGGAGAGAGGATTGAGTGTCCGGAGGACTGCTGTCCTCTCTCGGGGTGGGGGGGGAGACTTGTTATCCTGCTCTTTGGCGGTGGCTGGAGGGTACTACAGGTCGGGAGGCATGATCCGACGTCCTTGCGTCGATGGGGGGAGAAAAAGTGGCAGAAAAAGAGCCTGGCAGGTTCCGAGATGGTCCGCTGCTCCTTAGGGCCATCCATGGCTTCTGGATTAGATCTCCTTGGGGGGCGGAGGAGAAGCTGGCAACCTCCTTCCTGGCCCCGATTTGGGGGGGCAAACCGTGGGGCAATTACCATGAAGTGGTGAATGCAAGAGTGGTGATACCGGAGAGACAGTTCCTCCGTCCGGAGGGTCATAGCCACCTGCCAGGGCTCTGGAGTAAAAAACATATATATAGAAAGAAACAAATCGGGAACCGAGCCTGGGTCTTCCTTCCACTGGAGGTCGGCCCCTTCCACCCTGGCAGAGCTCTATCTGGGCTCCCAGGGGTCACACCACCTGCTCTCATTACCATCTCGGGTGGTGGTTCTTCCGGCTTGGGACTTCGTCCCCAGCCTGTCAGCCCCGTGACGTGCAGGCCCTTGCATCAGGTGGGTTCTCAGCAAGGTGGATCGACAGAGTACTCCTCGGGTGGCAGGTCTTTGACTGTCGCCCACCTGATCAAGGCGTCTGCCAAGTTGGTCCTGGCTTCAGGGACCAACACCACTAAGTGACGCCAGGGGCATGCGCTCACCTCCCCTGCGAGAGTGATGCCTCTGCCCTGCTCAGGAGTTAGCTCTCCGGGACAGGCTTCTCGTTCCAGGCCGGCGCCAGCTGCTTCACCAGACCGGTGTGAGTCCATGCCTGTCCAATCGATGACAGCCTCTCCGGTGTCGACCCCAGCGATGCCTCAGCCGTCGTCCCCTATCCCTCCACCATTGCCGGCTGGACCTGTTGTCACACAACTGACGCCCAAGGGTCCAGTGCCTGGTCTTGCTGCTCCATTCAGACCGATGCTGGACGGCTTCTTGCCCCAAGGACTGACTCCTATTAACCCGATGCCAGGGTTACTGCAACCTAAGGAACCACTGCTGGGGCCCTTAGCCTACCCCGCAGACGCTGGCTCCCCTGATTATGCCTCAGGACCCACCCACAGATCTTTTTTTTTTTTTTATATATACATTTTTATATACCATTTCCTCGGCTGGCGGGGTTTTGCCTATGGTTCCTCTCCATCATCAAGCTATCACCTCAGCCGCTGCCCCAACCGCAGCCTGGCCACATTGCTGCAGGTACTTACCCCTCTTGCAGTGAAAGACCAGAGGGCAGACACACCAGGGAAGCTGCTTGGGTGTGACTGTTGCAGCGGCACGCCAGATCCTTCCTCCCTTGTGCGTGCAGGCAGTGGTATGGTTTTGTCACTGGTTTCACCCCCTCCCCAGCGCTGGTGTGCAGTGGCGCCCAAGGACTCACTGTGCCTTAGCACATCGGTGTCAGCCTCGTCAGTCCCTCGGACCGCACCTTGCACCAGTCCCCAGCCACCACCAGGAGTCAGTACTGCCATGGTCATTCCCTTCCACCCTCCCCGGAGGAGGAGAGCAGTCCCTAGGATGCTCAATCCTCCTCCTACTCAGCCGACCCCCAGCACCCAAGGTTGTTCCCGACCCCGGGTTGCTGGCATGGTGCGAGGTGTGGCGTCCAGCGCCTCAACCCTCAGCGCCGCCGGGCCAACCACCCACAGATCTTAATGCTCTTTTTGTGGCCTGGTGAGCATACGTCAAGGATAAGGAGGCCCCGAAGCAGCCCCCGATCCTGACTCCTAGGGACCCTCCTTCCAGTTCAGCAAAGGAGCAGGTTCCCCTAGGAAGGCCCCAGTGCCACCTCCTAAAGAGCCTACTCCACAGCCAAACAGAGCTGGTGCCAGTCGTCCATGGACCCACTGATGAAGACATCGTCGCTCACCTTCTCCCTCTCTGGACTCAGGCGAATCAGGGGGATATTCTTCCTCCTCATCTTGATGATTCCTGGGACTCTGAAGGACACCCTGCGGTCTCTTGCAGATGACCCGACTTTTATGTATGTGATGAGGCAAATCCAGACCCTTAAGGGTTGGACACAGAGGAAGTGGACCTCAAGCGACATCTGCTAGCCGCTTTCCTCCGTAAAAAGGAGTCATTGCCCTTGGTTGTTCCACCTCTTATTGATTCCTTCAAGGATGTCACTAGGCTGCTTGGAAACATCTATCTTCTACCCCGGCAACTTCCAAGAAGGCAGATCGCCTGTATAGTGCTCTGAGGGAAGAACCTTTTTATGGGGAGCACCCAGAGGCTGATTTGGTCGTCATTAACACTGCCCATGACCGCTGTAAGCGGCCCTGGTACCTTAGCACTCTGCCTTCCAATAAGGACTCCAGGCAGATAGACCACTTCGATAAGAAGGTCTATGCCTCTTGTCACCTGCACTATCAGTTTCCTGAACTTTCTGGCCCACATGGCCCAATATCAGAATGCCCTGTGGAAGAAAGCTTTGGCAGTGGCACAGGCAGCTTTTACACCTTCTCAAATCAGGCTTGAATATTGGGACTCATGTTCTCCGAGCCGCTTATGACTCTGCGGACTTTGCAGGCAGAACTGCGGCTACACGAGTTTCCTTGTCACTACTCCTGGCTTAGTCTCTGGTTTTGCTCTGGACATGCAGTCCAAGATCCTAGACGCCCCTTTCAGAGGCCCCGTTCTGTTTGGCGAGGATTCCCAAAACATAATCACTTGCCTACAAGAGTCAGGCAAGGCTCTGCGTTTGGTATAAACCTTGTACCGATCTCAGCCTAAATCCTCCCAGCAACAGCCCTTACGTCACACCTCCAAGCAGCAATCTAGGGACTGACAACCTAGAAGGCCTTTAACAGAAAGGCCATTTCCCAAGCCACTGGAGGTTCTGCTCCCAGAACCTCCCAGGCCGCGTTTACTGTCCCCGGTTCCTCTGCCTGACTCCTTACCAGACCCCAGCCGCATCCCTGGGGGAGGTGGTGGTGGGTCGTTTCTTGCTCTGCGGAAACGGTTGGCGCAGAATAACCTCGGATCAGTGAGTTCTGCAGTTAGTGGAACAGGGGAACACTAGCGTTTTTGGAAATTCCCCTGGACAGTCCTCCAGTATCCTCCCATTGCCCTTAGGCCCACATCATCCTCATCCAAGAAGAGATCCAAGCGCTTCTGAGAAAACAGGCCATAGAACCTGTCCTGCCAGCACAACGAGGGAAGGGATTCTACTCTCATTTCTTCCTGGTCCCAAAGAGAACTGGAGACTTGCGTCCCATCCTGGACCTCAGCTACCTGAACCAGTTTATAGAATACAAACAGTTCAGGATGGTCACTCTTCCTGGCCTTCTCCCTTGCGTCATCAGGGGGATTGGCTCTGTTCTCTGGACATGCAGAGCACTTATCTGCACACCTTGGTGTTCCCACCCGACAAGAGATTCCTTTGCTTCCGCTTCCAAGGAAGTGGTTACCAGTTTTGGGCTTTGCCGTTTGGCCTGTCCTTGGCCCCACAAGGCTTTAGAAAGTGTCTCGCAGTAGTGGCTGTGGCCTGAAGGAGGGAAGGATATTATGTCTTCCCTTACCTAGACGACTGGCTTCTGACAGCTCGCACCAAAGCGCAATTGCTCAGAACCATGGAGGCCACCTTTGCTCTGTTTTGGGATCTGTGGATAATTCTCACCTCCCCAAATCCACCCCTTGGCCAACTCTGAGGCTTCAATACTTTAGGGCAATCTTGGACACTGCCCAATGCAAAGCATTCCTTCCCCCAGACAGGGCAGAACGTTTTCAGGCACAGGCTCAACTGGTCTCGTTGTCTTAGAAACATAGAAACATAGAAGTTGACGGCAGATAAGGACCGCAAGGCCCATCCAGTCTGCCCATTTCTTTTTCTACCTTATAAATGTACCATCGGCCTTTGCTCTGTCAGTGACCTATCTATTCATAGTCATTTGTATTGCTCCCTTATGCCTATCCCATGCCTGTTTGAAGCCCTGCACTGTATTCATAGCCACCACTTTGTGGTAAGCCATTCCATGCATCTACCACCCTTTCTGTGAAAAAGAATTTCCTCACATTCCCCTTAATCGGCCTCCTCTAATCTCATGCTGTGTCCTCTTGTCCTGCTATTTTTCTTATATTTAAACATGTTAGACTCTTTCACCTTGTTTATGCCCTTAAGGTGTTTAAATGTCTCGATCATATCACCTCTCCCTCCTTTGCTCAAGGGTATACATATTGAGCTCCGTTAATCTGTCCTTATATGTCTTCTGATGCAGTCCTGCACCATTTTGGTTGCCCTTCTCTGGACTGCCTCAATTTGTTAATGTCCTTGTGAAGGTGTGGCTCCAATACTGCACGAGTACTCCAGATGGGGCCTAACCAATGTCTTGTACAGAGGATTATTACCTCCTCTTAACTTGTGATACCCTCTACTAATACACCCTAACACCCCCTAGCCTTACCTACTGCTTTAGAGGTCTGCTTGGATGATTTTAGGTCATCAGTGATGATGATGCCCAAGTCTCTTTCTTCCTTTGTGACTGCTAGCAACTCCCCTCCCAGCCTATAAGTGGCTTCAGGGTTTCTCTGGTCTTGCCAGGTTCCAGCCAAAACACTTCTAAGGCTGCTCAGACATATGGCAGCAGCCGTTGCAGCGGTTCCACTGGCTCGTCTGCACATGAGGGTAGTTCAGTGGAACCTTTGGGTCCAGTGGGATCAACACACAGACGATTTGGAACAACCGATGTTGGTGTCCAACTTGGTGTGACAGATTTTTGACAGGTAGTTGAACCCCTGCAACCTCTTCAAGGGAGTCCACTTTCGGACATGGTTGTCTCGACAGATCCTGACCATGGACGTGTTGGGCCTGGGCTGGGGCGCCCATCTGGCAGACCGTCGGACTCTGGGGACCTGGTCCCCACTGGAACAGCATCTGCACATCACCGTTTTGGAGCTGTGGGCGACCCTGTATGCTCTGCAGGCCTTTCAGATGAACCTACTCCCGGGCCCTCTTCTGATCCAGATGGACAATATGTCCATGGTCTTTTACATGAACAAGGGGGGGAGGATCGCATTCTTACCCCCTCTGCAAGGAGGCCATGAGGAGTTTGGTATTGGGCCATAGAGCATCACCTGAACCTGACTGCTGTGCATGTTCCAGGCGTTCAGAACACCTTGTCTGACAGCCTGTGCCGTTCCCGGTCCAAGGCACATTAATGGGAACTACTTCCCTCTGTGGTCGAAGAGCTCTTCGACAGGTGGGGCCACCCAGAGCTGGACCTCTCCACATCCCCATCCAACACAAAACTGCCCAGTTTACACTCGCTAGATCCAGGGCCTGGTGTTTTCTGGCGAGACGTGTTGTCCCTCTCTTAGACAGGGAGGTTTCTGTATGCCTTCCCTCCCTTTCAATTACTGCAGAGGGTTCTTCTCAAGTTACAGTCAGAGGGGGTAGAGATACTCCTGATAGCCCCTAACTGGCCATGCCAGATATGGTTTCCACTCCTCTAGCAACTAGCAGTGGAGCCTCTGATTCCCCTGCCTCTATGCTCCGATCTGCTCTCCCAGGAGCAGGTTACTCTGGTCCACCCGGACCTCAAATCACTGCACTTTCACACATGGCTCTTGCAGACTTTGCAGTTGCCCAATTTGGGGTTTCTCCCCAGGTGGCAGATGTTCTAGTGGCAGCCAGGAAACCTTCCACTAGAGCTACTTATGCTATGAAGTGGAAGCGGTTCTGCATATGGGCCACCACCCACCGCTCATCACCTGAATCCCTTTACCTGTCTGGAGAATCTTATTTTCGATTACCTCCTTTCCCTATCAGACTCTGGTATGAGTTACTCGTTGATTAAGGTGTACTTATTCACCATCTCTGTGTATCATGCACCTATAGAAGGTAAGACTGTTGCCCAGCTGGACCTCTCCTGCACTTTCTTACGGGCATACTGCATCTGAAACCTCCCATCAGGGACTCTGTTCCCTCTGGGATCTTCTGTTCATTTTAGAAAAGCTTACTTTGCCTCCCTTTGAACCTGCCGCAAGTTGCGAGCTACGCTTTCTGACATGTAAAAATGTTATTTTTAGTTGCTGTTACTTCTGCTCGAAGGATTTCTGAGCTTCAGGCTCTGATGTGTAAAGAGCCTTATTTAGTTTTCCACAAAGACAAGGTGCCCTTGAGGACCAGTCCTAAGTTTCTTCCTAAGGTGGTGCCTGAGCTTACTCTGACTCAAGACATCCACCTGCCTGTGTATCATCCAGATTATTCGAATCAAGGGGAGGCCTTACTGCATACTCTGGATGTCTACCGTGTGCTTCGCTATTATTTGGACCGCACCTGAGCCTTTAGAAAATCTATCAGTTATTTGTTTCATTCGCCCCTAGGAAAGAAGGGGCTCCTGTTTCAAAATGATGCTTGTTCAAATGGTTAGCTAATTGCATTGTTTTTATTGTTACCGCAAATCAAGAGGGAAGGAGTGGGAGGTACCCCAGGGGTGTCACATCAGGATAAGGACAAAAAGGCCAGTAAGGTGGAGGGGACGGATGATGCATCTCCACCGAAAGGGTGTGGTTAGCCCTCAAAGCCCTAAAGAAAGATAAATCTCCTGGTCCGGATGGCATTCATCAGAGAGTACTATGGGAATTGGCGGACATACTGGCTGTACCCCTGGCGGAGCTCTTCAGCAGGTCGCTTGAGACAGGGAGGGTACCTAGGGATTGGCGAGAGGCACATGTGGTGCCAATCCATAAAAGGGGGTCGAGGGAAATACCAGGTAACTATAGACCCATCAGTTTGACCTTGGTGGTGGGAAAATTAATGGAGAGTATACTAAAGGAACGATTGGGGTGTACTGGAGGAAATGGGAGGTCTGGATAGTCGGCAACATGGGTTTGTGCCAGGTAGATCATGTCAAACCAATCTTGTGGAGTTCTACTAATGGGTAACATCAGAACTGGACAGGGGAAAGCCGGTGGATGTATTATTCTTGGACTTCAGCAAGGCATTTGACTCTGTCCCCCACAATGGTCTGGTGGAGAAACTGACGGGGTTGGGAGTAGGCTCTTTGATGGTCAGATGGATTGAAAACTGGCTAGCTGGACGCACCCAGAGAGTAGTGGTCGGTGGGGAGCTCTCGAACCCTAGAGAGGTCAGTAATGGGGTACCGCAGGGCTCGGTCCTGGGTCCGATCCTGTTTAATGCATGCATATCGGACATCAGGGAGGGTATAGGGTGTGAAATGAGTCTCTTCGCTGATGACTCCAAGATGGGAGCAGTAGTTGTGGGGGAAGAGGGGAGGTTGGCCCTGCAAGGGGACCTGGACACCCTGGAAAGCTGGGCTCACACATGGAAATTAAATTTCAATATCACCAAGTGCAAGGTGTTACATCATGGGTGGGGAAAACCTAAACACAGGTACACCCTGGGAGGGGAGGCGCTGGAGGCCTCAACAGGGGAAAAAGACTTGGGGGTCATGGTGGATGCATGTATGAATAACTCTGAGCAGTGCAGGAGAAGCGGCTAGCAAGGCAAACAGGATGTTGGGATGCATTGTAGAGGATCACCTCTAGGAGCAGGGAAGTGATTCTGCAGCTGTACAATGGACTGGTTAGACCACACCTTGAGTACTGTGTACAGTACTGGAGACCACACTTGAAGAGGGACATACAGCTCCTGGAGAGGTACAGAGGAGGGTAACTAAGATGATACGAGGACTAGGGGATTTGACATATGAGGACAGACTTGAGGAGCTCTGCCTGTTTTCATTGGAGGAGAGGAGAGACAGGGGGACATGATTGAGGTCTTCAAGTACCTCAAGGGAATAAATAGGGTAAACATGGAGGGGATCTTTAGACTAAAGCAGGAAGGTATCACCAGAGGGCATGGTTTGAAGTTGGAAGGTGGAAGGGTGAGGGGAAGAGGAGGAGGTTTTTCACTGAGAGGATGGTGGACCCTTGGAATGCACTGCCTGGCGAGCTGGTTCAGAGACCCACAGTGGAGGGCTTCAAGAGAGGGTGGGACAGACACAGAAAGCAGATGTACCAGATGATGGCCTGGCCGGGGGATGGATGATAAGGGTTTCTGGAACACAAGGGGAGGGCCTTGGCACCCAACTAGGGATCTGAGGTTCGAGCAGACTCGATAGACCGTAAGGCCTAATCTGCTGGCAGTTAGTATGTTAGTAAATACGACACGCCTTTACCGGGTTCGATTAAAGGCTATTCTATCAGGGGCATAGCTGCTTTGTTTTTATCCTTCAGGAATGTGTCCATTGCTGACATTTGTGCAGTGGCCACTTGGAGTTCTGTCCACACTTTTATCCAGCATTACAGTGTGGACATTGCATCTAGGCGTAGAGCAGGTTTTGGACTTGCAGTCCTATAGGGCCTGCTCTTTTGAAAGCCTTACACTGACTTTTACCTCCTCCCAGCTGACTGGGGTCAGTCCTTTCACTGCTTGGGACTCACTCCTAATGGTGTTACCTGCTGCAAGACCCCCCCCCCCATTTGAAGTGAGATAGTACAGTTATGTAAGAACTTACCATAACAGTAGATCTTCGAGAGGAGCTCTTACATGCAGGTGCTGCTATCCCTCTGTTATTTCCCTGCTGTCTGCCTCTTCATCTTATTTCCTTTCTTTCCTTGGTGTAGAAGAACCACTTTGGTTTTCCAGTTTCTGTACGTGCTGGGGTCTCTGGCGGAAGAACTGAGGTTGGGCTGGGGAATCTCTCCTTTTATACCATAGGCGGACGTCGGGGGTGTGTGGGGTGGGGGGCAGGCCAATGTCACAGGGCGGTCTCCCGCTGTATACTGCTAGCTAGAAGTTTTCCTAGGGTCCTGGCACCTGCCGGCTTCAGCCCTAATGGTGTTACCTGCTGCAAGAGCTCCTCTCGAAGATCTACTGTTACGGTAAGTTCTTACGTAACTGTACTTTATTAGATCACTTATTACCATAGTTTTACTTGTTTTTTGGGGTTGATGAAACCTTTACCCTGTGGGAGAGCTTCACAGTAGGTGCATCTTTTACATGCATAATGTCCCTGACTGCGTGTTGGTAACTAAGTGCTCTGCGGCGTGCGCACACACACACACACACACACACACTTTTGTTGTCTGCTGTGTACTGAATGGCCATGCAGAGTAGTTGCCTTGTGGTATTCCATGCATGGGGGTTACTTGCATACGTTTCCAGAACCCTGTCTCCCCTGAGAACAGACCAGTGTTTTTTTTGTATATTTTTTTTTTTTTTTTCCAATAAGCTATTACATACAATCAAACACATGGCTTATTCATCCAGTTACTACCATTATATCTCGCAGAGACCAATCTCTTCACTCCATTCCACACTATTTTACATTTGATTTCTACAGAATTGCATTACGTTGATTTATACTGGTATAAAATTATATCTATTAATATAGCATAAAATAAGATTAAATAAAATCCAGTCAGATCAAATCAAGACAAATCAATCAAAAAAAAAAAAAAATGTGCAACCATTACTCTCTTGCCTGGTACCTTCAATCTTCAACTCCATACACTCTTTTCCATACTCTTCTATCCTTCACTTCTACCCATTCTCTTAGCCTTCTTTTCCACACTATTTATCCTCCCTTTCATCGCTTCATCTTTACTACTTTCACATACCTTTCTTCACTTCCTTTTTTTTTTCTTTCTCATCCTCCCGTACCCTCCCTTAACATCCAACTTTCTTCCTCCGTTAGGGAGGCCAAGAACGGGGCCCAGTGCCTTTCAAATCCCTCTTCCCTTCCTCCCATCACATACGTCAGCCTCTCAAGTCCCAATGTCTGTAGCACCATCCTCCTCCACCCTTGCACTGTTGGTGCCACTTGCGAAACCCATGTATTCTGGATCCCATGTCGAGCCAGAATGAACAGCACCCTAATCCACCTGGGAAGTGGCACCCATTCCTCCTCCTCCCCATTCTCCACTACAAATAAGCATCCTAGAAGGTCCATTGGCAGCTCCCTTCCGGCTATTTTCTCCACTCTATCCACTACTCCCCTCCAATATCTCTGCAGTATCGGGCATTCCAAGAAGCAGTGCACTTACGTTCCCCTGTCCGAACCACACCTTCCACATAAGGGCGACACTTCAGGATGCGCCTTGTATACTATCACTGGTGGTAGGTATACTCTGTGTATGAATTTAAAGTAAGCCTCCTTATATTTGTTGCATATCATTATTCCCGAGTGCATCTGTAGCAGTAGCGTCCAGTTCTGGTCCGATATCTCCCTCCCAAGGTCCCTCTCCTATAGTTTCCTGGTCCTTATTGTCCTATGTGGTAATATAGCCTTCCTTCTCTTAGCAGCCCTACCTATAAACCCCTTTTCCTGCTTTCTAGCTGCATATATCATTCCCTCTACCAGGTCCACTTCGTACAACCCTTTATTTTCTTTTCTCAAACTTCCCACATATGCCCTGGTCTGGAAGTACCGGAACCTATCCCTTTTGTCCATTCCTACTGCTTCTTGCAACTCCTGCAACGAGCAGAACCGCCCATTCACCAATAGATGCCCCAGGCTACCTATTCCCTTTCGCTCCCAGTTCTCAAATCCGCTATCCTCCATTCCCTGCCACTGGCAACAAGAGTGTCTCTTTCCCTTGTGTCCATCCTCTCCTCTTCAACACTTTCCATGCCATCAATACCTGTACCACCATAGGGTTCACTTCTTTTCCCTTCTTATACGCTCTTAACCCTCTACTATGTAGATATGCTGTTAGTTTCCTCTGTGCCTCTCCCTGCTCCAATTCCACCCATCTGGCTACTTCAGGTTTATGTACCCAGTCTGCCACATACCTTTGCTGTATAGCCAAAAAGTAATTTTCCAAATCCGGAAAGTTTAACCCCCCTTTTCCCTTATCTGCCTTTAGCTTCCATAGACTCAACCTCTGACGTTTCCCTCTCCAAATAAAAGCAGTAAAGGCCTTCTCCAACCTATTCACATCCTCCTTGGCCAGGCCCAGGTGTATCATTTGTAAGGGATACAGGATCCTAGGCAACATATTCATCTTTATTATATTGATTCTACCCAACCATGACACCGGCAAGTGCTCCCATCTTCTCAGGTCCGCTTCTATGATTTTTATCAGTTTGGTATAGTTTGTTATACAGTGATCCCAAAGATCTACCCACCTGCACCCCCAAATATGTCATGCTTTCCCCCACCGCCTTGAGCCCCCAGTGTTTAATCTCCTCACCCGAACCCTTAAGCCACATAACTTCTGACTTTCCCAAATTAACTTTACCCCGAAAAATTTCCCAAACTCCTCAATCAAGGCCAAAAGAGCAGGAACCAAACTCCTAGGATTCTTCATAAATAACAGCATATAGTGCCAGTCTCTGCTGCAAGCCACCTTCTCCTCCCACCCCCTGTATGTCCTTACTTTCTCTAATTGCCACTGTCAGAGGCTCTATAGACCAGTGTTTTTTAATGATGTTTTCAATATATTTAGAATGTGCAGAGTAAGTTGTTACACAATAGACTCTGTCTTGGTTCTCAGAGGTAGTTTTTGCTCTATACTGTAATTCCGACCCTAGTCTAGTTCCTATCAACATTTTCTGCATTTTCCACATTTGCATATGAGTAGCCCCTCTCTAGAAATCTTTCCCTAAGGTTACCCACTCCTTCTTCAAAAGTAGGGTCATTGCTACAATTTCTCCTAAGGTGGAGAAATTGACCCTTAGGGCAGCTGGAGGACAGCAGTAATGTGTTCCTGTCAGTTGGTTTACGGTGAATATTATTGTTTATTTGGCCATTTTCACCCCTGGATATTTCAGGATCCAAAAAGTTTACCTTTTTTGGGTCACTGTATGTGAATTTCAAATGGGGATTGGTAGCATTTACATGCCTGACAGACTTTTCAAAGTTCAGCTGCTGTACCATGCCACATAGCCACTACATCATCAGTGTACCATTTACAAAGGACTAGCTTGTCAAAATAAGGATTCCTGTTGATGTCGTAGATGTTTTCCGTTTCACACAGATGCACATAAAGGTTAGCCAGACTGGGGGCAAATGTTGCCCCTGTAGCTGCAGTCGTGGCCAAAAATATTGGCGCCCTTGCACTTTTTCAAATAACTCACAATTTCCTCTAAACATAAGTTGAAATTAACAACAGTACAGTATTTGGTCTCCACAATTCTTTATTTCTCTTAATATTACAGAACCTTTGCTTTTGATTCAGAATTTAATATATCCTTTTAAATCAGAAAATGAAAAGAAATGGCATTGACAAAATTGACACCCTAGACTTAATATTTGGTAGCACAGCTTTTGGTCAAAATAACTGCAATCAACCGCTTCCTATAGCCATGGATGAGCTTCCTGCACATCTCTACTGGCAGTTTGGCCCTCTTCTTGTGTGCAAACTGCTCCAGTTCTCCCAGATTTGAAGGTGCCTTCTCCCAACTGCTGTTTTCAGATCTCTCCACAGGTTTTCCATGGGATTTAGATCTGGACTCATTGCTGGCCACTTCAGAACAGTCCAGCGTCTTGTCTTGAACCATTCCTGGGTGCTTTTTGAAGTGTTTGGGGTCATTGTCTTGCTGGAAGACCCATGACCTTCGGAGACCCAGCTTTCTGACACTGGGTTCAACATTGTGCTCCAAAATGGCCTGGTAATCTCCAGATTTCATGATGCCATGCACACGTTCAAGGCACCCAGTGCCAGAGGCAGCACAGCAACCCTAAAACATCACTGAACCTCTCCATGTTTGACTGTAGGGAAGGTGTTCTTTCTTTGAAGGCTTCATTTTGTTTTCTGTAAACATAGAGATGATGTGCTTTACCAAAAAGCTCTAATTTGGTTTCATCTGTCCACAGGACATTCTCCCAGAAGGATTTTGGCTTGTTCAGGTGTGTTTTGGCAAACCCCAGTCGGGCTTTCTTATGTCTCTCTCTCTCTCAGCAGTGGGGTCCTACTGGGCCTACTACCATATAACCCCTTTTCATTGAGTTGGTGACGGATGGTGTGAGTTGAAACTGTCGTACCTTGTGTCTGAAGGTCAGCTTGAATCTGTTTGGCAGTTGATCGAGGTGCTTTCTCCACCATTCGAACAATCCTGCGCTACAATCTTCGATCACGTTTTCTCTTGGCGGCCGTGCCAGGGAGGTTAGCTACAGTGCCATGGGCCTTAAACATCCTGATAACATTACGTACGGTGGAAACAGGAACATCAAGGTCTCTGGAGATTGATTCGTAGCCTTGAGATTGTCCATGCTTGGCTACAATCTTCTGTCTGACCTCCTCAGACAATTCTCTGGCTATCTTTCTTTTCTCCATGCTCATTGCGGTACACACAGTGACACAAAACAGGAGAATGAGTTGTTTTCTCTATTCAAACTGGTTGAATGAGTGATTTTTATATTGCAGGCATCTGCAACTCACCACAGGTGAGTTCAATTTCAAAGTGAAGGAGAATCACCTGCTTGATATCTGATTATTTCTAGCTACTTCTAAAAGGTGTCAATAATTTTGTCCAGGCCATTTAAGGCTTTCTGTGTGGAATAAGCTAAGACTTAGTAAATTTTTCTGCTTTTAGTGTTTTATTCCACTGCAAACCAAAGAAATACATATGTGGATACCAAAATATTTTTTAATTTCAACAATTTTCTGGAAGGAATGGTGCATTATTAGAAAAAACTGCAAGGGTGCCAATATTTTCGGCCACAACTGTATTCCCTTAACCTGGAGGTAATGTGTGTCCAGGAAAAAGTTTGTGAAGGCATAGATTAACACCCTGTTTTTTAGACTGGTGTCTTTTGTTATAAACCTACAGAGCTTTTATGCTATTATTTCAACCATATAATCATACTTTGGCAAACCAAGGGATCCCAGTTTCACATAAAGATTCACATTTTTTTTATCCACAGCAAAGCAAGGGAGAGAAAGAATAGAAATAATAGGTGAAGGAAGGGAGATAACGGGGAAAATTGTGAGACCATCGAAGTGGCTAGTTCCTAGGTGCCACAAGGAAAATCTGATTGCGCAGTCAGACTGGCAAGAGACAGACTAGTGGTAGAAACAGGAAAGAACAAAATAGATCCTTGCTTTTAAAGGGGCACTGTCAGCTTTAGAAGGAGTTTTTATGACCTCGCTAGTGTTTGCCCATATAAACTGCACTATGAAAGCAGTTGCTTACATGGCTGTCTAGCCTTGCCAGTAAGAGTTATGTCCTGTGCCCTGCTTCCGCGCGTCCCTGCTGCTTAATCCAGCCGAACTTGTGCATGAATGAGTTCATCCATTTTTGTGGCTTTTAAATAAAATAGCTGGGACAGTCAAGTAAAGTATGCTGATTTTAGCAATATTAGTCCCTTGAGAAACAGAGGGGTATTTCATGCAGAAATCTTTGCTTACAAAGCAAAAATGAGACTCCGCGCATGCGCGCTAACGAGACTTGGCAGGGTGGTGCAGAGCCCCCTGCAAAAAGCAGCATTACATCTCAGTGTTTTAACCGAGTGATGTAAATGAGTCCGCTGTATTGACAGCGCAGTATTTTGCTGCATTGTCTTTGACTGCGACATAAACACCCCATGCTGGCTGGGGGTGTCTGGCAGGAGACCTGATAAGAGCTGTTGGTGGCATCTCAGAAGGTCAAATGGCTACATGAAGAGAAGGGGCCATGTTCGCAACTGTACTGTCTGAATTTGGATCCTGATGATACTGCTCTTTGCTCTTCTGGGATGAGGTGGGGGATTGCAGTCCTGCATTCACTGCTCTGTGATGGGCAGTTAGGGACATGCAGATGCCAAATGGTCTGTGCCCAGTCTCCCATCTGATGCATGTGACCCCTGCCAGTGCCAGGATGGTGAACCAGATTCTGCTGGCGAACCAGTGTCACCCATATAATGGCGTGGAGGGCAGCCTCTTTGCTACTGGGCTGGCCTGCATAGTTGCGTATGTATGTATTTACTCATTCATTCATTTATTTTACTGTGTGTTTATGCATCTCTCTGCAGCTGGCTGCCATCCTCCTCCTCTTAACCCAGCTTCATCACCCCTCTTCTCTGGAACTTACCTCTCTCTTCTTTTTGCCCCCGTGGCTTACTCCCCAAGGTGGACCTTTTTCATCCGGGGGCTGAGGGGCCCTTTGAGTCAACTTTAATCCTGCTTGAAGAGGTGCCCCGGTGTGGAGCCTGGGGGGAGAGACAGGAATCATCCTGCCACAGCTGGGGTGTTTCCTTTGCTGTTTCAGCCATCTGGCCAAGAATGCCGTGGGTATGTCATCACAGAATCAGTGATGTCCCTGCTCAACTGGTGACATGCCAGCCGCACTACTGCCTGTGGTCACCCAGGTGGCAGTATTGTGGTGGAGGATGATACTCTCCCTTCCCAGAGGAGGAGAGCATTCTCAGGATGCTGAATCCTTCTCCTCCTCGTCCCTCCAGCTGGTCCCAGTCAACCTGGCTAGTTCCCGAACCCCGGGTAGCTGGCATCAGGAGTGGTAGCCTACTGCTGTTCTGCAGGGCTGACTGACCATTTTATAAGAATTTTAGTGTTATATGCCTTTCATACCTTAATGGGTAATGTACTGACATCAGGCAAACCTGGCAGCCATCATGCACTTTGCATCTCTTGGGCTGTCTTGAATGACTGTATTAGGACTTGCCTTATCAAGAGAAGGAATTAGGATACAGACCCAATCAGATACTGTCTTTCCAGACAGTGCCTTGGAATCTTTACAGAGGATGAACTTGGGATGGGTAAAATGGACTTCAGCTTGTCTCGTCTGATGGTTGGCACCTCCAGCCATGCAGCAGCAACCCCTCCTACCCCCCACATTAAGAACCCAGGTGTGGGAATAGAACCCCCTAAACCTTGCAGTTATAAGTCTAGTCATGTTAATGAGGAGGGGGAATTAAATGGCAACAACTAAAAAGATAAAGCACTTGTGCGCTGATCTGTGCAGGGCATTTCTAAATGATTAACACCTGGTACATCAGCCAATCGGGGCATGTTGTGCTCATGAATCAATAATTATAGTGTATTTCAGTGTCTATACAATTGTGTGGCAAAATCTGAGAAGGTGCGTGCTCTGTCATTAAGAGCCAAGAAGAAAAAAACAGTTTTTGTCTCTAAATAGAGGTGCAACATCTTGTTTATAGTGGGATCTTGCTTCAACCTAATTTTGCAGTTGAGGAAGAGGCTGTAAGGGCTGTGCAAATCCTGTTGTCTGCAGCCCAGGACAAATAAATTTCCAGGAAGGGTAAGTAGAAGAGCAGAGCTGATTCCATTGTAAAAGATGAGGGTCAAGTGCACATTCATCAGCATTCATGATTGGACAAGTCCTAACATTTCAGATTTGTACCGCACTGCAGTGTAGAGAGGTGAAGTGACTTTCCATCTTTGTAATTTTGTGATCCACCGCCTTCGCTTGTCTAGAGATTCCCAGGGTACGTTTGAAGACATCTGGGGCTCAGTCTTTTGTGTATGTGGCCACTACCCTGTGGAATTCTTTACCTTGTTGGGTGAGGGAGTGCCTGACCATCCAGAGCTTTGTCAGCCCTCAAGACATTATTTATTTAATCTAGCTTTCTCGGACAAGGTTAGCTGATGGGAATTTATCATATAACGCCACTGTACATTATTTATTCAGAAGTAGAATATCTGATTTTATTAATATGTTTAATGGAGGTTTTAATTTGTGTATGTTTTACTGAATTACATGTTCAGCGCTTTGATCTTTGGAACGGTGCTTTATTAAATAAAGTTTATTATTATTCTTATGAGAACAAAGGGTAAAAACTAAGCTATTTGGTTGCAACTGTGTAAGCCTGCTGTGATGACCAGCTTAAAGAGAGCAAGTCAACACGGCTGGCAGCTGGTTGAGTGATGAGTGGTGGCAAAGAACAACATCCCTAACGTGAAATAGGGTCTCTGTCTTGACAACTGCTGTTGGCCGGTCTTGTGGTTTCTAATTACGGAGTGTGTAGAACTGGAGTTGGTAGCTGGCCCGGTGGCGCTGAGAGCTGGACGCCTTCCCTCGCGGCACGCTGGTGACTTGGGTTCGGGAACGAACCCGGGCTTTTGGACGTTGGCAACGGGGGGAGGGGCAGGAAGGAGCTGGATGGAGCTGCTGACAGGCAAGCTCTCCTCTCCGGGGAGGTGCAAGGGCTTCCTCCGGCTGATGGCTGCCACCTGGTGGAGGTGGCGGACATCACTGGCCAGGAGGAGCCAGGCGCTAGGCCTGGGGTGGGAGGAAAGGGGCCGTTACCGGGGCCGTGGAACTAATGCGTGCCTCCTCACGCGCATGCCATGCACCACTCGTGAAATGCTACTGGGCGTAAAGCGGAGTAAAGAAAATCGCGCGGCAGGATAGTGACCCGACTCCGTGGAGGCTCTGCTCCCGGGCTGGGCATAAGGTAAGCCCTGGTAATTCCGGGAGACAGGGCTGGGGGAGTCTGTCAGATGGGGGCTGTCCGGGGGGGGGAGGCGTGCAAAAAGTGTTCGGTGATTTTTAAAAAAAAAAAAACCTGGAATTGGTGCCTGCGAGCAGTGGGTAAGATGCATGTCACGTCCTGTACAGGTAGTATCTGTGTTTTTCTGTTTGCTGGTTTTCACTCTCCGGCTAAAATGATCTTGCCGGAATTCCAAAAGGTATTTCTCAATTTGATGATCATTTGTCCTTTGTTTAAAGGGTGTGTTAGATTGTATGCATGTTGGTCTGTTTGTTCCTCTGATGGAATTGCTGTGGGAGAGAAGCTTGATGTTGGTTACTGAAGTGACGGGGGCTAGAAAAAAATGGTGGAAGTTCTTACTGTGATCATAGAGGCTCGGTTTTTCTATAGTCCAGGGGTAGAAATCAAGAAAATAATCTGCTGTGGAATACAGAATACCAAAACCCCGAATTTGATACTCCACTTATCCAAAAGAAAAAAAAAAAAAAAAAAGTGCTATAGATTAAACTGTTGAGTGTGGAGGAATTAAGGAGTGGTATTTCAGTCGGATACCAGTGTGTCAAAAATGGCATTCCTCTTTGAAAACTGATATGCAAAACAGTGGAATACCATTACATTTCTAGCCCTGTAATCATCTGTGAGCTGTTGATAAACTGCCCCAGGTTTTAGCTGCTGATTGGGTTCCTAGTCCAAGCTGATGTCCCTGAATAATCTGTACATGCTGGCTGCACAGTATGGCATTGCTTTTGTCGCATACCTTTCAGAGTTCTGTAAATGTGCCAGTTCAGCAGTGTTCAAGTAATTGGTCTTCCATTCTGGCTGTGCTAGCTCTCTGTGTTTTGAATTTACAGATGGTGGTAGTATTTCAGACTAATCTTCAAAATGGGAATTACCGTTCTGTAACATTCATGTGTGTGTTTTTTTGTTTTGTTTTGTATAATCTTTGTATTCATTTTTTTTTTCCCCAATAAGGAAAAAACAATAACAAAGAAGAACAAGGTTTACAGAGTCAGGAATCAATACAGATGTACATATGCAGTCTCAATTGTACTAATGATACAGCATTAAATAATACTCTTTATCCTATTGCTCCTATACTCAGTAGGCTGCTATCATCCCCAAGCCCCTTTATTCCCTATTCCAATATTATCTTACCTAAGGGCATTGCAGCAATTATTCGAATTGTATTTAAAAAAAAAAATACAAAGACATCTTACCCACAGTGGTCAGAGTTGGTTATCGCTCCTGACGCCCTGCAATCCATAGTATAGGCATACTGCCATCAGGACACATGATATAGGAAAACAGACAAAACTGAGGCATAGGAACTTAAGAAAGAAAAAAATCAAGAAGTTTATATAAAGAAAGAATTCAGAAAAGTAGAACAGGAATAAATAAGAAATAAGAAACATTCTGTCATTATATGTAATAAAGGACGTAGCCTTTTACATTAATGTACCATGCATGTTAGTCTCATTGTTCCTCCTTGTATGTCCATTGTCACCTCCTTCCCTCCCCCTTTCTTTTTCCTCCTCCACAAGATAGTCTCCCTTCTTCTCAGGCTGAGTTGCAACGCTATTAAGGGCATATATATGTCCCCTCCTCCTTCCTTCCTAGGGTCCATACATTGTCTGCGTTTCCACTGGATTCAGGGATGCCAGGAGCTTGGCCCACTCCTCCAAGAATCATTCTTCATAGAAACATAGAAACATAGAATTTGACAGCAGATAAGGACCGCTTGGCCCACCTAGTCTGCCCATTTTCCTACCTAACAGATAAGCTGCAGATCCTAGTTAACCAACAGCTTACTTCCTCCTACCCCCCACTAGGACTGCCTTATGCCTGTCCCATGCATTCTTGAAGTCCCCCACTGTTCTTGACTCCACGACCTCCTCAGGGAGGCTGTTCCGTGCATCCACAACCCTCTCAGTGAAAAAATACTTCCTCACATTACCTCTGAGCCGTCCCCTTCTATCTTCAAATTGTGCCCCCTTGTTCTTGCACATCTCTTTTTCTGGAAGATGCTACCCTCTTGGACTTTAATTCCCTTGAGGTACTTGAAAGTTTCTATCATGTCCCCTCTCTCCCTTCTTTCCTCAAGGTATACATATTAAGCTCCTTTAGTCTTTCTTCATATGTCTTCTGGTGCAGACCCTGCACCATTTTGGTTGCCCTCCTCTGGACAGCCTCCACTCTGTCTATGTCTTTGCAGAGATGGGGTCTCCAGAACTGCACACAGTACTCCAGATGGGGTCTCACCAACTGTCTGTACAGAGGATAACAACTCTGTTCTAGGAAATGGATATGTTGTTCATCCACACTGTCTGGCAGGTATCCTTGTCACTTTAAATCTTGCCGGAAGATCTTCAAGCTGGCTTCTCCCACCAACCCGGGTGGTAAAACTCTCGGCTCCGCCCCATGACTCCAGATCTTCCTTACAGCTTGGAAGCTCAGGTTCCCTCCTTAACGCTCTGTGTATAAGACTGGTTCCTAATTCTTCGGTTTTGCGAATTTAAAAGTGTTTGCACTTCTAGACTTCGGTCTTCTATCCCTCGCGGCTGCGATGGACAAATCGACTCCCGGTTTTCGGAGATGCCCTTGTGGGCAGAAGATGTCTCGGACGGATCCGCACTCCACGTGTGTCTACTGTTTAGGCCTTGAGCACGACCCGCAGGCTTGCGACCTGTGCTCTTCCATCTCAGCCTACGTCCTCGAAGACCGTGCTGCCTGTTTACAACTGGGGCGTCCCGAGAAACGTTTTCCTCCGGTGAAGTCAAAAGAGGCCCGGTCGGCGGTTTCCGCGGCGACGGGCTCGGCAGATCAGCTAGAGCAGATGATCGCCCTCGAAGAGGAGGCGGCGCAGGCCGCATCTTCCTCGGCCGTGGCATTTATCCCGCTCTCCCTGGGTTCCTCTTATACAGCTTCCTTTAAGGAGCTTTGTCTGTCCCTCTCCACTAAGGGAGAGGGACCAACATCTGCTGGACCTTCTTCTCTGTCCAAAAAGAAAGACAAGGGTAAGTCCCTCCGTCGACGCTCTTGGGAGCGGGAAAGGTCCCTCTCCCCGAGTTGTCGGCCATCGACTTCGGTCGATCGTTCGTCTTCGACCACTGGTCTCACAGTGTCCCCGTCAGGTCAGTTGACCGAGACTCCCGTCGACGCAGTCGAGATTTTTCTCGACCTGTTGGACGGGTTGTCGCCAGGCGAAGCCGAGAATCCTCTCTCCTCGGTTCCCCTGGTTGGAGTTGAGGATCCCGTGGCTTGCCAGTGCCTCCGGTTCCGAGCCTCGGGTGAACCCTCCGAGCCGAGGGAGAGCCGGTTCCCCGCCCCTCCTGCACCGCCTCGAAAAGCCGAGGTTCCTGGTCTCCGGACTCTTGGCGGTCCAGCCGATCCACCGTCATGGGCGGTCTCGGTCTCGGCACATGATGGGTAGGCGCTGCCGCCGTCTCGTCCTCCTCCTCGGACGAGGGAGGCTTCGGCGTGAGTTACGTCGACGGTACGAGGACCTCATGTGGCAACAGCTCCTTCTGACCGGGAACAAAGCCGATGCCGTCGCCTTCCCCGGCCATTAAGTGGCTGTCACCGGAGTGGCCGAAACAACCACCCGAGGAGCCTGTTCCCAGGCCGGTTGTTCGGCCAAAACCAGCTGCTCCACCGATTCCGGTGGAACCTCCGCCTCCACAGCCGTTATTTGGGGCTCCGACCAAGAATTCTCGGTCGGCTCAGGGACTGCCCCATAGGCTGTCTGTCACCCTCACTCCCGATCGACCTCGGCAGGTGGAGGGTGGCTCAGGCCCGAGGCAGCTCTTTGCGGACTCTTCAGAGTCCGGCGATTCCTCCTTTTTTTCCAGGCGAGTAGACTTGGAGTCCTTTGGAGGTCAGTCGCTGGACGATAGCCCTTCGTCCTATCTGGGATTGCTTCGGCTCATCTCGGAGTCCACCGGGATGAAGCTCGAACCTGTGTCTAAGCGGGCCAGGTATCCCCTCACGGAGATACTGGACCGAGGGGATTCCCCTACGGAGGCCTTTGCGGTGGCCGAGGCCATAGTGGGCCCGGCCTTGGAGCTCTGGCAGCGCCCTGCTTCCTGTCCTGTGCCCTCGGCCAGGATGGCCAGGAAGTATGCGGTCCCTACCGGTTCCTTGTCCGGTTTTTCGGAACACCCCTCAGCCGGGGGCTAGTTACCGACAGCGTTTTCCGGCGCGGAACACTAGGGGCGTGGACAAACCTCCCGACAAAGAGTCCAAGAAATTGGACTATGCCGGTATAAAGTCACGCTAGCGTCCTCCCTCGGCCTTCGCCAGGCCAGTTCGGCCGCATTTATGGACATTTCTCTCATGCCCTGTTGGACTCCTGGACGAGGTAGTTCCTCATCTTCCGGCGGACCTGCAGACCACGGTTAGGCAGGTGCGGGACCAGGGCAGGGCAGTGGCCAAACAGCAGCTTCAGACTGCTCTGGACATTGGGGACTCGTGCCAGGTCAGTAGCGGCCGCAGTGACTATGCGCCGTCGGGCATGGCTGAGGATATCCACCTTCACTTCAGATACCCAGCACAAGTTGGCGGACGTCCCCTTCCTGGGGACCGACCTCTTCGGCCCTGGGGTGGAAGGTCACCTGCAGAGGATCGAGAAGTCCAATGCTACCTTGGACTCGATCTCATCCGCACAGAAGGACAAAGGCCGCAGACTGCAGCCTAAGCCTTTTCATCCCTCTGCGCCCGTGGCACGTCCGGCCCAGCAACGTCAGGGCCAGCAGGCTCGAGCTTGGCATCCCAAACCCAAGCCCTCGGCTTCCTCCTCCAGGAAGCAGGGAGATAAAGGCCCTGGAGGTCCCTCGGCCGGTCCTTCCTCCAAGCCTGTCCAGTGACGAGTTGAGGGGTGTCGCCCCAACCCCGTCGCCTCACCCCAGGTGCCCCCCGTGGGGGGGCGGCTTCACCACTTTCTTTCCGCCTGGTCCGTTATCACCACAGACCGGTGGGTGTTGGAGGTGGTGGGAAAGGGCCTGCCTCTGGAGTTCGAGCAGGCCCCACCCTTCAGAGCCGTCGCACCTCGGAGAGCCTCGCTGTCGGCTCGCCGAGCCGACATCGCTCTCCTCCTCGAGAAGGAGGTGATCAGAGAGGTGGCGGACCCTCCCTCAGACCTGGGGTTCGTGTCCAGATATTTCCTGGTTCTGAAACGGATGGGGGGCTGGCGCCCCATTCTCGACCTACATGACCTAAACAAGTTCCTGTGGTCTCGAACCTTCAGGATGGTCACTCTGGCTCAGATAATACCATCCTTGGAACACGGCGTGTGGTTCTGCTCTCTGGACCTGCAGGACGCGTTCTTTCACGTCCCTATCCGTCCGTCACATCAGAGGTTCCTTCGCTTTCGAGTGGAGGGATCCCTTTTCGAGTTCCAAGCCATGCCCTTCGGCTTATCTCCAGCTCCCAGGGTCTTCACCAAATGCATGGCAGTGGTGACAGCATTCCTGCGGCGCCGAGGGGTCCGGGTTTACCCTTACCTGGACGATTGGCTGATAGCAGCCCCCTCCAGACAGGAGGTGGAGCGGTCCAGAGATCTGGCCCTCCAGGTTTGCTCTCAGGTGGGCCTCCTCATCAACGAGGCCAAGTCGGAACTCGAGCAAAGCAGGTGATTCTTTTCATTGGGGCAGAGCTCGACTCTCTTGAGCCAGAGCACGGCTCCCGGCGGGTGAGGGCGAGGTTCTTTCCTCCTTTGCCCAATCATTTCTGGTTGGGCAATCGTCCTGCCCGGGACTTCCTGCGCCTCCTGGGTCTCATGGTGGCCTGTACCAGCGTGGTCCGTTGGGCCCGCTGGAACATGCGCCCCTTCAGTGGGGGCTGGCCAGCCAGTGGTCCCAACGCTGCGATCCATTGGACCAGCTAGTGACGGTGACCCAGGGGATGTGGAACGCTCTCCAGTGGTGGACCGTTCCAGTTCATCTGCAGGAGGGCATCCCGTTTGTCCGCCCCGAGCCGACGGTCTCTCTATCGACCGATGCCTCTCTGATGGGTTGGGGTGCCCATCTGGGGGAACACCGAGCACACGGCCTCTGGTCCCCGCGGGAGTCCCGATGCCACATCAACCTGCTGGAGCTCCGAGCGGTCTGCCTAGCTCTCGCCGCCTTTGCTCCGTTTCTTCGGGGTCAAGTGGTCCGGGTCCAGACGGACAATACCACGACCATGTACTATCTAAACCGCCAGGGCAGGACGCACTCCATACTTCTATGCAAGGAAGCTCTCCGCATCTGGTCACTCGTTGCGCAGCCTGGAGGCGGATCTCCTAGCCATTCATGTGGCAGGAGCCTCCAACACCCTGGCCAATGCCCTAAGCCGGATAGGGGCTGTGTCTCACGAGTGGTCTCTTCTGCCGGAGGTAGTACAAGATCTATTCTCCCATTGGGGCACACCTCAGGTGGACCTGTTTGCCTCCAGGGAGAATGCGAAGCTGAGGCTGTTCCATGCCCACCCCTCAGCAGGGCTCGCTGCAGGGGGATGCCTTCTCAAGGTCCGTGGACCCCGGGCCTCTTCTATGCCTTTCCCCCGTTCCCCTTTTTGCACAAGGTGCTTCTCAAAGCAAGGAGGGACAAGGCGCAGGTGATTCTGATAGCCCCAGACTGGCCCCGCCAGTACTGGTACCCAGATCTCCTCAGCCTCAGCTCCAGGCTCCCGAGGCAGCTTCCAGCTCGCCTGGACCTGCTCTCAGTCAGTCAGGGGAAGGTGTTTCATCCGGACCTTCAATCCCTGCACCAGACGGCCTGGTTCCTGAGTGGCTAGAGTTCCAGGCCTTGGGTCTTTCCGACGAGGTCCTCAACGTAGTTAAGGCGTCCCGTAAGGAGTCGACCAGAAAATGCTATGCCTTCAAATGGAAGAGATTTTCCATTTGGTGCCAGGGCAAGGGCCTTGACCCTTCCTCCTGTTCCTTGGCGAGCATATTGGACTACCTTTGGTCCCTTTCTCAGCAAGGGCTTAGGTAGATGACCCTTAAGGTGCACCTGGCAGCCATCTCTGCTTACTGGGCGTGGGCCGGGAAGCAGTCGGTGGCGCAGGAGAAGGTGGTCTGGTGCTTTTCCAAAGGCCTTGATCACATTTCCCCTCCGGTGCGAGAACCTCCACCTCCGTGGGATCTACTGCTGGTACTGGCAAAGCTCATGGGCAAGCCATTCGAACCAGTGCACAGGTGTGAACTCTCACCTGTCGTGGAAGACCGCCTTCTTGGTGGCTGTCACGTCAGCCAGAAGGATGGGAGAGCTCCAGGCACTCTGCATCGAGTCTCCTTACCTGGTCTTCCACAGGGACAGTTTGTCCTCGCCCCCACCGAAATTCTTCCGAAGGTGGTGTCGGTTTCACCTTAACCAGGTGTTGACTCTGCGGTGTTCTACCCCAATCACACTCGGAGGCCGAATATAGGCTCCATACTCTGGACCCTAGAAGGTGCTCGCTACTATAAGGGAGCATGGCTGAAATTCGGGAGAGGTTCGCCAGCTGTTTGTCACCACGCTGAAGCCGCATCTGGCAGACCTGCAGCCAAGCGGACGATAAGCAGGTGGGTCACCTCCTGCATAGATCTCTGCCATAAGTTGGCGGGCATGGAGCCTCCCAGAGGGATAAGAGCTCATTCTACCCGCCATACTGCTGCATCGGTGGCTGCTTCCAGGGACGTCCCTATCCAGGAAATCTGCAGGGCTGCTACCTGGAAGTCAGCACACACCTTCATCACCCATTACCACATCGACCTTGAGTCACGCCGGGATGCTGGTTTTGGGGCCTCGGTTCTCCTGTCTCTCTTTCCCAAGTAAGTATCGGTGGTGTGCGCCTTGCCTCCCTCCTCCCGGAGAACTGCTAGGAGTCTGCCAGACATTGTGGATGAGCAACATATCCATGTCCCTAGAAATACAGGTTACTCACCTGTAACAGGAGTTCTAGGAATGGTATATGTTCATCCACATGACCCACCCGACCTCCCCGGCTTCGACGCACAACCTGAGCTTCCAGCGGGCCAGATCTGGCGTCATGGGGCGGAGCCGAGAGTTTTACCACCCAGGTGGGTGGGAGGAGCCAGCTTGAAGACCTTCCGGCAAGATTTAAAGCGGCAAGGATACCTGCCAGACAGTGTGGATGAACAACATATACCATTCCTAGAACTCCTGTTACAGGTGAGTAATCTGTATTTTTCTACTATTGATGCCTCTTCCTATGCATCCCAGTATCCCCCCAGCCTTCCTTACTGCCTTCTCACATTGCTTGCCCACCTTTAGGTCATCTGATATAATTACCCCCAGGTCCCTTTCTATTTTTACTGTTGTCAGTATCTCACCCCCCATTGTGTATACTTCCCGGGTTTTTGTTTCCCATGTGCATTACCTTGCACTTCTTTGCATTGAATCTGAGCTGCCATACATTTGACCATTCCTCCAACCTTGCCAAGTCCCTTCTCATCCTTTCCACTCCATCTTGTATATCAACCCTGTTGCAGATCTTTGTGTCATCTGCAAAGAGACATACTTTTCCTTCCAGTTCCTCTGCAATGTCACTTATAAAGACATTAAAAAGGACCGGTCCCAGTACTGAACCCTGCGGTACCCCGCTAGTAACCCTCCTTTCTTCACTGTGTACTCCATTTATTACTACCCTTTGCGTCCTGTTGTCTAGCCAATTTTTTATCCAGGCTACCACCTGGGGACCCACCAAGGCTGGCTATCTTGTGAATTAATCTTTGTGTGGGACTGTATCAAATGCCTTGCTAAAATCTAGGTAGGCCATGTCCACAGCTCCTCCCTAGTCTACTACTTTGGTCACCCAGTCAAAGAAATCTATTAGATTAGCCTGACACGACCTTCCCATCGTGAATCCATGCTGCCTTGGGTCCTGTGCCCCACTGGCCTCTAGGTGCTCAACAGTTCTTTCCTTCAAGTGATTCCATCATTTTCCTACCACTGAGGTCAAACTAACTGGTCTGTAGTTTCCTGCCTCTGTCTCCCACTTTTGTGAAGAGGAATCACATCTGCCCTCCTCCAGTCCTCGGGTACCACCCCATCCTCCCATGATTTGTTAAAGAGAGTAGTCAGCGGTGTCACTAGTTCTACCCTTAGTTCTTTTAGAATTCTTGGGTGAATCCCATCAGGCCCCATTGCTTTGTCCACCTTTAATTTTATTAGTTCTTTCAGAACCCTTTCTTCTGTAAATGGACTGGTATCGACCCCTGTCTTGAGAGTGTTTCTCTTGTTTGGTTTAGGTAACTCCCCCTCCTCTTCCTTTGTGAATACTGAGCAGAAATATTCGTTCAGTATCCCAGCTTTTTCACTGTCACCCTCTACCCACCTTCCCTCCCCTTTATTAAGCTTCAGTTTCGCTCCCTAATGTACCTATTAAAGGTCTTATCCCCCTTCTTAACAGAATTGGCTATCCTTTCCTCAGTTTGGGCCTTTGCTATTCTGACTGCCTTCCCAGCCTCTTTCTGCATTAACTGATAAAGTTCTCTGTCCTGTTCCTTCTGTGTTTCCTTATATTTCCTGAATGCTGTCCTTTTCTCCTTAACCTCCCCTGCCACCTCTTTTGAGAACCATAGCATTTTTTTCCTTCGTTGTGTTTTATTGATTTGCTTTACACAAAGGCTTGTTGCCTCTGTGATGGCTGTTTTGATCACTCCCCATTGTTCCTCCACCCCTACTTCTTGCCTGTTTGCTAGTGCTTTTCTGAGGCACTCTCTCATTTTCCCAAAGTCAGCCCTCCTTAAGTCCAGTACTGTTGCTTTTGTATGGCTTGATTGTATGGCTGTGTTTATCGTGAACCACACTGTTTGGTGGTCGCTTGTTCCCAGATGGCTACACACTTCTAAATCTAAGATTCTTTCTCCATCCCCATTTGAGAGTTCCAGGTCTAAGATTGCTCCCTCCCGAGTGGGTTCCAATACTAGCTGTCTGAGGCATGCCCCCTGTAGGGCATCAAGAATGACCCTGCTCTTGGATGTGCCTGCAGCAGAGGTGCTCCAGTTAACATCTGGCATATTCAGGTCCCCCATCAACAATATCTCCCCATTTTCTGCCATTCTAAGAAAGCCTTCTATCATTTCCTTGTCCATTCCCTCCCCCTGAGATGGGGGTCTGTATACAACCCCCATGCGGATTGTGGTGCCATTTTCTGTCTCCAGGGTGACCCAAAGTGCATCGTCTGCTCCCTGTATACTCTCTAGTTCTGTTGCTTTGATCCCTTCCTTTACATAGAGAGCTACTCCTCCTCCTTTTTTACCCTCCCTGTCCCTCCTGTAGATTGTGTATCCTGGTATGTTGACATCCCAGTCATGGTTCTCTGTGTACCATGTTTCTGTGACTGCCACAATATCCAGGCAACCTCTTCCATCAAGGCCACTAGTTCAGGAGCTTGTTACACAGACTACGGGCATTGGTACTCATCACCTCCCTTTTTGATAGCCTTACCCCTTTTAGCCCCATTTCTGTCCTTACTGCCTTTGTCTTTTTTACATTTAAATCTGTTCTGCTCCTAATAACTTCTCTACCTTGGTGTTTACCTCACTAATCCACCATGTTTTGTGGGGGAAGCTCGGTTCCCTGCTCCTTTTCAGTGCCCCCTTGGCTAATTTAAATGCTTGCAATGAAGCATTTAAACCTCTCACCTAGGATCCTGGTTCCCCGGACAGATGCAGACCATCGCACCAGTATAGGTCTGCATCCTCCAGGTGGCTCCCAGTCCCCAATGAAGCCACTGAGCTCCACACCAGTTTTTCAACCACTCATTGAATTCCCTGGTGAGAAGTGCCCTAGCATTTCCCTTGCCATAGACAAGCAGCACCTACGAGAAAGTTACCGTATGCGCTATTTGTCTAAGGCCCCTTCCCAACTCTTCAAACTCCTCTTGCACTGCTCTGATCCCATTCCTAGCCAGGTCATTTGTCCCTAGGTGGACAATGACATCCAGCTCCCTCCCTCGTGCAGCTCCTCCCACGATCCTGAGGATTCGCTTCCTGTCCCTCCAAGCCGTGGCGCCAGGAAGGCACCTTACCTCCCTCTCCCCTTCCTCCCCATTTCTACCCCCTAATGATTGAGTCCCCCACCAGGAGTTGTTTCCTTCCCCTGTGGGGTCCCATGCCACCCTCCTGTGGGTCTCCTTTGTGAAGGTTCCCAGCATCCTCCTTGGTCTCCACTGCAGGTGCCTCCATAGAGGAACCACTGTCCACCAGAAGAGCGAATGAATTGTGGAGAGGTACAGCTGGAGGGATGCAACTCTGTTCCACCACCCTCTCCCTCCTTGAGCCCACCCTGGTCCAGCCTCTCCTCTTTCTTGGCAACCTTTGAGGTAGTGGCATTGGCCCTGGTGGTCCCTGGGTGGGGGAGGAGGTTTCATGAATCCTAGCCAGGTCAGCCTGGAGACGGGCAACCTCCTCTCTCAGACCAGAGAGGTGTCTGCAAATAGGGCAGCATCCCAGCCTCCAGAATGTCTCCCGGAACACTGCCGCCCCACAGCCATTGCACTGCACCACTCCTATCATGTCTTATTTTGTGTCCTCTCTACTGTTTCTCTGGATGCTTATTCTCTCCTCTCCTTACAACTCTCACCCTTCCTGTTCTGGGACAGCAACTTCATATCTTCTTCAGTAGCCTCCTTCTTCCTTGCTCAATATCAGACCACCAGCAGCTAGGGGGGGAGAGTGAGCTACTTTTTTCCTTTAGGGTTGACAAAACCAATGTTTCTCTATGATCCTTTCCTTCCTACTGCCAAACAGGAAGTTCCTGTTGACAGTCAAATCCAGTGGCTATAAAAGTAGAACTGGCTTTGGGTGGGTGCGTGGGATGGAGGGCAATTAATAAGAAAAAAGGCTAGCAACAGGAAGTTGTAATTTGACTCACCTGCTTTTATAGTGTCTAAACCACACCCCCAGGTAAGCTCTCTTTCCTCTTACTGGTTTAGCAAAGTCAGCTGATTAGTACCCTTCCCTGCACAGAACACACACTGACTTTCTTTCTTTTTTAACCCTAAATAAGACCCGTTCTACTTCTAATAAAGTTATCTGTCTACTTTATCTTAACAGACAATGACTCCTGCTGAGATATAAGTTTTAAATTAATAAGAAAATGTAGCTTCTAGCTGGTCCATTCCACTGGGGTGTCAAACAGACGAGGCATACTGATGAGTCCTGGAAGTACGAAACACGTGTCTGTCTTCTGTTAGCACCCTTTGCAAACTATGTGAGAGGCCTTTTGGCACCATGCAATTCTGCTTAAAGTTGGACCAGCATAACATTCTGTGGTGATTTGCATATGCAGCCCATGATTCTTTGCATTGTGTGGGCATGTGTGATTTTGTATTTTTTTTCTTTTAGTTAGCTGCTTTCTGCTCTACAAGCAAGGCTAGCAACAGCCTGCCTGTCAGGGCATATCTGAGCCTATCCGTGGCCAGTGTTGACAGCAGCAGTGTCTTCCACATTTGAAGGGATGGCTTGTTATTTGAAACCCTTGTATTAAGTATGATTTGTCTAGCCACCCCTAGGACCACTCTAACCCATCTTGGATATAATTCCCATTCATCCCCCGCGTCCGTCTCCAGACCCAGGAGTAGTGAGGAGGGCGTATTAGCTATCTCTCTCCCCCACGTCCTCGAAATCTCTTTTGATTTCATCACAGTATTTCTGTAACACTGGGGACGCCCAAAAATCATGGAAGTAGGTACTCCCTAGCAACCTGGCACCTCCCACACCTGTAAGAAATATTCAGGTGGAATTTATTAACTACACTCCGGGGTAATATAGCCGATGGAGGAATTTGTACTGCGATTCTTTAAATCTGTTACAAAGCAACATCCCCATGTGTGAGACAACCAAAATTCTCCAATTATCCTCTGAGATTTGCATCCCTAGGTCCTCTTCCCATTGTAGTCTAAACTTCCTAGTGTGTTCTGGGAAGAATTCCCTGTCTAATCTTGCTGCCCTGCCTATTAATCCTCTTTCCTGGACTTTGGCACCAAGAATTATTCTCTCTACTGCATCTAGGCTAGAGTTACCCCTAGGACATCTGGGTCCAGGCTATTGGAGTAGTTCCGAACTTGCATAAATCTGTATAGGTGGCCACTTGGTACTGCCAAACTCTGCCTAATCTGTGCGAATGGGAGAAGACCATTTCTGTCATGTAGATCCCCTGTGCATTGTATCCCCCTTTCCTCCCACCTTGCAAATCCTGGGTCCTCCAGGCCTGGCAGAAACTCAGGGTTTTTTGCTACTGGCAGCAAGATAGTTTGGTCTTCCTTAGCCCCTCTTCTATGTTTAATTGCTTCCCAAGCCTCAAGAACTGAGAGCACCATCGGGTTTGGGTTTGGTAAATGTCTATATGCCCTAAGTCCCCCGTTAGTTAGATATGCCATCAGCCTGCCAGGGCATTCGGCTTCCTCTAGATCCAGCCAGGAAGCAGCCGCTCCCTTATTTATCAAGTTATGCAAGTATCTGTGTAGAATTGCTAGGAAGTATCCTTTAATATCAGGAAACTCCAGGCCCCCCCTTTCTTTCATGGCCTTCATTTTGGATCTACCACCTCTCCAAATAAAATTAGCAAACCCTTGTAATCTTGTAATATCCTTTGCCACAGGACCCACCTGGATCATCTGCATAGGGTAGAGTATGCGGGGAAGGATATTCATTTTAATGAAATTAATTCGGCCCATCCATGAGATCGGGAGTGCTTTCAGTCTGACAAGTCAGCTAGAATGGTACCGAACAGGGGCTTGTAGTTTAAATTATACAGTTTATTCAGGGACCCCCACTTTTATTCCCAGATAAGTAAAGTAGTCTTTAACTCTTTTTAGTCCCCATGTGTGATATGATATTCCTTCCTCTCCCTTTCTGAGAAACATAATCTCTAATTTAGAGACATTAAGTGTGTATCCTGAGAATTTTGCGAATTCTGTTATCACCTGCAAGAAGACGGGAATCGATTCCTTGGGGTGTGTTAAGAATAGCAGGAGGTCATCAGCATATAGTGCCAATTTATGCTGCCTTCCCCCTTGCCCTGGGATCCCCCATATTTCTTGTGCTGTGTGGATCTTTATCACCAGTGGCTCAATAGCCTGGGCAAATAGAAGAGGGAAGAGGGGGCACCCCTGTCTAATTTCCTAAATAGCTCAAACTCCTCCGATGCCAGGGCATTCACTATCACCCTTGCTTTAGGTGTATCAAAGGGCATCTGTACTATTTGTATAAACCCCCTCCCCAAGCCCAAACCTACGCATTGCTGCGAATAGGTAGCTCCATTCTATGCGATCAAACACTTTTTCCTGCGTCCTTGGTTAAAACACAGGCCTGGTCTGGATTTCTAGAGCCCCACCATATCACATTTAGGAGCCTTCTCATATTGTGATATGATAGCCTCGCTTTTACAAATCCTGTCTGGTCCGGATGCACTAAATCTGGGAGTACCTGGTCTAACCTCAATGCGAGGATCTTGGCTATAATCTTGCAATCAGGGCAGCCCGCAACCAATGCACCTGGGCCATCAAGCAGGCTAAAGCTAAATACTACCAGGCTGCCTTGACATCCTCCTGGGGCTTGTCCAGAGCTTTCTGGGACAACATTAAAGAACTGAATGGTAAAGCCCGCTCCCCCCCACCATCCCAGATTGTCATAAATGGGGCTGTCTCAACTGACCTAACGTGTATCGCTGACTGCCTTAATAAGACTTTCACGGACTTAAGTGCAGTTCTCCCTGCCCACTTTTTTGACCCGGTTGCCATGCCCACCCATACTCTCACTTCCAGGCCACAATTCCACTTCCGAATGATCTCACCCCATGATGCCAAACCTTTCTTAATAAAGTCCCTTGCCTCTCAGAATCCAAGCAATGACGCTCTTGACTCCAAGATACTCCGCCTACGCTGGATGTCATGCTTATCCCCTCACGCTATCATAAACGAATCCTTATGCCTCAGGCCAATTCCGGATGCCTGGAAGCACGCTAAGTAACCCCCATCCACAAGTCTGGGGACCGATACTGCCTAATAACTATAGGCCCATCTCCATCCCCCATCCAAAGCTTTAGAAAAATAGTAAACACACAGCTCACCAAATACCTAACTAAATACAACCTTCTATGTCCGAGCAACATGGGTTTCATCCCGCCATAGCACATCCACTGCCCTTCTGGAATTCTCCCACCACATACACTCTGCACTTGACAAAGGTCAGCTTGCAGGGCGGTTTTCATAGACCTATCCAAGGCTTTCGACACTGTGTGCCACCCCTGCTATTAAACTCCCTAAGCCAACTGGGATTCTCATCCCCCCTGAACTGGTTCTCAAGCTACCTACACAACAGGTCCCAAAGAGTCAAGCTAAATGGGACCCTCTCCTCCAACCTACCGGTACTCTTGGGGTCCCACAAGGCTCCATCCTTGGACCGACCCTTTTCAGCCTATTCCTGAACACCCTCCATAGCTCCTGTTCCAACAAAATACTACTGTATGCTGATGATGCAGTAATCCTAGCATCACACCCTGACCCACTCCCACTCCAAGTCATGCTGCAAAGCGCCTTCCTCCAAGCCGAAAAATGGTTCAGTAACCATCGACTAGTCCTGAGTCTGATGAAAACAAAGTCCATGCTATTCTCACATCGGCAAAACAGCACCAAGGACTCTCCCCTTCACATCACCACCAGCATGCCCCTCCCACTTGAACAGGTAACATCCTATAAGTACCTGGGCATCCCTTTGACTCCGGCCTTACTTTCCACGCCCACCTAAAAGCCCTGTCATCAGCCATGAACTCCAGGATCGGGCTTCTCTACCGCCACAAAGATTGCCTCCCCGAACCCGCCTTAAAACTAGCCATCACCTCATCTGTATTATCGCTGGCCGACTATGGACTCCCAATTTACGCTGCGGCCGACCCCTCCACCTTATCTAAAGTCCAGACCTCTATTAACAAAGCCTGTAGGCTCCTTACCGGTGCCCATAGCAGAACTCACACCTGTCTGCTATACTCCGCCACAAAAATACTCACTCTTGAGGAAAGACTGAAATATCACACCTGCCTGCTGGCCAAAAATCCATATCAGGTCTCTGCCTCCAGGGTCTCTGGACCCCTGCAGCTGGCTGCCCGGTCCTTGCCAACCCGTAACTCCACCGCTGCCACCTTCATAGTTCCCAGAGCAAGGACCTCTCGCTGCCAAAGATCCTTCCATCACTTAGCCCTCGCCTTGGTTCAACTCCCTTCCTGAGGCTATCACTAAGATCCCAGGGATTGGCCGTTTCAAAATCGCCCTCCACCAACATATTATTGACAGCCGATGTTGGAAATGCTTGTAGTTGCCCTAAACCTGTCTCGTTTAGCCCTTTAGGTCCCCTAGACTACTGGTTGGTACTACATAACAGACTGTGACTAGATGTTTACTTAAAAGATGTATCTGTTGCTATATAACAATGCGTGTAACTCAACATATGTTCGTACCTGTACAATTGCTGCCTGTAATCTCCACGTATGTATTTATGTATCTCACCCGTACGTCATCCCTGTCCTAACCTCACTTAATTGTTGTCTCCCCCCTCCAAATGACGAGGTACCTTTGTAAACGAGTCCCTGACTCAAAGGTTGTAAAACTGATCTCTTCAATAAATAAATAAAAATAAAATCACAGTTAAGAAGGGAGATGGGTCTATGGGAGGCACATTCCATGCTATCTTTCCCCGACTTTGGAATTACAGTGATGCTAGCCTCCAGACAAGATTTGGGGAGTCCCCCCTCCTCCCTAGCTTCCTGCACTGGGTCATGCATTATTTCCGCAAGGTTTCCCTTTAGTACTTTATAGTATTCAACCCCCAAAGCCATCCGGGCCCGCCGCCTTTCCAGACTCTAGGCTCCCAATGGCCCTGAGTACTTCCGTCATGGTGACCCCTGCCCCCAGTCATTCTCTTTGGGCCTCTGTTAATGTAGGGAATTGGATACCATTTAAAAAGGTTTGTGCTAGCTCCTGGGTGTCATCAGATTCCGCTTGGTATAATTTTCTATAGAACTTCTGAAAGCACTCCCTCATACCTTGGTCTGCCCTGATGAGCTGTCCCTGATGGTCTTTTTAGCCGTGATCCTCTGTCTCACCTTTCCACCCTTCATTAGCTTAACCAGTAGAGGGCCCGGTTTATTGCCCCATTTATATATTCTTTGTCTGGCAAAGTAAAGCATAGTTCGGGCTTCCCCTGTTACATGGGCATTTAATGCTTCCCTAGCAAGTCTCAGCTGCGTTTTATCCTCCACCCTCCCCTTCTCCACCACTTTTCTTTCTAGATCTTTAATTGTCTTCTCTAGAGCTTCTATTTTTTGGTGATGGTCTTTCTTAACCCTGGCCATATAGCTTATAATTACTCCCCTCATAAACGCCTTACTGGCTTCACAGAGGGTGGATATACGCTCCACTGTCCCCTGATACATTGTTAAATACTGCTCCCATTGTTCTTTCAGGTATTCCTTAAAATCCCCCCTAGCTATCAGGTATGTGGGAAAATCCCAGGTGCCTCTACCATGCTGTACACCCCACTCTATTTTTTAATTCCACCATGGAGTGATCTGATAACCCTGTTGTGCCATGGGACACATCCCCCACCCTACTGTACAACGCACTATATATGTATATGTAGTACAGCCTGGACCACGTCTTATGTGGTAATGAATGAAACATATACTCCCTAGCGCTTGGATATGCCTGCCTGCCTCCATCTGTCTATGATATCCAGGTCTAACATGCCCCTGACCCATGCTTTAGTAGCCTTGTTGACCCTCCGCCCTGTTCTCGAATAATCTAAAGCTGAACCCATGAGGTGGTTAAAATCCCCTCCCATTACCAGGTTAGGGAATTGCTTCTTATGCAGTAGGTCCATGAGCATGTTGTAGAAGCTAGATTCAAAAACTGAGGGGGGGTATATACTCCCAAACGTGATTATCTGTGCACCTACCTGACCCTGCACGAAAACATACCGTCCCCCCCCCTCCTCATTCCTTATTACCCGATTAATTTGTATAGGGAAATTCTTGTGGAATAGAATAGCCGCCCCCCTCTTGTGGGAGGAATAGGAAGCTGCATAGCAAGCCCCCACCCATCCTCCAACCAGCTTTTTGTGTTCCCTAGGAGTAAGGTGGGTTTCCTGCAGAAGCTTGACTGCTGCATTTCTCTTTTTCAGAGCTGTTAATACCTTCACTCTCTTAACTGGGAAGGAAAACCCCCTTAATATTCCATGAAATAACACAATCTCCTTTTATCCTCGCCATTTCTGCTCTAGCTTTGGCCTAGGCGGACCAGGCCCCCATGTGGCCCATTTCCCTCATTCAAACAACATGAAGTCTTGTTATATTATGACAAGTGCAGTTTGTCCCACCACTAGAACTGCTCCGGAGGTGAAAGAGTTAACTTCCATGCAGAGCATGGAGCTTAGAGCGCAAGCTCGGTTAAGAAGCTCTGTTAGGGTGGTTTCAAACCGAAACCGTCAGATTCTTTACTCCGCCTCACTGAACAGTCGCTCCGGAGATTCCTCCTGTTGCTCGGTTCATTTCTTCGGTTTAAAACGCTATTTCTCGGTTGAATTTAACCGCGATTTAATTATTTTAACCGCAAAACCGATCGGTTCAAGCTCTGTCTATGGTATTGTAAGTAATAGATAGGTTTTTCTGTGTGGAACTTGTAAATTATCGGTTCGGTTTGAAACGATCGAATTGTACTAAAACTTAGTTTTAAAGCCTTTTAAGGCTTGTTAGAGTGCGGTTCACGGTTCTTATCGGTTCTAAAAAAACGGATTTCATTACGGTTTTTTCCACGACCCGTGACACGGTTTGGAACCGATAAGGGTGTCTTGCCTGGCATGGCCATTAAAAGGGCAAGTTTGTTGGTTAGGCTGGCATCATGTCTGAGAAACCCAAAAGAAAACCGGGCCCTGGTTTCAGCACTGTAGTGTCTGTGGGAAGCCTTTGCCAAGGCTGACCCACACACTACTTGTGTCTATTGTCTGGGGTTTGACCACCTCAATTCAGACTGCCAGATTTGTAAAAATTTCCCTGCAGCCACCCTGGACAAGAGAGTGGGCAGGCTCAGGGAACGAGAGGCCAAAAAGTCCACTGACCCGGATGGCCAGCCCGGTTCGGTGCCAGCCGAACTGGAGGGAGTGCCCTCTGACCAGGGCGAGACTTCCTCGGTCAAACGAAAAGCTGGCTCTGAGGAGCCAGTTCCAGCAAAGAAAACTAAAAAATCAGCAGGTTTAGAGTCCAAAATTTCTTCTCCAACTGCTACAGAAATAGCCAGGGCAATACAGATTGTCCAGTCTCTGTCCCCGGTTCCCTCCGAACCGCCACTGTCTGGCAAAAGGTCGGTTCGGTCGGTTCCAATGGTTCAGGAATATGATATGGAAGAGTTTTATGAACCAGAGGAGGGGGAGGAGGATTATGATCAGTGTGAATGTGACTTTGAAAGTCTGGATGTGCCCATTGAACCGGACATCTCCCCAGATAGACCTTCAGGTGAATCTCCCCCTAGGCTTTCTGAATCCCCTTCTCATTTTTTGTTTTATAAAAAAGTTGCTGAGACCCTCCAGCTTCCCTTAGAGGAGGCTTTGGATGAGCAAGAGGAGCCTGACTATGTAGAGATGATGGATATCCAGAGTCCAGGAGATTGTCCATCCCTTTGCATAAATCTTTTGAAACAAACAATAAAATTTTAAAGCTCTAATTCTGTGCCTCCTGTAGATAAAAGATGGACAGGAGGTACACTTTGTCAGGTCCTGATACAGATTTTCTTTCACAGCAATGCAGTCATGTTAGTAGTTCAGGCTGCAGCCTGTGATAAAGCTTATTCCCTGGCTTCACATCCTCCTGACAAGGACTCCAGGAAGATTGATGCCATGGCCAAAAACAATACATGGCAGCATCCTTGGGACTCAGACAAGCAAACTATATGGCTTATGTTGCGAGATACCAGAAATCTAGATGGGATACTGTCATGGCCTTGGCCAAACAGGTCCCTGGCCAGCTTGCAAAGGAGCTGGAGCAGGTGGCTCTTGATGGTATTTAGGCATCTAAGGTGCAATTCCATGCTGCAGTGGATTCTAACGATGTATCCTCTAGAGTCATGGCTACATCTGTGGCTTTTCGGAGACTGGCCTGGCTCAGGTGTAGTACTTTGTCACAGGATACCCAGTCTGAGGCTATGGATTTTCCTGTGGTGGGAAATTCTCTGTTTGGGGAGCAGACAGAGAATTATATGAAGAAAATGGATGAATATAGAACCACTTATAGGAGTGCACAAGCCAAGGAACGGCAAGCCACTCCTCAGAGGCAGCCCCCCAGGGGTAGGGGTAGGGGCAGGCCTTTTCACAGGCCTTTTTACCAGACCCAGGCCTCCTCCTCTTCAGCCTATGCACAGAGGGGTTCTTCAGAGGAGAGGCAGGCGAGTGCAAGCAGGCCTGCTCCCACCCCTCAGCCTAAAGCCCCTGCCAAACAGGCACCCTGATGGGATGCCCAGGGTTGGCTCTCCATTACCTGTAGGGGCAGGCTGGCTTACTTCGTCCAGGACTGGGAGTCTTTAACTTCAGACAGGTGGGTCCTGGAAGTAGTGAGCCAGGGTCAGTTCTCAGCTTCAAAAATTTCCAAAGATGAGAACCAGATCTTTTCCACCTGCAAACCCTTTAGAGACTCTTGCTTTGGAAACAGAAGTCTCAACCCTCCTGGCTCTCAGAGCTGTAGAAAGGGTTTCTCCCCCACACCAGGGCAAGGGTCTGTACTCCAGGTACTTCCTTACCCCAAAAAAGACAGGAGAGTGGCGGCCTATCCTGGATCTAAGATATCTAAACAAGCACCTTTTAAAACCAAAGTTCAAAATGGTGACACTGGGAATGATTTTACCCTCCCTAAGGCCAGGGGACTGGCTAGCCTCCCTGGACCTCAAGGATGCCTACTTCCATGTTCTTATCAGAAGCTCCCCATCGAAAGTACCTCAGATTGAACTGCCCTCAGGCCATTATCAGTTCAAAGCAATGCCCTTGACCTCACTTCTGCCCCAAGGGTGTTTACAAAATGTCTGGCAGTAGCAGTTGCTTATCTAAGAAGGCAAAGATTGCCATTTTCCCTACCTGGACGACTGGCTCATTGTGGGTCAGTCTCAGACCACATCAAATCACACCTGCTAGTTACCCAGCAGCTGCTTGCCTCTCTGGGCTTTCTTCTCAATCTTCCAAAGTCAATTTTGGAACCTATCCAGGTACTCACCTTTATAGGCCAGAACTGGACACAAAAGCAGGCCAGAGCCTTCCTTCCTTGGAAGGTAAGGACCTTAGTGGCCCTTGCCTCGTCCTTCACTCTGCAGGTCTCTCGACCAGCAAGGCATTTCCTGCAGCTCCTAGGGCACATGGCTGCCTCCACAGCTGTTGTGCAAGGAGCAAGATTTCAGATGAGGGACTTTCAGTTCCATTTGAGAGCTTTCTGGTCTCAAAGAAGAGATTCCCTATCCAAGTTAATCCCAGTGATCTCGAACCCTGATCCAGGCCCTTCAGTGGTGGCAGGATCAGAGCAATCTGAGACAAGGGGTGCCTTTCATCCCTCTGTCCCACTCCTTGACCCTTACTACAGATGCATCCTCTTGGGATGGGGAGCTCCATGGGCGACCTCTCCACCAGGGTTATGGTCCCTCAGGAATCTCTGCTCCACATCAATCTGTTGGAACTCAGAGCTGTTTTTCTAGCACTTCAGGTTTTTTTCTGCATCTGTTCAGAACAAGGTGGTACAGGTCAGAACAGACAACACCACTACAATGTGGTACATCAACAAACAAGGGGGCACTCTGTCTTCGGCCTTGTGCACCGAGGCGATGAAGTTGTGGTCTCTGGCTTATTCCCTGAACACTTCCCTCATAGCAGTTCACCTCCCAGGCAAGGACAATGTCCTGGCAGATGCTCTCAGCAGGATTTCCCAGGGCCATCACGAATGGTCACTGGATCCCCTATTACTGGGGATAGTGTTTGCCAGATGGGGCACTCCTCAGATCTTTTTGCAGCCCCAGACAATCATCAACTTCCACTGTTTTGTTGCAGGCCCCCAGTGTTGGGCTCAGTCCCCCTGGATGCCTTTCTCCTCGATTGGGAAGGGAAGTTTCTTTATGCCTTTCCCCCCTTCCCTCTCCTGTTCAAAGTACTAGTCAAAATCAGGTCTCAGCCCTGCAAAATGATCCCGATTGCTCCAGACTGGGCCAGGCAGCCCTGGTACCCACTCCTTCTGTCCTTAGCAGTCCATCTTCCCCTGTGTTTCCCCAGGAACCACAATCTGTTAACCTGTGCTCAGGGGAGAGTTTGGTATCCGAATCTCAAATCCCTCAACCTCAAGGCTTGACTCTTGAGCAGTTAGAGTTTGCTGATCTACAACTTTCTCAATGTTCTCGAAATCCTGAAGGCTGCTAGGAAGCCTTCCACCAGGGCTACCTATAACTCCAAGTGGAAAAGGTTTTCCATATGGTGTTCTGGGAAGCATGTTTCCCCGGAGTCTGCTGATCTACCCACTGTATTGGACTATATGGTCCATCTTAATTCTTTGGGACTGAGACCAGCTACCCTGAAAGTGCACTTGGCAGCTGTGTCTGCCTTCATTTCAGCAGGGAAGCCCTCTTCTCCTTCTCACCCTGTATTTACCAAGTTTTTTAAAGGATTGCTTCATACCAATCCTCCATTCAGGGACCCTGCCCCAGCTTGGGATCTTAATGTATGCATTGCTCAGCTGATGCAACCCCCCCTTTGAGCCTCTGTCTTCGGCAGAGCTTAAGAATTTGACTTGGAAAACTGTATTTCTGGTAGCCATCACTTCTGCCAGACGCATAAGTGAGTTACAGGCTTTATCAGTAGAGACTGACTTTATTTCCTTTCACAGGGTTAAAGTAGTCCTCAGGACTAACAGGAAGTTTTTGCCTAAGGTGGTTTCAGATCTCCACCTTAACCAATCTGTTTCACTTCCACTGACCATTCCTCCTCTGGTGAGAGGAGGCTGCACAACCTAGATGTTAAGAGGGCCCTAAGTTACTACATAGAGCGTACCAAGGGTCACAGGTTTGACTCCCTCCAACTGTTTCTCACTTATGGTGAGGTTGGGAAAGGGAGACCTGCCACTAAGAGATGCATTGCCAGGTGGATCGTTTCTTGTATCCAATTTTGCTATCAAAAGCTGGGTAAGGTTCCCTCCTCAGGCCTGAGGGCTCACTCTACCAGAGGTACAGCTGCATCTCTAGCTGCTGCTAGAGACATCCCTATCTTGGAGATATGTCAAGCAGCTACTTGGAAAACAGTACACACTTTCAAAGCATTACTCCCTGGATATTCAGGCCAGGAGGGATGCTCGGTTTATCACAACCGTGCTTCAGAGCCTATTCCTAAGTAGGTTCTGTCCCTCCTCCATGGAGGTACTGCTGTGTAGTCTGCACTCTGTCATAATATAGCAAGACTTCATGTTGTTTGAAGAAAAATTACTCACCTTAGTAATGTTGTTTCTTCTAATGGAGTCTTGCTATATTATGACCTCCCCAACCTGCCCCTCTCAGAACTTCTACTTTGGGTATGGGGTGGGCAGTCCTCTGTTGGCATTTATTGATGCCCTCTTTCATGTTTGGGTGTTGTGTTTATTTAGTTATTTTATCTTATTTTTCTGGTCCACTGACTTGAGTCTTGGTGTTGGGACCAGGAAAATGTGTGAATATGTTAGTAGCCAGTTGGCTAGTGTAGGTTACAGCTTCCACACAGAACCTTAGTGAGTTTTTGCTCGTAAAGATCTGACGGTTTTGGTTTGAAACCACCCTAACAGAGCTTCTTAACCGAGCTCGCGCTCTAAGCTCCATGCTCTGCATGGAAGTTAACTCTTTCACCTCTGGAGCAGTTCTAGTGGTGGGACAAACTGCACTTGTCGTAATATAGCAAGACTCCATTAGAAGAAACAACATTACTAAGGTGAGTAATTTTTTCTTATTGGCTGTGATATCTGTACATTTTACAAGTAATAGATATTTGACAGAATGATAAAAACTGAACAATAACCCGTTAAACACAGCACAACCGGTGCCTGTAATAGTGTAACCATGAACATTTACAGGTATTACCCCCATTTCCAACAATTTCTTTTCTCTCCTATCTTTAACTGTTAGTCTCAGATAGAACACACTCGAACTTCCTACAATTTTTAATGTCAGTATCGAGTGAAGAATAATGAAAACATTTTCCCACCATTGCCCCCTCTCTCCATACTACCTGCCGAAAAAAGAAAACCCTATGTTTCCAACATTTCCCTTTTAAGCCCTCCATTTGGATTATGGATGTGGCTCCCCACACCCCTCCTGCCTCCCTGCAGCAAATATACCATACCCCACGAGGCCCCGTCTGGACTAATTCGTGTTGACCCGAGTATCTGGAGTGCCCCTCCGCCCACAGAACCCCCGACTACCCTTCTCAGTCTTTTCCTTATTTTCCCCTTTAAAACTCATCCCCCCCTCCCCCCTCGCCCGGAAGTCCATTTTCAGAGGAGCTCCCCGTAGGCCTAGGGCCGCGGGAAGGGGCAGGCCCACACCATCCAGCACACGTGTCGGGGGGGGGGGGGGCCAGCTCCACTGACCTGTTCTGGTGCTTCCACGGTGAGTCGCAAACTTCTCTTGATTCTGTCGTCCTGATGTGAAGTTTAATATGTGCCCCTTGAGTCACTTCCCACTTGCACACCCACCTCAGGGCTATTTAAAAGTCCCCCTTAATCAGGATAGAGAAACAAGGTGCGCGTGGTGCTCCAGACGATCTCCCAGCAAGGCCCTTCACATCGAGGAGTCCAGCTCTGTGCGAGGGGATCATGGCTTCTAGGACCCTGGGTGGATTAATCCCGTGAGAAAGCAGAAATCACTTCTTTGGGTAGCAGTCGGAAGACTTGCGCAGTGCTCATGGTGGAAGGCTGCTCAGTAGGCATCTAATCACTATCTTATCCCTTCATTTTTGGGAGTGCTTCTTATCCCACTCCTCAATAAACTTTGTCAGGCTCCCAAAAACAATATGTAGCGCCCTCCGATTTCACTTTAACCGCAGCAGGAAAAGTCATAAAAAACTAAATTCCTCTCTCCCTCAGTAGATCCATACATGAGTTGAACTGCTGTCTTTTCTTTTGCACTCTTGCAGAGAGATCCTGGTGGAGTGTTAGTTTAGCCCTTTGAAGATCACCTCCTTTTTTGCCCGGTATGCTGACATTACAGCTTGATGGTCACCAAAGTTATGTAATCGGAAGATGAGTTGGTGGGGTGGCTGATCCGCTGGGGGCTTGGGAGCTAAGGCTCAATGAGCGTGCTCAGTTTTCAATTTGACTCCTTTAGTCTCCATCCCCAGGATTTGTGGAGGCTCTTCTGTGCAAAAAACCAAAGCACTCCTCCCTTCCATACCCTCAGGGAGTCCCCGGGGTCTCAAATTGTTACGGCAATTATAATTCTCTTGGTAGTAGAGTGAATCCCTCATAGCCTTCAGCTTCCGCTCCAGTTGTGCCATCCGATCAGCCTGCGGTGCCGCTGTGTCTTCTAGATTAGACACCCTCTGCTGCGGCTCATTTATTTCCTTCCCCTGCTGGGAAAGCTCCGTGGTCAGGGTACCGATCTTATCCTCAAATAGATCAAGCCGCGGACTCAGGCCTTTCGGCACTCGTTCCGTAACCATCCTCCCTAGCAGCGTGAGCTCTGCTGCCGATAAGGAGATGGGGCCTAGTCCGCTCGATGTCCTGCTATCCTGCTGTTGGCTTCTCTTGGCCGTTTTGGTGCTCTGCTGTGGCGTTTTGGCTGGAGTTGGGTATTCGTCCATCTCGGCACACCCTTGCGAGTAAGTTGGGCTAGATAGAATAAGAAAAATAATATTGGAAGCTGATTTTAATTCTTGGGTAGTACGGAGCTCTGGAGGATTGCGTCCTTTGTGTTCAGTGGCTCACTGGCGCCCCCCATGTGTGTTTTTAATGCAGCCTTTTCCAGGAAGAACCGTACATCTAGAAAAGCTCTAGCCGGGTTAAAAATCGGGATAACATACTTTTTGTGCTTGATGTACTGTTTGTTTTGTGTTTGACTTCAACACACCCAGTGACATGTGAATTAAAAAAGTAAAATCAGTAGATTGTGTTACCATGCTGTGCTCTAGTCACATCTGCTTCACATTTCTCATGAAGATGAATCTGCAGTGTTCAGAAATTACTCTTTTTATTCTGTCCTAGGGCCCATCATTCCACCTGCTCGAAGCGGGCACCGTTGTGTAGCAGACAATACCAACCTGTACGTGTTTGGAGGGTATAACCCCGATTATGATGAATCTGGGGGACAAGAGAATGAAAACTATCCCCTCTTCAGGGAGCTCTGGAGGTACCATTTTGCAACAGGGAGGTGGCAGCAAATGGATACTGAGGGCTACATGCCCAGAGAGTTGGCGTCTATGTCAGGTGGGTGTATAATGGTAATTGTACTTGTACATGTGCCGTGAATAACCATCTTTAGCCTGCTCAATGTCAGGATTTACGTAAGTATTGATCCACGACAAAGGAGGGCTCTACTAGAGAATTAATGCATGGTTGGCGAGTACCTCCAACCACCATCCATGCATCAATTCTCTAGTAGAGCCCGACTTTGTAATGAATTAATGCACTTGTAACATGGCGTGGTCTAATATAGTAGAAAAGAGACAGAAATGTATATATTTTATGCACATACAGATAGATTTTATGCTAATGCATATATCTTATGGAAAAAAGAAGAAAACAAGGTTTTCACTGGAACCATATTTGTTAATATGTTGGTGTTTATTTCTCAAAACCATAACAATGTGTTTACTTTTAAGGCAACTCTATGAATGTTTGCATAGCATATTTCAACCGATCAAACTTGTGCATAATAAAGGTTTCATATGCTCGAATAATGCTGGTATCGACTGTTTTACAGTGAATTGTGGGATACCACAATGTTGAATTTGAATAATCGTTTCCTTTCTGTTATACCACAATGACGAACAGGTTTCAACAACTACTTGTGTTGTGGAAACTATTATCTACTTCTAACAGTGCCTGGGATTAAACATCTAAATGTGGCACAATTGAAACACATTTCTAACATTTACTATATGTCGGAACCGACTCAACTATTTCACTGTGATGCTCAACACAACTGTGGGCCTCTAATAGTAGAAATACATGAGTGCATGATTCCCAGTTTTACTTCGTTGTCTCCTTATCACACCACAAAGAGAAAAGGTAGCTGTAAATTGATCCATGTTGATAGTTTGCTCGCATGCACAGATATACATGGATAGTCAGAGTTCCCTGGTGTGGGTGAGTGGGAGATCAAGATTGCCAGATTTATATAGTGTGCGATCGCGCTTTTCATGTGGCTTTCGGAGGTCGTGCACTAGGGGCATTATACTGTGTGATCGCGCTGTGGATGTGGCTTTGAGGGGTACTGCACTAGCAGGCATTACTAGGGAATTAATCCCTGTTAGTTTTGGATCACATGATGCTTTTTGACCTATCATTAAGTACTATTTTGAGATTTATTTATTGCCATATTACAGTTTTTATTTTATTTAAATATACATTTTATCAGGTGAGCACACCGAGCCCGAGAAGCTCATTTTGATTTGTGACCTGGATGTGGGAAGGGGAGCGTAGGATGGCAGAGGTAATACATACACATTGTACAAAAAATACATTTACATTGCAGTCAACCATATTTACTGCAGTGGGGAAATATATACAAGAACACCGCACAGATAAGCTTACGTAGCAGTGACTAAAGAGAACAGAAGTATTTTACATACCGATATATTCACAACTGTGACTTTCACCATAGTGAACTAATCTGTACAAGGACACAGTCCTACTATTATAGAAGGGCGGAACCGTGGGTAGGACTACGTTTTTGAGGGGGGATGATGGTTTCAAGTGTATTTCCTTATGCAAGGCTGTTGATACAGGAGATTTAGTTTTGGGATTTGAGCTTTTTGAGGCAGAGCAAGGACTTGGCTGCCTTTACACATTATCTTGTTTTCATAAAATTGGCTTTGTTTCTCTTGCTGGCATTGTTAGCTGTACCTGACCCAGAACTGAGTGACTACGGAGAATGGCTAGCAAACACCTGTTAATCTGTGTCTGCATACTCCTAAAGATCATGTGCAACTCGTTGCTTTTTCACTCAAACTTCAGAAATCAATAAAAATACCTTTATAGTCGTGTGTTGTCATTGTTTTGTAGTACAGATCAATACAGAGCTTTTTATTCCGTTTTGTTGCTCTGTTCAGTTGTGCCCATGCCTGATTTGCACATACACTGAGACAGGCAGTACGAAGGACGTTAGTAGCGTCATGACATCATTTGGTGTGCAGTTGGAACTGTGGCAGGGTATTGACACTAATGCTGAGTGGGTTCACTTTTCCTTTCCTAGTAACTGAAGTCACTGCAGAATGATCCCTGTAGTCTGGTGCCAGCCCCATCCCTCACTTATCCCACTTCAGAATGACAAACTCGCCTGAAAGACTCATCTGTAGCTCTGGTTCTCTCAGCTTAATGTCTCCGCACACTCCCACTCTACAGAGGATTCACCACTGCACTACTGCATTGAAAACTGGCACTAGAATCCTCTACATTGGCATTTGTAAAAGTAGAGCAGTGACTCTGGGCATGTGCAACAGCACTGACTGTCTTGTGCATGCTCAGAGTCACAGCTCCACATTTACGAATGCTGAATTAGAGATTTCTAGTGCTCATTTTCAATAAAGACTCACTTTACCAGATGACGTCTGCTATATAACCTGATAATTATCTAATAGAGATTAAAAAAAAATGTGTATGCTGAGCAGCTGTCAATTTTTGGCAGACGGGGGGCTATGTTGTGTAGTGGTGTGTCCTCAGAAGAGCGGGAGTGTGCGGAGGCATTCAGCGTCGAGAACCGGAGTTTCAGATTTGTCTTTTATAGGTGAGTTTGCAATATTGAAGTGGGATGAAGTGAGGGATGGGGCTGGCACCCGGACACCAGGGATCGTTTTGCAGTGGCTTCAGTTACTAAGAAAAAAAAAAGCCAATGTCACACATTCTGCATTAGTGTCAATACCCAGCCACAGTTCCACTTGCTCACTAAATGATGTCAACATGTTAGATGTCCTATACACATTACAGAGGGAAATACAAAATCAAGCCAGAATGTAAGCTGCAGTAGATGTCTGGAAAGCAGTCTGGCCTTTCTCATTTTAAGAGGAACAAAGACCAGAAAACAACACAGAAGACCCGTCCATGCCATGTAAGGGAATCCTAAAGTGTAGCAGATTAAAAATATGTAGAAGTTTTACACATGATCTTAACACTCCGGATGAGTTGTGTAAAATAGTTGCTAAAGAGAACAGATGATTATCCCTCACTAGTGTCTTTTCCTGTATGCTTTTGGAATGTGATGCGTACTGTAATGTCTGAGCCATTATTCTAGATGGTGCACACTTATGATTGGTTTTGGCCCAGGGTAGAAGATGAACCTGAGGGCAGGTGGATTTGTTTGTTTCCTCCATGCCCCCAAGTCTTCAGGCATTACAGTACAAGTGGTTCCCCAGTGATCTGTAGTTCGGGGAGAGTCTGCAGTCTCACAGGAGTCCCACTGGGCAACAGTTACCAGCTTTTAAATAGTTTACATGCAGTCATTGCATGACATATTATTTCTAACCCACAAAAGTGAGTGACTGACCGGCAGAAAAACTGCTCGTCTGCTGAGCTGTTGTGGGCAAAAATATGAAACTTCTTGTATTTATTCAGAATATTCAGACAGGGTAGCTGCTTGGGCATACAGTACAGGTGGTGTGTTTACAAGAGGCTGGTGGCACTGAGCCTTCAGATTTAGAGGTAACGGGCAAACATAGGACTGGAGACAAAATATCCAGAACACGGAACTTAAGGTACAGGCAGAATAGATGGGCCTGGCTGTCCTTATCTGCCAACAACGTCTGTTTCTATGTTCCTATGTAATACATAACATTAGAAGCAGGGCTCCAGATAAAGTGAGTGCCGACCTGTTTTACTCCTCATTTTAGGAAATACTCTTCAGAAAATGTTTTAATGAGTACCAGTACTCACCCACTATTTGTAAATGCGCCACACTCCATAGAATAGTACTTCATAACATAACTGGTGATTCAAAGGGAGCAGTTTTTTTTCCCGCAGATTTATAGCAGTCGTACACATCCTAATTTTGTTTTATTCGGTATATTTTAAAATTGGTGAGTAAATTACTGCTACCTGCCAACATTCTCTGGAGCACTGTTGGCACCTGATCCATTCTTCTCTAGCAAAAAACTACATTGTTTTAAAAAAAAATGTACTTCTCACTCCACTCCGTCAAGACACTTGTAAGCATCTGAATTTGGTTTCACTCACTTCACTTTCAAAATGAGGAATACAATACTCATCCCAAAAAACCTTATCTGAGCCCGGATTAGGAGAGCAAAACACAATTATATAGAATGTAGATGATGGTTATAGTACATTATCAAAGAGTGATGTTTTATGGCAGTACACATGATGGAGTATGCATTTGTTGTAAGATATAGGCACTCTGTTGTGTGCTTTGGACTCATGGTTCTTTGTACACACCTGAGGAATTCCTTTATCTTGAAATTAATTCAGCACTCTAGAGTCTGTTATTGCACTTATAAAATGACCTGATAGGGAAAGTTTTTAGTTAGAAAATGCATCACTGAGGCGGCCGGCCCATTGGGGGAGGAGGTGTGACCGCTTCAGTGAATGCTCTTCTTCTGTATCGCTCCACGTTGTCAGTGGGGAATTGGTACATATGAGTAATGACCTCCCCTCTGGGGTAGTGGTACTGCCCAAGGCTGTTAACCATGGAACCGTGGAGTCATGAGGATTCCGAAGGCAGTAACTGCTTAGTCTTTGCCATACCACCGAAAGGTAGGCTGCATAGATAGAGCTCTGTGTAGAAAAGCTGTTTTTTAGGTTTGCTGCTGTTTATTTTTACTTTTTAGCTGAATTCAGCAGCTGGGAGGCAGGTTAGGGCGACCTGGTGACAGGGAGCACCCTTAAATTTAGACATTGTGCCTGTTAAGAAGCGGCTTTCAAATTGTCTAACCTGCTAGCGTAACTTTGATTTAGTGTCTACTGTGCCTAAATGGGGACAACTGGCCTTTCTTGCTGGGATGTTTTACTGGGTTTCTGCCAACAGTCCTTAGCCTGGTGCCTCAGGTAAGTACATTTTATTTTTGGGAGTGTCAGTCACCTAGATCAGACTAGAGGGTGAGAGATGTTGTGTACTGTGTGAAGTAATTTATTTTTCTCCCTAGTGTTCTCTCCTGTAAGGTAGGGGTGTTTGTGTGTTTGTATATAAAAATATATTTAAAGCAAAAAAACTGTGTTTAATGCATCATTTAGAGCTCAAGCACAAAATGTCAGGAAATGAAACATTAGGGTTGAGGCCCTAACCCTTCCCCCCACAGACTGACAGATGCCGGGGTGTGTCATTGGGGTTGTGTGAGGACCAAATCTCACCCTATCCATGTGTAAGCAGGTTGACATGGTACAGTAAAGTAGAATGGGGTGCGATTTAGGCCCTTACGACCCCCAATGCGCGCCCCGGTGTCTGTCGAGTCTGTCGGAAGAAAATCTAGTCGCAGGTTGTGTGTGTGTGTGTGTGTGTGTGGGGGTTAGGCCTCAACCATAATGTTTCATTTCCTGACTTTTTGTGCTTCAACCCTAAATGATGCATTAAATGCAGTTTTTTGTTATAAATTTCCTTACTTTTTGAAAAAATGTAATATAACTAGAAAAATACATTTATTGGTGGAAGCCTTGCCCATTTCTGCATAATAGCATAATATAATTAGTAAGACACGTATATTGGTGGGCGCACGGGGCCCGCCCACCACATTGCCCATTACTGCAAATAGTAGACATGTGGCATCATTTTTGAGCTGTCCTATACATGAACAGAACAAGATTGTTTAACGAAATCTTGAAAGGACCAGCGCAGCCCAGGACCCATGCATACAACCCAGTCTGAATGCATTCTTCACTGCCGGGTGCTCCCACCAACTTGCACATTTCTGCATAACATCATAATATAAGCAACTTAGACAATTTTCCACTCTTTTTAGCGTGCTATGATTCTGCAACCGTATATCCCAGTGACACGAAAATTTTCACAGCTGAAGATCTGTGATGAATTGTTCTACATTCCAAATTTCAGGCAAATCACACTAACGATTCAGAAATTATTAAAGTGGGAAAAATGAAATTTTAAAATTTTGCAGTGGCATAACTACGGCCCTCTTTACTTTTTACACACCAGACCACTGAAAGGCACATCTGCGGCACTAGGGCTTCGTACCCTAAAAATTTCAGGCCAGTAGCACCATCCATGATCCCATGGGAAAAACGTCAAGTATGTCATTCAATATCTCCACAACAAATTAATTTCCCAACACCTAAACAGCATAATTAACACCTCTAGGACATCCCCATAACACTCAAAATTTCAAGTAAAAAAACAAACCCTTCCTGAGATATGCAATTTTAAAGTTTTTAAACCTTTAAAAATGCCTTCTTTCGTGAGAAAATCTTCGACCGCGAGCTTCAGCCACGACCTAGCAAAATCTTCAGCCGCAAGCGGCCATCTGGTTGCAATAAAAGCATTGAGAACACCACAGAAATACACATCTGCGGCACCAGGACTTGGCAGCCTACATATATGGGCCCAGGAGCACAATACAGTGGCACAGTGGAGTGACAGAGAAAAAAACACCAGAGACAGTGTTGTGCACAAATGTTGCCGCAGGATCAAAAATGTTGCCACAGCAAAAAATTTTTTTTCGAACACATTGAATATCTCTGCAACCAATTAATTTCCCAGCACCTAAACAGCATAATTCACATCTCTGGGATATCCTCTCAACACCCTGCAAATTTCAAGTAAGAAGACCAAACCTTTCCTGAGATAATGGGGATGTAATCGCGATCGTATTAAATATGTTCGAACTTAAAAAATTTTGTCACGATAAAAGCACTGAAAACACCACCAAAACACATATTTGTGGCACCAGGGCTTGGCACCCTGCAGATATGGGCCCAGGAAAACAATAGAGTGACAGAGAAAGAAACATCAGGGACAATGTTGTGCAGAAATGTTGCTGGAACAAAAAAATGTGTTCGAACACATTGAATATCTCTGCAACCAATTAATTTCCCAACACCTGAACAGCATAATTCACATCTCTAGGATATCCCCTCAACACCCTGCAAATCTCAAGTAAAAAGACAATACCGTTCCTGAGATCATGAGGATGTGATTGCGATCACAAAATGTTATCGCAGTCAGATGTTTTTGTGGCAAGAAAATGTTGTTGTGATAAAAGCATTGGAAACACCACCAAAACACACATCTGTGGCACCAGGACTTGGCACCCTGCAAATATGGGCCCAGGAGCACAATACATTGGCACAATGGAGTGTCTGAGAAAGAAACACCCTGGACAGTGTTGTGCAGAAATATTACTGCAGGAGCAAATATTTTCACAGTGCGCATATATATTTTCTCGTCTACTATAATGGGAGAAAAAAAATGGCATATCTTTTGAACGGAGTAGCATTTTCACGAAATCTTCAAAGGCACCAGAGCAGCCCAGGACCCATGCATACAACCCAATCTGAAGCCACTCAAATGCATTCTTCACTGCTGATGGGGGCCCGCACTCCCACCACGTTCCCCATTACTGCATACAGTATACATCCGGCATACCTTTTGAGCCGTCATATACCTTATAATGGGATCTTCCTGCACACCCAAAAATGTACTCGCCATTGTTTTCACAATGCACATATATACTTTCCTATTGACTATAATGAGCACATGCCACGATTCTGCGGCCGTATATCCCACCAACACGAAAATTTTCACAATGAAAAATCTATGATGAATCTTTCTACATTTCAAATTTCAGGCAAACTGCCCAAATGGTTCAGCAGTTATTAAAGTGGGAGAAATAACATTTTCACATTTTGCAGTGGCATAACTGCGCACCTCTTTAACCACTGAAAGGCACATCCGTGGCACTAGGGCTACCTACACTATAAATTTCAGGCCAGTAACACCATCTATAATCTTATGGGAAAAATGTCAACTACGTCACTCAATATCTCTGCAACAAATTAATTTCCCAACACCTAAACAGCATAATTCACTTATGTAGGACATCCCCTCAACGTCTTCCAAATTTCAAGTAAAAAGAGTTATATAATTTTAATGTTTTTACACCTTTAAAAATTATTTGACCGCGAGGCTGCAAAATAATCGCCCACGATGGCAGCCTAAGATGATTTTCAGCCGTGAGGGGACATCTGGTCATGAAAATCTAGCTATCTGGTCGTCCCCTGATGAAATAAGCTCGCGGACAAAAGCGATCTCATGGCCGAAGATTTTGCAGGCTCGCGGCCGAAGGTCGTTAGCGAGCCACAACCTAAGATTTTAAAACTTTAAAACTGTCTATTTTTTTACACAAATAAACGAAACCAGAGGCATGGGTCGATAGAGGGAAGTCCCCTGACCTAAACCCATGCCTCATTTACTTCAGGAGTCGCCTGTGGGGTGAAATATTTAGTTTTTTCGGACCGCAAACTGAAAACAAAATGGCGGCCGTTGCGGCCGATAAATTTATGGCGATCAAAGATTTATTGGCCACGAGCCTGCAAATTGTTTGACCGTGAGGGGAGACCTGATGGTCAGAACCCCATTCTTAGTTTGCAAATCAACCATATAAATTTTCCCATAGGGTGATGAGAACTTCAGACTTTAATAACTTTTGAATAGATTTATATTTTCTCACCAAACAAAAGTGGCATGTTCCTTGACCCAAGCTCTCTCTACATCCCAGGCTTTGGACCGGCAGACCACACGGCAGCTGCGCAGCACCACGGACAAGAAACATGTAAAACTGGCAAAGTGCATTTATTGGCGCTTTGCTGTGCAAAATCTGTATGTCCGACCGAAACACAACTTGGTAAATCAAGAGATCTACCATGCCACACCGCGCATACCAAATTTCGTGCAAATCCGTAGAACGGGTGCAAAATTTGAGGTTTAACATTAAAGTGCCTACTCAACCCTAAATATATGGCCGCGACTACGGCCCTATAGTGCATATATAGATACATATATAAAATTCTTCTGGAGTTCCAACCCCCAACTGTGGACTTCCAACCCCCGTTGTTTTTTTTTTCCCCCCCAGCTAGCTTGCCCTATGTTTAGGAAACTGACAGATTACTTGCATTTCTTTTTTCATCTCCATTTCATTGGTGGCCAGGGTGAAAAGCTTTCATTCACGCATTGGTGGCCAGTGTGAGAAGCTGCTGATTTCAGCGCTTCACAACCGTACAGCCATTGCCCTTCCATCAGTACCACTCGAGCAGCACCATGCGCGCAGGTATGCTGCCAGTTCCTCTTTTTCGCTCTCCTTCCCTTGGAGCACTCTTCATTTGCATAGTGCCTGCTCATGCTGCTTGTGCCGATGCCAGGACATGCGTGCCGATGCCAGGACATGCTAATGTTCTCACATCATAGCAGCGTCACTAGGCAAGCATCAGCAACATGTCCTGCATGGCTGGAGAGTGGGAGGAGATTTCCATGCGGCTTACATTAGTGCCGCGTGCATTTTTGCCATCTTGTTTTGCAGTTTGGCTCACACCGTGTTCATCTCCCAGCGTGTACTCATTAACTTAAGCAAGCTGTACTAGTATATCCGAGTCTGATCCCCCAGCCTGTGCTAAATCAAAGAAACTGCACTGGTGTCTCTTGTGAGGTAAAATCGCAGCATGCTGGGGGGAAAACAGGACCAGACTGGGCACAGGGGAGTGTTCTTTGCAGTAATAATCTGAAAAAGTGCTGCGCATTTATCTAACTGGAGAAATAGAAGAACCAGTGTTAGGGAAGCCTGCCTATTACAACAGGAGCTGCTGTGGATAGATCAGAGTTTTCCCACACCTGCCTCCTATTTTAAATGGCTTGGTTTTCTTTTGAGTGGCACCAAGGAGGACGATGAGACTCTCTCCCTTGGGATCATATGTCAGAACTGTGTAACACAATCTAACATGTCATGTGTTGTTTTCCCCCCCAGCCAAAGCTCTGAGCTGGGGAGTAGTGCTGCACCTGTGGTACCAACTGGCAGTAGTAAGGCTGAGTAGAGAAAATCATTTTTACGTGTTTTGAATGAGATGTTTAATGCAGATGATCCGCAGGTCATCCCCACTAATGCACCTAAACCCCGAGGCAGGACCTTCAGGTCAAGGGAAGGCCTGGCCTTATAGGCACATCCAGGTGTGCCAGAGTAGAGCAAACATGCACAAATCAGATCAGCAGGCAGCCCTCGAATTTGACAGATTAGACTGTCGAGAGGCGGATACAGGGGGGTTTGGGGGGAGTCCTGACCGTGCAAATCCATCAGACGAGTATCCCTCTGAGAAGGAGGGGGAGTGGGCAGAACCAGAGACATTGCAATGCTCCCTTTGTTTATTAAGTCGCTCTCCTGTCTCTTAACAGAAACATGTAGGACACTGTAGTCAAAGGCAGTCTGGGACATAGAGACTTTGGATGTTGACCCCATCCTGTGTTTATCCGCCTCAGCCCCAACGTGTTCAGAACAATCACTGTGGTGAGATTATTGAGCAGTAATGGGCCAGGGCGGATAAGAGAAAAGTGCTCCATAGACAGAGGGTAAAATGCTAATCTGTTCCTGGAGGAGAGTTTCAGGAAGTGGCAGACTCCACTAATAGCTGACAAGGCTGCGTGCAGTATGGTCAGACACATAACCATACCTCTGTCCGCTCTGGTGGCACTGTCCGTTGCCAGCTACAAAAGAGTCTATACATTATGCAGATGGGCTTTTGCCTCAAACAAGGTCAACCTTTGCAGAGGGAGTGCATCCTTTATTGTATCTCTTGCTTTAATCCCCTTAGGTAGTCTCATTCCTGAGGTTTCACAGGGTTCAATTTTTTGCAACTAGTGTTCATGGCTTCTGCCTTTTTAGGGGGCGCAGCAGTGGATAGCTTGTGGATATCTGCCGCTCCGCTTATTATATTGTGACAGCTGTACAGAGTGTATGACTTCGCTGCTGGTCCATGGACCAGGCATCCAAGACAGAGTTGTTCAACATGTTGTTTGCAGGGGAGTTATTAGGACCATAGTTATATGACATTTTGAAAGATGTCCAAGAAAAAAGGGAGAGTTACTGGTGTTCAGACAACCCCAGAAGGGAAACCCAGTCCAGAGAGGGCAAGGTTTTCATCCCTTTTGGAACTTCGGAGGGCAGAGGAACAGAGGAACCTATTCTGGCTTCAAAGGTAACAGCAAAGGAGGATCGTCATCGAGGATCTGTCCTCCATTAGGGTACACCTTTGGTACTGTAAGCCATCAGCGTCAGGACCACATGGGAACATTTTGCTAGCTGGGGCCTCCCACAAGGATGTGTAGCATCGACATGCAAATAACGTGGGTGGCTCCAACACTCCTCAGTTCTTTCTCCCGACGTTTATTTATCTGCTGAAGGAAAGTGTTTCAACAAAGCCATTGCCATTTTATTTTCTGTATTTGTTTATTCAAACAACATGAAGTCTTGCTGTATTCTGACAATAGCAGTGAGTCCCAACCTTCGAACTGCCCCGGAGATGAGTCAACTCTCCATGCCAGGCATGGAACGCTGAGCTCGAGCTCGGTCGAGACTCTGTCTGTTGCTGTTTAAACTCAAACCGTCAGATTCTTTACTCCGCCTCACTGAACAGTCGCTTCGGAGATTTCTCCTTCTGCTCGGTTCAGTTTGTCGGTTAAAGTACCGCTTTTCTCGGTTTTCGACCGAATTTAAACCGTAACCTGTCAGTTCAGTCTCTGTCTGTGGTATTTCTGAGTACTAGATAGGTTATATTTTATTCTTTCTGTGTGGAACTTGTAAATGGTTCATCGGTTCGGTTTGAACTGATCAAGTTGTTATAAAATCTTAATTTGTACTTTTAGAGTGTGGTTACTGGTTCTAAAAAGAAACGGATTTTATTACGGTTTTTTCCACGACCCGTGACACGGTCAGGAACCAATAAGAGGGTCTTGCCTGGCGGATTGCGATTAAAAGGGTAAGTTTGGTTAGGACTGGCACAATGTCTGAGAAACCGGGCCCACTGGGTTTCATCACTGTAGTGTGTGTGGGGAAGTCTTTGCTAAGGCTGACCCCCACACCACCTGTGTTTATTGTCTGGGGTTTGACCTCCTCAATGCAGACTGCCAGATTTGTAAAAATTTCCCTGCAGCTGCCCTGGAAGAGAGAGTTGGTAGGCTCAGGGAAAGGGAGGCCAAAAAGTCCGCTGAACTGGATGGCCAGCCCGGTTCGGTTCAAACTGAACCAGAAGGAGTGCCCTCTGACCAGGGTGAGACTTCTTCGGGCAAAAGGAGAGCCGATTCTGAGGAGTCGGTTCCGGCTAAGAGATCTAGAAAAGAAAAATCAGCTGGTGTGGAGCCAAAACTTTCCTCTCAACCGCTGAAGAAATAGCTAAGCGATCAAAATTGTGATCACTTTCCCCGGCCCCGACCGAACCGGCACCATCAGGCAGGCGCTCGGTTGGCCGGTTCCACCAGTTCAAGAGTGTGATTTAGAGGAATTTTATGAACTGGAGGAGGAGGAAGAGGAGTATGAGGAAAGTGAATGTGGTTTTGAAAGTCTGGATGTGCCTATTGACCTGGACATCTCCCCAGACAGACCTTCAGGAGTGTCTCCTCCTAGACTTTCTGAGTCCCCCTCCCATTTCATGTTTTATAAAAAAAAAAGTGGCTGAAACCCTCCAGCTTCCTATGGATGAAGCTGTGGATGACCAGGAGGAGCCTGACTATGTAGAAATGATGGATATCCCATAGTCTAGGAGGCTGTCTATTCCCTTACACAAATCTTTTGGGAAACAGACATTTAAGATTTTAAAGACTCCTAACAATATACCTCCTGTGGATAAAAGAATGGACAAGAGGTATACATTGTCAGGCTCAGATACGGAGTTCCTTACCAACAATGCAGCCATGTTGGGGTAGTGCAGGCTGCAGCCTGTGATAAGGCAAATATTCCCTTGGCTTCACCCCCCCGGACAAGGACTCCAGGAGGATTGATGCCATGGCAAAGAAGAAAAAATTACTCACCTTAGTAATGTTGTTTCTTCTAATGGAGTCTTGCTATATTATAGACATTAGCAGTTTGATCCAGCTCTAGAACTGCCCCGGAGTGAAATGGTTAAAACCATTCCAAAATAGAATTTTGGCACGAGAGCAGCTCTATCTGTCATTTCAAACTTGAACTGTCAGATCTTTACGAGCCAAACTCACGAAGGTCTGTGTGGAAGCTGTAACCTACACTAGCCAAATGGCTACCTAAATAACAACCATTGATGTCCCAACACCCAAGACTCAAGTCAGGGGACCAGAAATACTAACACCATTCTAATAATATGAAAATGGAACATAAGAATAATAAAACACACACACGTACACACACACCCCCAAAGTCCCAAAGGGGACAAAATGCTAACAGGACATAAGTAGTGCCCACACTAGTTGCCCACACCCCACCAAGTAGAGGTTCTGAGAGGGGCAGTTTGGGGGTCTATAATATGAAGACTCCATTAGAAGAAACAACATTACTAAGGTGAGTAATTTTTCTTCAAACAACATGAGTCTTGCTATATTATGATTTAACAGAATACACAGCAGTACCTCCATGGAGGAGGCAGAACCTACTTGGGAATAGGCTCTGAAGAACAGCTGTGCAAAGCCGAGCATCTCTCCTGGCCTGGACATCCAGGAGTAATGCTTGGTAAAGTGTGTCGTTTCCAAGTAGCAGCCTGGCAAATCTCTAATAAAGGGATATCTCTGGGCAGCTAGAGCACCAGCTGTACCCTGGTAGAATGAGCCTCAAAACTGGGGCTCTGCCCACTTTCTGATAACAAAATTGGATACAAGAGACAATCCACCTGGCTATTGATCTCTTAGTGACAGGTTTCCCAACTTCACCATAGGTAAGGAAAAGTTGGAGGGATTCGAATCTGTGACCTTTGGTACGCTCTATATAACAACTAAGAGCTCTCTTAACATCCAGGCTGTGCAACCTCCTCTCACCCGAAGAGGAGTGATCAGTGAAAAATACTGGAAGGGAGATAGATTGATTAAGATGGAAATCTGAAACCACCTTAGGCAAAAACTTCCTATTAGTCCTAAGGACTACCTTATCCCTGTGGAAAGAAATAAAGTCAGTCTCCACTGACAAGGCTTAGCAATTCACTTATCGTCTGGCAGAAGTGATAGCCACTAGAACAGTTTTCCAAGTTAGGTACTTAAGCTCTGCAGAAGACAGAGGTTCAAAGGGGTTGCATTAACTGGGCAATGCAAACATTAAGGTCCCAAGCAGGGGCCGGTTCCCGAAAGGGAGGATTAGTATGGAGTAATCCCTTAAAAAACTTGGAAAACACAGGATGAGAGGAAAGAGGGGATGACTGTCCTGCTGACATAAAAGCAGACACAGCTGCCAAATGAACTCTCAGGTTAGTTGGTCTGAGACCCAAGGAATTAAGATGTACCATGTAATCTAACAAAATGGGCAATTCAACAGATTCTGGGGAAATATTTTTCCCAGCACACCAAATGGAAAACCTTTTCCATTTAGAACTATAAGTAGCCCTAGTGGAAGGCTTTCTGGAAGCCTTTAGGATCTCAAGAACACCCTGAGAGAGGTGTAAATCAGCAAACTCTAACTCCTCAAGAGCCAGGCCTTGAGGTTGGGGATTGAGGTCGGATACCAAACCCTTCCCTGGGCACAAGTCAACAGATTGTGATTCCTGGGGAGGCACAGGGAAGATGGACTGTCAGAGACAGGAGTGGTACCAGGGGCTGCCTGGCCCAATCCGGGCAATCAGAATCACCCTGCAAGGCTGAGATCTGATTTTGACTAGTACTTTGAATAGGAGAGGAAGGGAAAGCATAGAGGAACTTCCCTCCAAATCCAGAAGAAGGGCATCCAGGGAACTGAGCCCAGCACTGGAGGCCTGCAACAGAACAGAGGAAGTTTGTGATTGTCTGGGGCTGCAAAAGATCTATCTGAGGATGCCCCACCTGGCAAAAACTATCCCCAGCACTTAAGGATCCGGGACCATTGTGATGGCCCTGGGAAATCCTGCTGAGGGCATCCATTAGGACATTGTCCTTCCCTGGAAGATGAACTGCTATGAGGGAAGTGTTCAGGAATAGGCCAGAGACCACAACTTCATTGCCTCGGTGCACAAGGCCGAAGACCGAGTGCCCCTTGTTTGTTGATGTACCACATTGTTGTGGTGTTGTCTGTTCTGACTTGTATCACCTTATCGTGGACAGATGCAGAAAAAGCTTGAAGAGCTAAAAAGACAACTCTGAGTTCCAGCAAATTGATGTGGAGCAGAGATTCCTGGGGGGACCAAACTCCCTGAGTGGAAAGGTCGCCCATGTGGGCTCCCCAACCCAGAAGGGAAGTATCTGTAGTGAGTCAAGTCGTGAGAAGGGGAAATGAAGGGGACCCCCGCTCTTAAAGTGCTCTGATCCTGCCACCACTGGAGAGCTAGGATCAAGGTTCTAGTCACTGGGACCAACTTGGAAAGGGGGTCTCTTCTCTGAGACCAAAAGGTTCTCAAGTGAAACTGAATGTCTCTCATCTGAAATCTGTCTCCCTGCACAACAGCTGTGGATGCAGCCATGTGCCCCAGGAGCTTCAGAAAGTGTCTTGCTGGTCGAGAGACCTGCAGAGTGAAGGAAGAGGCCAGAGCCACTAAATTCCTTACCCTTTCTGGGGAAGAAAGGCTCTGGCTAGCTTGTTCCAATTCTGCCCCTATAAAGGTGAGTACCTGGACTGGTTCCAGAACCGACTTTAGTAGGTTTAGCAGAAAACCGGGAGGTGAGAAGCTGCTGGGTGACCTGCAGGTGAATTTTACCTGTTCTGGGGACTGGCCTATAATGAGCCAGTCGTCTAGATAGGAAAAACAGCAATCCTCTGCCTCCTTAAGTGGGCCACTGCCACTGCTAGACACTTTGTGAATACCCTTGGAGCAGAGGTAAGGTTGAAGGGCATTGCTCTGAACTGGTAATGACCTGAGGGCAGTTCGAATCTGAGGTACTTTCGATGGGATCTTCTGATTAGGACATGGAAATAGGCATCCTTGAGGTCCAGGGAGGCTAGCCAGTCCCCTGGCCTTAGGGAAGGTAAAATCATTGCCAGAGTTACCATTTTGAACTTTGGTTTCCAAAGATGCTTGTTCAGATATCTGAGATCTAAAATGGGCTGCCACTCTCCTGTCTTTTTTGGGGTAAGGAAATATCTGGAATACAGACCCCTGCCCTGATGCAGGGGAGGAACCCTTTCTACTGCTCTGAGAGCTAACAGGGATGAGACCTCTGTTTCCAGAGCGAGGGTCTCTGAAGCACTTGCAGGTAGAAAGTCTGCTTCTCAACTTAGGAAACTTTTGAAGCTGAGAACCAGACCCTGGCTTACTACTTCAGAACCCACTTGTCTGAGGTTAAAAGCCCAATTCTGACTGAGTAAGCCAGCCTGCCCCCACTGGTACAGGAGAATCGGCCCTGGGCACCCCATCAGGGTGCCTGTTATGAGGAGCTTTAGGCTGGGGGTGGGAGCAGGTCTGCCCACCCTCGTCTGCCCTGCCTCTGAAGAAGCCCCTCTGAGCATAGGCAGAGGAGGCCGAGTCTGGTAAAGGCCTGTGAAAGGCCTACCCCTACCCTGGGGCATGCCTTTTGAGGTGGCTTGCCGCTCCTTAGCCTGAGGCACTCTTGTAAGTAGTCCTATATTCATCCATCTTCTTCATGTAGTTCTCTGTCTGCTCTCCAAACAGAGAATTTCCCACCACAGGAAAATCCATAGCCTTAGTCTGGGTATCCTGTGACAAACTAGTACACCTGAGCCAGGCCAACCTCGAAAAGCTACAGATGTGGCCATGACCCTAGAAACATCATTAACATCCACAGCAGCATGAAACTGAACCTTAGAGGCTTCAATGCTCAGCAGCCACCTGTTCTAGTTCACTAGCCAGCTGGCCATGGGCCTGCTTGGCCAATTGCATAACAGTATCCCATCTAGATTTCTGATACCTAGCTACATAAGCCATATAATTTGCTTGCCTGAGTCCCAGAGGCTGCCATATACTGTTTTTGCCATGGCATCAATCTTCCTGGAATCCTTGTCAGGAGGATGTGAAGCCAAGGAATATTAGCTTTATCACAGGCAGCAGCCTGAACTACTAACATGACTGCATTGCTGAGAAAGGAATTCTGTATCAGGGCCTGACAATGTATACCTTCTGTCCATCTTTTATCTACAGGAGGCACAGAATTTGGAGCTTTTAAAATTTTAATTGTTTGTTTCCTAAAAGACTTATGTAAAGGAATAGACAATCTCTAGACTCTGGAATATCCATCATTTCTACAAAATCAGGCTCCTCTTGCTCATCCACAGCCTCTTCTAAAGGAAGCTGGAGGGTTTCAACAACTTTTATAAAACATAAAATGAGATGGGACTCAGACAGCATGGGGGAGATTCTAAAGGTCTGTCTGGGGAGATGTCCGCTTCAATGGGCACACCCAGACCTTCCCAGCCACATTCATACTGTATAATCCTCCTCCCCTCCTCTGGGTCATAAAATTCCTCAATATCATAATCCTGAACCACTGGGACCGGAAGAAGCGACCTTTTACCAGATAGTGGTGGTTCGGACGGACCCTGAGACAGTGACTGGACAATTTGTATGGCTTTTGCTATCTCTGCAGCAGTTGGAGAAGGAATTTTGGACTCCAGACCTGCTGATTTTCTTGTTTTCTTTACTGGAATTGGTTCCTCAGAACCAGCTTTTCTTTTGCCCGAGGAAGTCTGGCCCTGGTCAGAGGGCACTCCCTCTGGTTCGGTTGGCACCGAACCGGGCTGGCCATCCGGGTCAGCGGACTTTTTGGCCTCTCGTTCCCTGAGCCTGCCCAATCTTTTTTCCAGGGTGGCTGCAGGGAAATTCTTACATACCTGGCAGTCGACTGGAGGTGGTCAAACCCAGACAATAAACACATGTGGTGTGTGGGTCAGCCTTGGCAAAGACTTCCCACAAACATCACAGTGTTGAAACCAGTGGGCCGGTTTTTCTTTGGGTTTCTCAGACATAATGCCAGCTAACCAAAACTTGCCCTTTTAACGGCAGTGCCGTGAAAGACACCTTATCGGTTCCTAACCGTGTCACGGTATTGGAAAACACGTAATAAATCTGTTTTTTTTGAACCGATAAGAACGGGAACCGCACTCTAAAATAGTAACTTTTAGTTTTAAATGAGTTTAAACCCACTGATCGGTTCAAAACCGAACCGATAACTTATAAGTTCCACACAGATAAAACCTTCATTTACTTACGGTTACCACAGATAGAGCTTGAACGAGCAGTTTTGCGGTTAAAATAAAACTATTCTCTGTTAAATCCAACCGAGAAAACACTTTTTAAACCGAGAAATGAACCGAGCAGAAGGAGAAATCTCCGGAGCGACTGTTCACTGAGGCGGAGTAAAGAATCTGACAGTTCAAGTTTGAAATGACACAGATAGAGCTGCTCTCGTGCCAAAATTCTATTTTGGAATGGTTTTAACCATTTCACTCCGGGGCAGTTCTAGAGCTGGATCAAACTGCTAATGTCTATAATATAGCAAGACTTCCTGTTGTTCGAAACAGTACATGGCAGCATCCTTGGGACTCAGGCAGGCCAATTATCTGGCCTATACTGCTAGGTATCAAAAATCCAGATGGGGCACTGTTATGGCTTTAGCAAAACAGGTCCCTAGCCAGCTTGCCAAGAAGCTGGAGCAGGTCGCTGCTGATGGTATTGAGGCATCAGGTGCAGTTCCATGCTGCAGTGGACTCAATGATGTGTCATCTAGAGTCATGGCTACATCTGTGGCACTTGAAGAATGGCTTAGCTCAGATGTACTAGCCTGTCACAGGATACCCAGACTAAGGCCATGGATTTTCCTGTTGTGGGTAATTCTCTGTTTGGGGAGCAGACAGAGAATTACATGATGAAAATGGACGAATATAGGACCACCTATAGGAGTGCACAGGCCTAGGAAAGGCAGGCCACTCCTCAAAGGCAGCATCCAAGGGGCAGGGCTTTCCATAGGCCTTTCTACCAAGCCTAGGCCTCCTCTTCAGCTTATGCCCTGAGGGGGTTCTTTAGAGGGAGAGGCAGACAGGGTACAAGCAGGCCTGCTTCCACCCCTCAGCCCAAAGCCCCTGCCAAACAGGCACCATGATGGGGTTGCCAGGGCCGATTCTCAACTACCTGTAGGGGGCAGGCTGGCTTACTTTGTCCAGGATTGGGAGTCTGACATCAGACAAATGGGTCCTGGAAGTAGTAAGCTAGGGACTGGTTCTCAGCTTCAAAAAGTTTCCAAAGATGAGAACCAGATCCTTTTCCACCTGCAAATCCTTCAGAGACACTTGCCCTAGAGGCAGAGGTCTCTTCCCTCCTAGCTTTCAGAGCTGTGGAAAGAGTTCCACCCCTACACCAGGGCAAAGGGTTGTACTCCAGGTACTTCCTTACTCCAAAAATGACAGGAGAATGGCTGCCCATCCTCGATCTCAGATACTTAAACAAGCACCTTTTAAAACCAAAATTCAAAATGGTGACTCTGGGAATTATTGTACTCTCTAAGTCCAGGGGACTGGCTAGCGTCCCTGGACCTCAAAGATGCCTACTTCCATATTCTCATCAGAAGCTCCCATCGAAAGTACCTCAGGTTCGAGCTGCCCTCAGGCCATTACCAATTCAGAGCAATGCCCTTTGGTCTGACCTCTGCTCCAAGGGTATTCACAAAATGCCTGGCAGTGGTAGTTGCTTCTCTAAGAAGGCAAAGGATTGCCATTTTCCCTTACCTGGACGACTGGCTCATAGTAAGCCAGTCCCCAGACCAAGTCAAGTTACACTTACAGATAACTCAGCAGCTGCTCACCTCTTTGGGTTTCCTTCTGAATCTTTCAAAGTCAGTTCTAGAGCCTGTCTAGCTCCTCACCTTCATAGGCGCAGAGCTGAGCACAGAAAAACCAGAGCTTTCCTTCCCTGGACAGGGCAAGGACCCTTGTCTCTGGCCTCCTCATTCACCCTGCAGGTGTCTCGACCAGCAAGGCATTTTCTACAGCTCCTGGGGCACATGGCTGCTTCCACAGCAGTAGTGCAGGAGCAAATTTCAGATGAGGGACATTCAGTTTCATTTGAGAGCCTTCTTGGTCTCAAAGGAAGGACCCTCTGACCAAATTGATCCCAGTAACTGAACCCTGATCCAGGCCCTACAGTGGTGGCAGGATCAGAACAATCTGAGACAAGGGGTCCCTTTGTCACTCAGTCTCACTCTTTAATCCTTACTACAGATGCCTCCCTCTTGGGGTGGGGTGGGGGCTCACATGGGCGACCTGACCACCCAGGGTTGTGGTCCCTCAGGAATCTCTGCTTCACATCAATCTGTTGAAACTCAGAGCAGTATTTCTAGCACTTCAAGCTTTTTCCAAATCTGTTCAGAACAAAGTTATCCAGGTCAGAACAGACAACACCACCACAATGTGGTACATCAACAAGCAAGGAGAGAGCACTCAGTCTACGGCCTTGTGCACAGAAGCAATGAAGTTGTGGTCTCTGGCTTACTCCCTGAACACCTCTCTCACGGCAGTTCACCTCCCAGGCAAGGACAATGTCCTGGCAGATGCTCTCAGCAGGATATCCCAGGGCCATCACGAATGGTCACTGGATCACCTGGTCTTGGAGGTGATATTTTCCAGATGGGGCACCCACAGATAGATCTTTTGCAGCCCCAGACAATCACCAACTTCCCTTTTGCTGCAGGCCCCAGTGTTGGCTCAGCCCCTGGATGCCTTAGTTCTCAGTTGGGAAGGGAAGTTCTTGTATGCTTTTCCCCCCTTCCCTCTCCTGTTCGAAGTGCTAGTTAAAATCAGATCTCAACCGTGCAAGATGATCCTGATTGCTCCAGACTGGGCCAGACAGCCCTGGTATCCACTCCTACTGTCCTTAGCAGTCTATCTTCCCCTGTGTCTTCCCAGGAATTACAACCTGTTAACCTGTGCTCAGAGGAGGGTTTGGTACCCGAATCTCAAATCTCTCAATCTCAAGGCCTGAACAGTTAGTTTGCTGATTTACACCTCTCCCAAGGTGTAATGGATATTCTGAAGGCTTCTAGGAAACCTTCCACCAGGGCTACTTATAATTCCAAATGGAAAACATTTTCCATGTGGTGCTCTGGGAAGCATATTTCCCCAGAGTCTGCTGAACTGCCCACAGTCCTTGATTATATGGTCCATTTAAATAGCTTGGGGCTGAGACCAGCTACACTGAAGGTGCACCTGGCAGCTGTTTCTGCTTTTATTTCAGCAGGTAAGCCCTCTTCTCTTTCAGCTCACCCTGTATTCTCCAAGTTTTCAAGGGATTGCTTCACACAACCCTCCATTCAGGGACCCTGCCCTGCTTGGGACCTTAATGTTTATATTGCTCAGCTTATGCAACCCCTTTTGAGCCTTTGTCTTCGAGACTTAAGTACTGACTTGGAAAACTGTGTTTAGGTAGCCATCACTTCTGCCAGACGCATAAGTGAATTACAAGCTTTGTCAGTGGAGTCTGATTTTTTTTTCTCCTTTCATAGAGATAAGGTGGTCCTCAGGACTAACAGGAAGTTCTTGCCTAAGGTGGTTTCAGATTTCCACCTTAATCAATCTATGTCTCTTCCTGTGTACTTCACTGACCATTACTCCTCTGGCGAGAGGAGGCTGCACAGTTTAGATGTGAAAAGAGTCCTTAGCTACTACATAGAGCGTACCAAGGGTCACAGGTTTGACTTCCCCCAACTGTTCTTCACTTATGGTGAGGTTGGTAAAGGGAAACCTGCCACTAAAAGATCCATTGCCAGGTGGATTGTCTCTTGTATCAATTTTGTTATGAAAAACTGGGTAGGTTCCACCTCAGGCCTGAGGGCTCACTCTACCAGAGGTACAGCTGCTTCCTGGCTGCTGCCAGGGACATCCTATTCTAGAGATATGTCAAGCAGCTACCTGGAAAGCAGTTCACACCTTTAGCAAGCATTACTCCTGGATATCCAGGCTAGGAGTGATGCTTGGTTTGGCACAACTGTTCTTCAGAGCCTATTCCTAAGTATGTTTGTCCCTCCTCCATGGAGGTACTGCTGTGTAGTCTGCTATTGTCAGAATACAGCAAGACTTCATGTTTGAAGAAAAATTACCTCACCTTAGTAATGTTGTTTCTTCTAATGAGTCTTGCTGTATTCTAACTCTCCCATACTGCCCTCTCAGAACCTCTGTTTTTGGGATGTGGATGGGCAGTGCAGTGTTGGCACTCAGTAGGTGCCCACCTTGTTGTTTTCACCCCCTTTTTCTTGGGGTGAGTGGGTGTTGTGTTTTTCATTTTTTGGGTCTCCTGACTTGAGTCTTTGTTTTGGGACCAAAAAATGTGTTTAATGTTTAGTAGCCAGTTGGCTAGTGTAGGTTTTCAGTTTCCACACAGGACCTTAGTGAGTTTAGCTCATAAAGATCTGACGGTTTGAGTTTAAACAGCAACAGACAGAGTCTCAACCGAGCTCGAGCTCAGCGTTCCATGCCTGGCATGGAAAGTTGACTCTCATCTCCGGGACAGTTCGAAGGTTGGGACTCACTGCTATTGTCAGAATACAGCAGGACTTCATTAGAAGAAACAACATTACTAAGGTGAGTAATTTTTTCCTATTGTTGTCTCTGCATGCTGCCGAAGTCTAAAGAACATTTATTTCTGTGGGCGTGGATATGACTCGCTTACCCGCACTCTGGCAGTTCCACCGGAACAATGATATTGGCCATACATCTTTAAATTGAGCTCCTCCCACCACCCAGGTGGTATATCCACCAACTTCGCCTTGTGACATCAGATCTTTTTCTTCTGGAAGACCTGGAACTGGAAGAACAGATCACCTCCTTTGCGGCTCCCCATTTAGGTTACCTGTGTCATAGCCAAACTCTTTTCTTAAAGGTTTTCAAACTTTTCTGAAGTGATTTCTTCAACTCTGTCCAGTGACTGATGACAGAGCAATGGAAGCCAAGTTTCAGATTTTGTGTGCGGTGCTGGCAAAAGATGCCAGTCACTGCAAATCATGCGTCCATGACATGGCAGCAGCTGACTCCATGCGTCGCAGGGCCTGACTGCATCTGCTTACCTTTATGGTGGACACCTAGGATAAGCTGGCCAATGTCCCTTTCTTGGGCACCACCTTCTTTGGCCTTGGAGTGGAAAGGTATCTCAGTCGAATTGAGAAGTCCAGTATGCTCCCTGGATTCTGTGACTTACGAACATACGAAATTTGCCAGCAGATAAAGGCCTAGAGGTTTATCAAGTCTGCTCGAATGTGCAGCTAGCACCCCTTATTCTGCAGCTGCCCTTCCCTTCCACCCTTCCCCTTCATTAACCCTCCCCCTTGTCCTGTCCCATCCTCGTTTGAAGCAGTCCACTGTTCTACTGCATACCACTTCAGGAGGTAACGCATTCCACCCAGCCACCACCCTCTCTGTAAAAAAAAAAAAAAAAAAGTGTCTCCTCATCTCCCTCCTGAACCTTCCTCGCTCCAGTCTCATATCATGGCCCCTGGTGTCCCACCCCTCCCTTACTTTGAACAGCCCCTCTGTACTTGTCTTGTTTATTCCTTTCATGTATTTAAAGGTTTCAATCATGTCACCCCTGTCTCTCCTCTCCTCCAGTGAGTACATGTTCAACTCCTTCAGCCTCCTCTCTTATGATAAGTCCCCCAGCCCCTTGATCATCTTTGTCACTCCTCGCTGCACCCTCCAGTAACTTAATGTCCCTCTTCAGATCCGGACGCCAGTACTGCGCGCAGTACTCCAGGTGTGGTCTAACTAATGACCTATACAGTGGCAGAATCTCCTCCTCCCTCCTCGAGGATATACCCCTCTCAATACAACCCAGCATTTTTTTGGCCTTTGCAGCTGCCTTCCTACATTGTGCCAAGATGTTCATTGACCCTGTAATGAGCACACCCAGATCCTTCTCCTCCTCCTCCTCTGTCTGGGCTAGCTGCACTCCCCCTAGCTGGTAACTCCTCCTTGGGTTCTTCATCCTAAAATGCAGCACCTTGCACTTTTTGGCATTAAAAGCCCAGTTGCCAGGTGTCTGACCAGGTTTCAAGCTTTGCCAGATCATCCTGCAACCCCTGCCATCCCCTAGGTCTTCCACCACTGCGCCTACCTTGGTATCATCAGCAAACAGACTGATCTTGCTCTTGATGTCCCATTATATGTCTGCAATGAATATCCCAAACACTGGTCCCAACACCGAGCCCTGTGGAACACCACTCGTCATTGCCCTTGGGTGTGAGAGCTCCCCACCCACCACCACCCTCTGTTGCCTTCCCTGCAGCCAGTTTCCTACCCATCTCACTAGCTTTGCACCCGCCCCTGTGCCTACTAACTTCCTTCCCAGCCTTCCATGTGGCACTGAGTCGAATACCTTACCGAAGTCCAGATACAGGACATCCACTGCATGGCCCCTGTCCAGTTGCCTGGTTACCCAGTCATAGAACTCGACCAGGTTGGTTTGGCAGGATCTGCCACATATGAAGCCATGCTGTCTGCTGTCTTGTAGTCCTTTGGCCTCTAGGAGGACCACCAGCCTCTCCTTCAGTATGGTCTCCATTAGCTTACCCACGATGGATGTGAAGCTTACTGGTCTGTAGTTTCCCGGTTCATCCTTGGGGCCACTCTTGTGGAGGGGCACCACATGAGCCATCCTCCAGTCCTGAGGTACATACCCAAATGTAGTGAGGCATTAAATAGGTCTGCCAAAGGTCCTGCAAGGACCTCTGCCAGCTCCTTCAGTACCTTGGGGTGGATGCCATCTGGGCCTGGCGCCTTGTCCACCCTCAGTGCCTTCAAACCCTCTCGAACTCTGCTCTCTATGATTTCCCCATCTGTCACCACTTCCCACCCTGCTTCTGCCATTTCTCCCACCTTGGGTGTCAACCCCCTCTTCTCTTTAGTAAATACTGAGCAGAAGTACTCATTTAGTGCTTCCGCCTTATCGCACCCTGCTTCCACCCAACCCCCCCCTCCTTCCTAATCCTTACTATGTGGTCCTTACAGCTCCTTTTCTCCCTGATGTACTTAAAGAAGTCCTTCTCCCCCTTCTTAATGCCTTGTGTCAGCCTGACTTCATCCCAGAAGGACCAGAAGAAGAAGAAGCCTAAGAAACAGACTTTCCAATACCTGCCCTTTCAGTCACAGCCTTCTTGACAGCCGCCTCAGCAGGGGCAGTTACAAGCTTGGCACCCCAATTAGAAGTCTGATGGCCAGCATCCTAAAAAAAAGGGGTCCAGGAGTAGTGATGCAGCTCCGGCAGCAGCTGCTGGTGCACCCGCAAAAGCTGCCCAGTGATGAGTTGGGGGGGGAAGGGGTGTTGTCCCTCCATGTGTCCTGTCCTTGACTGCTGTCCCTGATGGAGGCTGGCTACATCACTTCTTACCATGTTGGTCTACTGTTATAACAGACAAGTGGGTGTTGGACATAGTGGGTAGAGGATTATCTCTGGACATTAAGGCTGTCCTGCTTTTCTGCCTCCGTGTGCCTCGAGTCTAGAGTTTCGCAGGACACACTCTCTGCCCTAAGGCAGAACATAGCTAAGCTCCTTGCAAAAGGAGCAATATCTCATGTCCTGGAAGCCCTGGCCAGTCAGAGTTAGGTGTCCAGGTAATTTCTGGTCCTGAAATGGATTTTATTTGGGGGGCACCCCATACTGGATTTGCACAATTTCAACCAGTTCATGTGGAAAACATAAAATTCAAACCCCAGGAAATCTTACTGTATTCTGACTTATGCAGTATGATCTCGCCATAGGACTGCCCCGGAACTGAAATGGTTAATAGAACCTTTGCAAATGATGGAATGCTAGGCTTGTGCTTGGTTTTCAAACCACTGTCCCTAGTAAACAACCTCAGACCGTTAGATTCTTAACTCCGCTTGCCTCAGTAAGATGTCTTCAGAAAGCTCTCCTTCATCTCTTGAAGAAAGTTTATTTTCTCAGTTTTTACCTCAGTAAAATTATTTTATTTGGTATTTTTATCACTATCCTTGTTTTTCAGGTAGTAATTGTTTAGATTTTCGTTTGTAAGGGGTACATAGTTGTTTTTCTCCCCGGTTCCTTAACCAAGGGGAAACAGACAGTTCCCTTATTTTGTTTTAATATTGTTTTAGTTAGTTTTAAAATTTTCCGACTCTGTATAGTCGGTTAGCTATTTTAATACTTATACCAGAGTAATTCCCGGTTAGTGAGTCCCTTATTTCAACCGGGGTACCTCCTGGATCTATATCTCTAAAACCTGGTTTCTTTTACAGTGTAACAACTGACAAAAATTATATATATATATATTTAGTTTTCAGTCTGTTTCTCTTATGTCACGGAAACCAAAAAAGAGAACAGGACCCACAGGTTTCCAGCACTGCACAGAGTGCGGGGAACTGTTTGCAAAGGCTGATCCTCATTTAATTTGCTTGTTCTGTCTGGGGTTTGACCAGCTTCAGACAGACTGTGAAATGTGTGGTAATTTCCCTCAGTTCACCCTTGAAAGGCGATTGAAGAGGCTAAGGGGAAAACCATGACTGATAAGGCTGCTAACCCGGCCACTGAACAGTCCACTGAACCAGTAGGACTGCCTGTGACAGGGGCGATAGTTCCACAAAGAAAAGAACCGCGGATAAGGCTGCTGAACCAGCACTTGTGGTTAAGAAAAAACTAAAAAGCCCCAGGAACTGCAACTGGTCCCAACAGCGGTTCCTTCTGCTAAAGAGATCGTGAACACGATCAGGATTATTCAATCATTGCAGTCTCTGGTTCTGGTTGAAAAACAGCCGGTTTCACAAACTCCCGGTTTAACAGACCAAGGTGGGGAACAGTTTGAGGATCCTGGTCTTGGTGAAGAACCAGAGGAGTATTATGGAGACTATGATTATGAGGAGCCTATAGAGCTAGACATCTCTCCTGATCCCCACAGGCCTGATTCCCCTAATAAGGGAAATGAAGATTTTTCTTCATACTTTACTTTTATGAAGCAAGTTGCCCAGTCTCTTGACCTCCCATCCCAGGAGTCTCTGGAAGATGAGGAGAAAGAGGACTATAAAGAGAAGATGGATGTCCCTCCAACAAAGAGACTGCTCCTCCCTTTAACACAAGTCTTTGAGGAAGCAGACGATGAAAATTTTTAGAGAACCCCACTTCTGTTCCTCCAACCGATAAGAAAGTGGACAGGAAGTACTGGGTGGATAAGTCTGGGGCCGGATTTTTGTTTGGTCACCCCAGTCATGAAGGTGTAGTACAAGGTGTAGCTTGTGACAAAGCTGGCATCTCTCTGGCTTCCCACCCTGCTGAGAAAGATTCCAGGAGGATGGACTCAATAGCAAAGAAAGTTTATCTGGGATCCTCCCTAGCAATTAGGCAGGCATCCTATATGGCATATCTAGCCAGATATCAGAAATATGTGTGGTCCACTGTACTGAAGATTGCCAAGTCAGTTCCCCCTCCAATGGCCGCTGACCTGGAAGAAGCAGTTAAGAGGGGCATTGAAGCTTCTAAAACCCAATTTAGGATGGCAGTGGACACAGATGACACTGCATCCAGGCAGATGGCTTCAGCAGTGTCCCTGAGAAGATGTACATGGCTGAGAACCACTAACCTCTCACAGGACACACAAAACAAGGCCTTGGATTTTCTCTGTGACCCTGTGTCTCTGTTTGGAGAACAAACAGAGGCATGCATAAAAAAAATGGATGACCACAAGGCTGCTTACAAAAGTGCAGCAGTAAAGGACAGAACTGCCAACCCTCAAAGACACCACTCTAGGGGTGGCAGGGGCAAGACTCCTTACAGGTCTTATTTTCAGCCCCAAGTCTTTCCAGAGTATCAGCCTAGGGGATACTTTAGGGGCAGGAGGGGCTCTGGCCGCACTAGCCCCACTGTCCGGCTGGTACCTCAATCAAAGCAGGCTCCCTGAGCAGAATGTCTGGGTCACCTCCCCATTACCAGTAGGGGGCAGACTGGCCCACTACTTCCAGGAATGGAAAAACATCACCACAGTCTAATGGGTTTTGGAAGTAGTGGGCCAGGGTTTGGTCCTCAGCTTCAAAACCAGACCAAGGCGAACGTCAAGGGCCTTCAAGCCCTTTTCCCCATCAGAAACAACCCTGTTGGAAAAGGAAGTGTCATCCCTTCTGCTGCTTCAGGTGGTAGAACCAGTCCCTGCCATTCAAAAAAGCAAGGGTCTGTACTCTGGATGCTTCCTTACATTAAAGAAAACAGGGGAGTGGCATTCCATTCTGGACCTCAGATATCTGAACAAGCACCTAGAAAAACCAAAATTCAGGATGATCACTCTATTCACCATACTACCTACCCTAAGGCAGGGAGACTGGCTAGCATTCCTGGACCTAAAAGATGCTTACTTCCACATCCCAATCAGAAGGTCTCACAGAAAGTACCTCAGATTCAGATTGCCATCAGGCCATTATTAATTCAGGGCAATACCCTTCAGACTAACATCTGTTCCGAGGGTATTCGCAAAATGCCTAGCTGTCGTGGTGGCACACCTAAGGCGGCTAGGGGTGTCAGTGTTCCCCTGTCTGGATGACTGGCTCATTGTCGGCCAGTCACAGCAACAAGTAAGAGAGGCAATCTCAGTCACTCAGACCACCTCCCTGGGATTCTTAGTGAATCAAAAGAAGTCTGTCCTAGAACCGGTGCAGTTGCTCAAATTCATAGGGGCAGAATTGGATACAAAGACAGGGATGGCCTATCTCCCTCAGGACAGGGTGGACAGCCTTATTCAAATAGCCAGGTCTTTCTCACCACATGTTCCCAGACCAGCAAGGCATTTCCTGCAACTGGTAGGGCACATGGCAGCCTCCACTGTAACCATCCCAGGAGCCAGGTTTCAGATGAGACATCCAGTTTAATCTCGGGGAGTACTGGTCCCAAAAGAAAGACTCTCTATCAAAGTTAGTCCCAGTCACAGCCACCCTTATTCAAGCTGTGCAATGGTGGCAGGTAAGGGAACATCTCAGACAAGGGTGCCTTTCTTACAGCAGCCCCCTTCTCTGATACTTACCACAGATGCTTCCCTCCTAGGGTGGGGAGCACATTTGGAGGATCACACTGCTCATGTCACGTGGGGGAAGCAGGAATCCCTCCTGCACATCAGTCTATTAGAGCTCAGTGCAGTTCTTCTGGCCCTTCAGTCTTTTGCCACTTAGGTGGCAGGGAAAGTGGTGCAGGTCAGAACAGACAGTACAACCACCATATACTACATAAACAAGCAAGGGGGCACAGTGTCAACCCCACTTTGCACAGAAGCTATACAAATTTGGACATTTGCATGCTCTCTAAATGTGTCCCTTTCAGCTGTTCATCTCTCAGGCAAGGACAATGTCCTGGCGGATGCCCTCAGCAGGATAAGCCAGAATCATCACGAATAGTCACTGAACAGACAGGTCTTACAGACCATGTTCAGGAGGTGGGGCACCCCAGAAGTGGATTTGCTTACAGCCCCAGACAATTGCCAGCTCCCAGAGTATTGCTGCAGACCCCCCAGCAGGGGCACAATTCCTTTGGATGCACTTCTGTTAGACTGGACAGGGAAATTCCTGTATGCTTTCCCTCCATTCTCTCTACTGCTGAAAGTATTGAACAAGCTCAGGCTTCAACCAGCCTCAGTGATTCTCATTGCCCCAGACTGGGCCAGGCAGCTTTGGTACTCCATACTCCTGTCAGTGTCAGTAGCCAAGCCAGTCAGTCTTCCCAGGAGGTACAACCTGTTGACCTCCTCTCAGGGCAGAATCATGTACCCCAACTTACTATCCCTCAGGCTCAAAGCATGGCTCTTGAGGACCTAGAGTATGCAGACTTGCACCTTTCAGAAGGGGTTATGGACATACTGAGAGTTTCCAGAAAACCCTCCACTAAGAAAACATATGCCTCTAAATGGAAAAGGTTTTCTTTTTTGGTGCCAGGGCAGAGGCCTGAATCATTCTCAAGCTAACATTTCTATTGTCTTGGATTGTATGGCTCATTTGCACTCCACAGGTTTAACTATTTCCACTCTGAGGGTGCATTTAGCAGCTGTTTCAGCTTATTTATCAGCAGTTTTATCAGCAGTTAAAGCTTCTTCCTCCTCCTCCTCCTCCTCGGTTTCAAAGCCAGTGTTCAAAAAGTTCTTTAAAGGGCTGCTACATTTACACCCACCACACAGGGAGCCCACTCCCATGTGGGATCTGAATATTTGAATTGCTCAGCTCATGCAACCTCTGTTTGAACCCATGTCATCAGCAGATCTCAAATATGTGACTTGGAAAACTGTATTTCTGGTTGCCATTATCTCTGCCAGTGATCAGTGAAGTCCAGGCATTATCCACAGAGCCAGGGTATATCGCAGTTCATAGGGACATGGTAGTCCTGAGAACTAACAAAGTTTTTGCCTAAGGTGGTATTAGATTTACACCTTAAGCAGTCGATTACCTTGCCAGTCTTCTTTACAGACCATTCTACTTCAGGTGAACGTAGATTGCACAGCCTCGATGTAAAAAGGGCAGTCCGCTACTATCTTGACCGCACAAAGGGTCACAGACAGAACCGAACCCAGCTCTTCCTTACCTTTGGGGAGGTGGGGAAAGGAAAACCTGCCACAAAATGATCCATTGCCAGATGGATCGTAGCCTGTATCCAGTTCTGTTATAGCAAGGTAGGTAAGGAACCACCTGCAGGTCTTAGGGCCCATTCAACTAGGGGTACTGCAGCCTCTCTAGCAGCTGCTAGGGATATCCCCCTAGTAGATATCTGCAAAGCTGCAACTTGGAAGACAGTCCACACATTTACAAAGCATTATTGTTTGGACGTCCAAGCCAGAGGTAATGCCAGGTATGACACAGCAGTTCTGCAGAGCTTGTTTCCTAAATAGGTCAAAGACACTGCTTGGTAATCTGCATAAGTCAGAATACAGTAAGATGCCGGCCCGTTGGCACAGCGATAGTGATTCAGCTTGTGATGCCGGCAACCCGGGTTTGGGAACAGATCCAGGTTGCCGGAGGGCTGGCCTGGGGAGTAGGATCGAGCATCCCTGGACTGCTATCCTTCTCCGGGGGAAGGGGGTCTGAGTGTTCGGTGCAGTGGTGACACCCAGTGGAGGCAGGGTATTCCACTATGCACCGACGCCAAATAGGACCACCAGGGGCAGGGCGTACGTGGGCGTCATTGCACATCCCCCGCCCCTGCCTACAGGGGGAAAAAACACTGTGTCCCTGGCCGTCTCCATGAAGGCCAGCCCCCGGGCCTCGATTAGCCTCTGCCGTCGGCTCCCGGACTAGTTACTAGCGTCTCAGCGCTGGAAGGGCCACAGCGCTGAGACCCCCGCCCTCTGGGGGGCAAGCCAGGGGTGACTGGGGAGTGCAGGCAATAGGTGGAGGTGGAGGCGAGGGGGTCCATGATCAGGACGGACACGGACTGCTCGGGGGCACACAAAAAGTAATAAAAAAAAATAAAAGAATACAGTAAGATTTCTTGGGGTTTGAAGAAAAAAGTTACTCGCCTTAGTAATGTTGTTTCTTCTAAGGGAATCTTACTGTATTCTGAGCTCCCTCCCTTCCTCCCCTGCTGGAACCTGTGGTCACTGCATTACAGCTGTGCTATAGTTGTTGCAAACCTGGGGAGTATATACTGCTTCTGTTATTGCTGATGGGTGATCTAAATATGCCAGATGTTAACTGGAGTGCAGTTGCAGCAGCCACTTCGAAGAGTGGAGTTATTCTAGATGCCCTACAGGGGGCATGCCTTAGACAACTGGTATTGGAACCCACTCGAGAGGGAGCAGTCTTAGACCTAGTGTTCTCAAATGGAGATAGAGAGAGGATCACAGATGTAGAAGTGGGTAGCCATCTGGGAACTAGCGACCATCTAACAGTATGGTTCACAATAAACACAGCAATAGTCAAGCCATACAAAGGCACAAGTACTGGACTTTAGGAGGGCTGACTTTGCCAAAATGGGTGACTGCCTAAGGAATGCACTAGCAAATGGGCAGGAAGGAGGGGTGGAAGAACAATGGGGAATAATAAAAACTGCCATCACAGAGGTAACAAGCCTTTGTTTGAAGCAAATAAACAAAACAATGTAAGAAACCACTATGGTTCTCAAAGGAAGTGGCAGTGAAGGTTCAAGAGAAAGAAAGCATTCAGGAAGTACAAGGAATCACAGAAGGAGCAGGACAAAGAATTATATCAGTTAAAGCAAAAGGAAGCTGGGCAGGCAGTCAGAACAGCAAAGGCCCAAACCGAGGAAAAGATGGCCAACTCAGTTAAGAAGGGGGATAAAACCTTTTATAGGTACATCAGGGAGCAAAGGAAGACAGGGAGGGATAGTGAGGCTTAATAAAGGGGAGGCGGTGGGCAGAGGGTGACTGTGAAAAGGCAGAGATACTAAACAAATATTTTTGCTCAGTATTTACAAATGAAGAGGGGGAGGTACCTAAAACAAACAATAGAAACACTCTGGATAAAGAAGTTGATACCAGCCCATTTACAAAAGAAAGGGTTCTGAAATAACTCTTAAAACTGAAGGTGGACAAAGCAGTGTGGCCTGATGGGATTCATCCCAGAATTCTAAAAGAGCTAAGGGTAGAACTAGTGACACCACTGACTACCCTCTTTAACAAATCATGGGAGGATGGAGTGGTACCCGAGGACTGGAGGAGGGCAGATGTGATTCCTCTTCACAAAAGTGGGAGCAGGGCAGAAGCAGGAAACTACAGACCTGTTAGTTTAACCTCAGTGATAGGGAAAATGATGGAATCACTTCTGAAGGAAAGAACTGTCGAGTATCTAGAGGGCAGAGGGGGAACAGGACCCAAGGCAGCATGGATTCACAGCGGGAAGGTCATGCCAGACGAATCTGATAGATTTCTTTGACTGGGTGACCAAAGTAGTAGATCAGGGAGGGGCTGTGGACATGGCCTATCTAGACTTTAGCAAGGCATTTGACACAGTCCCACACAAAAGATTAATATACAAGTTAGCCAGCCTTGGAGTGGGTCCCAAGATGACAGCCTGGGTAAAGAATTGGCTGGAGAATAGGACACAGAGTAATAGTAAATGGAGTCCACTCTGAAGAAAGGGGGGTTACTAGTGGGGTACCGCAGGGTTCAGTATTAGGACTGGTCCTCTTCAATGTCTTTAAGCGACATTGCAGAGGGACTGGAAGGAAAAGTATGTCTCTTTGCAGATGACACAAAGATCTGCAACAGAGTTGATGCGCAAGGTGGGATGGAAAGGAAGAGAAGGGACTTGGCAAGGTTAGAGGAATGGTCAAATGTATGGCAACTTAGATTCAATGCTAAGAAGTGCAAGGTAATGCACCTGGAAACAAAAACCCAGGGGAAGAGTATACAATGGGGGGTGAGATACTAACAGCAAAAATGGAAAGGGACCTGGGGTAGTCATATCAGATGACCTGAAGGTGGGCAAGCAATGTGAGAGGGCAGTAAGGAGGGCTGGGGGGATACTGGGATGCATAGGGAGAGGCATCACCAGTAGAAAACAGGAAGTTGTTATCCCTCTGTACAGACAGCTGGTGAGACCCCATCTGGAGACCCAATCTCTGCAAAGACATAGACAGGATGGAAGCTGTCCAGAGGAGGGCAGCTAAAATGGTGCAGGGTCTGCACCGGAAGACATATGAAGAGACTTAAGGAGCTTAATATGTATAGCCTCGAGGAAAGGAGGGAGAGGGGGGACATGATAGAAACTTTCAAGTACCTCAAGGGAATCAACAAAGTCCAAGAGGGTAGCATCTTTCAAAAAGAGGTGTGCAAGAACAAGGGGCACAATTTGAAGATGGGGGAGCTCAGAGGTAATGTAAGGAAGTATTTTTTCACAGAGAGGGTTGTGGATGCATGGAACGGCCTTCCGGAGGAGGTTGTGGAGTCAAAAACAGTGGTGGAATTCAAGCATGCATGGGACAGTCATAAGGCAATTCTAGGGGGTTGGGGTAGAAGGAAGTAGGCTGCTGGTTAACTAGGATCTGCAGCTTATCCATTAGGTAGGGAAATGGGCAGACTGGGTGGGCCAAGCGGTCCTTATCTGCCGTCAAATTCTATGTTTCTATGTATTTATTGGGCATCTGTGACTTGAGTCTTCAAGGATGCCAGGGTTTTTTCTTTTCTTTTTTTTTTTGGTTTTTTTTTGTGTATTGGAAAGAAGGGTAATTCCCAAATATTTTTCACCTGCCATTTCTGGTTCAGGGAGGGTTCTGTGGTGGTTAGTATTATTATTATTATTGTTGTTGTTATTACTGTTATTGTTATTACTATCTTTCCATTAGTTGGAAACTGCTTAGTGCATGCTTCGTAAGAATCTGATGGTTGGAGGTTGTTTACTAGGGACTGTGGTTTGAAAACCGAGCTTGTGTCTAGCATTCCATCATTTGCATAGGTTCTAGTAACCATTTTGGCTCCGGGGCAGTCCTATGGTGAGACCTTACTGCATAAGTCAGAATACAGTAAGATTCCCTTAGAAGAAACAATATTACTAAGGTGAGTTATTTTTTTCTTTGTTGGTCACTCTGAACCTGACTATTTCATCCTTGGAGCAGAACATGTGGTTCTGCTCTGCAGACTTTTTTTCTTGTGTTTTTTTTTTAACCAGGAAAGATGCACTAAGCTGAAAGCTTGTTTACAGGTGCGACCTGGGAGCACAAGGAAGTTAAGTGACTTGCTCAGGGTGTCACAGTATGCAAGTGGGGGGCTGTGGGATTCAGACCCAGGTCCCCAGATTTGCAGCTCAGAGCCTTAAACCACTGCGCTATATTGACTTCCAGGATGCATTTTTCCACATTCCTGTCTGTTGATCCCACTGCATGTACCTCTGGTTCTTTGTGGAGGGGGTTCTGTGCCAGTTCCAGATCATGCCCCTTGACCTTTCCTCAGCACCTCAGGTCTTCACCAAATGTATGGCAGTGGTGGCGGCCCACCTGCGGTGTCTCAGGGTCAGAGTGTATCCCTGTCTGGATGACTGGTTGTTGAATGGTTCCACCAGGGAAGTCATGGAGAGATGTGGCTCTCCAGACTTGTCGAGACTTGGGCCTGTTGGTCAACCCAGACAAGTTCAAACTGGTACCAGAGCAGGTGATCAAGTTCATTGGGGCAGAACTAGACTCCCTGCGAGCCAAGGCCCACCTCCCTGTTTACTGGGCACTGGATCTTATCTCCTTTACCTGATCATTTCAGGTTGGGCTCTCGTGCCCTGCCCAGGATTTCCTGCGACTGCTGGGGTACATGGCATCCTGCACCAGCATGGTCTGCTGGGCCCCCTGGCAGATACGCCACCTTCAGTGGGAGTTGGGCCGTCAGTGGTCCCAGTGCCTAGGCCACTTGGACCAGCTAGTCATAGTGATCCAGCCAGTGTGGGATGCCATGCAGTGGTATCTAGTCCCAGAAAACCTGGAGGACAGAATCCTGTTTGTCCGCCCAGAACCAACTGTCTCACTCGTAATGGACACATCTCGGGTGGGGAGCACACCTCGGAGACCACAGACCACATGGGTTCCGGTCACCTGGGGAGTCCCATCACCACTTAAAACCTACTGGAACTCTATGCAGTGCATTTGGCTTTGGCGGAATTTGCTCCACTGGTCAAGGGTCAAATCATGCAGGTCGAGATGGAGAGCAGGCAGGGTGGAACTCATCTCCCTCCCTCTGTGTTGGGAGGCACTTCTCAACTGAAACACTTGTGTGCCGCTTGGATGCGGATCCCCTGACAATCCATGTCGCTGGAGAGAACAATCAGCTGGTGGATGCTCTCAGCTGGGTAGGAAAGATGTCACACCAGTGGTCCCTGCATCAGGAGATGGTGAACCACTTGTTCTTCCTGTGGAGCATGCCCTTGGTGGACCTATTTGCCTTCTTGGAGAATGCCAAACTGAGGCTATTTTGTCTGTCCCCCTCAGTCTCTCACTGCTGAGGGATGCCTTCCTGAGGCTCTGCACCCCAAGCTTTCTGTATGCCTTTCTTCCTTTCACCTGATCCACATGGTGGTGGTTAGGGCCCGGAAGGATAAGGCATGGATGATCTTGATAGCTCCAGACTGGCCACAGCAGTTCTGGTACCCGAATCGCCTCAGCAGCAGGCCTCCGTGGAGACTGCCTGTCCGCGCAGACCTGTTGACCAGTCATCAGGGGATGGTCCTGCACCTGGACCTTCAGTCCCTGAACCTCACATCCTGGTTCGTGAGTGGCTAGAGTTCCAGGCCTTTGGTCCTTTCAGGATGTTCTCTACATTGTGGAGGCCTCCAAGAAAGAGTCGACTCACAGATGCTATGCCTTCAAATGGAAGAGATTTTCCATTTTGTGTCAGGGCAAGAGGCTGGATCTCCTTATTTGTCCTCTGGCTAGCATCCTAGACTACCTCTGGTCCCTTTCCCAGCCTGGACTGTGGGCGACGACCCTCAAGGTGCACTTGGCAGCCATCTCTGCTTACCAGGTGTGGGCTGGTAAGCCGATGGTGGTCCAGGAAAAGGTAGTCGGTCTCTTTTTCAAAAGCCTGGACCCCACTTGTCCCCTTCAGTGCATGGGCCACCTCAGTTTTGGAACTTATTGCTGGTATTGGCAGTGCTCAATGGGTAAGCCTTTTGAGCCAATGCACAGGTGTAAGATGTCACACCTGTCATGAAGACGTTCTTCCTGGTGGCCATTATGTCAGTCAGAAGGATTGAGGAGCTCCAGGCCCTCGCGGTAGAGTTTTCTTGCCTGATTTTCTACAGGGACAAAGTTTTTCTTCATCCCAGCTTGAAGTTCCTCCCAAAGGTGGTATTGGAGTTTCACCTTAACCAGGTGATTAACTTACTGGTGTACATCAGCCCATCTTTGGAAGCCAACTGTAGGCTTCATACCCTGGACCTGCGGAGGGCGCTCTCCTGCTACATGGAGTGCACAGCTGGAGTTTGGGGGACAGGCTTGCCAGCTGTTTCTCACATACGCTAAAGCAGCAACTGGCAGACCATCAACAAAGTGGACGAGTGGCAGGTGGATTACATCTTGCATCAACCTCTGCTATAGATTTAGGGCTTAGTGCTCATTCCACCAGACAGACCGCTGCCTGGTTGGCTGCTTCTGGGGATGTTTCTATCCAGGAGATCTGCAGGGCTGTTACCTGGAAATCTGGACACACCAATTCCCAGCTGCTACATTGACCCGTGGTCATGCTGGGATGCAGATTTTGGGACCTTGGTTCTTCAGGTTTATTTCACCAAGGAAGGGCACATGTCTTGTCCTCTTCTCATAGAGAACTCCTAGGAGTCTGCCAGAGTGTGGATAAGTGAACCATATCCACGCCCCTAGAAGAATAGGTTACTCACTTGTAATCATAGTTCTAGGAGTATATATGCCACTCCTAGAACTACAGTTACAGGTGAGTAACCTTTTCTTAGGTAATGTGTTTGCAATTATAAAATCTACAAGGATGACTCTTGTTCCATTTGTATGTGCTGTTTGGGCTTTTCTCACAGTGTAAGGACTTGAGATTTGCCAGTGTTTCAACCAGGCTACAGGACGATGCTGTTGGAAGGCTCTAGGAAACTTACCGGTATGTGTTCAAAAAAATGCTAAAAGCTGGCTCATTGCTGCCCAAACACCAGTTGTCAAAGTCAGAAGGCATAGACCAGGAAAGGGCATCATCTTGGGCCTCCTCATCGTTCTGCCATAAACATAAACATAAAGGCATAGACAAGTCTGCTTGTATGCCTCCCCACAGGCTGTGGTTGGGGTAAATCGGGTACGGGCGGCACGATTTCACCTCACTTGGGGGAACACACCAAGGATGCCCCCCGTCACCCTGCTATTTGCACTTTGCATCGAACCGATGGCAATAGCGATTAGACACAACAGTATACAAGGGATATCCACAAGGGAGAGATCGCATACATTTTCTCTGTATGCAGTTGATTCCCTTTTCTTTATTACCTCCCCACATACGTCACTCTCCACCTTAACACAGGAACTAAAAGAGTATGGTGGTATCTTGGGCTATAAAATCAACTACAACCAGTCAGAGCCAGAGGCGATTATTTTGGGAGGTCCCCTGCCCCGGGGTGTCCTAAGGAACTTTCCCTTTAGATGGGCCCTGAACAACATAGTTCCCCTCTTTGTTTAAACTAAAGTTCGAGAAGCTGTGGTCGGAGATCGGGTCGGATGTTTCCCCTTGGGAGCTGCTTCCTCTCTCGTTGGCTGGGAGGGTAGATACCCTAAAAATGAATATCCTCCCCTGTTTTTTTTACTCTTATTTCAGGCTGTTCCCATCCACATTCCAGAGTTATTCTGGAAAAAGGTAAATTCCACCCTCATGTCCTTTGTGTGGCAGAAAGGGAGGCACAGAATCAAAAAGAAACTCCTGACCCAGTCCAGAGAAAGAGGAGGGCTGGCACTACCAGACTTAAAATTATAGTACTTGTTGGCATAACTGGCCCTGGTGATTTTTTTTGGGTCAAACAGAGTAAGGAGACAGGTTGGAGGGAGATTGAGGCACACCAATCGTTTCCATTTTCACTCCAGTACCCAAGCAACAAAATTCAATCAATCAATAAATATACTACCACACGCCCCTCTCAACTCCAAAGTATGGAAAGGAATAACAATCCCCTGGACCCACCATACCCTCAAGATAGAAATTAAAGCCAGATATCTGACACAGACTCCAGAAGGTGTGGGCCCTCTTACATGCATCATAGGCAGTCCTGACTTCTTGCCCCCGACTGACCCAAGCTTTGTCAGGTGGAATAGGCCGTCACTAGCTTGATACCAGTTTTTAATAAGTAATCACGTTGTAGTGTCCTTTAAAGACCTCCAAGACAAGTATAACCTCCCTCAGACAGATTTCCATATATTTCTGCAAGTAAGACACTACATCCAATCCCAAGACCTAGTACCAAAATTCGACAGAGATCTGACAGCTCTAGAACAATTCTTATACTGGGCAGTCAGACTAAAGGACAGGGGAAGACCAATTTCAGGAGCCTACAAAGTATTAAGAGGAACAGAGAACCCTGACCTGGGCAAAATCAGGGAAAACTGGGAAATTGTGATAGGTTTGACCATTGCAGAAGAGACCTGAAACCAGTCTTGTGAGAAAGGGTGGAGTGTGATGGCCTCTTCTGGGTGGAGAGTTTCAAGTGGAAATATATGGTACGATTTTTCCACACGCCCATGATAACCAAACATTTTAAACAGGGGAACTTGGATGTGCAAAAACTGTAGTGTACTGTGCTCACCGACCTGGGCAGGGTGCTGTCGCAGGGCTGCCGCCTCCGAACAATGAACAAACGTGACAGCACTCCAGAGCAAGGAGTTATGTTATAACTACAATGAAGGTTCTTGGAAAAGAGATGTTTGTGTCAGAACAAAAGTTTTATTCGGAGCAACTTCCCATCAAAAACACAGTGAAATTAAGCGATACGTCCATCTCACCAGCTGCCCCGGCGCTTCGCCATGTAAGGCTTCATCAGGGGGCGGGTAGTTGGTTATGGTCTGCCCCTTAAATACAGTTAATTCTATGACATCATAATTATTCAGTTATATAACTGTGATGGAGATCCTGCCACTCTTGAGGACTGACTTTTCTTAAATTTGTTGCAACAGTTCTTCTGTTTCTTAGCCTAATCTATCCTTTACAGTTTCTTGTCCATAAGGTTGGCCACCTATGGGCATCCCCTTCCCTTTCTTGACTGTGCTATAGTGTACTCTTTAATTTTCCTTTTCCCTCTCAGGTCCTCGTACAGGGAGGTTATTGTGGTGACCTCCGAGCTTATGTAAAACAACAGACTGTGGTTATCGTTATTGGATTTAGTATGCAGTAACACTATGTCATAAAATACTTTGATGTATATACCTTATGTTTATGAAACCTGTAAATGTTGAAAATACCATGGCATTAGGTGTTTTTGGTAATGATAAAAAGTACTAGGTGACTGTATTATAGAAATTGAGTTGGTTGTGTTAAATGCATGCAAATTGGTACCATGCATTCCTGCTGTAAACTCAGCCAATCTGAAATGTCATGGTGATTTGCATATGTCCCATGATGTTTTGCATTATGTAAGTATGTGTGATGTTGTGTTTCTTTGAAACTTGGCTTATTGCCAATGCCCTTTGGGGAAACCCTTGTTTCAGTGCTTCTGCACTGAAGTTCTTTGTCTGTAGCTTGTTTTGAGTTTTTCCTTTTTGAGCTCCGACCACCCAAGCAAACAAGGCAACCATAGGGATGAAGGGTTTTCACTGAAAAGTTTAGATCAGCAGATCAGTGAGTCAGTAGGTGCTGACAAGTGCAGAGGAAGGACATGTATAGTCTGTTGCTGCAAACTGATGTGTTGAAGTAAGAATATGCCATTGCTGAAGGTTATCTCTTGTATTTTGAATGAACATTGCATAGACGTGTGTTGAAACTGAAGTTTGGCGTCTGGTCCATCTGTTATCCCATAACTCTTTCACAATAACCAAATTCCACATTTTAGCTTTATCATAGCATTTCTTTTTGGCATTTCATATTCAGTAAAATAAAATCTTCATCTCTCATTCATTCTAAGAAAAGGGATAGACTTCTACACTGTAGTGGTAAATAAAAAAGATTTCTAACAAAAACAATTGTTTAAAAATTATAAAATAATAACAAAAGAAATCCATCATAGAGCTAGCTAATAAAAGTAGGTTATTCTGCCTCATAAAAAGTAACCATAAAACTTCTTAATACTTAAATTAGCAAACCATAACTTATTAGAAATTTCCTCAAAAGCGTATATACAGTAGCAGCCTCATAAACCTACATACAGAAGCAGCTCAAAATGATGTAACGGTAAATAACACTAGTGTGAGAATCATTCTAAAGTAATATTGTGCTTTCATAAATTTGTACAATAAAGATTATTGCTAGGGTCTCAGCTTCATTTTAGCAACTTTCTATCCGTGTCTGTGCATTTATAGATAACAAAAATGTTTAGATTCAAAGGACATTCAAAGTATACTCTAACCTTTTTTTACCCATTTACTTGTTTATATCTTACAGGGGGGACCTGGGAGCTAATCCACAAAGCCAAATTTGTGCAGCTGTACTTATGTGGTGTGCAGTATGTCCTGCGCTCTCCATAATGGTTACACTGCAAAAAATAAAAAAATATAATGGCGAAAGTATTATTGCTTAACAGAGATGCCTTTTTAACACCAGCTATGACAGATGCAAGTAATGACCAAAATCAGATTAACTTTGCAATTAAATTCAATCCCATAGCAGGTCAGCTAGGAAATATTATAACTAAATTTTGGCCTGTACTTCTGAGTAACAAAACACTTGCATCATATATAGGAATTAAACCTAGAGTATCATTCAGGAGAGGCAAGAATTTGAGAGATGAATTGGTTCAAAGTCAGTTTTCTTGAAATGTAGCAGATTCGATGCAGACGTGGCTCCCTGTCAAACCAAATGGCATGTTTAAATGTGGGCATTGTAACATATGCCCTCGTTGTGAGCAAGAAAAAACCTTTGTAGCCAAAACCAATGGTAGAACAGTGAGAATTCAACAGTTTATCTCGTGTGTTACCACTTTTACGGTTTATGCACTTTGATGTGACTGTCCTAGTAGATCATTTGTAGGCAGAACTGTCTGCCAGCTCAAGGTGAGAATTCAGGAACACGTCAGATGTAAAGAACTGCTTAATTGATAGCCCAGTCGCCATACACTTTGCTGAAAGTCACAATTCTGACCCAAAATGTCTCAGATTCACTGGTTTGGAAAATGTGAAAGTAGGAAATAGAGGTGGGGTAGATTAAATAAACTATTCCAAAAGGAGACCTATTGGATTTTTTCACTTGAAGCTTTGGTTCCAGAAGGCTTGAATCAAGAAATAGATTTTAAGCCCTATATATATAAAAATCTGTATCAAGTTCTGTTCCCCCCAGTTCTCCTCTGTATGAGCCACAGCCTTTCTGGAATTCCATTCACATCTGTAAAAAAAAAAAATGATGTATTTTTATATTTTAGTGCTTAGCCATTTTGACACCCCCCCATACACAACTTAGATTTATGGATATAGGAATTTATTTTTTCCTTGAACATGATATGCGCTTATCCTTCATTGAAATGTTACTTTGTTTTTGTTGCAAAATCTTTGATTTGTGCCATTAACGTATATATATCTTTTTTTATTATTTTTTTGAGGTGTAGCCATTATGGAGAGCGCAGGACCTCCTGCATACCACATAAGTACCACTGCGCAGATTTGGCTTTGTTGTTTAGCTCCCAGATCCCCCCCCGTAAGGTATAAACAAGTAAATGAGTGAAAAAGTTAAAAAGAGTATACATTGAGTGTCCTTTGGATCTAAACATTTTTGTTATCTATAAATGCCCAGACACAAATAGAAAGTTGCTAAAATGAAGCTGAGAACCTAGCAATAATCTTTATTGTACAGATTTATGAAAGCACAATATTAATTTAGAGTGGTTCTCACACTAATGTTATTTACCGTTACATCATTTTGAGCTGCTATGTAGGTTTTTGAGGACATTTCTAACAAGTTGTGGTTTGCTAATTGAAGTATTAATACGTTTTATGATTACTTTTGATGAGGCAGAATAACCTACTCTTATTAGTTAACTCTGTGATGGACTTCTTTTGTTATTCAGTATTTTATGTTTTGTAAGCAACTGTTTTTGTTAGAAATCTTTTTTCAAACAACATGAAGTCTTATTGTATTCTGACAGTATGCAGTTAGCCCAAGCACTTGAACTGCCCCGGAGAGGAAAGAGTTAACTATGTGCAGCAGCATAGAATGGTGAGCTCGAGCTCTGTTTTCAAACCTCTTTCTCTGGTACTTCTCAGTGTAACCATTAGATTCTTTACTCTGCCTAACAGTGTAGTCTCTCTGGAGATTTCTCCTCTGCTCAGTTCGGTAGCGTTTAAAAAGCGTTTTTGTTTAACCGATTTATTATTTTTCAGATTTCCTGCCTTTGTCTACGGTACAGGTAGTGTGGTAGATGGGTGGTGACTTAATTTTACTTATTTTCTGTGGAAATTGTTTTTTCATCTGTTGGTCCAATTGGGAACCAACCCTGTGTGTATGTTTGTGATTTTTCTGGGATTTAGTGTGGTGTTCCGGTCGGTCCCTATCGGTTTAAAAAAAAAAAAAAAATTAAGTTAAAAAAAGTTTTTTTTTTTTTTTCCCCACAGCCTGTAACACGGTTAGTAACTGATAGGGGATTTACTACCTGGCTTAAAAGCTGTTAAGAGTAATTTGTTAGTGGCCATGTCTGAGAAACCCAAGGAAAAAAATGGTCCCACTGGGTTTCAACACTGTACTGTGTGTGGGGAGGCCTTTGCCAAGGCTGACCCCTACCTCATCTGTGTTTACTGTCTGGGGTTTGACCTCAAAACAGACCGTCAGATTTGCAAGAATTTTCCTAAAGCCACTCTAGAAAAAAGGTTGAGTAGGTTGAAGGAAAGGGAGGCTGAAAAGTCTGTAGATCCGGATGGCCAACCTGGTTCGGTTGCAGCAGAACCTGAGGAGGTGACCACTGACCTGGGCAGTACCTCCTCGGGCAAAAATGAGGTCCGACTCTGAGGGGTTGGTTCTGGCGAAAAGGAAAAGAAAGTCGGCCTGTTCAGATCCAGCACCGCATACTCCAACCGCTGACGAAATAGCCAAAGCGATTAGTATAGTTCAGTTGCTTCACCCAGTTCCGTCCGAATCAGTGCCGCCGGTTAGGTGGTTGGTTCAGTCTGATCCGACTCCATCGGATTACGATCCAGCTGCTTACTATTATGTGGAATGGGAGGGAGACGAAGAGTATCCCGAGGATGAAGATGAAGATAATGATTTTGAAGGTCTGGATGTGCCCATTGAACTGGACATATCCCCAGACAGACCCCTTCCCCAGGCTTTCTGAGTCCCCCTCCCACTTCTTGTTTTACAAGAAGGTGGCTGAAACCCTCCAGCTCCCAATGGTGGAAGCTGCTGAGGAGGAGGAAGAGCCTGATTTTGTTGAGATGATGGACATCCCAGAGTCCAAAAGATTGTCTGTCCCTCTTCACAAGTCTTTCGGGAAACAGACAAAAAAGATACTGCAAACTTCTAACTCCTTACTTCCCGTAGATAAAAGAAGGGACAGGAGGTACATGTTATCAGGCTCAGGTACAGAGTTTTTATATAGTCATTGCAGCCATGTTGGGGTAGTAAAGGCTGCAGTTTGTGACAGGGCTGATATTCCTTTGGCTTCACACCCCCCAGACAAAGACTCCAGGAAGGTGTATGCCATTGGCAACAAAAAAGTATTTGGCATCCTTTTTGGGACTAAGGCAGGCTAACTGTATGGTCTAAACAGCCAGGTACCAGAAATCCAGGTGGGATACGGTTCTGGAGCTGGCTAAACAGGCCTCCCCCCAGCTAGCCAAAGAGCTGGAGGAGGTGGCTGCTGATAGAATTGAGGCATCCAAGGTACAATTACATGCTGCTGTAGACTCCAGTGATGTCGCATCAAGAGTCATGGCTACATCTGTGTCTCTCAGGAGACATGCTTGGCTCAGATGTACTAGCCTTCCGCAGAATACACAGGCTAAGGCCATGGATTTCCCTGTAGTGGGTAACACACTGTTTGGGGAGCAGACAGAGGCTTACATGAAGAAAATGGATGAGTACAGGACCACCTACAGGAGTGCACAGGCCAAAAGCAACAGTCTATGGGCAGGGGCAGGCCTTTCCACAGGCATTTTTACCAAGCTCAGGCTTCTTCTTCCTTCCCACAGAGGGAGTTCTTTCGAGGAAGAGGCAGGAGGGGGTTGAACAGGGCTGCATCCTCTTCCCAGTCCAAGGCTCCTGCCAAGCAGACACCCTGATGTGTCGGCCCGGGTCGACTCCCCCATTCCAGTAGGAGGCAGGCTGGCTTACTACTTCCAGGCCTGGAAGTCTGTTACCTCAGACAAGTGGGTCCTGGAGGTAGTAAGTTAGGGACTGGCCCTCAGTTTCAAAAGGTTCCCAAAAATGAGGGTCAGGTCCTTTCCACCTGCAACCATCTCAGAAACCATTGCTTTAGAATCAGAGGTTTCTACTCTATTGGCTCTCAGAGCTGTAGAGAGAGTTCCTACTCAGCAGAGGGGCAAAGGTCTGTACCCCAGATACTTTCTTACCCCGAAAAAGTCAGGGGAGTGGCGACCTATCCTAGACTTAAGGTATTTGAACAAACACATCACAAAACCAAAATTCAAAATGGTGACTCTGGAAATGATTCTTCCCTCTCTAAGGCCAGGGGATTGGCTAGCATCCCTGGACCTCAAGGATGCCTATTTCTGTATTCCTATCAGGTGCTCCCACAGAAAGTACCTCAGGTTCGAGTTGCCTTCAAGTCATTATCGGTTCAGGGCCATGCCCTTCGGCCTAACATCAGCTCCAAGGGTGTTTACAGAGTGCCTTGCAGTAGTGGTTGCTCTTCTCAGAAGGCAGGGTATATCCATCTTCCCCTACCTGGACGACTGGCTGATTGTAGGACAGTCCCCTGACCAGGTCAAGTCAGCTCTACAAATCACTCAAAACTTGCTCAGTTCTCTGAGGTTTCTCCTCAATCTTCCAAAGTCAGTTATTGAACCAGTACAGCTTCTTACTTTCATAGGAATAGAGTTGGATACTGTCCAGGCAAAGGCCTTCCTCCCATTAGCAAGGGTAAAAGCCCTTCCAGATCTCGCCTCTTTTGACCGCTGGTTTCTCATCCAGCAAGGCAGTTTCTTCAACTCCTAGGCCACGTGTCAGCTTCCACTGCAGTGGTACAACGAGCCAGGTTTCAGATGATGGACATTAATCAGTTCCACCTAAGGTCATTTTGGTCTCGGGGCGGACTCTCACCAAGTTGGTTCCAGTGACTCAGACTCTGGTCCAAGCTCTCCAGTGGTGGCTGGATCAGGACAATCTCGAACAGGGTGTCCCATTCCTTTCTCAAGTCCCATCAGTAGTCCTAGCCACAGATGCTTCCCTCCTAGGCTGGGGAGCCCATTTGGGAGCCCTCGCGGCTTAGGGGGTTTGGTCTCCACAAGAGTCTCTCCTTCATATCAATCTGCTGGAACTCAGGGCAGTCTTCCTGACCCTTCAGGCCTTCTCGGGCAGAGGCAAGGTGGTGCAGGTCAGGACAGACACCGACACCACCACCACCACAATGTAGTACATCAACAAGCAGGGAGGCACTCTGTGCACGGTCTTGTGCACAGAGGCCATGAAACTGTGGTCTCTACTGTATTCCTTTCAGGCTTCTCTGACGGCAGTTCAACTCCCAGGGTAGGACAATGTACTGGCAGATGCTCTGAGCAGAATTTTCTAGGGACATCACGAATGGTCCCTTGATCCTCCCATCCTAAATGTAATCTTCGACAGATGGGGCACTCCAGAGATGGCTCTCTTTGCAGCCCTGGACAATCACCAACTTCCTCTGTTCTGCTGCAGGCCTCCAGTCCTAGGGACTGTTCCTCTGGATGCTCTTATATTAGATTGGAAGGGCAGGTTCCTCTATGCCTTCCCTCCCTTCCCCTGTTGTTCAGAGCTCTAATCAAAACCAGATCTCAACCCTGTACAGTGATACTGGTGGCTCCAGATTGGGCCAGACAGCCTTGGTATCCTCTGCTGTTGTCTCTGGCAGTGTTACTTCCCCTGTATCTTCCCAAGAGACACAATCTCCTTACCTCCTCTCAGAGAAGAATTTGGTACCCCAATCTCCAGTCTCTCAACCTCAAAGCCTGGCTCTTGAAGAGTTAGAATATGCAGGCCTGCATCTTTCTCAGGGAGTTCTGGATATTTGAAGGTCTCCAGAAACCTTCCGCTAGAAAAACTTATAATTCCAAATGGAAAAGATTCAGCATTTGGTGTTCTCAGAAGGGCATTCTGCCTGATACTGAAGACATTGCTACAGCCTTAGATTATCTGGTTCACCTTAATAGTCTAGGCCTTAGGCCTGCAACTCTGAAGGTTCACCTAGCAGCTGTGTCCGCGTTCCTTTCGGCAGGGAAGGGTTCTTCCCTGGCATCTTATCCTGCTTTCAGTAAGTTCTTCAAAGGTCTGGTTCATATCAGTCCTCCCTGTAGAGAGCCTACTCCGGCTTGGGATCTGAATGTCTGCATTGCTCAGCTTATGCAGCCACCCTTTGAACCTCTGACTTTGGCTGAGCTTCAATACTTGACCTGGAAAACTGTGTTCCTGGTAGCTATTACTTCTGCCAGGTGGATTAGTGAATTACAGTCCCTGTCAGTTGAACCTCACTTCGTCCCCTTCCATAGGGATAAGGTGGTCCTGAGAACTAATAGGAGGTTCTTACCCAAAGTGGTGTCAGATTTTCATCTGAACCAGTCTGTGTGTCTGCCTGTGTTTTTCACTGACCACTCATCTTCAGGGGAAAGAAGGTCACACAGTCTGGATGTTAAAAGGGCACTTAGCTACTACATAGAACAAACTAAGGCACACAGAAATGACTGTCTTCAATTATTTCTCACTTATGCTGAAGTGGGGAAAGGTAAGCCTGCTACTAAAATAACTATTGCCAGGTGGATTGTCTCTTGTATACAGTTCTGCTATGACAAATTGGGCAAAGCATCCCCTTCAGGCTTGAGGGCTCACTCAACTAGGGTACAGCTGCTTCTCTGGCTGCTGCCAGAGATACACCCTTGCTAGAAATCTGTAAAGCAGCCACCTGGAAACAGTCCATACATTCACCAAGCATTACTCTCTGGACATTCAGGCTAGGAGTGATGCTAGGTTTGGTACAGCAGTACTACAAAGCCTGTTCGCAAAGTAGGTTCTGCATTCCCTCCTCCTGGGGGAACTGCTTGGTAGTCTGCAGATTGTCAGAATACAGCAAGACTTCATGTTTGAAGAAAAAATTACTCACCTTAGTAATTTTGTTTTTTCTAATGGAGTCTTGCTGTATTCTGACCTCCCTCCCTGCCTCCCCTCTCAGAACCTAGTTTTTGGGAAATGGGCTGGCAGGTACAGTGTTGCACCTCAGGGGTGTGCCTTGTACCCTCCCTCTTAATGGTGGGGTAGTTGTTTTATTGTTGTTTTTATGTTGAATATATATATTGTCACTACCTTTTTTTCTTGGCTTCTCAAGATTTTTGGACCCAGGTTGTTTACTTTTGGGCTTTTTTTTTTTTTTGTTGCCTTTTTTTTTTTTTTTTTTTTTTTTTTTAGTACTGTTTTTACCTTGTGGCTCTCGGTCTGCCTCTTTACCTCCTGGCATCTGCCTGTCTCCGGCTGTCCGGCTCTGTCCCGGCCCTATTGAAGCCCCCCACCATCTACCCCCAGGGCTTGGCCCCCGCAGTGGGCAGCAGGGAGTCCGCCCCCCCACTTCCCACCGACACAGGATCCAGTATCTAGGCGGTGATGCCCCCAAGGCCAGCCAGCTCCTCAGACGGCCATCAAGCCGCTGCAACAGAGTGCCACACTTTCCCTTTTTCTCAGATGTGGGCTGGGGTGTGCAATGACGCCAGTGGAAGGGAGCACGCTTGCATCCGCATGCGCTCCTTCCCGGCGTCATACCCCAAGCTCACCCCTGTCTTGCAGTGCCAGCGCACTGCCCGCCGGTCTCCACCAGAGGTCACTGGAGTGCTGATGACTGGGGAACCCCCTTCCCCCGGAGAAGGAGAGCAGTTTACGGACGCTCAATCCCTCTCTTTCCCTGCCAACCCGAGTCTGTTCCCGAACCCAGGTCGCCAGTGTGGAGCGAGGTGTGGCGTCCACGCCTCAACCCTTAGTGCCACCGGGCCAGCCTCCTTTTAGCTTTTAAATAAAACAATTTCCATATTTAGTTAGTTTGCTTGTAAGAATCTGATGGTTACACTGAGAAGTACCAGAGACAGAGGTTTGAAAACAGAGCTCGAACTCAACGTTCTATGCTGCTGCATAGCGTTAACTCTTTCCTCTCTGGGGCAGTTCAAGTGCTGGAGCTAACTGCATACTGTTATAATACAGGAAGACTCCATTAGAAGAAACAACATTACTATGGTGAGTGTTTTTTTCCTTATTTACCACTACAGTGTAGAAGTCTCTAGCCCCTTACTTATAAGAATGAAAGATGAGGATTGTTCATTTATTGAATATGAAATGCCAAAAAGAAATGCTATAATAAAGCTGAAATGTGGAATTTGGTTATGTAACTGAATAATTATGATGTCATAGAATTAATTGTATTTAAGGGGCCGTCCATCACCAACTACCCACCCCCTGATGAAGCCTTACATGCTCTGGGGTAGCTGGTGAGATGGACGTACTATTTAATTTCACTGTGTTTTTGATGGGAAGTTGCTCCCCAAAAAACTTTTATTTTGACACAAACATCTATTTTCAAGAACCTTCATTGGAGTTATAACTTAACTCCTTGCTCTGGAGTGCTGTCACATTCTTGTTTGTTCATTGAACTTGGATCTGCGTTGGCTGGGATGTGGCAAAGTAGGGTCGCACTTCCACATTTTTTGGAAATGCCCAGTGATTACTGATTTTTGGTCGAAAGTCCACAATGAACTTAGTGGGTTATGGCAGGCTCATGTACCTTTTGAGTTTGGCTCTCTGATACCAGGGTTCAGGGTGCCAGGTATTGGGAACTTTGGAAATCAAAGCTAAGGGTCGCAGAGTATGCAGGTGAGAACTGATGGGATTCAAATCCAGGTTTGCAGCTCAGTGCCCTTAACCTCTGCGTTCTACTGCCTATATAGATTCTACCAGGGCTACAGCCTCTGACATTTCCATTAAGAGGTATTCTTGTCTCAGAGTTGCTGGCTTTGCCACTGATGTACAACAGGTGATCCAGACTGTTTGGTTATGATGTCAGAGAAGCCCTACATGGCTTTCAGACTTCTGGAATGACTTTACGGTCTGTTAATTCCCTACATCCCACTCCCAGTAGAGGTCATATTAGGGGCTCTTTTTGTAGGCCTTCTGCCTGGGATAATCATGTCTGCCATCAACAAGGCTGTGGCAGAGGTGGTGGTGGTCCCCTCCTGGGTCCCCCTCCCCGGTGCCTATGTTAAAGCACCTAAAGGAGTCATCAGTCGCCCCCCCGGTTGCATCTCACTTTCTTCCTTCTCTTCCCCCATCTCTGGTGTTACCTCCAGGGGTGAGTGTTGGGGGCAGGATCTCCCAGCATCTGAAACAGTGTCAGGAGATCACTACAGATGAGTGGGTTCTGGAGATAATTGCAAGGGGACATTTCATTTTTTCTTCATATAATACCATTTTTAGGCAGAGCACATTTTCAAATGGTTTAGTGTCAGGGAGACAACAAAAACAGGTGTTACAGAGATTAGTGCAATACAGCTTCAGTAAGAAGACCAGTAACGATACAAAGTACAGTATAGTGAGGGACAAAAAAATAGTGCAATCTTAGCACTATACTTCATTGCAACTTTAAATACGGTGCAGCATCATACAAAAAAGGTTTCTTAAGTCATTCATTCACAGAAAAAGTGCCATAACATAGAATAACTCGGAGTGGACATGCTCTGGATCTGATAGAAATCTCTCCAGATCATCCTCCGCCTCCTTCCTTTTATCCTCCAGACCACTTTTCTTTTCTGAAGGAGGAGATTCAGACCCTGTTTCAGAAGTGCCATAGAACTGGTTCTTCCCTGAGAACTGAAGAAAGGGTTCTATTCCAGATACTTCCTAGGCCCAAAATGGACAGGAGATCTACAGCCTATGCTAGATCTCAGACTTCAACCTGTACATCGAATACAAAAAGTTTTGAATGTTGTCTCTGGGGACTGGCTTTGTTCACTGGACATGAAGGATGCATACCTTCATATAAAGATCAAGAAGTCCCACAGACAGTACCTCCACTTCAAAGTATTGCCCTTTGGCTTGTCTTCTGCGCTATGGGTCTTTACAAAATACTTTGTAGCAGTTACGGCAGCCTTTCGAAGGGAAAGTCTGTATGTTTTCCACTGTCTGGAAATGTCTGGATGACAAAGAAGATGGCAGTCACGCTGGCTGCCATCTGTGAGGAACCGGTTCTGTGACTTCTTTGCAGCTCTTCCACTGCTCCTATTAACCTTTCTGGGAGTTTTTAATATTCTGTGACTATTGCTGCGTCTGGAATAATTTTTAATTTGGTTTTAGTTGAAAGTAGGTAGGTAGGGCTAAGCTAATAGGTAGGGCCAGGCAGAGAGGAAGACGCAGGAGGTAACGTTATTATTTTGTAGCGTTTCAGTAGTGTTGTTTGTGCTATGGCGAAATTCATAAGGGGTTTTGAGTTCTGAGAGTTGGGTACTTTGTTAAAATCTCACCTTAAATGGAAGCTGTCTGGAGTGGTGGCTGGAACACCAAATTCAGGAGAAACATTCGAGTTGCCTGGAGTTGTTGGCCAGAACATCTGAGCTGCTCGCAGCTGTAGGCCTGAACATCTAAGAACACCAGAGGAGAGCAAAGACTGCAGCATTTGTGAAGGAGACATCGGAGGTGTGTGTCGATGATTGTTTGACGGGGAGCGTTTGGAGTAACTGAGAGGTGCGGTCAGGGGATTGCTGTTTTCATCCTGGGATGACTTGAGCCTCCTCCTCTGCAGGGGCGACTAGATCAGCAAGCTGTGCACAGATACTTTGGACTGAATTCATCTATTGGGCAAAACATCAAAGGAACACTGGTGCTGAGTGCCTGCAAGGAAGCTTCGTAGGTGTGTACTGGCAGACGTTTGAGGGTTGTTTGGGGTATTCGGAGGTGGGGTAGTGAATAAACAGTCTTCCTCCTGAAGACACCTGAATTTTCCTTCCTCTGCGGCGCCGACTAGATCACTAAGCTGTAGTAGCTAAAATTTCTGATTGAATCTACCCAGTAGCTGCACCAGTTCATATCAGGATCTTTAGACTTTTCTGGGTTTTCATCTCAAACACTGGTGAGAGCAGTGATTTTTTTTCCCTGCAGTCCTGTATGTGGTATGATGAGAGGGTAAGAAAACTGACTTTTGCTGCTTCTGGTAACTGAGTTTGGTGCTGGTGAGAGAAACACTAAACAATAAGGCGATATATTGACTTGGCCCGACTCTCGAATTTCCCCCTGGTGCTTTTACCATCCCAGTTGATGAAAAGAATGTTGTCTATTTAAAAAGCGGGGTGGTGGTGTGAGCACCGCTTTACTTTTCTTCTCTTTGGGGCATTATCCACTGCTAATTGTTTAGTGGGACTGAAGAGTTGGCTTCTGCTGGGACAGTTAAAGTGTGTGTTAGTGTAACCCCTAGATGGCGCTATCCCAGGGGCTACTACCCCTGCCTGATTTGCCACTAACAGGTTGAGGGGCCTGGATCCAATGGCGGGTGCCTCCACCCAGAGGTCAGGGTTTGCAATAGTTAAACTAACTTGGTCACAGCCCTCTGGGACACTGCAACCCCCCTTTCTTCCCACTAGTGGCCCACATAATATATCAGAATTACCTTCACAGTATACACTACCCCCAGGTCTGGTTCCGCACTGGGACCTCCTGTGAAATGAGATACAGTGCAACAATCACAGTACAGTACTTTAACATAGACAAATACCTCAGGCAGTATAACTTTGCTGAAACAAGCAGCTCTGATTTATTTAGGGGATATAACAAGGACAGGGGAAATCAGGTTAATTAGCTTATCACTTAATAATCTACCTATGGTTCTGTGCACAGGCCTATCCCTATCAGTTACTGTCCCTGGGTACCCAAGCCCTAGTGGCTAGTCCAAACCGTGGCAGCTGGTAGGGCCCTTTCACACAGAGAAAAGGAGAATTAAACAGTCAGCAGTACAGTAATTCCATTTGGATTTAATGTGGCAATTCAACAGGAAGCGACCCTGAATTAGTACTCACGACCTCCAAATAAGATAGGGTCCTTCAGTGTCAGCAGGGCTCACTTGAGGTACACAAACCTCTTCACACATCCATATAAAAGAAAGCACTATACCAGGCAGGCTGCATCTGTTCCCGATCGCAATTACTGCACAATACCCGGAGAACACACAGCAGATTCAGTTCCTGACAGACCAAGTGTAATTCAACAATTCCTCCAGTCTTCTACAGGGTGAGCCTGGTTTCTACTCTTCAGAGATCCTTTGATTCTTTTCTACAGGACGGATTCAGTCCTAACAAGCTGTTACACAAGCTGCAGACCGAACTCTGGGCTTACACACGTTTTTTGACTAAAACTGCACACTGAAAAAGCACAGGGCTCCTTCCTTCTTCACTGCCAAAGCTCAACTGAAACTCCAACCAACAAACCGGGCACTTCCTTTGAGTTCCTCCCAGTTCTTGACTGGATTGGCTGTCACTCACATAGACTGCTGCTGTTGGTCCAAAAGGCACTGAAGTCTAAACTACATCTCCCAGAGTCACTGCCCATACAATCCTCTTGTGGCTGGCTCAGATTATGAGTCAAGTTCTGATTCGTCCAAGGCACCATTTTAGAGCTGGCTTACCCACACTGATTGGTCCAGTTCAGCAGTTCAAAACTAGAATGGGAACTAGCAGACACAGTTCTGACTGCAAAGAAAGCAGGTTAGACAAACTGTAATTTCATTATTACTCTAAATAATTTCTGGCAAACAGTTACATCTTTCAGATAGGTTCCTTGACTCCTAGTGACTGCAAAATGAAGTGAATTACAGCAGCTCAGTGGTACTCAGAGAAGCACACAGTCCCCCATACAACTAATTATGTCTGCAAGCAGACAGCTCTTAAAGAGACAGTACCAGAGGCTCTAAAACACTCACTGATAAATGGCTTAAATGCCAAACACCATTCAGGCTTGGAGCATTCAAGCAAGCTCCTGGAAGTCTTTTGGGAACCCCCATTTGTGAGGGATACCCTTCCTAGTCTGGGAAAGCTTGACGCTCTCGCTAGCAAGTACCCCCTACAAGTTTCAACTGCAACCATATACATTTGCATTAGGCTTGCACATGTAATCATCAGTCAATATATAATTTTACCAAGAACACATTTCTGAAACATTGCAGTACGTCCTCTTTACACAGTATTACATACACATTGAAAATTACAACTCAAGTTATTACCTCTTGTACATGAAACCTGAAGAGAGGGGCCCTTCCTATCAGTTACCTTGGGGCTGATGGGCAAGGGCACCATACTTAGAGGGCAACACAAGTAACTTGGAGTTAGCACTGATGCTCAGTTTGGGCAATGAGCTCGGGGACACATACACTCCTTTATGGACAACATTGAGAGGCAAGTCCACAGGCCTCCCAAGTGAATCATAACTGAGGTGCACCACAGGCTTTACAGCTCGACCAGTCTTTCTAGGGGAACTGTTATGGTCTCTGCACTCTGAGCCTCATTTTCAGCATTGTCCTCACTTGTCAGGAGTCTCCATGGGGTGAGAGGCTAGAACTTGGGCACTTTCAGCTCCAGGAGTTACAGTTTCTGAGTCCACAACATTTGGCTCGCATGGAGAGCTTCGGACACTGGCAGTGGACTGTCAGGGCACTCAAAATACTCTTCTTGTTCGGTGTATCACCAGTCTGCCCCAATCTATCATTTTCCTCCCTGAAAACTCAAACAGTTCAACCATGCACAATGATTCCATTTCATCTGATCTGATGCTTTGCACTTCACTTTCTGGGAGCAATGGCTCCAGGGATGAAGCTGGGGCTTAGACAGTCCAGAAGGCCCAGCTTTGTCTCCAGTATTGACTAGGGATTGCCCGAAACAATTGACTCAGTTCGAAGAAGGATAGTATTCAAAGTCACTCTCACTTTCTTCCGATATGGACTGACAGTCATGCTCAACTGGGACTTGTGGAGGGAACACTTTAACTTTGCTTCTGTAGGTGCAGACTTTCTTGATCTTTTCTTAGCAGCAGCTCTAGTCACTGGTCCAGAGGGCATCTTCTAGGGCTCAGACTCAATTAAGATTTGTCCAATGGGCAGTAAATGATTTCTATGCATTGTTTTTACATCTTTTGAATTATTCTCAGGCCTTACTTTGTACACTGGCAGATCATCTAGTTTGCCCACTACAATGTGAGGGAGATGGTGCCATCTGTCAGCAATCTTGTGCTTGCCATGCAGTCCCAGATTTCTTAGCAATACCCGATCTCCCTCCTGGAGTTCCTGTGCTTTCACCTTTTTATCATACCTTTCTTTGTTGGCCAGATTTCTTTTGGCAGCCATGGTTTGAGCCAGTTAGTACGCATGAGTTAGCTGGGCCTTTAACTTTGCACATACTGTAAATAGTTGTCAGCTTGAATCCCATCAGGAGAGACCCCAAAACACATCTACTGGTAGTCGAGCTTCTCTTCCAAACATCAGGAGGTAGGGGCGAGAATCCAGTGGCATCACTATTGGTGCAGTTATAAGCATGTACCAGGGTGCTAATTTGTTGGCTCCATCTAGGCTTGTCCTTTGGGTGCAGGGTGCCCAGCATATCTAGCAAAGTGTTGAAACGCTCAGGCTGTGGGTCCCCTGGGGGTGGTAAGGAGTGGTTCTGGACTTCGCACTCCCCACAGAGAAAGCATCTCTTTGATCAGACGACTCTCAAAGTCTCTCCTTGATCAGAATGGATTCTTTGTGGAGCCCCATAGTGAACAAAAGTTTTCTAAAGTACTTTGGCCACAGTGGATGCTTTCTGGTCTTTGGTGGGAAAGCTTGGGCATATCTAATGAAATGGTCAGTGACCACCAGCACATTACTGATATTTCTTTGATCTGACTCCAAACTCAGAAAATCAATACAGACCAGCTCCATGGGTGCACTGGTGGTGATGTTAACAAGGGGGCAGCCCTCTGGGGCAAACTTTCCTCTGTAAGCAGCGACTACAAGTTCGAATGTGTTGCTCCACATCAGCCCCCATCTTAGGCCAATAGAATCTGGATCTCACCAAGTCAAGTGTTCTGTCTATACCAAGGTGCCCCATGTGGTTGTGCAAGGACCTCAGTACTGAGTCTCGAAGGCAGTGGGCAGCACTAGTTGTTGTTTGTCTACTTGTCCCCTCTGTCTACTGTTTCTCTGTATAACAGTTTATTGATCAGTTTCAACTTAGGACCTTCTTTGTATAACAGTGCAGTTCTCAAATCAGTGGGCGTAATTTGGACACATCTTTTCCTGCATAGAGGGCTTCTAAAGCTGCTTTGATCATGGGATCGCGAGTTGACCCGCCGAATACTGTCATTATCCAGCTGAGGGCAGTGCACCAATGTCTATTGCAGAAAAGTGGCAATAAGCAGCAGGTATAAAATTCTCAGAAGCTCCCAAGCAATCCACCATGCAGTCCACACGTCCGTGGACATTTGTTCCTCCCTGTCAAACTTCCGGCAGAGTGCCGAATGTCAGGTTCTGCCAATCGGACCCAATCATTCGGGGAACAGGCCTCCGGGAGAGAGCATCAGCATCTATGTGGTTCAGACCTGCTCGGTATTCGAGAGCATAGTCATATGTAGATAATGCAGAAAGCCACCTATGGCCAGTGGCATCCAACTTAGCTGAGGTCTGCACATAGGTCAAAGGATTATTGTCAGTTTTTACTAGTATTTTAGCCCCATACAAGTACTCATGGAATTGGTCAACAATAGCCCACTTCAAAGCTAGGAACTCTAACTTATGTACAGGATAGTTCTTTTCGGATGGGGTCAGGCTTCTACTGGCAAAGGCCACTGGTCTCAGGCCATTCTCGTGCTCTTGGTACAACACAGCCCCCAACCCTTGCAAGCTAGCATCAGTGTGCAGGGCGTAAGGTTTTCTTGGATCGGCATAAGGCAGCACTGGAGCATGGGTAAGTTGATATATGATCTCATGAAAAGCAGTCTCACAATCAGGAGTCCAGCGGACCCCAAATACTTCACTCGGATGAAAATACACTCTTTCAGTCTTGAGGGACGCTGACTTTTGGTATTTTTGTGGGTTGGGGGATACCCTTGAGTAAGGTTAAGTAAAGGCGGATCACTCTTGAATAGTCCTTGATGAAGCGCACGATAATAACCACAGAATCCCAGGAATCTTTGCAGTTCTTTTTAGATTTTGGGCTGTGGCCAGGTGGTCAAGGCCTCAACTTTACTTGGGTCAGTCTCTATTCCCTCGGTGGATACTATGTGTCCCACATACTTTACTGATGTTTGAAAATTGACACTTATCAATGGACAGTTTAAGGCCAAAGTCCTCAGTCGGTCCAATACCTTAAATAATCTGCTCTCATGTTCCTCCAGTGAGCTGCCAAACACAATAACATCATCTAGGTATACCAGGCACTCTAGTAAGTTCATGTCCCCACTGCACGCTCCATCAATTCGTTGAAAAGTGGCTGGGGCACCTGAAATCCCTTGAGGCATCCTCATGAATTCATAGAAGCCAGCCCGGACAGATAAAGGCAGTCTTCTCATGGTCCTCTGGGGCCATCGGATCTAGTAGTACCCATGCGGAGATCCAGCACAGAGAACCACCTCTCCGTTTAGGCAGTCCAAAGCATCCTGAATGCGGGCATTGTGTACTGATCAGGGATAGTCCGCCCGGTTTAGATAGATAATCACACACATCCTTACTGTTCCATTCTTTTTCCTCACTACCACAATGGGAAGCATAAGGGCTTCTGGATTCTTGTATTACACCAGCAGCTAACATCTCTTGCAGATGCGTCTCACATCATCTATGTCAGCAGGTGCCAGGCGTCGAGACCTCTCCTGAAAATGGTCTTTTCGTCATGCAGCGGATATTGTGCTCAGCTCCTTGCACCCATCCTACATCCCACTCCTTTAAAGAAACACCTGGTCTCTCTGGGCAAGCTTCTCACTGATCCTCACTTTCCATTCAGCTGGCAGCGGGGAGTCGCGAAATCAAACAAGTCAGGAGTTACTCTGTCATTCTTCCTTGAACTCTTGCTGCTGGGTAGCACTGCAGTGTCTGCACAATGCACATTAGCAGGATGCAACCTCTGTTTACTAGAATGTCTCTTTCAGACACATTATGAACTTGGACCATTACCCTTGTGGCATAAGCATTGGGCTCTAGCGGCAAAATACTAGGCTTGACCAGCAGTCCCTCTGGCAATTTCCATCGCCTGGTGCATCCAACATTAATATTTTATTCTTAACATCCTTTTCTGATACGGACCTCTCCTGTAAGGTACACTGGGCATTTGGCGCCAGGATCAGAGACTCAGGATCCTTCTTCCATACAATTCCGACCGGTTCCTCTGGTTCTGTTTTTCAGCATCTCTCTGTGCCTCATAGGCCTTCTTAATTAAGCGGGAACTCTTAAAGCTCTACTAGTCTTTGACCCCTGTTTTCATAACACAACTGTGCCAGTCTTCCGAACATATGAGCATTTGTTCCAATCAACAAAGGACACCATCATACAGTCCAGTGGGGGACACACTAAGGCTAGGGTCTCTACTTCGGCCACTCCAGCCACGGAGGTGGGGAAAGACAGCCAAATTCGGATATACCCGGAATAGGGGTAGGCCTTCTCACTTAACCCCATACATGCAGTCCTTCTAATGGTTGTAAGGGTACGCCTGACAAATGCTTCTGATACCAATCCTGGAACATAATTGTCACTTGGGAGCCACTGTCTAATACAGCTCTTGTAGACACTCCATTACCTTTACAGTGGTCTCCATGGAGGACCCACTTTCTGGACCAGTCTGGAGAGGCGGTAGTGGGGCCTGGGCAACTGACCTTGCCACAAAGGCGTGAATTAGCATTTTTGGTGCCCTCACTGGGATCATGTCGTGCACCTCTTAACCACTGATTTCTTCTCTGAAGCTCTCCTTGTAGCCTATATGCAACTTTGTCAGTGTCTTTTGGGGACTGGCATTTCCTTTTCATGTGCCCATCTTTCCCACAATTATAGCAAAACATACTTTCTGGAGTTTGAGCTGGCCGACGCCACACTGGGAGCCAGAGGCGGGGTACTAACTGGAAACCTGGGTGCCATCTCTGTCTGCGCGTGATAAGCATTTGGAGACATCTCATCAGTTCTCCACTTCCATGGTCAAGGAATTGAGTTTGGAGCTGTTATCAACCAGGAGATACATGGGTGGGTACCCCCACCCATAGCAGATGCAGTTGGATATAGGTCAGGGCCATTACTTGCACGTGGCCTTCATAAAGGGACTGTTTTTGAATTCCCGGATCTCTCTCAACAGTTCGCCCCATTGTGGCATATCTATTTCCTTGTCAGAGCACTCATTGACTGTCAACCTCTGCCCCTGAACTTCACTTGATGGGTCACCCTCAGTCACTCAGGTCGTAGCCACAGCTGTTGGTGCAGGTACCTCCCGAGGTCGCCTTTTCTCAACTCCTCTAATTTCTCTCATTAACTCATCATAGGAGGGTGGGGATTCCAGTCGATTTGCCAGGCGTAACTGAAGCAACAGCAGTTCTGAGAAGGGGCAGACTTAAGGATTCTGTCCAGTCTGGTTCGGTCCAGTTCAATCGCTGGCAAACTACCCTTTCTGAGGCATTCTTGCAACAATTTTTCCAGCCGAGAGACATACACAGACAACAACTCCCTTGGTACTGTTGTGCATTTCTTACTCTCCACCATAGGTCCTCATCAGAATCTGGGCTCCCATACACATTCTCCAAGGCCTCAAGATAGGCCTGTGCAGTCGCTTCAGGGTTACTGGCCCGTTAGCACGGATGGTAGCCAGGGCAGGACCTCGAGGCTCTCACTAACCCTCTTCGCTTCGCCTTCGAGCATTGCCATTCTAGCACTTGGGGCAACATAGTCTATCCAGGCCTCCCAGTCATCCTCCCTTGGGGGTGGGAGGGTGCCAGAGAAGATCCTCAGCCTTCGGTAGAGTGTGACTAATGACAGGTGCAGAAATAGGAGTCTGCATTGGTTCAGCCACCATTACGGGCACTGGAGCAGGAGAGGGTGTTGGGGAGAACACCCCAGGTGGCAAGAATAGTTTCTTCAAGTCCTCCACAGTTTTCCCCTCCCAGCAACCATTCAGCAAATTTCTCCTCAAAAGTTTCAGATAGTGGTGGGGCTGATTCCCCCGGTCTTTACTGTCCTAGTTATCACTCTCCAAGCAGTGAGGGCTCCCTCTGGGGTAATGGTCTGGGCACTTTGGAGCTATCTATGGGATCCTTAAACTCTACTAGGGCCAGGAAAGTGTGGGTGAGCAGATTAGCATGCCGACCCACCACCACAGGGTTTTGTAAACCTTCCACCTTGGAAAGTACTCCCTGCACAGTGTCCGTGTTGATACCAGGGGATGTCCAGGATAAGCATAGCATTTTGGGGTGATCTCCTCCCCAGTACACCACTCCACCAGCCGGTGCACAGCCACTTCTGTCGGGGTACCCATTTTTTTCTTAACAGTGGTTCGTAAATATGGCCACTAGAGGACACACAATCCCAGCGGTGAGCCTCCAAGATGTAACCCCTAGATGGCGCTATCCCAGGGGCTACTACCCCTGCCTGATTTGCCACCTAACAGGTTGAGGGGCCTGGATCCAATGGCGGTGCCTCCACCCAGAGGTCAGGGTTTGCAATAGTTAAAACTATGGTCACAGCCCTCTGGGACACTGCAACCCCCTTTCTTCCCACTAGTGGCCCACACAATATATCAGAATTACCTTCACAGTATACACTTACCCCAGGTCTGGTTCCGCACTGGGACCTCCTGTGAAATGAGATACAGTGCAACAATCACAGTACAGTACTTTAACATAGACAAATACCTCAGGCAGTATAACTTTGCTGAAACAAGCAGCTCTGATTTATTTAGGGGGATATAACAAGGACAGGGGAAAATCAGGTTAATTAGCTTATCACTCTAATAATCTACCTATGGCTCTGTGCACAGGCCTATCCCTATCAGTTACTGTCCCTGGGTACCCAAGCCCTAGTGGCTAGTCCAAACCGTGGCAGCTGGTAGGGCCTTCACACAGAGAAAAGGAGAATTAAACAGTCAGCAGTACAGTAATTCCATTTGGATTTAATGTGGCAATTCAACAGGAAGCGACCCTGAATTAGTACTCACGACCTCCAAATAAGATAGGGTCCTTCAATGTCAGCAGGGCTCACTTGAGGTACACAAACCTCTTCACACATCCATATAAAGAAAGCACTATACAGGCAGGCTGCATCTATCATCCGATCGCAATTACTGCACAATACCGGGAGAACACACAGCAGATTCAGTTCCTGACAGACCAAGTGTAATTCAACAATTCCTCCAGTCTTCTACAGGGTGAGCCTGGTTTCTACTCTTCAGAGATCCTTTGATTCTTTTCACAGGACGGATTCAGTCCTAACAAGCTGTTACACAAGCTGCAGACCGGAACTCTGGGCCTTACACACGTTTTTTGACTAAAACTGCACACTGAAAAAGCACAGGGCTCCTTCCTTCTTCACTGCCAAAGCTCAACTGAAACTCCAACCAACAAAACCGGGCACTTCCTTTGAGTTCCTCCCAGTTCTTGACTGGATTGGCTGTCACTCACAATAGACTGCTGCTGTTGGTCCAAAAGGCACTGAAGTCTAAACTACATCTCCCAGAGTCACTGCCCATACAATCCTCTTGTGGCTGGCTCAGATTATGAGTCCAAGTTCTGATTCGTCAAGGCACCATTTTAGAGCTGCTTACCCACACTGATTGGTCCAGTTCAGCAGTTCAAAACTAGAATGGGGAACTAGCAGACACAGTTCTGACTGCAAAGAAAGCAGGTTAGACAAACTGTAATTTCATTATTACTCTAAATAATTTCTGGCAAACAGTTACATCTTTCAGATAGGTTCCTTTGCACTCCTAGTGACTGCAAAATGAAGTGAATTGGCAGCAGCTCGAGTGGTACTCAGAGAAGCACACAGTCCCCCCATACAAACTAATTATGTCTGCAAGCAGACAGCTCTTAAAGAGACAGTACCAGAGGCTCTAAAAACACTCACTGATAAATGGCTTAAATGCCAAACACCATTCAGGCTTGGAGCATTCAAGCAAGCTCCTGGAAGTCTTTTGGGAACCCCCATTTGCAGGGGGGTTACATTAGGATAAATTTCATTAACATTTTTCAACTGAACTGGTGGATATTGTAGCTCCAGTAGGAGCAGAATTTCATCCTCACAGCACATTTTCCTTGAACACTTGCTATAACATTTGACTCTACCACTATATGTGGTTTATATTTTATTTATAAAGTGGTGGGTGGTGTGGTGTGGGTAAGGGACAGGGTTTGGTTAGTGTATAGTAGTGGTGTGTATATGATTAGGGGGTTTTGCTCTGTAGTTAGAGAGCGGTTGGTGAATGTATGATTAGCTTAGGGTTTTTTCTTTTCCTTGGTTTGATAAATTTGAGAGGTCTTAGTGTAGTTTTAAGTCGTGGTAGAGTGGGAAATGTGTATAGATCTCAGGCCCACTCGTACCATCTATGCTGTGTCCCTGCTGCGTGACCTCCGCCCCCTTTGTGGATGTTCCCTTCCCGGTGGTTGTGGTGAGACTGTGCTGGGAGGTAGGTATTGAGAGGGGGCGGAGGGGCATGCATCGGAGTACTGCTAGCAAAGTGGAGGTGAATAATATCGGGGTGGTTTGGAATAGGAGGCGCCCTGGAGTTAGACAGAGCCTCGAGAGGGGCTCAGCATGCTTGGTTCCTGTCCCCAAGGCTCCCACCGGACCGCGTGGGCAGGTAGCTAGAGAGACGGAAGTCTCTGCTAGTCCCCTCCGGGTGGTGCTGTGTAATGCCAGGTCGGTGAGGAATAAGACAGCTATTATGGCAGACTTGATTTCCTCGGTTGACCTGGTTTGCATCACCGAGACCTGGTTGGGGAATGACGCCGGGCCGGTATTGGAGGCATCGGTCCCCGCCGGGTATTCGGTGGTGCACTGCCTGAGGAGGAAACGCGGCAGTGGCCACCTGTTTTAGATCCAGCCTGAGCTTCTCCGTGCACCCAGTGGGGTTCTACCTCGTCGTTTTGAATGTGTTGCAGTGCGTGTGGGTCCAGGTGCAGGATGCAGGATTCTCCTCATTTATCATCCTCTGGGATGTGGGGGGAGGGGGGAGAGATTTCATGCAGGAGGTAACTGACTTTGTCACTGACAGGGTATTGGAGCCCCCTAGATGGTTAGTTCTGTGAGATTTCAATGCCTGGATTGATGACGAATCCTCACTTCAAGCAACATGAAGTCTTGCTGTATTCTGACTATTGCAGTGATATCCAACCTTTGAACTGCCCCCGAGAGGAAAGCGTTAACTTTCCATGCAAGGCATGGAACGCTGAGCTCGAGCTTGGTTAAGACTCTGTCTGTTGTTGTTTGAACTCAAACTGCCAGATTCTTTACTCCGCCTCACTGAACAGTCGCTCCGGAGATTTCTCCTTTGCTCGGTTCAAATTAGTCGGTTAAAGTGTAGTTTTCTCCTCGGTTCAACCGAACTTCTTCTATGTAACCTGTCTGTTCAGTCTCTGTCTGTGGTACCGTGAGTACTAGATAGGTTATTGTTATTAGTTTCTGTATGGAACTTGTAAACGTCTGATCGGTTCGGTTTGAACCAATCAGGTTTGTAAAAAGTTTATTCTGTTTTTTAGAGTGTGGTAACCGGTCCTTATCGGTTCTAAAAAAAAAAAACTGATTTCATTATGGTTTTTTCCAAGACCCGTAACACGGTCAGGAACTGATAAGGGTGTCTTGCCTGGCGGATTGCCGAAAAAAGGGTAAGTTTGGTTAGGACTGGCCATGTCTGAGAAACCCAAGAGAAAAACCGGGCCCACTGGGTTTCAACACTGTAGTGTGTGTAGGGAAGCCTTTGCTAAGGCTGACCCCCACACCACCTGTGTTTGTCTGGGGTTTGACCACCTCGATTCAGACTGCCAGATTTGTAAAAGTTTTCCCAAAGCTACCCTGGATAAGAGAGTAGGTAGGCTGAGGGAAAGGGAGGCCAAGAAGTCCGCTGACCCGGATGGGCAGCCCGGTTGATTCCGACCAAACCAGAAGGTGCCCTCTGACCAGGCGAAACTCTTCGGGCAAGGAGAACCGACTCTGAGGAGTCTGTTCCGTTAAAAAGAAGGAAAGGATAAGTCAGCCGGTTTGGATCCACAAGTTCTTTCTCCGACCGCTGATGAAATAGCCAAAGCGATAAGGATTGTTCAATCGCTAACTTTGGTTCCGACCGAACCGGCACCATCGGTTAGGGGCTCGGTTGGTTCCCCCGGTTCTGGATTATAATTTAGAGGATTTTTATGAACCGGAGGAGGGAGAGTATGAGGATAGTGATGGTGATTATGAAAGTCTGGATGTGCCCATTGACCCGAACATCTCCCCAGACAGACTTTCAGGTGTTTCTCCTCCTAGGCTTTCTGAGTCCCCTTCCCACTTTGTTTTACAAAAAAGTGGCTGAAACTCTCCAGCTTCCTGTGGAGGAAGCAGTAGAGGATCAGGAGGAGCCTGACTATGTTGAAATGATGGATATCCCAGAGTCCAGGAGGCTGTCTATTCCCCTCCATAAGTCTTTTGGGAAACAGACAAATAACATTTTAAAGACTCCTAATTCCATACCTCCTGTGGACAAAAGAATGGACAAGAGGTATACTCTTTCAGGCTCAGATACGGAGTTCCTTTCCCAGCAATGCAGCCATGTTGGGGTAGTGCAGGCTGCTGTGATAAGGCAAATATACCCTTGGCTTCACACCCCCCAGATAAGGACTCCAGGAGGATTGATGCCATGGCAAAGAAACAGTACATGGCAGCATCTTTGGGACTCAGGCAGGCTAATTATATGGCCTACACAGCTAGATACCAAAAGTCTAGATGGGACACTGTGATGGCTCTAGCTAAACAGGTCCCCGACCAGCTTGCCAAGGAGCTGGAGCAGGTGGCTGCAGATAGTATTGAGGCATCCAAGGTGCAATTTCATGCTGCAGTGGACTCCAGTGATGTTTCATCTAGAGTCATGGCTACATCTGTGGCCCTTCGTAGGATGGCTTGGCTCAGATGTACTAGCCTGTCACAGGATACCCAGGCTAAGGCAATGGATTTTCCTGTTGGTAATTCTCTGTTTGGGGAGCAGACAGAGAACTACATGAAGAAAATGGATGAGTACAGGACCACCTATAGGAGTGCTCAGGCCTAGGAAAGGCAAGCCACTCCTCAGAGGCAGCATCCCAGGGGCAGGCCTTTTCATAGGCCTTTCTACCAAGCCCAGGCCTCCTCTTCCGCCTTTGCTCAGAGGGGGTTCTTCAGAGGGAGAGGCAGATGGGGTACAAGCAGGCCTGCTACCACCCCTCAGCCTAAAGCCCCTGGCAGACAGGCACCCTGATGGGTTTGCCCGGGCCGATTCTCCCCTACCCGTAGGGGGCAGGCTGGCTTACTTTGTCCAGGACTGGAAGTCTTTAACATCAGACAAATGGGTCCTGGAAGTAGTAAGCCAGGGACTGGTTCTCAGCTTCAATTTCCCATGATGAGAACCAAATCCTTCAGAGGCCCTTGCCCTAGAGGCAGAGGTCTCTTCCCTCTTGGCTCTCAGAGCCATAGAAAGGGTTCCACCCCTACACAGGGGAAAGGGATTGTACTCCAGGTACTTCCTAACCCCTCAAAAGACAGGAGAATGGCGGCCCATCCTGGATCTCAGATATTTAAACAAGCACCTTTTAAAACCGAAGTTCAAAATGGTGACTCTGGGAATAATTCTACCTCTCTAAGGCCAGGGACTGGCTAGTTCCCTGGACCTCAAGGATGCCTATTTCCACATTCTCATCAGATGCTCCCACAGAAAGTACCTCAGGTTCGAGTTGCCCTCAGGCCACTATCAATTCAGAGCAATGCCCTTTGGCCTAACATCAGCTCCAAGGGTGTTCACAAAATGCCTGGCAGTAGTGGTTGCTTTCCTAAGGAGAAAAAAGATCTCCATCTTTCCATACCTGGACGACTGGCTCATAGTGGGTCAGTCTCCAGACCAAGTCAAGTCACACCTACAGATAACTCAGCAACTGCTCACTTCTCTAGGATTCCTTCTAAATCTTTCAAAGTCAGTTCTAGAGCCAGTGCAGCTCCTCACCTTCATAGGGGCAGAGCTGGATACTATAAGGGCAAGAGCCTTCCTTCCCCTGGACAGGGCAAGGACCCTTGTGATGCTGGCCTCTTCATTCACCCTCCAGGTGTCTCGACCAGCAAGGCATTTCCTGCAGCTCCTGGGCCACATGGCTGCCTCTACGGCAGTGGTCCAAGGAGCGAGATTTCAGATGAAGGACATTCAGTTCCACTTAAGAGCCTTCTGGTCACAGAGAAAGGATTCTCTGACCAAGCTAGTCCCAGTGACTCGAACCCTGATCCAGGCTTTGCAATAGTGGCAGGATCAGAACAACCTAAGGCAAGGAGTTCCCTTTGTCACTCAACCTCATTCTCTAATCCTTACCACAGATGCCTCCCTCTTGGGCTGGGGAGCCCATTTGGGGGATCTGACCACCCAAGGGTTGTGGTCACCTCAATAATGTATGCTTCACATCAATCTCATAGAAATCAGAGCAGTGTTTCTAGCACTTCAAGTTTTTTCCAAGTCAGTTCAGAACAAACTGGTTCAGATCAGAACAGACAATACCACCACAATGTGGTACATCAACAAGCAAGGGCACTCGGTCTACGGCCCTGTGCACAGAAGCAATGAAATTGTGGTCTCTGGCCTATTCCCTGAATACCTCTCTGATAGCAGTGCACCTCCCAGGGAAGGACAATGTCCTGGCAGATGCTCTCAGCAGGATATCTCAGGACCATCACGAATGGGCCCTGGATCCCCTAATTTTGAAGGTAATCTTCTCCAGATGGGGCACTCCACAGATGGATCTTTTTGCAGCCCCAGACAATCACCAACTTCCTCTTTTTTGCTGCAGACCCCCAGTGTTGGGCTCAGTCCCCCTGGATGCTCTAGTCCTCAATTGGGAAGGGAAATTCCTGTATGCTTTTCCCCCCTTCCCTCTCCTGTTCAAAGTACCAGTCAAAATCAGATCTCAGCCCTGCAAAGTGATTCTGATTGCTCCAGACTGGGCCAGACAGCCCTGGTACCCTCTCTTGCTGTCCTTAGCAGTCCACCTTCCCCTGTCTCTTCCCAGGAATTACAACCTGTTAACATGTTCTCGGGAGGGTTTGGTATCCGAATCTCAAATCTCTCAATCTCAAGGCCTGGCTCTTGAAGAGTTAGTTTGCTGATTTACATCTTTCTCAAGGTGTTCTGGATATTCTAAAGGCTTCCCGAAAGCCTTCCATCAGAAAGACTTACAACTCCAAATGGAAAAGGTTTACTATTTGGTGCTCCGGTAATCATATTTCTCCAGAGTCTGCTGGGTTGCCTACAGTCCTGGATTATATGGCTCATCTCAATAGCTTGGGACTCAGACCAGCTACACTTAGAGTGCATCTGGCAGCTGTCTCTGCCTTCTTGTCAGCAGGCAAGCCCTCTTCCCTTTCAGCTCACCCTGTATTCTGTAAATTCTTCAAGGGTTTGCTGCATACCAATCCTCCCTTCAGGGACCCTGCCCCTTCTTGGGACCTTAATGTTTGCATTGCTCAGCTTATGCAACCCCCTTTTGAGCCTTTGTCCTCAGCAGAGCTCAAGTACTTGACTTGGAAAACTGTGTTCTTGGTAACCATTACTGCCAGACGCATAAGTGAGTTACAGGCCCTGTCAGTGGAGCCTGATTTTATCTCTTTCCATAGAGATAAGGTGGTCCTCAGGACTAATAGGAAGTTTTTGCCTAAGGTGGTTTCAGACTTCCACCTTAATCAGTCTGTTTCTTCCTGGTTTCTTCACTGACCATTCCTCCTCTGGGGAGAGGAGGCTACACAGCCTGGATGTGAAAAGGGCCCTTAGCTACTACATAAAGCGCACCAAGGGTCACAGGTTTGACTCCCTCCAATTGTTCCTCACTTATGGTGAGGTTGGCAAGGGAAAACCTGCCACTGAGATCTACTGCCAGATGGATTGTCTCTTGTATACAATTCTTTTATGAAAAATTAGGTAGTATCCCACCCTCAGGCCTGAGGGCTTACTCTACTAGAGGTACAGCTGCTTCCCTGGCTGCTGCCAGGGATATTCCTATCTTAGAGATCTGTCAAGCAGCCACCTGGAGAACAGTACATACTTTCACCAAGCATTACTCTCTGGATATCCAGGCTAGGAGTGATGCTCGGTTTGGCACAGCAGTGCTTCAGAGCCTGTTTCCAAAGTAGGTTCTGTCCCTCCTCCATGGAGGTACTGCTTGGTAGTCTGCAATAGTCAGAATACAGCAAGACTTCATGTTTGAAGAAAAAATTACTCACCTTAGTAATGTTGTTTCTTCTCATGGAGTCTTGCTGTATTCTGACCTCCCCCCAGCCTCCCTCTCAGAACCTGGGTTTTGGGATGTGGGTGGGCAGGAACAGTGTTGGCACCCTAGAGGTGCCCCCTTTTTCTCACCCTCTTATTTTGGGTGTGTGTGTTGTGGGTTTATTTTGTTTTTTTGGGGGGTTTCCTGACTTGAGTCTTTGCCTTGGAACCAAAAAATATTTTTATTAAATTTAGTAGCCAGTTGGCTAGTGTGAGTTTACAGTTTCCACACAGGACACCCAGTGAGTATAGCTCGTAAAGATCTGGCGGTTTGGGTTCAAACAACAACAGACAGAGTCTTAACCGAGCTCGAGCTCAGCGTTCCATGCCTTGCATGGAAAGTTAGCTCTTTCCTCTCTGGGGCAGTTCAAAGGTCGGATATCACTGCAATAGTCAGAATACAGCAAGACTCCATTAGAAGAAACAACATTACTAAGGTGAGTAATTTTTTCTTTTCAGTTACAAACTCCTCCAGATGATGACATTTCTGGGCCTGACGCAGGTAATTACCTCTGCGACCCACCAGCACGGCCACACCTTGGACTTTGTACTCTTGCTTGGACTTGTTGTTACTGACATCAAGAGTGATCGGGTCATCTGGTCCAATCACTGCACGGTGGAGTTCTTGTTTGGGGTGCCCCCCCCAATCGAGATGATCTGCTATCCCCCTTTAAGGGGATTGTCCTCAGAGGGACTTTTGATCGTAACAGATTTTTCTGGCATGAGTACAGTCGGTGCGATTGGCATGGGTGAGACTGTGGCAGCCTATAATGGGGCTGTTACCAAGGCACTCAGTGCCATTGCACCAGTCCGTATACGACCCAGGGCTTCTTACTTAAGACCCCCATGGTTTAATGGGGCTGTCAAGGAGATAAAGAGCAGGGGTCAGAAGTTGGAACATTGCTGGTGGAGGACCCAGTCCATGGAGGACAGACTGGCCCTGAGAAATCATTACAGTGACTGCCAGGGGGCAATCAACTGTAAGAAGGCAGAATTCCTGACTTTCTCTGTATGGGTAGACACCCTCTTAACAGACCCAGAGGGGCACTGTGTTATAATCCAGGCATATTTTCATGACATTCCTTGCACAATAGCTTGTATCTATGCCCTAAACGATGCTAGGGGGTCCGCTTCCTTTTTTAAGAAGTTCTTTATGGACGTGCTCCAGGTCTCAGACTGGTTGTGCATCCTGGGAGGAGACTTTAACATGATCCTATCCCCGACTATGGATAGATGGGGAGGCTCTTTAAAACCCAGGTTGGGAATGGCAGGGCATACTTTACTTTGCACGACACAAAACCTGGTTCTGGCGGCAGTCTGGAGGAGGGTTAATGGGCAGTGGAGAGAATACTCCCACTTTTCAGATAGACTTCATTGCTACACCAGGATAGACTCTTTTTTTTTCCTGACAAAGGAATGGCTACATGCGGTGTCTTCTTGTTGTATAGACATCCGCACCTTATCAGACCATTGTCCGATTCAACTTAAACTGGAGCTAGCCCCACCAATCAAAAACTCTCACTGGAGACTTAACGTGGGACTATTAAATAACTAGGAATTTAAAGACCTGGTGGGGGATACAATTAAAACATATGAGCAAGATGATCCAGTGGGGGTGGTCTCTCATGCAGTCTGCTGGGACGCTTTGAAAGCTGTTCTGCAGGGGTCATCATAAGATACTCCTCTATGGACAGAGAACGTAGGGAGCAGAGGAGGAGGGAACTGGAAGCAGAACTGTCAGAGTTAGAGCTCTAATGTAAGATTTCTTTAAATAGTCAGATGCAAAAACTCCTGGCGGAGAAACGCTTAGCCCTGGAGAAAGTCCTCACCACCCAGATAGAGGCCACCCATAGGAGGGTACAACAGAATTATTATGAAAATGGCAACCGGGCAGGGAAATTATTAGCAACTACCCTACGACAACAGACCAGCTGAGAAGTCAACCAGCTGAGGGCCCCGGCGGGGGAGGGGGGACCCTTAGTCATCCCGTAGACATCAGCAGAGCGTTTACCACCTTCTATAAGTCCTTACACTCTCAGGAACCTATTCCAGATTATGACAGGAAGATCACCCAATTTTTTGATGGTCTAGTACGGAGATCGCTATCCCAGTCCTCCATTAACCACCTTGAAGGTACGATAACATATGCAGAGTTACAAACCAAGATAGCTAAATCAAAAAATGGTAAGTCCCCTGGACCAGATGGATACCCCACCAAATTTTTTAAAACATTTGCAGACCACCTTCCGCCCCTTTTGTTAACCGTCTGTCAGGAAATCGTGGAGGGAGGAGAGGCACCAGCTTCCTGGCAGTTGGCACACATCTCAGACTCAGTTATACTTAAAGAAGGCAAGGACCCCAAAGAGTGCGGCTTCTATGGCCCTATTTCTTTATTAAACGTAGATTTAAAATTGTTTATGGGTCTCTTGTCGGACAGACTACAAACACATATCTCCTCCTCCTTGGTACACAAGGATCAAACTGGTTTCATATCTGGAAGATTTCTTTCAGGCAACATCAGACGGCTGCTTAATATTATTTCTTCCCAGGATAAAGCACAACAGTTTCAAATAGTAATATCCATGGATGCGGAAAAGGCATTGGATGGGGTGAATTGGCAGTTTCTAAAAACATCCATGGACAAAATGAAATTCGTCCCCAAATTTCTACACATCATTTCTCAGCTCTATGAAAGTCCTAGGGCATTAGTGAGGGTGAGTGGGGTGAGTTCCACCTTCTTTCTGCTCTGACTATGGGTATGCATCAGGGTCGCCCTCTTTCCCCACTCTTGTTCACCCTATGTCTTCAACCTTTAGCAATACAAATTAGATAAGACCTGCGTATAACTGGCATTATGGTGGGGGGCCTGGAGCACAAATTCTCATTGTATGCAGACTCCCCCCTCTTCTTTTTGTCTTCCCTGGAGGACTCGGTGCCTAGGTTGTGCGGGGTGCTGCAGTCATTCGGGGAGATTTCAGGATACAAGATTAACTTCTTCAAGTTTGAAGCCCTGGTGTTAAGCCGACAGATCCCTCAGCGATTCAAGGAAGTATTTCCTTTTAGATGGGCCCTAAGGAGTCAGATTAGATATCTAGGGATATATATATTTTGAATGGCCCATTGACACTTTCCACTGTGAACTATGGGAGGCTCTGGGATGTGAGAGAGTGAGAGATCTGGCAAGATGGCATCACCTACCACTTACTTTGTTGGAAGGATCTCAGTGATCAAAATGAATACTCAACCCAGACTCCTCATCTTGTTCCAGTGCCTTCCCATAAAACTGTCTGCCTCTTTTTGGAACAGGTTAACTAGGGAAACTCAGAGATTTGTATGGCAATATAAAAAACCCAGAATAGCCAGACGATACCTACACCTGCCTAGGGAAGGGGGAGGCCTAGCCCTGCCTGACTTTTGACTGTACTGCCTTGCAGAGCAGATGGGACTGGTGCTGTCCTGGGTCAGGTAAAGAGCTGAGTCAAGATGGTATGAGATGGAGAATAGGTTACCAGATGGGAGACCCCTCTATACTTTGGCCTTAGCCCCGGTGTCCCCAGAATATGCTCACCTTATTAAAAACAGGTGGGTAAAGCAAGGCATACACATCCTATCCAAAGTTCGGAAGCCAACTGCTACCCCGAGTGGAGTGGGCCCCCGTCCTTCATCCAGTATGAGACGGACTTTTTTCCTCCGATGTTGGACTCAGGATTTGCAAGGTGGGAGGCGAAGGGGATTACAAGATTTATCCAATTCATAGAGAATGGTCGATGCATTTCATTCCAGAGAGCAAAGGATAAATTTTGTTGGGGAAATGTGGAATTTCTGAGATACATGAAAGTCAGACATTTTATACATTCCTCCAACCACTTGGACGATCTGACCAGGCCCTACTATGGTTGGGAGAACTTCCTATACGGGTTGGTTTCAGTGTCAGCTAAGATTAGACACATAGCAAGCCTTTACAAATTGCTGATGGAACTGAGGGGGGACTCCTTAAATTGGCACAAACTCGCCTGGGAAAGAGAGGCGAATATAGCTATAGGACATTCTGATTGGGATTGCAGGTTGAAATATGGCTGGACCGTGACCTCTTCACCAGTATGGCGGGAGTTCTGGTGAAAAATCCTTAACCTGGTATTTTCAGGTCCCCCTGGTCCGGCACATCTTTTGGGGTTGCCCTGTTCTTTCCACCTTCTGGGGAGAGATCCAAATGGTGGTCCGAGAAGTGACGAGGGTTCTTATTCCCTTTACTTTTGAAGACTGGGTCCTGGGGCTCCGCACTGCAGTTTCCCTAAAGTGAGACTCCCGCAGAGTTGTGTTAACCCTGTTGGGGATTAGCCTAAAATGCATTACAGCTAAATGGCTTAACCAAGATCCACCAACACTACAAGACTGGATAAGAAGAGTAAGGGAGACTGGCCCGGTGGCGCTGAGGGTTGAGGCGGTGGACGCCACACCGGCGACCCGGGTTCAGGCACGAGCCCGGACCGCTGGGGGTCGGCAGGAGGGAGAGAGAGGATTGCGCATCCAGAGGACTGCTCTCTTCTCTTGGGGAAGGATCCAGTGGTAGCCTGGTGCAGCAGTGGCCCCTGGTGGAGTCCGCCGGCACTGCAGCACACAGGGGTTCACAAGCGAGGAAGACGCTGGATGGCTGCCTTCCAGACGTGAGTGGGAGCACCCACGTCGCGGGCTGGGCAGCATTGCACATCCCACGTCCGGGGCGTAAACTTTACGGAAAAACCCCACCAGCCCAGATGGGCGACGGCCATTCCAGTGCCGAACTGCCACACGCCCAACACTGGAGCCCTGCCACTGCCCTCTCGGTCTTCTTGGGTGCTTCGTCCTCCTCGGGGTTTGGGGAGAAAGTAACGCCCTTGAAGATGGCAGGATTCACAGTGGGCAATAGAGCGGCATAGGCGAGCGGAGAGGCCCGAGAGAGTTCCGGTGTCTGACTGAGAATGACATTTCCAGTACTGGGCTCTCCCCTTCAGTTTCACAACAGCCCCCAGGGTGTTTTTAAAGATACTCATTGTGCTAGTGGTGCAGCTGAGATGGGAGGGGCATTGCATATACCCCTACCTGGACAATGTGCTCATCTGGGCTCTGATTGCAAGAATGACGGAGAGATTGTTGACAAGGACTGAGGTCCTAGAAACACATGGTTGGATCATCAACCAGGAGAAAAGCTTCTTGATGCCATCTCAAAGGTTAGAGCATCTGGAGGCAGTGTTCGAGGTGCATAAGAAGTGTGTTCCACTCTGCATCCAGGAAGGAGATCTTAACTTGAGACCCAGTGGCTGAAGGCCCTGTAGGCGGTCGCTGCTCACAGATTACTTCAGATTCTAGGCCTGATGACAGCAGCAATTGAGCTAGTGCTGTGGGTATGTTTCCACATGCAGCCTCTACCGAACAAGATGCTGGAGATATGGTATCTGGCCTCTGAGGACTACCAGGCCCTAATTCTGTGGCTCCATGTCAATACAGTGAAAAAATATCCACGACTACAACTACGGTGACAGCAAAATCGGCGACTGTAAATACAGCAACTGGAATGTATGGCGAAGGCAGTTACGGTGACGTTTACTTTCCCCCTGCAGCCCCCTTACTAGTATACCTAACTCCAAGGTCGTAGCACCTCTGGGAAGGGGGGAAATCAAATGTCGCCATAACTCCATTCGCCGTGTATTCCGTTCACCATAATTACAGTTGCTGATTTGTCATCGCTGTAATTGTAGTCACGGATTTGTCTTCGCCGTATTGTCACGCTACCTAATTCTGCTATCACAGTCAGTGCGGTAGTATCTTGCATGGTGGAGAACCTTGAAAATCTCAGCAAGGGGACTCTCCTGGAGGAACCACTGGAAATGATTCTAGTGACCGACCCCAGCCTGTCTGGTTGGGGTGTGTATCTAGACCAAATAACAGTTCAAGGGGTCTGGAACTCCTGGGAGCAGATGTTGCAGATAAATGTGTTGGAAATGAAAAGTGTGTGTACCTCATTTTTGTATCACTTTCAGAGCCAAGTTTAGGCCAGAGCCGTAAAGGTGAGGTTAGCCATCACCATCACTGTGGCTTACTTTTGGGGGGGGGGGGGGCATGAAGCACAAGCATGCTAGCAGAAGTTACCAGGATTCTGTAGTGGGTGAGCTAACTTTCTGACATTGTCTGTGGTTCACCTAGCAGAAGAACTGAATGCGCAGGCAGACTTGAGTCATGAAAGAGTTAACCCAGGAGAATGGTCTCTGAATCCAGAGGTTTTCGATTTCCTGTTCTGAATATTTGACTCCCCACAGATCGTCCTCTTTGTCGTCCTTTGATGCACTCGGGTCCTGAAGGTCTTCAGTCAGTACAGTCAGTATTGGTGCCCTCAGAGGCAATGGTTGCTTTGCCCCAGCTATGGGAGTTCCACAGAGCATACTTCTTTTTTTTTTTTTTTTTACAATTCTCCTTATGCTCCTGTGTGTAGGCTGGCAGGAGGCAGTATAGCGCAGTGTGATAAGGCTCTGAGCTGCAGATCTGGAGACCTGGGTTTGAATCCCACAACCACCTAAGTGCATACTGTGACCCTGAGCAAGTCACTTAACTTCTTTGTGCTCGCAGGTCACATCTGGAAACAAGCTTCGACTTAGTGTGCTACTCCTAGTTAAACAATGTTCTCTTTCCAATTCAGACAGTTGGTAGTCCTTCTAGTTTTGCCTTCTATGCCGTCTCTGGGAGCCTACTTAGAGACTGTGGCTTGCTCCACATGCTGGGGCTCCCCACTTCCTCAAGGGGGAAGGACTGAGATGCTAATCTGGTGCCCAGCATTTCCTGTAGTGGGACCACGGTGGTGCCCTTAAGTGTCCTGGTGTCATTGTGCAGCTAGCACAGAGGTGTTTCCTGCCTGAAGGTTTCCCCGTCGATGTGAACACGCAAGAACATCAGTGCGGGGTGTGCATGGTCCTACACACGCTGTGCAGATGTCCTCCTTGTCTCTGTCCTGTCAGTATGGTCCTGTGCAGGTGTAGTGCTCCCAGCCTCCACTGGGAGCCACCCTAACGCTGGGCTCCACTACCCACCTTCCCTGGAGAATGGTCCAGCAGATGCTTGATCCTCCTCCTCCTGTCTTGTCCGCATCATAAGCGGTAGCGCTACCACTGTGCCAGCAGACCGCCTTCCACAGAGCGTACTTGTTCGCTCGATTTCCATTAGTGCCCAGGGAATTGCAGAAAATCATTCAGTCAGGAGGAGGTTTCCTCCTTATAGCTCTGGAGTGACCAAGAAGGCCCTTGTTCTCTGATTTAGTGAACATTTCACAGAAATGCCCATTCTAGCTCTAGGTTCGTGGGGATCTCTTCGTTCAGGGACCCATTCTGCATCCAGAACCAGAGGTGATGCAGTTGGCAGCCTGGCTGCTGAAAAGAGGAGACTCTTGAAGCAGGGTTTCTCCAAGAGTAGTGAATACCCTCATGGTATGGTACCCTCAAAGTATACTTAGAATGGCAGAAAAAGGGGAGATATTGCTGATGGGTGATCTGAATATGCCAGATGTTAACGAGTGCAGTTGCAGCAGCCACTTCGAAGAGTGGGGTTATTCTAGATGCCCTACAGGGGGCATGCCTTAGACAACTAGTATTGGAGCCCACTCGAGAGGGAGCAATCTTAGACCTGGTTCTCTCAAATGCAGATGGAGAGAGGATCACAGATGTAGAAGTGGGTAGCCATATGGGAACTAGCACCATCGAACAGTATGGTCTACAATAAACACAGCAATAGTCAAGCCATACAAAGGCAAAAGTACTGGACTTTAGGAGGGCTGACTTTGCCAAAATGAGTGAGTGCCTAAGGAATGCACTAGCAAATGGGCAGGAAGGAGGGGTGGAAGAACAATGGGGAATAATAAAAACTGCCATCGCAGAGGTAACGAGCCTTTGTGTGAAGCAAATAAAACAAAACGATGTAAGAAACCACTATGGTTCTCAAAGGAAGTGGCAATGAAGGTTCAAGAGAAAAAGAAAGCATTCAGGAAGTACAAGGAATCGCAGAAGGAGCAGGACAGAGAACTGTATCAGTTAAAGCAAAAGGAAGCTGGGCAGGCAGTCAGAACAGCAAAGGCCCAAACCGAGGAAAAGATAACCAACTCAGTTAAGAAGGGGATAAAACCTTTATAGGTACATCAGGAGATTAAGGAAGACCAAGGAGGGATAGTGAGGCTTAGTAAAGGAGGAGGGTGGGCAGAGGAGACTGTGAAAAGGCAGAGATACTAACCAAATATTTTTGCTCAGTATTTACAAATGAAGAGGGAGGTACCTAAAACAAACAGTAGAAACACTCTGGATACAGAAGTTGATACCAGCCCATTTACAGAAGAAAGGGTTATGAAAGAACTCTTAAAACTGAAGGTGGACAAAGCAATGGGCCTGATGGGATTCATCCCAGAATTCTAAAAGAACTAAGGGTAGAACTAGTGACACCACTGACTACCCTCTTTAACAAATCATGGGAGGATGGAGTGGTACCCGAGGACTGGAGGAGAGCAGATGTGATTCCCCTTCACAAAAGTGGGAGCAAGGCAGAAGCAGGAGACTACAGACCTGTTAGTTTAACCTCAGTGATAGGCAAATGACGGAATCACTTGGAAGGAAAGAATTGTCGAGTATCTAGAGGCCAGAGGGGCACAGGACCCAAGGCAGCATGGATTCACAGTGGAAGGTCATGCCAGACGAATCTGATAGATTTCTTTGACTGGGTGACCAAAGTAGTAGATCAGGGAGGGGCTGTGGGCATGGCCTACCTAGACTTTAGCAAGGCATTTGACACAGTCCCACACAAAAGATTAATATACAAGTTAGCCAGCCTGGGCGTGGGTCCCAAGATGACAGCCTGGGTAAAGAATTGGCTGGAGAATAGGACACAGAGAGTAATAGTAAATGGAGTCCACTCTGAAGAAAGGGGGTTACTAGTGGGGTACTGCAGGGTTCAGTATTGGGACCGGTCCTCTTCAATGTCTTTATAAGTGACATTGCAGAGGGACTGGAAGGAAAAGTATGTTTCTTTGCAGATGACACAAAGATCTGCAACAGAGTTGATGCACAAGGTGGGGTGGAAAGGATGAGAAGGGACTTGGCAAGGTTAGAGGAATGGTCAAATGTATGGCAGCTTAGATTCAGTGCTAAAAGTGCAAGGTAATGCACCTGGGAAACAAAACCGGCGGAAGAGTACACAATGGGGGTGAGATACTAACAACAACAAAAATGGAAGGGACCTGGGGTAGTCATATCAGATGACCTAAAGGTGGGCAAGCAATGTGAGAGGGCAGCAAGGAGGGCTGGGGGATACTGGGATGCATAGGGAGAGGCATCACCAGTAGAAAACAGGAAGTTATTATGCCTCTGTACAGACAGCTGGTGAGACCCCATCTGGAGTACTGCATGCAGTTCTGGAGACCCAGTCTCCACAAAGACATAGACAGGATGGAAGCTGTCCAGAGGAGGGCAACTAAAATGGTGCAGGGTCTGCACCGGAAGACATATGAAGAGAGACTTAAAGAGCTTAATACAGTATGTATAGCCTTGAGGAAAGGAGGGAGAGGGGGGACATGATAGAAACTTTCAAGTACCTCAAGGGAATCAACAAAGTCCAAGAGAGTAGCATCTTTCAAAAAAAGAGGCGTGCAAGAACAAGGCACATTTGAAGATGGGGGCGGCTCAGAGGTAACTTAAGGAAGTATTTTTTCACAGAGAGGGTTGTGGATGCATGGAACGGCCTTCCGGAGGAGGTTGTGGAGTCAAAAACAGTGGTGGAATTCAAGCATGCATGGGACAATCATAAGGCAATTTTAGGGCGTGGGGGTAGGAAGAAGTAGGCTGCTGGTTAACTAGGATCTGCAGCTTATCCATTAGGTAGGGAAATGGGCAGACTGGGTGGGCCAAGCGGTCCTTATCTGCCGTCAGATTCTATGTTTCTATGGCTTCCAGGAAAATTTCTATTTCATTGGCCCATGATCAGGTATTAAACACCTTTTTGGGTTGGGCCAGAACTTGAGGTATTAGACCCTCTAGTGCTATGGTCCCACAGATACAGGATTTTTGCAGACAGTAAACAAGGGTGTTACATTAAGTACCCTGTGGTGGCAGGTGTCCACACACTGAGCAGAGTTCGGAACATCAATAGGTTCATTTCTGGGAATGAACTCTGTTGTTAGTTTTCTCGGGTAATCTGGTTGACCCCACCCAGCTCATTAAGGTAAAAAAACAACTAGATGACCTAGCACATCAGCAACTAGAATGTGCTCTCTGCTATCTTCGCCAAAAATATTATGATGGGGTCCTTGAGTGGTCTACCTCCTAGCACACCGTGGGCATAGGTGTGTCGGGCCTCTATTTTGAGAATCCGGCACTCGCCCATGTGGCATTTGATCAGAGAGATCGGTGCTGTCTTCAATGACTTTGTCTCATATTACTCTAAACTATATGCCCAGGAAGGTACAGGCTCACCCAGATCCATATGGGAATTCCTGGACGCCCTAGATCTCCCTGCACTTTCCCCTCCTGCACTAGCTGCTCTGCAGAAACCCATTTCAGTGCTGGAGCTCTAGGAAGCCCTCCAACATCTTGAGTCAGAGAAGTGCCCGGGATCAGACAGATATCCCGCAGAGTTCTTCGGAGTTTGTTTTTTTTTCCCCCAGAATTATTCACTCTCTCTTTGCAGCTCACATATTCTTTGATGACCGGGAGCTGCCACCCCCTTCTTGGGCTTATGCCGTCATTTCAGTAACAATTGTGAATGTTATAGGCCAGTCTCAATCCTCAATGCAGATGATAAACTTTTTATGTCAAGTCTGGCCCATAGGCTCAATGTCATTCTTCCCTCCATAATTCATAGGGACCAGACCGGGTTTATACAAACCAGACAGACCATGCATAGTGTTAGGTGAACGTTATTGCCTCTCCACCACGCTTCCTGCACTACAACACCTCTTCTTACCCATGACACGGAGAAAGCATTCAACAAAGTGCCTGGACCTTCTTCGCACCACCCTACTTAAGTTCAGTTTTCCCTTCCCCTTTGTAGATTTATTATTCAAACAACATAAAGTCTTGCTGGATTCTGACACGTGCAGTGATCACCAACCTTTAAACTGCCCCGGAGAACAAAGAGTTAACTTTCCATGCAGGGCATGGAACGCTGAACTCGAGCTCGGTTGAAGCCTCTGTCTGCTGCTGTTTAAACTCCAACCGTCAGATTCTTTACTCCACCTCACTGAACAGTTGCTCCGGAGATTTCTCCTTCGCCCGGTTCAAAAAAGTCGGTTAAAGTGTCGTTTTTTTGCTTGGTTTCGACCGAATTTCTGCTACTGAACCTGCTGGTTGGTACCACGAGTACTAGATAGGTTTTTGTATTGGTTTCTGTGTGGAACTTGTAAACATTGGATCGGTTTGGTTTGAACCAATCAGGTTTGCGTGTAAAAAACCAAAACAAAAAATTTCTGTCTTTATTAGAGTGTGGTAACCGGTCCGTATCGGTTCTAAAAAAAAAAAGGATTTCATTACGGTTTTTTCCAAGACCCGTAACACGGTCAGGAACTGATAGGGGTGTCTTGCCTGGTGGATTGCCGAAAAAAGGGTAAGTTGTGGTTAGGATTGGCCATGTCTGAGAAACCCAAGAAAAAAACCGGGCCCACTGGGTTTCAACGCTGTGGTGTGTGTGGGGAAGCCTTTGCTAAGGCTGATCCCCACACCACCTGTGTTTGTCTGGGGTTTGACCACCTCAATTCAGACTGCCAAATTTGTAAAAGTTTTCCCAAAGCTACCCTGGATAACAGAGTAGGTAGACTGAGGGAAAGGGAGGCCGAGAAGTCCGCTGACCCGGATGGCCAGCCCGGTTCGGTTCCGACCAAACCATAAGGTGTGCCCTCTGACCAGGGCGAAACTTCTTCGGGCAAAAGAAGAACCGATTCTGAGGAGTCTGTTCCAGTTAAAAGAAAGACAAGGGATAAATCATCCGGTTCGGATACACAAGTTCTTTCTCCGACCGCTGATGAAATAGCCAAAGCGATAAGGATAGTTCAGTCGCTAACTTTGGTTCTGGCCGAACTGGCACCATCTGTCAGGGGCTTGGTTTTGTCGGTTCCCCTGGTTCCGGATTATACTTTAGAAGAATTTTATGAACCGGAGGAGGGAGAGTATGAAGATAATGGTGGTGGTGGTGGTGGTGGTGGTGATTATGAAAGTCTGGATGTGCCTATTGACCCGGACATCCTCAGACAGACCTTCAGGTGTTTCTCCTCCTAGGCTTTTTCAGTCCCCTTCCCACTTTATGTTTTACAAGAAGGTGGCTGAAACCCTCCAGCTTCCTATGGAAGAAGCAGTAGAGGATCAGGAGAAGCCTGATTTTGTTGAGATGATGGATATCCCAGAATCCAGGAGATTGTCTATTCCCCTCCATAAATCTTTTGGGAAACAGACATTTAAAATTCTAAAAACTCCTAATTCCATACCTCCTGTGGACAGAATAATGGACAAGAGGTATACTCTTTCAAGCTCGGACACGGAGTTCCTTTCCCAGCAATGCAGCCATGTTGGGACAGTCCAGGCTGCTGCCTGTGATAAGGCAAATATTCCCTTGGCTTCACACCCCCCAGATAATGACTCCAGGAGGATTGATGCCATGGCAAAGAAACAGTGCATGACAGCATCTTTGGGACTCAGGCAGGCTAACTATGTGGCCTACACAGCTAGATACCAGAAGTCCAGGTGGGACACTGTGCTGTCTGTAGCTAAACAGGCCCCTGACCAGCTTGCCAAGGAGCTGGAGCGGGTGGCTGCGGATGGGATTGAGGCATCCAAGGTGCAATTTCATGCTGCTGTGGATTCCAGTGATGTTTCATCTAGAGTCATGGCTACATCTGTGGCCCTTCGGAGGATGGCTTGGCTCAGATGTACTAGCCTATCACAGGATAGCCCAGGCTAAGGCCATGGATTTTCCTGTCATTGGTAATTCTCTGTTTGGGGAGCAGACAGAAAACTACATGAAGAAGATGGACGAGTACAGGACCACTTACAGGAGTGCTCAGGCCAAAGAAAGGCAAGCCACTCCTCAGAGGCAGCATTCCAGGGGCAGGAGAAGGCCCTTTCAAAGGCCTTTTTACCAAGACCAGGCCTCCTCTTCTGCATTTGCTCAGAGGGGGTTCTTTAGAGGGAGAGGCAGACGGGGTATGAGCAGGCCTGCTTCCACCCCTCAGCCTAAAGCCCCTGCCAAGCAGACACCCTGATGGGTCTGCCCGGGCCGATTCTCCAATACCTGTAGGGGGCAGGCTGGCTTACTTTGTCCAGGACTGGAAGTCTGTAACATCAGACAAGTGGGTCCTAGAAGTAGTAAGCCAGGTACTAGTTCTCAGCTTCAAAAAATTTCCCAAGATGAGAACCAGATCCTTTCCACCTGCAAATCCATCAGAGACCCTGCCCTAGAGGCAGAGGTTTCTTCCTTCTTGGCTCTCAGAGCTATAGAAAGGGTTCCTACCCTACACAGGGGCAAAGGATTGTACTCCAGGTACTTCCTGACCCCCAAAAAGACAGGAGAATGGCGGCCCATCCTGGGTCTGAGATATCTAAATAAGCACCTTTTAAAGCCAAAATTCAAAATGGTGACTCTGGGAATAATTCTGCCCTCTCTAAGGCCAGGGGACTGGCTAGCCTCCCTGGACCTCAAAGATGCCTGTTTTCACATTCCCATCAGGTGCTCCCACAGAAAGTACCTCAGGTTTGAGTTGCCCTCAGACCACTATCAATTCAGAGCAATGCCCTTTGGCTTAACATCAGCCCCAAGGGTGTTCACAAAGTGCCTGGCAGTAGTGGTTGCTTTCCTAAGGAGGAAAAATATCTCCATCTTTCCGTACTTGGACGACTGGCTCATAGTGGGTCAGTCTCCAGACCAAGTCAAGTCACATCTTCAGATAACTCAGCAACTGCTCACTTCCTTAGGATTCCTCCTAAACCTTCCAAAGTCAGTTCTCGAGCCAGTACAGCTCCTCACCTTTATAGGGGCAGAGCTGGATACAATAAGAGCAAAGGCCTTCCTTCCCCTGGACAGGGCAAGGACACTAATAGAACTGGCCTCTTCTTTCACCCTTCAGGTGTCTCGACCAGCAAGGCACTTCTTGCAGCTCCTGGGCCACATGGCAGCCTCTACAGCAATGGTCCAGGGGGCAAGATTCCAGATGAGGGACATTCAGTTCCACTTAAGAGCCTTCTTGTCCCAAAGAAAGGATTCCCTTACCAAACTAGTCCCAGTGACTCGAACCCTGATCCAGGCTTTGCAGTGGTGGCAGGATCAGGATACTTTAAGACAGGGAGTTCCATTTGTCACTCAGTCTCATTCACTAATCCTCACCACAGACGCCTCCCTCTTGGGCTGGGGAGCCCACATGGGGGATCTTGCCACCCAAGGGCTGTGGTCACCTCAAGAATCTCTGCTTCACATCAATCTCTCAGAACTCAGAGCAGTGTTTCTGGCACTGCAAGCTTTTTCCAAGTCTGTACAGAACAAGGTGGTCCAGATCAGAACAGACAGTACCACCATAATGTGGTACATCAACAAGCAAGGGGGCACTCGGTCTACGGCCTTGTGCACAGAAGCAGTGAAGTTGTGGTCTCTGGCCTATTCCCTGCAAACTTCTCTGATAGCAGTTCACCTCCCAGGGAAGGACAATGTCCTAGCAGATTCTCTCAGCAGGATATCTCAGGGCCACCATGAGTGGGCGCTAGATCCCCTAAGTTTGAAAGTGATTTTCTCCAGATGGGGCACTCCACAGATGGATCTTTTTGCAGCCCCAGACAGTCACCAACTTCCTCTCTTTTGCTGCAGACCCCCAGTCTTGGACTCAGTCCCCCTGGATGCTCTGGTTCTGAATTGCGAAGGGAAGTTCCTGTATGCCTTTCCCCCATTCCCTCTCCTGTTCAAGGTGCTAGTCAAGATCAGGTCTCAACCGTGCAAAGTGATTCTGATCACTCCAGACTGGGCCAGACAGCCCTGGTATCCACTGTTGCTGTCCTTAGCAGTCTGCTTTCCCCTGTCTCTTCCCAGGAATTACAACCTGTTGACATCCTCTCAGGGAAGGATTTGGTATCCGAATCTCAAATCTCTCAATCTCAAGGCCTGGCTCTTGAAGAGTTAGAGTTTGCTGATCTGCACCTCTCTCAAGGTGTTCTGGGTATTCTTAAGGCTTCTCGAAAGCCTTCCACCAGAAAGACTTACAACTCCAAATGGAAAAGGTTCACTATTTGGTGCTCTGATAAGCATATTTCTCCAGAATCTGCTGGGTTGCCTACAGTCCTGGACTATATGGTTCATCTCAGTGGCTTGGGACTCAGACCAGCTACACTTGAAGCACATTTGGCAGCTGTTTCTGCCTTTTTGTCAGTAGGCAAGCCCTCTTCTCTATCAGCCCATCCTGTATTTTGCAAATTCTTCAAGGGATTGCTACACACCAATCCTCCCTTCAGGAACCCTGCTCCTGCTTGGGACCTTAATGTTTGCATTGCCCAGCTTATGCAACCCCCCTTTGAGCCTTTGTCCTCTGCAGAGCTTAAGTACTTGACTTGGAAAACTGTGTTTTTGGTAGCCATTACATCTACCAGGTGCATCAGTGAATTGCAAGCCCTGTCAGTGGAGCCTGATTTCATCTCTTTCCATAGAGATAAAGTGGTCCTAAGAACTAACAGGAAGTTTTTGCCTAAGGTGGTTTCAGATTTCCACCTTAATCAGTCTGTCTCTCCCTGTTTCCTTCACTGACCATTCCTCCTCTGGGGAGAGGAGGTTGCATAACCTGGACATAAAAAGAGCCCTCAGCTACTACATAGAGCGCACCAAGGGTCACAGGTTTGAGTCCCTCCAGTTGTTCCTCACTTATGGGGAGATCGGTAAGGGCAAACCTGCCACTAAAAGATCTATTGCCAGGTGGATTCTCTTGTATACAATTCTGCTATGAGAAATTGGGTAGAACCCCACCCTCAGGCCTGAGGGCTCGCTCTACTAGAGGTACAGCTGCTTCCCTGGCTGCTGCCAGGGATATTCCTATCTTAGAAATCTGTCAAGCAGCCACCTAAAAAACAGTCCTTACATTCACCAAGCATTACTCTCTGGATATCCAGGCTAGGAGTGATGCTCGGTTTAGCACAGCAGTACTTCAGAGCCTTTTCCCAAAGTAGGTTCTGTCCCTCCTCCTTGGAGGTGCTACTACCGTAGTCTGCATATGTCAGAATACAGCAAGACTTCATGTTGTTTGAAGAAAAAATTACTCACCTTAGTAATGTTGTTTCTTCTAATGGAGTCTTGCTGTATTCTGACCCCCCGCCTCCCCTCTCAGAACCTGGTTTTTGGGATGTGGGTGGGCAGGAGCAGTGTTGGCACCTAGAGGTGCCCTTTTCTCACCCTCCTTTATTTTGGGTGTGTGTTGTGTTTTGTTTTTTTGAGTTTCCTGACTTGAGTCTTTGCTTTCAAACCAAAAAAACCTTTTTTAACAAATTTAGTTGCCAGTTGGCTAGTGTGAGTTTACAGTTTCCACACAGAACGCCTAGTGAGAGTAGCTCGTAAAGATCTGATGGTTGGAGTTTAAACAGCAGACAGAGGCTTCAACCGAGCTCGAGCCCAGCGTTCCATGCCCTGCATGGAAAGTTAACTCTTTGTTCTCCGGGGCAGTTCAAAGGTTGGTGATCACTGCATATGTCAGAATACAGCAAGACTCCATTAGAAGAAACAACATTACTAAGGTGAGTAATTTTTTCTTCTCTATCTGTTCCAGACCACAAAGACAGGTACGGATGAACAGCATCTTTTGGATTATTTACCCCTGGAAAGGGGCATCTGCCAATGATGCCCCCTTACTCCTCTACTGTTCGCATGTATATAGAGCCACTTGCACAGGCAATTGACAGGATGCCGGGTGGGAGATGGAGGTGAACACCACATAGCTGTTAATGTGGATGATATCCTGTTATCTGTCGGACCCATAAGTAGATCTACCTGCTGTGTGGAGTTTGCTTATGAAATTTGGTCAACTGTGTAGCTATAAGCTGAACAGCACTGAAACGTGAGGTCATGTATACATATTTTACCCCTTCTGAATCACTCAGACGGCATTATCCTTTTAAATGGGACATAAGGGACCTGAAGTATGTGGGTGTTCAGTTGACTAACTAACATGCCCTCCAGGTTGTTCAAGGCCAGTTTCCATCCACTGCAAAATGTGATCCAGCAGGAACTGGATAGGTGGAATCTGATGCCACTCTCCCTAGAGTGGCAGGTAGCGTTCTTGAAAAAGATACTACCTAAATTCTTAGATTTATGTCAATCCCTTTCCATTCCAGTCTCCCAGAGTACCTGGTCTATATGGAACTGGATGTTTTCTAGATATTTATGTTGGGGAAGCATCCTCCTCATTAAATTCTCCACACCATGTGTCCCAAAAAAGAAAGGGGGTTTGATGCTATCACATTTACAAAGGTATTATGAGGGGGCACAATTGCAGGCCGGATTATATTGGCTCCAGAACTCCCAATTCCAACAGTGGGTTCACTTGGAAAGGTTGGTTTTCCAAACTGGAACTACAGATGAAGAACTCCTGCTCCCTGACCCATGCAACTTTCGACCTTCTGAGATCTCCCCCCTTTGTGGGTACTGTTAAAATGTGGCATCAGTCTCCAAAGGCTGCAGATTGAGCAGGAGATACTCTGGCTGCTCCCTCTCCACCTACACCCAGATTTCCAGCTAGCTAGAATAGATCTGTACTATAGGAGGTGGTATGTGCGAGGGCTGATGAATCCTCTGATACTTCTGTGAGAGGGGACTGTTCTTACCTTTCAGGAATTTGCAGAATCCCCAGTCCACTCACTTCAGGTATTTTCAAGTTCGGGCCTACATTCTGCACCTGCTGCAAAGCATTCCCCCTCCACAGTTGCACTCTCTTTACCCAGATAGTGGAGGCTCTTACAGGTAATGTGGGGCAACATTTGGTTTCTCGACTCCATGTCTGTCTCCAGCAATATGGACTGCTGGAGCTTCCCTGAGCCCTGAGTAGCTAGAACAGAGAATTCGCATCACCAGTCACCCCACAACAATGGGAAGAAATAAGTCATTACATGCATAAGGCTATGAGCTCTATGATGTGGTGCAAGTACAGTTGGAAATGCCTCATACGCTGTTTCTTCACTCAACAGGTCCACAGGGGAACTGAGTTAAGCATACTGTGCTAGCGGGAGTGCAGGGAGGCCAGAGCTACTCACCACCACATTATGTGGTTACTCCCAGTCTTGCAGCAGGCGGTAGGGGATGCTCTGAAGGATATTTTTACTCTACAACTGATCCTTAATGAACAGCTGTTTCTGCTTGCTCTCGGCCCGCATAAAGAAAGAGATGCAGCTAAAAGGTATCTGTGTCTGGTCTTGCATGCAGCGAAGAAATTTATAACCAAAAATTGGCTCCGTAGACACCCACCCATGTGGGATGACTGGACACAGGTGGTGAAAGATATTTATAGGATGGAACAATTAACCACCTTCTTGTGTCGCCAAATGGATAAGGGGGTTAACAGATGGGCAAGATGGGTTTCATACATGTTGGCCAAGGATCCACAGTTTGTCCCATGACTTAATTTTAAGGAGGGGAACAAGGAGCCCTGAATGCAGCTTGTTTTATTTTCATTTGAGGGTAGGGTGGGACATACGTGTAATATATTAGTGTGATATGTTAATGTGGTATACAGTAAGCAGTTTATTGAAGGTATACCATCAAAATAGTGTTTGAATAATAGTACAGTAAAAGGCGTGCCATGGAAACAGCATGAGTGAAAATAGCTACATGAACAGAACATCATGCCTGTTGGAGCACTTGGGGCTGTGGTATGTGCTTTTCATAAAGCTATTTTTTTGTACTTATTCGTGTATATTTTTCCATTTCTTTGTGGCGGATATTTTTTGCCTGTAGTGTGCTATATACAGTGCAGAGTGACGAATGCATCCTCCGCACTGGAGGAAGGAAAGTTTTCTGTGATTTTCTTTTCTTCCAGCCGTGCATCCAATACTCCGTTCCCACCCTATTGTGTCTGATGTTATTTCCTTTCTATTTCTCCTTTCCCTCTGGGTTGACCACAGTTGAGAATGTTGATGTTATTAAATCATTTTTGCAGTGTTAACAGTTGAAGTGATTACTGTGACTCTAGTATACCTTTGTGACTTGGGAAGTCCTCCTGCTGGAGCAGTGGTGGCTTCTTGGGAACATCATGTGGGATGTCAGGAGGTTGACCTGCTGCCTTCAGTCCTATCAGCAGCCGAAGATGGAGCCTACCCATTTGTTAGGAGTGGGAGATGCGGGGGTGGAACTTGCAGTCCTGGCATCCAGCAGCATTTTACATAATCTTCTGCATGGGACATTGAAAAATAAACTTCTGAGGCTTGACTTTGATTAAAGTTGATATATCGCTATCTGATATTATTGACCATCGCTGCAGTGAGTTTCAGCCCCCAAAAATACTCAAGGAAATTCCTAGGACTTCTTCAAACCTAAAACTGTGTCAAAGGAGCAAGGTAAAACAGCAGAGGCATTGTCTGCAACAGACACAGAGGTTACCCTTTACTCCCTCCACTGTTCTTTGGAGAAAATGCATACATTTATTGAATTACTGAGCATTACGTTCGACTCCTTCTCTCAGCGGCTCCAGATGGTCGAACGGGGGTGGTATCCCACAACACAGAGGTAATGAAGTCAACAAGGGCTGTGGGCCAGGCACTTTCTGTATTGGCAGGTTTGGCTAAAGAAAATCACATTTACCATCTTGACTGAAGCATTCGGAAAATCTTCTTAGGGAGCGAAACATTTGGGTGAGCACAGAAGGCGTCAAAGGGGCTGACTCGATCCCTACAATTTTGGCCTGGCTACAGGAGGCCCTACGGTTTACCACACTGGAGATGCTGTTGGGTCTTGAAAATGTTAACGAGTAATCCCAAAAATGTAGTAGATCCGTCGATCCCAAGATCATTGTAGTTTAAAATGGGATCAGTCCTACAGCATGATGCAATACTACATGTGGCCTGACAAACACCAGACCTGGAGGTAGATGGTTGGAAAATACAGTTGTTACCTGAGCACAAGACCGAGGCAGAAGAGTTTCAAAGGTGGTAAACGTAAAACTTGGAGAACTAAAGTCCTGTTCAGTACTATCTGCCCTGCAAAACTGTGTGTGTGATACGGTGGCCATACCTACATTTATAGTGATCCCAAGGAACTTGACAAATTTCTGACTAAGCTTGAAAAAAAGATTTACAGGGATCCTGCACAAGAATCTGACTCTGAGACTTGAGGTACAACAGTGGGTAAGAAAATAGGATTTGAGGAGGACAGAAGCAGGTGCGCTTTTCATGATGGAAAGTTTGTTTTCTAGGAGCGTGGATATGTTGTTCATCCACACTTCTTGGCATGTCCCTTTCCCCTTTAAATCTTGCCGGAAGTCTTCAAGCTGGCTCCTCCCACCCACCCAGGTGGTATAAACCTCAACTCTCTCCCCCCATGATGACAGATATTCCTTTCCGCTGGAAGATGCAGGTTCCCTTGTGCTTCACTGCAATTCGTAGGTCCTGGATTCAAAGCGTTGGTTTTTACCACAACTTACCTTAAAACTCGTTTGAGTTAACGATTCTGATAGTAGCACATCGGACATGGAGGATGAATTTGCTCCCCGATTTTGCCGGTGCTCCCGCGGCCAGAAGATGTGTTTGGTTTTTATTTATTTATTTATTTATTTATTTTTAGCTAGTTGTTTAACCAGGTATAGCACACTAAGCTGGAAGCTTTTTTACAGGAGCGACCTGGAAGCACAAGGAGGTTAAGTGACTTGCTCAGGGTCACACAGTATGCAAGTGGAAGCTGTGGGATTCAAACCCAGGTCTGGTCTGCTGGATGTCACCAGATTTGCAGCTCAGAGCCTTAGACCACTGCGCTATACTGCCTCCTTAATGTTGCGCACCAATCCCCACCTAACGCGCGTCTACTGCCTAGGTGTCTGACATAACACCTTCACCTGCACATTCTGCCTGGCCTTCCATCCCAACATCCTGGACAACCGCTAGGTGTGCCTAAAATTGGGGAGACCGGAGAAAAGGAACCTGCCGGTGAAATCGGCGAGGCTGCGGGCGGTTTCCGCAGCTGCGGGATCCGCCGAGCAGTTGGAGCAAATGAAGGCTTTCGAGGAGGAAGTGGCTCAAGCTCCGGCCAGTTGGAGCTTTTTTGTTCCTCTGAACCTCGGTTCCACCTTTTTGGACTCCTTCAAGGAGTTCTGCCAGTCTCTCCCCACCAGGGGTGAGGTGCCTTCGGGCTCGCACTCCTCCCACCCTCGGAAGAGGGATAAGGACCCGAAGTCTTCGTCCAAGCGAAGACATTCTTGGGACAGAGAAAGGTCCGAGTCCCAGGAACACGCAGTCTTGACCTCTGTCGAGATTGCATCTTCGGCTGCTGGCTTCACGGAAGTGGCCAATGAGGTTTTTATTTATTTATTTATTTATTTATTTGCCTTTGTTAACCGGGTAAGCACACTAGAGAGCCAAGTGCCTATTTTCAGGTGCGACCCGGGAGATTACAAGGTACATACATGAACATCAGGCAAATACAAGTGGAGGATTACATTACATGGAATTAGCACAACAGGGACTTTACAAGCATCAGATTTCATCAGGCAAATAGTAGTGAAGAGTTAATATAAAGTGCCCAGAACACAGGGACATTGTAAGACAACAATACCAAAAACAGGTATTACAATACAGTATTAAACATTGCAGTCAGTAGGAAAAAGTGCAGTTTGCCGGTGGGCCTAAATGGTCCATTTTTATATATGCTGTGAGAACAGGAGGAGTATGAGCACAGTTGTGCTCTGCCCAAGTCGTAATGTTTAGGTAGCATCTCAGTTAGTTGGGCCATCTCGGGCTGAGAGGATTTGTCTAGTGCAGAGACAGGTGACAGCCATTTTGAGAAAACCCCAGAGGGAGGCTTTAAAGCTCTGGTGCGAGGGAGAAGAGCACGTGCCAGTTGGAAGAGAGTTCCAAACCCTGGGCACATACACAGCGAAGGCTCGGTCACCCATTTGTGTGCGGGTTTTAGGTACCAGCAGGGCATGGGAGCCGCTGGATCGTAGGTTGTAGGAGGGTGTAGCAAGAACAAGGGTCTCAGCAAGGTTTTGAGGGGTGGCAGTTCTGATAATATTGTCAATGAAGTTGCCCACGACATAAGAGCGGTGAGTTTCTGGTGGGAGCCACTCAAGCCGGGTGTAAAGCTTACAGCGGTGAGTGAGGTGGGGGGCTGAGAGCGCAAAACGGCATATGTTTTTGTACGCTGAGTCCCACTTTACTAGACTAGTTTTTGCAACGTGGGCAAAGGTGATTAGTCCATAGCAAAGCTTGGGTAGGAGGACTCCCCTGGCTAGAGCAAGATGGGCAGCTGGAGTTAGGCAGCTTTTTGCTCTGTAAGCCTGACCCAGCTTGCAGTTTGAGGCCTTGCATGTATTTCGTACGTGCAGGTTCATATTCAGCTGCGGGTCATGGGTTACCCCCAGGTACTTGACCGAGCCTGCAACAGTCAGCGGTGACCCATCAGCCCCGGAGATCTGTAGTGAATCCAGGGCGGCTTTTAACTTGGCTGCTGAGCCAAATAGCATGGCCTGCGTCTTCTGTAGGTTAATAACAAGTTTATGGTCCTGCAACCACGTTTGGATGTGGTCAAAGTCCGAGTTTAGTTTGGTGTTAATGGTGGCGATGTCCTGGGATTTGGCCATGATGACTAGGTCGTCTGTGTAGAGCCGGAGCCAAGGGTAACTTATTTATGAAGAGAGAGAACAGGAGAGGCCCCAGGACAGAGCCCTGGGGGTCTCTGCAGTTAACCTGGGCAGGCTCAGACAGGACCTTGTTGAATTTGGTGTACTGATGCCTGCCCATGAGGTAATTACTGATCCATGCAAGAGCTGGGGAGGAGAAGCCAAATGACAGGAGAGAGGAGCACAGTAATGTGTGGTCAACCCGATCAAAGGCTTTTGAGAGATCAACAAAGATGGCCCCGGTCAGTTCACCTCAGTCAGCAGCAGACCTGATCACTGAGGTAACAACTGCTAGGGCCGTGGAGGTGCTATGCCCCTTTCTAAACCCATGTTGTGCAGGGGAGAGAAGGTTGTGTGTCTGTAGGTAGTGGGTGACCTGAGAGGCGACTACCTTTTCCAGGAGCATGCTGATCGCTGATAGGATTGCAGTGGGACGGTAGTTCTTGAGGTCTTTTGTGTCCCCTTGCTTGGGTACAGGTATCACCTTGGCCATCTTCCAGATGTCTGGGACTATGCCTGAGGTGAGCGATGGGTTGAAGACATGGGCTATGGGCTGGGCTAGTACTGATGCCCCTAGCCTCAGCAGCTTGGGCTCCAGGCAGTCATGCCCAGCTTCAGTGTATGGGGATAGACCAGCAAGGAGCTTCTGGGCCTCCATGTCTGTTACTGCCTTGAGGTAAAAGGGCAGTAGGGGGGTTGTCCCTCTGGGTGAGGAGGCCCGGCCAGCAGGGTAGTGCGGCAGTTTGGGTTGAGATTTCTCTACCTAATTGACCCTATTTCGCCGACTCTGGTTGACGATTCTTTGGAAAGGACTCCGGTCCTTGTCTTTCCCGATGAGGAGACCCAGCCTGCTGGTGTCCCCATCGAGGAAACTGTTCCGGACCCTCGGTTTTCACCGAACCCGGTGCCTCCCGATTGACCGAGTCGGCCAGCCCGATCTTGATCGAGGTCCAGAACCCCCTTGGTCGAACGACCGAAAAAGAGTCATAAGCACTCTAAAAAGAGGCATCGCTGCAGATCCTCATCCTCCTCGGACGAGGAGAGAGGCTTCGACGGAAACTCCGTCGACGCTATGAGGATCTTAAGTGGCAACAGCTGATTTTGACCGGGCAGAAGCCGGCTCCGCTATCTACCCCGGCCATCACTTGGCTACCGCCTCCTGGGCTGACTTCAACCCCTCCAGAACCGAAGCCTTCGGTTCCCTCGCCTGCGGGGCTGGCCCGTATCCCAGCTCAGCCCATCTCGGGGTCTCCACAGATTCTGGTGGAACCACCGCCCAAGCAGCCTCAGGGAGGGGCTCCTTCGAAAGAGGACCGTACAGACTCCAGGCTTCCCTGTCTGTCCATTACGGTTGCCCCTGACCGCCCACGGCGGATCGAAGGGGACCTAGGCGGGAGACCGTTGTACCACGACTCTTCGGACTCTGACATCACAGGACTGCACTCCTATCCTGGGGATGAGTCCTCCGTGGCGGGTTTAGAGGAGGGTCCTTCCTCCTTTCAGGGCATTCTCTGCCTGATCTCTGAATCCATCGGAATACTCCATGAGTCTATCCACAAAAAGGCAGAGTACCCCCTTACGGACATCCTGAAAAGGGGGGATACCTCGACGGAGGCCTTTCCAGTGGCCAAAGCCATCACTTGCCTGGCCCTTGAGCTCTGGCAGCGCCCAGCTTCCTGCCCAGCACAGTCTTCCTGTGTGGCCCGCAAGTATGCGCTGCCCATGGGATCCCTGCCGGGATTCACAGAACACCCTTCGGCCGAGAGCCTGGTGACTGCTTCTGTGTTTAGACGTATTGGTAGCTTGGCCGACACAGACCGACCTCTGGACAAGGAGTCCAAAAATATGGACCACTCTGCCCGCAAGGTCTTCGCGACCTCTTCCTTAGGTCTTCATCAGGCCAGTTCAGCTGTCATTATGGCACCCTTCTCTCATGCTCTCCTCGGGTCATTAGATGAAGTCCTCCCTCATCTCCTGGCGGACATGCAGACCACGGTCAAGCAAGTCTGTGTGATCAGGGCCGTGCTTCTGCAAAACAGCAGCTCCAGACGGCCCTAGACATGGGGGATTCCTGTGCCCGCTCTGTAGCAGCCGCAGTGGCCACTCGCCGCAGGGCCTGGCTGAGGCTGTCCTCCTTCCTGGCGGATACCCAGCTCAAGTTAGCTGACGTTCCTTTCCTTGGCACCAACCTGTTTGGTCCAGGAATGGCCGGTCACCTTCAGCGTATCGAGCAGTCCAGTGCCACCTTGGATGCTACCTCTGCAAAAGGTTCTTTGGGCAAGAACCAGCAGAAAAGAAAGAAGCCATTTCGGCATTCTTCCCCTGCGGTCAGGCAGCCCTCCTATCAAGGAGGCCAGCAGCAGCAGGCTCAAGCTTGGCGCCCACGGCCCAAGCAGGGTCCTCAACAGCCCCATAAAGGAGGCCGAGGTGCAGGTCCAGGAGCCTCCTCCTCCTCTAAATCTGCTCAGTGACGGGTTGGGGCTTGCCACCCCTACACCCGTCACGCCAGCTCTGGGTCCTCCCGTGGGGGGCCGGCTCCGCCACTTTCATTCCGCCTGGTACGATGTCACTTCGGACAGGTGGTTCTCGAAGTGGTCGATCAGGGACTGCCTCTAGAGTTCGAGCAGTACCCTCCCAGCCGAGCCTGCGCCCCTCGGGAGGAAAGGATCTCAGCTTGCACTCAGTCGGCTCTCCGAGACGACATGGCTCAGCTCCTCCGCAAGGAGGCTGTAGCTCCAGTGCCGGATCCTCCTACAGACCTAGGCTTCGTGTCCAGGTACTTCCTGGTGCCCAAATGGATGGGGCTTGGCGCCCCATCCTAGATCTTCACGACCTGAATCAATATCTCAGGTCCCACACCTTCCAGATGGTAACTCTGAGCCAGATCATACCATCCCTGGAGCGAAACATGTGGTTCTGTTCACTGGATCTACAGGACGCGTTCTTTCACGTCCCAATCCGTCTGTCCCTCCCATCAGCGGTTCCTCCGCTTCAGGGTCGAAGGGACCCTGTATGAGTTCCGAACCATACCGTTTGGCCTGTCATCGGCCCTGAGGATATTCACCAAGTGCATTGCAGTGGTGGCAGACTGTCTTTGGCATTGAGGAGTACGAATTTACCCATATCTCGATGACTGGCTCTTGGCAGGATGCTCCTTTCAGGAGGTGGAGAGAGGTCCAGGGATCTGGCTCTCCAAACCTGCTCTCAACTCGGCCTCCTGATCAATGAGGCCAAGTTGGAACTCGTGCCTGCTCAGGTGATGGGCTTCATCGGGGCAGAGCTCGACTCTTGTCAAGCCAGAGCTCGGCTCCCGGCGAACAGGGCGGAGGTTCTCTCTTCCTTTGCCAGATAATTTCTGGTTGGGCACTTGCACCCTGCCCGGGACTTTCTGCGCCTTCTGGGTTACATGGCGGCGTGCACCTCTGTGGTCCGTTGGGCCAGGTGGTACACGCGTCCCCTCCAGTGGGAGCTGGCTGCCCAGTGCACTCAGCGCCATGGTCATTTGGACCAGCTGATCACTGTAACGCAGAAGATGTGGGACGCTCTCCAGTGGTGGACTGCCCCAGAATGGTTGCAGGAAGGGATCCCGTTTGTCCGCCCCGAGCCGATGGTTGTCCTTATGACCAATGCCTCTCTCATGGGCTGGGGAGCCCACATGGGGGACAACAGGGCCCATGGGTTCTGGACCCCCGAGAAGTCCTAATGCCACATCAACCTGTTGGAGCTCAGAACAGTCAGACTGGCACTGTCAGCTTTCGCTCCAGGGTCAAGTGGTTCAAGTCCAGACGGACAATACCACGACCATGTACTACTTCAACAAACAGGGCGGCACGCACTCCCGTCTGCTGTGCAAGGAAGCGCTCCGCATCTGGACCCTTGTAAGTCGACTGGAGGCAGATGATCTAGCCATTCATGTGGCAGGAGTCTCGAACCAGCTGGCGGATGCTGTCAGCCACATAGGCCAGAAATCCCAGGAATGGTTTCTCCATCCGTTGGTGGACCTGTTTGCCTCCAGGGAAAACAACAAGCTGAGGCTGTACCATGCCGGCCCCGCCCCCCTCAGCAGGGCTCGCTGCAGGGGGATGCCTTCTCGAGGCCGTGGACACCAGGCATCCTCTACGCTTTCCCGCCATTTCCCTTGATCCACAAAGTGCTACTCAAGGTGAGGAGGGACACGGCGAAGGTGATCCTGGTAGCCCCAGATTGGCCGCGCCAGTTCTGGCATCCAGATCTCCTCAGCTGCAGGCCCCCGGAGTGGCTTTGTACACGCCCGGACCTGATATCACTGAACCAGGGGAAGGTATTCCATCCGGACCTTCAATCCCTGCCCCTCACAGCTTGGTACCTGATCGACTAGAGTTCCAGGCTCTGGGTCTTTCCGAGGATGTCTACACCGTGGTGGAGGCATCTCGTAAGGAATCGACCAGGAAATGTTATGCCTTCAAATGGAAGAGATTTTCCATTTGGTGTCAGGGTAAGAGTCTAGCCCCCTTATCCTGCTCTGTGGCTGACATTCTTGGCTACCTTTGGTCTCTCTCCAAATGGGGTCTGCGGTCATCGACCCTTAGGGTGCACCTGGCAGCCATTTCTGCTTACCGGGCGGGGGCCGGTCAGCCGACATTGGCACAGGAGACATTGGTCGGGTGCTTCTTCAAAGGCCTGGATCACATATCCCCTCCAGTACGTGAACCTCCACCTCCGTGGGATCTGTTGCTGGTTTTGGCAAAGCTCATGGGCAAGCCATTCGAATCTATGCACATGTGTGCACTCTCAAACTTGCCATGGAAGACTGTCTTCCTGGTGGCTGTCACGTCAGCCAGAAGGATGGGGAGCTCCAGGCACTGTCGGTGGACTCCCCCTGATCTGGTCTTTCACAGGGGCAAAGTTGTCCTGTGCCCCCACCCGAAATTCCTTCCGAAGGTGGTATCAGAGTTTCACCTTAACCAGGTATTGACTCTGCCGGTATACTACTCTAACTACACCTCGGATGCCGAGTACAGGCTCCATACTTTGGGCTGGAGACGTGCTCTCTCCTATTATAAGGAGAGAATGGCTGAAATTCGTGGAGAGGTTCGACAGCTGTTTGTCACCTACGCTGAAGCCGCTTCTGGCAGACCTGCAGCCAAATGGACCATTGCAAGGTGGATTACATCATGCATAGGTCTGTGCTATGAGTTGGCGGGCAAGGAGCCTCCCAGAGGGATAAGAGCTCATTCTACCCGCCATACTGCTGCATCAGTGGCTGCTTCAAGGGACATCCCTATCCAGGAAATCTGTCGGGCTGCTACCTGGAAGTCAGCAAACACCTTCATTGCCCACTACCACATCGACCTTGAGTCACGCCGGGATGCTGGTTTTGGGGCCTCGGTTCTCCAATCTTTCTTTCCCAAGTAGGGGGTGTGCGCCTTGCCTCCCTCCTCCCAGAGAACTGCTTGGAGTCCGCCAAGAAGTGTAGATGAGCAACATATCCACGCTCCTAGAAGAGCAGGTTCTAGGGACATGGATATGTTGTTCATCCACACTTATTGGCAGGTTCCTTGCCGCTTTAAATCTTGCCGGAAGGTCTTCAAGCTGGCTCCTCCCACCACCCGGTGGTAAAACTCTCGGCCCGCCCCCATGACGCCAGATCTTCCCACGCCAGCCCAGGTTCCCTCCTTAACGCTCAAGTGAGTAAGACTGGTTCCTAACTCTTCGGTTTTCCGAAATTAAACTCCTAGGTTTTATAGACTTCGGTCAACTTTTTCCCTCGTGGCTGCGATGGACAAATTGACTCCCGGTTTCCGGAGATGCCCATGCGAGCAGAAGATGTCTCGGATGGATCTGCACTCCACGTGCGTCTACTGCTTGGGCCTTGAGCACGACCCGCAGGCTTGTGACCTGTGCTCTTCTTTCTTGGCCTATGTCCTGAAAGACCGTGCTGCCCGTCTGCAACTTGGGTGACCCGAGAAGCGTTACCCTCCGGTAAAGTCGAAAGAGGCCCGGTTGGCGGTTTCCGCGGCGGCAGGCTCGGCAGATCAGCTTGAGCAGATGATCGCCCTCGAAGAGGAGGCAGCGCGGACCGCATCTTCCTCGGCCGCGGCATTTATCCCGCTCTCCCTGGGATCCTCATATACTGCTTCCTTTAAGGAGCTTTGTCTGTCTCTCTCCACCAAGGGAGAGGACCTTCATCTTAGGACCTTCCTCTCGGGTCAAAAAGAAGGACAAGGGTAAATCCGTCCGGCGCTCTTGGGAGCCGGGAGAGGTCCCCACCCGTGGGCCATCAACTTCGGTCGATCGCCCGACCCGACCACTGGCTTCCTGGTGTCCCCGTCCAGGTCAGTTGACCGAGACTCCTGTCGCGCAGTCGAGATTTTCTCGACCGTTGTCGACTGGGAGGCAATCCTCTCTCCTGGTTCCCCGGTGGTGGTTGAGGATCCGTGGGCTTGCCAGTGCCTCGGTTCCGGAGCCTTGGGTGTTCCTTCGAGCCGAGGAGGCGGCGGGTTTCCCAGCCTTCCTGCACCCTCCTCCCGGGAAAAGCCGAGGGTTCGCGGTCTCGGTCTCCGGACTTCTTCCCCGGTCCAGCCGATCCCGCCACCATAGGGAATCTCGGCACCAGGTGACAGCGGCACCGCCGCCTCGTCCTCGTCTCTTCCTCGGACGAGGGAGCCTTGATGCCAGTTCGCCGACGATACGAGGACCTCATGTGGCAACAGCTTCTGTTGGCCAGGAATAAGCCGACGACGTCACCTTCCCCGGCTATTAAGTGGCTGTCATCAGAGCAGCCGAAGCAACCCCTTGCTTTAGCCGAGGCGCCTGTTTCCAGGCCTGTTGCTCAGCCGAAACCAGCTGCTCCACCGATTATGGTTGGAACCTCCGCCTCCACAGCCATTGTTTGGGGCTCCGACCAAGAACTCTCGGTCGGCTCAGGGTTTACCCCATAGGCTGTCTGTCACCCTCACTTCCGATTGCCCTCGGCAGGTGGAGGGTGGCTCAGGCCAGAGGCAGCTCTTTGCGGACTCTTCCGAGTCCGACGACGATTCTTCCCTTTTCTCCAGGCGAGTGGACTTGGAGTCCTCTGGGGATCAGTCACTGGACGATAGCCCTTCGTCCTTTCTGGGTTTGCTTAGGCTCATCTCGGAGTCCACCGGGATGCAGCTCGAGCCCGTATCCAAGCGGGCCAAGTATCCCCTCACGGAGATATTGGACGGAGAGTTCCCTGCGGAGGCCTTCCCTGTGGCCAAAGCCATTGTGGGCCCGGCCTTGGAGCTCTGGCAGCGTCCTGCTTCCTGCCCTGCGCCTTCGGCCAGGATGGCCAGGAAGTATGCGGTCCCAACCGGTTCCCTGTCTGGTTTCTCGGAACATCCCTCAGCCGAGGGGTTAGTTACTGACAGCGTTTTCCGGCGTGCCAGAAATGCTAGGGACGTGGACAAAGCTCCAGACAAGGAGTCCAAGAAATTGGACTATGCCGGACGAAAAGTCTACGCTGCGTCCTCCCTTGGCCTTTGTCAGGCCAGCTCGGCGGTGCTTATGGCACATTTCTCCCATGCCCTGTTGGGCTCCCTGGACCAGATAGTCCTCCATCTTCCGGCTGACCTGCAGACTACGGTTAGGCAGGTGCGGGACCAGGGCAGAGGCGGTGCAAAGCAGCAACTCAGACTGCTTTGGACATTGGAGACTCATCATGGGGTCAGTTGGCCGCAGTGGCTGTCGCCGTCGGGGCATGGCTGAGGATATCCACCTTCACCAGCGGATACCCAGCACAAATTGGCGGATGTCCCTTCCTGGGGACTGACCTCTTGACCCCCTGGAATGAAGGCCACCTCAGATGATCGAAAGTCCAATGCCACTTTGGACTCAGTCTCATCCACTCCAGAGGGACAAGGGCTGCAGTCCCAACCCAAGCCCTTTCGTCCGTCCTGCGCCCGCACACGTCCGGCCCAGCAACATCAGGGCCAGCAGGCTCGCGCTTGGCGTCCCAAACCCAAGCCCGGCTTCCTCCTCCAGGAAGCAGGGAGGTAAGGCCCAGGAGGTCCCTCGGCCGGTCCCTCCTCCAAGCCTGCACAGTGACGGGTTGAGGGTGTCACCCCAACCTCATCACCCTCACCCCAGGTTCCCCCGTGGGGGGACGGCTCCAGTACTTCCTTTCTGCCTGGTCTGCTATTACCACAGACCGGTGGGTGTTGGAAGTGGTAGGAAAGGGCCTGCCTCTGGAGTTCGAGCAGGCCCCGCCCTTCAAACCATCGCCCCAGGGAACCTCAGGGTCACACCTCTCTGTCGGCTCGCCCGAGCCGACATCGCTCTGCTCCTCGAGAAAGAGGTGATTAGAGAGTGGCGGACCACTCCTCAGCATGCGGGTTTGTGTCCAGGTACTTCCTGGTCCCAAGCGGACGGGGCTGGCCCCATTCTCGACCTACACGCCTAAACAAGTTCCTAAGGTCTCGGACCTTCAGGATGGTCACTCTGGCACAGATAATACCATCCTTGGAACGCGGCGTGTGGTTCTGCTCTCTGGACCTGCAGGACGCGTTTTTTCACGTCCCTATCCGTCCGTCGCACCAAAGATTCCTTCGCTTTCGAGCGGAAGGATCCCTTTTCGAGTTCCAAGCCATGCCCTTCGGCCTATCTCCTGCACCCAGGGTCTTAACCAAATGCATGGCAGTGGTGACAGCATTCCTGCGGTGTCGAGGGGTCCGGGTGTACCCTTACCTGGACGATTGGCTGATAGCAGCCCCCTCCAGACAGGAGGTGGAGTGGTCCAGAGATCTGGCCCTCCAGGTTTGCTCTCAAATCGGCCTCTTCATCATGAGGCCAAGTCGGAACTCGAACCGAAGCAGGTGATTCTCTTCATCAGGGCAGAGCTTCGACTATCTTGAGCCAAGCACGGCTGCCGGTGGACAGGGCTGAGGTTCTTTCCTCCTTGCCCGATCATTTCTGGTTGGGCAGTTGCGCCCTGCCCGGGACTTCCTGCGCCTCCTGGGTCTCATGGCGGCCTGCACCGACGTGGTCCGTTGGGCCCGCTGGAACATGTGCCCCCTTCAGTGGGGTCTGGCCAGCCAGTGGTCTTAACGCTGCGATCCATTGGACCAGCTAGTGACGGTGACCCTGGGGATGTGGAAAACTCTCTCCAGTGGTGGATCGTTCCAGCTCATCTGCAGGAGGGCATTCAGTTTGTCCGCCCCGACCCTACGGTCTCTCTGTTGACCGACGCCTCTCTGATGGGTTGGGGTGCCCATCTGGGGGAGCACAGAGCGCATGGCCTCTGGTCCCCGTGGGAGTCCCGATGCCATATCAACCTGCTGGAGCTCCGAGCGGTCCGGCTAGCTCTCACCGCTTTCGCTCCGTTTCTACGGGGTCAAGTGGTTCGGTTCCAGTCGGACAATACCACGACCATGTAGTACCTAAACCGCCAGGGCGGGACGCGCTCCATGCCTCTGTGCAAGGAAGCTCTCCGCATTTGGTCACTCGTGCACAGCCTGGAGGCGGATCTCCTAGCCATTCATGTGGCAGGAGCCTCCAACACCCTGGCCGATGCCCTAAGCGGATAGGGCTGTATCCCAGTGGTCTCTCCTGCCGGAGGTAGTACAAGATCTGTTCTCCCATTGGGGCACACCTCAGGTGGATCTGTTTGCCTCCAGGGAGAATGCGAGCTGAGGCTGTTCCATGCCCGCCCCTCAGAGGGCTCGCTGCAGGGGATGCCTTCCGAGGCCGTGGACCCCGGGCCTCTTCTCGCCTTTCCCCATTTCCCATGATCCACAAGGTGCTTCTCAAGGCGAGGAGGGACAAGGCGGGTGATTCTGATAGCCCCAGACTGGCCCGCCAATGCTGGTATCCAGATCTCCTCAGCCTCGGCTCCAGGCTCCGAGGCAGCTCCAACTCGCCTGGACCTGCTTTCAGTCAATCAGGGAAGGTGTTCCATCGGACCTTCAATCCCTGCCTGACCGGCCTGGTTCCTGGCCGAGCTAGAGTTCCAGGCCTTGGGTCTTTCCGACGAGGTCCTCAGTGTAGTTGAGGCGTCCCGTAAGGAGTCGACCAGGAAATGCTATGCCTTCAAATGGAAAAGGTTTTCAATTTGATGTCAGGACAAGGGCCTGGACCCTTCCTCCTGTTCCTTGGCAAGCATCTTGGACTATTTATGGTCCCTTTCTCAGCAAGGGCTTAGGTCGATGACCCTAAGGGTGCACCTGGCAGCCATCTCTGCTTACCGGGTGCGGGCCGGGAAGCAGTCAGTGGTGCAGGAGAAGGTGGTCTGGCGCTTTTCCAAAGGCCTTGATCACATTTCCCCTCCGGTGCGAGAACCTCCACCTCTGTGGGATCTACTGCTGGTACTGGCTAAGCTCATGGGCAAGCCATTCGAACCAATGCACAGGTGTGATCTCTCTCACCTGTCATGGAAGATCGCCTTCTTGGTGGCTATTACGTCAGCCAGAAGGATGGGAGAGCTCCAGGCACTTTCCATCGAGTCTCCTTACCTGGTCTTCCACAGGGACAAGGTTGTCCTGCGCCCCCACCCGAAATTCCTTCCGAAGGTGGTGTCGGAGTTTCACCTTAACCAGGTGTTGACTCTGCAGGTGTTCTACCCTAATCACACCTCGGAGGCCGAATAGGCTCCATACTCTGGACCCTAGAATTCGGGGAGAGGTTCGCCAGCTGTTTGTCACCTACGCTGAAGCCGCACCTGGCAGACCTGCAGCCAAGCGGACGTAGGCAGGTGGGTCACCTCCTGCATAGATCTCTACTATAAGTTGGCGGGCATGGAGCTCCCAGAGGGATAAGGCTCATTCTACCTGCCATACTGCTGCATCGGTGGCTGCTTCCAGAGGCGTCCCTATCCAGGAAATCTGCAGGGCTGCTACCTGGAAGTCAGCACACCTTCATCACCATTACCACATCAAGCTTGAGTCACGCGGGATGCTGGTTTTGGGGCCTCGGTTCTCAGTCTCTTTTCCTAAGTAGGGGTGCGCTTGCCTCCTCCTCCCGGAGAACTGCTAGAGTCTGCCAACAAGTGTGGATGAACAACATATCCATGTCCCTAGAAATACAGGTTACTCAACTATAACAGGAGTTCTAGGAATGGTATATGTTGTTCATCCACATAATCGACCTCCCGGACGCACAACCTGAGCTTCGGCGGGCCAGATCTGGAATCATGGGGCGGGCGAGAGTTTTACCACCGGGTGGGTGGGAGGAGCCAACTGAAGACCTTCCGGCCAAGATTTGCGGCAAGGAACCTGCTAATAAGTTTGGATGAACAACATATACCATTCCTAGAACTCCTGTTACAGGTGAGTAACCTGTATTTCTAGGGACATGGATATGTTGTTCATCCACACTCATTGGCAGTATCCTTGCCGCTTTAAATCTTGCCGGAAAATCTTCAAGCTGCTCCTCCCACCGGTGATAACTCGGCTCCGCCCCATAACATCAGATCTTCCTTACCGCCGAGCTCAGGTTCCACTAACGGCTCCTGCGTTTGCGACTGGTTCCTATTTCTCCGTTTGCGGATTTAAAAAAAAGAATTTGCAAAAGACTTCAGTCTTCGATCCCTCAGCGACTGCGATGGACAAATCGACTCCCGGTTTGAGATGCCCATGCGGGTGAAAGATGTCTCGGACGGATCCACATCCACGTGTGTCTACTGCCTAGGCCTTGATCACGACCGCAGGCTTACGGCCTGTGCTCATCTTTCTCACTTCGTCCCGAAGACCGTGCTGCCCGATTAGCAGCTGGGCCGTCCGGCGTTTCCCTCGGTGAGTCAAGGAGGCCGGTTGGCGGTGTCATGGCGGCGGTATTTCGGCGGATCAGCTCGGCGGATGGTGGATCCTCGAAGAGGAGGCGGCGCGGGCCGTATCTTCCTCGGCCGCAGCATTTATCCCGCTCTCTCTGGGTTCTTCCTACACGGCTTCTTTTAAGGAGCTTTGTCTGTCCCTCTCCACTAAGGGAGAAGGGCCTACGTCTGCTGGACCTTATTCTCGGTCCAAAAGAGGACAAGGTAAGTCCCTCGTCGGCGCTCTTGGGAGGCGGGAAAGTCCTCTCCCGGGCCGTCGTCCGTCGGCTTGATTAGCCGCTTCGGCTTCGGCCACTGGCCTCACGGGTGTCCCGTCAGGTCAGTTGACCGAGACTCCCACTGATGAAGTCGAGATTTTTCTCGACCCATTGGACGGGCTGTCGCCTTTAGCAGCCGAGATTCCCCTCTCCCCGGTTCCCCCGGGAGGAGTTGAGGATCCCGTGGGCTCGTCTGTGCCTCCGGTTCCGGAGCCCTCGGATGGACCTTCCGAGCCGAAGGGAGTGCCGGTTCCGGCCGACACCTCCCCGCACCGACCCCGGAAATTCCGGGACTCTCGGTCTCGGTCTCGGACCTCTTCGCGGTCCAGCCGTTCCCACCGTCATAAGCGGTCTCGGTCTCGGCTTCTGTGATGGCGGCGTCGCCGCTCGTCGTCCTCCTCCTCGGATGAGGAAGCCCGGCGTGAAATGCGTCGTCGATGCGAGGAGGACTTATGTTCAACAGCTCCTCCTGGCGGGAATAAGCCGACTCCGCGCCTTCCCGGCCATTAAGTGGCTGTCACCGAGCGGCCGACACAACCCCTCGACTTGTCGAGGCCTATACCCAGGCGGTTGTTGGCCAAAACCAGCTGCTCCACCGATTCGGTGGAACCTCCGCCTCCACAGCCACCAATGGGGCTCCGACCAGGATTCTCGTTCGACTGAGGGTTTACCCCATCGGCTGTCAGTTACCCTCACTCCCGACCGACCTCGGCAGGTGAAGGGTGGCTCAGGCCAGAAGGCAGCTCTTCGAGGACTCTTCAGGTCGAAGATGATTCCTCCTTCTTCTCAAGCGACTGGACTTGGGTCTTCAGGAGAGTCAGTCAATGGACGATAGCCGTCCGTCCTTCCTAGGACTGCTTGGCTCATCTCGAGTCTACCGGGATGGAGCCTGAACCCGTTCCAAACGGGCCAGGTATCCTCACGGAGATTCTGGACCGAGGTCTCCGACGGAGGCCTTTCCGGTGGCCGAGGCCATAGTGGGTCGGCACTGGAACTTTGGCAGCGCCTGCTTCCTGCCCTGCGCCCGGCCAGGATGGCCAGGAAGTATCGCGGTCCCGGTTCCTTGTCGGTTTTGAACACCCTCTGCTGAGGGTTGGTTACCGACAGCGTTTTCGCAGCGCCCGCAACGCCCAGGGATGTGGACAAACCTCCTGACAAGGAGTCCAAGAAATTGACTACGTCGGGCGTAAAAGTCTCAGCTCGGCCCTCTCTCGGCCTCGTCAGGCCAGTTCGGCCGTCCTCATGGCACATTTTCTCATGCCCTGTTGGGCTCCCTGGATGAGTCATCCCTCATCTTCCCGCCCGATCTGCAGACTACGGTTAAGCAGGTGCGGGACCAGGGCAGAGCAGTGGCCAAACAGCAGCTCAGACTGCTTTGGATATAGGGGACTCATGTGCCAGATCGGTGGCGGCCGCAGTGGCTGTCGTCGCGGGCTTGGCTGAGATATCCACCTTTACTTGGATACCCAGCACAAGTTGGCGGATGTTCCCTTTTGAGGACTGACCTCTTCGGCCCTGGGGTGGAAGGTCACCTGCAGAGGATGAGAAGTCCAATGCCACCTTGGACTCGGTCTCTTCCTCAGAAGGACAAGGCCGCAAACCACAGCCTAAGCCCTTTGTCCTTCTGTGCCCCGTGGCGCCTCGCCCAGCACGTCAGGGCCAGCAGGCTCGGCCTTGGCATCCCAAACCCAAGCCCGGCTTCCTCTAACAGGAGGCAGGGAGGAAGGGCCCAGGAGGTCCTCGGCCGGTCCCTCCTCCAAGCCTGCCCAGTGGCGGGCTGAGGGGTGTCGCCCCATCCCGTCACCTTACCCCTGGGTCCCCCCGTGGGGGGACGGCTCCGACACTTCCGTTCCACCTGGTCCGCTGTTACCACGGACAGGTGGGTCTTGGAGGTGGTGGGAAGAGGCCTGCCTCTGGAATTCGAGCAGGCACCACCCTTCAGAGCCGTCGCCCCTCGGGGGGCTTCGGGATCCCCAGCCTCACTGGCGGCTCGTCGAGCCGACATCACTCTCCTCCTCCAGAAGGAGGTGGTAAGAGAGGTGGTGGACCCTCCTTCAGACCCAGGGTTTGTGTCCAGGTACTTCCTGGTTCCGAAACGGACGGGGGGCTGGCGCCCCATTCTCGACCTACACGACCTAAACAAGTTCCTAAGGTCTCGAACCTTCAGGATGGTCACTCTGGCTCAGATAATACCATCCTTGGAACGCGGCGTGTGGTTCTGCTCTCTGGACTTGCAGGACGCGTTTTTTCACGTCCCTATCCGTCCGTCTCACCAGAGATTCCTTCGCTTCCAAGCGGAAGGATCCCTCTTGAGATTCCAAGCCATGCCCTTGACTTGTCTCCAGCTCCCAGGGTCTTCACCAAATGCATGGCAGTGGTGACAGCATTCCTCGCGGGCCGAGGGTCGGGGTACCCTTACCTGGACGACTGGCTGATAGCAGCTCCTCCAGGAAGGAGGCGGAGTGGTCCAGAGATCTGGCCCTCCAGGTCTGCTCTCAACTGGGCCTCCTTATCAACGAGGCCAAGTCGGAACTCGAGCGAAGCAGGTGATTTTATTCATCGGGCGCAGCTCGACTCTCTTCGAGCCAGAGCTGCTCCCGGCGGACAGGGCCGAGGTTCTTTCCTCCTTGCCGATCATTTCTGGTTGGGCAATTGCGCCCTGCCGGGACTTCCTGCGCCTCCTGGGTCTCATGGCGGCCTGTACCAGCGTGGTCCGTTGGGCCGCTGGAACATCGTCCCCTTCAGTGGGGACTGGCCAGCCAGTGGTCTAGCGCTCACGATCCTTGGACCAGCTTGTATCGGTGACACAGGGATGTGGGACAGCTCTCCAGTGGTGGACCGTTCCAGATCATTTGCAGGAGGGCATCCCGTTAAGTCCGCCCGAGCCGACGGTCTCTGTCGACGATGCCTCTCTGATGGGTTGGGGTGCCCATCTGGGGGAACACCGGGCTCATGGCCTCTGGTCCCCGCGGGAGTCCCGATGCCACATCAACCTGCTGGAGCTCCGAGCGGTCCGCCTAGCTCTCACCGCCTTTGCTCCGTTCCTCCGGGGTCAAGTGGTCCGAGTCCAGACGGACAATACCACGACCATGTACTATCTAAACCGCCAGGGCGGGACGAGCTCCATGCTTCTATGCAAGGAAGCTCTCCGCATTTGGTCACTCGTGCGCAGCCTGGAGGCGGATCTCCTAGCCATTCATGTGGCAGGAGCCTCCAACACCCTGGCCGATGCCCTGAGCCGGATAGGGGCTGCATCCCACGAGTGGTCTCTCCTGCCGGAGGTAGTACAGCATCTGTTCTCCCTTTGGGGCACACCTCAGGTGGACCTGTTTGCCTCCATGGAGAACGCGAAGCTGAGTCTGTTTCATGCCCGCCCCCCTCAGCAGGGCTCGCTGCAGGGGGATGCCTTCTCGAGGCAATGGACCCCGGGCCTCTTTTACGCCTTTCCCCCATTTCCCTTGATCCACAAGGTGCTTCTCAAGGCGAGGAGGGACAAGGCGCAGGTGATTCTGATAGCCCCAGACTGGCCTCGCCAGTTCTGGTACCCAGATCTCCTCAGTCTCAGCTCCAGGACTCCGCGGCAGCTTCCAGCTCGCCGGACCTGCTCTCAGTCAATCAGGGAAGGTGTTCCATCCGGACCTTCAATCCCTGCACCTGACGGCCTGGTTCCTGAGCGGCTAGAGTTCCAGGCTTTGGGTCTTTCCGACGAGGTCCTCAATGTAGTTGAGGCGTCCCGTAAGGAGTCGACCAGAAAATGCTATGCCTTCAAATGGAAAAGGTTTTCCATTTGGTGTCAGGGCAAGGGCTTGGACCCTTCCTCCTGTTCCTTAGCAAGCATCTTGGACTATTTATGGTCCTTTCTGAGTCAAGGGCTTGGAGTCCGGCGACCTAAGGGTGCACCTGGCAGCCATCTCTGCTTCAACGGCGGGCGGGGAGGCAGTCAGGTGGCGCAGGAGAGGTGGTCTGGCGCTTTTCAAGGCCTTGATCACATTTCCTCCAGTCGGGAACCCCACCTCCGTGGATCTACTGCTGGTACTGGCAAAGCTCATGGGCAAGCCATTCGAACCTATGCACAGGTGTGCCTCTCTCACCTGTCGTGGAAGACCGCCTTCTTGGTGGCTATCACGTCAGCCAGAAGGATGGGAGAGCTCCAGGCGCTTTCCATCGAGTCTCCTTACCTGGTCTTCCACAGGGACAAGGTTGTCCTGCGCCCCCACCCGAAATTCCTTCCGAAGGTGGTGTCGGAGTTTCACCTTAACCAGGTGTTGACTCTGCCGGTGTTCTACCCCAATCACACCTCGGAGGCCGAATATAGGCTCCATACTCTGGACCCTAGAAGGGCGCTCGCTTATTATAAGGAGCGCACGGCTGAAATTCGGGGAGAGGTTCGCCAGCTGTTTGTCACCTACGCTGAAGCCGCATCTGGCAGACCTGCAGCCAAGCGGACGATAAGCAGGTGGGTAACCTCCTGCATAGATCTCTGCTATAAGTTGGCGGGCATGGAGCCTCCCAGAGGGATAAGAGCTCATTCTACCCGCCATACTGCTGCAACGGTGGCTGCTTCCAGGGACGTCCCTATCCAGGAAATCTGCAGGGCTGCTACCTGGAAGTCAGCAAACACCTTCATTACCCACTACCACATCGACCTTGAGTCACGCCGGGATGCTGGTTTTGGGGCCTCGGTTCTCCAGTCTCTCTTTCCAAGTAAGTATGTAGAGGGTGTCGTCTTGCCTCCCTCCTCCCGAGAACTGCTAGGAGTCTGCCAATGAGTGTGGATGAACAACATATCCATGTCCCTAGAAATACAGGTTACTCACCTGTAACAGGAGTTCTAGGAATGGTATATGTTGTTCATCCACACATTCCACCCGACCTCCCGGCTTGACGCACAACCTGAGCTTCAATGAGGCCAGATCTGGCGTCATGGGCGAACCGAGAGTTATACCACCGGGTGGGTGGGAGGAGCAAGCTTGAAGACCTTCCGGCAAGATTTAAAGCGGCAAGGATACTGCCAATGAGTGTGGATGAACAACATATACCATTCCTAGAACTCCTGTTACAGGTGAGTAACCTGTATTTACTCACCTGTAACAATAGTTCTAGGAGTGGTATATGTTGTTGATCCACACACACCCACCCGACCTCCCCAGCTTTAGGCACACAACCTGGCTTCCAACGGGCTAAGATCTGGCGTCATGGGGCGGAGCCGAGGTTTATACCACCCGGGTGGGTGGGAGGAGCCAGCTCGAAGACTTCCGGCAAGATTTAAAGGGGAAAGGGACATGCCAAGAAGTGCGGATGAACAACATATACCACTCCTAGAACTGCTTTTACAGGTGAGTAACCTGTTCATACTGACTCATTTGATCATTAATAGACCACATTTACTCTTTGAACATTTTGTGACTTCCCTTAATGCCTGTTGCATTTTGTATTCGTTACTTTGGTTTAAAAGTTTATAATGAGTGGCTTGTCGGTGCAGCGGTTGGATTTCCGCCTGCTACGCCAGTGACCTGGGTTCGGGAACGGACTCAGGTGCTGGAGGGCCGGCCGGAGAGAGAAGGCTCAAGTGTCTGATGACTGCTCGCCTTCTCTCGGGGGTGGGGGAGGAGGAGTGCGGGGAAGTGTCCCGTCGCTTGCTGACCCCCGGTGGAAACTGGAGTATATGTAGCGCATGGGTGCCCACGACTAAGGGGAGCATGGTGGCGTCAGTAAGTCTTGGAATGCTAATGGCACGCCACACCCCGGGGAGCAAAAAAACAGAAAAAATGCTTGAAGGCTGACCGCCGCCAGCTCCCACTGCCATGAGTCCTTGGGCAGTCTATGAACCACCCCCATCAGCACCGGGGGCAAGCACTGGACTGGCCGCCCCACCGGTGCCTTCCCCTTCAGAGGAGGGGGACCCAGCCGGCGAAGGGTTACGTCTGGGGGTTACCGGCGGGGCTGCAAATGTGGGGGTGATGAGGTGGCTGTACCGAGGCAGTGTGGCTCGGAGGGCATAGGATGGCCTGAAGGAGAGGCCGGCCCAGCGCTGGGGGGAGCATAAATAGATATTTAAAAAAAAAAAAGTTTATAACTCCGTAGCCCTTTGCAGTGAAAATTGTGCCTTCCTTTGGGTATGGGGAATGTTCAGGACTCTTCAGGTGCTATATCTTGTATTGGCTGCTTACTCTATGGTGGAGATTTCACATGTCAACCTATGGACTGTTTTAAGCAGGTGTCATGAATTATGTTATGGATTTATAATTTCAAACCTCATTCAGTAATTCCAGATTTCTGTTCCATGCTGTGGCAGTGTTACGGTTTAGCCGTCAAGGTTTTTTTGTAATACTGTCTTGCATGTATAAGCATGGTGGGTAGACCTGCGCAGCCTTTTTGCAGCCACAGATTGTCAAAAAAGTAATTTTATTTCATCATTTAAGATGGGTTCTCGCCCATTAACTGGTAAAGCTCAATATTTATGATTACATATATTTTTGAGATCAGAGTTACTCTGACCTGAGGTGTCCCCCCACCCCAAGAATGTAAAAAAGAAGTTTAATATCATCAATTCTACAGTAGCGGTTCTTTTTATGTATATCTGTATTGCCTTCCTGCATTGCTGTTCCTGTAAAATTAAAAATCTAGAAATAAAAAGTAAAACACAAAAAAGAGTGACTGATGCACAGCTGGAAGAAAAGAAATTACTGGAAGGTACAATATTTTCCATTATAGTTGGATCTGGGATATGCTACATGCATTCTCATACACTTTCTTGGTGTAATTATAAGTGTTTTATGTGACTGGGCTGGTGCAGTGTTTTGCTTCAGGACTTTGTCTTCTCTTCATTCATTCAAAAGCACTACAGTTTGGAGACCACCAGTTCCACTGCTATAGCTTTGGGCATAAAGTGTGCTGCAAGTGGCATTCATGAGACGCATGAATCCTAACCTGGACAAATATGCTCCCCATCGTAGTGAGACTCTGGTGTACTGCTTATTTCATCCAGGCATTTATGAATAACCTAATGACAATGTCAAACAACACAAAAGGAAAAAGTTCTATTGCATGTACCATAATTTCTTTGTTTATTTAAAAATTGTCACTGGCACCCATCCAAGAGTTCTTTCTAAGAGAATATTCTTCTGGTACAGTATATGTTATGCTTTTGCGGTAAATTAAATTGAGGAGTGCTTCCGTTCATTCAGATATTTCTCATGTACTGTTAATTTACTACAGTTTCCATAACACCACTCCCTATGGTCTGGCGGCGCAGAGGGCCGAGGCGCTGGACACCTTATCTCTCGCCACGCTGGCGACCCGGGTTCGGGAACGAACTCAGGTTGCCAGGGGTCAGCTGCGGTGGGAGAGGATTGAATGTCAGATGGTTGGTTTGCTGTGCTGTCATGGGCTGGGGAGGCGTGTTAGCCTAGCCTTAGACTGTCACCAGAGGCCTGGTGGCAGTGCAGCTTGGATGGCAAGAAAGGAGGGACTACAAGTACGTGCAGCATGCGTGCTTCCAGATGCACTCAAGCACGGCTTGTGGAAGGGTTGGCTGGCTAGAAGACGGGAAAGTGATGGCAGGGGCTTAATGAAGCCATGCTGCCTACCTCTGACCTGTGCTGCTGACCAAGACTCCTAGTCTCACCAGGACATTTGGACTGGATGCGAGGATGGTCCTCCCTCCTCTGGCACTGCCATGGCGGCAGGGGGGACGCAAACCATGGGAGGATTTCCAGACCAGGTTGGTCTCTGGGACAGCAGACGACAGTTGAGGAGAAAGTGGTACAAGGGTGAGCTGCCACTCCCTGCCATCACAAGAAGAGAATAAGCTTTATATAAAGAAAAGGGGGGGGGAAAGAAACAGCATATTAAAGCTTTTCATATGAGAACAAAGTATTAATGTGAGTCCTCTGGAAGGCAAATGACGGCACTGGGGGGATGGAGCTAGGTCCAACCCATGGATTAGGGTCTGGGGTCATGAGAAAATATAAATAGATAAATAAATCAATAATAATGGAAAAAAAAAAAAACTTCTGGTGGGTTGAACTTATAGAGCGCTCCTGGTGTTTCTGGGAAACTTTGGAAAGGCGTTATTTTTAGAGTTTCTATTTCATATATTTTCTGTATTTAGTGTCCTGTGTCCCCTTTTTCTTCCACACTATTTGCATTAACATAAACATTTGATCACTTCCCTATACTTTGTCCACTGTGGCCGCCTGTCTGCACCCAACATCCCAGCCCTCTGCTTGTGATGTTGCAGTCTGTTGCTATGGAAAGTTATGATGTCATTAAAAGAAATTTGACATTAGGTGTAGGCAACCAGCCAGAGTAGAGAAAATCTAATCAACAGTGATCCTGTTTGACGTTAATAAGTTTTATTATTAAAAAACTGGTAGGTAAGTATAGAATAATACATGGGTGGGTGTGCATAACAAGAATTTTATACACACTCGAGGTGTGAGATTCTTCATAACTCGAGGGGTTTATAATAGCATCACACACCGAGGGTGTGTATAAAATTCCAGTTCTAGGGACATGGATATGTTGTTCATCCACACTCATTGGCAGTATCCTTGCGCTTTAAATCTTGCGGAAGGTCTTCAACTGCTCCTCCCACCCACCGGGTGGTATAACTCGGCTCCGCCCATGGCGCCAGATCTTCCTTACCCCGGCTTGGAAGCTCAGGTTCCCTCCTTAACGCTCTACTGCGAGCTAGTTCCTATTTCTCCGCTTATGGATTTAAAAATAAAAATTTTGCAAAGACTTCAGTCTTGATCCCTCCGGCCGCGATGGACAAATCGACTCAGTTTCGGAGATGCCCATGCGGACAGAAGATGTCGGACGGATCCACTCACGTGTGTCTACTGCCTAGGCCTTGCCGCGACCCGCGGGCTTGCGACCTGTGCTCATCTTTCTCGGCCCTCACGTCCTCGAAGACCGTGCTGCCCGATTGCAACTGGGCCGTCCCGAGGCGTTCCCTCGGTGAAGTCAAGGAGGCCCGGTTGGCGGTGTCGCGGCGGCTACGGCGGATCAGCTCGGCGGATGGTCGTCCCTCGAAGAGGCGGAGCCGGCCATATCTTCCTCGGCGCGGCATTTTATCCCTCTCTCTGGGTTCTTCCTCACGGCTTCTTTTAAGGAGCTTTGTCTGTCCCTCTCCACTAAAGGAGAAGGGCCTGCGTCTGCTGGACCTTTTCTCGGTCCAAAAGAGGGACAAGGGTAAGTCCCTCCGTCGGCGGCTCTTGGGGCGGGAAAGGTCCTCTCCGGGCCGTCGTCCGTCGGCTTGATCGACCGGCTAACCACTGGCCTCCGCGGTGTCCCCGTCAGGTCAGTTGACCGAGACTCCACTGATGAAGTCGAGATTTTCTGACCCCATTGACGGGCTGTCGCCCTTAGCAGCAGATTCCCTCTCCCGGTTCCCCGGGAGGAGTTGAGGATCCGTGGGCTCGTCTGTGCCTCGGTTCGGAGCCTCGGATGGACCTCCCGAGCGAGACGGAGTGCGGTTCGCACACCTCCCGCACCGACCCCGGAAATTCCGGGACTCTCGGTCTCGGTCTCGGACCTCTTCGCGGTCCAGCCGTTCCCACCGTCATAGGCGGTCTCGGTCTCGGCACCGCGGTAAGCGGCGTCGCCGCTCGTCCTCGTCCTCCTCCTCGGATGAGGGGAGGCTGGCGTAAATTACGTCGGCCAGTGACGAGACCTTATGTTACTAACAACTCCTCTGGCGGGGAATAAGCCGACTCGCGCCCTCCCGGCCATTAAATAACTGTCACCGGGCAGCCGACACAGCCCTCGACTTGTCCGAGGGCCTATACCCAGGCGGTTGTTCGGCCAAAACCAACTGCTCCACGATTCCGGTGGAACCTCCGCCTCCACAGCCACCAATTGGGGCTCCGACCAAGGATTCTCGGTCGGCTAAGGGTTTACCCATCGGCTGTCAGTTACCCTCACTCCCGACCGACCTCGGCAGGTTAAGGGTGGCTCAGGCCAGAGGCAGCTCTTGAGGACTCTTCGAGGTCCGAAGATGATTCCTCCTTCTTCTCCAGCGACTGGACTTGGGTCTTCAGGAGGTCAGTCAATGGACGATAGCCGTCGTCCTTCCTAGGACTGCTTGGCTCATCTCGGAGTCTACCGGGATGGAGCTCGAACCCGTTCCAAGCGGGCCAGGTATCCCCTCACGGAATTCTGGACCGAGGATTCTCCGGCCGAGGCCTTTCCCGTGGCGAGGCCATAGTGGGTCGGCACTGGAGCTTTGGCAGCGCCCTGCTTCCTGCCCTGCGCCTTCGGCCAGGATGGCCAGGAAGTATCCGGTCCCTACCGGTTCCTTGTCCGGTTTTGAACACCCTCTGCTGAGGGTTGGTTACCGACAGCGTTTTCGGCGCGCCCGGCTGCGCCAGGGATGTGGACAAGCCTCCTGACAAGGAGTCCAAGAAATTGGACTATGTCGGCGAAAGTCTACGCTGCGTCCTCTCTCGACCCTCGTCAGGCCAGTTCGGCGCCCTCATGGCACATTTTCTCATGCCCTGTTGGGCTCCTGGATGGGTCATCCTCATCTTCCGCCCGATCTGCAGACTACGGTTAAGCAGGTGCGGGACCAGGGCAGGGCAGTGGCCAAACAACAGCTCCAGACTGCTTTGGATGTGAGGGACTCATGTGCCAGATCGGTGGCGGCACGAGTGGCTATCGTCGTGAGGCTTGGCTGAGGATATCCACCTTTGCCCGGATACCCAGCACAAGTTGGCGGATGTTCCCTTTTGGGGACTGACCTCTTGACCCTGGGGTGGAAGGTCACCTGCAGAGGATCGAGAAGTCCAATGCCACCTTGGACTCGGTCTCTTCCGCTCAGAAGGACAAAGACGCAAACCACAGCCTAAGCCCTTTCGTCCTTCTGTGCCCCAGGCCTCCGGCCCAGCAACGTCAGGGCCCAGCAGGCTCGACTTGGCATCCCAAACCCAAACCGCCGGCTTCCTCTAACAGGAGGCAGGAGGAAAGGGCCCAGGAGGTCCCTGACCGGTCCCTCCTCCAAGCCTGCTTGATGGCGGGCTGAGGGGTGTCGCCCCCATCCCGTCCTGCCCACCCCTAGGTCCCCGTGAGGCGGCTCAGCACACTTCCCGTTCCGCCTGGTCGCTGTTACCACGGACAGGTGGGTCTTAGAGTGGTGGGAAGAGGCCTGCCTCTGGAATTCGAGCAGGCACCACCCGCTGAGCCGTCGCCCCTCGGGAAACCCGGGATCCCCAGCCTCACTGGCGGCTCGTCGAGCCGACATCACTCTCCTCCTCCAGAAGGAGGTGGTAAGAGGTGGTGGACCCTCCTTCAGACCCAGGGTTTGTGTCCAGGTACTTCCTGGTTCCGAAGCAGACGGGGGCTGGCGCCCATTCTCAACCTACACGACCTAAACAAGTTCCTAAGGTCTCGAACCTTCAGGATGGTCACTCTGGCTCAGATAATACCATCCTTGGAGCAGCGTGTGTTCTGCTCTCTGGACTTGCTGAGGGCCAGCGTTTTTCCGTCCCTATCCGTCCGTCTCACCAGAGATTCCTTCGCTTCCAGCGGAAGGATCTCTCTTCGAGTTCAAGCCATGCCCTTGACTTGTCTCCAGCTCCCAGGGTCTTCACCAAATGCATGGCAGTGGTGACAGCATTCCCTCTCGTCGCCGGGGGTCCGGGTGGCCCCTTACCTGGACGACTGGCTGATAGCAGCTCCTCCAGGAAGAGGCGGAGTGGTCCAGAGATCTGGCCCTCCAGGTCTGCTCTCAACTGGGCCTCCTTATCAGCGAGGCCAAGTCAGACTCGAGCAGAGCAGGTGATTTTATTCATCGAGGCGCAGCTCGACTCTCTTGAGCCAGGCGCGGCTCCGCGGACAGGGCCGGTTCTTTCCTCCTTTGCCCGATCATTTCTGGTTGGGCAATTCGCCTCTCCCGGGACTTCCTCGCCTCCTGGGTCTCATGGCGGCCTGTGCCAGCGTGGTCCGTTGGGCCGGCTGGAACATCGCCCTCCAGTGGGGACTGGCCAGCCAGTGGTCACAGCTGCGATCCTTGGACCAGCTTGTTCGGTGACACAGGGGATGTGGAATGCTCTCCAGTGGTGGACGTTCAGATCATTTGCAGGAGGGCATCCGTTACGTCCGCCCAGGCAGCGGTCTCTCTGTCGACCGATGCCTCTCTGATGGGTTGGGGTGCCCATCTGGGGAACACCGGGCTCATGGCCTCTGGTCCAGCAGAGTCGATGCCACATCAACCTGCTGGAGCTCAGGCGGTCCGCCTAGCTCTCACCGCCTTTGCTCCGTTCCTCCGGGGTCAAGTGGTCCGAGTCAGGCGGACAATACCACGACCATGTACTATCTAAACCGCCAGGGCGGGGCGCGCTCCATGCTTCTATGCAAGGCTCTCCGCATTTGGTCACTCGTCGCAGCCTGGGCGGATCTCCTAGCCATTCACGTGGCAGGGCCTCCAACACCCTGGCCGATGCCCTGAGCCGGATGGGGGCTGCATCCCACAGTGGTCTCTCTGCGGAGGTAGTACAGCATCTGTTCTCCCTTTGGGGCACACCTCAGGTGGACCTGTTTGCCTCCATGGAGCAGCGAAGCTGAGTCTGTTCCCCGCCCCCCTCAGCAGGGCTCGCTGCAGGGGGATGCCTTCTCGAGGCAATGGACCCCGGGCCTCTTTTACCCTTTCCCCCATTTCCCTTGATCCACAAGGTGCTTCTCAAGGCGAGGAGGGACAAGGCGCAGGTGATTCTGATAGCCCCAGACTGGCCTCGCCAGTTCTGGTACCCAGATCTCCTCAGTCTCAGCTCCAGGACTCCAGCAGCCTTCCAGCTCGCCCGGACCTGCTCTCAGTCAATCAGGGAAGGTGTTCCATCCGGACCTTCAATCCCTGCACCTGGCCTGGTTCCTGGCGGCTAGAGTTCCAGGCTTTGGGTCTTTCCGGCGGGGTCCTCAATGTAGTTGGGCGTCCCGTGAGTCGACCAGAAAATGCTATGCCTTCAAATGGAAAAGGTTTTCCATTTGGTGTCAGAACAGGCTTGGACCCTTCCTCCTGTTCCTTGGCAAGCATCTTGGACTATTTATGGTCCTTTCTAGTCAAGGGCTTAGGTCGGTGACCCTAAGGTGCACCTGGCAGCCATCTCTGCTTACGAGGCGCGGGCGGGAAGCAGTCAGAATAACAGGAGAGGTGGTCTGGCGCTTTTCAAGGCCTTGATCACATTCCTCCAGTCCGGGACCCCCACCTCTGTGGGATCTACTGCTGGTACTGGCAAAGCTCATGGGCAAGCCATTCGAACCTATGACAGGTGTGCTCTCTCTCACCTGTCGTGGAAGACCGCCTTCTTGGTGGCTATCCGTCAGCCAGAAGGATGGGAGAGCTCCAGGCGCTTTCCATCGAGTCTCCTTACCTGGTCTTCCACAGGGACAAGGTTGTCTCGCGCCCCCCCGAAATTCCTTCCGAAGGTGGTGTCGGAGTTTCACCTTAACCAGGTGTTGACTCTGCGGTGTTCTACCCCATTCACACCTCGGAGGCAGTATAGGCTCCATACTCTGGACCCTAGAGGAGCTCGCTTATATAAGGCCTGCGGCTGAAGTCGGGGAGAGGTTACGCCAGCTGTTTGTCACTACGCTGAAGCCGCATCTGGCAGACCTGCAGCCAAGCGGGACGATAAGCAGATGGGTAACCTCCTGCATAGATCTCTGCTATAAGTTAGCGGGCATGGAGCCTCCCAGAGGATAGAGCTCATTCTACCGCCATACTGCTGCGGTGGCTGCTTCCAGGGACGTCCCTATCCAGGAAATCTGCAGGGCTGCTACCTGGAAGTCAGCAAACACTTCATTACCCACTACCACATCGACCTTGAGTCACGCCGGGATGCTGGTTTTGGGGCCTCGGTTCTCAGTCTCTCTTTCCCAAGTAAGTATATGGGGTGTGCGTCTTGCCTCCCTCCTCCGGAGAACTGCTAGGAGTCTGCCAATGAGTGTGGATGAACAACATATCCATGTCCCTAAATACAGGTTACTCACCTGTAACAGGAGTTCTAGGAATGGTATATGTTGTTCATCCTGTTCTCCCGACCTCCCGGCTCGACGCTGCACAAGAGCTTTCAGCGGGCCAGATCTGGCGTCATGGGGCGGAGCCGAGAGTTATACCACCCGGTTGGGTGGGAGGAGCAAGCTTGAAGACCTTCCGGCAAGATTTAAAGCGGCAAGGATACTGCCAATGAGTGTGGATGAACAACATATACCATTCCTAGAACTCCTGTTACAGGTGAGTAACCTGTATTTTTTTTCCACACCTACCCATGCGTTATTTTATATAATTGCTGGGGAGTGTTTTCTCACCTGCATGGTTCCAGTAAACAAAAAAAAAAAAACAGAAAAAGTAACAGTGTGGCCAGTAGATGGAGCTGCTGTTTTAAAGCAGCATTGGTGTTTAATCCCCACCCCCAAGTCGGAGATTGCTCTTTGCATCCAGTGCCTCCGTATGTCTCTTTGTCTACCCCCCCAGTCTTGGAATGAGAGGTACAGGTAGTGGACTGCTAGCCCTAGGTCAGATGTAGTCAGCTGTCCAATGATTTTACTTTCACAACCTCAGAAATCGTGATCTCGATGTTCGTATTCTTTTGAGAACTGTTCTGTATGGTGCTGGGAGGTAATGAAAGTGTGGTGGAAAATGCTGAATTGAGGTGCGGGATAGAAGTGATGTGAGTGGACGAAATGTGCGGCTGAAAAGTAGAGTGCGCATGTGGGGAAAGAGCCACTCGGCACGTGTTCACCCTTATAACCCGCAGGCTATAACGGTGAATTATAACCGTGTTTGTCTATGGGAGAAAACGCTCCCCAGTTATTATATAGGAGTATTCCATAGGGCATGCATAAATAAGCTTTTTATTCACTTTGGAATGTTGGTAACAATGCTGCCTAGCAGTGAGTGGTGGAACAAAGTGGAGCCCCTAGATCTTGCTTCAAGGAATACTCTTGCAGCAGGCCACACCGGTAGGACTAAGCTGTTGGGTGCCAGGACCACACTAAAAACTTCTAGCTAGCAGTCTTATCACGGGGGACCTCCCACCGCCAACGTCAGCACGCTGACTTTGGCCTATCCTGTAAAGGCGGGCGGACCCCTACACCTACCTCAATTCTTTTCCTGCTGCCAACCTGCGCACGCCGGACCTCAGCAGACGCCACAGCTACAGTTGACCACCATTACCTGCAATTGCTGTGCTTTATTTTTCGTTCCTTTTTAGTGTTAAACATTGGATTTTCTGTGTTTTCTTTGAGTTTGTCTTCTCTACCAGCCGCATCTTCTTCCCACTTCTCAAAGTGTGCCTTTGAAAAATAGATCCCTGAAAAGGACTGCCGCTTTGCATATCTCATCTGCCCAGGCTACAGCCACAACACTGTAGCTTGACAGTTTTGCCAAAAATTCAACCAGGCCACTCTCAGACGTTGTCTAAAAACACTGGAGAGCCACCTTTTGAAGCAGAAGTTGGTCACAATGGAAAAGGAGCTGAAGGCCAGGAGTTCTTCGGTCTCACCGGCACAATCCTCCGGGGCCGCTTCTCCTTTTTAGAAGGAGAAATCCGGAAAGTATAAACACCAGGACTGGGCCTGGTCTGCTTCCAGCTCGTAGTTGCCCCACAAACCATTGACCACATAGCGGGGTTGTACTCCCACGGGGGTGGGGGTGGGATCAACCCTTAAGCCCCGCTGGCCCTCTCTTACTCCGGGTTCTCGGTGGCTCCACCGCATGCCCTTATTGCTATCTCGGGAGGAAGCTGTTCGAGGCAGGGGACTTTGTCTCCTGCTCCCCAGCCCCTGACACTCGGACCCATATCTTATATGGGCTCTCAGCTAGGTGGCTTGGCCGCTGTTTGTGCCTCGGGCGTCAGTTCCATAACCATTGCCTCCCTTGCCACAGTGCTGCCTTCATCGGTTCCCACTTCTGGGACCAACGTCAGTCCTTCCAGGCAACACCTGCAGCAGGCTACCACCATTTCCTCCTCTCCGGTTTCGCCTCTGTCTTTGCCCCCTGGGTCTCCTTCCCCTCAGGTGCCTGCTTCTCCAGCTAGGCTGGTGCCAGTAGATCCTTCCCCCGAGCATTCCAAGCCAATGCCTGCTGGTCCGCCGTCAGTGTTGCCTCAGCCCCAGTCTATGGGTCCTATCCCGTCACCCCTGCCGCAACCTACGCTGCAGCAGATGCCTGTTGGGCCAACGCTGGCTCCTCAGCCAACACCAGGTGGCACTATGCCTAGGTACCCTATGCCGGCTCCCCTGCTGTCATATTCGTACTCAACGCCCAGTTATCCTTTTCTGCTGGTGTACAATGTACCACCCCCCCCCCGGTGGATTATAATGCCCTATTCTCTGCGTGGTGGTCGTTTGTCCAGGGGCAGACACCTGCCACTCAGGGGTCACCTCAGGCATCTCCCCTTCATTCTCCCTGGGACCCCAGCCCCAGAATCTGGAGCGCCCTAGGCTAAGTGACCCCTACGCTCCTCCAAGGCTGGTTTGTTGATTGTACCATCCTCTCGTCTAAGGAGATCGGGAGATAGAGTATTTGGTGTGGCTGCACTGTTACTTTGGAATTCTCTCCCACTATATATTACAGCATCCAACATGGTGGAGGCCTTTAAAGCCTTTTTTTTTTTTTTAAACTTTATTTTTTTATTTTAGATGAGACATTTACATCATTTCTCATACAGGGAAATAATAAAGAGACCAATTACAAGACAGTATGATGTTCATATTTGCCCCCTTATACAATAGGATTGGGGGGATCCAAAAGAGAAAGACAAATTAATGTCCATTTTTGAGTCCAGAACTGCTAGCCATCTCAGCGGCTGTGGAGTGTCCATGTTTAGGTAGATCTAAAGGAAAAAGTTCAGGCATTCACCAAGGAATGCTGTTTATCCATATATACATAAAAAACAAAAATACAGGAATAAAACTGCATTGCATAATCTCTGCAATTAGAGCCATTTAAAGTTATTAAGAAGGACCTTCGGAAATCCCTTGTCAGTATATCCAGAGTTACCCTATATATGTTTTAAACAAACTGAGTTACATGTGCATGTCGATCCACATTTAAGCTATCCCTAATTCAGTTTTCCCCTTCCCCTAAATGCAGAGATAAAGAATTGATCAGGCACAAAAATTACATTAGAGTACCTGCTCACTGTAGTAGTGTGCGAGCTGGAGAACGGCTAGTTTCCCCCGAAAATCTTTAAACCAATCTCTCTGCGCTATACGAAGAGGGAAGCCCTTGTTTATGTTATTAACACATGTTTTTAACACCCAATAAACTTATTAACTTAGAATTGGTAGGCAAATATAATCAGGAGACACACCAGTCCTTCAGTCCCCATCGGATTTTGACTCCTCAACTAATACTGAGTCCTTGGTAGCAAACTCCTTTTCTGTCTTCTCGAGCCATCTTCCCGCATCTGCTGGGTCGGTAAATTGCCACGATTTTCCCCCGTATATTATCCTGAGTCTCGCTGGCAGCATAAAGGAGTGAATCACCCCGAGAGCTCTCAGCCGATGCCGAACTCCATCAGATCTTTTCCTTCGAGACCGCGTCTGGAAAGGCAAATCCGGGAAAAGCTTCACATCCATTTCGTCAATCTCCAGAGGATATACTGCTCTCGCATTAGCTATCAAGGTATCACGGATATCCACTCCTGTTGTCTGTAGTAATACTGTGCGAGGTAAATTAGTATTAGGAGGCCGTACTCTGGGATTAACTCTATACGCTTTTCTTAAGGAACTCCAATCGAAGTCTTCTGGCACCGGGATTGAGGTTTTCATCCATTCTTTGAGAAACCCCAACAGGTTAGACCTCTCCGCACCTTCTGGTACACCAACCAAGCGGACATTCTTTGCTCGGGCTTCGTTTTCTAGGGCTTCAATCCTACTGTGTAGTTGCCCATTCTCCTGAGTTAGAGTGACGACTGCAGCCTGGGTGGAGATCGATCTTTTCTCACTGTCAGCAACAGTTGTAGAAAGCTCTTTAAGGGTTGCATCATGCTTTTCGAGCCAAGTTAGTGTCTTTTCTATCTTAGTGTCCATTGACTGCATTGTGGCTAGAATTTGGTGCCATGGAGGAGTAGTGGATGCCTCACCCACGTTGTCTCCTTCTGAGCCCAGGGGCTCTGCGGCCTTGTTGGTTTTCACTGCTAAAGTTTTGGAAGGAGTTGCCGCCGAAATCTTCTGTTTCCCCATCACAATTTTTATACCGTCCGATAGGTGAAGGCTTCCTCTACAATAATTTCTAACTATTTTTAGCTGAGGATTCATCCAAACTGTTATAATTAACGATTTTGTAGAGCTGAAATGCAGAGAAATTATGGAATGCTTCCTGCCAGGAGATTGGCTCTCTAGCACCCCCAAGCCTCTTTTAAACATATTTATTTGAAAAAGTTATTGATCTTCTCTGAGTATATGTATTTATTGGGATGTTTTTATTCTATTTTATTATTGTTCTGTTCAGCGTTCTGAGACCCTGGATAGGGCACTATATAAATAACATTTGTCTTGCCCCTGTCAGAGTCTCATGACAGATGCATCTGGCCTGGGCTGGGATGCTCATCTGGCTGAGCACCAGACCCGGGGTACCTGGACAGCCATAGAGTGGGGTCTCCATATCAATGTCCTGGATGCAGGGTGGTCCTTTACGCCCTGCAGGCCTCTCAGACTCCTCTCCTTTCTGGTCCGCTGCTGATGCAGATGGACATGTGTGTAGTGTATTACATCAACAAGTGGGGGGGGACCCCATTCTTATCCCCTGTGCTGGGAGGTGATGAGAGTCTGGTATTGGGCCATTGAGCATAGCCTGGAGCTCTCAGCTGTACATGTTCCAGGCATTTAAAACATCTTGGCCGACAGTCTTGGCCGCTCCAGGTCACGGGCTCACGAGTGGGAGCTTCTAACCTCGGTGGTCGAAGATCTCTTTGACAGGTGGGGCAGTCTGGAGTTGGACCTCTTTGCGTCCCCACTCAACGCAGAGCTGCTGCTTTTCTGCTCGCTCGATCCCGGACCTGGAGTTTTCTGGTGAGATGTATTGTCCCTTTATTGGAAGGGGAGGTTTCTGTACGCCTTTCCTCTCTTCCCACTTCTACAGAGGGCTCTGCTCAAGCTCAAATTGGAAGGGGCAGAGATGATTCTTATAGCCTTCTTCTGGCTTTCTCAGATTTGGTTCCCCTTGCCATAACAGCTGGCGGTGGAACCTCCAGTGCCCTTGCCTCTGCATCAGCTTGCTCTCCCAGGACCAGGGCACCCTGGTCCATCTGAACCTACAGTCCATGCCTCTCCATGCGTGGCTCCTGTGGACCTAGCAGTTGCCTGCTTTGCGATGTCCTCTAGGGTCAGAGACATCCTGGTGGCTGCTAGAAAACCCTCCATCAGAGCCACTTACATTATGAAGTGGAAGTGTTTCTCCCTTTGGACTGCTGCTTGCCATTTGAATCCTTTCACCTGCCTGGTGAATCAGGTGTTGGAGTATCTTCTTTCCCTTTCGGATTCAGTCTTGGGGTACTTCTCACATGAGGTACACCTTTCTGCCATCTCTGCGTACCATGCACCTATCAAGGACAAAGCTGTCACCCAGCTCGAAGTGTCCCACACATTCCTGTGGGGCATTCTGCATCTGAAGCCTCCCATTTTGGACCCAGTCCCTCCATGCAACCTCAGTTTTATGTTGGAGAAGTTAGAGAAGCTCACGTTACCTCCCTTTGAACCAGTTGCGAGCTGTGCTTTCTGTCATGGAAAGTGCTGTTTAGTTGCTGTTACATCTGCTCGAAGGATTTCTGAGCTCCAGGCTCTTGCGTGTAAGGATCCTTATTTGGTTTTTCACAAAGACTGGGTGTCTTTGCATATTAATCCTAAGTTTTTATCTAAGGTGGTGTCAGAGCTTACTTCAGATCAATCCATCCACCTTCCAGTTTGTTTTCCTGAGTATTCTAATCAGGGGAAGGCCTTGCTCCATACTTTGGATATGCAAAGGATTTTGTGGTACTAAGCGAACCACACAAAGCCTTTCAAGAAATCTGACCAGTTGTTTCTTTCGTTGCGCCTCCCAAAGGAGCACTTTTGTTTCAAACAGTGTTTGTCTAAGTAGTTAGTGAATTGCATTGTTTATTGCTGTTGCAAGTACAACAAGCCCCTACTGATAGTGGTCAAGGGCCATTCCACTGGAGGCATGGCCACCTCAATGGCTTCTTTCAGAAATGTCTGCTGCGGACATCTATGCAGCTGCCACCTGGAGTTCTGTCCACACCTTCACTGAGCATTACAATTTGGACATCGCTTCTAGGCGAGGGCCAGTTTTGGCCTAGCAGTACTTCAGGGCCTTTTCTCCTGAACTCTTGGCTGCTGATCTGTCCTCCTCCAGTGTTTTTCTCCTGGTGTTACACGGTACTGCTTGGGACTCTACCGGTGTGGCCTGCTGCAAGAGCCTTCCTTGAAATGGGATAGTATGGTTACGCAAGTACTTACCATAACAGTAGATCTTCGAGAGAAGCCTTTGCAGCTGGCCCTGGTTTCCTCCTCCTTCCCCTCTCTCTCACACTGCTTCTGCCCTTCTTTTGGCACTCGGGGGACCTCCTTAGTTCTCCATTTGCTGCCCGTTCGGGGTCTCTGTCGGGAGAACTGAGGTAGGTGTGGGGGACCACCTGCCTTTATAGGATAGGTTGCCGTAGGCTGACTGACGTCGGCAGTGAGCGGTCCACTGTGATAGACTACTAGCTAGAAGTTTTCTGTGTGGTCCTGATGGCTTAGTCCTACTGGTGTGGCCTGCTGCATGAGCTTCTCTCGAAGAGCTACCATTACGGTAAGTTCTTGTGTAACTATACTTTTCAGGTCACCATTTTTTGCAGCATTCCACAGTGATTTAAAAGCTTATTTCTGGGTGGGGGGGGGCGCAGCTGAGCACCCAACATGGCGGACGCTTAATGCATGGCTGCTGCTCAAGCAAGACTCAAAAGTCTAATTTAATCTATCTCCAGGGAAGATAACAATTTAAAAATGGAAAAATACTGTGTCCTGAAGGTCTACCGAAGCTGAAATGAGTCCGAAGAAGGACCAAAAGCATGCAGTGCATCACATAGATGCCTTTCTCTCTACACCGCCAGCACTGTGAGGAACAGGCCTGGGAACCTCCATACCCGCGGAGACACGAATGACTGAAACCCCCAACCCACAGATAATGGCACTTCTACACAAAATCCAGGAAAATGGAGAAGAAATTAATCGTAGACTGGCTGCTCTGGAATCTCGGTTTAAGGACCTTGATGAAAAAGTAAAGGGAAATGAAGATGAAATCCAAGCCCTTAAAGCGGAGTTGGGCCAACAGCAAGCTAAAAATGCCACATTTGCTCAAGACCTTACCTTTCTTCGGACAAAGCTAGAGGCTCTAAAAAACATGCAGATATAAGCGAATGCGCACATAGTGGGTTTTCCTCCGATTTGCCTCCAATTCTGAAATACTAGCAGCGATAAACAGATTAATATTTACTGACCTTGCCTTACTGCCTGCTGACTCGGGGATTTCGGTGACAAAAACATTTGCCATCCCCATGCGCTCCCGAAAAGGCTCGGGGACCTCACGCCCTTTGACTGCAATCGCCACGCTATCAAGCTAAGAGAGCCGAATTCCACTACTACGCGCCGCTAGGCAACGGGGAGACCTGATCTGGGAGGGCAGCAAAATCGCCTTTTTTCCGGACATTTCCTCTCAATCCCAGACTAAAAAGAAGGCTCTACAAGTAACAAAAAAAACTCCTGCTTGAAAACGGCATCGACACCCAGTTCCTGTTTCCTGCTAGATTGCAGATCAAACACTCCGGTAAGACTCTTATCCTGATAGACCCTGATTCGGCTGCAGCCTTGGCCTCTAAATTGCTGGAAGGCCGCACTCAGGGAAGAGCTGATCTGGACATAAACTCTGATTCGGACACTAATGATTGAACTCGGGTCAGTCTTGTATGAGCTAAACTCCACTAGATTGCTTAAATGGAGAAATCTACATCCGTTTATTTCTTGATTGAGTCTTAGTAAGTTAGCCATGTTGGTGCTACTGTCTAAATCTGAAACTCCTGCCTATTCTGAGATACTACAAACGAAGGGGATATAATACCCCACTCAGTTCGTGAACTTACTGTGATTCTCTATTTCCATAACCTGTTTCCCTATCTGTTAGCGGGTCTAGTATTTGTGGTAGGGGTGCAATGCAACTTAATTGAGCCCAGGCAACCTTGTTAGAACCTGGTTTAGTATTCCTCTTTAGGATAATTCAGCTCTCCGCCCTTATTGAATCCTACGAGGGGGAGAAATAATGGTGAACAGCCCTTTGAGTAAAAGTTGGGTGAGAGTGGCATTTTCTACATTATTATCCTACCATAGAATTAAATCCTTGAATAGATATAAGTTGTTATTCACCAGAAAGGACTGGACCATAATACTGCATAGTCCTATTATATGTTTTAAAATACTTTCTGATTGTGATGTATAACATGTATTCTCTTATGTGAAATATGCTGTATCGTGTTTATTGTGTCACAAAAATTTTAAAAAAAATAAAGTATAAAAGATTATTTCTGGATTCCCTCTGAGATGTCTTATTTATACCATGGACCACTGAATGTCATTGTGATGAGGCAGCAGGGAAAAATAAAATGTTACTCACCCTGGAGGTGAAATGCAGGACTGAATGACAATTTTTACTCTGCCCTGTTATTCATCAGACCCATGGTGTAGATATAGATATGTCAGTTATAAGCTGAGACGTGTTCAGGTTTCTTGTCCAAAGTTCCCCCTGACATTAAAAGTTGTATAAAGCCTGTGGATTGGAGTTTTTTTTTTTGGGGGGGGGGGTTCTGCAAAGGTGTTTCTGATGAAGTCTGGCTTAGAATTTAATGTTTTTACTTGACCCAGTCTTTCTTTGTATATGTAGTTTGTTTTGTTGAAGTCCAAGGAGGAAATTTTTTTTTTTTTAATTGTTTTTTCCCCCCCCTTTGCTGCAGTTGCTTTACATGGTAACAACCTTCTTGTGTTCGGGGGAACTGGTATCCCATTTGGAGAAAACAATGGGAATGATGTCCATGTCTGCAATGTGAAGTACAAGCGGTGGGCTCTGCTTAACTGTCGAGGGAAGAAACCAAATCGAATCTATGGACAGGTACAGTGCTGCTTTATTATTTGGAGTCTGCCCCACTCAGTGTTGCCTAGTGCTGTGAAGCTCTGTATTTCAGAAGTGCCTGATGGCGAGTAAGACCTTACCTCTTGACTGGCTGTGCAGTTAGCTCCTCGTAAAACTCTGCATTTCACCATGACATCAGGTTACAGATTTGCTGTATCTTACCTTCTAGGTGCGTGATCTCCATTTTGAAGGAAGTCAGGAGTTGTTAAAAAGTGGATTTTGATGCACTTGAACAAATCACTTAACCAGCTTCCTGCTTTGTAACATGGCATTAAACCTGAATGTGAAATGCAACATTACTGTTGGTAGAACTGCAGCAGGTAGTCACAGAGCAACCACGGTCTCATTTCCAAGTAGACCATGGTTGCTCATGGAGTACCGTTGTAAGCCACAGAAATAAAGAGCAGCAGTAGTTTCCCCACCCACCCGCCCTGTGGTCCGTCATTCAGAAAAGAAAAAGTAAAATGGAGCAGTTCAATGTTCTGTTGTACCTGTTTTGTTGTGCCTTAGACATACCTTTGTTATGAATTAGATACCACTGCAGTCCATTTTAATAAGTTTGTTGCCAAAGCCAATGTTAAAAAGTTTGTTCAAACAACATGAAGTCTTGCTGTATTCTGACTATTGCAGTTAGCTCCAGCCTTTAAACTGCCCCGGAGAACAAAGGGTTAACTTTTCTATGCATGGCATAGAATGCTGAGCTCGAGTTTGGTTGAGGTCTCTGTCTGTTTCCCTTTGAAACTCAACTGTCAGATTCTGTACTTCGCCTCACTGAAGTGTCGCTCCGGAGATTCCTCCTGCAGCTCGGTTCGAAAGTCTGTTAAAGTGTCGGTTTTCAACTGAAAATTATTCCGCATAGTCGGTGATGTCTCTGTCTGCGGTACCGTGAGTACTAGATAGGTTTTGTTCTGTTTTTCTGTGTGGAAATTGTAAAGTGTTAGATCGGTTTGGCTGAACCGATCATTTGTAATAATTCTTGTGTTTACTTTAGTGTGTGGTTACGGTCCTTACTCGGTTCTAAAAAAAACGATGTTTTGAGCGTTTTTCAATACCCGTGACACGGTTAGGAACCGATAAGGGAGTCTTGCCTGGCGGTTGCCATAAAAAGGGTAAGTTTGGTTAGGTTGGCCATGTCTGAGAAACCCAAGAAAAAAAACTGGGTCAACTTTGTATCAACACTGCAGTGAGTGTGGGGAGGTCTTTGCTAAGGCCGACCCCCACACCACCTGTGTTTATTGTCTGGGGTTTGAACACCTCGATACAGACTGCCAAATATGTAAAACTTTCCTAAATCTACCCTTGAAAAGAGATTAGGTAGACTGAAGGAAAAGGAGGCCGAGAAGTCCGCTGACCCGGATGGCCAGCCCGAACCAGAAGGAGTGCCCTTTGACCAGGCGATACTTCTTGGGCAAGAGAAACGATCCTTGAGGATCGGTTCCTACAAGAAAGCATAAGAAAAATCGACCGCTTCGGATCCAGAGGTTCATGTTCCGACTGCCGAGGAAATAGCCAGAGCGATTCGGATTATGGAATCGCTTGGCCCGGTTCCAACCGATCCGGCACCTTTTGGCAGAGGTTTGGTTCGGTCGGTTCCCCCAGTTCAAGATTATACCCCTGAAGACTTTTATGAACCGGAGTTTGAGGAGGAGGGGGAGTTTGGAGAAGATGGTGATGATGGTGAAAGTCTGGATGTGCCTGTGGAACCGGACATCTCCCCAGACAGACCTTCTGGTGTTTCCCCTGGTAGGCTTTCTGAGTCCCTTCCCCACTATCTGTTTTACAGAAAAGTGGCTGAAACCCTCTAGCTTCCTATGGAGGAGGCAATGGAGGATCAAGAGGAGCCTGATTATGTGGAAATGATGGACGTCCCAGAGTCCAGGAGACTGTCTGTTCCCCTTCACAAATCTTTTGGGAAGCAGACACACAAAATCCTGAAGTCTCCCAATTCTGTACCTCCTGTTGACAGAAGGATGGACAAGAGGTGCACACTATCAGGCTCTGATACAGAGTTTTTATACCAACAATGCAGCCATGTTGGGGTAGTGCAGACTGCTGCCTGTGACAAGGCAAATATCCCTTGGGCTTCACACCCCTCAGACAGACACTCCAGGAAGATTGATGCCATAGCAAAAAAGCAGTATGTGGCATCTTCCTTGGGACTCAGGCAGGCAAACTATATGGCCTATACAGCCAGGTATCAGAAGTCCAGGTGGGACACTGTACTGGCACTGGCTTAACAGGCTTCCCCCCAGCTGGTCAAGGAGCTGGAGGAGGTGGCTGCTGATGGGATTGAGGCATCGAAGGTACAATTTCATGCTGTTGTGGATTCCAGTGATATGTCAAGAGTCATGGCTACATCTGTGGCTCTTCGGAGGATGGCTTGGCTCAGATGTACTAGCCTCTCACAGGACACCCAGGCCAAGGCCATGGATTTTCCTGTGGTGGGTAATTCTTTGTCTGGGGAGCAGACAGAGAATTACATGAAGAAAATGGATGAGTACAGGACTACTTATAGGAGTGCTCAGGCCAAGGAGAGGCAAGCAACTTCTCAAAGGCAGCAATCTAGGGGCAGGCCTTTTCATAGGCCTTTTTACCAAGCACAGGCCTCTTCTCCCTTTTCACAGAGGGGGTTCTTTAGAAGGAGAGGCAGAAGGGGGATGAACAGGGCTGCATCCACTCCACAGCCTAAGGCCCCTGCCAAGCAGACACCCCGATGGGTCTGCCCAGGTCGACTCTCCTGTTCCTGTAGGAGGCAGGCTGGCTTACTGTGTCCAGGACTGGATGTCTGTTGCATCAGACAAGTGGGTACTGGAAGTAGTAAGCCAGGGACTGGTTCTCAGCTTCAAAAAATGTCCAAAGATGAGAACCAGATCTTTTCCACCTGTAGGTCTCTCAGAGACCCTTTCCCTGGAGGCAGAGGTGTCATCTCTTCTGGCTCTGAGAGCCATGGAAAGAGATCTTACTTCGAGAGGGCTCTTACAGTAGGTAATTACGCATAGGACTGACGCCGGCCGGCGGCAGGACCCCACGGAAAAATTTCTAGCTAACGGTCCCTGGCGAGGACCGCCCCCACGATCAGGTGACCGGCGTCATGCGACGTCGGTATAAAGGGGCGGTCCCGGACGTCCGCCTTCCAGTTCTTTACCGCCGTCAGCTCGTGCAGTACCTCGTGGTGAAGTTCTATCGCTCAGTCCTGTTACTTCGTTGTTTTTTCCGAAAAGTTTCAGTATTTTATATTTTCTATCGACAGGTGAACGTTGGTATATGTCGTCCCCTTCAAAAAATAAGTGCGACTCGTGCGGCGCCCAACTGCCTCACAAAGATGGTCACTCCCTCTGCCTTTTCTGTTTAGGCCCCGACCACGCGGTCGAGAAGTGTCTGCACTGCCTTCATTTCGATGCGGCCACCCGCAGACGACGCCAGAAGTCTCTCGAAGCCCATCTCCTCAAGAAGATTATGTCCGCGATGAAGAAGGAGTCGAAGAAACTTCGGCAGGCGTCGACCTCCCCTGAAGGGCACAAGAAGCAGGACAAGGAAAGTCACCGGGAGAAGGCCTCCTCCTCCTCGACTCCAGCCGGGTAAGGTAACATCCCCTCTGGGGGATCGCCAGACGGCAGCCTCCAAGGCTTTGGAAGAGGCGTCGGCCCGCCCATCGGGTTCGCGTTCGAGCCCGCCGGGTGCCTCCGGGCAAAAGGAGGTTCCAGCCCACAGTACCGCCGCAGGCTTGCGGCCTACTGGTGCGGGCGCCTCCCATAAGCCGGACGTTGGCTCCTCCGGCGTCCGCCCGGGAAAAACCGCTTCGGCAGAACCCTTGGAGCGCCACGGCAAATATCCCCATCGGACCGGGCCTCTTCTCATCCTCGGCCCGTCTCTGATGAGGGACCCCCGAAGTCGGACGCCGGCTCCTCTGGCGTCCACCGGGCATCGGCCCCTTAAGTCTCACGTTGGCTCTTCCAACGTGCGCTGGGCCTCGGAGCCTGCGGCAGACCCTGCTTTGTCTGTCGTACCAGGTTCTCCGCAGCCTTCGCTGCCGTCAGGGGAGCCAGAGTCCGGCCCTACCCCGGGGATTTTTCTCCTATGTCCCCGGACGAGTCTCGGGATCTTGGGGTACCGTCCAAACCTCTTCCCACAGAGCTGGATCTGGCGCCGGCTCCCCTGGCGCCCGGCTCCGGCGCTGGCCAGCGCCCGGCTCCCCGGCCTTGGCCCCTCCCGGCCCTGGGGGATATCCCTCTTCCATCTGGCCCTCCACCCACGAGCCTATCATGGTTGATCCGCCCGTGGAGTACCCGGCTGGGCTGTCTGCTCCGGCAGCTCTTCCAGTGCCTGGGGATCCGCCGTCCCATCCGACGGCGGTTTTCCCAGTTCCACAGTATCCTGCGCCGCAGTACCCGGCACCGACTCCACCGACTCTGCAGTACCCGGCTCCGGTATTCCCGCAGCCGGGTTACGGATACTCTCCCTACGGATTTCATCCGTACAACTATCCCCCTCCTCCTCCTCCACCGCCCCCTGGGCCGCTGGTGGATTTCCAGGAGACTCTGGCCTCCTGGTGGGCTGAGGCCAAGGCTTAGCTCACCAAGGAAGTAGAGAGCCGTCTTATGGCGACGGTGCCACCACCGGCTCCCGTACGCCCCAGACGGCACACTCCCTCTCCGCCTCTGGATTCCTGGGCTTTGCCCTCGGGATCCAGAGAGGGGCAGGACACGCATCCAGGGATCCCCCCCAAGGAACCCGTTCCTCCCCCTAGGCGAGCTAGGGAGTCTTACTCTGCTTCAAATTCCTCCTCTTCTTCTCTCTCGGACTCCTTGGAGGCCTCCGATGGGTATTCCGAGAAAGATGACGAGCCGCGTTCTCCGTCCAAACCCCGGCCGAGGACTCCTCCGAAGTCTCCTCCGGAGGATCCTTCCTTCACGGAGTTGCTCAGGAAGATCTAGGAAGTCCATCAGTGGCGTTCCTTAGAGCCAGATCCTCAACGGGTTAAACTCGCCGAACATCTGGACTTGCCCCTTACGGCTCCTACTCTAGTGCCACCCTGGATCGAGCCTCACGCCCACCTTGTTTCCACTATTTGGAAACAACCGTCCTTTAACCCCACTTCCTCGGAAGTCTAACAGGCTATACCAGGCTCCGGAGGGTGTGAGCGTTTAGACTCTCACCCTGTGCAGACTCGGTTGTGATTAAGCGCCGCTCACGGCGGTCAGCACACCAGGCTGTTGAGCTTGTCTCCCGGATAAGGAATCTCGCCTTCTGGATCAGTATGGAAGGAAGATCTATGCTTCTTCCACACTGGGAATCAGGGCCCTAAATTATGTAGCACATATGGGGGATTACCAGAAGGCTGTCGTTACCCAGGTGGAATCCAAGATTGACTCCTTGCCTGACTCTCAAGTCAAGCAGGAGTTAGCCAACCTGGTCCGTTCTGCTCGTTCGGCCAGTCGTCATATTCTGAGGACGACCTGCGATGCAGTGGACACCGCAGGATGGAGCTCTGTGTTCGCCATAAGTCTTCGGCGTCATGCATGGCTCCGTGTGTCAGGTCTGGTCCCGGAGGTGCAGTTGGCAATTCAAGAAGCACCTTTCAGGGGTTCTGTGCTTTTCGGTGGTGATGTCAAGGACATCACCACTGACTACAGGAGAAGGGACTGACACTTAAATCTGTTGATTCAATGTACCGTCCCCATCCCCCACAGCGTCGTCCCTTTAGCCCGGCCTAGCCGGCCTCAAGCGAAACCTCAGGGAAGGCGGGCCACTAGACGTCGGTCCCCCACAGCTGCCAGGCCCCCGCCGCCCAAAAAAGCAACGGGTGCCCCAGCTGCGGCGCTGCCTCACACCACCTGACTCCTTCCCTCTCCCACCGCCTCCGGACGTCCCGGAGGAACCGGGAGGAGGGAGGTTCTCCCTCCACCTTCTGGGTTGGGAGAGGATAACATCGGATTCATGGGTGCTTCAAATCATAGCAGAGGGGCACTCAATAGAGTTTCTGCAGAAACCTCCACGTCACCCCCCCCTCTGAACTCCTCTTACTCAAGGGACCATCTTCTTTTGGTCAGGGAAGAAATCTCTGCTCTCCTTGCGAAGCAGGGTATAGAGCCCATCCCCCCTCACCTCCACGGGAGGGGTTACTATTCCCATTTCTTCCTCGTACCAGAGAAGATGGGAGATCTCAGACGCATTCTTGATCTCAGCTCCCTGAACCTATATGTGGAATACAAGAGGTTCAGGATGCTCTCTCTTCAAACCCTCTTGCCCCTGCTTCGGCCGGGCCAATGGCTTTGTGCATTGGATATGTAGGATGCGTACCTGCACATCCCCATTCGCCCTTCACACCGAAAGTACCTCAGGTTTGCGTTCAAGGGGGACCACTACCAATTCCGGGCGCTCCCGTTTGGTCTTTCCTCGGCTCCCCGAGTTGTTACCAAATGCCTGGCGGTGGTAGCGGCCCACCTGCGTACTTTGGGAGTTCAGGTTTTTCCCTACCTGGACGACTGGCTCCTGGCGACTCCATCCAGGGAGGAACTCCTGCATTTTCTCTCCCTCACCCAGCAGGTTTTCACTGGCCTGGGTATCACCATCAACCATTCCAAGTCTCACCTGGATCCTTCACAGAGGCTCCAGTTCATCGGGGCAATCCTCGACACGACAATGTGCAAGGCCTTCCTGCCTCCGGACAGGGGGGGGCCTCCCTCCAGTCCCAGATTTCCCTCCTATCGGAACACAGGAGGGTTCTGGCGAGGTCGGTGCTCTGTCTACTGGGGCTTATGGCGGCGGCCATCCCGGCCGGTTCCACCGCGTGCCTCCACATGAGAATCTCTCAGTGGACTCTCCGATCTCAGTGGGATCAACGGGTAGACGACCTAGATCATCTGGTTCTGATCTCCTCGCCGATGGTAAGAGACTTGCAATGGTGGATGGTTCGAGAGAACCTATTCCGGTGGGTCCCTTTTTTCATCCTCCCCCCGATCAGACTGACCACGGACGCATCAGCCAAAGGTTGGGGAGCCCATCTGGGTCCTCACCGAACCCAGGGCCTATGGTCAAAGTTGGAGTTAGTTCTCCACATCAATGTGCTCGAGCTTCGAGCAGTGCTGTATGCTCTCCAGGCCCTTCACCAATACATCCTTCCCGGTCACCTAGCTGTCCAAACGGACAACATGTGCGTAGTGTGGTACATCAACAAGCAGGGAGGGACTCTGTCCTACCCACTGTGCCAGTAAGCGATGAGGGTTTGGGAATGGGCAACGCTTCACAACCTTCACCTCACGGCGATCCATGTTCTGGGAGTCGACAATGTCCTCGCAGACAGACTAAGTCGCTTGTCGGCTTTTCCACCCGAGTGGGAACTGGATGAAAAAGTTCTAGAAAGCATCTTCCAGATTTGGGGGACTCCTCAGATAGACCTGTTCGCCTCCTCCCAAAACGCAAAGCTTCCAATCTTTTGCTCGCTCACTCCAGAGCGAGGCGCTTTCTGGAGCGATGCTCTATCTCTAAGCTGGAAGGACAGATTAGTCTATGCTTTCCCCAATTCCTCTGGTCCCTCGTGTGCTGCAGAAGCTTGCTTTGGAAGGAGTGAGAATGATTCTGATCGCTCCTTTCTGGCCCGGGCAAATCTGGTTCTCTTCTACAACAATACTCAGAGGTTCCTCCTCTTCCTCTTCCTTTATCTCCAGGATTGCTGACCCAGGATCAGGGGACCCTGGTCCATCCGGGACTCGTCCCTTCAACTTCATGCATGGCTCCTGCAGACCTAGCTCAGTCTCGTTTTGGCATTTCCTCTAAGGTGGCCGAGATTCTGGTGGAGGCTAGAAAACCCTCCACTAGGTCCACCTACGCCATGAAATGGAAAAGATTTTCCATCTGGGCTGCGTCCAGGAACGTGGAGCCCTTTTCCTATCCTGTGACCTTTCTTCTTGGTACATCGTCATCTTTTGAGCCTGGGTCTCAGTCACTCCTCCTTGAAAGTCCATATGGTGGCTATTTCAGCCTACCATGTCCCTTTCACTGATAAGGCATTTGCCCAGCTGGAGGTATCCAAAACTTTCCTCAGAGGGGTCCTTCATCTCAGGCCCCCTATCCGGACTCCAGCTCCCCACTTGGGACTTAAACTTTGTCCTCGAGAAACTTACCCTTCCTCCCTTTGAGCCTGTGGCTTCTGCAGACTTGAAGTTTTTATCGTGGAAGACTCTCTTCTTGGTGGCCATTACTTCTGCTGCTTGAAAATTTCCGAGCTCAGGCCTGATGTGCAAATCCCTTATCTGATTTTCACAAAGAGCAGTAGCTCTTCGCTTGCGAATCCTAGGTTTCTCCGAAGGTGGTAGCGGAATCTACCTTGAATCAGTCTATTGAATTGCCTGCCTTCTTCACGCAGTACTTCAATCAAGGAGAATACCTGCTCCATACTATGGATGTTCACAGGATCCTGAGATACTACACCGATAGGACAAAGGATCTCAGAAAGACTGATCAGTTGTTCATCTCTTTTGCTCACAAAAGAGAAGGCAATGCTGTCTCTAAGCAATGCCTATCAAAATGGTTGGCCCATTGCATCACTTTCTGTTATGACAAGTACAACACCCTACCGGGTCAAGTCAGAGGTCACTCCACTCTGGGAGTAGCAGCCTCTGCAGCTTGTTTCAAGAACGTGTCTGCGGCAGACATCTGTGCTGCTGCCACTTGGACTTCCGTCTATACCTTTACTAAACATTATAGTTTGGACATTGCCTCTCGCCGTGGAGCAGGCTTCAGGTTAGCTGTCTTACAAGGCCTCCTTTCTTGAGGCTTGTAAGATTTTCCTTGCTACTTCTTGGAGTAGTACCTCCTCCCGGTGCCTTTTCCTTTGTTCCAGACTGCTTGAGATTCTGTCCTGTATGTAATTACCTACTGCAAGAGCTCTCTCGAAGTAAGATAGTACAGTTACGTAAGAACTTACCGTAACAGTAGATCTTCGAGAGAGGCTCTTGCAGTAGGTAATATCTTCCCGCCCTCCATCCCCCTAGGCTTTTTCAGTTCCTTTTCCATCGAGGGAAATATCTGCTTCTCTCTCATCCGGGCTTTCCGGGCCTGTGGCGGGAAAGAACTGGAAGGCGGGCATCCGGGACCGCCCCTTTATACCGGCGTCGCGTGGCCTGGTCTCACCTGGCGTGAGGCGGTCCTATCCAGGGACTGCTAGCTAGAAATGTTTCCGTGGGGTCCTGCAGCCGGCCGGCATCTGTCCTATATGTAATTACCTACTGCAAGAGCCTCTCTTGAAGATCTACTGTTACGGTAAGTTCTTTCGTAACTGTACTTTCCTACCCTACACTGGGGAAAAGGTCTGTACTCCAGATACTTCCTTACCCCAAAAAAGACAGGGGAGTGGCGACCCATCCTAGATCTAAGATACCTGAACCATCATCTTTTAAAACCAAAGTTCAAGATTGTGACTCTGGGAATAATTCTTCCCTCTCTAAGGCCAGGGGACTGGCTAGTCTCCCTGGACCTCAAAGATGCCTACTTTCATATTCCCATCAGGTGCTCCAACAGAAAGTACCTCAGGTTCAAGTTGCCCTTGGGCCATTACCAGTTCAAAGCAATGCCCTTTGGCCTAACATCAGCTCCAAGGGTCTTCACAAAGTGCCTGGCAGTAGTTGTTGCCTTTCTAAGAAGGCAAAAGATTTCCATTTTTCCATACCTGGATGATTGGCTCATAGTAGGTCAGTCTCCAGACAAGTCAAGTCAGACCTGCAAGTGACTCAGCAAGTGCTCATTTCTCTGGGTTTCCTCCTCAGCCTCCCCAAATCAGTTCTTGAACCAGTTCAGCTCCTTACCTTTATAGGGGCAGAGCTGGATACTGTCAAAGCAAGAGCCTTTCTTCCCATGGACAGGGCAAGGGTTCTTATAGAACTGGCTTCGTCTTTTAGCCTTCAGGGGTCCCAACCAGCAAGGCACTTCCTCCAGCTCTTGGGCCACGTGGCAGCGTCTACAGCAGTGGTCTAAGGGGCAAGATTTCAGATGAGGGACATTCAATTCCATCTGAGGGCCTTTTGGTCACAAAGGAAGGACCCTCTTACCAAACTGATTCCAGTGACTCGGACACTGATCCAAGCTCTTCAGTGGTGGCAGGATGAGGACAATTTAAGGCAAGGGGTCCCTTTTGTCACTCAGTCTCATTTGGTGGTCCTTACCACGGATGCTTATCTCTTGGGGTGGGGAGCTCATGTGGGGGTTTTCACAGCCCAAGAAGTGTGGTCCCTTCAGGAGTTCCTTCTTCATATCAATCTCCTGGAACTCAGGCCAGTTTTTCAGGCCCTGATAGCCTTCTCTCAGTTGGTACAGAACAAGGTGGTTCAGGTCAGGACAGACAACACCACCACCATGTGGTACATCAGCAAGCAGGGAGGCACTCGGTCTATGGCCTTGTGCATGGAAGCCATGAAATTGTGGTCCCTGGCTTATTCCCTGCAAACTCCTCTGATAGCAGTCCACCTTCCAGGAAAGGACAATGTGCTAGCAGATGCACTGAGCAGCATCTCCCAAGGCCATCACGAATGGTTCCTGGACCCTCTGGTTTTGAAAGTGTTTTTTTTTTTTTCCCAAGGTGGGGCACTCCAGAGATAGATATCTTTGCAGCCCCAGACAATCACCAACTTCCTCTGTTTTGTTGCAGACCCCCAGTCTTGGGTTCAGTCCCTCTAGATGCCTGATTTTTGAATTGGGAAGGGAAATTTCTGTATGCCTTCCCTCCCTCCCTTTCCTCTACTGTTCAAAGTCCTAGTTAAGATACGGTCACAACCTTGCAAAGTGATTCTGATTGCTCCAGACTGGGCTAGACAGCCTTGGTACCCCCTTTTTGCTGTCTCTAACAGTCCATCTTCCCCTGTCTCTTCCCAGGAATTACAACCTGTTAACCTCTTCTCAGGGGAGGATTTGGTACCCCAATCTTCGGTCTCTCAATCTCAAGGCATGGCTCTTGAAGAGTTAGAGTATGCAGATTTGCACCTGTCTCATCTGGACATTATCAAAGTTTCTTGAAAGCCTTCCACCAGAAAGACTTATAACTCAAAATGGAAGAGATTCAGCATTTGGTGTTCCAAGAAGCATATCTCTTCAGACACTGCTGAATTGACTACAGTTCTGGATTATATGGTCCATCTTAATGGCCTAGGCCTCAGACCAGCTACTGTCAAGGTACATTTGTCAGCTGTGTCTGCTTTTTTGTCAGTGGGAAAGTCTTCTTCACTATCATCTCATCCTGTGTTCTGTAAATTTTTCAAGGGATTGCTCCATACCAATCTCCCCACCCCCTTTAGGGATCCTTGCCCCTGCCTGGGACTTAAATATTTCCATTGCTCAACTTATGCAACCTCCTTTTGAGCCTATGTTCTCAGCAGAGCTTAAGTACTTGACTTGGAAAACTGTGTTTTTGGTAGCCATTACCTCTGCCAGACGTATCAATGAATTGCAAGCCCTGTCAGTGGAACCTGATTTTTTTCTTTCCATAAAGAGAAAGTGGTCCTCAGAACCAATAGGAGGTTCTTGCCCAAAGTGGTTTCAGACTATCACTTGAACCAGTCCATGTCTATCCCTGCCTTCTTCACTGATCATTCTTCCTTGAGGGAGAGAAGGCTACACAGTTTAGATGTTAAGAGCCCTTAGCTACTACATAGAGCGTACCAAGGGTCACAGGTTTGAATCCCTCCAGTTATTCCTCACTTATGGGGAAGTGGGAAAGGGCAAACCTGCCACCAAGAGAACTGTTGCCAGGTGGATTGTGTCTTGTATACAGTTCTGCTATGAGAAACTAGGAAAGATTCCATCCTCAGGTCTGAGGGCTCACTCTACAAGAGGTACAGCTGCTGCCAGGGATATCCCTCTCTTAGAAATTTGTCAAGCAGCCACCTGGAAAACAGTCCATACCTTTACCAAGCATTACTCTCTGGATATCCAGGCTAGGAGTGATGCTCGGTTTGGCACAGCAGTACTTCAGAGCCTATTCCCAAAGTAGGTTCTGTCCCTCCTCCATGGAGATACTGCTTGGTAGTCTGCAATAGTCAGAATACAGCAAGACTTAATATTGTTTGAAGAAAAAATTACTCACCTTAGTAACTGTTTCTTCTAATGGAGTCTTGCTGTATTCTGACCTCCCTAACTCCCTGCCTCCCCTCTCAGAACCTGTTTTTGCGAAGTGGGTGGGCAGGTGCAGTGTTGCACCCCAGAGATGCATATTTCACACCCTCCCCTTTTTGTCTGGGTGTTTTTGTTGCTGTTATCCCTTTTTGGAGTTTGGTTTTTGTTTTGGGTTTCCTGACTTGAGTCTTTTGGGAATCCAAAACTCCTTGTTGCCAGTTGGCTAGTAAAAATTTTACAGTTTCCACATAGGATAGTCAGTGAGTTTTTTGCTCGTAAGAATCTGACGGTTGAGTATCAAAGGGAAACAGAGACCTCAACTGAGCCCGAGCTCAGCATTCTATGCCATGCATAGAAAAGTTAATCCTTTGTTCTCCGGGGCAGTTTAAAGGCTGGAGCTAACTGCAATAGTCAGAATACAGCAAGACTCCATTAGAAGAAACATAATTACTAAGGTGAGTAATTTTTTCTTCTATGTTTATAAATTAGAAATGGCCGGTCGGCCAACTGCTGCTCCTCGCTTACTGCACCAGGCTGTATGCAAATGTGACGTTTGTGACGTCATCTTTCCCACAATGCAGCACAGCACGATCGCAACAGCAGCATTAGTGAGCACCGTAGAAAAGAAACTGTAAGTGTTTAGAAATTTTTGAAATGTGTTTTCAAGTTATAAACCTTGGAGCTTCCAATGAAACTTGTGTTTAGAGAAGCATAATAACAGCCGCGATATTTACATACTAACATACTAAAAAGCCAGCAGATTAGGCCCTGTGGTCTATGGAATCTGCCTTTCCAGGGCACCGTTATAGCCTGCTCCCCCTCCCACAAGGTCCCCAACCCCCAGCCGGGCTCTGGGATGCACCCTCCCTCTATATTTCTAAGAGATGTATTAAACATTTTCTGTCCGTGTTTCATAGCGTAAACAATTTAAAACCAAAATCACTCTGTTTTGTTACTCACATAACATTAGCAATAGAAGCACTGCCATGTTACGAGAGCATTGAGCAACTCGAAAGGATGGGTCTGCTGTGGAATTAATCCATGGTTGGGTCGTTGGAGGCCCTTTCAATTCCACAGTAGACCCATCCATTCTCATGGCTTAATGCTTACTTATCTGCTCTCTTTGCTTAACCTTCCAGTGCTTTCATCAGTCTCTCTCTGTTTTCGCTCCTCTTCCACATGCTGGCTGAATGGCTACTGCATGATTTAAAAGTGCTTTGGGATGCAGTTTGTATGCAAGATGTTCTGCTAAACAAAATTCCTTATCCTATCTTATATTGCATTGTAAAGTGGGGTATAATTGTAGGACGTGTCTGCTGCCCTTTGCTCAGCTGTAGAATGTGTAGAACAGAGGATTCTGTTTAATGGTTTTCATGCAGACAATAGTAAGAATAAAACTCCACCATCACTGTGGGAACCCAGAACAACTCTAAGTCTCCAGTCTTTTCGAATGAACGTATCCATTGACCTCAAAGTGGCATGGCAGTGTGACAAAGCAGTGCGTAGGCCAGTGGGATGCATAGGGAGAGGTATCTCCAGGAGGAGGGAGGTGGTGTTGCCACTGTATCATTTGCTGGTGAGAGACCCCACCCTAGTACTGTGTCCAGTTCTGGAGGCTGCACCTCAGAAAGAACATACACAAGGTTGAGGCAGTCCAGAGCAGGGCAACAACAGTGGCGCAGGGGTTACGGCAAAAGCCCTACAATGCAAGACTGAGGGATCGCAATATATACACCCGGGAAAAGAGGAGAGCAAGAGGACACATGATAGAGACCCGCAAATACCTCATGGGGGGGTGAACAGGGTGCAGGAGGGAGTTTCTTTCAAATGAGGAAGAGCAGCAGGAGCAGAGGGAATGTGATGAAGCTGGATGGGGGGTTAAGAGGGATTTGAAGAAGTACTATTTCACTGAAAGAGTGGTAGAAGCCTGGAGTAGACTGCCAGTGGAAGTGGTAGTGGCGAACACAGTAGGGGCTTAAAGCATTGTGGGATAGACACAGGGGAATATTTGCAGATAGGCAGGGAGGGTCACTGGAGACCCCTTATTGTGTGCTGAAGTGGAGTAGGCAGGGGTCATCTGGACAGACTGGGTGGGCCATGTGGTTCTTTTCTGCCTACAGATTCTATGTTTGTATGTTAGATCTTATGAATGCAAATTGTAATGCCAAGGAATTGCATTGGGTTGTGGTAGGGCTAACCATCCTGTCTTGGAATTAGATGGACTCTATTTTAATTTTTTCTAAAAACTGTTGCAACAGCATTCTGACTATTCTATACTATACTATCCCCTCTCTTTTTTTTCAGGATGGCCACCTACAGATCCCTCCCCACCCCCCTTTTTTCTTCTTTACTCCATTTCCTTTTCAGGTCCCTCAAAAATGCATCCTGCATGGCTCAAAGTGACCAAACAATGTAATAGCCAGTACAGTTTCATTTGCCAATATAAAAACAGATACCAATTGTTAAATGTTTACACATTCAAAATATGGGCCATTTCTTTTCTGCACTATTGTTACGCAGCACATACAGTATAAAATTCTTTACAAAAAAATTAATTGATGCACTAATTAGGGTTAAAGTGACAAAAGTAGGGAAATGTGGCGTTAGGGTTTCCAACCCTAGCACCCCACCCCCACCCTGCAGGCAGCAGAAGACTTGGGGTGTACCTTGCCATTGTCAGCCCTAACGCTCACCCTATTTCATGAGTAAGCAAGCTGAGATGGGTATAGTATATGAGAATGGGGTTAGCGTTGGGGCTGACAGTGGCAAGGCACACCCCACACCTGCTGCCTGCGGGGTGGGGTGTTAGGGTTGGAAAAGGTAATGCCACATTTCCCTACTTTTGTCACTTTAACCCTAACTAGTGCATTGACAAAGTTTTTTGCAAAGAATTTCCTTACTTTCTGAGAAAGCATAATCATATTCTTATTTGCCTGTGAGAGCGTAGGGCCCTCTGGGCCCTGCCCCCCAGGCCCTTTGCTTCCATCCAGCCAAAATTTTTGATATAGTGTAATCCTATCCTTATTTGCGTGTGGGAGCGCTGGGCCCAGTCCATAATGGTATCCTGCATTCCCATCCATAATTTTTCAGATACAGTAGTGGTATCCTTATTTGCCTGTAGGAGTGCAGGGCTCTCTGGGCCCTGCGCTCCAATCCCGTAGTGTACAGTGTCGAAAAAAACTTGTATTGCAGTTTTATCCTGTAGAAAACGCAGCAAAATTTGAAAGCTGTGCAACTTGACACAAAATTACTCTATTTTCTTAAAACCACCAAAAGGCACATCAGTAGCACAAGCCCCTTCTACCCTGAAAATTTCAGAGCAAAATGCAAACCATTTCTTAACACCATAGTGACAAACAGCTCTGTAAACCTCCCAGTACAATGTTATCCTGTGGGAAAGCAACCAAAATTTAAATCCGGAGAACTCCAAACCAACGTAATATATTTTCAGCAAACGGCACATTTGTGGTGCAAGCCCTTTCTACCCTGAAAATTTCCGTCCAAAATTCCAAACCATTTCTTTGCGATGAGGTGACAAAGAAATAGCTATATAAAATGTGTTTTTACGCAGATTGTGATCAAGAAGGGTTTTACGATTAAGAATCCTGCTTCGCGTTAAAGTCCGCTTGGCGATTAAGAATCCAACCGCGATTAAGAATCCGGCAGCGATCAAAGAATCCTGTGTTTTGAGCCTTGCATGCAAGTTTTCCGTGAGGAAATAATGGAAACTTTGAAATTTAATAACTTTGGAATGGATTAATATTTTTGTCACCAAACCTTCAAAAGGTACATCTGTGACCCAAGACCTATATACCCCAAACATTTCAGACCAAAATCCCAAGCCGTTTTTGCACAGTGGTGTGACAAAGAATTTGACAAAAAGTGGTACTTTTCACATTTTTTGACACTACGTATCTCCACACCCACGCATCCGACCAGAACAAAACTTGCCACATCCAGAGATCTTGGTCCCTGATGGCCAATGCAAAATTTCATGCTAATCGGATGAAAGGCTGTGAAGTTATTAAAGTACAAAATTTTCAGCTTAACACAGAAGTGGTAGTTGAGCCCTAGCTATAGTGGCACGACTGCAACCCTATAAATATATCTGATTACCTAAAGTGCATTGAAAATGTTATATACTACGTAGTGGTTTGGTGTCTGAGAAAGCCAGATTTAATATAAATAAAAACGTTTTCCTCAATAAGGAAAAGGCCGGAAAATGTATGCGTTTCATTTTAAATTCATAATTGTATCTGACATAAACAGCCTTGGTTTTGCAGACTGCCTGGAGATTGTTGCAAACTGTCTTTGAAACAGTTGCAAGCAGCCTTGGTTTGTCAGTCTGCCTGAAGCCTAAGAGAGGGGAGGACAATGCAGTTTTCATGTCCTCAAAGCAATCTGAAGTACAGATGAGAAAAGGATCCTAGCGATGTTATGTGATCCTGACTGTTGCATCCTGGCAAATGCTATGTACACTCGTAATGATTATTTTCTTTTATTTATTTTCATTTCCTTGTGTTTTTGGTTTTTGGAACCTTACTGAAATAAACTCACACAGCAAGCGTGTTGTACCTTATACGAACAGAATCGGTGTCTATCTTTCACACCCACAATCTGGGACATGAGCCAGTCTGGTTAAACTGTTTTGCTCACATCTTTTGCTTCTGGGAGTCTCAGGTTTCCAGTTGCCTTGGTGGCCAGATGGCAGCACAACAAAATGGTATTCTAGGTGCCCTGGGTGCAAATCTTTTGCTCTTCTATATATTTTTTTATTTTACAATATATGGCCAGGAAAAGGCATAGTGAGCCCAAATCTCATTTCCAGGTGTATTCTGGGAGCACTGGGAGGTTAAATGACTTGCTCAGGGTCACAGTGTTTGTAAATGGAAGTTGTGGGAATCAAACCAAGATCTTCTGGATCTAATAGGCTCATTTACAGCCGATTGCTGTAACCTCTAGGCTATACTGCCAACCCATTTATATGTTTGGGTTCATATACACACCACACCACACCCTTGTGAATAAGTGTAATTATCTGTGCAGCTTCATGTTGTGCAGTAGGGAAAGAATGAGACCCTTCTGGGAGTCCCAGGTTTCCAGTTTTCTTGGTGGTGCAGCTGATATTGCAACAGAGTGGAATTCTGAGTTGCTTGGGTTCAAATCCCAGCCAAGGCTGCACACTTAGGAATAAAAATATGCTCCCATCTGGCATATGATCCAGGTTTGGAAGTGCAATTCTCCATTTCTTCTGATTAGGTTAAAGGGACCCATCTCATTAGGTGTTTCAGTTATTTAAGTTTTCCTAGGATCTTTAGTGTCGGACCCAGGTGTTGCGAATGCTTTGCCACATTTCCACTGGAAGTTTAGTATTTAGATCGTTTGTATGTTTGTTTCAGAAGGCCACTGGAGTGCTTTGGGTGTATCAGAAATAAAAGCAAAAATCTGAGGTAGCACGTTCACCTTTATAGTATTTCTTTGTCCCGTCAGGGACAGGGGAAGCAGGATCTAACTTGCCAAGTCTGATGTAAGTGTTTTGTTTTTTTTGTACATTCTGTTTATTCTCTTGTTGGACCGAGGCATCTCTCAGAGGTGCCGACACGACCCTGCGCCGCTACTCTCCGCCATGGCCATCCCCCTCCGGCACCCTCCACCAGGACTTTCCAGCCCCCTGGCCCACCTCACCTACCTGGTGGCCTATCTGAAATTAGAGGGTCCGTCCTGGCCGAGGTTGTACGGAGCCGTTGGAGGGATGGTCCAGCATTGGTGATGTGGGCTGGGTCCCCGGAGCTGATGTCGCCTCCCAGATCCTCCATAGGTATTTTTTTTGCATAGTGGTTTCCCTTGTGGAGTGCAGACGTGCAATGAAAAGTCCTGGCACTAATGTGCTGATGTCTGCCGCTGCTCTACCCCCTGATCATAGCTCCACATGTTCCTTTTGCTGCCCCTGATTTCCACCAGGGGCCACCGAGGAGTGGCACTAAGCCCAAATCCCTCCACGGGAAGAGTGAGCAGTCCTCTAGATGCTCGATCCCTTCCCTCCCCTGCCAACCCCTGATGGCCCGAGTCCGTTCTGAACCTGGCGTCCAGCACCTCAACCCTCCACGCCACCGGGCTGGCTGGTTTAAGTGTTGCTTATAACTTTTAATAATAAATTACAAAATAAGAAGCGTTTGCTGCCAGCCAAATCCCCAGGAATCTAATCATGTTGATCTTCGAGGACATCTTCCTCCATAGAGCCACACCTTTCAGACTGTAAACAGCAAGGCATCAGGACCACTCAGAAACTTTTGCCTAACTTTGACTTCGCAAGATGACGTACATCATCTTCACCTATGTATCGTGGGTAGTCCCATACCTGTTAAGTTTTGTCTCTCGCCATCTGCTTCACATTGGACCAAAGAAATGCCTTTGGCTCTCTCATTGATATTTTCCTTCTTGACCCCTTTTGTTTCAGTAACACGTGCTTTCATGGCTCTAGTTAGTGGAGCTGTCATAGTTTCAAATCTGCACTTGTGCTGCGTTTTGTGTTTCTGTGCAGCTCTGTTGTGCTCCAAATCACAAAACAACCTGGGCCCACTTCAGTGCCATACTTCCCTGCTGCTTGTTGGTTCCAGCTTCTCGCCATGTCCATCTCCCTATTTGGGAACATCACCGCTGCCTCTGGATTGTGCCATTCTTCTCCAGAAAATGGCCGTCTTTCAACTGCCGTTTTCCATCCGTTTTCCCTTTGGGTCCAGTGTGCTCCATTGTCGTATTCCGTCTATGGAAAAGTTCTGGCCATGTCCTCCGCCTAGTTTGCTGCTCCGACCATCTTTGTGACACCAGGGTCAGTTGTTGGCACTGGTCTTGGGTCCATATGCTGGTCCATAGCTCTCTGATTGCTGATCCTCACTTGGCTGTGCCTCATCAGCGTTCCTGCTGCTCTTTTTGGTTCTACTCTCTCTTTTTACTTCCGAGACAGTTGGCATTTTTTTCTTTCTTTTTTTTTGCCATCCACATTCTCATTGTCGGCACCAACCGCTTTGACTGTCATAATTGCACCACAGTCTGTTGCTGGCACTATGCTCGAGTCCTGATGCCTGCCCATAGGATAGCTCCTTGCTAGTATTCACCTGACTCTGCCTCACTGACATTTCTGCAGCTGTCTTGGGCTCTGTTTCCTGATTCACTTCAGCGACTGTTGCCTTCTTTGCCCTCAGCATTCTTGTAGGCTCACGCTACTCCACCTGTCATTATGGCACTGTAGTCTGTTGTTGGCTTTGTGCTATTGTGTTGTAACTCTCTGCTTGTAGATCATGGCCTGCCTCGATGTTCCTGCAGCTGTTCTTTGGCTCTGTTCTCCATTTTAGAGCACGTTGCCTTCTTTGCTTTCATCATGCTCTTTGTTGGCCCCTGCCACTCCGCCTGTCCTTATGATCTCATGATCAGTTGGTGGCTCAGAGCCAGATCCTTCTGTTAGGGTATCACCTGAAAAATGTGTCATGGAAAAGCTTTTGGGTCACCATCACTGTGGCAAGATGGGCGACTGAGCTGTAGGCACTGTGGAGTCAAGGACCAGGTTGTACTAGTCCCCATGCAAAATTCCTGCCCAAGGTGGTTTCTGGATTCCATCAGAACTGAGCCCTAATCCTGCCTCGGTTTTTTTGTTTAATGAAACCCCATGCTTTTGAGGCTGAGTGGAGGCTTTACTCCCTTGATGTGTTCAGGGACCTGTTCTGTTACCATGAGTGTGTGGCAGAATTATGTGGTGAGGATCGTTGGCTGTTTCTTACCTGTGCTGAAGTGTCCCAAGGCAGACCGGCAGCCAAACAGTCCATTGTTAGGTGGCTCAGATCCTGCATTGCTGTTGCTAGTTGACTGGGAAAGAACTTCCTGAATAACTAAGGGCTTTCTCTTCCAGACATACTTGTGTCTGGTGCTTCCCATTGCAGGGTTTTAGGGCTGTTACCATGTCTAATGCTCACACATTTGTAACCCAGTGCAGCTTGACATATTTGGTCACCATGATGCAGCTTGTTGGGGTCTCAGTTCTTCAGTCTCCAATCACCTAAACATATGGGGTGCCTTGCCCCTTTCTCCTGAGGACTGCTAGCAATCTACCTATGTATGATGGCAAACTGAATCTAGGTACTGTAGTTAGAAGAATAGATTACTTACTTGAAACAAAAGGTCTTCTACTAGTGTTCACATCCACGTGACCTACCCAGCTCACTCTGGGAAGGCTTGCCTCATTATTTCCAGAGTGCAGAGCCAGGCAGTGGGGGTAGAGCCGGAGGACCACATATTTAGGTGATAGGAGTCATCCCCCTTTAACGCTGTTTCTGGTGATTGAGCATACTCCATGGAATGCATTTTATAGTTGCTGATAATGGTGCAGTACTATACGGTGTTGTACATGACACTCTGTGCGGCAACCAGCTGTGGTTTATATAACAGTACTAATGCAAAGTCTGAGAGATACACTCTACATCAGAGAGATACCCCCCTCTACACAGCAGTTGGCAAAAGGGCCTACATGACTTCAAATCTATAAGAACATAAACAGAGTTAATAGCCCACTGTCCCATGCTCTCATCCAGGCCTGAGCCACCGCTTTCTTGGCAGTGGTAACTGCCAGAAGCCAAAGAGGAGCTGCTGCAGCAGCCTTTACGAGCATGGAATGGTCGACCCGCTAGAACAGTTGCAGTCGGGTGGGCTCATTCTGCAATGGGACCACTCTGTTCATGATGCTAATTCCCTCAGATCAGAAGAGAACTGCCTTCAGATGCATCATAGACATGCGGAGAAAATCTTTTAACTGAAATATACACTTGGGACAGAATTCATAAGCCTCTAGATTAATTCTCTACAACTTTTCTGGGGTATTTATTTATTTTTTTTGTTTGTTTTTTTTTTTGTTACTGGGAAAGTGCTGTAGACAATAAACTGGCTATTTTCAGGCACGACCTGTTAGGTTACAAATGGGATATCACGGTGATACGTTACAGTCAACAAACACATATATTTTTAAATTTTATATATATATGTAAGTGTGATACAGAAAGTTACAGTATTTGCTATAATTCATTACTCCTAACACAGGTGTTAACAGACTCCATGGCTTACCCCTGAGGAAAGGAAGGAGAGGGGGGACTTGATAGAAACTTTCAAGCACTCAAGGGAATCAACAAAGTCCAAGCGGGTATCATCTTTCAGAATAAGAGATGTGCAAGAACGAGGGGGGCACAATTTGAAGATGGAGGGGGATGGCTCAGGAGCAACGTGAGGAAGTATTTTTTCATGGAAAGGGTGGTGGACGCGTGGAATGGCCTTTCTTAGGAGGTTGTGGGGTCAAAAACTGTGGGGAATTCAAGAATACATGGGACAGACATATGGCAATTCTGGTGGGGGGGTAGGAGGAAGTAGGCTGTTGGTTAACTAGGATCTGCAACGTATCCAATAGGTAGGGAAATGGGCAGATTGGGTGGGCCCTGCCAAGCAGTCCTTATCTGGCATCAAAGTCTGTTTCGTTGGTGCTCTGAAATAACCAGTCAGGTCAGCTGACCTTTTACCCTGTATTGTAACTTTTTTTAAAAATATCTATTGAGAAGTTTTATGTTACGACAGACATACAACAACAGGAACAAGGGCTTCTGACCTCCAGAGGAGGTCCAAATCAGCATTTTAAGTTGTCTAATATATAATCATCACCATTCTAGTGCAATTTGTAGTTATGGAATGAAACCTGGCTTAACATCTAGCATGTAGTTTATCCATTGTTGCCATATAGATTGAAATTTATCCATAATATGGTTTAAAGAAGTAGTTAACTTTTCCATTTCGTAAATTTGCAACATCTCATCGTGCCAGTGGTTTAAGTGGGTTACTGCGGGGGTCAGCCAAAGTTTGATGATAATTCTTTTTTTGTTGTTGCAGCAAGTAGGCAGATTTGTACCAATTTTTGGATCGAAGAGCACCTATATTGAGGAGTAAGCACCAGGAAGATTAGAGCCCGGGAGTCTAGGAGGAAGTCTGATCCAAAAATAGCTTGTAGGGTGTCTGTTAGTGCCCAAAAGGATGCCAAAGCTGGGCATGCCCAGAAGATATATCCGTGTGAGGCATCAGCGTTATTGCATCCCCTCCAACAAGAAGGATCCCCTGGTATCATAACCTTTTCATCAGGGCCAGCATTGACTAGAAGCTGATACAACACAGAAAGGGGCTTGGGCTGTTCGTAGGGGAAATATGTCCCCTCTTCAGCAGGGGACAGCTATGGCGTATTATGCAGGCTCCCAAGTATTGTATGTTAAGCAGCCTGTGACAGACTTGGAGGTAAACAACAACAACAAAATCATCTCGAGGAACTAACTGGTAATACTGCTTCAGTTCCAGAAAGGAGCAGAGAGCCCCACCGTCATACATTTCTGCAACAAATATTGGTCTCATCAGGGCCAGTCTTGACTGGCCCCAGTTGAACAGCGAGGGGGGATTGTACACAGGCGGTGCCACCTGGCAAAAGTGTGCATTTGGAAATGGACTGTTTTTGTGTGATATGTAACAATTCGCCAGTAGCCAAGCTCTGGCCGTCGTAGCTGTAAAAGGGTTGTTTACCCATGTTATACAACTTGTCATTAAAGCAGGGCTCAAACTGTGACAACGAGCATCTGTTGGAGACTCCTCCTCCTCCTCCATGGCTACTCATGGAGAAGGGGATGAATTGAGAGAACATTTAAAAAAAAAAAAAAAAAAAAGATTTGGCTTCATAGTAGTAAAGTAAATACATTTGATAAGTTCCGGTCTCCCGCTTATTTGCCATACATAGAATAGACTGCTCAGTACGAGCAGATTTACCTTTCCACAGAAAGGAGATCCCACTGTTCACCCTGGAAATGAAAGCTCTAGAATATCTAACCATGAAGGCCTAAAACATATAAAGAGGATGAAGGAGAATCCCATTTTGATCGTATTTATTCTGGCGTTAGCTTTAGGTGGGGCATTTGTCACAGTCTGCCTGGAATTTTCACAAAACAGACGCTAAGTTGATTTCCATAAAAAAGATAGCTTATCAGTGATAATGATATCCAAATCCTTAAGTTGGGTGGTCACCTTCAAAGCAGTAGGGCCTCAGCTTTTATCCCCGTTATGTGATTTTACCTATTAACATGAACTCGCTCTTTGACCAGTTAATTTTATGGCCTGGTAACTGGCCGTATTCATGTAAGAGATCCAGTAAGGGTGACACAGCTATAACTGTGCATCATCTGCGAACAATATAACTTTTTTAAACTTTTTATTTATATGTTTCAGAACAAACGCCATTGAAAGTACAGTACTTGATTAGGGTACAAGAAGTAAGGCACAGAAAATATTAAGCAGTATACATTCTTCCGTCAGCATTACAACATTTGTGGGGAATTGCAAATGTCCATACGAGTCTCTCCCAAATGTCCAACTTTAGAGCCCAAAAAGAACCATTTGTGGCAAGCCCATGGCAGAATACAATTTTAGTTCAGAGACGGTAATCCATAGCAAAAAATCTGCTCAGTGGTTAGCTTGACCCTGGTAGCCATTTGTCCGATAAGGCAATGTAAAGTCTGAAAGGGTGGGACATGTTTTCCCCAATATATTGACCCACTACACTACAAGACAGTATAGGTGGAATGAGGCCATATGCAAAATAGACTTTGAAACCTTCTAGATAACACAGTAACTAACTGAACACGGTCAATGTGAGTTGATTTAACCATTCTGTAAATGATAGCAACAAATGTAAGAGGTTAATGGTGGGACCACGGATGTATAATTGGAGAGTATAGAACCCTGCCTTTCCATTGCAGAATCAACTACTGTAAAATCAAACTCTGCCATAAAGAAAACCTCCTGAAAATACCTTGTCAGGGTAGATAACAGTGTGAGCTCACTCCATGAGTGGTTGAGAAGCTTTGTGCCAGATCTGACGGCAGTGAGGCACATGTAGCGCACTTGAAAGAGTTAAGAGCCATGATGCAGCAGCCATCGTAGGCATTAGGCTTCCCCTATGCCCAAAATGGTGATACCATTCTCTTTCCCTCCAAATTCACTGTGCCATAGAAATTGAGTACAAGGCACCAACCTAGCATCTGATTCCCACCTGGGGGTAAAAGAAAATGCACAACATACCTTACCAACTCCAAACAAAACTGTAGTAACAAAAACCATGATTAAACCTCACATTATAATAATTTTTTGTTACGGTACATAATAGTGATAGAGTCTGCCAGCTCCAGTTAACCAGTCCTTCAACCCTGTTCCTCGGATTCTGGGTGGGCTGCAGCTGAGCCTGCTGTGAAGTCTGATTTAATCTTCTCCAGGAGCTTTTGGGCTTCAACCAGGTCTGTAAATAGAAAAGTTTCCCAGAGTAAGTTATTTTAAGACTTGTGGGTAGCCAAAGTGTGACACCTCAATCTTACTTGGTCAAAAACCTTGCGCCGTGGTCTGGTTGCAAAACTAATATCAGGAAAAAGAAATAGGTTTGTTCTGTCCAGCAAAGAAAGCGACCCTTTTCTTCTGGCTTTTGCCAAAACTTCCTCCATGATTGCATCCCTGAAGTGACAAGTAAGTGTGTTCTGGGCTGCTCAGAGTTAGCGGGGCACCACCTGGGAGTGATTCGATATGCTTAAGAATTTTTACCTCCAAGATCTAGTTGTAAGACGGTGTTTAAAGTCTCTGTCACAAACTGAATTAGATCTGTGTGTTCAGTTCTCTCCATAATGACCGGTAGGCGTAGATTTCTGGCCCGAGCACTTTTTTTGAGGTGCTTCATCCTCATCCGAAGCAGTTTATTTTCTTTAAGGCCAGATATTACAGCAGTAGTTTTGATTGCTGAGTTGATAAGGGATCACATGTCCGTCTGGAAAGAATCCACTTTGGTTTCCACAGCCGTTATTCTTGTTGCAAGAAGCGTCCACCTTGCTGTTAATGTCTCATGCAGACTGCTTAAATTCAGATTTTGAGTCATGTAGGGCTGCTAGTAGGGTTGTATTTGTTGGTTCGAGATCATCTCCTTGTAGCATTGCCAAACCGCGTTTTGCCGCTCCACCATGCTGTTTCTTCTGCTTAACTCGGCTCTAGTTCTTGCAGAGGCACATTGCGAGGCTTAACTGTGATTCCAGGTAATAAAAATTACTACCTCTGATGCAGAACAATGAGTTCTGTAGGACTTTGTGAAAAAAAAAACAACTAAATTTAAGAAGTTTTAAAAGTTATAAAGCCAATTTATTAGCGCGTGAGGTGGGGGTAAATCGGCCACTGGCTGTGCTCCAGATAAACACGGATATAACTTGATGCCCCCCCCATCCCCACACTTCTAACCTTGTGATCTTGGGATGATTATGGATTGCTGCGGTCAGAGGCGCAATGGTGGGTGGGTGGATGGATGGATGTTGAGACAGGAGGCCAACCCTGCTAGTATCTCTGGAGAGGTAATGGGATCCGAAAGGTGAGAAGTGGTTAGAATTTGAGCTTGTGGCGAGCAGTACAACATTTTGATCCAGGACAGGTTTGGGACCCAAAATTAAATGGTGGCAAACCTAAGCTCCCATTGCACCCTGTTAAATGCCTTTCAGAGTCCAAGACCAGCAGACCCCGGTGAACCATCTTTTCCCCTTGACTACCTCCAAATCGCATTGCGTGCATCTGATATTGTTTTTTAAGTGCTGCCCTTTCACAAAACCAGACTGATTGTGTGTGAATTCTGGTATTGCGGGGTCATGTCTGTTAGAAATCGGTTTAGCAGTGGCTTTGTAGTTTGCATTAAGCAGCCAAATAGGGCGGCATGACGCGCATTGACTTACTGTATGGTCATTCCCAGTTGTCTTGAACACTGTAATGGTGGCCTTGTTGTGGGAGGGAAGACGTCGGCCTCTGGCTAAGCTTTCTGCAGGTGTATTACAGAGGGAATGTTTTCTTGTAACAGTCTGCTTGCAGACCATCTGACCTAGGTGCCTTCCCTGAAGTGAGTCTGTAGAGCCCTTTCTGCCTCAAAAGCTATTAAATGACACTCTTAACTCTGCTTTCTAACTCTGTGTCATTGTAGGTACTGCAAGGGAAGCTATAAATACTGTGGGGGGATCCTGTCTGCAGAGTTACCTCAGAGCCTAGGACTATAAGATTTATAGTAAGCTACCCACCCTACCCCTGAGTGGAATATGTTGCTCTCTCTTCTCTACTGATTAGTTGCCAGGCAAGCATTTTGCCTGCAGAATGGCCTTCAAAATAGGCTAAGTTATTGAAGAACAAAATTTGTTTTTCAGTGCATTATGTCTGCAAATGTTAAATTTTACATTTTTGCAGCTTTTGATGAGAGTGTAGGGATTGCATGTGATCTTTTTCAGGCGCTGCAGTTCTTTGAATTAACTGCTACCGTTTATTCACCTCTCCTTTCTGTATGTGAGGAATAGGAGATAACCTTCCCCCCTTACATATGCCTTCAGGGTAGAAACCTGTTTTTACAGCTGCACAGTGTTGCAGTACAGCAGCCATAAAGCTATCTGTAGAGGGCTAACAGTGGAACCAGAAAAGTCGGTATGTCCTTCCAATTGGAAATCGCATCAGACACATCAGAAAAAGTTTGTCTCACAGTAAGCAAACGATTTTTATGATTTGCATGATGCAGGTGCAGTTAAGCCTTTGACAAGGTGCCCCAAGGGAGGTAACAACCCCAGTGGGGGAGCACATTACCCATATGTATTAACTACCTTCTGAATTAGCAATGTAGAGTGATGCAGAAACTTAAAAATCAACTGCAGATATAGTATGAACATGCTATAAACTTTACTCTTTGTTTTCCTTACATAAGGACAGCCAGGCCTTATTTTTATCTGTGAAATGAAGAAATTGTAATTTGCAGATACTATTTTAATGCTCTCCTAATTGGTGGTATCACAGGAAATCCCTCAGACATTTTGAGTCCAGCTAGAGGAATCTGGAGTGAATGCTGATGTCATTCAGGTACCAATGGCATCATTTTCCTCAAGATTCTGTCAGCTCGGTACATACACACTCTCTCTACTGTACATCAGATTATAAAATAACAGCAACACACGTTTACTGTCAGTTGTCAGAGGACCTTTGCTTATCAAATTTTATCAATACAGCACTACAGGTAAATTTCACTTTCACAGATTAATTTACAATTTTCAGGGAACAGTACTTTATATGAAATAAGGAGGAAGCTGTGGGGGTTTCATTCAGGGCACGAAGAGAACAAAGGAAACAAAAATGTTCACGTTAAGAGCCTGTTGGGTTATTTCTTTGGGGGTGGGGAGGAGGAGTGATACTGAGCACAAAGTATTGGTGATCAGCTTTGGGAACTTCCCAGATATTTACTCATGGTGTTTTACTAGAGTAATTCGATTAGTAAAAGCCACCATCAGAAAATTGGAAGCAAAGACTGATTTTTTTGAATGTCATAATCTGATGTTTTCTGTATGTACTGAGCTGCCAGGACCTTGAGGAAAATGATGTCATTGTTGCTTGAATGACATCAACACTCACCCCGAATTCCATCAGCTGGTCTAAAAATATCTGAGGAGTTTTCTGTGAAACCATCAGATAAGACGGGCAGTCAACTAGCATCTGAACATGAGATGACATTTCCTGCACTTCACTTGCAATATATATGGACTGGTTGTTCTCATGGTGAGCAAATAAAAAGCATTTTAAAAACATTGCGGTTGATCTTTAAATACAGAGTCGCTCTTGAAGTCATCAGCCATCATAGAAAACACTCTGGTGAAGAATTGCCTTGTTGTGTATGCGAGGCCATACAGGATCCAATATGTTTTGTTATGCTGCTGCAGATTTGTACCCCATGGTCATTAGCAAGCAAGTCCACAGTCAAAACAGTTTACTCTCCATATGCTATCTCTAAACCCCAACTACCAACTCTCTCCCTTCCCTTAGATGCTGGTTGACTGGTCTGTCACACGCAACAACACACAACACCACACAGACACAGCAGCCCTTGTTGGTAGTGTTGACGCTGACACAGCTCTTGGGTCCTTCACACTGCCCTTCCAGCAGTGTGAACCTGTGTGTTCACATCTGCCCTTGGATTGGACACTTGCCCTTCCTCAGGGGTACATGTGATGTGAGCAGTAACACATGAGAGGGTGTGGGTTGTGCTGCAGAAAACCATGCCCCAGTTGGTCGTAAGGCATGAGGTATAGCCAGGTGCCTTCACCTACCTGAGTCTTGGGTTACCACAGCACAGCCCACAAACCCTGAAGTGTGTTGTGCTCGAGTTTCCAAAATAAAAAAGACAGAATTTGAATATGAAACGTTTTATTCTTGATCCTTTCACTAAGGAAAATGTAGTTCCTTAGATAATTCAGCTTCAGTGTACCCTCCAGAAGTATCAGAGTTGAACATATGCAAGTCATGATTTTTAGGTTTTGTTAGTTTTTCTTTACAGCACTGCAGTGTAAATAAAGCTATTTGATAACTTTAACTGATTGGTGCCAGTGCATGGTGTAGGGGTTTAATGATGCGATGTGGTCAGGGTGGCCAGTGTTGTGCCAGACTGTTGACAGGCACTTCTTATTGGCACCAACATCCAATCATATTAAAGTATTTTTCCAATCCATCATGTAACTTTTTTTTTTTTTTTTTGTAGTGAATTATTTGTCATGACATTGTGCATGCATTGAATCTGTGGCCATATCTGGTTGGATCCTTTTGTTTTCATTTTTGATTAATTTGCTTTCATGGCACATTTTCTGTTTTTTCTTCTAGGCCATGGCTATTATTAATGGTTATCTCTATGTATTTGGAGGAACAACGGGTTACATTTACAGCACAGATCTGCACCGACTAGATCTCACCATCCGGGAATGGATACAGCTGAAGCCAAACAACCATCCAAATGACCTGCCAGAGGAAAGGTGAGGAGGGAGGTGGAAAAAGGAGTTGCGGAGTGATTGTTCTGTTAACGCCAACCCCAAAGACAAACTGCAGCACTGACTGCAAAATTAAATGCACCTTTCCCCAGGTTGTGTGTGTGTGTGTGTGTGTTTTGGGGGAGAGTGTTGTTACCTAGCTATACAGATTTTCTAGTGCATCAGCCTGGGGTTATATTGTCTGACAGTATTGTTATGTTTTTCTGTTACATTTTATCCAGACTATTCCTGCCAGGCCTCCATGTTCCCACTGTGCATGACCGCTCCAACCGTGGCCAAGCCCGGCAGTCTGGCTTTTCTGCTGGATGGAGTGAGTTTAAATGGAGGTTTGTGTCACATAAGGCCAGACTTGAGCTCCAAGTAATCTTCCCCGTAGATTAGCCCGTCATTGTGTTTAAGGCAACTCTTAAGTTTTACTAGGTATGCGAGTTTTAGCATTTGCTTCCTCTGACTGAAACGCCTACAAATGCTACATCTTATGTGGTAGGCGTAACAAATGGCCATATACACATTACAGTAGTAACACAGTACTACAGTATGGACAGCAAGGATTATACAGGAAATTCAGGACAAGTTCCAGTATATAAAAGAGCCGACTGTGTCCTGGTGGAACATTTCTGACAGAACCCTGCTTCTTTAGAGCACAGGGAAAATGTGGACTTTAAACAAATACAGTGTGTACATAGCTTTGGTGAGACCATTTGTGTCCATACGGCTCATCTAGTTCAGCCTCCTGATAGCAATAACCTGTAATATCTTTTGCCTTCAGGTAGCTATCGAGCCCAGTCTTGAAACTGAGCACTGTCGGCAGATGTCCTCTCCTCTGATAGTCCATTCCACAACCCCATCAGTCTCTGGGTGACAGAAGACGAACTGTTTCTGTACATGCTCTTGCTCCCCTTCGCTTGACTTCATACCCCTAATTATGCTGTCCTTAATTCTGCTAAACTGTCTGTTCTGCTTTATTTTTGTACACCCTTTCATGATCTTGATTATCTCAGTTACATTTCCCCTCAGTCCCAGGGAGGACAACCCCAAGTGCTCCAGCCTTTCCTCATGCAGCATGTTTTCTACCTCCCTAATCCCCTTTGTAGCTTTGTGCCGTTTCCAGATTCTTTCTTTCCTTTCTGTATTGTGGGGCCCAGAACAGCACACCAGTCACAAAATGGGGTCTAACCAGTGCCTTGTACAGTGGCACTGTCTCCTCCTTTCTTCTACTGTTATTTCTCTTTTTATGGAACCTGATATTCTGTTACTCTTGCAGGCTGCTGCTGAACAATGTTTTGACATGTTCTAAGATGAGTTTATTTCAACACCACATCACTATCTTGCTGTCACATTCAGTACTGTGCCATTTAGTTAACCGATTAATTTGTTGGTTTTTGCTGACCGGTAAAGGAAGCTAGAAAATATTTTCTGTTAAGCCTCATTCCGGGGGTGAGGTGAAAGGGAGGAATAGAGGAAATAAGTGATATTGTACCAGGTTAAGCTGCTTGTAGATTAGCGAATGGGGGAAATTTGGCCAAGACACCTAGCAAATTCCTTTGTTCTTTTTGAGAATTGCCATTGCATCTTAATTGCCCACCTAACCAACGCCCAGAACAGGCATGACCGTGGTTTGAAAGAGATCTTCACGACTGCATAGTGTCCCCCTTACACTATGCTGGGGGATTGGTATGGTTACTTACAACCAAAAGGAGAGCGCCCCCTGCAGAGCTACCAATGCCACTTTTGCAGCACATGGTGTTAGAGGTCTCCCATCTGACTACAGAGCAGGTCTGACCCTGAATTGCTTCTGAGATCTGACTGGATGGGGCTCCATCGTGTTAATGCTGAAGACTGGTCTGTAAGTCCACTTTCAGTTTCTTGTCCCTGGGTTAATTTATTTTATTTTATTTTAGTCTCTGGTAACTGGTTAAGGCCCACTAGGCACGGGTGCCTGTTTTCAGGGGTGACCTGGGAGCACTGGGCGGTTAAGTGACTTGCTCAGAGTCGCACAGTATGCAAGTGGATGTTGTGAGAATCAAACTCAGGCCTGGTCTGCTGGATGTGTCAAGCTCATTCACACTTTATTCCTCTAACCTCTAGGCTATACTGCCAGCCCAATTACATTGCATTTCCCTCACTGAACTGCAGCTACATCTGTTTGACCAGATGTTTAGTTCATCTAGATCCTGCAGTAATTTCTCACTCTTTCACTGCTGACCACTCTTGCTAGCTGATTATCAGCTGCAGACTTAACTAAGTAGCTGTTAGTCCCCCAATTCTAAGTCATTACTGAACAAGTCAAACACACACACACACAGTCCCAAAACTGTCTACTGTGGATCTCTACTAGTCATTGCTGTCCAGTTTTGTACTTGTGCCCCTCACCACTACTGAGCATCCTGATCTTACTTAGAGGGGGCTCTTTTAGTAGGTAATCACCTTGAGGACTGCGCCCCCTGGCGTCAGGACCACACGGAAACTTTTGCTAGCAGTGTCTGATGGGAGATCACCCGCCCGGCGTCACATGACCCAACATCAGCGTGACACTACATAGTGGGCAGTTCCCACACCTGCCTTCCAGTTCTTTCCTGCCGTCGACCTGTGCACGTCGGACCTTACGAAGATGGTCGCTTTAGTCGCCCACTTTTTTCATTTATCTAGAACGTCAAATTCTTCCTTTTTTTCCAGTGCTTCATTGTTTAATCTCCTTCGTTCCTGCACTGGGGTTTTTTTCTCCATTTTGCTCTCCTACTGTTTTGGACCCTCGCCCTCCCATGGATCTCATGGCCTGTTTTTACTTCCCAGGCCTGACTGAGCTGGTTGAATGCATCCTGTAAGGACTACATGGATAGAGAGCAGCAATCAAGGAAGACCTCTTCTTCTCGGTCGTGAAGAGTTCGGGGAGTCCGTAACCAGAAGAATCTATGGGACAGGGAGGCTTTTCGGGACCAGGATCGGTCTCTTTGGTGCCCACAGCCCCTCCCGGGGGCTGTAGGTGCAGAGGGATTACCCTCCGGCTGGGAGGCCACTTCTCTGGCCCTGTTGGGCCCCCCGCTTGAGTCAGGCTTGGTTCAAGCGGATGTGCCTGGGCTACCGGGGATTCTCGCCACTTTAGGGTCCTGCTATTCTTGCGGGCCCAGTATCTGTGGCGAGGCTGGTAAGTCACTTGTCAGCTCTGCTGGCAGGCGCTCAACTCTTGCTGGTAGGTCACTTGCTGGCTCCTCCGGCGACCGCCCAGCGCTGGCTGATAAGTTAGCTCACCAGTTTTCCTAGCAACTGCCCAGCCTTAGCTGGTAAGTCACTTTCCGGCTCCTCCGGTGAGCACCCAGCTTTAGCCTTCAGGTCACTCGCCGGTTCCTCTGGCGAGCATCCTTCCTGAGCTGGTAGGTCGCTCGTCGGTCCTGCCGACGACCACCCAGCGTTGGCTGGTAAGTTGCTCGCTGGCCCCTCCTACGAGTGTACAACCCTAGTTGGTAAGTCATTCATTGGCTCCTCTGACGAACACCCAGCTTTAGCAGGAGGATTGCCTACTAGCTGTTCCAGCATGCCCCCCCCTTCTGCCATTAAGTTGCACCCAGGTCCTTCTGACGAACACCTGGCACAGGTGGCAGAGTCACTGGCTGGCCCCACCATTGTCCACCTGATCCCCTCCTGTGGACCACTCACTGACCACTTTAGTGAGCGTTCCACCCCGCAGGGTGAGTTGCCTGGTGACCACCCAATGCCGGCCACTACACCAGGCACTGGCGTAGACGATGAGCCCAGCATAGGTCGGACTCCCCCGTCTGGGCTTATTTTACCCCAAATGTCAGGAGGCTTTCTGGGGTAGATGACCCCTTCCCCCAGAGTCCTGACTCCTTGTTGGGCCCCACGGGGCCTTCAGCCTCCTCGGGAGCCTGGGTTGGGGTTTCAGGCTCTGATGTCCGACCCATCGTCAGGTCTTCCAGTGCAGGGTAGCCCCGCATCTCACTCACCTTCTGTTGGGTCCATGCCGGAGAGCCCCCGTCGCTGGGGTTCCTTTCATCGATTGGCCTGTCACAAGGGGTTCCTTCCCTTTCGATTGTCTTGGTCCCATGGGCCCAACCCCTAGAGTCTCTGACATCAGGCCACCTTTTGTCAGGTCTTTTGGTGTTGGTTTCCCCTACCGGAGATTCTGCCCCTCCACGTTCCCTATAACTGGAAGGTTGGCCACCTGTGTTCCAGTTTTGGTGGAACTAGATTGGCAAGCTGTTCGGTCCGGGGTATTTTCAGGCTCACACTAAGCGGTCTGTTTTTTTCTAGGCTAGGCAGAGTCCTCTTGCCTTAGACAACTCCCTACCCCAATTTTGGGCTGAAGTGTCGGGCCTCCATCTCTGACATCTGTCCTTGTAGTGTGGGCTGGTAATATCTGCCTGGGTTTGTGGCAACCCCCTTGCATAGCCAGGGGGCCTTGGCTCCCCAGGGCAGTCCTGGCAGATAGCTCGAGATTGCTGTAGGCCTCTGGAGGCTTCCTGGCCTCAGGTTGCCACATTTGGTTGCCGGTGTCTGGAAGGGCTGGCAATGGAGGGTCATCCGTCGGGCAGCTTGTATACTGCGCCACCTCCGGATCTTACATGGGTGTTTCCTTGTGAACCTCAGGGTCCTCCTCCGGTGGGGGTGTCACCGTCCCCACGTCGGCCGCCTTCGGGGCTGCCATTTGTCCCAGTTCCTCCGGGTTCCTTGGGAGTGGGCACAGGAGCACCTCTTGGTTCTCCTCCAGGCCCTCCGGCTCTGTTGTCTGGACTTCCATCAGGCTACCCCCCCCCCCCCGGGCTCCTGATGCCGTCCGGCTTCTCTCTCTCTGTTACCCGGGCTACCCATGGTTGCGTTTCCCCATGCCGGGTTACAGGGCCTCTCATCCTCTGGGGGTACTCAACATCGCCCTGTCCAGTGCCGGGTTACCAGATGCCTGGGTTCCTTGTGGGGTTCCCGCCCCCATCACCTCCTCAGCCTCAGGTAGATTTCTGGGCCACCCTGCAGTTCATGAGGTCACAGAAAGAGGGTCCAACTTGTTTCTTAGTTGGATTGCCACCATCCCCTTCGGGTGGTGGGGGAGTATCCCGAGGCCCAACGGATCTGCCTCCTAGGTTTTCTCCCATGCCGGTTCCACACATGGTACACCTACCCCCACCCCCCCCCTTGATCTCATTAGTTTGAGCTTCCTCTTGGGTTAAGTGAGTCTCCTGTATAAAGGCTATCTCTGCCCTCTGCTTTTTCAACTCATTTAACACCCTTATACATTTTATTGGATTATTCAGACCTCGCACATCGTACGAGATATTATCATCTGACATTTTTATAGTTTCACAGTTACCCTATCAACTTTCCATTCCACCTTTGCAGTCCACACCAAAAAAACTATTTTTCACAACTCTGAAACCATTCCAACTATTTACATATATTCTAACAACCTTCCAAGATTCAAACGTGCACCCATGGCTCCTGGCATTCTTATGCTGGTGGCCTGGGTGAGACCTCCCACCCGGAGGTCTTGCGCATAACATACGCTTTTGAGCCCACTTCCTCCCTCCTTTTGCCATGCAGTGGCTCGTCATTGTTCTCATCCGTGATTAGAGAATAGCAGATCTTACTTCGAGAGGGCTCTTGCAGTAGGTAATTACATATAGGACTGAGCCGTCATGCAGGACCCCATGGGAAAATTTCCTTAGCTAGCAGTCCCTGGCGGGACTGCCCCCACGTCAGGTGATCGCTGCCCCATTTACGCCGGTATAAAGGGGCGGTCCCGGACACCCGCCTTCCAGTTCTTTCCCACCGTTGGCTCGTGCAGCGCCTCACGCTTAAGTTCTTATCGCCAGTCCTGTTACTTCGCCGGTTTTCGAACAAGTTTTCAGTATAGAATTTTATTCTTCTTCGCCAGGTGAACGCCTGTTTTATGTCGCCCCTTCAAAGAATAGTGGCACTGGCGGCGCTCAACTGCCTCACAAAGACGGGTCACCCTCTGCCTTTTTGCTTAGGCCCCCACCACGCTGGGTCGACTGAGGTGTCCACCACTGCCTTCATTCAACCTGCCACCCGCTGAGACGACGCCAGCAGTCCTCTAAGCCCATCTCCTGAAAAAGAAGATATCCGCATGGAGAAGGAGCTGAAGAAACTTCGCAGGCGCCGCACCTCCTGAAGGGTAACAAGAAGCGGGACAAGGAAAGGCACGGGAGAAGGCCCCTGAGTCGCTGGGCAGGTAACATCCTCCGGGATCGCCAGACGGCAGCCTCTAGCTTTGAGGAGGTGTCGTCTCGCCTGTCGGTTCGCTGGTTTCAGGCCCGGGCTGGGTGTCTCCTCCGGGCAAAAGGAGACCCAGCCCCCAGATCAGCCAGAGGCCTCCGCGGGCCTACTGCGCGGCACCTCCCTTGCCGGACGCCGGCTCCTCTGACGATCGGGAGAAGGTCGCTTAAGACGCTTTGACCTTCGGGCGGTGTATCGGGCAGTGTCCCCCTTGACTGGGCCTCCTCCCATACTCGCCCGCCCGCATGAGGGGACCCCGAAGTCGGACGCCGCTCCTCTGGTCGCCGGATTCGCCAATAAGCCACATCGCCTCGACATGCCTGGGCCTGAGCCTACGCAGACCCTGCCAGATCTGTCGCACTCAGGCTCCCCCAGTCTTCATCGCCGCCAGGGGAGCCCCAGTCCCCTGCCTGACCCCCCGGGATTTTTCCTCCGCCCTGGACGAGGCTCGGACCCTGGGCTACTGTCCAATCTCTTCCTGAAGAGCCGGATCTGACGCCAGCTCCAGGCGCTGCTCCGACATCGCCCCGGGCGACGCTGGTTCCTGCCATGTCGCCCTCCGACACCGCTGGGATATTTCCATTCCATCGGGCCTCCACCCCACAGGCCTATCCCGACTCAATCCGCCGTGAGTACCCAGCTGGGCTGCCTGCTCCGCAGCTCTCCAGTGCCTTGGCATCCGCCACATATCCGACGTACTGTTTTCCCAGGTCCGCAGGTATCCTGCGCCACTCTTCGATGCGAGTGTACCCGGCTCCGCATACCCACAGCCGGGTTACGATACCCTCTGCACGGATTTCCTCCAGACACCCATCCCCTCTCCTCCGGCCAGCACGCCTCCCTTAGGCCGCCGTGGGATCTTCAGGAGACTTGGCCTCCTGGTGGCTTAGCTGCAGCTCAGCTCACTCAAGGAGGAGAGCTGCCTTACGGCGACGGTGCCACCCCCCACTCCCCGACGCCCCCAGACGTACCCTCCCTCCCTCCTGACTCCCGGCTTTCACCGGATCCAGAGAGGGGCAGACACTGCCTGGGATTCCCCAGGGATCCGCTCCTCCTAGTCGCCAGTTAGGGAGTCTTACTCTGCTTCAGATTCTTCCTCTTCCTCTTCCCTCTCTCTCGGACTCGGAGGCTTCCAGGATGTTCCCGAGAAAGACTACTTGCAGCCACGCCTCCGCCCAGGCCTGCCGAGGACTTCCTCCAGTCTTCCTCCGAGATCCTTCCCTTCACGGAGTTGCTCAGGAAGATCCAGGAGGTCCATCAGTGGCACTCCTAGAGCCAGATCCCTCCACGCGGTTGTAAACTCGTCAACATCTGGATCTTACCCCTCACGTCTCCCACCCTCGGTGCCACCCTGATCGAGCCTCCTCACGCCCACCTTGTTTCCACGATTTGGAAGGCAACTGCTTGGCTTTAGCCCCCACTTCCCAGGAAGTCGGGCTATACCAGGCTCCAGAGGGTGTAGACTTTTTAGACTCTCTCCCCTGCAGACTCTTGCCAGATTAGCGCCGCTCACGGCCGGTCAGCACACCCAAAACACTTGAGCTAGTCTCCCCCGGATAAGGAATCTCGCCTTCTGGATCAGTATGGAAGAAAGATCTACGCTTCTTCCACACTGGGGATTAGGGCCCTGAACTATGTAGCACATATGGGGGATTACCAGAAGGCCGTCCTTACCCAGGCGGAATCTAAGATCGACTCTTTGCCTGACTCCCAAGTCGAGCAGGAGTTGGCCGACCTGGTCCGTTCTGCCTGCTCGGCCAGTCGTCATATTTTGAGGGACGCACCATGACGCAGTGGACAACGCAGGACGGAGTTCTGCCTTGCCGTCAGTCTTCGCGTGCATGCATGGCTCTGTGTGTGTGAGGTCTGGTCCCGAGGCAGTCAGCGATCCAAGAAGTACCTTTTAGGGTTCTGTTTTGCTGGTGATGTCAAACATCATCACTGATTTAGAGGAGAAGGGACGGCCCTAATCTGTTGATTCAATGTACCGCCCCATCCCCCACAGCGCTGTCCCTCGGTGAGACCAGTCGGCCTCTCGCGAAACCTCAGGGAAGGCGGGCCACTAAGCGGCCGGGCCCCACAGCTGCCAGGCCCCGCCGCCCAAAAGCAACGGGTGCCCAGTTGCGGTGACTGCCTCACACCACCTGACTCCTTCCCTCTCCCACCGCCTGCAGCCCCGGAGGAACCGGTGGAGAGGGAGGTTCTCCCTCCACCTTCCGGGTTGGGAGAGGATAACATAGATTCATGGGTGCTTTCAGATTATAGCAGGGGGCACTCATAGAGTTTTACAGAAACCTCGCGTCACCCCTCTGAACTCAGCTTACTCAAGGGACCATCTTCCTTTGGTCAGGAAGAAATCTTGGCGCCTCTTGCGAACAGGCTATAGAACCCGCCCCCTCACCTCTATGGGATGGGTTACTATTCCCACTTTTCTTTTGTACCAAAGAAGACAGGAGATCTCAGACCTATTCTGATCTCAGCTCTCTGAACCTGTATGTGGAATACAAGAGGTTCAGGATGCTTTCCTTCAAACCCTTTGCCTGCCTGTGGCCAATGGCATTGTGCACTAGATATGCAGGATGTACTCTGCACATCCCATTTGCCCTTCGAATCGAAAGTACCTCAGGTTTGTGTTCCAGGGGTCCACTACCATTTCCGCACCTGCTTGGTCCTCCTCTGCCCCCCAGTCTTTACCAAATGCCTGCACATGGTGCGGCCCACCATGCTCTTTGGGAGCTCAGGTTTTTCCTACCTAGACGACTGGCTCCTGGCGGCCCTCGTCCAGGGAGGAACTCCTGCATTTTCTCTCCCTCACCCAGCAGGTTTTCACTGGCCTGGGTATTACCATCAACCATTCCAAGTTTCGCCTGGAGCCTTCACAGAGGCTCCAGTTCATCGGGGCAGTTCTCAACACATCACTGTGCAAGGCCTTCCTGCCTCCGGACAGGGGGGCCTCCCTCCAGTCACAGATTTCCCTCCTATCGGAACGCAGGAGGGTCCCAGCGAGGTCAGTGCTTCGTCTACTGGGGCTTATGGCAGCGGCCATCCCAACGGTTCCGCGTGCACCTCCACATGAGAATCTCTCAGTGGACTCTCCATCTCAGTGGGATCAACGGGTAGACGATCTAGATAATCTAGTTCTGATCTCCTCGCCGATGGTAAGAGACTTGCAATGGTGGATGGTTCGAGAGAACCTATTCCGGGGGGGGTCCCCTTTTGTCATCCTGCCCCCGATCAGACTCTGACCACGGACGCTTCGGGCGAAGGTTGGGGAGCCCATTTGGGTCCTCACTGAACCCAGGGCCTATGGTCAAAGATGGAGATAGTTCTCCATATCAATGTGCTTGAGCTTCGAGCAGTGCTGTATGCTCTCCAGGCCCTTCACCAATTCATCCTTCCCGGTCACCTAGCTGTCCAAATGGACAACATGTGCGTGGTGTGGTACATCAACAAGCAGGGAGGGACTCTGTCCTACCCGCTGTGCAGGGAAGCGATGAGGGTTTGGGATTGGGCAACACTTCACAACCTTCACCTCACGGCGATCCATGTTCTGGGAGTTGACAATGTCCTGGCAGGCAGACTAAGTTGCTCGTCTGCTCTACCACACGAGTGGGAATTGGACGAAAAAGTTCTAAAAAGCATCTTCCAGATTTGGGGGACTCCTCAGATAGACCTGTTCGTTTCCTCCCAAAACGCAAAGCTTCCAATCTTTTGCTCGCTCGTTCCAGAGCGAGACGCTTTCTGGAACAACGCTCTATCTCTAAGCTGGAAGGACAGATTCGTCTATGCTTTTCCCCCAATTCCTCTGGTCCCTCGTGTATTACAGAAGCTGGCTTTAGAAGGAGCGAGAATGATTCTGATCGCTCCTTTCTGGCCCAGGCAAATCTGGTTCTCTCTTCTACAACAATACTCAGAGGTTCTTCCTCTTCCTTTATTTCCAGGATTGCTGACCCAAGATCAGGGGACCCTGGTCCATCCGGGACTCAAATCCCTTCAACTTCATGCATGGCTCCTGCAGACCTAGCTCAATCTCGTTTTGGCGTTTCTCCTAAGGTGGCCGAGATTCTGGTGGAGGCTAGAAAACCCTCCACTAGGTCCACCTATGCCATGAAATGGAAAAGATTTTCTATCTGGGCTGCGGCCAGGAAAGTTGAACCCTTTTCCTGCCCTGTAACCATTCTGCTTGAGTACATGTCATCTTTTTGACCTGGGTCTCAGTCACTTCTCTTTGAAAGTCCATATAGCGGCTATTTCAGCCTACCATGTCCCTTTCACTGACGAGGCATTTACCCTGCTGGAGGTATCCAAAACTTTCCTTAGAGGGGTCCTTCATCTCAGGCCTCCTGTCCGAATTCTAGCTCCCCCATGGGACTTGAACTTTGTCCTCGAGAAACTTACTCTTCCTCCTTTTGAGCCTGCGGCTTCCGCAGACTTGAAGTTTTTATCGTGGAAGATGCTCTTCTTGGTAGCCATTACTTCTGCCTGCATGAATTTCGAGCTCCAGGCCCTGATGTGCAAAATCCTTTATCTGATTTTTTCAAAAGAAGCGAGTAGCTCTTCTGCATCGAATCCTAAGTTTCTCCCGAAGGTGGTAGCTGAATCTACCTTGAATCAGTCTATTGAATTACCTGCCTTCTTCATGCAGTACTCCAATCAAGGAGAATACCTGCTCCATACCATGGATGTTCTGGATCCTGAGATACTACACCGATGAGTGACAAGGATCTCAGAAAGACTGATCAGTTGTTTGTCTCTTTTGCTTACAAAGAAAGGCAATGCTGTCTCTAAGCAATGCCTATCAAAATGGTTGGCCCATTGCATCACTTTCTGTTATGACAAGTACAACAAGACCCTACGGGTCAGAGTCAGAGAATCACTCACTCGTGATGGAGTAGCAGCCTCTGCGGCTTTGTTCAGAAACGTGTCTCGCGGCGAACATATGTGCTGCCGCCACTTGGACTTCAGTCCATACCTTTACTAAACATTACAGTTTGACATTGCTTCTCCAGCGTGAGCAGGCTTCAGGTTAGCTGTCTTGCAAGGCCTCCTTTTTGAGACCTGCTAGATTATTGGCTACTTTTGGGTAGTTCCTCCTCCCGGTGCCTTTCATTTGTTCCAGACTGCTTGGGATTCTGTCCTATATGTAATTACTACTGCAAGAGCCTCTAAAGTAAGATATAGTACAATTCTGTAAGAACTTACTATAACAGTAGATCTTGAGAGAGGCTCTTGCAGTAAGCTCTATCCTTCCTCCATCCCTAGGCTTTTTCAGCTCCTTTTCCATTGGGAAATGTCTGCTTCTCTCTCGTCCGGGCCTTCCGGCCTGTGGCGGGAAAGAACTGGAAGGCGTGGTGTCCAGGACCGCCTTTATACCGACCTCAGAGGATGCTGATCACCTGACGGGGGTGCTCCCGCCAGGGACTGCTTAGCTAGAAATTCTTTCAGGGGTCCCAGCCGCTGGCCGGCATCAGTCCATATGTAATTACCTACTGCAAGAGCCTCTCTCGAAGATCTACTGTTATGGTAAGTTCTTACGTAACTTGTACTTATATGTTGGGTGATATTTACTTCCACCTCCCCACCGGTGCATGCACTGGTACTGAGATGCTGCCCTGGATGCCACATGTGGTTCCTGCCCCTCCCCCACTCCGGCTGCCTACGGCCATCATTGTCTTCCTACCGCCCCACTCTGCTTCTCCCTATGGCAGCAGTCTGCCATTATCCCTTGATTATTTTCCCTTCCTCCAGACAATCTGTTAGACTCTAACAGCTAGCTCTCCCCTTGAGTAGAGTTGTCTCCAAAACCCTGTCCGGCTCTGCTCCACCGTTTTTCTTTCACTTTCTCCCATCCTTCTGTCATTAGTTGAGCATCAGGTCCACTGGTTCTGCCCCTTGAGGCATTATTTCTTGTGTGACTACTCTCACCAGTGACCTCACCAATGGCTCTGAGCAGCAACAACTCCTGTGAGGGAGGGAGGACCGAAACACCAACGGGCCTCGCAAAGTGCAACAGAGGTATCTCGAATTGGAGGCCTCCGCTCCCCCCCATCCTATGAGCCGCGTGGTGCTAAGCTCTGTTGGTCATGCCTGGTGGTGCTGACTTTTAACTAGCCTTTCCCCGTGAGTCAAAATCGGGCATACTAGTTCCTAGCTGTGCATCTGTCTCCCCCTTCTTCCCAACACCACCTACTGACAACCAGTCTCGAAATCATCTCCATCTCCCTGAGTACACTCATCAACACTGGCTAGACGCAATGCGCAACCCCCATGGTCTTCACATTATCACACCCTGGAAGGAAGGACAGTTGACCCGAAACCATATATAAACAAGCCAGTAAAAGGGGAAAAGGCACATACCTTGGATTTTGCAGTAGGGTTCATTCCTTTGCAGCAGGCAGACAAAATCGGCCATCAGTGGGACATCAACAGTTGTACAGGGGTCTCGCCCTCCTCCCTCGCCATTCCATTACTCAAGCCATATGCCAAATTTGAGGAGGCCCTTCAAAACTCCGGTCAGAAAACCGATCGGAGCGTGTTTTAGGACACAGGGTCTGGAGGTCAGGGTAGCACGTACTCTGCACGGGGAGCAAAAAAAAAGACAGATATGGGACTTCTCTTGGCAAGCATCTAGATGGCAATTTACAATGGGCCCATTCTCTCCCCCAGCCCATGCAGTTTTCTAGTTACCCTGATTAGCATCTTAATCACCAGTAATCAAGCTGAATGTGAGGATAATCCCACCTCCCATGTACCCGTACTTACCACTTCAAGATGGCTTCTTGGCAACTCCCCATCCACGAGGAGATTGCATGCAGGTTGAAAAAAAAAATCGATCTGGCCTCAACTTGTTGTGTTTCGGCAAGTTCAGAAACAGTTCTTAAGTGCATTTGCCAGAGGTACCTGGTGTTGCCTCCTCTTGTTGCTGTACCTGTTGATCTTTAGGGTTATTTTGCCTTCTGGGGGGGTCGCTGTGTCTTACTAGACTTGGTTGCAAAGATCCACAGAGTGGTAGTAAGCAGCGCTTCTAGAAGGGGATCATCTGGATGGGATTACCATTTCTGGTGGGACTCCCAGCCATTGAAGTGTTGGCTTTGCTTCTTTTAGAGTACACAAAAACAGTGGCGGTCCCTCCGGCAGAAAGATTTTCATTTGGGCCGGTGCTAAGAGGTGCATCTTGGTACCTTTGGCTGCAAGACATTTTTAAATGGTCAGCAATATCCCCGCCCTTTCCGCTGGGTGAGCAGGGTAAAATTTTGATCAAAGTACAGGTGTCTATCTCAGAACTTGACCTCTTTCTTTGCCCAGGCTGCCTGTAACAATTGAGTTTTTGTCCTGTAATCTAGGAACTTCAGCACAGTCAAGCGTGGATTAGTCTTTGGATATGTGGGCTTTTTTGCTAACACTCTGTGTGCCCTGACTGTGTTTGGCGGTTCTGTTGTTGGGAGGTTCAGAGCTCTTTTAGGAAAGCTTCCAAAAAGGGTTTCATGCTTCCGGTCTCCATGTCTTTAGGCAGGCCGTAGATTTGTAAGTTATCTCTGGTAGCTCCTGGTCGTCCACTTTCTCCGGAAGTTCCTTCTCATAGAAACATAGACTTTGATGGCAGATAAGGACCGCTTGGACCACCTAGTCTGCCCTTTTCCCTACCTAGTGGATAAGCCACAGATCCTAGTTAACCAACAGCCTATTTCTTCCTAACCCCCCACAAGAACTGCCTTGTGTCTGTCCCATGCATTCTTGAATTCCCCCACTGCTTTTGACCCCACAGCCTCCTCAGGAAGGCTGTTGCATGCATCCACCACCCTCTCTGTGAAAAAATACTTCCTCACATTACCCCTGAGCCATCCCCTCTCTATCTTCAGATTGTGTCCCTTGTTCTTGCACATCTCTTTTTCTGAAAGGTGCTACCTCTTGGACTTTGCTGATTCCCTTGAGGTACTTAAAAGTTTCTATCATGCGCCCTCAAGGCATGGACATAATAAGCTCCTTTAGTCTCTCCTCTTATGGCTTCTGTTGCAGACCCTGCACCATTTTAGTTGCCCTCCTGTGGACTGTCTCCATCCTGTCTATGTCCTTGCAGAGATGGGGTGTCCAGAACTGGGCGCAGTACTCCAGATGGGGTCTCACCAATCTATCTGTACAGAGGGATAACAACTTCTTGTTTTCTACTTGTGATGCCTCTCCTTATACATTCCAGTATCCCCACAGCCATCCCTACACCGCCTTCTCACATTGCTTGCTAACCTTTATGTCATCTGATATGATTACCCCCAGGCCCCTTTCCATTTTTGTTGTTACTGCCTCCCCCCATTGTGTGCTCTTCCCCTGGGTTTTTGTTTCCCAGGTGCATTACTTTGCACTGAATCCAAGCTACCATACTTCTGACCTTTCCTCCAACCTTGCCAAGTCCTTTCTCATCCTTTCCACCCCCCCCTTGTGTATCAACCCTGTTGCAGATCTTTGTGTCATCTGCAAAGAGGCATACTTTTCCTTCCAGTCTTTCTGCAGTGTCACCTGTAAAGATATTAAAAAGAACCGGACTCAGTACTGAATCCTGCGGTACCCCACTAGTAATCCCCCCTTTCTTCAGAGTGGACTCCCTTTACTATTACCTTCTGTGTCCTGTTGTTCAGCCAATGTTTTACCCAGACTACCACCCTGGGACCCACTCCCAGGCAGGCTAGTTTGTTTATCTTTTGTGTGGGACTGTGTCAAATGCCTTGCTAAAGTCTAGGTAGGCCATGTCCACAACCCCTCCCTGGTCTACTGCTTTGGTCACCCAGTCAAAGAAATCGATTAGATTCGTCTGACATGACCTTCCGCTGTGGAATCCATGCTGCCTTGGGTCCTGTGCCTGCTGGCCTCTAGGTACTCAACAGTTCTTTCCTTCATAAGTGATTCCATCATTTCCTACCACTGAGGTCAAACTGACAGGTCTATAGTTTCCTGCCTCTGTCTTGCTTCCACTTTTATGAAGGGGAATTGCATCCGCCCTCTTCCAGTCCTCAGGTACCACACCATCCTCCATGATTTGTTAAAGGCTAGTCAGTGGTGTCACTAGTTCTCCCTTAATTCTTTTTAGAATTCTGGGGTGAATCTGTCAGACCCCATTGCTTTGTCCACCTTCAGTTTAGGATTTTTTCCAGAACCTTTCTTTTATGAAAGGACTGGGATCATCCCCCATCCAGAGTGCTTCTATTGATTGGATTAGGTGCCTCCCCTCCTCTTATTTTGTGAATACTGAGCAGACATATTCGTTCAGTATCTCTGCCTTTTCACTGTCCCTCTCGGCCCACTCGCCGTCCCCTTTATTCAGCCTCACTATCCCTCGCTTTGTCTTTCTGCACTCCCTAATGTACCTGTAAAAGGTTTTATTCCCCTTCTTAACCGAGTTGTCCATCTTTTCCTCAGTTTGAGCCTTTGGGTACTTGCCTATAATAAGGCGGTGGTGGAGGCCCTAGATTCCATAGCACCTGTTCATGTTCGTCCCCTTACCCTCCATCCAAGGTCTCTTTGGTTTGATGAGTCCTTGAAGGAGCTGACAAGAATGGGGCGAAGGCTAGAGAGGAGTTGGCGAAAATCGGGCTTGGATGATGACAAACTTAGATTGATAGACCATTATGTGGCCTATCAATCAGCAATCACCCATAAGAAGGCAGAATTCCTGTCCATGTAGATTGCTGCTGCACAGAACCGACCAGCTCAGCTCTTCCGGACTGTGGACAGATTGTGCAATCCAACCTGTCTCCAGTCTGGAGGAGCCGTGTTGCAAGAACGGTGTGTCGACTTTGCCCGATTCTTTGCAGATAAGGTTGCCACAATCGGGTCCGATATTTGCCTGGCTCACTCTAATGGAATTTGCGATGGTTGGCAGGAGATGTCGGGCCCTCAGTTTGCCTAGTCTGACTTCAGCCAGCCTGCAGTCACTGACATAGTGATGGTTATCCGGACATTGCGATCAACCAGCTGTGGTTTGGACACAGGCCCTACACGCCTCCTGGTAGGATGTGCTGATGTGATTCGCTCAGTCCTAGCTGGGATAGTCTGGGGGTTCGTTGGAGATGGGGATCTTTCCAGATCCCCTGAAGGAGGCTGTTCAGCCTCTCCATAAAAAGTCCTCCCTTGACCCCGAGTGCTTGGCAAACTACAGACCTGCCGCTAACCTACCCTTTGTGGGTGAGGTTATTGAGAAGGAGGCTGCACTACAGCTGGATGATCATTTGACCAACCACAATGCCTATGATTCTCTCCAGTCAGGATTTAGGAAGAGACATGGTACTGAGACTGCACTTATCCAGGTGCTAAATGATCTCCTAATAGCGAGAGATCGGAAGACTCATTCCATCTTAGTCCTCTTTGATCTGTCTGCAGCATTTGACACTGTGGAACATACGACATTGTTGGAGAGCCTGTGGCTCGTCTGTGGCCTGTCTGGTACAGTCTTCAGATGGTTTTGATCTTTCCTCGTGGGTGGGACTCAGAGAGTGGTGTCGGGAATTTATTCCTCGGCCCCTATCCTACGGGGTACCGCAGGGCTCCATTTTGTCACCTATGTTGTTCGCAGTGTATATGCTGCCATTAGGAGAGATTATTAGGCAGTATGGTCTGAGTCTTCACTGCTATGCAGATGATACTCGGCTATACATGTCCTTTGCACCTGGTCAAGATGTGTTCTTCTCGGTATTTAACAACTGTCTTGCCGAGATCCGGGACTGGATGAGCCAAGCTTGCTGCGGTTAAACCCGGCTAAGACTGAGGTGCTGGTGGTGGACCCTGATAATTGGGAGGCGGGTTTGTCAGCAGGATCACCCTCGGGACTATGTGTTGGGGGTGTGACACTAACTACCTCAGACCGGGTGCGGAACCTGGACATTATTATTGACAATGGTTTGACCCTTAAGTCACAGGTGTCGGCTGTCGTCAAAACCTCTTTTTATCATCTGAGGAGTATTGCCCGGGTGAAACACCTGATTTCTCCCGAAGGTCTTCCAATGCTGGTCCATGCTTTTGTTACCTCTCGCCTTGACTAGTGCAATGCCCTATACCTAGCGCTACCGGGGGTGGACCTCTGCTGCCTTCAGCTAGTGTAGAATGTGGCAGCCAGGCTATTGACTGGTACAGCTAGAACCAGCCATATAACACCTGTGCTCCGCGGACTACGCTGGCTTCCAGTGCAGTGGAGGATCACCTTCAAGGTCAGTTTATTGACCTATAAAGCCCTACATGATCAGGGACCTAACTACTTGCAAGATCTCCTTCATCCCTACTGCACCCCCCCCGACCTCTCCGATCCGCTGACGAGGGATTGCTAGAGATTTCAAGGGTCCGCTTAAAGACATCTGGGGCCCGATCTTTTAGTTTTGTGGCCCCGACCCTGTGGAATTCTCTACCTCGTCGGATATGAGATTGCCTGACCATCCAGGAGTTTAAAACTGCACTTAAGACTTATTTGTTTGAGTCTGCATATGGTGATTTTAGTGAGTACTAACTTACGGTGAATTTTATTTATAAGATTTTGTAACATGGGTTCCTAGAATACTGTCTTCTGATTCGTCCAAACAAGTCACCTCACCATGGATTAATTTCTGATATACCCACAGTTGCATGGTCACATGACTTTATTTCACTGTTTCTTTAGGCAAAACTCTACATTGCCCATGTTACAAGAGGATTAACCCACTCCAAGGTATGGGTTTACTGAGCATTAACACCACCCCACCCCCCAGCGTGGATTAATGCTCAGTAAACTCCTCTATGATAAGTTAATTCCTCCTTATCTATATCAGAAATTATGTCTGTATTATTTATGGTATGTACAGGCACCTTAGTTGAAGAAAGGCGCCTTTTATAAATAAATTATGATTGATTGCTTTTCTGTCTGCCTTCCCCGCTTCCTTCTGCTTTAACTGGTACAGTTCTCTGTCCTGCTCCTTCTGTGTTTCCTTATACTTCCTAAGTACTATCTTTTTCTCCCTAACTTTCCCCTCCACCTCTTTTGAGAACCATAGTGGTTTTTCCTTTTGTTTTGATTTGTTTATTTCCTTCACACAAAGGCTTGTTGCCTCTGTGATGGCAGTTTTGATGTTTCCCCATTGTTGCTCTACCCCTCCTTCTTGCCTGTTTGCTAGTGCTTTTCTGAGGCACTCTCCCATTTTGACAGTCAGCTCTCCTGAAGTCCAGTACCCTACTACATTGTGGCTTGACTCCAGCTGAGTTTATCGAACTTACACTGTTTGTTGGTCACTTGTTCCCAGATGGCTACCCACTTCTAGATCTGAGATCCTCTCTCCATCCCCATTTGAGAGTACCAGGTCTAAGATTGCTCCCTCCCGAGTGGGTTCCAACACTAGCTGTCTGAGGCATGCCCCCTGTAGGGCATCGAGAATGGCTCTGCTGTTGGATGTGGCTGCAGCAAAAGTGCTCCAGTTAACATCTGGCATATTCAGGTCCCCCATCATCAATATCTCACCATTCTCTGCCATCGTAAGGATACCTTCTGTCATTTCCTTGTCCATTTCCTCCTCTTGAGATGGGGGTCTGTATACAACCCCTGTGCGGATTGTGGTGCCATTTCCAGTCTTCAGGATGACCCACAGTGCCTGCTCTCCTCCCTGTTTACCCTTTTGTTCCATTGCTTTTTATTTTTTTATTTTAGTCTTTTGGTAATCGGGTGAGGCCCACTAGGCACAAGTGCCTGTTTTCAGGGGTGACTTGGGAGCACTGGGTGGTTAAGTGACTTGCTCAGAGTCACACAGTATGCAAGTGGAGGTTGTGAGAATCAAACCAAGGTCTGGTCTGCTGGAAGCATCAAGCTTGTTCACAGCTCATTACTCTAACCTCTAGGCATATCCCTTCCCTTACATAGCTGCTCCTCCTCTTCTACCCTCCCTGTCTCTCCTGTAGATTGTGTATCCTGGTATGTTGACATCCCAGTCATGGTTCTCTGTATACCATGTTTCTGTGACTGCCATGATATCCAGGCATCCCTCTGTCATCAAGGCCACCAGTTCAGGAAGTAGCGGATCACTGTGTCATGCTTTATCACAGTGTCCATGGTGTCTGTTAGGCCAGCTTCGATATCTGCTATACGTTGGGTCACTTCTTGAAGACCCTTTGTGTTTTCGGAGACCACCTTTTCAATTCTAGACATGGTATTGTTTATTTTGTTAAGTTCGCTGAAAAGGCGTTTGGAGGTTATGGTGAATGGTTCGTCCTGCTCTTCATTGCTATCCTGACTCTGCACCTCTTGAGCTACTGGAAGCAGCTGGCTGCAACTTGCGGCCCTGGTGTCTCTTGTCTCCATTGGTTGTGCCGGCTTTAAGAACTCCAAAATTATGTCTTCTAGGGACGTGGATATGTTGTTCAATCCACACGTATTGGCAGGTTCCTTGCCACTTTAAATGTTGCCGGAAGGTCTTCAAACTGGCTCCTCTCACCCACCCGGGTGGTAAAACCCTCGGCTCCACCCCATGACGCCAGACCTTCCTTACCGGTTGGAAGCTTAGGTTCCCTCCTTAGTGCTCTGCGTTTGAGGCCTGAATCCACACTCTTTGGTTAACCCGAAACTAATTCTAAAATTTACAAGACTCGGTCTTAGTCTTCCCTAAATAGCTGCGATGGACAAATAGATTCCTGGCTTTCATCGGTCCCTGTGGGTGAAAGATGTCCTGGACAATCAGCCTCCATGTCGTCTACTGTGAGGGCTTGGCCACGATGCTTCAGTTTGGTGTGCAGCTCCTTCTCTGCTTTGTCTTGGAGGACTCGCTGCTCGGCTTCTTCTTGGGGGCCCTGAAAACTGTATCAGCGGTCAAGTCAAAGGAGGTTCGTTTAGTGATGTCCAGCGGTGGCGGGCTCCATGGAACAGTTAGAACAGATGATCGCCCTCGAGGAGGAGGCGGCCCAGGCCACTTCATCTTCCTCCTCGGCTGCGGCATTTATCCTGCTCTCCTTGGGCTCTTCCTATACAGCTTCCTTTAAGGAGCTTTGTCAGTCCCTCTCCACCAAGGAAGAAGGACCATCGGGACATTCCAATTGATCCAAGAAGAAGGACTAAAAAGGTAAGTCCCACCGTCGACGTTTGTGGGAGCGGGAGAGATCCCTCTTCACCGGACCATCGGCTTTAGACGTCGGTCGAGGTTGCGTCTAAGGCCACTGGCTTCACGGTGTCCCCATCCAGTCAGCAGGCAGAGACAACCGTCGATTCGGTCGAGATTTTTCTCGACCTGTTGGACGGTTTGTCAGCTGGTGATGCCGACAACCCTACTTCACCGTTTCCCCTGGTGATTACCGAGGACTTGTCTGTGCCTCCTGTGCTGGAGTCCCCAGTTAAGGTCCCTGTGCCAAGGGAAGGGGGTTTCCGCCTCCCTCTGACCCACCTCGGAATCCCTGAGCGTCGCATGTCCTCTTCCAGGTCCAGTCGGTCCTGCCCGACATCGGCGGTCTGGCTCCATAAAGCAGTGCCACGCTCGTCCTCTGAGGAGATGAGCTCCCCATAAGTTGCATCGGAGCTTGGGGACTTGATGTGGCAACAGCTCTTACTGACCGGTAACAAGCCGACTCCGTCGCCTTCTCCGGCCATTAAGTGACTATCACCGGAGTGACCGAAACGACCCCTCGTAGTAGTCGAGGAGCCGAAACCGGCTGCTCCACCAATTGTAGTGGGACCTCCGCCTCCACAACCTAAGATTGGGGCCCCGACCAAGGATTCTCGGACAGATCAGGGCTTGCCCCATAGGTTGTTGGTCACCCTCACTCCCGATCGACCTCGGTAGGTGGAGGGTGGATCAGGCGCTCGGCAGCTGTTTGCAGACTCCTTGGAGTCTGACGATGACTCCTCCCTGTTCTCCAGGCTGGTTGACCTGGATTCTGCAGGGGGTCAGTCGGTGGACGAGAGCCCATCCTCATTTTTGGGAATGCTTTGACTCATCTCAGAGTCTACTGGAATGCAGCTTGAACCAGTTCAGAAACGGGCCAGGTATCCACTTACGGAGATACTGGACCGAGGGGATTCCCCTACGGAGGCCTTTCCAGTGGCCGAAGCCATTGTTGGCCCGGCCCTGGAACTGTGACAGCAGCCAACATCTTGTCCCCACGCGCCTTCTGCCAGGATGGCTCGAAAGTATGCGGTTCCCACTGGTTCACTCTCCGGTTTCTCGGAGCACCCCCTCTGCAGAGGGGTTAGTGACCAATAGCATTTTCCGGCATTCCAGGAACGTTCGGGATGTGGACAAACCGCCCAATAAGGAATCCAAAAAGTTGGATTACTCAGGGTGGAAGGTATACAATGCTTCCTCCCTAGGCCTTCGTCAGGCTAGCTCGGCTGTTCTGATGGCACACTTTTCACACACCCTTTTGGGCTCCCTGCATGAAGTGATTCCTCATCTCCCGGCTGACCTTCAGACGACGGTCAGGCAGGTGCGGAGATGGGAAGGCGATGGCTAAACAGCAGCTCCAAACTTCATTGGACATTGCTGATTCGTGTGCCCAGTCAGTAGCGGCCGCAGTGGCCATGCGCCGCAGAGCATGGCTGCGGATCTCCACCTTCACGGCTGATACCTAGCACAAGCTGTCAGACGTTCCCTTCCTGGGTACCGACTTGTTCGGGCCTGGGGTGGAGGGTCATCTCCAACGGTCGAGAAGTCCAGTGCCACCTTGTACTCTGTCACGTCTGCCGAGAAGGAGAAAGGCTACCAGCAGCAGCGTAAGCCCTTTTGTCCTTCAGCCCCTGTGGCACATCCGGCCCAGCAACACCAGCATCAGGGCCAGCAGGCTCACGCCTGGTGCCCCAAAGCTGAGCCTGCTGCTTCCTCCAGGATGGGGTGGTATCTGAGGACTGGAGGAGGGCAGATGTGATTCCCCTTCACAAAAGTGGGAGCAAGGCAGAAGCAGGAAACTACAGACCTGTAAGTTTGACCTCAGTGATAGGGAAAATGATGGAATCACTTCTGAAAGAAAGAATTGTTGAGTACCTAGAGGCTAGCGGGGCACAGGACCCAAAGCAGCATGGATTTACAGCAGGAGGGTCATGTCAGATAAATCTAATTGATTTCTTTGACTGGGTAACCAAAGTAGTAGACCAGGGAGGGGCTGTGGATATGGTCTACCTAAACTTTAGCAAGGCATTTGACACAGTCCCGCACAAAAGACTAATAATCAAGTTAGCCAGCCTTGGAGTGGGTTCCAGGGTGGTAGCCTGGGTAGCAAACTGGCTGCACAACAGGACACAGAAGGTAATAGTGAATGGAACACATTCCGAAGAAAGTGGAGTTACTAGTGGTGTACCTCAGGGCTCAGTACTGGGTCCAGTCCTCTTTAACATCTTTTTCAAACAACATGAAGTCTTGCTATATTATGACTGATGCAGTTTGTCCCACCATTAGAACTGCTCCGGAGGTGAAAGAGTTAACTTCCATGCAGTGCATGGAACTTAGAGCTCGAGCTCGGTTAGAAAAGCTCTGTCAGGGATATTTCAAACCGAAACCGTCAGATTCTTTACTCTACCTCACCAGAACAATCGCTCGAGATTCCTCCTGCTGCTCAGTTCATTTCTCGGTTTAAAGAGTTTTTTTCTCGGTTAAATTCAACCGCAATTATCATTATTTTAACCGCAAACCAATCGGTTCAAGCTCTGTCTATGGTATTATAAGTAATAGATAGGTTTTCTGTGTGGAACTTGTAAATGTTTATCGGTTCGGTTTGAACCGATCAGATTATGTTAAACTTCATTCTGAAGCGTTTTAAGGCTTGTTAGAGTCGCGGTTCCTGGTTCTTACTCGGTTCTAAAAAGCCGGTTTCATTACGGTTTTCCACGACCCATGACACGGTTGGGAACCGATAAGGGTGTCTACTGGCACTGCGAAAAAAAAGGAGCAAGTTTTTGGTTAGGCTGGCATTATGTCTGAGAAACCAAAAGAAAACTGGCCCACTGGGTTTCAACACTGTAGTGTCTGTGGGAAGCCTTTGCCAAGGCTGATCCCACACCACATGTGTTTATTGTCTGGGGTTTGTCCACCTCAATGCAGACTGCCAGATTTGTAAGAATTTCCTGCAGCTACCCTAGATAAGAGTTGGTAGGCTCAGGGCGAGAGGCCAAAAAGTCCGCTGACCCGGATGGCCAGCCCGGTTCGGTGCCAACCGGAGGAGTGCCCTCTGACCAGGGCCAGACTTCCTCGGGCAAACGTAAAGCTGACTCTGAGGAGCCAGTTCCAGCAAAGAGAACTAGAAAGTCAGCAGGTGTGGAGTCAAAAATCCCTTCTCCAACTGCTGCAGAGATAGCCAGGGCAATACAGATTGTCCAGTCACTTTCCCCGGTTCCGTCCGAACCGCCACTATCTGGCAAAAGGTCGGTTCCACCGGTTCAAGAATATGATATAGAGGAGTTTTATGAACCAGAGGAGGGGGAGGATGATTATGATCAGTGTGAATGTGACTTTGAAAGTCTGGATGTGCCCATTGAACCGGACATCTCCCAGACCGACCTTTAGGAGAATCTCCCCTAGGCTTGCTGAGTCCCTTCTCATTTTCTGTTTTATAAAAGTTGCTGAAACCCTCCAGCTTCCTTTAGAGGAGGCTTTGGATGAGCAAGAGGGCCTGACTTTGTAGAGATGATGGATATCTCAGAGTCCAGGAGATTGTCTATTCCTTTACATAAATCTTTAGAAACAAACAAAAATTTTAAAAGCTCCTAATTCTGTGCCTCCTGTGGATAAAAAGATGGACAGGAGGTACACTTTGTCAGGTCCTGATACAGAATTTCTTTCACAGCAATGCAGCCATGTTGGGGTAGTTAAGGCTGCGGCCTGTGATAAAGCTAATATTCCCCTGGCTTCACATCCTCCTGACAAAGACTCCAGGAAGATTGATGCCATGGCCAAAAAACAATACATGGCAGCATCTTTGGGACTCAGACAAGCAAACTATATGGCTTATGTTGTGAGATACCAAAAATCTAGATGGGATACTGTCATGGCTTTAGCCAAACAGGCCCCTGGCCAGCTTGCCAAGGAGCTGGAACAGGTGGCTGCTGATGGTATTGAGGCATCTAAGGTGCAATTTCATGCTGCAGTGGATTCTAATGATGTATCCTCTAGAGTCATGGCTACATCTGTGGCTTTGTGAGATTGGCTTGGCTCAGGTGTACTACTTTGTCACAGAATACCCAGTCTAAGGCTATGGATTTTCCGTGGTGGGAAATTCTCTGTTTGGGAGCAGACAGAATTATATGAAGAAAATGGATGAATATAGAACCACTTATAGGAGTGCACAAGCCAAGGAACGACAAGCCACACCTCAGAGGCAGCCCCAGGGGTAGAGGCAGGCCTTTCACAGGCCTTTTACAGACCCAGGCCTCCTCTTCAGCTTATGTTCAGAGGGGTTCTTCAGAGGGAGGCAGGCGGGTACAAGCAGGCCTGCCCACCCCTCAGCCTAAAGCCCCTGCCAAACAGGCACCCTGATGGGATGCCCAGGGCAGGTTCTCCATTACCTGTGGGGCAGGCTGGCTTACTCGTCCAGGACTGGGAGTCTTTAACATCAGACAAGTGGGTCCTGGAAGTAGTGAACCAGGGTCTGGTTCTCAGCTTCAAAAAATTTACAAAGATGAGAATCAGATCTTTTCCACCTGCAAACCCTTTAGAGACTCTTGCCTTGGAAACAGAAGTCTCAACCCTCCTGGCTCTCAGAGCTGTAGAAAGGGTTTCTCCCCTACACCAGGGCAAGGGTCTGTACTCCAGGTACTTCCTTACCTCAAAAAAGACAGGAGGTGGCGGCCCATCCTGGACCTAAGATATCTGAACAAGCACCTTTTAAAACCAAAATTCAAAATGGTGACTCTGGGAATGATTTTACCCTCCCTAAGGCCAGGGGACTGGCTAGCTTCCCTGGACCTCAAGGATGCCTACTTCCATGTTCTTATCAGAAGCTCCCACGAAAGTACCTCAGATTGAACTGCCCTCAGGCCATTATCAGTTCAGAGCAATGCCCTTGAGCTTACCTCTGCCCAAGGTATTCACAAAATGCCTGGCAGTAGCAGTTGCTCATTTAAGAAGGCAAAGATTGCCATCTTTCCCTACCTGGACGACTGGCTCATTGTGGGTTAGTCTCCAGACCAGGTCAAATCACACCTGCAAGTTACCCAGCAGCTGCTTGCCTCTCGGGCTTTCTTCTCAATCTTCCAAAGTCAGTTCTGGAACCTGTCCAGGTACTCACCTTTATAGGTGCAGAACTGGACACAAAGCAGGCCAGAGCCTTCCTTCCCTAGAAAGAGTAGGACCTGGTGGCCCTGGCCTCGTCCTTCACTCTGCAGGTCTCTCGACCAGCAAGGCATTTCCTGCAGCTCCTAGGGACGCATAGCTGCTTCCACAGCTGTAGTGCAGGAGCAAGATTTCAGATGAGGACATTCAGTTCCATTTGAGAGCCTTCTGGTCTCAAAGAAGAGATTCCCTATCCAAGTTAATCCCAGTGACTCGAACCCTGATCCAGGCCCTTCAGTGGTGGCAGGATCAGAGCAATCTGAGACAGGGGTGCCCTTCATCCCTCTATCTCACTCTTGACCCTTACTACAGATGCGTCCCTCTTGGGATGGGGAGCTCACATGGGCGACCTCTCCACCCAGGGGTTGTGGTCCCCTCAGGAATCTCTGCTCCACATCAGTCTGTTGGAACTCAGAGCTGTTTTTCTAGCACTTCAGGTTTTTTCTGCATCTGTTCAGAACAAGGTGGTACAGGTCAGAACAGACAACACCACTACAATGTGGTACATCAACAAACAAGGGGGCACTCGGTCTTCGGCCTTGTACACTGAGGCGATGAAGTTGTGGTCTCTGGCTTATTCCATGAACACTTCCCTCATAGCAGTTCACCTCCCAGGCAAGGACAATGTCCTGGCAGATGCTCTCAGCAGGATTTCCCAGGGCCATCACGAATGGTCACTGGATCCCCTAGTACTGGGGATAGTTTTTGCCAGATGGGACACCCCTCAGATAGATCTTTTTGCAGCCCCCGACAATCATCAACTTCCACTTTTTGTTGCAGGCCCCAGTGTTGGGCTCAGTCCCCTGGATGCTTTTCTCCTCGATTGGGAAGGAAGTTTCTCATGCCTTCCCCTCTTCCTTTCCTGTTCAAGGTGCTAGTCAAAATCAGGTCTCAGCCCTGCAAGATGATCCTGATTGCTCCAGACTGGACCAGGCAGCCTGGTACCCACTCCTTCTGTCCTTAGCAGTCCATCTTCCCCTTGTCTCCCCAGGAACCACAATCTGTTAACCTGTGCCCAGGGGAGAGTCTGGTATCTGAATCTCAAATCCCTCAACCTCAAGGCCTGGCTCTTGAGGAGTTAGTTTGCTGATCTACAACTTTCTCAGGGTGTTCTCGAAATCTTGAAAGCTTCTAGGAAGCCTTCCACCAAGGCTACTCCAAGTGGAAAAGGTTTTCCATATGGTGTTCTGGGAAGCATATTTCCCCAAAATCTGCTGATTTGCCCACTGTTTTGGACTATATAGTCCATCTTAATTCTTTGGGACTGAGACCAGCTACCCTGAAAGTGCATTTGGCAGCTGTCTCTGCTTTTATTTCAGCAGGGAAGCCCTCTTCTCTTTCTGCTCACCCTGTATTTTCCAAGTTTTTTTAAGGGATTGCTTCATACCAATCCTCCATTCAGGGACCCTGCCCCTGCTTGGGATCTTAATGTTTGCATTGCTCAGCTGATGCAACCCCCCCTTTGAACCTCTGTCTTCGGCAGAGCTTAAGTATTGACTTGGAAAACTGTTATTCTAGTAGCCACCACTTATGCCAGGCGCATAAGTGAGTTACAAAGCTTTATCAGTGGAGACTGACTTTATTTCCTTTCACAGGGATAAGGTAGTCCTCAGGACTAACAGGAAGTTTTTGCCTAAGGTGGTTTCAGATTTCCACCTTAACCAGTCTGTTTCACTTCCAGTGTTCTTCACTGACCATTCCTCCTCTGGTGAGGCTGCACAGCTTAGATGTTGAGGTCCTAAGTTACCACATAGAGCGTACCAAGGGTCACAGGTTTGACTCCTCCAACTATTTCTCACTTATGGTGAGGTTGGGAAAGAGACCTGCCACTAAGAGATCCATTGCCAGGTGGATTGTCTCTTGTATCCAATTTTGCTATCAAAACAGGGAAAGGTTCCCCTTCAGGCCTGAGGGCTCACTCTACCAGAGGTACAGCTCGTCTCTAGCTGCTGCCAGAGACATCCTATCTTAGAGATATGTCAAGCAGCTACTTGAAAACAGTACACACTTTCACCAAGCATTACTCCTGGATATCCAGGCCAGGAGGGATGCTCGGTTTGGCACAGACGTGCTTCAGAGCCTATTCCCTAAGTATGTTCTGTCACTCCTCCTTGGAGGTACTGCTGTGTAGTCTGCATCAGTCATAATATAGCAAGACTTCATGTTGTTTAAAAAAAAAAAATTACTCACCTCAGTAATGTTGTTTCTTCTAATGGAGTCTTGCTATATTATGACCTCCCCCCAGCCTGCCCCTCTCAGAACTTCTACTTTGGGTATGGGGTGGACAGTCCTCTGTTGGCACTTATTGATGCCCCCTTTCATGTTTTCCACCCCTTCTTGTTGGGGTGTTTGGGTGTGTGTTTTATCTTATTTTTCTGGTCCCCTGACTTGAGTCTTGGTGTTGGGACCAGAAAAATGTGTTAATATTTTAGTAGCCAGTTGGCTAGTGTAGGTTACAGCTTCCACACAGAGCCTTAGTGAGTTTTGCTCGTAAAGATCTGACGGTTTCGGTTTGAAATATCCCTGACAGAGCTTTTCTAACCGAGCTCGCGCTCTAAGTTCCATGCACTGCATGGAAGTTGACTCTTTCACCTCCGGAGCAGTTCTAATGGTGGGACAAACTGCATCAGTCATAATATAGCAAGACTCCATTAGAAGAAACAACATTACTAAGGTGAGTAATTTTTTCATAGGTGACATTGTAGAGGGTCTAGAGGGAAAGGTATGCCTCTTTACAGATGACACAAAGATCTGTAACAGAGTTGATGCACAAGGGGGGTAGAAAGGATGAGAAGGGACTTGGCAAGGTTGGAGGAATGGTCAGACATATGGCAACTTAGATTCAATGCAAAGAAGTGCAAAGTAATGCACCTGGGAAACAAAAACCCAGGAGACGAGTACACAATAGCATGGGAGGTACTAACAACAACAAAAATGGAAAGGGACTTGGGGGTAGTCATATCAGATGACCTAAAGGTGGGTAAGCAATGTGAAGTCAGTAAGGAGAGCCAGGGGGATACTGGGATACATAGGATGGGGCATCACAAGTAGAAAAAGGGAAGTGGTTATCCCTCTGTACAGACAGTTGGTGAGACCCCATCTGGAATACTGTGTGCAGTTTTGGAGACCCCATCTACACAAGGACATAGACAGGATGGAAGCAGTCCAGAGGAGGGCAACTAAAATGGTGCAGGGTCTGCATCAGAAACCATATGAAGAGAGACTGAGAGAGCTTAATATGTATACCCTTGATGAAAGGAGGGACGGGGGACATGATAGAAACTTTTAAGTACCTCAAGGGAATCAACAAAGTCCAGGAGGGTAGCATCTTTCAGAAAAAGAGATGTGTAAGAACAAGGGGGCACAATTTAAAGATAGAGGGGCGGCTCAGGGGTAATGTGAGGAATTTTTTTTTTCACGGAGAGAGTGGTGGATGCATGGAACTGCCTTCCTGGGGAGGTTGTTCGGTCTAAAACAGTGGGGGAATTCAAACATGCATGGGACGGACTTAAGGCAATCATAGTGGAGGGGTGCATGAAGTTGGCTGTTGGTTAACTAGAATCTGCAGCTTATCCAATAGGAAGGGAAATGGGCAGACTGGTTGGGCCAAGTGGTCCTTATCTGCCATCAAAGTCTGTTTCTATGTTAAGCCTGGAGGAAAAGGCCCAGGTGGCTGCTCAGCTGGCCCTTCCTGCAAGCCTGCCCAGTGACGGGTTGAGGGGTGTCACCCCCAACCTCGTCACTCCTCCTCGGGTTCCCCCATGGGGGGACGGCTCTGTCACTTCCTTTCCGGCTGGTCCACTATCACCATGGACCGCTGGGTGTTGGAAGTGGTAGGCAGGGGTCTGCCTCTGGAATTCGAGCAGTTTCCCCCTTATCGAGCAGTCGCCCCATGGAGGGCTACGGGATCGCAGCCTCTCTGTCTGCTCGTTGAGCAGACATTGCCTTGCTCCTCCAGAAGGTGATCAGCGATGTGGCGGATCCCCCTCCAGACCCAGGGTTAGTGTCCAGGTACTTACTGGTCCCAAAACGGACGGGGGGGGGGGCTGGCACCTCATTCTTGACCTACACGACCTGAACAAGTTCCTAGGGTCTCGCACCTTCAGGATGGTCACTCTGACTCAGATCATTCCTTTCTTGGAGCCAGGCATGTGATTCTATTTCCCGGACCTTCAGGACGCATTTTTTCATGTCCCAATCCGTCTGTCTCATCAGCGATTCCTCTGCTTCAGAGCAGAGGGATCCCTCTACGAGTTCCGGGCCATGCCCATCGGCTTCTCTCCAACTCCCAGGGTCTTCACCAAATGCATGGCAGTGGTGACAACATGCCTGCGGCGCCGAGGGGTCCGGGTGTACCCTTACCTGGATGACTGGCTGATTGCAGCTCCCTCCAGGTTGGAGGTGGAGCAGTCCAGGGATCTGGCCCTCCAGGTCTGCTCTCAGATTGGCCTCCTCATCAGCGAGGCCAAGTCTGAACTCGTGCCATCACAGGTGATTCAGTTCATCGGGGTAGAGCTCGACTCTCTTCGAGCCAGAATCCGGCTCCTAGTGGAAAGGGCCAAGGTCCATTCCTCCTTTGGCCAGTCATTTCTGGTTGGGCAATTGCGCCCTGCCCGGGACTTCCTGTGCCTTTTGGGCCTCGTGGCGGCCTGCACCAGCGTGGTCCATTGGGCCCCCTGGCATATGTTTCCCCTGCAATGGGGGCTGGCCCGCCAATGGTCACAGCGCTCCGGTCCTCTGGACCAGCCAGTGACGGTGACCCAGGAGATGTGGAACAGCCTACAGTGGTGGCTTGTTCCAGTTCATGCGCAGGAGGATATCCCGTTTGTCTGCCCCGAACCGACGGTCACTCTGACCAGCGCCTCTCTGATGGGTTGGGGTGCCCATCTGGGGGAGCTCAGAGCCAGTGGCTTCTGGTCCCCTCAGGAGTCTCGATGCCACATCAGCCTGCTGGAGCTTCGAGCGGTCCGACTAGCCCTCACCGCCTTCACTCCGTTTGTATGGGGTCAAGTGGTTCAGGTCCAGACGGACAACACCACGACCATGTACTGCCTCAACCGACAGGGCAGGATGCACTCCTTGCCCCTGTGCAAGGAGGCTCTCTGCACTTGGTCTCTCGTGATCAGCCTGGAGGCAGATCTCCTTGCCATCCATGTGGCAGGAGCCTCCAACAGTCTGGCCGATGGCCTCAGCTGGATAGGCGCTGCATCTCATGAGTGGGCTCTCCTGCTGGAGGTAGTACTAGATCTGTTCTCCCATTGGGACACCCCTCAGGTGGACCTGTTCGCCTCCAGGGAGAATGCAAAGCTGAAGCTGTTTCATGCCCACCCACCCACCCCTCAGCAGGGCTGCTGCAGGGGATGCCTTCTCGAGGCTGTGGACCCCGGGCCTTCTATGCCTTCCCTCCATTTCCCTTGATCCACAAGGTGCTTCTCAAGGTGAAGAGGGACAAGGCGCAGGTGATTCTGGTAGCCCCAGACTTGCCCCGTCAGTACTGGTACCAAGATCTCCTCAGCCTCAGCTCCAGGCTCCCGAGGTAGCTTCCAGCCCGCCTGGAACTGCTCTGTCGACTAGAGGAAGGTTCTCCACCCAGACCTTCAATCCCTGCACCTGACAGCCTGGTTCCTGAGTGGATAGAGTTCCAGGCCTTGGGTCTTTCCGATGAGGTCCTCAGCGTAGTTGAGGCATCCTGTAAGGAGTCGACCAGCAAATGTTATGCCTTCAAATGGAAGAGATTCTCCATTTGGTGTCAGGACAAAGGGTTGGACGCTTCTTCCTGTTCCTTGGCTAGCATTCTGGACTACCTGTGGTCCCTTTCTCAGCTAGGGGCTTGATTGACCCTTAAGGTGCACCTGGCAGTATCTCTGCTTACCGGCGCGCGGCGGCAAGCAGTCAGTGGCGCAGGAGAAAGGTGGTCGGTGCTTTTCAAAGGCCTTGATCACATATCCCTCCGGTGCAAGAACCTCCACCTCCGTGGGATCTACTGCTGGTATTGGCTAAGCTCATGGGCAAGCCATTTGAAGGCGATACAGGTGTGACATCTCTCACCTGTCATGGAAGACCACCTTCTTGGTGGCTATCACGTCAGCCAGAAGGATGGGAGAGCTCGAGGCACTTTCCATCGAGTCTCCTTATCTGGTCTTCCACAGGGACAAGGTTGTCCTGTGCCCCTACCCGAAATTCCTTCCGAAGGTGGTGTCGGAGTTTCACCTTAACCAGGTGTTGACTCTGCAGGTGTTCTACTCCAGTCACACCTTGGAGGCTGAGTACTGGCTCCATAACTTGGACCCTAGAAGAGCGGTCTCTTATTATAAAGAGTGGACAGCTGAAGTTTGGGGAGAGGTTCGCCAGCTGTTTGTCACCTACACTGAAGCCGCACCTGGCAGACCTACAGCCAAGCGGACGATAGGCAGGTGGGTCACCTCCTGCATAGACCTCTGCTATAGGTTGGAGGGCATGGAGTCTCCCAAAGGGATAAGAGCTCATTCTACCCGCCATACCGCTGCTTCGGTGGCTGCTTCTAGGGACGTCCCTATCCAGGAAATCTGCAGGGCTGCTACCTGGAAGTCAGCACACACCTTCATTTCCCATTACCACACTGACCTTGAGTCATACCGGGATGCTGTTTTTGGGGCCTCTGTTCTCCAGTCCTTATTCCCTAAGTAGGGGGTGCGCGCCTTGCCTCCCTCCTCCTGGAGAACTGCTAGCAGTCTGCTAATAAGTGTGGATTGAACAACATATCCACGACCCTAGAAATACAGGTTACTCACCTGTAACATGAGTTCTGGAAGTGGTATATGTTGTTCATCCACACGACCCACCCAACCTCCCCGGCTTCGACGCACAACCTGGCTTCCAGCGGGCTAGATCTGGGGTCATGGGGTGGAGCCGAGGGTTTTACCACCTGGGTGGGAGGGAGGAGCCAGCTTGAAGACCTTCCGGCAACATTTAAAGCGGCAAGGCACCTGCCAATAAGTGTGGATGAACAACATATACCACTCCTAGAACTCCTGTTACAGGTGAGTAACCTGTATTTTCTATTTAGGCTTGTTTTTCATCCTCCGTCGCTACAGGTTTTAAACAGTGTATGATGGTCTGATTGCTAAATCAGGTAGATGGGTTCTGATTTTCAATACAGGGTATCAGGAGTTGAAATCTCTCATGCCTGCATGTCAAGAAGGCGGAACCGGGAAGCTGGGTGGCTACCCCAAGCATTTTAATCGGGGGTGGGGGGTGGGTGGAGGCAGTTCTGTATTCCTTGGATATCCACAGCAGTTTGTGCTATTACACTGTTTGGACCAAGTTTATCCATAAATCGAACCAACTTTTTGTTCTTTCATGCCAAAAAGACAAGAAGCGGCAGTTTCCAAACAATGTCTGTCTAAATGGTTTGCAAACTGTGTTGTTTCCGGTTATTAGAAATATGGGAAAACTTTCCTGGGGCGGTTAAGGGGCACTCCACCAGACGTATGGCTGCCTCTGCTGCTTGTTTCAGGAATGTGTCAGCCGTCGACATTTGTGCGGCGGTCACTTGGAGTTCTGTCCACACTGTCACAAAGCATTACAGTTCGGACATTCCTTCTAGTTGAAGGGCAGGCTTTGAGCATACTATCTTTTCATCACTTTTTCCTGCCTCCCGTGTTTGTTTCTTCTGATTCGCACTACTTGGGACTGACTCCCAAGGTGATTACATACTGCAAGAGCCCTCTCGAAGTAAGATAGTACAGTTACATAAGAAGTTACTGTAGCAGTGGATCTTCAACAGAAGCTCTTGCTGTAGGTAACTTTTTTCCCTCCCTCCTACCCCCGAGTTTGTTTGCTGCTCTTTTTTCCATTAAGCTCGTTACAGGCTTAAGGAGCTTCTTTACCATTTTCCTGTTACGCCTCCTTGGAGATCTCAGGTAGGAGAACTGGAAGGCAGGTGTGGGGACTGCCCACTATATAATGTGGGGACTGCCCACTATATAGTGTCATGCTGACGTCGATCTTGTAGCACTGGGTGGGCGGTCCCCCATCAGATACTGCTAGCTAAAGTTTCTGTGTGGTCCTGACACCAGGGTGTGCAGTCCTCAAGGTGATTACCTACTGAAAGAGCCTCTCTCTCTCTCGAAGATCTAGTGTTATGGTAAGTTCTTGCGTAACTGTACTTTTCTCAGTAAGTTTCTGATCCACACTAATAATTCCCCTTTCACACTCCGCTTACCTGTTTTGTGTAACAGCCTCCCATGGGGCGCCTTGTCAGAGGATTTACCCAAGTCAAATATTCAAGTCCAGAGCATCCTCACCATCTAGCCTCCTGATTACCTGATCAAAAAACATAATTTAGTTTGACAAGACCTCCCACTTACAAGAATATGATTTTTTTAAACACTTATTTCTGATACACACACCTCTCCCATGGCACCGCTGCCAGTGCTACCTACTCAACCATCTGAGATGCACCTCTCAAGACTCAGTGGGACTCCAGGCTACCTATGACACAGTAACAGACCCCCTCATTGCCATTGCGCATCCCCCCCAGGAGTCGTGCCTTCTGCTCCAGTGCCAGTAATACCCACCCACTCCGGTTACCATAGTGGAGGCCATGCCAGACGTTCAAGAGGCTGCAAGCCAGTAATGGGTGGGCAGGGCTACATTCACCCAGGAGGCATCAGTTTTTTTCCCCCCCTTAAGGGAACACTGCCTTGCAGTGATGCACAGAACCCACGCACATGCTCGAGCACGGTGGTGCAAGGGTCGGCCACCCAGCCCTTGTAGCATCTCCAATTGCACTACCACACAGTCTGCAGTGGGTGACAGTCATACAGCAGGGGGTGCACGACCCCCCCAAGGAGGAGAACAGTCCTTCCCTCGGCCAACCCCCAATGACCCAAGTTACTTCCTGACTTACTCAGAGTATGAGGACTGCTAATTCGATGTGCTGGAAATCCCAAAGCACAGGCTGGGGAGGAAAAGGAATTCAGCACTTAGACCTTGACAAAGCACCAGGAGCGGAGGGTGCAAAACACTGGGGCTCCAGTGGATCCTCTCGTGCTGCAGTCTGATACTTTGAGTTGTTTTGCACTTTTTGCACAAATTGCCTTTGAAATAAAATGAGTGTTATGCACACTACAGGTGTGTGGGTGTGTGTGTGTGTGTGTGTGTGTGTGTGTGTTGGGGTGGGTCTGAACCTGAGTGCTGAATTTCTTTTCCTTTTTGTTTCCAGCCCTCTGGCACCGACGTAAGCTGTAGCACTGTCAGGTCAGCCATTCTTAGTCATGTTGGTTGTCCATTATTACCCTGTGCTAAGCTAAATATGTCAGCAAGACAGTAGACTCCAGTGCACATGCTGCCACTTGCCAGTGGTGCCACTGGCAAGTGACTGAAAAGAACAACACTTTAAAGTTATCTGGTTTCTAAGTGCTAAACACTGCTCACAATCTTGGAGTGCCCCTGTGAGGCACAATTTTTTTTTTTTTTATGCGATGTCAGGTGCAGGAAAAAAAAACAGCAAGCCCTGAACATTTAACATTTTACCTACAACTGAAATCAAACATACTGGCACAAAATTCACTAAATCTCCCTAGAGCTGTTTCTGAACAAGGGGATTACGTGTGATATTCTGTAATCCCCTGGCTCCTGCTGTTTTTAAAATTGACCTAAGCTTATGCCAATAAAAGAGATGCACTTTGCCATGTACCTCACTGGCCTATCGACAAGTAAATATCCTGTAGTAAGCAATGAAAGGTTGTACAGTGAGGCTGTGCCTGTTTTCAGAGTTGGAAACACTACACTTCATATCCTTTGCTCCCTGTTTGCTGTTACTAGGTAGCTATAACAGAAATATTTTGTGAATGTGACTACTGTAAATAAAAGTAGAAAATGTTAACCCCCAAACACACACACACACAGTTTCTTGTCAGCTTGGGTTGTGCTGACTACAGAGTTAAAAACATTACCGGATACCCGGTGGTTAAAGGGTAATCAAAATCCGGTATTGCTTACCATGCTGACTACACTGGTTGTGGTTTATCATGCCCATTACACTGGTTTGTGTTTCAAGCCACAGTTGTTGCACAGGAATATCAGAGGCAGTGCTGAACATCTACCTCTAATGCCTCCTGCCTAAGGGAGGGAGAGTGGCTCCTGCCATTGCATGGCTGCCAGCTGATGACCCAGGGGGAAGGGATTAATGTGAGCAGGTAATATGCAACTCCAGTCTGGGGGCAGAGGGGAGTAGGGATCCAGCTGCTGACTTAACTCACAATGGTGATAGATAGCGTGGGGAGTCGTGTGTCCAGCTTTGTCAGCTAGCGCTTGTTGGAGTCTGGTGGTTGGTTCTTGTCTCAAACCATTTTTGACTAGCCAGAAAAGGTTTGTTTTGTGCTAGGGGTGTCACGATAATAAAATTTTGACGATATAATAACTGTGATGACATTATCGTGATAAACTTGTTATCTCGATAATTTTGCCACTTGTGAAAACAATGTTAAAAAAATTATTTAAATTCTGTGTTTTTACATAATTTACATATATGGTGGACTGTGTCCCTTGTTGAATTACTAATGTATGATCTTACTTCGAGAGGGCTATTGCAGTAGGTAATTACATATAGGACTGACGCCGGCAGGTGGCAGGACCCCACGGAAAAATTTCTAGCTAACAGTCCCTGGCGAGAGACCGCCTCACCGCCAGGTAACCGGCGCGGAGACGCCAGTATAAGGGCGGTCCTCAACGCCAGCCTTCCAGTTCTTTCCCACCGTTAGCTTATGCCAGCGCCTCGCAGAAAAGTTCCCTGCTCGTCAGGCCCTTTCGTCGGTTATTTTACAGAGTTTTTTTCGCCTTTTCTACTATATTCGTCAGTCATCAGTCGGTGTATGTCGTCCCCTACACCCTCCGAGCACAAGAATAAGTGCGACTTGTGCGGCACCCAACTCCCACACAAGTACGGCCATTCCCTGTGCCTTCTTTGTCTAGGTCCCGACGATCCAGTTGAGAAGTGCCAGCACTGCCTGAGTTTTAATGCAGCCACCCGGAGAAGGCGGCAGCAGTCCCTGGAAGCCCACATTCTCAAAAAGAAGATGAGCTCCGTGGAAAAGGAACTCAAAAAACTTCGGCGGGCGTCAACTTCCCCTGAAGGCTATCGCAAGAGGAAGGACAAAGAAAAAGCCCTGGACAAGGGCTCCTCTCCCACTACGACTCCCTCGAGTCGCCGTGTTACAGGTAATGCCTCCTTGAGGACCGGCACCCTCGTGGCCGCCCGGTAGTTTAAGGCGGTGTTGGCCCGCCTATCTGGCTCGGCTCGGGCCTTGGGCACCTCCGGGCTTTTGGAGGCCTCCGTCCCCGGTTAAGCTGTGGTTTCTCGGCATACCGGCGTGGGTGGCTCCGATAAGCCGGACTTCGGCTCCTCCGACATTCGTTCGGAGAGGGTCGGTAAGATGCCCGATCCTTCAGGACGGCACGCAATCCCTCTTCCGTCAGGCCAGACCGCCCCTCCTTTGCGGCCTGCCCCTGGCAAAGGATCCATTAAGTCGGACGCTGGCCCCTCCGACGGCCACCCGGATCCCGCTGATAAGATGCGTCAGTCCGTCCGATGTCCGCTGGCACAGGATGAGCGACGACGGACCCTCCCCGTCCGTCGTTCCCGGCTCCCCGCAGCCTTCGCTGCCCTCCAGGGACCCTGAGTCTCCTCAACCCGACCCCGGGGACTTTTCCCCTCCGTCCCCGGGAGAGGCTGAGGTCCTTGCTCCACCTCTGTCGGATCTGCCCACTTCTGATCTGACATCGGTTCCCCGGATGACGGTTCCGACGTCGGCACCTAGGACGCCGGCCCCGACGCTGGTAGTGCCAACCCAGGACGACATCCTGCCTCCGGATGCTGCCCGGCGCGGGCCATCTGCACCAGTTCCGCCCACGGGGCCGTCTGCTCCGGCAGCTCCCCCGGCTCCCGGGTTCTCGACGCCGTCATACCTGGGAACGCAGTACCCGACGGCGGGATTCCCGCCAGTGGGTTATGAATACTCGCCTTATGGGTATAACCCATACCTTTATCCTCCTCCTCCACCGCCCCCCCAGCCGTTGGTGGACTTGCATGAGACTCTAGCCTCCTGGTGGGCTGAGGCCAAGGCTCAGCTCACCAGAGAGATGGAGAGTCATCTTCCGACGACTGTGCCGGTTCAGGTTCCCGTACGTCCACGGCGACACACTCCCTCTCCTCCTCCAGACACCAGGGATAAACCCTCTGGGTCCAGAGAGGGGCAGGACACGCTTCCCCGAGGTCTTCCCAAGGGGTCCGTTCCTCCCCCTAGACGGGAAAGGGATTCATCTTCTTCAGTTTCTTCCTCCTCCTTGGATGCCTCCGATGGCTGCTCCAAGAAGGACGACGAACCTCGATCTCCGTCAAAGCCCAGGCCAAGGACTCCTCCGGAAGATCCTTCTTTCACAGAGCTCTTACATCAAATCCAGGCAGTACATAAGTGGCAGTCCTTGGAGCCAGACCCACAGCAACTGAAACTCTCTGAGCATCTGGATCTGCCCGTCGCAGCTCTTACCTTGGTGCCACCCTGGATTGAGCCTCATGCCCACCTTGTTACCACTATTTGGAAACAACCGTCGGCATTAGTCCCTCTTCCTCGGAAGTCGAATTGTCTATATCAGGCTCCAGAGGGTGTCAACTTCTTAGATTCCCTCCCTCGAGCTGACTCGGTCGTGATTAGCGCCGCTCATGGCCAGTCAGCTAATCCAAAACACCTTAGCTCGTTGCCACCTGATAAAGTCTCTCTCTCCTTCTGGACCAGTATGGAAAGAAGATTTTCGCTTTTTCCACGCTGGGGATCAGGGCCCTGAACTGTCTGTCACATGGGGGACTACCAGAAGGCAATTCTTTCTGAGGTGGAAATCAAGTTAGACTCCCTGCTGGACTCTCAAGTCAAGCAGGAACTGTCTGACCTTGTCCGCTGTGCATGTTCGGCCAGTCGACACATTCTTTGTGTGACCTATGATGCAGTGGACACTGCCGGACGGAGCTCAGCTTTCGCCGTAGGCTTACAACGTCATGCTTGGCTCCACGTGTCAGGGTTGGTCCTGGAAGTGCAGTCCGCTATCCAGGAAACACCCTTCCGGGGGTCGGTGCTCTTCGGAGGTGAAGTCAAGGACATCACCGATCTGCAGGAGAAGGGGACGGCACTAAAGTCCATTGACTCTATGTACCATCCCCATCAACCGCAGCGCCGTCCCTTTTCGCAGACTGGATCGGCCAAAGGCGAAACTTCCGGGAAAGTGGGCCACTAAATGCTGGGCCCTCTCAGCTGCCATGCCCCCTCCACCCAAAAAAAAAGCGGGTGCTTCAGCTGCAGCGCTGCCCCACACCACCTGACTCCTTCCCTCTCCCACAGCCTTAGGACTTCCCGGAGGAACCGGTAGGAGGGAGGTTCTCCTTCCACTTTCCGGGCTGGGAGAGGATAACAGATTCATGGGTGCTCCAACTAGTCGCAGAAGGACACTCAATAGTTTCTTCAGAAATCACCTCGTCACCCTCCCCAAAGGTCGTCATACTCTTGGGAACATCATCTGGGCCAGGAAGAGATTTCAGCTTTGTTGCTGAAAGAGGCGATGGAACCTGTCCCTCCTTCCCTTCCCTTCCCTTCAGGGAACGGGCTACTATTTCCATTTCTTCCTGGTCCCAAAGAAGACGGGAGATTAAAGACCTATTCTTGATCTCAGTTCCCTGAACCTATTTGTGGAGTACAGGAGGTTCAGAATGCTCTCACTGCAGAGCCTTCTGCCTCTCCTCCACTCCGGCCACTGGATGTGCGCTCTGGATATGCAGGATGCCTATCCGCATATCTCCATTCGCTCATCCAACCGCAAATATCTTTGTTTTGCTTTCAAGGGGGACCACTACCAGTTCAAGGCACTTCCATTTGGCCTCTCCTTGGCTCCCCGAGTGTTTACCAGATGCCTGGCAGTGGTGGCGGCCTACCTGGGGAGTGCAGGTTTTCCCATACCTGGACGACTGGCTCCTGGCAGCCTCGTCCAGGGAGGAACTCCTGTGCTGCCTTTCCCTTACCCAGCAGGTCTTTGCCTGCCTGGGTATTACCATCAACCATTCCAAGTCTCATTTGATCCCATCCCAGAGACTCCAGTTTATCGGGGTGATACTGGACACGACCCTAGGCAGGGCCTTCCTGCCGCCAGAGAGGGCGGCCACCATTCAGACTCAGGTACGTCTGTTGTCCAGTCACAGGCGAGTCACTGCAAGGTCGGTTCTTCACCTTCTCGGGCTCATGGCAGCTGCTATTCCGACAGTTCCTCGAGCTCGGCTCCATATGAGGGTTTCCCAGTGGACGCTTCGCTCCCAATGGGATCAGTTGGTGGATAACTTGGATCAGCTAGTTCTGGTCTCCTCTCCCATGGTTCGAGACTTGCAGTGGTGGATGGTCAGAGAGAACCTGTTTCGAGGGGTTTCATTCTTCTTCCCCACCCCCTCCCAGACTCTGACTACAGATGCCTCGGGTGAAGGTTGGGGAGCCCATCTCGGTCCTCATCAGACCCAGGGCTCTTGGTCCAAGCTCGAACAATCGCTTCACATCAGTGTGCTAGAGCTTTGGGCAGTCCTGTATGCCCTCCAAGCCCTCCACCTGTATCTCCTTCCAAGCCACCTAGCCGTCCAGACGGACAACATGTGTGTGGTATGGTACATCCACAAACAGGGAGGGACTCAATCCTACCCTCTTTGCAAGGAAGCAATGAGGGTGTGGGACTGGGCAGTACAGCACGACCTTCACCTCACGTCCATGTTCTGGGAGTCGACAACACCTTGGCAGACAAGCTGAGTCGCTTGTCTGCCCGGCCCCACGAGTGGGAACTGGATAAAGGGGTCCTACATGATATCTTCCTACGCTGGGAAACACCACAGGTAGACCTGTTCGCTTCCCCTCAAAACGCAAAACTTCCAGTCTTCTGCTCGCTCGTTCAAAAGCTAGGCATTTTCTGGAGAGACGCTCTATCTCTAGATTGGAATGACAGATTCGTCTGTGCCTTTCCCCCAATTCCTTTGCTCTCAAGGGTCCTGCAGAAACTAGGCTCAGAAGGAGCACGAATGATTCTGATCGCTCCTTTTTGGCCCAGGCAAGTTTGGTTCTCTCTTCTACAACAATTCTCAGAGGAACCGCCGCTTCCTCTTCCTCTGTCACAAGGTTTGTTGACCCAGGAGCAGGGGACCCTAGTTCATCCAGGTCTCAAGTCCCATCAGCTTCATGCATGGCTCCTGCAGACATAGCCCAGGCCCGCTTTGGAGTTTCTCCCCAGGTGGCAGAGCTTCTGGTGGAGGCTAGGAAACCCTCCACCAGGTCTACCTATGCAATGAAGTGGAAAAGATTCACACTCTGGGCGGCTTCAAAAGACGTTGAGCCTTTCTCCTGCCCAGTTGGTCGTCTGCAGGAGTACCTGTGCCATCTCTTCGATCTGGGTCTTAGTCATTCCTCCCTGAAGGTCCTCATGGCGGCCATTTCGGCCTATCATGTTCCCTTTGCAGACAGAACGTTTGCTCAGGTGGAGGTCTCTAAGACTTTCCTCAGAGGGGTTCTCCACCTGAGACCTCCTATCCGAGTTCCTGCCCCTTCTTGGGATTTGAATTTTGTTCTGGAGAAACTAACTCTGCCTCCCTTTGAGCCGGCAGCTTCATAGACTTGAAGTTCCTCTCCTGGAAGACACTGTTTCTTGTGGCCATTACCTCTGTTCGGAGGATTTCCGAGCTCCAGGCCCTGATGTGTAAAATTCCTTCCTTAATTTTTCCACAAGGAACGTGTGGCTCTGCGTACCAATCCTAAGTTTCTCCCCAAGGTGGTAGCGGAGTCTACTCTGAACCAGTCCATAGAGTTACCCGCCTTTTTTACGCAGTACTCTAATCAAGGGGAGTATTTGTTGCATACTATGCACGTTCACCGGATTCTGAGATACTACACTAACCGGATGAAGGATCTCAGAAAGACAGATCAACTCTGTCTCTTTTGCTCCGAAAAGGGAAGGCAGTGCTGTTTCTAAACAATGCCTATCCAAATGGTTGGCTCATTGCATCACTTTCTGTTATGACAAGTACAACAAGACCCTCCCGGGTCAAGTCAGAGTCCACTCTACCAGAGGAGTTGCTGCCTCAACAGCGTTGTCAAATGTGTCGGCAGACATCTGTGCTACTGCCACCTTACATCTGTCCACCTTTATGAAACATTACAGTTTGGATATTGCCTCACACCGTGAAAGCGGACTGGGAAGCTGTGCAGGACTCCTTTCTTAAGCCTTCATGAGATACTCTGGGCAGCTCTTGAGTGATTCATGTTCAACTGGACTCAGTCCTATGTTACCTACTTAAGGCCCTCTCGAGTAGATAGTACAATTCACATAAGCTTACGTAACAGTGATTTTTAGAGAGGGTCTTTGATAGATAATACTCATATCAACCCATAGCTTTTTAGATCCTTTTTCAGTGAGAAATATCCACTCCTATCTAGTAGTCTTTTTGGCTGGTGGAAAAGAACTGGAAGGCGGACACCCCCTTCCACAGCGTCTGCAACGCTGGTCACTGGGAGGGATCCGGCAAGGACAGTAACTGAAATTTTCTGGGGTCAAGCGCCAGTCCTATATGTAATTACCTACTGCAAGAGCCTCTCTCGAAGATCTACTGTTACGGTAAGTTCTTACGTAACTGTACTTTATGCTTTCTGCGACATGGAACCTTTGTAAAGGAGTTGTTGACTCAAAGGTATATCCGAATACTCAATAAATAAAATAAAAATATACGAGTTTTTCAAGCAGTGCTATGTATTTAAGCACATTATTTTGAAGTCTTTGTTGTAAAATAAATGCAAAGAGTAAAATATTAAAAAAAAAAAAAAAAGTTTTTATTTTTTCACAATAAAGTCTCTGAGCTTTATACGGAAAGGGTGGTGGACGCATGGAACAGCCTTCCTGAGGAGGTCGTGGGGTCAAAAACAGTAGCGGAATTCAAGCATGCATGGGACAGACATAACTTAGGCAATTTTGGTGGGGGTAGGAGGAAGTAAGCTGTTGGTTAACTAGGTTCTGCAGCTTATTGAATAGGTAGGGAAATGGGCAAACTGGGTGGGCCGAGCGGTCCTTATCTGCTGTCAGAGTCTATGTTTCTATAAAATTGCTTGCATTTTTTACATAAAAATTCAAATACGCAATACATGAGTTATACACACAGAGCACAATACATTTTAAAATGTGAATGAGCAAATATTTTTACTTGCTTGTTTAAAGAGCGTTTTTCACAGATTTTTCTCCTTGCCTTCAAAATCATCAGGAGACTCCCTTACCTGACTGGGAGTTCCTTTGTAGTAGTTGAAAATGTTATTCCTTAGCCCCCTAAGGAAGGGAAGGGATTGTATTTGCCCCCCTAGGGGGGTTCGCTGCACGATCCCTTTCACTTCCTGATCGCCAGTGCCATCCCCGAGCTGCCTTGTTTTGTGAGGTCATTACATGCCCAGTGCGGATGCGATGCTCCATGCAAGTCTACGGGATGGCAGTTTAAAACTTATTTTTACGATTTTAACCCGACTTGTAGTACAAATCCGAGTCGGTGTTCAAGTAACATGAGCCTTGTTACTTTTGTTACATTAGGGTGGAGCCTTGGATGTAGCCTGCCTAGATTTCAGTAAGGCCTCCAACACCATTCCACATAGGAGGCTCAAACAAGCTGGGCAGCCTGGGAGTGGGTCCAAAGGTAGTAAACTGGGTAAGAAATTGGCTGGGGGATACACGAGAGAGAGTGGTGGGAAACAGAGCTCACTCAGAGGAAGAGAGGGTGACCAGCAGGGTGCAGCAAGGATCAGTACTGGGACTGGTCCTCTTTTTAATGTCTTTTATTAGCAACATTGCAGAGGGGGTAGAAGGGAAGGGAAGGTATGCCTTTTTGCAGATGACACAAAGATCTGCAGTAGGGTAGACACTCCGGGGCAGGTAGGTATGTGTGAGGAAAAAAATGAATAGAGATCGAAGAAAGCTTGAGGAGTGGTCAAAAGTGTGCAACTACATTTTATGCTAAATCCAGGGCGGAATACAAGATGGGCGGAGGGTAGTGGTACTGATGACCACCAAACAGGAAAGAGACTTGGGGTAATAATATATGATAATCCAAAGGTGGCCATATAGTGTGACAAGGCAGTGTGGAGAGCTAGATGCTAGAGTGCATAGGAAGGGGTATGACCAGCAGAAAGAGGGAGGTGGTGGTACCGCAGTATAAATCATTGGTGAGACCTCACCTAGAGTACTGTGTACAGTTCTGGAGACCACATCTCCAGAAGGACATAGAGTAGAGGCAGTCAAGAGGAGGGCAACTAAAATGATGCAGGGCCTACATCAAAAGCCCTATGAAGGGAGGCTAAGGACCTCATTATGTACACCCTGGAAAAAAGAGGGGGTATGATAGAGACTTTCAGATGCCTCACTGATATAAATAGGGTACATGAGGGAAGCATTTTTCAGAAAAAAAGGTGCTCAAGAAAAAGGGGTCATGCTCTGATGCTGGAGAGGGTAGATTTAGGGGAAATATGAGGAAGTACGTCTTCACAGAAAGAGTGGTGAATACCTGGAAAAGCCTCCCAGTGGAGATGGTCGGGCCAAAAACTGTAACGGGATTCAAGAACGCATAGGACAGGCATAAGGGAACCTTATTGGTTAGGAAAGGGAGGGTAAAGCCGGAGATGAAGTAGGGTCCGTGATATCACATTAGGTAGGGAAAATGGGCAGACTAGATGGGCCAAGCAATCCTTACATTCAAGTTTTATATAAGTAAGTCAACTGGTGCACATACCGACATACCTTCCCCCCCACCCATTTATTTTTCCCATCCCTTGGGCTGGCACACATGCAATGGTACGAGTATGTGACTTACGTACTCTGCCCCTGAACCCAGTCAGAAGGCTGTTACTGCCTCATCATCCAGCCTTCCCTAGATTGAGATCAAGCAGTGGCTTGCTCTGTCCCCTCTCCTCAAAGAACGAGAGTCATTGCCAGCTCAGTGGTGCCGAGTGAGGCGCAGGACGCCACACCACCACACTGGTAACCTGGGTTCGGGAACGAACTCAGGCCCATAGGCAAGAGAGGATCAAGCGCCCAGCATCTCTGGGAGGAAGGAGGATATGTTGTCCCGCTGCTGACTGCCTTCGGGCGTATGGCTGGAGGGCAGTACGGGTCGTGGAGGCACACGGCGATGTCATGATGTCGGGGACAGGAAAACGGAGTCCTGGCAGGCTCAATGATGGCTCCCGGCATCCGCGGGGGTCAGCCCCGGTGATCTAGATTGGGTCTCCGGGGTTACTGGTCCCCTGTCTCCTGGGCCCGCTGCAGGGGGCAATCCGCGGGGGACTGGCCGGGGCCAGTGATATGAGGAGCTGAAGGGGTGAATCTCCTCATGAGGGGAGGCCCCTGGAGGGATAAAAAAAAATCTGAATGAAGAAGGAGAGCAGTCAATGGATGCTCAGTCCTCCTTCATGCAGTCAGCCCTTGAGTGACCCCAGTCTATTCCAGAACCTGGTTTACCAGCATGGCGACAGGTGAGGGGCTCAGGCCCTCAAAACTGCATGCCACATGGCCAGCACTGCATTTCTTATTTTAAGGGAAAATACTAAAAATCTGATAGAAGGATGGTGGGGAATCAGGAATCACGGTTGCAACTGGAAAGGGATGTGCTGCTGGGAAAGCAAGCTGAGGTGCCTTACCACTGTATATTGCGGTATATCGTGCTGCGTGACAACTGCGATAATGTTTTTTTTACAACGATAAGTTATCGTCAGTAGTAGTTATCGTGGCATCCCTATTTTGTGCCGAGTCCTAGCAAGGTGGGGAATATAAAGGTGATGGGGGGAGGGTGGAATGAACAAAGGTGGCACTGCAGCTCAATCTGTACCAATATATGACACAAATAAAATGAAGTTTTATATACATTTTCTTTATTTTTGGTTCAGCTCTGGCCATTGTAAATAGGCTTTATGGTAATTATCAAAATGTATTTAAAAATCTGGTAAATGGAATAGGCACACTGAGACCAAGCACGTTTCTAGGTGCATCCCAGGTGAGGGTGAAACAAGAGAGTGATGATGTAGAATACAACGATTCAAAATACGCATAGTGCAGTAAAAAAATGCAAAAGAAGCACTATAGGTTCGGGATTAACATGCACACAAAAACAAGGAAGCAAAAAATTTCAAATATAAGCAAAGTCAAGGTTAACAGCATATGGTAGTTCAGTAATCGATAAGGGGAAACCAGATGAAAATATGTGTGTGTGTATAATTCATGTATAAAATAAATGCAGGAAATTATAGTGGGGGAGGGGCAGGAGTAGGGAACTGGAGGGGGACTAGGGGCTAGCAGCAGTTTCAAGAAGGGGAGGAATAATTATGAAGGAAAAACCTGTTGGAAGGAATAGAGGAGGAGAGTCAGATGGGTAAAAGGAGGGGGGCTGTTCCACAATTCAGGGTAAAGGGAGGGGGGCTGTTCCACAATTCAGGGACTAACAGGGAAAGATTGGCCAGCTGAGGTTTTGCAGTGAGACATGCAAAAGGAGAGGGCATTGGAGAAGCAGAGTGAGTAGAAAGATGGGATGGAGAGGGAGAGGAAGGCAGACAGGTAGGAGGGGAAATACGAGAACCAGCATTTAGAAAGATAGGAAGAGCAATGAAGGAGGTGTTGAGATTTGTTGGGGGGGTGGGTGTGTGGAGACCGAGGTTTAAGAAGAGAAAACTGTGCTGGCTCATAGGTAGGTATTTCGACAGAAACGTTAAGAGGAGTAAAAAAGGGGGTCCTGTCTTGGTGAGGTTGGTTTTACGAGTGGCACTGTACTTTTGTGTCCACATACTTCAAACACTGGCATGGACCGTTTGAGGATGCTCACATTGCAGACCAGGAGAGGCAGGCTGGGCTTGTTGTAGACTTGCCATACCTGCAGTCCCTTGCCTAGCTGACGCTTCTGTGGTTGACAGGCTTAGGTTTTATTATAAGGAAAATGAGAAACTGGATGTTTTCTAACTTTTTATGTGCTATTCCATACAAGTTCACTAACTATGGGGGAGGGTTAGATGGTCGTTTTCTGAAGTTGGTAATTCCCTTTATTGTCAATCTCCTTTGTTATATTTTTAATTTATCTTTGGTGTCACGTCGGTTTCCTACTAAGTGGAAACATTCAAGGGTAGTACCTATCCCTAAGAAATCGCTTGCTGCATCTCTGGATGATTTTAGACTGATATCTATTCTGAATCCATTAAGCACAATGTTGGAGAAGATTGTGGCTAAGGTAGATTGCCTATTTGGATGCTTATGGTGTGTTTAGGCCACAACAGCATGGCTTCTGTAGCTCTTACTCCGAGTGGGAGCACTTGCAGCAGATTACACCAGAAGGACTGAAGCCAGCAGGCGCCAGGACCCCAAGGAAAACTTCTAGCTAGTGGTCTACAGCTGGGGACCGCCCCTGACGTCGGCCTGCTGCTGATGTTGGCCAGTGGTATAAAATGGGCAGTCCCCCAGCCCTACTGCAGTTCTTTTCCTGTCGTCGACCAGCACACATCAGCTCCATGGATGCCTTCTACTCTAGTAGACTGCAATTTCTAACATGTTTACCAGCATTTTATCATTTATTATTTTTCTTCATTCCAGTGGGTTTTTGCTCTGTATGTATTCTTCGCTGTCTTCCTCTGTCGAACGGTGCCAGTCCAAGTGTGCCTGCGGCAAGCAAATTCCATCTAAGGACAGCCGTTCGGCCTGCCTCTTCTGTCTAGGCCCAGATCATAACATCGAAGCCTGCCAGCATTGCTTGAAGTTGAACAGCAGGACCAGGGTTCGCTGCCAGAAAGCCCTCAAATCCTTCTTGCTAGAAAAACAGCTGCCATGCAGAAGGAGATCCAGAGTAAAAGTTCTTCATCTTCCCCTATTTCAGGGTCTTCGACTTCTTTGGCTCACCCTAAGGAGAAGTCGTTATCCGGGAAGCACCACTGTAAGCACAAGGACAAGTCCTGCTCGGACCCCAGTTCCCAGTCTCCACACAAGTTGGGCACCGGTTCCGGGTCCTCCTCCTGCGGGAGGTTGGACTCTGCCCCCCAGGCAGCCCTCACTCCTTCCAGGCTACCGGTGGTTAGGCCTCCTGTCCTTATCCTATCGTTGGGCGGAGGCTCTTCAGGGTCCGAAGCTTCGTCCTTGGCCCTTCAGCCCCTGAAGCTTAGGCCCTCTTCCCAGCTGTTGGGTCCTCAGCCAGGTGGCTCAGTTGGTTCTTCGAAAGGCAGGTCCTTACCTGTTTTCCAACCAGCCACGGCGTCCGCCAGGTCAGCCTCCCAACTCCAGAGCGGACTCCTCTGTTGGCGCTGGGGGCATGCACTCACCTTTCCTGGGAGAGTGATGCCTCTGCCCTCCTCTAGATTTAGCTCCCCTCAACAGGCCTCTCCTAAGCAGACACCAGCCACTACTCCAGACCGGTGCCGGCAAACGCCTGTCCCTTTGGCGCCGGCCTCCCTGGCGTCCCTTCCTACGACTGCCAGAGAGTGATAACGTTTCAGCTAAGCTGACGTCTCAAGGCCCATCATCTGACCAGCCGACGGTACTGGATGACTTTACACTGGGAGAGCCAACTCCGGCTACTCCTGCTCCACAATGGCTGGTATCCAGTGATATGTAATTGTATATAGGTGACCATCAAATTTGCAACCCCATATTACAGGCGCTATTATTATGACGACTGCCAGGGTATAAGGATATGATGGGAGGAAAGGCGAAGCGGAAAGGAAAATAGCTTTAGGGAAGGGATAGGAAGGGGTTATTACTGTCTAATATGCCTGCTCCACTGAGCCAACTCTGTGGTGTGGTGGGTAGGGAGGCTGGCTCCAGCAGAGCAGGTCCTGGGTTCGGAGGCTACGGGTCCGGGAAGAGTTTTTGTTCCATGACTGCAGGACTTATATATTTTTAAACTGGGCTGTACCCTCCCGATGTGCACCCCTTGTAGTTGACATTCCATAATCAGGGGAGTGCAGGGGGCAAAGCACCTCCCCCCCAAACACACTTACTCTATTGTGTGTGCCCGGTCTCCTGCAAGTGTTTATCGCCGAACTGCTTTTCGGCGATATACACTTGCCATAATAATCACTGTAACGCATTTGCTATTATGACATGGAACCACAATGGCTACCGCCGCCTCAGGGCCTGACCCTGGGCACTTTCCCAGAGCCAAGGATCCCACTATCGGACATAAAGGAGTTTTCTCATCCTGGTGGAATAATATTAATGGCGATCTTCTCCATAGGCCTTCCGCCCCCCCACTAAGGGCCTACAACTTCAGAGAGACCCCCCACCAGGTCAGGCCTTCTTCTAAGCCAAGGGAACCTACCCTCCAGTCTAGGCAACCAAACCCTTAGCATGGCTTGGACAGAGGTGGTTCTGGCTGAAAAGGTAGGAGGCACCATTTCTTCTCCAGGTCTTTGGACAGGCACGGACGCCGGTCTGGTGGTCGCTGGTCCCGACATTCCTCCTCCAGGTTGTCTTTGCTGGAGGATTCCAGCTGTAGCTCTTCCTCTTCCTCCAGATCTTCCCTTTTGGGGAGTGCTGCTTTGCCTCCGCTAAGGACGTCCCGAGGTCCCTGCATGACTAACCGTCTTTTATGGACATCATGTGGCATATCCAAGCCAGTATGGGGTGGAACACAGAAGATCTGGATCCAGAAAGACATCTTCTAGCTAAGTACCTCCGTCAGAATGATCCTAAGCCTTTTGTGGTGCCACCTTTGGTTGACACCTTCCAGGACGCCACCAGGATTGTTTGGAAGCACCCTTCCACTTTCCCACCGGAGCTCCTGATTGGGCACCCCGGCCCCCAGAAGGACCTGTGGGGAAGCGGTTTTCGCTTGCTGCCCTCCCTGCACCACCAGTTGGCTGTCCAGACTCCACAGATTTCCCACAGGAGCCCCTGATCGAGCATTTCCGCCCAGAAGGACCTACTGGGCAGTGGCTTTCGGTTGCCACCTTCCCCACACCACCAGTCGGCTACCCAGACTTCACAGGTACAGTGTCTTCTCCCAGGACTCCAGTGGCTCCAGGATTGACCGCTTCCACACGGAGGAAACCACCATTGGCTGACTGTTCCATGACACAGATTCCTGTTGGCTGCACCTGCAACCCAGTGCCGTGAGCAAGCTTTGGGCACCCGGGCTGACGCTTTACACTTGCAGCTTCTGGCGCATGTCTACAGAGCCCTCACCAGCTCCCTCAGAAGCTGAATTTTCTCCTACCCGCCCACCCCGCCCGCGACACAACCACTTTTTCCTGGAATTCTCACGCCTCTTCCTTCCCTGCGATTGATTCTCTTCCTACTGAAAACCCTTCTTCCTTAAAGGCACTTACTCCCTCAAATCTTTGTCTGGCATTGCACAGCTTTGCATTCTGCTCGCCAACTCCCCTCCCTTATTCTAGCACCCAGACCAACCTACCAGTCTCAAATATGAAGTCCCTATTATTGAACCTTGTGGCTGCCTCTCTTGCAGGCACCTTCCTAGCATTTGATTTCTATGCCTCAATTCTTGCTTCTGACCAAGCCGACCTCATTCAATTTAGTATAACCTCCAAACACCTCTATTCCATTACTCCCACATGTAGATGTGAATGCACCCTGCTCAGTCCCCTCACGTTTGTTTTTCTCCCCAACCAAGAATGTTGCCTACTTAGCTTTTTCCTTTACTCCCTCTCTCTAGTCCATTTCTAGGCACCCAGTACTCCTATCACCTACTTTTTTCCCCTGCTCCTAATGGGTAGTGATATTGAAACAAACCCTGGCCCCGTCAATACCCTGGTTACGGCAACCTCTGGCATCTGAGCCAGTGCTCCTGGACTAAAACTTGCACATATGAACGTCTGCAGTCTCCCAGCCAAATTCCCTGAACTTGAAGCATGGGTTTCTCTTCACAGACCACATGTACTGTGCCTCATGAGACCTGGCTGATGCCCCAGCACACTGACGCCATGTGTCTACTAGCTGGCTACACCCTCCTACGCAGAGATAGACTTGACAAAAAAAAAAAGGGTGGTGGTGCAGCCATCGTTGTCAGGAACCCCCTCACTGCCTCCACCGCCCTCTGTGCCAGAAATGACTCTCCCAGCGACTGGTTCATTGCGGAAATCACTATGGGCTTCTCAAAGAAGCTTTACCTGGGTTGCTGTTACAACCCCCCCAAACAGCGGTGCAGCTGCCTCCAGAGCCTGCTATCTGGTTTAGGCTCTCTCTCCCCCCCCCACAAGGGAAACTATTCTCTTTGGGGATTTCTTTTTTTTTTTTTTTTAAACTCTTTATTAATTTTTGAAATACATATATGATAGGAACATACATTAAGCTAATAACATATACAACCCATACAGGTCAGAACATAAATACTATTATGTCATTATATAAAAAAAGTCTGCTTAAATGAAATCTATATTATTCCATATTGTGGCGAGAAATTACATTTAAAGGGATTATATCTTGGAAATATTGTCTCATGACTAGTCAAAATTTATAAGTTTGCTGCTCTTTCCCATTTCAGGTTCATCTAATGGGACAAAGTCCTGTCTATAGTTCATTATATAAAGGACCCATCTGCACCACAGCAATTCAAACTTGTCTTTTGTGTGGCGGGTTAAGGCTGTTAGGCGTTCTGTCTGGTAGATTTCAATCATGAGGTCCGCCACTCCTCTATAGTTGGTACGACTGCTGAAAGCCATTTGCGCATATGGCCTTCTTGGTCGTGAGCAGACAGATTCCTAACAGTTTCCTAGAGGAGGAGTCCTGACACTCCAGTGAAGCCAAGAAAAAAGGAACATCTCTCTTTGGGGATTTCAATCTAAATTGTCTGGGCCCCCAAGAATCTGACTTTTTTCCCCCACATACTTTTTATTGAAAATTTAAGAACTACATCAATACAACAATAAATATGTCATCAATCGAATTACAACTGATAGAACGTTAAAAATAGGAAAGCATTTAATAAAACAAAAGAACTGGATTTTAACCACCTCAAGCTACTCAACCTGGAGTAAATCCTCACCCTCCCTAACCGACTAAACCATCGGTCCTCTAGGGACTCCCTAATCGACTGGGAGATAACCAGCTGTGGGAACCACATCCTCCACGATGGTACTCTATTGGATTCGTTAAGTGACCACTCCCCACATAAGCCATCTGGTCATCAAGGTCCCCCAAAAAAAAAAATCTGTCTTTCCGTAATTTCGACCACCCTGACACTTCTGCATTGCTAGAAGATGCTAAGTACTTAAACTGGCAGGGCCTCTATTCTTTCTCTGACATAACCACTGCTATCACCCACTTTACTAGTATTCTCCTGAACCTACAGAACTGTCACTTCCCAGTAACTACTAGGAGAGTTTGGGGAAGGGGTACTCTCTGGATCACCAAGGAACTCCTTTCTCTCATGAAAGAGAGGGACTGTAAGTGGATTGCCCATAAACTGACCCCCTCTCCCGTTATTTGGAATGAATATTGGCACCTATGTCATCACTGCAAACACCTGACCCATACCCTCAAGCGGGACTACTACACCCACCTGCAGAGGGAGAGCTTAGATAATCCCAAAATTCTGGGGCTCTATCAACTCCCTTCTCACCCCTCACACCAACAGCCCCAGTGTACAACTAAGCTCCCTGTCTGGCCTCCTAACCGACATTACCGAGGTTGCCAGCGCCCTTAACCTTAAATTCTCTGACCTGTCTACCCTCTTCAGCAAACTCCCAAATAGCAATCCCTCCAACACACAGTCTTACACCTCTGCCCATCCTCCCCACCCCGCCACCAGTCAGTCCTCTCACTAAGGGCCTTCCCCCATGGTCTCTGCCTCCACACCTGCTGCAACCACCCCTCGCTTTCCTTTCTATTCCAAGGTCATCTACCCCAAGGACACTCTCAAACTCTTCAGGAGCCTGCCCAACCGGGGATGCCCAGGAATAGAATGCTTTTCCCCTGTGTTATTCAAAATTGTGTCCCCAGCAATCGCCAAACCCCACACCTTTGTTTTCAGTTTTGCCCTGACAACCTCCACCATGCCTCTCGCATGGAAAACCGCCAAGGTAATTCCCATCTTCAAAACTGGTGATCCCCTCTCATCTGACAACTACCGGACAATATCCATTCTCTCCCATCTAAGTAAACTACTTGAAAAAGTGGTACATTGACAGTTATCTGAGTACCTCACCAAACGTGGTATTTTATGCAGCCAGCAACACAGCTTCTGCAGGCACCATAGCACAGCTACTGCCCCAGGCCTATTCACCAGCCATGTGTATACCAGTATGGATCAGGGGGTGTGTCACCGGTGCCGTAGTAGTCTATCTGTCAGAGGCATTTGATCTGGTAAATCATACTCTCCTCCTCTCCAGACGTAACCAGGTTGGCTTCTCCAAAGAAACCACACACTGGTTTCTGAGTTACCTTACCGACCATTCTCAATTTGTATGCATTGGCCCAGCCACACCTTCCGCCCTATCTGTCACCACCGGAGTTCCCCAGGGCTCCATACTGGGCCCTCTGCTCTTCACCATTTTTGTCAATTTCCTCACCTCAGATTGTCTCTCCTGCTAATCCCGCCTCTATGCAGACAACTTGGTCATCTACCTTAGGGACAGATCCCTTCCTCACTTACCTGTCCTCACCCAGAACTATAGCGCCACCCACAACCTTTTTAATTCACAGATAACTTGATGCTGGTTATCGCCGAAAAAAAAACAAGGCCATGCTGTTTGGGTCAAAACCTTACCTTGCCAGATCACTCAAATACAATTCCCTCCTGATTCACCCACCCAGCAGCCCTGCCCTGGGAATCGTCCACTCCTTCAAATATCTGCGGGTCACACTGGGCCCTACCCTCTCCTTCACTGACCATGCTAACTCGGTAGTTCGTAGGATAAATCAAAAACTCTGTGCGGCATACCGCATCAAGCCCTTCCTGACTGCAGAAGCTCACCTGTCTATAGCTAGAGGAAACCTTCTCCCCATACTGGACTACTGTTCCCCAGTCTACACTAGTATCTCCCCCGCCCTTTGGTCAAGACTTATGACCGTATACAACAGTGCTTGCCACTTTGTCCTGTCTGCCACTTACTCCACCCATCACTACGACCTGTACCGCTCCCTAAACTGGCACTCCTTGCAAGGTCACTTTGACTTTACACTCTGCTACCTCACCGATACTTGCATCCGAAGTGGTCCTGCCCCCCCCACCGTTCGTTGCCTTCAGGCCCCATTCTATGCCAAGAAATCTCCGTTCCTCCCTTGTCCCTCCCATGGAGACTCCGTAAACTGCCACTACCATGGGTGGAAAAGCACCATCGGCTGCGGCTTCCCTACTATGAAACGGACAGCCTGCCTCCCTCAGATCAACCAGCAAACATCACACCTCTAAACGTGTCTGTAAATCCTGGCTCCTCACTAGGGACACCTGCACCTGTTTGCTCAAGTAAAACCTATCCCCCTAGCTCTCCTTAGACCGGATCACTAACCTCCTTTCCTGACTTTGTTTGGACATCAGGTAGCCAGGTCATAGACTTGATGGGGGGAGGTAAACGTAATAACTTCTTTGCCCAATGTTGCCTGTACTTGTATATGTTTCTGTTACCACAGGCTGCTTGTCAGTGACTTGCATTTGTTTGTAACTGATTTATACTTCTATCACTGTCTGAAACCCTATTGCATTGCATGTTACTTGTTGCCATTTTGTTGCTGTTTACATGTTGGTCACTCTGCCATTTGTATTCTGCTTGTGCCACTTGACCCAGGAGTGCTGATTTGTACATACTATACACTGACGTGATTGCCTGTGCCTATTGCAGTGTATGTTGCTGTTGCCAATTGTTGTCTCATACATTGTCATTTGTAATTTCTTTCTGCTCGTGCCTTTTAGGCCTGGGTCGTGCCTGTAACGGTCCTTTGTATCAGAGCACTCTACCTGGTTAACAAAGTCATAAATAAAATAAATACTTCCTCAGCGGTGCCCAAGAAGTCCGACTGTCTTTATAGGGCTCCCACACAGGGATGAACTCTTTTTGGGGGAACAGTCCCTGGCAGACTCAATGGTGATCACAGCTGCCTATGACAGGTCCAAATGGCCTAGGCACCTGAGCACCCAACCTCCCAATAGGGAATCAAAGCAACTGGACCAGCTTAGCAAAAAGATGTATGCCTCTGCCACTTGCACTGTTCGTTCCCTACATTTTCTAACTCATATGGTTCAATATCAGAATGCTCTCTGGGAGCAGGGCATCGAGCCTGCCCAGACCCTGCCTAATGTTCCCCAGAAGGTGGAGCTGCTGAACCTTTCAAAGTCCTGGTCGGATGTTGGCACCCACGTCCTTCTTATGACTGCTGACACTGCCACCAGGGCTGCGGCTACAGGTGTCTGCATAAGACAACATTCCTGGCTCCAGGTCTCTGGTTTCTTCCCAGATGTCTAGGCAGGCATTATGGTCGCCTCCTTCAAAGGCCTGGTCTTTTTCGGAGACGAATCTGAGAAACTCATTACTCATCTTCAGGACTCTGGAAAGGCTATCTGGTCGGTGCACACCATGTACTGGTCTAAGTAAAAGCAATTCAGGCATCAGTCCTTTCGCCGCTTCTCTGGACAACAGCAGCAAGACGCCTTCAAATGAAAGGCCACCTCTCAGACCCCAGGGGGAGCAGCTTCTAGAGCCCCCATGTCCTCCCAGGTTGCTCTGCCTACTCCAAGCGCCTCTGCCTGACTCACCTCACCCAGCCAAATCCTTGGGGGAGGCAGTGGGGGGTCGTTTCTTCTCTGTTTAGAGGGATGGAGCAGGATAACGTCAGATCGTTGGGTTCTGCCATTGATCGAGAAGGGACATGCTCTAGAATTCCTAGAGCTGCCACCGGATAATCCTCCCCTGCTCTCCCATCACACACTGCCCTCATCCAGGAGGAAATTCAGGTGCTTCTATGCAAATGAGCCATAGAAACAGTTCCAGCAGTCCAAAGAGGGAAGGACTTCTATTCTGCTTTTTCTTGGTTCCCAAGAAAACCGGGGATCTGCACCCCATCTTGGATCTCCGCAATCTGAACAAATACATGGAAGACAAACAATTCAGGATTTTCACTCTTCCAGGCCTGATTCCCGTTCTCCATCAAGGGGACTTGGTTTGCTCTCTGGACATGCAGGACGCATACCTCCACATCCTGATCTCCCAGCCCCACAGAAGGTTTCTGCAGATCTTATTTCGAGATACAGGTCTTGCAGCAGGTTACACCATTAGGACTGAAGCTGTCAGGCGCCAGGACCCCACCGAAACTTTCTAGCTAGCAGTCTTGAGCGGGGACCGCCTCCGACGTCGGTCCTGCCCCTGACGTCAGGCGTAGTACATAAGGAAGCAGTCCCCCCACAATCCCCAGTTCTTTTCCCGCCGTCGACATCGCAAGCATCGGCCTCTCTGTCTCTTTCTAGCGTGCAACGATTTAGAACTACGACGTTCTCTCTTCTTATACAAATTTGGAATTCATCTGATGTCCTCTCCAAACACCTCTCTGGAAGGTCACCCATGGAAGTGTGCCTGCGGCAAACAGATCCCCTTCAAGGATCCTCACTCTGCCTGTGTGCGTTGTCTAGGCCCGGAACACGACACCAAGGCCTGCTCCTTCTGCCAGGGCTTCAACAGTCGCACCAGGATCCACTGCCAGAAGGCCCTTCAAGCATTTTTCTTGGAGGAGAGACTAAAGACCATGGATAGGGAACCTTCCTCCAGGGGGGAGTCGTCAGGGAAGACCCACAAACACCGGGAGAAGGAAAGATCCAGTTCCCCTGCGAGGGCCTCGGACTCCTAAAGCCCCGGCTCGCAGTCGGACCGCTCTCCCTCCAGGGCTCAATCTCAGCCTCCCCCCGTTCAGGTCAGATCCTCCAGCGGCTCCTCCTCTCTGCAGCCTCTCAAGACTTCTAGGCCGTCAGCTGCATCCACTCCTTCTAAGGCCTCGTCTGAGTCTGGGGAGCGCCACAAATCTTCCTCCCGCTGTCGGGACTCAGACTCCAGGTCGGTGTCCCAGCCTCCGCATGGGTTGGACCCGGTCCCCCGTAAGACTAAGGAGCTGACGTCCCTAAAACGGACGCCAGACCGGCGTCGTAAGCATCACGGCACTCCAGGGCCGGCGACAGACACCCGTCGTCCCAGCCAGGGGACTGACGTCGGCTACCCCAGAGGAGGACTGCTCCACCGTCGCCGGCTGGCGTCGGTCAGAAGGAATTATAGGAGGAGGATACCACTCAGCCAGAGGACCAGGCGGGCGACACGGAGTCGTCTGACTTCCAGGAACACTTCGGTCGGGAGACCCCTGGGGACCCGACGCCCAACCTTGGCGACAGGCCACCGGCGCCCGGCCCGTCGTCGGGATTGAATTTGGCAGAGGTAAAGGAGCTCTTTACCTTCTGGTGGGACACTATCAGGAAGGATGTGGTCACCATGCACCGTCCTCCTACTCCGGTTCCACCTCCACCCACTCCTTCACCGCCTATGCCCCCCTCCACCCAAGGGGCCGGTAGGACGGTCACCAACCCCCAAGGAGCCAACACCTCCTCCTAGGGGCAGATTATCAGATAGAAGACCTCCCTCAAGATCCACTTCAGGGTCACCTAGCCCTAAGAGACCCAGACAACGGCGGTATACCACGTCTGCGGAGGATTCAAGATCTGACACCTCAGGGTGCTCCAGATCTCCTTCTCCCATCAGCATTCCCTCCCCAGACCCACACGACCTACCCAGGTCTCCTCCGGATGATCCCTCCTTTGCGGAGATCATGAGGCACATTCAGGAGAATATGGGTTGGGATGCTGAAGAGCTTGACCCTGAGAGACAGCGCCTTGCCCGCTACCTTCGGCAGAAAGACCCAAAGCCTGTGGTAGTGCCACTCTTGGTGGACACCTTTGCGGACGTCACCAAGGCTGCATGGAAGCGCCCGCATTTGACTCCGGCAGTGCTGAAGAAGGCTGACTGCCTATACAAGGCCCCAAGGGAGGACCAGTATCTGGTGAACCATCCTCTGGCCGATTCCCTGGTCATCACTGCCTCGCATGACCGGTCTCAGAGACCTCAGCACTTGAGCACACAGCCACCGGACCCGGAATCCAAGCAATTGGATGTCCTGGGTAGGCACACATACGCAGCTGTGACTTGTGCCATCAGGTCTTTGAATTACCTCACCCACATGGTCCAGTTCCAGAATGCGCTGTGGGAACAGGGACAAGACCTGGTTGAGAAGATGCCCGACGGTGGTCAAAAGGAGGAGCTCTTAACCCTCCTCCATATGGGTTAGGATGTGGGGACCCAGGTGCTCAGAGCCGCATATGACTCTGCGGCCAGAGCTGCAGCCTCAGGCGTGTCTCCCCGGAGACACTTTTGGCTCCATGTCTCCAGTTTTACCCCGGACGTCCAGAAGAACATTCTAGACGTCCCTTACAATGGTGAAGTCCTGTTTGGTGAAGCCTCTGAGAGGGTGATCACCAAACTTCAGGACGCTGGGAAGGCAGTTAGATCTGTCCAGGCCATGTACAGATCTCGACCTAGTTCCTTTCGTAGGAACCAGAGTCTCTTTCGTAGCCGGACACAGATGCAGCAACCACGTTCTGGCCAACAGCAGAGGGGCTCTTTTACCCGGAAAGCCCAGGCAAAGTCCTCCCCAGGCAGAGGCAAATGAGCCGCAAAGTTGGCCCAACCTGTGGGATCAAACACTGCCACAGCATGACTCCTTCCCGGCCCTGCCCCTCTTCAAGATCAACGGGAAATGAAGGTCGGGGGTCACATTACACGTCATCTGCCAGGGTGGCTGTCGATCACCACCGACAGTTCCTTTTCCAAGGAAACCATTACCAGTTCCGAACTCTGCCATTCGGCCTGTCCTCGACTCCTCGGGTCTTTACAAAGTGCTTCACGGTGGTGGCAGTGGCCTTAAGGAGGAAGGGTCACTATGTCTTCCCCTACCTGGTTGATTGGCTTCTCACAGCCCCCACCAGGGAACAGCTGTTAAGCACAATGGAAGACACCTTTTCTCTGTTCCGTAACCTGGGGAACACTGTAAACCTCCCGAAGTCCTCCCCTTGGTCCAGCCAACAGCTCTGGTTCATCAGGGCAGCCCTGGACCCCGTCCAAGGCATGGCCTTACTGCCCCCAGACAGGACAGAACGCCTCCAAGCTCGGGCAATATCCTCGTCTCACCTGGTTCCAGCCAGGGTCATCCTCAGACCCATGGCGACAGCCATCACAACTGTTCTGTTTGCATAGCTGCACATAAGGGTAACCCAGTGGACCTTGTGCGTTTAATGGGATCAGCACGTGGACAGCTTGGACCAGCCTGTGAGAGTCTCAGAGCCAGTACGGCAGACTGTCCAGTGGTGGCTAAATTCCCCCTACATTTCCAGAGGAATACCTTTCCGAAGGGCGCCTCCTTTCCAGTCTCTTGACTATGGATGGTTCCTGCCAGGGCTGGGGAGCACACCTTGCAGGCCACGAGACCCAAGGAACATGGTCTGGTCTGGAGAAATCCCTCCATATCAGTGTGTGGGAGATGAGGGCGATCCTCTATGCCCTGCAGGCTTTTCAGACTGATCTAGTTCCGGGCCACTTTCTAATCCAGATGGACAACATGTTGGTGGTCTTTTACATAAACAAGCGGGGGGAACTCATTCATATCCCCTCTGCAGGGAAGCCATGAGGGTCTGGTACCGGGCCATCGAGCACCAACTGGAGCTCTCTGCCATGCATGTTCCAGGTGTCCAAAACGCCTTGGCCAGCAGTCTAAGCCGGTCTCGGTCCAAGGCTAACGGAATTGGAGCTTTTGGAGTCGGTGCCGGGAAGATCTTTTTGCAAGATGGAGGCATCCCGAGTTGGACCTCTTCGCATCCCCACTCAATGCCAAACTGACCAGTTTGTGCTTGCTAGATCCAGAGTCTGGTGTTTTCTGGTGAGAGGCGTTGTCCCTTTGCTGGACAGGGAGATTCCTATACGCGCTCCCTCCGTTTCCGCTACTCCAGAGAGTTCTTCTCAAATTGCAGTCAGAGGGAACCGACATGATCCTGATTGCTCCCTACTGGCCCCGACAGATTTGGTTCCCTGTGTTACGACAACTGGCAGTGGAACCCCTGCTTCCTCTGTCCCTGAGCTCACACTTGCTCTCCCAGGACAGAGGGACACACTATCCATCCGGACCTCAAGTCGTTGCACCTGCATGCACGGCTGCTGCAGATTTAGCTTTTTCCTGGTTTGGGGTTTCTCTTAGAGTGGCGGATGTCCTAGTAACCACCAAGATACCCCTCTACTAGGGCCACCTTTGCTATGAAGTGGAAGCAGTTTTGCATCTGGGCCTCTGCTCGCCACCTTGATCGCTTTACCTGTCCTGCAAACTCTGTTCTTGAGTACCTCCTTTCTCTGTCGGACTCTGGTCCAAGCTGTTCCTCTATTTAAGTGCATTTATCCACTGTTTCTGCATATCATGCACCAGTACAGGACAAGGCTTTCTCCCAATTGGTTTTACCCTGCACCTTCTTGCAAGATATTCTACACTTGAAACCTTCCATTCGGGATCCTGTCCCTCCATGGGATCTTTTGTTTATTTTGGAGAAACTTACTTTGCCTCCCTTTGAGCCAGTCGAGAGCTGCGCTTTCTGCCCTGGAAAGCATCGTTTTTACTTGCTATTACTTCTGCTTGGAGGATTTCTGAGTGTAAGAGGTCTGAACCTCACTTTCAGGTTCTTGGCAATATTGGGAATGCAAATAATCACAAACAGGTTGCATTCGAGTAATAAACAAGTTTATTACGACAAAAGGAATAAATCACAGTTGCCCTAAGCAGTTCTTACCAATACGAACCGGGAGCCAGTGCTAAGCGTTCCCTACACCTCGAGGTTTCTCTGTAGTCTCTTGGGATCTCTCGGGTCTCCGAGGTGTAAAGCCTGTGCATAACATTATACCTATGATAATTACTATGGTTACTAAAAGATAGAAACATTTCTATTTACAGAGATGAGCCCTATTGGCTAAATTAGAGGTGGCTCCACGGTCCAAGATAACATTAAATAATTCTGTAAAGTCATCAGTCTTAGAACAAAGACGTTCTTATACAGAGTCTTGCATAACAAGGTGAAGTGGTGCACATCACCAAAGATGGCAGTGTTGCCTTACATATTACAATTACTTTAAGGCCAGGTGTCTTGGCATCTGACAAGTAAGAAATAGACAGAAAATATATGGTATAATGTGTGTGCATTAGCAAGCAAAGTGGGTTACAATAATATGCATTCATATCCTGACATCTATTCTTATACGGTAGATGCCCTTAGCCCTATGTATTAGTATAGCCTATGCCTAAACATTAGCTGTCTACGGTGTACCCCTGAGGGTATCAGTTAGGGTGCAGGGACCTCGTGTAACAGTTCCCCCCCCCCCCGTTGCCTTGAAGGGCAACACAGGGAATGGACAGGAGCAGTGGACTTTTACAAGCCTGACGTGCGAGCCTTGTAAAGGAACTCAAGCTGCTCACGGTGTTGGCGCAGTGTACGTCGTAGGCAGCAAAGCATAATAATCAAAGTGAATATTAAAAATGCTTATATTATAACAAAACCTTTAAAAGTGATTTCTAACCAGGTGTTAGTCAATGCATTATTCATATCTCCATCGTTGATCAGGTCAAGAACAGCTTCATTGGCTTTGGTTATATTATTGCTGATGTGGATGAGGTGTGTCCTTTCTATCTAAAAGGGATTTCAGTGTAAGTGGATTTATGTGTACGTTAAAGTATGGCAGGTATTCTGAGAGTGTGAGTAAATAATCTGGGTTACCATCAATAATGTCTGCATCCATAAGGGGAACGGGGGTTATTACGGTATGTCCAATAACAGTTTTCTGATGGGGAACAAAACAAAAGTTGGGGTAATCAATTGAACAAGTAACAGAACCATATGTATAAGACTTAACATTGGTTACTATACAGTACTCTCCGTCAGAGTTATACTGTGAGCACGTACAGTAGGTAGTCTCCATTTTGCAACTGGACAGGGCATGTGTAGGTGCGTCTTCGAAATCCGTGTTGACAGGCGATGAGCTTCCTCACGATAGGACTGGTAAAACTGATCTGGTAACGGCGTTGATTCAAAAGAGTTGGTGCCATTCTCAGTGATGTCGTCATCCATGGTGAAAGTCCAATCAATGCTGTCTGGAGAGTAGCCACAAACAGGGCGTATAACATCAAACACATCACATCGGCACAAGTAGATATATTGCTTTTTCGCACAGCAGTCCGTGTGGTTTTGCCACCCAGGCATCCAAGAAGGAGTGGTAGACCAGTAGAGGTGGTAGATCCAGGCGTTCTCTGTAGATGTCCTCATCCAAATGCCCAATCGAATGTGCCAGTGCAAGTTTGTCGAATAAAGCTGTAGTGGGATCAAAACGTGGTAAGGAGACAGTAAAGGAGACAAACATGGTATCTGTTATGGAACATTTCTTAGTAGAAAAACAAGGACCAGTATTTGGATGTCTGGTCACAAACCCCAAATTTCTCGCTGTGGAGAGAGGAATAGACAAAGTCTTTTGCATACATAAGGAAACACAAGTTGAAAGTTTACATTTAGGACAATACCATTTAGAGATGCGTCTGTCATGTATTATGTCAGGGATTCTTCCAGTTTCTAAATCACGGAAGAGGTTGTTGATGGTAGTGAGAATGTATGAACCATATGCAGAACAAAGTATTTCCCTACCAATGTATTGTTTTTCAGCTTCTCTATTGTTCTGTTGCATGAGTGCGTTAATCTTATCTTTTGAATCAGTGAAGGCTTTGGCAATGTCGTGCATGTTGTATACAGTGTATCTTTCTTCCTGACTAAGGCCATCCACACCATGCAGTAATGGTAGTAAAACATTATTAACCAAACCAGTGGAGAACTTGGCAGAATGACTCTTGATAGCAGCAATGTCTGCTTTGTTCCAAATGGACATAGCAGTACCAAAAAGACCTGTGACAGTACCTGTAGCACCTGTAACATCAGAACTGTCGACTTCACGTTTACTACGTTTATGATTAAGAGTACCAGGAGGGGTTTTCCTACTAAAATTACCTCTATGTTCAGTAGAATAAACACCAGTAAAGGGATCCTTAGTACGAATTTGAAATGCAGCTAAACTATCAAGTAACAATGTACTATGGAATGCGGATGTATTGGTATTGTGACACATACCAAATTCTTTCATATTCCAGTAAGTAAGGTTAAACAAAACAGGTATATGCATAAACTGTAAATTATTAATCAAAGAACCTGGGAGGGCAGTGGCTATGAGACCACTACGGGGACCAGGGTTATGTTTTGGACATTCCAAAAGCTGTTTTTCAGTGGGAGGCAAAACAGAGAGATACATGGCTGCAGAGGCCATGTGGTGTACAGCACAGAATCTTCGGGCAGAATCTTGGGAGAGAGAGTTACAATAGGAGGGATCAATCAGAGCAGTAATGTTGTACAAACCAGAGTGCCGTAATGCAGTTTGTAACAAGGACAGTGAACCATTTGGGGATAATTTAGCGTTGGGCCAACCCTGAAAAGTTCCCTTGGAGAGTTTGGCTACAGGGAGAATTTGTCCTTGTGATGTGGTTTGCCACTCAATTTGAAGGGTAGATTTGTCAGGAGCAACGACCGAGGCAGTGAGGTATGCATCGGAACCTTCCTGGACAGTAATCATGGTATCTGGTATTTTGATGGAAACTCCCTCTGTAGGAGGTGCTGGAGGATCCAGGTGTCGAAGGAGGTCCGGTACCGTGCCTTGGGCAAAAGGGATCACTCCTGCAAGGAGGAGAGATAGGAACAAGATAGCCATCTTGTCAATGTATCTGAAAAGGAAGATCAAAGATTAGTACGTTAGTACCATTCTGCCCAGTGGGGTTAGGAAAAATAAGTTTAAGTTCCTTTGTACAGTTTCAACTGGTTTGCGTGTAACCATTTGTCAGTCAATTTATTGTTGTGGAGGAGTCTAACTTGATAGACTGCCGGACTGAGCTTGTTGACAGTGGGGTAAGGGCCTTCCCACTTGCTGGAGAAGGAGTGGGTGGGATGTGCAAATCGAAGTACCATTACCTGATCTCCAACCTGCCAATCCACTTCTTGTGCATGTTTGTCAGATTGTATTTTGGACTGTTGCTGGGCTTTGCCCATGCAGTTTGCAGCATACAAGTGTGTGTGTATGAGGTCTTTTCTGAGCTTTTCCACATACTGATCCACAGACACGCGGTCTGCAGTGGGGGTGCGTAGGTCAAAGAGCAAGTGTTCAGGCAATCTCATTTGTCTTCCAGTCATCACCTCGAAGAGTGTAAGCTGGGTGGTGGCTGAGGGTGTACCCCTGATTGCCATAAGGAGTAAAGGCAATAGGGAATCCCAGGTCTTGGGATTGTCCTCAATGAATTTGGAAAGCATTTGCTTAATCCGTCTGTTGGCTCTTTCTACTTGACCTGAGGATTGAGGGTGATAAGGTATGTGGAACTTTTGCTGAACCCCAAGGAGTTCAAGGGACTCTTTCATCAACTGACCTGTAAAACTGGTTCCTTTGTCGGAGTCTACCTTGAGAGGCAGGCCCCACCTGGAGAAAATCTGCTCTACCAGGATTTTGGCAGTCGTTTTTGCGGTGCATGTCTTAGTGGGGAAAGCCTCAACCCACTTAGAGAATAAGTCGGTTACCACAAGGGCATACTTGTTGTTTCTGCTGGTATTGGTCAGAGGACCAATGAAATCAATTTGGATGGCATGCCAAGGGCCAGTGTGTCTTTGTGGTAAAAATTTGGCATTTCGTTTTGTAGGTATGGGATTGTTTTGTACACAAACAAGACAATTGTCAATGTATTGTTTAACATCTTTGGTAATACCAGGCCACCAGGCGGTGGTCTTGAGACGTCGAAGGGTATTTTCTGTTCCCTGGTGTCCACCAGTAGGAGTGTCATGTACCTGGTGCAAAAATTCAGATCTTAAATGTCTGGGGACTACCCACAATTTGGTGGTAGTGTCCTCTGGTTGGAACCAAATGAGTTTATCGTCAGGGGATAAGTGTAACTTACCTTCGTGCCTGCGAAATGGGTTATGTGTAGGGAGTCCTTCTTCAGTACCTTTGTCAAGGAATCTGAACACTTCTTTGAGTTCAGTGTCCAAATGCTGGGCTGCTGAGAGGTCCGGGGGGGAAAAGATACAGATTTCTTTTTGAGAGCTGCAACATGTACAGCTGCATTGGCTTCTGGATGATCCATCATCCAGACGTCCCCCCCTCGAGCCCCTTCCTTAGCGAGGGTATCTGCTGTGTCATTGAATGCATGATAGGGATCATGTAGAGAGTGAGCTTTAACCTTGTGCACATAAAGTTTCTGTGGGTGTTTCTGTGCCAATGCATGTATATGTAGATTACCAATTCCTTGTATTTCGCTGGACTTCCATCAGAGGAGAGAAAGGAGTTCTTCTGCCAGAAAGGAGAAATTCTTTAAGGAGCAACAAACCCAATTAGAGTCTGTAAAATGATGGTATCCTGAGTTCCATGTTGGATAAACTCAAATCATGCAGGCCACTGCTGCCATCTCTGCATCTGCGATGAAGCTACACTACAAGCGTTTAGATATCCTGACAGTGTTCCCATAAGGATACCACCAAAATACCTATCCCTGCAATCTGTTCTCCTGATAGTCGATGCTGAACCATCAGTGAAAACATGGCACAAAGATGCATTTTCCAGTATCTCAGGTGTGGCAGGAGGAATGGACCCGGATCTGGGAGGTCAGGTGACTGCAGTGTACAGTCATGGGTTCCCCTGAAAAGGAGACCATGAGCTAGCAGAGATGGAACTTTGGTCTGGTGGACCTGGATATCCCTATCCTGGAGGAGAAGGACCAATGTGTCAGCCTGGTGTGAGACTGACCCATCCTTCACTCTATCTGAGAGCAGAAAGGTAGTGGGCATATGATTAGTGTTGAGAATCAGTGGTGAGTACCCAATGATATACAGGAAGTGCTTGACAGCTCAGTAGGTGGCCAGAAGGTTCCTTTCACAAAGGCCGTACTTCTGTTCCACTGGGGTCAAGAGCTGCGATGCATATGCAATAGGTCTCAAGGTGCCATGCACCTTCTGGGCCAGCACTGCTGACATGGCGATGTCAGAGGTGGGGCACTCTAGATGGAATGGTAGTGCTGGGTTGGGGTTTACCAGTGCTGGGGCGGAGGCCAAAGCCTGCTTCAGTGACGTCACAGCCTGGGTATGGACAGGGCCCCAATTCCATGGAACGTCCTTTTTGAGTAGATCATACAGAGGAGCGGCTTTCTGAGCAAAATCACAAATAAAATCTCTCGAATAGTTTACCATACCTAGAAACCTTCGAAGAGTTGCCACACTGGTGGGTAATGGCAAGTATTGTAATCCCTGTATCTTTTTCCAAGTAGGGCTCCGGCCTTGATCAGTTATTTTCAATCCTAGAAAGAGGACTTCTTTCTGACATAATTGTGCTTTTGCTGGTTGCACTTCAGACCTGCTCTCTGAATGAGAGTCAGTAGTTAGATCCAAGAGATCCTGATGTTGTTCCTGTGTGGCAGTAGCCAACTACAGGTCATCTACTGCTAGTAAGAGACATTGGGGGCTGAGAAACTCTGTGGGCATCCATCATGTGGAGATGGAAGAGGGATGGGCTATTGTGGAATCCTGTGGCAAGCAAGTCCACGTGTACTGTCGCTCTTCAAAGGTGAAGGCAAACTTATATTGACTCTTCAGGGCCAATGGTAATGACCAAAAACCATTGGAGATGTCCAGGGCACTGAACCATTTCTGATCTGGTGTTAAAAGTCGAAGCACATCTGGTGCCGACGCCACAGTTGGGGAACAACTGGGAGTAACCTGATTCAGTTTCCTGTAGTCAATAGTAAGTCTCCAGGCGCCTGTGGGTTTCTTCACGGGCCAGACAGGAGAGTTGGCAGTAGAAACACAGGTTCTGATTACTCCTTGTTTAAGGAGTGACTTGATAGTTTCTCGGAGAGAGGGTAAGGCTTCAGTGGGAAATGGGTATTGCCTTTGTCTCTCATGTGCTGGGTCTGGCACCTCGATAACAGTATGCATTCTGCCACAGTCATGTTTAACTGCAAACGCGTCCAAATGTCGTTGCAGAATAGGTAGGAATTTTGGGAAAAGTTCATGGTTCTTGAACAAATCTATGACTTCATACTCTTTGTTGTTGATAGATATTGTCGCCACAGCATGTGAGTCAGGAATTAAGACAGTATGGTATTGACCCTGGATCTGTATCAGCAGCATGTTAGCTAGATCCACCACACAGCCATGCGGTGCAAGGAAGTCAGTCCCGATGATACTAGGATGATCATGCAGCACCATCAGTTGGAAAGCATGTGAGGCCTTCAAATGGCTTAGCTCTACCGGTAAGGGTAGAGAACGGTATGCAGGTAGCCTAGTTCCATCAACTCCTGACATATTGGTCTTCCGTCCGCTAGACCAAGGAGATGTGTCCGGGTGTTCGTCGTGTAACACAGATACAGTTGCACCTGTATCTAATAAGATAATTAGTTGGCGGCCCCCGACCTTGGCCTCGGTGCAGGGCCTTCCGTTTGTATCCAAGACCAGCTTGTTTACAATGCGGACTGGGGCCTGTAATTGTCAATCCGTAGTGCTGGAGGCATGCAGAGGTTGGGCTTGACTTGCATGGATGACTTCACAGTGTTGCACTGATGCAATATAGGGAGGAGCTTCTGGGTTCAGGCTTGTGTGAGCCTGAGGGTCAGACTTCCTGTGTCTCCATGACCAGTGGTGGCATGGGTCACCGGTTGTACTGCTACAATGGTCTGTGCGAACAGCATCTGCTACGGAGCGCACTTGCCCCAGGAGGTCTCGAAATTTTCGGTTTTCTTCAGCTATCTCCTTGTATGAGGGACCCGATCTTTGTAATGGTTTCCCTCTGCCCTTGTGCCTTTGGTTTTTAGGCCAATTCCGGTTCCCACCCCACTGTTGTTGGTGGCCCTGTTGGGGGTTTTGCTGGGTGTTAGCTGGAGGGGCCGATGGATGTTTAGGCTGCTGTTGCTGGGCCTGCCCTTCCACGGTGTAATGTGTCGTGGTCCCGGAAACAGGTTCCATGGCGGCAACCTTCTTGGAACCGGAACCCAAATCACGGATGTACAATTGATACACCCTCTCGGTTTTCCGAAGAATATCTGCAAACCTATCCGGATTTGGGTATGTGGTTGGCTCTACCTTTTCTCTTACAGCTGGGATCATGTTCCTAAGGAACAAGGTCTTATATTCAATAAGATCTACATCCGCAGCTTCTTGTGCCAGATGCTTCCCTGCTCGGTAGGCCATCCAGAGTCTCTGGTGGTAGGTCGCTGGACTTTCTTTCGCATTTTGCTTCACAGGGTATGCCAGCATTACTCCTACCACACCTGGGCTATGAGCGGAGATGAGCTCAGCTGCGACTTCGTCAAGGGTAGCGTTCCCATCCTGGCGAACTGCTCCGGGGAGTTTGGCCCATAAACCAGGATCGATGGTCTGGCGTAGTATTTGGACCTGATATTCTGTGGTGAGGCTAAGCATCTCGCATTTGGAGCACACCTTTTCTAAATGGCAGCTGAGGTTGTCGGACGGGCTCATCCGACCAATACTGTCAGCAATTTGCTGAACAGAGTAGGCCATTTGTAGGGGATTAGTTGGTGGTCGATCAGGCAGAGGTAGTGCATCTTGTGCACCGTCCAATGCTGCGCGAGCTACAGCACGAACAACACCTTCCTGAGTGCCAGCTTCTTGGAAAATTTGTCGGATCTGACTTTTAATGGCTTTCATACTTCTTTCAGGAAGAGGAACATTACCTAATGCTCTATCAATCATGGTTTCAATCTCTTGCCTGTCTTCCACACTAATAACGGCTACCGGAGGCGCTGTCGGGACCAGGCTTGGGCCTGTTCCCCCCCTATCATGGGCGCCGCCATGATGGCGTTTCCCATGATGAGCGTCACAACGTCGTCGATGTGTGACCTGGGGAGTAGTGGCCGGGGACCCGCCATACTGTGGATGGCTGGGTGGGGAATCTGGGCCATAGTAGGGGTGTGACTGGGTGTTGTACTGTGAGACGTCATCATCAGATAGCTCCCCTTCTGATGATGAGTGAAAGGCAGGGGCTACGCCTCCCACTGCCTTAACGTGGCCAGCCAAAACCTCTCGCTGATGGCACAGTTTATCCATCTTAGCTTTACATTCATCATGATTCACCCTTGCAACATCCATGTCAACCTGATCCTGTTTCTGCTTTTGCAAAACACGGTACGCGGCGCTCAATTTGCGATTGTCCCTATAGGCTATTTCTAAATAATTGCTTACCTGGTTGATCTCGTCCTGAAATTCACCCATTTCATCACTCAATTGTGCATTCGCAGCACTCAACAAATCATTCATTTGCACAACCTGACTCTTATCCTGTCTCAAACTTTCACACTCCTGTTTCAGAGTACACATTTCTTGTTCACCAGCCTGTGCTGAATGATGCAATAGTGAATCCTTTTCGTTACACAGAGATTGGAGTTCTGACTCCAGGTTCTGCTGTATTCGAATACATTCTGTTTCCTGTAAACCCATCTCTTTCTTAAGAGATGCGATCTGCAGATCAAGGGTAAGAAACCTCGCTTCGGAGGCTTCCAAAGCAGCGTGGAAAGCGGCGACCATCAACCCTTTAGCGCAGCGCTTATTGGTTGATTGTCGCATCTCTGCATACTGGGTTGAAATCCCCAGTACAGGGTTTTCGGATTGACTTACGTCCCGCATGAAGTCAGCCCATCCTCCATGGGAGGTAAGGAAGTTAGAGACATCGAGTCTCAGTTCTGCGCAGATATCTGATACTGTGGCCATTGTGTGGGAGGGAACGAAAGTTCAAACTGTGAAAAAGACCGCGTGTTGCGTATCGATCCACAACACGAGTACTTCAAACACAGCTGGGCTACTGTACAAGTTGTAGGCTTGCAATTCAAAGCTGCTGTGGAGTGGGTCGAGACGGCATCGACCACACCCAAAAAGTCAGCCAGACTTTGCGAGTATCTACAAACTGGTAGAAATGATGGGAGAGGTGTTACAGGAGTGTACACCTGCAGTCCCCGTGGGGAAAAGGAAAAGGTATAGCAACAAGTGAAAACTTGCAAACACCAAATATCGCTTCTGCACACGGTCGCTAATTTGTAAGAGGTCTGAACCTCACTTTCAGGTTCTTGGCAATATTGGGAATGCAAATAATCACAAACAGGTTGCATTCGAGTAATAAACAAGTTTATTACTACAAAAGGAATAAATCACAGTTGCCCTAAGCAGTTCTTACCAATACGAACCGGAAGCCAGTGCTAAGCGTTCACTGCACCTCGAGGTTTCTCTGTAGTCTCTTGGGATCTCTTGGGTCTCCGAGGTGTAAAGCCTGTGCATAACATTATATACCTATGATAATTACTATGGTTACTAAAAGATAGAAACATTTCTAGTTGCAGAGATGAGCCCTATTGGCTAAATTAGAGGTGGCTCCACGGTCCAAGATAACATTATATAATTCTGTAAAGTCATCAGTTTTAGAACAAAGACATTCTTATACAGAGTCTTGCATAACAAGGTGAAGTGGTGCACATCACCAAAGGATGGCAGTGTTGCCTTACATATTACAATTACTTCAAGGACAGGTGTCTTGGCATCTGACAAGTAAGAAATAGACAGAAAATATATGGTATAATGTGTGTGCATTAGCAAGCAAAGTGGGTTACAATAATATGCATTCATATCCTGACATCTACTCTTACACGGTAGATGCCCTTAGCCCTATGTATTAGTATAGCCTATGCCTAAACATTAGCTGTCTACGGTGTACCCCTGAGGGTATCAGTTAGGGTGCGGGGACCTCGTGTAACACCGAGCTTCTGACTCTGATGTGTAAAGAGCCTTATTTCGTTTTCCACAAGGACAGGGTGTCCTTGCGGACCAGTTCTAAATTCTTGCCAAAGGTGGTGTTCAAGTTTACCCTTAATCAGGACATCCATCTTCCAGTTTCCTATCCAGAGCATTCTAATCGAGGAGAGGCTCTGCTTCATATTCTGGATGTTCACCGGGTTTTTCGTTACTGTTCGTCTCACACCCAGGATATCAGGAAATTTGATCAGTTCTATATTTTGTTCACCCCAAAGACTCAACGGGTGCTTGTTTCTAAACAAGCTCTGTCCAAGTGGTTGGTTGACTGCATTGTTTACTGTTATGAAAAGCACAACAAGCCTTTTCCGGGATTGGTTGAAGGACACTCTACCAGGGGAGTCGCTGCCTCTTTTGCTTCTTTGCATAATGTATCAGCAGCAGATATCTGTATAACTGCCACCTGTAGTTCGGTCCACACTTTGATTAAGCACTACAGTTTGGACATTGCTTCCAGGTACAGGACAAGCTTTGGCCCAACTGTCCTCCAGGGCTTGCTTTCGTAAGGATTCAGTTAACTGTTTCCTCCTCTCATCTGTCTGGGTTTGTCCTTGTACTGCTTGGGACTCCGTCCGTTCTTGAAGTGAGATAGTCCAGTTAAGTAAGAACTTCCTGTAACTAGATCTTTGAGAGGAGCTGTTGCAGCAAGTGTTGCTTTCCCTCCCTCCTTCCCCCTGGTATCTGCTTCTCCATTCTCGGCTACCTTCTTTTCCTCAGTTTGAGGAACCTCCTTGGTTCTCCTATTTTTACCTGTGCCGTGGTCTCCGGTGGGGGAACTGGGATAGGGCTGGGGGACTGCCTTTTTTTATACCACTGGCCGACATTGGAGGTGGGCCAACGTCAGGGGCGGTCCCCCACTGTAGACTGCTAGAAGTTTTCCGTGGGGCAAGAGCTCCTCTGAGAGCTACTGTTATGGTAAGTTCTTATGTAACTGTACAGTATCATGGAACTGGGACTGCCTTGATCAGGTTCACAGGCGCCATCCTGAGGGACTTTGAAAAAGGCCTAATGACCGGGGTGGTGGTTGTTTGTTTACCTGACCAAGGTATTCAACCTTACAGAGCATGATTTGGCATGCTCTAAATTAAGTGCTGTTGTTTTTTTTTGTTTTTGTTTTCAGAAGCTGCTGTTTCCTGGGTTGGGGATTATTTGTTGAATCATTCACAATTTGTTAATATTGGTTTTGTTAATTCACATGTTTCTTCAGTTCACTGTGGGGTTCCTCAGGGGTCCATTTTGGGCCCCTTTTTGTTTTCTTTATTTGTCAATCAGTTGCCTCAGTTACGTAAGCTATGTGACACTATTCTCTACGCCATTGATTTAATTTTTTTCTCAGGCTAATTCTTTACCAGAGTTATCATTTGCTTTGAAACAAGATTTCGAAGATGTGTGTCACTGGTTTTCTATTAACTCCATGGTGTTAAATTAAAAAAATAAAACGATCAATGCTGTTTTGTATGCCATCTGTGCTTAAAGATAACTCTAGCTTGCCGGCCCAGTGGCGTGAAGGCTGAGGCATCATGTCTTATCTCCTGCCACACCGGCAGCCCATGTTTGCGGTGCAAGCAGGTCACCAGGGGTCAGCCAGGGTGGGAGAGGATCGAGCGTCCAGAAGACCGCTCTTGTCTCACGGGGAGGGAGGGACATGGAGGCTGGTGAATCTCTGACATCTAGCGATAACTGGGTGTCAGAGTTCCTGGGACCTGTATGTTAGGGATAGGGGCAGAGTAGTCAGCTAGTGTGCTGTGGGTAGAAGTGCGCACAGCTCAGCCATTGCTGGCATCAACAATGCTCCGCCTCGGGGGGTGGAGGGATAAAAACCAGGAGGAGAAAAATGTCCTGGGTGCTACTGGATGAATGCCGACCCCCTCAAGCTCCGCTTCCACGAATGTCAGGCACCTCCCAAACTGGATCCATGTTGGTGGGTTGAGGGATCCCCGCCGCCCCATCATGGGGGCTAAGCCATGGAGGATGCAGGAGTTGCACTGCGAGCATGAAACAGGGCTGTGGGGTCGGCGAGATGGAGGGCTGCCCAGGACAGAGGATAAAGAGAGTACCAAAAAAAAGATAACTCTAGTTTAGTGATACAGGATCATTTGGGCACCATGACTGAACAGGTTTATCAATTCAGATATTGGGGGGGTCTTTTGGATCCTGGGTTAACCTTTTCTTTGCAGATCAGTTCTGTTAGTCATATTATTGATCAAAAACTTGGTTTACTTTTTAAATTTAAATCTTATTTTTCTATTGAAACTAGGAAATTAATTGTGTTAAGTTCACTTCTTCCACATTTTGATTGTTTCTAATCTTTATTTCAGTGTAGCTATTAAAGAACTGAATACCTTGACTGCTACGTATAGCAACATTTGTCGATTTGTTTCGTCTGTTCCTGTTCGAACCATTGTTGATCTTTATACCCAGTTAGGTTGGTTGTCTCCCAGATTAAGAATAGAATATTTTTTAGGTTGTATTATTTCTAAATCGTTTTTTTTTTTTTTTTTTTTTTTTTTTTTAAGACTTGGTTTCCATTATCTGATTTGATTTTGGTTCATTCGGTCTTAACCAAACTGAGCTCTACCAATGGAGTATTGCTTAATGTTGTCCCATCTAGACTTCGGGTTGGTTCATGTGCTTTTTCGATAGCAGCCCCTCTATACTGGAATACTTTACCTGTACAGATTCATCAGGTAACCTCGTTCCCTTGTTTCAAGATGAAGTTAAAACAATATTTATTATCATAAACTGTGTGTAAGTGTTCTAGTTAATTATGTTGACTGTTTTTGTCTTGTTCTTGTTTTGTATATGGCCTATCTGGACTTCAGCAAGGTCTTTGACACTGTGCCACATAGAAGACTATTACACAAACTGTGGAATATGGGTGTGGGCAGGACAGTAGTGTGGTGGGTAGGTAACTGGCTGGGTGGCAGGACACAGAGGGTGGTGGTAAATGGCTGTCACTCCACAGAGGGAAGAGTGACCAGTGGGGTACCACAGGGATCAGTGCTGGGACGGCCCTGTTCAACATCTTCATCAGTGACATTACTGGGACCTAGAAGGCAGAATTTCACTGTTGCTGATGACACAAAGCTCTGTAACAGAATAGAACACACCAGAGGGTGTAGACAGAATGAGAAGGGACCTGCAGAAACTTGAAGAATGGTCAGGGGTTTGGCAGTTGAAATTCAATGCAAAGAAGTGCAAGATAATGCATATGGGGCACAAAAACCCTGGCACAATATATCAGTTGGGGGGTGAGGATATAGCACGCACCAAGCAGGAAAGGGATCTTGGGATTATCTCTGATGACCTCAAGGTAGGGAAACAGTGTGACAAGGCAGCAGGTAAAGCAAATAGGATGCTGGGATGCATAGGCAGGGGCATCACCAGCAGGAAAAGGAAGGTCATAATTCCACTATACAAGATATAGTGAGGCCCCACCTGGAGTACAGTGTACAGTTCTGGAGACCTTACCTACGTGAGGACATAGACAGGGTGAGAAGGTTCAGGAGGGCAACAAAGATGGTACATGGATTGCATCACAAGTCCTATGAGGACAGGTTGAAGGAACTGAATATGTACTCCCTGGAGGAGAGGAGGGAGACAGGGGATATGATAGACATACAAGTATCTTACAGGAAGGAACAGGGTGCAGGAATACACTATTTTTAAGCGAAAAAGATGTGCCAGGACTAGAGGGCATGGGATGAAGTTGGAGGGAGGACGATTTAGAGGAAACGTGAGGAAGAATTTCTTCACAGAACGGGTGGTTGACAAGTGGAACACCCTGCCAGAGGAAGTGGTGGGGGCTGAAACAATCACGGAATTTAAGAATGCATGGGATAGGCATAAAGGAATTCTGGAGGTCGGGGTAAGGGGCAACAGACTTCTAGGAAAACATAAACTGAACTTAAAAGCTCAAATGGGCAGACTGGGTGGGCCATAGGCCCTTATCTGCCGACACTGTCTATGTATCTGTGTATCTATGACTTTTTCCGGGTTGGACCTGAAAAAGGGCCATTGGTCCAGTGTCCTAACCTGGTTAACAAACGAATAAAGGGAGGCAGTATAGCGCAGTGGTTTAAGGCTCTGAGCTGCAAATCTGGTGACATCCAGCAGACCAGACCTGGGTTTGAATCCCACAGCTTTCACTTGTACACTGTGTGACCCTGAGCAAGTCCCTTAACTTCCCTGTGCTCCCACCAGGTCGCACCTGTAAAACAACTTTCAGCTTAGTGTGCTACTCCTGGTTAAACAACTAAAAAAAGTAAATATATAAATACTGTGACGTCATTACCTAGTACCCCAATGTAGGTTATGTTGTATAAGTTAGGATTTAGTATACAATGTACTAATACTTTTTTACATGATGTTTAGTTGTGATCTATAAGAGACACTGCATTGCTATAAGTGCCTAACATTAGTCAGAGATAATCACTGGCCAGCAGTACTGAGAATGTTACTGATCATGTTTACATATTTGTGGTCTCACATCTCCACCTGCTGTCGAAGTGCACAGTGCTCGAATCAGCATATTATTATAACGAATCTGCATCTTTGTGACTATGCTGTTGCTCTAATGCAACAGTTATGATACACCAAATGTGCTACACCGAATGTTAAATACAATGTGTTACAGACCCAAATGCCAAGGTTATGTGCCGCTCACCTCACTATCACGGCCAGTCAGTGTTTTGTAGAACGCACTTTGTGCATCCATGAACCCGTTGTCAGAGTGATGGAACTGATGTTATCTAACTATAAGAGCTTGTTGTTATTGCAAGCTAAATGAGAAAACTAATGATTGCACCTGTTGTAGAGAGTTTCAGACTCCTGGTAATGTATGATTTAGACTTAATGTCCTTATGTACATGCTTTCAGGGAATAAACCCTTAGTTCGCAGCAACTGTGTACTGAGTTGGAACTGTCATTCCGTCTGGTTTAGAATCTGCTAGATTACGAAAATCTAACATTGTGCCAGTATAGAGCACTGAGCTTGGAGCAAGTTTTTTTTTTATGCATGACGTTGAGGAAGGTGGAGAATGGCAGCATATTGGGGAACTTGAAATGGGGAGCGTCTTCAAAGGGGCACCATCGAGGGTCTTGCTTAGGGATAACTGTTCATGAAGTAAAAGAGTACAGTGTCATCCATGTGTATATGGATGCTTCAGAAGATGCAGACTGAACGGAGGTTATTGAAAAATTAAAAAGAGGAAAGCCAACCCAGTGGTGTAGTGGGCAGAGGCACTGTTTGCTGCATTACATACTAAATCGGTGACCCGGGTTCAGGAATGGAATGGGTCATTCAGGAGCTGGCTGGGGGATGGAGGAGTGAGCATCCCAAGGACAGCTCTCTTACCCTGGGGAGGAGTTACACATGTCTTGCTTAGTGGCTGCCCCCTAGAGGAATCTGGGTGGCAGCGCAATAGGATGCAAGGGAAACTAATCCCACCTGCAGAATCCTGGGGACATCCCCATGGAGGCAGAGCACACACAGTGCGTCATTGGATGTGCTGTGGGCCCTAGGGGAGAAACGGCAGTAAAAAAAAACCTGACTGTGGTTGGATGACGGCCCGGTCAGTCACAGACCCCACACCAACAACTGATCACCTCTGAACGTCCTGTGGCGGAGGATAGGCTGGAACATGAAGGTTAGTCCCACAGATGCTGGGTGATGGAGCTGGGGGGACAATTCTGAATGGGGGCAGGTTGGATGAAACAGGAGATAAAGTACTAATTGGAGAAGGGGAGAGGGGAAGAAAAAAAAAGATTGGGGCCCAGAATGGAACCCAGTGGGACTCTTGAAAGGGGATCGAGGATGAGGATAGGGCATCGCAAACCTGGACAGACTTATGCTGGTCTGAAATTCAGTAGTTGAATCATCTGACTGCAAGGTCAAACAGTCCTGCTTTTAGCTTATCTAGGAGGATAAGGTGAGCCACGCTGTCAGAGGCCTTTGCTCAGCTGATGAATAATGCAGCTTTCAGGATGGAGTCAGTGACTTGGAGGAGGGAGTATATGGTAGAGTGGGGTTATCAGAAGCCAGACTGGCAACAGGACAGGAAGTAGGAGGCATCAAGGAAGGAAAACTGAGCAAGGACCAACTTCTCCTGCACCTTGGCCAGAGAAGAAAGTATCAAGATGGAATGATACTTTCCTAGGGCTGAGTCTCACATGCACACTCATTTTATGGAGGGATTAAGGGGAGAGCAGGACAGTAAGGATATCTGCAGGAAAAATCCATGAGTAAAAAGATGCGGGATGAGAAAGTGTGTGTGTGTGTGTGTGGGGGGGGGCAAGGGGTCACCGGCGTCAGAGATGGGAATGGAGAAGTTACAATCTAGTGGAGAGAGGAAGGGACAAGGGTAAGAGCACAGGAGGTGAAGTCCTTTAAAGCAGAAGCTGCCTCAGAAGGAATAAAGGTATGAGAATCTCCCATTTTCAGGACTCATATTGCATGACTGGGTTGGGGTGGTGGTGGTAAATAAGGAGTGAATAACCTTCGAGAACTTAATAGGGAAGTTTAGGTGATTCTGAAGGTTAGAAGAGAAGTAATTTGTTTTTACCTCTCTGGTGGTGTTATGGAGGTGTTTGCATCTCAGTCAGTTCTCTGGTATGCCAGAGGCCTTGTGAAGATGCCAGGCAGATTCCTGAGCTTTAAATTTGTCCATAATCTCTGATGAAATTGTAGGAAGGTGGAACCCTTGCATGTGAGACCTTCTAAGAGGGTATGTTTGTCCCAGGTTGTGATAAATAAATAGGGACAGTGAATTCATCTATATCAGTGGTAATAGAAAGTGAGGACTAGTCTATATTGCAAAAATAATTCAGGTGAAGGGACAGGACAAGGGACCTGAATGATCTATCCCTGATGGAATTAGGGTGAGGTTTAGGGGGAAGGGGCAGATCTTTCAGATGCAATAAACTCTTTGGTGGTCATCAAAGGTGTCTGGGAGGATGCCTGGGGCAACAGTGCAGTGGGGGTGAGAGGAGAGGACCAAACCTAGTCTATAAGGGAGTGATCTATGGAATTAAGGTTGATTCATGAAGGCTCTGTGATCGGTGTGAGTTTGTATTGTTTCCCTGATTGCTTTGCACACAGAGTATACAAACACTGCATTGGTTTGTGACCATGTGGCCACTAGGCTAAAGTTTTAGAGGTCTGAGTTCCTCTAATAGTGATCATTTCATGCAATGTAGCAGGGTAGGCACCCAGAACTCCATTAGGCCATACCTTTGGAAAAATATGCCATCCGCGCTGGGACCACACGGAAACTTGCTAACCAGTGGCTGCCCTTGATGACGTGCAGTGTCCGCGTGTATCTTACGTTATCTCTGTATGCCTCCAAAGTCAAAAGAGACTTTATTTCGGTGTTGTAAATGCGGAGATAAAATTTATAAAGAGGACACAGATGGTTTGTGTGTGCTGTTTTGCCCTGTTTCACAGCATCAGGACTTGAAATTTACCAGAGCTTAAACCAGGCTACAAGACTACACCCATACCTCTCAACTGTCCCTGATTTTGCATTACAGATTTCCTCTAGCCCTCTTAATTTGGCATTTTTTGCCACTAAAGAATAGATTTTTTATCAAAAAATCACACCAGACAATAGTTCTACAGTCTGGTTCTCCATTTGAAAACGCTTTTATCACTAACCCATTTAAAACTGTAACAGCTTCATGAACTGTCATTACCCTTTTTTTAAGATGTATTCCTGATTTTTGGCACTGATTTTTGAGGCGCGAAGTATGACGATGCCATAAGAAAGCACTAGAAAATTTTCTTCTGATAAAGACATTGAAAGCCATGGAGAATAACAGGGTTTGAAATCTGCATTTTCTCACCGATAGTCAAAAGGCATCATCGAAGTGTAAGGACTGGGACAAGGAATGTTCTTTAGGGCCCTCCTTGTCATACGGCCATATGCACAAACTCTGAGGAAAAAAAGAAAAGTCTTCTTTGCCAGCGGGGTCCCAGTCGCCATTGAGACAAGGTAGGTTTTCATCAACACCTGCTCCAGCGATGCTGACTACAGCCCCCCCGACCGTCACCGAGACACCAAGATTGGGGCTTGGCTTAAACCCTGTTGTGTACCTACTATGGACCATATGGTGCTATCATCTTCGGGCCAAGGCCTGTTGACATGAGTAGCCCTGGCCCCTTTGCAAGGTGCCACTGACTCTCGAGCTGTGCTGGCATCATTTTCAGAAATGAGTCGGTGCATTCTACCAGACTTATCAATACAGGCAGTTATTCAGCCGCCACTGGTCCATTCTGTGGCTGCCATTGTCGATTGTACTGGTGTCGATGAAGTGGAATATAATCCTGACCCCATAGACTTAGAGGAGGAATATGAGGACTCAGTGGTTTATACCCCGAGAGTTCCTTCTGAGGCTCAGTCTTCCCAAGCCATGATACAGCAAATGCAGTCTGTTATGGGCTTTGCAGTGGAAGAGTAAGATCTTCATTGAGGATATCTGTTTAATCAGGCCACACCTTTGGAACTGTACAGCATCAGTGCTAGGACCACATGGAAAGTTTTACAAGCAGTCTGCTAGGGGCTGCCCACAACAATGTCTTGCATCCATGTCTGTATAAGTGTGGGTGGCCCCATCTCTGTTCTTTTCCTGCTGTTGATCATATTCGTCGGACATGCTATTGGAAACATTGCTTTTTAGCCATTGTTTCCTATGTTTCTGCTGAAGACACCACCACTTGAACAAACACAAATTAGGAACTGGGGCACCCTCTTTCCAAGGAGCGAACAAGACAAAAAGCTGTGAGGACTTTCTGCAGTCCGGTACTTAAGTATGCTGTGCATGGTGAAAGTATGGAACAATGTTTCTCTTGAACTGGCATGCTTTGAACAATGCACTAAGTGCAACATCTTTAGCATAGGAAAAATTGAGACAGCACAAAAAAACTCCAAAAGGGCCATTAACAAATCTAAGTGAAGGTTAGAAGTCAAGTTAGCAACAACCGCTTCAAAGCAGAACAGAAAGCAGTTCTACAGTTATATTAACTCCATGAAGAAATCCGTCTCCGACCTTTCACCTGTCCTACAAAATAGTAACAATCTCAGAAGCACATGAAATAGCTAATGTTTTTAACAAATATTTCTGTTCAGTATACTCAGTAGCCAGACCAAGTAATTTTTATTGTAAAATGAACCACCACCATGACAGTAAGATCCCAATTCAGGAAATAAAGATAAAAATAGGCAGACTAAAACCAATCTGAGCTCGAGGGTTGGACAACATAACCCCCAGATGTTAAAACTAATGAAAGAGAACATCTGTGTGCCATTATAAATTTTGTTTGAAAAATCATTCTGTGAGCGAGTAGTACCCAAAGACTGGGGATTGACTAAGATCACACCCATCCATAAGAAAGGGAGCAAGCAGGCCATTGGTAACTACCACCCAATCACCCTAACATCTGTCCCCAGAAAATTACTAGAATTCATAATCAAAGGCAGGATACAGGATTACAAGGTGAAATAGACCAGGATCAACAGGGCTTCATTTCTGGATGATTGTGTTACAAATCTAGTCTGCTTTTACAACAGGATTAGTCAGATCCTAGACGGGAGAATCGGCCAATGTAATCTTGTTAGATTTCTGTAAAAGCATTCGACACTGTACCACACTGGGCATTAGTAGACAAACTTATTAAATTACACATCAGTGGCACTCTCATAAGGTGGTAGTAAACTGGCTCACCAACCGTACACAGCAAGTATCAGTCAACAGTTTTCTGTCCACTGGAGGGGGGGGGGTGACAAGTGGGGCCCCCAGTGATCGGTTTTGAGCCCACTTTTGTTTCTGTTTATTGCTGATCTCGGTAATAATTCTGAAAAGTCAATCACAAAATATGCAGCTGATACTAAGCTGGGTGGTCCAATTAATACTCATGAACAAACCAACAAAATTCAGGAAGACCTCAGAGATTCTGTAAGTAAATGGGTGTACAGAAACGGTATGTCATTCAACTTGGACAAATGCAGTGTCCTCCACTTAGGTTGAAATAACTGCAAACAATAACACATCTTGAGCAACACAGCTTTGCACTTCACAACTAAAGACAAGGACCTAGGCATTATTATAAATAACATCCTAGATTTGAAAGAGCAGTGTCAAAGTGCCACATCCCAAGCAAACTATATTAGGAAGCATTAAAAGATGTATAAAAAGTAGAAAAACAGATGTAATAGTGGCATTATACAGATCCTATGTCAGATCACACCTCGATTACTGTAGCCAGCTATGGAGCCCTTACCGAAAAGCTGACACTGACCTTGTTGAAAGAGTACAGCATAGTGACACCAAAATCCTGATTGATACTAAGAACAAATCATAAACGGAAAGACTAGAGCAACTAAAACCTTGTAGTCTTGAGGGACGATGAAAAAGAGGTGATTTATTCCTGTTTTATGATATAGTACATGACCCTCACCTCATGACTGAATTAAACATCACATTTAAAGACATTGACTCAAAAACTCATGGACATCCACTACAAGTAATTGCAGGTAGATTTAAAACAAACAGAGGATTGTCTATGGGGAGTCATTCACAACAAGGATATCCTCAATTGAGAGGTCTCCTTGGCAACATTAGACCTCGAGAGTGAAGCTCGAGAGGTCATCCGTTGCCAATGAGACCTCAAGATTTGAGAAGATCCTTGTTTGTGAATGACTTCCCATAGACAATCTTTTATAGTGTATGGGGAGTCTATTCAAAAAAAAAAAAAAAAAAAAAAGTGAATGGATGCAGAAAGTAACTGTAAAATTTTTAAAACAAGCCTTACTTGGCTTCAGTGTAGCGGCTCGTTCCGGCGCTACATGCTTCCGCTCCACTGTGGCTGCTACATCGCGCATGCGTAAATGCTTTCAATCTTGTTGTGCTGCACCGGTGACGTACCGAGTGCAGCACAACAAGATCGTGATGCACTGAGTGCAGCACAACAAGGATATTTCAAGCATGGATTTCCATGCACAGTAACATTCCCCCATACAATAAAAGGAAATACTTCCATACTGAAAGGATTATTAACCTTTGGAACAGCTTACCAGAATTCAATATAATTGCTGAAACAAAAGATCCTTAGTCTTCGGTTTTCCCTTTTATTGCATGTATTCATGCATTATTCTGATGACCACTGTTTCTCTGTACTGTGTTTTTAAACTGTATGTACTTTTTTTTTTTTTGCTGTCCTACCTAGGATCTCCTTGCAAATGAGCTTTGCTCAGTGGAGCTTCTCCTAGTAAAACAAATATTTTCAAGAATAGATTAGACAAATACATTTTGGAGGGTGGGAAGCTGCCATACTATTCGTGAACACAGGAGCTACCCATGGGCACACCTGCCTTCTCAGCTGCTTAACTCATTATAGTGACTTTAGTATAGGGAACAGGTTCTCCCTACATCTGAACCAGTGGTGGGAGATCATTATGGACGAGTGAGTGAACAAACATCATGGGCAGACTAGGTGGGCCTCGAGGTCTCCTTCTGCTGTCACATTCTATATTTCTGTGTTTCTGTGAGGGGGTTCTGTAGATAAATGCAAGGGGGCATTCTCTGGGAGCTGTTTCCAATCCCTCCGGAGTGTCCTCCGCTTCCTTACTTTTTTCCTCTGGGTCATGTGTCCCTTCTGAAGGAAGAAGTTCAGTCTTTATTCCAAAAACATACCATAGAACCGGTTCCTCCCCAGGAGAGAAACAAAAGGTTCTATTTCAGATACTTCCTGGACTCAGAATGGACAGGAGATCTGCATCTTGTGTTGGATCTTGGAGATCTCAACCAGTACATGGAATACAAAAAGTTTTGAAGGGTATCCTGCACACGCTGATCAAGATCAGGAAATCCCACAAACGATACCTCTCTGTCTGCTTTATGCTGGAGGGAGAACACTGTCAGTTCATAGTATTGACTTTGGCTCGTCTTTTGCACCATGTACCTTTACCAAATGTTGGGCAGTAGTTGAAGCAGCCCTTTTAGGGAAGGCCTGTATGTATTCCCCTGTTGTGACAACTGGCTCCTGAAGGCCAGCTCCAGAGAAGCTCTGCTACATACCCTGTCTCCGACACAGCAGTTTCTCGACTTTGGGGTCACAGTGAATTTGCCAAAAACTGTTGATTCCATGCCAAAGGCTGCAACACATGGGCAGTCTGGGACAAAGAGAAGGGATTTGCTGTTCTACCACATAACAGGGCAGACACTTTGATTGCCCAGATGCACTTGATATACAGGAGCTACTATGTATTTGCGAGAACAGTGTTACTTCTTCTGGGTCTCATGGCTATGTCCATAGTGACTGTGCCACTGATGCGCCTTCATATGAGGGTCTCTCAGAGAACAGTGAGATCAGTTGATGGACAAGCTGAACCAGATTCCTGTCATGTGTCCTCTTCGCAGAGTGTTGTTAAATGGGATTTCCAAATTTAATAATGCAAATTGCAGGAAACATTTAGATGCACAAGCTCCATCTGTGAGGCTCAAGCTAAATACCCACAGCCTTCATAGAGGAGGAACGTTGCCCCATCATCCGACAGACTTAGTTGTTGCCATTGAGAGATCACATGTCATGCCCTACATGAACCAACTCATTTCTCGCTTATCCAAGGGTGGATTACTTAAGGAAGCTGCCCAGTCTGGGAACTAGAAAACTGGTGGTGGAGCCTCATGTCCCTCTACCATTGTATCAGAGTCTGTTGTCACAGTTCAAGGGGTCCCTGGTCCATGTGGACCTGAAGTACCTACGTCTGCATGCATGGCTGCTGAAGACCTAGCCATTGCACATTCTGGGTATTCTCCCGTATGGTCACTGATGTCCTGATTTCGGCTTGGTAGCCCTCTACCAGACATTACTTGAAATTAAAGTGTTTCACTTTGTGGGCTGCTTCCCAGATTTTGGACTCTTTTACATGTCCTGTGAATGTTGTTTTGGAACACTTGCTTTCGTTGTCTGACTGGCCTGCAGTATACACTGATCAAAGTGCATTTGGTCACTATCAGCTTTCCATGCCCCTATTGATGGTTGTACGGTTGCACAATTAGAGGTGTCCCGTACTTTTCTGACAGGTATTCTGCATATGGAACCTCCTATCCATAATCCAGTCCCACCTTGGGACTTGAATTTTGTTCGTGACAAATTGTTTGCTCCTTTTGAAACATGCTGCAAGTTGTGGCTTATTGTTTCCTGTTCCTGAGGTTAAAATTGTAATGTGTGAGCCCCCTTATTTGATTTTTCACACAGTCTCTCTGAGTATGAATCCTAAGTGTCTACTGAAGGTGGTACCTGAATTTACACTGAGTTAAATTCTGTCCCTTCCTGTGTAGTATCCTGAGCATGCCAGCCAGGGTGAGGCACTGCTCCATTCTTTAGATGTACATAGAATACTGTGATGCTATATTACTCACACCAAAGACTACGGAAAGTCCTCTCAGCTTTTTGTTTCATTTTCTCCTGGGAGAGAGGGCGTTCCTATGCCTAATCAATGCCTGTCCAAGTGGCTGGCACATTGTATTATGTTGTTGCAGGAAGTACGGTAAGGAACTTCCTGGTGCTGTTCATGGTTATTACACAAGGAATATGGCCACTTCTGTTGCCCGTTTAAAAAAAAAAAAAAAAAAAAATTGTCCCTGCTGCTGACGTGTTGCAGCCACATGGCATGGTGTTCACACTTTCACTAGATATTGTCTGGACATCATCTCTTTTAGATGTGCTGGCTTTGGGCTTGCTGTACTGCAAGGCCTTCTATCCTGATCATATATCATACTGTACCATCCTTCCAGGTCTTTTTGCACTGCTTGGGAATCATTCTAAATGTGTGTCCTAATGGAGGAGATCTCCTTGAAGAAGATAGAACAGTTGCGTAAGAACTTACCGTAATGATAGATCTTAGAGCATTTCCTCCATTAGGCCATGCCGTCTGTCCCTTCATTCCCCATTTTGCTTACAGTGGGGTTAATATTGGATGCTGTACCCAAAAACCTACTCCATGCATCCTGCATCCAGCCCCATGCAGGAATCGGCAACAAAAAAGGAGGGGTACAAATACTGATGCATAGAATCCTGAACTTCAAAGTAGACCCTCAGAGGCACCCGGAAGGACAAGTATTCAATCAATCAATCAGTCTTTTATTTTACCAGGAGAAAAACACAGTTGAGCAAGCTCATTTACAAGGTAGTCCTGGGTGGACATCTTAAGGGGTATGTCTCATGCTGGTCTCCTCTGGTTCCCCACGATAGGAGGTCCTCTGAGGCTAGTCTCCAGTGGGGAACTGAGGAGTGATGGGGGCCACACATGTTTATGTACACATAGATGCTGTAGGTCACTGTGGGTAGCCTCTGGCTAGCAGCTGTTTCCGTGTGGTCCTAACACTGACTGCTTGTAGTCCCAAAGGAGGAGATTCTCTCGAACATCTGCTGTTACAATAAGTTCTTGCGTAACTGTTCTGTCCTAGGAGATCTATATTTAAACTGGATGGGGCCAGAAATTATTACGTTTAGAAACATCCTCCAACATGCAGATTTAGTTCAGTTAATTAGCTTTGCTGCAAGACTCAGTAGTCTATCTGGTATTGGCTCTTTGATTGGATATTAGTTAATAATGAGAAAAATGTAAGAAGTGTTGAAAACATGTCAGCCTCGATAAGTGACCACATGCTAGTTTATTGAATGTGGAACAATAAAAGCCCCAAAACTCTGGGTAAAATTATTTTTACCAAATTGATAAATGAGGGAGTCATGACAAAAATTAAAGATTTGAGAAACATCAGTTGGAATGTATTGGATAACTATACTGATGTGAATGTTCAACTTGGAACATTTTTTTAGAAATTCACAATGGAGTTTTAAAGCATGCCTCTGTAAAGAAAAAGAGTGTACGGGATGCACAGATTGGTTGGCTTACAAGTGACCAGATGAAAACAAAAAGAGAGAGAGAGAATTAGCCTGGGTAAGATTAAAAAAACAAACATAATAAATAAGGCAGAATGGAACATATTTAAGGAACTAAGAAACAGTTGTAAAAAGCAAATAAAAAAAGCAAAAGTAGATTTTTATAAAAAAAAGAACAGGAAAACATTTTAATAAGTTTTTAGCAGTTTTTGGACTCTTGTCCCCGGCCATTGCTGGTGGTGGGGTACACTTGGAGGAAAGGATTGTGAAGGGGATGCAGATCCGTCCCTAGAGACAGCAAATCTTATTGCATTTAAAATGACATTGCATACAAATTGCAGTGCTCCAAGAGATGCATGTGAAAATGGCAGACAAAACTAAAATGAGGAGAAGCTACGTGGACCTGTCCTACGATGCAGGAATCGGCAACAAAAAAGGAGGGATGCAAATACTGATGCATAGAATCCTGAACTTCAAAGTAGACTCTCGGAGGCACCCGGAAGGGCGAGTATTCAATCAGTCAATCTTTATTTTACCAGGAGAAAAACACAGTTGAGCAAACTCATTTACAAGGTAGTCCTGGGTGGACAACTTAAGGGGTAATACAGTATAAAAGTACAAAAAAAGATACAGTGAAAAATACAGTGCATGACCTTTACAAAAGGGATTAAATCATATGTACACATGAAAGCATTTTATAAATACGTACATGTCACAGGTCAAAATTTGGAATACATACAGGAAGTGAGTACTAAATGTTATGACAAACATCATACAGGATCGTGACAGAGGTATCGGGAATAGGGCAGTGGGCAGGAGATCGAGGGTGATATGCAGAGACAGTGGAGGGGTAGGGAGGGAAAGAGTAAAGGCCAAAATATAAGGGGAGCTGCTAAGCAGCGATTAGAAGACATAGCTAGAACCAAGGGTTGGGTGAGAGAAAAGGCAAGAGGGGCACGTGAAAGTAGAGTAGATGGGGGTCAGGGAGGGGCCGGGGTCTGCAAGCAGTGTACGGGGAGAGGGTGAGTCAGACAGGGAGCAAGAACAATAAGGCCGCCTCACGGGGAGTAGTTGCCGAAGGAGGGTGGGAATGTTGAGTAAGGAAGGTACGGGGATGTAGAGAGGGAGACGAGGGGGGAGGGCAGTGAAATGGTATAGTGGGACGATGAGTCAGGGAGGGGACGGATTCATGTTTGATGCAACACAGCGTGGGAAGTGCTAGAGTAGTAGTACTACTGGTGGCTGGCTCCATTAATACACACAAACTAGTACTTGTTAACATATACAGGCCAATGTGGACACACTGGATTTTTACACAGACCTATCCGGACAGTTTATACCCACAGCATACTGTTGGCCCTTGACCCAGTCCTTGACAGTACTAGCCCCAATAGAACTCTTACCAAAGCAGTTAGTATTTTGTCGGGGAACCTTAGAGGACCACAAAATGGTTGATGACTGGAGGCTTTTGCATCCCCTTGAAGTCTCATACACCTTTCACTTCCCAATACACAGATCTGCCTCACTTAACCCTTAGGCTGCAGCCGACCAGATATCTTGTCCTAAAAACCTATGCATTCTCAATCTTCCGGCAGCCTAAGGGTTAACAGTCTACTGGTTTGGCCAAACGGAAATTATTCCACAAGTGACTTAGCCCTCATTACACTCGCCACCCTTTCCACCCACTCTATGGTGGGACTATGGCTTAAACTGGAGACAGCCACAAAACCTTCCCCAAGATGGCACTTTAACAACTTTACCATCATCCAGGAAGACTGCCAAAAAGAGGTGAAGCAATGCATTCCGGACTTTGTCTCCAATAACAAACCTTAGGACTCCACCTTGGCAAATATATGGGAGGCACTCAGATGCAGCCTTAGAGGAATACTGAATGCAGTGGGGGGGCAAGATGCAAGAAAGCAGCTGTTGAACAAAGAGAAAAACTACTGGCAGGCATAGCCTAGGCAGAAAACCTCTTGGCCATATCTAATTCAGCGGAAGCATGGGCCAAAGCCAAATAATACTGCAGCTGTAACCTGCATGAATCTGCAGAGTTCCACCATAGGAAGGCAAAGCTAAACTACGGTACAGACTGCATGAAAGTCTATTTATTGAATTTTGGTAAATAGGTAGGCCCTCTGAGACAAGACTGTCCCTTTTTCAGGTGCGACCCGGGAAGTGCAGTACATTGATAGGGCATTCATTGACACAAGGAATTAGACAAGGAGTAATCATACAGTAAAAGAGTAAATCAGTTACATTCAGTTGTGTAAAATAAGCAATCTAAAGCACAGTCAACAGTCATACAGTAAGAGAGTACATTAGTTACATTCAGTTATGCAAAAATAAGCAATTTAAAGCACAGTCAACAAAACCTTACATACATTCAGACATTAACATTTCTTTTTGTCTTGGAGAGCAGGAGAAAGAGAGAGAGTGGAAAATTTTGCTAGGAGAAACGTGCAAGAAGTGAACAGGGGTTAGGAGTCAGCGGAAGCAGGAGCAAGGTGGAGCAGTTAGTTGAGTTAACAGTGACCTATGAAATTGAGAGTGAAGGAGGTGCAGACCAGTACAGAAGGAGGTAGAGTTCCAGTGGGACACAGCAGAAATGCAAACCATCTCCGAGCCACGGAGAGTCTTAAGTTTGGCACCGAGAGAAGAGGCAAGGAGGTAGACCTGAGGGTATGTCGAGGGAGATGACGTTGAACAATATCAGCAAGGCAAGGAGGAGTGAAGTGATGTACAAGCTTATGTATAAAGCTTAGTGTGGCATAGTGTAATTTAAATTCATAGGGTAGCCATCCTAGGGCAGACGGGACATCGCAGTGATGGAGCCGAGCACTGGCCCCAAGAGCAAACATACCAACTTTATGGTAAGCCTGTGATAGGCGTGATAGTACAGATGTGGAAGCAGAGACTAGTAATGGAGCACCATACATAAGGAGGGGCTGGAGTGTGGCATCCACAGTCTTGCGGCATGAGGTCAGTGTAAGGAATGGACGGATGCGGAAGAGGACACCGATTTTATTTGGTTTATAGTTACTAAAATCCTGACCCTTCGAATGAAGTAGGAGCGTCAGAAAGTGACCATCCCCACAATTCCAATAGATACTTTGGCAATAAATGAGGAATCTGTCAAGTATTACAAAACCATTTAAACCACTCAAGGACAACCACCCAACGATGAATATGCTGACTTCCAGGACGTCATAACCCTTCCCACTTTAACTCAGGACCAAGCAGATTGTTTAGCTGCCGACCTTATGGTACCAGAAATCCTAACTGTGATGGCCTCACTTCCCAAGGGCAAGGCACCAGGAAATGACAGCTTCTCCCCAGTTTTTATACATCTTTATCAAACAGTTGGCCTTAGTACTCAAGGAGGTGTACGCAGAGGCCCTAAAACTGGGAATCCTCTGGACAAGCATGAGATCAGGCATCATTACAGTCCTCCCAAAAGCTGGGAAAGGTCCTGCCCTGTGTAGCAGCTATCATCTGATCACACTGCTCAACATAGATGCCAAGGTGCTGGCCAGCCACCTTCTGTTAGTGCTAAGTCCTTCCCAGATGAGCTACATGCCTGGCAAACACATGACTGACAACATCAAGAAAGTCACCCACATCTGTATGGTAGTTGAACGCCTAGAACATCCAGCTGCCCTCATCATGCTTGACGCTGAAAAGGCTTCCAACTGGGTGAAATGGCCATACCTGTTCTGGACTTTGGAGAGATACTGCATTCCTCCGATCTATTTGGCAGTGGTGAAACTCCTGTATAGCAAGCCTGCAGCCGCAATTAGCACCTATGGCATAATTTCCAAAGAATTCCCTCTCCGGAGAGGGATCAGACAGATGCCCAATGTCTCCTTCTCTCTTTAACCTTGCATTGGAACCCCTGATGTTGCAAATCAAGAACACACAGATTTGGGACATCCAGATAGTGGTCCTGGAGTAGAAGCTGTCAGCATATGCTGACAGTGTGCTGCTGTCAGTCACCCACCCAGCCTCCTCTCTTTTCCCCCTGCTGAACATACTAGAGAAGTTCAAGCCAATCTCTGGATACAGACCTCCTGTCTTCAGTTCATCAGTTGCTGCTGAGCACACCAGAGGGGGATTTAAGCAGGGAAGTGCCTTTTGTGTGTTCTGCTAAACTTGGGGAGCTGCTCATGTAATTATTATATTACATTTAATTATTTTACTGTGGGGCTTGGTGTAGGAAAGGGAGGCGGGAGGAAGCTCCCAAAGGCAGATGAGGGAGGGACTCAGCAGATGCTATTACCCATGTGTTTCGAGCCAGCCAGTAGGGCAGCTGTAGTGCATATATGAATCCCAGGGGGTCAAACAACCCCAAAACATGAGTGCCATGAAGCAGGAGTGCTGCGTCTACCTAAGTGATGTTTGGGGGCATCGGTAGGGCATCCACAGGAAGGACTGCAGGCCACAGGGCACACTAGTTGGTGGAAGGTAGGTAAAAGCAAAAAATGTGGTTAGCAAATACACTGTTAGATGTAGCTAAGGGTTTGCAACTGATCCCTATCTAGGGTCAGCCTGTAAGTATATAACAGATCAAGGGGTTGTGAGGGAGGGCATTCGACTCCTGTCTTAGTCCAGCTACATGTTATCCAGAGTCAAGTAATCCTGTATGCGGTGCAGAATGGATTCCTGACCCAGGGTGTCACAGTGCCAATTAGGGAGGGAGTGATCCTTGATCTGGTACTGAAGAATGGGAACCACATCCAGGAACTCCAGGTAGAGGAGCCCCTGGGCGGAAGTGACCCCCAAACAGTGATGCAGGCTGGAGATGGAGAAGGTAGCCACAAAGACCAAGGTCCTAGACTTCAGAAGTGTAAACTTCAGGAATATGAGGGAGCTGCTAAAGGGTCACCTGGCTGGCATCAGTGTAGAAATGGGGGTGGCTCAAAAGTGGTGTTTTTAAGGAGGGGAGTAGTGACAGACACAAAGTGGGGGGGTGTTAGGCTAAAGGGGAAAAACTCGAAGGCCAAAGCACTCAGTTGGTTTAGCTGTGAGATAGACCAGCAGTCAGAGATAATAGGATCACCTGCAGGAAGTTCACGAGGACCTGGAGGGACAAGGTAGAGTATCAGAGGAAAGCTAGGGAGGTAGGGAAGGTAATCTGGCTGGTTAAAGCCCAGAAAGAACCTCAGCTAGCAGAAGAGATTGAAAAAAAGGAGAAAACTCCTTTTTTTAAATATATTGGTGAGAAAAAAGCTAAGTAGAATAGCATAGTACAGCTCAGGAACCGGGAGGAGAGTGTGTGTAAGACAGCTGGGATAAGGCAGAGGTACTGAACGAGTACTTCTGTTTGATCTTTACAAAAGTGAGGGATGCACAGATGAAGTGATAGGAGAGGACAGGGTGAGTGAGGAAAGGTTTGTTGTTCCTGATGGTGGACATATCCATGGGTCCAGATGGCATCCATCCAAGAGTGCTAAGGGTACTAGTGGAGGAACTTCCAGGCTGCCTGGTGACCTGTTCAATAGTTTGCATGAATCGGGGGGGGGGGGGTAGGACTAGGACTGGAGAATAGCATATGTGGTGCCGCTCCATAAAAGTGGGTCCAGGGATGACCCAGGCAGCTATGGACTGGTCAGCTTGACTTCAGATATGTGCAGACTCATGGAAGCTGCACATAAAGATAGACTGATAAGATACTTGGAAGAAAATGGCCTGTAGGACGAGCAACAAAATTGGTTTGTGGCTGGGAGAGAATGCCAAGCAAACCTGAATTTTTTTTTTTTTTTTTGGACAGGGTCAGTAAAACAGTAGGCAAGGGCCAAGCAGTTGATATCCTGTACTTGGACTTCAGCAAGGCACTTGACTCTGTGCCCATAGGAGATTGATCAAAAAGCTGGAGGATCTCGATTGGAGAGAAACTGAGTGGATGGGTAGCTAGTTGGCTTATTGGCAGATGACGCCAAACTCTCTGGGAGGATGGATACAGCTTAGGGTATACAGGTCCTGAAAGAAGATCTGGCCAAGTTAGAGAGGTATTCCTGAATTTGGCTACTTTGCTTTAATATGAAAAAATATAGGGCCATGCACATTGGAGCCAAGAACCCAAAAACTGAGTACAACCTCATAGGAGTCCTGGTAACCAAATCCAAGGAAAAGAAAGCCTGGGAGTGTTAATTGCCAGTCACCTGGCTGAAACGCTCATCACGGTGCAGGAAAGAAGCAGTAAAAGGCAAGAGAATGTTGGGCTGTATTGCCAGGGGGATCCGCAGCAGATGGGAAGTGTCATACTGCCATTACACAGGTAAGTGGTGCTGCCGCACCTGGAGTACACTGTGCAGTATTGATGCCCCTACCTGAAGAACATAAACCTGTTGGAGGCGGTCAGAAAAGGGCAACTAAGATGATTAGAAGTCAGAAGGGCAGGACATAGGAGGAGAGTCTGGAAGTCCTGGACATGTACTCCCTGGAAATGGGGGGGGGGCGCACACATGCAAAATAATGCACCTGGGAAACAAAAACCCAGGGGAAGATTACACAATGGGGGGAGGTAGTAATAACAAAAATGAAAAGGGACCTGGGGGTAATCATATCAGATGACCTTAAGGTTAGCAAGCAATGTGAGAAGGCAGTAGGGAGGGGTGGGGGAATACTGGGATGTATAGGGAGAGGCATCACCAGCAGAAAACAGGAAGTTGTTATCCCTCTGTACAGACAGTTGGTGAGACCCCATCTGGAGTACTGCATCCAGTTCTTGAGACCCCATCTCTGCAAGGACATAGCCAGGATAGAGGCAGTCCAGAGGAGGGCAACTAAAATGGTGCAGGGTCTGCAAGAGAAGCCATACGAGGAGAGACTAAAGGAGCGTAATATGTATACCCTTGAGTAAAGGAGGGAGAGGGGGGATATGATAGAAACTTTTAAATACCTCAGTGGAATCAACAAAGTCCAAGAGGGTAGCATCTTTCAGAAAAAGAGATGTGAAAGAACAAGGGGACACAATTTGAAGATAGAGGGAGGCGGTTCAGGGGCAATGTAAGGAAGTATTTTTTTCACAGAGAGGGTGGTGGACGCATGGAACAGCCTTCCTGAGGAGGTTGTGGGGTCTAAAACTGTGGGAGAATTGAAGAATGCATGGGACAGACATAAGACAGTTTTTGTGGGGGGTAGGAAGAAATAGTCTGTTGGTTAACTAGGATCTGCAGCTTATCCTGTAAGTAGGGAAATGGGTAGAAAAGGTGGGCCAAGTGGTCCTTATCTGCCATCAAAGTGTATGCATGTATGTGTGTATGACATGATGGAGACCATAAGTATTTGAAGGGAATTAATAGGGTGGATCAGGAGTGCCTCTTTAGGCTTAGTTAAATAAATACACATAGGGACATAGCCTTAAGTTGGAGGGTGGGGAGGTTCAAGAGGGAGACCAGGAGGCATTTCTTCATGGAGATGGTGGTGGCTGGGTGGAATGTGCTCCCTGAGGAAGTACCATCACTAGACAGTGGAAGGCTTTAAAAGGGGATGGGACAGGGTAAAAGGCAAAGTCAAGACCAAAAGGGGATGGCCGGAAATGAGGGGTATCAGTTGGGGTTAGAGTCCATAGCTGCCACTTGGGACTCTGCAATATGAGCAGACTCGATAGTCCGCAAGGCATCATTATGCTCGCACATTTCGTTTGTTCATACTTGCAGTAGTGAAGGTTATCCCCCTGAAATGGAATCTTCTCCAGTATGACACCAGAATCGAGCCCTGCTCCCAGACAGATATTTGGGGTTAAACTTTGTATCACTGGGGTTTGCACAAAAACGTATGATTGTTCACATGGTACGTGGAGTCATAATATCATGTCCTTCACATGCTATGCTCAGTATGCCTGATGGCAAACTTAGTTGTTCAAAATGGCTGGTTACCATTGCCACGTGTATGTTCACTGTGAACTGGTTACAGAATGAGAAGTGATCCACATTTTCTTGTTTTTGTTTTCCATTTAAGGTATAGACATGAAATTGCACATGATAACCAGAGAATATATATCCTAGGCGGTGGAACCTCTTGGACAGTGTATCCTTTAGATAAGGTAAAGGAGACCTGTGTGATTTATATACTTAATGCATTCATGAATGAGATTACATTCAGAGATTCAATCCACGCTGACAGAAGCACTACTGTTACTATTACATTAGAGAACACATTTGTGCAAGGAGCTTTATGGAGGTCAGTAAGTTATTTTGTTTTGTTTTGTTTTTTATTCTAACATTTGACATTTTAAAACTGATCCCAAGCACTGTGTTTTCTACTTGTTGCAAGGCATTTTAGGGTAAAATTGGAGGGTTACCAACCAGTAATCCCATCTAAATGGGGAACCGGTGTAGCCTACAGCTCGTTCAGTTTGGTTCATGGAGCGGATTTACACGCCCCCCATAATCAATGCCTTATTGCTTGAAGCATCATCTGTTTTTCATTTTGTCAAAAGCAATGTTTTCTGGCTTTAATGTCCTGCTTCAGAGTGTTCGGTAAACCCCACACAGACATATAGTGCAATAGGGGAACTGAAAGATGTTCGTTTTGCACATTTAGTTTTAAGCTGACTGACTGCCTATTTAGTACTGTCCATTTAGTTTTTTAGTAGTAACTTTATTTGAAAAGTGCAAGTTCAGTTTGTTTATTAAAAAAATAGTTTACAAAAGGTTAACGGACATCTGAACCTTTGACACTTTTTTGTTAAATTGAGATTTTTTATCTTCCCTGACCAGACACCATCCATCGAGCTTAACAGCAACCTGCCAAACCCGACACCCCTTACCTGCACCCTGGTTCCCCATGGCACCCCCATTTTGCTGGGCTGTCAGAGGTACCACTCCTCCCGAATACAGTCTGGTGTGGAGCGGCAGAAGGCATGATTTTTTTTTTTTTTTTGTATAATAATTTTGAGCTTTAATGCAAGAAAACACAAGAAGCCAACAATCACAGATGGGTGCCAGAGATTATACATTCAATGATCATTTCCAGTTACATTTTCACCCATCCCTTAGATGTTAACAGCAACATAGGGGGAATTAACCATTTAATATTCAAATCCAACCCCATAGTCTACAGCACAGGGGGATCGCCTCAGAGGAAGAAATAACCCCAGCTGATCTCTTCGGGCCTGCTAGGGCGTGAGCTAGCACGCCAGCCCACACCTCCCCTGTAAGGCAACATATCCATAGTTACATAAAGCCCCGTATTAACTATAACTCACTAATCCTAATATTAAACAGTATTCCTAATAATCCCATTAGAATATTAAGAAAGGAACCCGTGGTGTAATCCCTTTTCAAAACAAATTTTCTACAGACCCAACACAGCCCACCAATTCAGCATAATGCCCATAACATGTAATATATTCAAAATTCCAGTCCCGTTTTATACTTTAGCCACATTTAGAGGAAGCTCTTAATTTAGAGCAGACGATTCCATCAGGCAGCTGTTTAACAAAACAAGAAAGAGAGGCATCCATCATGTACAGCCCAAGTCTCTGTTCTCACGAAAACAATATCAATCTATAATAACAGAGGCAATGTAAAGCCCAAAGCTGCTTTCCCCAAGAAATACCAGTCCCTCCCCAGTTAACCCCAGTAGTACAGGACAACCAGTTCTTAAACATCAGCTAATGCCGGGATATTATACAGGTGTCACATCATAGAGAGTACTTTACAGTACGCAACATTTCCTTATGGAAGTCACTCTCCCTCCGATGCAGCTGCTTCCAGCTCCTGATCTTCCTCCCGCTGTATAAGTTCCAACATCCTCTCCACCTTCGAAGGATCATTGAAAAGGTACACTTTACCCTTCCACTCCACCCGCAGTCTAGCAGGGTATAGCAGCTGGTGAATAATTTTCAAGTTCCTAAGGTGACTACGGGTGCCATTGAAAGATTTCCGACGCTGTCTGGTTTCATATGAAAGGTCCGGGAAAATTGAAAGGGTCGCATCTCCATATTTAATAGTTCTCCTTCTTCTTGCTGCTGCCACAATCCGATCTCTATCCCTCACACCAGAGCAAATAACCACGAATGTCCTAGGGCTGATCTGTCCTTGCAATGCCCTGCGGGGAGTGAGGCGAAAAGCCCTCTCAAATGCAAGCTGTGGCTCGCCCTCGCCAAATCCCAGTAAATCCGGCAGAAAAGGTTTGATGAACTCCAGAGGATTCTCCTCTTCTTCCAGCTCTGGTAATCCTAAAATACGAATATTCCATTCCGGGGCTTGATTTTCAAGCGTCTCAATCCATCAGCGGAGTGCTGTATTGTCTCCGATGAGCTTGGTTGTAGCATCCACTGTTTTATTAAGATTCTGCTCCATTTTATTCATGGACTGCTGTGCTTTCGTCTCTAATGCCACAACCTTGGGGGTCAGTAAGTCAAATTTATGGTCCAGATCTTGAACCATTCTAATCATCTGTTGTAGTGTTGAGTTGACCGTCCCCAGAGACGACAACTCAGTATCGTCAGGACTCTCGGCCCCTGCCTCACTACGCTGAGAAAGCCCACCTCCTCTCTTATTTTTGGGATGGAAAAAATCCTGTGGAGCGGCCATAAATCCCTTGGTCTTTCCCATTATGATCCACCAGATGACTGCAGCAATTACCACGAAATAGAGGGATTAGAAAATAGCTTCTCAGATATATCTAGTATTAGCCAAACAGTTTGGAAAATATATGGAGCGTTAAGTACTTGCTTCCTCCCTCATGGCTGCTCAGCAGTGCCCCCTCCAGCATGATGTTTAATGGTGCTGATACAGTCCTGCTGGCAGCTGCATATTCCAGCTGGTTGACCCCTTACACCTGACCCATCACACCCCATCCCCCCCATGGCACCACACCCAGCCCTTGGATGACCTCATGTTTGCACACAGTGGGCCCAGAGTGGGAGAGCAAGCTTCCTGGTCCTCTGTCGTATGTTGCTGTTATGCCAGACTATGGTACTGCCCCTTCATAGGCTGGGCATGCAGCACATGGCAGCGCCATTCTCAGACAGTAGCCTGATTACCTGCATCCTGGGTTCACTCTTGAACGGGATCACTAGCATGGTAGTGTACTGTGCTGCCTTTAGGCCATCAGGCTGCCTCACTGATGCCTTTTACACCGGTAGGGTAAGATAAGGGTATATTTATTTATATGGTGCCCAATCCCGGAGGCTCTGGGCACCTTACGGAATCAGCAGGCAGGGTAAACTACAATAAAATGCAAACACAGACTATAGAGTACTATTTAAGGTTAACATATAATACTATAAATATTACATTAAAATAGAAAGCATCTTGAAATATAAAACAGCTTTGGCTAGCCTGGAAAAGCTTGCTGGAAAAAGGTGGATCTTAAGACCCCTCTTAAAGGTCTCCATTGTCTGGGCCTCCCTAACTGAGCTGGGGAACGAGGGCCAGAGCGGTGACCGCAAAAGCTCAGTCACCGGATGTTTTCTGTCTGGCCCTCGGAAGAACAAGGAGGCCCCTGGTGGAGGAGCGGAGGGAGCAGACTAGGGTGGCAGGTATAAGGAGATCAGTCAAGTAACCAGGGCCCGAACTGTACAGGGCCTTATAGGTGAGCAAGCCACCTTGAAGATGATGCTCCACCTGACAGGCAGCCAGTGCAGAGCCCATAGGACCGGTGCCACATAACATGATCTAGGCAGACCCGTCGGTAACCTAGCCACTGCATTCTACAGCCAGTGTAGGGTCTCTCTCCACAGACCCCGAAGTAGAGAGTGTTGCAGTAGTCTAGTCTGGATGTCACAAAGGCTGTACTAGTGTCGGCAGTCCTTGGGTGGAACTAGGGTTTTATCTGGGCGACATTCCTTAAGTGGTAAAAACCACCCTGGACAACAGATGACTCCCGGGCATCCAGTGTCAACCTGTCATCCAGGAAGACGCCCAGATTTCATTCCCTAGAGGAAGCCATCAACGGGGTGGTTCCCAAGACCAATCCAGTTACCACCCAAGGGGCAATCCCATCACGCCCATGGCCAGGCTTAATCACCAGAACCTCCATCTTGTCAGAATTCAGTCTTAACCAGTTGGAAGACAGCCAGTCCTGAATCTCAGCCGGGCGGTTGTTAAGCACTTCCATGGTGTCACTTGTTCCGGGGCAAAGGACATATTCAGTATTTAAATTAGAGAACTGTCTAACCCCAATGGCTAGACTTTCTGTTACTAGTAGTGTATTGCTACCTGTATTAAACTACAATTCATATATCTTTTCTAGCCTTGCCAGTACTGAACAATCCTTACTGAATACCACATTTCACGAGATTTGTAGATTTACATTAAAATTGCTCTTCAAAACACACAGTTGTATTCTTTATGATCAATCTAGCTGGTTACCACCTAAACTTAATAATCAGTATAACTTAAGCTGTGCTGTTGACAACATTTTAAGGCAGAAAACTGATCTCCACTTTACTCGTTGTTTTAATAAAAAAAAAAAAGAGATTATTAAGGTCTAATGGCACTAGCAAATTAGTAATACCATGCACCTCTATAAATATGGGTGAACAGGCATTTACGGTTTGTGCAGCAAAGAATTGGAATAACCTACCCAGGTTTTTACATGGTGCTCAGTCATGATATTTTTAAACAGCAGTTAAAGAATCATCTTTGTAATAAATTACAATGTAATTTTGTTTTATAATTATTGTATGACTAGTGATTGTATTTGTAACTATGTAAAGTGTATTTACATGTAACATCCTGGGTGTTTGTAATATGGCCACATGCATGTAAAAAGGCCTTGGCTCATTGTACTTACCTGGTGAACAAAAGTCAAATAAGTTGGGTATCATCTGCGTAAACCCCAACTGTAACGCCTAATGAGCTCAGTCGGGTAGCATGTACACTGTGAATAACATCGGTGATAGGATCGAGCCTTGAACTCCACATGGCAAAAGCTTTGGGGAGGAGGAGAAATTTCCCATCACCATCCGTTGCTTTCTGCCCGAGAGATAGAATTCAAACCAGTTGATGATCGTACCGGTGAGTTCACAATACTCTCTAAGGCAATCCAAAAGCACAGTGTGATCCACGGTGTCAGATGTTGGAGAGATAGAGGAGAATGAGAATTGACCATTCTCCTCCATCTCTTGCCCTGAGGAGGTCATTTTGCACTCTGACCAGTGCCATTTCAGTGCTATGCCTAGACCTGAAACCGGACTGGAAAGGCTTATAGATGTCAAAGGCCGTGAGGTGTGCCTCGAGCTGCAGTGCCACAATCTTCTCAGCAATCTTACCCAAAAATGGGAGGTTGGAGATAGGTTGATAGTTTGCCAGGACATCAGGGTTGAGGGATCTTTTTTTCAGGAGGAGTTTCACCAATGCCTCTTTCAAGGTATCAGGAAAGATTACCCACAGTCCTGACACTTCCCATTAGGAAATGAGTTGGGGCCGGGTCCAGTTAACAAAAAGTGGTCCACAACTTTGAGATCACCTCAACGACCTCAGCCATCTACACTGGCCAAAACTCATCCCAGACAGAGTGCCCACGTTCCTACCAGACTTACTACTGCAGGGCAATACTTGCCTTGCTGTGGAGATCCCCAGCTGAATGGAGGACACCCTGTCAGAGAAGAACTGAACAAACTCCTCGCACATGGTGGTAGAAAATGCTTTATTCGTCTGCAGACAGATCGGATGGAGTAATTTGTCTACAGTCTGAAAAAGCTGGGCTTGTCTGTTTTTCCCTGCAGCAGTCTCCTGGACAGGAACTCTGCCTTCTTAAGGTTGTTTGCCCCTTGGTACTCATAATAGTGAGCACGCAAGGTCAGTTTGTCCTCCTCTGAACAGATCCTCCTCCAGCAGTGCTCCAACTTCCAAGCCATGGTCTTCATCACCTTGAGAGCCCCATCAAACCATGGGGATCTCAAGTGAGAAGATCTGGGTCATATACAAACCGGTGCAATGGCATCGCGCACCCTGGCGACAGCCTTATTATAGGCAGCCACTGCTTCAGCAGAGCCAATCACACATGCAGCACTCACACCAGATAAATCAGCTACCACCAAAAGTCCCTCAGGGGACAGTCCCCTTAAGGGGCAGTAGCTGACCATCTCAAGGGGGGGGGGTCCAAACGAGAATTCTACCATGCAGTGGTCGGACAAAATGACCTGATCAGTCTTGAGGTTCATGACCTCAAGCCCCAGTGAGAAGACCAAGTCCGGTTTGTGGCCATGATGATTGGTCGCAGAAACAACTGCTTGTGTGGGGCCCATTGATGACATCAACTGGAGGAGGTCATGGCCAAATTGCAAGGATTCGGCATCAATCCAAGCATTGAAGGCCCCCAGAATTAACCATCTGGGGGACTCCAACACTCTGCTGCTGACAAAGTCCGTGACCTCCTGTAGGAAGTCTCCTCCTGGCCCAAGAGGGCGGTAAACAAGGAGAATCCTACAACCTACACCTGGACCCTCACACACAGTTGCACACTTAAAGGATGAGGCAGAACCCACTGGGTGCACGGTGAAGTTCAGGCTGGATCTAAAACAGGTGGCCACAGCCCCACCCCTGCTTTCCCTCCTCGGACAGTGCACTACAGAGTACCCAGAGTCAAAGTAAGAAACCAGCACTCCAGACTTCAGTGGTAAAAAGGTTTTTTTTTCTTTTTACTATGTAGTGTAGTCAGTGCAATAAATACATTTTGACAAGTTCAGAATACAGATCTAGGTTCACATACCAAATACAACCCAGTGCTTCGAGGTATTATACATCTTTGTCAGGGGTGTGGCTAACTGGTCTCCCCCTTGTGTTTTTATATTTTACAAAACATGTGTTGCATATCTAAACCCATTGATTCCATTGTTTACAATCACCATTAAAACAATAATTGAACTACAGAGTACCCGGTAGGGACGGCTGCCTCCAGAACTGGCCTGACGTCATCACCCAGCCAGATCTCTCTGATGCAAGCCAGATAGACTGAGGAAATCAAGTTTGTCATAATGTAAGTAGTAGTAAAAAATTGTATTCATTATAATGAATTGGCAGCTCCAATGAGTTTAAAAAACTAATTTCCAATGAGATCTGTATAGTTGCATTAATTACATCAGTTACATAACATATAGGGACAATCCGAGAACATTACAATCAAACATAGACAATTTAACAATTCATAATTTAAATATGTCATAAATACACTATAGATAACGAATACTCAACAGACCTTTTAATATAATCGTCAGATATCCCGTTCAGTCATCTGTAACTTATTTAATCCTTCCCTTACTAAACCAACTTACTTACTTAAACTTACTAAGTGCAGAGGACGGCTACAAAGATGATAGCGGGTCAGCAGGGTAAGGCATACAAGGAGAGGTTGAGGGCACTGAACATGTACTCCCTGGAGGACAGGGGGTTGGGGGGACATGATTGGGACCTTCAGGTACTTAAAAGGGATAAATAAGGTTGATAAAGAGTCTCTTTAAGCTGAGTGGCAACCATAACACAAGAGGGCGCAGTCTTAAGCTAGAGGGTGGGAGGTTTAGGAGGGAGGGAGAGAAGCATTTCTTCACAGAGAGGGTGGTAGACACTTTGAATGTATTGCCAGAAGAGGTAATCATGTTGAAGACAGTGGGCAACTTTAAGAGAGGCTGGGATAAACATGGGGGAAGATAAGGATCATGGGTAGGGAGGATGGGAGGAGTGGGGAGGGAGGGCAGGGACATTAGCTCAAGCTGTGGACCTTGCAATACGAGCAGACTTGATAGACCAAATGGCCTTCTTCTGCTGGCCTCTTCGCATATTCGTATGTAAACTAAATTTTTATTTGCCCTGCATGTTTTCTTCCATCCTGAATCCTAGTTTCAACAAGCAATGTGTTCCACAAAAAAGGCCCCTTGTAAAAGAAGTGAGCTTTTCACACTCCAGTGTTACACCTAGGTAAAATATATTCTATCCCTCTAGCAGATCTTGAACCTGGTTTAATTACTCTCACTTGTAAACACTCCATAATGTATTAAGGAACTTTGTTACCAAAACACTTCTCCATATACATGAGCGCATGCAGAGATCTGTCACTCAATGTGTACCATCCTAGAGTTTGATAGAGTTCCTCTCTGTGTGTTCTTTTTCGAGCCATAGTAATGTAATGGGCCATTTTATTATACATAAGACCTACTTTGCCCAACAAGGTAGCATTTGCCCCCATGTATATTAAATCTCCATAGTCTGGTAGTGGGATAACTGACGTATTAATCACGTCTTCTAATGGCCTCTATTGTGCAGTGTTTGATTCAGTACAAGTCACCCATGTACCTATTAATCTTCTTGATTGTTAGCCCTGTATGAATGTTCCATTTTAATGAACTGTCTAAATACACACCTAAATAACAATAACTTGATACTTGTTCTAAAACCTGATTATCATTTGTTTTAATTTGGAGCACTTTCTTCCGGATAATTCCTCTTATCTCTGAAAAAGCATTACTTGCGAATTTTTTTTTTTTTTTAAGAACAAGCCTAGACTGTGTCAGGAAACCCTGTACTTCATCAAAAGCCTGCTGCAGTGTGTTCTGTATCCGATTGTCTGCTATACCCTTGAAATAGATTATGGTGTCATCAGCATATAGATCATTTATTTCCGTGTTCAAAAATTGTAATGAATTCGTACAAAGATGATATAGCATGGGGCCTAATATTGATCCTTGCGGAACTCCAGACTTAATGAGACCCAGATATGATTCCTAACTTTTTAGGGCCACTAACTGGAGAGTGTTTGTAAGGTAGGATTCAAACCAGTCCACTACCCCCCTTGCCAAACCTGCTTCCTGGAGCCTGGACGGGAGGATGCCGTATTGAAAGCTTTCGATAAATCCGAGGTAATTTAAGGAAGTATTTTTTCACAGAGAGGGTTGTGGATGTATGGAACAGCCTTCCAGAGGAGGTTGTGGAGTCAAAAACAGTGGTGGAATTCAAGCATGCATGGGACAGTCATAAGGCAATTCTAGGGGTTGGGGGTAGGAAGAAGTAGGCTGCTAGTTAACTAGGATCTGCAGCTTATCCATCAGGTAGGGAAATGGGCAGACTGGGTGGGCCAAGCGATCCTTATCTGCCGTCAAATTCTGTTTCTATGTTTCTAAATCTCTCTCTCTCTCTCTATATCTCCCACAGACAATCCCCTGTCCAGGCTGTCGTTCACAGATCTGGTTACTTGTAGCAAGGCAGTAGTAGTGCCATGCAAGGGTCGAAAACCTGATTATTTATTTATAATTTTCCTTTTTTCCCAAAAAAATTACCAGACCTTCAAAAACCTTAGCAAACACTGGCAGGAGAGAAATGGGTCTATAGTTTCTTAATATATTTTTGGGACCAGATTTATATATAGGTACCACCTTAGCAGTTTTCCAAACTGATGGAAATTCAGAATAAGTCAGTGATATGTTATATAATTCCACCAGGGGATAAGCAATAAATGAAAATTGCGTACTTACCATAATTCATGATCTTCTTGTATACTGTATCTTCATCATTCGTTACTGGTGGGTATACACCAGAGGTGCTGTGACCCCATGGGAGCTTTCAGCTTACAGATTTTTTTGTTTGGTGGAGGAGTTGGCATCGAATTTGGCGCTGCCCTCAAGGACAGTGCACAGCATGCTGCACGAGTCAGCCAGCAACAGATGCTGACTCCTCCCTTTCCTCAGTTCTGTCCACCAGAGAGAGTGAAATTAGCAACAGAGAAATTGGAGGGTGGAGCAAGGGAGCCCTAGAGATGGCAAAAGGAAAGGATATAAACAGAAAGGAGAAAAAGCCGATACAGGAGGAGAGGGAGGCTACCTGAGGGTGTGGCATGGGAAGGGGCCCTAACTACTGAGCAGCCCTAGGGAGTAGAGAAGTGGGAAGGGTTTAGGAGAAAATAAAAAGGGATGGCAGGCCATCCCGGTGGCGCGAAGGGTTGAGGCACTGGTTGCCACACCTTGCACCACGCTGCAACCAAGGTTCGTCAATAAGCCCGGGCTGTCAGGGGTCCAGGACTAAGAGGAGAGAATTGAGCCGCCTGGAGGACTGCGCCCTCTCTCTTGGGGTTCTAGGGCTGCCCGACACTGCAGTGGCCTCCAGTGGAGACGGAGGTACTGCTTCACTCAGGGCATGCAGAAATGGACACGCAGCCACGATGGACATCCCGTAGCATCACTGCACACTTGTGGCTCTGGGGGTGGGGGCGAAGGCAATCCTAAGCAGAAATCCCACCCCCAGGGATAGACAACGGCACCACCTACCTCTCGCCACACTCCACTGGTCGGACTCCCTCCGCTCGGCCCGAAATGTAGATAGAACACCCAGGGAGGATAGGCGCCCCACTTCTGGGGGCTCAGAGCCGGGGAGATAGCTGGATTGGTGCCAGGAGTAAGGAGGAGTTTCACGCCCGGAGGTACAGCTGTAGGAGCAGGTGGATGCCCGAGAGAGTTCCCCGGGGTGTTGGAGCCAGAAAAAGAAGTTGGTGGGGCAAAAAAAGGGATAGCAAAAAGATGAGACCCCACAACACCCTACTTTCCTTAGTGAGAAGGATGAATGTCAAGGGCACCTCCACATTCACCAGATACCCCTCAAGGGGACTGGCCCATCTCCCAGTGAAATGAGACCGAGCTGTTTGAGCTTAACCGTTGCCTGAGAAAACAACCTTGAGGTTGAAGACATAGGAGTCTCTCAACCAGAATCCTTTGAGGGTAGGGTGTTGGGGTCTCTTAAGCTGTCCTATGGCACAGGAGTGAGGCTAGAGGGCATCCCAACAGGATTTTACATTCAGGAGTTGTCATCCCTGAATTGAACCCGAGCAAGGCAAGGGAGAATGATCCTGGAAGGAGAGACATTGACCCAGCTCATCCTTATTGTTCAAGGAAGAAAGTGGAGGAGTCCTCGGGTCCCTCAAGTCCACCAGTCTGCAAAGGCCTGGAGAGGACCAAGACTGCAAAGGCCTGGAGAGGACCAAACTCCATTCTTGAAAGCAAGACTGTAGAAAGAGAAAGGGACCTGAGGATCCCCTACCATGAGGGGCAAAGGGGGGGGGGGGAGAAACGACCCTGCTTGTCCTCCCCTCAACAAGGAGAAGTTCCCTGGAGAGAAAAGTAGAGAGGCAAGGGCTTACCCCACAAGGTTTCCATGGAAAAGAGACCAAGCAGGGAGGAGCGGTACTGCTCAGAGGTTGAGGCACCAGAGGGGAAGGTGGGTGGGAAGCAGTGATGAATGGTGAAGATATACAAGAAGATCAAGAATTACAGTAAGTACGTAATTTTCATATCTTCCTGTATGTATCTTCACCATTCATCACTGGTGGGTGAGTACCAAGACCCCCGAAGGGGGCATGGCCCATCCCTGATGGTAGCCGTACCCTCAGCTCCTTGTGGGGGAGACCACGGGGGGAGAAGCCCCCTATGGGCCTGAAGAGGCCCGGGATTGGTCAGGATGAGATGGGGACCTGGGAGAAGGAAGGCGCCCCACTAATTCATGTCTCGCCCTGCGGGAGAAAAAAATGGGCTCCTTGGACAGGGGAGGCAAACACCCTACTCTGGGCCAAGGGTGATAACCTAGAAAGGTGAAGCCATGCTGTGCCTGTCTTAAACAGACTGCAGATCTTGCCAATCTAGATACTACCTCATAAGCATCGTAAGAAGCTCTTGAGACATGCCTCACTAGCTCTAGACCAGAAGCAGAAAGACAGGTGGCCTGCCTCGTTGCCTCCGAATCAGGCAGAGTGGCTAGGAGCTGTCCTAACATCCATAAATGTCTAGCATAGACAGCCATATGGGCCTGATGTGCTGAAATACACAAGAGGAGGTGCACCGAGGAGAAGGTCCTTCTCCCCCAGCGGTTAAACTCGGCTGAGTCGAACTCCGAGGAAAGGTAGTGTCTCGGGCGTTGATGCCCAGAGGGGGTATCCCTGAAGTGGGATGACGTAAGGCGCCTGGAGACCCCAGTGGGGCATGATACCTGCATTGGCAGTCCCTCTGGGCAGGAGAAGGGGTAGCAGGAGACTGCCAGACCTAATGGGATGCTTCCTGAACAGAAACATGCCACAGAGGAATGGCCACATTCCTTGAGGGAAACTCTCCCAGGAGAGCCTGCGTCTCATGGGCAGGATCGCGACTTGCAAAATTGGAAATGTGGAGCTCCTCCATCAACCCCGACAAGAACCACTGATAGCTGATAATATCAGTGTCTGAGGACATGTGGACCAAAGAGTCTTATTCCACATGGGAGGAAGACAAGGAGGAAGAGGAGCTTATTCAGATCTGGGTGCAGCAGGGGGTACTGGTCTAAAAATGACCTGATCCAGAGCTCTAAGATAGCGAGGGAATGCTGCAGCAGAGCCTCTGAATTGGTCCCATGACAGGGGCCCCGCAGGACCCGAAATGCCTGGGAGAGCAGAAGGGCGAGGCAGAGGATCCGAAGGAGGAGAAAACTGGTGAACTAGAGGAGGAGGATCCCTGCTAGGGCTTTGGGAATGTTCACGTAGCCCCTCCCGGAGGGTGGGGCTGCGTAAAGAATTCACAGAAGGCTGCATAACCCTGCAGGTGTGACCTGAGTGGTGCCCTGACGAAGAAACCCCACAGTGAGGTGACTGGGGCCTGTCTATCCTTTGCGGGCGGCCCCTAACCTCACCGGATGCAATCTCTCCCGAAAGGGAGAGGCGAAAGCATGAGGATCAACAATGTGGCTCCTACCAGAGCCACCAGCAGTTCTGAGAGAAGACCCCTGGGCCACCCCCAGGCGCTCTTAAACCCCCCTCTCTCCGAAAGAGACCTGCACTTGTCCGTCCATGAGGCATCAAAGGGAGTAACACCAGAGGAGTCGCATGTGTCTGCAAACCTGCCACAGCAACCCCCGAATTATCCCCTAACAAGGGAATGGAAGCCATGCTGCTTCCTGCATCGGCACCAGATATGGCCCCTACAGAGGTGCCGACCTCTGACTTTGCATCAGGAACAATGTTGCCTCCAAACTTGGCACCGTCCTCCAGTCTTGCTCCATCATCAGCGCCAGCCTCTCCCACGGCGCCAGAGTCGGCGCCGCCCCTATCCACGGCACCAGGGACAGCGTCGCCCTGCTTCACGGCACCAAGGACGGCGCCGCCTCATCCCACGGTGCTGCAAAAGTCCCCAGCCCCGCAAACTGTGCTGGAAGACTCTGAGGAGACGGCTCCAGAGGCAAAGCCAGTCGGAGGAGGAGGAGGAGAAGAAACCTGCAGAGAAGAGCTGCTAGGCCTCATAGGGCAGTGAGACTCTTCAAAACTTGAGAGCTCCTCAGAGGAGGGCAACCAGTCAGGGTCAGACCCATCCTTCTCTGAAGAGGAAGAGAGCAGGGCGACCGGGAGGGAGGCTACTCCTTGCACCCTACTGGGTCTGGCACTGTGCACGGTACCGAATGAAGGCCGAGCTGCGCTTTCGGCCTCACCCTACTTACCAACTATGGAAACAGGGCCAGGAACTTGAGCAGAGCTGTCAAATGGAGTCGAGGGCCCCACCGATTCAGATCCAGCATGTAGCTCTGATCGCGACACTGGGGGTGGTCGTGGCTCCGAGAAGGCCGACGACTGAGAAGGGTGCTCAACTGACCCCCAGAGGAGGACAATTGTCCCCCCGACCCCTCTAGCGAGCCGGAGGCACCAGCAAGGCTGGCACTGTCAATGGCCCTCGGCCCTCTGGTATATATAGTAATGGAGGGCAACCTGGGGAAAGGGTCCAAAGCTCTCGCCATGGCATCCTGGGACTGAACACACCCTCCGAAGGTAGGAGGTTTCCAACCCACCTTCAGTACGCACGTTTTGAAGACCCGGCGGTCATGGAAAAGCATGCGTCGCAGTTGTCCATGTCGTGCTGTGGACCCAGGCAAGGAAGACATTGATCATGAAGATCTGATACAGAAATGGACTTGCGGCAGGGGCACAGACGCATAGAGGCATGTCCAGTCTTAGATTGTGACTTGGGCCCCTGATCAGACATGATCGACCATACACGTAAAAAAAAAAAACAAAAAAAAAACAGACAGCGCCATAGAAATATACAATAAAAACAAAAAGGAATGGTCTCGCCCATTTGCAGCTCTACAGCGTCGAGTAACGAACAGGACTTCGATTGGCTTTGAATGAAAATGGACTACACAGTTTGGTCTTCAGCTCTTACGAGGTGCAGTCTCAACAGTGGGAACAACTAACTGAGGTAAGGGAGGAGTCGGCGTTGATTACTGACTGATGCTCGCACAGTGTGCTATGCATCATCCTTGAGGGCGGTGCCGGCTTTTATGCCGACTCCTCCACCAAACAAACAAAATGTGTAAGCTGAAAGATCCCACGGGATCATAGCGCCTCTGGCGTATACCCAGCAGTGATGAATGGTGAAGATGCATACTGGAAGATCTGGGGCTGCATATTTAAGCAATATATTTGGGATCCCGTCAGTCCCACCAGATTTGTAAATATCTAGTTTTCCCAGTGCCTCCATTATTTCATTTGGTTTAATTGACTTAAATTTGAAGATGTCTGGTACCACCCCATCGTTCCTCAAACTTGCAGGGGAGTTGTCTGCTAATTGGGTCTTTATTTTGGTATCCTGGGGATTATCCACTGTAGTAGCCTGTGTTTTTTGTTCCCATAGAAATAAAAAAATAATCCGCTACCTCCACACCCACCCGGTATATTGGCTCCCTATATTTCGGAAGTGTCTGGGAAGTCTGAGCTTTATATACCTTGGACATTTTTCATGACCTTCCAAAATCTTCAGGGGTTATCTGTTAAATTAGAAGCGAGTTGTTTTCTATAATAATTTTGTCTTGTTCTCCTTGCCTCTAATGTATAGAGATTTCTTAGCTTTTTGTATTTAGTCCAGTTTAGGGATCCTGAGTAGTTTGGGCAATTTTCCAAGCTCTAACCCTCTGTTTTTCAAGTTTATACAATTTTGAATTATACCAGGGGGCACTGTAATTTTTTTACTTTCCTAGTGTCTTTAGTGGGGCATATTTATTATAGATACCCATAAAATCCTCATAAAATAAGTCGCAGGCATCACTCACATTGGGTATTAGACTTGCCCTCTTCCAGTTAACACCTTCTAAATCTGTCATAAAATTGACATAGTCAAACGCCTTGTAAGATTTAACTAATAGTTTTCCCTGGGGCTTTATGTTTAATTGCTTGTCTAGTACAGTACACCATTTGGTGGTCAGATAATGAATCCAGAAGTGCTCCATTAGCAACATATTTTTCAGGATGTGTTACAAATATCAAGTCTAAAACTGTCGATGCTTCTGGGTGTTGGTTATTAATTCGGGTAATGTCATGTATTAGTTGGGTTAAGCCCAAGGTGGTAACCATATCATGGATTAGGTGACACTGATCAACTAACTTCCAATTGATATTAAAATCCCCAATTAAATATTAATTCATGGCTTTCTACATATTTTCCTACAAATTCTTGTATTGATTCTAGTACCTTATAATTAGTTTTTTTTTTGTTTTTTTTGGGGGGGGGCAATACACACTCATTGATAACAGGGGTTTACTGAAAGGGGACTTCATTTCCAGAAACAGTCCCTCAGATCCATTCCAGTCTACTGTGCTATCATTCCTAATAATATCTAGGAATTTTATTGCATAAATTTTAACCCCTCTACCCCGTTTGGTTCTATCATGTCTCCAGGAATTGAACCCCTGAATTTGTATTTCCTCATCAGTTACCATTTTGCTGAACCAGGATTCTGTGATTACAATAATGTCTGGATTATATTGTAAAGTCCATTCTCTCAAATACTCTATTTTACGTGTTAGGCTACATATATTAATGTGTACGATACACTTACCTTGCACCCTAAAAGGAAAACTACACCCAAAACCTGAAAAATATATGTTGTGCAGAGTGTTTTAATTTGTATGTGAAGTTCTAGTGTTTCCTTCCCTCTGACTGGTATTAGGAGTTTTTCTCAAATTAGCCTGCTAGCTTTATGCTAGTTTTACGACCCTTGGGGATCTCCATACCTGATAGTGTAATTGTATTTCTGGTTCCCACAGTGCATTTTGTCTCATGTGACTGTGATGTAAGAGAGACCCAACATTCAGCACACGGATGCCATACAAACTAAATATCTTGGAAGCTTTACAAGCTGCACAAAAATTACCAGCAGCCAAGTTTTTCAGGACAGTAAAACCTTTAGGATGAGGGTGGTCACCAAGCTGAATTCTACAGATTTTAAAATATAGCCATCTCTAATTGTAATGCAATGCTTTCTGCTGGGTTTATGGGCTCTGCTACATCACCATTACATGAAACAAGGTGCATTGTAGGATAAAGAAATGCAATAAAACTATTTGATATGGTGATCTCCAGGGGTCGTAAAACTACCCTAAAGCTAGCAGGCTAATTTAGGAAAAACTCCTAATACCAGTCAGAGGGAAGGAAACACAAGAACTTCACATACAAATTAAAACACTCTGCACAACATATATTTTTTCAAGTTTTGGGTGTAGTTTTCCTTTAATAGTTCAGCTGTTACATCAGTATTTGTTAAATGATTTGCAACATCAAGTGACCTCTTCATTACCAGTTTAGTTCTTTGCACAGGTCCTGGATTTGGGTGAACATCTCCACTAAGTATCAGTATCAATTTAATATATGGATCATGAAAATAATATAGTAGAAAAGCATACAAAAAATTCCCCATAATAGTATCACTCCCAAAGTGATAATACTACACTTCAGGAGTGATACCATCGTTCAGGTGCCGTAATACTATCGTTGGGGACCTGAATGATAGCATTATCACCAAATCACAACAGCGCATGTGTTAGTCTAGCTCCCAACTTCTTTCAAAACGTGCCTTCCAATTGGCCACTTTTCCTGTTAGGGCGGGCAGAACAGTTCAAAAACATGGCGGTCACTGTCTCGCTTACCGAGAGTGTTTCTCAACTGGAACGTTTTGCAGCTTTTTGTTTTAAATATCTGAAAAATACAGATATCCAGGTGACCCTGCGTTCCCCAGACATGGAAAAGGTAGGCTGTCCTTCAGTAAAACCCCCCCCCAAAAAAAACACAGAGCAGTGAGACAGTGTGGCGCGTGGCCAAGCCGGAGAGACTTGTTTGCTGCAGCTGCCAACCGCCTGAGAGAAAAGAAAATCGAAAATCGCATCCATATATTAAAAAAAAATAAAAAATAGGTTCCTGTGCATTACAATGCAGCAATTCCATCTCGAGGTTCTGGGGACATGGAACCTCTCGAGCTTCGCTCTCGAGGTTCCCAATGTTCCCAGAACCTCTCGATAGAATTACTACATTGTAATGCACAGGAACCTATATATTATTCTGTTTGTTAAAAGCATTTTATCAAATGTATAACCCTGTCTAAGCAATCCTTTTATACTTCATCTTACAGTGCCAGTTAGGGCCCTTTGTTGAGCTTTGGTATCTTTTAAAAGTCATGTTTTTAAAAATCAAAGTCCACTTAATGTGTTAGCCACATGATGGTGGTTGTTAAGTATACTTATGGCTATTTTCCTCTGCCAGTGACCAAGTTCAACCCCATTCAATACAGAAGTGCCTTGAGTTGTTGCGTTTACACAGCCACCATCTAGATTGCCAGGTCTATACATTTAAATTGGGTATTAAACATTTTAGCATTTGGCCAGGAAAAATAAAACCCAGAAAAAGTAAATCTTTCATTATACAATGAGCGTATATGCCTATAAATCCCTTTTAAATGCTGCTATATATCACGATAAAAGGAAAACAAAGTTTTCTAGTGAGCTGCTAATTAAAAAATAGTTGTTCTAGTAGACCTTAATATATACATAGAAACCTAATTAAAAGTAGCTAGGATATTCCAGATAACTTTTTCCCGAAATCACCAGGCCTCTCACAATAAGACAGTTGTATAAAATTGTTTCCTAAGGCCTAAAGAATAACCAGTTCATTCCTGCGGTGCCTAAGCAAGTCTATATGTAAAACTTAACAAACAACAATCTAACAAAAGAAAATAATTACCTTATTGTAGAGGCACCACAGGATCGATCCGTTCAAACTGTTTTCCGGGACTGAGTGGCACGTGCCATGAGCGGCACAGGCTTTTGAGTGTTAGAAGCCCCTCCTTCCACTCAGTGTGTCAGCTGCTGGCCCACTGCCGAGCCCCTACACTAGCTGTTGCAATTTACCAGAGTCCCACCAGTCAATGCAAAGCCCTTAAAATGCTGTTGTTACGAGGGCTAACTGTGGGAGAAAAAAAGTTCTGTGGAGCACAGAATTTTCAGGGCGGGTAGCAGAGCTTCTCCTGACCCCCGTGCAAGATGTCACAGGCTTCAGGCTTGGATGAAAAGGTAGTGAGCGGTCTTGTTCCTCATCAGTCTGGCATTATATAGTACAGCCCGAAGGGGACTGGTGGAGGCTGTAGGCCTCATAGCTGCCTGCTCACTTGGTCTGGTCGGAACCCTGGGAATGGATGCCACACGTTAGGCCTCTCTCATGGCTTCATTTAGCCCCAGGGCGTCTCCTGCTTCTAACCACCCTGATAATATTCACCTCTACTATGCCCACTGTGCCCTGCCGCCAGCCTACTCGTTCTCTAATAATTCCCACCTTTACTTTGCCAGATTGACAGTAGTGGAACAGTGGTTCCTTGTCTTGCTTTGGCAACACAAATGTTTACTTTTATAATTAAAACAAAAATAAAAGAAGTAGAAGGGTAGGGTCACTTCAAGCTGCTGCCTACGTTTGGATCCTTATACAATTATTTAAACAATAATTGTCCTTCTGAAGGCCTACTTGTAATTCTGAAGTCATGTCCCTCTTCTGAGTTTCTTGCTGTGGCACCTCCCCCAAAGCAGCATTTTAATGAAGTTAAACTGGGAATGAGGCTGTTGTGCTGTCTAGGATGTGAATAGCAGAATGGGGGGTATGTTTATAGTAACTGTATTTACCTTACCAGGCCAATGTTCAGTTTGGGGGTTGTATAGCGTTAATGTACCAGCCATAAAACTGAAAGCTGGATGGATGCTAGTTTATAAAATATCATTGCAGAATTCATGAACATTAGTGGAAACAAGTCACTTGACAGTGCATTAAAATGCTTTAATGCAGGGGCAGTTGGTTCTTGTTTTTGTGAAGAAACTAATCTTCCAGGGCATATCCTCCATTGAGCCACATGGAACTGTAAGCCGTTGGTACCAGGACCACCTGGAAAGTTTTGCTGGCTGTGGCTGCCTAAGTCAGTGTGCATCGTCTCCATCTATATAATGTGGGCTGTCCCATCATGCCTCAGTTCTCTCTCCTGCCGTCAACTGCTAATTGGTCCACTAATGCTGAAGAACACCCATTGAATTTTGCAAGTGTCCCTAAAGCTTCTGCTACTTTGTTTTTTGTTTTAATTATGAAAGTAAACATTTATGCTGCTGACGAAAGACAAGGAACCACTGTTCCACTACTGTCAATGTGGCAAAGTACAGATTTATAAGGATTGTGCTCGCGGCGTGTGCATCCACTGCTTAGGGGCATACACTGCTGACAACAGCATTTTGACAGCGACCGTCAGTACAGCGCCAGGTCGCTGTAGTGTCGTCGCTGGACCCCAGCAGTGTATTTTGGAAGTCTTGCACCCCCTCCCGTAATCAGCTCCAACTTGGCGTTGATTATAATTAGTGTGTGGGGGGGGTTGGTTCGGGGGGCAAAGCCCCCTAAAGAATACAAATCTGTCGGTGAGAAACCGTATGCTGACCGCAAATGTCATCGACATGACGGTTTTGCTGTACGGTCGTTGGACAGAAATTTTGTTGACAACTGGTAGTGGATCCCTGCTTAGACATCTCTCGCAACATGAAAGTCTGCAGCATTTGCCAGGGTTTTAACCATGCTACATTGAGACATCGGAAAAAGGCCTTAGAAGTTTGTTTAAATGTAACCCCTAGGTGGCGCTGTCCTATGGGCTACTACCCCTGCCTGTGTCACTGTGCACAGGTTGAGGGGCCTGAGCTCAGTGAACGGGTGCCTCCACCCGGAGTGTTTTTGGGGTAGCATAACTGTTGCTGGTATAGATCTCTGGGATGCTATACCCACCAACCCTTCTAGTGGCCCAAATAGTTAAACAATACATTCACCATATGACAGTACTGATATGCTCACACCCATTACGCTTACCACCAGGGCTGGATCTTCTGCAGTTGCCCTGGAGACCCTGTGGAAATTGAAACCAGTGATACAACAATATAGTGGCAGTACTGTATACCCACCAGGAAGGTACACACTAGCCAGGTTAAACATGAAAAACCACAATCTGATTTATTCAGGGGGATGTGAACAAGGATGGGGTGTAAATCTTGTAGTGATTTGCAAATCTGATTATATTCAGGTTGGTAAAACATGCACTGTAAGTCCCTCTGACCAAGTCCCGCAACCCTGGGTACCCAGTTGGAGAACAGGCTAGCATGAAGATTTGCCCCGGGATGGGGCAGTCACGTGATGAGGTGGACTGAGTAGCAGCCTTCTTACTGAGCTCCTGCCTTTTTCGAGTAAAAACTACCTATTTGAGCTTATTAAAGTGTCTTCCCAGTTTCTCAACAGACAACAGCTTAATTGTCTGCCATCGGAGAGCTGAATCTGCTACATTTAGGAGCGGCAATGGAAGCTGAGATGTGCTCAGCACTTCCTAAACATATACCCCCTCCCACCCCCAGAGAAACAAAGCAAGAAATCTAGGCCGCAAGCTTCGGCCTCGGGCAAAACATCCAGCGCCACCACCGACCTGAACCTTCTAACCTTAGAGTGCTTCTTGGAGGAATTCTGACCCTTTAGTGAAGAAATTAAATCTCTTACCTCCGACATGAGAACCATGGTGACAGCACTTGAGGATCTCTCCAGGCGCACCCGGAGACAATGAGGTGTGCATCAAATCGCTGGAGAATAAGGCAGACCAAGTGGATCCTCAATTTGCCATTACCAGGCAGAGGATTGCATGTTTGGAGGCCAAAGTGGACGACCTGGGGGACAAAAGTAGGCATAATAACGCCGTCCTGATAGGACTGCCCGAGAAGGAGGAAAGAGGGAGTGCAGTGTCATTTGTGCAGAAATTAGTGCCGAAGCTGGCGGGTCCTTCTCCATTTGGTCCTGCTTACTGCATCGAAAGGGCCCATAGAGCACTCAGGCCAATACCCTCACCCGAAGCACCACCGCGACCCCTTATCTTCAGATTTTTTAATTTCCAGGAACGGCAACATTTCCTGTTAAAAAAATAAAGGAGTTGCAAGAAGTGAAATGGGGGGATCACAAAATCCGCATAGCCCAGGATCTCCCTGCCACAGTCCATCAGCGGTGTACAGCATTTCATCCAATCGTGTCCAAGTTAATTCCAGCTGGAGTGAAATTTAAGATGATGTACCCCACCAAACTGCAACTTCACCTGCAAGGCCAGTGGAGGAGTTCTGAAGAACCTACTGCAGCAGAGTCTGATCTTAAACTAGCCCTCCCCGACCTCTTCAAACCCCGATGAGCACTCTGAGGATAGTACCTGGGAAGTGGCTCGTCTTTCTGTAAAAGTACAGTGTTCAGCTTTCTATTCTACAAATACACCCCTGAGCTCATTATTTGCATGGAGCTCCTGGACTATCCAAGACTGCAGGACCCATTCTAGGGACATGGATATGTTGTTCAATCCACACTTATTGGCAGGTTCCTTGCCGCTTTAATTGTTGCCGAAAGGTCTTCAAGCTGGCTCCTCCCACCCACCCGGGTGGTAAAACTCTTTGCTCCGCCCCATGATGCCAGATCTTCCTTACAGCTTGGAAGCTCAGGTTCCCTCCTTAGCGCTCTCGTTTATACTGGATCTAACTCTTGGTTAGTCCGGAATTGGTTTGAAGTTTTCTAAACTTGGTCTTCATCTTCCCTACATGGCTCACGATGGACAAATCTGTTCGGCTGGAGGTGCCCTTGCGGGCAGAGATGTCAGGACAGATCCACACTCCACGTGCATCTACTGCCTAGGCCTGGATTACGACCCGCAGGCTTGCGAGTTGTGCCGTTCTTTCTCGGCCAACGTTCTGGATGATCGCGCTGCCCAATTGCAGCTCGGGCGCCCTGAGAAGCGTTTTCCGCTGGTAAAATCAAAAGAGGCTTGCTGGGCGGTTTCCGCGGCGGCTGGCTCAGCTGAGCAGCTCGAGCAGATGATCGCCCTCGAGGAGGAGGCGGCCCAGTCTGCATCTTCCTCCTCCTCGGCCGCGACGTTTATCCTGCTCTCTCTCTGAGTTCCTTGTACACGGCTTCGTTCAAGGAGCTTTGTCAGTCCCTTTCCATGAAGGGAGAGGGGCCATTGGGACTTTCTTCTCGGCCCAAGAAGAAGGAGTCGAAGGGTAAGTCCCACAGTCGGCGTTTGTGGGAGTAGGAGAGGTCTCCTTCCCCGGACAGCCGACTGTCGACTTCGGTGGAAGTTGCGGCTCAGGCCGCTGGCTTCAGTGTCCCCGTCAGGCCAGTCTGCCGAGACTCCCGTCGATGCAGTCGAGATTTTTCTCGATCCGTCGGACGGGCTGTCGACTGGTGAAGCAGACAACCCCCCTTCACGGTTCCCCCGGTGGAGACCGAGGATCTGCCTGCGCCTTCGGGGCCGCAATGCCCGGTTAAAGTGCCTGAGCCGAGGAAAGAGCGGGTGACCCCGGCCCCCTCCCAGACCCGCCCTCGGTCCCCCCGAGGGTCTCGGTCTCTGACTTCTTCTCGGTCTAGCTGTTCCTGCCGACATCAGCGGTCTCGGTCTTGGTACCGAAGTAAGCGGTGACACCGTTCCTCCTCGGATGAGGGGAGACTTCGGCGTAAATTACGTCGGCGCTACGAGGAGCTTATGTGGCAGCAGTTACTGTTATCTGGGTCTAAACAGACTTCGGTTCAGTCTCCGGCCATCAAGTGGCTGTCGCCCGAACGACCGAAGCAACCGCTTGCCCCAGTTGAGCTGCCCGTTCCAGGGCCGGTTGCTTGGCCAAAACCGGCTGCTCCACCGATTGTGGTGGAACCTCCGCCTCCACAACCGAAGTCTGGGGCACCGACCAAGGATTCTCAGTCAGGTTGTCGGTCACCCTCACTCCCGACCATCCTCGGCAGGTAGAGGGTGGCTCAGGGCCGAGGCAGCTCTTCGCAGACTCTTCAGAATCCGACGACGACTCCTCCCTGTTCTCCAGGCAGGTCGACCTGGAGTCCTCATGGGGCCAGTCATTGGACGATAGCTCATCGTCCTTCTTGGGTCTGCTCCGACTCATCTCGGAGTCCACCGGGATGCAGCTCGAGCCTGTGTCTAAACAGGCCAAGTATCCCCTGACAGAGATTCTGGACTGAGGGGATTCCCCAACGGAGGCCTTTCCAGTGGCTGAGGCCATTGTCAGCCCAGCCTTGGAGCTCTGGCAGCGGCCTGCTTCCTGTCCTTTGCCCTCGGCCAGGATGGCCAGGAAGTATGCGGTCCTTACCGGCTCTTTGCCCGGTTTCTCGGAGCACCCCTCTGTCGAGGGGTTAGTCACTGACAGCGTCTTCCGGCGTTCGATGGCAGCTCGGGGCGTGGATAAGCCCCTGACAGAGTCCAAAAAGCTGGACTTTGCCGGGCGCAAGGTGTACGCTGCGTCCTCCCTCGGCCTCCGTCGGGCCAGCTCAGCCGTGCTGATGGCACACTTCTCCCACGCTCTCTTGGGCTTCCTGGATGAGGTTGTCCCTCATCTTCCGACCGCCCTGCAGACCACGGTCCGTCAGGTGCGGGACCAGGGTAAGGCGGTGGCGAAGCAGCAGCTTCAGACTGCTCTGGATATAGGTGATTCAAACAACATGAAGTCTTGCTGTATTCTGACAATAGCAGTGAGTCCCAACCTTCGAACTGCCCCGGAGATGAGAGTTAACTTTCCATGCCAGGCATGGAACGCTGAGCTCGAGCTCGGTTGAGACTCTGTCTGTTGCTATTTAAACTCAAACCGTCAGATTCTTTACTCCGCCTCACTGAACAGTCGCTCCGGAGATTTCTCCTTCTGCTCGGTTCAGTTTGTCGGTTAAAGTACCGCTTTTCTCGGTTTTCGACCGAATTTAAACCGTAACATGTTGGTTCAGTCTCTGTCTGTGGTATTTGAGTACTAGATAGGTTTTATATTCATTTCTATTCTGTGTGGAACTTGTAAACGGTTCATCGGTTCGGTTTGAACCGATCAAGCTGTTAAAAAATCTTTATTTGTACTTTTAGTGTGTGGTTACCGGTTCTTATCGGTTCTAAAAAAGAACGGATTTTATTACGGTTTTTTCCACGACCCGTGACACGGTCAGGAACCGATAAGAGGGTCTTGCCTGGTGGATTGCCATTAAAAGGGTAAGTTTGGTTAGGACTGGCACAATGTCTGAGAAACCCAAAAGAAAACTGGGCCCACTGGGTTTCAACACTGTAGTGTGTGTGGGGAAGTCTTTGCTAAGACTGACCCCCACACCACCTGTGTTTATTGTCTGGGGTTTGACCACCTCATTGCAGACTGCCAGATTTGTAAAAATTTTCCTGCAGCTACCCTAGAAAAGAGAGTTGGTAGGCTCAGGGAAAGGGAGGCCAAAAGTCCGCTGAACTAGATGGCCAGCCGGTTCGGTTCAAACCGAACCAGAAGGAATGCCCTCTGACCAGGCGAGACTTCTTGAGAAAAGGAGAGCAGATTCTGAGAGTCGGTTCGGCTAAGAGAACTAGAAAGGAAAAATCAGCTGGTGTGGAGCCAAAACTTTCTTCTCCAACCGCTGAAGAAATAGCCAAAGCGGTAAAAATTGTGCAGTCGCTTTCCCCGGTTCTGACCGAACCGGCACCATCAGGGAGGCGCTCAGTTTGGCCGGTTCCACCGGTTCAAGATTATGATTTAGAGGAATATTATGAACCGGAGGAGGAGGAAGAGGAGTATGAGGAAAGTGAATGTGGTTTTGAAAGTCTGGATGTGCCCATTGACTTGGACATCTCCCCAGACAGACCTTCAGGAGTGTCTCCTCCTAGGCTTTCTGAGTCCCCCTCCCATTTCATGTTTTATAAATAAGTGGCTGAAACCCTCCAGCTTCCTATGGAAGAAGCTGTGGATGGCCAGGAGGAGCCTGACTATGGAAATGATGGATATCCCAGAGTCTAGGAGGTTGTCTATTCCCTTACATAAATCTTTTGGGAAACAGACATTTAAGATTTTAAAGACTCCTAATACTATACCTCCTGTGGATAAGAGAATGGACAAGAGGTATACATTGTCAGGCTCGGATACGGAGTTCCTTACACAACAATGCAACCATGTTGGGGTAGTGAAGGCTGCAGCCTGTGATAAGGCAAATATTCTCTTGGCTTCACACCCCCTAGACAAGGACTCCAGGAGGATTGATGCCATGGCAAAGAAACAGTACATGGCAGCATCCTTGGGACTCAGACAGGCCAACTATATGGTCTATACTGCTAGGTATCAGAAATCCAGATGGGACACTGTCATGGCTTTAGCAAAACCGGTCCCTGGCCATCTTGCCAAGGAGCTGGAGCAGGTGGCTGCTGATGGTATTAAGGCATCCAAAGTGCAATTCCATGCTGCAGTGGACTCCAGTGATGTGTCATCTAGAGTCATGGCTACATCTGTGGCATTTCGTAGAATGCCTTGGCTCAGATGTACTAGCCTGTCACAGGATACCCAGACTAAGGCCATGGATTTTCCTGTTGTGGGTAATTCTCTGTTTGGGGAGCAGACAGAGAATTACATGAAAAAAATAGACGAATATAGGACCACCTATAGGAGTGCACAGGCCAAGGAAAGGCAAGCCACTCTGCAGGGGCAGGCCTTTTCATAGGCCTTTTTACCAAGCTGGACCCCAGGCCTCCTCTTCTGCCTATGCTCAGAGGGGGTTCTTTAGAGGGAGAGGCAGAAGGGGTACAAGCAGACCTGCTTCCACCCCTCAGCCAAAACCCCCTGCCAAACAGGCACCCTGATGGGTTGGCCAGGGCCGATTCTCCACTACTTGTAGGGGGGCAGGCTGGCTTTCTTTGTCCAGGACTGGGAGTCTCTAACATCAGACAAGTGGGTCCTGGAAGTAGTAATCCAGGGACTGGTTCTCAGCTTCATAAAATTTCCAAAGCTGAGAGCCAGATCTTTTCCACCTGCAAATCCCTCAGAGACACTTGCCCTCGAGGCAGAGGTCTCTTCCTTCCTGGCTCTCAGAGCTGTGGAAAGGGTTCCACCCCTACACCAGGGCAAAAGGTTGTACTCCAGGTACTTCCTTACCCCTAAAAAAGACAGGAGAATGGCGGCGGCCCATCCTGGATCTCAGATACTTAAACAAGCACCTTTTAAAACCAAAATTCAAAATGGTGACTCTGGGAATTATTCTACCCTGTCTAAGGCCAGGGGACTGGCTAGTGTCCCTGGACCTCAAGGATGCCTACTTCCATATTCTCATCAGAAGCTCCCATCGAAAGTACCTCAGGTTTGAGCTGCCCTCAGGCCATTACCAGTTCAGAGCAATGCCCTTCGGTCTAACCTCTGCTCCAAGGGTATTCACAAAATGCCTGGCAGTAGTAGTTGCTTCTCTGAGAAGGCAAAGGATTGCCATCTTCCCGTACCTGGACGACCGGCTCATAGTAGGACAATCCCCAGACCAAGTCAGGTTACACCTACAGATAACTCAGCAACTGCTCTCCTCTTTGGGTTTCCTTCTGAATCTTTCAAAGTCAGTTCTAGAGCCTGTTCAGCTCCTCACCTTCATAGGTGCAGAGCTAGACACAGAAAATGCCAGAGCTTTCCTTCCCCTGAACAGGGCAAGGACCCTTATCTCACTGGCCGCCTCATTCACCCTGCAGGTGTCTCGACCAGCAAGGCATTTTCTGCTGCTTCTGGGGCACATGGCTGCTTCCACAGCAGTGGTGCAGGGAGCAAGATTTCAGATGAGAGACATTCAGTTCCATTTGAGAGCCTTTTGGTATCAAAGGAAGGACCCTCTGACCAAATTGATCCCAGTGACTCGAACCCTGATCCAGGCCTTACAGTGGTGGCAGGATCAGAACAATCTAAGGCAGGAGTTCCTTTGTCACTCAGTCCCTCCTTAATCCTTACTACAGATGCCTCCCTCTTGGGGTGGGGGGCTCACTTGGGCAACCTGACTACCCAGGGGTTGTGGTCCCCTCAGGAATCTCTGCTTCACATCAATCTATTGGAACTCAGAGCAGTATTTCTAGCACTTCAAGCTTTTTCCAAATCTGTTCAGAACAAAGTTATCCAGGTCATAACAGACAATACCACCACGTTGTGGTACATCAACAAGCAAGGAGGCACTCTGTCTATGGCCTTGTTCACAGAAGCAATGAAGTTGTGGTCTCTGGCTTATTCCCTGAACACCTCCCTCACAGCAGTTCACCTCCCAGGCAAGGACATGTCCTGGCAGATGCTCTCAGCAGGATATCTCAGGGCCGTCACGAATGGTCACTGCATCCCCTGGTCTTGGAGGTGATATTCTCCAGATGGGGCACCCCACAGATAAATCTTTTTGCAGCCCCAGACAATCACCAACTTCACCTTTTTTGCTGCAGGCCCCCAGTGTTGGGCTCAGTCCCCCTGGATGCCTTAGTTCTCAGTTGGGAAGGGAAGTTCCTGTATGCTTTCCCCCCACTTCCCTCTCCTGTTCAAAGTGCTAGTCAAAATCCGGTCTCAACCCTGCAAAGTGATCCTGATTGCTCCAGACTGGGCCAGACAGCCCTGGTATCCACTCCTGTTGTCCTGAGCAGTCCATCTTCCCCTGTGCCTTCCCAGGAATTACAACCTGTTAACCTGTGCTCAGGGAGAGTTTGGTACCGAATCTCAAATCTCTCAATCTCAAGGCCTGGCTCTTGAAGAGTTAGAGTTGCTGATTTACACCTCTCCCAAGGTGTAATGGATATTCTGAAGGCTTCTAGAAACCTTCCACCAGGACTACTTGTAATTCCAAGTGGAAAGATTTTCCATATGGTGCTCTGGAAGGCATATTTCCCAAGTCTGCTGATCTGCCCACAGTCCTTGATTATATGGTCCATTTGAATAGCTTGGGGCTTAGACCAGCTACACTGAAGGTGCATCTGGCAGCTGTTTCTGCTTTCATTTTTAGCAGGTAAGCCCTCTTCTCTTTCAGCTCACCCTGTATTCTCCAAGTTTTTCAAGGGATTGCTTCATACCAACCCTCCATTCAGGGACCCTACCCCTGCTTAGGACCTTAATGTCTGCATTGCTCAGCTTATGCAACCCCCTTTTGAGCCTTTGTCTTCAGCATAGCTTAAGTACTTGACTTGGGAAACTGTGTTCCTGGTAGCCATCACTTCTGCCAGACGCATAAGTGAGTTACAAGCCTTGTCAGTGGAGCCTGATTTTATCTCCTTCCATAGAGATAAGGTGGTCCTCAGGACTAACAGGAAGTTTTGCCTAAGGTGGTTTCAGATTTCCACCTTAACCAATCTGTCTCTTCCTGTTTTCTTCACTGACCATTCCTCCTCTGGCGAGAGGAGGCTGCACAGTTAGATGTGAAAAAGAGCCCTTAGCTACTACATAGAGCGTGACCAAGGGTCACAGGTTCGACTCCTCAACTGTTCCTCACTTATGGTGAGGTTGGTGAGAAACCTGCCACTAAAGATCCATTGCCAGGTGGATTGTCTCTTGTATCAATTTTGTTATGAAAAACTGGGTAAGGTTCACCCCCAGGCCTGAGGGCTCACTCTACCAGAGGTACAGCTGCTTCCTGGCTGCTGCCAGGGATATCCTATTCTGAGATATGTCAAGCAGCTACCTGGAAACAGTTCACACTTTTACCAAGCATTACTCCCTGGATATCCAGGCTAGGAGTGATGCTCGGTTTAACACAGCTGTGCTTCAGAGCCTATTTCCTAAGTAGGTTCTGTCCCTCCTCCATGGAGGTACTGGTGTAGTCTGCTATTGTCAGAATACAGCAAGACTTCATGTTGTTTGAGAAAAATTACTCACCTTAGTAATGTTGTTTCTTCTAATGGAGTCTTCCTGTATTCTGACCTCCTACCTCCTTCTCAAACTCTGTTTTTGGGATGTGGTGAGCACTGGCAGTGTTGGCACTCAGTAGGTGCCCACCTTGTTGTTTCACCCCTTTTTCTTGGGTGAGTGGGTGTTGTTTTCATTTTTTGGGTCTCATGACTTGAGTCTTTGTTTTGGGACCAAAAAATCTGTTTTTATGTTTAGTAGCCAGTTTGCTAGTGTAGGTTTACAGCTTCCACACAGGACCTTGGTGAGTTTAGCTCGTAAAGATCTGATTGTTTGAGTTTAAATAGCAACAGAGTCTCAACCGAGCTCGAGCTCAGCGTTCCATGCATGGCATGGAAAGTTAACTCTTTCATCTCCGGGGCAGTTCAAAGGTTGGGACTCACTGCTATTGTCAGAATACAGCAAGACTCCATTAGAAGAAACAACATTACTAAGGTGAGTAATTTTTTCTTCCTGTGCCAGGTCAGTAGCGGCCGTGGTGGCCATGCGCCACAGGGCGTGGCTGAGGATATCCACCTTCACGGCAGATACCCAGCACAAGTTGGCGGACGTCTCCTTCTTGGGGACTGACCTCTTCGGCCCTGGAGTGGAGGGACACCTCCAGCAGATCGAAAAGTCCAGTGCCACGCTGGACTCTGTCACCTCCGCCCGGAGGGACAAAGGCCGCCGTCAGCAACAGCATAAGTCCTTTCGTCCTTCAGCCCCTGCAGCTCGACCGGCCCAACAGCACCAGCAACAGGGCCAGCAGGTTCACGCTTGGCGTCCCAAACCCAAGCCGGTGGCTTCCTCCAGCAGGAAGCAAGGAGGTAAAGGCCCAGGTGGTCCCTTGGCCGGTTCCTCCTCCAAACCTGCCCAGTGACGGGTTGAGGGGTGCCACCCCCAGCCTCGTCACTCCCCCCTGGGTTCTCCCCATGGGGGGACGGCTCCGCCACTTCCTTTCCGCCTGGTCCGCTATCACCACGGGCCGCTGGGTGTTGAAGGTGGTAGGAAAAGGCCTGCCTCTGGAGTTTGAACAAGCGCCACCCTTTCGAGCTGTCGCCCCTTGGGGGGCCACAGGGTCCGCAGCCTTGCTGTCGGCCCGCTGAGCCGATATTGCCCTGCTCCTCGAAAAAGAGGTGATCAGGAAGGTGGCGGACCCTCCTCCAGACCCGGGGTTTGTGTCCAGATATTCCTGGTCCCAAAACGGACAGGGGGCTGGTGCCCCATTCTCGACCTGCATGACCTGAACAGGTTCCTAAGGTCTCGGACCTTCAGGATGGTCACTCTGGCTCAGATAATCCCATCCTTGGAACGAGGCATGTGGTTCTGTTCCTGGACCTCAGGACGTGTTCTTTCATGTCCCAATCCGTCCGTCTCATCAGGGTATCCTCCGCTTCAGAGCAGAGGGATCCCTACAGATTCAGGCCATGCCCTCGGCCTCTCCCTAGCTCCCAGGGTCTTCACCAAATGCATGGCAGTGGTGACAGCATTCCCTCGTAGCGGAAGGGTCCGAGTGTACCCCTACCTGGATGACTGGCTGATTGCAGCCCTCCAGAGCGGAGTTGGGCGGTCAGAGTTCTGGCCCTCAGGTTTGCTCTCAGATTGGCCTCCTCTTCAAGCGAGGCCAAGTCGAACTCGTGCTGAAGCAGGTGATACTCTTCATCGGGGCAGAGCTCGACTCTCTTGAGCCAGAGCTCGGTTCGGCGGACAGGGCGAGGTTCTTTCCTCCTTTGCCCAATCATTTCTGGTTGGGCAAACGTGCCTTGCTCGGGACTTCCTGCGCCTCATGGTGGCCTGCACCAGCGTGGTCCGTTGGGCCCGTTGGTACATACGTCCCCTTCAGTGGGGACTGGCCAGCCAGTGGTCACAGCGCTACGATCCGTTGGACCAGCCCGTGACAGTGACCGAGGAGATGTGGAACACTCTCCAGTGGTGGACCATTCCGGCACATCTGCAGGAGGGCATCCCATACGTCCGCCCCGAGCCGACGGTCTCTCTATCGACCGATGCATCTCTGATGGGTTGGGGTGCCCGTCTGGGGGAGCACAGAGCACACGGCCTCTGGTCTCCTCGGGAGTACCGATGCCATATCAACCTGGTGGAGCTCCGAGCGGTCCGCCTAGCTCTCACCGCTTTCGCTCCGTTTCTATGGGATCAAGTGGTTCAGGTCCAGACGGACAGTACCACGACCATGTACTATCTGAACCACCAGGGCGGGACGTGCTCCATGCTGTTATGCAAGGAAGCTCTCTGCATATGGTCCCTCATGCGTAGCCTGGAGACGGATCTCCTAGCCATTCACGTGGCAGGAGCCTCCAACACCCTGGCCAATGCTCTAAGCCAGATAGGGGCTGCGTCTCACGAGTGGTGTCTCCTGCCGGAGGTAGTACAAGATCTCTTCTCCCACTGGGGCACACCTCAGGTGGACCTGTTTGCCTCAGGAGAATGCGAAGCTGAGTCTGTTCCATGCCCGCCTCTCTCAGCAGGGGCTCGCTGCAGGGGGATGCCTTCTCGAGGCCATGGACCCCGGGCCTCTTCTACGCCTTTCCCCTATTTCCCTTGATCCACAAGGTGCTTCTCAAGGTGAGGAGGGACAAGGCGCAGGTGATTCTGGTAGCCCCAGACTGGCCCCGCCAGTTCTGGTATCCAGATCTCCTCAGCCTCAGCTCCAGGCTCCCGAGGCGGCTTCCAGCCCGCCCGGACCTGATCTCAGTCAACCAGGGGAAGGTATTCCATCTGGACCTTCAATCCCTGCACCTGACGGCCTGGTTCCTGAGCGGCTAGAGTTCCAGGCCTTGGGGCTTTCCGACGAGGTCCTCAACATCGTTGAGGCGTCCCGTAAGTCGACTGAAATGCTATGCCTTCAAATGGAAGAGATTCTCCATTTGGTGTCAGAGGAAGGCTTGGACCCTTCTGCCTGTCCTTGGCAAGCATTCTGGACTATCTGTGATCCCTTTCTCCAGCAAGAACTTGATTGACGATCCTTAAAGATTCCCTGGCAGCCATCTCTGCTTGCCGGCGGCGGGCAGAAGTGTCGATGGCGCAGGAGAAGGTGGTCGGGCGTTTTTCAAAGGCCTTGACCACATTTCCCCTCTGGTGCGAGAATCTCCACCTCCGTGGGATCTACTGCTGGTATTGGCCGAGCTCATGGGCAAGCCATTCGAACCGATGCACAGGTGCGATATTTCCCACCTGTCGTGGAAGACCGCCTTCTTGGTGGCTATCACGTCAGCCAGAAGGATGGGAGAACTCCAGGCGCTTTCCATCGAGTCTCCTTATCTGGTCTTTCACAGGGACACGGTTGTCTTGCGCCCCAACCCGAAATTCCTTCCGATGGTGGTGTCGGAGTTTCACCTTAACCAGGTGTCGACTCTGCCGGTGTTCTACCCCAATCACACCTTGGAGGCCGAATATAGGCTCCATACTTTGGACCCTAGACGAGCGCTCGCTTATTACAAGGAGTGGACGGCTGAAGTTCGGGGAGAGGTTCACCAGCTGTTTGTCACCTACGCTGAAGTCGCACCTGGCAGACCTGCAGCCAAGCGGACGATAAGCAGGTGGGTCACGTCATGCATAGATCTGTGCTATAGGTTGGTGGGCATGGAGCCTTCCAGAGGGATAAGAGCTCATTCTACCCGCCATACCGCTGCATCGGTAGCTGCTTCCAGGGATGTCCCTATCCAGGAAATCTGCAGGGCTGCTACCTGGAAGTCTGTAGATACCTTTATTACCCACTACCACATCGACCTTGAGTCACGCCGGGATGCTGGTTTTGGGGCCTCGGTTCTCCAGTCCTTATTTTCCAAGTAAGTATCGGGGGTGTGCACCTTGCCTCCCTCCTCCCGGAGAACTGCTAGGAGTCTGCCAATAAGTGTGGATTGAACAACATATCCATGTCCCTAGAAATACAGGTTACTCACCTGTAACATGAGTTCTAGGAATGGTATATGTTCATCCTCACGACCCACCCGACCTCCCCGGCTTGAACGCACAACCTCGCTTCCAGCAGGCTAGATCTGGCGTCATGAGGCAGAGCCGAGAGTTTTACCACCTGGGTGAGTGGGAGGAGCCAGCTTGAAGACCTTCCAGCAACAATTAAAGCGGCAAGGAACCTGACAATAAGTGTGGATGAACAACATATACCATTCCTAGAACTCCTGTTTCAGGCGAGTAACCTGTATTTCTAACCTTGTCCCCATGTGCCTGTCCCTTAACATGTCAAAGCACTGATGGGGGGAAAGGGGGATTTTCGTGTTTTTTTTTTTTTGTTTTTTTACTTTCCCTTTTCTATGGGCAGCCGCCTCTCTATATGGGCTAAGCCATGTATCTCCTGCCACGACATCAAGGGGGAGTGAACTGTCTAAACTGCACGTAAGCATCGTTGTGTTGGACTGTCTAAGGCTCCTCCAGCTGATTCCCTCGGCCTAATCTCCCTGCTTTTGGCTTCTAGGCTCGTGAAGCAATATCGGCCAGAGAACATTATAATCGGCCTGTACAGACTTTTTTTTTTTCCCCCTCCTTTGTGATGCTATGCAAGGACAATGTGTCATATTGCTTTTGATAAACTGGGGCATGTTTAATTTTAAGTGCAGCAGAGCCTGCGACTGCTGGATGTGACGGCTTTTTCAAATTGAAAAGGGAGATGTTTATAATTTACCCATCCTCTTAACAGTCAAGGAGGATTTTATTATTATTATTATTTAATGTAAAGTTATAATCGAGGGGTTGTGCTGCATTATACAAACTGACCGGCAGGTGGAGCAGTTCTCCTTTTTAAGCTTACTGCAATGAGTGTTATTTCTAATTATAATTCTGAGATTACTGTATCTGTTTAGGGAGTTTGAAGGATTTCATCAGCTTGTCAGGGTCAATAACGGTGGGAGCGGGGGATAGCAACTGGCAAGCCTATTCAACCAGTCGGGTATTTACTGTAGGGATATGGGGGGTCATCATCCATCCTGAGAAACAGTTTTTCACTGGATAGTTACATGGGCTCATGGGGAGGGAGGGAGGGAGGGTTTGTCCCACAAGTATTTGGCCATGTGCTGGGACACATCCGGTGTGGGGAAGATGGGGCGGGGGTGGTTGTTGGGGGGCTGGGGTGAGGGACCAGTGGCATCACTTGTGCTGAGATGCATCAGTTACTACCAGGATTCACCACCGGCTGTTTACATGGGTACTAACAATTACATGACTATATGGCGGGTCAAATAAAAAAATTTTTGTGGAATGTGAGGGGTGCCAGAAACGAAACAAAGCGCTATCAAATCCTGAAGCACTTAGGCCATCTTAATATCTTAAGGCTGATATCACCTGTTTGCAGGAGACACACCTGCTGGATTCCAAGTCAGGACTCCTTCGGAGACAGAATATTGGTCAAACGTTTACATCAGGGTCTTGCACAGAGTTTGGGCTTTGCTATTCTCATAGCTCGCTGTCTGGCTTTTACCTGCGTGCAGATACTTCGGGGTTCCAACGGCTAGATATCTGGTACTCAGAGGGACCCTAGACCACACTGAATTGATTATTGGATGTATCTATGGGCCTAACATAGACTCACCAGTTTTTCTTGGAGATTTTTAAGCTCCTAACCCCTTTCTCCAATCTTCCAGTTCTCTTGGGTGGAGATTGGAACCTCCCTTTTACCCCTGATGTGGACAAAACATACCACAGATCCCAAGGGTTTCGCTGGCCCGGCGGGCCCTAAGGGACCTGGTGGACCACTTCAGATTGTGTGGCCCCTGGAGGTTTCTCAATCAGTCTTCCAGGGAATACACTTTCTACTCCCCAGTACACGGCTCCTCCTCCAGAATAGATTATATTCTGTTGAGCCAAATTTCCCTAGCAGGAGTTAGAGGATGCAGGATAGAGGCTAGGGGCATTTCAGACCACTCTCCAGTTTGGTGCATGATGTCTCTTGCCCTTCATCAGCAGAAAGACACCATGTGGAGGCTGAATAACCAGCTCCTAAAGGATCCAACCGTAGTCAGCCAGATATCCCGAGCCATTGAACACTATACGGCTGACAACTTGCACTCCACAGGAAAGTCTGACATAGAATGGGTGGCACTAAAGTGCTCTCTCAGAGGGGAGCTCATCAAGATAGCCTCCCATAGAAAGATGCAGAGGGAAGCCCAGCTTTCCAGTATATTGTCCCAAATTCGTCAGTTGGAAGGCACACTACCTTTAGCTAGAGATGAACACACTAAAATTGCTCTTTTAAAATTACGTGAGTCTTACAATGGACTTTTACGAGAAAAGGTGGAATACGCCAGTCTTACTTCGAGAGGGCTCTTGCAGTAGGTAATTACATATAGGACTGATGCCGGTCGACGGCAGGACCTCACGGAAAAATTTCTAGCTAGCAGTCCCTGGCGAGGACCGCCCCGATCAGGTGACGGCGTCATCTGACGTCAGTATAAAGGCGGTCGGATGCCTGCCTTCCAGTTCTTTCCCGCCGTCAGCTCGTGCAGTGCCTCGCGGTTAAGTTCTTATCGCTCAGTCCTGTTACTTCGTCAGTTTTTCCGAACAAGTTTTCAGTTTAGAATTTTATTCTTCTTTCGTCAGGTGAACGTCGGTTTATGTCGTCCCCTTCAAAGAATAAGTGCGACTCGTGCAGCGCCCAGCTGCCTCACAAAGATGGTCACTCCCTCTGCCTTTTCTGCTTAGGCCCCTACCACGCGGTCGACAAGTGTCCACACTGCCTTCGATTCAACGCGGCCACCCGCAGACGACGCCAGCAGTCCCTCGAAGCCCATCTCCACAAAAAGAAGATGTCCGCGATGGAGAAGGAGTTGAAGAAACTTTGGCAGGCGTCGACCTCCCCTGAAGGGCATAAGAAGCGGGACAAGAAAAGGCACAGGAGAAGGCCCCTCCTCCGCGACTCGGCCGGAGTGCGTAGGCAAGCTGTTTATCACCTCCGGGGATCGCCCGGCGGCAGCCTCCAAGGCTTTGGAGGGCGTCGGCCGCCCGTCAGTTCGCGTTCGAGCCCTTGAGTGTCTCTGGGCAAAGAGACTCTAGCCCCCAGTACCGCCGCAGGCCTCGGCCCCTACTGGTGCAGGCACCCCCATAAGCAGGACGTCGCTCCTCTGACGTCGCCCGGAGAAAGCGCTAAGGCGCTCGACCGCCGGGCGGGCCTCCTCTCATACTCGGCGCGCCTCCGTCGAAGGTCCCCAGTCGGACGTCAGGATCGACCCCATAAGGCACCGCGTCGGCTCCTCCGGCGTGCGCCTCGGAGCCCGAACACGGCAGACCCTGCCACGTCTATCGTACCAGGCTCCCGCAGCCTTTGCTGCCGTCAGAGAGTCCCAGTCCCCCTGCCCGACCCGAGGTTTTTCCCCTCCATCCCGGACATGGCTCGGACCCTGGGCTACAAGTCCTTTCCTCTTCCTGAAGAGCGGATCTGACACGGCTCCTCCGACACCGGCCCCGCTGGCGCGGTTCCGATACCGGCACCTCCTACGCCGGCGGGGGATATTCCTCTTCCATCGGGCCCTCCACCCCACGGGCCTATCCTGACTGATCCGCCCGTGGAGTACCCGGCTGGGCCGTCTGCTCCGGCAGCTCCTCCAGTGCCTGGGCATCCGCCGTCATATCCGACGCCAGTTTTCCCAGGTCCGCAGTATCCTGCACCGCAGCACCCGGTGCCGACCCCTTCGACGCCGCAGTACCCGGCTCCGGTATACCCACAGCCGGGTTACGGATACTCTCCCTACGGATTTCCTCCGTACACCTATCCCCCTCCTCCTCCTCCTCCGCCCCCAGGCCGCGGTGGATCTTCAGGAACTCTTGCCTCACAGTAGGCTGAGGCCAGGCTCAGCTCACCGAGGAAGTCGAGGCAAATCTTACGGCAGCAGTGCCACCCGGCTCCCGTACACCCCAGGCAGCACACTCCTTCTCCGGATTCGGGCTTTACCCTCGGGATCCAGAGAGGGGCAGGACACACGTTCTGGGATTCCCCCCCAAGGAACCCGTTCCTCCCCCTAGTCGAGTTAGGGAGTCTTGCTCTGCTTCAGATTCTTCCTCTTCTCTCTCGGACTCCTCGGAGGCTTCCGATGGATGTTCCGAGAAAGATGACGAGCCACACTCTCCGTCCAAGCCCCGGCCGAGGACTCCTCCGGAGGATCCTTCCTTCACGGAGTTGCTCAGGAAGATCCAGGAGGTCCATCAGTGGCACTCCTTAGAGCCAGATCCTCAGCAGGTTAAACTACGTGAACATCTGGACTTACCCCTTCACGGCTCCCACCCTAGTGCCACCCTGGATCGAGCCTCCGCCCACCTTGTTTCCACGATTTGGAAGCAACCGTTGGCTTTAGCACCACTTCCCAAGAAGTTGAACAGACTATACCAGGCTCCGGAGGGTGTAGACTTTTTAGACTCTCACCCCCGTGCAGACTCTGTTGTGATTAGCGCCGCTCACGGCCGGTCAGCACACCCAAAACACTTGAGCTCGTCTTCCCCCGGATAAGGAATCTTGCCTTCTGGATCAGTATGGAAGGAAGATCTATGCTGCTTCCACACTGGGGATTAGGGCCCTGAACTATGTAGCACATATGGGGGATTACCAGAAGGCCGTCCTTACCCAGGCGGAATCTAAGATCGACTCTTTGCCTGACTCGCAAGTCAAGCAGGAGTTGGCCGACCTGGTCCGTTCTGCTCGTTCGGCCAGTCATATTTTGAGGACGACCTACGACGCAGTGGACACCGCAGGATGGAGTTCTGCCTTTGCCGTCACTCTTCGGCGTCATGCATGGCTCCGTGTGTGAGGTCTGGTCCCGGAGGTGCAGTCAGCGATCAAGAAGCACCTTTCAGGGGTTCTGTGCTTCCGGTGGTGATGTCAAGGACATCATCACTGATTTACAGGAAGAAGGGGCGGCCCTTAAATCTGTTGATTCAATGTCCGTCCCATCTCCCTGGCGCCGTCCCCCCAGAGCGCTGGCGGCCTCAAGCAAAACCTCAGGGAAGGCGGGCCACTAGCGTCAGGCCCCACAGCTGCCAGGCCCCGCCGTCCAAAAAGCAACAGGTGCCCCAGCTGCGGTGCTGCCTCACACCACCTGACTCCTCCCTCTCCCACGCCTCCGGCAGCCCGGAGGAACCGGTAGGAGGAGGTTCTCCCTCCACCTTCCGGGTTGGGAGAGGATAACATCGGATTCATGGGTGCTTCAGATCATAGCAGAGGGGCACTCCATAGAGTTTCTACAGAAACCTCCGCATCACCCCCCTCTGAACTCCCCTGACCAAAGGAAGATGATCCCTTGGTAAGCGAAGAAATCTCGGCGCTCCTTGGGAAACAGGCTATAGAACCCGTCCCCCCTCACCTCTACGGGACGGGTTACTATTCCCACTTCTTCCTTGTACCAAAGAAGACAGGAGATCTCAGACTTATTCTCGATCTCAGCTCTCTGAACCTGTATGTGGAATACAAGAGGTTCAGGATGCTTTCCCTTCAAACCCTTCTGCCCCTGCTTCGGTCGGGCCAATGGCTTTGTGCACTAGATATGCAGGATGCGTACCTGCACATTCCCATTCGCCCTTCGCACCGAAAGTACCTCAGGTTTGCGTTCAAGGGGGTCCACTACCAATTCTGGGCACTCCCGTTTGGTCTTTCCTCGGCCCCCCGAGTCTTTACCAAATGCCTGGCGGTGGTAGCGGCCCACCTGCGTTCTTTGGGAGCTCAGGTTTTTCCCTATCTGGACGACTGGCTCCTGGCGGCCTCGTCCAGGGAGGAACTCCTGCATTTTCTCTCCCTTACCGAGCAGGTTTTCACTGGCCTGGGTATTACCATCAACCATTCCAAGTCTCACCTGGAGCCTTCACAGAGGCTCCAGTTCACAGAGGCTCCAGTTCATCGGGGCAATTCTCGACACATCACTGTGCAAGGCCTTTCTGCCTCCGGGCAGGGGGGCCTCCCTCCAGTCACAGATTTCCCTCTTATCGGAATGCAGGAGGGTCCCGGCGAGGTCAGTGCTTAGTCTACTGGGGCTTATGGCGGTGACCATCCCGGCCAGTTCATGCACGCCTCCACATGAGAATCTCTCAGTGGACTCTCCGATCTCAGTGGGATCAGCGGGTGAGCGATCTAGATCATCTAGTTCTGATCTCTCGCCGATGGTAGAGACTTGCAATGGTGGATGGTTCGAGAGAACCTATTCCGGGGGGGTCCCTTTTTTTCATCCCCCCCCGATCAGACTCTTGACCACGGACGCTTCAGGCGAAGGTTGGGGAGCCCATCTGGGTCCTCACCGAATCCAGGGCCTATGGTCAAAGATGGAGATAGTTCTCCATATCAATGTGCTCGAGCTTCGAGCAGTGCTGTATGCTCTCCAGGCCCTTCATCACTTCATTCTTCCCGGCCACCTAGCTGTCCAAACGGACAACATGTGCATGGTGTGGTACATCAACAAGCAGGGAGGGACTCGGTCCTACCTGCTGTGTAGGGAAGCGATGAGGGTTTGGGATTGGGCAACACTTCACAACCTTCACCTCACGCGATCCATGTTCTGAGTCAACATGTCCTGGCAGACAGACTTAAGTCGCTCGTCGGCTCTACCACACGTGTGGGAATTGGACGAAAAAGTTCTAAAAAGCATCTTCCAGGTTTGGGGGACTCCTTAGATAGACCTGTTCGCTTCCTCCCAAAACACAAAGCTTCCAATCTTTTGCTCGCTCGTTCCAGAGCGAGGCACTTTCTGGAACAACGCTCTATCTCTAAGCTGGAAGGACAGATTCATCTATGCTTTTCCCCCAATTCCTCTGGTCCCTCGTGTGTTACAGAAGCTGGCTTTAGAAGGAGCGAGAATGATTCTGATCGCTCCTTTCTGGCCCAGGCAAATCTGGTTCTCTCTTCTGCAACAATACTCAGAGGTTCCTCCTCTTCCTCTTCCTTTATTTCCAGGATTGCTGACCCACGATCAGGGGACCCTGGTCCATCCGGGACTCAAGTCCCTTCAACTTCATGCATGGCTTCTGCAGACCTAGCTCAATCTCGTTTTGGCGTTTCTCCTAAGGTGGCCAAGATTCTGGTGGAGGCTAGAAAACCCTCCACTTGGTCCACCTATGCCATGTAATGGAAAAGATTTTCTATCTGGGCTGCAGCCAGGAACGTGGAACCCTTTTCCTGCCCTGTGACCATTCTGCTTGAATACATGCGTCATTTTTTTGACCTGGGTCTCAGTCACTCCTCTTTGAAAGTCCATATAGCGGCTATTTCAGACTACCATGTCCCTTTCACTGACAAGGCATTTGCCCAGCTGGAGGTATCCAAAACTTTCCTCAGAGGGGTCCTTCATCTCAGGCCCCCTGTCCGGATTCCAGCTCCCCTTTGGGACTTGAACTTTGTCCTCGAGAAACTTACCCTTCCTCTCTTTGAGCCTGTGGCTTTGGCAGACTTGAAGTTTTTATCGTGGAAGATGCTCTTCTTGGTGGCCATTACTTCTGCTTGTAGAATTTCCGAGCTCCAGGCCCTGATGTGCAAAATCCCTTCTCTGATTTTTCACAAAGAACGAGTAGCTCTTCGCACGAATCCTAAGTTTCTCCCGAAGGTGGTAGCGAGTCTACTTTGAATCAGTCTATTGAATTACCTGCCTTTCACACAGTACTCCAATCAAGGAGAATACCTGCTCCACACCATGGATGTTCACAGGATCCTGAGATACTACACCGATAGGACGAAGGATCTCAGAAAGACTGATCAGTTGTTTGTCTCTTTTGCTCACAAAAGAAGGCAATGCATGTCTAAGCAATGCCTATCAAAATGGTTGGCCCATTGCATCACTTTCTGTTATGACAGTACAACAAGACCCTACCGGGTCAAGTCAGAGTCACTCCACTCGGTGGAGTAGCAGCCTCGGCTTGTTTTCAGAACGTGTCTGTGGCAGACATCTGTGCTGCCGCCACTTGGACTTCAGTCAAACCTTTACTAAACATTACAGTTTGGACATTGCCTCTACTCGTGAAGCAGGCTTGCGGGTTAGCTGTCTTGCAAGGCCTCCTTTCTTGAGACCTGCTAGATTATTGGCTATTTTTGGAGTAGTTCCTCCTCCGGTGCCTTTCATTTGTTCCAGACTGCTTGGGATTCTGTCCTATATGTGATTATCTACTGCAAGAGCCCTCTCGGTAAGATAGTACAGTTACGTAAGAATTACCATAACAGTAGATCTTGAGAGAGGCTCTTCATAAGTACCTCCCGCCCTCCATCCCGTAGAGGCTTTTCAGCTCCTTTTCCATCGAGGGAAATGTCTGCTTCTCTCTCGTCCGGGCCTTTGGCGGGAAAGAACTGGAAGGCGGGCGTCCGGGACCGCCCCTTTATACCGACGTCGTATGATGCCGGTCACCTGACGGGGGGCGGTCCCTCGCCAGGGACTGCTAGCTAGAAATTTTTCCATGGGGTCCTGCCGCCGATCGGCATCAGTCCTATATGTAATTACCTACTGCAAGAGCCTCTCTCGAAGATCTACTGTTACGGTAAGTTCTTACATAACTGTACTTTCTCAAGTCCCGCTCGCTCTATATAGACCAAGGAGAGAAGGCTGGACACTTACTTGCTCTGAGGATTAAACATCAGGAATCTGCCAGACTAGTGCAGGCCATTAAGTCATCTGTAGGTGACTCCATTAAAGTTACCTGTGGGACATTGCTTCTGAATTTGAACAATATTACAGGGGGTTATATAGTGCTAGGCCCAATCCCCCTTTTCCTCAGGAGATAGAAGCTTACCTGGACTCTCTCCCCCTTCCCTCTCTGTGAGAAGCAGGGAAGAGTATGCTGCTAGCTCCTATCACAGAGGTGGAAATTAGAACAACGATCCGAGCTCTCCCAGTGGACAAGACCCTGGGCCCAGGTGTTTTTTCCCCAAACTTCTATAAGAAGTTTCAAGACCAGTTAGTTCCATGGTTATGTAAGAGTTACTCATATATACTGTCTGAACGCCCCTCGGATCCCCATATATTGGAAGCCCTTATAATTGTACTTACAAACCAGGTAAGCCAGAGGATTCAGTCACGAGTTACAGACCTATCTCTCTCATCAACAATGATATCAAGATCTCAGTCAAATTGCTAGCAAATAGACTAGGCTTGGTGCTTCCTACTTTAATAGGTCCTGAGCAAGTAGGTTTTATGGTAGGTTGAACCTCCCAAGGCCATCTATGGAAAATGGCGCACATTTTCTCTGTATCCAGGGACTCCGAACTCCCTGCAGTTCTGGTGTCCCTGGATGCGGAGAAAGCATTTGATAGAGTGGACTGGGAGTTTGTTTCACGACCTGGGGAAGTTCGGCTTCCCAGACCTGTTTATTCACTGGATGAGAACTATGTATACTGATCCTACTGCAACAGAGTGCTTTCTCCTTCCTTCCCCTTAAAATCAGGTACCTGACAAGGATACCCCCTGTCACACTTCTCCTCTTCAACTTGTACATGGAGCCCCTGTTGTGGAAACTTAGGAGCAATCCCAGTATCCACAGTATTCAGGTACACTCGCATGTTCTGAAAGTATCTGCATATGCAGATGACATCGTGTTACATCTTGCCCAACCCTCCTCTTTTATTGAGGCTATCATGGAGACTGTTAAGGCCTTCAGTGTATTTTCTTATTACAGAATCAACCCAGATAAGACGGTGGTCTTCCCTCTGAATAATCAAACTCATAGTGCATCTATATCCCATTCTGGCCTGCAGTGGTCCCGGAATACCCTCAAATACTTAGGCATAACCTTGGCGAGAAGTGACTCCAAATTGAAATCCCTCAACCTAGATTCCCTGATGACCATACTCTAGCAGGACTTAGCCCATTGGAAAGAAATGCCTCTGTCTCTCTGGGGAAGGATCAGTCTGATTAAGATGAACCTCCTGCCCCGTCTGTTTTTTTTTTTTTTTTTCCCATGTGTATGCTAAACTTGTGGCTGCCCCTTACATGGTTTAAGAAGCTGCATGGGATGGTGTCGGACTTCCTCTGGCGCAGCAAACCCCCCTCGACCAGCCTATCATAAGCTGGCCACCCCGAAGGAGAAGGGGGAACTGCATCTTCCTCATTTTGACTTATACTATTGGTCCGGCCATTTAAGCAGATATCTTGGGTGGCTGCGTCCGGTGGAGGCCTTATACTCATTCCCATACATCCCGTCTTGGCTCTCCATCGAACAGGAGCTAATCGACTCTAGTGGCATCTCTCGGGAAGCCATTTTACACACACGAGCAAGAGACCTTCCCACCTCTTTGCTTGGCACCCCATTGATACCTCGTTGAGGGTACATTTTCAGTTATACGCTGCGCTAAGATGTAATCCCCTGAGAGATTCGACACAACCTATATTGCGGAATGTTAATCTCCGCATAGGGGATGTCCCTCTCTCAGCAGCCTGGCTCCCCTCACTAGCTGGACAGTGTATTCAGGACTTAGCCTCTGGTGACTCCTATCTTTCGGTAAATGATATGGTATTAAAGTTCCCATTGGGCCCAGGAGTTTTTTTCAAATTTTACCAGATCTGTCATCTCCTGATTGCTAAGCAGATCTTACTGGGGGTATCTAAAGGGAAAGGAGAGATTTTTTTTACCTTTAACCGACCGGGCCATGCAGGCTAACTCGGTTTCCCATATATACATTTCTCATTATGATCTGGTTTTCCCTCTTATAGATGGAACCTCCCCTTCAAACAACATGAAGTCTTGCTGTATTCTGACTATATGCAGTTAGCCCCAGCACTTGAACTGTCCCGGAGAGTAAAGAGTTAACTCTGTGCAGAAGCATAGAACGTTGAGCTCAAGCTCGGTTTTCAAACCTCTGTCTCTAGCGCTCTGAAGTGTAAACGTCAGATTCTTTTACTCTGCCTAACTGTGAAGTCGCTTCGAAGATCCCTCCTGTACTTCGGTTCGGTATAGTTTGAATCGATCTGTTTTGTCTAACTGTTTCCTTATTTTCGGTCTTCTTACCTCTGTCTTGGTAACAGTAAGTGGTAGTAGTAGGTAGTTTTGTTGTAACTTTGGTGTTTCTTGTGGAAATTGTTTTGCCTTCAGTCCTTCTCCGGTTGGTCCGGTTTAGAACGGAAACCCATTATATTTGAGTTCTTTCAAAATTTTACTGTGGTTCCGGTACTCATCAGTTCCTTTAAAAAAAAAAAAAAAAAAAAAAAAAAATCTGTTTTGTGGATTTTTTAACTCACCTGGACACGGTTGGAACCGATCAGTTTAAAGTTGCCTGGCGTAAAAGCTGGTAAGGGTAACTGTTTAAGTTTTCGGCATGTCTGACAAAACCAAAAAGAAAACTGGTCCCACTGGGTTTCAGCACTGTACCGAGTGTAAGGAGGCCTTTGCTAAGGCTGAACCTCACCTCGTTTGTGTTTACTGTCTGGGGTTTGACCAACTCAAAGAAGACTGCCAGATTTGTAAAAACTTTCCCAAAGCCACTCCGGAAAAACGTTTGAGTAGGCTGAGGGAGAGGGAGGCTGAGAAGTCCGCTGACCCGGATGGCCAGCCTGGTTCGGTTGCGACCGAACCTGAGGAGGTGCCCACTGACCTGGGCGAGACCTCCTCGGGGAAAAAGGAGAGCCGATTCTGCGGAATCTGTTCCTAGTAAACGAAAACGTAAATCAGCCTGTTCGGATCCGGGTTCTCATGGTCCGACCGCTGAGGAGATTGCAAAAGCGATCACTATTGTACAGTCACTTTGCCTGGTTCCGACTGAACCGGCAGCTGTTCAGAGGTTCGGTTCGGTCAGACATAGTCGCTTCTGACATTGATCCAGAAGCTTTCTATGAGGGCGATTGGGATGGAGAAGAAGAGCATGATGAAGAGGAAGATGAAGGCCTAAATGAGCCAGTAGAGCCTGACATCTCCCCACCAGGCCTTCCAGTGTGTCTCCTCCTAGACTTTCTGAGTTCCCCTCCCATTTCTTGTTTTACAAGAAAGTGGCTGATACTCTTCAGCTCCCTATTGAGGAAGCTGAACAGGATCAGGAGGAACCTGACTTCATGGAAATGATGGATGTCCCAGAGTCAAAGAGAGTGTCTATTCCTCTGCATAAATCCCTGGGAGAAACAGACACAAAAAAATCGTGCAGTTTCCTACTTCTATACCCCTTGTGGATAAAAAGATGGACAGGAGATGTACGTTGTCAGGTCCTGGCACAGAATTCCTTACGACTCATTGCAGCCATGTTGGGGTAGTGCAAGCTGCAGCCTGTGACAAGGCTAATATTCCCCTGGCATCCCACGTCCTAGATAAGGATTCTAGGAAAGTGGATACCATGGCCAAGAAGCAGTACTTAGCATCCTCTTTGGGACTCAGACAAGCTAATTACATGGCATATACAGACAGGTACCAGAAATCGAGGTGGGATACGATTCTGGAACTGGCTAAGGGTGCCCCTCCCCAGCTAGCCAAGGAGCTGGAGAAGGTGGCTACAGATGGTATTGAGGCATCCAAAGTCCAATTTAATGCTGCTGTTGACTCGAATGATATGCATTCCAGGGTCATGGCTACATCTCTCTCCATGAGGAGATTAGCTTGGCTCAGATGTACCAGTTTGTCACAGGATACACAGACTAAGGCTATGGATTTTCCTGTTGCTAGTAACTCTCTGTTTGGGGAACAGACAGAGGCTTACATGAAGAAGATGTATGAGTACAGGACCACCTACAGGGTGCTGCAGCAAAAGAGAAGCAGGCCACTCCTCAGAAGCAGCAGTTTAGGGCTGGCAGGGACAGGCCTTTTTACGAAGCCCAGGCTTCCTCTTCATACCAGCAGAGGGGGTTCTTCAGGGGAAGAGGCAGACGAGGGATGACCAGGACTCCAGTATCCACTCAGTCTTAGGCCCCTGCCAAACAGACACCCTGAGGTGTCAGTCAGGGTTGCCTCCCCAGTTCCTGTAGGGGGCAGGCTGGCTCACTACTCCCTGGCCTGGGGTCTGTTACTTCAGAGAAATGGGCCCTGGAAGTAGTGAGCCAGGGACTTGTTCTCAGTTTCAGAAGGTTCCCAAAAATGAGAGCAAGATCTTTCAGCCCTCTCTCCTCCTTGGAGACAAAGGCTTTAAAGGCAGAAGTCTCCTCTCTTCTGCTCCTGCGAGCAGTAGAGAAGGTACCTCTTTGTCACAGGGGAAAAGGACTTTATTCCAGATACTTCCTTACCCCAAAAAAGACAGGGAAGTGGCGACCCATCCTAGATTTAAGGTACCTCAACAAACACCTAACAAAACCAAAGTTCAAAATGGTGACTCTGGGAGTAATTCTTCCCTCTCTGAGACCAGGAGACTGGCTAGCCTCCCTGGATCTCAAGGATGCCTATTTCCACATACCCATCAGACATTCCCACAGAAAGTACCTCCGGTTCAAGTTGCCCTCAGGCCATTATCAGTTCAGAGCCATGTCTTTCGGTCTATCATCTGCTCCAAGGGTGTTCAAGTGCCTGGCAGTAGTGGTGGCATTCTTCAGGAGACAATGTATCCTTCTGTTCCCATATCTGGATGACTGGCTCCTAGTAGGTCAGTCCTCAGACCAATCAGGTCAGCCTTAGAGGTCACGCAAAGGCTCCTGGAGTCCTTGGGCTTCATTCTAAACCTAGAAACGTCTGTTCTGGAACCAGCTTAGTTGCTCACTTTCATAGGGGTGGACATAGACATTACCCAGACAAGAGCATTCCATCCTCTTTCAAGAGTTCAGTCTCTAGTCACTCTGGCTTCTTCTTTTCATCCTCTAGTTTCTCGTCCAGCCAGACACTTTTTACAGTTACTGGGCCACATGGCAGCATCCACAGCTGTGGTCCAGGGAGCAAGGTTTCAGATGAGAGATATTCAGTTTCATCTCAGATCTTACTGGTCTCAGAAAAAGGACCCCCTCTCTCCAAATTGGTTCCAGCGTCTCAAACTCTAGTTCAGGCACTCCAGTGGTGGCTGGAGGAGGACAACCTTCAGCAAGGTGTTGCATTCATCAGTCAGGCTCCTTCAGTGATTCTCACCACAGATGCCTCTCTCCTAGGCTGGGGGGCTCACCTGGATCAGCTTACAGCTCAGGGAACCTGGTATCACCAGGAGTCTCTTCTTCACATAAATCGTCTAGAATTGAGAGCTGTCTCTCTAGCACTGCAGACATTCTCAGCTGTGGTTCAGGGATAAGTAGTACAAATCAGGACAGACAATACCAGAACCATGTGGTACATCAACAAGCAGGGAGGCCCTCGGCCTTGTGCACAGAGGCCATGAAGATATGGTCTCTGGCTTATTCCCTTCAGGCTTCCCTGGTGGCTGTGCATCTCCCAGGGAAGGACAGCAATTTAGCAGATGCTCTCAGCAGAATTTCTCAGGGTCATCACGAATGGACTCTGAATCCTTTGATCCTCATCTTCAAGAGGTGGGGTACTCCAGAGATTGATCTCTTTGCAGTCCCAGACAATCGTCAACTTCCTCTCTTCTGTTGTAGACCTCCTGTCCTAGGCTCTGTTCATCAGGATGTTCTACTATTGGATTGGACAAGCAGGTTCCTCTATGCATTTTCTCCTTTCCCACTGATATTCAGGGTCCTGATCACAATCAGATCTCAGCATTGCAGGGTGATTCTAGTGGCCCCAGACTGGGCTAGACAGTCTTGGTATCCTCTACTACTGTCACTGTCAGTGACAATGCCTCTGTGTCTTCCCAGGTAATTCAGTCGTCTGACATCCTCCCGGGGGAGGATACTCTACCCCAGTCTTCAGGCTCTCAGGCTCAAGGCCTGGCTCTTGAAGAGTTAGAATATGCAAGTCTAAACCTTTCTCAATCAGTCTTGGACATTCTAAAGGTTAGCAGGAAACCTGCTACCAGAAAGACTTACAACTCCAAATGGAAAAGATTTGGATTTTGGTGTTCCCAGATACCTGTCCAGACAGAGCTGGCTGACATTGCTACTGTACTGGACTATCTGGTGCATCTTAATAGCTTAGGCCACCGGCCTACTACTCTCAAGGTACATTTGGCAGCTGTGTCTGCCTTCCTTTCTGATGGTAAGGGCTCTTCCCTAGCCTCTCATCCAGTCTTCAAGAAGTTTTTCAAAGGCTTACTACATGTTAATCTTCCCTTTAGGGAGCCTACCCCTTCTTGGGATCTGAATATCTGTATAGCACAGCTTATGCAGACCCCTTTTGAGCCTTTATCTGCAGCAGAGGTGAAATACTTGACTTGGAAAACTGTATTCCTGCTAGCTATTACCTCTGCCAGGAGAATCAGTGAGTTACAGGCTTTATCAGTGGAACCTGATTTCATTTCATTTCACAGGGATAAGGTGGTCCTTCGAACTAACAGAAAGTTTCTTCCCAAGGTAGTGTCAGACTTTTATCTGAACCTATCTGTGTCATTGCCTGTATTCTTCACTGACCGTTCTTCCTCTGGGGAGAGAAGATTACACAGTCTTGATGTAAAAAGGGCTCTTAGTTATTATGTGGAGCATATTAAGGCCCATAGGAATAGCTATTCTCAGTTATTTCTCACCTATGGAGAGGTGGGAAAGGGCAAACCAGCCACCAAGAGAACTGTTGCCAGGTGGATTGTCTCCTGTATCCAGTTCTGCTATTCGAAGCTTGGGAAGGAACCTTTCTCAGGCTTGAGGGCTCATTCTACCAGAGGTACAGCTGCTTTGCTCGCAGCAGCTAGAGATATACCTTTAGTGGAAATCTGTAAAGCAGCCACCTGGAAAACAGCTCACACATTTACCGAACATCACTCTCTGGACATTCAGTCTAGAAGTAATGCTAGGTTTGGCACAGCTGTGCTGCAGATCTTGTTCCCAAAATGGGTTCTGTGACTCCCTTCTCCTGGGGGTACTGCTTGGTAGTCTGCATATAGTCAGAATACAGCAAGACTCCATGTTGTTTGAAGAAAAAATTACTCACATTAGTAATGTTGTTTCTTCTATTGGAGTCTTGCTCTATTATGGCCTCCCTGTCTGCCTCCCCTCCTAGAACCTAGTAGTTTTGGGATGTGGGTAGGCAGGCATAGTGCTGCACCCTAGAGGTGTACTTGGCATACCCCATCTTAAGGGTTTATTAGTATTGTTAATGTTTTTAATTTCACTATCTACTTTGTCTTTATCTTATCCTTACCCTTCTTTTTGGGGTTCTTGACTTGAGTCTTTTGACCCTAAAAACAATTTGTGGTGGCCATTTGGCTCACAAAAAGTTTAAAACAATTTTCGCCTGTTAATCTGATTAGTTAGTGCGCATAAGAATCTGATGGTTACACTTCAGAGTGCTAGAGACAGAGGTTTGAAAACCGAGCACGAGCTCAATGTTCTATGCTTCTGCATAGAGTTAACTCTACTCTCCGGGGCAGTTCAAGTGCTGGGGCTAACTGCATATAGTCAGAATACAGCAAGACTCCATTAGAAGAAACAACATTGCTAAGGTGAGTAATTTTTTTCCTTACTGAGTAGCAAACTTTCCCCAACAGTCCCTCAAGAAGGAGCAGATATGGAGATCCTGTCACTCGCGCATTACACAAGATAGGCTGCATCTTATGCAGTTCTCGATTTTTCAGAATATGTATCTGACTCCAGTGAAGTTACACAGGATGGGAAAACTCCCCTCCCCACTCTGTAATCATTGTAACTAGGCAGAGGGTAACCTCTCTCATATCTTTTGGGCTTCTCCATGGATTGCAGCACTCTGGGAGACTATTAAACAAAAGGTGGACCACCTGCTGGGACTGGATAATCTATTTACTCCAGAAATTTGCCTTTTGGGGGACTTCACTGGAGTTGGGGTCAAGCAGCGCAGATTTCATATGTTAGTGATAGCCCTCTCCCTTAAAGCCTTGGTTCTCTGACATTGAAAGGATGCCAAGACCATCTCCTATACAGAATGGCATCAAGAGCTGTTGGCCAACCTGCGGGTGGAAATAATGGTGGCAAGTCTACGCAACTGCTCAAAACGGTATAAAGATAGGTGGGAATTTTTGTACATCTTATATAGTCTGAGACGATCTAGTGTAAGTACAGCCTTGAGTAGAGTGATGCCTTGGGGTGGGGGGGTGGGAGGGGGTTCTTGTATGTTTCGTTGTATGTCCTGTTTATTCTGCTACATTATTGTCTTGAGTGCTTTGTTATTCTGTATGTAAGTTTTGAGAAAAGCTTAATAAAGTTGAATTAAAAAAAATAATTTCTGCGGGGTAGGCTGGCATTGCAGCTGTTGTAGGGGCTCTTAGGAAGGAAAAATACAGTTAACTTGCACTCAACCCAAATATCTGTAATCCGGAGCCAGATGGCTCAATCTGTTGCCATAAAACCCAAAACGAACATATCAGATGAACACACAAATGACTGCAGCTTTGTTGCAGAGAGCTACCCTGTTTTGTACTCACACTGCCCAGAAAAGGATGCAGGACAGACAAAATGAAGACCTCTAGATGTTGTACTGGATTGTCAGGGGAAGCAGGGCCTACACAACTTACCGTGGTGGTCGCTGTCACAGATTCACTCAGCAGTTCAGGCCCTCTTCTCCCAAAGTGCCAACCTCTGAGCGCAGTCTTGTGAACAGCGTAACAGACAAGGTTACCCTCTTGTCTGTTTTTGTGAGTTTGGATCAACCTTTGGTCTCTGTTCTGGAGGGATTCAAACTGTTAACCTCTTGCTAGCATACCCAGTGCACAGGCTTAGATATATCTGTCTTCGAGGGGCCAGATATCTTTGTCTATGGGCACCTAACCAGGTATTCAGAGATGAACCCTTTAAAACTTTATAAAGACCTCAGATTTAAAATGCTTCTGTTTCCAGTTTGGTACCACCATACAAGCTATATGTCTGCTGAACCATAAATATTTCTTAGCAAAAGAAAGCAATTCAAAGACAGACCAGGTTTGCTCTAAAATTAGAGTTTTTACTAAAATATATAATATGTCCAACATACAACACAGAACTCTTATAACACAAGGCATACATATCTTTAAACAAAACAAGGTTTAAAACAGTGCAATTCCTATAACTATATTTAGATTTTGTCTCTAGCTTTCTAAATACCTGTTTTCAGTGCTCAGATGTTTCCTTAGTCAGTGTTAGATGCAAATTCAAATCTATAGTGAAAGAGAATAATCTTTTCAAGCAATTTTGGCCATCCCCTTTTGGATGAAGTCATCCAGCCCTTCCTCTGGTCAAATATCTAACAAAAATATATTTTTATACAACCACAGGATGTAATTTTAAAGTATTAATTCTGCAACCTTAGCATAACTCCAGTTTCAATTACACCTCTTTTGATCTCATGCTGTACCCCCTTCACGCAGGCTTCATAGGGTCATTTACCACCTTACACCTCGATGTAACATCCTAGCTTCCCTTATTTTAACATCATAAACCTAGTTTATGATTTCTGTCAACAAAATTAACTTAACAACTCTGTAATTAGCTCAGAGAAACAGGATCCTTAATAAAAGTCTTCCAGTAACACATTGTCTGTGTGTAAAAAAAAAAAAAAAAAAAAAAAAACCTGTGTGTGCGATACATACTGTCAGCAGTTCTCTTGGCCTGCATCTGTCAGCTAAAATCTGGGGGGTGGGGATGAGAGGGGTCATTTCTAGAGCATTTGATTTTCAGCAGAAACAGTCATAATACATTTTATATAAAAAAAAAAATATATGTATTATCCAGCACTTAGAACTGGCTGTCTACGTCACAGTCACTACCTGTTCGGTGGTGTTGAGCAGAGGGCCGAATCACGAAGCTTGTCTTTTGCCTGAAATATGTCTGATTCGGGAGTGGCAGCCTAGGCCGAGGTGGCAGGGCCCTGGCAGAGTGAGCAGTTCAGATGAAATCCATGAAAAGTGCTGCAACAGCCTCCAGCTGGCGTAACAGAACTGTGGTGGGTGGGGAACCAAATCGTGACCCATGCCACACATTCAGCACATTTATAAGCACTTAGAATACTTGCCACAGTACAGATAAAAGTCAGTTTGCAATAACACAGGATCTCTGCGCAAATCTTTCAATCTGAGGCTCACTTCGATACCTGACTGGTCGATCACTTCTGGAGCAAGTCTTCGGTCCACTTGCAGGCAACAATAACACACTTTTCTCTTCAGGTTTCGTGTCTCAAATCAGGAAATTGGATTAAGTCCGACTTTCACACTCACAGCAGTTCTTCACACTGGAAGATGTGGCAGGCAGGTCAGCAGAGCCTTCCCGTCGATTCTCCTATGCAGAAGCAGCTGCTCAGTCACTTGTGCTGTCCACTCTCCAAACTCCAACTCACAACTGACACACTGCTGCAGGCAAATCTGGGCTTTCCCAGGGATCCAAAAGGTTCAGTTGGCTGAGAGAGCTGTCTGTTACAGTAAGTGCTTCCCCTCCAGGCCCATTTAGGCACCAAACCATAAAAACTACAATTCCTACAGATTTCACTCCCACAAAGCCTCTGGGGACAGTCTTCATTCTAGGTCCCCTGAGGTTTCCGATTGGTCCAACACTGGCAGTTCCAGAACCAAAATGGTGGCTGCAATCCAAATGTCCGTGCTGCAAATGAAAACAGGTTAGACAAACTTCTATATTATTATTACTGTTACTACAGATAAACAGTAAATAATTACTTTTCCTAACAGAGCTCCCTCTGCGCTAATAGCGACTGCAGAATGGAACAGAAATACAACTTGTCTGGCTGATCACGAGCTTTAAATCATTCGGACCCAGCCCTGAGTAATTTTCTAACACAGCATAATTGTTCTCTTAAAGAGACTGGCACAGAGGCTTACTATAGCACTTCACATGCAAGCGATTTTAAACAGCTGGACACAGGACACCATCCTGACAGTGGTCATTAGGCAAGCCCAGGAAGACATTATAGGAACCCCTATTTGTAGGTGGGGTTACATAAAACTTAGAGCTATTGGGGATAAACAGCGAACATCATAGACTGCGTCACCGTCGTCGCCCATTCCTTCAACCCACAGCTTGCTGTCAACCCGCTGCTCTCTGCAGTTGGCACTGCCTGCAGAATCGTTGAATAAAGACAAAAAGATGAAGGTGGCTTAAGTCGGCTGAAAAATACCATTCTGAAAAAGATAAGCAGCTATGTCATGAAACATGTCTGTCTGTCCAGATCTTGGTCTCTTCTCAAAGGCATGGATGAGTCTGCAGACAAAGTCAGGGCCCAGGCTAAGCCTCTGACTCTGCTGCCCTCCCCTTGACCATGTCTAAGACACCATGTTTTGGCACTGGCTGTAATCTCCAGTAGGGGATTCACAGCTGATTCGGCTGTCAAACACTGTCCTGTCGATAATCAGTCATCTACTACCTTACCAGTTGCTGTTCTAGAGTATGTCTGCACTGTTTTCACAGCTTATGCCTCAGGTACTGTGATCAGCGTTAGTCCTGCCTCCATCAACTTATTCACCGCTGGCTGTCCCTATATAGGTTACTAAGCCTAAAGGATTCCTCCATGGATGCCTATGCCGTCGACATTCCCTCCTGAGGTGCCTCCTTTTGCTGTCAGCCTGCTGCCTATAAATTTTGAGGAGGAGGAGCTCAAATATAATCCTGACTTTTAATGGAAGAGGAAAAGAGGAACGGGTGACCCCCCCTCCCCGATATGATGGGCTCCAGCTCCTTTTTATCCTCCTGTAGTGAGGACATTCGTGTACATTACATGTCTAGGTCCCCTCCTGAGGATCCCCCTGTACAGCCTTCCTTTGGGTGGGTACAGTCCAAGATGGGTTTTGCTGCTGAGGAGGATTTCTCTTTGGAGACCCTCTATGAATTCTTAGAGGTTTCTGCACTGCCTACAGTTATTGTTCTTCCTGCCCTTTCTGCTTTGAAGGATGCCACTGTGGCTGTTTGGCACAGGCCTGTTGCTCCGCTGGCCATGCACCATAAGGCAGATAGGCAGTATCTTGCCCCCTTAGACAAGCCTTATTATTCCACAAAGCATGCAACAGATTCTGTGGTTATTATGGCTGTATATGACCGTTCTAACACTCTGAAACAAGAGTGCTCTTTCTGCTGCTAAAGAATCAAGGAAGTTGGACATCATGCTGAAGAGGACGTATGCTTCTTCGGCCCTTGGCCTAAGGATTGCCAGCTACCAGGTTTATATGATTAAATATCAAAATAACTTGTGGAAGTCTATGGTTGCCATGACTGACTAACTGCCTGATGGACCACACAAAACTGAAGTCCCGCAGACTGTTCCCCAAGGTTTGGAGGCTGGTAAGCACCTCAAGGTCAGCTTATGGTGCTCTTATGCTGCAGCTCATGTGGCTACTTTGGGCATTTGCTTGCACCACCACTTGTGGCTACAAGTGGCTGATTTTTATTTATTTATTTAGTTTTAGTTTTTGTTGACCGGGTAAGTGCACTAGACAAATCCTGCCTATTTTCAGGCATGACCCGAGGGGGATACAGATGAATGCCATTTGACCTTGAACCAGATTAAGCTGTTGGTGGTATTTTTAGTGAATGAGGGCAATTTGGCCAGGGCACTGGGGAAATTCCCCTACTCTTTTCGATAAGTGCCATGGGATCTTTAACATCCACCTGAACTACCACCTATCCAGGCAGATGGGACCTCAGTTTAACGTCTCATCCGAAAGACGGATGATGTCACTGATGTCCAGCAGTATGTCTTTGATGCTCCCTTTAGAGGTAAGCAGTTTTCAGCACCAGTGTGGCATCTGCTTTGAGGACCTGTAAACATCTAAAATATCCTTGCGGTCCCTTCATACCCTAAATTCAAAGCTTCATGGTCAGGGAAGGGGATCCTTTCATAAACCCTATGCCCACCCTGGTTGAGGCTACTCCAGGAGACCTGGCTGTGGCTCTAGAGGCTACTCCAGGAGACCTGACCATGGCTCCTAGTGGACCAAGGCTGCCCCCTAAGGCCCCTTTGCCTCCCAGTGCCCATACCAGAGTCACCAAAGGTGTGAGTGTTGGCATGCCAGCTGCCCCGAGAGTTTTCTGACTCCTTCCACCACCCTCAGCTCCTGTAGATGAAGGGATCCTAATGGGAGGCTGCTTCATCCTCTTCCTTTCAGAGTGGAGGGAGATCACAAAAGATGCTTGGGTGCTGGAGGTGGCTCAGCAAGGACACACCCTAGAATGCGTCTGTACCTCTCTGTTACATAGAAACAGAGAGTGTTTCAGCAGAAAAGGACTTATCCATTCTGCCCTATTTTTTTCTTGCCTGTTCCAGCACCTTGGACCTAACTTGCTTTCCAATAAATAATGATGATGGTGTGCATATCCCATGCATGCTAGAAGCTCCCCATTGTTTTCACCCCTACCACTTCTTCTGGCAGACTGTTCCAGGTGTCCACCACCCTTTCTGTGAAGAAGTACTTCCTCACGTCCTTCTTAACCACCTTTCCAACCCCCCACCAGCTTCTTTGCATGTCCCTGTGTTTTGGTGCCTTTACTCCTCTAAAGTAGCCTCTCCATCTGCATCTTGTTCACCGCTGTGAGGTACTTAAAGGAAAACTCCCAGAATCTAAGCAGACCCACCCCCGAAAGCTTTAGCCTCCGATTAAGCTGTTTGGCCATGAAAACATTTTTATTATTTCTACTTGCAGAAATATCATTTTTTAAAAGTTTGCGCTTCTAAACATGGCAGATGGTGTGGCTCCATTTCATCGCGAGTTACTTGGCGCCGCACGCTCGGCCTAATACAGATATTATTGGGGCTGGTGCGACTCCACAACTTCTAGATGAACAAGCACAACTTTTTAAAATTATATTTCTAGTAGAAACAACAAAAAATGTTTTCATGGCCAAAAGGCTTAATCGGGGGCTAAAGCTTTCAGGGGTGGATGTGCTTGGATTATGAGAGTTTTTCTTTAATAGCTCTGTCATGTCCCTTCCTCTTAATCCTCTTCTCCCTTTCCCTCTCCCCTCCTCTCTCCTTTCTCCTCTCTCATCCCCACCCCTCCAAGGAGTACGTGTTGAGATCCCACATCCTCTCCTTGTATTTTTTTTTTTTGTTTGTCTGTTGTTTAACCAGGACTAGCACACTAAGCTGAAAGCTTTTTTACAGTGCAACCTGGGAGCACAGGGAAGTTAAGTGACTTGCTCAGGGTCACAGTCTGCAAGTGGAAGCTGTGGGATTCAAACCCAGGTCTGGTCTGCTGGATGTCACCAGATTTGCAGCTCAGAGCCTTAAACCACTGCACTATACTGCCTCCCTATGGCTTCCTGTGCAACCCCCACACAATTGGTAGTCCTTCTCTGGACTGCTTCCACTTTGTCAATGTCATTGCAGAGGTGCAGCCTCCAGAACTGGACACAGTACTCTAGGTGGGGTCTCACTAGTGAGTGATATAGTGGTAATACCACCTCCCTCCTCCTGCAGAAAATTCCCCCTCCCTATGCACACCAGCATCCAGCTAGCCTTGCCTGCTGCCCTGTTACACTGCCCTGCTTTCTTGAGATAATCAGATACGATTACCCCGAGGTCCCCTTCTTGCTTGGTAACTGGCAGTACCCCCCATCTTATACCCAGCTGCCAGGTATCTCCACCTCAGGTGCACGACTGCATTTTTTTGCATTGAAACTCAGCTGCCACACCCTAGATCACTGCTTCATTTCCCCATATCCCTTTGCATTCTCGCTACCCTTTCCTGAATGTCCACCCTGTTGCAGATTTTTGTGTCATCCACAAAGAGACATGCCTTCCACTTCAGTTCCTTAGCAGTTTCACTTATGAAGACATTGACGAGGACTTATCCCAGTACTGATCCCTGTGGCACCCCGCTAGTCACTGTCCTGTCCCCCAGGTGTCAGTCATTTACTACGAGCCTCTAACCAGTTTGATAGCCAGCTTACCACTTTCTTCTCAACCCTCAGGCTGCCTAGTTTCTTTTCTGGCCTACAGTACAGCACAGTGTTGAAGGCCGTGCTGATGTCCACATTGGCCACATCTACTGCCCTCTTCAGATCCACATCCCTAGTCACCCAGTCAAAGAAATCAGAAATATGTTTGGCATGACCGTGCCCCTGTGAAGCCATGCTGCTGATGGTCCTGCAGCCCATGTGCCTCCTGGTACTCCCATCAGCTGCTCCTTCAGCAGGGTCTCCATTAATTTTCCCACCACTGCTCTGAGACTGACTGGCCTATAGTTCCTGGCCACCTCCCTGCTGCCAGTCTTGTGCAAAGGGACCACATCGGCCCTCCTCCAGTCCTCTGGAACTACCCCCAGTATTGAATACTGTTGCCAAAGGGGCTGCTAGCATTGTGTTCAGATCTTGATCAAGGATGTCTTTCTTTCATCAGGTCACGCCTGTGGAACTAGAAGCCACCAGTCACTAGGACCACATGGAAACTTTTGCAAGCAGTCAACCAGGGGCCGCCCACAATGACATCGGACGTCGGCTGCTTCTTAAACATGGATGGCCCCTACTCTCCTCAGTTGTTTTCCTGCTGTCGACCATACTCAGACCGCTGATGGAAATGCCACTGCAATAGCTGCCATTTTATTTTTCTTTGTAAGAAAGTAATCACTCTTACAGTGATTTTCATCAACCTGGATGTCGTCGATGGAACCATCAAAATTATTCCAGTACTGTGACTGTGGTAAGAAGATCTACACTGGTGACTCCCATGATGTCTGTGTCTGCTGCCTAGGCCGGACGATAATGTGAAAGCCTGCCTGATCTGCAGGGGTTTTAATTCTGCGACTAGGCAACGCTGAAAAGGGGCCCTAGAAAAACACCTTTTAAAGCAAGTAGCCCACATGGAGCTCCAGCAGAAGAGCGCCACCACGTCGACAGCCCGGTCTACTGGGTCTAGTTCCTCCAACTCCCAAGACAAGTCATCAGGGAGTCACAAACATAAGCACTGGGGCAGGAGGAGGAGAAAACATCCCCATGCATTCCAGGCCCCCATGGGAGGTAAAGAGCCTCTTCTGCTGTTGACTGGTGTGGCAGTGACACTGCTGCGTCTCTTCCCCCAGCTGTCAACATAAGACCAAGATCAGGGCATGGAACAGGCACTGCCTAGCCTGGTATGGCTGGTACCTACTTTCGATGGGGACTCTGTCGCACCCATCAACTACCCGTAGCGCACCCATCGACCACACAGGCGCCAGTGTTCAGTTGGTTCTGTCTTCTTTTACAGACATGCGCAGATGCCTGCTATCTACTCCTCCTGTTCCAGGGGGGCCCATTGATGGGGACTCCTACCAATCCTACCCCCCAACAATGCACAGTAGGTCCTTGCCTTAGTCACCTTCTAGGTCACCACCGACACCAGCATATTCTTTATTGCCCACTTGGCAACAATTTTGAGTATAATCCTGATTTAATAATGCAGCATGAGGAAGGAGAGACTGAGGATTATGCTGAGCCACCATAAGAGGGGTACCAGCTAAACAGTGCTCACCTGCAGTGAGGACTTGGTGATCCACACTTCAAGGTCTCCACCAGAAGACCCAACTTTCCTCACCATGATGCAGCAGTTACAGGCTGCCATGGGCTTTGACCTAGAGGAGCAGGACACTACCAAGAAGAATTTAATAGACTTTCTGTAGTTGCCTGATTCTCCTATTGTGGTGCTACCTCTCCTCCCTGCTCTGGAGGATGCCACCTTTGTTGTCTGGTATAGGACAAATATTATTCCAGCCATACCAAGAAAGGCAGATAAAATGTACATGACCCATTCCAGGAAACCATTTTTTGCCACCCAGCCTGAAGCAGACTCTCTGGTCATTAATGCTGCCCATGATAGGTCAAGGGCACATAAGCACATGAGTTTCCTCCTTCCTGATAAGAGTCTAGGAGATTGGATGTGTCGGGCAGAAGGACCTTTGCCTCCTCTTCATTGGGCCTTTGTATTGCTAACCATCAGACCCATATGATTAAATACCAGAACACCCTCTGGAGAAAGGCCAAGGTTCTAGGGACATGGATATGTTGTTCATCCACACTGACTGGCAGGTTCCTTGCCGCTTTAAATCTTGCCGGCAGGTCTTCAAGCTGGCTCCTTCTACCCACCTGGGTGGTAAAACTCTCGGCTCCGCCCCATGACGCCAGATCTTCCTTACCGCTTGGAAGCTCAGGTTCCCTCCTTAGCGCTCTGCGTTTTTCGACTGGTTCCTGATTCTTCGGTTCATCCGAATTTAGTTTTGAAGTTTTCTAACGGTCTTCTTTCCCTACGCAGCTGCGATGGACAATTCGTTTCCCGGCTCTCAGAGGCGCCCTGGCGGGCGGAATATCTCCAGGACTGATCCGCACTCCACGTGCATATACTGCCTCGACTTGGACCACAACCCGCAGGTCTGCGATTTGTGCCGCACTTTTTCGACCAACGTCCTGGAGGATCGTGCTGCCCGATTTGAGGCTTGGGCACCCCGAGGAGTTTTCCCGGCCGGTAAAATCCAAAGAGGCTCGTTGGGCAGTGTCTGCAACGGCTGACTCGGCTGAGCAGCTTGAGCACTCTATCGCCCTGGAGGAGGAGGCGGCCAAGGCCGCATCTCCCTCCTCCTCGGTCGCGGCATTTATCCCGCTCTCTCTGAGTTCCTCTCATTCGGCTACATTCAAGGAGCTTCGCTAGTCCCTCTCCACGAAGGGAGAGGGGCCATCGGGACTTGCCTCTCGGCCCAAGTCGAGGGAGTCGCAGGGTAAGTCCCATCGTCGGCGTTTGTGGGAGCGGGAGAGTTCTCCTTCCCCGGACAGCCGACCATCGACTTCGGTCAAAGTTGCAGCTCAGGCCATTGGCTTCACGGTGTCCCCGTCAGGCCAGCCTGCCTAGACTCCCGTCAACGTAGTCGAGTTATCTCTCAACCCGTCACCCGGGTGGTCTACTAGAAGAGCCGTCAACCCTTCTCCGCCGGTTCCCCCGGTGGAGACCGAGGTTCTGCCTGCGCCTTCGGGGCGGCAGTCCTCAGTCAAAGCGTCAGAGCTGAGGGAAGAGCGGGTGTCCCCCGCCCCTTCCCAGGCCTGCCTCCGGTTTCACCGCGGGTCTTGGTCTCGGTCTCCTTCTTCTTCTCGGTCAAGTCGCTCCCGACTTCGGCGGTCTCGGTCGGGGCACCGAGTTAAGTGGCAACACCGTTCCTCCTAGTCTTCCTCCTCGGGTGAGGAGAGGCTTCGACGCAGATTGCGTCGATGTTACGAGGAGCTTATGTGGCAGCAGTTGCTGTTGTCTGGGAATCAATCGACTCCGATTCATTCCCCGGCTATCAAGTGGCTGCCACCTGAATGGCCGATGCAACCGCTCGCTGCAGTCGAGATGCCCACCTCCGGGCTGGTTGTTTGACCAAACCTAGCTGCCCCACCGATTGTGGTGGAACCTCGGTCGGGTCACGGCCTGCCTCGCAGGTTGTCGGTCACCCTCACTCCCGGCCGCCCTCGGCAGGTGAAGGGTGGCTCAGGCCTGAGTCAGCTCTTTGCAGACCCTTTGGAGTCCGACGACGACTCCTCCGTGTTCCCTAGGCGGGTGGGCCTGGAGTCTTCCCGGGACCAGTCTTTGGACGATAGCCCATCGTCCTTCCTGGGTCTGCTTAGGCTCATCTCGGAGTTCACCAAGATGTAGCTCAAGCCCGTGTCCAAACGGGCCTGTTATGCCCTGATGGAGATTCTAGACTGAGGGGATTCGTCCTCGGAGGCCTTCCCTGTGGCTGAGGCCAATGTCAGCCCAGCCCTGGAGCTTTGGCAGCGCCCTACTTCCTGTCCTGCGCCCTCGGCCAGGATGGCCAGGAAGTATGCGGTCCCTATCGGCTCTTTGTCCAGTTTCTCGGAGCACCCCTCTGCTGAGGGGTTAGTTATCGATAACGTCTTCCAGCGTTCCGGAAACGCTCGGGACGTGGATAGGCCTCCCGACAAAGAGTCCAAAAGGATGGACTATGTCGGATGCAAGGTTTACACTGCGTCCTCCCTAGGCCTTCGACAGGCCAGCTTGGCTGCTCTGATGGCACACTTCTCTCACGCCCTCATGGGCTTCCTGGATGAGGTGATCCCTCATCTCCCGACAGACCTGCAGACCACTGCCCGTCAGGTGCGGGACCAGGGAAAGGCGGTGGCTAAGCAGCAGCTTCAGACTGCTCTGGACATAGGTGATTCCTGTGCCAGGTCAGTAGCGGCCGCGGTGGCCATGCGCCGCAGGGTGTGGCTGAGGATATCCACCTTCTCGTCGGGTACCCAGCACAAGTTGGCGGACATCCCCTTCTTGAGGACTGACCTCGTCGGCCCTGGAGGGACACCTCCAGGGGAACGAAAAGTCCAATGCCGCTCTGGACTCTCTGTCATCTCCGCCCAGAGGGACAAGGGCCACCAGTAACATCAGCGTAAGCCCCTGCGGCACGACCGGCCCATCAGCACCAGCAAGAGGGCCAGCAGGCTTGCACTTGGCATCCCGAACCCAAGCCAGCGGCTTCCTCTAATGGGAAGCAAGGAGGTAAAGGCCCAGGAGCTCCCTCGGCCAGTCCCTCCTCCGAGCCTGCTCAGTGACGGGTTGAGGGTTGTCGCCCCAGACCTCGCCACCCTTACCTGGGTCCCCCCGTGGGGGGACGGCTCTGCCACTTCCCTTCCGTTGGGTATGGGAGGTGGAAGGTAAGAGCCTGTCTCTGGTCTTCGAGCGGGCCCTTCCCTTTCGAGCCATCGCCCCCCCGGGGGACCACGGGGTCTGAAGCCTTGCTGTCGGCCCGCCGAGCCGATGTTGCCCTGTGCCTCGGGATAGAGGCGATCAGGAAGGTGGCGGATCCTCCTTCAGACCCGGGGCTCGTGTCCAGGTACTTCCTGGTCCCCAAACAGACGGGGGGCTGGCGCCCCATTCTCGACCTGCACGACCTGAACAAGTTCCTAAGGTCTCAGACTTTCTGGATGGTCACTCTGTCTCAGATATTCCATCCTTGGAACAAGGCGTGTGGTTCTGTTCCCTGGACCTCCAGGACGCATTCTTCACGTTCCAATCCGTCCGTCTCTTCAGAGTGGAGGGTTTCCTTTACGAGTTCCGAGCCATGCCCTTCGGCCTGCTCCCAGGGTCTTCACCAATGCATAGCAGTGGTGACAGCATTCCTGCGGCACCGAAGGGTCCGGGTGTACCCCTACCCGGACGGCTGGCTGATTGCAGCCCCCTCCAGAGCGGAGGTGGAGCGGTCCAGAGTTTTGGCCCTCCAGGTTGCTCTCAGATGGGCCTCCTCTTCAACGGGGCCAAGTCGGAACTCGTGCCGAAGCAGGTGATTCTGTTCATCGGGGCAGAGCTCGACTCTCTTCGAGCCAGAGCTCGGCTCCTGGCGGAGAGGGCCGAGGTTCTTCCTCCTTTGCCCAATCATGTCTGGTTGGGTAATCGCGCCCTGCCCAGGACTTCCTGCGCCTCCTGGGCCTCGTGGCGGCCTGCACCAGTGTGGTCCGTTGGGCCCGTTGGTGCATGCATCCCCTTCAGTGGGGACTGGCCAGCCAGTGGTCACAACGCTGCGATCCTTTGGACCAGCCCGTGACAGTGACCCAGGAAATGTGGAACGCTCTCCAATGGTGGACCATTCCGGCACATCCGCAGGAGGGCATCCCGTTCGTCCGCCCTGAGTCGACGGTCTTCTATCGACTGATGCATCTCCGATGGGTTGGGGTGCCCATCTGGTGGAGCACAGAGTGCACGGCCTCTGGTCCCCTCGGGAGTCCCGATGCCATATCAACCTGTTAGAGCTTCATGCGGTCCGCCTAGTTCACACTGCCTTTGCTCCGTTTCTACGGGGTCAAGTGGTTCAGGTCCAGACGGACAATACCACGACCATGTACTATCTGAACCCGCCAGGTCCGGACGCGCTCCATGCTTCTGTGCAGGGAAGTTCTCCGCGTCTGGTCACTCGTGCGCAGCCTGGAGGCGGATCTCCTTGCCATCCATGTGGCAAGAGCCTCCAACATGCTGGCCGATGCCCTAAGCCACATAAGGGCTACGCCTCACAAGTGGTCTCTCCTGCCGGAGGTAGCACAAGATCTTTTCTCCCACGGGGTCACTCCTCGGGCGGACCTTTTTCCCTCCAGGGAGAATGCAAAGCCGAGACTGTTTCATGCCCGCCCCCCTCAGCAGGGCTCACTGTGGGGGGATACCTTTTCGAGCTGTGGACCCCGTCCCTCTTCTACACCTTCCCCCCCATTCCCTTGATCCACAAGGTGCTTCTCAAGGCGAGGGGGGACAAGGCGCAGGTGATGCTGGTAGCCCCAGACTGGTTCCGCCAGCTCTGGTATCCAGCTCTCCTCAGTCTCAGCTCCAGGCTTCTGAGGCGGCTTCCAGCCCACCCGGACCTGATCTCCGTTATATGGGGAAGGTATTCCATCGGGACCTTCGATCCCTGCACCTGACGGCCTGGTTCCTGAGCGGCTAGATTCCAGGCCTTGGGTCTTCCGGCGAGGTCCTCAACGTTGTTGAGGCGTCCTGTCAGGAGTCGACCAGATAATGCTACGCCTTCAAATGGAAGAGTTCCTCCATTTGGTGTTAAGGAAGGGCCTGGACCCTTCTCCTGTTCCTCAGCGAACATTCTGGACTAGCTGTGGTCCTTTTCTTTTCAGCAAGGGCTTCGGTCGATGACCCTTAAGGTGCACCTGGCAGCCATCTCTGCCCTCCGGGTGTGGGACGGAAGATGGTCGGTGGCACAGGAGAGGTGGTCTGGTGCTTTTCCAAGGCCTTGATCACAGTTCCCCTCCGGTGCGTGACTCTCCACCTCCGTGGGATCTACCGCTGGTATTGGCTAAGCTCACGGGCAAGCTATTCGAACCAATGCACAGGTGCGATTCTCCCACCTGTTGTGGAAGACTACCTTCTTAGTGGCTATCACGTCAACCAGAAGGATGGGAGAGCTCCAGGCGCTTCCTTTGAGTCTCCCTATCTGGTCTTCCACAGGGACAAGGTTGTCTTGCGCCCCACCCAAAGTTCCTTCCAACGGTGGTGTCTGAGCTTTACCTTAACCGGGTGTTGACTCTGCCGGTGTTCTACCCCAGTCACACCTCGAAGGGCGAATATAGGCTCCATTTGGAACCTAGTTGAGCGCTCGCCTTCTTAGGGAGCGTACTGATGAAGTTCGGGGAGAGGTTCGCCAGCTGTTTGTCATCTACGCTGAGGCCGCACCTGGCAGACCTGCAGCCAAGCGGACGATGAGCGGGTGGATCACCTCTTGCATAGATCTCCGCTATAGATTGGCGGGCATGGACCCTCCCAGAGAGATAAGAGCTTATTTTACCCGCCATACCGCTTCGCGGTGGCTGCTTCCAGGGATGTCCCTATCCAGGATATCTTCAGGGCTCCTACCTGGAAGTTGGCACATACCTTAATTACCCAATATCACATCGACCTTGGGTCACACCGGGATGCTGGTTTGGGGCCTCGGTTCTCCAGTCTTTATTCCCTAAATAGGGGGTGTGCGCCTTGCCTCCCTCCTCCTGGAGAACTGCTAGGAGTCTGCCAGACAGTGTGGATGAACAACATATCCATGTCCCTAGAAATACAGGATACTCACCTGTAACAGGAGTTCTAGGAATGGTATGTGTTCATCTACATTCTCGACCTCCCGGCTTTGGCGCTTTAGCCTGGCTTCCAGCGGGCTAGATCTGGCGTCATGGGGCGGAGCCGAGGGTTTTACCACCCGGGTGGGTGGGAGGAGCCAACTTGAAGACCTTCTGGCAAGATTTAAAGCGGCAAGGAACCTGCCAGACAGTGTGGATGAACAACATATACCATTCCTAGAACTCCTGTTACAGGTGAGTAACCTTTATTTGCTGCACAAGCCTTACCAGAGGGCACCCCAAACAAGAGCTTCTTAAGGCTATTACTGCTGGAGCCGATGTGGGCAAGCATTTTCTTTGCATGACCAATGATGTTTCAGATATCTTCTACAAGGGCCGCTGCCTCTGGCATTTGTCGGAGGAGGTACTCATTGCTCAGGGTGGCAGGGTTTGTGTATGACGTACAGCTGTCTATTCTCTATGCCCCTTTCAGAGAACATAAGCTATTTGGTTTTAATGTCCAAAACAACCTTTCTACCCTTCAGGCCTCAGGCAGGACCTTCAAGTCAGTGCATTCCCTTTACCATACCCTACCAAGGGATATGCACAGGGTATATTTTCATCCAGCTGGTGCCAGGCACTGCCCAGCAACCAGACAGCAGGGTAGGGGCAAGGAAATCAGAGTCTTGCCCACCCCAGGTGCCCATTCCAAAGCCCTTAGAGGTGGTGGCGCAGGAGAAGCCACCACAACCAGCTATGCCTGACTCCTTGTACACCCCCCCAACCACCATTACTTCCAGGGGTGGTTGTAGCGGGTCATCTGTCCCTCCACTCAACTTTGTGGTAGTTGACCATAGATTTTATTATTTATTAGCTTTTGTTTACCGGGTAAGCACACTAAACAATGAATGCCTATTTTCATTACAACCGGGAGATTACAGGAGTATGGTTTACAAAACAGTGCGAGGAAATTGCAACAATGTGAAGTACAAGCAGGGTGCTACAAATAAACAGGTACAGGATGAACAGATGAGCATATACATCAAGGGTACGAACAAGCAAAATAGTTAATTTTATGGAAATAATACAAGTGCAATTTGTCCTATTTTGAGGATGGCAAGTGCTAAGGTGAAGGGCATGCAGGGTAGATAATTCCCTTTACTAAAGCTCAGAGAGGGTAGGGGGACCAGGGAAGTGGAGGGTGCACACCAGGGTCCAAGCAGGGGTAAGGGATGTCAAGCGCATTGAAACAGTTGCAGGCTGAGGCATGCTTCAGGTGCAACCAAAGGGAGCTCTTAAAGATGGGATGGGTGGGGGTACAACTGATGGTTGCAGGTAGGGTATTCCAGAATCTAGGGGCACAAACTGCAAAGGCATGAGCAACTGCCTGGGTTCTAGAGCATAGAACAAGGCCATGTTCTGGAACTTTTGGACACACCTCCAGATCATCCACCAGTGCCAACTCACTATTCACCAGAACATCTTCCTCTGCTTCTGGAGGAAATTCAGACTTTTTTTCAAAAGAAGGTCACAGAACCTATTCCCTTCGAACAAGGACACATTCTACTCCTGATACTTCCTAGTACCAAAGTGGACATGAGACCTGTGACTTGTTCTAGATCTCAGGGAACTGAACTACTTCATAAAGAAAATTCAGAATGGTCATGCTATAAGGCCTACTTCTACTACTGCAGACAGGGAATTGGATCTTTTCCTTCAACATGGACAACGTCTACCTTCATATCAAAATTCAGAAGCCTCACAGAAAATACTGGAGGTTCCTGTTTGAAGGGGAACATTATCAGTTCAGAGTATTGCCCTTTAGCTTGTGCTCTGCACCATGGGTCTTTATCAAATGTTTGGCAGTAATGGCAGCAGCTCTTTGCAGGGAGGGTCTGTTTTCTCCTACCTGGACAACTGGCTATTGAAAGCCCACTACACGGATCAGTTCTTGCACATATTAGTTCGAATTGGGCAGATGTTCGATGCTGTGGGGGTTACTGTCGGCATACCCAAATCAGTATTGACCCCTTGTCAGTGGCTGCACTATATAGGAACAGCCTTGGACACTGCTCAGGGCTCAGCCTTCCTGCCCCTGGACAGGACCCAACGCTTGATTGTCCACGCACAGCTAGTACACAACAGTCGGTATGTCTCTGCCAGAACATTTCTGCCGCTTCTGGGTCTCATGGCAGTGACCATTATCAAAGTCCCTTTGGCCAAACTGCACAAGAGGATACCCCTGTGGACCCTAAGGGTCCATTGGGAACAGATCACAGATGATCTAGAACAAAAGGTTCTAGTCACGTCTCTGTTTCTCAGAGTGCACAAGTGGTGGATGGAACCCTGCAGTCTTTTAAAGGGAGTTCCCTTCCTGATCCCCTCCCTTCTCCAGATTCTCAGAACAGATGCTTCGGGGATGGCCTGGGGTGCACAATTGGGTCCCCATCAGACACAGGATACATGGACCCCAGTGGAGAGAACCTTGCACGTAAATGTTCTACAAATGCAAGCTGTTCTGTACGACCTACAAGCCTTCCAGACTCTGCCTTTCCTGGGTCCTCTGCTTGTGCAGACTGACAATATCAGTGTGCACTACATCAGCAAGCAAGGGGGGAACTCGCTCCTACCCCTATGCAGGGAAGTGATGAGAGTTTGTTATTGGGTTCTGTAACTGTCAGCAGTACATGTTCCAGGCATCCAAAATATCTTAGAAGACAGACTAAGCAGGTCACAGTCCATGATGTACAAATGAGAACTGCTGCCCTCAGTCATTGATAACCTGTTCGACAGATGGGGTCATCCAGAGTTGGACCATCTTGCGTCCCCACACAACTCAAAACTACCACTTTTCTGCTTGCTTGCTCCAGGGCCTGGAGTTTTCTGGCGACATGCATTGTCCGTCTCTTGGAAAGTGAGGTTCCTGCATGCCTTTCCTCCCTATCCTCTAATTCAGAGTGTGTTACTAAAACTACAGGTGTTGGGGGCAGCTATGATACTCATTGCTGCCTTATGGCCTCTACAGATCTGGTTTCCCCTACTGCAAGAGCTAGCAGTGGAACCACCAGTGCCTCTGCCCCTGTGCAAGTGTCTGCTGTCACAGGAATAGGGAATCCTGTTCCGGATCTCACATCTTTCCATCTTCATGCATGGCTCCTGAAAACATAGCCGTTGCTTGGTTTGGGTTTCCGAAAAAGTGACTGATGTCCTGGTGGCTGCCAGAAAGTTCTCTACCAAATCCACTTATTCTATGAAGTGGAAAAGCGTTTTGCTCTGTGGGCTGCTTATCATCACTTGGATCTGTTTACCTGTCTGGTTAACCGGGTTTTGGAGCATCTGTTGTCCTTTTCAGATGCAGGCCTGTAGTAGTCCTCTATCAAAGTGCACTTGGCAGCCATTTCAGCTGTCCATGTGCCTATTGAGGGTCTTACAGTTGACAAGCTGGAGGTGACCCATATGTTTTTGAGAGGTATTCCGCATCTGAACCCTCCCATCAGTAATCCATTCCCAGCTTGGGACCTGAATTTTGTTTTGGAGAAGCTTACTTGGGCTCCTTTAGAGCCAGCCACGACTTACACTTTTTCTTTCTTGGAAACCATTATTTTTAGTTGCAATCACTTCTACCCGAAGGATTTCAGAGTCGCAGGCTGTAATGTGTGGGCCTCCATATTTGATTTTTCACAGTGTCTTTGCATACTAATCCTAAGTTTCTACCAAAGGTGTTGAGTTTATTTTAAATCAAACCCTCAACCTGCTAGTGTATTATCCAGAGCATGCCAATCCAGGGTAAGCATTGTTCCATACTCTGGATGTACATAGAATACTCCGGTACTGTCTACACTTTACGAAGGACTGCAGAAAGTCCTCGCAGATGTTTGTTTTGTTTGCCCCTGGGAAAGAGGGCGCTCCTGTTTCTAAACAGTGAAGTATCACTTTGTTACAGGAAGTATGGTAAGGAACTACCCGGGGTGGTTTGTGCCCATTCCACAAGGGGCATGGCTACCTCTGTTGCTTGTTTCAAAAATGTCTGCTGCTGACATCTTTGTGGCTGCCACCCGGAGTACTGTTCACACTTTCCCCTAAACACTATACTCTGGACATTGTCTCTCGAAAAAGGGCTGGCTTTGGTGTAGCTGAGCTTTAAGGCCTGCTTTCTTAGGCCTGTAGGCTCCAGCCACTCAGGCTGTTCTTGGTCAGTACTGCTTGGTGCTCGTTCCATAGGTGTGGCCTGTTGAAAGAGATATCCTTGAAGAAGATAGAACAGTTACATACTTACTGAAACAGTAGATCTTTGAGAGAATCTCTTTCATCAGACTATGCCGTCACACCCTCCCTCCCAGAAGGGTCCTGAGAGACTAGTGCCATCTTTAACTCCTTGAGGGTTTAGCTATAGTTCTCTGCCTCGCCTGGTTTGCAGAGCACTGGATTCTCTTGGGTCCTGATAGACTGGTCCTCTGGGCATGATCTCCAGCAGGGAACTGAGGAGAGAAAGGGCCGCCCATGTTTATGTAACAGCCGACATCTGACATCATGGGTGGCCCTGGTCGACTGCTTAGAAAAGTTTCTGTGTGGTCCTAGTGCCTGGCGGCTTAAATATTTCCATAGGTGTGGCCCAATGAAAGATTCTCTTGAAGATCTACTGCTACGGTAAGTGTGTAACTGTTTGTGACGGGGAGATCATGCAACTCTTGAGGACCTCTTCTTAAATCTGTTGCAACAGTTTTTATTTCTTAGCCTAATTTATCCTTTACAATTTCTAGTCCATAAGGTTGGCCACCCCCTCCCTTTTCTTGACTATACAATAGTGTCATCTTTCATTTTCCTTTTCCCTCTCAGGTCTTAGGACAGGGAGGGTGTTATGGTGACCTCCGAGCTGATGTAAAACAGGCTGTTTTCCTTGTTGTTGGACTTAGTATGCAATAGCACTATGTCATAAAATACCTTGATGTATATACCTTACGTGTATGAAACCTGTAAATGTTGAAAATACCATGGCACTAGGTGTTTTTGATGAAGGTAAAAAGTACCAGGTGACTGTAAGTATAAATTAAGTTACCGGAGTTATTTTAAAATGCATGTAAATTACAGATTGTTTGAAAGGCCTTTCGGCACCATGCATTCCTGCCTTAAGCTGAACTAGCCTGCATTATGGGGGCATGTGTGATGTTGTGTTTCTTTGAAACTTGGCTGCTTGCCAGTGCCCTTTAGGGTAACCATTGCTTCAGTGCTTCTGCACTGAGGTTCCTTGTGTTTAGCTTGTTTTGGTGTTTTTCTTTTTCTTTTTTTTTTTTATTTTGAGCTCCCCATCACCCAAACACACAAGACCAACATAGGGAATGAAATAATTTTCACTAAACAGATAGATCAGTGGGTCAGCAGGTACTAAGTGCAGAGGAAGGACATACATAGTCTGTTGCTGCAAACTGATGTATTTGAAGAAGGGGTATGCCATTGCTTAAGGTCATCCCAATAAACATCATACAGGGATGGTATGTTGAACCTGAAGTTCTGTATCTAGTCCATTTGTTATCCCACAACCCCTCCACACTGTTTCTTCTTTATGGACCCTTGGGTGACTCCCATTCAGACCCATCGTCTTATTCTCCTTTAGGGCTTGCAATCCCTTCTGGACTCTCCTCCGAAAATGGACTTCTGTCCACACACACACCTTCCCCCCGGTGCCTGTTGATACTTGTTGGCCCATCCCTCCCCTTCCTGTGAAGACTGAGCAGAAGTCTCGTTTAAAATTTTAGTTTTTCCTTATCTTTTTGTGCACAGTGGACCCTCACTACTATCCTAATTCTCACTATTCCATTCCTTGCTTTCCTCTTCACTCACATACGTGAAAAAAGTCTTAGCCCCTATTTTGACCTCCTTGGTGATCCTCTGCTCAGTTTGTGCCTTAGCTACCATCACCCTCCTTCCTGACTTCCTCTGCTTTTCCAGATATACTTCCTAGTCCACCTCCATCTGGGTCTCCATGTACTTCCTAAATGCTGTTTTTTTTTTCTCTTTCACCGCCTTGGTCACCTCCTTTAAGAACTATAGTGACCTCTTTCTCCTTTTTCCCTTAGCTGCTTCTTTCAGACAGCATGTTGTTGCCTTAGCTGTTCCCTCGTTGATCTTTTTTCAGGTCGTCTCCAGCCCAATGATCCCTCCCCCAAAGTATTTAGTGAGGCAGCAGTTACCCATTTCTTTCAGATCTGCTGTCCTGCTTGGCTTAGTGTGTTTTCTTGCTCAATATGTATGCCAGACCACACAGTACAGTGATCACTTGCACCCAGGGGGCTACCCATTGTGATCTGTTCTTGTTTGTAAATACCAGGTCCAACACTACCCCATCTCTAGTGGGTTCCATAACCAGCTGCCTGAAAAATGTCCCAAATATGGAGCTGAGGATGGCCCTGCTTTTCTTGTAGCTGTGGCCAGAATTCTCCAGTCTACATACGTTATTTAATGTCCCCCATAATCAGTACCCTTTTGCCTGCCATTCTGCCAGTGGCCTCCCCCAAAACCTTGTCTAACTCCTACCTCTATGTTGGTGGTGTGTACACCACCCCATGCAGATAAAAGCCTGAGACCCTATCTCTAAGCTGACCCATACTACTTCTGTTCCTTCCTTATCCCCCTAGTGTCCCTGTATCTCTGTGGCTTTTATATCTTCCCTCAAATATACACCCCCACCACACACACACACACACACACACACACCCTTTTCCTTGTCCTGTCCTTCTGTAACATGGTGTAGCCTGGTATTGCCACTTCCCAGCTGTGGTTGTTGGTGAACCATGACTTTGTTTTGGCCACCACATCCAGGTCTTCCTCCACAATGATTGCTCCAAGATCAGAATTTTATTTCCTAAGCTCCTTGCATCAGCACACATGGCTCTCCACTCCTTTTGTCCCTCCCTCCCCCATTCTGCCTTTCCTTTCTGTTTCCATCTTTTATCCCTCCTTTTTCCCTGGCCCTGTCCTCCCCTTTTTCACTATCCCTCGGCCTACCCACCTTAATCTCTCAGCTGTAGATCTTGCTTTGAGAGGGCTCTTGCAGTAGGCAACACTATTAGGACTGAGCCACCAGGCGCTAGTACCACACAGAAAAATTAGTTAGCAGTGTCAGGCAGGGGATCGCCCATTCGGCGTCATGTGATTGATGTCGGTTCCGGCGCCATATAAGGGTGATCCCCACGCCTGCCTACAGTTCTTTCCCGCCATTGACCTGCGCACGTCAGACCTCGCAGAACACTGCTATAGTCAACTACTATTTCCAATAAGTATATCTCTCAAAGTTTTTCTTATTTTTGAAGTAAAAATAGTGTTATTCGACATCGGATTACATGTCTTCTATTTTTCCAACTGAATCCCGCAAGAACAAGTGCACCTGCAGCAGGCAGATACCGGAGGAAGATGGCCATACCTCGTGTCTCCTCTGCCTGAAGCCTGACCACAACACTGAGGACTGTGAGGCCTGCCAGAGCTTCAACCAGGCCACATGAAAGTACCATCAAAATGTCCTGGAAGCCCATCTTTTAAAGCAAAAACTGGCTTCAGTGGAGAAGGAGCTGCAGCAGGTGCAGAGTGCTTCTTCGTTTCCAGGGGCACTTCTGGCTCCCATAAGCAGAAGAAGCACAAGCGGGACATAGACAAGCACTGGGCCTGGTCTCCCTCCAGGCAACTTGAGACTGCGGCCGATGAACGGCCCTCTACAAGTAAGGGAGGCTCCACTGCGGCCAGACCTGCTCATCCTGCTATGGAGCAGCCTTTGGCCCCCCTGCCCGAGCTGGTCACAGTTCAGGCGGGGGACCTCTGGGGAATCTCAGGCTTCTTCCACCCTTAGGCCCTTCAAACCCTCCGGGTCTAAGCTGAATGGTTTGGCTGGTAAGTCGGACGCCAGCTCCGCTAACGTATTCACATCCCCAGTGCTCACATCGGACCCTGATTCGAGGTCTGACATCTGTCTTCTGGACCAGCGCCCTCTGCTGCTTTGGCCGCAGACAACCCGAGGGAGAATCCTTCCCTCCCGTCAGGTCAATCCATCGTCTCCTATCATTGGGCCTTCTGACACTGCTCTTCCTCCCCCACCTGGAGCCGTGGGTGCCACCAGCCGCTGGCCCAATAAACCAGCCAGTGCCGGGCTGCCCTACCTAGGACACCCCAGGGGACCTCCCGGATGCTCCCCCTGTGATGCATCCATCTGGGTCCCCTCCTCCTCAGACTCCCGCCTGGGCCGACACCGGCTTCACGGGCCCCTCCTGCAGGTCCGACGCCCGCACCCCCAGTGGGTCTACAGCCGGATACACTTCCTGGGCCTTCAGGCACCCCTTCGGGCCTCTGCCAGGCCCTTTCGTACTGTCACCTGGCCCTACGCTGGGCTGCCGTACGTTGGGCTACTCTACTCCATGCCATCCTACATCAGGGTTCTCACCAGGCTACCCAACACCAGGCTACCCACCAGTGGGGTATCAGACACCTGTTTATCAGCATCCTCCACCACAGCCGTCGGTGGATTACGATGCCCTTTTTGCTTCATGGTGGCACAGAGCCAAGCACCAGCACGTGTCAGAGCTGGACCAGTGTCAGCCAGCCAGGCCCCCCACGCCGGTCCAGCCAGCACCTACCCCACGTTTTTTCTCACCAATTGATGCTTCGTCTCTCCACTTCCTGACACACTTTGGGTGTCTCCACGGGAGAGAAGAATCATCAGCATTTATATAGCGCTTTTCATACACAGTGTATCTAAAAGCGCTTTACAAGCAGTGCGAGACCAGGAGCAGGATCATGGGCAGGCGGCTCCTCTGAAGGACACTAGGCAAAGGTCCCTGTCCCCGGACAGGAGCCCTTCACATGGCTGTGATTTGGACTCTGACTCTTCCTCCTCCAGCTCTGAGTCTCTCCCCCCCCCGCAAGAGGATCCCAAGCCAAAGGAGACCCCCTAAGTGTCCTCCAGAGGACACATACTTCATGGGTATCCTCCAGAAAATTCAGGAGACCAACAGCTAGAAGACAGAAGAACAGGATCCTTGGTGCTGGAGGGCGGCAGAGCACCTTGACCTCCTGGAGCTGACCCCCGTCCCTCCTTATCCCCCCTTGGACGGGACCTCACAATGATTTGGCCACTACGATATGGCAACAACTGTCGTCAGTCGTGCCCATGTCCAACAAGGCAGAAAAATGATATCACACCTCTGAGGGGGAAGACCATTTGGTTAACCACCCCAAACTGGGGTGGTTATCAGTTTGGCTCACGATCGTTCCCTCCAACCTAAGCATACTTAGGTACTGCCTCCCTCGCGGCAAGGATTCGAGACAGCTTGACCAGTTTGGTCGCAGGGTTTACTCATCCTCTACCCTGGGTCTGCGGGCTCTTAATTATGTAGCCCACGTGGTTTACTACCAGAAGTCCATTCTGAGTCAGCTGAAAGCTGAATTTGCAGCCTTGCCAGACTCTGAAGCCAAGACTAAGATTGAGCAGACAGTTAGGACAGCAGAGATTACCTGCCACCACACCTTAAGAGCGACTTAATATGCCGTAGATGCCTCTGCCAGAAGCACGATGACTGCAGTCTGTCTATGCAGACACTCCTGGTTGTGGGTGTTTTCACCCCGGATGTTTAAATGTCTATCCTGGATGTGCCCTTCAGAGGCTCGGTACTCTTTGGAGGAGATGATCAAGACATCATGACCTATCTGCAGGAGTGAGGGAAGGCACTCTATTTGGTGCAGTCCCTTAATCACTCCAGTGCCAAGCTCCGGCAGCCTTTCTGCCACCAGCAAAGGCGCGAGGCAGCAGCCTGCCAAATGTCTGGCTTCCTCATCTGGCTCGGGCCCCCCCCCCCCGCCAAGTCACAGACAGTCCAGGGCGGCACCCTCAGCCCTCTTTCCGATTCTTGAATCGCGGTCTGCCCCTCCTCCTCCACCCATAGTTCAGGAGGAACCCATCGGGGACAGATTTGCCAGTCATCTGGCCGGGTGTGAGGCAATCACGGCAGACTCTTGGGTACTTTAGCTAATAGCTCAGGGTTACACCATAGTGTTCGTAGAGAGACCTCCAGAAAATCCTCAGGTCGCCTCATTATCCACATGGTCATCTGCCACTTATCAGGGAAGAGATCCGGACTCTTGCGAAAGTCCGCAATAGAACCCATTCCTTAGGACCATGTAGGAAGGGGGTATTACTCCCACTTCTTCCTGGTCCCAAAAAAGACTAGAGATCTGCAGCCTATACTGGACCTCAGCGCACACAGACTCTGCATGGAGTACAAGAGGTTTCGCATGCTGACCCTCCCAGGTCTGTTGCCATTGCTACACCAGGGACACTGGCTCTGCACCCAGGATATGCAAGATACCTACCTGCATATCCCTATCTTCCCTGCCCACCACCGCTTCCTCAGGTTTACTTTCCAGGGGGAGCATTTCCAATTCAGGGCCCTCCACTTTGTTCTGTCGGCACCCAGAGTTTTCACCAAGTGCCTCGCGGTGGTGGCAGCAGCTTTACGGCACCCGGGCCACTGTGTGTTTCCATACCTCAATGACTGGCGTGTGTCAGCCCCGTCGAAGGATGCCCTGAAGGCTGCTATAGCATCTACCCTGGACCTGTTCCTCAGAGTGGGGGATACGGTGAATTACCCCAAGTCTCACCTTACCCCTTCCTAGCACCTTCAATTTATTGGGGCAGTTCTAGATACTACCCAGGATATGGCTTTCATTCCCTTGGATGGGGCGCAAACACTGCAGAGGCAAGCTCGGTTCTGGCATCCTGCCATTGGGCAATGGCCAGATCAGTCCTCTGCCTCCTGGGTCTCATGGCGTCGGCTTTCCCCACAGTTCCCCTGGCCCGGCTCTATATGCAGGTCATGCAGTGGACGCTCAGGGTGCAGTGGGTTCAGAAGTCGAATTACTTGTATCACAGGATTCTGCTGTTCAACCCCATGCAAAGGGACCTTATTTGGTGGCAGAATCTGGAAAATCTCTGCCGGGGGGCCCCCTTCAAGTCTCTCATTTATTTATTTATTAGTTCTAGGATTACAAATACCTTTGAGCCAAGGCTCTTTTACAAAGGTTCCAGGTCAGTTACAATTCAGTATAGGAAGACAAAATGACAGAAGTATAAGCTAAAGCCAGAACAGTAATCAGAAAACCTGTAGTTTCAGAGAATATTAAACAAACAGTTTTGGAGAGTAGGTCACGGGGGGGGAAGCGAAAGAGGAGGAGTGAGGTGAGAGAACAAGGAAAGGAAAAAGAGAGTGTGGGGGGGTAACAGAGGAGTCAAAGCAGCCTGGGGCATTGTCAAAGACATAACACAGAGAAGTGCTTACTGGGGGGAGAACAGGAGGTGGCAAAGTGCTAATTGGAGGGAGAAAGAAATAGGCTGGGGTAGTGTTCGGGAGGGTCAATTAGAATAGGCAGTCACAGGTGCTAGAGCCTGTGAGGGAGAGGCGGAGCCTGGATTTAAATGCGCCAAGTAAGGGAGTGGAGAAGATGTCACTGCAGAGGCCATTTAGCCAGCTCGGTGCCCTGTAGGCAAAAGATCTTTGACCTTGTGAGGTTCGACAGCAGGGAACCTGCAGGGGCTGGGATTCAGATCCCCTGGTTGAGCGGAGGTTGTTTCTTGGGTGCAGGAGAGCTCTGATTCCAGGTGGTGCAAGGCCCATAGTTATTTTTTTCGCCATAGTGCAGGTTATGTACTTTATCCGATTGGTGAGTTGCAGCCATCCTGTTTGTCATAGAGGTCACATGTATGTGTGAGACGGTGCGATCCAGTGAGGAGTCGACAGGCCTTGTTGAGGGTGGTAGATATGAGTCTGAGAGCAGTAGCAGTGGCACATCCATAGATGATGAGCCCATAGTTAAAGATGGAAACGATGGAGCTTTGTACCGCGACTGTCAAGGCTTCAGGGGTAAGATGTTGCCTGTGCCAGAAGAGTAGGCCAAGACGAATATTAGCAGCTTTGGCTACACAGTCAATATGGGCACCATAGTGTAGATAAGGGTCAAGAATGATCGCAACGTATTTAAAGGATTGCACCTGTTCCAGGGCAACTCGGTGGCTGGTTTTGATGGATGGGGGTGCAGCTTATGCTTGTTATGAGAACTGCTGAACAGCATAGACTTTTTTTTTTTTTTTTTTTTATAATTTAGGACCAGTTTATGTTTTGTAAACCAGTTTTCAAAGGAGGCAAAGCCAAGCTGAAGGTTGTCTTGTAGGAGTTTGGGGTCCTTGTGTGAAGCGAGAATGACAGCATCATCAGCATAGAAGATGATTTGTTCAGAGCAAGAATTCGGAATGGTGTTCAGGAACAAGCTGAAAAGTAAGGGGCCCAAAATGGATCCCTGAGGGACTCCAGAGCGGACAGGCCTGGCATCAGAGAGTACATACGCGATTTTCACTCTCTGCGACCGGTTCTCCAAGTAGCTGTTGAACCAGGCTGTAGAATCAGGAGAGTCCAGCATTCTGGAGCTGCACAAGCAATACATGGTGGTGGGCAGTATTGAAGGCCTTAGTCAAATCAATGAAAACAGACCCAGTTAGCTGACCATTGTACAACGAGCTGTGAATGGCTCCAGAGAATTCCAGAAGGGCAGATGTAGTGCTGTGACCTTTTCTGAAGCGATGTTGCTGCATACACAAAATATTATATTTGTCCAGGAAGGCAGTGAGCTGATCAGCAACTATACGTTCAAGGGCCTTGGAGAGGGGTGGCAGTATAGAGATCGGACGGTAGTTCCCATGGGTGGCTTTGTCACCACTTTTATGAACTGGGGTAACAGTGACAGCTTTCCATTGGTTGGGGAACTGGCTGAGGCTGAGAGAGGTTGAAAATACTTGTCAATGGCCCTAGCACCTCATCAGGGGTGAGGGACGGCAACCTAAGGTCAAGTGTGTCACTGCTACATCTGGCTTTGGCTATTGCTTTGGTAATGTATTTGTGAGCTTCATGCATCTTGACTGCTTTGAAGTAGAAAGGTGGGTGGCTAGAGGGGGAGGCGGAGCTAAGGCGAGAAATAGGGGAGTCATAATCCTTGAAAAAGTCAGAGGGGAGAACACTGCTGAGATCAGTGAATGCAGTGTTGAAGATATTCGCTATGATTTTAGGGTCAAGCATAGTGGTCCCATTTATGTTTAACAAGGTTGGGGAGATTTTGGGTTGCTTCCCAGTGACCTCTTTAATATTGTTCCAGAACGCGCTCTTTCATTTCCCCAGGTATCAGTGAGAGCATTCTTGTAGTAGGAAGATTTAATTTGCCGGCTAGATTTGGTGAAGTCATTCCGTGCATGTTTGTAGTTTAAGATGTCAGTTTGCATAACAGTGGCCTTGACCAGTTCCAAGAGGTGATCACTTGATTTTAGTTGACCTCGGAGGTCGGCTGAGAGCCAGGGATTGTAGACGGCTTTGACTTTGCGCTTTTTAAAAGGAGCGTAGGAGTCGCAGGCAGCATTAAAAGTGTTGACAAAGTAGTACAGTGCAGTATTAACGTCCGTTACTTTGTAACTAGGATACCAGTCTTGCCGATGGAGGCATGATTTAAGGTGGGTCAACTGCCCACGAGGTAGGACTCTGCTGGTGATGATTTTAGGAGGGGGCTTGCGGAATTTGTTAGACAATTCACAGACGACAGGGGAATGGTTGCTAAGTGAGTCAGGGAGGACTGAGGTGTTGATGATATGAGTTGGGTGGGTAGCAAGAATACAATCCAGGAGGGTGCTGGTGCCAGTTTTGTAGTTTTTCCTGGTTGGGAGTTAACCATCTGGTTGAGGTTGGCCGATGAGATGGCATCCTTATGCCCCCCTGCCTACGGCGCAAGCCAGTTAATATTAAACTCACCTAGGAGGATTATTTCAGAGTCAGGAGGTTGGGATCTGGTGAAGTCCAGGACTGTGTTAAAGCCATTCCCTTGTTCTTTTGGGGGGATATATACAGAGACAGCTGTGAGGGCTTTGTTGTGGGCCCCCAATAAGATTCTGAAAAGGAGAATCTAATCAGAGGTAGCTAGGAGAGGAGTGGTGATGGGGTGTCCAAGCAGTGTGTCTTTAAGGTAAATAGCACGTCCACCTCCACCTCCTCTTTTAGACTTCTGGTCCAGCCTGAAAACACTGTAGCCAGGAAGAGTAATTGCCAGATCAGGAATTTTGGGAGAAAGCCAGGTTTCAGTGACTGCTAGGATATTGGGGCTGTATTGGTTAGTAAAAATTGGTAGAGCATCAAGCTTAGGGAGTAGACTGCAGATGTTGAGTGTTATAATTGAGAGTGTTCCTGAGGGGTTTGTCCTGGTAGGTAGAGCTGGAAGTATTTGGGCCAGGGTTTAGATGAACGTTTCCCCGACAGCAGCAGGAGGAGGAGCACGAGCTTCAGGGTGCACAAGCGTAAAACTCTCAGTGAGAGATGTCAAGCCTTTTTCATGTAGGAGCGTGCTTTGTGTTGATGGCGATGAGCCCAGAGTGATGGCACGAGAGAGAGAGAGAGATGAGTGGGCCCAGGGCCCGTAAGCAGGACTTGACGGGGTGGCCATCCATTAACAGAGGGGTGTACCCGGGGAGGGGGCCCAGCTCATAATGGAGAGTGCCTGAATGATGATAGGAGGTGTCTAGTTGGTAGCTGAGAGGGGGAGAGGGGTTGCAGGCTCCAGGGAGGTAAAAGAGGGGTGTGTGGAAAAAGGAGCAGAGGTAGCAGTACTTGGGTGGACAACATACTGTGGCAGCCAGGAATAAAGCAGACAGGCAAGGGGTAGGAGAGAGGCCAATGTGGGTAAGTAAGATCTGGGAGAGGGGGTGGGTGAAGGCAGCAGGGGGGTGATCAGAGAGCAGTAGAGGGAGGACGAGAGAGAGAAGTAGGAGGAGAGAAGAGGAGGGCCTAGCCTGAGACCCAGTGAGGATTCTAGCAGGGAGGTGCCTCTGGCTGGATGGGTGGGGCAAAGGCCTATTTAATTGAGGGGAGGGTGGTGGGGCAAAACCTCTGATTTAAAAAGAAAAAGTCTCAGGCTAGAGAGCCAAAGCGTGGAGATGGCAGAGAGGAAAGGACCAACCACAAGGAGAGCCGTGAGGTCAGTGGCCAATCCTGTGCACTGAGCAGACCCCACAACCAATCACAGTTCAAGCACTGTCCCCGAGGCTGATAGCAGTCTTTTCCAGCTAAAGTGGAGCTTCGGTCAGGCAGAGCAGGGTTCATGTGGCCGGCTGGCTTCTCCAGCCGCTACCGCCACAGAGAGAGAGAGAGAGAGCTGACAGCCCAGTCACGGGCACACAGCTAAAGTGGAGCTTCGGTTGGGCGGAGCAGGGTTCGCGTGGCTGGCTGGCTTCTTCAGCCACTGCCGCCATGCCTGCCCAAACCGTGACGAAGAACTCCTCAGGTCAGGGCTGGGGAGCACATCTGGGAGATCACAGAACCCAGGGATCCTGGTGTCTGTGGGAGCTCTCACTGCACATCAGCGTGCTCGAGATGCGTACTGCGTTGTATGCGCTACAGGCATTCCAGCTCCTTCTACTCCCGGGACCACTCCTGGTCCAGTTGGACGACATGTGTGGTCTGGTACCTAAACAAATAAGGAGGTACTCAGTCATACCCCTTGTGCAGGGAAGCGATGCAAGTATAGTACTGGGCAGTGCAGCATCAGCTCCAGCTAACAGCAGTCCATGTCCCAGACATCCAGAACATCCTGGCGGACAGTCTCAGCTGCAACCAGGCAAGGGCTCACAGGTGGGAACTGCGTCAGTCAGTGATTGAGGACATCTTCAACCTCTGTGGTTGTCCAGATCTCTGTCTGTTCGCCTCCCCATAAAATGCAGAACTACCCAGTTTCTGCGTGCTCTTTCCCTGACCTGGTGTCTTTTGGCAAGATGTGCTGTCTCTTTGCTGGACGGGGAGGTTCTTGTATGCTTTCCCTTCCTTCCCACTCTTGCAAAGGGCCCTCCTCAAACTGCAAGTGGAGGGGGCTCAGATGATTCTCATCGCCCCATATTGGCCTCGCCAAATATGGTTCCCTCTGCTCCAGCAGTTAGCAGTGGAGCGTCTGGTTCCTCTTACCCTCTGCCAGGACCTTCTGATTCAGGATCATGGTGGGCTGGTCCATCCGGACCTCAAGTCCCTTCACCTGCATGCGTGGCTCCTTCAGACATAGCTGACTCTCGCTTTGGGGTCTCCTCCAGAGTAACTGAAGTTCTTGTAGAGACCAGAAAACCTTCTACAAGACACACCCTCAAGATGAAATGGAAGAAATTCTCCATCTGGGCAGCTTCCAAAGGTTGAGACCCCTTTTCCTGCCTGGTCCCTCAAGTCCTTGACTACCTTCTGCATCTCTCTGACCTAAAACTGTGCTATTCCACACTGAAGATCTGCTTGTCTGCTATATCCGCCTACCACATTACCGTGGAAGGCAAAACCTTGGCTCAGTTGGAGGTCTCCCATACCTTTTTGAAGGGGATACTCCTCTTGAAATCCCCAGTTAGGAATCCTGTTCACCCATGGGATCCGAACTTTATCCTTAAGAAACTCACTTTGCCTCCCTTTGAACCAGCTGCGAATTGCAACCTGCGCTGTCCTGGAAAGCGCTATTTTTAGCTGCTATCGCTTCTGCTCGAAGGATTTCCGAGCTTCAGGCCCTTATATGTAAGGAGCCCTATTTGATTTTCCACAGAGACCGGGTGGCTCTGTGTACAAATCCTAAGTTTCTACCAAAGGTGGTTTCTGAGTTTACTTTAAACCAGACTATACACTTGCCAGTGTATTACCCTGAGCACTCACTAATCAAGGAGAGACGATTCTGCACACTTTGGATGCGCTCAGAATTTTATGTTATTACACGAAGTCTGTCTGCAAGACGGATCATAGCTTTTTGTTTCCTTTGTGCCCAAGGTTAATAAAGCACATAAAATAGAGCGTGGCATTAACCGCGCTGTGTAGAGCGCACTTGTGATTACAGTGATGAGTATAACAGCGGTAGGAAATTACCGCTATCTCTGTCATTGTACACTGTAACTAGGGATCAAGTTGCCGTGTGTTGGGTGCCTGGTTGAGACACTCCTGTGATGGAGTGGCTAGGGCACCAGTACACGGCAGAATTGGGAGACCTGGGACCATGGTCCAATTTCCCCACAGGTCTCCCTCTTTCTAATTTTGTGGTTCTTTTTTAAAAAAAAAAAAAAAAGGTTCCCTCTTCCAGAGTTTCTCCCCATTCCCTAAGTCCACTCCCCACCCCCCCACTGGAGTTTGTTATATAAATTCTGGGGCGTGGCGGGTGGAGCCCCCTGCAAAAAATAAGTTAGCCCATGGTAAAGAACAGTGTGCACTATTTGTGTAGGTCGGTGTTTTACCCAACCTTATTTCAGCACACACCATTTTGCCTATGGTATCTGTTGCTGTGCTGTTTTTGTTTTAGGCGACATGACCCCATGCTGTGCCCAGAAGGAAGGGAGCTGCAGTTTCAAAACAGTGTTTATCCAAATGGTTAGCAAACTGCATTTTGTACTGCTATCAGAAGTACAACAAACCCCTTCCGGAGGAAGTTAAAGGGCACTCAAGCAGAGGCACGGCTGCATCTGCTGCTTATTTCAGAAATTTTTTTGCCGCTGACATCTGTGCAGCAGCCATTTGGAGCTCTGCCCACATCTTCACAAAGCATTACAGTCTGGACATTGCCTCTAGGTGCAGGGCTGGCTTTGGACTAGGCCTTCTGTCTTAAATTCTCTGCCTACTGCAGACCTTTTCCTGCCTCCCATGTTTTAGTCTTTGTTTGACTTACACTGCTTGGGACTCAGCCCTAATAGTGTTGCCTACTGCAAGAGTTCTCTCAAAGTAAGATGGTACTGTTACGTAAGAACTTACCGTAACAGTAGATCTTACTTTGAGAAGCTCTGCAGTAAAGTAATACATATAGGACTGGCGCCGCGTGCGGCAGAACCTCAGGAAATATTTCTAGCTAGCAGTCCCTGAGAGGGACCGCCCCACATCAGGTGACCCGGCATCATGCGACGTCGGTATAAAGGAGCGGTCCGTTGCCTGCCTTCCAGTTCTTTCCCGCCATTAGCTTGTGCAGCTACCGCCGGTAAAGTTCGGTGGTTTCATCAAACCCTGTCTTTCGTCGCTTTTTTTACCGAAAATCAGTTATTCTTTTCAGTCATCAGGTACATCATCAGTGTATGTCGTCCCCTACACCCTCCGAGCACAAAAACAAGTGCGACTCGTGCAGCGTCCAACTGCCACACAAGGACAGCCATTCCCTGTGCCTCTTCTGCCTAGGCCCTGATCACCCGGTCGACAAGTGCCAGCATTGCCTCAACTTTAACACGGCTACCCGTAAATGGCGCCAACAGTCCCTGGAAGCCCATCTCCTCAAGAAAAAGATGTCTTCTATGGAGAAAGAGTTGAAAAAGTTGAGGCAGGCGTCCTCTTCCCTGGAAGGACATTGGAAAAAGAAGGACAAGGAGAGGCTCCGGGAGAAGTTCTCCTCTACCGCGTCTCTGGCTGGAGTCACGGCCCAGGTAACATCCCCTCCGGGGGACTGTTAGACGGCAGCTTCCAAGGGTTTGGAGGAGGCGTTGGCCCGCTCGCCTGGCTCGCGCTTGGGCCTTGCGGGCACCTCCGGACGAATGGAGGCCTCGGCCGCTGGTTTGCGACCTACTGGCGTGGGCGACTCCTCTAAGTCAGATGTCTGCTCCTCTGACGTCCACATGGAGAGGGTCGATAAGACGCCCGACCCTTCGGGGCGGCACACGACCACTTCCCCATCGGACTGGGCCACCCATCTCCCTCGGCCTGTCTCCGGTGAGGGCTCCCGTAAGCCGGACGCCGGCTCCTCCGGCGCCCGGGGCCTTGCCCACTAACGCACATCGGCTCCTCCAATGCGCGCTGGGTGGCCGGAACGGCGGACCCCCTCAAGTCCGTCGCATTCTGTTACCCGCAGCTTCGCTGCTGTCTGGGAGCCTGAGTCACCCCAGCCTGACCCCAGGGTTTTCTCCTCCTTTCCCAGGCGGCGGGGATCTTCCACCTCCGTCATACCCTCCTCCGATGGAACCGGATCTGACGTCCGGCCCCGGTGCCGGTACCTCCGACGCCGGCACTCTGACACCGGATTTGCTGCGCCGCAGGATGTTCCCTTCCGCCGGGCCCTCCGCCCCCCCAGGCCCATTAACATGGATCTGCCCGTGAGGCCGCCGACCAGGCTGTCTGCTCTAGCAGCTCCCCTGGCTCCTGGGCACCCGCCGTCTTATCCGACGCCGTCGTACCCGGGACCGCAGTATCCAGCGCCACAGTACCCGACGCCGGTTCCTCTGACGCCGCAGTACCCGTCGCCAAATTACCCAACGCCGGGTTTCCCACAGCCGGGTTACGGATACTCACCTTACAGGTACAACCCATACTCTTTTCCCCCTCCTCCTCCACCTCCAGTGCCCCGGCCGCCGGTGGATCTGCAGGAGACTCTGGCCTCTTGGTGGGCTGAGGCCAAGGCTCAGCTCGCCAAGGAGGTGAAAGACCACCTTCGCAGCGGTGCTGCCCCGGCTCCCGTACGTCAAAGGCGGCACACTCCCTCACCATCTCCAGACTCCAGGGCTCTTCCATCTGGATCCAGAGAGGGGCAGGGTACGTGTTCACGGGTACCACCCAAGGAACCCGTTCCCCCCCCTAGTCGTGTGAGGGAGTCTTACTCTTCTTCTGCTTCTTCTTTCCTCTCGGATTCCTCGGATTCTTGCGACAGATGTTCCAAGAGAGACGCCAAGCCCCACTCCATCTAAATCCCGGCCGAGGACCCCTCCGGAAGATCCATCCTTCACGGAGTTGCTTAGAAAAATCCAGGAAATTCACCAGTGGCGCTCCTTGGAATCAGATCCCCAGCGTTTAAAACTCGCCAAGCATCTGGACCTGCCCGTGACAGCTCCAACTTTAGTGCCACCCTGGATCGAGCCTCTCGCCCACCTTGTTACCACGATTTGGAAACAACAGTCGGCGTTAGCCCCACTTCCCAGGAAGTCCAACAGGCTATATCAGGCTCCCGAGGGTGTAGACTATCTTGACTCTCACCCTCGTGCCGACTCAGTCGTGATTAGCGCCACTCACGGCCGGTCGGCACATCCAAAATATCTGAGCTCGTCTCCTCCAGATAAGGAATCTCCCCTCCTGGACCAGTATGGAAGAAAGATTTACGCCTCTTCCACACTGGGAATTCGAGCCCTGAATTACATCGCTCACATGGGGGAATCTAAACTAGACTCCTTACCTGACTGTCAAGTCAAACAGGAGCTAGCAGATCTTGGCCAGTCACCACATGTTATGGGCGACATACGATGCAGTGGACACTGCTGGGCGGAGCTCCGCTTTCGCCGTAAGTCTACGGCGTCATGCCTGGCTCCGCGTGTCAGGTTTGGTCGCGGAGGTGCAATCCGCCATTCAAGAGGCACTTTTCAGGAGGTCTGTGCTTTTCTGTGGTGATGTCAAAGACATCATCACCGACTTGCAAGAGAAGGGGACGGCCCTGAAATCCGTGGATTCCATGTACCGTCCCCATCCTCAGCAGCGCCGTCCTTTTCGCAGACTGACTCGGCCTCAAGCGAAACCCCAAGGAAGGTGGGCCACTAAATGTCAGGCCTCCGCAGCTGCCAGGCCCCCTCCGCCCAAAAAAGTGGTGGGTGCCTCAGCTGCGGCGCTGCCCCACACCACCTGACTCCTTCCCTCTCCCACCGCCTCCGGATCCACCGGAGGAACCGGTAGGAGGGAGATTCTCCCTCCACCTTCCGGGTTGGGAGAGGATAACCACGGATTCTTGGGTGCTCCAGCTTATAGCGGAGGGGCACTCCATAGAGTTTCTTCAGAAACCACCCCGCCACCCTCCTCCGAAGTCGTCGTACTCCAGAGACCATCTTCCCTTGGTCCAGGAAGAAATCTCGGCCCTTCTCGCGAAGTAGGCCATAGAACCTGTTCCCCTTCACCCAGAGACTACAGTTCATCGGGGCTATCCTCGATACGACGGTGAGCAAGGCCTTCCTGCCTCCAGACAGGGCGGCCTCTCTTCAATCCCAAATTTCCCTGCTATCAGAAAGCAGGAGGGTTCTGGCGAGGTTGGTCCTCCGTCTTCTGGGGCTCATGGCGGCCGCTATTCCGACCGGTCCCCCGAGCTAGACTCCACATGAGGATCTCTCAGTGGACTCTTCGCTCCCAGTGGGATCAACTTGTAGATGACCTAGATCAGCTAGTTCTGATCTCCTCGCCGATGGCACGGGACTTGCAATGGTGGATGGTTCGAGAGAACCTTTTTCAGGGGGTCCCCTTTTGTCATCCTACCCCCTCCCAGACTCTGACCACAGACGCATCAGGCGAAGGTTGAGGAGCCCATCTGGGCCCTCATTGGACCCAGGGCTTATGGTCCAGACTGGAACTAGCTCTCCACATCAACGTGCTCGAGCTTCGAGCTGTGCTATACGCTCTCCAAGCCCTTCACCATGCATTCTTCCCGGCCACCTAGCCGTGCAGACGGACAATATGTGCGTGGCGTGGTACATCAACAGGCAGGGAGGAACTCGTTCCTACCCTCTATGCAGGGAAGCTATGAGGGTTTGGGATTGGGCGACTCTTCACAACCTTCACCTCACGGCAATCCATGTTCCAGGAGTCAACAACACCCTGGCAGACAAACTAAGCTGCTCCTCTGCCAGGGCACACGAGTGGGAATTGGATCAAAAGGTGCTCGACGATATCTTTCAGCTTTGGGGGACTCAGCAGGTAGACCTCTTCGCCTCCCACAAAACGCAAAACTTCCCAGCTTTTGCTCGCTCGCTCCAGAGCGAGGCGCTTTCTGGAGCGACACTGTCTCTAGACTGGAAGGACTGATTCGTCTATGCCTTTCCCCCAATTCCTCTGATCCCAAGAGTTTTGCAGAAGCTATCCACAGAAGGAGCGAGAATGATTCTCATTGCTCCTTTCTGGCCCAGGCAAATCTGGTTCTTTCTTCTACAACAATACTCAGAGGTTCCTCCTCTTCCTTTATCTCGGGGTTTGCTGACCCAGGATCAGGGGACCCTGGTCCATCCAGGTCTCAAGTCCCTTCAACTTCATGCATGGCTCCTGCAGACCTAGCCCAATCCCGTTTTGGCGTCTCTCCAAAAGTGGCGGAGATTTTGGTGGAGGCTAGAAAATCCTCCACTAGGTCCACTTATGCCATGAAATGGAAGAGATTCTCCATTTGGGCCGCCTCCAAGAACGTGGAGCCATTCTCCTCTTCAGTGGCTGTTCTTCTGGAATACTTACGTCATCTCTTCGACCTGGGTCTCAGTCATTCCTCCTTGAAGGTGCACATGGCTGCTAGCTCAGCCTACCATGCTCCCTTCGCAGATAAAGCCTTTGCCCAACTGGAGGTTTCTAAGACCTTTTTCAGAGGGGTCCTTCATCTGAGGCCCCGCATCCGAACTCCTGCTCCCCCTTGAGACTTGAACTTTGTTCTCGAGAAACTTATCTTCCCCCCCCTTCGAACCTGCAGCAACTGCAGATCTGAAGTTTCTTTTGTGGAAGACGCTCTTCTTGGTGGCCATTACTTCTGCTCGAAGAATTTCCGAGCTCCAGGCCCTTATGTGTAAAATCCCCTATTTGATTTTTCACGGAGAACGAGTTGCTCTTCGCATGAATCCTAAGTTTCTACCTAAAGTAGTAGCAGAGTCTACCTTAAATCAGTCCATAGAGTTACCTGCCTTTTTCACGCAGTACTCTAATCAAGGGGAATATTTACTCCATACCATGGATGTTCACCGGATTCTGAGATACTACACCAACAGGACAAAGGATCTCAGAAAGACTGATCAGTTGCTCATCTCTTTTGCTCACAAAAGGGAAGGCAGTGCTGTTTCCAAGCAATGCCTATCGAAGTGGTTGTCTCATTGCATCACTTTCTGTTATGACAAGTACAACAAGACCCTTCTGGGTCAGGTTAGAGGCCACTCCACAAGAGGAGTAGCGGCCTCTGCGGCTTGTTTCAAGAACGTGTCTGCGGCAGACATATGCACTGCCGCCACCTGGACTTCCGTCCATACCTTTACAAAACATTACAGTTTGGATATTGCCTCTCGCCATAGAGCAGGCTTCGGGCTAGCTGTTTTGCAAGGCCTCCTGTCTTGAGGCTTGCACGGCTACTGCTTCTTTCTGGAGTAGTTCCTTCTCCCGGTGCCTCTTATTTGTTCCAGACTGCTTGGGATTCAGTCCTATATGTAATTACCTACTGCAAGAGCCCTCTCGAAGTAAGATAGTACAGTTACGTAAGAACTTACCGTAACAGTAGATCTTGGAGAGGCTCTTACAGTGAATCTCTCTCCGCCTCCATCCCCTAGGCTTTTCAGCTCCTTTTCCAGTGAGGGAACTATCTGCTTCTCTCTCATCCGGGCCTTCCGGGCCTGTGGCGGGAAAGAACTGGAAGGCGGGCGTCCGGGACCGCCCCTTTATACCCGATGTCGCATGACACCGGTCACCTGACGTGAGGCGGTCCCTCGCCAGGGACTGCTAGCTAGAAATTTTTCCGTGGGGTCCTGCTGCGGCGGCGTCGGTCCTATATATAATACCTACTTAAAGAGCCTCTCAAGATTTGTTTCGTAAGTTCTTAACGTAACTGTACTATCTTCGAGAGAGGCTCTTGCAGTAGGCAAGGGTTTCCCTCCCTCCTTCCCCCTGCTGCTGCTGTTTTTTTTCTAGTCATTTTTTTCTTTGGGTTCCAGAAGCCCTCTCCTTCTCCTGTCATTCCTGTTTCACAGGTCTCTGGTGGGAGAACTGGAGGCAGGCTTGGGTCCCCCGCCTGACACTGCTAGCTAATTTTTCTGTGTGGTCCTAGCGCCTGGCGGCTCAGTCCTAATAGTTTTGCCTACTGCAAGAGTCTCTCTCGAAGATATGCTGTTACAGTAAGTTCTTAAGTAACTGTACTTTCCTCTTTCGGACCCCACCATCTTGTTCTCCCCCTCTCCTTTTGCCCCTCTGACCCTGGGGAATTAATTTCCTCTGGGCTTCTCTTCTCCTCTATTTTTTAGTCTGCTGCTCTTTTTTTTTTTTTTTTGTGGGAGGGAGGGAGACAGTCTCTGTTTCCCTCAGTTTTTCTGCCTTCTCCTTTGGCTACTTTAAATGCCCCAAAAAGTAGCATCTAAACCTTCTACCCTGGACTGCCATTCCCCTCCTGGATGGATGAAGACCATCTCCTTTGTACAGGCCTGTATCCCCCCCCCCCCAGGTAGGACTCCAGTCTCCGATGTAGCCAAAACCCTTCTCCCTGCTCCATGCCTTCAACTACTCATTAAAGGCCCTGGTGTGGTGTTCCCTAATGTTTCCTTGGCCGTGTACAGGTAACACCTCAGTGAAAGCCACCATGCGAGCTACCGGCTTCAGGTCCCTCCTCAGGTCCCTAAACCTATCCTGCACCACCCCTGCTGTCTCCCTGGCATGGTCATTAGTCCCCAGATGGACAAGGACATCCAGCTCCCTCCCTTCCCACTCTTCCCTGGCAATCTTTATGATCTGCCCTTCAGTCCTCCCCTCTGAAGCACCTGGTAGGCACTTTACTACCATGCCTCTCCCATCCCCCCGCTCCAGAGTCTATCCCCCTGACTGCGTCCCCCACCAGCATCTGCTGCCTCCTTGACTGGGATCTTCTCTCTCCTTCCTTGGGGCCTCTTCCCTTCCCACTACCTTAGGTGCCTCTTCCTGGGTTCCCCGTCCTGCCAGAGTGGCGAAGGAATTATGCAGTGGTCAGGTCTGAGGGGTGCTCTCCTTCCTTCCTTCCACCCACACCCTGTTGGAACCCAGCAAGGCGCAGCCATTCTGACTCTTTTCTGGCTTCTTTGAGGGAGCAGCGGCAATCTTGGTGTTCCTGGGTGAGGCAGGCAGTACCCTGTACTCATGCCAGTATTGTCCCAAGTCCAGCAACCTCTTTTCTCAGCCCAGAGAGGTGCACATGAGGCAGCACCTTAGTCCCCAGAACGTGTCTCTGAAGATTGCAGCTCGACATGCATTTAACTGCACCACTCCCATGCCTGACTGTTTATCCTGTTAACTACTTATTTCCCTGCCTTTCCCTTGATATTATATCTCTCCTGTGTATCTCCCCCTCTTGGCTTAACTGTTCTTTCCCTCTTTCCTGTATTTAGCATATCCCTTTAGTGTGTCTATACTCTTACCCTAGATAAGGTTGTTTCTAACCTTCCTTTCTTAACCATGCTTCCTAAATACCTCTTTACACTTTACCTAGATAGGGTTGCCCTGTTTATCACTGTTCCCTCCCTTGCTTTACTTTTCTTGATGTTCCCTTTACTGCAGAGCTGACTTACATTTCCTGCAGTCCCCCTTCAGAATGACCTGCGTCCTGCTGTTCCCTGTAACACGTAAGATGCTAGTCCTGTTCCACTCCTGCTCTGGAACTCAAACGTAAACTGGACATGTTAGGAGTGGCTGAATTTATGCAAGGATCGTGGCTTCCTGGTGAGGCCTGATTGGTCAGATTTCCACTTGTCCTGCCTTCTCTACTGCCACCCCCAGAACCTGCTTTTATCAATCCTGGGTTGCAAAACGTACAAAAATGTACAAGCTCAGGTTGGTTCTTAATGTAGATGTATGTATTTATTTGGTAACCAGGTAGGTACACTGGTCCCAGGGACCTTTTCAGGTATGACCCGGGCCATGTAGATGGCACATACAGTACAAGGAGATAAGGGGGCGTGTGAAGAGGAGGACCATGTAAAAGCATCTGTCCTAAATAGATACTTCTGTTCAGTATTTACTGAAGAGAAGGTTAGAGTAGGGCCCACAGCTCAGCACCATGGACACGGGGGGGGGGGGAGGTGTGCACTAGTCCCTTCACAAAAGAAAGGGTCCTACAAGAGCTCGGTAAGCTCAGGTGGACAAGGCAATGGGACCCAATGGCATACATCCCAGGGTACTAAAGGAGCTAAGGGTGGAACTAGCAGAGCCATTATCAGAATTGTTTAGTGAGTCTCTGAGCACAGGAGAGGTCCCAGAAGACTGGAGAAGGGCTCATGTGATCCCGCTCCACAAGAGTGGTAGCAGGGAGGAGGCAGGGAACAACAGACCAGTCAGTCTTACCTCAGTAGTGGGCAAGATTATGGAGGCACTCCGTAAGGAAAGGATAGTGCAACACCTGGAATCCATAGGAGCACAGGATCCAAGACAGCATGGGTTTACAAAAGGAAGGTCCTGTCAAACTAATATCATAGATTTCTTTGACTGGGTAACCAGAGTGGTGGACCAAGGGGGAGCAGTTGATGTCGCCTGCCTTGACTTCAGCAAAGTTTTCGATACTGTTCCACATAGAAGATTGATTAATAAGCTGGGTAGGCTCAGGGTGGGTCAGAAGTTGGTCAACTAGGTGGCAAACTGGTTGATGGGAAGAAAACAGAGAGTGGTGGTAAACGGTATACAGTCAGAAGAGATGCATGTCACAAGTGGGGCACCTCAGGGATCAGTCCTGGGGCCAGTCCTCTTCAATATCATCAGTGACATTGCAGATGGATTGGAGGGTAAGGTTTGTCTGTTTTGCAGATGACACCAGGATCTGCAACAGAGTAGATGGTCCAGATGGGGTGGGCAGAATGAGGAGAGATCTGGATAAACTAGCAAAATGGTCGGAGGAGTGGCAACTGGGGTTTAATGCAAAGAAGTGCAAGATCATGCACGTAGGGAAGAGAAACCCTGAAGCCTCCTATAGGCTGGGAGGGGAGTTGCTGCCAGTCACAAGAGAAGAAAGAGACTTGGGCATCATCATCACCGATGACCTGAAATCATCCAAGCAGACCACTAAAGCAGTAGGTAAGGCTAGGGGGGATGTTGGGGTCTATTAGTAGGGGTATCAGAAGTCGTAAGAGGGAGGTAATAATCCCTCTTTACAAGACACTGGTTAGGCCCCACCTGGAGTACTGCATGCAGTACTGGAGGCCATACCTTGCAAGGACACTAACCAAATTGAGGCAGTCCAGAGAAAGGCAACCAAAATGGTGCAGGGACTGCATCAGAAAACACATGAGGACAGATTAACGGAGCTCAATATGTATACCCTAGAGCAAAGGAGGGAGAGAGGTGATATGATCGAAACATTCAAACACAAGTTGAAAGAGTCTAACATGTTTCAATATAAGAAAGAAAAATAGCAGGACAGGAGGCACAGCATGAGATTAAAGGGAGGCCGATTAAGGGGTAATGTGAGGAAGTTCTTTTTCACAGAAAGGGTGGTGGATGCATGGTACGGCCTGCCTCAGGAAGTGGTGGATATGAATACAGTGCAGGGCTTCAAATAGGCATAAGGGACCAATACAGATAAGTATGAATAGATAGGCCATTGACAGCGCAAAGGCCGTTGGCACATTTATAAGGTAGAAAAAGAAATGGGCAGACTGGATGGGCCTTGTGGTCCTTATCTGCCATCAACTTCTATGTTTCTGTGTTAAGGAAAGAGAAAAATACATGGGCTAACACAGCATACATTGCATGAGAGTACAGTACGCGAGGTTGAGCAATACAATACACAGGTAAAATACGGTATAAAGTTGGGGATGATAGTAAAACAGGTAGTAACATATGTCAGTGCAAAAAGAAATAAAAAAAAAAAAACTGCATATGAGCAGAAGCGTGGAATACAGTCCAGCCAAACGGATGAGGATTAATGTCTGCGAGTGGCGAGAGGAATAGCATCTGTCAGTCACATGGGGTGAGAGGCCAGTAAGATCAGAAATTACACTTGCAGGCCATGTCTGATAGAAGGGCATTTTTAAAGTGTACTTTAAATAATGGTATGGAGTCTAATGAATGAATCAAGGCTGATGAGCCATTCCAGAGCTTGGGAGCAGCAATAGAGAAGGCTGTCTGCTCCATATCAGTAGTAGTCCAGGGATAGTCGAAAAGGCATTGGAAGGCAGACTTCAGTTCCTGTGTGGCATGTTTGATTCTGTGAAGTCTGGTTTTGGGGGACATTGTCATGGAGCGATTTTTAGCTGGGGAGCCCATAAAGAAGTACCAACCGGCCTGGGGCGGGGGAGAGCCACCTAAGTGTTGAGTGTTATACGGGGCTGGTGTGATGAATCTGGAGATGTTCTTAAAAACAGTAGTAAGAGGTGACAAGACGACATTTGAGAGATAATGGGAAAGCAGTAATCCAGATGGGTACCCTGCCCAGTAGCACTTCGCACGTCACTGGGTCATGAGGTGCCTTAGGAGGTAGCAGACACCCAACTGCTGGTTAACACGTTTCACAACTAGCCTGATATGATCTTTGAAGGTAAGGAAGGGGTCATAAGTAACCCCTAGTTATTTGAAGGTGGCTACATGTCCGGGGGGGGGGGGGGTCTGTCCGGGGCCAGGATGCAGAGGGGGTTGGTTTGCCCAGCAGAGCATTTAGCAAGTCTAGGTTTTATTTTGTTTTATTTTAGCATTGACAAGTAGTCTATTTGATGTGCTCCAGTCGTGAATGGATTTGAAATCCTTGGAGAGGGAAACATTTTGAGGACTTTTGTCATTCCTAAATATAATAAGATCATCCACATACATAATCTTATGGCAGACTGAGCTGTCTCCATGTAGACTGTTTACGAGGAGGGAGAAAAAGATGGGTCCTAGTATGGACCCTTGCGGGTGATAAGCTCCCCGGCTGTAGGTCCTCGTTCCTCTCCTTAAAAAAGCGCCATCATCCCTTACCAAACCATTATCTTCTGGAACATCTCTCCCTCCTGCTGGAGGAGGTTGAAACCTTCCTTCCCAAGAGTGCCGTAAAGGCTGTTCCAAATGTACTGTCATCAGCTGGTTTGAGTCTTTTCTCACAGGTGGGATGCAGAGGGTGATGATGGGGAGGAGTCTGGAGGAAGTCTTGCCCAAACCGCAATAGTTTGTCGTCAATCCATGCGTCAGAGTTTTAATCATCTGGATGACTCCAGCACCCTCTCTGTGATGAAGTCTGCGACTTCTGCAGAAATTCACGCTTGTTTGCTGGAGGCTAGTACACTAGGAGTCTGCAGCCTGCACCTGGACCTCCGCATGTGGCCATGCATTCAAACGACGAGGTAAAACCCACTGAGTGCACAGAGAAGTTTGGTTTGTATCTAAACACGATGGCCACCACCCCCACCCCTGTGATCCCGCCTCAGGCAGTGCACTACGGAGAATCTGGCCAGGATAGTCATAGACGCCCTCAAAACTGGGCCAGTGTCATCTCCCAGCCAAATCTTCGTAATGCAAGCGAGATCAACTGAGGAAGCCAAGTCTGCTATAATTAGTCTTGTTCCTGATTAATCTCACATTGCACAGCACATCTGAAGGGGACTGGTGGAGGCTTCTGGCCCAGTAGCTACCTGTCCACTCGGTCTGGTGGAAACCCTGGGTATGGGGACTTAAACCCGTCTGGCCTCTCCCTAGGCCCCATTTTGCCATGTGACAGGGTTGCATAAGACCCCATCTCATTTTTTTTTTTTTTGGAATTCTTTCTTTTTGTGGAGCTGGCAGGCGGCTCTGGACCCTACTTGGGGGGGGGGGGGCTCGTCTCTCCAGTCCCGGCGTGGAAGCAGCCGGGCTATGCGGGTGATTTCTTGGCACTGTCTTCCTGCCTTTGCTTGCTGTTTCTCTTTTTTCTTCTCCCTTGTTATCTTGGTTATAAAGATGTATGTGGATCTTTATGTGAAACCTGGTTCTCTGGTTTGAAAATGTATATAGTTATATTGTTGAAATGATTGCAGAAAGCTGTTTGGAACTCAGAGGGTTAACCTTGACATGCAGTTTGACCTACACAAACTCATTTGCAGAGTTGTCAACAGGAAATTAATTCTGGGATACAATGTTCCATTTTGTTGCCTCTGCAAGGAAAGAAACTGACAAAGTTCTGATACATTTTGTAAGAACAGGGCGTCTCCTCTCTTAAGCTCAGGATGAAGAAGTTAATTGCCAGGCAATTACTACTTATAAAAAGAGAGCAATATTTTCTTGGCGAGAGAGTCTGAGATTTGATATTGAAAAGAAACCCTCAGATGAAGGACTTTGTTTTCTCTGTTTATACTGCCTTTGTAAATAGATATCCTGAACAGTTTTACTTTTTTATTTTACTTTTATTAATGATACTAAAACTCTACTTGCAAATTTAATCACTGCTCCTGGTTTTCCTGTGCTTCCTGATGCATCTCCTGGTCCTCACCACTCTAATATGGCTGTCCCCAACAGCCACTTAGCACCCCGCTGTCCACCATCCTGCTTCCTCCCGATGCCAGCCTCCGTACAGCACCTAAGTGCTGTAGATGAAAGAGGGCGGTTGACAAAGGGGCAGAGGTTCAACAGCTGGGATACCAACTAGCTGAACCCTGGGACCTGAAACCAGGCACACCTTCCCAGCCCACCATCTGTACAGCCTTCTTATGGATCAAAAACAATAAAATCACTAAAATTCATTAAACCCAACCACTCGACACCCAGGTTAAACTAAACCCTATACACATGGTCACTCACTAGACAGACAATCAGTCACTAACTTGTCACAACCACAAGTATTCCAACCCATTACCCAATAAATACAACATTAAAATCATAAGATATAAGGGAAAGGGTAAATTGTTTAACCAGGAAAGGTACACTAAGCCAAAGCTTGTTTCCAGGTCTGACCTGGGAGCACAAGGAAGTGAAGTGATTTGCTCAGGGTCGCACAGTATGCAAATGAGGGTTGACGGTATTCAAACCCAGGTCTCCCAGGTTTGCAGCTCAGTGCCTTTAACCACTACGCTATACTGCCTCCTCCAAAAGTAAGTCCAGGTCCAAATTCTGTGCCAACCATTGGGAAACCTTTAAGACAGTTTTTATAGAAGTCTTAGTAGCAGCCATCGATTAAGTCTGTTTACTAAAGCAGTACACTTAGAGGAGAGGCACCCTGAGTATTCCCCCCAGCAGTGCCCTCACCAGTACTAAGGGTATTTAAGCACAAGAAACAGAAATATGAAGAAAACCCCAGACAAAAACTCGTGTCTATTCACCACTGAAATTCCAGGGGCTACAGCAAATATTAGCTGCAAATCCAGTCCGGGAGTCCAGTTCGCTCAGATGTTATCATCTGCTAGCAGCTGCAAATAGATCAGCAAAAGTGTCCTCTCCAGAAAACACACTCCACTGTTCAAATCTCCTGTGGCTGCAGGAAGCTCCTGAAGCCCATAACGTTACCTCCAGTGAATGAAGCGCACCGCTCCTCTCTCACAGCCGAGCTGCAAACGGCGGCCCCACAACAGGACCTCTGAGACAATCCCTCACATGGCTGGTCCCAACTGCTTATACCTCTAGCTTCCAAGAATATGATTTATTTATTGAATTTTGTTGACCTGCTAGGCTCACTGAGACTAGAAGTCCCGTTTTCAGTGATCGGGGGGGAATGGGGGCATACAGAGCTTAACTAACTGAAACTGAACCAAATTAAGCTGTTGGTGGTATTTTTAGTGATAGTGATGATGATGGCACCAAAATGGGTAGGGCAGTCTTGATAGTTAATGATGCTGACAGTGTCGCACTGAATACCGATAGCCTGCCACTGAGACAAGACTTGCTGACTCTGTCACAGGGCAGGGTGTTTCACCTAAACCACAGATACTTTCATTTGAAAGCATGGTTCTTGAAGAGTTAGAACATTCTAACTTGAACCTCTCAAACCAGGTTCTGGATGTTTTGAAAGTTGCTGAAAAGCCTACAACTAGGAAAATTTATAATTCAGAATGGAAAACTTTCAGTATTTGGTACAATGCTTGTCATGTCACTACGAATACTGTGGATATACCCAGGGCCGTTGCCAGGATTTTCACGGGGGGGGGGGGTCTTTTATGCAGTCTGCAACCTTTTAAAAAAAAAAGCTGTAGATCTTAGGGCCACCAGTACCCCCAGAAGCTATGGGGTCCTAGATGCTCTGTGGTGCACTTTGTGGCTTATTTTAAACCAAAATAACTCGTCTGTGAGCTTCCCTCCACCTCCTGCTCTAAGGTCAATTATTACTATCTGGATGGCTCAGATTGTGTGTGTGTGTGTGTGTGTGTGTGTGTGTGTGTGTGTGTATGTATATGTGTGTGTATATATATATATATATATAGATATATAGATATATAGCAAATGCTGATGCACTGAACCTCAGTGCAGAGTCTGCAGCTGGTTTTGGCTAGGTATTGTACACTACTAACTTAATGCAGTGCTGGTTTGCTTCTAGGGCAGGGGTTTGGGGCTGATAAGCACCCAGAAACCAGGGGCTATGGTATGTTCTGTGGTGCACTTTTGTGACTTATTTTAAGTCTAAATAACTCATATCTGAGCTCCCTCTACCTCTTGCTGTAACCCCCACCATCCCCAACTCAATATACCAGTGAGTTAGTGCAACATGGCCTGTAGCAAGGCTAGCAGGATGCTGAGATGTATCGGTAGGGGTATTGATAGCAGAAGAAAGGAGGTAATACTTCCTCTCTACAGATTCCTGGTGAGGCCTCACGTAGAGTACTGTATCCAGTTCTGGAGTCCTCACCTCAGAAAGGATAAGGATAGTTTGGAGACAGTGCAGCACAGAATAACTAAAATGATTCAGGGACAGCAGGGCATATCCTTTGAGAAGCGCCTCAAGGCATTAAATATGTACTTATTGGAGACCAGAAGGGAGAGGGGAGATATGACAGAGACCTTCAAGTTCCTTAAAGGAATTAACAAAAAGTGAACTGCGGGGTACTGTTTAGTCTGAGTACCAACTCACGTTCGCATGGACACAAATGGAACCTAACAGGAGGTAGGTTCAGGAGAGATGTGAGGAAGTAGTACTATACGGAAAAGGTGGTGGAACTTTGGAACAGTCTGTCAGCTGAATTGGTGGGTGCAAAAACAGTCAGAGGATTCAAGCAGGGCTGGGACATAATGAAGGGAATAGTGGTTACCGGGGGTGACAGGATCAATGAGGAGAATAGAGGGAGGATGGGGAGGGTTAGTACCCGGAGAAATGGTAGGTTCCAGGGATTATAGGGAACTTGGGCAGACTGGATGGACCTCTGGTCTTTTTCCGCCATCATTGTCTATGTTTCTATACCAGGCACCCCGCTTGGAAAAAAAATCTGTAACATAATTCTTAGTTCAGTATTGGGTACAATTGTTGCCCCCACTCCATTCTCCAATGTGGTAGGCATGACAAAGGGAGTGAGGGGAAATGTAATTTTGACAGTGGTGGGGATTCCCAGTGCAAAGTTACCATCTCCTAAATGCCTACCCCCTGCACCCCCGCCATGCTTCCAAAAGTACAGTGGGTATGTTCATAACACTGAACTGTAGCAACTAAAGTCATTCTACTGACACATGTGGTCTTCTGGAGAAAACACTTATCACAACTTATTTGATTTAATGGCATCTGGCACAGATGACAGACAAAAGTGGAGCTGAACGTCAATGAAAATGGGACCCCAGTGAAGACCTCTCAGAACAGCAGAATTAGTGAGGTGGCAGTGTAGATTCCAGCCAGACCCTTCTGAACACTTGTATTGCCTTTCCACTGTGGTACCTCTTTTGCTTAACTTATGAAAAGTTAAAACAGGCATATAAAACATGACAACTTTGCTTTTTGTACAGAGGGGGATGGATTTGAGTAATTTATTTCTAAATTTCAGTCCGCCCACCCAAAAAGCTCTCTTGCCCAACTACACAACCTGTCCCTTGATATACAGTTATTACGGGACACATCTTCGGCAATAGTGGCCAGCAAAATTTACCTGCCGGTGGCTGATAATATTATAAGTCGAGGTCCTCTACTTCTTTTTTACTCTCTTGGTGACGTCGTCTCTGAGCCTGCCGCCATGCTTCTTCTTCATAGAGTGCTAGCTGACAATGTGAATTGTGGGCAGTGGCCGTACTGTATTCTGGTCACATTCATGATGCTGATGCGAGCTCTAATTGGTCAGCCAGTCATCGTGGGAGGGTGCGGAGAAAGACTCAGAAAGCAGCTCCAGTCATCTTACTGGTACTGAGGGAGCTGATTGGCAGCAGATGGGGGGGATGCATGCAGACAGAAAGTGCTGGGGTTCATCATGTGTGCATTAGCACTATGTGCCAGTCACAAAATAAACAAATAATGAAAAAATTTTACAAATAATGAAAAAAGGGGGAGTTTCAAAAGGTGGGTTCTTTTGAACCAGACACCCCCCCGCAACGGCTATGATACGTACCAGTGGTTCTGGACTAGTTAGCACAACCAAAGTCCCATGGTCTAAAACCATTCACGTTTAACGTGTATTTGGTAGCTATCTCTGCTTTCAAATCTGCAGGAAGAGAACAATCCAGTGCAGCTTATCCCAACAGATTTTTCGAAGGCATAAATCCCCCTGTGAGGGAACCAGTCTCACCTTGGGATTGATGAAGCCTCTGTTTGAGCCTCTATTTTCATCAGAGCTCAGATATTTAAACTGGAAAGCAGTGTTTTTAGTAGCTAATACGGAAATTCGGCAAAAAGGGTCAGTGAGTTGCACTTTGTACAGACCCTAATTTCATGGTGTTTCATATGGATAAGGTGGTGCTTAGAACAAATGGGACATTTTTTTGCTTAAAGTGGTTTAATTTCACATGAATCGATCAGTAACATGAAAAAGTTACTTATCGTAGTAAGTTTTTTGTTCCAGTGGATTACAACAGCAAGTCATACTTGTGCATCTTCTCTGTGAGGTGCACGGTGCCGCAGAACTTAGAAACTTTTTCAAAGACACTGTCTCTTTCACACACACACACACACACACACACACAGCACAAGCCTCCCAGCATTCCAGTGGTAGATCTTTGAGATGAAGAGGTCAGAAGATGAGATCTCATTTGGAAAAAATTCCAATTACAACAATAACAGTTTCCTAGTAGACGGTTAAAATACCACAGAACAAGCAAAAGCAATCATTAAAAGTGCAGGCTTCAGTGCTAAATGATTCTGAGGAACCTAATTTCCTTGCCCTAAAAAGGGCGACAGGAAAGGGTTAGTTCAACTGGCTATTCTAATCAGAAGAAAGCTGATACTATGATGAGTACCTTGTCATTCTAACTACATGATTTGGAGCAATCTTGGCAAACCTGTGCAGACTCCAGGCAGTACCCTGGGTTAGAGGGTTTTAGGATTATTTTGGGAATTGATTCTGAAGTACAGAGATCCCAAACAAGATTGATAATCTCATCCATTTGGAACTGCAAGTTTCTCTTGTGGCTTGCTTTCTGGCCAGAGGTAGAGATTGATCTCTTCCGACTCTACCCTTTCAGGAATTATGCCTTTAGGAGACGATTCCAAGCTTGGATGGTTCACCTGACCTTTTAAGATTGTCAGAAGGTCTCAACACAGAGGCACAGTATGAATTATTTTTGATATCTGAAGTAACGTGTCTGTCTAGGTCAGTCTGGTGCTACTAGCATCATGATTACCTGTTCCGCTCTCACTTTCAAAAGCACTTTTTATCAGAGGAAAAGGTGGGAAAGCATAAAAGCACACATTTTCTCCAGTACATGCTTATGTATTTTATACAGGCACAGTTGAACCTGTATATAAGGGAAAGGGGAAATGATTTAACTAGAAAAGGCACGCTAAGACTAAGCTTGTTTCTAGGTGTGACCTGAGAGCACAGGGAAGTTAAGCGACTTGCTCGGGGTCACACAGTATGCAAATGGGGGCTGTGGGATTCAAACCCAGGTCTCCAGGTTTGCAGCTTAGTGCCCTAAACCAGAGTGCTCGATTTCTGCACCCTAATAACTCTGCCCTCCTTTAACTGATTTGCATGAAATTTGGTAGGCTTGGAGTATGGGCCATGGTCTCTGGAACCTGAAAATGTAGTTTCATTGGTTCACTGGGCAAAGTAACAGAGGTGCAAAAAATGCTACAATTCACCCAAATTTGCCTTTTTTTTTTTTTTTCCTGCCCTGTAGCTAAAAAAAAGGTGTGATTTTTTTTTTGTTTGTTTTGTTTTGTTTTAAACTGAAACATGCAGGTTTAGAGTCTGGCCCAAGGTACACACTTTGCCAACAGGCAAGTTTTTAACTTGTATAGTTTTTGAGATATAAGTTTAAAACCTGTGCCGAAGGACGGGATCATCAAACCCTCATTGTCAGCATGGTCATCGCCAGTGGTGCCCAAGAAAGAGGGAACCACAAGATTTTGTGTTTACTACAGGAAAGTGATCATTGTAAACTTAGGAGATGCCTATCCAGTGAAAAACACATGAGATGTGTTTCAGCACACTCACTGGAGCTCAAGTATTCTCAACAATGAACCTGATAAGTGGATACTGGCAGATACCAGTAGAGTCAAAAGATTGCTGCAAAACTGCTTTCGACACATACAAGGGACTGCATGAATTCGTTGTGCTACCTTTTGGGGAAAAAATGCAGCTACATTTCAGAGAATCATGGACAAGTTATTACATGGAATTACTTGGTAGGACAAGGTGAAAAAAGGCCAGAAGGCCCATCATGATTACTTCCCACTCAGAGTGGGTGAAATAAATGGGGCTTTCTCTTACTTAGCAGGAAAGCATCTAATTCTCCTTTGAAGGAGAGAAAATGATTTTGTTCTACAACAATCTTAGGAAGCTTGTTCCAGTATTTGGCTGCCCTGATGATAAAAAAAAGTGTCCCTCTTGTTTGATGAGGCTTTCGGAACAACCAGTTGCATGTTATGACATCAGATGCATTCCTTTTGAGGAACTTAAAGCCACATTGTTTGAGTAGTTCTGGATTATGTAACATTTTAAAAAGCAACAAAATATCACCCCTGACCTTTCTTTCCTCCAGACTAAACAAGTCAAGTGTGTTCAGTCTCTCAGCATAACTTAAATTTCTCAGTTCAGAGATCATTTTAGTTGCTCTTCTCTGGGTTCTGTCCACCATGTCTATGTCTCTCCAAAGGTAGGGACTCCAGACCTGCGAGTCAAAATCCAGATGGGGAATGATATAAGATTTAAAAATGGGTAGAAAACAATGTTTGTTTCGAGACACAAATAACTGCTCAACTGATCTTAAAATTCTATTTGTTACTGATGACACATGAATACAGTGATCCAATGAAGATGATTCATTATTTATAATATAGAGAATAATGGATACCGACTCATTCGTAACAAGCTGGTTAGTACATCGAGAGGTTGCCATGACATTAAGAACCTTGAGAGCGAAGCTCGAGAGGTTCTGTCACCACTGGCTACCTCGAAATGTACTGGGCAGCTTGTTACCGATGAGTCTGTATCCATTGTTTTTTATAATGTATGATGCTACCGGCTGCTGTACAGCTTGAGGAAAACATTGCAGACACAAATAATTAGCTTTTACTTACTGCTGCAACGTACTAGCTCTTGCTTCCGAATGGGGGAAGATGCACGATCATATTCTAAGTTGTAGCTAGTATAGCATAAAAACGTTTTTAAAATAATTGGAATTCAGTGCATAACAATGTTCCATCATACACTATAGCCCCAAGATCACGCTGTTTGGTTACATATTTAAGTAAAGCATTTCTGAAGATATAATCGTGACATGGATTATCTCTCCCAAAATGCAAAATAGTGCACTTATTGGGGTTAAATTTCATATTATTATTTTTGGACCAGTTGTATATCAAGTTTAGGTCATTGGATAAGGCATTGTATTTTTCACTAGTGTCTACCTGTCCACTTATTTTTGTATCATCGGCAAACTTAAGTTTATTGGAAACTCCTAGATGCATATCGGACATGAAAATGTTGAAAAGCAAGGGTCCCAGCAGCGACCCCTAAGGCACAGCGCTCCCAGCCGAACTAGTGTCAGATAACACCCCTTTGATTCTCACTCTTTGGTAGTGATCCTGTAACCTTGCTTTTACCCATCTAACCAGTGACTGTGTAAATCCCATCTGAAGAAGCTTAGTCACAAGGAGATTGTGGGGAACTGTATCAAAGGCCTTTCCTAAATCAAGTAGAATTACATCTACTGGAAGGCCGTTATCTAAACTACAACTTACCATATCATAAAATGATATTAAGTCTGTTGTGTACTAATTACCCCTTTTAAAACCATGTTTGGTGGTATCAGGCCAAGAGTTCTCATCTCTTCTTCATGTACTGTAGGTCCTTAATAATCGTCTCCATGGTTTTACTACATAAAGAAGTTAGACTAACTGGTCGATAGTTAGAACAATTTGCCCTACTGCCCTTTTTATGTTGGCTTGCATGAATGCACAAGCAGTATCTTGTGGTGGTAGCACAAATGCAGATGTGTGTCAGTGTGTTATCCAGAAACCAGCTCTGGAGTAAATAAATCAGATTATTGCATATCTACAGTGTCGCCCAAAGAAACAACCACACAAGCAGAAGTAATAATGATAATTTATTACAATACTTACGCCAAGCATGTGACAGAGAAAGTCATAAGGGAGATGGGTTCTCACCAGTCTCCTGAAGAATGTACAAAATCTCCAGAATTTCATGGAATCCTGGAAATCCTGGAGATTTTGTACATTCTTCAGGAGACTGATGAGAACCCATCTCCTTGTGATTTTCTCAGTCACATGCTTAGCTTAAGTATTGTAATAAATTATCATTATTACTCCTGCTTGTGTAGTTGTTTCTTTGGATGACATTGTAGACATACAAACATCTGATTTATTTGCTCCAAAGCTGGTTTCTGGATAACAAGTGTTAGCCAATGCAGGGGACGCTTTAGTGGGTGCATCTCTCGGCCCCAACCAGTGAGCATGCTGCCGATGACAGCAGTTTCAGAGAGCGCCATGGAGATGAAACAAATGTGCCGCTGCAATCAGAGACAAGCTCGTCATTGCAAGGACAGATAGCACACCTCCATTACATGCCTTTCCTGGTGAAACATTTCAGTAAAAATGGCGGCTCCTGCCGACTGCCACACAGTCCGCAGAAAGCAGACATTGGGGTACCCAGTCCCCATGTCTGCATGTTTGCAGCTCCTGCTGCCCGCCACATCACAACCTCCAACTGCTGCTGCCCTCCCCGCTCTCTCCATTCCCTGTCCCCGACAGAAAAAGAACTGCGTTATGAGCGTGTGTTGCGCAGTTTCTACGCACACTTGTAACTTCTCCAGTTTTTAATATTTTTACTTCAGATTTTCAACATTGCCAGTTTTCCACACCTCCTTATGAACAGTATAGCTGTCATGTTTCACATTCTGCCCGAAACATGTTTTCGCACCTGTGGCGCATAATGGGCACAGTTGCTGTGCGAAATCAACTTTCGGGACATATTAACAAAATCACAGTGCCACTGTTCACGAGGAGAGGTCACAAAATGCCCATGTTGAAAATTTGGTTAAAAAATTCTAGAAAATGACCACGTTACGGGCGTGCATTGTGCAGTTTCCATGCACGCTTGTAAGTTTGCACATTTTTCATATTTTCTCTCCAGATTTTCAACATTGCCATTTTTTCACACCTTCTCATGAACAGTACAACTGTCATTTTTTGTATCCTGCTCAAAATGTGTTTCCGCACTGTGGCTCCGAATGGCGCAGTTGCGCTGCGAAATCACCATTCAGGATTGAGTAAAGAAATGATAGTGCCACTGTTCATGAGGTGGGGTCCCAAAAAGCCCATGTTGAAAATTTGGAGTGAAAATGCCAACAAACTCCCAGGGCGTTAAGGTTTCCAACAATAAACCCACCCTGTAGAGAGTGACGGGCGTCAGGGGCGTAACTTGGGTTCGTCGGCTGTTATGTTCGTGAAATTCTACCCTCACTCCCCCACCCTACAGCCACTGACAGACATCGAGGTGTTCCTTGGGGCCTGTCGCCCTAACATTCACACCATTCTCTTGTACTGCACCCATCTCGTCTTATTTCCTTATGAAATTGGGTGAGCATAAGGGCCAAGACCCCAAAGCACACTGCGACACCTGTCTGTGTCTTCAGGGTGGGGTGAGGTGGAATGGTGTAAGCGTTATGGCTGACGACCCAAAGCCACGCTTCCAGCGCCTTTCAGCCTCTACAGGGGGGAGGGGTGGATGGTGTTAGTTCAATACTTTGCTACCATTCCTATTATGCATCTCTCTAACTCCTGCACTACCAATGCCAGCAAGACAACATTCAGCATTGACAAATGCTTGTCAAAGATGGGCACCGCTACTGCTTGCCTTCAGTCCATTGGGACAGTACCAGGGATCCCTTTTCAAAGGCCTTTCCTAAATCAAGTAGAATTACATCTACTGGAAGGCCGTTATCTAAACTACAATTAGTAAAGGGATTTATTAGAGTATTTTAAACAGATAGGCTAGGGGCTTGGCCAGTTGTTTTAAAAACCTGGGATGGATTCCATCGGGGCCTGGAGAAGTGTTAATTTTTACTTGATTTAGAGGCGTTGTTTCCCATGTAATATGTGGTACTTTTTTTTTTTGCTATATTATTTCTTCCGAGCTCCCAGCTTCTACAATCAGTTGTCCGCCAGCGCGCCCTCCCCCGAAGGTTAGACCCCCTCCCTTGTGCAGCCCACGACTTACCCTTCGTGGCAGGGTGGTGGGGAGCAACTCAACCCACCCCAAATGGATCTATGCCAGGGAGGTGCCTTCTCGGAGGTGGCGTGCTGCGGGGACCATGACATCCAGCTGGAGCTTTTTTTTCCTTTCTCCCTTGTGAGCGGCAGAGGCGAGCAGTGGCGCCTCGCGGTGAGAGTCGCATGCTACCCGCAGTGCTCTCACCAAGGCGTCTGCCTGTCTCCCTCCCCTTCAGCTGTAGCATCGATGCGCTGCCCCAGCAGCCAATAGGGGCCATTGGAAGCGCCCGACAGCTAGTACCCCAGAGAAGGGAAACGCAGTCCAGCGGCGCTCGATCCTTCTCCTCTGGACGACCCGTGCTCGTACCTGAACACTGGTCGCTGGCATGGCTTGAGGTAAGGCATCCAGCGCCTCAGCCCTCAGTGCCACCGGGCCGGCAATATCTGGTACATTTGAATCATTAATGTCTATTTCAAAATGAGATGGTGTATATAGATGGAACCAAAAAAATTATTTAATGCATTAGCCATTTCGAGGTCATCAGTAATGATGTTTCCATTTGAAAGTATGGGGGCAACAGTTCTTCTAACACTTTTTATTTTTGTTGATATAGGAATAAAAAGTTTTATTATTGCCGTAACTATGAGCTTATCTAAATTACAGTTTTTGCTTTTCCTTCTTTATCATAGCTTTTAATTTTCTTTGCTCCAACCTATATTTTTCCCTTGAGGAGCCTGATTGCTTACTCTTAAGAGCCCTGTATGCTTTTTGTTTTTTCTTTATTTGGTTACTTGTGGCCTTAGTTAACCAAATGGGGACTTTACCCTGCGAGTTATACTTAATTCTGGTTGGGACAAACTGATCTTCTAATGTAAAAATATTTTTAATAGTATCCCAACGTTTTTCCACCCCAGAATTTACAAGATTTCATCCCATTTTATATTTGACAAAGCAGATATTAAGGCAGGTATATTTGCTTTATTATAGTCTTTAAAAGTCGTAGGGTTCTTGAAGGCTATTCTGTAATTTGCAGTGTTGAAGGCTGTCATATTACGGTCACAGAAACAGAAGGTCAGTTAACTCATTTGTTTTGTTGGAAGGACAAGATCCAATATATTATTTCCACAGGTGGGTTTCCACACATGTTGGTCAAGTCCAACTGAAATAATAGTTTCCAAGCAATCCTTTTCAAACTCAGAAGAGCCTAAAAGATGTCCCCTTGTAATACCTGGGGTGTTAAAATCACCAACTATCACCAAATCACCTAAGGAGGATGCCAGTTTAATCTCATGCAACAATGCATTGTTGTATTCTTTAGAGCTGGAGGGAGGACGGTAGCAGTTGCCCAACAATATTTTTGCTCTAGAACCAATTTGCAGTTTTAACCATATAGATTCAGTAGTGATGTGGTAGTTTTCAGGGAATTGCAATTCTGAACAATGCATACCATTTTTAACGCAGCAACATACACCTCCCCCCTTTTACCCACATCTGCTTTAGGAAGATAGCTGAAAACTGGGTATAGGACTCATCCAGGTGTTATAGTCATCCCACCAGGTTTCACTGGTAGCTATAATAATATAAGTAGTTTCAAGTATAATAGCCTTAAGTTCAGCCTTTTTTATTTGATTTAAACTACATGCATTTGCTACAAGGACTCTGCACAATTTACCATTCCTGCTGTTTATCAAAGTATTGGCAGAGTGAGAGTTCCCCCTTATCCCCGGCCTTGCTAGTTTAAAGAGGAAGAGATAATCCTTTCAGAACTTTTCCTTAGTAGATAACAACCCTCCCGACTTGAATGGAGCCCGTCCCAACTAAATAAACCTTGGCCATTGCTGAATGTTTCCCAATGCGTAATACAATGGAACCCAGTTTTTAAAGTCCATTTACGCATCCATTCATTAATGGTTCTAATCTTCTGCTGTTTTGAGTGCGAGTTTCAAGAGACAGGTAGAATCTTTGAAAAATGAATCTCACAACCACGCTCCAACAAAATTTTGCTTAAATCAATTAACTCGTATTTCTATTTCCTCTATAGATGATTGTTTTATATTCTTTGTACCTATATGAATAATAACTATAGGATTATCCCCTGCATTATGAAGAATATCAGGAATCATAGATGCAATGTCCTTTATTTTGGCACCTCAATAACTACTACAGGTTCTATTAACTGTGTCCGGTTTGTGAACTATCTCATCACAGTACTTTACAATGGGGTCTCCAAGTACATAGGACTGACATACATGTGAATTAATAGAGTTAGAACTAGATTTCGCATTAGCCAGAGTCTCAGTAGGTGAGCTGCACTGGTTCAACATAACACTTTTAGATGGACCCTTAGCTACATCCATTGAGCCTGCCACATTCAGAGTTTCAGGTTCAAGTAAGTTACAGTCATTGGAGCCTGAACATTCGCCCCCTTGGAGTATAGATTTACAAAACAGTCATTTGCCACCGTTCCCTCATTGAGAAGATTTGTATTGGGGTCTACGTATGGGGGACTTCCAGTCAAAGTTATGGAACTACGGCCATTTTCTTCATGGAGACTGGATAATAAGTTGCTCCTATTTTGAGTGGGAAGAACAAACACAGGAACTAGTGTTGCTCGGATAGTGCCGCCATGGATCCGCCAGTGATACAGTGGATGGCGGCACTATTCGAGTTGGATCCGTCCCGAGATCTAGCTGAATACGGAGGTCAGATCCCAGGTCGGATCCTGCGTTATCTGGTGCCAGATCCAGGTATCTGGTGCAGGATCCAGTGTTGGATCCCTGGATCCAGCCATCAGATAATTTGGGATCTGACTGCCAGATCCACAGGCAGGTAGTGGAAGTATCCGGCAGATCCTCTATCCTGCCGCAAAGGGCAGGTATCTGTGGATCCGGATTTGTCCAGATCCATCTGAGCAACACTAATAGGAACCACTTTGCTCCCCATAGGCTTCTTTGTTTTCCTTACTGTTATCCATGGATCTAGATGTGACTCACCTTGTTCATTGTCATCCCTCATTCTCTTTTTGGAGAGCCAGTATTGGTATTACAAAACACTTCAGATGTTTCGTACTATACAGTAAAATCATTAGGGGGAATGGTTAAGGCTTCCTCAACATTCTCCTGACTAGTATTAATCTCATTTATTTGCGACCCTGCTGCTGGATTTTCCTTTTGGTTCATAACTTTTAACCTTTTGGCCATTTCTAACTGACTTTTCAAGAAGGTGCAGTTTCTGATAAAAAAATATTAACATCTTCCTCCAGGATGAGAACCAGAAGCAAATGATTTGATACCTTTTATTGGACCAACATAGATATTACAAAAAGAAAACAATGTCTAAGCTTCTGAACCACCCAAGTCCTTCCTCGGAGACTTATGACAGTTCAGAGAGTCGCATTCTACCCGGATCATACATTAAAAAAAATAATTAAATAAATTCTCGTTGGTTTAAAGTACCCATTTCAAAAAATCACAAATTTAAATGGAATGAATAGCATCCGAGGAAGGACTTGGTTGGTCCGAAAGCTTAGACATTGTTTTCTTCTTGTGACATCTATGTTGGTCCAATAAAAGATATCAAACCATTTGCTTCTGGATCTGTTCTTACAAGGACCAGTACGGCAACTAATCTGTTTCTGTGTTCCTCTAGGATGTTGTTATTCACATCATCATTATACATTTTTCACAGATAAACATACTTTGTTTTGGAATGGACTGAGATAATTTATCGAATGTGGTCGAAATGTCCCCGGACAAAACATCCCGGCCAAAATGTGGCAGACTAAATGTCGCCTGGACATAACGTACCTGACACTATTGTCATTAGCCATTTTTCATCCCAGACAGAATGTCGCAGCAATTCGAAGTCACTAGACAAGTTGCCGACCCGATGCGACGTTCATTCAGCTGCTAAAGTGGAGGGGGATAAAGTATAACGTGCTTGTGTGCATCAATGGTGATAAATCATTCAAGGAGCTAGCAGCTATTTAAAATGAAGTGCTTGTTTGCAACAAATTATTCAAGGAGGTAAACTTAAGTTTATTCGCTAACAGCTATTTAAAAACGAAGTGCTTGTGTGCAACAAATCATTCAAGGAGGTAAACATTTTTTTAAATTATTATTGTATTTATCCTCCTGGCTTGCCAATATCTGGCCCCCTTCCGGCCCTGGCAGTCGCGCCCCCCCCCAACTTTTGGACCCTGAGCCCTGATTACTTGGTAATTACAGGCAATCAAAGTGACATACCGCCATGCCAGCGGGGATGTCATGGAGTCATCAGCCATTTTTCTCACTTTTCTGTGTCCCTGCCCCTTGCAGCCGTAAACACGTATGCATGGAGGCACGCATGTGTCACGCCGCTACTTGTCTCCCGAGGTCTGGGGCTGCACCCCATCCTCCACCGGGGGGGGGGGCAGCCAAGGAGCAGGATGACATGCCCACTCACCCCGGAGAGGTGAGAGTCGCCAGACACTCAATCCCTTCCCTCCCCTGCTGATCCCTGGCAGCCCGAGCTCACTTCTGAACCCGAGTCGCCAGTGTGGCATCCAGCGCCTCAACCCGCGGCACACGGGTCAGCCTAAGGAGGTAAACTTTTAACAACTATTTAAAACACTTTTATAAACTTAAAAAAAAACTTAAAAAAAAAAGCTTGTGTGCAAAGTAATTAAGCAATGAAAACGTTTAAAAATAATTTAAAAAAAAAAATGAACACAGCCAGTATAGTAAGCAAGCTTGTGTGCAAATTAAGCAACATTTATCTCTATCATGCTGGCTATGTCCTTGAGGTACTGCTTTGGCTATCTGTGTTGGAAGTCTGGGCAGATGTGTTTGTATACTTTATTTATTTGTACATATTTGCTGTTTTTTTTCATGGAGGCTTCTGCCCAAGTTCAACTTGCCTACATTGGAGCGAAACTGCATGTTGCTCCTGCCGGAGCTTTCTTGCTAGTCTGGCATGGGTGGGATGACTAATTGTTATGTGAAAAAGCATGGTGCCAGGCTTCAATAGCGTTATTACTACGAGGAAAGTCATTCATCACCCTCTCATACTGATTCCAGAATGGAATCGGGAACCTGGGCTGTCTGTTTCTCTGACTCCTGTACAGCCTACCAATGTAGGTACCCTCAAAGTAATCTAGAATTTCTTCCAGCTCAGCAAAATTTTCATCGTCTTGAAGCATCTCAAAACATCTCTCTACACAGTCCTGTGGAACAAAAGCTAGTGCCAGTATGCAGCGGACCTTTAGTGCAAATTCCTCATCCTTTATGTACCACTCTGAAGACCTTCACTTTGTACATGGCGTCACATCGCTTGGCCTAATTGAAAGCTGCAGCCATTAAGCTCAGCATTTGGCACAGCTTTGCGCAGAACATTAATGGCTGCCAGTTCGAAGTCCATTATTATGGTTTTGGGGGATATCTTTCCACCTATTAGAGTCTCAGGGTGCCGGAACAATTTCATGTATACAGCTTCACTGCGGCCAGGAAGCAGGGCATAAACACATGGATGATTAACACCATTAACCAAGGCGTGCACAGTGTATAGTTGGTCATCCTTCCTAGGAGCCACAGTGAATATCCCATCACAAAACTAGTGACCGTTTTCTACCAGCACTTTAAGATCGTTGTTGCTGGCAAAGATCACCACGTCCTCATTCACTCGCAGAAAAGGCTCATTGTTAATTGTTAGTGAAAATGCATTTATGTCACAGTTCTTGTTGGCACCACATTGCTGCCTCTGGCAATGCACATCTTGCCTTAGGGTGTCCTGAGAAGGCAGCAAGTGAGCGTGGCGTACATCATCCTACTGTAACCTGCTGTGATCAGCATTGCATGTCGGGTCCTCTGTCTCGCGTGCCTGGCATTTGATGGCAGCCTTTGCTGCAATGACTGCTGCCTTTCCGTGCACAGGTGCATGGTTGTGATCCATGGAAGGCTTACAGACAGTGTCTCCCAATGTGCGGAGCCTTGCTCGACAGGTGCGGAGCTCACATCTCCATATATGTTTCCCTTCTGCTCCTTCTTTTTCTTTCGTATATAGGAAATTATATAGTGCAAGCTTTAACTTGCTCTTCTGTGTAGGGATCTGCTGCATGACTGCGTATACTGAGAACAGACTACAGAATACACCAAGATCATGCTATCTTTATTGATGTCAGCAACAGGTAAATCCAGTTGCAACAGGGAGGGGAAAGTAAAAATTGTCACCACTCTTTGATGGTTGCCTTGCTGACATCTCGCAGATAGCATACGTGACATTATGTCAGCAACAATCAAGCTGGTGACCACTTATCCGATCGTCATATTGTCTGCGGCATTCTAACCGCTACGTTTCTGCCAACTACATTTCGTCCTAGTGCCTAATTTATATATATTGCAACCAGGACACTTGATTCCCACTTCTCTCTAATGTCATGATAGTTGTTGCCATGTTTTTTTTTTTTATATAGTATTTGAATTCCTGGTTCTAGTCTGATAATGATAGATTTCAGATTTTTGAGGCTGAGATGCAATAACCAATTATACACACACTTAACAGATACAACTATGATATTATTTGGTGGAGCTTAATACAGCCGGTGAGATGATAAAAAAATAATAAAAAACAAAACAGTACTAGTACTTTGGGTTTGTAATACACAAGGCTCACTATCTACTAAACACCACTGTGTAACATTGCAAACAGTACTTGAGTTATAAAGGGTAATTCCTGTTCCTGATTCACACGATGAATACACTAAACACGTACAGAGACGCGTGTAGCCACGCAGAGCTCTGTATTTAAGTAACACGACCCGGAAGTGACTCGGGGGTCGCATGCTCCCACCCACCAGTCAGAGAGCCCAAAAACAGTAAAAATAAGTAAAGTGCAAGCCCACTAAATGCTAAAAGGACACGCTGGCTATATTTCAAACCTAAATAACTAAAATAGTGCAGTGGTTTAAATTGGTAGTTCCCATGACACGACCAAGGGACTACAGGTCCCAGAATATTCCCTGTTCTGGCTTCAGGATAGCCTGGCAACCAGAACCCACGAACACAAATAATATTTAGCCATTTCTGGAGTGTTTATATCATTAAGCTGTCCCACTGCTTTTGGCAGTCCCACAGGCTCAGATAATGCTCAAATTCTGTATAAGTTTTGCTTCGCTGCTTGGACAAGGCAGTCATCTGTTCGAGGACAGTGAAGGAACACTGGGAGTACCTGTAGGAGGTTTTACAGAAATTGAGGAATCGTGAACCCACTGTCAAGAGAGAAAAGTGAAATTTCCTGTTGACAGAGATCAAGTTCCTAGGATATGTTATCATGGATGGAGGAGTGTTACTGGAACCAGCCCTGGTTTAAGTGACCAGAGATTTCCTGAGACCTAGAAAAGTCAAGGACATTCAGAAATAATTGGAATCTGTAACTGGTATTGACAATTCATAAAGAAAATGGCAGATATTGTGGAACCGCTGAATTTATTTTATTTAAAATTTGGTGACCTGGAAAGGCACACTGAGCCGAGGCTCATTTCCAGGTACGACCTGGGGACAAATGCAACAAAGGAATAACAGTCTTACTACAGTCAAAAATACAGGAACGCGAAAATATACAGTACAATACAGAATAAACTTCTACATACAGTACAGTGAAAACAGCTAATAAAATTATTCTGAGTGAAGTTACAGAATATTGTACATGGTTACAAGTTGATACAGGCAAAATAAGAGGAGGACCATAGCATGAGTGTTGATTTAGGGCAGAGGACAGCTGCAAGATGTGACTGGGGGCGGCCTGAGGAGGTGCGTTAGAATAGGAAAGGGGGGTGAGGTGTGTTTGAGGAGAGAGGTTGTTCCAGAGTGAGGGGAGTCTATAAGAGAAAGCAAGTTTCCCGGCAGAAGTGCGTACTCGTGGGAGGGTGAAGGAACAGAGGCAGTTTCTATGGGAATTGTGGGGGGAGGGAGTAGCAGGAGTTAGGAGAGAGGAGAAGCAGGGAGGAAGAGTTCCAAACTAGTATTTGGAGATGAAAGTGGAGCAGTGAGATGTGCGTCTCTGAGACAGGGATTGGAGGGATAAGTAGGAATAGAGGTCACAGTAATGAGTGTGGAGGGGGAGGAATGAGGTGAAGTGACGGAAGGCATTAAAGAGGACCTCCAGCTTGGCGAGGGAGGTGGAAGGGGCTGCGCTGAAGACTACGTCAGCGTAGTTGAAAGTTGGGAGGATCCATTTCACAAGCAGGTCACATCTGACGGGGATGGAAAGACTTCCCTTATGTGGCGGTACAGTAGACCCAGTTTGGGACGTAGTTTGATGTGGAAGGCCTTAAAGTGTGAGGAGAAGTCAAGTGAGGGATCGAGCTGTGCACCAAGGTATTTGTAAGCCAGGACATCATCAGGTGGAGTGATGGCAGGAAGGGTGTTGAAAATGCAAAGGGTCCGAGGGTAATCACAAATGTTCTTAGTATAGGCAGGGAGGGTGGGTAGCCTAGCAGGTTTCTGTTTGGTGCCGAAAGTCATTGCTATGTTTTTTGTGTTTATTTTTAGGCAGTTTTCATTAAACCAGTCTGAAATTGTGGTGAAGTTGTGTTGGAGTGGGGTTTGGACAGCTGGGGCAGAGGGACCAGAGAGGAATATCCGCGTACATGTGGATTTTGGCATGGGAGCATGCAGAGGGGAGGTCATTGATAAACAGGGAAAAGAGGACAGGTCCTAGGATCGAGCCCTGCGGGACGCCTTCAAGAATGGGGAGAGAGACAGGATATTACTGATTTTGACTGATTGGGCCCGATCGGTTAAATCAGAGCTAAACCATGAAACAGAGGCCAAGGAAAGGTCAGTGGTACTTAGCTTGCTTAGACGGAGAGGGTGGGAGATTGAATCAAAGGCCTTAGCAAGGTCAATGAAAATAGCTGAGGTTATCTGCCCTTGGTCCATTGCAGAGTGAATGGTGTCTGTAGAGTGAAGAAGGGAGGAGGTAGTGAGTGGAGTTTCCTAAAGCCAGATTGGACAGGAGAGAGTGAGTGTTGGAAGCAGTGAGGAAAGTATTAAGCCTAGAGAGGATAAGAGATTCTTGAACCTTGGCAAGTGAGGGTAGAAGAGAAATGGGGTGGTAATTGCCAGGGGTATGACCGTAGCTGAGTTCCAGGCTGAGGGTACATGTGACAGGGTTGAATAAGACCCTGCCCCATGGTTATGCTGAAAGAGTGCCTTGACGACAGTACAGTTGAGGAGGAGAGAGAAATTGAGCAGGTAGGTTAGCGGCGTCAGAATGGAGGGTACAGAGATTATAAGGAGTCTAGGATATAAGCTGTCTGGGCTGGATTTAGAAGAGTTTAAGAAGCTAAGAGCCCTAAAGACTTTCAGCAGGGATACCAGGGGAAGTTGAAAACCAGAGGACCGTGTGGGGGAGGGGCAGATGGGGGGACATGCGGGAGGGCATAGGTGGTAAAGAACTTGTTTAGGGCATCGGCGACAGAGGTAGGGTCGGAGACTAGTGATCCTGACACACACACAGTGGGTGGGGGGTTTCAGATTCAGAGGAGGGAAGCAGGAGCGAACTGAGATCGTGCCAGAAAGAGGACCGAGAGTTGAGAGGTGTGCAGTTGGGTTTTGAAATAATCAGATTTAGCCTGCCAAATGGGCTTAGTACAGCCGTTTCTGAGGGTACGGTATTTTTTACAGGTCAGCTGGGTCATGTGGCTTTGAATCGTTGCCAAGCAAGGTCACAGGTTTTGCACTCTTATGTTTTCGGGAGAGATCCAGGGATTGTGGAGGTGTTTGACCCTGATACATTTCAGTGGAGCATGGTTGAAGAGAAGTGGGAGAGGGCAGCATCAATAGAGGGGACGGAGAGGACTGGTGACCAGTTATCCATGGCCAGGTTGCGGAGAACTTTGAGTCGAGTGTTTTAAGGTGGGGGCTGTGGTTGCTGAGCACAAAGGGAAGTACTCTTGCAGAGCAGATGCAGTGAGGGTGTGATGATGGAACCCAGTCTAATACATAGAAACATAGACTTTGACAGCAGATAAGGACCACTTGGCCCACCCAGTCTGCCCATTTCCCTACCTACTGGATAAGCTGCAGATTCTAGTTAACCAACAGCCTACTTCCTGCAACCCCCCACTATAATTGCCTTGTGTCTGTTCCATGCATGTTTGAATTCCCCCACTGTTTTAGACCCAACGACCTCCTCAGGAAGGCTGTTCCATGTATCCATCACTCTCTCCGTGAAAAAAAATTTCCTCACATTACCCCTGAGCCGTCCCCCCTCTATCTTTAAATTGTGCCCCCTTGTTCTTACACATCTCTTTTTCTGAAAGATGCTACCTTCCTGGACTTTGTTGATTCCCTTGAGGTACTTCAACGTTTCTGTCATGTCCCCCCGTCCCTCCTTTCATCAAGAGTACACATATTAAGCTCTCTGTCTCTCTTCATGTGGTTTCTGCTGCAGACCCTGCACCATTTTAGTTGCCCTCCTCTGGACTGCTTCCATCCTGTTTATGTCCTTGCGTAGATGAGGTCTCCAAAACTGCACACAGTACTCCAGATGGGGTCTCACCAACTGTCTGTATAGAGGGATAACCACTTCCCTTTTTCTACTTGTGATGCCCCTTCCTATGCATCCTAGTATCCCCCTGGCTCTCCTTACCGACTTTTCACATTGCTTACCCATCTTTAGGTCATCTGATATGACTACCCCCAGGTCCCTTTCCATTTTTGTTGTTGTTAGTACCTCCCCTGCTATTGTGTACTCTTCTCCTGGGTTTTTGTTTCCCAGGTGCATTACTTTGCACTTCTTTGCATTGAGTCTAAGTTGCCATATGTCTGACCATTCCTCCAACCTTGCCAAGTCCCTTCTCATCTTTTCTACCCCCTCTTATGCATCAGCTCTGTTACAGATCTTTGTGTCATCTGCAGAGAGGCATACCTTTCCCTCCAGACCCTCTGCAATATCACTTATAAAGATGTTAAAGAGGACTGGACCCAGTACTGAGCCCTCAGGTACTCCACTGGTAACCCCCCTTTCTTCTGAATGTGTTCCATTCACTATTGCCTTCTGTGTCCTGTTGTGCATCCAGTTTGCTACCCAGGCTACCACCCTGGGACCCACTCCCAGGCTGGCTAACTTGATTATTAATCTTTTGTGTGGGACTGTGTCAAATGCCTTGCTAAAGTCTAGGTAGGCCATATCCACAGCCCCTCCCTGGTCTATTACTTTGGGCCCAGTCAAAGAAATCAATTAGATTAGTCTGACATGACCTTCCTGCTGTAAATCCATGCTGCTTTGGGTCCTGTGCCCCGCTGGCCTCTAGGTACTCAACAATTCTTTCTTTCAAAAGTGATTCCATCATTTTCCCTACCACTGAGGTCAAACTTGCAGGTCTGTAGTTTCCTGCTTCTGCCTTGCTCCCACCTTTGTGAAGGGGAATCGCATCTGCCCTCCTCCAGTCCTCAGGTACTGCCCCATCTTGCCATGTTTTGTTAAAAACCGTGGTCAGTGGTGTCACTAGGTCCTCCCTTAGTTCTTGTAGGATTCTGGGGTAAATCCCGTCAGGCCCCATTGCTTTGTCCACCTTGAGTTTTAGGAGTTCTTTCAGGACTCTTTCTTCTGCGAAAGGACTAGTGTCAACGCCCCTACCCAGAGTGCTTCTATTGTCTGGTTTAGGTAACTTCTCCTCATCCTCTTTTGTGAATACTGAGCAAAAGTATTCATTCAATATCTCTGTCTTTTCACTGTCTCTCTCTGCCCACCTCCCCTCTCCTTTATTAATCTTCACTATCCCTCTCTTAACCTTTCTGTGCTCCCTAATGTACCTATAAAAGGTTTTATCCCCCTTCTTAACTGAGTTGGCTGTTTTTTCCTCGGTTTGGGCCTTTGCTAGTCTGACTGCCTTCCCCACTTCTTTCTGCTTTAATTGATACGGTTCCCTGTCGTGCTCCTTCTGTGATTCCTTATACTTTTTGAATGCAGCCTTTTTCTCCTTAACCTTCCCTGCCACCTCTTTTGAGAACCATAGTGGTTTTTTACTCCGCTTTGTTTTCTCTATTTGTTTCACACAAAGGCTTGTTGCCTCTATGATGGCAGTTTTGATTTTTCTCCATTGTTCTTCCACCCCTCCTTTTTGGTCATTTGCTAGTGCATTCTTCAGGTATTCACCCATTTTGCCAAAGTCAGCCCTTCTAAAGTCCAGTATCCTTGTTTTATATGGCTTATCTCCTTAGTTTGTGCTCATTGTGAAGCACACTGTGCAGTGGTAAGCTTGTTCCCAGATGTCTACTGACTTCTAAATTTGTGATCCTCTCCATTTGAAGTACCAGGTCTAGTATTGCTCCCTCCGAATGGGTTCAACACTAGCTGTCTAGGCCTGCCCCCTGCAGAGCATCGAGAATGACCCTGCTCTTGGATGTGGCTGCAGTACATGTTATCCAGTTAACATCTGGCATATTCAGGTCCCCCATCAACAGCATCTCCCCTTTTTCAGCCATTTTGAGAATGTCCTCTATCATTTTGTTGTCCATTTCCTCCCCTTGAGACGGGGGTCTGTATACAACCCCTGTGCGGATTGTGATGCCATTCCCTGTCTCCAAGGTGACCCAGAGTGCCTCTTGTCCTCCCCCTTTACTTTTTAGTTCTGTAGCTTTGATCCCTTCCCTTTCGTATAGAGCTACTCCACCTTCTCTTTTACCTTCCCTGTCCCTTCTGTAGATTGTGTACCCTGGTATGTTGACATCCCAGTCATGGTTCTCGGTGTACCATGTTTCCGTGACTGCCACAATATCCAATTGTTCATCTTCCATCAGGGCTACTAAATCAGGAAGCTTGTTTCCCAGACTATGGGCATTGGTACTCATTGCCCTCCTTTTAATGTCTTTATCCTCCCCCATCCCTGCTCTTATTGCCCTTGTCTATTTTCCATTTACCCCTGTCCTGCCCTGTGTTGAGCTCTGTACCTCAGTGTTTACCTTACTACCTGCCGTGTTTAGTGGGGGGAGGCTTGAAATTTCCTGCCTTTTATCATCGCCTCCCCCCTTGGCTAGTTTTTAAAAGCTTGCCAAGGAAGCATTTAAACCTGTCACCTAGGAGCTTGGTTCCCTTTGTGGACAGATGCAGACCAGCGTGCCAATATAGACCTTTATCTCTCCAGGTGGACCCCCAGTCCCCAATGAAGCCAAAGCCCTGTGCTCTGCACCAGTTTTGCAACCATTCATTAAACTGCATGGTGTGCAGTACCCTAGCCTCACTCCTGCCATGGACTGGTAGCACCTCTGAGAAGGTTACCGTGCTTGCTACCCATCTGAGGCCCCTCCCCAGCTCCACAAATTCATTCTGCACTGCACTGATCCCATGCCTAGCTAGGTCATTTGTCCCAAGGTGGACTATATCTAGTTCCCTGTCCTGTGGTGCTGCTTCTGCAATCATGAGGATTCGCTTCCTGTTCCCTCCAAGCCATGGCATTAGGCAGGCACCTTACTTCCTTCTCCTCTCCCTTCCCCAGTTTTACCCCTCTAACAATTGAGTCCCCTATCAGAAGCTGTTTCCTTCCCCTGTGGTGTCCCTTGCCACCCTTTTGTGGGTCTCCCTTGTGGATGTCCTCAGCATTCTTCTGGGTCTTCACTGAGGGTGCCATCATAGGGGAACCTTGCTCTGCCAGAATGGCTTATGATTTGTGTAGAGGTACAACTAGGGGGCTTCGCCTCTGGTCTACAACCCGCACCCTCCCAGAACCCACTGTGGTCCAACTGCTCTTCATACTTGGCAACCTCTGAGGCAGTGGTTGTGGCAGTGGTGCTCTTTGGAAGGGGGAGGCCTTCTTAGTCCTTGCTAGTTCAGCCTGGAGGTGGGCAGTCTTCTCCCTCAGAGCTGACAGTTGCCTGCAAATAGGACAGCAATGCAGTTTCCAGAATGTCTCCTGGAAAACTGCTGCCCCACAGCCAGTGCATTGCACCACTCCCCACATGTCCCTCTCCCTTATAATATACAATATGAAATATATATGTATATTTTATTATTATTTGTGTGTACCTACCCTTTTTGCACTGTGCTGGATTAAGAATATGACAGTTCTGCCTCAAGACCTGTTGAGGAAGTGATGTCAGAACTGTGGCTATAAAGAAATGCCACGCCTGGTGGGGTGAGGTGTGGGGAAGGGTGGGTGGGTAGTCCACAGCCACTGGTGACTGTTAGAAACAATCAAATACACAACTGCTCCACCACCCTGGTGAGTACGCCTTTATAGTAATTGAACTAACACCACAGTTTACTAGACCACGGCTCCTACACAAACCACTCTACTGAGTCCAGGGACAAAAATGAACTCACTCCTCAGCCAGCAGGACACTTTTAAAATGTTGCAAAGATATCCTTCCAAATCCTAGGTCTCAACCCCAGCAATCAAGCAAATTCAGTTGCATCTCACTCCCTCTGGTTATAAAATTACTACACTTTTAATGGAATCCTGCAATTCTCTGCTTAATGCCAATAAGGAAAAAAAAATGAAACTTTTTGTAGAAAGCATAGCTCCCCTTCTTAACAAGTCCCCACCAGTGTTATGCCTTACCAGGTTTCCAGGTCCTAAATGGAGTTATAGTTTGTTCTTTGCAGTGTAGCAAGGTTCTCAGCTTGCAACAGACAAATCAACGTCAGTCTGACTGGCTTCTAACTGTGAAGGATGCCTAAGACAGCACAGTGATGAAACCCCACCCAGAGCCAATTGATTGACTAGTGACACCTGTGATGTAAGCAGGCCTTTCAATGTAGGCACTCTGCTATGTCTGATTCCAATACACAAACCACTCTACTGAGTCCAGGGACAAAAATGAGCTCACTCCTCAGCCAGCAGGACACTCTTAAAATGTTGCAAAAATATCCTTTCAAATCCTAGGTCTCAACCCCAGCAATCAAGCAAATTCAGTTGTATCTCACTCCCTCTGGTTATAAAATTATTACATTTTTAATGGAATCCTGCAATTATCTGCTTAATGCCAATAAGGAAAAAAAAATGAAACTTTTTGTAGAAAGCGTAGCTCCCCTTCTTAACAGGTCCCCGCCAGCATTATGCCTTACCAGGTTTCCAGGTCCTAAATGGAGTTATAGTTTGTTCTTTGCAGTGTAGCAAGGTTCTCAGCTTCCAACAGACAAATCAAAGTCAGTCTGACTCTAATAGGGTATGAGATTGGGATATGTGATTAGGCGAGTGGGCTCATTGATCAACTGGGTCAGTTTTAGTGCATCCAGCGGAAAGCAGGCATTTTGTGAGGTGGGGAGAGCCAATTCAGGTTAAAGTCACCAAGGAGGATCAGTTCACCTGAAGAGGCAAGGGAGGTGATAGAGGTAACAAAGAAGACAAGGGAGGAGGGCGGGAGTTTGGGGTAGGCATACAGTACTCTGACAAAGAGTGGCGTTGAGGACGGAAAAATAAACTTAACCAGGAGGAGTTCATGTGATTTTGGGACAGCTTCACAGTGGGTGACAGTGCAAGAAATGGAGTTACGGGAGTAAACTGCAACCCTGCCACCCCTTTTTCCACGGTTTTGCTGGAGGAGGTTATAATCTGAATGGGCAAAATGAGTATCAGGGATACACGAGAACAGCCACGATTCTGTGATGCACAGGATATCCAGGGAGTTCTGGGAGATCGACTTTTACATCATCCAGTTTGGGAAGAAGGCTACTGGCATTAATATGGAAAAATCTCGAACCCTTGGGGAGGTCAGTTGGAGAGGTGGGTATTCGGTGGTCAGGGTTGTGCTTGACACCACCAGCTAGTAGTAAGAGAAAGACTAGAAGGTGGTAGTAGGGGAATGTCTAGGTGCTTTTGGCCAGTATCCACGACGCGTGGGCAATTTGGAGGAGGCCATAAACCGGAGGTGTCGGATGACTTTAAACTTAATGAGAGAGGTGTTTAGTAGCCCTGGGTGAATGAGCTGTATGTGGTAGTTGGTAGGGGTGGGGGGAGAGAGGAGTACATCGTAGGGTTGGGTAGTTCAGACAGGAGGCAAGGTGTGGGAGGGGTGAGGCTAGAACTGGTCAGGATTTAGACGGGGGAGACTGGAAGCAGGAAAATGAGGGCTAAGGGAGTGAAAGAGAAAGCAGAGGGGATGCCATTTGAAGGAAAGAGAAGGGTAAAAGTATAGAGCACTCTATTAAAAGGAAATGCTGCCCAGGATGGGAGGGGAGGGGCAGCTGCTGTATAGCAGTGGCGGGCTCAATCCTGTGCCTCTGATAGGCACCGGCTCCCCGAGCTGCTGCACCCTGAGTTGCTTTGGAGTCCCGCTGGTACTGCCGCATTGCTGGGAGGGTAGGGAGGGGGAGAGAGCCTGCATTGTGCAGCACTCCTCAGAGGACTACCTAGGAAGGAACAGAGTACAAGGGGATTAGTGAGACAGCAGAGAGAGATAGGGATCAAAGGTCACGGTGGGAAAAAGACAAAGGACACTCACACCAGGATGGCTCTGCAGGAAGACAAAATAATCATGGCTCCAATTCATGAGGCTAACATTCAGTAAACACGATCAAAATATAGACGTTTCCAAGGCACACTGAACGAGAAGCTTGTCCCTTAAAGGTGAGGTTGTAATGTGCAAATAGACCCAACATTGAGCAGTACATCCCTTAAAGCACCCACTAAATGCAGTAAATCTAATGCGGAATACAAGTAAAACTGTATTTAAATTAATCAGTCCTGTGCCTCCGATAGGCACTGTTCCACAGAGGTGCTGTACCTTGAGTTGCTTCGGAGTACCGCTGGTGCTGCCGCGCTGCTGGAAGTGGAGGGAGGGGGGAGAGAGCCTGCAGTACAGCGCTCCTCAGAGGACTGTCTTGAGTTGCTTCGGGGTCCCACTGGTGCTGTCACGTTGCTGGGAGGGGAGGGGGAGAAGGCCAGCAGTGTACAGCACTCCTCAGAGGACTACCTCTCAGCTAAGAAGGAAGAGGACCAAGTGGAAATGGGATATCTGTCCAGGAGGAATCATTCCAAACAGTCAAAGACCAGACGGGAGAAGCAGAGGTTGCATTTCCCAGACTTTATGAAGTCATTCTACCTTGTTATGGATGCTAGTGACTTGAAGCAGTACTGTTCCAGGAGGAACAAGGAGAGAGAAATCTTGTATGCTAGCAGGTCACCGAATGCTATAGAAAAGAAATACCACACTTCAGAGAAGGAGTGCTTCGCAATAGTTTGGGCCAGCAAAACATTCAAGTTATATACAGATCACAGTGCAATGACGTGGTTGCTTAGTATGAAGGACATGAATGGGAAGTTGGGACATTGTCACTTCTCTTACAAGAATATACATTCAAAATACAGCACTGTCGAGGAAGCTTGAATGCAGTAGTCACAGACAGCTGATAAGTGACTAAGAGGCCAAGAAGATGTTGCTACTGACATGGAGTGGGTAGCCCCTATTTTATGTTGTAGTGTGATGGCAAAGTCAAGTACTCTGAAGAGGCCCTGTTACTGTTCAGACGCTGTGAGTTGAAAGATGCTCAAAGCCAAGATGGAGAGACCAGAGAACTCCTGGAGTTACTGCAGAGATGAGAAGCAACTGAAACATTGCCAGAAAAATGGAGACTACCAGGTTCTGATTACCAATACGTTGTGGTGGATGGAGTGTTGATGCACACAACCAACATAGAAGGACAGAGAGTAGTTCTGCCACAGAGCCTAAGAAAGAAAGCAGTCACTGCACAACTGTACCATATCTGGTTATATAGGATGAAGGAAGACCATAGAGGATAAGAGCGAGATTTCGTTGGCCAGGAAGGAGATGAGATTTTACAGTACATCTAGTCGTGCTATATACCAGGAGATGGAGTAACTAGTAGTTGATGGGTCAGATGGTCATCAACCATCCCAAAGGACCATGAGCAACTATGGCAACAGTTCTTGTTGGACTGTTACCTTAATCCATCAAAGGCAATGAATGCATTTTGGTGGTAGTGGATCAGTTCATGAAATGGGTGGAAGCATTTCCATTGAATAAAGCCAGTATTGATGTCATAGTGAACAAGATGGAGAAGGAAATCTTCTGCAGCTGAGGAACGTCAGAGTACATAGTATCTGACAATGGACCACAATTCAAATCTGAACTGTGGAAAACATTTTGCAGTGCTTTGGGAGTCGAGCCAACCTACAGGACACAAAATTATCTGCAATCTAATTGGATTGAGAGAACCAACAGAAATATTAAATCATGTCTGAGAACCTATGTACATGATAATCAACAAAGATGGGACCAGTATTTGCCCAGGATGTTAATGACACTGAGAAGAGTAATGCAAGATTCAGCAGGATGCAGTCCAGCATTGTTGTTGTATGAAACAGAGATAATGCTACTAGTGGACAGAGAACTTTCAGGAGAACCAGAGATGGTAGACAGTGTACTGGAGAACACCCAGAGATTAAGGAGCAGCACAAGGAAATATTGGCTGTTTGGCAAGAGGAACATGGAAGATGCACAAAGACATCAAAAACAATACTGTGACAAAACCAGAAGGAAAGTTACCCTGCGGTGTGGAGACATGACATATTTGAGAAAACATCCATATTCAGACAGATCTAAGAACTGTTCCTCAAAGCTAACATACTAATTGCCAGCAGATTAGGCCTTATGGTTTATCGAGTCTGCTCGAACCTCAGATCCCTAGTTGGGTGCCAAGGCCCCCCCCCCCTTTGTGTTCCAGAAACCCCTATCATCCATCCCCACCCCCCTGGGCCAGGCCATCATCTGATACATTCGCTTTCTGTGTCTGTCCCACCCTTTCTTAAATCCCTCACTGTGGATCTCTAAACCAGCTTGCCAGGCAGTGCATTCAAGGGTCCCACACCTCAGTGAAAAATCTCCTCCTCTTCTCTCCCCCCACCCTTCCACCTTCCAAATTCAAACCATGCCCTCGGTGATACCTCCCTGCTTTAGTCTAAAGTCCCTCCATGTTTACCTATTTATTCCCTTGAGGTACTTGAAGACCTCAATCATGTCCCCATCTCTCCTCTCCTCCAGTGAAAACAGGCAGAGCTCCTAAAGTCTGTCCTCATACGCCAAATCCCCAAGTCCTCGATCATCTTAGTTGCCCTCCTCTGTACCCTCTCCAGGAGCTGTATGTCCCTCTTCAAGTGTGGTCTCCAGTACTGTACACAGTACTCAAGGTGTAGTCTAACCAGTCCATTGTACAGTGGCAGAATCCTTCCTGCTTCTAGAGGTGATCCCCCTTGATGTATCCCAACATCCTGTTTGCCTTGCTAGCTGCTCCTCTTGCACTGCTCAGAGTTATTCATACATGCATCCACCATGACCCCTAGGTCTTTTTCCCCTGTTGAGGCCTCTAGCGCCTCCCCTCCTAGGGTGTACCTGTGTTTAGGGTTTCCCTGCCCAAGATGTAACACCTTGCACTTGGTGATATTGAAATTTAATTTCCATGTGTGAGCCCAGCTTTCTAGGGTGTCCAGGTCCCCTTGCAGGGCCAACCTCCCCTCTTCTCCCTCAACTACTGCTCCCATCTTGTAGACATCGGCGAAGAGACTCATTTCACACCCTAGTCCCTCACTTATGTCCGATATGTATGCATAAGCAGGATCGGACCCAGGACCGAGCCCTGCGGTACCCCACTACCGACCTCTCTAGGGTTCGAGAGCTCCCCACCGACCACTACTCTCTGGGTGCGTCCAGCTAGCCAGTTTTCAATCCATCTGACCATCAAAGGGCCTACTCCCAACCCTGTCAGTTTCTCCACCAGACCATTGTGGGGGACAGAGTCAAACGCCTTGTTGAAGTCCAAGAATAATACATCCACAGGCTTTCCCCTGTCCAGTTCTAATGTTACCCATTCGTGGAACTCCACAAGATTGGTTTGACATGATCTACCTGGCACAAACCCATGTTGCCGACTATCCAGACCTCCCACCTCCTCCAAGTACACCCCCAATCATTCCTTTAGTATACTCTCCATTAATTTTCCCACCACCGAAGTCAGACTGATGGGTCTATAGTTACCTGGTACTTCCTAAACCCCTTTGTGGATTGGCACTACATGTGCCTCTCACCAATCCCTAGGTACCCTCCCTGTCTCAAGCAACCTGTTGAAGAGCTCCGCCAGGGGTGTAGCCAGTATGTCTGCCAATTCCCATAGTACTCTCGGATGAATGCCATCCGGCCCAGGAGATTTATGTTTCTTTAGGGCCTTGAGGGCTAACCACACCCTTTCGGTGGAGATAGCATCATCCGTCCCCTCCACCTTACTGGCCTTTTTATCCTTATCCTGATGTGACACCCGTGGGGTACACCTCTGTCCCTCTTGCTCCATTTCTGTTGTTCCCCTGATCCCACTCACTACCGCTTCTATCCCCATCGTGCCTTGCTTTGTAGATATCCCATCCCCCTCCCTAGTGAACACAGAGGCGAAGTAATCGTTTAATACCTCTGCCTGGTCCCTCGCCTCTTCCACCCACCCTCCTTCTGATCTCAATCTGTCGAGATGGCACTTAGTTTTTCTCCACTCCCCAACGTACCGGAAGAACCTCTCTTCCCCTCCATGTATACCCTGTGCCAGCCACTGCTCTTTACTGGACTTTGCCCCCCCTCCCCCACCACCATCCGGATGACTTTTCTAGATGCAAGATGGTACATTTCCTTTTCCCTATCCCCTCTTGTTGTTTTATATTTTTTGTAGGCCGCCTTCTTTTCTCTGACCGCTACCTGGACCACCACCATGGTTTATGTGACCTTGTTCCCTTACGTTTCATCTTAGCGCAGGTCCTAACTGCCTCATGAAGTCCCGGTTTTGTGACCTCCCATCTCTCTTCCACATTTGTCATTGATGTAATCCCCTTCACGTGATCCTTGAGAATATTTCCCATGCCCACAAAGTCTGCCCCCCTGAAGTCCACTGCCAGTGTCCTAGATCTCTCCCCCCTCCCCCTATGCTTATTTGAAACCAGACAGTATTATGGCCGCTCACAGTCAGGGGATCCTCTACAACCAGGTCCCTTACCAGATCCCCATCTGCCAGAACCACGTCCAGGACATGCCCCTCCCTTGTGGGCTCCATCATATGCTGTGTTAAGAACACATCCTGGAAGCTGTCCAGCAGCCTCTGCTTCTTGGCCGCCTTAGAGGACATGGTTCCCCAGTTTGTACTTGGCATATTAAGGTCCCCCATCAACACCACTCCTTCCCCTTTTGGTCCAGACTGGGCAATGATGTTGTCCAGTAAACCATCCTCCAGAACATCACCCATCCCGGAGGGCCTATATACTACACCCAGCTTGACCTTGCCTCCTGCTGGGGCTCATAAGGTGATCCATAAGGCCTCCACGTTTCCCTCTGCCTCTTCTACCCTAGAAATTTCTATGTCATCTCTAATGAACATAGCCACTCTACCCCCTCTGCCCTCCTTTCTATCCTTCCTAAGCATAGTGTACCCCCGCATGTTTAGGTCCCAGTCATGGTTTTTGTTGGCCCACATTTCCGTGACTGCCGCCGCATCCACCCTCCCCCCTGAATAGTATGGCCTGGAACTCTGGCAACTTGTTTCCCAAGTTCCTGGCATTTACTAACACCACCCCCACCACTTATCCTCGATCCCTTTGTCGAACCCACCCAGGTTCCTTATACTTCCATCCTCTTCTGCTCCTCCTGAAACCTCCTCCCCAGTCTGTTCTCCCCCTTGGGTTTGAAGGCTACTTCCCTCATCTGGAGCGAGGGCTTCTGGTCAGCCCTCCTTATCCCTCCCCCTCACAAGTTTAAACCCCACCTTTCTTGTATGGCAAGGCAGAGTTTTATTTAACTCTAAAAATTGATTAGCATTTTGCTCATAAAAGTTCTAAAACATTGTGAAAATGCATAGGACTTACCTCACTGTATTTAACAAACATAACACTTCTAGAAAGCCTATATGAATGCTTTCTGTACAGTTAGTATTGTCCCAAGAAAAAAACTGCTAATCAATTATTTAAAACCCCGCAAGAAGATGGAAAGGACCTGCTGTAATCACTAAAAGATGTTCTGAAGTTATGTTCCTCATCGGAGATCCAGCTACTGTTCTAGATGGGGGGTACACCACATTAGCAGTCTTAGGCATTTTAGAGCTAGAGACATCATTGACTACACCAAGGTTGTTTCTGGGGGTGCACCAGAACTGCAGACTTTTTTGGACGAGCTAGAAGGAGCACAATATCAGGTAAGCCCAGGTAAACAGAGATCTTGCTTCAAAGGGGCACTTGCAGCAGGCAATAAACCAGTAAGACTGAAGCTGCCAGGTGCCAGGACTACATGGGAAACTTCCAGCTAGCAGTATTCAGTGGGGGACCGCCCCCTGACATTGGCCCTTAGACACCCGCCAGTGGTATAAAAAAGGGGGGGTCCCCCAGCCCATCCCCTGTTCTTTTTCCACCATTGACCTGTGCCGATCAGACCACCACGGAACCTGCTTCTAGTTGACCACCATTTTGACCACGTTTTCACAGCACTTTATTATTTTTAATGTCTTTCTTTCTTATTTTCTTCGATTTTCTGCATGTCTTCTTCTGCCGTCACGTCTTCAGACTGGTGAATGAAGTGTTCCTGCATCAAGCAGATCCCTTCCAAGGACACCCACTCCTCGTGCCTGCTCTTTAGGCCCTAACCACAATACTGAGACCTGCCAGCACTCTCAGGAGTTCAGTCAGGCTACATGGAGACACCAATTGAAGACCCTCCAGGCTTTTCTTCTGCAGCAGAGGTTAGCAACGATTGAGAGGGTGATCCAGTGCAAAAGCTCTTCTTCTTCTTCCCTGGCCTGGAAGTCGGTCCCTTTTTTTTTTTTTTTTTTTATTTAGTACACTTTTCCTTGCCGCCAGCTGCCCAGTTCCTCAGCCCGGTCATGGACCCCCACTTCTGCTACCAAATCAGTCGTGCCTTGCTGATACCCCCCACGGCTTACCCCACCCCAGGGCGTGGTCGTGGCACCAACCCTTAAGGTACTGCAATGTCGGGATAGGTTGACGGGCCAACCTGGGAGTGATGGAAGCCGATGGCGGGCTTCATTCAGGGAGCCAGCGGCATTTTTCCTGGTGTATGGGGGCGGGGACATGCGTGACCAGCGTCCTCCCGCTCCTGACACTTTGGCATTGGGTGCCGGGTACACTAGCCTCCGCTAGGTGTCCGTGTTACACTAACATGCTACCCTTCCACCCAGAGAAGGAGAGCAGACCTCGGATACTCAATCCTTCTCCCGGCAGCCCTCTGACATCCCAGATCGTTCCCGAACCAGAGTGGCGAGTGTCACAGGTAGGCTACCTGCCCAAGTCGATCCCTTCTTCTCCAGCAACTCCCGGGCTGCCTGTGTCTCTGCCTTCCACCCTCATCACTGTTTCCAGCAGGGGCGCTTCTGGGCTTTGGACTCCATCCCCAGCCCCTGAAGCTCAGGCTCCTTCTCCCAGCAGGTTATTAGCCAGGTGGCTCGACCAGTTCTGTGGGCAGTGGGTCTCGGCCCACTGCCCCTCCCCCCGGTCTTAGCATTGCCAGCATCGGTCCCCAACCCAGGGGCCGACACCTCCAAGCGATGCCCAGAGCATTTGCTCACCTCTCCTCCATGAGTGACGTCTCTGCCTCCAACGGGAGTCTTCTCCCCAACGCAGGTTCCACCTGCATCACGACTTCACCATTGGTGTCTCAGCCTCAACCGTGACCGACACCAGAGGAACCAATGCTGGATCCCTCAAGGCCGGCACTGGCCATGCCTACTCCTCGGGGTCCATCACCCAATTTACTGGTTCCTCAGGGACCGATGCCGGAGCCTAGTCTGCCTCAGAGACAGTCAGCCGACCCAGTTCCAAACAACCCGGCCCCCCCCCCACCCCAGTGGTTACAGGACCCTCTTTACGGAATGGTGGGAGTTCATGAGGAACAGGAATGGGGAAAAGAGGACTCCTACTCCATCTCCACAGGCCCCTTCCCCCCCACTCCAGACCAGGCTTGTCCATTTGCTCCCTGGTCTCTGGGCGGCAGAAAGGGCTATCCTAGAAAGGACCGCTGCCCACTGATGCTGGTCCCAGACTCTGGCACATGCGGGGGGGATTCCTTCTCCTCTTCTTCCGAGGATTCTGAGGATTCCAAGCTACCCTTGGACCCAGAAGAACCTAAGGATATTCCCAGGTCCCCTTCTGATGATCCATTCCTTTTGGACGTCATGAGGCACATTCAGTCCCTCATGGGTTGGGACTCTGAGGAGTTGGACCCCGAATGCCAGCGTTTAGCAGCCTTCCTCTGAAAGAAGGGTACTCTGCCTTCAGTTATCCCTCCTCTCATCAAATCCTTCAAGGACGTCAACAGGGCCGCCTGGAACCATCTATCTTCCACCTTGGCCCTGCCCAAGAAGGCAGACTGGCTTTACCACGCCCCCAGGGACAAGCCCTTTTATGGGGAGCACCCTGTTGCTGATTCCGTGGTCATGAATGTGGCCCATGACCATACTAGGAAGCCTAGACACTTCAGCACGCACTCGCTTCACAAGGAGTCTCATCAGGTGGACTTCTTAAGGAAGAAAGCTTACGCCTCAGCCACTTTGGCAGTTCGGTCCCTGAACTGTCTTGCCCACATGGTGCAGTACCAGAATGCCCTGTGGGACAAAGCATTGGAGCTGCTGAACACCCTCCCAGAGGAATCTACCAAGTCTCAGCTGGTTAACTACTGAAGTCCAGTTCAGATGTAGGTAATCCTGTCCTACATGCTTCCTATGATTCTGCAGATGTTGCAGGGTGAGCGGCAGCTATGGGTATCTGTATCCACTGTCACTCCTGGCTCAGGGTTTCAGGGTTTGTTCCTGATGTGCAGACCAAAATCCATGATGCTCCTTTCAAAGAAGCAGTCCTTTTCCAAGCCAAGACCCAACCAACGTCAGTCCTTTCAGAGGAACCAAAATCAGCAGCCCTGAGGCCAACAGTCCAAAGGAGCCTTTAAACATAAGGCCGCCAGCCAGTCAACTGGAGCTTCAGGCACTAGGGGCCCCCAGGACCTCTCCTGCCATCCTGCCAATCCCAGGTTCTTCAGCATGACTCCTTACCCAACCCTCTCTCTCAGCAGATACCTTGGGAGAGGGGGTGGGGGGTCGTTTCCCCTTTTACTTGGCTGGATGAAGGGAATTAACGTCAGATCAGTGGGTGCTGCAACTCAAAAAAGAAAAAGGATGCACTCTCGAGCTTCAAGAGATGCCCCCAGATAACCCTTCCTTGCACTCCCATTACCCTCCGGATCACATTGCCCTTATCCAGGAGGAAATCCGGGCACTGCTTCTCAAAAAAGCCACAGAGCCTGCCCCCCCAATCAAAGGGGAACCAGGGTTCTAGTCCCATGTCTTCTTGGTCCCTAAGAAAAATGGAGATCTAAGACCCATTCTGGATCTCAGCCACCTGAATCTGTTCATAGAGTACAAATGCTTCAGGATGGTCGCCTTCCAAGGTCTCCTTCCTCTTCTTCATCAAGGAGATTGACCACTGAGTCTACCAGATTCCCTGCTGCCGATCTAACCTTATTGGGACATCAATATGTTGCGACTGTCTTGTGTATAATAGTACTTATATTTCTGTTGATATTGATTGTAATTAACCTGTCACTGTATCCTTGACTGGGTCAGTATGTCTATAATGACTGTTAATTGTGAAATTACATGTATGTATTTTGTTATGTTTATAGATGTATGTAATTAATTCCAGGTCGTCCCTGGAAAAAAGGACTGTTTCAGTCTGAGGGCCTACCCGGTCACCAAAATTTAAATAAAAATAATAAGACTGGCTTTGTTCCCTGGATATGCAGGATGCGTACCTCCACATCCAGGTTTCTTAGCCCCACAGGAGGTTTCTATGCTTTTGCTTCCAGGGAAACCACTGCCAGTTCAGGGCATTGCCTTTCAGCCTTTCCTCGGCCCCTCACATCTTCACCAAGTGCCTAGTAGTGGTGGCTGTGGCCGTCAGGAGGCAAGGTCTTTATGTCTTCCCCTATTTGGATGACTGACTTCTCACAGCCCCCATCCAGAGACCAGCTGATCCAGATGTTGAAGATCAACTTCGAGTTGTTTCGGACACTGGGCATCACTCTGAACTTGCCCAAGTCCTCCCTTTGGCCAGCTCAAAGATTGCAGTTCATAGGAGCGATCCTGGACTCTTCCCAGGGCAGAGCCTTTCTGCCCCCAGACAGGCGGACCAGCTGCGTGCACAGGCTCGTTTGGTGTCCTCATCACGACAAATCTCAGCTAGGTTGTTTCTCAGGCTCTTGGGGCACATGGCGACAGCCACTGTCACTGTACCCTTCGCCTGTTTGTACATGAGGATACCCCACTGAGCCCTCCGGGTGCAATGGGACCATTGCACAGACAGTTTGGAGCAGGAGGTCTTAGTATCCAACCCTGTGCAATAGATCCTGTCTTGGTGGCTTAACCTATCCAACCTTCTCAGTAGGGTTCCCTTCTGGGGAGAATTTCCCCTTCAGATTTTGATGACAGATGAGTTCTGCCTGGGCTGGGGAGCACACTTGGTGGACCACCAGGCCCAGCGGACATGGTCTTCTCAGGAACAGCAGCTTCACATCAGTGTGCTAGAGATGTGAGCAGTTCTCTTAGCCTTTTGGGCCTTCCAGTCTCATCTGCTCCCAGGCCCTCTTCTAATCCAGACTGACATGTCAGTCGTCTACTACATCAGCAAGCAAGGTGGGGGGGACACATTCGTACCCCCTTTGCAGGGAGGCTACAAAAGTTTGGCATTGGGCCATAGAACATGACCAAGTCTCTCAGCAGTCCATGTTCCAGGCATCCAAAACATCCTGGCCAACAACCTAAGCTGGTCCAGAACAAAGATGCATGAGTGAGAGCTCTCCACTCCTGTCGCTGAAGCTCTATTTGACAGGTGGGTCCGCACAGAGTTGGACCTCTTTGCGTTTCCACTCGACGCAAAACTGCCTAAGGGCCTGGTGTTTTCTGGTGATACGTGTTATCCCTCTCCTGGACAGGGAGGTTTGTGTACGCCTTCCCACTCCTGCAGAGTCCTGTTGAAGCTACAGTTAGAGAGGGCAGAGATGATTCTGGTAGCACCTTACTGGTCTCGTCAGATATGGTTTCCCTTGCTGCAGCAACTAGCAGTGGAACCTCCAGTCCCCTGCCTCTGCGCTCCGACTTGCTCTCCCAGGAGCAGGGTGCTCTGATCCGTGTGGACATCAAGTCCCTTCATCTTCATGCGTGGCTCCTTCAGACTTGGACGTCGCATGCTTTGGGATCTCCTCCAGTGCGGCAGATATTTTAGTGGCTGCTAGGAAGCCTTCTGTTAGAGCCACTTACGCCATGAAGTGGAAAAGGTTCTCCAACTAGGCTACCACTCTGCAGTTGAATCCCTTTGCCCGTCCAATACATCTCATCCTGGAGTACCTCCTTTCACTGTCAAACTCCAGTCCAGGTTATTCCTCTATCAGGGTGCACCTTTCCGCAAAATCTACGTACTATGCACCGTTCAAGGGCAAGAACATCACCCAACTGGACCTGTCCCTCACCTTCCTGTGGGGCATTCTCCATTTGAAACCTCCCATTAGGGACCCAGTCCTGCCACGGGATCTGTTGTTTATTTTGGAAAAGCTCACTCTTCCTCCCTTTGAACCAGCCACAAGCTGCGAGCTACACTTTCTGTCATGGAAAGCGTTATTTTTAGTTGCCATTACTTCAGCTCGAAGGATTTGCAAGCTACAGGCTCTGATGTGTAAAAAGCCTTACTTGGTTTTCCACAAAGATCTTTGAACACCAATCTTAAGTTTTTGTCTAAGGTGGTGTCGTGAGTTTCCTTTGAACCAATCCATCCACCTGCCTGTGTATTTTCCTGAGTATTCTAATCAAAGAGAGGCCTCAATTCATACTCTTTATGTCCATAGAGTGCTACGTTTTTATTTATATTGTACCTGCACCATCAGGAAATCTGATCAGTTTGTTGCGTTTGCATCTAGGGTACAAGGGGCTTCTGTTTCCAAACAGTGTTTGTCTTAAGTGGTTAGCAAATTGCATTGTTCATTGCTACCGAAAGTATGACATGCCTTTGCCAGGTCAGGCCAAATGCCATTCAGCTAGGGATATGGCTGCTTCGGCTGTCTCCTTCAGAAATGTGTCCGCTGCTGACATCTGTGCAGCTGCCACTTAGAGTTCTGTCCATACTTTTATCAAGCATTACAGTCTGGACATTGCCTATAGGCATAGAGCTGGATTCAGACTTGCAGTCAGGCCAAGAGAAGGAGACCACTTTACTACAGAGATGCAGAGCTTTCATTATTTCCCGATCTTTTCCTTCTCCACAAGGCAGTGTAGGACAGCATTCAACAGGTTGCAGACCTCACTACGTGCCCTTAAGATCCAGCACCAGCAGCTGACCTGGTAGTATAGAGGACTAAGGCACTTTAAGCACATCATGCTGGTGACCCATGTTTGGGAACAAGCATGGGTTGCTGGGGTCAACCAGGTGGGAGAGGATCGACTGCCCTATGGGCTGCTTTCCTGTCCCAGGGTGGCGGGGACTGCATGCTCTGCTAAATGACGACCACCCTGTGGAGGTGAGGTAGCAGTGCAGGTCGAGGCAGACCAGGGGAGGTGCTGCGGGTCTCCATAGTGTGCGAGTCCCTCCACACGTGCACCCACAAGCACATCCCAGCATGGGGAAGGGACTTAAATCTTAGAGAAAAAAGTGACAGGACAAGGTAGAATGAAGCCTGCCTGCTGCATCACTGGACCCTGGAGCCAAAAACTGGATGTGTGTGCTGCGGGAGTGGGGGCTTTAGGATAATGGGGCAATGCTGCAGGGGAGTGTGGCTGTCCTAGCTACGGGAGGAGAAACAAAGTATGAAAAAAAAAAGCTATCATGTTGCTAAGCTGCATAGAAACTGAAATGACATGGATGGAGGGAGCTTCACTGGGAGAAGTGGGGAAAAGATTAATTCCTTCGGACCGTATGCGACTAGAACTATGTGAGTACCTCCTGTAAATCCCTTCTTTTTAAGTGGGGCTGATGGGTAGACTATGACTTTTGAAAATTCAGTGATGTAAAAGAGCCCCCAGTCTATTGTCTTGGTCTGTGGTCCAGTTCTGCCGGACCCCCTAAGAGACATTTCGGCTCCATGAGGAAGTATGATTTTTAGCCATTGTGACTTTTATACAACTACTGTTGTATTGTTTGCCTAAATAATTTCATTGCATGTCATCGTTGTATCTTTGTAGTTTGTGTGACGGTAGGCACTTAGCTAAACTTAGAGGGTATCGGGGGTGGCGCACACCATGTGGTGGAGTATTGGTGATATTGTTTCTCTGTCCTCACCATGATCTGTTTTTTTCTGTGTGGTGTGCACCCTCTAGCTAGTACTGCTACCACAGGCAGTGTAAGTGACTAGTTACCTTCTAATATGTTTAAGGTAAGAGGATACTATACCTTATATTAACAATGGCGTTTTTATTATTGTGGGGAGAATGGGGGGCATGCTCACAAAACTCATATAGGGTCCTACCACTGTGTGGATAGCGTGGTTCCTTAAGAAGTTTCTTTTTCTTAGCTGAAGTTAAGTAGTTGCATATTGAAATTAGTTTAAAATTAGACCTTGGGTTCATCCTTGGGTGGCGTAAATGTTTGATTACAGTTTTACTGTTTTGGCTCATACTGTTTTGGCCCATGAGGGATATTGTAAGCCATAAAGCCACTTTGGTAAACAAGGAATCCCTTTTAATGTTGACCTCTAATACTATCTCTCTGTATTGCTCTGTGCCATAATAAGCTGTTGGTTTTCTTACTGAATTGTGTTTTTATTTCTTCCTCTGATGTTGTGTCTTGAGGGAGGGTGTCAACATATTCCTTTGTAAGAGAATGGTTATTGATGATCCTTTTGTGTATCCCTCTGTGCACTACTGTGTTGTAAGTTTTTGCCTGAAACTTAAAAAATAGAAAGTTTAACAACAAAAAAAAGAGTCCTGTCTAAGGAGTCAGGAAAGGGGAGTCACTGACTGTGAAGGTGGCGTGTTCATACAGTACCATCTGCCATCCTGAAGCCATGCTGGCAGGCAGGGAAGGATGAAAGAGGAGTCAGAAGAGGGGTCTGTTTCCTTGGGCAGGAATGAGTTACTGGAGCCCTTGGAACACTGCCACTGGGAGGAGTTAAGACCATAGATATGAATAAATTATTTTCAGCCTCAGACAAGAGGAAAGTATATTTTCAAAGGAGAAAGGGACCATTTTTCTAGTAGTTTTCTCCTCGGAGATAATGGCTAAAGTTACGTAGCACACTACAGGTTTTCACACTGGGGAAACTTCTGTCAGTAGCGACTTAGGGTTACCCTACAAAAATTAATTGCAAACAAATACTGTACAGAGCTAGGGAAGTCAGCTGTCTAGCTGGGGTACTGAGAAAGTATTTTATTTTTTAAATGTGTTTTACAGTGATTTATGCAACATGCCATAGTAAGGTATCCATGTGAAGAGAGCAGAGCAGGGTCAGAAGTTTTAGGCAGTTGGTCAGCAATTTCAAACGTGCTGCTGCAGGATTCCAGGGAGGGATCAGCTGTGATTGGTGCTAAGGAGTGGAATTAGCCTGCTGTCCACTCAGGGGCCAGATTTTGGGAGAAATGGAATGCTGTTAGAGTATAAAAGGACCTGCACAGCTAATTTTTGGGGAGATTCAGCAGGGAGACTGAGCTAAAGGGACCAGTTCCTGACCAAGAGTCTAGCCTATAGAAGCTTACAGCCGAAAAGGGTATGGGGGCTAACTGTCAAACAGTAAGCCTAGCCTGTAGGGGATTACCTGAATCTCGATGCCAGGAACAGGACAGTAGGCAGTAAGTGAGAACAGGGAGACTTTATTGCCTGCTGCAGGTGATACCTGTTCCCACAAGTTGTTTCAGCCTGCATCCAGCAAGCTCATGATAGCATTTTCTAGCAACCAGATTTTCTTCAAGAACCATCAAGACCAGGGCTGTACTGCAATCTCTGGAGGATCCCAATATTTTATCGAAATTTCAGAGCTCATAAGGAAAGTGGTACAATACTTTCAGTTTATTTTGCAGGACTGGTTCAAGAGGGACACTCATCTGCCATATAGGGATTTGTGATTCCCATTGCTACACAAAAGGACTGCCATCAGCAGTTGGAGGCTTTGCTTGGAGACTATGGGGGGATTTGAATGTGATTTGCCTAGAAGTATTTGTTAGCTAAACGTGATTTAATGCTACAGCTCTCTGACAAATTTGATACCCTGTCAAACCAGGTAGTCACCCTCGAAACTTCATGGGTTCTCTACAAACTGCCATGTCGGAGGCTGCAGAGAGGTCTGAGTCTGCACTTGGGGGCTTCGGCTCCCATGATGAAAGACAAATACACACCTGTGCACCAGGATTGAAATGCTGAAAAATCAAGTTTGAGAGACTAACTTGCACATTCTTGGGATGCAGGAAGAGTGTGAGGGATATTGCTTGCTTTTGTACATATCAGAGTGGTTTTACCAGCAGTTTGGAGAAGACATAAGAGCCAGGCCCCTTAACATTCAGAAAGTATATTCAAACAACATGAAGTCTTGCTATATTATGACAATTGCAGTTTGTCCCACCATTAGAACTGCTCCGGAGGTGAAAGAGTTAACTACCATTGTAAGAATGGAGTTTAGAGCGCGAGCTCGGTTAGAGAAGCTCTGTCTGGATGATTTCAAACTGAAACTGTCAGGTTCTTTACTCTGCCTCACTGAACAGTCGCTCCAGAGATTTCTCCTTCTGCTCGGTTCATTTCTCGGTTTAAACAGTATTTTCTCGATTAAATTCACCTGCGAGTATTATTATTTTAACCACAAACCGATCGGTTCAAGCTCTGTCTGTGGTATTGTAAGTAATAGGCAGGTTTTTATTTCTGTGTGGAACTTGTAAATGTTTATCGGTTCGGTTCAAACCGATCAGGTTGGTTAAAACTTTAAAGTATAAGCATTTTAAAGCTTTTAGAGTCGGTTCCGGTTCTTATCGGTTCTAAAAAGCAGTTTCATTACGGTTTTCCACGACCTGACGGTTGGGAACGATAAATGGTGTCTTGCCTGGCACTGCCGTTAAAAGGCAAGTTTGTTGGTTAGGCTGGCATCATGTCTGAGAAACCCAAAAGAAAACCGAGCCTGGGTTTCAACACTGTAGTGTCTGTGGGAAGCCTTTGCCAAGGCTGACCCACACACTACATGTGTTTGTCTGGGGTTTGACCACCTCAATTCAGACTGCCAGATTTGTAAAAATTTCCCTGCAGCCACCCTGGATAAGAGAGTGGGCAGGCTCAGGGAACGAGAGGCCAAAAAGTCCGCTGACCCGGATGGCCAGCCCGGTTCGGTGCCAACCGAACCGAAGGGAGTGCCCTCTGACCAGGGCGAGACTTCCTCGGGCAAACGTGAAGCTGGCTCTGAGGAGCCAGTTCCAGCAAAGAAAACTAAAAAATCAGCAGGTATGGAGTCCAAAATTCCTTCTCCAACTGCTGCAGAAATAGCAAAAGCTATACAAATTGTACAGTCACTTTCTCCGGTTCCGTCCGAACCGCCACTGTCTGGTGAAAGGTCGGTTAGGCCGGTTCCACCGGTTCAAGAATATGATATTGGAGATTTTTATGAACCAGAGGAGGGGGAGGAGGATTATGAACAGTGTGAATGTGACTTTGAGAGTCTGGATGTGCCCATTGAACCGGACATCTCCCCAGACAGACCTTTAGAATCTCCCCCTATGCTTTCTGAGTCCCCTTCTCATTTTTTGTTTTATAAAAAGGTTGCTGAAATCCTCCAGCTCCCATTAGAGGAAGCTGTGGATGAGCAAGAGGAACCGGATTTTGTGGAAATGATGGATATCCCAGAGTCTAGGAGATTATCTATCCCCTTACATAAGTCTTTTAGGAAGCAAACAATAAAAATTCTAGAAGCCCCTAATTCTGTGCCTCCTGTTGACAAAAAGATGGACTGGAGGTACACTTTGTCAGGTCCTGATACAGACTTTCTTTCACAGCAATGCAGTCATGTTGGGGTAGTTCAGGCTGCAGCCTGTGATAAAGCTAACATTCCCTGGCTTCACATCCTCCTGACAAGGACTCCAGGAAGATTGATGCCATGGCTAAAAACAATACATGGCAGCGTCCTTGGGACTCAGACAAGCAAATTACATGGCTTATGTGGCAAGATACCAAAAATCTAGATGGGACACTGTCATGGCTTTGGCCAAACAGGCCCCTGGCCAGCTTGCCAAGGAGCTGGAGCAGGTGGCTATTGAGGCTTCCAAGGTGCAGTTCCATGCTGCTGTGGATTCTAATGATGTATCCTCTAGAGTCATGGCTACATCTGTGGCCTTTCGTAGGTTAGCTTGGCTCAGGTGTACTAACTTGTCACAGGATACCCAGACTAAGGCTATGGATTTTCCTGTGGTGGGGAATTCTCTGTTTGGGGAGCAGACAGAGAATACATGAAAATGGATGAATACAGAACAACTTATAGGAGTGCACAAGCCAAGGAGCGGCAAGCCACTCCTCAGAAGCAGACCCCCGGGGTAGAGGTAGGCCCTTTCACAGGCCTTTTTACCAAACCCAGGCTTCTTCCACTTATGCTCAGAGAGGGTTCTTCAGAGGCAGAGGCAGAAAGGGTGCAAGTAGGTCTGCTCCTACCTCTGAGCCTAAAGCCCCTGCCAAACAGGCACCCTGATGGGGTGCCCAGGGCCGGTTCTCCACTACCTGTAGGGGGCAGGCTGGCTTACTTCGTCCAGGACTGGGAGTCTCTAACATCAGACAAATGGGTCCTGGAAGTAGTAAGCCAGGGTCTGGTTCTCAGTTTCAAAACATTTCCAAAGATGAGAGCCAGATTTTTTCCACCTGCAAACCCTCTAGAGACCTTTACCTTAGAAACAGAAGTCTCAACCCTCCTAGCTCTCAGAGCTGTAGAAAAGGTTTCCCCTACACCAGGGCAAGGGTCTGTACTCCAGGTACTTCCTTACCCCAAAAGACAGGAGAATGGCGCCCATTTTAGACCTAAGATATCTGAACAAGCACCTTTTGAAACCAAAGTTCAAAATGGTGACTCTGGCAATGATTTTACCTTCTCTAAGGCCAGGGACTGGCTAGTTTCCTGGACTTCAAGGATGCCTATTTCCATGTTCTAATCAGAAGCTCCCACCGAAAGTACCTCAGATTCAAACTGCCCTCAGGTCATTACCAGTTCAGAGCAGTGCCTTCCGGCCTCACCTCTGCCCCAAGGGTATTCACAAAATGTCTGGCAGTAGCAGTTGCTCATTTTAGAAGGCAAGGGATTGCTGTCTTTCCCTATCTAGATGACTGGCTCATTGTAGGCCAGTCTCCAGAACAGGTCAAATCACACCTGCAAGTTACCCAGCAGCTGCTCACCTCTCTGGGCTTCTTGCTCAGTCTGGAACCTGTTCAGGTACTTGCCTTCATAGGTGCAGAATTGGACACAAAGCAGGCCAGAGCCTTCCTACCCTTAGAAAGGGTAAGGAACCTGGTGGCCCTGGCCTCCTCCTTCACTCTGCAGGTCTCTCGACCAGCAAGGCACTTCTTACAGCTCCTAGGGCACATGGCTGCTTCCACAGCTGTAGTGCAAGGAGCAAGATTTCAGATGAGGGACATTCAGTTTCACTTGAGAGCCTTTTGGTCTCAGAGAAAGATCCCTTTCCAAGTTGGTCCCAGTGACTCAACCTGATCCAGGCCCTTCAGTGGTGGCAGGATCAGAGCAATTTAAGACTGGGGTTCCCCTTCATCCCTCTATCTCATTCCTTGACCCTCACTACGGATGCATCCCTTCTGGGATGGGGAGCTCACATGGGCGACCTCTCCACTCAGAGAGTGTGGTCCCCTCAGGAATCTCTGCTCCACATCAATTTGCTGGAACTCAGAGCTGTCTTTCTGGCACTTCAAGTGTTTTCTGCATCTGTTCAGAACAAAGTGGTACAAGTCAGAACAGACAACACCACCACAATGTGGTACATCAACAAACAAGGGGGCACTCGGTCTTCGGCCTTGTGCAACGAAGCAATGAAGTTGTGGTCTCTGGCTTATTCCCTGAACACTTCCCTCATAGCAGTTCACCTCCCAGGAAAGGACAATGTCCTGGCAGATGCTCTCAGCAGGATTTCCCAGGGCCATCACGAATGGTCACTGGATCCCCAAGTACTGGGGATAGTTTTTGCCAGATGGGGCACCCTCAGATAGAACCTTTTGCAGCCCAGACAATCGCCAACTTCCACTGTTTTGTTGCAGGCCCCAGTGATGGGCTCAGTCCTCTGGATGCCTTTCTCCTCGATTGGGAAGGGAAGTTTCTATATGCTTTCCTCCCTTCCTCTCCTATTCAAGGTGCTAGTCAAAATCAGATCCCAGCCTTGCAGGATGATTCTGATTGCTCCAGATTGGGCCAGGCAGCCCTGGTACCCACTCCTTCTGTCCTTAGCAGTCCATCTTCCCCTGTGCCTCCCCAGGAGGCACAATCTGTTATCTGGTGCCCAGGGGAGGGTTTGGTATCCGAATCTCAACTCCCTCAACCTCAAGGCCTGGCTGTTGAGGAGTTAGTTTGCTGACCTACACCTTTCTCAAGGTGTTCTCGACATCCTGAAGGCTTCTAGGAAGCCTTCCACTAGGGCCACTTATAATTCTAAATGGAAAAGGTTTTCCATCTGGTGCTCGGGGAAGCATATTTCCCCGGAATCTGCTGATTTGCCCATTGTTTTGGACTATATGGTCCATCTTAATTCTTTGGGCCTGAGACCAGTTACCCTGAAAGTTCATTTGGCAGCTGTCTCTGCTTCTCTTTCCTCTCACCCTGTTTTTTTCCAAGTTTTTCAAGGGATTACTTCATACTAATCCACCTTTCAGGGACCTGGCCCCTGCCTGGGATCTTAATGTGTGCTTTGCTCAGTTGATGCAACCTCCCTTTGAACCTCTGTCTTCCGCTCAGCTCAAGTATTTGACTTGGAAAACTGTTTTTCTAGTAGCCATCACTTCTGCCAGACGCATAAGTGAGTTACAAGCCTTGTCAGTGGAGACTGACTTTATTTCCTTTCACAGGGATAAAGTAGTCCTTAGGACTAACAGGAAGTTTTTGCCTAAGGTGGTTTCAGACTTCCATCTTAACCAATCTATCTCCCTTCCAGTGTTCTTTACTGACCATTCCTCCTCTGGTGGGAGGAGGTTACACAGTTTAGATGTGAAGAGGGCCCTTAGTTACTATATAGAGCGTACCAACGGTCATAGGTTCGAATCCCTCCAACTTTTTCTCACTTTTGGTGAGGTTGGAAAAGGTAAACCTGCCACTAAGAGATCCATTGCCAGGTGGATTGTCTCTTGTATCCAATTTGTTATCAAAAACTGGGAAGGTTCCCCTTCAGGCCTGAGGGCTCACTCTACCAGAGGTACAGCTAATCTATAGCTGGTGCCAGAGACATCCCTATTTTAGAGATATGTCAAGCAGCTACCTGGAAAACGGTACACACTTTCACCAAGCATTACTCCTTGGATATCCAGGCCAGGAGGGATGCTAGATTTGGCACAGCCATGTTTCAGAGCCTATTCCCTAAGTAGGTTCTGTCCCTCCTCCATGGAGGTACTGCTGTGTATTCTGCAATTGTCATAATATAGCAAGACTTCATGTTGTTTGAAGAAAAAATTACTCACCTTAGTAATGTTGTTTCTTCTAATGGAGTCTTGCTATATTATGACCTCCCCACCTGCCCTCTCAGAACTTCTACTTGGGTATGGGTGGGCACTCCAGTGTGGGCACGGCTATGCCCATTAGATGTTTTTCACCACTTTGGGGTGTTGGGGTGGTGTTTTATTCTACCTTATTTTATTTTCTGGTTCCCTGACTTGAGTCTTTGTGTTGGGACCAGGAATATGTGTTAATATTTAGGTAGCCAGTTGTCTAGTGTAGGTTACAGCTTCCACACAGAACCTTAGTGAGTTTTTGCTCGTAAAGATCTGACAGTTTCAGTTTGAAATCATCCAGACAGAGCTTCTCTAACCGAGCTCGCGCTCTAAACTCCATTCTTAGAATGGTAGTTAACTCTTTCACCTCCGGAGCAGTTCTAATGGTGGGACAAACTGCAATTGTCATAATATAGCAAGACTCCATTAGAAGAAACAACATTACTAAGGTGAGTAATTTTTTCTTGTGTCACAACGCGAGGATGGCCTGACAATACAGAAGCTCCGCAGACCATCTTTGTTGTTACGGACGGAGTTGGAACAAAGGACTTTGTGCCAGCGCTCTCGTGCAGGAAGAAAACTGCTGCAAGATGGCCAGCTGACACAAATATTCCCTGATCTGAGTTTTGCCATAACGCAAAAAAAGAAGAGATTTGATGGGGTCCGTGCAATGCTTCGTGAAGCAAATATTGCTCATGGAATGGTTTTCCCAGCGCAGCTCAGAATTATAATAATAATAACTTTATTTATAAAGCGCCTTTCAAAGCCAAGGCACTATACATAAAATAAACACATACGCATACAATATTAGTATTCCATAAAATCCAGTTAAAATAGCATTATAGCATGGTTCAGGTTCATTACAGCAATGGTAAAGTCTTTCTGTTTTTTGTTGCATGATCTGTTTTTACTCACCTCAGCTCCAGTGCTCCCCTCTCCTTCGGGCTCCACAGTGCTCCTGACTCATCGGCCATCCTGTTCCTGGGCTCACCTCAATCCTCAGGTAGCAGCCGACTCCGAGGGTATCCCGTGTATCCCTTCACGGGTGGGTCCTCTCTTCCGGGGGCTTACCCAGCGTACTGTTATTGGTCCCCACAGATGTGCTGCTGGGGTAGGGAGGTAGTGGAGGTTCATGGTGTTGTCGCAGAACGGGGAGCCGTATCTGGCTAACACAGGAGCTATTTTCCATTTTTCCTGGTGTTCCACATTGCGCTTACTCTCAAACAGTGGCCCCAGTCTCCACTGGGAGCCGCTGTTGAGAGAAGCGACTCAATCCACCCCTGAAGAGGCAGTATTCAGGCGCTCAATCCTCTTGTCCCTTGACCTCTGGCCCTGAGTCCGTTCCCAAACCAGAGTCGCCGGCGTAGTTCGAGGTGTGGCATACAGCACCTCAACCCTCTGCGCCACCAGGCCGGCTCTTTGTTTTCTTACTCTGCTGATGCCCTTAAATGGGCTCAAAAACTTGCTGCATGTCAATCTGAGCCTAATACACAGCGGGATTTGGACTCTGCTGCCCCTTCATGACTGTTACTGTTCCTCCATGTTATAGGTACAGAGCTACTGACTGATTCTCAGTTTATTGAGCCTCTCCACTCTGCAGTTCTGGTTGTTCCCTTTCTAAGGAACTACAAAGTTTTCTTATGACTTTTTATTCCCTCCATGTGGTTTCATAATTAATCTGTTCAACTGTTGTAGTTAACCACCGTTGGCATGGTTAACATTATTTGTATTTTTTAGCACTAATACAAACATAGAAATATAGACTTTGATGGCAGATAAGGACCTATTGGCCCACCCAGTCTGCCCATTTCCCTACCTATTGGATAAGCTGCAGATCCCAGTTAACCAACAGCTTACTTCCTCCTACCCCCCACTATAATTGCCTTATGTCTGTTCCATGCATTCTTGAATTCCCTCACTGTTTTTGACCCCACAACCTCCTCAGGAAGGCCGTTCCATGTGTCCACAACCCTCTCTGTGAAAAAGTACTTCCTCATGTTGGCCCTGAGCCATCACCCCATCTAATCTTCAAATTGTGCTCCCTTGTTCTTGCACATCTTTTTCTGTAAGATGCTACCCTCTTGGACTTTGTTGATTCCTTTGAGGTACTTGAAAGTTTCTATCATGTCCCCTTCTCTCCCTCCTTTCCTCAGTGGTATACATATTAAGCTCCTTTAGTCTCTCGTTGTATATTTTCTGGTGCAGATCCTGCACCATTTTAGTTGCCCTCCTCTGGACTGCCTCCATCCTGTCTGTGTCCTTGCGAAATGGGGTCTCCAGAACTGCACACAGTACTCAGATAGGGTCTCACCAACTATCTGTACAGAGGATGACAACTTCCTGTTTTCTACTGGTGATGCCTCTCCTATGCACCCAGTATTCCCCCAGCCCTCCTTACTGCCTTCTCACATTGCCTGCCTACCTTTAGGTCATGTGATATGACTACCCCCAGCTCCCTTTGCATTTTTGTTGTACGTACCCCCCACCACCACCACCACCACCACCACCACACACACACACACCAAATTGTGTACTCTTGCCCTGGGTTTTTGTTTCCCAGGTGCATTACTTTGCACTTCTTTGCATGGAATCTGAGCTGCCATACTTATGACCATTCCTTCAGCCTTGCCAAGTCACTTCTCAGCCTTTCCACCCCCCTTGTGTATCAACCCTGTTGCAGATATTTGTGTCATCTGCAAAGAGGCATACTTTTCCTTCCAGTCCCTCTGCAATGTCACTTATAAAGACATTAAACAGGACTGACCCCAGTACTGAACCCTGCAGTACCCTACTAGTAACCCTCCCCTTCTTCAGAGTGGACTCCGTTTACTTATTACCCTCTGCGTCCTGCTGTCCAGCCAGTGTTTTACCCAGGCTACTACCCTGGGACCCACTCCCAGACTGGCTAACTTGTTTATCAATCTTTTGTGTGGCACTGTGTTAAATGCCCTGCTAAAGTCTAGGTAGGCCATGTCCACAGCCCCTCCCTGGTTCACTACTTTGGTCACCCAGTCAAAGAAATTGATTAGAATAGTCTGACGTGACCTTGCTGCTGTGAATCCATGCTGCTTCGGGTCCTGTGCCCTGCTGGCTTCTAGGTACGCAATAATTCTTTCTTTCAGAAGTGATTCCATCATTTTCCCTACCACTGAGGTCATACTAACAGGTCTGTAGTTTCCTGCCTCTGCCTTGCTCCCACTTTTGTGAAGGGGAATCACATCCGCCCTCCTCCAGTCTTCAGGTACCACACCATCCTCCCATGATTTGTTAAAAAGGGTAGTCAGTGGTGTCACTAGTTCTCCTCTTAGTTCTTTTAGAATTCTGGGATAAATCCCGTCAGGCCCCATTGCCTTGTCTACCTTGAGTTTTAGGAGTTTTTTCAGGACCCTTTCTGCTGTGAATGGACTGGTATCGACTCCCCCTCATTTACAGTACTTCTGTTGTTTGGTTTAGGTACGTCCCCTTCCTCTTCCTTTGTGAATACTGAACAAAAGTACTGTATTCATTCATTATCGCTGCCTTTTCACTGTCACCCTCTGCCCACTCCCCTCCCCTTTATTAAGCCTCACTTTCCCTCCCTTGGTCTTTCTTCACTCCCTAATGTACCTATAAAAGGTTTTATCCCCCTTCTTAACTGAGTTGGCTATTTTTTCCTCAGATTGGGCCTTTGCTATTCTGACTGCCTTCCTCTCTATCTTCTGCTTTAACTGATTCCGTTCTCTGTCCTTCTCATTCTGTGATTCCTTATACTTCCTGAATGCTATCTTTTTTCTCCCTAACCTTCCCCGCCATCTTTTATTTATTTATATTTGACGTTTCTTTTTATGCTCCCAGGAGGCAGGGCATTCTTCCGGGGTACCCACCCGATGAGGGCCTCTCACTCCCTGCCTGAATCCATTCCAGGAACTCCCCACCCGAACAGCCTGGTCCAGACCCTGTCCCCCGGCAACCGGGTACCCCGGGGGAGGGTTCGCCCACCCTTGACGACCTTACAGACTCAAGGGATCCTACCTGACTGCTCAGGTTGGCACCTTGGGGAGGATCCTGTAGTGCGGGCTGGCGCTGGGATGTGAGCTGTGTCACCAGAGTCCCCATCATCTCCACAACCTCCAGGAGGTTTCTGTATAGTTCCCTCACCCCCCCCCCCCATGAGCATGACGTGCAGTGACGTCTTGGCGCATGTCAACCCTGCCGACGTTGTCGCGCTCACCCTACTGTTGCATGCCAATCGTCCTGCAGTACCCCCGATCACTGGGACATCGGACAACCCTTGGCCTTCCCCCCAGGAGAGGAGAGCTGTCCCCAGACGCTCTATACTCTCCCTCCCCTGCCGACCCCCGGCAACCCGAGTTCGCTACTGAACCCAGGTCGCCGGTGTGGCGGCCAGCACCTCAACCTTCAGTGCCACTGGACCAGCCCCGCCACCTCTTTTGAGAACCGTAGTGGGTTTTTTTTTCCCCTTCATTTTGTTTGCTTCACACAAAGGCTTGTTGCCTCTGTGATGGCAGTTTTGACTTTTCCCCATTGTTCCTCCATCCCTCCTTCCTTCCCTTTTGCTAGTGCATTCCTTAGGCACTCTCCCATGTTGCCAAAGTCAGCCCTCCTAAAGTCCAGTACCCTCGCTTTTGTATGGCTTGACTCTATGGCTGTGTTTATCATGAACCACACTGTTTGGTGGTCGCTTGTTCCCAGATGGCTACCCACTTCTAAATCTGAGATCCTCGCACCATCCCTGTTTGAGAGTACCAGGTCTAAGATTGCTCCTTCCTGAGTGGGTTCCAGCACTAGCTGTCTGAGGCATGCCTCCTGTAGGGCAGAGGGCAACGAGAATGACCCTGCTCTTGGTTGTGGCTGCAGCAAATGTGCTCAAGTTAACATCTGGCATATTCAGGTCCCCCATCAACAATATTTCCCCTTTTTCTGCCATTCTAAGTATGCCTCCTATGAAGTCCTTGTCCATTTCCTCCCCCTGAAACGGGGGTCTGTATACACCCCCGTGTGGATTGCGGTGCCATATCCTGTCTCCAGGATGATCCACAGTGCCTCCTCTCCTCCCTGTGTACCCTTTAGTTCTGTTGCTTTGATCCCTTTCCTTACATAGAGAGCTGCTCCTCCTCATCTTTTACCTTCCCTGTCCTTCCTGTAGATTGTGTATCCTGGTATGTTGACATACCAGTCATGGTTCTCTGTGTACCATGTTTCTGTGACTGCCACAATATCCAGGTGACCCCTTCCATCAAGGCTACTAGTTCAGGGAGCTTGTTACCCAGACTATGGGCATTGGTACTCATCACCCTCCATTTTTTGATGGCTTTACCTTATTCAGCCCCATCCCGGTACTTACTGCCTTTGCTTTTTCTCCATTTACCCCAGCCCTGCCCCCTATCGACTTCTCTGCCTTGGTGTTTACCTTGCTAACTACCCTGTTTTGTGAAAGGAGGCTGGAAATTCCCTGCTCCTTTTCAGTGCCTCCCCTCTTGGCTAGTTTAAAAGCTTGCCAATGAAGCATTTAAACCTATCACCTAGGATCCTGGTTCTCCTCCCGGACAGATGCAGACCATTGTGCCAGTTGTAGTGCTGTTCAACGAATAGTGGCTGTTTAGTTTAAATCATTCAGGATTTACACACAAAAAATGTGTGAAACGCTGCATTAGCATGGCATACTTTTACTCCCACTGTATTTGGGGGTACAGGACTTTGTTGGACTTTTTTCGACGTAAACTCTTTTATTTAATAGTCATGCAGCATGGTCTCTAATATATAAATAGCCTTTTACTGGTTTAATTGATATATGGATTTTATTGATGTCAAGGAATTTTTCCTCCACACGACGTATCTCTTGATATAGAATGGTACCTACGTTGCTGTTAAGAGGAGTGGCGCCCTCATTGAATGTCTTTTTGATTTGTATGTTCTACTCTGCATCTTTTTGCTGTATGTGATGTATGAAAAACAATAAACATAGTTAAAAAACAAAAACAAAATGGATTTCAGAGAGATGTGGATGTTGGGCAGGTTACACTTGAGCACTGGAGTTAATGTCTTTCCTCTATCTGTTTCAGATTCATGCATACAATATTGAAACAAATACGTGGGAAGAAATCATGACAAAACCACATGGAAAACTAGGTAAGTCCTGAAGTAAAAACATGGGGAGGGGGCTCCAGATCGAGATTGTGTTAAAGTTCTTTATGCTCTGACTTCTGTCCCCCTGATGCCTATTTTTTTTTTTATTTTATATATTTTATTTTATTAAAAGAGTATAGGAAATTAGTGCTAATTGGTAACTGTTTTTGATCTTCTTCACAGAAACTAAATTCATACGAAAGCTGTTCGAAATGCCCATGCTTCACCATCCGAAGCAAATGTAATGCAGTATGCAAGCTTCTTATAGTTTGCATTGTGGGTCGTGCTGGGAGGCCTTTTTGCAACAGAATAAGGAGGTGGGAGAAGTGATGAATGTCATAGCTTTGCCCACTTCACTTGCAGCGTCTTTTAAAATGTGTTAGTCCTGATTCGGTCACACTGCCACTGGCCCCGGCTTGCGAGCTCATTCGTATGCAATACTTGAAGCAACATCCCATTGTGTTAGACAGAAAAGGAAGTGCAAAAGAAGAAGGAAACCACTTTGGTTCTCAAATACAGTAGCAGAAAAGGTCAGAGCCAAAAGGCTGGCCTTCAGGAAATATAAGGGAACACAGCGGGATGAAGATAGGGAGGTATACCAAACTGCCCTAAGGGAAGCAGGGAAGGCAGTAAGGCAGGCAAAGTCCCAAACTGAGGAAACACTAGCACGAACAGTAAAAGAAGGTGACAAGACTTTCTATAGATACATTAGTGAAAGGAGAAAGTCCAGAGGGGTATTGCTAAGCTCAATGGAGAAAAGGGAACATGTGAGGAGGAGGACCCTGTAAAAGCATCTATCCTAAATAGATACTTTTGCTCAGTATTTACTGAAGAGAAGGTAGGGCAGGGCCCACAGTTCAGCACCATGGACACAGGGGGGAGGGAGGTGAGCACTACTCCCTTCACAAAAGAAAGGGTCCTACAAGAGCTCGCTAAGCTCAGGGTGGATAAGGCAATGGGACCTGATGGCATACATCCCAGGGTACTTAAGGAGCTAAGGGTAGAACTAGCAGAGCCATTAGCAGAACTGTTTAGTGAGTCTCTGAGCACAGGAGAGGTCCCAGAAGACTGGAGAAGGACTCATGTGATCCCGCTCCACAAAAGTGGTAGCAGGGAGGAGGCAGGGAACTACAGACCAGTCAGTCTTACCTCAGTAGTGGGCAAGATTATGGAGGCACTCCTTAAGGAAAGGATAGTGCAACACCTGGAATCCATAGGGGCACAGGATCCAAGACAGCATGGGTTTACAAAAGGAAGGTCCTGTCAAACTAATCTCATAGATTTCTTTGACTGGGTAACCAGAGTGGTGGACCAAGGGGGGAGCAGTTGATGTCGCCTACCTTGACTTCAGCAAAGCATTTGACACTGTTCCACATAGAAGATTGATAAATAAGCTGGGTAGGCTCTGGGTGGGTCAGAAGTTAGTCAACTGGGTGGCAAACTGGTTGACGGGGCAGAAAACTGAGAGTGGTGGTAAATGGTATACAGTCAGAAGAGATGCAAGTCATAAGTGGGGTACCTCAGGGATCAGTCCTGGGGCCAGTCCTCTTCAATATCTTCATTAGTGACCTTGCAGATGGACTAGAGGGTAAGGCTTGTCTGTTTTGCAGATGACACCAAGATCTGCAACAGAGTAGATGATCCAGATGGGGTGGGCAGAATGAGAAGAGATCTGGATAAACTAGCAAAATGGTCAGAAGAGTGGCAACTGGGATTTAATGCAAAGAAGTGCAAGATCATGCACATAGGGAAGAGAAACCCTGAAGCCACCTATAGGCTGGGAGGGGAGTTGCTGGCAGTCACAAAGGAAGAAAGAGACTTTGGCATCATCATCACTGATGACCTGTAATCATCCAAGCAGACCTCTAAAGCAGTAGGTAAGGCTAGGGGGATGTTAGGGTGTATAAGTAGGGGTATCACAAGTCATAAGAGAGGTAATAATCCCTCTTTACAAGACACTGGTTAGGCCCATCTGAGTACTATGTGCAGTACTGAGGCCACACCTTCACAAGGACATTAACAAATTGAGGCAGTCCAGAGAAGGGCAACCAAACGGTGCAGGGACTGCATCAGAAGACATATGAGGACAGATTAACCGAGCTCAATATGTATACCCTTGAACAAAGGAGGGAGAGAGGTGATATGATCGAGACATTCAAACATCTTAAGGGCATTAACAAGGTGAAAGAGTCTAACATGTTTAAATCTAAGAAAAATAGCAGGACAAGAGGACGCAGCATGAGATTAGAGGGAGGCCGATTAAGGGGGAATGTGAGGAAATACTTTTTCACAGAAAGGGTGGTGGATGCATGGAACGGCCTACCTCAGGAAGTGGTGGCTATGAATACAGTGCAGGGCTTCAAACAGGCATGGGATAGGCATAAGGGAGCAATACAGATGAGTATGAATAGATAGACCACTGACAGAGCAAAGGCCAATGGCACATTTATAAGGTAGAAAAAAGAAATGGGCAGACTGGATGGGCCTTGCGGTCCTTATCTGCCGTCAACTTCTATGTTTCTATGTTCTCAAAATGATCCTGCATGTGTTTTGACTGTGTCGACGTGGTGTACAGTGTAGCCTGCAAAACCTGGCCAGACTGGACACCCTTTTCCAGTCTTTCTTCCATTTTGCTTTAAATGCCCCTCCTCTCACCCATCATTGCTCCCTTTACTTGGACCTATCCCTTCCACCCTTCCTTGGATGCCCATCGCGCCTCTCACTGCTCTTCATTCCATATAAATTTCGGTTCACAGCCGGCCCGGTGGCACTGAGGGTTGAGGCGCTGGACGCCACACCTCGCATCACGTCGGCGACCCGGGTTCAGGAGCGGACTCGGGTCGCTGGGGGCCGGCCGGGGAGAGAAAGGCTGAGCGTCCGACGACAGCTTGCCTTCTCCAGGGGGAGGGGATCCATCCTGGTGAGCGGTGACCTCTGGCGGAGGCTGGGGGCATGACAGCTCATCAGCACCTCGGGGGTTTGATTGGTCACGGGTGGAGGCCTGTGGACCAGTCACCTCTAGGGGTTGCGTCATCAAGGGAGAGGATGTTGCGGACGTCGGCGCCTGCTCCTTGACGTCAAGGGCCAGCAACGTCCTCACAGAACAGGGACAATCGCCCTCCAGAGCCGGGTAGATGGAGCGCCGAACCCAGTCCTGATGTGCCACCAACTGCTGCTGTCTCAGGGGACCAGAAAAGACATTAAGGTACAGGGGTTTCACCCAACCCCGAACCCCACCCGGAGGATAATCCGCGGCAGGATGAGGGACCCTCAGCAGCAGGTAAGTCGGTAGCAGGGACGGGTTTCATTGGCGACTCCTGAAGGGGTGGCTCTGGTAGGGACGTAGGAGGGGAGAAAAACAAATAAAAAAAAAAAAAAAAATTCTGGTTCACCTCCTACACCTTACTTCCTCTCTCCACCCTTCAGTCTGTCCCTCCTATTCTCTTAGCTTTTGTGAAGCTCGCTCTTCTCACGTCCCTTGCTGTAAATCCTCTGTTGGTCAGTCAGTCTTTTTTGTTTGCCTGCCTGCTCTCTGGGACATGCTCCCTCTCCCCACTAGATTCTCGCCCTTTACTCTTTCAAACCACTCCTGCTGTCTTACTTCTCTCTCAACAGTGCACTTGTGACTATCTGCCCCCCTCTCTCCATCATGATTATTTCTAGGGACATGGATATGTTGTTCATCCACACTATCTGGCAGGTTCCTTGCTGCTTTAAATCTTGCCGGAAGGTCTTCAAGCTGGCTCCTCCCACCAACCCGGGTGGTAAAACTGTCGGCTCCGCCCTATGACGTCAGATCTTCCTTACCGCTTGGAAGCTCAGGTTCCCTCCTTAGTGCTCCGCGTTTTCGACTGGTTCCTGATTCTTCAGTTCGTCCGAATTTAGTTTTGAAGTTTTCTAAAACTTTGGTCTTCTTTTCCCTCGCGGCTGTGATGGACAATTCGTTTCCTGGCTCTCAGAGGTGCCCTGGTGGGCGGAATATCTCCAGGACTGATCCGCACTCTACGTGCGTATACTGCCTCGACTTGGACCATGACCCGCAAATTTGCGATTTGTGCTGCGCCCTTTCGGCCCGATTGGGGCTTGGGCGCCCCGAGGATTTTTCCTCGCCGGTAAAATCTATAGAAACTCGTCAGGCGGTGTCCGCGTCGGCTGACTCGGCTGAGCAGCTCGAACTCTCCATCTCCCGGGAGGAGGCGGCGGCCAAGGCCGCATCTCCCTCCTCCTCGGTCGCGGCATTTATCCCGCTCTCTTTGAGTTCCTCAGTTCATTCAGGGAGCTTCGCCAGTCCCTCTCCTCGAAGGGAGAGGGGCCATCGGGACTTGCCTCTCGGCCCATGTGGGGAGTGCAGGAGTAAGTCCCATCGTCGGCGTTGTGGGGCGGGAGATTCCCTTCCCGGACTGCCGACCTTGACTTGGTCGAGGTTGCGGCTCAGGCCGTTGGCTTCACGGTGTCCCCGTCAGGCCAGCCGGCCAAGACTCCCGTTGACGTTGTCGAGTTTTCTCTCGACCCGTCACCCGGGCGGTCGACTGCAAGAGCCGTCAACCCTTCGCCGGTTTCCCCAGTGGAGGCCAAGGTTCTGCCTGCGCCTCCGGGGCGGCAGTCCTCGGTCAGTCTGTCCGAGCCGAGGGAAGAGCGGGTGTTCCCCGCTCCTTCCCAGACCCACCCTCTGTTTCGCCGAGGATCTGGGTCTTGGTCTTGGTCCTCTTCTCGGTCAAGCCACTCCCGCCGACTTCGGCGGTCTCGGTTGGGGCACCGAGTTAAGTGGCAACACCGTTCCTCCTCGTCTTCCTCCTCGCATGAGGAGAGAATTCGACGCAGATAGCGTCGACGTTACGAGGAGTTTATGTGGCAGCAGTTGCTGTTGTCCGGGAATCAATCTACTCTGATTCATTCCCCGTCTATCAAGCAGCTGCTGCCTGAACGGCTGCCGCAACCGCTCGTCGCAGTCGAGGTGCCCATTTCTGGGCCGGTTGTTCGGCCAAATCTTGCTGCTCCACCGATTGTGGTGGAACCTCGGTCGGGTCACGGCCTGTCCCACAGTTTGTTGGTCACCCTCACTCCCGCCCGCCCCTGACAGGTGAAGAGTGGCTCAGGCCTGATGTAGCTCTTTGCAAACCCTTCAGAGTCCGACGATGACTCCTCCGTGTTCCCCAGGCGGGAGGGCCTGGAGTCCTCCCTGGACCGGTCTTTGGACGACAGCCCATCGTCCTTCCTGGGTCTGCTTATGCTCATCTCGGAGTTCACTGGGATGCAGCTCGAACCCATGTCCAGATGGGCCTATTATCCCCTGACGGAGATCCTAGACTGAGGGTGTTCACCCTCGGAGGCCTTCCCGGTGGCTGAGGCCATCGTCGGCCCAGCCTTGGAGCTTTGGCAGCAGCCTACTTCCTGTCCTGTGCCCTCGGCCAGGATGGCCAGGAAGTATGCAGTCCCTATCGGTTCTTTGCCCAGTTTCTCGGAGCACCCCTCTGCTGAGGGGTTAGTTACCGATAACGTCTTCCTGCGTTCAGGGAACGCTCGGGATGGATAGGCCCCGACTAAAGGTCAAGGATGGACTATGTCGGGCGCAAGGTTTACACCGCGTTCTCCCTAGGCCTCCGACAGGCCAGCTCGGCCGCACTGATGGCACATTTCTCCCACGCCCTCTTGGGCTCCCTGGATGAGGTGCTCCCTCATCTCCCGGCCGACCTGCGGACCACGGTCCGGCGGGTGTGGGACCAGGGTAGGGCGGTGGCTAAGCAGCAGCTTCAGACTGCTCAGGACATAGGTGATTCCTGTGCCAGGTCAGTAGTGGCCGCGGTGGCCATGCGCCGCAGGGCATGGCTGAGGATATCCACCTTCTCGTCGGATAACCAGCACAAGCTGGCGGACATCCCCTTTTTGGGGACTGGCCTCTTCGGCCCTGGAGTGGAAGGACACCTCCAGGAGACCGAGAAGTCCAGTGCCACTCTGGACTCTGTCACCCCCGCCCAGAGGGACAAGGGCCGCCGGCAGCCTTTGCGTAAGCCCCTTCGTCCCCTGCGGCACGACCGGTCCATCAACACCAGCATGAGGGTCAGCAGGCTTGCGCTTGGCATCCTGACCCCAAGCCAGCGGCTTCCTGTAAGGGGAAGCGAGGAGGTAAAGGCTCAGGAGCTCCCTCGGCCAGTCCCTCCTCCAAGCCTGATCAGTGACGGGCTGAGGGGTGCCGCCCCCGGCCTCATCACCCCTACCCGGGCCCCCCCGTGGGGGGATGGCTCTGCCACTTCCTCCGCCCGGTCTGCTATCACACGGACCGCTGGGTGTTGGAGGTGCTAGGGTGGGGCCTGCCTCTGGAGTTCGAGCAGGCCCCACCCCTTCGAGCCGTCGCCCCTCGGGGGGCCATGGGGTCCGCAGCCTCGCTGTCAGCCCTCCGAGCCGACATTACCCTGCTCCTCAAAAAAGACGTGATCAGGAAGGTGCGGATCCTCCTCCAGACCTGGGGTTTGTGTCCAGATTTTTTCTGGTCCCCAAACGGATAGGAGGCTGGCACCCCATTCTCGACCCGCATGACCTGAACAACTTCTTAAGGTCTCGGACCTTCTGGATGGTCACTCTGACTCGGATACCCCATCCTTGGAACGAGGCGTGTGGCTCTGTTCCCTGGACCTCCAGGACGTATTCTCCACATTCAATCCGTCCGTTTCTTTGGAAACCCCTCCGCTTTAGTGTGAGGGGATCTCTTTACGAGTTCCAGGCCATACCCTTTGGCCTCTTCCCAGCAGCATTCCTGCAGCACCGAAGGGTCCGGGTGTACCCCTACCCGGATGGCGGGCTGACTGCAACCCCTCCAGAGAGGAGGTGGAGCGGTCCGAGTTCTGGCCCTCTAGGTTGCTCTCAGACCGGTCTCCTCTCCAACGGAGCCAAGTCAGAACTTGTGCCAAAGCGGGTGATCCTTTCATCGGGACAGAGCTCGACTCTTCGAGCCAGAGCTCGGCTCCCGGCGGACAGGGCCGAGGTTCTTCCTCCTTTACCTAATCATGTCTGATTGGGCAATCGCGCCCTGCCCGGGACTTCCTGCGCTTCCTGGACCTCGTGGCGGCCTACACCAGCATGGTCTGTTGGGCCCGTTGGTACATGCGCCCCCTTCATTGGGGCTGGCTAGCCAGCGGTCACAACGCTATGATCCTTTGGACCAGCCGGTGACAGTAACCCAGGGGATGTGGAATGCGCTCCGATGGCGGACCGTTCCAGCACATCTTGACCGATGCACCTCTGATGGGTTGGGGTGCCCATCAAGGGGAGCACAGAGTGTACTGCCTCTGGTCCCCTCGGGAGTCCCGATGCCGTTTCAACCTGCTGGAGCTTCATGTGGTCCACTTAGCTCGCACCGCTTTCGCTTCGTTTATACGGGGTCAAGTGGTTCAGGTCCAGGCGGACAATACCACGACCATGTGCTACCTAACCCGCCAGGGCCGGACGCGCCTCTTGCCGTTATGTAAGGAGGTTCTCGGCATGTGGTCTCGTGCGCAGCCTGGAGGCGGTTTTCCTAGCCATTTCGATGGCAGGAGCCTTCAACGCCCTGGCTGATGCCCTAAGCCGGATAAGGGCAGCGCCTCATGAGTGGTCTCTCCTGGCCGGAGGTAGCATAAGATCTTTCTCCCACGGGGTCACACCACGGGCGGACCTTTTTCCCTCCAGGGAGAATGCGAAGCCGAGACTGTTTCATGCCCGTCCCCCTCAGCAGGGCTCGCTGTACGGGAATGCCTTTGAGGCCGTGGACCCCGGGCCTCTTCTACGCCTTTCCCCTATTTTCCTTGACCCACAGGCAAGGCGAGGAGGGACTAGGCGCAGGTGATTCTGGTAGCCCCAGACTGGTTCTGCCAGTTCTGGTATCCAGCTCTCCTTAGTCTCAGCCCCAGGCTTCCTGAGGCGGCTTCCAGCCCGCCCGGACCTGATCTGTTATCAGGGGAAGGTTGGTACATGCGCCCCCTTCATTGGGACCTTCAGTTCCTGCACCTGGCGGCCTGGTTCCTGTGTGACTAGTTGCCAGGCCTTGGGTCTTCCGGCAAGGTCATCAAAGTTGTTGAGACGTCCCGCCAGGAGTCGACCGGATAATGCTACGCCTTCGAATGGAAGAGTTCTCTATTTGGTGTTAGGATAGGGCCTGGTCCCTTCTCCTGTTCCTCGGCGAGCATTCCAGACTACCTGTGGTCCGTTCTTCTTCTTCTTCTTCAGCAGCAAGGGCTTCGGTCGATGACCCTTAAGGTGCTCCTGGTAGCCACCTCTGTCCTCCGGGCACGGGCCGGAAGACGGACAGTGGTGCAGGAAAGGTGGTCTGGCGCTCTCCTAGGCCTTGATCACGCTTCTCCTCCAGGGAGAGAATCTCCACCTCCATGGGATCTACTGCTGGTATGGGCTTAGCTCACGGTCAAGCCATTCGAACCAATGCACAGGTGCGATTCTCCCACCTGTTGTGGAAGAACACCTTCTCAGTGGCTACCACGTCAACCAGAAGGATGGGAGAGCTCCAGGCGCTTCCTTCGAGTCTCCTTATCTGGTCTTCCACAGGAACAAGGTTGTCCTGCGCCCCACCCAAAGTTCCTTCCGAAGGTGGTATCGGAGCTTCACCTTAACCGGGTGTTGACTCCGCCAGTGTTCTACCCCATTCACACCTCGGAGGCCGCATATAGGCTCCATTTGAAACCTAGTTGAGCGCTCACCTTCTCAGGGAGCGTAGGGCTGAAGTTCGGGAGAGGTTCGCCAGCTGTTTGTCATCTATGCTGAAGCTGCACCTGGCAGACCCGCAGTCAAGCGGACGATGAGCGGGTGGGTCACCTCCTGCATAGATCTCTCCTATAGGTGGGCGGGCATGGAGCCTCTCAGAGGGATAAGAGCTCATTTTACCCGCCTTACCGCTGCATCGGTGGCTGCTTCCGGGGATATCCCTATCCAGGATATCTGCAGGGCTCTTACCTGGAAGTCGGCACATACCGTTTTATCCCCTACCACATTGACCTTGGGTCACACCGGGATGCTGGTTGGGGCCTCGGTTCTCCAGTCTTTATTCCCTAAGTAGGGGGTGTGCGCCTTGCCTCCCTCCTCCTGGAGAACTGCTAGGAGTCTGCCAGATAGTGTGGATGAACAACATGTCCATGTCCCTAGAAATACAGGTTACTCACCTGTAACAGGAGTTTTAGGAATGGTATATGTTGTTCATCCACACGACCCACCCGACCTCCCCGGCTTCGACGCACAATCTGGCTTCCAGTGGGCTAGATCTGGCGTCATGGGGCGGAGCTGAGAGTTTTACCACCCGGGTGGGTGGGAGGAGCCAGCTTGAAGTCCTTCCGGCAAGATTTAAAGCGGCAAGGAACCTGCCAGATAGTGTGGATGAACAACATATACCATTCCTAGAACTCCTGTTACAGGTGAGTAACCTGTATTTTCTGTCTACAGTTTTTTGGTTAATTTCTATCAGTGTTTTTCCACTGTACTTGAGTTGTTGTACTTTTTGCATATTTTATATATTTCTCATTTATTATTTGTACCCTGCATTATTTTGTTCTTTCACATGCACTAGTTGTCACAATTACTGTTACTGCTATCACACCCTATACAGTTGCAAAATGTTTGCTTTGTTTTATACGTCTGCTGTTGATTATTTGGATGACGCATTTATTGTTCTTGCATATGTGCTGCTGTTGTCACTATGTTTGTTACTGTTCACTCCTACTTATTACCCTTTCCCAGGTTGCACCTGGAAATGAGTTCTGGCTCAGCGAGCCTATCCCGGTCACCAAATTTCAAATAAATAACCTGCTTCCCAAAGTCTTGACCCCCACAGTCATAGTACACACAGCTGGCAGCAGGCACAGCAAATTTGACCCAACTGATTTTACAAATTGAAACTCACCATCGCCCCCTTCCTTAGGTCCAGATTCCCATCACATGCTGCCCTCGCTCCTTCCCACCTTGAGTGTAAAACCCCTGCACTGAGTTTGAGACCACTTCATATCCTCTACTTGGGTGTAGCCAGGGATTTCAGATCTGCACACCAAGTGGACTCATTGCTACCGCTACCACCACCACCACCCCCTCCCCGGGTGTAGCCAGACAATATACAAATGTACACCAGGACCATGTTTGTTGCCTCATTTGGTACAATAAATACAACTTTTGTATCGCATGACAGTGGTTGTTGCTATGCATGTTCCCTAAGACACCCACATACCAGCCCAAAGCCTGTAAAGTTGTATTGTCCTTGGGATGCAAAGAGAGTATTAGTGACCAGTCCTTCAAGTTTTGACTCCTATGAATAAAATTACAAAAAGGTTCAGTATTTTCTTTTAGTTTTCATGGGAAAAGGAAGCAGTTCAGAGCCTATTTGCTACCCCCTTCAATAAAATTGCACACCATGGAGTGCTTGGAGTATGCCTGCCTACACCCATGCTTACTGTGTCCTTCTGACTCGCTGATTGGCCTTTACTCCAGTAATCAAGTAAAAATATATGTAAAGAGAGCCAAAGTATAGCTGCCAGATGGAATTGGACTGGGCGGAGGGAATTGGCAGTTGCCACCTGCGGGTCATTGCTGCAGCTGATCAACTAAAGCCCTGCCCTCCACAGCCACTGTGCTGACTGAAGCCTTTACCTCTAGAATTCTTCAGTTGACCCAGGGCATAGGCTGAGAAAGATGGTGCTTCAGTTGGCCTTTGTCTGCCGTAGCAGTAGACATCAGTTGACAGCAGATCTCTACTTTTATCTTTTTCTGTCCGGTGACTGTCTGCCTTGTCTTTATTTATTTTTACTGGACTATTAAAGTACAGCTAGGTCAGCTCAAGTCTGGAGAGGAAGTAGTGGATTTGGAATGGTTTCCTTGGGATTCAGTTGGGGTCCAGGACAGAAAGGATTTTGCACGTGATGGGAGCTGAGACCTTGTGAAGGCAGCAGTGGTAACTAAATTTGTAAGTTTAGTCTGGTCATCTTTGCTGTGCCTTCTGCCTGTGTATGTATATTGAGAGTGCAGGGGACAGGGCTGTGGGATATAGGTTGGCAGGGGCCAGTGGGAGTGGGACACATGGGGGTGCCTTGCGCTTAGCTGTGGGATGCTGGGGACAAGGGTAGCAAACCAGCATAGCACTTCATGAAGTATGCTGAAATACTGTACTGCGCTCGCTACATAAAGTTGAAGTGAGCAACTGCACACCCATTTTGTGGAAGTTACTAAAATATTCAAACAGTTCTATTTCATGCATCCACAAAATCCATGTTTAATTGTACCTGAATAAACATGGATGTGAAAATCTGTTTTGTATTTTATTTTTATGGACAGCATTTCTCTTGTTAAAACTAGTAATGTGGAGTTTTTACCATGTTGTGACTTGTGCACAGAATGCCAAGCCTGAGCTTATCACCTATTTGAACAATATTTGGTGTTCTGTACACAAACTCATTCCATGAATAGAATGGTATTGAATGTAGCACACAAAAAGAAAACTATACAAGACTATTTTCAGTGAAACTTTTATTCGGGTACAGTTAAATGTGGAACATCTGTTGGATATGAATATAATTGCTGAAAATGGTTGGGAGGGCGTGGCCAGCAGTCAAGCTAACAGCAGCTCTGCAACCAGATATTTATTTTACAGAAATAAACAAGTCAGACTACTTCAGTAGTACAAATAAGGCACACATATCGAGAGCACTCAGTGTGCTGATCATCTGGATATCTTTATCTTGAAGTTAGCCTTTGGAAAACAGAAGATATGGGTCAAACAAATAAACCAGCATCTGGAGGAGAGGGAGCTCGCTCAAAAGACCACAAGGCTGGGCCAAGTAAAGAATTGAGCCCCGGTAGTCTAGAGGAGGTGAATCAACCATCAAATGCCACCCTCCTTATGGCAATCCAGAAGTTAGATGGTCGGATGGAAGAATTCACTGCACAGTTACAGCTAATGGACTCTGAGGTCGGCAAATTGGCAGAGGATACCAAAGCAGCAGCGAGTTCAGTTTCTGCGGCAATGGCGGCAACATCAGGCTTAATAAAAGAGAACGGGCTCTTGAGTCGCCAGCTGGAAAATTTAGAAAACTTATCAAGAGCCGCCAATGTACGAATTCTGGGGTTGCCAGAGAATGTCAAAGGAGAGGACTGCTCAGGTTTTCTGCTGGACTTATTTAAAGACCTGTTCCGAGCAACAGTGACCTGTACGATCACTAAGGCCTACCGGGATCTCACCTCGTGGCCCTCGACACCGCATGGTCAATGGACAACTTCCACCCAAAATGCTTCTGATGGTATTTTGATCTGTTGGGGAGAGAGATATGATTATAGCCCAAGCAAAGAGGTCCAGTCAGATAGACTGGGAGGGAAACACAATTCATATATTCTCCGACTTGAGCGTTGCTACACGGCAAAGAAGAAAAGGGTACAACGCAACACGGGCTCGCTTGTAGCAGCTCAGGATTCAACATGTCTTGCTGATACCAACATGTCTCCGAGTCTTTTACAGGGGCAAAACTTTTCAGTTTTCAGACCCGGCCGAAGTGGGTAAGTTTGCAGACCATGTGGAGAAGGAGTTTGCTTCCAAGAACTCCAATGTTGGCAGTGATGACGAGGACAATGAATAACAGACTGGTGCTGGACCAAATGAATTTCACAATTTACTTTTATTCATTCATGGATATGAGTCATTGGTGAATAATATACTTGTTCGACACAAAAGGATTGAATTTTGTTGAATGATTATTATGTTGGCTTAGTCCGGGGTACTAATCCCACACCAGACTTAAAACGTGTTCTGGGACTTTGCCACGGTTTTCATATAGATCTTATCGAGCTGAGAGGCAAGGACTGATCCTCATTGAACTCTCGATTATTGTTTTACGATGCTGTTGATCCTTAATTACTTTAAATGGTTGCTAGAGTAAATACGTGGAGAGCGGGTAATATATGTTGGTTTCATCAATGCAGAGAGGAGCTGTATCTTGCTGATAAGGCGCTCTCTTTTATAAATAGATAATGGTTTAATCTCCTTCTCATGGCTATGTTAAGCCAATTTCAATACAGAAATGTTAATAAATAGATTTCGATAATCCTCCATTTATGTAACTTGGTGTAGGAGGTGTGCAATTGTTGTTCCTGTAAAAATTATGTGCTTCATGTGTAATCCTATGCCTGCCTACAGGATATGAATGCTTTCTACTATATGCAGTAAACCTAATAAAATAAAGTTTAAAAAAAAAATTTGCTGAAAATGGGAACAATACAAACAGCTACCAGTTTGAAATGCTGTCCTTTATAAAATTGCACTACAGTGTACTTTAATAAGTAAGCAGTAACCCACAACAAGGTATAGGGTTATGGGGATTTAATGCACGGCTGGGTGCATTGTTAGGCACGAGTTCGCAGGCCTAGTTTCTTCACAGCACCCCAGCCATGCATTAAATCTCCATAACCATAAGGCAGTCAGAACAGCAAAGGCCCAAACCGAGGAAAAGATAGCCAACTCAGTTAAGAGGGGGGATAAAACCTTTTATAGATACATCAGGGAACGAAGGAAGACCAAGGGAGGGATAGTGAGGCTTAATAAAGGGGAGGGAGGGTGGCAGAGGATGACTGTGAAAGGCAGAGATGCTAAACAAATATTTTGCTCAGCATTTACAAATGAAGAGGGGAGATACCTAAAACAAACAGTAGAAACACTCTGGATACAGAAGTTGATACCAGCCCATTTATAGAAGAAAGGGTTATGAAAGAACTCTTAAAACTGAAGGTGGACAAAGCAATGGGGCCTGATAGGATTCATCCCAGAATTCTAAAAGAACTAAGGGTAGAACTAGTGACACCACTGACTACCCTCTTTAACAAATCATGGGAGGATGGGAGATGTGATTCCCCTTCCCAAAAGTGGGAGCAAGGCAGAAGCAGGAAACTACAGACCTGTTAGTTTAACCTCAGTGATGGGGAAAATGATGGAATCACTTCTGAAGGAAAGAATTGTCGAGTATCTAGAGGCTAGAGGGGCACAGGACCCAAGGCAGCATGGATTCACAGTGGGAAGGTCATGCCAGACGAATCTGATAGATTTCTTTGACTGGGTGACCAAAGTAGTAGATCAGGGAGGGCTGTGGACATGGCCTACCTAGACTTTAGCAAGGCATTTGACACAGTCCCACACAAAAGATTAATATACAAGTTAGCCAGCCTTGGAGTGGGTCCCAAGATGACAGTCCGGGTAAAGAATTGGCTGGAGAATAGGACACAGAGAGTAATAGTAAATGGAGTCCAATCTGAAGAAAGGGGGGTTACCGATGGGGTACCACAGGGTTCAGTATTAGGACCAGTCCTCTTCAGTGTCTTTATAAGCGACATTGCCAAGGGACTGGAAGGAAAAGTATGTCTCTTTGCAGATGACACAAAGATCTGCAACAGAGTTGATGCACAAGGTGGGGTGGAAAGGATGAGAAGGGACTTGGCAAGGTTAGAGCAATGGTCAAATGTATGGCAGCTTAGATTCAATGCTAAGAAGTGCAAGGTAATGCACCTGGGAAACAAAACCCAGGGAAGAGTACACAATGGGGGTGAGATAACGAACAACAACAAAAATGGAAAGGGACCTGGGGGTAGTCATCAGATGACCTAAAGGTGGGCAAGCAATGTGAGAGGGCAGCAAGGAGGGTTGGGGATACTGGGATGCATAGGAGAGGCATCACCAGTAGAAAACAGGAAGTTATTATCCCTCTGTACAGACAGCTGGTGAGACCCCATCTGAGTACTGCGGCAGTTCTGGAGACCCAATCTCCGAAAGACATAGACAGGATGGAAGCTGTCCAGAGGAGGGCAACTAAATGGTGCAGGGTCTGCACTGGAAGACACATGAAGACAGACTTAAGGCGCTAATATGTATAGCCTCGAGGAAAGGAGGAGGGGGGACATGATAGAAACTTTTAAGTACCTCAAGGGAATCAACAAAGTCCAAGAGGGTAGCATCTTTCAAAAAAGAGGTGTGCAAGAACAAAGGGCACAATTTGAAGATGGGGGGCGCGTCGAGGTAATTTAAGGAAGTATTTTTTCACAGAGAGGGTTGTGGATGCATGGAACGGCTTTCGGAGGAGGTTGTGGAGTCAAAAACTGGTGGAATTCAAGCATGCATGGGACAGTCATAAGGCAATTCTAGGGGGTGGGGGTAGGAAGAAGTAGGCTGCTGGTTAACTAGGATCTGCAGCTTATCCAGTAGGTAGGGAAATGGGCAGACTGGGTGGGCCAAGCGGTCCTTATCTGCCATCAAATTCTATGTTTATATGTAACCCCATGCCCTGGAGTGGGTTATTGCACTTATAACATGGGTTATTTCAAAAAACACGGCAAAACCCTCAAAAATAGTTTTTTCTTATGTTTAAACAAAAAAAAGGTACAGTATCCTTCGGCCTTACAAAATAGTCCCTAAGAAAAAAATCCACACTGCCTTGTAGTTATGCACATAGAAATATCACAGATACACTACTGACATGATCTGTGGCATTTCTTCTGCATAACATCCTCTGGTACCATGCCTACCACATTGCATCCCCCAAACATGCTGTTTGTGTGTGTGTCTCTTAGAACAGTTAGTCATTTTTGGGTATAGCACGACTCCCACCGAGAGAGAGAGAGTCAGACATTCTCTGTTGCAATTCTATTTGTTGTCTCTGTAAATTTTTCTCTCTCTCTCTCTCTCCACAGTGCGTTGCGGGGTGCACACTGCAAACACTAACTTCTCACTGCCTGTCCTCTGTTCCCGTTCCACCTTCAAACAACATGAAGTCTTGCTGTATTCTGGCAGTATGACTGACTGTTTCAGCTGCCCCCGAGAGTTAAGAGTTAAACCCTGTGCAAATGCATAAAACCTTGAGCTCTGTTTTCAAACCACTGTCCTCAGTACATTTTATGTAACTGACCAGATTCTTTACTCCGCTCGCCTGTGAAGACGTCTCGGAGACTGCTCCTCAACTTCGTCAGTTGAATTTCTTTTGTTTTTCAAATCTCTGTCCTACGGTTACAGGTTAGACTAGTCTAGGGTTACTTTATTTTTGGTAAGTTTTCAGTTTCTGAATGGTTCTTCGCGATCTGGAGGAAACTGAAGGTGGTCTTTCTTTTCCTTTGGTAAAGTGTTAATTTAACATTTATCATATTGTATTTGAGGATCCAGTTCAAAGTTTTGGACTAAAAACCAGATCTTTTTCTCGGTTTTTAACGCAGGTGCTGAACCGCTTGTTGCATAAAACTTTGTCTCTTTCTCTCTTTTTACCCGGCCTGACTAAAGCCACCAGGGGTAAATACATTTATTTGAATTTTCCCTTATCCGGGCCTGACTAAGCCATTTCGGATAAAGGGTATTAATTGGATTTGCTTAACCGGCCTAACTAAGCCTCTGGGTTAAGCACTAAATTTCGTGAGGGGTTATGTCACTGAAACCCAAGAGAAAAAACGGTCCTGCTGTGTTTCATCGCTGCACCCACTGAGTGCGGGGAGCAATTTGCTAAGGCTGATCCGCACTTAATGTCTCTTATTGCCTAGGATTCAACCACCTGCAATCAGACTGCAAAATTTGCAAAACATTTTCCTCAATCTACCCTAGATAGACATTTGGGTAAACTGAGGGATAGAATGGCAGGGAAATCTTCTGATGAGGTCCGGTTAAAAAGGTTGAACCAGGGACAGAACCCTCGGACCAGGATGAAACCTCATCGAGGAAAAGACCAGCAGATTCAGCTCCTGATATGGGCCCTGCAAGAAAGACGAGAAAAAGCGGTTTGGAACTGCGTAAACTAGCAGTTGCGGCACTAACTGCTGAGGAGATCGCAAAAGCTATCCACATTGTTCAGTCGTTGCAACCTGATTGGGGTGAACCAGCTCATCGACCAGTAACCCATACCTCAGTTCAGACACCTGTCAGTTCGGTTCCTTCAGGCTCTCTTGACCCAGAGGAATTTTATGAGTCAGAGTATGAGGATTATGAAGAAGATGATGATCTAGGTGAACCTGTTGAGCCTGAGGTTTCCCCTCAACATCCTCAGTATGAGTCTCCCCCTCATCCTGCTAGAGAATCTACCTCCCATATTGCTTTCATGAGGCAGGTAGCAGAGACTTTACAATTGTCTGTCCAAGAGATTAGACAGGAGGAGAAGGAGGAAGATGACTATAAGGAGATGATGGATCTTCCTGTCTCCTAGGGTCTTGTGATACCCACTCATAAGTCTCTCAAAAAAAAACAGACCTCCAGAATCCTCCATACCCCAGGTTCTGTCCCCCCAGGGGACAAGAAAATGGATAGGAAATATGTGTTAGGTGGCAATGGCACTGAATTCCTAAGTAGCCACTGCAGTCAAGTGGGGGTAGTACAAGCTGCAGATTGCGAGAAAGCTGGCACTCCTCTTGCTTTAGAGGCAGAAGAGGCACTGGCCATGCTGGTTCCACCTCTCAGACCACTACACCCTCTAAACAGACACCTGAGGTGTCTTTCTGGGCGGCCTCCCCACTACCAGTAGGGGGCAGGCTGGCCTACTACCATCAGGCCTGGCAGTCCATCACTTCACTTCAGACAGATGGGTTCTGGGGGTAATAGGCCAGGGTTTTGCTCTGTTTCAGATTGTTCCTAAAAACAGGAGCAAAGTCATTCAAACCTGCCACCCTCTCAGAAACAGCTTTGTTGGGGGCAGAGGGCAGATATTTCCACCATGCTTCAAGTCAGGGCAGTGGAGCCTGTTCTCTCTCAGCACAAAGGAAAAGGGTTGTACTCAAGGTACTTCTTAACCCTGAAGAAAACCGGGGAGTGGCAGTCCATACTAGATCTGAGATACCTCAACAAGCACCTAACAAAGCCAAAGTTCAAGATGGTCACTCTGGCTATCATTTTACATACTTTCAGACAAGGGGATTGGCTAGCATCCCTAGATCTAAAGGGTGCTCATTTTCACATTCCCATCCGGCAATTCCACAGAATATGCCACGAATTCAGACTGCCCTCAGACCACTACCAGTTCGGGGCCATGCCCTTTGGACTGACGTCTGCTTCAAGGGCCTTCATAAAGTGCTTGGCAGTGGTCGTGGCACATGTGAGAAGGCAAGGAGTCACAGTTTATCCCTACCTGGATGACTGGTTGGTAGTGGGTCATTCCCCCCAACAGGTAGAGGAAGCCTTGACCCTCCCACAGGATACCCTCCAATCATTGTGGTTCCTGGTGAACCTCAGGAAATCAATTCTGAATCCTGTCCCGATCCTAGATTTCATAGGAGCTGAGATGAACACAATTCAAGCAAAGGCCTTTCTGCCTCCAGGGAGGGTGGATGCCCTGATCCATTTGGCAGAGTCCTTCCATTTTTAGGTTCCTCGTCCAGCAGGGTACTTACTACAGCTCCTGGGTCGCATGGTTGCTACCACAGCAGTAGTCTCAGGGGCCAGATTTCAGATGAGGGACATCCAGTTCCATCTGAGGTCCTTTTGGTCCCAGAAAAGGGATTCTCTGTCCAAACTAATACCAGTAACTACCACTTTGTGTCAAGCACTACAGTGGTGGCAAGACAGGGACAGTCTCAGGGAAGGAGTCCCCTTTCTGCAGCAAGCTCCCTCAGTACTACTGAACACAAATGCCTCACTACTAGGGTGGGGAGCTCACCTAGGGGAACACACTGCTCATGGAACATGGCTCCAGCAGGAATCTCTCCTGCACGTAAATCTGCTGGAGCTCAGAGCAGTGTTCCTAGCACTTAGGTCATTTGGCAAGATGCTACAGGGCAAGGTGGTGCAGGTCAGAACAGGCACCACCACCATGTACTACATCAACAAACGGGGGGAACAAGATCTTCAGTTCTGTGCACAGAGGCCATGAAGATCTGGAGTCTGGCTTACTCCTCAAACATTTCCCAATCAGCAGTCCACCTGCCAGGGAGGGACAATGTCCTGGCAGATCCTCTCAGCAGGATCAAACAGGGCCATCATGAATGGACCCTGAACAGACAAATTCTGTTGACAGTCTTCAGAAGATGGGGCACTCCAGAGATAGATCTCTTTGCAGCCCAGTCATCAGCTTCCCCAGTTCTGTAACAGGCCCACAGCACTGGGCTCAGTGACTCTGGATGATCTGCTCCTAGATTGGTCAGGCAGATTTGTGTATGCCTTTCCTCCATTTCCTCTGATAACGAGAGTCCTAGTTAAACTCAGGATTCAGTCAGCCGCTATGATTCTGATTGCTTCCGATTGGGCCAGACAGCCATGGTACTCGATGCTGTTGTCCATGTCAGTGGCCAATCCAGTTTGCCTCCCCAGGAGCCACAGCCTGCTGACATCCTCCCAAGGGAGGATTCTGTACCCTAGCCTCGAGTCCCTCCAGCTCAAGGCTTGGTTCTTGAAGACGGAGTATGCAGGCCTACATCTCTCAGGAGGAGTCTTGGACATCCTTAGGGTTTCCAGGAAACCTTCCACCAGGAGAACTTAACTCTTCCAAATGGAAGAGATTCTCCATCTGGTGTTCCCAAAAGGACATGGAGCCACAGGAGGCCAGCCTGGCAGTCCTGCTGGATTACTTGGTCCACCTTCAGTCCCTGGGCATGCAGTCCTCCACCCTGAAGGTGCACTTGGCAGCTGTTTCTGCCTATTTGTCAGCCTGGCAGGGCCCTTCCCTAGCTGCCCATCCTATCTTTAAGAAGTTCTTCAAGGAGTTGCTCCATCTTCACCCTCCTCACAGGGAGCCTACCCCTTCTTGGGACTTTAACATCTGCATAGTTCAGCTTATGAAGCCCCCTTTTGAGCCCACGTCCTCAGCCAGAACTCAGATTCCTGACATGGAAGACTATGTTTTTGGTGGCTGTGATAGGGTGGAATAGGACCCTGTCGCAGTTGTTAGACAAAGTGTTTAAAATGCAAGGATCTGTCCTTTCCTGTCTATTTGTCTGTCCAGTTGCGCAACCATATTTTCCTATGAGATGTCAGATTTGATCACCCCGACAATCTCGCAGTTCTTTGCCTCTTATTGTCTGTTTTCTCTTGATGTCCATTTTTGTGCCTTGCATATATAAAAATATGTGCAAATCATTGTATGGAAATGTGTAATTGGTATTGGGATCCTTTTGTTTAAGAAAATATATAGCATTACTGTTGAAATGTATATAATTATAATTTGAGATGATTGTAAAAAGCTAATGGAAAACTCCAGAGATTGCTTGAGTGCAAATATTTAAGCTTTTTGCAAAAGCTGCTAAAGGGGCCTCAGCTCAAAGCACACTGTGTTCTAGCAGCTCCTGAAACTTACAAGAACAGGATGCTTGCTAAAATTGGGGGCTGAAAAGACTTATAAAAGAGCTAAGCTGCAACTGCAAGAGAGTTTAGGAGAACAAGGGACACAGAAACTGAAAGAAAACTTTATTTTATTTTGCCTTTGTAAATAGTTATACTGATCAAGTTTATTTTATGATACTGCTAGTGTAAATAAATAATTTTTGGTGAATTCTACAACTGCTCCTGGTTTTCCTATGCTTCCTGACCTGTGCCTCGATGACCGTGGCCATCACCTCTGCCAGGAGGATTAGCGGGCCTCAGGCCCTGTCAGTAGAACCCAACTACATTGCCCCTCACAGGGACAGGATTGTTCTACGAAGTAATATGAAGTTCCTACCCAAAGTAGTCTCGGACTTCGATTTGAATCAGTCCATTACATTGCCTGTCTTTTTCACTGATCAATCCAGTTCAGGTGAACACAACGTAAAAAGGTCCATCAGCTAATATATTGATAGAACAAAAGACCGTAGGAAGGACTGTACTCAATTGTTCAAACAACATGAAGTCTTGCTATATTATGACAAGTGCAGTTTGTCCCACCACTAGAACTGCTCCGGAGGTGAAAGAGTTAACTTCCATGCAGAGCATGGAGCTTGGAAGCGTCGAGCTCGTTAAGAAGTTTGTTAGGTGGTTTCAAACCGAAACCGCCAGATTCTTATCTCACCACTGAACAGTCGCCTCCGGAGATTCCTCCTGTTGCTCGGTTCATTTCTTCGGTTTAAAACGCTATTTCTCGGTTGAATTTAACCGCGATTTAATTATTTTAACCGCAAAACCGATTGGTTCAAGCTCTGTTTATGGTATTGTAAGTAATAGATAGGTTTTTTCTGTGTGGAACTTGTAAATTATCAGTTCGGTTTGAACCGATCAAATTGTACTAAAACTTAGTTTTAAAGCCTTTAAGGCTTGTTAGAGTGCGGTTCCCGGTTCTTATCGGTTCTAAAAAAAACAGATTTCATTACGTTTTTTTCCACTCTAATTCGTGACACGGTTTGAACCGATATGGGTGTCTTGCTGGCACGGCCATTAAAAGGGCAAGTTTGTTGGTTAGGCTGGCATTATGTCTGAGAAACCCAAAAGAAAAACCGGCCCACTGGTTTCAGCACTGTAGTGTCTGTGGGGAAGCCTTTGCCAAGGCTGACCCACACACCTCATGTGTCTATTGTCTGGGGTTTGACCACCTCAATTCAGACTGCCAGATTTGTAAAATTTCCTGCAGCCACCCTGGACAAGAGAGTGGCAGGCTCAGGGAACGAGGTCAAAAAAGTCCGCTGACCCGATACAGCCCGGTTCGTGCCAACCGAATCGGAGGGAGTGCCCTCTGACCAGGGCGAGACTTCCTCGGCAATGAAAAGCTGGCCTGAGGAGCCAGTTCCAGCAAAAGAAAACTAAAAATCAGCAGGTTTAGAGTCCAAAATTCTCTCAACTGCTGCAGAGATAGCCAGGGCAATACAGATTGTCCAGTCTTCTGTCCTCGTTCCCTCCGAACCGCCACTGTCTGGCAAAAGGTTGGTTCGGTCGGTTCCAATGGTTCAGGAATATGATATAGAAGAGTTTTATGAACCAGAGGAGGGGGAGGAGGATTATGATCAGTGTGAATGTGACTTTGAAAGTCTGGATGTGCCTATTGAACCAGACATCTCCCCAGACAGACCTTCAGGTGAATCTCCCCTAGACTTTGAGTCCCTTCTCTTTTTTGTTTTATAAAAGTTGCTGAGACCCTCCAGCTTCCTTAGAGGAGGCTTTGGATGAGCAAGAGGAGCCTGACTATGTAGAGATGATGGATATCCCAGAGTCCAGGAGATTGTCCATCCCTTGCATAAATCTTTTAGGAAACAAACAATAAAATTTTAAAAGCTCCTAATTCTGTGCCTCCTGTAGATAAAAAGATGGACAGGAGGTACACTTTGTCAGGTCCTGATACAGATTTTCTTTCACAGCAATGCAGTCATGTTGGGGTAGTTCACGCCATGCCTGTGATAAAGCTAATATTCCCTGGCTTCACATCCTCCTGACAAGGACTCCAGGAAGACTGATGCCATGGCCAAAACAATACATGGCAGCATCCTTGGGACTCAGGCAAGCAAACTATATGGCTTATGTTGCAGATACCAGAAATCTAGATGGGATACTGTCATGGCCTTAGCCTAAACAGGTCCCTGGCCAGCTTGCAAAGGAGCTGGAGCAGGTGGCTCTTGATGGTATTGAGGCATCTAAGGTGCATTCCATGCTGCAGTGGATTCTAACGATGTATCCTCTAGAGTCATGGCTACATCTGTGGCTTTTCGGAGATTGGCCTGGCCTAGGTGTACTACTTTGTCACAGGATACCCAGTCTAAGGCTATGGATTTTCCTGTGAGGGAAATTCTCGTTTGGGGAGCAGACAGAGAATTATATGAAGAAAATGGATGAATATAGAACCACTTATAGGAGTGCACAAGCCAAGGAACGGCAAGCCACTCCTCAGAGGCAGCACCCCAGGGTAGGGGCAGGCCTTTTCACAGGCCTTTTACCAGACCCAGGCCCTCCTCTTCAGCCTATGCACAGAGGGGTTCTTCAGAGGGAGAGGCAGACGGGTACGAGCAGACTGCTCCCACCCCTCAGCCTAAAGCCCCTGCCAAACAGGCACCCTGATGGGATGCCCAGGTCGGCTCTCCATTACCTGTAGGGGGCAGGCTGGCTTACTCGTCCAGGACTGGGAGTCTTTAACTTCAGACAGGTGGGTCCTGGAAGTAGTGAGCCAGGGTCTGGTTCTCAGCTTCAAAAATTTCCAAAGATGAGAACCAGATCTTTCCACCTGCAAACCCTTTAGAGACTTTTGCTTTGGAAACAGAAGTCTCAACCCTCCTGGCTCTCAGAGCTGTAGAAAGGGTTTTCTCCCCACACCAGGGCAAGGGTCTGTACTCCAGGTACTTTCTTACCCCAAAAGACAGGAGAGTGGCGGCCTATCCTGGATCTAAGATATCTAAACAAGCACCTTTAAAACCAAAGTTCAAAATGGTGACACTGGGAATGATTTTACCTCCCAAGGCCAGGGGACTAGCTAGCCTCCTGGACCTCAAGGATGCCTACTTCATGTTCTTATCAGAAGCTCCCATCGAAAGTACCTCAGATTCGAACTGCCCTCAGGCCATTATCAGTTCAGAGCAATGCCCTTGGCCTCACTTCTGCCCCAAGGGTGTTCACAGAATGTCTGGCAGTAGCAGTTGCTCATCTAAGAAGGCAAAGATTGCCATTTTTCCCTACCTGGATGACTGGCTCATTGTGGGTCAGTCTCAGACCAGGTCAAATCACACCTGCTAGTTACTCAGCAGCTGCTTACCTCTCTGGGCTTTCTTCTCAATCTTCCAAAGTCAATTTTGGAACCTGTCCAGGTACTCACCTTTATAGGCGCAGAACTGGACACAAAGCAGGCCAGAGCCTTCCTTCCCTTGGAAAGGGTAAGGACCTTAGTGGCCCTGGCCTTGTCCTTCACTCTGCAGGTCTCTCGACCAGCAAGGCATTTCCTGCAGCTCCTAGGACATATGGTTGCCTCCACAGCTGTTGTGCAAGGAGCAAGATTTCAGATGAGGGACATTCAGTTCCATTTGAGAGCTTTCTGGTCTCAAAGAAGAGATTCCCTATCCAAGTTAATCCCAGTGACTCGAACCCTGATCCAGGCCCTTCAGTGGTGGCAGGATCAGAGCAATCTGAGACAAGGTGTCTTCATCCTCTGTCCCACTCCTGACCCTTACTACAGATGCATCCTCTTGGGATGGGAGCTCACATGAGCGACCTCTCCACCCAGGGGTTATGGTCCCCTCAGGAATCTCTGCTCCACATCAATCTGTTGGAACTCAGAGCTGTTTTTCTAGCACTTCAGTTTTTTTCTGCATCTGTTCAGAACAAGGCGGTACAGGTCAGAACAGACACCACCACTACAATGTGGTACATCAACAAACAAGGGGGCACTCGGTCTTCGGCCTTGTGCACCGAGGCGATGAAGTTGTGGTCTCTGGCTTATTCCCTGAACACTTCCCTCATAGCAGTTCACCTCCCAGGCAAGGACAATGTCCTGACAGATGCTTGTCAGCAGGATTTCCCAGGGCCATCACGAATGGTCACTGGATCCCCTAGTACTGGGGATAGTGTTTGCCAGATGGGGCACTCCTCAGATAGATCTTTTGCAGCCCCAGACAATCATCAACTTCCACTGTTTTGTTGCAGGCCCCCAGTGTTGGGCCAGTCCCCTGGATGCCTTTCTCCTCGATTGGGAAGGGAAGTTTCTTTATGCCTTCCCTCTTCCTCCCCTGTTCAAAGTACTAGTCAAAATCAGGTCTCAGCCCTGCAAAATGATCCTGATTGCTCCAGACTGGGCCAGGCAGCCCTGGTACCCACTCCTTCTGTCCTTAGCAGTCCATCTTCCCCTGTGTCTCCCCAGGAACCACAATCTGTTAACCTGTGCTCAGGGGAGAGTTTGGTATCCGAATCTCAAATCCCTCAACCTCAAGGCCTGGCTCTTGAGCAGTTAGAGTTTGCTGATCTACAACTTTCTCAAAGTGTTCTCGAAATCATGAAGGCTGCTAGGAAGCCTTCCACCAGGGCTACCTATAACTCCAAGTGGAAAAGGTTTTCCATATGGTGTTCTGGGAAGCATGTTTCCCCGGAATCTGCTGATCTACCCACTGTATTGGACTGTATGGTCCATCTTAATTCTTTGGGACTGAGACCAGCTACCCTGAAAGTGCACTTGGCAGCTGTCTCTGCCTTCATTTCAGCAGGGAAGCCCTCTTCTCTTTCTTCTCACCCTGTATTTTCCAAGTTTTTAAAGGATTGCTTCATACCAATCCTCCATTCAGGGACCCTGCCCCGCTTGGGATCTTAATGTATGCATTACTCAGCTGATGCAACCCTTTGAGCCTCTGTCTTCGCAGAGCTTAAGTATTGACTTGGAAAACTGTATTTCTAGTAGCCATCACTTCTGCCAGGCGCATAAGTGAGTTACAGGCTTTATCAGTAGAGACTGACTTTATTTCCTTCACAGGATAAAGTAGTCCTCGGACTAACAGGAAGTTCTAGGGACATGGATATGTTGTTCATCCACACTCATTGGCAGGTATCCTTGCCGCTTTAAATCTTGCCGGAAGGTCTTCAAGCTTGCTCCTCCCACCCACCGGGTGGTATAACTCTCGGCTCCCGCCCCATGACGCCAGATCTTCCTTACCGCTTGAAGCTCAGGTTCCCTCCTTAACGCCTATGCTTAGGACTGGTTCCTAATTCTCCATTTGGCGGATTTAAAATAAATTTTGCAAAGACTTCAGTCTTCTATCCCTCGCGGCTGCGATGGACAAACGACTCCTGATTTCGGAGATGCCCATGCGGGCAGAAGATGTCTCAGACGCGATCCACACTCCACGGTGTGTCTACTGCTTAGGCCTTGAGCACCACCCGCAGGCTTCGCGACCTGTGCTCATCTTTCGCCCACGCCCTCGAAGACCGCTGCCCGATTGCAACTGGGCCGTCCCGAGAAGCGTTTCCCTCCGTGAAGTCCAAGGAGGCCCGGTTGGCGGTGTCCACGGCGGCGGGCTCGGCGGATCAGCTCGAGCGGATGGTCGCCCTCGAAGAGGAGGCGGCGCGTGCCGTATCTTCCTCGGCCGCGGCATTTATCCCGCTCTCTCTGGGTTCTTCCTACACGGCTTCTTTTAAGGAGCTTTGTCTGTCCCTCTCCACTAAAGGAGAAGGGCCTGCGTCTGCTGGACCTTATTCTCGGTCCAAAAGAGGACAGGGTAAGTCCCTCCGTCGACGCTCTTGGGAGCGGAAAGGTCCCTCTCCCGGGCCGCCGACCGTCGCTTGCCCACCGCTCGGCTTCGGCCACTGGCCTCACGGTGTCCCCGTCAGGTCAGTTGACCGAGACTCCCACCGATGAAGTCGAGATTTTTCTCGACCCATTGGACGGTCTGTCGCCTTTAGCAGCCGAGATTCCCCTCTCCCCGGTTCCCCCGGGAGGAGTTGAGGATCCCGTGGGCTCGCCTGTGCCTCCGGTTCCGGAGCCCTCGGATGGACCATCCGAGCCGAAGGGAGTGCCGGTTCCGGCCGACACCTCCCCGCACCGACCTCGAAATTCGGGAGACTCGGGTCTCGGTTCGACCTCATCGTCCAGCCGATCCCACCGTCCATAGGCGGTCTCGGTCCGGCATCATGTAAGCGGCTGCCGCCGTCCCTCGCCCTCCTCCTCGGATGAGGGAGGCTTCGTGAATTACGCCGACGGTACGAGGACCTTATGTTGCAACAGTTTCTCCTGGCCGGAATAAGCCGCCCCGCCGCCTTCCCCGCCATTATGGTTGTCACCGAACGCCGACACAACCCCCGACTTATCCGAGGAGCCTCATACCCAGGCCGGTTGTTCGGCCAAAACCAGCTGCTCCACCGATTCCGGTGGAACCTCCGCCTCCACAGCCACCAATGGGGCTCCGACCAAGGATTCTCGGTCGGCTAAGGGTCTACCCCATCGGCTGTCAGTTACCCTCACTCCTGACCGACCTCGGCAGGTGAAGGGTGGCTCAGGCCAGAGGCAGTTTTCGAGGACTCTTCCCGTCCGAAGATGATTCCTCCTTTTCTCCAAGCGACTGGACTTGAGTCTTCAGGAGGTCAGTCAATGGACCATAGCCCGTCGTCCTTCCTAGGACTGCTCGCTCATCTCGGAGTCTACCGGATGGAGCTCAACCCGCTTCCAACGGGCCAGGTATCCTCACGGAGATTCTGGACCGAGGATTCTCCACGGAGGCCTTCCGTGGCCGAGGCCACAGTGGGTCCGGCACTGGAGCTTTGGCAGCGCCCTGCTTCCTGTCCTGCGCCCGGCCAGGATGGCCAGGAAGTACGGTCCCTACCGGTTCCTTGTCCGGTTTTCTGAACACCCTCCGCTGAGGGTTGAGTTACCGACAGCTGCTCGCTACCGGGCAACGCCAGGGATGTGGACAAACCTCCTGACAAGGAATCCAAGAAATTGACTATGTCGGGCTAAAAGTTCTACGCTATGCTCCTCTCGGCCTTCACAGCCAGTTCGCCGCCCTCATGGCACATTTTTCTCATGCCCTGTTGGGCTCCCTGGATGAGGTCATCCTCATCTTCCCGCCGATCTGCAGACTACGGTTAAGCAGGTGCGGGACCAGGCAGGTAGTGGCCAAACAGCAGCTCCAGACTGCTTTGGATATAGGGACTCATGTGCCAGATCGGTGGCGTCCGCAGTGGCTTATTGCGTCAAGGGCTTGGCTGAGGATATCCACCTTTACTTGGATACCCAGCACAAGTTGGCGGATGTTCCTTTGGGACTGACCTCTTCGGCCCTGGGGTGGAAGGTCACCTGCAGAGGATCGAGAAGTCCAATGCCACCTTGACTCGGGTCTTCCGCTCAGAAGGACAAGGCCACAAACCACAGCCTAAGCTCCTTTCGGCCCTCGTGCCCCCGGCGCGCCTGCCCAGCAACGCCAGGGCCAGCAGGCTCGGCCTGGCATCCCAAACCCAAGCCGCCGGCTTCCTCTAACAGGAGGCAGGGAGGAAGGGCCCAGGAGGTCCCTCGGCCGGTCCCTCCTCCAAGCCTGCCCAGTGACGGGCTGAGGGGTGTCGCCCATCCCGCTCACCTCTCCCCTGGGTCCCCGTGGGGACGGCTCCAGCACTCCGTTCCGCCTGGTCCGCTGTTACCACGGACAGGTGGGTCTTGAGGTGGTGGGAAGAGGCCTGCCTCTGGAATTCGAGCAGGCACCACCTTCAGAGCCGCCGCCTCGGGGCTTCGGGATCCCCAGCCTCACTGCGTGCCTGCCGGAGCCGACATCGCCTCTCCTCCAGAAGGAGGTGGTAAGAGAGGTGGTGGACCCTCCTTCAGACCCAGGGTTTGTGTCCAGGTACTTCCTGGTTCCGAACGGACGGGCTGGCGCCCATTCCCACTCCACACGACCTAAACAAGTTCCTAAGGTCTCAACCTCAGGATGGTCACTTGGCTCAGATAATACCATCCTTGGAACGCGGCGGTGGTTCTGCTCTCTGGACTGTGGAGGACGTTTTCACGCCCCTATCCGTCCGTCTCACCAGAGATTCCTTCGCTCGAGAGGAAGGATCCTCTTCGAGTTCCAAGCCATGCCCCTTCGGCTTGTCTCCAGCTCCCAGGGTCTTCACCAAATGCATGGCAGTGGTGACAGCATTCGCGGGCGCCGAGGGGTCCGGTGTACCCTTACCTGGACGACTGGCTGATAGCAGCTCCCTCCAGGAAGGAGGCGGAGTGGTCCAGAGATCTGGCCTCCAGGTCTGTTTCAACTGGGCCTCCTATCAACGAGGCCAAGTCGGAACTCGAGTCAAGCAGGTGATTCTATTCATCGGGCGCAGCTCGACTCTCTCGAGCCAGAGCGGCTCCCGCGGACAGGGCCGAGGTTCTTCCTCCTTTGCCCGATCATTTCTGGTTGGGCAATTGCGCCTGCCCGGGACTTCCTGCGCCTCCTGGGTCTCATGGCGGCCTGCACCAGTGCGTCCGTTGGGCCCGCTGGAACATGCGTCCCCTTCAGTGGGGACTGGCCAGCCAGTGGTCACAACGCTATGATCCCTGGACCAGCTTGTGTCGTGACACAGGGATGTGGAACGCCTCCAGTGGTGGACCGCTCCAGATCATTTGCAGGAGGGCATCCGTCTCTCGCCTCCCGAGCCGACGGTCTCTCATCGACCGATGCCTCTCTGATGGGTTGGGGTGCCCATCTGGGGAACATCGCCTCATGGCCTCTGGTCCCGCGGGAGTCCCGATGCCACATCAACCTGCTGGAGCTCCGAGCGGTCCGCCAGCTCTCACCGCTTTGCTCCGCTTCCTCCGGGTCAAGTGGTCCGAGTCCAGACGGACAATACCACGACCATGTACTATCTAAACCGCCAGGGCGGGACGCGCCCATGCTTCTATGCAAGGAAGCTCTCCGCATTTGGTCACTGCGCGCAGCCTGGAGCGGATCTCCTAGCCATTCACGTGGCAGGAGCCTCCAACACCCTGGCCGATGCCCTAAGCCGGATAGGGGCTGCATCCCACAGTGGTCTCTCCTGCCGGAGGTAGTACAGCATCTGTTCTCCCTTTGGGGCACACCTCAGGTGGACCTGTTTGCCTCCATGGAGAACGCTGAAGCTGAGTCTGTTCCATGCCCGCCCCCCTCAGCAGGGCTCGCTGCAGGGGGATGCCTTCCCGAGGCAATGGACCCCGGGCCTCTTTTACGCCTTTCCCCCATTTCCCTTGATCCACAAGGTGCTTCTCAAGGCGAGGAGGGACAAGGCGCAGGTGATTCTGATAGCCCCAGACTGGCTCCGCCAGTTCTGGTACCCAGATCTCCTCAGTCTCAGCTCCAGGACTCCAGCAGCTTCCAGCTCGCCCAGACCTGCTCTCAGTCAATCAGGGAAGGTGTTCCATCCGGACCTTCAATCCCTGCACCTGGACGGCCTGGTTCCTGAGCGGCTAGAGTTCCAGGCCTTGGTCTTTCGGCGGGGTCCTCAATGTAGTTGAGGCGTCCCTGAAGGAGTCGACTCAGAAAATGTTATGCCTTCAAATGGAAAAGGTTTTCCATTTGGTGTCAGGCAAGCTTGGACCCTTCCTCCTGTTCCTTGGCAAGCATCTTGGACTATTTATGGTCCCTTTCTAGTCAAGGGCTTAGGTCGGCGACCCTAAGGGTGCACCTGGCAGCCATCTCTGCTTACGGGGCGGGCCGGGAAGCGGTCGATGGCGCAGGAGAAGGTGGTCTGGGCGCTCAAAGGCCTTGATCACATTTCCCTCCAGTGCGGGAACCCCACCTCCGTGGGATCTACTGCTGGTACTGGCAAAGCTCATGGGCAAGCCATTCGAACCTATGCACAGGTGTGTTCTCTCTCACCTGTCGTGGAAGACCGCCTTCTTGGTGGCTATCACGTCAGCCAGAAGGATGGGAGAGCTCCAGGCGCTTTCCATCGAGTCTCCTTACCTGGTCTTCCACAGGACAAAGGTTGTCCTGCGCCCCACCCGAAATTCCTTCCGAAGGTGGTGCGGAGTTTCACCTTAACCAGGTGTTGACTCTGCCGGTGTTCTACCCTAATCACACCTCGGAGGGTCGAATATAGGCTCCATACTCTGACTCCTAGAAGGGCGCCGCTATTATAAGGAGCGCACGGGGTTGAAATTCGGGAGAGGTTCGCCAGCTGTTTGTCACCCACGCTGAAGCCGCGATCTGGCAGACCTGCAGCCAAGCGATGCATAAGCAGGTGGGTAACCTCCTGCATAGATCTCGTTATAAGTTGGCGGGCATGGAGCCTCCCAGAGGATAAGAGCTCATTCTACCCGCCATACTGCTGCAACGTGGCTGCTTCCAGGGACGTCCCTATCCAGGAAATCTGCAGGGCTGCTACCTGGAAGTCAGCAAACACCTTCATTACCCATTACCACATCGACCTTGAGTCACGCCGGGATGCTGGTTTTGGGGCCTCGGTTCTCCAGGCTCTCTTTCCCAAGTAAGTATTGGGGTGTGTGCTTGCCTCCCTCCTCCCGGAGAACTGCTAGGAGTCTGCTAATGAGTGTGGATGAACAACATATCCATGTCCTAGAATACAGGTTACTCATTTGTAACAGGAGTTCTAGGAATGGTATATGTTGTTCATCCACACGACCCACCCGACCTCCCGCCCGACGCACAACCTGAGCTTCCAGCGGCCAGATCTGGCGCCATGGGGCGGAGCCGAGAGTTATACCACCCGGTGGGTGGGAGGAGCAAGCTTGAAGACCTTCCGCAAGATTTAAAGCGGCAAGGATACCTGCCAATGAGTGTGATGAACAACATATACCATTCCTAGAACTCCTGTTACAGGTGAGTAACCTGTATTTTTGCCTAAGGTGGTTTCAGATTTCCACCTTAACCAGTCTATTTCACTTCCAGTGTTCTTCACTGACCATTCCTCCTCTGGTGAGAGGAGGCTGCACAGCCTAGATGTTAAGAGGGCCCTAAGTTACTACATAGAGCGTACCAAGGGTCACAGGTTTGACTCCCTCCAACTGTTTCTCACTTATGGTGAGGTTGGGAAAGGGAGACCTGCCACTAAGAGATCCATTGCCAGGTGGATCGTTTCTTGTATCCATTTTGCTATCAAAAGCTGGGTAAGGTTCCCCCCTCAGGCTGAGGGCTCACTCTACCAGAGGTACAGCTGCATCTCTAGCTGCTGCTAGAGACATCCCTATCTTGGAGATATGTCGAGCAGCTACTTGGAAAACAGTACACACTTTCCGCAAGCATTACTCCCTGGATATTCAGGCCAGGAGGGATGCTCGCTTGACACACAGCCGTGTTTAGAGCCTCATTCCTAAGTAGGTTCTGTTCCTCCTCCATGGAGGTACTACTGTGTAGTCTGCACTTGTCATAATATAGCAAGACTTCATGTTGTTTGAAGAAAAAATTACTCACCTTAGTAATGTTGTTTCTTCTAATGGAGTCTTGCTATATTATGACCTCCCCCCCAGCCTGCCCCTCTCAGAACTTCTACTTTGGGTATGGGGTGGGCAGTCCTCTGTTGGCATTTATTAATGCCCTCTTTCATGTTTGGGTGTTGTGTTTATTTAGTTATTTTATCTTATTTTTCTGGTCCACTGACTTGAGTCTTGGTGTTGGGACCAGGAAAATGTGTGAATATGGTAGTAGCCAGTTGGCTAGTGTAGGTTACAGCTTCCACACAGAACCTTAGTGAGTTTTTGCTCGTAAAGATCTGACGGTTTCGGTTTGAAACCACCCTAACAGAGCTTCTTAACCGAGCTCGCGCTCTAAGCTCCATGCTCTGCATGGAAGTTAACTCTTTCACCTCCGGAGCAGTTCTAGTGGTGGGACAAACTGCACTTGTCATAATATAGCAAGACTCCATTAGAAGAAACAACATTAATAAGGTGAGTAATTTTTTCTTCCTTACCTATGGTGAGGTGGGTAAATGCAGGCCAGCCACAAAGGGGACCATTTCCAGACGGATTGTGGCTTGCATCCAGTTCTGCTATGGCAAACTAGGTAAGGCGCCACCAGTGGGCCTAAGGGCTCACTCTACTAGGGGGACAGCCGCTTCCATAGCAGCTGCCAGAGATACACCCCCCCCGCTTGACATCTGTAAAGCAGCTACCTGGAAAACTGTTCACACATTCACCAAGCACTACTGCTGGGACACCCAGGCCAGGAGTGATATAAGATTTGGCACAGCAGTATTGCAGAACCTATTCCCTAAGTAGATTCTGTGCCCACCTCCGTGGGGCACTGTTTGGTAGTCTGCATATTGTCAGAATACCGCAAGACTTCATGTTGTGTGAAGAAAAAATTACTTACCATAGTAATCTTGTTTCTTCTAATGGAGTCTTGCTGTATCCTGACCACCCACCCTGCCTCCCCTCTGGAACCTAGGGAGGCTGGGTCTCTGCACTCCAGTTGTTAATTCCTATACCCACCAGTGGGTGGCGTTTTTTCTGGGCATCAGTGACTTGAGTCTTCTTTATGCCCTATTGTTGTGTGGAGGAGGAAAAGGTGGCTGCACAGACAGAAGGCACACTGCAGGACTGTTGGTCATGCCAGACCGGCCTCATTGAATTTTTCAACTGGGTGACAAGGAAGGTGGATTAGGGCGGGGCAGTGGACGTAGCCTATCTCAGCAAGGCCTTTAACACTCTGCCAAATAAAAGGCTATTAAACAAACTGGGGAATATGGGAGTGGGCAGGACAGTAGTGTAGTGGGTAGGTAATTGGCTGGCTGGCAGGACACAGAGGGTGGTGGTAAATTGCTGTCACTCCACAGAGGGAAGAGTGACCAGTGGGGTACCACAGGGATCAGTACTGGGACTGGTCCTATTCAACGTCTTCATCAGTGACATTGTGCAGGACCTAGAAGGCAGAATTTCCCTGTTTGCTGATGACATGAATCTGTGTAACTGAGTGGACATGCCAGAGGGTGTAGATAGAATGAGGAGGGACCTGCAGAAGCTTGAAGAATGGTCAAGGGTTTGGCAGTTGAAATTCAGTGCAAAGAAGTGTAAGATAATGCATATGGGGCACAAAAACCCTGGAACAACACATCAGTTAGGGGGTGAGGATATAGCATGCACCAAGCAGGAAAGGGACCTTGGGGTTATCATCTCTGATGACCTCAAGGTAGGGAAACAAAGCAACAAGGCAGCAGGTAAAGCAAAGAGGATGCTGGGATGCATAGGCAGGGGCATCACCGGCAGGAAAAGGGAGGTCATAATTCCACTATACAAAACACTAGTGAAGCCCCACCTGGAGTACAGTGTACAGTTCTGGAGATCTTACCTTCATAAAGACATAAACAGGGTAGAGAAGGTTCAGAGGAGGGCAACAAACATGGTACAGGGATTGCTTCACAAGTCCTATGAGGACAGGTTGAAGGACTTGAATATGTACTCCCTGGAGAAGAGGAGGAGGGAGAGAGGGGATATGATAGAGACGTACAAGTACCTTGCAGGGAGGAACAGGGTGCAGGAATACACTATTTTCCAGTGAAAAAGATGTTCCAGAACTAGAGGACATGGGATGAAATTGGAAGGAGGGCGATTCAGAGGAAACGTGAGGAAGAATAACTTCACAGAACGGGTGGTGGACAAGTGGAACACCCTGCCAGAGGAAGTGGTGGGAGCTGAAACAATCACAGGATTTAAGAAAGCATGGGATAGACATAAGGAAATTCTGGAGGTCGTTGGTAAGGGGCAGTGGACTTCTAGGATAACATAAAGTGAACTTGCAAGCTCAAATGGGCAGACTGGGTGGGCCATAGGCCCTTATCTGCCAACAGTGTGTATGTATCTATGTATTTACCTTTGGGGTGTTATAGTTATGATTTATTTTTATTTGGCATGTCTCATTAGTAGCTACATAAGAATCTGGTCAGGTATATAGAATGTACTGAAGACAGTTGTTTGAAAACAGAGCTCGAGCTCAATGTTCTATGCATTTGCATAGGGTTAAACTTTCAACTCTCCGGGGCAGCTGAACTGGTTGATCATACTGCATATTTGTCAGAATACGGCAAGACTCTCTTAGAAGAAACAAGATTACAATGGTAAGTAATCCCGCCTCCCCCCCCCCATCGCCGCTGACCGGACCCACACATACAGAGACAGACAAATGCACATATAGCGGTCCTCATATTGTAGCACTTGCTTTGCAGTCTGTCCGCTCTCTCACTTGTTGGTCCACACACTACTCACTTTTCTGAGGATTCCACAGACAATATTTCATCTCTCTCACTATCTTCTCTTATCACCATGACTGTCAACTGCGGGTCACTGACTCTCTCTGTGTACCAGGGCGGGGGTCAGCCTGGCAGTCACAGCGGCGAGCAGCTAGGGTGCCACTGTGTGCAGTACCACAATGCTGCTTTCCTGGGGACTGAGCGCTCGCTGTCTCTCATACCCACACTGCTCAGTTAGGCAGCAGGCATCGTCGAGGGGGTGGGTGGGATGGCCTCTGTGTCTCGCGTTGGGAACACGTCTTCTGCATGTGACCACCAAAGGAATGGGAGCGGAAAACGCACAGTCTGTCTACACTGTGGAGGAGTGCATGGCTATGCAGGATGGATGGGGGGTCAGCACAGCCTGCAGGAAGGAGGGGGGTGGGCCAGGGTGGCTGGCTGGCACTCTCCCTAGCCACACAGTCACCCACGGCTCTGCAGGACGGTGGGGGGGGGTTAAGGACTGGTCTGCAGAATGGAGGAGGAACAGGTGGCTGCACAGACAGAGGGCACACTGCATGGCTGTTGGGCAGTGGCCCTGGGAAACAGCAGTGATCCTACACACGAACAACTGGGACTGCAAGACTTCTGTTCTCTCATGCACTCTGTCTCTCTGCCATTCTGCCTCCCTCCTTTCTGTCTCGCAGAGCGGGGGTACTGTCTCTCACTTCCTGATTGCTGTAATGGCTGCCGTTCAACTTTTGGTACCTGTCTCAGGGAAGGAGTGCTGACGGCGGTTTACATGACTCCCTCCGCGTAACCGTGCATTAAAAAGGGATTTAATGCATGACTACACAGAGGCAGTCAACCGATCAGATGTCATGCTCTACACAACCCATGTTATAAGGAGATAATAATACATTTGGGATGGAGGGGGTTTGTGTCTGCTTGTAAATACTATCAGCTGTCACAGTACCAATATCTAAAGATGCACAGATTGCACAGCACTGGACAGGCACAATTTCACAATAAAGAAACCAGTGACATGTGGACATCTAAGGCACCTTATGTTACTGAGATCAGAAATAAATGTATTCCAGGCAGTGGCTAGAGCTGATGCCTGGGAACCAGGAGACCCAGTTTCAAATCCTGTCAGAGCTGCATACTCACTGTATTACCCTGAGCAAGTCTTTCTTATGCCTTTGTCCTCTTGATTGTAAAAATGAGTAAAACTACCCCATTGAGAACGAGATGATGCATCTCAGCCAGGCTGTTTTTGGTAAAAACGTATTTGTATTACCAAAGAAAAAAGAACCAGACATCTGAGAGTAATTGATCTAGTGAAGAATGGGAGTATATATGCATGTTAAAGAGCAACTCTGCATTTCAGCATGTGCTACTATATATAAGATGTTTCAGCTGTTAAAATTTACTAGATAATGCATTTTTTCATTTTCAGGGCACCTTTCCAAGATGTATGACCCATCTTGGTAGTCCAGCTAAAAAGTATGTATTAAAAACAGTTGCCTCTCCCCTGTTAACCTCACAGCCTTGGTTTTATGACATCGTAGTGCTCATCATGACAACAGATTGTGATGTCACAAACAGTAATTGTGTGGTGAGCAGGGGATAAGTCGGATGCATTTTGAAAGACTAGGTAAAATAATTGCTGCATTATCTACAATATTTAGTAAACCAAGAGCAGGGGAATGTAAAAAAAAATAAAAAGTTAAAACACAATTGGTGTAAATATGGGTCCAGATATTCAGACTGCACTGGGCACTGGCGCAAGTGGGGGTCGCAGCGCATCTGAGATGCATCAGGGCAAAGACAGGGAGATATTCAAAGGTGGTGCACCATGGCGCAGCACCATTGAATATGGCACAGAATGCGCATGGCACAAGTACAGTGTGCTGGCGCATTCCCTAGACAGGGAGGACAGGGACTGTTCCAGTGCACCTGTAGTTGCGCTGGACGCAGCACCCGCAATATTCAGAAGTGGGCATGCAAATGGGGCCATAATATATGCATGGCGCAAATGGGGCCATTGCGTGTCGTGCTTAGCCCCATTTGCATAATAGGTTACAGGGCGGCCCAGTGAAATGTGCCTGGCGCCCTGTCTAGCTGCTGACGTCGAGGGTTGGGTTCCTGGTGAGCTATTGTAACCCCCTCCCCTCCCGTATGCCCATTTGCGGACTTCTGTAATAGGGAAATATTAACCTGGTGGTCTAGTGGTTCCCTCCCTGTATGCCCAATTGCGGGCTCTTGTAATGTAAAAGATTAACTTGGTGGTCTAGTGGTTCCCTCCCCATATGCCCGATCATGGGCTGTTGTAACGTTAAAGATTAACCTGGTGGTACCCACCCACCGAGGACCCCCGGCCACCCAGCACCCCTCCTCCCGCCATTGGCGGGCTGCAGCACCCCGCCCGCCCACCGAATGACAGCGTACAGTGTGGACCAATGGGCTTGCAGACCATACTGTACTACACAGGACCAGATATGTGAATGAACGCCGATGACGGGGGTGCTGGGTGGCCGAGGGTCCTGTGGGTGGGGAGGGGGGTACCACTGGACCACCAGGTTAATATTACAACAGCCCACGATCAGGCGTACGGGGAGGGAACCACTAGACCACCAGGTTACTCTTTAAACGGTCAACGGCCCGCGATCGGGCATACAGGCGGGATCCACTAGACCACCAGGTTCATATCTAATAGTACAAAAGCCCGTGTTCGGGCATATGGGGAGGGAGGGGGGTCCACTAGACTACCAGGGAAGGTCTGGGTGCTTGTGGACAGTGTTCCTGCTGGGCAGGTGGCCACCACGGCTGGCTGTTGTGTTGCGCCTTGCAATAGCCGCCCGCCTGTGGGTAGCCAACATATGAGCCTTTATTTTCGGCAACTTTGAGCACCAGTGTACGCGGCGCGTAGCAGGGGTTGCGCCAGCATATCGCGCACATCCCAGGCTGAATATCGATGTGCAGGGGCACGCCTGCATCTGCGCCGCATACATTACCAGTGCGCCCCGGCGCATCGGGAGTTGTGCTGCGGAACCTGCCCCTTTGAACATCACGCCGGGGCGCAACCCCTTTGAATATCTGGGCCATAGTGTTTTTAAGCATTTTATTATAATAGAGTTGCTCTTTAAGTGTAGATGTGTTAATAAAATTTGGCCTAGGAAGACGCACTGCCACATATACCGAATCAAGTGAACAGTTACATCACTGAAGGCGTGTATGTTGTCTTTTGTTCAATATTTAAACAGCACTTTATGTTGCACTTGGGTATTAAAACTTGTAGCATTGCTTCGCATGACATCTTTGCCAACTGTTAAAATAAGTATTGTATTCATATTCTACTTCATTTTTTATGTGTGCTTAATGTGTGTACTTGAATGTTTATTTTTACTTTATTGTCCTATTTGTTGTTGTTAAAAATGATTTTTTTGCATACAGAATTCACATTTGGTATCAGCAGAACTCTTACACAAAATGTGAATTTCTGGACATTCCATTTTTTTGCCACTGAGGGTATTTTGCACGCAAGCAGTCCCTTAGCCATTTGGACTTGATCAGCTCCAGTTGCTTTTCCTGCCTTGAATTCACTGGCCTCTGCTTTTCTTTTCCATGGCTGCAGGTTGTGATATCACAGCAGAAGGATTGTGGCTTAAATACATGTAAAGCAGGAGGAATAGATGACGTATAAGGGGCAAAGAGCCTGATTTCCTGCAGATGTCTTTATTAGTAAAAATGGAATGTCCTGACATTTAAACATTTTTGGGATAAGATCAGATTTTTTTTCCCCCAATATACGGACAACATTCAGTGCATTTCTCTTTGTGGAACCAAGAATTAGGAACTCGCTGGTTCCATTCCTATCTTATGGGTAGGACCCAATCAGTCAGAATAGGCAACTACCCCCTCTCCCCCATAAACACTTGAGCCCCTCTGGTTTGGTACTCTGACTGATACTCTTCTCGATATTCCTAAACGACTTACCTGATGCTGCTCTACAGCTGATATCCACAAGTTCGTGGATGATACTATTTTGTATGCCTCCGGTACCTCCTCCCCTGATGTGGCGACCAGCCTCCAGCTGGACTTCAGTAATGTCCAATGCTGGGTTCGCTCAAATCAACTGTCACTAAATGCCAAAAAAATGGTCTCTATGACCTTTAGCAGTAGGCAAAAGCTCACAAGGCTTACTGCCACCCCTACCTTCCATACCCTCGAGGGGTCCATATTTGAGGATGTCCTCTCCTTCAAATACTTCAGGCTCTGGCTTGACAGGAACCTCAACTTCGCTGGTCACGTGGATGCTATCCACAAAAAGCTTCTTCCCAAACTAGGTGCTCTGTATACGAACATATGAATCTGCCAGCAGAAACAGGCCAAGTGATCTGTCAAGTGTGCTCCATTGTGCAGCTAGCACTCCTAAACTGTAGCTGCCCCCCCCCCCACGTACTCTGTCCCATGCCCTTTTAAAGCGGCCCACCATTCTGCAGGAGACCATCTCCTCTGGCAGTGTGTTCCATTTTCCCACCACTCTGTCTGTGAAATAATGCCTCCTCATCTCTCTCCTAAACCTACCACCGTACAACCTTAGCCCATGCCCTCTCGTCCCCCTTCCCCCTCCTCAGCCTAAACAACCCTTCTGTGCCTGTTCTGTTGATCCCCTTCAAGTGCTTGAAGGGTTCGATCATATCCCCATGATCTCTCCTCTCCTCTCCTCCATGGTGTACAAGCCTGACTCATTCAGTCTGTCCTCGTAGGTCCCATCCTCCAGCCCTTGGTTCATTTTCATTGCCCTGCAGTGCACCCCCTCCAGCAGCCTGATATCCTTCTTAAGATAAGGGCACCAGTACTGTATGCAGTACTCCAAGTGCGGCCTTACTAGTGACCTGTACAGTGGCATGAGCACATCCCTATGCCTAGATGAGGTACCCTGTGCTATGCACCCCCAGCATCTTGTTAGCCTTGGCTGCTGCTGTCTTGCACTGAGCCGAGTTGCTCATGTTCCCTGTTACGAGCACCACTAGGTCCTTCTCTTCATCAGTGACCCCTAACTGAACTCCCCCCAACTAGTAGTCCCTCCCTGGGTTCTTTGTTCCAAAGTGCATAACCTTGCACTTCTTTGCATTGAATCCCAACTGCCACTTCACCGACCACTTCTCCAGTTTGGTCTGATCTTCCTGTAGCCCATGCCACCATTCTCTGTCATCCACCACTACTCCCGTCTTATTATCATCTACGAACAGACTGATCCTGTTCTTAACTCCGTACGAGATATCGGATATAAACAACCCAAACAACACCAGGCCCAGCACAGAGCCCTGCAGCACCCCGCTTGTCACTTCCCAAGGGGAAGAGAGCCCCCCCCCCCCACTACTACCAGCTGCTGCCTCCCCTTCAGCCAGTTCCTGATCCATTTTACCATCTTGGCCCTACCCCCACATATTCCAGTTTTCCCCCCAGCCTCCCATGAGGCACAGAATCAAAGGCCTTGCTGAAGTCCAAATACAGGACATCCACTGCATGGCCGTGATCCAGCTCCCTCATTACCCTGTCATAGTACTCTATCAGGTTGGTTTGGCAAGATCTTCCTGAGACAAACCCATGCTGCTGACCATCCTAGAGTCCCTTTACCTCCAGAAAGGTCACCAGTCTCTCTCTTTCAGGATCGCTTCCATAAGTTTACCAACAGTGGAAGTGAGGCTTACATGTCTGTAGTTGCCAGGTTCATCCTTTGGGCCATTCTTGTAGATGAGCACCACATGAGCCTCCCTCCAATCTTGTGGGATGCATCCTGTGTCAAGTGAGGTATTGAACAGGTCCACCAGCGGCCCAGCCAATACATTATCCATCTCCCTCAACACCCTGGGGTGAATACCATCAGGACCTGGTGCCTTATCCACCCTTAGTGCTTTCAGCCCCCCCCCCCCCGGTACCCTACTCACTGTAATCATCCCGTCCGTTACTCCTCCCCACCTTCCCCGTCCATGGAGGTAGTGGTCCGTCCTCCTCCTTTGTGAACACAGAGTAAAAGTACTCATTTAGTGCTTCTGCCTGTTCTGTCCTCTTTTCCACCCACCTCCTGTCCTCCTTAATCCTCACTATCTGGTCCATGCAGTTCCTTTTCTCCCTTACGTATCTGAAGAAGTCATTCTCCCTTCCCCTTCCCTTCCCTTCCCTTCCCTGATGCCTTGAGCCAGCCTCCATTCCCTAGAGGCCTTGGCCACCCTGACGAGCCTGGTTACCTCCTTGGACTTCCTCGCATACAGTTCCCTATCCTCCTCTCTCCCAGACTTCTTGAATCTCCTAAAAGCGGCCTTCTTTGCCTTTACACCCCTCCAACACCTCCCTGTTCAGCCAGCATGGCCTCCTAGTCCGTCTTTTTGCGCAGAGTCCTGGTGCATGATTCAGTAGCTTCCCTCAGTCCAAGCTTGATGCTGTCCCATTTCTGTTGTGCATCCATTTCCAGCCTAATCTTCCTCAGATGCCCTTTTAAAATTTCCAGCATCTTCCCGAAAGTCCGCCTGCCAAAAGTCAGCCACCTTCGTCTCTTGTACTTACGGCCTACCTGCTCAAGCTGAGTGTGAACCACACCTATTGGTGGTCACTCCCAGATAGTGGGGCCTCCACCCCTATTGCCCTCACAGCCTCCCGGTTAGTAAGTACAAAGTCCAGAGTGCTCCCCAGCCAGATTGGCTCTGTGACCATCTGTACCAGGAGCTCATCCTGGATTGCATCCAGTAGCAGTTGCTCGCTGGTGCTCGAGGTAACTGGGGTTTCCCATTCCACACCTGGTAGATTGAAGTCCCCCACGATCACGACATTCCCTTTCCTGCTTACCAGCCGAATCTGCTCCGCTAGTTCCCTGTCCAGTTCTTCGATCTGCACAATTGGCCTGTACACCACCCCCAACCTCAGTCTTACCTTTCGAGTCCAGGAACTGCATCCACAGTGCCTCTGTCCTACCCTCCTCTGCCTCCTCCCTTGTGCATGTAATGCCATCCCTTACATAGATTGCCACTCCTCCCCCTCTCATCTGTCCTTCCTATATATCCTGTACTTTGAGACTGCCAGCTCCCAGTCCTGATGCTTGGTGGCCCATGTCTCCATAATGGCTGCAATGTCCACCATCCCTTCTACCAAGAGAGCCTGTAACTCAGCTGTTTTACTCCCCAGTCTCCTGGCATTGAGGGAGACCACCCTCTTCCCAGTTCCCTTTCCTACCCTAAACCTGTGCCACCTCATCCTGACCCTCCCTCTGGGGCCGACCCACAGATTCATCCCTGCTGTCATGGGACAGCTTGTCTGGCATCCTTATCTGGTGACTTGGCACACCTTCTGCCTGCTCGCCTCCCCCCCCCCCTTCCTATTTTAAAGTCACTCTGGATGCTGTGTACCCCTCGAGCTTCTGCATTAGGACTTCTTGACCTGCCCTACTCAGATGCAACCTGTTCTTTGTGTAAAGGCCGCTGCTGGCCCAAGTTTTCCCCAGTCTCCCACCAACCCATACCCTTGGTTCAACACCACTCACCTAACCAAGAATTGAACTCCACTATCCTATCCTTTCTTGCCCTGGGTACAGGTAGCACTTCCAAGAAGGCTACTAAACTTCCCACCTCCATACACAACTTCCCCAGCTCCTCGAATTTCTCCCTAACTATCTCCACCATACTGTCCCCCAGGTTATTAGTGCCCACATGCACCACCACATGTGGTTTCTCTCCCTTCCACCCAAACACACCTGAGCAAAGATTGCCCCGCCTACATGCTATCAGTCCTGGTACAGATTCCGCCCATATACGCCTGTGCCACTCCCCCCTCCCTCCCCACTTGATCCCCTTCGGGATTGAGTCCCCTATCACTACGACCCCTCCCCTACTTCCTCCACTGTTTGCCTGTATCTTCCTGCTGCCCACTCCTCGTTGTTGACATCTACCCTGCCATGCCACCTGCACCTAGACCTGCCCCCCTTCCACTCTCGCTGAGCCAGTGTTCCTGCTAAGCTTGCCACCCTTCCCCTGTTCCCCTACGCACTACTTTTGGCCCCCCACCACTTCGTTATCTGCCTCCCCATCTTCCTCGGGCTTTCTTCCCTTCACTGCTACCCCTCACTGCCTCCCCTACTTATCAGTTACAGCCTCCCCCAATCTGGTTTACTGCCCCTTTGTTGTCCCTACCCACTTGCCCTCCTCTTCCCCACTGGAGGACCCCTCCATTCTCATCCACCACTGTCACCAGCACCGCATACCTATTCCCTGACCATCCATTAAAGACATTGCCCTTGTTTCCATCCTGAGGTAGTCCCCCATTGCTGCTAGGTTTTCTCATCTTTTTCCCCACCACCACCACCACCACCACCAAGCCACCACAGGCTTGGTACCCTTAGACTCCTGGGGCGGTGGCCAGCATATCCCCGTGTTCCACCTGTCCCCTAATCCTCGTCAACTCCCTTCCCAACCACTGGACCTCTGCCTCTAGACCCCTCAGCCTATGGCAAATGGGACACTCCCCCTAGCTTCCACAGAGTACCCATCCAGACAGCCGCGCACATCCATTACAGTTTACTAGTCTATCAACCCTGTTTCGTCCTCTACTCCCATGCCCCCATACCAGTTCCCTGACCACTGGTTCCAGTCCCACCCCCCGCTTCTCGAACAACCAGCCTCTGTTCTGCAGTCCCAAACCCCCTCTACCCCTCCTCGCTAGCTCCAGATACCCTCTCAGAGGAACCCAAAGTGCCTATTCCCATCCCTGCCCTCTCTACACAGTCCAGGGATCCCTTCAGTGTTGATTCTTTTTTTTATTTTCCCCTCTTCTTTCTTCTTTTATGCAAGTAATGTCACTCGTCTTCCCAGGTTTTGTTATAGATACCGTGGCTGCTTTACCCCTTCTGCCTGCCGAAAGATCGTCCAGAAGATGATCCTCCCAGTCTTTGATTTTGGAGATATTGTCTATAGCATTGCCCCGAAGTCCACTGTTACCAAACTGGACACTCTATTCAGCTCCTTCTGTTGCTTTGCTCTGGTCTGTCCACTGCATACTCACCACTGTGACCTGTACACCACTCTCTCCTTCCCCCTTCTTGGGGCCAGACGCCTTGCCCACAGTGCCTCACTAGTTGGGAAGTTCTGGCTTGGCTCCCTACCTAAACTTTCTCCTCTCCACTCCACCCACTCCCTCTGCAACTCCCCCTTTAGGACCCTCCCTGCCTGAACTTCCATTTCAGGGAGTGCTGCCTTCTCCTTTAACTTTCCAACCATTTGGAACTCTCTCCCCTTAGATACCTGCTCTGCCTTGGCTACGTGTTCGTTGTCATGTCTTCTTCGACACTTCATGTCTCCATCCTGCAGTTGCTCCTCAGCCACCTCTCCTTCAATTCCTCTCTCTTTCCTCACTACTGTTTTATTTCCACTCTTCGCTGACTCAATGACTGGGCGTTGCTTAGCCCACATGCCCACGTAATTGCTCTACCTAGTCCCACCATCCTTGTTTTAATGCGCAAAAAAAGGAACAGGAGCCACTGTATTAGAAGGAATATTAAAGTGCTTTCAAAACTCCATAGAGACTTTCTTCTCAAGGTCGCTGTCCTGCTGCTGCTACTGTCTGGCAACATACATCCAAACCCAGGACTTGGTGGCCTGACTACAAATGGTGCTCGTTCCAAACAGAGCACAATTAAGCTATCAACAATCAACATCTGTAGTCTCTTGGGCAAATTTGACCGCCTTAAAGTCTGGGTCTCACAACATGACCCAGACATACTGTCCATTGTCGAAACTTGGCTGTCACCCAGAATACCCGACACAGCCATTGCCCTACCGGGATACACCATTTTCAGACTTGACCGATCATCAAAACATGGTGGTGGCTGCACCATAAACCTAAAAAACTGACTAAAGGGGATGGCCTTGCCTGTGACTAACCTAGGCTGCCCAGCTTAGGCACTTGCAATTAAAGTACTACTGGGTGCCCATAACAAAACTCTTACAGTCTTGTCAGTTTACATGCCCTCTAAAGACCGAACCCATGGACTACACAGCATCCTGGATTATCTCCGTGCCCAAAATAACCTCACTGAGACAATACTAATGGGTGACTTCAGTTTGAACTGGCTATCACCAGCCATTGGCTCCATTAAGGATGCTTTGTCGGCCCTACACTAATCTCAGCTGGTCCACATGCCAACCAGAATTAACTGTAAGATTGGTACAAGCATAGCACTGGACTGGATAATCTCCAGTCACCCTGATCGCGTATCTAATGTAACCATACACCCTGATTCCCGTAGCAACCACTCTCCCATTACCTGTGGCTGGACCAACAAATTTCTTACAGCCCCACCCAAAACTGTCTTCAACAGGGTGCTAAAACGGGGTCACCTTGATCTCTAAAAACAGCAACTATGGAACCATGACTGGACCCTGCTTGACTCCACTGATGACATCAGTGTAGCACTGGATCACTTCATTACGCTCTTTAATGCTGCCTGTGATACACACGCCTCACTAAAAAGATGGTCTGTGGCATGGTTCGCCCTTGGATAACTCCCGAGTTCATAAACAGCCTGAAACAACGGGACCATCTCTGGCACTGTGCAAAAGTCTCAGGGAAACAACTGAATATACATGCCTGTAAGGCAGCAAGAAACACATGCACATGGGCTATTCATCAGGAGAAAAGCAAATACCATAGAGAAATGCTGGCTAACACATGGGGAGATAGCAGGAAATTCTGGTCTAATATCAGTGATATCATTGGGCAGGATCCTAAGGTGACACCTGCTATGCTAAGCCTTGATGGAGCTCCCACCATGGACCCTATTAAAATTGCAAACACTTTTAATGAAGCCTTCACTGACCTGAGCAGTGTGCTACCTCATGACTTCTTTGATGTTACCGCTGCAAGTGCTGCTAATCACCACGATGACAAAAACCCCAGTCCCCCTCCTTTCTACTTTAAGAAGGTCTCGGTGAACCACATTAGGAAAGTCCTCAATAAAGTGCTAGGAAAATCTAGGCACAGTGGGTATTCACTTGACCTCAAACTTATCGCACTCACCCTAGAGGAGGTACTGTTACCTATAACAAAGATCCTTATCCTCTTATTAACACTGTCACAATTCCCACGTGTCTGGAAAATGGCCCTGGCGACTCCAGCACATAAATCTGGTGATCGTGCCCTTCATAATAACCATAGGCCAATATCAATCTTCCCTCCTGTAGTCAGAGTTCTGGAACGGATTGTCGCTAATCTGCTTGTGGATTACCTTGAAAAGTATTTCATCCAGTGCCTACAACAACATGGGTTTAGGAAAGAACACAGCACCACTACAGCACTTCTTGAGTTCACCAACTTCATCCAGCAATCAAGTTGAACAAGGCAATCTGGTAGGGGTCATCTTCATAGATTTAATGAAGGCCTTTGACACAGTAAGTCACCCACTTCTCCTACATCAACTAACCACAATAGGTCTTTCCCATGACACAATACAGTGGTTCAGTAGCTACCTTGCAGATATGTCTCAAAGGGTGAAAATATCCAGTGTCACCTCCGAGGAGCGGGTCGTCCAAACTGGAGTACCACAAGGGATCAATCCTGGGTCCCCTCCTTTTCAGTATCTTTCTGAACAGCCTTCTGGCCTCCTGTCCGCAACAAATTCTTCTGTATGCGGATGACGCTGTTATTTTTACATCGTACTCGGATCGCCTCCTACTGGAAAGCAATCTACAACTCTGTTTCAAGGTAATTGAGGAATGGTTTACGGCCCACAAATTGGTCCTAAATTACAAGAAAACTAAAGTCTTGTTGTTCACCTCCTCTTGCAAGAAGTACAAGACCCATGCTCTTACCATTAGAAATGACCTGGGAGATCCACTGGAACAAGTCCAGCACTTTTAAGTACCTAGGAGTAACCCTGGATAGTCCTCTCCTATGTGCTCCACATCGAGAATATTACCAAGGCCGTCAATATTAGGATTGGGCTCCTATATAGGCACAGGTGGCATTTGATGACCGAAGCTCTTAAGCTTGCTGTCAACAGTTCGGTACTATCAGTCATTAATTATGGTTTGGTCATATACAGATCTGCCACCACCACCTCACTCAAAAGGCTTACGGTCACCTTAAACAAGGTATGTAGACTTCTCACGGGTGCTGCACGTCTCACTCACACTTGTGAGCTATATGCTCAAACTGGATGACTACAGCTTAGTGGTAGGATCAAATACCAAACGTGCCTACTAACTAGAAAGGCGCTTCTTGGGCTCCTACCACCGGGTGTTGGAAGCATTTTTAGCCAGTCTCAAAGGACACACTCGGACCTCACCTACCCAACACCTTCTTGTCCCTAGGTGCCGAACAACTCCAGGTCAGCGCTCCTTTGCTTACTGAGCTCCTCTCTGGTTCAACAGGTTAAGCAGTGAATTAACTAATCTTCCCTGGCTTGGCCAGTTTAAGCACATGCTCCTTCAATATCTCATAGCTGAAAGCTCTTGTAACTGTGCCACATAAGCTAAGGTTTGCCTGTACTGCAACCTACACCACCCACTTGAGTGCTGGTTTGTTTCCCTGCTCACCCCCTCTCCCACCCTGATTACATTTAGTGTTTATCCGACAAGGCCCGTGGCTGCAACCCTCTCCTGCTGTTTTCAATTTCACTTCCCTCTTTTTCTTCCTTGTCTCTCACATCAGTCCTGCTTTCACCCTCAGCTATCTCTGACCTAGCCACTGGCTGCTACCCATTTCCTTAGGTCTTATAATCCTTCTCCCCTCTCTTCTTCTCCTCTTTCTTCCACTCCATTCGCTTATTTTGAATAATGCCTATTTCTGTGATATAATATACTCTGTTACTGTATGTTTTTTTTTTTTTTATATATTGTTAATTCATCCTATGTCTGTCTGTTACCCTCCCTACTGACATGGAACCCTTGTAAATGAGCTACCTTGTGCTCAAAGGTATTTTGTAATCCGAGATTGAATAAATAAATGTTCTCCCCCTTCTGCCCCCCCCCCAAGCATGCCGTGAGCCTATAGCACTTGCTGAGTTTGCACTGAGCAGTGTTCATACCCTTAGGGTTCCGCCCTCGAGGGTAATAGCTTGCCTTCTCACCCTCCTTATCCCCACACTCCTCTTCAATTTCCCAACCCCCCTTCTCTGACTCGCCTCTGATCCCTACCCCTTTTTAACTATCTTGAGGTTCCGCTCCAGAGTGTTACGGTCCTCCTCCCTTTTATTTCACCCCTTTTTATGTGCCAGTTATTCTGTCCCCAGTTTTCTCCCCTACTTCCCTCCCCTGTTTCCTGTCAATTTCCCCTTGTGGGGTGTGCATCCCAAAGGGGTAAAGATTCCTAACTCCTACCATTTCCCTCTCCCCCAGCTGACAGTGTTCTCACTTGCTATTCAAGTGTTCATCCCAGCAAATCTATCTGTGTTGATGTGTTTTGTGTGTAAGTGTATGATTAGTATGTAAGTATAGGAGTGTGTGTGTGTGTGTTGTATATATATATATATATATATATATGTGTGTGTGTGTGTGTGTGTGTGTGTGTGTGTATGTATATATATATATGTGTGTGTGTGTGTGTGTGTATATGTATATATATATATATATATATGTGTGTGTATATGTATATATATATATATATGTGTGTGTATATATGTGTATATGTATGTATATGCTATGCTATTTGGCACTGCCCCCAAACTCGGGGCCTGTAAGGAATCCCTCCTGGTGTGTGACTCTGGGGGGTCTCACACTGACTGTGTCACATCCTTCAAATACCTATGAGTCCTCCTTAATCAGTCCCTTGATTTCAGTATGCACATCCAGTCCACCTGCAACGCAGCAAATGCCAAACTTGGAATTGCCTACAAGACTAGTCACATGTTAACACCATCTGCTAAATTGGCCATTGCCAAAGGTATCCTGCTTCCTGCACTGGCATATGGTGTCTCCACCCTTGCAAATGCCCATAAAACTGCTCTCCATAAATGAGATGTGGCGTTATAATAATATATGTCGGTATGCCTCCTCTTCCCATCGCCTCAAGCACCACTGCAGACTGTATAGTGACCTAGGCTGGCTCTCCCCATCTGCATACTGACTATACTCCCTAGGTGCCTTCACAGATTCTATAATCCGAAATTAGACCCCCTCCTCCCTTGCGGCACTACTTGTGCCACAGACATGTGCCCATGGACTATGCTCAGCAAACAAGTTTCTACTTACTGTACCTAGGTGTCTTACTTCAAAAGGCTCTGGTGCATTTCATTGCTCCACCCCTGCCACCTGGAACTCCCTCCCTCTTGCCCTGAGGCAGGCCAAGTCCCAGCTAATCTGCAAAAAAGAACATCGCCATCTATCCTGGGACCCCTGCACATGCTTTGATCCCACTGAATGCTACTTTCTACCTCCTTATATAGCACAGTTCACCACTCTACGTCTCCCTATCTCCCATGCTGCCTTTCCCCCATCCCTACTGGCAAGCTCCCTGCCTTTCAGGCTGCACATCTGGGCTAGATAGCTGCTGCTTAAATCTCACCCTGTCCACCTCCAGTACTCCTATTTCTCTCTCAGACTCTTTTCTCTCTCAACTCTTTTCCCCTCGACTTACCACACCACAGCACTTGCAAATAAGCTATGCTTTATAAATGTCACTATAGTTGTCCCTTAGCCCGGCTCTGTTACTATTTTCATGTACTAAGTTTACCTTTTGTTTCACTGCCTAGCTTTATGTATTATCTCGAGTACTGTTTGACTTGATCTTTATCTAATTTACCTGTATTAATGCAATGTATATGTTTCCCAATTTATGTATGTACTCTCCCAGGTCGTGCCTGAAAATAGTCAGTCTTGGCTAGTGCACTTACCCGGTAAACAAAACTAAGTAAATAAATAAAACTAAATAAAATGTGTGTGTGTGTGTGTATGTATGTATGATGTATGTATGTGTGTGTGTGTGTGTGTGTGTGTGTGTGTGTGTGTGTGTGTATATATATATATATATATATATATATATATATGTGTATATTACACACAACACACACACACACACACACACATACATACATATATACTTATCGGGATGGCTAGTACTGCCTACCTTTACAGCCCTACAAAAATGTTTGGCATAGTTTTAATTTGTAATAGGTTGTATGTACAGGCTTAGCTCTAAGTATATTCACTTGGATCTAATATTCAGATTATATCCCCTTCTCCCCTCTCCCCCAGAATGCATCTGGAAATGAGCTATTGTAGTTCAGTATGCCTTTCCTGGTAAAACTTTTTCAAATAAATAAAATTTAGGGAGTTCTGTCCATGCAACTGTATGGAGTCAACTCTGAGCACAACACTGATAAGCCAACAGCTTGTGCTCAGACGCTATGAACCCATGCAGTGACATAGTCAGAGCATCATATTCGTGGTTCCATGAAGTGACTTGTATAGAATGTTGTCCATAAAAAGAAAACCATGAAAAACTTAACCTTTATTCAGGTACGGTTAAGTATGGATCACTCAGGGGCAGGAATATAAATTATGAAAATGGGAGCATTGCAAGCAGCTGTGTATTTACACACACTTCTGTTCCCTTTCATATTCATACATACAGTATGTTCATATTGAAATTGAAACTTTAAACTTAGTAGTATGTTCTCAGTAAAATCTTAAAAACTTAGACTACCACTTTACAGTTAACAGGCCACAGCTCTGGCTCACTGAGGATATCATTGGGGTAGGAACACCCTATCGGTCTCCACAGTGAAGCCCTCTTAACTGCGCAACTATAGGGAACAACATTTTTGTGCAGTTAAGTTGGTCGTGCACTTAAGCAGACAATGCATTATCCCTCTCCACAGAACACAGTGGGTTGCATCTGGCACATCTTCCCTGTTACCTCTCATAGCAAAGGCATCAGACCTCCTTCAGTGCTGCTCATTACAGCAAGCCCCAGTTCAGTTTCTGAGACTTGGTCCATGCTGCTCTCTGTCCACTCCTTCAGCTCTCTCTACCTCGAAATTCCTTTACTAGCTGCCTGTTCAACTCTGGTATGCCACAAGGAGCAAGGCTAAACACCAGACTGTGATATATGGGCTGGCAAATTGCTCATTCCACCCTGTCAATGGGTACTCATTCAGGAACTCATCTTCTGGCAGCTCGTGCTGTGCACATTAAGTGGGATGTGCACTTAAAATCATGTACAGACAATCAGGATTTTAAACAGTAGAATATAGGAAAAAAATGGAAAAAAGACAAAGTGGATCTTTAAGCAGGATAAACACTTACCAGTGTGCACTTAAGTGGGCTTCACTGTACTGCGTACATTCTGATTTACAGCCCGAGGAGGCATGTGTTTAGGCAGCCTTTGTAACCAGTACAATTTGGTGATTAGTCCTGCACTGTAAACCAGGGGATTGCAAGTTCAGATACCATCACAGGCTCCAGGTATGACCTTAAGCTAGTCTCTGGACATCCCTCCCTGTAAGTCGGTCCACTCAGCTGTAAAACTAGATGTAAGATGCAGAACCCCACACTAGTTGAGATGCTGAACCTCAGTTGGGCTGTCCTTACAAAAAAAAATACCCACGCCCCAGAATTCCGTTCTAATTAACTGTTCTACATGGAGAAATAAATGTTTTTCAGTAACTAAAACCTGCCTGCAAGGATCGTTCTATACCTCATGAAGCCAGCGCTGTTTACTGTCATTTTGTGTAAAGGAATTGCTCGCTGTATGCTAATACGCATTGCCAACCAGTGGCAGACCTTGCAGTGCATATTAGCATACAGCGAGCAGTGGAAACAAGCTCTGTACGTGACATGGTGGTGGGTAGTGCTGGCACCATGAGGTGTGGATCAGTGGTTTCATTAGATTGCTTGCAGTGATTATTTATTGAAAAAGTTATTTCTCTGAGCAGAACAGCTAATTAGGAGGCTGACTTTTTGGAGAGGATTTTTTGCTTTTCATTTTGTGATATTTTCCTTTCAAATGGAACCAGGTAACCAAAAGAGAGTCCAAGTGATGATTGATTGCATTTTTTTAGTAAAAGTGTTGAAAAATAAAACATTTTTTGAAAATTCTGGTGTGAAGTAAAATCTTTAGAGGAGGGTTGGCTAAAACAGCAACAACAAAACAAACAAAAAAACCTAAGACATCTGCAAAACTTCAAAGCTGGCATCAGCAGAACTCGGTTGCAAGACATTCCTCCCGAAATTTAGATTTCAGGTTATTCTGTTTGTCAATCCCAAGGGTATCTTTATAGAAATTTGATTTCTGTCCCTTACAGTTACCTGCAGTGGAAGCTTATTGAGGCTCTGAAATCCCAGTCTCCACCATGTGTCAGTCACAGTGTGTTGCTGTGGAAATGGTTATGACATCACAAGTAGGGCATCATGAATTCAGCTCCAGACAAAGCCTCTACTGGAGATGAGCTGTAAGAAGGGCTCCTAGTGCTCTTCATTCCTGGTTTCTGCAGCGAGGCTTCTGCGACAGAATTTATTGTATTTGGAGGACCTCGGTGCCCATTTTTAAAGTTCTCCAAGTCAGATAGCATACAGTAGAACATACAGATAAACAAGCAGCTTATTTATTTATTTCGAAAGTTTTATTAGGGAACTCATGCTGAACTGGCATCAGCTCATTTCCAGATGCTTTCTTGTGGGGAGGAAGAAAAAAAGAGAAATTGAATAAAGTACAATGTATAAAATAATACAATAAAACAGAAATAAATCAAAATATAGTTTCAAGAACACTTAATAAATTGCCAAATAGTAAATTATCGTACAGTAAATTGTAGAATGGGCAAAATAACATTAAACTGTAAGCAGAACAACAAAATAAACAGAGAAATGACTAATACTAGGGGAATGGGGCTGTGCTGGTGTCAGTGCTGGGTGGAAGGCAGGTGAAAATGGAATCCACCTCAATATCAGAAGCAACTGCAGGAGGAAAGAGAGAAATCAGGGAGGAGAGATTTCAGAGCGTGAAAAGAAGGAGCGGAGCGAATGGATGGGGGGAAGAGAGACCCATAATTTAGGGAAACGGAATGAGAATGCATCTTTGCCAGAAGTAGATTTCACTTGAGGGAGAGCAAGAAAGCGAGAGTAAGCATTGTGAAGGGTATAAGAGGAAGAAGTGAGGGGAGAGCCAAACCAGTATTTGGAGATAAAGGAAGCACAGTAGGTAAGGTGCCTGACATCAGGAGAGAGGAGGGAGATGGAAGCACACAGAATACAGTGGTGTGTATGCAGGGGTTTACAAAGGGCAAAGTGAAAGACAGGGTCCAGTTTAGCTAAAATGGACTTTGGAGCAGCACTATAAATGCATAGTCAAAAATGGGGAGAATCATCTTAGTGAGTATTTCTCTGTGTGCAGGAAGCGGAATGCTTCTCTTATTTCTGTATTACGCACCAAGCTTGGGGTGGAGTTTCTTGTGGATAGCATCCACATGAACAGAAAAATCAAGGTGGTGATCCAGCTAGACCCCGAGGTACTTGAAGGAGAAGACTTTTTCAGTAGTTACACCATCAAGGGTATGAAAAGAGGGAAGGGGTGAGACTCTAGCGAGCCTCTGCTGGTGCCAGATGTCAGAGCCTTTTTTTTTTTTTTTTGTAGCATTGAGGGATAACTAATTTTCTCAGAATCAAAGCTGGATGCTGTTAAAGTCCATTTGGAGCTGGTCCATCAGATCAATGGCAGAAGAGAAGAGTACTGTATCATCTGCATACATATGAATGCACACAAAGAAGCAGGCTTTGGGGAGGTGATTTGGAAACATGGAGAAAAGAATTGGGCCAAGGACAGATCCTTGGGGGAGACGCCTGAGCTGATAGGAAGTGGGGGGAAAGGGAATCTCCAATACAAACAGCTTGTGACCTGCCCTCAAGATAGGAGTAGAACCACTCATCTGAGGAAGCTGAGAGACCAGCTGCCTTAAACTTGTCCAGGAGAATGGGATGGGCTACAGTGTCAAAAGCTCTGGCTAAGTCAGCAGAAAAGGTGGCGGTGACAAGGCCCTGAGTCATGCCAGAGAGGACAGTATGTGAGCCAGAGGAGAGAGGTTCAAGTGGAGTGTAAGTTTCTAAGAAAACGGGAGAATTGAGAGAGACCATGGTGTTCCTGGAGCTTAGCCAGAGTGGGAATAAGAGAGATAGGACAAATTACTAGGGGAAGAAAGGTCACTCCCTTTAGGAAGGGGAATGACAGTAGCCAACTTCCAAGAGTTGGGGACATAGGGTAAGGAGAAAGAAAGGCTGAAGAGGTAGGTAATAGGGAGGGAATGCATGAACAGAGAGAAATACGAATTTGGGGTCAAGACCATCGGGGCTCCCTCCCTTGTGAATATTCAGAGCCAAGATGGCCTTAAGAGGAATGGCAGCGGGAATTGTTGAAAAAAGAGAAAAGGGAGGAGGGGTCAGTAGAACAGGTAGAGGAGATTGAGAGGGAAAGGAAGGAGACAGGGAAGGGAGGAGAGAACAGGCAAGGGAGGTGAAAAAGGAATGGAACTAGCAGAGCCATTATCAGAACTGTTTAGTGAGTCTCTGAGCACAGGAGAGTTCCCAGCAAACTGGAGAAGGGCTCATGTGATCCCACTCCACAAGAGTGCTAGCAGGGAGGAGGCAGGGAACTACAGTCCAGTCAGTTTTACCTCAGTAGTGGGCAAGATTATGAAGGCACTCCTTAAGGAAAGGATAGTGCAACGCCTGGAATCCATAGGAGCACAGAATCCAAGACAGCATGGGTTTACAACAGTAAGGTCCTGTCAAACTAATCTCTTAGATTTCTTTGACTGGGTAACCAGAGTGGTAGACCAAGGGGGAGCAGTTGTCGCCTACCTTGACTTCAGCAAAGCTTTCGTTCTAGGGCCGTGGATATGTTGTTCAATCCACACTGTCTGGCAGGTTCCTTGCCGCTTTAAATCTTGCCAGAAGGTCTTCAAGCTGGCTCCTCCCACCCACCCGGGTGGTAAAACCCTCAGCTCCGCCTGATGACGCCAGATCTTCCTTACCGCTTGGAGGCTCAGGTTCCCTTCTTAGCGCTCTGCGTTTTAGGCCTGGATTCTAACTCTTCGGGTTTACCGAAAATTGTTTTCAAATTTCTTCTTCTGTCTTCTTCTTCCCTCGCGGCTGCGATGGACAGATCCACTCCCAGCTTCTGTCGGTGCCCTTGCAGGTAGAAGAAGGAGCGGACCAATCCGCGCACTCCACGTGCGTTTACTGCCTGGGTCTTGCTCACGATCCGCAGGCCTGCAATCTCTGCAAGTCCTTCTCGGCTTCGGTTCTTGAGGACTTCGCTGCCAGACTACAACTTGGGCGTCCCGAGAAACGGTACCCGCCACTGAAGTCAAAGGAGGCCTATTGGGCGGTGTCCGTGGCTGTGGGCTCTGCGGAGCAGCTAGAACAGTTGATCGCCCTCGAGGAGGAGGCAGCCCAGGCTGCTTCATCTTTCTCCTCGGTCACAGCGTTTATCCCGCTCTCCTTGGGCTCCTCCTATACTGCTTCTTTTAAGGAGCTTTGCCAGTCCCTCTTCACTAAAGAAGGGCCATCGGGACATTCCAGTCTGTCTAAGAAAAAAGAACCAAAAGGTAAGTCCCACCATCTACATTCGTGGGAGCAGGAGAGATCCCCTTCACCAGACCGTCGCTCTCGACTTTGGTCGAGGTTATGGCTAAGGCTGCTGGCTTCACGGTGTCCCCGTCAGGTCAGTCGGCCGAGACATCCATCGACACAGTCGAGATTTTTCTCGACCCATTAGACGGTTTGTCGACTGGAGAAGCCGACAACCCTTCTTCACCGGTTCTCCCGGTGGTAACCGAGGACTTGCCTGTGCCTCCTGTGCCAAAGTGCCCGGTAAAGGACCCTGAACCAGGGGATGAGCGGGTTTCCCCCACCAAAGGTCTCTGTCCTCTTCCAAGTCAATCAGATCCCACCGACATTGGCAGTCTCGGTCTCGACATCATGGAAAGCAGTGCCGCTGCTCGTCATCCTCGTCCTCTTCGGAGGATAGGCTCTGACGTAAGTTGCGTCGGTGCTACGAGGACATGATGTGGCAGCAACTTTTATTGACCGGTAACAAGCCGACTCAGTCACCCTCTCCAGCAATTAAGTGGCTGTCACCAGAGCGACTGAAGCAACCCCTCGTAGTCATCGAGGAGCCGACCCTGGCATTGGTTGTTCGGCCGAAACCGGCTGCTCCATCCATTGTGATGGAACCACTGCCTCCTCAACCAAAAACTGGGGCCCCGACCAAGAATTCTTGGTCAGGTCAGGGCTTGCTCCATAGGTTGTCGGTCACCGTCACTCCCGATCAACCTCGACAGGTGGAGGGTGGCTCAGGCACTCGGCAGCTGTTTGCAGACTCCTCGGAGTATGACGGCGACTCCTCTCTCTTCTCCAGGCCTATTGACCTGGAATCCGCTGGGGGTCAGTCAGTGGACGAGAGCCCAGCCTCGTTCCTGGGTATTCTTCGACTCATCTCAGAGTCTACTGGGATGCAGCTCGAACCCGTCCAGAACGGGCCAGGTATCCCTCATGGAGATACTGGACTGAGGAGATTCTCCACGGAGGCCTTCCCGTGGCCGGCCATTGTTGGCCTGGCCATGGAGTCGGTGGCAGCGGCCTCGTTTTGTCCCGCGTTTCGCCAGGATGGCCTGCAAGTACACAGTCCCCACCAGTTCACTCTCCGGTTTCTCGGAGCACCCCTCCGCAGAGGAGCTGGTGACCGACAGTGTTTTCCGGCGTTCCGGAAACGCTAGGGATGTGGATAAACTGCCCGAGGGTTTACTCTGCTGCCTCCCTAGGCCTTCGACAGGCTAGCTCGGCTGTCCTGATGGCACATTTCTCACACGCCCTTATGGGTTCCCTGGATGAGGTGATTCCCCATCTCCCAGCTGACCTTCAGACGACGGTCAAGCAGGTTCGGGATCAGGGAAGGGCGGTGGCTAAACAGCAGCTCCAAACTTCTTTGGACATTGGTGACACTTGTGCCCGGTCAGTAGCAGCCGCAGTAGCTATGCGCAGCAGAACTTGGCTGTGGATCTCCACCTTCACGGCGGACACCCAACACAAGCTGGCAGATGTTCCATTCCTGGGCACCAGCTTGTTCGTGCCAGGGGTGGAAGGCCATCTCCAGAGGATCGAGAAGTCCAGTGCCACCTTGGACTCGCTGTCACGTCTGCCCAGAAGGACAAAGGCTGCCAGCAGCAGCGTAAGCCCTTTCGCCTTTCCACTCCTGCGGCACGTTTGGCCCACCAGCAACAGCGCCAGCAGGCTCACACTTGGCATCCCAAGGCCAAGTCTGTCGCTTCCTCCAATAGGAAGCCTGGAGGGAGAGGTCCAGGAGGCCCTTCAGCCGGCCCTTCCTCCAAGCCTGCCCAGTGATGGGTTGAGGGGTGTCGCCCCCCAGCCTCGTCACTCCTCCCCAGGTTCCACCCATGGGGGGACGGCTCCACCACTTCCTTTCCGCCTGGTCCGCTATTACCACGGACCATTGGGTGCTAGAAGTGGTCGGCAGGGGTCTGCCTCTGGAGTACGAGCAGTCCCCTCCCTACCGAGCCGTCGCCCCACAGGGGGCAACGGGTTCCGCAGCCTCTTTGTCGGCTCGTCGGGCCGACATTGCCCTGCTTCTCCAAAAGGACGTGATCAGGGAGGTGGCAGACCCTCCTCCAGACCCAGGGTTTGTGTCCAGGTACTTCCTGGTCCCAAAACGGACGGGAGGCTGGCGCCCCATTCTTGATCTGCACGACCTGAACAAGTTCCTAAGATTGCGCACCTTCAGGATGGTCACTCTGGCGCAGATCATTCCATCCTTGGAACGAGGCGTGTGGTTCTGCTCTCTGGATCTCCAGGACGCATTCTTTCACGTTCCAATCTGTCTGTCTCATCAGCAATTCCTCTGCTTCAGAACAGAGGGCTCTCTTTACAAGCTCCGGGCCATGCCCTTAGGCCTTTCTCCAGCTCCCAGGGTCTTCACCAAATGCATGGCAGTGGTGACAGCATTCCTGCAGCGCCGAGGGGTCCGGGTGTACCCTTACCTGGATGACTGACTGATTGCAGCCCCCCTCCAGGTTGGAGGTGGAGCGGTCCAAGGATCTGGCCCTCCAGGTCTGCTCTGAGTGGCCTCCTCATCAACGAGGCCAAGTCGGAACTCTTGCCATCGCAGGTGATTCAGTTCATTGGGGCAGAGCTTGACTCCCTTTGAGCCAGAGCTCTGCTCCCGGTGGGCAGGGCCGAGGTCCTTTCCCCAGTTATTTCTGGTTGGGCAATTGCGCCCTGCCCGGGACTTCCTACGCCTTCTGGGCCTCATGGCGGCCTGCACCAGCATGGTCCGTTAGGCCCGCTGGCATATGCGCCCTCTGCAGTGGGGGCTGGCCAGCCAGTGGTCACAGCGCTCCAGTCCTCTGGACCAGCCAGTGACAGTGACCCAGAAGATGTGGGACGGCCTGCAGTGGTGGCTCATCCCAGCTCATCTGCAGGAGGGTATCCCGTTTGTCTGCCCAGAGCCGACGGTCACTCTTACGATTGACTCCTCTCTGATGGGTTGGGGTGCCCATCTGGGGGAATTCCGGGCCCACGGCTTCTGATCCCCTCAGGAGTCTTAATGCCACATCAACCTGCTGGAGCTTCGAGCGGTTCGGCTAGCCCTCGCCGCCTTCGCTCCATTTGTACAGGGTCAGGTGGTTCAGGTCCAGATGGACAACACCACGACCATGTACTACCTCAACCGTCAGGGTGGGATGCACTCCTTGCCTCTGTGCAAGGAAGCTCTCCGCATTTGGTCTCTCGTGATCAGCCTGGAGGCGGTTCTCCTAGCCATCCATGTGGCAGGAGCCTCCAACAGTCTGTCCGATGGCCTCAGCCAGATAGGCGCTGCATCTCACGAGTGGTCTCTCCTGCCGGTGGTAGTGCAAGATCTGTTCTCCCATTGAGGCACCCCTCAGGTGGACCTGTTCGCCTCCAGGGAGAATGCAAAGCTGAGGCTGTTTCATGCCCACCCCCCTCAGCAGGGCTCGCTGCAGGGGGATACCTTCTCGAGGCCGTGGACCCCAGGCCTCTTCTACGCCTTCCCTCCATTTCCCTTGATCCACAGGGTGCTTCTCAAGGCAAGGAGGGACAAGGCACAAGTGATTCTGGTAGATTCTAGGCCTCGCCAGTTCTGGTATCCAGATCTCCTCAGCCTCAGCTCCAGGCTACCAAGGCAGCTTCCAGCCCACCCGGACCTGATCTCAATTGACAAGGGGAAGGTTTGCCATCCAGACCTTCAATCCCTGCACTTGAAGGCCTGGTTCCTGAGCAGCTAGAGTTCCAGGCCTTGGGTCTTTCCAACGAGGTCCTCAACGTCGTTGAGGCATCCCATAAGGAGTCGACCAGAAAATGCTGTATTCTCCATTTGGTGTCAGGACAAGGGGTTGGACCCCTCTTCCTGTCCCTTGGCTAGTATTTGGGACTACCTGTGGTCCCTTTCTCAGCTAGGGCTTCGGTCAGTGACCCTTAAGGTGCACCTGGCAGCCATCTCTGTTTACCGGGCGCGGGCCGGCATGCAGTCGGTGGCACAGGAGAAGGTGGTAGGGCGCTTTTTCAAAGGCCTTGATCCCATATCCTCTCCAGTGCGAGAACCTCCACCTCCGTGGGATCTACTGCTGGTATTGGCTAAGCTCATGGGCAAGCCATTCGAACTGATGCACAGGTGTGACATCTCTCACCAGCCGTGGAAGACCGCCTTCTTGGTGGCTATTACGTCGGCCAGAAGGATGGGAGAGCTCAAGGCGCTTTCCATAGAGTCTTCTTATCTGGTCTTCCATAGGGAACAAAGTTGTCCTTCATCCCCCACCTGAAATTCCTTTCGGAGGTGGTGTCAGAGTTTCACCTTAACCAGGTGTTGATTCTGATGGTGTTCTACCCCATTCACACCTCGGAGGCCGAATATAGGCTCCATACTTTGGACCCTAGAAGGGTGCTCGCTTATTATAAGGAGTGGACAGCTGAGGTTTGGGGAGAGGTTTGCCAGCTGTTTGTCACCTACGCTGAAGCTGCACCTGGCAGACCTGCAGCCAAGCGGACGATAAGCAGGTGGGTCACCTCCTGCATAGATCTCTGCTATAAGTTGGTGGGCATGGAGCCTCCCAAAGGGATAAGAACTCATTCTACCCGCCATACCGCTGCTTTGGTGGCTGCTTCTAGGGACGTCCCTATCCAGGAAATCTGCAGGGCTGCTACCTGGAAGTCAGCACACACCTTTATTTCCCATTACCACATTGACCTTGAGTCATGCCAGGATGCTGGTTTTGGGACCTCGGTTCTTAAGTCCTCATTCCCTAAGTAGTGGGTGCGCGCCTTGCCTCCCTCCTCCGAGAGAACTGCTAGGAATTTGGCAGGCAGTGTGGATTGAACAACATATCCAACGTCCCTAGAAATACAGGTTACTCACCTTTAACAGGAGTTCTAGGAGTGGTATATGTTGTTCATCCACACGACCCACCCAACCTCCCCGGTTTCGATGCGCAACCTGGCTTCCAGCGGGCTAGATCTGGCGTCATGAGGTGGAGCTGAGGGTTTTACCACCCAGGTGGGTGGGGGAGGAGCCAGCTTGAAGACCTTCCGGCAAGACTTAAAGTGGCAAGGAAACTGTCAGACAGTGTGGATGAACAACATATACCACTCCTAGAACTCCTGTTAAAGGCGAGTAACCTGTATATACTGTTCCACATAGAAGATTGATTAATAAGCTGGGTAGGATCAGGGTGGGTCAGAAGTTGGTCAACTAGGTGGCAAACTGGTTGATGGGCAGAAAGCAGAGTGTGGTAGTAAATGGTATACAGTCAGAAGAGATGCAAGTCATAAGTGGAGTACCTCAGGGATCAGTCCTGGGGCCAGTCCTCTTCAATATCTTCATCAGTGGCACTGCAGATGGACTGGAGGGTAAGGTTTGTCTGTTTGCAGATGACGCCAATATCTGCAACAAAATAGATGATCCAGATGGGGGTGGGCAGAATGAGAAGAGATCTGGATAAACTAGCAAAATGGTCAGAAGAGTGGCAACTGGGGTTTAATGCAAAGAAGTGCAAGATCATGCACATAGGGAAGAGAAACCCTGAAGCCACCTATAGGCTGGGAGGGGAGTTGCTGTCAGTCACAAGGGAAGAAAGAGACTTGGGCATCATCATCACCGATGACCTGAAATCATCCAAACAGACCACTAAAGCAGTAGGTAAGGCTAGGGGGTTGTTGGGATGCATTAATTAGGTGTATTAATGGGGTATCACAAGTCATAAGAGGGAGGTAATAATCCCGCTTTACAAGACACTGGTTAGGCCCCATCTGGAGTACTGTGTGCAGTACTGGAGACCACACCTTCTCAAGGACATTAACCAAATTGAGGCAGTCCAGAGAAGGGCAACCAAAATGGTGCAGGGACTGCATCGGAATACATATGAGGACAGATTAACGGAGCTCAATATGTATACCCTAGAGCAAAGGAGAGAAGAGAGATGATATCAAAACATTCAAACACCTTAAGGGCATTAACAAGGTGAAAGTCTTAACGTGTTTCAGTATAAGAAAAATAGCAGGACAAGAGGACGCAGCATGAGATTAGAGGGAGGCCGATTAAGGGGTAATGTGAGGAAGCTCTTTTTCACAGAAAGGGTGGTGGATGCATGGAACGGCCTGCCTCAGGAAGTGGTGGATATGAAAATGTGCAGGGCTTCAAACAGGCATGGGATAGGCATAATGGAGCAATACAGATGATTATGAATAGATAGGCTATTGACAAAGCAAAGGCTGATGGCACATTTATAAGGTAGAAAAATAAATGGGCAGACTGGATGGGCCTTGCAGTCCTTATTTGCCGTCAACTTCTATGTTTCTGTGAACAGTGAGGTGACTGTAGTGGGGTCAGAGATAGCAGTAACACCCATCTTGAGAACAGGGAGAGGGGACTTGGGCATAGGGAAGAAAAGTGCATGAATGACCTTCCAGAACTTAGAAGGGTGAATAAATTGTTCTGGAGAGCGGATGCCAAGTGTTCAGACCTCACAAACCTAGTAGCTTTAGTGCAGGTATTACGAAGGGTCTGGGAATTAGTACGGTCAGATGTGGAGCCAGGGGATTTGCAGGTGCTCCAGGTAAGGGTATGCGCACAGTGACAAGTCAGCAACTCAGCTAAAATCCATGGGAGGTGTGAATCTCGGACCCTGGTTCTTCTAAGGGGGGATGTAATGTTCCCAGGCAGACATAAATTTAGAGAGAGAATTTAAGGGCATTGTCCACGTTGCTGGCTGTAGAATTAGGGGACCGGTCAGTGGCTATCTGGTCAGCTTGAAGGCGGGGCAATCCCAGTGAACGGAATGACCAGATCTGGATGAATTTGGTGGCAGCTTTGGGATGATAAATCTTGCACACACAGTAGGCCATATCGTGGTCACTGAGGGCATCAGGGAAGGTGCTAGCATCCACAGTACAATGGGGATGGGAGGAGAGGACCCAGTCCAAGAGGGGAGTGATTTACAGATTTGAAATTTAAAAATTAGCTGAGTTAAAAGGATGAACTTCACGTTAAGGCAGAATTTATGAAGGTGGGTGGGGGCAGCCAAATTAAATTGCAATCACCTAGTATGAATAACTCACTAGTAGAGGCCTGGGAGGAGAGGGAGAGTAAGTAACTCAGTTACTGAGGGTGGGGACATGCCAAGGCTGCAGTAGACACTAGCAATAAGTATGGGTGCAAAGAAGGGGTGGTAGAGTTTGAGAAGAAACACCTCATAGGCAGAGGGGATAGAGGTGGCAAGCACAGGGTCAAACTGTTTGAGGAGAGAGATGGCTACGCCACCACTCCTCTTTGCATGATCTTGATGAATAATGGTGAAACTGGGGATGGCAGCAGAGGAATCTGGGATCTTGGAGGAGAACCAAGATTCCAAGAACACCAAAATATCAGGTTTAACGTTAACCATAAATGGCTGCAACAGGTCGATCCTAGGGAGAAGGCAGCGAATATTGACATGGGCCACTCTAGAACCTTTGGGGAGAGAAGATGTGGAAGGGCCATGGTTGAGCTCAGTATCTCTCTCTAACTAAAAGAAGCAAGGAGATGAAGAGCTTAAGAGAACTAGGAGACCTTAAATGCACAAACTATAATAAACCTGTGCACAGTTACAGACAATTTTATCCTAAAAGTAGGATTAAACATAGAATTTGACAGCAGATAAGGACTGCTTGGCCCACCCAGTCTGCCCATTTTCCAACAGATAAGCTGCAGATCCTAGTTAACCAACAACTTACTTCCTCCCCCCCGCACTAGGACTGCCTTATGTCTGTCCCATGCATTCTGAATTCCCCACTGTTCTTGACTCCACGACCTCCTCAGGCAGGCTGTTCCATGCATCCACAACCCTTCCATGAAAAAAATACTCCCATTACCTCTGAGCCGCCTCTCTATCTTCAAATTGTGCCCTTTGTTCTTGCACATCTTTTCTGAAGGATGCTACCTCTTGACTTTGTTGATTCTCTTGAGGTACTTGAAAGTTTCTATCATGTCCCCTCTCTCCCTTCTTTCCTCAAGGGTTTACATATTAAGCTCCTTTAGTCTTTCTTCGTATGTCTTCTGGTGCAGACCCTGCACCATCTTGGTTGCCCTCCTCTGGACAGCCTCCACTCTGTCTTTTCGGAGATGGGTTCTCCAGAACTGCACACAGTACTCCAGGTGGGGTCTCACTAACTTTCTGTACAGAGGGATAACAACTTCTGTTTTCTTTTATTGATGCCTCTCCCTATGCATCCCAGTATTAACACGCGCCTTTTAAAAAAAGTGAAAATTTGCATAAATTTAAAAACCTCAGGCAATGAGTTCCAGATTTTAGCAGCTCTAACCAAAAAGGAATGCAGACCAATAACCGTTTTTCTTAATGGAATTCAAAACTTTTGGTCACACACATTTCACGTTGTGTATTTGTTCTCAATTGACCTAAAATAATTTTGGACTCCAGCTGGCATATGTCCCAGTTGTACCTTTTTTACAAATCAATGCCAGCTGATAGGATAGTCAATGGTAAAAGGATAGCAAATTTGTAGCGATACTAAGATCACACTGGTAGGAGTCAGTTCTCTGATCCACTGCAGATTTACAGGCATACGAACATGCAAACATATGAAATTACCAGCAGATACAGACCTTCCGGTCTATCAAGTCTGTTCGAGTGTGCAGTACGCTGTTTATTAAACTGCAGCTGCCCCCCCCCTTGCATGCCCTTCTGATTTAGTGCCCCCCACCTCCGACTTCTCTCCCCCCATCTTCCCCACAGTTTTGACCCTCTCTTTAGCCCTATCCCACCCTCTCTTTAAGCTGCCCACTGTCCGCAGTGATATCACTTCTTCTGGAAGCGCATTCCAACCTGCCACCACCCTCTGTGAAATAGTGCCTCCTCATCTCCCTCCAGAACCTTCCTCCCTCCAATTTCAGACTGTGTCCCCTGGTGTCCCTCCCCCTTTTAACTTAAACCCTCAGAATTAACTCTGTTTATGCGCTTTAGGCACTTGAATGTCTCAATCATATGCCCTCTCTCACTTCTATCCTCAAGGGTGTACATGTTGCTTTCCCTCAGTCTCTCTTCATATGTTTTGTCCCCCATCCCAGGATCATCTTCATCACCCTACGCTGGACCCCCTCCAGTAGTTTGATGTCCCTTTTCAAATAGGGGCACCAAAACTGCAACAGTATTCCGAGAGAGGCCTCACAAGGGACCTGTACAGGGGCATAATGACTTCCTCCCTCCTAGAGGGGATTCCCCTGGCGATGCATCCCAGTATTCTGTTCGCATTTGCAGTTGTATCCCTGCACTGTGCCGAGTGTGTCATGTCCCCGTCATGATTAAAGGCTACGTGAATTCTGTCCAGTGTTGTATTATTAGCTACAGAATAAACCACAGAGCCATAATAAACTGAAATAATGACTTGAATCTAGAAGTTTCGTAACTTCAGCAGTAAAATTGTGCCTAATCTATATATTCATTTCCAATGTTTCAACAGAAAAGTCTTACTGAGCTGGTATCAGGTCATTTCCAGAAACGTCCTGGGGGGAGGGGGGAAGAGAGGGAAACGTATACAAAGTACAATGTGTAAAATAGTACAATAAAATGGAAATAATAAATCAAAATATACAATTTAAGAACACTTGCAGAATAAATTACCAAACAGTAAATTACTGTACCATAAATTGTGTAATGGGCAAAAGAACATTAAACAGTAATCAGCAACAACGTAAGAAACTGGGAGAAATTACTGAAACTAAGGGAAGGGCGGTGCTGGTGTCTGTGTGGGTGGAAGGCAGGTGAAAAAGAATCCACCCCGGTATCAGAAGCAACTGCAGGAGGCCTGCCCAGTTGTGTCGAGGGCTGAGGCTCTGGGCGCCTTACCTCCTGCCATGCCAGCGACCCGTATTCAGAAGCGGACTCAGGTTGTTGGGGATCAACCGGGTTGGGAGAGGATAGAGTGTCCGGAGAACTGCTGTCTTCTCCCGGAGTGGGTGGATTGTCTCTCCCACCAAACGAGTGCTGCCACGTGGAGGCCTGGTGCTAATGCAGGTCTGGAGCGACAAAGATGGGAGGGTGCTGCGGGACTCTGCAGCATGCGCACACCGACATGCGCGCCTCAGCCATGGGGAAGGGAGAAAACAGAAAAGGGGCATGCTAGCAGGCTCTATGAAATCCTGGCTCTGCTCCCGACTTCAGGCACTTCTCGGGCTAACTGGATTATTCACGGAGGGTGGCCCTCCCTTCCCTGGCCCCGCAGAGGGGAATCCGTGGGAGAATATTTATTTATTTATTTATTTATTTAGTTAGTTAGTTAGTTAAACATCAGTTTAGAAACCTTTGAGCTAGAGGCTCATTTACAAAGGTACCTCGTCACAAAGAGGACATCAAGACAGTAGTACAAGGGACACAGTACTTACAAACACAAATGTTACAGTTCAATTACAATTTTGTTACAATAGAATTCAATCTCCACGATGCAAAAGATAACAAAAGGTGCAAGACTTATGGTCGGGGGATAGCTGGTGGGGGTAGAAGGGAGGGAGATAGGGGAGGAGGAATTAGTAGGGAAAGGAAGGGGGGCGCCGCTCAGTGAGCATTGTCAAACAGAGTGTATATATATATATATATATATATATATATATTTTTTTAACACTAGGCTAGCGGCAGTTGCATTTGCGAGAGCGAAGCAGGAAGTTTCTGAGCCTGGGCTTAAAGCAAGCTAAGGTTAGTGAGTTTGACACTGGCAGGGAGGAGTTATACCAGTGGGGTGCACGGTGGGGAATGCCCTCTGACCTTGAGAGGTCCTGGCTCTCGGAATAACTAGAGGTAGCTCTTGGCGAATGCGTGATCAGAGTCGGTGCAATGCAGTAGATTGAGTTGGATAGGCCTATGGGGATAGGGCCGCTGGTTTAAAGGTGAGCTGGCATGTCTGATACATGAGTCGCTTCTTCCAGGTTGAGTAGGGTAGCCAGGGTGTACAGCTCACATGTGTGAGTGAGTCTGGGAGCACCAGTGATAAGTCTGCAGGCCTTATTAACTGTGAGGCGAACCTTGTTGAGGGCAGTCTGATCTGCTGAGCCATAGACCGGAAGGCCATAGTCAATGAGAGACATGACAGAGGAGGTGACAGCTAGGCGGAGGGCAACAGAAGGGAGGCATTTCTTGTGCCGGTAAAGAATGCCTAACCATGAGTTGGCGACAGAATTTAGGGCATATATATGTCCATGGAATGAAAGTGCAGGGTCAAAGGTTATACCAAGATATTTATAGGACTGCACCTGGTCAATGACGAAATTGGGTGTGGAGTGGACAGCTAAGGGAAACTTGCTGTACTTATTTTGGGGGTGGGAGAAGAGCATCGTTTTTGTTCTCTTAAGGTTGATAACAAGTCGGTGCTCAGTGAACCAGGTAGCTGCAGAGTCAGACTAGTTGGAGGGAGTTCTGTAGCAGCATGGGGTCATTGTGGGAGGCAACGAGAACAGCATCATCAGCATAGAGAAGCATCTTACCCGTACAACTGCTGGGTAGGGAGTTAAGAAAGAGTGAGAATAGTAGAATTGAGCCCTGCGGCACCCCAGAGCGAATGGGGCATGTTTCAGAGAGAGTACCGTCGACTTTCACACATTGGGAGCGGGCGGAGAGATAGCTGGTGCACCAGGAAACAGGTCCTGAGGAAAAGCCTATTAGGTCGAGGGTGGAGAGCAAAAGAGGATGCAAAACGGTATTGAATGCCTTAGACAGGTCAATGAATATAGCACCAGCCAGGGCACCAGAGTCCAAGGAGGCATGGAGGAAGTTGGAAAATTCCAGGAGAGCTGTATTGGTACTATGACCTGCTCTGAACCCGTGTTGTTCAGGGCAGAGAACATTGTACTTACAGAGGTAGTCAGAGACTTGGGACGCCACAATTTTCTCTAACGCCTTAGAGAGGGGGGAGAGGATTGAGATGGGTCGGTAGTTACCCGGAAGAGTCCTGTCACCACCTTTATGGACAGGGGAACTGTGGCAATCTTCCGGCAGAGGGAATTGTCCGAGACAGAGTGATTTGTTGAAAATGCACGTATTAGGTGAGAGGACCTGATCCAGGACCTGACGTAAAAGGCAGGGATCAAGTGAGTCGTACCGATGGTGTTACCTTTAGGGCTTTTAGCAAGTAAAGCCTAGCTTCTTGCATGGTGACACGACGCAGGTGGAAAGAGGGGCGGGCAATGGGTGGTGGTACAGATGGAGGAGGTGGACTGAAAAAGTTACCAGGAAGTACTGAGCTTAGGTCGATTAAAGGAGTTATTGAGGTGGGTGGCAATGAGGGCAGGGTCAGAGGAGACGGTACCATTGATGTTGAGAAGAGAAGGAGAGGGGGACTGAGAGTGACCATTCAGTTGCTTGATGTTGTCCCAGAAGCACCTGGGGTTCCCCCAGGAGGAGGTAAGAGAGGCTTGGTAGTATTCCGCCTTTGCTTTGTGGATGGCCCAGGTGCACTGGTTGCGGGGCAGCATAGGACTGCCTGTCAGCTGAACGGCCAGTAGCAACAGCAAGGTGCTAAAGATTGTCGCGTTGCTTAGCTGCCACAGTAGGGCAGGGGTGATCCAAGGGGCATGTTTCACTTTGGACCTCCTAGCAGTTATGGGAGCAAAGATATCACAGGCAAAGTTGAAAGTGCTTACAAAGAAGGCCAGGGCCAAGTCAATGTTGGTTGCCCTCGTCAGATGGGACCAATCAGTATGGGCAAGGAAGCGCTTAAGGCCTATGAGTCCCCCAGGCCTAAGCCGCCCTCGAGAGGTGGTTTTGACCGGGGATGAGGGCTGAGGGGTTTCCCAGTTGAAAAGCACAGGGGAGTGGTCACTGAGGCAGTCAGGAGGATTTGGATGTTGTGGATGCGATTGGCCTGTTGGTGAGGACCACATCCAGGAGGGTGCTTGTCCCCTCCTAGGGTTTTTCTAGTAGGCTGTGTGACCAGTTGAGTTAGGTCAATTGAATCGAAAGCCTCACGGTGGGAGGACGACGAGGGGCAGAGCCAGTTTATATTCAAGTCGCCCACCAAGATTTGGTCCGATGAGTTGGGTAGGGAGGTAAGGTAGTCGGTTAGTGGGCCCAGGGCCTGGGATTGGTTCTTGGGGGGTATGTAGGCTACGGTTAGGAATACTGGGCCTCTAGCTGGGTCAGGGGACAGCTTTAGAGTAAGTGCCTGGGCCTTATGGTCGAGGTCAGGTGGGGGGAGTGGTAGCCCCATGAGAGAATCCCTCAAATAGAAGACACAGCCCCCACCTCTCCTGCCGACACTGTCCAACCGGTGGAGAGTGTAGCCGGGGAGAGAGACATGAGAGTTAGGAGGGGAGGGAGGCAGCCAGGTTTCAACCAGGGCAACAACATCAGGTTCATGAAGCGTCACCCAGCAGTGTAGAGAGTCCATTTTTTTCAGGAGGCTACAGATGTTCGTAGAAGCAATGCGCAGCCCAGAAGATTTCAGGGGAGGACCAGTGCTGCCAGGCCCGGGATTGGGGTGGACATTGCCTGACAGGAGCAGGAGGAGGAGGGCTGCTCTAGGGAGTGCACAATGGCGGGATAGCTTTCAACGATTGGAGAGGGGGTGATGAGGGGCTGAGATAGTGCAGGGAATAGGCAGAGTAGAACAGACAGGAGAGGCAAGTACGATGAGATGTATGGGGGCAGCAGGGTAATGAGAGGGCGGCAATATGTAGGGAGATGGGTTGGGGCAGATGCAGGGTGAGTGTAGGCAGCAGGAGGTGGCGACACGGGGAGGGTGGGTTGTAGTCAGATCATAAAGGACATTGGGGTCGGATGCTAGTGGGGCTAGAGTACCCAAAGGGGAGGCAAGGATTAGTAGAAGAGGGGGGAGTAGCGCAGGATGCAGAGAGTTGGGCATTTATTTATTTATTTATTTTCTCTCTCTACAGGCTAGGGGAGTAGTGAGAAATAATTAAGTTGGTGGATAAGGGGGAGGTACAGAGGGGAGAGCCTGTCTGGGCTTTAGTGGGTTAGCACTGCTGATGGGTGGTTAGATGGGGACTGGTGCCCCCTGGTGGTCAGCAGGTATAACCTGCTAATGAGAGAGTGGGGACTTAGGTTCTGGCACAACCGGACGTGAGGTCACAGGAAGTGACGTCCACAGCCGAACCAATAAAGCTACAGCCACCCCTGGGTGGGTGGGTGGCTGGGCCGGGTGGGACAGACGACGCAAAGCATCGTCTGGCTAGCACCCCACAGCAGCTGTCCGCTGAAACAATCAGTGGTATGTGGGTGGAGAAGCTTTCCAAACGAGCCCTTCTGTTTCCCGAACGACAATGGCAGGAGATAGCACTGTAAGTCGTCTGGCTTATTACCTGTTGTTTTAGGGGATTCTGGCGAGGGCTCCTCGATAGGAGCAGCAAAACCGTCCTTCCCTGCCGCGGTCAGCAGTACTCTTGAGTGTGGGGGGGGGTTCCGCCTGTTGTTTTAGGGGATTCTGGTGAGGGCTCCTCGATAGGAGCAGCAAAACCGTCCTTCCCTGTACTCCATATGCCTGGAAGAGTTGCCAGGTCAGGACATGTGCGACCAAGGGCGTAATCGAGCCCTCTCATGTGGCGAGCCAAAGCCTTGCCTGCTAGCCTCTCAGAGGAAAAAAGAAATATGGGAAGGAAAGAAGCAACTGCAGGAGTGAATAGAGAACTCACAGAGGAGAGATTTCAGAGCAGGAAAGGAAGGAGTAGAGAGAATGGAAGAGGGGTTGAGAGCGCCATACTTTAGGGAAATGGAACTAGAAGGCAGCTTGGCAAGCAGTAGATCCTTGTCCTATACTAATACGTAGATCCTAGTAGCAGCCTAGTCCTATAAAACATCCTTAAATGTTGGTTAATGTAGTAAATCACTTTGTCCACTTGGGAGGAGAAGGACAAATAAACATAGAAACATAGCAATTTGCCGGCAGAAAAGGACCCATCGGCCCATCTTGCTTCCAGATATTTAAATTCATGGACTTGGTCAAAGTAAATCCCCAAAGGTGTAATGTATTTCAGGGCAGTGTTCAAGTTGTGTTTGTTCCCAAACAAAAAATAATTGTGTGTTCCTTGAACTGATCACAATGTTACTACTGCTAAACCATTAACATAAGTCTTGCTGCAGATGTTTAAGTAGCAAAATACTGTTGCTTTGTGAAAATTACAGTGGCATCTGCATACAGAATCATTTATTCATTCCTGTGGCAGAATGCAGTCCTGCCATTGGCTGAAATGTTTTGTGATCCCATTGATGACATCACATGTTGAGCATACAGGAAGGGTTTTTGGATGAAAAAGGCATGGAAGGGAGTCTGGTACTAAGGCAAAAAAGGGAATTTAAATGAATCCCCAAAGCTTAAAATTCTGCAGCACTACATAAATTCTGTAGCATGATGCAAGTTCTGCGGAAAATTCTGTGGCCATGGAATTGTAGACATTAATTGGCCTTGCCTGTAAGGGCCAAGTCTCCTGTTTTCCTGTGCATACCCTCTGTAATGAAGCATGCAGTGATGTGAAAGGGAGTGCTGCTGATAATCACTTTTATTTTATTTTTTTGCTGGTGGCCAGACAGTGGACCCCAGCTTCAAAATGGGAGAGTAAAAAAGGCAGATTGTAAAGCTTTGACAAGACAGGTAGCTAATTAGGACCAGCATGATCTTTGCCCTTGTGGTTGTCCTGTAATGATTTCTTCATCTTTTCACAGGTTACCCGGGTGCTAGAAGATGTCATAGCTGTGTACAGATAAAAAATGGTAAGCAAATAAAAGCCTTGGCTAAAGGTTGCTTTGTGCCCGAGAGAATCAAACAAAACATGCAGGTTCCAGGACACAAATTCTCAATGTCAGTGTATTTATTTCACAGGTGAGTCTACGGACAACAGATGCCTGTTTACATAGATAACCACAGTCAGATAGTGTAGCTCACAATAAAGCTGTATAGAAATGTGTGTAGTACAGAAGTTTAAAAATGCATATCAGATCAGTGCAGCACATGGTTAATTAGAACTATTGCTGTTTAAGACATACTTATATTTAAAGAAGTACAGTACCTTTGCAGTTCTGATGTCTTTCCTTAAATCAGATAACCATGCCTGCAACACTTATCTCTTTTTTGGTGGGATTTGCTTGGGGCTGGTTCTTTGAATTTGAAACCTATATCTGTTAATTTCAAGCCTATTTTGATGTGTTGTTAGTGAAGCTGATTGAATTGGAGACCTGTTTCCTTTGGTAGCAAACATATTTTGGGGACTTTGAGTTGAATTTTGATTCATTTTTGCTGACTTCACTAGCTGCAAAGGTTAGTGCATAGTGGGGGAAGGGTGTTAATGGTCTGGCCAGGTCTCACTCAGCTAACTGACTGGAGGCAGAGCTGAATCAGGTTTGTGGTGTCAGTTGCTTGGCTTCTCAGAAGGAACTAGAAGGGGACAGGATCAGTTGTGTTCCGCTACAGTAGCTGCTTCCTGTTGTTTCTACAGGGTTTCTTGTGGATTTTACTTGGTAGAAGGTTATTTCTTTTCTTTCTTACTTCTAAGGGGCTAGCAGGGTATTGTTTTTGGGGCTGTTGGAACTTTGAAAACTGGTTTGGTGGCTGTAAGTGGACTCATTTGTTGGATGTTTCACTGTGTAACAGGCTGCGCTGGTGGAGGCCTATTTCTTCAGATTTAAAACCTATTTGGTGGGATTTGCTTGGGGCTGGTTCTTTGGTTGCAGGGCTTGGAGGGGCGGACACAGGACTGATACACTCGAGAGAGAGAGAGAGAGAGAGAGTCGGGTGTAGCTCTAAATCCCACCCTCCCCACCCTCCTTCCCAGAGCTCTGCTTACTTATAGGGGAACACCTGCCCTGCAATTGAGGAAAAGGCTGCAGGTGCAGCTCATGTAGTTCTAGCCACTGGAGGTTGGATTTAAAGGCTGGGAGAGAGGAGCTTAGGGAGTTGTTCACTTCCCTTACAGTGTAAGTTTACTGTGTTGTACTGCACCTAGTAACAGGGTTACCGGTTTACTGTGGGACTGTTTCTAGGATTAGTGGGTGACCTGATTAGTCAGTAGGGGTGTATCTTGGACTAGTGGGGAACCTGGTGGCTCACCCAAGGAAACCTACTTGGAGGGGGATGAGACCACACGTCATTAGGGCCGGCATCTTTGGGAGGTGGTGGGGTGCACAGGGTGTGGGGCAGCCATGATACTGGACTGGGCTTGGAAGTTCGGTGGTTGCCCAATGTGCTACCAGCTGGCACAGCTTAGGGAGGAGGTTACGGGGATTAGGAGACAGCTGGGGGAAGGAGGGAGGTATGGCTGGGGAAGAGGGCAGGGGATCTCCCACGGGGTTGCACCAAGCACTAGGGGCGGGGGCATAGGGAAAGGAGTGCAGGAGAATACTCTGGGGTCGCATAGGGACCCTGACAGAGGGGGCCCAAAAGAAGGACACTACCAAGGAAGCAGGCAGGTAACTAGGGACCCTCTCAAAGGGGGGCCAGAGGGACAACATTCTCAGGGAAGTAGGCAGATGGCTGGAGCTGGACAGAAGGAAGCAAGGCGGGGAGGTGGATCGGACCATACGCCCAGTAACCACTTCAATTCTCTTCTGCTTGAGGATGAGGGGGGTGATGTAGCCATGACAGGGGTGGTTAGAGATGGAAAGGGAGTGGTGGGCAGGAGGCGGGGGCCGGATAGCAGGAGAAACGGGGGGAACCTGGAATGCAGGAAAATGGGAGCAGTGGATCAGAGCAGGAGGGGCAGGGGGAAGAGGGAGGAAAGGGCAAGAAGGACCAGTTGGGAGGAAAGGGCAAGGAGAAGGACCAGAAGTACAAGGAGGATACAGTAAAGGACGCTGAGGGTTTAGGCCAGGGGAGCACGACAAGCAAGGAGGGACTAAACAGAGGAAGGAAGGGAGGACGAGCCAGGCTAGTTTAGCAGATGGGGGAGAAGGACCAGTCACGAGCAGTGAGGGGGAGTTAGCGAGGTACAGAAGGATACTCGGGAGGAGAAGAGGCATAGGATCGGAGGGAAGGGGGTGGCCAGGGTAAATAAGGAGGGGGCGGCATGTGGCACCCAGATAGGGGGAGGAACAGGGAGCCGGCTGGGTGGAGGGGCCGGTAGAAAGGACGAGGGACATGGAAGGAGGGGAAATGGAGGAAAAGGAGCAGTCAGAGTGCTCCTGTTGGGGGATTCTATGATCAGGAGTATCAAATGGGATAGGGAGGGAAAAGCCTGGCCAGTTAGAACAAAATGCTTCCCTGGACTAACGGTGCACAGGGCCAAGCACGAGGTATATCAGCTGGCAAAGGATTGTGGGGGTTCACCAGACATACTGGTCCACAGAGATACAGGCAAGGTTCAGGGAGCTTGCCAGGGTCTGTCATGACATAGGATGCACAATTTCCTTCTCGGAAATCCTGCCAGTGCCAAGGGCTAGTGGGGGACACAAAAGGAAGATTAGGGAGATAAACCAGTGGCTCAGGGAGTGGTGTGAGGCCAGAGGGTATGGGTTGATGGGGGATTGGGGGGAGACCTGGGAGGATAAGGAACTGTATGCTAGAGATAGGCTCCATCTCAATTTGGAGGAGGGAATCCTTAAGTTGAAAATAGAGGGGTTCATTGGTGAAAAGTGGGGTTTAAACTTGTGAAGGGGAGGGATGGAGAAAAGGCTGTTGAGGGGGGTCCGATAAAGGAGGGACTCTGTCTCCACCCCCCTGGGGAGCTGGAGGAATGTGGGAAAAGGCCAACTGGTAAAGTGCAGACCAGGGGAAAATGGAATCCCTGTGGAAACGCGAGCAGAGGAAATGGAAGTATAGGGAATGGGTGGAAGGTAGTCCTGCTAAATGCCAGGAGCTTGAGCAATAAAATGCCCGAGCTCCAGGTGATGCTAACTGAGGGAGCGGTGGATGTGACAGCGGTCACTGAGACCTGGGCCACCGCTGAGGACACGACTGGACCTGAACCTGGAGGGTTACACTATGTTCAGGAAGGACAAGGGGAGGAGGAGGAGGAGGGTAGCAATGATAGTAAAAACTGCATTGGCATGGGGGCTAGAGGAGGTGGAGGGAACCGTGAGGCGATTTGGGTCACCTTGATAACAGGGGAGTAAAATAGGGTGGTGTAGTAGACCCCTGCGCAGGCGGAGGAGCTGGAGGAGAGTCTGGTGGCAGATGTTGGGAGACACTGCAGATTGGGCAGGGAAGGGTGGTGGTGTTGGGGACTTAAACATGCCAGGAACAGACTGGGAGACTATGACATCCTCGGTGGCCAGGAACAGAAGTTGTTGGATGTCTTTCAAGACGCTGCTCTAACTCAGTAGGTGGGGGAACTGACCAGGGAGGCACGGGTACTGGATGTGGTCCTGGCAGACAGTGACCAGACTGGGGGCCTGGAGGTAAGGGACCAGTTGGTGGGAAATGACCATGCCACAGTCTGGTTCTGCCTGGACCTAGGAGGGGTAGAAGACTGCACAAAGACTGAGGTAACTGACTTCAGGGGGGCAGATTTTAAGGAAATGGGAAGGATCCTTAAGGAGCATTTGGATGTGATTGGGTCAGACATGGACGCTGACAGTAGGTGGGAAATCATCAGGAGAGGGGTGCAGGATGCTACCAGCACCTGTGCAAGAGTAAGACGAAAATGCGGTAGGGCCTGAAAACCCTGATGGTGGACCAGGGAGGTCCAGGAGGTGGTGCGGGGAAAGAAGGCAACCTGTAAGCAATTCAAGTGCTCAAGGAGTGAAAGGGATCGTGGGGAGTACGAGCCGACGGCTAGAAGGACCACTAAGGTGGTGAGGGCGGCTAAGGCAAGGAAGGAGCAGAACCTGGCCAGGGAAATTAGGAGAGGGAACATGGGGTTCTTTAGATGCATTGGGGGAAAAAAGGGTGAAGGGGCAGATTAGCAGGATTAAAACAGGGGAGAGATAGGCACAAGACCGGGGAGCAGGCTGAGGTACTAAATGAGTACTTCACCTCGTTTCACCAAGGAAATTGGGGGTGCTGCATCATACATGGGAGCAGACAGTGATACTGGGGGGGGGGGATCCTTACCGATCGTCGGGTCTGGGGAGAGGGGGAGGCATCACTGGCATGAGGGGGGAAGGCTAAGCAGGGAGAAGAGGTAGCAGAAGTGGAAATCACAGCAGAGAGAGTGAGGGAAGCCCTCAGGTCCCTTAAGACGGAGAAAGCACTGTGGCCGGATAAATTACATCCCAGAGTGCTGAAGGAACTTGAGGATGTCCTGGCAAAACCCCTGGCAGAGCTTTTCACCATCTCTCTGAGGACAGGGTGGGAGCCCCAGGACTGGAAGGTGGCGCATATAGTGCCTATCCACAGGGGGATCAAGGGAGGTGGCAGGGAACTATAGGCCTGTCAGCCTGACATCGGTGGTGGGCAAGGTGATGGAGGCATTGTCAAGGAGAGAGTGTGGGGGACCTGGAAAGTTAGGAGCCTGGCCGATAGGCAGCATGGATTCGTCCTGGGAAATCATGTCAGACAAACCTTGTGGAGTTCTATGACTGGGTGATGAGTGCCTTGGACCTGGATAGACCAGTGGACGTCCTCTTTCTAGACTTCAGCAGGCATTTGACTCTGTTCCTCACGAGGGCCTGTTGGATAAGCTGGGAGAAATGGGGGTGGGGAACTAGATGATCAGATGGATAGGCATTTGGCTCCAGGACCGGACCCAGAGGGTCGTAGTTGGCGGGATAGTCTCATCCCCAAGGAAGGTCATTAGTGGGGTCCCACAGGGATCAGTCCTTGGGCCCCTCTTGTTCAACGCCTACGTCTCTGACATAAGGACAGGTATCAGGAGTGAGATGAGTCTCTTTGCGGATGACTCAAAACTGGGGGCGGTGGTGGATGGGGAGGAGGGAAGGGGAGGATGACCCTACAGGGGGACCTGGAGGCTCTGGAAAGACGGTCTAGAAAGTGGAAGCTGAGGTTCAGTGCAGGGAAATGCAAGGTACTGCACCTGGGGGCCAGAAACCCAGGCCAAGTGTACACCATGGGGGGAGAAATGCTACAAGTCTCGATGGCTGAGAGGGACCTGGGGGTGGTGGTGGATGTCAAGATGAACAACTCTGAGACTTGTAGGAGGGCAGCAGCCAAGGCCAACAGGATGCTGGGATGCATCGCTAGGGGGATCACTTCCAGCAGGAGGGAAGTGATACTTCCTCTGTATAACTGCTTGGTGAGGCCGCACCTCGAGTACTGCATGCATTTTGGAGGCCACACTTAGAGGGACATTAAACTCCTGGAGAGGGTCCAGAGGAGGGCAACGAAAATGATTTGGGGCTTGGGGGACAGGACCTATGGGGAGAGGCTTGAAAAGCTAAATATGTACACATTGGAAGAGAGAAGGGACCGGGGGGGACATGATAGAGGTCTTCAGGTACATGAAGGGGGTAAATAGGGGAGGAGCAGTCAGGGTGCTTCGAAGGAAGGAGAAAGGGACAACTAGAGGGCATGGGTGGAAGCTGGAGGGGGGAAGATTCAGGGGAGAAAGGAGGAGGTGCTACTTCACTGAGAGGGTGGTGGAGCCATGGAATGCGCTGTCTAGGGGGCTGATGGAGGCAGAGACAGTGGAGGAGTTCAAGAGGGGGTGGGACAGGTACAGGGGAAGGGTTCTGGAAGCAAAATCCAGTGCAGCGAGACTATCCGGAACTGGGAAGGGAGAAGCCAGAGAAGGTGAGGGGGTCAGCAAGGTCAGCTCCCAGGGTGGGGGCTGACCAAACGAGCAGACGAGAAAGACCGTTGGGCCTATTCTGCTGGCATGTTAGTATGTTGTTATGGAACTCCTAAAAGCACAAACTACTACACAACATTCAATCTTGCAGGGTTATTCAAAACCTATTGCCCCTCATTTGGGGCAAGTAAGTTTCCTTGAATGTCAAGTTAAAATTTTTTTTTTTTAACAAAAAAAAAAAATGAGCAAGTACAAATTCAGCTATAGTAGTGGCTGGACATATTCTAAAAGTTCTGATATGAACAGCCCTACAATTTAGTGGCTAAATAGAATCAAACTGCAGGTAAACTGCCAGTAGGTGACACTAAAGAACCATCATCATCATTAATACATCACAGGAGTCCTAAAGGGTTGATTCGATTCATTTTTGCTAACTCTGAACTCAAAATAGGATTTGAAGTTGTCCAGCTTCAGCTGCCTGACGGTCTACAAGTGCTATAGCATAGGACCCAAATTCAAGTCCTAAGCCCATGTTGTTAGCAATAGAAGCAGTGCTGAACATCCATCTCTTGACACCCTCAGGCCTTGGGTGAGTGTCTCCTGTCATTACAGAACTGCCTCCCCACTGCCAGTTGCTGGGGGGGGGGGGTATTGGCAAGATTGTTCAGCTCCAGACTGAGGGGGCTGGTAAAACAGATGGAAATTTATTCAGATCATCTTTCTAGAACCGAGGTGCAGCACAAAACAATAAAAACTTATAAAATAAAGTAGAAATACAAAAAAAAAATGCAAACAGGATATAAGATTAGAACAACAAATTATTTGGGTACCTGGAAAAGCTTGGCTGAAAACTCATGTTAGTTCGTTTTTAAAAATGAGGAATTGGGGGGAACAGTCTGAATATCCGTTGGGAGACTGTTCAGCAGATACTGAGTAGCTGCCGGCATGATGCAAGTCTGGCAAAATTACTGCGATAGCATCATATGCGCTGTGTTGTGTCTTGCAAGTGTCAGTCATATTGTGCTGGATGTGCTAAGTCTTAAATCTGACTGTCCAGAAAGGTCTTTCGTCTGCCCCAGTGGGTTGAGGATTTGAATTGGGGGTGGGGGGGGGGTGATAAAGTAGGTGAAAAAAAAAAAAATTGGCGACAATTGTAGCTAAACACTTTCTGCACAGCTGAGGCCCCTGAACTTCTGGGTCCCCTGCCCCTACCTCTCTGGTTGGGAAATTTTCTCTCTGGTCTATTCCCAGCTGGCCGGCCCCATCAGAGAGAGAGGTCCAGTACAGGTACGTGCAGGAACAAGGCAGTGGATATTTAGGGGCCATTGGTGACCACTTCTTTCAGCATGGCTTGTAGATGGGCTGAGGGAGAGAGCCAACCCCACTAAGTAAGCAAGGAAAAATACAAAAAAAGTAGTAAAAAAAAAAAAGCAAAGTATATGAAGGAGTACAGTGGACTTCCCGTCGTACCTTAAAGAACTAGTGGAGCTAAAACAGGCAGACAGGAAGATAATGCCCATTATAAAAAGTAGTCAGTTGTAATTTTTTATTTCTGAAGTAGTTTCCTTTTTCCTTTTGTTCATTAGAAAGTCTTCTATGTGATATTGTGTTGCATGTGTGGAACAGCACTTAGCCTTGGCAGCTGACGTATCTTTCTCTATTGCCCCCCCATGTCATCATCAGCATTGTGATCTCACTGACAGTGACATCACAAGTAGCTGACTTGGCCACCACTGAGTGGCTGTTCCTAAGCAGCAGTGATATCAGAGTCAGTGAGGCCACAATGTTGATGCGTAGTAGGGGACAGAGCTAGATACGTCAGCTGCCAGGCAGAGTGCTGTCCCATACATCATGCCTACTAACATCAGGTAAACGATCTTCTAACTAAACAAAGGGAAAAGAAAAAGTACCTCAGATATAGTGGTTGGCTGCTTTTAAAGTCTAATATTAGTTTTAGGCAGTACACTGTCTCTTTAAATTAATATGCACAAAATTGCGTAACTGCTCATACTGCTAGTACAGTGTGTTCAAGTTATGAGTATCTGACTATTTACTGTCTGAAACTTGATGACAGTTGGCCCAGAACAAGAGATGTCTTTTTTTGTCATTTCATGGTCACTTTAAATCTTAACTCTTACTTGGTTTAAAGGAAGAATTTCATTATGTTGTCCTGAAAAACAGCTCAGTTTTCCATATGTGTGTGTGTGTGTGTGTGTGTGTGTGTGTGTGTGTGTGTGTTTGTGCCACTGACCTTTTGGGATACATCTTGAAGACTCTCCAACCAGTTATGATCAAAACTGGTGTGAACGTTTGTTTATTGGGATATTAGCCACTAAGCCTAGGCTCATTTCCACTAGTATCCTGGATAACTTAAAACAGTGTATTTAAAAATAACGATAAATAGTAAACCTATGACATCAGTTACTGACCATAACAGTTTAAACTACATAAAGATTAAAAAACTGGCTTAGAGTGCCATTGTCACAGAGTGCTCCTTTAATGGTTTGGTCGATGACAGTGTATGTAACCCGCTTGCAGTGACTGTGATGATCTTAGCACCTTAGCTTTTGTGACCTAATTAGCATAAGTTGTGGCTTTTTTTCACTTTTTTATTCATTTTATTTGAAATTGTGTACATCATACATGCATATCTTGAAATGGTTATCCAGTTGTGATGAAATCGGTATAGATATTCCTTAGCACTGTCTGTTGTGGTTCTGCTTTACATGTAGTTAGACTGTTAAGCTAATTCTGCCCAACTGTTGGGCTGTACCGTTGGTTAAGCTTGGTATACACATTATTTGATAATTGCAGCCAGAATGCTGAAGTATGCTGGAAGGGCTTTGATAGCATGAAGGAAGCGGTAATACTACCTCTCTGTCAATAAGTGGTGAGACCTCATCTGGACTACTGTGCACATTTCTAGAGTCTCCACCTGAGGAAAAGACTGAGATAGGTTGCAGACAGTGCAGCGTAGAGTAATCAGACTGACTGAAGACCAACAGGGCAGATCCTGTGAGGTTCAGTTCAGGTCACTTAACACGTTATCAGTGAAGGCCAAAAGCTGTGGGGTGACATGGTAGAGACCCTCAGGTTCCCGAAAGGAGTGAATAAGGTAAACTGCAAGGAACTGGTTAGCAGCAATGGTGGGTTGAAAACATGGGGACATGAGTGGAAGCTGGGGGGGTAGTGTCAAAGTTTTTTTTATGGAGAGTTGTTGAGCCATGGAACAGCCTATTGGAGGTGGTGGATGCAAAAAAAAACAACAACAATGGGTTCAAACATGGTTGGGACAGAGTAAAAGGCTTGACAGTTACTCGGGGCAGCAGTACGGAGGTGGGGAGGCAAGGGTGAAAACCCTGTCTAGACAATAGGTCGCAGGGTAAGGTAGGATAGAACAGGCAGACTGGATGAACCCATGGTCTTTTTTTTATCCTGACATTGTCTATGCATCTGTGCTTCTATGTTTCAGAACTTGCTTTACATCCATTTTAAGAAATATTGTGGTTGTAGTTAGGAGAATTGCTAAAAATATTTGTAACCCTTTTGTTGCACTGTGCTTTCCTACACTTTGCCTCCAGGACATTTGTGGAAATGAGAGGTTCTTTTCACACTACTTTCCCAATAAAATAATTAGAAAGAAATTGGATAGCAAAACAGAATATAAAACTCACATATGGGGGGGCGCTGTGGAGCACTCAGCGGTATGGTCGATCTTTTGGGAGCTCCGTTTTACATCGATTTAAAACTTAATAATCTTACTTTTTAAAGTTTAAGTTCGACCTTTTTCTGCACGCACAGGATAGCAGACCCTTTCCTGTCAAAGATGAGCCCCAAAAAACAACCCTATCGCTCGCCCTCGGGGCTAGACGCCTACTTTCCTAGTCAGGGTGCCAACGCTCCAGGAAAATCTGGAGTCCCAGCTACCACCTCGTCGCCGGAGTTGCAACAGCTTCTTCCTCCTCTTACTAAACTACAAGAGACCGGCGACGAGACAAATAAGAGACTGGCTACAGTGGAGAAATAAATTCTCTGATTTGGAACAGACACTTGCCAATAGTTCTTCAGCAATAACCGACCTTACCTCCTCTTCGGAAAGACAAGCAGAAGTGTCTACAGGCCTAATCAGGAATGCTATTTTTCTCCGATCCAAGGTTGAGACCTTGGAGAATGGACTTCGCCAGAGGAATGTGCGTATTGTGGGTTCCCCCCTTGTATGGCAAGCCGCACCAAACTCTTGGCCGTACTAGACTGGATGATTTTTGAGGACTTTGTGACAGGAAGCTCCTGTCACTCTTGAGGACCAACCTTTCCTTAAGTCTGTTGCAACAGTTCTATTTCTTAGCCTGATCTATTCTTTACAATTTCTAGTCCATAAGGTTGGCCACCTGTGGACATCCCCTTCCCTTTCTTGACTGTGCTATAGTGTCGTCTTTAATTTTCCTTTTCTGTCTCAGGTCCTCATATAGGGAGGTTATTGTGACCTCCAAACATATGTAAAACAGGTTGTGTTTATCATTGTTGGATTTAGTATGTAATGGCACTATGTCCTAAAATATCTTGATGTAGATACCTTATGTTTATGAAACCTGTAAATGTTGAAAATGCCATGGCACTAGGTGTTTTTGATAATGGTAAAAAATACTAGGTGACTATTATATAAATTAAATTAGTTGTGCTATTTAAAATGCATGTAAATTGCTGTAAACTGAACAAGTCTGAAATGGCAGGGTGATTTGCATATATCCCATGATGCTGTGTGTTATGGAAGGATGTATGATGTTGTATTTCTTTGGAACTTGATTTGTTGCCAGTGCCCTTTGGGGTAACCTTTCTTTCAGTGATTCTGCATCAAGGTTCTTTGTCTATAATTTTTTCTTTTTGCGCCCCCACTACTCAAGCAAACGGGGCCCACATAGGGATGAAGGGTTTTCACTGAATAGTGGTAAGATCAGAGATTAGTGTCAGTAGGTGCTGGCAAGTACAGAGAAAGGACATACATAGTCTGTTGCTGCAAACTGATGTACTGAAGAAGGAATATGGCATTGCAGAAGCTTATTTCCTGTATTTTGAATAAACATCGCACAGAGATTGTGTGTTGAACCTGAAGTTCGTTATCTGATTCATCTGTTATCCCACAACCCCTCCACAGACTTGCGCCTACTTACCAGAGACATGGGCATTTCTATCTCATAGGCCTTAACCATCCCTCTACGTCCGGCAGGTAGGGGAAATTCTTCTCGCCCTCTTACAGTGATCGTGTCTCTGTCCACAAGAGGCCAGAAAAAAAAGGGACATTGTCTGGAAGGGGAGTCATCTGGGCTTCTTCCTGGATTTATCATTCCAGACGCAGGACCGAAAAAAGAAACTGCAAGAGATTAAGAAGGCACTCCTGACAAAAGGAGTGACGTCCCAAATGCTCTTTCCTGCCCGGCTTCATGTTGTTCACCAGCAAAAAACACACATCTTTACTGACCCTGATGGAGCTTCCACCTTTGCAGGTCATTGATTTCCCACATGGAGACTAGGACCCCGGATCAAGAATCTGACGGGGAGTCTGATGGACTGTAATGGTCTGCGATTGTCGGGTGACTCCCCGAACTGTTGAGCTCCCTCCTAGGATGTTAAGTTTATGCTGAGTGCTTCGGTATCAATTTTCAAAGTGGGCACACAGGGGATTGGAACTCATACCTGCTCATTTCGTTTATATTTGAACTGGTTTTCCCTTAGCTCTAGCCTGCTATTTACTGCTTTTTTCTTACCGTCGGACATTTTGCCTTCTGATGTGCTGATACACGTCACACAGTTTGTGTGGACTGCATTAAAATCCTAATTAAACATTGCACTCCCTACATGGCTTCCTTTTAGGAAACCTTTGTGTGTAGGGTTAAGTGGTAACTTAACTGAGCTCTGACAGTCTGTAGATATAGCCTGTGTCCAACGGTATTGTTCTCCCCCCTTCCCATCTTTAATGTTACCTGCTAATGGGGCGAGAGCTCGGCAAATTGTTTTAATTAAAGACCTGTGGTGAGAGTGAACAATCCTACGACCTTATTGCCCCCTCCCAGATTCTCCTTTTTTGTCTTAGAGCTGGAGACCACAGGTCTGAGAACGTATGCATGAGTATTCTGTTCTATGTATTTCTGTGCGGTTCCTGTGCAGTCTCCCACCTGTGCTTGTAATCAGTATGTATTAAGGTACATGTTGCCTATATGTTTGGTGAAAAGTACAAATAAAGTTTAAAAAAAAACTCACATATGGTGAATCACCAAAAATTAGAAAACTGCCCACCCACTGACACCCTAATGGTTTGACATCAGACTTTCTCAGAGGATGAAGAGAGACTGTTGTCGAAATAGAGCAAGGTGTCAGTGAGTGGGCTGGTCCCCCTTATGCTTCATTAGTCCCATTTCCTATGTTATAAATAAAAGTTTAATTTAAATTTCAGTGGTGTGATGTACTCATTTGCGAGTTACCTCCTTTACAAAAGACCATTCAGTTGGAATAACTAGCAGGAGGAGGGAGGTCATAATGCCCTTGCACAGGCAGCTTGTCAGGCCACACCTTGAAAACGGAGTCCAACTCTGGAGGCCATACCTTAGGAAGGATTTGGAAAGGGTGGAGCACGTCCAGAGATGGGCGATAAAAATGGTAGGGGGACTCAGGCTTCTGTTATTCAAGGAATGGCTGAAGGACCTCAGCATGTACTCCCTCGAACAGAGGAGGAGGGAAGTGGGGACATGATTTAGACCTTCAATGGGATATTCATTGCAGACATGTCATGGGACATCAAGAGCAAGATCAGTCTGTTTGCTGATGATACCAAGGTAGGCACGGTGGTGGATGACCTAGGGGGATGGCAGGGGTTGCAGGATGATCTGGCAAAGCTTGAAACCTGGTCAGACATCTGGCAACTGGGCTTTAATGCCAAAAAGTGCAAGGTGCTGCATTTTGGGATGAAAAACCCAAGGAGGAGTTACCAGCTAGGGGGAGTGCAGCTAGCCCAGACAGAGGAGGAGGAGAAGGATCTGGGTGTACTCATTACAGGGTTAATGAACAACTTGGCACAATGTAGGAAGGCAGCTGCAAAGGCCAACAAAATGCTGGGTTGTATTGCAAGGGGTATATCCTCGAGGAGGGAGGAGGTGATTCTGCCATTGTATAGGTCATTAGTTAGACCACACCTGGAGTACTGCGTGCAGTACTGGCGTCCATATCTGAAGAGGGACATTAAGTTACTGGAGGGGGTGCAGCGCAGAGCGACAAAGATGATCAAGGGGCTGGGGGACTTATCATACGAGAGGAGGTTGAAGGAGTTGAACATGTACTCACTGGAGGAGAGGAGAGGAGAGATAGGGGTGACATGATTGAATTTTTAAATACATGAAAGGAATAAACAAGACAGGTACAGAGGGTCTGTTCAAAGTAAGGGAGGGAAGGGCCACGATATGAGACTGGAGCGAGGAAGGTTCAGGAGGGAGATGAGGAGACACTTTTTTACAGAGAGGGTGGTGGCTGGGTGGAATGCATTACCTGCTGAAGTGGTATGCAGTAGAACAGTGGACTGCTTCAAACGAGGATGGGACAGGACAAGGGGGAGGGTTAATGAAGGGGAAGGGTGGAAGGGAGGGGCAGCTGCAGAATAAGGGGTGCTAGCCGCACATTCGAGCAGATTTGATAGACCTCTAGGCCTTTATCTGCTGGCAAATTTCGTATGTTCGTAAGTTTATCAACAGTTAAAACACGGTTACCAGCAGGGGATATCTTTCAGCTAAAGGAAAAATTAAAAACAAGGGGACACGATATGCAGATAGTAGGGGGGAGATTCAGGGGGGACATCAGAAAATTCTACTTTACAGAGAGGTGGTGGATAGCTGGAACAGACTCCCAGGAGAGGTGGTGAAGGCAGGAACTGTGGGGGGGTTTCAAGAGAGCGTGGGACAGACACAAGGGACTGCTAGTTCCAGGGAAGGGGGCGGGCGGAAGGGAAGTCCTAGCGGTTTACAAGGTATACTGGGTGGGCCTGGCGGTCCTTTTCTGCCAACAAGATCTATGTATCTGTGTGTTTTCATACTTTTTTTTTGGGGGGGGGGGCAAATTCACCCTCTCTGGGATATATACCCAGTCTGTTTTTATAAGTATTGATGTTTTGGTCCTTAAATGGTTAAAGTCTGAAAAATGATTGTTAGTTGACCTTTTCTGCAGTGATTTAATTTGATAACTGGGGATTATATAGGATTATATTGAGGCTTCTTCCCAAAATCATGCTGTTTCTTTTTTTTTTTTTGTTTGTTAAATTGATAAAAGCCCTGGAATGCCATACTGAAGTCATTGGGAGGCCTGGCATGTCATAGAGATTAGGTATTTGGCTCTTAGGGAGGTCAGTGCAAGCAGCTTTGCATTTGTGCACTGTCTTGCTTGTGAGTCTCAGTGTGGCATTGGTGTCGGCTGGGAAGACAGCTGTTCTTCTGGCCATTGAAAGGGTGTAGCTGTGCCAATCCCAGTTATAGAGGTAGGTTATTGGGGGGGGGGTCAGAAACGAAACTCAGTGCTAACGAATTGGATGGCTCTCGTAAGTGTTGCTTCTTGGGAACTTCTTTGGCAGAACAGTCAATCAATCTCATATATTGGAGAGCAAATTGAGAGTAGAACTCTCATTTACAATTGTGTCCAAACACAGATAAAATATGTCGACATAATAAACATTTAGTTTCATATAAAAAATGATAAAATTCTATATACAAAGGCAATTTGCTCAAAGGTCACACAATTTTTGCTGATTAATCATCCAAAACAATTACAATGCTTACAAAATAAGCTAGCGAGGGAGATCCTAAATCATGTAAGTGGCAACATTACACTTAAATCACATTTTTTCCTAATCAAATCCCAGGTTTGTGGAACAGTGACTAAGGTCAGCTCCACATATTTTGTTCTACATTTGGGCAAATGAAAAGAACGATGGTCACTAGATCTTAAGCTGTACTTTGTAGGTGTTCTGGTATGAAGGACACTTGTTAAAAATGATAAAGATTTTAATATAAATTTGTAAACAAACACATACGAATGTTCATCTCTTCGATCTGTTAAAGAAGACCAACCTACACTGGAATATAGCTGACATCTGTGAGTTTTATGTGGTAATCCAGTCACAAACCTTAATGCATCGTGGTATAGTGGGTCTAATAAGTTGAGCACTGTAGCCGTGGTGTAATAATCTAGTATAGGGAGAAATAGAGATGTTACCAGCAGTTTTCTAAGGGAATAGTTGAAGTAAGTTATATTTCTGTATTAAAAAAAAAAGTCTTTAATTTTGAGGATTAGTTCTGCACGTGCAATTTAAAAGTTAAATGATCATCTAAGGTCAGACCCAAGTATTTATATGAATAAACTCTAGCAATAGTTGTCCTGTGATAGATTTTATAGTTAGGTTAGGCAATATCGTAGTCGATCCCGCCCCCATAGCAATAGAAAATCTTCAAATGTTGTCACAACTTACATCAGCATGAATTTAAAAGTTTTCTTCACAAGATTCAAAATGCAAGTGTTTTAACTGCATTTCTCTTCTGTGCCCTACAGATGTGTTCATTTCCGGTGGGTATAATGGGGAGGTAATTCTGGGAGATCTTTGGAAACTGAACTTGCAGACGGCCCAGTGGACCAAGCTTCCAGCGGTTATGCCTGAGCCAACTTACTTTCATTGTGCTACCATTACACCGGTGAGTTCCCCTTTGTATTACGTTTCAAGAAATGGGAGGGGTGTAGAGGGATAGTTCCTTAATTTTTTTTATCTGTTTCTCCATGGGTCCCAGTCAGCATCCATCCTTAGCCACCCGTCCAGCCCTGCACCCCGACATCAGGCAGCAATACCCCTCTTCCCCCACGGTTTACCCTCCGTGGCAGGGTGGTGAGCAGCCCCCCTAGCTCAGCTTACCTCGACCAGGTTCCAGTTCAGGGAGCGCCATTCAGAGTCGGGGCCTGCGGTGGGTTGCTGCTTCATCCTGTGCCACCAGGGACCATTTTCCCATTTTCTCACCTTGCGTGAGTGAGTGATGCAGTAGCGCCAGCGAGAGAACATGCGCGCGTAAGCCTGCTCCTCAGGCATCTTCCCCATCTCAGCCCTCTTCTGCAGCTGCAGTGCGCACTGCCCCCAGCCTCCGGGCTAGGGGCCAGTCGTGCAGTGGTCACTGAGCCCCCCAGAGAGGGAGAGTTGTCCCTCGGACATTCGATCCTCTCTCCTGGCAGCCCGTGCTCATTACTGAATATGGGACACCGGGAGCATGAGGTGAGCGGCCCAGCGCCTCAGCCCTCCGTGCCACGGGGCCAGCCAGATAGTTCCTTAATTTAAAGGGACACTGTCAAGCCCCTCTCAAGACCAGACAGTGCAGTTTAATTTTGGCATGGTACCCATCTTTGAGGCTGTGAGAACATAACAAATACAACAGGCAGACGCTTCAACTGAATACTGAACACATTTCATTTTATTGTTTAACCAGGAGGTTGTCTGGGTTATAAAACCCCATATTCAGCCATGCCTGACTCGTAAACACTTGACAACACGAAAAACATTACAGTACTGCATAATTTGTAGTCCCACTACTACACAAAGGTGGTAGCAGGGAAGAGGCTGGCAATTATAGGCCAGTCAGCCTGACATAGGTGGTGGGAAAGTTAATGGAATGAAGCACTGCTGAAGGAAAGGATTGTGGAATATCTTAAATGCAGTGGGTTACAAGACCTGAGGCAGCATGGTTTCACAGAGAGGAGATCATGTCAAATGAATCTGACAGATTTCTTTGACTGGGTGACAAAGGATTTAGATCAGGGTGGAGGGGTGGACATGGCCTGCCTAGATTTTAGTAAGGCATTCAACACCATTCCACATAGGACGCTAGTAAGCAAACTGTATAGCTTAGGAGTTGGTCCACTGGTGGTAAACTGGATAAGAAATTAGTTAGGGGATAAGCGACAGGGGATGGTGGTAAATGTAGTTCACTTTTTGAGGAAGAGAGGGTGACCAGTGGAGTGCCTCAGGGATTAGTGCCGAGACCGGTACAGTATAGCGCAGAGGTGTAGGGCTCTGAGCTGTAAACTTAGAGACCTGGGTTTGATTCCCACAGCCCCCACTTGCATACTTGATACTATGTGACCCTGAGCAAGTCAGTTAACTTTCCTTGTGCTCCCAGGTTGCACCTGGAAACAAGCTTTGGATTAGTGTGCCTTTCCTGGTTAAAAAAAATGTCCCCTTCCCTTAATGTCTTCATAAGTGACATTACAGAGGAGCTGGAAGGGAAGGTCTGCCTTTTTGAGGATGACACTTAAAGTTGCTATAGGGTGGACACTCCGGGGGATGAGCAGCAACTTGAGAACATTAGAGGACTGGACAAGAGTATGGCAGCTGGGTTTCAGTGCAAAAAAGTGCAAAATAATGCACTTAGGGCACAGAGTACACAATGGGTGGAGTGGTATTGATGACCACCAAGCAAGAAAGAGACCTAGGGATAATCGTATTGGATGACCTGAAGGTGGCCAGGCACTGCGACAAGGCAGTTGAGAGGGCTGGTGGGCGCTGGGGTGCCTATGGAGGAGTAGCACCAGCAGGAAGAGGGAGTTGGTGTTGCCTCCGCATAGATCGCTGTTAAGACCCCACCTGGAGTACTGTGTCCATTTCTGGAGACCACATCTATCGAAGGACATAGAGTGGAGGTTGTCCAGAGGAGGGCAAGGTGTGGATGATCCTAATAGCCACAGACTGGCCCAGAAAGTCTTATCTGGATCTCCTTTCTACACCCAGATCTGCTGAGTCCTTCAATCGGACCTTCAGTCATTGCATCTCTTGGCCTGGTTCCTGAGCAGCTAGAATTCCAGGCTTTCGGCCTTCTGGAAGACGTCACCCATGTTGTGGAGGCGTGTCTTATAAGGTATCGACTTCTAAATATGATGCATTTAAGAGGAAGAGGTTCTCAATCTGGTGCCAGGGTAAGGAGTTTGATCCCCTTACGTGCCCTATGAAAACCATCCTCGACCACCTCTGGCCCTTGTCTCAGTCAGGACCACGAGCAGCAACCCTTAAGGTGCACCTGGCTGCCATCTCTGCATACCGGGCGTGGGCTGCTATGCTGGCGGTGGCCCTGGAGAAGGTGGTTGGATGCTTTTTCAATGGCCACTCAGTCCCACTCAGCACAATGTAGAAAGGCAGCTGCAAAGGCCATCAGGATACTGGGTTGTATTGCCAGAAGCATATCCTCCAGGAGGGGGGGAGGTGATCCTGCTGCTATACAGGTCACTGGTTAGATCACACCTGGAGTACTGCATGCAGTTCTGGCCACCATTCCTGAAGAAGGACATTAGGTTACTGGAGGGGGTGCAGCACAGAGCAACAAAAATGATCCAGGGGCTAGGGGACTTACCCTACGAGAGCAGGCTGAGGGAGTTGAACATGTACTCCCTGGAGGACAGGAGGGATGAGGGGACATAATTGAAACCTTCAAGTACATGAAGGGAATAAATAAGATGGGCATGGAGGGGCTTTTCAAATTAAGGAGGGAGAGAAGCACTCGAGGGCATGATCTGAGACTGGAAGGGGGAAGGTTCAGGAGGGAAATTAGACACTTTTTGACGGAGAGGGTGGTGTCTGGGTGGAACGCATTGCCAGAGGAAGTGGTATCCTGTAGAACAGTGGGCTGCTTCAAAAGGGGATGGGACAGGGTAAGGGGGAAGGTCACTGGGGGGGCAGCTTCAGTATAAGGGCTGCTAGCTGCACAATCGAGCAGACTTGATAAACCATAAGGCCTTTATCTGCTGGCAATTTCATACGTTCGTATTGGTCCCCTCCGTTCTGTGGACATCCGCCTCCATGGGACCAATGGCTGATGCTGGCAGTCTGTATGGGCAAGCTATTTGAGCCAGTGCACAAATGTGAGATATCACATTTGTCATGGAAGTCTGCCTTCCTGTTGGCTTTCTAGTCAGTCAGAAGGATTAGTGAGCTCCAGGTGCTCTTAATAGTCTCCTTACCTGGTCTTCCACAAGTATAAGGTTGTCTTTCACCTCCTCCTGTACGCTATATCAGAGTTTCACTATAACCAGGTGATTAACTTAATGGTATACTATGCAAACCCAGCCTCGGAGGTTGATCGCGGGGCACTCTCTTATAAGGAGTGCACCGTTGGAGTTTGGGGTGAGGCCCACCAACTGATCTTTCTTTGAATTGGAGCTCTTTCAGCAGGCTACTACCATTAGGACTATGCCGCCAGACACTAGAACCACATGGGAAAACTTCTAGCTAGCAGTCGTCAGCGGGAACTGCCCCCTGATGTCGGCCCGCCCCGACGTTAGCCAGTGGTATAAAGGGGGCAGTCCCCAGCCACACCTCAGTTCTTTTCCCGCCATCGACCCATTCACAGCTCCACAGACGCCTTCCTGCTACAGTCAACCGTCATTACATGTTCCATCACTTTTATTTCTTTTTTCAGTAAATAATTTGATTTATTTCTACTTTTTTCAGCATGTCGTCTTTCCTGACTTCCTCCATCGAGTGGCAGACTTCTAAGTGTGCATGCAGCAAACAGGTCCCGTCAGAAGATGGCCACGTAGCCTGCCTTTTCTGCCTAGGCCCAGACTACGGCACTCAGGCCTGCCAGCACTGCAATGCCTTCAGTCAGAGGATGAGGATCCACTGCCAGAAGGCTCTCAAGGCACACCTTGAGAAACAGCTAGTCACCATGCAGAAACAGTCCTGGGGGAAGAGAACTCCTCCTTCCTCGACTCATAGGGAGAAGAAGAAATCATCAGGGAAGCACAAGTCTCGGGACAAGGAGAAGGAAAAAGACCGGACCTGCTCCCGTCTCAGTCTCCACACAAGAAGACTGCCTCCCCCACAGGAGATAGGACCACTCTCCCTGATCTGCCCTCACTTTTTCTGGGCAGTCTGTGGACAAGCCTCCTTCCTTGGTGCTGGCGACAGGTGGGGGGACGTCAGGATCTGGGACTCTGGTCCAGGCCCTGCAACCACTGAAGGTTAAGGCTATTCCTAAATTCTCGACCTCTTCAGGTGGTACGGCCAGTCTCAAGTCGGGCAGTGGGTCCACACCCATCCGCCCGGCCCCAGCGACTGCCTTAGCTTCCAGGTCTACAGACCAGGCCCCCCATCGCCAGGATCATGCATCCACCAAGAAGGCTGCAGCGACGCCTCTGAACCAGACCTCTGAGTCCTCTCCTCGGACTCCGGCTAAGCCGTCAACGGCTGCGTCTCCTGACTGTTGTCAGGCACCCGTCCGCTCAATGCCGGGTTCTCCAACATCCAACCCGACAACACCACCTCTGTTGCCAGATCCTCCAACTTTGCCAGTGGACATGAATGTGTCACCCACACCAACGATGGTGGACCTGACGTCTGAGACTCCTATGCCGAAAAAACAGACGCCGGCTTTCCCAACCCTAGCCCGATGGACGCCAGCTGCCCCCCAGCCACAGGTGCCGGCAGGTCTCTTGGGCCTTCAGATTCCTCTCAGTGAGGTCAAAGATCTGTTCCGATTTTGGTGGAATGAGATCAAGGTTGACCTTATACCACCTAAGCCTGCTGAACCAGATAAGGTGGTTCCTCCACCGAAGCCCAGAGACAAGACTCTACTGCCTAGGAGCCCCTCCCCTAAACCGGTCGAAAGGCCTAGGGGGAAGGCCCAAGCACAAAAGCAAGAGGGGAAAATGTTCTTCCTCCAGGTCGTCAGGCTGTCATCGGCACCGTTCGGACAACCGCTGGCATGATACTTCCTCCTCCTCTTCTGCCTCCAGCTCGGAAGACTCGAGCCAGAGTTTGTTTTCGTCCTCCAGAAGCTTAGAACTAAGGAGTCGTCATCCTGATGATCCAACCTTTATGGATGTTATGAGGCATATCCAAGCCAGTAACATCTGGGAAACTCAGGATTTGTACCCAGAGAGGTGCAGGTTAGCCAATACCTCAGGCAAGAGGAACCCAAACCATTGATGGTTCCACTTTTGGTGGACACTTTCCAGGACCTGACCAGAATTACCTGGAAACATCCTTCCACTTCTCCTGCCATGTCAAAGAAATCAGACAGGCTCTACAGAGCATCCAGGGATAAGCCCTTTCTGGCAGAACACCCTGTGGCAGACTCTCATTACGGCGGCCCACAACAGGTCCAAGAAATCAAAACACCTGTGTAACCAGCCCCCGATCCAGAATCTAAACATCTGGACCAGTTGGGCAAAAAGGTGTATGCTTCCTCCACATGCTCCATCAGATGTCTACATATTCTCACACACTTGGTGCAGTACAAGAACGCCCTGTGGGAGAAAAGTCTGGAACTGGCTAACACTCTGCCAGATGCTCCACAGAAGGCAGAGTTTGTGGACCTGCTTAAGTCAGGCTTGAACCTCTGCACACACATGGTTTGTGCTTCATTTGATACTGCTGACACATCTGCCCGGGCAGCTGCCACTGGTATCTGCCTTAGGCACTGTTCATGGCTTAGGGTCTCAGGCTTCACACAGGACCTCCAAGCTGGGATTACGGATTTCCCTTTCAAAGGGTTTGTATTATTCGGCGATGAGGCTGAAAAGCTAATAACTCTTCTCCAAGATTCAGGCAAGGCCAACTGGTCGGTCCAGAAAATGTATATGGCCAACCAGAAATCTTTTTGCAAGCAGCCCTTTCGGACACCATCAGGTCAGCAGCAGCAACACCGAACACAACAACAGAGAGGAGGCTTGAAACGTAAAGCAGCCTCCCAAACCCCAGGTTCTTCTGTCTCCAGAACCGCCAGACCCTCCCAGGCTGCTCTGCCTACCCCTGGGACCACAGTCTGACTCGCTGCCAGACCCCCCTCCTTCAGCAGAGTCTCTGGGAGAAGCGGGGGGGGTCGCATCTCCCTCTACCTTGAGGGTTGGAGCAACATTACAGCCAATCAGTGGGTGCTGCAGATTATGGAGAGAGATCATACTTGTGGAGAGACCCCCAAACAATCCTCCATTGTCCTCCCACTACCTTCCGTCTCACATCGCCCTGGTAGAAGGGGAAATTCAGGCGCTCCCCCAAAAGAGGGCCATAGAGCCAGTTCCCCTGAGCCAAACGGGTCAGGGATTCTACTCCCCCTTTTTCCTGGTACCCAACTGAGGATCTAAGGCCCATTCTGGACCTAAGCCATCTGAACACTTACATCGTATACAGGCGGTTCAGAATGGTAACCCTTCCAGGCCTGATCCCTCTCCTCCACCAAGGGGATTGGCTCTGCTCTCTGGACATGCAGGACACATATCTGCATAGCCTAGTGTTCCAGCTGCACAGAAAATACCTGCGCTTCCTCTTTCAAGGGTATCATTTTCAGTTCTGAGCACTGCCGTTCTGCCTGTCCTCAGCTCCCGGGGTCTTTACCAAGTGCCTCGCAGTGGTTGCTGCGGCCCTGAGGAGACAAGGTCACTACGTCTTTCCTTACCTAGACAATTGGCTTCTGATGGCGTCCACAAGGGCCCAGCTGCTCCACATACTCGAAGACACTTTTACCCTCTTCAGAGAGCTGGGAGTAACTTGAACCTGCCAAAGTCAGCATCATGGCCCAGTCAGAGAGTCCAGTATATAGGGTGATTCTTGATACAGTTCAGGGCAAAGCCTTTCTGCTCCCAGACAGGGCAGGCCATCTTCAGTCTCAGGCTCGGTCACTGACTTCCAGTCCTCCGCCAGAGCTTTCCTGAGGCTGTTGGGTCACATGGCAGCTGACATCCCAACAGTTCCCCTGACTTGATTGCACATGAGGGTTCCTCAGTGGACACTCATGGTGCAGTGGGACCAACGCTCCGATGACCTGAACTGCCGGTCACGGTCTCGGGCCCAGTACGTCAGACCCTGAACTGGTGGATGACTCCATCCAATTTGGCCCAAGGAGACTTATTCAGAAAAGAGACACAAAGACAAGTTCTCACTACAGATGCCTCAGGTCAGGGCTTGGGCGCCCACTTAGCGGACTGACAGACTCGGGTCCAGGTCCCAGTCGGAGCAGACCATGCACATCAACATTCTGGAGATGATAGCGGTCCTTTATGCTCTACAAGCATTTCAGACAGTCCTGTTACCAGGTTCCCTGCTAATCCAGATGGACAATATATCAGTCTTCTACATCAACAAGCAGGGAGGCACTGTGATAGGGTAGAATAGGACCCTGTCCCAGTTGTTATGGAGAAAGTGTTTAAATGCAAGGATCTGTTCTGTTCTTTCCTGTCTCTTCTCTGTCTGGTTGCGCAACCAAGTTTTCCTGTGAGGCCTGAGATTTGATCACCCCGACAGTCTCGCAGTTCTTTGCCTCTCGCCATCTCTCAGTCTTCATTTGCTGTTCTATCTTTTCCTCCCTTGTATATCTGCTAGTATAAAATATATGCAAATCATAATGTGGAAATGTAACTAATATTGAGATCCCTTTGTTTAGAAAATATATAGTGTTGCTGTTGAAATGTATATAATTATAGTTTGAGATGATTGCAGAAAGCTATTGGAAATTCAAGGGGTTACCTGAGTGCAGTTTTTAAGCCTTTTGCAGAAGAGCTGTGGAAAAGGGGCCTCAGGCACACTGTGTTCCTGGCAGCACCTACCTGAAATATACAAGAACACTTTTAAAGATGCTTGTTACGAATGGGGGGTTTTAAGTGCTTCTAAGACAGAGCTGCAGTTGCTTGCACAGTTGGACACAGAGACTGAAGGAAAACTCTGGCTCTCCTCTGTTTTATTTTGTCTTTGTAAATAGTTATTCTGAGCAAGTTTATTTTTTTATGTTACTGCTAGTGTAAATAAATATTTTTTGTGAATTTTACAACTGCTCCTGGTTTTTCCTATGCTTCCTGACACGACAACTGGTGTCAGCCTAAGTGGGATTTATGCCATGCATACTCTAAGCCAGGAGTTTTGTGCATGAGTACTGGACCTAGTACCAGGGAAGCATAGAGAAAGGTATGGATTGTGCAGCAGCAAGTCCAGGAGTGGTTACCAGGAGAATGGCAGCCAAACTAGCAGAGACAAGCTGAGATTGTACAGCCAGCGCAAGTTATGGAAAAAGGACAGGAAGTGACAGAACCTGAAAGCCTGATGGACTTTTTCAAATGGTGGGCTATACAACAAAAAGAGATGGAGAAGCAGAAAGAAAAGGAGTGTCAACGTTTAGAAGCACAGAGGAGAGAAGAGATGCAGCGATAGGAGCAGCGATGGCTGGATGCCTTGCTAGCTATCAAAGGCAGAGGATGTAGCACAGATCCAGACGAGCAACAAAACACAAGCAACTTAAAAGCCATTAAACTTACAAGGTTGTGTCCCTCGGATGATATCGAGGCATACCTGACAACTTTTAAGAGAGTTGCCACAGCCTGCCAGTGGCAAATGCAGCAATGGACAGTCAGACTGGTACCCTACCTGATAGGGAAAGCCCAACTTGCCTACAGCAGTATGGACACTGCACAATCTGAAAACTATGACCTGGTGAAAAGCAAAATCCTGAAAAGGTATGACATCTTAGGAGAGACCTACAGGCAGAGATTTCGATCTCTGAAGTACAACTCAGTCAACAGTCCTCGAGAAGCCTTCACCCAACTCAGAGAACTTCTGATAAAATGGCTCCAACCAGAGGGCAAAACAGTCCCACAGATCATCGACACATTTGCAATGGAGCAATTCATCAGCATCCTGCCTACAGATGTGCAGCTTTAGGTAAAGGGACACCAGCCAGAAAGTGGGGAAAAAGCTGTTTCTTTGGCCAAGGACTGCCAAATGGCCACACAGACGCCATAGCAGCAAGATAACAGCCAGGCACCTGTAAGATGCTCTTTTTCCCATTTTAAACTCCCAAGTATGATCAGAACTCTGGTGGGGGTAACAAATCTGTGCCCAAAGACGTTATTTGCTATAACTGTAATAAGCCAGATCATATTGCAAGAAATTGCTGCAAGAAGAGTGACACTGGAGCAGATTTGTCCTTGGCAAACTGGGGCAAGTACTTAACAGACGTGAAGGTGGGGGATAAGACTGTAAAGGGACTCATTGATTCGGGAAGCAGACAGACACTAGTGCATGTTGAAGTGCTGGGAAAACACTGCAAAAGGACCTGGTACTGGTGTCATCTGCATCCACGGGGACAGTCCATACTACCCCACCACCCAGGTGACTCTGACCATTAAGGGTGTGTCGCACCAAATGAAAGTGGGGGTAGTACCCAAGTTACCTTTACCTGTGATTATTGGAAATGATTTTCCAGGATTTCTGAGTTAATCAAAGAAGGAGTAAATCCTGATGCTTCAGCAGCTGTGGTGACAAGAGCTCAGGCAAAGAAAATTGCAGATGGTGGGAACACTTTTCCTTTCAGTGATTTTGATTCGGAGTTGTTTGAGCACAGCTCCAAGATTCGGAAAGCCAGAAAAGAAAGACGATGCCTGAAGAAGCCGACAACAAATGACTGAAGAACATGAAGGGTTAAAATATGAAAATGTTGAAACTAAGCTAATAACTGATTGTGATTTTCTTTCAGAGCAAGCTAATGATGTTTCTCTCCAGGGTTATTTTAAGCAGCTGGGGGTGAAGCCAAAGCAGCGTGGACCAATGTTTAAAAAATGTAATGGGTTACTGTACAGAGTTTGGGATAAACCTCAGACACAGGACCAGATAGAACAATTGATCTTACTTCGAGAGGGTTCCTGCAGTAGGTCTTCACATATAGGACTGCGCCCCTTGGTGTCAGGTCCGTATGGCAAACTTGTAGATAGCAATCATCAGCAGGGACTACCCCCGATGTCGGGGCGTTGTGACGTTAGCCCGACTAAAAAAGGGGCGGTCCCGCGCCCGCTCTCCAGTTCTTTCCCGCCGTCACCTCAGTCACGTTCGGCTCGTGTCAGAACAGCTAATGTCCGCGTTGTATTTCTCGAAGTATTTCTTCGCCTCTTGTAAAATTCTTACAAACATTTTTCTTCAAATTGATGTCTTCTAGACAGAAGAAAAAGTGCTCCAAGTGTGGCGCTCAAATCCCGCACGGGGACGACCATTCCTGCTGCCTCAGTTCGAAGCACAACGTCCAGGAGTGTTCCATCTGCCAGGCCTTCAACCAGGCAACCAGAACCAGGCGCAGGAGGTCGCTTGAGGCCCATCTATTGACCCGACGCTTGGCGTCTATGGAAAGGGAGCTTCAAAAACTTCGGGAAAGGTCAGCCGCCGCCGCCCCTAAGAAAAAGAAAGTAAGAGAAGCGCTGGACAGGAGTCCGCCGCCATCTGGGAGGCCGGGCAATCGAGTACTTTTTGGCGCCCGCCCGCTTTTTGGGCGGGCCCCTTCTCCACTCTGCTGAGGTGGCGGGCAGCTGGGGATTGCCTCTTTGGAGGTGGTAATTCTGTCGACTGATCCTGCTAAGTCACCCTTCGCCTATGGCGAAGGGCGCATGGCCGCCGCCGATCAGCCTAGCAGCGGCCTTCCAGCCGTCTCTAACCCGGCTGGATCTGTTCCATCGGATGCCGGCTCCTCCAACGCCCGTGTAGATCCGCCCACTCTCCCATCGGGCTCCAGTTTGGCCCCTGACGTCGGACAGAGTGAGGGACCAGTCAGCCCGTCATCTCCCAGGGTCCTCCACCCTAGAGACTTGCCACCCAACCCTTTTCTGTTTGCCTTAGCAAAGTCTCGATCAGACCTGCCGTCGGGGGCCCCTCGTGTCTCCTCCCCCCCCCCGCCAGGCCTTCCTCCATCGCTGGAGTTCATTCCACTGCCAACAGTGGACCCGGGTATGGAGCCTCCACCCCCCCAGTACTTTGGGTGCGCTCCAGGTCCTGATGCCCCCTCCGGGCTCCACGGCACCTCCCCCTGTGGGCCCTTCATCTGGGTTTATTCCACAGGAACCATCCTTCCGCCATGCGGGCGCCCCTCCGTCGGTTACTCATTATCCGACGTCTGGTCAGGTGCCTCAGTCGCCGGGCTATCTGACGCCGGGCTTTCCAACGTCATCATTCCCGACGACGGGTTATCCTACTCCAGGACATCCCATGCCGGGCTACCCAGGGTACCCATATTATCCGTCCTGGCACTATCCGCAGTACCAGAGTTATCAGAGTTATCAACCACCACATCCTCCTCCTCCGGTGCCGGAACTTGAGTCTATCCCTCGGTGGAAAGAGGCTAGAGCGCAGCTTATGTCGGAGTTGCGACAGCCGGTGAAGGAGCCACCCTTGGTTACGGTGACCTCTCCACTGCCTCCTGTCTCCAGATTCCCTACCTCTATTTCGGTAGGTGTTACTGAACCAGACCCTTCTGTTCCTTCTGGCTCCGATTCCTCTGACACTAGTTCCGACTCAGACAGGTCGGACCCCAGATCTCCTGTGGAGGTTCCTCCAAAAGACTCACCAAAGTCACCTCCAGAGGATCCTTCCTTCGGAGACTTGCTAGATTCAATTCAAGTGGCTGGTGGTTGGCCGTACAGAGAGGTTGATCCCCAACGCAGACGCCTTGCAGAGCAGCTGGATCTGGCCACCTCGGACCCTGTTCCCATTCAGCCGTGGATGGGTCCTCACAAGGACCTAGTTACCACAGTCTGGCAACAACCGTCCTCCATTCCTGCGGTCTCCCACAAAGCTGACCGCACCTATTATCTCCCGGAAGGGATTTTTCACCTGAACTCCCGTCCCAAGGCTGACTCTATAGTCATCGGCAGCTCACGACTGCTCAGCTCAGCCCAAACATCTGGGTTATTCGCCTCCCGACAAGGACTCGCGTCAGCTTGACCAGTTTGGACAAAAAATTTATTTGTCTTTTCTTGTGCGATTCGTTCCCTCAATTACGTCTCGCACATGGTTGCCTTTCAAAAAGCTTCTCTTTTGGACCTTGAAAGGGACCTCCAGGATGTTCAAGATGAAACCCTGAGGAAGAAGCTCTTGGATAAAGTAAGGATGGGGAAATCCTCGTGCCGCCATGCCCTTCGGGCTACTTACAACTCGGACTTAGTGGCGAGAGCAGCTGCCACGGGGATCTGCCTCCGACGCCTCTCCTGGCTTTGTATAGCGGGACTGGCGCCAGGACGTGCAGTCCTCTCTGTTGGATGCCCCTTTCAGGGGTTCCATTCTCTTTGGCGGTGACGCTAAAGACATCATTACTGGGCTGCAGGAGAGCGGACGCTCCTTGAGGGACGTCCATTCCTTATACAAGACTGGACAGAAAAAGCAGCCCTTTCGCTGCCAAAGAAGGTGGAACAAATCCCAGGCTAAGCGCCAGGCAAAGAAACGCACACCTGGATCAGGAGCTCAAACCCCACAGTCCAAATTTCAAAAACAGGCCTCTGAGGATAAAGCTCCCCTCCCCTCGGCATCCTGACTCCTTTCCCCTCCTTCCGCTACCTCCAGTACATCAGGAGGAACCGGTCGGAGGGAGGTTCGGCCTCCACCTGGAAGGTTGGAGCTCCGTCACAGCAGAAAACTGGGTGCATCAGCTCATCCAGCGAGGTCACTCGATAGATTTCAGCGAAATCCCAACCCCTCAACCTCCAGGATGGTCCTTCTATCCTTGGGATCAGGTTGTCATAGTCTTTCAAGAGATCCAGGCACTTTTCCTAAAGAGCCATAGAGCCTGTCCCATTAAGCCAAATAGGAAGGGGATTTTACTCCCACTTCTTCCTGGTTCCAAAGAAAATGGGCGACCTGAGACCGATCCTGGACCTCAGCACACTAAACATCTTCGTCAAACACAAGAAGTTTCGTATGTTGACCCTTCAGGGGCTCCTTCTCCTGCTCCATCAAAACTCTTGGCTGTGCTCCCTGGACATGCAGGATGCTTATCTGCATATCCCTATCCTCCCGCCCACCGCTGCTTTCTCTGCTTTGTTTTCCAGGAGAAACATTTTCAGTTCCGAGCACTCCCGTTGGCCTTCTTCGCCCCTGAGTGTTCACCAAATGTCTAGTGGTGGTGGTGGCCTTTCTGCGCCACCAGGGCATTTGTCTTCCCATACCTGGACAATGGGCTCCTCTCAGCACCCTCTCCTACCAGCCTGAAAGAGGCTCTCTTTCACCCTGAGCTTGTTTGCTTTACTGGGCATAATGGTCACGCTGGTGGCAGGATCTCTCAATTTGTTGAAGGGGTCCCTTTCTTCAGACAGTTCCAACTCAGATTCTCACACGGATGCCTCGGATCTGGGCTGGGTGCTCATCTGGGGTCTCACAAGACACAGGGGTCTTGGTCCGATCAGGAGCTGATGCTCCACATCAGTGTTTTGGAGACCAGGGCAGTTCTTTGTGCACTCCAGGAATTCCAGTCACTGCTGGTTCCGGGATCTGTCCTGGTACAGATGTACAGCATGTCCACTGTCTGGTACATAAACAAGCAGGGGGGAACCAGATCCTACCCTCTTTGCTGAGAAGCCATGAGGGTGTGGTTCTGGGCGATTCAGCGCAGCCTTTATCTGACAGCTGTTCATATTCCGGGTGTCACCAACGTCCTGGCCGACAGTCTCAGTCGATCAGTGGTCTGGGCCCACGAGTGGGAGCTCAAGTCAGAGGTAGTCGAAGACCTCTTTGTTCGATGGGATCGACCAGAGATGGATCTGTTCGCCTCCCCATACAACACAAAACTACCCGTCTTCTGCTCGCTCGTTCCCGGGCATGGTGCTTTTTGGCGAGATGCGCTGTCTCTTTCGTGGACAGGGAGGTTTCCGATGTCTTTCCTCCCTTTCCTCTAATTCAGAAGGTCCTGGTGAAACTTCAACAAGAGAGGGCCCACGTAATCCTGATTGCTGTTCTTTGGCCACGCCAAATTTGGTTCCCTCTTCTGCGACACTTGGCACTGGAGCCTCCTGTTCCTCTGCCCATTTCTCATGACCTTCTGACTCAGGAGCAGGGCACCCTGGTGCATCCGAGCCTTCAATCTCTCCACCTTCATGCCTGGCACCTGTGGACAGAGTGATTTCTCACTATGGGGTCTCTTTGCAGGTTGCGCACATTCTAGTGGAGGCCAGAAAACCCTCCACTAGATCCACTTACGCTATGAAGTGGAAGAGATTCACGATATGGGCCCAAGCAAGGAGCTGGGATCCATTTTCATGCTCGGCATCCCAGGTTCTAGAGTACCTCGCACATCTGTCTGAGGTGGGCCTTAGCTATTCCTCCACTAAGGTCTACCTCTCTGCGGTGTCAGCCTACCACCTCCCGAATGGAGGGCAGAACCTTGGCTCAGATGGAGGTTGCCAAAACCTTTTTAAAAGGCATCCTTCATTTGAAACCTCTGATCCGGAATCCTTGTCCACCTTGGGACCTGAATTTCATACTCGAGAAGCTGACCTTACCACCATTTGAACCAGCTTCTTCTTGCGACTTGCGCTTCCTCTCTTGGAAGACTTTGTTTTTAGTCGCTGTCACTTCGGCCAGAAGGGTTTCCGAACTACAGGCCTTTGTATGTAAAGAACCTTATTTGATTTTTCATAAGGACTGAGTAGTCCTTTGGACTAACCCTTTTTTTCTGCCCAAAGTTGTTTCAGAAACCACTTTGAACCAGAGCGTGGAATTACCAGTGTACTATCCACAGTATTCCAACAGGGGGGAACACCTGCTGCACATGCTTAAAGTGTACCAGATCCTGAGGTACTACACGAACAGGACTAAGGAGGTTAGGAAATCTAACCAACTGTTCATAGCCTTTGCCCCTCAGTGCCAGGGCAAGGCTATTTCCAAGCAGACCATCTCCTGATGGCTAGCTAACTGCATCCATTTTTCGTGCACAAAATATGGGAAGTCCCTTCCGGTGGCAGTCAAAGGCCACTCCACCCATAGCGTGGCTACCTCTACTGCCTTTTTCAGAAATGTGTCCATGGCAGAGATCTATGCTGCAGCCACCTGGTCGTCTGGTCACACCTTCATTAAGCATTACAGTCTGGACAGTGCCTCTAGGCGCAGAACTGGCTTTGGACTTGCGGTCCTGCAAGGCCTTCTGTCGTGATTACTCTTGGCAACTTCTCCTCCCCCCCCGGATGCACCTATGCCTTATTTTTCTTTGGGACTGCTTGGTATTCAGTCCTATATGTGAAGACCTACTGCAGGAATCCTCTCGAAGTAAGATATAGCAGTTACGTAAGAACTTACCGTAACAGTAGATCTTCGAGAGAGGTTCCTGCAGTAGGTCTAGTTTCCCTCCCTCCTTCCCCCGGTTTTTGGATGCTTTACTTTACATCCTATGTAGTCCGGCTGGACTAGAGTGGAAGCAGGGTCTTTGGAGTTCACTCTGGGTTTCTCCTTACCTATCCTTAGGTCTCCGTTGGAAAAGAACTGGAGAGCGGGCGCGGGACCGCCCCTTTTATAGTCGAGCTGACGTCACGACACCCCGACGTCGGGGGTGGTCCCTGCTGATGATTGCTATCTACAAGTTTGCCGTGCGGACCTGAAGCCAGGGGGCGCAGTCCTATATGTGAAGACCTACTGCAAGAACCTCTCTCAAAGATCTGCTGTTGCGGGTAAGTTCTTACGTAACTGCTATGTTATACCACAGAAATATAGAACAGAGTTGTTACAGATAGCACATGATAGTCCTATGGCTGGTCACTCTGGGAGGCATTGCACCCTTGCCAGATTGCTGTATTGATTTTACTGGCCTGGAATTCATGAAGATGTTGCAACCTATTGTAATTCCTGTGCTGAGTGTCAGAAAGTAGCCCCAGTCACTAGAAAAGATAGGGTGCCCCTACCCTTGATAATGTGCCTTTTGAGAGAATTGCAATGGATGTGGTTGGTCCTTTAGACAGAAGTAAAAAGGGTAATATATTTATCCTGGTTGTATGCAACTATGCTACTCGATACCCAGAAGTTGTTCCGATGCGTACTGTCACAGCTTCAAAAGTGGCAGCAGAGCTTGCAAAAATTTTCTGCAAGAGTGGGCATTTCTAAAGAAATTATTACTGATCAGAGTAGTAATTTTGGTGCTGCTTTATTTAAGGAGCTGTACAGACTACTAGGTATCACTGCCATAAGACCCTCCCCCTAATCACCCTCAGATAGACAGTCTTGTTGAGCATTTTTAACCAAACCCTAAAACGCATGTTAAAAAGGTTTGTAGAAGGGAAAGATTGGGACCAATGCTTGCTTTACCTATTTTTTGCTTACAGAGAAGTGCCACAGGCATCAACAGGGTTTTCACCATTTGAAATGCTGTTATGGTAGGCAGCCAAGAGGGCCACTGGTTGTGATAAAAGAAACATGGGAAGATAACCCCACTCAGAAACAATCTATAACGTCTTATATGTGTGCCCTAAGAAAGAAGCTGGCAAAATATGTTGAAATTGCCCATATTAATCAGGAAGAGGCCCAAAACCAGAAGAAGGTATATTATGAGCATGAGATAAAAGAAAACGTTTTCAAGCCAGGTGAAAAGGTTTTGCTGCTGTTACCCACAACAGAAAATAAACTGTTAATGAAGTGGCAAGGGCCTTATAAGGTTCTTAGACATACTGCCACTGTTGACTACAAGACTGAGACCCCTGACAGGAAAAATCCTACTAAGATACACCATGCTAACCTCCTCAAGAAATGGGTTGAAAAAATTCCAAAGGCTACTTTGCTAGTTTTACCAGAAACTGATAAAGAAGATATTGATGCAGCTTATGATAGACTGGAACAAACTGCAAATGCTGATGCTGTAAAGGTGAATGTTTCCTTAACCTCAGAACAGACTGCAGAGATTCGTAATATACTAAAGACATTTAACAGTACTTTAGTGACAAAACCAAGCCAAGCAAAAGGGGTTGAGCATGGTGTAGGGACAAGGAATGCTCGTCCTATCAGGCAAAAGACATACAGGTTACTAGAGCGGTTAAGAGCTGACGTGGTTAAGGAAATACAAAAAATTAAAGAATTGGGTATCATAGAGGAGTCGAGGAGTGTTTGGTCATCTCTAATGATAATTGTAAATGAATAAGAGGAGGAGGGTGTTAGAATCTGCTTTGATTTTAGGAAACTTAATCAAGTGTCAGAATTTGACAGTTATCTTATGCCTAGAATGGATGATTTGGTGGACAGACTGGGGAGTGCAAAGTGCATCAGTACCCTGGATCTCACCAAGGGTTACTGGCAAATCCCTTTAGCTAAAGAATACAGAGACAAACCTGCATTTGCCACTCCTGTTGGATTCTATCAGTTCACCACCATGCCATTTGGTTTACATGGTATGCCAGCTACATTACAACGGTACAAGGATGTAATTTTATCACCTCACACTGGTTATTGTACTGCATACTTGGATGATGTCGTGGTGTACAGTCCAGACTGGAAAAGCCACCTGTAATACCTATGAGCAGTTGTCCAAGCTATCAAAAATGCAGGTCTAACTATTAATCCTACCAAATGTGGATTGGGCATGCAGGAAACCAGATATTTGGGCTATGTTGGGAAATGGAGAAGTTAAGCCAGAGGTTTCTAAAATAGAAGCTATTGCTAACAGCCCTGTCCCTAAAACAAAAAGACAAGTCAGGTCATTTTTATAAGGCTGGCTGGTTATTATCGAAGTTTTATTCCCAACTTTGCTGAGTTAGCTACTCCCCTCACTGAACTCACGAAAAAACGGTACACAAATAATGTGAAATGGACCCCAGAGTGTGATGAATCCTTTCAAGCCATTAAGACTGCATTATGTCCAGCCCTGTTTTAAGAAGCCCAGACTTTGAGAAACCATTCTTGTTGCAAACAGGTGCATCAGAGGTAGGCCTAGGTGCAGTCCTGAGTCAAAATATAGATGGGACAGAACATCCTATTCTGTACATAAATAGGAAATTGCACGACATAGAGAAAAGGTACTCCACTATTGAAAAGGAATGTTTAGCAGCAAAGTGGGCCATGGAGTCCCTTAAGTTTTATTTACAAGGAACTGACTTTGTATTTATAACAGATCACAATCCTCTCTGTTGGCTTAACCAAATGAAAGATAAAAAATCCAGAATCACAAGGTGGTACCTGGCGCTACAGCCATTTAAATTCAATGTGATACACAAATCTGGTAAAGAGAATAGCAATGCTGATTTTCTGTCAAGATATGGGTCAGGAATTGAGGGTTCTGAAGGCTGAAAAACAAATGTATGAGTTTAAACTTTACTGTTTGTTGTACTGTTATAGAAAAAAAGGATAATGTACATGTGCTTAATTTCTGAACAATAGAAGCTAATATTATTAGAGAATTAATATAAAGTTTTGAAAATCTAATAAAACCGATTCCCTCTTAAGGAGAGGGGTGTATGTGACAGGGTAGAATAGGACCCTGTCCCAGTTGTTATGGAGAAAGTGTTTAAATGCAAGGTTCTGTTCTATTCTTTTCCTGTCTCTTCTCTGCCTGGTTGCGCAACCAAGTTTTCCTGTGAGACCTAGGATTTGATCACCCCAACAGTCTCGCAGTTCTTTGCCTCTCAGTCTTCACTTGCTGTTCTGTCTTTTCCTCCTTGCATATCTGCTGGTGTAAAAATATATGCAAATCATTTTGTGGAAATGTAATTTAATATTGGGATCCCTTTGTTTAGAAAACACATAATGTTACTGTTGAAATGTATATAATTACAGTTTGAGATTATTGCAGAAAGCTATTGGAAATTCAAGGGGTTACTGGAGTGCAATTTTTAAGCCTTTTGCAGAAGAGCTGTGGAAAAGGGGCCTCAGCTCAGGCACACTGTGCTCCAGGCAGCACCTGCCTGAAATATACAGGAACACTTTGGAAGATGCTTGTTAAGAATGGGGGGTTGGAAGGACTTCTAAGGCCCTGTCCACACTGCAGCCCAAAAACCTTTCTTTAACATTACAGAGGGTGTAAACCGCATCAGTAACGGCGTGCGTTTACACTGGTAACGTTACAGGAGGCGTTTTCGTAACCGTTGTGGAAACCACCTATGAGGTGGTTTCCACAACGGTTATGAATCCTGCGCCTGGGACCGCTACCGGCGGTAGTGGACTGCCAGTAACGGTCCCCTGCAGGACATAAATGCAGCGAAGTTGCACAGGGATCGGCGCCGCTGTAACGGCCGCCCGATCCCGATGTGTGGATCGCGTGCCGGTCCCGCAACGGACACCGCCGGGTGGTGGACGCACTACACCGCTCCGCGGCCATAACGGATTGCATCCGTTACCGGGCGCAAGCGTTGTAGTGTGGACGGGGCCTAAGACAGAGCTGCAGTTGCCTGCACAGTTGGACACAGACTGAAGGAAAACTCTGATGGCTCTCCTCAATTTTATTTTGCCTTTGTAAATAGTTATTCTGAACAAGTTTATTTTTTTATGTTACTGCTAGTGTAAATAAATATTTTTTGCGAATTTTATGACTGCTGCTGGGTTTTCCGATGCGTCCTGATCTGTGCCTCAACGACAGGCATCCATTCATACCCTCTCTGCAGAGGCCATGAGGGTTTGTTATTGGGCATTGGAACACCACCTGGAGCTCACAGCAGTGCATGTTCCAGGCGTCCAAAACATCTTGGCCGACAGCCTAAGAAGGTCTCGATCACAAGCCCACAAGTGGAAACTACTCCAGTCAGTCGCAGACCGACTCTTCGACAGGTAGGGTCAGCCAGAGTTGGACCTTTTTGCATCCCCACTCGACGCCAAACTGCCCAGTTCTAGGAGCGTGGATATGTTGTTCATCCACACTCTCTGGCGTGTCCCTTTCCCCTTTAAATCTCGCCAGAAAGTCTTCAAACTGGCTCCTCCCACCCACGCGGGTGGTAAATACCTCGGCTCCACCCCATGACGCCAGCTCTTCCTTTCCGCTGGAAGATTCAGATTCCCTCGTGATACCTTAGCAGTTCGTAGGCCCTGGATTCTCAACGTCTGTTTTCGCTGCCAATTTCTTTAAAACTTATTAGAGTTTACGACTCCAACCCTAGCGCATCGGACATGGAGGGCAAATCGGACCCTGGATTTCGCTGGTGTCCCTGCGGCCAGAAATTGTCACGCACCAATCCCCACCTCTCGTGTGTCTATTGCTTAGGTGTCGTACATGACACCACCTCTTGCACCATCTGTCTGGCCTTCCATCCCAACTCCTGGATGACCGCAAGGCGCGCCTAAAATTGGGAAGACCAGAGCTTCGCAATCCACTGGTGAAATGGAAGGAGGCAAGGTGGGTGGTTTCCGTGGCCGCGGGATCCGCCGAACAACTTGAAACTTGAACAGATGACTGCTTTCAAGGAGGAAGCTGCTCTAGCTTTTTTCGTACCTCTCAACCTTGGCTCTACCTTTACTGGGTCCTTTCGGGAGTTGTGCCGTCTCTCCCCACCAAGGGTGAGGTGCCCTCGGGCTGACACTCCTCCCGCCCTCAGAAGAGGGACAAAGACCCCAAGTCGTCTTCCTCCAGAAGGAGACATTCCTGGAACCGAGAGAGGTCCGACTCACAGGAACTTGCGGTCTCGACCTCGGCTTTTCAGACCTTCCGTCTGGCCAAGGCACCGAGACCAAGGAAATGGCTGAACCAGCCGAGATCACTCTCGACCCAATCGAGCCTTTGTAGCCGGCTCCGGTCGACGACTCCTTAGAAAGGATGCCCGTCCTTTCCTTCCCCGACAAGGAGACCCTGCCTTCTGGTGTTCTGATTGAGGGAAAGGTGCCGGAACCTCTGTTCTCTCCGACTACGGCATCTCCCAATCGAACAAGCTGACCCCGTCTGTCTCGATCGAGGACCAGGACCCCTTTGGTCGAAAAACTGAAGAAAGGTCACAAGCACTCCAGAAAGAGGCATTGCCATCGATCCTCATCCTCCTCGGATGAGGAGAGACTTCGGCGGAAACTCGGTCGACGTTATGAGGATCTCGTGGCAACAGCTGATTCTGATCGGTCAAAAGCCGGCTCCACCGGCAGCACTGGCCATTACTTGGCCCCCGCCTCTCAGGCCGACGCCGACCCCTCCGGAACTGAAGGCTTCGGTTCCCCCACCTGTGGGGCCGGCACGTATTCCAGCTCGGCTTGTTTCGGTCTCCCCACCGATTTCAGTGGAACCACTGCCTAAGCAGCCTCAGGAGGCTCCCTTGAAAGAGGACTGGACAGACACCGGACTGCCCCATCGTCTGTCCATCACCGTTGTCCCCGTTCGCCCTCGGCGCACCGAGGGAGACATTGGTGGGAGACCATTATATCCCGACTCTTCGGACTGTGATGCCACTGGTTTGCACTCGCATCCGGGGGGGATGACGAGTCATCAGTGGCAGGTTTGGAGGAAGGTCCTTCCTCTTTTCAGGGCATCCTCTGCCTGATCTCCGAATCTACGAGAATGCCCTTGGAGCCTATCCAAAAGAAGGCGGAATACCCCCTTACGGATATCCTCAAGAGAGGGGATACCCCGACGGAGGTCTTTCCAGTGGCCGAAGCCATTGTTGGCCCAGCCTTTGAGCTATGGCAGCACCCTGCCTCCTGTCCAGCTCCGTCTGCCTGCATGGCTCGCAAGTACACGGTACCCATGGGGTCCCTGGCAAGGTTCACAGAGCATCCTTCGGCTGAAAGCCTTGTGACTGCTTCTGTGTTCAGATGCACTGGTAGCTCAGCCGACACTGACTGCCCTTTGGACAAGGAGTTCAAGAATATGGACCATTCTGCTCGGCAGGTTTATGCAGCCTCATCCTTAGGCCTTCATCAGGCCAGCTTGGCTGTGATCATGGCACACTTCTCTCATGCCCTCTTATGCTCATTAGATGAAGTCCTCCCTCATCTCCCAGCAGACATGCAGACCACGGTGAAGCAGGACCGTGCTGTTGCGAAACAGCAGCTCCAGACGGCCCTGGACATTGGAGATTCCTGTGCCCGCTCCTTAGCAACCACAGTGGCCACTCGCCACAGGGCCTGGCTGAGGTTATCCTCCTTTCCGGCAGATACTCAGCACAAGTTAGCTGATGTGCCCTTCCTAGGCACCGACGTCTTCGGTCTGGGAGTGGCTGGTCACCTCCAGCGCATAGAGCAGTCCAGTGCCACCTTGGATGCTACCTCTACGAAGGGTTCTTCGGGCAAGAACCAGCAGAAGTGCAAGAAGAAGCCTTTTCGACACTCTTCCCCTGCAGTTAGGCAGCCCTCCTTTCAAGGAGGCCAGCAGCAACAGGCTCAAGCTTGGCGCCTCAGGCCCAAGCAGGGTCCCCAACAGCCCAGTAAAGGAGGCAGAGGTGCTGGCCCGGGAGTCTCCTCCTCCTCTAAGCCTGCTCAGTGACGGTTCGGGGGTTGCCACCCCTACACCCGTCACGCCAGCTCTGGGTCCTCCCGTGGGCTGCCGGCTTCGTCACTTTCTTTCCGCCTGGTCCAGTATCACTTTGAACAGGTGGGTTCTGGAAGTGGTCGGCCAGGGACTCCCTCTAGAATTCGAGCAGTACCGTCCCAGCCGAGCCCGTGCCCCTTGGGAGGAAAGGATCTCAGCTTGCACTCAGTCGGCCCTTCGGGACGACATTGCTCAGCTCTTCCGCAAGGAGACGGTAGCTCCAGTGCCAGATCCTCCTGCAGACCCAGGCTTCGTGTCCAGGTAATTCCTGTGCCCAAGCGGATGGGGGGGTTGGTGCCTCATCCTAGATCTCCACAACCTGAATCAATATCTCAGGTCTCGCATCTTCCAGATGGTAACTCTGAACCAGATCATACCTTCTCTGGAGTGAAACGTGGTTCTGTTCACTGGATCTGCAGGACGCGTTCTTTCATGTCCCAATCCATCCGTCTCACCAGCGGTTCCTCCGCTTCAGGGTCGAAGGGACCCTGTACGAGTTCCGAGCCATGCCGCTCGGCCTGTCATCGGCCCCACGGGTCTTCACCAAATGCATTGCAGTGGTGGCAACCCATCTTCGGCGACGAGGAGTCGGATATACCCTTATCTCGACGACTGGCTCTTGGCAGGTTCCTCCCTTCAGGAGGTGGAGAGGTCCAGGGATCTGGCCCTCCAAACCTGCTCCCAACTCGGCCTCCTTAGCAACGGAGCTAAGTTGTAACTCATGCCCTCTCAGGTGATGGGCTTCATTGGGGCAGAGCTCGACTCTCGTCAAGCCAGAGCTCGGCTCCCGGTGGACAGGGCGGAGGTTCTTTCCTCCTTTGCCCACTCATTTCTGGTTGGGCACTTCCGCCCTGCCCGGGACTTTCTGCGCCTTCTGGGTTACATGGCAGCGTACAACTCAGTGGTCCGTTGGACCAGGTGGCACATGCGCCCCTTCAGTGGGAGCTGACCACCCAGTGGACTCAGCGTCGGGGTCATTTTGACCAGCTGATCACTGTAACCTAGAAGATGTGAGATGCTCTCCAGTGGTGGACCGCCCCAGCACGGTTGCAGGAAGGGATCCTGTTTGTCTGCCCAGAGCCGACAGTCGTCCTGACGACCGATGCGCCTCTCATGCACTGGGGAGCCCACATGGGGGACAACAGGGCCCACGGGTTCTGGACCCCTGAGGAGTCCCGATGCCACATCAACCTGTTGGAGCTCAGAGCAGTCAGACTGGCACTGTCGGCTTTTGCTCCTCAGCTCCGGGGTCAAGTGGTTCAAGTCCAGACGGACAATACCATGACCATGTACTGCCTCAGCAAACAGAGCGGCAAGCACTCCCGTCTGCTATGCAAGGAGGCGCTCCGAGTCTAGACCCTCGTCAGCCGGTTGGAGACGGATCTCCTAACCATCCATGTGGCAGGAGTCTCGAACCAACTGGTGGATGCTCTCAGCCACTTAGGACAGACATCCCACGAGTGATCTCTCCATCCAGAGGTAGCTTACAATCTGTTCTCCCATTGGGGCAAGCCATTGGTGGACCTGTTTGCCTCCAGGGAGAACACCAAGCTGAGTCTGTACCATGCCCGCCCCCCTCAGCGGGGCTCGCAGCAGGGGGATGCCTTCTCGAGGCCGTGGACCCCAGGCCTCCTCTGTGCCTTCCCTCCATTTCCCTTGATCCACAGGGTGTTACTCAAGGTGAGGAGGGACAGGGCGAAGGTGATCCTGGTAGTCCTAGATTGGCCCCGCCAGTTCTGGTATCCAGATCTCCTCAGCCTCAGCTGCAGGACCCCGGAGCGGCTTTGCACACACCCGGACCTGATATCATTGAACCAGGGGAAGGTATTCCATCCGGACCTTCAATCCCTGCACCTCACAGCCTGGTACCTGAGCGGCTAGAGTTCCAGGCTCTGGGCCTCTCCGAAGATGTCTACACCATGGTGGAGTCGACCAGGAAGTGTTATGCCTTCAAATGGAAAAGGTTTTCCATCTGGTGTCGGGGGTAAGAGTCCGGACCCTTTATCCTGCTCTGTGGCTAACATTTTAAACTACCTTTGGTGTCTCTCCAGAGGGGGTCTATGATCATCGACCCTTCGGGTGCACCTAGCAGCCATTTCTGCTTACAAGGCGCGGGCCAGTCAGCCGACAGTGGCACAGGAGACAGTGGTTGGGTGCTTTTTCAAAGGCCTGGATCACATATCCCCTCCGGTGCACGAACCTTTACCTCCGTGGGATCTCTTGCTGGTTTTGGCATAGCTCATGGGCAAACCATTCGAACCCATGCACAAGTGTGAGCTCTCACACTTGTCGTGGAAGACGGCCTTCCTGGTGGCTATCACGTCAGCCAGGAGGACAGGGGAACTCCAGGCACTTTCGGTGGACTCCCCTTATCTGGTCTTCCACAGGGATAAGGTTGTCCTGTGCCCCAACCCGAAATTCCTTCCGAAGGTGGTGTCAGAGTTTCACCTTAACCAGGTGTTGACTCTGCCAGTATACTACCCTAATTACACCTTGGAAGCCGAGTACAGGCTCCATACTGTGGACCTGAGACGTGCTCTCTCCTGTTATAAGGAGAGAACGGCAGAAGTTCATGGAGAGGTTTGCCAGCTGCTTGTCACCTGTGCTGAAGCCGCTTCTGGCAGATCTGCAGCCAAATGGACCATTGCAAGGTGGATTACATCATGCATAGGTCTGTGCTATGAGTTGGCGGGCAAGGAGCCTCCCAGAGGGATAAGAGATCATTCTACCCGCCATACTGCTGCATCGGTGGCTGCTTCCAGGGACATCCCTATCCAGGAGATCTGTTGGGCTGCTACCTGGAAGTCAACAAACACCTTCATTACCCATTACCACATTGACCTTGAATCACGCCGGGGTGCTGGTTTTGGGGCCTCTGTTCTCCAATCTCTGTTTCCTAAATGGGGGGTGTGCGCCTTGCCTCCCTCCTCCCGGAGAACTGCTTGGAGTTTGCTAGAGTGTGGATGAACAACATATCCATGCTCCTAGAACAGGTTACTCGCCTGTAACAGTAGTTCTAGGAGTGGTATATGTTGTTCATCCACACGCACCCACCCAACCCTCCCGGCTTTAGGCGCACCACCTTGCTTCCAGCGGGCTAAGATCTGGTGTCATGGGGTGGACCTGAGGTATTTACCACCCAGGTGGGTGGGAGTTGCCAGCTTGAAGACTTTCCGGTGAGATTTAAAGGGGAAAGGGACATGCCAGAGGGTGTGGATGAACAACATATACCACTCCTAAAACTACTGTTACAGGTGAGTAACCTGTTCTTTCTGCTTGCTAGATCCAGGGCCTAGTGTTTTCTGGCGAGACTCATTGTCCCTCTGTTGGACAGGGAGGTTTCTGTATGCCTTCCTTCCCTTTCCTCTTCTTCAGAGAGTACTTCTCAAATTACAGGCGGAAGGAGCAGAGACGATCCTCATTACTTCTTACTGGCCTTGTCAGATCTGGTTCCCTCTGCTCCAACAGTTTGCAGTGGAACTTCTGACCCCCTTGCCTCTGAGCTCTCACATGCTGCCCCAGGACAGGGGCACCCTAGTCCATTTGGACCTCAAGTCTCTGCACCTGCATGCGTGGCGCTTGCAGACTTAGCAGTTTCCAAGTTCGGGGTCTCTCCCAGGGTAGCAGATATTCTAGTGGCTGCGAGAAAGCCTTCCACTAGGTCTACCTATGCCATGAAGTGGAAGCAGTTCTGCCTGTGGGCCTCCGCTCACCACCTGGACCCTTTTACTTGTCCAGGGAACTCAGTTCTGGAGTATTTCCTCTCTCTATCCAATTCCGGTCTGAGTTACTCCTCCATTAAGGTGCACCTCTCAGCCATCTCATTGTACCATGCTCCTGTGGAGGGTAAAACCCTTGCCCAGCTGGACTAGTCCAGCACGTTTCTGCGGGGCATAATTCACATGAAACCTCCCATTCAGGACCCAGTCCCTCCTTGGGACCTTTTAGTTTTGTTAGAGAAACTTACTCTCCCCCTTTGAACCGGCTGCAGACTGCGAGTTACGCTTTCTGTCATGGAACGCATTATTTTTGGCTGCTGTTACTTCCACTCCGAGGATTTCCAAGCTACAGGGTGCCCTTGTGCACTAATCCTAAGTTTTTGCCTAAGGTAGTGTCTGAATTTACCCTGAACCAGGACATTCACCTACTTGTTTATTATGCAGAGAATTCTAACCGAGGGGAAGCATTATTACGTACTCTGGATGTTCACAGGACTCTTCGTTACTACCGTGATCGAACCCGTCCTGTTATGAAATCAGACCAGTTGTTTGTTTCTTTCGCACCCAGAATCTAGGGGGGTGTCTGTTGCTAAACAGACCCTTTCCAAGTGGTTAGTTAACTGCATTGTTTTCTGTTACAACAACTCTGACAAGTTTTTACCTGGCCTGGTAAAAGGTCACTCAACCAGGGGAGTAGCTACCTCCTTTGCCTCGCTGAGAAATGTCGGCAGCCGACATCTGTGCGGCAGCTACATGGAGTTGTGTCCACTCCTTTGTCAAGCACTACAGCCTGGATATTGCTTCCAGACACAGGATTGGGCTTGGACTTGCTGTCATCCCAAGGCCTGCTGTCTTAATAGGGGCTTCAGATTCTCTTTAGCCTCCACCTGGGACAACCTGTCATTTTTTGACTGCTTGGGACTTTAGTCCTAATGGTAATAGCCTGCTGCAAGAGCTCCAGCTCGAAGAAAGATAGTACAGTAACGTAAGAACTTACCATAACAGTTGATCTTCGAAAAGAGCTCCTGCAGCAGGCGTTGCTTTTCCTCCCACCTTCCCCCAGTATTGTTTCTGCAAGGTTTAGAACCTCTTTGGTTCTCCTGTTCCCTTTTAGGGCCGGGTCTCCAGCGGGAGAACTGATGTGTGGCTGTGGACTGCCCCCTTTATACCATTGGCTAATGTCAGGGCGGGCCAACGTTAGGGGGCGGTCCCCGCCGAAGGCTGCTAGCTAGACGTTTTCTGTGGGGTTCTAGTGCCCAGAGGCATAGTCCTAATGGTAATAGCCTGCTGCAAGAGATCTTCTCAAAGATCTACTGTTATGGTAAGCTCTTACATAACTGTGCTTTCCTAACATACACTGAAACTGCACTTGGCAGACAGGCAACCAAGCAGATGATTGCCAGGTTTTTGTCCTGAATCAGCCTCTGCTGTAGGTTTGCGGTGGGGAGTTGCCCAAGGGGCTTAGGGCTCATTCCACCAGACACTGCTGCCTCAGTGGCTGCTTTCAGGGATGTCCCCATTGCGGGGAGATGCAGGGCTGCAAACGGGAGTAGAGTACCCACCTTCATCTCCCATTATGGTGCAAACATAATGAATCATCGGGATGCTGCTTTTGGGTTCTCTGTCCTGCAGTCTCTGTTTGCCAAATAGGATACACGCCTTACCCTGTCCTCCTGTAGGACTGCTAGGAGTCTTCCAGAGTGTGGATAGTGAAGTGTCTCTACTTTGTTAGAAACATAGGTTACTCCCTTGTAACTGTAGATCTTGCGTCGAGAGGGCTCTTGCAGTAGGCAATAACCATTAGGACTGAGTCACCAGGACCACACAGAAAACTTAGCTAGCAGTGTCTGGTGGGGGACCGCCCACCCAGCATCACGTGACCGACAGCACGGCGCTATTTAGTGGGCGGTCCCTACGCCTTCCCTCCAGTTCATTCCCGCCATTGACCTGCGCATAGCAGACCTCGCGGAACGCTGCTACTGTCGACCGTCATTTTTGATAACTGTACACATTTGAATTTTCTTTATTTTCTTCCAAAATCTCTGTATTTTGTCATCTGATTGCAAGTCTTCTCTAACTCCTTCCGAATTGCATAAGAACAATCCAGTGAAGGACAGCCATACCTCGTGTCTCCTGTGCTGGGGCCTGACCACAGCACCAAGGACTGTGAGGCCTGCCAGAAGTTCAACCAGGCCACACGGAAACGACATCAGTAAGCCTTGGAAGCCCATCTTCTCAAGCAAAAACTGTCTTCTATGGAGAAGGAGCTGCTGCAGGTGCGGAGCTCTTCCTCATCTCCAGGAGGATCTTCTGGCTCCCACAAGCAGAAGAAGACGGACAAGGAGAAGCATTGGGACCAGTCTTCCTCCAGGCTGCGGCTCCGTCTGGGGTCGAGCGTCCTTCCTTCATCAAGGATACCGCTCCTCTGACCAAGGCTGTCCCCCTCCCCCCTCCTCGGGACAGCCCTTGGTTCCCCCGCCGAAGCTAGTTACGGTTCAGGTGGGGACCTCCGGGGATTTGGAGGCTTCTACCACTCTTAGGCCCTTCAAATCCTCCAGGTCTAAGCCAAATGGTTTGGCTGGTAAGTCGGACACTGGTTATACCAATGTCTGCACATCCCCAGCTCTCACTTCGGACTCCACCTTGGGGTCCAACGTCAATCCTCAGGACCAGCGCCTGCTGCTTTGACCCCAGCTGCCACGGGAGGAATTCCCCTCCTGGGACACTCCGTTGCCTCCAGTGGGTCCTTCCTCTACCTCTGCCTCCCACCCCGAGCTGGAGGAGCTGCCACCCGCTGACCTGATCGATCAGCCAGCATCTGCTGACCCAACATAGGATACCCCTAGGGACATTCTAATCAATTTACCTCCGTCTGGGCTGCCTCCCCAGCCCCAGAACCCAGATGCGCCCGTTGGCCTGGGAGGGCTGTTGCTGGAACCCCCGCGGGTCCGCTGCTGCCTCCCCCTGCAGGACTGTAGCTGGCTCCTCTGCAGCTTGGGCCCTCTTGTGTCCCTTCGGGGCCTCCGCCGGGTCCCTCAGCCCACCGCCAGGTCTAGTGCCAGGCTACCCTAAGCCGGGTTACCCTACACCAGGGTACCCAACGCCAGGATATCCATCGCCAGGGTATCCAACTCCAGGTTATCACACAACAGGGTTCCCAATGCCCCAGTACCCGATGCTGGGAAACTCGCTGGTCTTCCAGTTTTTTCCTCCTGGTCCTCCTCAGTCACAGGTGGATTATGAATCCCTTTTCAGTTTTGGTGGAACAGGGCCAAGGTGCAGCTTGTGTCAGAGCTGGACCAGCCACTTCTTCCTGGTACCCCAAAAAACAGGAGACCATCGGCCAATACTGGACCTCAGCGCATTCGGTCTGTACGTAGAGCACAAGAGATTCTGCATGCTGACCCTCGTAGGTCTACTGCCACTGCTTCGACAGGGACATTGGCTCTCCATATGCAGGATTTGCATCTACATATTCCTGTCTATCCAGCCCACTGCCGTTTTCTCAGGTTCTCCTTCCACAGGGAGCATTTTCAGTTCAAAGCCCTCCCCTTTGGCCTTTCCTCAGCACCCAGGGTATTTACCAAGTGCCTAATGGTGGTGGCAGAGGCTTTGCAACACCAGGGTCATTATGTGTTCCTGTACCCCGATGACTGGCTCCTGTCAGCTCTGTCGAGGGACAGCTGGAAGGCTGTCTGTCAGCTACCCTGGCTCTGTTCCACAAAATGGGAGTTACGGTGAACTACCCCAAGTCTAACTCATCACCCTCGTAGCACCTTCAGTTCATTGGGGCGGTGCTGGATACAGCCCAGGGTCCAGCTTTTCTGCCCTTGGACAGAGCGGAAATGCTACAGAAGCAGGCCAGGTAGGTGACTTCCAGCCACTGATCTACGGCCAGGTCCATTTTAAACATCATATGCCTTATGGCAGCGACTATCCCCACTGTTCCTCTGGCCAGACTCCACATGCATGTCACACAGTGGATGCTTCGAGTGCAGTGGGACCAGAGGTCGGATGACCTGGACCACAGAGTCCTGGTTTCCAACACCATGCGACAGGATCTCCTCTGTTTGCAGGATCTAAACAGTCTCTGCCGGGGGAGTCCCTTTTCAGCCTTCCCCTCCGTTCCAAACCATGACAACAGATGCTTCTGGTCAGGGCTGGGGTGCTCACTTGGGGAATTGCAGGACCCAGGGATCCTGGTCTCAGCGGGAGCTCTCCTTGCACGTAAGCGTGCTGGAGATGCACGCAGTGTTGTTTGCCCTTCAGGCTTTTAAGCCCCTTCTTCTTCCAGGCTCACTGCTGGTCCAGTCAGACAATGTGTGTGGTCTGGTACCTGAACAAGCAAGGAGACACATGGTCGTACATGCTGGGAGGCGAAGCGTGTTTGGAATTGGGCAGTTCAGCACCACCTTCAGCTCACGGCAGTGCATGTCCCGGGCATCCAAAACGTCCTAGTGGGGACACTCGGCCGCAGTCAGGCAAGGGCACATGAGTGAGAACTGAGGCAGTCAGTGGCCGAAGACATCTTCGACCTTTGGGGTGGCCCAGATCTAGATCTCTTCGCCTCCCACATACAGCACAAACTACTCAGTTTTTGCTTGCTCGTTCCCGAGCCAGGTGTTTTCTGGCACGATGCACTGTCTCTTCGCTGGACAGAGAGCTTCTTGTACACCTTTCCTCCCCGCTACTGCAGTGGGTGCTGCTCAAACTACAGGCGGAGGGGGCTCACATGATCTTGATCGCCGCATATTGGCCTCACCAGATTTGGTTCCCTCTGCTCCACCAGATGGCGGTGGAGCCTCTGGTTTCTCTACCCTGCTACCACAATGACCTGACCCAGGAGCAGGCACGCTGTTTCACCCAGGTCTCAGATCCCTTCACCTTCACGCGTGGCACCTTCTGACATAGCAGCCTCACTTTTTGGAGTCTCTTCTAGAGTTGCTCAGGTTTTTCTGGAGGCCAGAAAGCCATCCACAGGGACCACATACGTTACTGTCACAGCGTGTGGGAATAAACTTCAGATGAGGCAAATTTACAGGTTTAAAACACACCATGGTGTGATTGATTATTTTTCAAAAGTTTGAAAAATAATAAATGAAAACAAAAAAAATGCAAAGAAAATCACTACTTAACATCAGTATTTTCTCACATAATACAGTCCTGGATCTTAGAGCTCCTAAGACCCTTCTCATCTGCATTCAACAGCTTGTATACAGTAGCAACTCTCCTTCACTCTCAAGACTGGACTGAAGTGAACTCAGTGAAGAGGTTTTATATCTTTTGGTGGGGTCGCCTGACTGAGCCCTTTCTGTTTACATGTCTGGACATGTTTCAGAAACCAAGGGGGGAGTTGTTTCAGGGGACTTCCTAGTTCAGTTAAAGGTACAGTGTATATCTCCACAGATATTGACTCTATATCTCTGATCCACAGTGACTAAGCACTTTTATAAAGCATACCACATTCTTTTGTTCAGCCTCATACATAGAACTCTATACAGTAACAGGTTTATAGTGTGAATTTATGAAAATACCTTAAGGATTCTTATAACTGTACTAATCATGAAATTATTATTGTTGAGTTCCGAATCCTTTTTATTTTAAAATGCTTTATTAACTGTTTATTCCTATTTAAAATGGCCTTCATGCTTTGTGTACACAAAATGCACTTATGCACTTTACACAACACCTCTGAGTTTTTGGCAACATTCCAGGGACTGAATGGATGGAAATGGAAACGGAATGAAAAGAGAGAACTAGTAGGAAGTTTAGTAGGGATAGTAAAGAGCTACGCTAGGTGGCCAACCTAGGGTAAGGGGGAGGGAGAAAAGAGTTAACTGTTGCACTACTGAAGTTTTGGTAGCTGGGAAATAAGGAGATAGAAAAGTGGTCCATCGGTCACAACCGAGGGTGTAGCCTAACCACCACAGCTACAAAATGGAAGAGATTCTCTATCTGGGCAACCTCTAAGGGTTGGGACCCTTTTTCGTGCCCTCCCCCTCAAGTCATGGAGTACCTCTTGCATCTCTCTGACCTGGGACTCTGCTTTTAATCACCGACTATCCACTTGTCTGCCATTTCTGCCTACCATCATCCGGTAGACAAAACCTTGGCTCAGTTGGAGGTCTCCCGCACTTTACTGAAGGGAATCCTCCACATGAAACCCCCAGTCAGGAAACTTTTTTCCTCCATGGGATCTGAACTTCATACTTGAGAAACTCACTTTGCCTCCCTTTTGAACCAGCCGCGAGTTGCGACTTGCACTATCTATCGTGGAACGCACTGTTTTTAGTTGCTGTTTCTTCTGCTTGAAGGATTTCAGAGCTTTAGGCCCTTATGTGTAAGGAGCCCTATTTGATTTTTCACAGAGACCGGAAGTTTTTACCAAATGTGGTTTCTGAGTTTAGCTTGAATCAGACCATACACTTGACAGTGTATTACTCTGCGCATTCTAATCCAGGGGAGGCTCTCCTATACACACTGGATGTGCACAGAAACGCAGGTTACTCACCTGTAACAGTAGATCTTCCACGGAGTGGTTTCTTGAAGTAGGTAATACTTTGGATATCCAGCAGAGGTTGCTGTGGTGCATGGCAGCTCTTCTAGCAGTTTTTCACCAGGGACCGCCCACACATGACATCAGCTTCCTGTTTTCTATATGTGTGGGCGGGTCCCTGATATCCTCGGTTCATTTTCCCACTGTCTTCAGATCGCGCAGCAATTAGTGCAACTTCTGTGTAGCAGTCATCGACAAGAAACTTGGAACTCAGATGAATGTCTACTGATTCTTCAACTAAACGAGCTTTATTTCGTCCCTGTTGTTGCGATAGGAAGATATACCGCTTTGACAATAACACACTTTGTGTAAGGTGTCTGGGACCCACACACGACACCAATTCCTGCAGCTTATGTCAGGACTTAAATCAGTCAACTCGTCAATGACGGTTGCTTAAAATTCAACTTTTGATGGAGCAGAAAAAGTCTCTCTTGGAGAACCAAGGGGCTCGTTCCAAGGGCTCACCCTCTACTGGTTTCCATTTGAGACAGAAAAAGGAGAAACCCTCACACTCCCTGCCTCAACGTCCATTGATGGACACCATTTCTGGTGTCCCTCCATCGACGGGACATTCTTTAAGCGCCTCGTCAGTGGAGGCTCATACCCTCTCGTCGACTGCGCTTTCCAGCACTATGGCTGCAATCCAACTAGTGACTGCTCCGTCAACAGAGGCTTATACGCTCTCGTCAGCTCTTTCCAGCGCTTTACATGCAACAAAATATACTGCTGCTCCGTCGACAGGGGGTCCTCTCCCGATGGCAGCATCAGGCAATTTAAGTGGAAATAACTCCTTTCCCCTTGCGGGCTCGTCGACGAGATCCTGCATTCCTCAGGGGAAGCCCGCGGCTTATGCCTTTTTGACTGCTCCTTCGCCTACCCAGGTGGCTTCTTATAAGGATCAAGTGGACAGAGATCGGGACCCTGGTCTTTCCTACCCAGGAGCAAGACCTGTTCAGGCTACCCATCCCATTCCCTCTGTCACCCCTCTGGTTTCCCAACATGCCCCCTTTTTACCCCCTCTTTCCCAGGAAAGGGACCTCACCAATGTAGTCTGACACATCTCGCATGCCATGCAGCATTCTCAACCCTCTGAAGGACTGGGTGATCTCACCTGATCTCCTTCCCCCACGTAACAGATTCCACAATGATCAGGTTACCATACCACCTGGTCTCCTCCTCCATTTATAGAGGACTGTTTATCAGATGACCAAGAATTGCCACCTGATTTTACTGGTGAGCTAAAGGATGAAGAGTTTCAAGATTCGGATTTCCCTAATCCGGAATCCCCCTATTCAGAAATCTCTTTCCTGGATGAGGATCTGCCTTTGCCTGCAGCAGTCTCTTCCCCCAGATGACCCTTCCTTTAGTGAAATGATGGTTCAAATTCAAAGTCATGGGATTTTCCACTCCTGAACATGACAAGCAACATAATGATATGGCAGAATACCTCGAGTTATCCGAGGAGCCGGTTTTAGTGGTTCCCACACTACCAACTTACCAGAATGCCATGCTGCCTGCTTGGCATCAACCTTCAGCTATTACAGCTATTCTCCGTAAAAGTGGATCGTCTATATCAGGCTTCTCCGGACTACCCCTTTCTGTCTAGTATTCCAGAGGCAAATTCTGTGGTCATTACTGCTATTCATGACCGTACCAAAAAACCCAAGCACATGAGCTCTCCTGATAAGGAATAACAAAGAATTGACTATCTGGGGAAAAAGGTATTTTCCTCAGGTGCTATGAATATCAGAATTTTTAACTATATGGGTCATATGATTAAATATCAGCATACCCTGGGGTCTTCTGCCATTGAGCCTATCAATAAACTCCCTGCCTCACAGGAAAGAGATAAATTATTGGCTACAGTGACAACTAGTGCTTCAATTTCCTGTCACCTTCTCAGGTCAGGATATGATGCCGTTGATACCTCAACCCGACTATCAACCACTGGTATCACTCTGCGGCACCATGCTTGGCTACGCGTTTCAGACGCTGCACCTGATATACAACGTAAAGTAGCTAATGCCCCCCCTTAACGGGTCCAAACTGTTTGGGCCAGATACTCAAACTTTACTGGATGACTTACTGGCATCAGGCAGAACCCTCGTTACGGTTCATGGCATGTATCGTACTCCAACTACAACCTACCATACTCAGCACACCACTTATTCCCAAAGAGGTGGCCGATACAGAGGTAATAAAGGCAGCTTTAGAGGTCATGCTCAGTCCAACAGAGGCAACACCTCTACCGCCCAGGGTGCCCGCTCCCGCCATTCAGGTGAGGCTGCACAACCCGCCTCCCAGTCACCCACTAGAGCTCCTCCCCGCCTCCTCGACCAGGCCTCTGAGGCTGTGGGGGGTCATTTGGCCCTCCATCTGGAGGCCTGGCAAACAATCACTTCCAACAATTGGGTACTTCAGATTATACAGAAGGGTCATACATTGGAGTTTCTCTCCACCCCACACTCTTGCCCTCCACGCAAGATTCAGTATCCTCCAGAGCATATACCAATCCTACAGGACAAATTAATGACCCTTTTCAAAAAGGATTTTACTCCCATTTCTTTCTGGTACCCAAATGTACAGGAGACCTCAGACCAGACCAGTCTTGGATCTCAGACAACTGAATCTTTACATTCAGTACAGACGTTTCCGCATGGTCACCCTACCGGCCATCATGCTGATTATGAAACTGTGATTGGTTTTGCACCCTGGACATGAAGGATACCTACCTTCATATTCCAATCCACCCTGCCCACCACAAATTTTTACACTTCCACTTACTGGGTCAAAATTACCAGTTTTGAACACTCCCTTTCGGCCTTTCATCAACACCCAGAGTGTTCACCAAGTACCTAGATGTCGTGGCAGCAGCCTTGCGAAGAGAAAGGCACTTCATCTTTCCATATCTGGACGATTGGCTAATAAAAGCAGACTCCTCAGTAGCTCTGCTTGCCTCCCTAGATGCTACCTTGAAAATGTTCGCAGATCTACGAATCACAGTAAATTGTCCAAAGTCCGGTCCAAACCCAACACAGTCTCTCCAGTACACTGGAGTTGTTCTAGATGCAGTTACTGCCAGGGCTTACCTCCTGCCTGCCCGGCAGGATATGCTAATAGCTTTGGCATTACATATACAGACTCCGAATATAGTCCCAGCTAGACAAATGCTGCACCTTCTGGATCACATGTCCGCTGCCATTCCTGTGGTAGCCTTTGCCCGCCTCCACAAGACCTGTCCAGTGGACCCTCCAGAATCAGTAGTCCCCAAAAAACAGGACAGTTTGAAGACAAAATCAAGGTCACTCCCTCTCTGAAGTCCTTCCTGACATGGTGGACAATCTGAATCAGGGAATGCCTTTCCGATCTCTTCCCCCCCCCCCCAAATGCAAACGTTGACCACTGATGCTTCCCTGCTCAGCTGGGGAGCGCACTTAGGTCCTTATCAGACCCAAGGCTAGTGGCCCACTTCTCCCCATCTGTCTCGTATCAGTCTCCTAGAGATGCGATCGGTCCGTCTATCCCTCTAGGCATTCTGGCCCCACCTTAAACTAGGATAGTTACTGATCCAATCAGACAACACTGCAGTAGTGTTCTACCTCAACAAGCAAGGGGGTACGAAGTCTCGCGCCCTATGCAGAGAGACCCTTGCTGTCTGGCAGGAAGCCATACAGCACCACCTGACACTAACAGCTGTTCACCTATGGGGGCATTGCAACCAGTTAGCCGACTGGCTGAGTTGTCAGTCCACAACTCACGAATGGACACTTCACGGGCAAGTGCTCCAAGAAATCTTCAACTTATGGAGCACTCCACAGATGGATCTCTTTGCCTCCCCCAGAGAATCACCGTCTTCCCAGGTATTTTTCCATTATCCCAAACAGAAAGGGATGATCTATAGATGCCCTGTCTCAACCCTGGACAGGTCTCTTCTTATATGCTTCCCCCTGTCCCTTTCCTGCTACGGACTCTACCGAAACTACAGGTAGAACAAGCCATGATGATTCTCATAGCCCCACTGTGGCCTCGCCAGTCGTGGTTTCCCCTACTCCTGCAGCTGTCAGTACGGGATCCCATCATGTTGCCGATCAGACTAGACCTTTTGACTCGGTGTCATGGGTCTCTACTACACCCCAACCTCTGAAGGCTCTACACCTCCACGCTTGGCTCCTGAGGAGACTTTTCATAACTCGTTTACAAGTGTCCTGTCCTGTTGCCAGTATCCTCTTGGCTTCCTATAAGCCGGCAACAAAAACAACATACAATTCCAAATGGAAATGCTTTTCCATATGGTCAACCTCTCGATCTTTGGACCCTTACTCTTGTCCACTGATGAAGGTTCTGGACTACCTGGCCTCACTATCTGAGTCCAGTCTGTTATTCTTCCATTAAAGTCCACTTAGCTGCCATCTCCGCTTTCCGTGAGCCTCTGGATGGCAGGTTACTGTATCAACATCATCTAGCTAAGGTGTTTTTGAAAGGAATGTTACATATTAAACCTCCTAGTAGAAGACCCACTCCTCCGTGGGATCTCAATTTTATTATTGAAAAATTGACCCTTGAAGCTTTGAGCCAGCTGCCACCTGTGATCTGTTTTCTTTCATGGAAAACCCTATTTCTAGTGACTATCACTTCCGCTCACCTTATTTCCTAACTGCATGCCCTCATGTGTAGGGAACCTTTCTTGATTTTTCACAAAGACTGGGTGGTCCTTCGTACCAGCCCTTCCTTCCTTCCTTCCTAAAGTAATCTCAGAACATACTTTAAATTAGACCTTGTAGCTTCCGGTCTACTATCCAGACTACTCCAATCAGAGTGAACATCTCCTACATACTTTAGAAGTCCACCATATATTACACTACTATACTAATCGGACACAGTTGATCAGAAAGACATCTGGACTGTTCATCTCCTTTGCCGAGGGACACGAGGGCCTCCCGATTGCGACACATACTCTTTCATCCTGGTTGGCGCATTGTATTACATTTTGTTACAAAAAATACAACAAGCCTTTACCTGGACCTGTCCAAGCCCACTCCACTAGAGCTGTGGCCACCACTGCGGCTTGCTTTAAGGGAGCCTCCATTTCAGATATCTGCAATGCAGCTACCTGGTCCACGATCCATACATTCACAAGGCACTACAGTCTGGATATTGCCTCATGACGTAGGACGGCTTTCGGCCGTGCAGTCCTACAAGGTCTCCTCTCATAACTGTCCTCCCACATGGGCATTACTGCTTGGGATTCATCCCAAAAGTATTACCTACAGCAAGAGACCACTTCATGGAATAAAGTACAGTTATGTAAAAACTTACCATAACAGTAGATCTTTGAGGAGTGTCTCTTGCAGTAAGTTTGTTCCCACCCTCCATCCCCCTCCTTCTCTAAGAGAGCAAGTTCTGGTCCAATGCTTAGGGTTGTGACTCCTTTGGTACCTTGGCTTCCCCTCGGTCCTTGCTTTGTGAGCTAAATCCGGCGAGGGGAACTGAGGATACCAGGGACCGCCCACACTTATATAGGAAACACGAAGCTGATGTCGTGTGGGCGGTCCCTGGTGAAAAACTGCTTGAAGAGCTGCCATGCACCATAGCGACCTCTGCTGGATACCCAAAAGTATAACCTACTACAAGTGACACTCCTCAAAGATCTACTGTTACAGTAAGTTTTTACGTAACTGTACTTTCTAGGAGTGGTATATGTTGTTCATCCACACTTCTTGGCATGTCCTTTCCCTTTAAGAATCTTGACGGAAGGTCTAAAAGCTGGCTCTTCCCACCCACCTGGGTGGTATAACCCTTGGCTCTGCCCCTTGATGCCAGATCTTGCCCACTGGAAGGCATTGGTTGTGCGTTGAAGCCGGGGGGGGGGGTCAGTGTGGATGAACAACATATACCACTCCTAGAACTGTTTCAGGTGAGTAATCTGTGTTTCTAGGGATGTGGATATGTTCTATCCACACTTCTTGTCAGACTCCTAGCAGTTCTCCAGGAGGAGGGAGGCAAGGCGCATACCCCCTACTTCAGGAACAGAGATTGGAGAACTGAGGCCCCAAAACCAGCATTCTGGCATGACTCTAGGTCAATGTGGTAATGGGAAATTAAAGTGTTTGCTGACTTCCAGATAGCAGCCCTGCAGGTATCCTGGATAGGGACATCCCTAGAAGCAGCCACCAATGCAGCGGTAAGGTGGGTGGAATGAGCCCTAAGCCCTATGGGAAGCTCCCTACTAGCCAGCCTATTGCAGAGATCGATGCATGATGTAATCCATCTGCCAATCATTTGCTTGGCTGCAGGTCTGTCAGGTGCGGCTTCAGCGTAGGTGACAAACGGGTAGCGAACCTCTCCCTGAACTCCGTCCATGCACTCTTTATAATAAGAGAGCGCTCATCTCGGGTCCAAAGTATGGAGCTTGTACTGTGCCTCAGAGGTGTGATTGGGGTAATACACTGGCAGAATCATCACCTGGTTCAGGTGAAACTCAGACACAACCTTTGGAAGGAACTTCAGGTTGGGGCGCAGGACAACCTTGTCCCTGTGCAAGACCAGATAGGGAGACTCAACAGAGAGCGCCTGGAGCTCCCCAGTGCTTCTGGCTGATGTGATGGCCACCAGGAAGGCGGTCTTCCATGACAGGTGTGTCATCTCACTCCTGTGCATTGTGTTGAATGGCTTGCCCATGAGCTTTGCTTATACCAGCAATAGATTCCATGGTGGTGGTGGTTCATGCACCAGAGGGAAAATATGGTCAAGGCCTTTGAAGAAACGCCAGACCAACTTCTCCTATGCCATCATCTGCTGACCGGCCTGCGCCCGGTAAGCAGAGATGGCTGCCAGGTGCACCTTAAGGGTTGTAGTCCGCAGACCCCCTTTGGAGAGAGACCAAAGGCAGCTGAGAATGCTAGCCACTGGACAGGACAAAGAGTCCAGGCCCTTGCCCTGACACCAAATGGAGAATCTCTTCCACTTGAAGGCATAGCACTTCCTGGTAAGTTCCTTCCTAGATGCCTCAACTCCAGTGAGTACATCTTTGGAGAGACCCAAAGCCTGGAACTCTGGCCACTCAGGAACCAGGCTGTCGGGTGCCGGGATTGAAGGTACAGGTGAAGGGCCTTCCCCTGATTGACTGAGAGCAGGTCCAGGCATGCTGGAAGATGCCTTCGGAGCCTGATGCTGAGGAGATCGGGGTACCAAAACTGGCAGGGCCAGTCTGAAGCCACTAAGATCACCTGTGCCTTGTTCCTCCTCACCTTGAGGAGCACCTTAAGGATCAAGGGAACTGGAGGGAAGGCATAAAAGAGGCCTGGGGTCCACAGCCTCAAGAAGGTATCCTGCTGCAGCAAGCCCTGCTGAGGGGGATGGGCGCAAACCCTCAGCTTTGCATTCTCCCGGGAGGCAAATAGGTCCACCTGAGGGGTTCTCCACTGGGACAGGCTGTGTACTATTGCTGGATAGAGAGACCACTCCTGGGATGCCTCACCCACACGAATGAGGGTGTCTGCCAATTGATTTGAGACTCCTGCCACATGAATGGCTAGGAGATTCACCTTCAGCTGACTCATGAGGGTCCAGATTCGGAGGGCTTCCCTGCACAGAGGCTTGGAGTGCTTGCCACCCTGTTTAAGATAGTACATGGTCATGGTGTTGTCCGTCTGGACCTGAACTACTTGACCCCGAAGGAATGGAGAGAATGCAGTCCGTGCCAGCCAAACTGCTCGGAACTCCAGCAGGTTGATGTGGCATCAAGAATCCTTGGGGATCCAGAGCCCGTGGACTTTGTGGTTCCCCATGTGGGCACCCCGGCCCATGAGAGAGCCATCAGTCGTCAAGATGACCATCGGCTCGGGATGGGCAAACAGGATCCCTTCCTGCAGATGCTCCAGGGATGGTCCAGCATTGGAGAGCATCTCACATCTTCTGGGTTACAGTAACCAGCTGGTTGAAATGACCTAGCCACTGAGTCCACTAGCTGGTCAGCTCCCATTTAAGGTTACGCATATGCCACCAGGCCCATCAGACCACAGAGGTGCAGGCCGCCATGTAGCCCAGAAGTCGCAAGAAGTCCCGGGCAGGGTGCAAGTGCACAACCAGACATGATTAGGCAAAGGAGGAGAGAACTTCCACCCTGTCTGTCGGGAGCCTGGCTCTGTCTCAATGAAGCAAATCACCTGCAACTTGGCCTCGTTGACTAGGATGACAGGGTCTATGCATATCTGGAGGGCCAGATCCCTGGATGCTTCATCTCCTGTCTGGAGGGACCAGCTATGAGCCAGTTGTCCAGATTGGGGTACACCCGGACCTCTCGACACCAAAGATGGGCCACCACCAGTGCAGTGCATTTGATGAAGAAACCCTGGGGGCCAATGACAGGCCGAATGGCATGGTTTGGAGCTAGTAGACGGTTCCCTCTGCTCAGAAGTGGAGGAACCTTCTGTGTGACAGACGGATCGGGACATGGAAGAATGCGTCCTGCAGATCCAGAGAGCAAAGCCACATGTTCTGCTCTAGAGATGGTATGATCTGAGACAGAGTTACCATCCTGAAGGTAGGAAACCTGAGAAACATGTTCGGGTCGTGCAGATCTAGACTGGAGCGCCAGCCCTCGCATCCGTTTCGGGACGAGGAAGTTTCTGGAAACTAATCCTGGGTTGGGGGGAGGGGGGTCCGCTACTCTGACCACTACCTCCTTGCGGAGGAGTTGGGTGATGTCGTCTTGAAGAGACGACCTAGTTTCCTCGGATACTTTCTCTTCCTATGGGGCACGGGTGGGTACTTAGTGGGTACTTCTCAAATTCCAGAGGCAGACCCTGGCTGACCACTTCCAATACTCACCTGACCGTTGTGACAGTGGACCAGGCGGAAAGGAAGTGGCAGAGCTGGCCCCCCACGGGAGGACCCAGAGTAGGTGTGACGGGCATGGGGGTGGTTACCCCTGTCCAGTTACTGAGCAGGCTTGGAGGAGGAGGATCTGGCCGCAGGACCACTGGGACCCTTTCTCTGGGCTTGGGGACCGCCGATGCCCTTTACTTGTACCGAGGGCACCAGGATTGAGTCTGCTGCTGCTGCTGTCCTGATTGGTACTGGGGCTGCTTGGGTGCAGGGGCAGAAGGCCGAAAGGGCTTCTGCTTCTTGGAACCCTGAGGTTCTTTCTGGCAGAGGCAATGGAGTCCAAGGTGGCATTAGACTTCTCGATGTGCTGGCGGTGACCATCAACTCCTGGACCAAACAAGTCAGTGCACAGGAAGGGAACGTCCACCAGTTTGTGCTGGATGTCTGCCATAAAGGTCGAGACCCTCCGCCAGGCCCTGCAGCGCATGGCGACTGCAGACGCCAACGAACAGGCACAGGAATCCAGTGTTTGTGATAGTGTTTGTGCTAGTGTGCTCTGAGTTTTCTTCCTGTATTGTTCAAAGTTCATTATGTTTATATGTAACATCTTGACTGTACTTTTATGGTCCCAGGTCATGCATGAAAATGGGCCTTTGGCTTATTGTGTCCACCCAGTAAACAAAAGTGAAAATAAAAAATGTCCAGAGTCTTCTGGAGTTGCTGTTTCACCTCAGCTCGACCCTGATCCCGGACCTGCTTGACCGTAGCCTGAAGGTCCATGGGAGGGATGAGGAGGCACCTCATCTAAAGAGCCCAGGACGGCATGGGAGAAGTGTACCATGATAACAGCCAAGCTCACCTGCCTTTTGGTAGAGTCGTCCAGTTTTTTTGACTCTTCATTTGGAGGTATATCAGTGTTTTCTGAATTTCCCTGTGCGCCGAAACACAGATTTCTAGGGTCGTGGATATGTTGTTCACGAGGGTCCATATTCGGAGGGCTTCCCTGCACTGAGGCTGGGAGTGCTTGCCGCCCTGTTTGTTGTTCAAGCCACACTGTCTGGCAGGTTCCTTGCCACTTTAAGATGGGCCGGAAAGTCTTCAGGCTGGCTCCTCCCACTCACCCGGGTGGTAAAACCCTCGGCTCCACCTCATGATGCCAGATCTTCCATACCGCTTGGAAGCTCAGGTTCCCTCCTTAGCGCTCTTGCGACTTTAGGCCTGGATCCTAAACCTTTGGTTCTGCCGAAAATCGTACTAAAATTTACAAGACTTAAGTGTTCTCCTTCCTTCGCGGCTGCGATGGATTCAAAATCTACTCCCAGCTTTCGTCGGTGCCCTTGAGGGCAGAAGATGTCTCTGACCGACCCACACACCACATGCGTTTACTGCCTGGGGCTTGCCCATGATCCACAGGCCTGCGATCTCAGCAAGTCTTTTTCGGCTTCGGTTCTGGAAGACCGCGCTGCCCGACTTCAACTGGGGCGTCCCAAAAAACAGTTTCCGCCGGTGAAGTCAAAGGAGGCCTGTTGGGCGGTATCCACAGCTGCGGGCTCCGCGGAGCAGTTGGAACAATTAATCACCCTCAAGGAGGAGGCGGCCCAGGCCGCGTCTTCTTCTTCCTCGGCGTCGGCATTTATCCTGCTCTCCTTGGGCTCCTCCTGTAGTGCTTCCTTTAAGGAGCTTTGTCAGTCCCTCTCCACTAAAGGGCCCTCAGGGACTCACTTTAGTAGGTCGAAGAGAAAGGAACCAAAAAAAGTAGGTCCCACCATCGACGTTCATGGGAGTGGGAAAGATCTCGCTCCCCGGAGCATCTGCAGTCGACTTCGGTCGAGGTTGCAGCTAAGGCCGCTGGCTTTTCAGTGTCCCAATGAGGTCAGCCGGCCGAGACATCCATCGATGCAGTCGAGATTTTTCTCGACCCGTTGGATGTGTTGTCAACTGGAGAAGCCAATAACCCTCTTTCACCAGTACCCCGGTGGTTTCCGAGGACTTGCCTCGGCCTCCCAAGCCGAAGTCACTGGTCAGGGACCCCGAACCAGGGGATGGGGGGGTTTCCCCACCCCCTCTTCGACCCACCATCGGCTACCCCGACAGTCTCTGTCCTCCATCGTGTTGGGTAGGTCCCACCAACATCTGCGGTCTCGGCATCACGGAAAGTGGCATCGTTGCTCATCCTCATCATCCTCTTCGGAGGATAGGCTCCGGTACAATTTACGTTGGTGCTATGAGGACATGATGTGGCAGCAGCTTTTTTTGGCTGGCAACAAGCCAACTCCGTCGCCTTCCCCGGCCATTAAGTAGCTGTCGCCCAAATGGCCGAAGCAACCTCTCACTATCGGCTCCTTGGTCGAGGAGCCGACTCCAGCACCGATTGCAAGGCCAAAACCGGCTGCACCACCCATTGTGGTAGAACCACTCTCCCCGCAACCAAAAACTGGAGCCCCGACCAAGGATTCTCGGTCGGGTCAGGGCTTACCTCACAGGTTGTCTGTCACCCTCAGCCCCGATCGGCCTCGGCGAGTGGAGGGTGGCTCAGGCGCTCGGCAGCTGTTTGCGGATTCCTCAGAGTCCGACGACTCCTCCCTGTATTCCAGGCCCCTCAACCTGGAATCCTCTGGGGGTCTGTCGGTGGACGAGGGCCCATCCTCGTTCCTGGGTATTCTTCGGCTCGTCTTAGAGTCTACTGGGATGCAGCTCGAACCTGTGCAGAAACGGGCCAGATATCCCCTCACCTAGATTTTGGACCGAGGGGATTCCCCAACGGAGGCCTTCCCTGTGACCGAGGCCATTGTTGGTCCGGCCCTGGAGTTGTGGCTGCGGCCTGCATCCTGTCCTGCGCCTTTGGCCAGGAGGGCCCTCAAGTATGTAGTCCCCTCTCCGTTTTTTCGGAGCACCCTTTGGCTGAAGGGCTGGTAACCGATAGCATCTTCCAGCGCTCCGGAAACGCTAGGGACATAGAAAAGCCCCCAGACAAGGAGTCCAAAAAGCTGGACTACTCCGGGCGCAAAGTTTACGCTGACTCTTCAACAGGCTAGCTCAGCTTTACTGATGGCACACTTTTCACACACCCTTATGGGCTCCCTGGATGAGGTGCTTCCTCATCTCCCAGCTGACCTTCAAACGGCGGTCAAGCAGGTGTGGGATCAGGGAAGGGCGGTAGCCAAACAGCTGCAAACTGCCTTGGTCATCTGAGACTCTCGTGCCCGGTCAGTAGCAGCTGCAGTAGCCATGCGCCGCAGAGCTTGGCTGCAGATCTCCATCTTCACGGCAGTTACCAAACACATGCTGGCAGACGTCCCCTTCTTGGGCACCAACTTGTTCGGGCCTGGGGTGGAGGGCCATATCCAGAGGATCGAGAAGTCCAACGCCACCTTGGACTGAGTCACGTCTGCCCAGAAGGACAAAGGCCACCAGCAGTGTAAGCCCTTTCGCCCTTGCGGCACGTCCAGCCCAGCAGCACCAGCAGTAGGGCCAGCAGGATCACGCTTGGCGCCTCAAGGCCAAGCCTGCTGCTTCCTCCAGCAGGAAGTCTGGAGGGAAAGGTCAAGGCGGCTCCTTGGCCGGCCCTTCCTCCAAGCCTGCCCAGTGACGGATTGAGGGGTGCTGCCCCCAACCTCGTCATTCCTCCCCTGGGTCCCCCCATGGGGGGATGGCTGAGCCACTTCCTTTCCGCCTGGTCCGCTATCACCATGGACCGTTGGGTGCTGGAAGTGGTCGGTGAGGGTCTGCCTCTGGAATTCGAGCGGATCCCTCCCTATCGAGTTGTCGCCCCTCGGGGGGAGGGGGCTACTGGTTCTGCAGCCTCTTTTTTGGCTCATCGGGCCAACATAGCTCTTCTCCTCCAATAGGAGGTGATCAGCAAGGTGGCAGATCCTCCTCCATGCCCAGGCTTTGTGTCCAGGCACTTACGGGTCCCAAAACGGACGGGTGGCTGGCACCCCATTCGCGATCTGCACGACCTGAACAAGTTCCTAAGGCCACGCACCTTCAGGATGGTCACTTTGGCTCAGATCATAACATCTTTGGAACTAGGCGTGTGGTTTTGCTCTCTGGATCTCCAGGACGCGTTCTTTCGCATCCCAATTCGTCAGTCACATCAGCAATTCCTCCACTTCAGAGCAGAGGAACCCCTCTGCGAATTCAGAGCCATGCCCTTCGGTCTTCTCCAGCTCCCAGGGTCTTCGCCAAATGCACGGCAGTGGTGACAGCATTCTGCGGCGCCGAGGGGTCCGGGTGTACTCTTACCTGGAGGACTGGCTGATAGCAGCCCCATCCAGGTTGGAGGTGGAGCGGTCCAGAGATCTGGCCCTCCAGGTCTGCTCTCAAATTGGTCTCCTGATCAACGATGCCAAATCGGAACTCATACCATCGAAGGTGATTCAGTTCATCGGGGCAGAGCTCGACTCTCTTCGAGCCAGAGCCCGGCTCCCGGCAGACAGAGCCGAGGTCTTCTCCTCCTTTGCCCAATCATTTCTGGTTGGGCAATTGCGCCCTACCCAGGACTTCCTGTGCCTTCTGGGTCTCATGGCGGCTTGAACCAGCGTGGTCCATTGGACCCGCTGGCTTATGCGTCCCCTGCCATTGGGGCTGGCCCGCCAGTGGTCATGGCGCTCCGGTCCTTTGGACCAGCCAGTAACCGTGACCCAGAGGATGTGGGACGTCCTGCAGTGGTGGCTTGTCCCAGCTCATCTGCAGGAGGGTATCCCACTTGTCCGCCCCGAGCCGATGGTCATTCTTACGACCGACCCCTCTTTGATGGGTTGGGGTGCCCATCTGGGGGAGCTCTGGGCTCACGGCCTCTGGTCCCCTCAGGAGTCTCAATGCCACACCAACCTGCTGGAGCTTCAAGCAGTTCAGCTAGTCCTCACCGCCTTCGCTCCGTTTGTACGGGTTCAGGTGGTTCAGGTCCAGACGGACAACACCATGACCATGTACTATCTCAACTGGCAGGGCAGGACGCACTCCCTGCCTTTGTGCAAGAAAGCTGTCTGCATTTGGTCTCTCGTGATCAGCCTGAAGGTGGATCTCCTAGCCATCCATGTGGCAGGAGCCTCGAACAGTCTGGCCGATGCCCTCAGCCAGATAGGCGCTGCATCTCACGAGTGGTCTCTCCTGCCGGAGGTAGTTCAATACCTGTTCTCCCATTGGGGCACCCCTCAGGTGGACCTGTTCGCTTCCAGGGAGAACGCGAAGCTGAGGTTGTTTCATGCCCGCCCTCCTCAGCAGGGCTCGCTTCAGGGGGATGCCTTCTCGAGGCCGTGGATCCCGGACCTCTTCTATGTCTTCCCTCCATTTCCCTTAATCCACAAGGTGCTTCTCAAGGTGAAGAGGGACAAGGCGCTGGTGATTCTGGTAGCCCCAGACTGGCCTCGCCAGTTCTGATACCCAGATGTCCTCAGCTTCAGCTCCAGGCTCCCGAGGTGGCTTCCAGCCCGCCCGGACCTGATCTCAGTCAACAAAGGGAACGTACTCCATCCGGACCTTCAATCCCTCCACCTGACGGCCTGGCTCCTGAGCAGCTAGAGTTCCAGGCCTTGGGTCTTTCCGACGAGGTCCTCAACATCGTTGAGGCATCCCGTAAGGAGTCAGCTAGAAAATGCTGTGCCTTTTAAATGGAAGAGATTCTCCAGTTGGTGTCAGGACAAGGGGTTGGACCCCTCTTCCTGTCCATTGGCTAGCGTTTTGGGCTACCTGTAGTCCCTTTCTCAGCTAGAGCTTAGGTCAACGACCCTTAAGGTGCACGTGACAGCCATCTCTGCTTACCGGGCGCGTTCCGGCAAGCAGTCGGTGGCGCAGGAGAAGGTGGTCTGTCACTTTTTCAAAGGCCTCTATCACATATCCTCTTCGGTGCGAGAACCTCCACCTCCATGAGATCTACTGCTGGTACTGGCCAAGCTCATGGGCAAGCTATTCGAACCGATGCACAGGTGCGACATTTCCCACCTGTCGTGGAAGTCCACCTTCTTGGTGGCTATAAAGTCAGCCAGAAGGATGGGAGAGCTCCAGGTGCTTTCCATAGTCTCCTTATTTGGTCTTCCACAGGGACAAGGTTGTCCTTCGCCCCCACCTGAAATTCCTTCCAAAGGTGGTGTCGAAGTTTCACCTGAATCAGGTGTTGACTCTGCCAGTTTTCTACCCCAATCACACATCATAGGCCGAATATAGGCTCCATACTTTGGACCCTAGTAGAGCGCACGCTTATTACAAGGAGCGGACGGCTAAAGTTCGGGGAGAGGTTCGCTAGCTGTTTGTCACCTACGCTGAAGCTGCACCTGGCAGACCTGCAGCCAAGCAGACGATTAGCAGGTGGGTTACCTTCTAAATAGATCTGTGCTATAGGTTGGCAGGCATGGAGCCACCCAAAGAGATAAGAGCTCATTCTACCCGCCATACCGCTGCTTCGGTGGCTGCTTCTAGGGACGTCCCTAACCAGGAAATCTGCAGGGCTGCTACCTGGAAGTCAGCACACACCTTTATTTCCCATTACCACATTGACCTAGAGTCACGCCGGGATGCTGGTTTTGGGACCTCAGTTCTCCAGTCCTTATTCCTCAAGAAAGTATTGGGGGTGCGCGGCTTGCCTCCCTCCTCCCGGAGAACTGCTAGGAGTCTGCCAGACAGTGAGGATTGAACATATCCACATCCCTAGAAATGCAGAATACTCACCTGTAACAGGAGTTCTAGGAGTGGTATATGTTGTTCATCCACACGACCCACCCGACCTCCCCCGCTTCGCACAGTCTGGCTTCCAGCGGGCTAGATCTGGTGTCATGGGGTGGAGTAGAGGGTTTTCACACCCGGGTGGGTGGGAGGAGCCAGCTTGAAGACTTTCCGGCCCATCTTAAAGCTGCAAGGAACCTGCCAGACAGTGTGGATGAACAACGTATACCACTCCTAGAACTCCTGTTACAGGTGAGTAACCTGTATTTAGTCACCAATCCCTCAGCTCTGGGGTGCTGTGTGAACCCAGAAAGGGAGCCGATGGGAACCACATACTTGGCGGGCCATCTAGGCTGATGGCGCAGGGCAGGAGGCAGGGTGCTGCCAAAGCTCCAGAGCTGGGCCAACAGTGGCTTCAGCCACTAGGAAAGGCCTCTGTCGGAGAATCCCCTTTTGTCAAAATGTCTGTTAGGGGAAATTGAGCCCATTTCTGAACAGGCTTCTGTTTTATCCCCATGGATTCGGAGATGAGACGGAGAATGCCTTTGAAGGACCTGTGACCTTCCTCCGTCGAGAGACTCCCCATTGAAGCTTCGTCGAACTGATGAGAGTGCAAGGAGCAGTCCTCGGATTCTAAGGAGTCCAGATAGATCTTCCAACCACCTGAGTCACTTTCGACCCGCTGTGGATGGTCGGGAGTGCAGGGGACCGACAGCCTATGCAGGAGGCCCTTAGCGGGCAGAGACTCCTTGACAGGAGCCCTGGAGGGAGGCTGTTTAGGTGGCTGCTCCACCACAATCGAAGAGGCCAGTTTTGGCTGAGCTGGGAGGGCCTCCACTGGCTCCACGAGCAGAGGGACGGTGTCTGCCGGCTCCAGAGGAGTCTGCATCGGCCTAGAGGGCAACAGCCATGTGATAGCCGGTGTGGAAGCCTGGGTCAACTTCAGACTGGCGAACACCAACTGTTGCCACATGAGATCCTCGTAGCATTGATGCGACTTGAGCCGAAGCCTCTTCTCTTCCGAGGAGGACGAGGATGAATGGCGCAACGCTGCTTCTTGGAATGCCCAAAATGGTGTTTGAGTTCTCCTTGACCTGTAGGTTGAGGATGACTGAGATCTAGACCGCCAGGGGAGCCGACGGGGGCGCTCGGAAGGAGCCGTGGAAACCTGCAGCTCCTCCAGGTCAGGACCAGGGATCTTGAGGTTCCCAGCAAGCTGGGTTTTGTCTTCGGCAGGTCCAGTCAGGATCAGAGTCCTGCACAAGGGATTGTCGGCCTCATCCAGCGTCAGTGGATCAGCGGGATCGATAATTTCGACCGGGTCGTCATCCCACAACTTAGCTGGCTGGCCTGACAGGGGCACCGTGAAGCCAGCAGCCGAGGCCGCAATTTTGACCGAAGTCAAAACCTGAGATTCCTGAGAATGAGACCTCTCTCAATCCCAAGAACGACATCAGTGAGACTTTTCCTTCTCTCTTGACTCCTTGGATTCCTTTTTATGTGAACGGGAGCTGTGTAAAGCCAATGGGCCGTACTCTTTGGTCGGGAGAGACTGGCACAACTCCTTGAAGGAGCCTATAAAGGTAGAGCCCAGTTTGAGCGGCACAAAGACTGATGCTGAAGAGGACTGATTGGCAGCTCGAGCCACCTCCTCCTCAGAGGTCTTCATTTGCTCAAGTTGTTCAGTGGATCCCGCAGCCGCAGAGACCGCCCAGCTGGCCTCTTTTTAGATTTGACTGGTGGGTTTTGTTTTTCCAATCGGCCAAGCTGTAAGCATGCGAGGTGATCATCCAACAGGTTCAGCTGGAACGAGCGACAAAACTCGCAGTCCTGGGTATCGTAATCGTGGCCCAGGCAATACACACATGATGTGCAGGTCGGTGCGAGACATCTTCTGCCCGCAGGGGCACCAGTGGAACCCGGGCAAGGCCTTGTCCTCCATCGTGGTCGCAATCATAAATAGATGTAGAGAAACTCACGAGATTGAGTTTTGCTAAGTAATATGAAGATTTAAATGTCAGGGCCTACTCCACACAGGAGCAATAACTAAGGAGGGGACCTGAATCTTCCATCGGAAAGGAAGATCTGGCATCAAGGGGCAGAGCTGAGGGTTATACCACTTGGGTGGGTGGGAGGAGCCAGCTGTTAGACCTTCTGTCAAGATTCTTAAAGGGAAGGAACATGCCAAGAAGTGTGCTAGAACAATATCTCCACATCCCTAGAATTTTACATTATTACGTGAACTGGACGAAGTCAGTCCACAAAACTGATCAGCTTTTCATTTCCTTTGCGCCCCAAAGAGAGGGCGTGGTAGTTTCAACACGATGTTTATCCAAATGGGTGTCAAACTGCATTCTGTTTTGTTTTCAGAAATATAACAAACCCCTTCTGGGGGAAGTTTAAAGGGCATTCAGCCAGAGGCATGGCTGCACCTACTGCTTGTTTCAGAAATGTCTCTGCTGCAGACGTGTGTGACAGCCACTTGGAGCTCTGTCCACACGTTCACCAAGCATTACAGTTTGGACAGTGCCTCTAGGTGCAGGGCTGGCTTCGGACTAGCTGTCCTTCAAGGCATTCTGTCTTAGATCCTGCCTACTGCAGACCTTTTCAGCCTCCCATGTTCAGTCTTTGCCTGCTTACACTGCTTGGGACTCAGTCCTAATGGTTATTGCCTACTACAAGAGCCCTTTTGAAAGTCAGATTGTAGTTGCATAAGAACTTACCATAACAGTAGATCTTCGTGAGAGGCCCTTGCAGTAGGCAAGATTTTCTCTCCCTCCTTCCCCCTGCAGCTGCTTCTTCTTTCAGCCTTTTTTCTTGGCTCCAGGAGCCCACTTTTTTTCTCCTGTCACACTTTCTTAGGTCTCTCGCGGGAGAACTGTAGGGCAGGCTTAGGGACCACCCACTATAGCGCCAGGCCGAAGTCGGTCACGTAACAGCAGGTGTCCCCCGACTGACACTACTAGCTAAGTTGTCTGTGTGGTCCTAGTGCCTGGCAACTCAGTCCTAATGGTTTTGCCTATTGCAAAAGCCTCTCTCAAAGATCTACTGTTACGGCAAGTTTTTACATAACTGTACTTTCCATCCCTCCCCAGGTCCTGGGAGAACCATACTGTCAAGTGATCACTCCCAGCAAGCAGGTCCTCCACTACAATATTCTTTACCTGCTCACCATCTGTCAGAACCAATTCCAAGATGCTTCCTTCTCTGGTTGGCTCCACCACCAGTTGTGACATGAATACATCTTGAAATTAGTCCAGAATCCATTGTTCTTTACCATTTGTTGATGTCATCGTGCACCATTCCACCCCAAGCAGGTTGAAATCCCCCACCACCACCATCCTACCTCTCCATCTACCACAGTGATTTGTTAGGTTTGCCACCATTTCCCTGTCCTATTCCTCAGTTTGTGTTGGTGATCTGTAGACTACCCCTAGATTGACCCTCCTGCCCTTAGCATCCTGTAAGGTGATTCACAACATTTCCACACTCCCGCCCTCACCCTTCTCTGTACTACACACAATCCCCTCCCTCACAAATAGCACTACCCCTCCTCCCCTGCTAGTCATCCTGTCCCTTCTAAACATGTTGTATCCTGGGATTATCAAGTCTCAGTCATGGTACTGGGTGACCTATGCCTCTGTCACTGCAGCCACATCAACCCCCCCCCCCAAATCCTTGCCTGCAACTGCTCGGGTATTATGTTCCCTAAGCTTCTTGCATTGGTTGAGACCACATTCCAACCATCCCCCTACTCTTCCAGCCTCCTCTTAGCCCATGGATTTTGCCCTTCTGTGAGTACATCACATCCATCAATTTTAAGTTGGGGGCGGGCACCTCCCAATCTTTGCGACCCTGTCTGCCCCACTAGACTAAGCCTCCCCCACTACTAGTTTAAATCATGATTTATAACCATAAACTCCCACATCTTATTTTTTAAAACTCTCTTTCCCCCTCCATGCTCAGATGCAGCCTGTCCTTGGCGAACAGCAACTTATTGTCCCATGTATCTCCCAAGCCACCCACCAACCAAAACCCCATATCCTGACATCATTTTCCCAACCACTCATTGAAGTCCCAAATCCTCACCTTTCTGTCCATGCTTGCTCTTGGCACCGGCAAAACTTCTGAGAATGCAAGTGTGTTCCTCTTTGTTTGGCATATTCTGACCAATTCTCTAAATCTTGCTTGCACCTCCAGCACACTGTTACCATCCAAATCATTCATTCCGAGGTGCACCATTAAGTGGGGTTTTTCCCCCTGCCTTCCTTACTATAGAGTGTACTAAGTGCTTTGCTCTCTGTGCTGTCATGCCTGGCATGCACTCAACCCAGATAGAGCTACCTCCTTCCACATCCCCCCATTTGATACCTCTGATTATGGAATCTCCCAGTATAACCCTTCTACCTGCTTCTTGACTGTCTCAATGGCTCCCCCCACACACACACACACACACACACACACCACACTCCTTGGACTGCTCGATCTTCTTTCTCTCCCTGGCATTAACTTCTTCCTCTTCAGGTACCTCCTGCCTTGCTCTTCCCTCTTGTACAACTTCCGTCCTCATTGAAGAGATTCATTTTAACTCCTCATTACCAGTATCCCCAGGTGAATCTATATGACCCCTACCCAATTCCACTCATATTGTCACTCCTCACGGTTCCCCCTTGATGTAATTACCCCTTTATATCCACTCACATCCCTCCCCCTTCTCTTCTTCACTTCCTCTACCTGACACCCCTCACCTTTTTCTACTGCCATGGACCCAATTTAACTTTAACATCCCCAATATCCCCACTCACTTTGCCTATTCCCCCAAGTGCTTCCTTTTCCCCATTCTCCAAGTCCCTCTCTCTCCTTCCCTCACTATTAATATCCTCCATGCTCCCTACCCCCTCCTGCTTACCCATGTTTACCCTGTTAGAGTATACCTATTTGTCAAGTTAACCCCCCTTCATTTACTACCTTATTACCCACATTAACCTTGCCATTTCCATTACTAGTTTCGCCAAGTAGCAATACCTTCCCCCCGATCAACAAACTTCATTTACAAACTTATTTCCCACAGTAGCCCTTCCATGTCCGTTACCTGTTTCTCCCTGTCCAGCATGCCCCTTCACCCATCCCCTTGACCTACCCACCACCTGCCTTCGGCCCTTACTCCAGCAGCCTGTTTTGTTTCCTCCTTTTGTTGTTACCCATGAATAACCCTCATTATTCCAAGCCATCCTACTCCACTCATTGATAGTTCCGGTGTAGTTTCCCCGTCTCTTGCTTCCCCCAAACCCTGCCTCTCTACCACCATCCTTAGGCTAAAACATTCTGATTCCAGATGCCTCAGTCTCATACATATTGGGCAACCCCCCCCATTCTCCACAACGTGCCCATGTACACCAGTGCACCACATCCATTACACTCCACTGTTCTACTAGGTCTCATGTTCCCCTTGTAACACTCTGCCCCCACCCTGCCCCTCCCCATCCTCCATTTCTGTCCTGATATCCCATCTCTGAATGGTAGTTTGCTTTTGAGGTCCTCCTACAGTGATCTGTGAGCCCTCAGACCTTTATGCTGCTGAGTGGAAGTTACAAACTGCCCCCCCAATCGATTTATGATTCATACCGTTACCATAAAGTTATAAAGGTCACTTTGATCTTGAAGCCTCTTATTGTTTCCTATTTCCCTTTATCTAATTAAGTCCAGGGTTGAACAGTGAACTCCCCCCACACACACACACACACACACAACATTTTCATAGTGTTCCATGATTTTACTACAGTTTAATAAATAATTTTGCTCCCAGCTGAGAGCAATATCTGTGCAAGCACTCAGGAACACTTAAATATATAGAATTTAACTATATTTTAACAGTTATGCTCCCAGCTGAGAACCTTAGATCTTACTTCGAGAGGGTTCCTGCAGTAGGTCTCGACATATAGGACTGCGCCTCCTGGCGTCAGAACTGCTGGCAAACTCGTAGCTAGCAGTCATCGTCGGGGACCACCTCCAGTATCAGGTGACGGACGTCAGCATAGCTATAAAAAGGGCGGTCCCCCACCCGCCCTCCAGTTCTTTCCTGCCGTCGACCTGTGTCGTCTGACCTAACATGGTAGAGCAGCTTCAGTCACCCGCCATTTTCTTAGTGTTTTTTCTTTCATCTTTATTTCACAAATTTACTAAATATAGCGGTGTATGCCGTCTTGTCGGCCCAAAAAGAAGTGCTCCAAGTGCGGAGCGAGATTCATAGGGCATTCATGGTGTGTCCTCTGCCTGGGGCCTTAACATAACACCACTGGTGTTTCATCTGTTAGGGCTTCAACCAGGCCGTGTGCACCCGTCACAAGAGGACACGCCATGCCCATTTGTTGGCCCAGAGACTGGCATCAATGAAAAAAGCTCCAGGAGCTGGGGGAAATATTATTGTCGCCAGACCCAAAGAAAAAGGACAAGGAGAGACAACTGGAGCGGAGCCACTCTCCTCAGAAGAAATACAACAAGACAGCCGACACCATCCCGGGTGGGCCCTCCACCGCCATGGTACCCACCTCTAGAGCCTTCCTCTGCTCTGGCAGGCAGGCCCCAAAGTGGAGGTCATCTGGCAGTCAGGGTATCTCTTGGAGGATCCCCGCCCCTTCAAAGGTTCCTGCTTCAAGCGCTGCCGCTAAGTCACCGTCTGGCTCCACCACCTGGCACTCGGCCCAGGCCGATTAGCCTGACTCTAGCCTTTCAGCTTCTGTCAGCCCGGCCGCAGCCAGTGAGTCGGTCGATGGCTCCTCCGTCGATCACCTGGCTGTTACCTCTAAGTCAGACTACTTTGTGGACCCTGACGCGGGGTAGAGAGAGCTCGCAGGTCCTTCCTCATCCCACCATGGTTCTCCCTCAAGGGATTCACTGTCCTTCTCCAGCCTTTTTGAGCTTGATCACCAGGACCCTTTTCTGTCAGATACCCCACAGGACCTATCGACAGGGATTCTTCCTGAACCCGGCCCCTTCACTGGGTTTTCTTCTGCTGACGGATCCTCATCTAACGCCGGATCCCTTGCCGGACACTTTTGGAGGAGGTATGGACCCTACTCCTTCAGGACGCTGGGGATCTTCCCCCCACACGCGCCAGACCCACGCCCTATAGCGGCCTCGCTGCACCACCTCTCCCAGCGCCGCAGAAGGGGCCCCATGTTCCACCGTCGGGCCGGACCGGGTACTATCCGGGATATACACCACAATATCCACAGTATCCAACACCAGCAGATCTGTTGCCGGGTTACACGAAGCCGGGCCAGGCTATTCACTACCAGGGCTGCCAGTATCCTTACTGGTACCAGGTGCCTAGCTACCCTCCCTTTCCTGCAGGATACCCAGGCTATCCACCACCACCACCACCTGCATGGTGGGAGGGCTCTAAGTCCCAGCTACTCCAAGAGCTAGGGCTACCTGACCTCATAGGGTGTTACCAGGTAGCCCCGCATCTTCAAGCAGAGTCTTGGACAGAGACTTGGGGGTTCTGCCTTCCGGCATCACTGAACACAGGCTCCCGGTACCAGAGGCATCTTTGCCCAGCAGGCTGGAATCGTCCGAATCAGAAGAGTATTCTGATGTGGGGGACCAGTCAGAGCCTCACTCTTCCATTGAGCCTCAGCTGAAAGAATCTCCAAAATCCCTTCCAGAGGACCCTTCCATCGTGGAGCTTCTCTGTGTGGATGGGCCTCCCAAGAACCAGACCCCAAACGCAGGAGGTTGACAGAGCACCTGAACCTGGTCAGTGCGGACCCCCTCCCTCCTTGGAAGGGGCTGCATGAAGACCTCACATCCACCATTTGGCAGCAACTGTCATCCATACCGGCTGTTTCCAAAAAGGCCAATAGGACCTACCACCCCCCAGAAGGGATCTCCCATCTAACTGTCCAGCCCAAGGCCAATTCTATTGTGATCATGGCTGCTCGTAATAGATCGGCCGAACCCAAACATCTTAGTGTCTCTCCCCAGATAATGAGTCGAAGCAGATGGACCAGTACAGTCGTAAGATCTTCACTTCCTCCACTTGCACTATTCGCTTCTTAAATGGTGGCTTTCCAGAAATCTTCCTTATCAGATCTGGAAAAAGATCTACAGGAGATTCCTGATGAGTAGCTCAGGAATAAACTCCTGGATAAGGTTAGGATGAGTAAGTCATCCAGCTGCATTGCCCTCCGTGTCACCTACGATTCTGTGGACTCAGTGGCACGAGACGTGGCTACTGGCATCTGCCTTGGACGCCTAGCTTGGTGGGGTTGGCTCCAGATGTGCAGAGTTCTCTTCTGCCCGCTCCATTCAGGGGCCCAGTTCTGTTCGGCGGCAATGCCAAAGACATTACTGAGCTGCAGGGGAGTGGCAAATCCTTGAAGGATGTCCGTTTTATGTACCGTTCGGGCCAAAAACAATGGCAGCAACCATTTTGCCGCCACCCGGAAATGGAACAAGCAGAACCAGGGCAGATGACGGACCAAACGTTGCCCCCCAGGTTCTGGCACCCAAACTGCCTCTGGAGGAAAAGCGCCCCTCCCCTCCGTGTCCTGACTCTACCACCCCTTCCACTTCCCTCCTAGTCCCACGGAGGAACCGGTGGGGGGAAGATTTGGTCTCCAACTGGACGGGTGAAAGGCCGTCATCGCAGATGCATGGGTTTTTCAACTCATAGAAAGAGGTCACTTGATAGAGTTCCTGGAGAGACCTCCCTCCAACCCTCCGGGAAGCATACTACCTGTCAAGCCAACAGCATCTGGTCTTCCAAGAGATTCAAGCTCTACTGCAAAAAGCAGCCATAGAGCGAGTTCCTCCAGAACAAACAGGAAGGGGATTTTACTCCCACTTCTTCCTGGTTCCAAAAAAGATGGGAACTAAGGCCTATCCTAGATCTCAGCATGCTCAATCTCTTTGTAGAATACAAGAGGTTTTGCATGCTGACCCTCCAGGGGACTGTTACCCCTGCTCCTGCCCTGCACTTGGCTGTGCTGTCTGGATATGCATTATGCTTACCTCCATATCCCCATTCCACTGCTTTCTGAGGTTCTCTTTTCTGGAGTATCATTTCCAATTCAGAGCCCTTCCATTTGGTCTCTCCTCGGCACCTTGGGTATTTACCAAGTGCCTAGCAGCGTTCTATGTCGCAGGAGCATTTGTGTTCTTATATCTCGACGACTGGCTTTTCTCAGCCCCTTCTCCAGACAGTCTGAAGGAATCCCTTTCTTTCACTCTGGACCTTTTCATCAGCCTGGGCATTTCAGTGGACTTCCTCAATTCCCAGCTGATACCCTCCCAGCACCTCCAGTTTATTGGAAGCAGTGCTGGATACGGTCCAGAGCAAGGCCTTTCTTCCGACCAAGCAGAAACCGTAATCTGTCATGCAGCGCTTGTGGCTTCATCCCTGTGAAGCATGGCACGTTTGGTCCTACGGCTGCTGGGGTTGATGGCAGCCACCATACCCACAGTCCCTCTGGCCAGACTGCATATGAGGGTTACCCAATGGTCTCTGAGTCCAATGGGACCAACGCCTGAATGACATGGATCAGAGCGTCCTAGTCTCAAACAGCCTGCAAAAGGATCTCCTTTAGTGGCAGGACCCAGCCAACCTTTCAGTGGGGGTCTCTTTCCACCCTCCATCTCCCTCCACGATTCTCACTTCGGATGCCTCAAACCTAGGATGGGGAGCACATTTGGGAGACCATCGGACCCAAGGTTCTTGGTCTCCCATGGAAGAGAACCTTCACATCAGCATTCTGGAGATGCGAGCGGTGCTCTGTGCTCTCCAGGCCTTCCAGTCGCTTTTGACTCCGGGAACACTTCTTATCCAGACAGACAATATGGCCACACTCTGGTACTTAAATAAACAGGGAGGCACCCGGTCGTACCCCTATTCAGGGAGGTAATGCAGGTGTGGTTCTGGGCAGTATAGCACGGCCTATCCTTGACAGCAGTCCACGTGTCAGGTGTTTACAGCATTCTGGCGGACAGTCTCAGCAAATCAATCAGTCAAAATCTTTATTTAACCAGGCACAGTTGAGCAAAACTCATTTTCGAGGTGGACTTGGGACATACAAGTAGATGGATACATTCTGGTAAAAAAACAATACAAATACAGTTTTGTGTACAGTAATTGGGCATAGGCAATACCGATGCAAATAAAATGTGCAGGTTAATGTACAACATTATTTTACAAACAGTGTGTACAGCATAGGCAGAATTGCAGATACATACAGGCAGACAGTTATTGCAGAGTAGGCGCAAGTAAAGGATGATCCATTTGGCTCACCCTGAGGAACATAGTAGTGAGATGAGTTCATTGCAGGGGAGGGAGGTAGGTGATAGGACGGAAAATAGAAAAAAGGTTGAGGAGTCACAGGTAAGAGGATGTGAGGTGTAAATTGTTAGGGGGAGCGATACGGTGAGGGCAGGGAGTGGCGATGGTAGGCATGGGGATGGCAATAAATGGAAACTAAGACCAGAGAGTGACCTAAGATCATGAGGAGGCAAAGTCTGAGAGCTAAGCAGGGAACTCTGTAAAGGATAGGTGTCCCTAGAGTCAGGGGGAGCAAGTCACCAGCGCTCACGAGTGGGAACTAAAGCAGACAGTAGTAGAAGATCTGTTTCTTCAATGGGGTCGACCTGACTTGGATCTCTTTCATTTCATCCACATTAAACTACCTAGCTTTTTGCTCGCTGCCTCAGGGGTGTGGTGCTTTTGGCCATACGCACTGTTTCTTTCCTGGAGAGGGGGATTTCTTTTTTTTTTTTTTTATAACTCTTTAATTTCTGAGTTTCTTTTTCCACACACACAGACAAATACATACATTTACACTTACAGGACTTTTACATAGCTTGACGAAAGACAGTACACAATATATTGGGTCATTCTTTTCATAGAATTGATGCAGATAATATAGTACAATCTGATAGGGGAGAAAGACTTGAATTTCCTACTTTATAGGTCTCTAATCCCTCATGGTGTAAAATCATCTCTGTGAGCCATGATATATAACACCCACCTTCGCCATTGTATTTCAGATTTCTCTTTGTTTATTCATTATGGCTGTGAGTTTCTCCATCTTGTATATTTGGGATACTAAATCCTGCCATTCCCTGATCTTGGGGGATCTCTGGTCTAGCCATCTTTTTGTTATTGCTTTCTTAGCCGATAATATGCAGACTTGCATTAATTTTCTATTAGGCATCCTGCTTTGTTCATTCTCTAAAATATAGAAAAAGTACATTTTATCCGTTAGTTGGATTGTTGTTCCCAACAGTTCTCACATGGCTATTTCTAAACTGCTAATAAAGGGCTTAATATTCACACATGCCCAGAAAATATGACCATGAGAAGCTGGGGTCTGCCCACATCCTCTCCAACATGCTGCTGTTAGGCTTGTATTATATTTTGCCTGGATTGCTGGCACCTTAAAAAATCCAAGCATATTTTTCCACGCAAACTCTTTCCACTGATATGATCCTGTGCCTACTCTCAGATATTTTAGGTATGTATTCCGCTCTGTAGTGCTTAGTTACAGCCCCAGATCTTTCTCCCAAGATAGCTTAACTTTATTTAGATCATGCTTAAATATTTGCATTAAAGCCTTATACAGATATGATGATATATGTTGCAGTGGGGCTGTTCCCTGTAAGGCCCCTTTAAAAACCTCCAAAAAGAATGGATTCTCTTCTCCTGGTGTTAAAAAGACAGGAAATGTTCTGATATATGCTACAGCTTGCATGTATCTAAATCTGTCTTTGGGCCACAGACCATATGCCCCTACCATATCTTCAAAAGTCATTATCTCCCCTTTCTGGAAAAAATGCAGTATTGTTTGTATCCCCATCCCTGCCCAAATACTAAAACTATGATCTAATCTGGCTGGTTGAAAAGTTTGTATATTTGAAAGGGAATAAAGTAAATGTTATATGGGGCAGTCTGCTTGGTAGTCCACAGTGTTAGCCAGCTGGACAACGTATTTTTTGTATATGGGTTATCTGTAATCTGGTCTATCGGGATTGGTGGTTGGCTGAGAAGAATTTTATCTAGGTTGAATAGGTCCTCCTCTCTTTTTTCCAGCTCACACCATTTCGCCTCACAGTTTTTATGAAGCCATAGAAAAATTACTCTGAGTTGTGCAGCTAGGTAGTATTTGTATAGGCAAGGTAGGGCTAAACCCCCCTCCTTTGAGGGAAGCTGTAGTTGATATTTCACTCTAGGTGGATGTAAGTTCCATATATTTCTAGAAATTATTTTGTTTATTTCTTTAAAGAAAGATGGAGGGGGTGCAATAGGTACGCAACAAGCCAGGTACAAGAACCTTGGCAAAATGTTGCTTCTTACAGCCTCTACCCTCTGTATTAGTGATAGTGGAACCATATTCCAGCGTTCTAGGTCTGATGTTACCTGAGCCAACATCTGGTTATAATTTAGGCTATATAATAGTCCCTGTTCTAGTGCCAGCTGTATCCCTAGATATTTCAGATTGGTGACCCCCCATTTAAAGGGGAAACTGTGCCTTATGATCGCCGTGGGAGAATAGTTTACCTGAATAACCTCTGTTTTATTAGTATTGAGACTCTATCCCGCTGTCTCCCCAAAGTCCTGTAACAATGACCAAAGATGTGGCAAGGTCTGCTCAGGAGCCATGAGGTATATCAACAGGTCATCTGCATAAAGTGCAAGCTTGTGATGCTCGCCCCCCCATCTCTATCCCCCGTATTTCTTTTGCCTAGCGCAGAGCCTGGGCCAGGGGTTCCAGGTATAATAATAATAGGGGAGACAGTGGGCATCCCTGTCTCGTACCTCTATATAATATCGAAGGAGCAATGTTCCCATTTATCTTGATATAGGCTTTAGGTTGTTTATATATAGCCATTATTAATTGTTGGAACTTTTCAGGGAATCCAAACTTATTAAGGGTCTCCAGCAAGAATGGCCACGCTACCCGGTCGAAGGCCTTCTCCGCATCCAAACTTAATACCAAAAAAGGGGACTTCGACCGGGCAGCGTGGTGCAGGAGGTGAAGTGTTTGCTTCACATTATCCTGCGTCTGTCTCTGTGTAATAAAACCACATTGATCCAGGTTGATTAGTCTGGGTAAAATTATTTCTAACCTCTTGGTTATAATATATGTAAGTGTCTTGTAATCGGTGTTCAACACTGATATGGGACGATATGAACCACATTGACCAGGATCCTTCCCTGGCTTAAGTATGCTTGAGATTGTTGCATAATCCCATGTTGGTGGGACAGACTCACCTGCTAAGATCTCTCGGGCTACTCTCTCGAGGGGGGGAATAAGTAAGCCCTTAAAATGTTTATAGAATTCGCCTGTATACCCATCTGGGCCTGGTGACTTCCCCGTCTTTAGATGTTTTATTGCCACCTCCCATTCTCCTCGCGTTATTAGGACCGTCAGTTGCTCCATCTCAGTCTGGGCAATCTGAGGCAGTTCCAACTTCGCCAGGAACTCCGCTCCCTTTTGGGGATGATAATTAGTTTCCGGGGTGTATAGGGAGGTATAGTAGGTTTTGATGGCCTCTAGGATCTCAGTTGGCTGTTTTACAATTTTCCTTTTTGTGGGAGAGTGAGTATGTGTAATTGTATTCTGTAATATGTTTCCTCAACCAGTGTGCTAAAATGCGAGTGGCTCGAGGCCCTCCCTCATAGTACTTCTGCCTGATACATTGCAAAGCCTGTTCTGTCTTAATCTGGAGTATCTTCTGGATTTTTTGTCCAGTAGTCTCCATTAGTGAGAGGACAGTGGCATCTCCTGCCATGTGTTGTGCTTGCAATTCTTTATATTGATTTTGCAGTTTATCTAGCTGTTCAGTCTGTTGCTTTTTATGCCAGGCAGCATAATTGATAATATTTTCCCTTAACACGGTTTTTAATGTGTCCCATAATATCGAGGGGGCTTACCTCAGGTGAGGTATTCTCCTGTAGGATCTGGGGTATCTTGGTCTCTAGCAGCTCTTTGAACTCTTATGTTAAGTAAATAGTTGTTAAACCTCCAAAGTGTGGATTTCTCTCTCCTGTCCATTTCAGAAATTAAATTCTAGGAATGATCTGAGGTATGAATGGTAGGATTTCAGCCTTCTCAAGGAGATACATGCTCCTTGAGATGTGACATAAATCTCTTGGTTATATATTTTATGTGGGGCGAAAAATGTATATATTCCCTTTTAGTTGTGTTTAAATATCTCCAAACATCTACCCACCCCATTTCCTTAAGATATTTCTGTGTAAATTTCTGTACCGCTGTCCATCTCGGAGGGTTAGGCTTGGTGGTATCCTTTTCGCTCAATACTAAATTATAGTCCCCTCCTATGACCAATATCCCTTGTTGTTCCATTATTTTCCCCAGTACTATCCTTGCTGTCTCAGCATCTGTCCCAGGCGGCAAATATAAGCTGGCCAAGGTTAATAAAGTACCCTGGTACCTCCCCACTGCTATTGCTAGTCTGCCCTCTTTGTCAGAATAGGAGGAGACTAGTTGGAATGGCGCGGAGCGGGGAACCAGGACGGCCACTCCCCTCCATTTCCCCTTTTCATAAGAGGAGGCTATGACATGTTCAAAGCCAAATTTCTTTAGTTTTTGATGTTCCTCCTTGTTAAGATGTGTTTCTTTCAACAATATAAAGGTCTGCTTCTGCCTCTTTAATAAAGACAAAACCTTGTATCTTTTGATTGGATGGTTTAGCCCGTTGACATTTTAGGATGATACAATGAGCTTTGTTTCAATCCCCATATCTAATCAGTGTACAGGTCCCTTTTTGCTATGGATAGCCATGGTAGCCATCCTGCTTAGCCCAACAGGGATTTCTATACGCTTTCCCTCCCTTTCCTATTCTTCAGAGGGTTCTGCTGAAGCTTCAGGTAGAGGGGGCACACATGATTCTAATCACCCCCCTCTGGTCTTGACAGATTTGGTTCCCGTTGCTACAGCAGTTGGCACTGGAACCCCCAGTACCTCTTCCTGTCTCTCACAACCTTCTGTCCCAGGAGCAGGGCACCCTGGTACATATGAGCCTCAAGTCGCTTCATCTTCATGCGTGGCACCTGGGAACTTAACAATTTCTCACTATGGCGTCTCTTCTGGAGTCGCTCAGGTCTTAGTGGAGGCTTGGAAACCCTCCGCCAGATCTACTTATGCTATGAAGTGGAAGAGATTTTCCATCTGGGCTTCTGCCAAAGGCCTAGATCCCTTTTCCTGCTTGGCATCCCAGGTTTTAGAGTACCTCTTGCATCTGTTAGAGTTGGGCCTCAGTTATTCCTCCCTGAAGGGCCATCTTTCTGCGGTGTCGGCCTACTACCTGCCGATGGAGGGCAAAACCCTAGCACAGCTAGAGGTTTCCAGAACTTTCTTGAAGGTGATCCTTCACATCAAATCTCCAGTCCGGAATCCTGTTTCCTTCCCCCGGGATCTTAACTTTATGTTAGAACAGCTTACTTTGCCCCCCTTCGAACTGGCAGCAAGCTGATATGTGCTTTTTAGCATGTAAAATGCTCTTTTAAGTTGCTATCACTTCAGCTCGAAGAGTTTGAGCTTCAGGCTCTAGTTTGTAGAGAGCCTTATTTAATTTTCCACAGAGACAGGGTGGCTCTGTGGACTAATCCATCCTTTCTTCTGAAAGTGGTTTTGGAATTAACCCTTAACCAGAATGTTGAACTGCCAGTGTTCTTCCCAGAGCATTCCAACGGGGGGGGAGAGTATCTTCTGCACACCCTTGATGTGCACAGGATTTTGAGGTATTATACCTCAAGGACTAAGGAGGTTCGTAAATCGAACCAGCTCTTCGTAGCCTTTGCCCCTAAGTACCAGGGCAAGGCTGTCACAAAACAGACTTTGACTAGGTGGCTGGCAAATTGTATCCACTGCATTTACCAGAAGTATGAGAAGCCCCTTCCGGGTTCGGTTAAGGGCCACTCACGGGAAGTGTGGCCACTTCTACTGCCTTTTTCAGGAATGTGTCCACTGCGGACATCTGTGCAGCAGCCACTTGGTCCTTCGTCCATACCTTCACTAAGAATTACAGTCTGGACATTGCCTCTAGGCGTAGGGCTGGCATCGGCCTCGCAGTTCTGCAAGGTCTCATGTCTTAAATAGACTTTCAGTTGGCAGACATTTTCCTCCTCCCGGAACCTAATCTCCGACGCCTCCTTTTTTCATTAGACTGCTTGGTATTTAGTCCTATATGTGAAGACCTACTGCAGGAACGCTCTCGAAGGTAGATATAGCAGTTACGTAAGAACTTACTGTAACAGTAGATCTTCGAGAGAGGTTCCTGCATTAGGTCTAGATTTCCCACCCACCTTTCCCCCAGCTCCTGTGTTTTATTTCTTTATTCCCTTCCCAGGACTCTGTTTCATCCAGGGAACAGGGTATCAGTCCCTTTTTCTGCTTCCTCTCTAGAGGTCTTGATTGGAAGAATTGGAGGGCAGTGAGGACCGCCCCTTTTAGTCAAGCTGATGTCCATCACATGGCAGGCGGTCCCTTGTGTTTGCTAGCTACAAGTTTGCCGTGCGATCCTGACACCAGGGGGCGTAGTCCTATGTGAAGACCTACTGCAGGAACCTTTCTAGAAGATCTACTGTTACGATAAGTTCTTAAGTAACTGCTGTATCCACAAGCACACAGGCACTCCAAGCTGCTGTATGATTTTCGAACAATTAGTCACTGTCCACTTAACCAGGACCTAATAGATTTACTCCCAACGTAAAATTCCATACTTTGATATGATATGTGTTTGTACAAAGCATTATGTGAATCATGATTGCGAATCGAGATTAGGTGTTCACCAACACAATTTAAATTCATGTGTTGTTTTTCCTACATAAAATGCTTTGCACTGACTTTTCGCCAAATAAATATCCCTAGTAGAACAGTTCATAAAGTTCAATATATTAAATACCTTTTTAGCATTTACAGATGTGAATGTGGTAGTCCACATTGCAAGTGTATATAGTGCTCACATTGAAGGCAACCTTCTGGGGATGGTGGCAGCTAGGTACTAGATGTAGGGTGGGTTGAAAGCTGTGAACCAAATAGTCACATACTTTGAGTCCCCTCCTAGAAATGATGTTGGGGTTTCTTTGGTATCACATTGGCGCAGACATTTTGCCAAATAAGATACCCCTAGTAAATCAATTCATGAACTTGAAGATATTTAATACTTTCCTAGCATTTACAGATGTGAATGTGGTCGTTTTAACTACCATATTAGTGTGTACAGTATCCACGTTGATGGCAGCCTACTGGGGGTGGTGGGAACAGAGTACTAGATGTGACTTTAAGGGTGTATAGAAAGGTATGAACCAAACAGTCAGACACATTGGGTCCCCTCCAAAAAATAATCTTGGGGTGTCTTTGTCACATTTACCAGTTTTTATCCTGTTTCCAGAATATGCCTGTTCTTTCTTTCTGTGTCAGGCCACAAACTTTGATCGACCCTCCTATAAAATATATTCTTTATGTATGTGCTCATTTGGATAATATATCTGCGCATTGTTTTCCATAATACTTTTATGTACTGGATATTATTTATAGTAGCACATTTCTACAAACTTATATTTGAATTTACCCTTTCAGAATACTTAATAGCACAATGCATTATAGAGTATTTATTGGGTTAAAGTTATTTTCAACTTACATTCTTGCCTCCTGTTTTTGGTGCCTACAGTATTATTTGCAGCATGTCCTTTAGATAGTATACTGAATCTTAGGCACCACTACGGAGTGATGTAGATATTTTTCACCCGGTTGTGAGTGACAATTTTTTGTGCATATCCAACATGCAAGATAGTGAGTTCACCAGAAGTTTCTGTACACTGTTTAGACAAGTACTGAGAAAATGTGTTAGTCTCTGGCTTAATAGCGATCATAATTCAGTGATGGTGCTCCTTTGTAACTGAATGTCTTTTGACAACTCATTGAAATTTGCAGCATCAGCTGTTCTTTTCAAAATTTCTGTTTTGTATGTGGTCGCTAGTGATTTTGTCTGGCATACTATTCTATGCTCTACATTATCTCCTGTATCTACACCTGCACATTTTCTACACGATTGTTCGCTGTTGATAGTGCTCTACTATAATTATAAATTACGTAGTTTGGTGATCTTTTTACTGGAAATTGGCATCCATATCTATTGACAGCATCTCTAAAATAGACATTTTTTGATTCAAGACAGTAGTTTTCCAAAATTAACAAGAATATAGATTTCTCTTTTTGCAAACTGACAAAATTACCTTTACTTCTAATCTGCTAGCCAAACCATTTTTTTTCTTTCTCTGAGGTGAACATCATGCAGCATGCATGCATTGTGACACTGAAATAGAAAAAGCACTATTACCGTTCACATTTATTTAATAATTTTTTTGTTGACTGGGTAGGTGCACTGATCTCATGGAATGTTTTCAGGCATGACCCGAGCCACGAAGATGGCACATATGAATACAGACAAATACAAATTACATGGCTTAAGAATGGTGCAGTTGTCTACACATAACTAGAAAATGCTTTGAATACAAGGCATGCGAAAAGGTACAAAATACATTACGAACATACAAAACTGCCAGCAGACACAGGCCATTCGGTCTATCTAGTCTGCTCACGTGTGCAGCATGCTGTCTTGTTAAACTGCAGCTGCCCCCTTCCCCTTCCTCACCCTTATAACTTAGTGCCCCCACTCGAACTCTCTTCCCACCCTCTCCACGATTTTGACCCTCCCTTTGGCTATCCACCTCCCTCTCTTGAAGCTGCCCACCATCCCCAGTGCAACTACTTAATCTGGAAGCACATTCCAACCAGCCATCACCCTCTCTGTGAAATAGTGCCACCTCATTTCTCTCTTGAACCTTCCTCCCTCCAATTTCAGGCTGTGTCCCCTGGTGTCCCTCCTCCCTTTTAACTTAAACAAGCCGTCTGAATTAACTCTGTTTATGCCCTTCATGTACTTGAATGTCTCAATCGTATCCGCTCTCTCCCTTCTGTCTTCTAGGGTGTACATGTTGAGCTCCCTCATGTCTTGTCCCCCATCCCCAGGATCATCTTTGACGCCCTACACTGGACCCCTCTCCAATAGTTTGTCCGTTTTCAGATATGAGCACCAAAACTGCACACTGTACTCCAAGTGCGACCTCACCAGGGACCTTTACAGGGGCAAAATGACTTTCTCCCTCCTAGAGGTGATTCCCCTGGCGATGCATCCCAGCATTCTGTTCGCCTTTGCAGCTGCCTTCCTGCACTGTGCCGAGAGTTTCATGTCCCTTGTCACCTGCACTCACAGATCTTTCTCTTCGTCTAAAGTGGCCAACTACAGTTCCCCCAACCAGTAGCTGTTCTTTGGGGTTTTGGCCCCCAGATGCAAGACCTTGCATTTTTTGGCTTTGAACCCCAGCTGCCATGTGGCTGACCAGCACTCAAGTGTTTCCAAATCCTCTTTCAGTACCTTACCTCCTTCCTCACTGTCCACCTCCGCACAGATCTTAGTGTCATCTGCAAAGAGGTTGATCTTGCTCCTTATCCCTTTTGCTATGTCTGCTATAAATGTTAAATAGGACTGGTCCCAGCACCAACCCCTGGGGTACTCCACTGGCTACTGCCCTGGGTGCTGAGAGCTCTCCCCCAACTACCACCCTCTGCCCCGCAGCCAGTTCTTTATCCACCTGACCAGCTTCTTCCCTGCTCCCAGGCTACTTAACTCACTGTTCAGCCATCCGTGGGAAACAAATGCCTTACTGAAATCCAGGTATAGGACATCAGCCGCATGGCCTGTATCCAGTGACCTCGTCACCCAGTCAAAAAAGTCAACAAGGTTGGTCTGACATGATCTCCCAGACATAAACCCATCTTGCATGTCGTCCTGTAAGCCATTCTTCTTCAGGAAGCACACCAACCTTTCCTTGAGTATAGTCTCCATTAGCTTTCCCACAATGGCTGTAAGGCTCACCGGTCTGTAGTTCCTAGGTTCATCCCTGGGCCCACTCTTATGGATTGGCACCATGTGTGCCATCCTTGAATCTCTGGGCACGCATCCAGTATTCAGGGAAGTGTTGAACAAATTTGCCAGTGGTCCCGCCAGGACCCCTACTAGCTCCCTGAGTACCCTAGGATGCACTCTGTCTGGACCAGGTGTCTTATCCACTCTTAGGCCCTCTAACAGCCTTTTAACTGGGATCGCCACGTCTATCAACTCCTCTCCCCCGCTCCCCCATCCACCATCCCCCCTGAGGTATAGGCCCATCCTTCTCCCTGGTAAACACTGAGCAGAAGTACTTGTTTAGTACTTCCACCCGCTCTGCCCCCTGCTCGACCCACCCACCATCCTTTCTAATCCTTACAGTCTGGTCCTTGCACTTCCTCCTCCCCTCTTCTCTGGTCCTTGCACTTCCTCCTCTCTTCTGTATACTTAAAGAAATCCTTTTCCCCTTCTTTGATCCCTTGCACCAGCCTTAGTTCTTTTGAAGACTTGACATTGGAATTGGAAGTGCAAGATACACAAATGTAATACAAATGCCATACAGTCCAAGGAATGCAGTTACATAAAACGAGCGCAGTACTGTACAGGTAAAGGAGCAAGTGCAAATTGAATGAAGGTAATGTTAGAACAGTCTATGGTGCACCCTATTAGAGGATGGGACGGGTAGGGCCCAGGAGTAGGGAAGGGGACTCTCATCCATAGGTTACCCAGATAAGCAGGAACATTTGGCTTCAGATTGCAGCCAGGCTTTGAGATGAGTTTTAAAAGTAAGGTGCAAGTCAAGTGAGCAGAGGGAAATGGGGAGTTTGTTCCACAGTGAGGGAGCTGCGAAGGACAGGGCTTTGCTTCCCAGAACAGTGGAAATCCTGGAAACTTCCAGCGGTGGGACAGAGGAATCCTGGAGGCACCTCAGAGCGACTCTGTGTTTGAGCAGGGATGAGTAAGCTGACTGCCACCTCTAATGGCGCTATCAATGATGATGCAGCCATGGGCATAGCCATGTCATAGTTATTGTGGGAGCCATCCTGAGAACTGGTATAGAGTGCAGTAATGTGTGGAGTAGGGTGACAAGAGTGCGAACCTTCAAATACTGTTGTAGACAGTGTTAAGTCCGGTGCGCAGAGAGGAGGAAACATGGGAGTAAATAGGGGCACAGTAATCTAATAGGGGGAGAAGGTTGCCTTGGGCAATGGCTAAGCGTGCCTCAGGGGGCCATACATCCTGGCCATACATGCCGGTACATCATTTAAAGTAACACCATTAAATGTACTGCTTACTTTGCTTGATATCTACCACAGACATTGAAGAGTGCACGGCAGGGTGGTACGTGTTTCGCCCTTGTTGGAGCTCATCAGCGTGGTGCAGTAATGAAACCCACTGGTGCAACCAGTGAAAATCACTGCAAACCACTGACACGTGTAAAACTAATCAATAATTAATAACTTTGCAAACCTAAACAATTGAGAATATGAGGTACGATTTCTAGAAGATGGACAGCATGTCCACTAAAAACATCAACAGTGAAAATTGCAGTCTGGGATAGCACAGCTGTACAGCCACCACTTCAAATCCAGGTGACGCAAGTTTGGTCAATGACATAGGGATGTCCGGTGGTGAGCAGTACAGTGGGGTTCAGCCATTTGTCGGACACCTCCTGCCTCGGGGAGGGAAGGCGTACCACCTTCCATTACAAAAGTGCCCCCTGGTGGAACAGGGGGATGGCATGTCGTGCCTGAAGGCACAAGCTGTCCCTCTGAGGTGGTCTTGTGTGGTCATGCACCCACCCACATGACATGTGACACAGAGGCATCACACATCCACACTGGGGCCTGCAGGGGCATTCTGGAGATAGAATGAAGATCACCTGTCCTTCACACAACCCTGATATGACTTCTGCCAGGTGACTTCTCAGGACCACTCCCTTGGGAGGGGTACTGGAGGGCTTAGTGGGAAAAACATAGCCCAGCAGTCATAGGCAGATGAAGCTGGCTCACCACCCAAGGCCACTGTATGGTACTTTCCAACTCCTACCATGCCAAGCCAGCTACCTTGACAATTATTTAATAAAAATGGAAAAAAATGACAATGTACACTGCAGTTGTAGGTCACACGGCACTTTTTGAATGTGCATACAATGTACAGTCAAATCATGCTAAAAGAGGGAATAGTGAAACGCACAGAAAATAATACACCCAAGGTCAGCACCATTCACAGCATCCCTCAGTACACTGCACAGGACAGCAGTCCTCCAGATGCTGAATCATGTCACTCCACTGCAGAGCTACGGTTGCCGTGGACCGCACCACAGCCATGGTCCCGACATGCCATGAAGAGTGTTGTGCATTGACTCTGACATCATAGCCATGTATGCAGCTCTACAGTAAATATGCGAGAAACGTGCGTGGCACTAATTCAAAGGAAAAAGAAATTATTCCAGAAACTCAAATCTGGTAAATCTCATGACAAGGAAGGAATGTATACCAAATATAAAACATCTAGCTACATTGAAATCGGTGATTCTAAAATCTAAAAGCAAATTAGAATTTGGGCTAGCATACTCGAAAGATTGCCAAAAATTATTATTCTCGTACTTAAATAACAAGACAAGCATCAGCGCTATTGGTCCTATAATAAATAAAAGGGGACACTCACTTCAGAATCAGATATAGCTAATCATTTCAAGGACTATTTTTGCCATTTTTTTTTTTTCTTTCAAAAAACGATTCTCATAAACAGGTTTGCTGTTCAGACAATACCTTCCGGAATACGTAAGTTATTACACCAGAGGAGGTAGAGTCTGCCATAAAAATACTAAGGAAAAACACTGGTCCAGGACCAGATGAAATTAATGCCAGATTTCTGATCGAAACAGTAGAAGAAATAGCCTATCCTTTATCAATTATGTTTAATAAATCTCTTAGTGAAAGAGTTCCTTCTGACTGGCTTCAAGCCATTGTGACCCCTATATATTTAAAAAGGTAATAGATCAAACGCGCAAAACTACCATCCTGTAAGCTTAACCTCCATTATTTGTAAATTAATAGAGAGAACAATTAAATCATACCTAGAAAAGGAATCGGAACTATTAAACATTATCGATCAGACTCAGCATGGTTTTAGACCAGGGTACGCTTGTACATTAAATCTTATTGCCATTTATAATCACATAAGCCATTAACTCGAAAACAGCATTCCCATGGGTGTTATTCTTTTAGACTTCAGTCATGCCTTCGTTAAAGTCTCCCATGGTAAATTAGTTAATAAACTCTCTTCCTTAGGGTTTTCTGTCTAGTTAATTGGGTTAACACATGGTTTGCCAACAGGACTCAAAGAGTTAAAATCAGTGGTCATCTGTCTAATACAGGACTAGTTACCAGTGGGGTGCCGCAAGGCTCGGTACTAGGACCCACCCTGTTTAGTATATTTATTAGTGATCTGCAGATAAAATCTAACAACAAGCTAGTTAAATTCGCTGATGACTCCAAATTGGGAGAAAGGGCTGATACTACCGAAAATGCATCAACCCTATCTGCCGATCTAAAAACCATTGAACACTGAGCAGAAACCAATTCTATGGTATTTAATATTGACAAATGTGTTGTCTTACATTTTGTGAATAGGAACCCGAAGCACATTTACCATCTTAATAATACCCCTCTTAAAAATCTATCTGTGAAAGAGATCTAGGCATTTTGGTAAATAAATTCCCCTTCAGACCTTTGTTCAAAAATTACTCACATGGCAAACAGACTTCTGAAAATAATTCAACGTACCTTTGTCACAAAAACAGAACAATGCTTAATTCCATTATATCGAGCATATATTATACCCTACATGGACTATGGGTCCTCCTTTTGGAGCCCGTATCTAAAGGGCGATATTGCACATCACGAGGGAGTGCAAAGGCAGGCTACCAGAATGGTCCCACGTCTCACCTGGCTCGACTACACCCATAGACTTCAAGAAACTGGCCTCTTGACACTGCATTCGAGAAGATGCAGGGGGAACAACTTATTTTTGCACAAAGTTATAAAATCACCTGATTGAAGGTATCAATGCAGACTCACGTATTCTAGCAGACGCATTGTACCTAGACTTCACAATAAACAAATAAAAAATTATGACAGCTAAAACAAACAAAAGGGATAACTATTTCACAATTCATGCAGCAAAAATTTGGAATTGTCTATCTCAGGATCTCATTAATATTGACAATGTCAACTCATTTAAGCATGGCCTTGATGCTTGGCTTGAAGAAAATCAACCCCAGTTCTAGTGACCCACAAGGTGGGGGACAATCTCTGTGGGCTTTGGCCTACTTTTGTCCAGTTTGACCTAGTAAACCTTACATCGGCCAGTTCTCTCTTACAGAATGCACTACCTGATTTTTTCTTCTTTACAGTAATGTCGAACAGAAACTCGTGTCCTGTCTTGCTGACTGTGACTTCTCTAGTATCAGGCTTTTCACTGTGTATGGTTGGTACTGCATCAGGTAGCAGTCGCAGCCCATGCGTAAGTTTCAGTTTGTACCTGGCAAGTATGGATGGGTTGAAACATTCCTGGGAGAAATGTGCAGAACACAGTACACTTGTGTCAGTACAACCAGAACAATCAGCACATCTCATTTTCACAAACCAATTCCACAGGGTTCAGTAGTGCACATCTTTTGGAAAAGTAAGCAAGGAATGCCGCTTCTTGGTGGTGGTACCACAGTTAGCTGCAACACACTGGGCTGGCATTTTCTAGAAATATTATAAATTGTTCAATCCTAACAAATGTATACCCTGTTCAGGAGCCAGACTCTAATGGATAACTGTGTCTGCAAAGGGTTACCCGATAAGAGGTTTACAGAGTAGCACACAGCAAACTACAATTCTAGGGACATGGATATGTTGTTCATCCACACTTACTGGCAGGTTCCTTGCCACTTTAAATCTTGCCGGAAGGTCTTCAAGCTGGCTCCTCCCACCCACCCGGGTGGTAAAACTCTTGGCTCCGCCCCATGACGTCAGATCTTCCTTACCGCTTGGAAGCTCAGGTTCCCTCCTTAACGCTCTGCGATTAAGACTGGTTCCTAATTCTTCAAACTTCAAAAAAGTTTGTCTAGATTTCTAAAAAGACTTTGGTCTTCTTCTCCTCGCGGCTGTGATGGATAAATCGACTCCCGGGTTTCGGAGATGCCCCTGCGGGCAGAAAATGTCCCGAACGGACCCGCACTCCACGTGCGTCTACTGTTTAGGCCTTAAACACGACCCGCAGGCTTGTGATCTATGCTCTTCCTTTTCGGCCTATGTCCTCGAAGATCGTGCTGCCCGTTTGCAGCTGGGCGTCGAAGAAAGATTTCCACGGTCAAGTCGAAGGAGGCCGATTGGCGGTGTCAGCGGCTGCGGCTCTGACAACTCGAGCAGATGATCGCCCTCGAAGAGGAGGCGGCGCAGGCCGCTCCATCTTCGGCCGCGGCTGTCGTCCCGCTCTCTCGGCGCCTCTTACTCGGCTTCTTTCAAGGAGCTGTGTCTGACCCTCTCGACTAGAGGCGAGGGTCCAACCTCTTCTGGACCGTTTTCTCGGTCAAAAAAGAGCAAGGGTAAGTCCCATCGTCGACGCTCTTGGGAGCGGGAAAGATCTCCCTCCCCTGGTCGACAGTCGACTTCGGTCGAACCTCAGCTTCGGCCACTGGCTTCACGGTGTCCCCGTCAGGCCAGTTGACCGAGACACCCGACGACGCGGTCGAGATTTTCCGACCCGTTGGGCGGAGTTGTCGGCTGGTAAAGCTGATATTCCCCTCTTCCCGGTTCCCCCGGCGAGAGTTGAGGATCCCGTCGGCTCGACTGTGCCTCCGGTTCCGGAGCCGTCGGTGGAATCTTCTGAGCTGAAGAGAGTGCCGATCCTCGGCACCCCACCTCACCGACCTCGGCCTAGCCGAGATTCTCGGTCTCGGACCTCCTCGCGGTCCAGCTGATCCCGCCGTCATAGGCGGTCTCGGTCTCGGCACCACGGTAAGTGGCACCGCTGCTCTTCCTCTTCTTCCTCCTCCTCGGACGAGGGGAGGCTTCGGCGCAAGCTGCGCCATAAATACGAGGAGCTTATGTGGCAACAGCTGCTTTTGGCCGGGAATAAGCCGACCCAGTCGTCTTCACCGGCCATTAAGTGGCTGTCACCGGAGCGGCCGAAACAACCCCTCGCGGTGGTCGAGGAGCCTTTTCCCAGGCCGGTTCAGCCTATTCCAGCTGCCCCATCGATTTTGGTGGAACCTCCGCCTCCTCAGCCGTTAGTTGGGGCTCCGACCAAAGATTCTCTGTCGGCTCAGGGACTGCCCCATAGGCTGTCGGTCACTCTCACTCCCGATAAACCTCGGCAGGTGAAAGGTGTCTCAGGCTCGAGGCAGCTCTTCGAAGAATCTTCCGAGTCCGAAGATGACTCCTCCCTGTTCTCCAAGCGCATGGACTTGGAGTCCTCAGGAGGGCAGTCAGTGGACGATAGCCCTTCGTCCTTTCTAGGGCTACTTCGGCTCATCTCGGAGTCCACTGGGATGAAGCTCGAACCCGTTTCTAAATGGGCCAGATATCCCCTCACGGAGATTCTGGACCGAGGGGATTCTCCTACGGAGGCCTTTCCGGTGGCCGAAGCCATTGTTGGTCCGGCCTTGGAACTATGGCAGCGTCCTGCTTCCTGCCCTGCGCCTTCGGCCAGGATGGCCAGGAAGTATGCGGTCGGTTCCCTGTCGGTTTTGAACACCCCTCTGCGGAGGGCTGGTTACCGACAGCGTTTTCCGGTCGCGCGAGAGGCCAGGAGATGACAAACCTCCGACAAGGAATCAGAAATTGGATTATGCCGGGCGGAAAGTACGCTCGTCCTCTCGACGGCCTTCCAGGCCAGTTCGGCCATCCTTATGGCACATTTTTCTCATGCCCTGTTGGGCTCCCTGGATGAGGTTGTTCCCCATCTCCCGCGGGCCTGCAGACTACAGTCAGGCAGGTGCGGGACAGAGCAGGGCAGTAGCGAGCAACAGCTCCAGACTGCTCTTGACATTGGAGACTCATGTGCCAGATCAGTGGCGACCGCAGTGGCCATGCGTCGGCGGGCTTGGCTGAGGATATCCACCTTCACCTCGGATACCCAGCACAAGTTGGCGGATGTTCCCTTTTTGGGGACTGACCTCTTCGGCCCTGGGGTGGAAGGTCACCTGCAGAGGATCGAAAAGTCCAATGCTACTTTGGACTCGGTCTCTTCCACGTAGAAGGACAAAGGCCATAAGCCTCAGCCTTAACCTTTTCGTCCTTCTGTGCCCGCGGCGCGCCCGGCCCAGCAACGTCAGGGCCAGCAGGCTCGGCCTTGGTACCCCAAACCCAAGCCGTCGGCTTCCTCCAACAGGAAGCAGGGAGGAAAGGCCAGGAGGTCCCTCGGCCGGTCCCTCCTCTAAGCCTGCTCAGTGACGGGCTGAGGGGTGTCGCCCCATTCCCGTCACCTCAACCCTGGTTCCCCCCGTGGGGGGACGGCTCCGGCACTTCCTTTCCGCCTGGTCCGCTGTTACCACGGACAGGTGGGTACTGAGGTGGTGGGAAGAGGCCTGCCTCTAGGGTTGAGCAGGCCCCCCCTAGGCCGTCGCCCTCGGGGAAACCGAGATCCCCAGCCTCACTGGTGGCTCATCGAGCCGACATCGCTCTCCTCCTCCAGAAGGAGGTGATAAGAAGGTGGAGACCCTCCCTCAGAACTGGGGCTCGTGTCCAGGTATTTCCTGGTCCCGAAACGGACGGGGCTGGCCCCTGTCTCGACCTACACGACCTAAACAAGTTCCTAAGGTCTCGAACCTTCAGATTGGTCACTCTGGCTCAGATAATACCATCTCTGGAACACGGCGTGTGGTTCTGCTCTCTGGACTTTCAGGACGTGTTCTTTCACGTCCCTATCCGTCCGTCGCATCGGAGATTCCTCCGCTTCCGAGCGGAGGGATCCCTCTTCGAGTTCCAAGCCATGCCCTTCGGCTTATCTCTAGCTCCCAGGGTCTTCACCAAATGCATGGCAGTGGTGACAGCTTTCCTGCGGCGCCGAGGGGTCCAGGTGTACCCTTATCTGGACGATTGGCTGATAGCAGACCCCTCCAGACAGGAGGTGGAGCGGTCCAGAGATCTGGCCCTCCAGGTTTGCTCTCAGGTCGGCCTCCTTATCAACGAGGCCAAATTGGAACTCGAGCCGTAGCAGGTGATCCTGTTCATCGGGGCAGAGCTCGACTCTCTACGAGCCAGAGCACGGCTCCCGGCGGACAGGGCCGAGGTTCTTACCTCCTTTGCCCAATCATTTCTGGTTGGGCAATGCGCACTGCCCGGGACTCCTGCCTCCTGGTCTCATGGGCCTGTACCAGCGTGGTCCGTTGGGCACGTTACATGTTTCCTTTAGTGGGGCTGGCCAGCCAGTGGTCCAGGCGCTGCGATCCCTTGGACCAGCTAGTGATGATGACTCAGGAGATGTGGGGCGGCTCTCAGTGGTGGACGTTCCATCCCATCTGCAGGAGGGCATCCGTTTGTCCGCCCAGGCAGGCAGTCTCTCTTTTGACAGCCTCTCTGATGGGTTGGGGTGCCCATCTGGGGGAACACCAGTGCACGGCCTCTGGTCCCTCAGGGAGTCCCGATGCCACATCAACCTGCTGGAGCTCGAGCGGTCCGCCTAGCTCTCACCGCCTTTGCTCCATTTCTCCGGGTCAAGTGGTCCGAGTCAGACGGACAATACCACGACCATGTACTACCTAAACCGCCAGGGGCGGGATCGCTCCTGCTTCTATGCAAGAGCTCTCCGCATTTGGTCACTCGTGCGCAGCCTGGAGGCGGATCTCCTAGCCATTCATGTGGCAGGAGCCTCCAACACCCTGGCCGATGCCCTGAGCCGGATAGGGCTGCATCTCACGAGTGGTCTCCTGCCGGAGGTAGTACAAGATCTGTTTCTCCTCTGGGGCACACTCAGGTGGACCTGTTTGCCTCAGGGAGAGCAGCGAGCTGAGGCTGTTTCATGCCCCCCTCAGCAGGGCTCGCTGCAGGGGATGCCTTCTCGAGGCTGTGGACCCGGGCCTCTTCGCCTTTCCCCATTTCCGTTGATTCAAGGTGCTTCTCAAGGCGAGGAGGGACAAGGCGCAGGTGATTCTGATAGCCCCAGACTGGCCCGCCAGTTCTGGTACCCAGATCTCCTCAGCCTCAGCTCCAGGCTCCCGAGGCAGCTTCCAGCTCGCCCGGACCTGCTCTCAGTCAATCAGGGGAAGGTGTTCCATCCGGACCTTCAATCCCTGCACCTGACGGCCTGGTTCCTGTGCGGCTAGAGTTCCAGGCCTTGGGTCTTTCCGACGAGGTCCTCAACATCGTTGAGGCGTCCCGTAAGGAGTCGACCAGAAAATGCTACGCCTTCAAATGGAAAAGATTTTCCATTTGGTGTCGAGGCAAGGGTTTGGACCCTTCCTCCTGTTCTGTGGCCAGCATTTTGGACTATCTATGGTCCCTATTTAGTCAAGGGCTTAGGTCGACGACCCTAAAGGTGCACCTGGCAGCCATCTCTGCTTACCGGGTGCGGGCCGGGGAGCAGTCGGTGGCGCAGGAGAAGGTGGTCGGGCGCTTTCAAAGGCCTTGATCACATTTCCTCCAGTCGGGAACCCCCACCTCCGTGGGATTTACTGCTGGTACTGAGCAAAGCTCATGGGCAAGCCATTCAACCAATGCACAGGTGTGATCTCTCCCACCTGTCGTGGAAGACCACCTTCTTGGTGGCTATCCGTCAGCCAGAAGGATGGGAGAACTCCAGGCGCTTAGCATTGAGTCTCCTTACCTGGCTTCCACAGGGACAAGGTTGTCCTTTCCCCACCGAAATTCCTTCCGAAGGTGGTGTCGGAGTTTCACCTTAACCAGGTGTTGACTCTGCCAGTGTTCTACCCCAATCACACCTCGGAGGCCAATATAGGCTCCATACTTTGTACCCTAGAAGGGCCGCTATTATAAGGAGCGCCGGCTGAAATTGGAGAGGTTCGCCAAGCTGTTTGTCACCACGCTGAAGCCGCACCTGGCAGACCTGCAGCCAAGCGGACGATAAGCAGATGGGTCACCTCCTGCATAGATCTCTGCTATAAGTTGGCGGGCATGGAGCCTCCCAGAGGATAAGAGCTCATTCTACCGCCATACTGCTCGCATCGGAGGCTGCTTCAGGGGCGTCCCTATCCAGGAAATCTGCAGGGCTGCTACCTGAAGTCAGCACACACCTTTATTACCCATTACCACATCGACCTTGAGTCACGCCGGGATGCTGGTTTTGGGGCCTCGGTTCTCCAGTCTTTATTTCCTAAGTAGGGGGTGTGCGCCTTGCCTCCCTCCTCCCGGAGAACTGCTAGGAGTCTGCCAATAAGTGTGGATGAACAACATATCCATGTCCCTAGAAATACAGGTTACTCACCTGTAACAGGAGTTCTAGGAATGGTATATGTTCATCCACACGACCCACCCGACCTCCCCGCCTTCGACGCACAACCTGAGCTTCCAGCGGGCCAGATCTGGCGTCATGGGGTGGAGCCGAGAGTTTTACCACCCGGGTGGGTGGGAGGAGCCAGCTTGAAGACCTTCCGGCAAGATTTAAAGCGGCAAGGAACCTGCCAGTAAGTGTGGATGAACAACATATACCATTCCTAGAACTCCCGTTACAGGTGAGTAACCTGTATTTACGTTCTAGTAAGTCACACAGTTATTATATCTCTGGTAGTAGGCAGGTACTGTAAGGTATAGAAACGGCCTATAGCCACAGTATCACAGGTAAACTAGTTAGAATACAGAAGAATGACAGTGAAAAACACCACTGCCAACATATAGAGCTTAGAGAATCAAGAAATAATGGTCACTGGTTAGACAACCACAAACCAACACTACAAAAGGAGGACTGCAGATGTGAAATGACAAAGCAACCTGTCCTGTAAAATTATGTGAAAGCACTGTATTACAGAAAAAGAATGTTGACCGAACCACAGTATAACAGCACTGCAGAAAGACACTCTATTAAATAGTACTGCAACTGCAAATACAGGGGATACTATATATATAACACACACACACACACACACACACACACAGGGATTGTCAGCACTTCCGAAAACCTGCATCTGCAGTTTCATACGCACACTATACAGGGAGGATCGCTTTTGCAGGGAAAGCACAAGACAGAGTAAATCATATGCATAAATATGTATGTATATGTATAAGTAACCATACATAGTGGGAATATCAACCAAAAAAAAAAACTTAAAATTACAGCGACACTGGTATAGGTGAATGACAACCAGTTGTTGACAGAAGTGTCAGATGGACTCATTAGATGACACTGCCTCACAGAATGCAGGGACAAAGACAGCAATGCAAAAGTGGGCAAACAGGACCATCACTCACAAACACATCTTCACACACTTTATAGCATCACCACAACATAAGTAGTAACTAAAACAGGCTGATAATTAAAACAAAACACAGTAGAGGAATTGGTGCAGACAGCACCTCTGCTTCATAAAATGCTTTTCCTGCTACAGCTACAGACACACTGTAATAGGTTTGTTCTGGACCTGACGTCTTTTCCGGTCCAGTGGCTCAGCTCCATTTTCGGGAGCAGGAAGTGCACTCTCTACATTTCAAACTATACAAATTGGACAGTAACAGCAGGTCTTACTTCGAGAGGGCTCTTGCAGTAGGTACTAACAGGTAGGACCAAAGCTGTCAGGCACCAGGATTACACGGAAAACTTTCAGCTAGCAATGTCTGGCAGGGGACCGTCCACATTACATCACATGACCAACATCAGCATGGCGCTGTATAATGAACGGTCCCCATGCCTGCCCTCCAGTTCTTTCCCACAGTCGACCTGCTCACATTGAACCTCACGGAGAATGTTACTTCTGTCGATGCCATCTTGGATGAGTATATCTCGTTGATATTTTACATGGAAAATCAGTAAATTTTCTCACATATTGTGTTTTATAAAACTAATCGTGCATGTTGTCTGCGACGTCTTCCAATTCACATAAAAATAAATGTGAGATCTGTTGTACTCCACTCCCTCACGAGGACGGCCATTCCCTCTGCCTCTTTTGTCTGGGGCCCAGACCATAAGACTGAGGAGTGTGAAATCTGCCAAGGCTTTAACCAGGCCACTCAAAAGTGCCATCAGCATGTCAGCAGTCCCTGGAAACCCACCTTTTAAAACAAAATATGGCATTCATGGAGAAGGAGCTGAAGAAGCTCAGGAGCACATTTTCTTCCTCTCAACGCCATCGTAAGGACAAGGAGAGACATCGGGACCAGGAATGGTCTCATTCAAACCCACAGCCCCCGGAAGGACATCTCTTCCATGGCCGTCTCTGTGGCTACAGAACAGGCATCGGGGGCATCGAGTCCGCCTCGACGGAGCCTCCGAGCAAAGGAGGCACCCACTACCCCTAATCCCCTCAAGATTAAGAGGTCTAGTGAAAATGATGGGTCCGGTAAGACTAACACCAGCTTCTCTGGTGCTTGCATGGAACCGGCTGGTAAGCTGCCCGTCGGCTCCTCTGGGTGCACAGCACCAGCTCCTCAGACAGGCCCCGATAACAGGCCTGATGTTAAGGAGCTGGATCAGCTGACATCTGAGCCGCAGCTGACATTGGAGTCCCTTGCGGTTTCTCCCCTCCACCCATAGAGGTGGTCCCTCCAGTGTCCCCACCTCCCAGGGACATGGAGGGGGAGAGCGCCCGCCGTCTGGGACAGTGCCCATCCAGACACCAGAGCCACCCATGCCTGAGGCCCCGCTGGACCAGACAAAGGGCACGCCGGTCCCTCAAGGCCCTACAGTTCCGAATCCTCCAACGGGGCCTTCCGCACCCCTGTCCGTGCCTGTATCTGGGCCGACGCTAGAGCCATCGCCCCTGCCTTCCGGGCCGACGCCAGATCCCTTGGACATTCCACCAAGGTACCGCGCCGCAACACCCTCCTGGGTGTCCGGCTAGTACCTTCCTGAGTACCAGATGCCTGGATTTCTTACCAGACACCGAGCATTCCCACACCAGAATACCCTCCTCCCTACTTCACAGGGTATCCAATGCCGGGATATGGGCATCAGTCACCTCCGCCTCCCTTCCCCTCCACCTCGGCCTCAGGTGGACTTACAAGTGATGTTGTGCTCCTGGTGGAATGGGGCAAAATCTCAGTTCACATTAGAGTTGGAAAAGCATCAGCCTCCACCAGACCTGACTTCAACCACTAGAGAACCGCAAATCAGACACCCCCTCCAATCGTCAGGCAGGACAGTGGAACCACCTCCACAAAACCAGCAGCCCACAGAGTCTGCGAGGCCTGCAGACCTCTTGAGACCCATGGAGATCACTCTACCAAGACTAAGCACACCCGACAATACCCTTATGTCGGACTCTGATAGTGACTCAGTTCACTCATCGGACTATACGTCACCTATTCCAGATGAACCAAAGCCTAGGGAGTCTCTAAAATCTCCTCCTGAAGATCCCTCTTTTACAGAGCTCCTCAGGAAAATCCAGGCTGCATATGACTGGCATACTGTGGATCAAGATCCTAAACACCAGAGATTGGCAGAACATCTGGAATGCTCAGATTTATCGCCTACACTCATCTCTCCCTGGATAGGGCCACATGAGGATTTGGCTTCCACAATCTGGAAACAACCAGCTTCACTGGCACCGGTGGCCATAAAAGCGGACCATTTATACCAGACGCCTGAAAGTAAAGACAACCTCAGTGTCCATCCTAAAGCAGATTCACTGGTCATCAGTGCTGCCCATGGCCATTCAGCAAAACCTAAGCACCTTAGTACTTCTCCTCCGGATAAGGAATCTAAGGTCATTGACCAATTTGGAAAGAAGCTCTACTCTTCCTTAGCCTTGGCTATTAGGGCGCTGAACTTTACTGCTCACATGGTGGTCTGTCAGAAATCTATTTAGGTCAACTGGAGTCCAAGATAGATAAACTCCCTGACTCCCGAGTTGAAAGAAGAAATGGCAGGTATGGTCAGATCGGCTAGATCAGCTAGCCGACACACTCTGTGGGCCACTTATGATGCCGTGGATGCGTCAGCGAAGGGACCAGCCACTGCAGTCAGCCTCAGGAGACACTCATGCCTGAGAATTTCAGACCTTGCAGCCGAGGTACAGACAGCAATCCAAGACGCTCTAATTAGAGATCCAGTCTTGTTTGGAGGAGATGTCAAAAACAAAAGCCTTGTGCTCTGTCCAATTTATGTATATGCCTCCACAAAAGCCCAAGCAGCCCTTTCGTCGGCAACAACACCGCCAACAGAGGCAGCAGCAAAACCGACGTCAAGAGAAACATCAGGCCCCTTCGGCAGGAACGGCCCCCCAGCCAAATTGCATAGAGCCTCGGGATCTGCTCCATCCACTCTCCCCACCACCTCCTGACTTACTGAAACCCTTCGCTCCTCTGGAGCAAGTCCCTGGAGAACCAGTAGGGGGCAGATTTGCCAGTCACCTGCCAGGATAGGAGACAGTCACCACAGACTCATGGGTACTCCAGCTGGTGGCCCAAAGCCACACAATAGAGTTTATGGAGAGACCTCCAGCAAATCCTCCAGGTCACTCTTACTATCCCCCAAGTAATGTCCCTCTAGTAAGAGAGGACATGGACTCTCTGCTGGCAAAAGCAGCAATAGAGCCAGTTCCTCCAGATCAAATAGGAAGGGGATTCTACTCGTACTTCTTCCTGGTTCCCAAGAAGATGGGCAATCTCAGTCCAATATTGGACCTAAGCACTCTGAACCTCTTTGTGGAATACAAGAGGTTCAGAATACTATCCCTTCCGGGTCTGATTCCACTCTTGCAGAAGGGCCACTGGTTGTGTGCACTGGATGTGCAGAATGCTTACCTGCACATCCCAGTCCCCCCACCCACCCCGCAGGTTTCTCAGGTTCTGTTTCAAGGGAGGCATTTTCAGTTCACCCTTTGGCCTATCGTCCGCACCAAGAGTGTTCACGAAGTGCCTAGCAGTGGTGGAAGCGGCTTACGCAGACAGGAGATGCAGGTGTTCCCTTACCTCGACGTTTGGCTCCTTTCGGCCCTGTCGAGGGACAGCCTAGCCCAGACCTCTTGCTGTGACCCTGGACCTTTTCAGGCGGGTGGCCATTACGGTCAACTACCCCAAGTTCCACCCAGCACCTACAGTGTATTGGGGCAGTGTTGGACATAGTCCAGGGGAGAGCCTTCCTGCCATCAGACAGGATGGAGACTCTTCAGCAACAAGCGCACTTTGTGGCCTCTCAGAGAAGGACCTCGGCCAGAACAGTTCTCAGTCTTCTCGGCCTGATGGCAGTGGCCATCCCTATGGTACCCCTGGCCAGACTTCATATGAGGGTCACACAATGGACCCTCAGAGTACAGTGGGACCAGAGATCTGACTGTCTAAATCATGTGATTCTGGTGTCAGACCCATTGGCTCGAGACCTCTTGTGGTGGCAGAACCCGGACATCCTCCTACAGGGTGTACTGTTCTGCTCAGATCTCCCCACCCAGGCACTAACAATGGATGCCTCTGGGATGGGTTGGGGAGCACACCTGGATGTTCACAGGACCCAAGGCTCTTGGTCCACCAACGAACTGTCACTCCACATCAGTGTACTGGAGATGAGAGCAGTACTGAATGCCTTACAGGCTTTCCAGCACCTTGTTCAGCTGGGACCGATCTTGATCCAGACAGACAATATGTGTGTTGTCTGGTACATAAACAAACAAGGAGGAACTCGCTCATACCCCCTCTGTCAAGGCGATGAGAGTGTGGTACTGGGCAGTGCAACACCATCTTCACCCTACGGCGATGCAGGTTCCAGGAGTACAAAACGTACTATCGGACATACTCAGTCACACTCAGGCCAGGGCCCATGAGTGGGAACTGAGAAAGTCAGTGGTAGACAACATCTTTGAAAGATGGGGAAGGCCAGACCTAGATCTGTTTGCATCCCCATCCAACCCAAAACTACCAGCTTTCTGCTTGCTCTTTCTAAGGTGTGGTGTTTTCTGGCAAGACGCACTGTCCCTATGCTAGAAGGGGAGGTTCATATGTGCCTTCCCTCCGCTTCCGCTAATGGAGAGAGTTCTTTTGAAAATACAGGCAGAAGGAGCACGAATGATTCTGATGGCACCATTTTGGCTGCGACAGATCTAGTTCTCTCTGCTTCAGCAACTGTTGGTGGAATCTCCGGTTCCCTTGCCCATTTGTCAGGATCTCTTGACCCAGGAACAGGGCACCCTGGTTCATCCAGGCCTACGGTCCCTTCACCTACATGCGTGGCACCTACTGAGATAGCTGCCGCTCGATTTGGGGTTTCCCCAGAGTAGCACAAGTTCTAGTGGAGGCCAGAAAGCCATCCACTAGATCCACCTGTGCCATGAAGTGGAAAAAATGTTCCATATGGGCCACGTCCAAGGAGTGGGAACCCTTTTACCCAGTTCCACAGGTCTTGGAGTATCTTCTTCACCTGTTTGACCTAAGACTCGGTTATTCGTCCTTGACGGTCCACTTACCAGCCATTTCTGCCTTCCACATGCCAGTGGGTGGCAAATCTTTGGCTCAGCTAGAAGTATCCAAAACTCTTGAAAGGGAGTCTTCATTTGAGACCCGCAGTCAGGAGCCCTGCTTCTCCCTGGGACCTGAATTTTATATTAGAAAAACTTATACTACCTCCTTTCAAACCAGTGTCAAGTTGTGACATGCGCTACCTGTCTTGGAAAGCACTCCTTTTGGTTGCTATTACTTTGGCTCAAAGGATTTCCGAGATTCGGGCCTTGATATGTAAGGAGCCTTATTTGATTTTTCACAGAGACCAGGTGGCTCTGCATACAAATCCTAAGTTCTTGCCTAAGGTGGTTTCTGAGTCCACCTTAAATCAGATTCTTCAATTGCCAGTGTACTACCCTGAACATTCTAATCAGGGAGAAGCAATTCTGCATACACTGGATGTACATAGAATTGTTAGTTATTACATGAACAGGATAGAGCCAGTCCGCAAGACTGACCAATTGTTTGTTTCCTTTGTATGCAAGATGGAGGGTGCCGAAGTCTCAAAATAGTGTTTGTCCAAGTGATTGGCAAAATGCATTACCTTTTGTTAGAAGTATAATAAGTCCCTTCCGAGGGGAGGTTAAAGGGCATTCAACCAGAGGCATGGCTGCTTCTACTGTTTGTTTCAGGAACGTCTCAGCGGCAGATATCTGTGCGGCTGCCACATGGAGTTCTGTCCATACCATCACTAAGCATTACAGTTTGAACATTGTTTCTAGGGTCATCGCAGGCTTTGGCCTAGCTATCCTTCAGGGACTCTTGTCTTAGGATTCCTGTTTTACTGCAGACTTCCTACCTCCCATGTCTCAGACTTTTCTGACTTTGACTACTTGGGACTCAGTCCCATCTGTTAGTACCTACTACAAGAGCCCTCTCACAGTAAGATAGTACAGTTACGTAAGAACTTACTGTAACAGTAGATCTTCGAGAGAGGCTCTTGCAGTAGGTACTGCTTTCCTTCCCGCCTCCCCCCTGGGTTTTCTTCTGCTCTTTCTCCTGTTATAGATGTTTTCAGCTCCAGAAGCCCACTCCTACCTCCTCTCACACCTTACTAGGTCTCCAGCAGGAGAACTGGAGGAGCCGCGATGTGGGGACTGCCCATAGGCAGCGCTGGCGTGGTCATGTGGCCGCCGGGTGTGAGTCCCACCAGACGTTGCTAGCTAAAACTTTTCCGTGTGGTCCTGGAGCCTAACAGCTTCAATTTTAACTGTTAGTACCTACTGCAAGAGGCTGTCTTGAAGATCTACTGTTACAGTAAGTTCTTAACATAACTACTTTTTCAGAAGAGACACGATGAGATTTTGCTACCTGTCGCATTTGGAGCAGCACAGTGTGTAAGTTACACATTCCTATTATCACCGGAATTTCTCTTTAATTTCATGTTCCTTTATGTATGTATTTACATGATGTTGCACTCATTTTTATGTTGGCTTGCACGTACGCAAGCAACATCTTGCAGTAGGAACATTTTCTGAGGTATGTTAGTGTTGTGGCGAGTGCAGGGAACGCTTTAGTGGGTGTGTCCCTCAGCCATCAATTAGCGAGCATGCTGCCAATGACAGCAGTTTCAAAGAGAGCCACAGAGTTTAAAGAAATCTGCTGCTTCAATGAGGTGCAGTTTCCTGATTGCAGTGGCAGATGACAAGACTACTGACCATGCATTACAGTGCGCAATGTCTTTGGGCTTGGAGTTACCAGCTGAGTTTCAGTGTGCCTTTCCTGGTGAAACATTTCAAGAAGTGAAATAGCCACAGGCATGGCTTTCCACAATGACGACTCCTGCCACCCGACACACACTCCCCAGAAAGCTGACATGGGGTGCCCAATCCCTATGTCGGCATGTCCCCCCTCCCCATTAAGTGGCACACTGGGGCCCACCCCAGTGTGCGAGCTATGACAGCCCTGCCACACAGTCCCTAAAGCCAACATCGGGGTGCCCCAATCCCGTATCACACCCAATTAATGGGCGCACTGGGGCCCACCCCAGTGTGCTGAAATAATTGTTTCTGACACGCGGGATGCCCCTCCCAGTGTCGGATGTGCCAATCCTTCCCCAGCCCTTCTATGTTCTTTTGCCAACAGCGGGCGCCCAATCCCCATGTTGGCAATGGTATCTGAACCCCCATTGTGGCACATTGGGAGCCCGCCAGTGTGCCTAAACAGTAAACAATAAGACCGATGGGGTGTGCATTGGAGCAGTTCTAATGCACAGCTAGAGAGGGCGTAGTGAGAACTGCAGGCCACAGGCAGTCGTCCAATCCTAACCCGTGTATTAGAACAGTCTAATGCACATCCCCGGAGTGGCTTATTGCGCTTATAAAATGGGCCTGTGTATTCTAAATGGGGGTTCTAGTTTTAGCTGTGCATTAGACACATCTAATGCATGGCTAACAACCAATCAGATTGCTTGAAATTCTTTGCCCATTTTATAAATTTTTTTGTTTTCCCCCTGTAAAATAGAAAAACAGTCCCCCGTAGTCTTTTTATTTAACCTTTGAAACAGAAAACCGTCCTTTGTGATCTCCCCTGTCCCCCTTCCCTAACTCACACCCCCTCTCTGCGCACCTACCTCTCTGCATCCCCCCACCCCATACTTGCCTCTGGAGGTCGTAAACAGTGATCTTCTGCGGTGTGAGACACGTCTGCACTCTTCAAAGGCCAACTGCAAACTGAAGAAAAGATGGTAAGCTTTATAATGGGGGTGGGGGGGGTCAACTAAGGTTGATATCTCAGCCATCTTTTGGAATTTTGGCCCCAAAGTTTCAACATGGGTTTTTGTACCCACCTGCATGAACATGTTACTGTCATTTTAGTTTACTCCAGTCCGAGAAAAGTGATTTGCAGTCACTGCATCGAATTACCTTTCAGGTATGATTAACGAAACAGTGCCACTATTCATGAGGAGAGTCTAAAAACCCATGTTGCAAGTGACAAAAAAAAAAAAATTCTAAACAATGACTGCGTTCTGAGCATATATGTCTGCCTCGTAACTCTCGCCAATTTTTTTATATTTTCACTCCAGATTTTCAACATTGCCATTTTTTTCTCGCCTCCTTGTGAACAGTACAGCTACATAGAAACATAGACTTTGACGGCAGATAAGGACCACTTGGCCCACCCAGTCTGCCTGTTTCCCTACCTATTGGATAAGCTGCAGATTCTAGTTAACCAACAGCCTACTTCCTGCAACCCCCCACTATAATTGCCTTATGTCTGTCCCATGCATGTTTGAATTCCCCCACTGTTTTAGACCCCACAACCTCTCCAGGAAGGCGGTTCCATGCGTCCACCACTCTCTCTGTGAAAAAGAATTTCCTCACATTAAGCCTGAGCCGTCCTCCCTCTAACTTTAAATTGTGCCCCCTTGTTCTTATACATCTCTTTTACTGAAAGATGCTACCCTCCTGGACTTTGTTGATTCCCTTGAGGTACTTAAAAGTTTCTATCATGTCCCCCCGTCCCTCCTTTCATCAAGGGTATACATATTAAGCTCTCTGTCTCTCTTTATATGGTTTCTGATGTAGACCCTGCACCATTTTAGTTGCCCTCCTCTGGACTGCTTCCATCCTGTCTATGTCCTTGCGTAGATGAGGTCTCCAAAACTGCACGCAGTACTCCAGATGGGGTCTCACCAACTGTCTGTACAGAGGGATAACCACTTCCCTTTTCTACTTGTGATGCCCTCCTATGCATCCCAGTATCCCCCTGCTCTCCTTACTGACTTCTCCATTGCTTACCCACCTTTAGGTCATCTGATATGCTACACCCAGATCCCTTTCCATTATTGTTGTCATTAGTACCTCCCCTGCTATTGTACTCTTCTCCTGGATTTTTATTTCCCGGTGCATTACTTTGCACTTCTTTGCATTGAATCTAAGTTGCCATATGTCTGACCATTCCTCCAACCTTGCCAAGTCCTTCTCATCCTTTCTACCCCCCTTGTGTATCAACTCTGTTACAGATCTTTGTGTCATCCATAAAGAGGCATACCTTTCCTTCCAGACCCTCCATAATGTCCACCTATAGAGGCGTTAAAGAGGACTGGACCCAGTACTGAGCCTGAGGTACTCCACTAGTAACCCCTTTCTTCAGAATGTGTTCCATTCACTATTACCTTCTGTGTCCTGTCGTTGCAGCCAGTTTGCTACCCAGGCTACCACCCTGGGACCCACTCCCAGGCTGGCTAACTTGATTATTAATCTTTCAAATGCGGGACTGTGTCAAATGCCTTGCTAGAGTCTAGGTAGGCCATATCCACAGCCCCTCCCTGGTCTAGTACTTTGGTCACCCAGTCAAAGAAATCTATTAGATTCGTCTGGCTGACCTTCCTGCTGTGAATCCATGCTGCTTTGGGTCCTGTGCCCGCTGTATCTAGGTACTCAACGATTCTTTCTTTCAAAGTGATTCCATCATTTTCCCCACCACTGAGGTCAAACTAACAGGTCTGTAGTTTCCTGCTTCTGCCTTGCTCCCACTTTTGTGAGGGAATCATATCTGCCCTCCTCCAGTCCTCAGGTACCACCCATCTTCCCATGATTTGTTAAAAGTGTGGTTAGTGGTGTCACTAGCTTTTTAGGATTCTAAAGTGAATCCGTCAGGCCCATTGCTTTGTCCACCTTGAGGTTTTAGGAGTTCTTTCAGTACTCTTTCTTCTGTAAATGGACTGGTGTCAACCCCACTATCCAGAAGTGCTTCTACTGTTTGGTTTAGGTAACTCCTCCTCTTCTTCTTTTGTGAATACTGAGCAAAGTATTCATTCAGATCTCTGCCTTTTCACTGTCTCCCTCTGCCCACCTCCCCTCTCCTTTATTAATCTTCACTATCCCTCCCTTAACCTTTCTATGCTCCCTAATGTACCAATAAAAGGTTTTATCCCCCTTCTTAACTGAGTTGGCTGTCTTTTCCTCGGTTTGGGCCTTTGCTTTTCTGACTGCCTTCCCCACTTCTTTCTGCTTTAATTGATACAGTTCCCTGTTGTGCTCCGTCTGTGATACCTTATACTTTCTGAATGCAGCCCTTTTCTCCTTAACCTTCCCTGACACCCCTTTTGAGAGCCATAGTGGTTTTTCATTCCGCTTTGTTTTCTTTATTTGTTTCACACAAAGGCTTGTTGCCTTCATGATGGCAGTTTTGATTTTTCTCCATTGTTTTTCCACCTCTCCTTTCTGGCTATTTGCTAATGCATTCCTCAGGTATTCACCCATTATGCCAAAGTCAACCCTTCTAAAGTCCAGTATCCTTGTCTTTGTATGGCTTGTCTCCATGGTTGTGTTTATTGTGAAGCACACTGTGCAGTGGTCGCTTGTTCCCAGATGTCTACTGACTTCTAAGTTTGTGATCCTCTCTCCATTTGAGAGTACCAGGTCTAATATTGCTCCTTCCCAAGTGGGTTCCACCACTAGCTGTCTAAGGCATGCTCCCTGTAGGGCATCGAGAATGACCCTGCTCTTGGATGTGGCTGCAGTCCATGTCGTCCAGTTAACATCTGGCATATTCAGGTCCCCCATCAACAGTATCTCCCCTTTTTCAGCCATTTTGAGAATGCCCTCTATCATTTTCTTGTCCATTTCTCCCTTGAGACAGGGGTCTGTATACAACCCCTGGCATTGTGATGCCATTCCCTGTCTCCAAGGTGACCCAGAGTTCCTCTTGTCCTCCCCTTTACTTTAGTTCTGTAGCTTTGATCCCTTCCTTATGTAGAGAGCTACTCCACCTCCTCTTTTACCCTCCCTGTCCCTTCTGTAGATTGTGTACCCTGGTATGTTGACATCCCAGTCATGGTTCTCCGTGTACCATGTTTCTGTGACTGCCACAATATCCAAGTGTTCCTCTTCCATCAGGGCTACTAGCTCTGGAAGCTTGTTTCCCAGACTACGGGCATTGGTACTTATTGCCCTCCATTTAATGTTGGCTTTATCCTTTTTTTACCCCATCCCTGCTCTTATTGCCCTTGTCCATTTTTCCATTTTCCCCTGTCTTGCCCTCTGTCAAGTTCTGTACCTCAGTGTTTACCCTACTACCTGCCGTGTTTTGTAGGGGGAGGCTTGAACTTTCCTGCTTCCTATTAGCACCTCCCCTCTTGGCTAGTTTAAAAGCTTGCCAAGGAAGCCTTTAAACCTGTCACCTAGGAGCGTGTTTCCCTTCCTGGACAGATGCAGACCATCATGCCAGTGTAGACCTTCATCTCTCCAGGTGGACCCCCAGTCCCCAATGAAGCCAAAACCTTGTGCTCTGCACCAGTTTTGCAACCATTCATTAAGCTGCATGGTGTGCAGTACCTTAGCCTCACCCCTGCCATAGACTGGCAGCACCTCTGAGAAGGTTATCGTGTTTGCTACCTGTCTGAGGCCCCTCCCCAACTCCACAAATTCATCCTGCACTGCACTGATCTCATGCCTAGCTAGGTCATTTGTCCCGAGGTGGACAATGATATCTAGTTTCCTCTCCTGTGATGCTGCTTCTGCAATCCTGAGGATTCGCTTCCTGTCCCTCCAAGCAATGGCACCAGGCAGGCACCTTACTTCCCTCTCCTCTCCCTTCCCCAGGTCTACACCCCTAACAATTGAGTCCCCTATCAGAAGCTGTTTACCTCCCCTGTGGTGTCCCTTGCCACTCTTTTGTGGGTCTCCCTTGTGGATGTCCCCAGCATTTTTCTTGGTCTCCAATGAGGGTGTCATCATAGAGGAACCTTGATTTGCCAGGCTGACATATGATTTGTGTAGAGGTGCAACTCGGGCGGGCTACGCCTCTGTTCCACCACCCTCCCCGAACCTACTGTGGTCCATCTGCTCTTCATACATGGCAACCTCTGAGGCAGAGGTTGTGGAACTGGTGCTCTTTGGGTGGGGGAGGCCTCCTTAGTCCTTACCAGTTCAGCCTGGAGGTGGGCAGCCTCCTCCCTCAGAGCTGACAGTTGCCTGCAAGTAGGGCAGCAACGCAGGTTCCAGAATGTCTCTTGGAAAATTGCTGCCCCACAGCCAGTGCATTGCACCACTCCCCACATGTCCCTCTTCCTTATAATATACAATGAGTAATATTATAAGGAAGAGGGACATGTGGGGAGTGTGAGCTGTCATTTTTCACCCTGCCCGAAATGTGTTTTTACACCTGTGGTGCAGAATGGTGTAGTCGCCGAGGGAAATCAACTTTTGGGACCGATTAACAAAATCACAGTGCCACTGTTCATGAGGAGAGGTCCAAAAATGCCCATGTTGAAAATTTGGTGAGAAAATTAAGAAAAAAAATGATTGCGTTACAGGCATGTGTTGTGCAGTTTCTGTGCACACTTGTAACGTCGCCAGTTTTTCATATTTTCACTCCAGATTTTGAACAGTATCACTGTCATTTTCCACATCCTACCCAACATGTGTTTTCGCACCAGTGGTGCCAAATGGCGCAGTAACTGTGCACAATGACCTTTCAGGTAACAAATTGATACTGCCACTGTTCATGAGGTGGGGTCACAAAAAGTCAGTGTTGAAAATTTGGAGTGAAAATACCAACAAACGCCCGGGGTGTTGGGGTTTCCAACAGTAACGTCCCGCCATGTAGAGACTGATAGGCATCGGAAGTGTGACTTGGGATCATTGGGTGTAAAGCTCACGCCATTCCACCCCCACCTCTACCCTGCAGCCAGTGACAGGCACTGAGATGTGACTTGGAGTCTCCGGCCCCAAAGTTCACCCCATTCTCCTATACTGCAACCATTTCAGCGTATTTCCTTGTGGAATGGGGTGAACATAAGGTCCGAAGACCCCAAGGCACACAGCAACACCTGTCCGTGTCTGCAGGGTAGGGTGAGGTGAAATGGCATGAGTGTTATGGACGACAACCCAAAGGCACACCCCCAATGCCTGTCAGTCTCTGCAGGTTGGGGGTGGGGTTGGCATCAGTTCAATACTTCACTGCCATTCCTATTATGCATCTCTCTAACTCCTGCACTGCCAATGCCAGTGCCAGCAAGCCATCATTCGGCATTGACAAATGCTTGTTACACTTGGCACAATTTCTATATATTACTTTTATTTTAAGAGCACTTACTATAAAAAGAACCTGACATCAGCAGTTCTCCAACTCATTGATGATGTGCTTGTGTGCAAAACCAGTCAGAGGCCTGTGAGCTTAGGTTAACGTCTCCTGTGATGCGTTCTGTCTATATGTGAGTTTATTCACTGTTTGCGATATATACTTATGTTTCCAATCATATGTTTGTGGACTTTGCATCAGCAAGCAAAGACAAGTCCTTGGCCTCACAGCCTGTTTTTAGAAGGCCTCAGCCATATGTATCTCCCTGTAAGGGACCCAGTCCCTCAATGGGACCCAAATATCTGCCTTGCCCAGCTGATGGAAGCTTCTTTTGGGCTTACGGATACAGTTGACTTGAAGTATATCACATGGAAAACAGTTTTCCAGATAGCCTTGACATCTGCCAGGTGGGCAAGCGAGCTGCAAGCCCTCTTTACAAATCCAAACGACATAATCTTCCACATGGATAAGGTAGTTCTTCAGACCAATAGAAAGTTTCTGCTTAAGGTGGTGTCGGAATTCCACCTGAACCATTCATTTGCCCATCCTGTGCTCTTCTCTGAATATTACAGTACAGGTGAACAGAAATTGCACTGTCTGGATGTAGAAAGAGCACTAGGCCACTACCTAGACCGGACAAGGGATGTTGGGTACCAGGGTACATAGCTTTTCATTACCTGTGGAGAGGTGGGCAAAGGTAAGCCAGCAGCTAAGAGAACTGTCTCTTGTTGGATAGTCTCCTGCATATAGTTATGTCATGAAAAGGCTGGTAAAATACCTCCCAGAGGCCTACAGGCACATTTCACAAGGTGCATCTCTGCTTCTGAAGTGGCTACCAAAGGTCTTCCGCTTTCTAGAGATTTTTAAAGCAACTACCTGGAAAACCATGCATACCTCCACAAAGCACTATTACCTGGACATACAGTCCAGGAGGGATGCCAGTTTTAGAACTACTGTCTTGTAGAATCTTTTTCCTAAACAGGTTCTAGACCCATCCTCCGAGGGTACTGCTAGTGGGCCTGCATTTTAGTAAGGCGTCATTGATGGATTCCTGTGGGGGTGGAATTTACTCACCTATGTAATGTTGTTTCTTCTCAGGGATCCATTGGTGATCCTTACAAACCCTAACCCTGCTTCCACTTCCAGAACCTGTAAATATGTTCACACGAGAATCCATTTTAAAGGTTGCTTGAGCATTACTTTTTGCAGTTCCTCAGCAATTGTTAAAACACAATCATTAAATTGTACAGAGGTTTGCTTCCATTTGATTGAATTTTCAAAATTTTGGGAAAAAATTAAAAATCTTTGGGGTTTTTTTTGTTAGCCATTTAGGCCCTGTACACATTACAGCTGAAGATTTGCAGCTGTTTAAAAAACGTTTTAAAAAACGTTTTTAAACTCACCGCAGCAGCCCGTCCAGATCAGTCTTCAACCGAGCCTTAACTCAGTTATACCACAGCCGACTCCAGTCTACATCTGCCTCCAGTAACGTTTTTAAAAACTGGTTCTCCACGACTGTTAACACACTTCCTGGAGGAGCAATATGCAGACGCCCATCCACACTACAGGATAACATGCTTTCCCTCATAAAACCTTTTTAAAAACAGACTTGAGACTAGCTCCCAGCAGGGTTTAAGCACGGTTTCCTAACACGCTTTGAAACCGTGCTAAAATGCGAACGGGCACCGTGCTTGCGCTAATTAAAACGTTTTAAGCACCTTAAAACGGTTTAAGCACCTTAAAACGTTTTAACTAGCGTGATATGTACAGGGTCCTAGGCCCTGGACACACTGGGAACTTAAAATGGTTTAAGTGCCTTAAAACATTTTAAATCCCCCCTAGCATTGTTTGCAGACAGACTACAAGCCCCTTAAAACGTTTTAACAAAAGTGTTTTTAAACTCTGCTAGATACCTAGTCTTAAAACCAGTTTTTTAAATGTTTTAGAGCTAGCATGGTTTTACTCACAGGTCTGGACTGGAGTAAAGACGTTTTAAGCAGTAATGGTTTAACTAAAACCGTTCTAGCTGCAGTGTGTACAGGCAAGCACAGTTCTGTGTGTCGGACTTAACACAAAATAGTTACAAGGAGAACAGGTTTAACACTAGCAGTGTGGACACACTAAACCGTTCTCAGAAATGGTTACTGAGTAGTGTAGATGCACTGAAATGGTTTAGCTAAACTGGTTTTAAAAACGGTTTTCAAAAACAGTTCTGTAGTGTGTCCAGGGCCTTAGCTAGTTTAGTGTTCACAGCTCCCTAGCTGTAGAAACAGATCTGGCATTAGGAACAGCAGGAACACGTGATCACAGTGCAGAGTTCAAACCTGTATTCTAAATTCTAAAATTAGCATGAAATTCCATCTCTGGGGAATCACACTCTGGTGGGATAGGATCGTGTACTGTGTAAGGCTCATTGGTGGATCCCTGAGAAGAAACACATTACTGCAGTAATTTCTCTTCTCACACCACTGTTTGAACAGCTCCGCTATTCCCTCAGCACTTACCAACTGAAGTCTTATGAAATGTTGTATACCTACATGGCATGGGGGGGTCCCGGGGTGAATTTTAGGGTGCTCCTTGTCTATCAACCTGGTTGGGACAGGGACTTCCTACAGGAGGTGACTGTCTTCGTCACCGAGAGGGTGTTGGAGGCGCCGGGATGGCTTGTTCTTGGCAATTTCCACACCTGGGTGGACAATGAGGCTTTGTCTGGTGCCAGGGACTTCCTGTCTAACATGGCGGCCTCTGGCCTTTTGCTTGAAACCACTGCTGGGATCCATGGCTCTGGACTCGCTCTCGACCTTGTGTTCTCTCTGGGGCTTGAGATCAGCATCCTCGATTTGGTCAGATCACTGCGCTGTCAGGTTCAGCTTAAGACCCCCCCCCCATTGTCCCTTCCCCTGTGGAAATGGTACAGTTTGGCCCTTTAAAGAGGGACTATTGACAGAACTGGACATTTCATCTTTGCCTGAGCGTGTCAGGATGTCGGGAAGTCATGCGCGGCCTATAAAAGAGCTGTCGCAGGGGCCTTGGACCTTTTGGGGCCGGTCTGTGTACACTTGCTAGTTTCGTGCCTTGGCACGCCTTGGTGTAATGGTGAGCTGAGAGTGCTGAAAACCAGGGAGCGGAGGTTAGAGAGGTATTGGAGAAAGACCAGGACCCAGGAGGATGTACTGGTTCTGATGGCTCATTACAATGAGTATCAGAATGCAATTACCCGAAACAAGGCAGCTATTATGTCTAGGAGAATTGCAGCTGGCTCAGCTCTTTTGGGTTGTGGATAGGCTTTAACATCCAGCCTGTCTGGAACCTGTTGGAGCTTTTTCAGCTTAGAAATGTGAGGAGTTCACTCAGTTCTTCTCAGCCAGGGTGTCCTCTGTTAGGGCTGGGATTTCTCCTGTTGCATTGTTATCTGACAGGGTAGGGCCTCAGGGAGATGGCACGCTTAGTCTCTCTCTGGAGAGATTTCTGACTGATGACAACTGTGGAGGTTTGTGGGGTGATCTTGAGGCTGAAATCAACTTTTTGCAGTATGGCCCTGGGCCCGACGCTATTACTTGTTTGCGTTGAAGCTCTGAGCCCAGTTTTTGCTGAGATTGTCGGGTGTTCTTTAGCAACAGGGGTATTTCCTGAGCCTCCTAAACAGGCTCTGGTGAAGCCCCTGTTAAAGAAATCTTCTTTAGACCCCAGCGTCTCGGCAAATTAACCAGCCTGTCTTGAGCCTTCCCTTTTTGCGGAAGGTTCTTGAGAAGGTATTTTCGGAGCAGCTTGAGTCGCCTCACAGACTTTCAGATTTATGAGCCGCTCCAGTCTGAATTTAGGGCTATGCACATCACGGAGACTGCATTAGTACGTGTGCTAAGTGATTTGCTCAGGGCGAGGGATAGGGGAGAGCGATCTGTTTTCGTCGTCCTCAATCTCCCATCAGCATTCAGCACTGTGGATCATGGGGTGTTGTTGGACAGGCTGAGGGAGTATGTTGGACTCACTGGCAAGGTCATCAGCTGGTTCGAGTCCTTCCTCCAGGGCAGGTCCCAGATGGTGGTTCTGAGGAATTATTCCTCAAGCCCTGTGGCCCTGTCCTGTAGAGTGCCCCAAAGTTGTCTTCTCCCTCATGTTATTCGCAGTGTATATACTGCCTCAGGGGGAGATCATAAGGCAGCTTGGGTTTCATTGCTATGCCAATGATGCCCAACTCTACCTGTCTTTTGCACCGGGAAGATCAGATGTAGTTGATGTGCTGAATAAGTACTTGTCCAAGATCCGATCATGGATGTCGTCTAATTGGTTGGGACTCAACCCAGGGAAGACTGAAGTATTGGTGGTTGAGTCAGGGGGAGTGGGGGCCTTTGGAGAGGATTTAGGGCTTTTTAATGGCTCAGCCAAACTAGAGGCCTCCACCAAGGTAAGAAATTTGGGCATCCTTGTGGACAGCAAGCTGACACTTGATGCTCAGTTGTCTGCAGCTATTCGGAATGGATTTTATTATCCACGAAATATAAAACAAATTAAATCCCTTATCCCAACCCCCGACAATCTGTCCACACTGATACATGCATGTGTTACCTTGAGGCTTAACTGCTGTAACACCCTCTACCTCGGGGGTCAAAGGGGGTTGCATTCGGCGCCTGCAGCTGTTGCAGAACACTGCAGCCCAGCTATTGATGGGCCTTCCAAGGTTCTGTCATATTACGCTGGTGCTGTGTGAATTGCACTGGCTGCCAGTGCACTGGCACATCTCCTTTAAAATAGCTCTGCTGGCTCGCCCGGTGGCGCTAAGGGTTGAAGCGCTGGACACCACACCTCGCGCCATACCGTCAACCTAGGTTCAGGAACGGACTCTGGTCAGCAGGGATAGGAAAGGGTGGAGCATCTGGAGGACTGCTTTCCTTTCCTGGGGAAGGGTGGGTTCACTTGATGCAGTTTGAGTGGCTCCTGGCGGTGGCTGGGGGATGCCGCATCCTGCGGCACAGTTGTCGGGGCAGAGCAGCGGCGGACACCTTACGCACAGGCGCAGGAGCCTGCCCGTCGCCTGCAGGACATCATTGCACGCTCATGCTCACGGGGATCCAGAACAAAGGAAAAATGCCCTAGCCCCAGTAGGCGATGGTGGGTCCAGTGATGACACACCCACTCCCAGAGCCGGGTTATCTACGCTGCCTTTTGGTGTCTGCCATAAGCCTGGATGCCCCACTGGATTCTGAGATAGTGCGCCAGGGAGTGAAAGTGGTCCCACTCAGGGGGACTCAGAACTGGGGGGTCGGGCAGACCAGGTGAAAGCAGAAGAGGGCCACACTGGAGCAGCTGTGGAGAACTTTAGGCGGGCGGGAGAAAGCGCCATTGTGCGACTACACCGGAGAGAGTCCGGGTGCTAGTGAGGTAGGAGGGTAAACAAAGCCAACAAAAAAAAAAAAAAAGAGGTCTGCTGACCCATAAGACCCTGCACAGGCTGGGTTCGATTTACTGAGGGAGCTTCTACACCCCAGGAGACACTCCAGTCAGCAGGGGAACCCTCCTGGAGGTCCCCATAGCAAGGTTAAAGTCTTCAGGGGATCAGGTATTTGAAGTGGCCACTCCAGTCCTCTGGAACTCTTTGCGGGGGTTTCTGCGGGAGGCTTCCTCACTGGAGATATTTAAGACAGTTGAAATCCTTTTTCTTTCAACAAGGTTTTGGGGTCTAAGTAAGTAAATTTTTATTTCTTTAAGGCGCCCTTCCAAAGCTCAGGGCGCCTTTACAATATCAGTCATACAAATCGAAACCACAACTGTAAACAACATCAAATTCAAAAACAATCCAGTATAATTTAAATCACTAAAAAAATACTTGGTTAAAAAGGAAGGTCTTTAAAGCCTTTTTAAAGCTGACTAAGTAGTAACGGGAGTACGACAAGTAGTGTTATTGTTTTAGATTAGTAGGGTTTATTTATGTATTAGAAGGTGTTATTTATATTTATTTTATATTCTTGTTTGATTATACTTGTATGCTGTCTGTGTTTTTATATTTTGTAAGGGCGCCTTGAGCCTTCAGGGAAGGGCGCGGAAAAGAAAGAAAATCTACTACTACTACGGATTCCAAAATGCTCTACCAGGATTAGTCTGCTTGCCTACTGTGGTCCAAAGCACTGGAACCCGTTGCCATTAAATGTCCAAAACTCAACTGCTAATGTAAAATTCAGAACTGCTCTGTGGACTCACCTATATGCTTCTGTTTCTAAGTATAATATTTTGTATCTGTCTGCAGCCTTTTCTTCTTTGTAATCTTACCTATGCTTGTTGTATGTTGTAATTTTATTCGTGTTGCACCTGAGAATAAGCATTCAGCTGGCTAGGGCACTTACATGGTCAACAAAACTAAAAATAAATGCTATGGACAGTATTTGAATATTTTGTCCCTATTATGGACATTGGTATACTAAGCGGTGCTTAATGTGTGTACTTGTGTAACCCCTAGATGGCGCTATCCCAGGGGCTACTACCCCTGCCTGATTTGCCACTAACAGGTTGAGGGGCCTGGATCCAATGGCGGGTGCCTCCACCCAGAGGTCAGGGTTTGCAATAGTTAAACTAACTTGGTCACAGCCCTCTAGGACACTGCAACCCCCCTTTCTTCCCACTAGTGGCCCACACAATATATCAGAATTACCTTCACAGTATACACTTACCCCCAGGTCTGGTTCCGGCACTGGGACCTCCTGTGAAATGAGATACAGTGCAACAATCACAGTACAGTACTTTAACATAGACAAATACCTCAGGCAGTATAACCTTTGCTGAAACAAGCAGCTCTGATTTATTTAGGGGATATAACAAGGACAGGGGAAATCAGGTTAATTAGCTTATCACTCTAATAATCTACCTATGGCTCTGTGCAGGCCTATCCCTATCAGTTACTGTCCCTGGGTACCCAAGCCCTAGTGGCTAGTCCAAACCGTGGCAGCTGGTAGGGGCCCTTTCACACAGAAAGGGAGAATTAAACAGTCAGCAGTACAGTAATTCCATTTGGATTTAATGTGGCAATTCAACAGGAGTCGACCCTGAATTAGTACCACGACCTCCAAATAAGATAGGGTCCTTCAATGTCAGCAGGGCTCACTTGAGGTACACAAACCTCTTCACACATCCATATAAAAGAAAGCACTATACCAGGCAGGCTGCATCTGTATCCGATCGCATTACTGCACAATACCGGAGAACACACAGCAGATTCAGTTCCTGACAGACCGAGTGCAATTTTCAGCAATTCCTCCAGTCTTCTACAGGGTGAGCCTGGTTTCTACTCTTCAGAGATCCTTGATTCTTTTCACAGGACGGATTCAGTCCCAACAAGCTGTTACATAGCTGCAGACTGAACTCGGGCCTACCACACGCTTTTGACTAAAACTGCACACTGAAAACACAGGGCTCTTCCTTCTTCACTGCCAAAGCTCAACTAAAACTCCAACCGACAAAACCAGGCACTTCCTTTGAGTTCCTCCCAGTTCTTGACTGGATTGGCTGTCACTCACAATAGACTGCTGCTGTTGGTCCAAAAGGCACTGAAGTCTAAACTACATCTCCCAAGTCACTGCCCATACAATCCTCTTGTGGCTGGCTCAGATTATGAGTCCAAGTTCTGATTCGTCCAAGGCACCATTTAGAGCTAGCTACCCCACACTGATTGGTCCAGTTCAGCAGTTCAAAACTAGAATGGGAACTAGCAGACACAGTTCTGACTGCAAAGCAGGTTAGACAAACTGTAATTTCATTATTACTCTAAATAATTTCTGGCAAACAGTTACATCTTTCAGATAGGTTCCCTTTGCACTCCTAGTGACTGCAAAATGAAGTGAATTGGCAGCAGCTTGAGTGGTACTCAATCAAAGAAACACACAGTCCCCATACAAACTAATTATGTCTGCAAGCAGACAGCTCTTAAAGAGACAGTACCAGAGGTTCTAAAACACTCACTGATAAATGGCTTAAATGCCAAACACCATTCAGGCTTGGAGCATTCAAGCAAGCTCCTGGAAGTCTTTTAGGAACCCCCATTTGCAGGGGTTACACCTTCCTAGCCTGGGAAAGCTTGCGTCCCGTCAAGCAAGTACCCCATAAGTTTCAACTGCAACCATATACATTTGCATTAGCTCGCACATGTAATCATCAGTCAATATATCATTTTACCAAGAACACATTTCTGAAACATTGCAGTACGTCCTCTTTACACAGTATTACATACACATTGTACCATAACTCAAATTATTACCTCTTGTACATGAAACCTGAAGAGAGGGCCCTTCTATCAGTTACCTTGGGGCTGGATGGGGCAGGGCACCATATGAGAGGCAACACAAGTAACTTGGAGTTAGCACTGATGCTCAGTTTGGGCAATGAGCTCGGGACACATACACTCCTTTATGGACAACATTGAGAGGCAAGTCCACAGGCCTCCCAAGTGAATCATAACTGAGGTGCACCACAGGCTTTACAGCTCGACCAGTCTTTCTAGGGGAACTGTTATAGTCTCTGCACTCTGAGCCTCATTTTCAGCATTGTCCTCACTTGTCAGGGGAGTCTCCATGGGGTAGAGAGGCTAGAACTTGGGGCACTTTCAGCTCCAGGAGTTACAGTTTCTGAGTCCACAACATTTGGCTCTGCATGGAGAGCTCTGAACACTGGCAGTGGACTGTCAGGGCACTCAAAATACTCTTCTTGTTCGGTGTATCACCAGTCTGCCCCAATCTATCATTTTCCTCCCTGAAAGCTCAAACAGTTCAACCATGCACAATGATTCCATTTCATCTGATCTGATGCTTTGCACTTCACTTTCTGGGAGCATTGGCTCCAGGGATGAAGCTGGGGCTTAGACAGTCCAGAAGGCCCAGCTTCATCTCCAGTATTGACTAGGGATTGCCCCAAACAATTGACTCAGTTCGTAAGAAGGATAGTATTCAAAGTCACTCTCACTTTCTTCCGATATGGATCGACAGTCATGCTCAACTGGGACTTGTGGAGGGAACACTTTAACTTTGCTTCTGTAGGTGCAGACTTTCTTGATCTTTTCTTAGCAGCAGCTCTAGTCACTGGTCCAGAGGGGCATCTTCTAGGGCTCAGACTCAATTAAGATTTGTCCAATGGGCAGTAAATGATTTCTATGCATTGTTTTTCTTTTGAATTATTCTCAGGCCTTACTTTGTACACTGGCAGATCATCTAGTTTGCCCACTACAATGTGAGGGAGATGGTGCCATCTGTCAGTAATCTTGTGCTTGCCATGCAGTCCCAGATTTCTTAGCAATACCCGATCTCTCTCCTGGAGTTCCTGTGCTTTCACCTTTTTATCCTTGCAATTTCTTTGTTGGCCAGATTTCTTTTGGCAGCCATGGTTTGAGCCAGTTGGTAGCATGAGTTAGCTGGGCCTTTAACTTTTGCACATACTGTAAATAGTTGTCGCTTGAACCCATCAGGAGAGACCCCAAAATACACATCTACTGGTAGCTCAGCTTCTTCCAAACATCAGGCGGTAGGGGAGAATCCAGTGGCATCACTTTGGTGCAGTTATAAGCATGTACCAGGGTGCTAATTTGTTGGCTCCATCTAGGCTTGTCCTTTGGGTGCAGGGTGCCTAGCATATCTAGCAAAGTGCGGTTGAAACGTTCAGGCTGTGGGTCCCCTGGGGGTGGTAAGGAGTGGTTCTGGACTTTCGCACTCCCCACAGAGAAAGCATCTCTTTGATCAGATGACTCTCAAAGTCTCTCCCTTGATCAGAATGGATTCTTTGTGGAGCCCCATAGTGAACAAAAAAGTTTTCTACAAGTACTTTGGCCACAGTGGATGCTTTCTGGTCTTGGTGGGGAAAGCTTGGGCATATCTCGTGAAATGGTCAGTGACCACCAGCACATTACTGATATTTCTTTGATCTGACTCCAAACTCAGAAAATCAATACAGACCAGCTCCATGGGTGCACTGGTGGTGATGTTAACAAGGGGCAGCCCTCTGGAATAAGCTTTCCTCTGTAATGAGCGACTACAAGTTCGAATGTGTTGCTCCACATCAGCCCCCATCTTAGCCAATAGAATCTGGATCTCACCAAGTCAAGTGTTCTGTCTATACCAAGGTGCCCCATGTGGTTGTGCAAGGACCTCAGTACTGAGTCTCGAAAAGCAGTGGGCAGCACTAGTTGTTGTTTGTCTACTTGTCCCCTCTGTCTACTGTTTCTCTGTATAACAGTTTATTGATCAGTTTCAACTTAGGACCTTCTTTGTATAACAGTGCAGTTCTCAAATCAGTGGGCGTAATTTGGACACATCTTTCCTGCATAGAGGGCTTCTAAAGCTGCTTTGATCATGGGATCGTGAGTTCAGCCGCCGAATACTGTCATTGTCCAGCTGAGGCAGTGCACAATGTCTATTGCAGAAAAGTGGCAATAAGCAGCAGGTTTGCAATTCTCAGAGGCTCCCAAGCAATCCACCATGCAGTCCACTGCGTCCGTGGACATTTGTTCCTCCCTGTCAAACTTCCGGCAGAGTGCCCGAATGTCAGGTTCTGTAATCGGACCCAATCATTCTGGGAACAGGCCTCGGGAGAGCATCAGCATCTATGTGGTTCAGACCTGCTCGGTATTCGAGCATAGTCATATGTAGATAATGCAGAAAGCCACCTATGGCCAGTGGCATCCAACTTAGCTGAGGTCTGCACATAGGTCAAAGGATTATTGTCAGTTTTACTAGTATTTTAGCCCCATACAAGTACTCATGGAATTGGTCAACAATAGCCCACTTCAAAGCTAGGAACTCTAACTTGTACAGGATAGTTCTTTTCGGATGGGGTCAGGCTTCTACTGGCAAAGGCCACTGGTCTCAGGCCATTCTCCGTGCTCTTGGTACAACACAGCCCCAACCCTTACAAGCTAGCATCAGTGTGCAGGACGTAAGTTTTTCTTGGATCGGCATAGGCCAGCACTGGAGCATGGGTAAGTTGATATATGATCTCATGAAAAGCAGTCTCACAATCAGGGTCAATCCAAATACTTCACTAGGATGAAATACACTCTTTCAGTCTTGAGGGACGCTGACTTTTGGTATTTTTGTGGGTTGGGGATACCCTTGAGTAAGGTTAAGTAAAGTGATCACTCTTGAATAGTCCTTGATGAAGCGCCGATAATAACCGCAAGAATCCAGGAATCTTTGCAGTTCTTTTAGATTTTGGGCTGTGGCCAGTGGTCAAGGCCTCAACTTTACTTGGGTCGGTCTCTATTCCTCGGTGGATACTATGTGTCCCACATACTTTACTGATGTTTGAAAGAATTGACACTTATCAATGGACAGTTTAAGGCCAAAGTCCTCCAGTCGGTCCAATACCTTAAATAATCTGCTCTCATGTTCCTCCAGTGAGCTGCCAAACACAATAACATCATCTAGGTATACCAGGCACTCTAGTAAGTTCATGTCCCCACTGCACGCTCCATCAATCGTTGAAAAGTGGCTGGGGCACCTGAAATCCCAGAGGCATCCTCATGAATTCACAGAACCAAGCGGACAGATAAAGGCCGTCTTCTCACGGTCCTCTGGGGCCATCGGGATCTGGTAGTACCCACTGCGGAGATCAGCACAGAGAACCACTTGCTCCCGTTTAGGCAGTCAAAGCATCCTGAATGCGGGGCATTGTGTACTGATCAGGGATAGTCCTCGGTTTAAGGTGCGATAATCCACACACATCCTTACTGTTCCATTCTTTTCCTCACTACCACAATGGGGGAAGCATAAGGGCTTCTGGATTCTTGTATTACACCAGCAGCTAACATCTCTTGCAGATGCCGTCTCACATCATCTATGTCAGCAGGTGCCAGGCGTCGAGACCTCTCACGAAATGGTCTTTCATCATGCAGCCGGATATTGTGCTCAGCTCTTGCACGCATCCTACATCCCATTCCTTTAAAGAAAACACCTGGTCTCTCTGGGCTGAGCTTCTCACTGATCCTCACTTTCCATTCAGCTGGCAGCGGGAGTCGCCAAAATCAAACAAGTCAGGCGTTACTCTGTCATTCTTCCTTGAACTCTTGCTGCTGGTAGCACTGCAGTGTCTGCACAATGCACATTAGCCAGGATGCAACCTCTGTTTACTTAATGTCTCTTTCAGACACATTATGAACTTGGACCACTACCCTTCTGGCATAAGCATGGGCTCTAGCGGGCAAAATACTAGGCTTGACCAGCAGTCCCTCTGGCAATTTTCCATCGCCTGGTGCATCCAACATTAATATTTTATTCTTAACATCCTTTCTGATCAGGACCTCTCCCTGTAAGGTACACTGGGCATTTGGCGCCAGGATCAGAGACTCAGGATCCTTCTTCCATACAATTCGACTCGTTCCTCTGGTTCTGTTTTTCGCATCTCTCTGTGCCTCATAGGCCTTCTTAATTAAAGCCGAACTCTTAAAGCTCTACTAGTCTTTGACCCCTGTTTTCATAACACAACTGTGCCAGCCTTCCCAACATATGAGCATTTGTTCCAATCAACAAAGGACACCATCATACAGTCCAGTGGGGGGACACACTAAGGCTAGGGTCTCTACTTGTTCACCCACTCCAGCCACGGAGGTGGAGAAGACAGCCAAATTCGGATATACCGGAATAGGGGTAGGCCTTCTCACTAACCCCCATACATGCAGTCCTTCTAATGGTTGTAAAGTCGTCTGACAAATGCTTCTGATACCAATCCTGGAACATAATTGTCACTTGGAGCCACTGTCTAATACAGCTCTTGTAGACACTCCATTCACCTTTACAGTGGTCTCCATGGAGGGACCCACTATTCTGGACCAGTCTGGAGAGGCGGTAGTGGGGCCTGGGCAACTGACCTTGCCACAAAAGGCCGTGAATTAGCATTTTGGTGCCCTCACTGGGATACATGTCGCACCTCTTAATCACTGATTTCTTCTCCAAGCTCTCCTTGTAGCCTATATGCAACTTTGTCAGTGTCTTTTGGGGACTGGCATTCCCTTTTCATGTGCCCATCTTTTCCACAATTATAGCAAAACATACTTTCTGGAGTTTGAGCTGGCCGGGCGCCACACTGGGAGCCAGGCGGAGTATTACTAACTGGAAACCTGGGTGCCATCTCTGTCTCAGGGTGATAAGCATTTGGAGACATCTAGTCAGTTTCTCCACTTCCATGGTCAAGGAATTGAGTTTGGAGCTGTTATCAGCAGGAGATACATGGGTGGGTACCCCACCCCGTAGCAGATGCAGTCGGATATAGGTCAGGGCCCGTGCACTTGCAGGCGTGGCCTTCATAAAGGACTGTTTTTGAATTCGGATCTCTCTCAACAGTTCGCCCCATTGTGGCATATCTTTTTTCTTGTCAGAGCACTCATTGACTGTCAACCTCTGCCCTGAACTTCACTTGATGGGTCACCCCTCAGTCACTCGGGTCGTAGCCACAGCTGTTGGTGCAGGCACCTCCGAGGTCGCCTTTCTCAACTCCCGAATTTCTCTCATTAACTCATCATAGGAGGGTGGGGATTCCAGTCGATTTGCCAGGCGTAACTAAAGCAACAGCAGTTCTGAGAAGGGGCAGACTTAAGGATTCTGTCCAGTCTGGTTCGGTCCAGTTCAATCGCTGGCAAACTACCCTTTCTGAGGCATTCTTGCAACAATTTTTCCATCAAGAGACATACAAGACAACAACTCCTTGGTACTGTTGTGCATTTCTTACTCTCCACCATAGGTCCTCATCAGAATCTGGGCTCCCATACATTCTCCAAGGCCTCAAGATGAGGCCTGTGCAGTCCTTCAGGGTTACTGGCCCGTTTGCACGGATGGTAGCCAGGGCAGGACCTCGGAGGCTCTCACTAACCCTCTTTAAACTTTAAGCCTTCGAGCATTGCCATTCTAGCACTTGGGGGCAACATAGTCTATTCAAGGTCTCCCAGTCATCCTCCCTTGGGGGTGGGGAGGTGCCAGAGAAGATCCTCAACCTTGGTGAAGTCGTGACTAATGGCAGGTGCAGAAATAGGAGTCTGCATTGGTTCAGCCACCATTACGGGCACTGGAGCAGGAGAGGTGTTGGGGAGGAACACCTCAGGTGGCAAGAATAGTTTCTTCAAGTCCTCCACAGTTTTCCCCTCCCAGCAACCATTCAGCAAATTTCTCCTCAAAAGTTTCAGATAGTGGTGGGGGCTGATTCCCCCCTGGGTCTTTACTGTCCTTAGTTATCACTCTCCAAGCAGTGAAGGCTCCCTCTGGGGTAATGGTCTGTGGCACTTTGGAGCTATCTATGGGATCCTTAAACTCTACTTGGTTCCAGGAAAGTGTGGGTGAGCAGATTAGCATGCCGACCCACCACCACAGGGTTTTGTAAACCTTCCACCTTGGAAAGTACTCCCTGCACAGTGTCCGTATTGATACCCAGGGGATGTCCAGGATAAGCATAGCATTTTGGAATTCGATCTCCTCCCAGTACACCCTCCACCAGCCGGTGCACAGCCACTTCTGTCGGGTACCCATTTTTTCTTAACAGTGGTTCGTAAATATGGCCACTAGGGACACACAATCCCAGCGGTGAGCCTCAAGATGTAACCCCTAGATGGTGCTATCCCAGGGCCTACTACCCCTGCCTGATTTGCCACTAACAGGTTGAGGGGCCTGGATCCAATGGCGGGTGCCTCCACCCAGAGGTCAGGGTTTGCAATAGTTAAACTAACTTGGTCACAGCCCTCTGGGACACCTGAACCCCTTTCTTCCCACTAGTGGCCCCACAATATATCAGAATTACCTTCACAGTATACACTTACCCCAGGTCTGGTTCCGCACTGGGACCTCCTGTGAAATGAGATACAGTGCAACAATCACAGTACAGTGCTTTAACATAGACAAATACCTCAGGCAGTATAACTTTGCTGAAACAAGCAGCTCTGATTTATTTAGGGGATATAACAAGGACAGGGGAAATCAGGTTAATTAGCTTATCACTCTAATAATCTACCTATGGCTCTGTGCACAGGCCTATCCCTATCAGTTACTGTCCCTGGGTACCCAAGCCCTAGTGGCTAGTCCAAACCGTGGCAGCTGGTAGGGGCCCTTTCACACAGAGAAAAGGAGAATTAAACAGTCAGCAGTACAGTAATTCCATTTGGATTTAATGTGGCAATTCAACGAGAGCGACACAAATTAGTACTCCGACCTCCAAATAAGATAGGGTCCTTCAATGTGAGCAGGGCTCACTTGAGGTACACAAACCTCTTCACACATCCATATAAAAGAAAGCACTATACCAGGCAGGCTGCATCTGTATCCCGATGCATAATTACTGCACAATACCGGAGAACACACATGATTCAGTTCCTGACAGACAGTGCAATTTCAGCAATTCCTCAGTCTTTACAGGGTGAGCCTGGTTTCTACTCTTCAGAGATCCTTTGATTCTTTTCACAGGGCACGATTCAGTCCTAACAAGCTGTTACACAAGCTGCAGACCGGAACTCTGGGCCTTACACACGTTTTGACTAAAACTGCACACTGAAAAACACAGGGCTCCTTCCTTCTTCACTGCCAAAGCTCAACTGAAACTCAACCGACAAAACCGGGCACTTCCTTTGAGTTCCTCCCAGTTCTTGACTGGATTGGCTGTCACTCACAATAGACTACTGCTGTTGGTCCAAAAAGGCACTGAAGTCTAAACTACATCTCCCAGAGTCACTGCCCATACAATCCTCTTGTGGCTGGCTCAGATTATGAGTCCAAGTTCTGATTCGTCCAAGGCACCATTTTAGAGCTAGCTTACCCCCACACTGATTGGTCCAGTTCAGCAGTTCAAAACTAGAATGGGAACTAGCAGACACAGTTCTGACTGCAAAGAAAGCAGGTTAGACAAACTGTAATTTCATTATTACTCTAAATAATTTCTGGCAAACAGTTACATCTTTCAGATAGGTTCCTTTGCACTCCTAGTGACTGCAAAAATGAAGTGAATTGGCAGCAGCTTGAGTGGTACTCAAAGAAACACACAGTCCCCCATACAAACTAATTATGTCTGCAAGCAGACAGCTCTTAAAGAGACAGTACCAGAGGTTCTAAAAACACTCACTGATAAATGGCTTAAATGCCAAACACCATTCAGGCTTGGAGCATTCAAGCAAGCTCCTGGAAGTCTTTTGGGAACCCCCATTTGCAGGGGGGTTACACTTGTATTAGGAAAGTATTAAACATCAGTTAGTATTTCGATGTGCACAGTTGGGCCTAATACTCACTGTTCATAGGACTGCTGTAAAATGCTGTCTTTCAAACCCCAGGAATCACCTAGTAGTATTAGACAATTAGCATTAAGTCCAGAGCTTCTGACTGCCCCCGGAACTTTGAGTTAGAATGTATGCAAATTAGAGAATTTGGAATGCATCATTCAAAACTGCTGCCTCTTGGTAGACTGCATTCCATCTAACTGCCGGATTCGATTTTTCTGTTCAGACAGCTGCACTGGACCCCAAGAGCTCCACAGCAACTTCGCTGCAAGACTGTTTATTTTACCCAAAAAGTGGTGTTTCTTCACTATTTTGTTCATACTCTGCCTCTAATAGGTTTGTTTTTTTTTTTTGTTTTTTTAACTAAAGTTTAGATTAGTGGCATATTATTTTGTTGTTTTAGCGGTTCCCTCGTGGTTCCCAGGAACAGAGTTTTTCAGATTAAACTGAGGGTTTGTAGCGGTTCTTACTGCTAACGCTTTGTTTAAAGTTTTAAAAACTATTTACAAAATTAAATAAAACTGTTTATACTTTCAACCGGTTCCCGTTCTTAGCAAGGAACCAGTCACGTTTTTGGTGTTTAAAATACTTTTTGTTAGTAAAGAGATTCACCAGCTAGTGCCCCTGCCACTGATTAAACAGTGACTTACCGCCTCAGGAGTCTGCATGTGTCCAGATTTCCAAAAGAAATGCAGGCTGTCAAAAGTTATTTCCTTTGTAAAAGTGCCAAAACTGGGTCCCAAGGACTTCCTGGTTTTTCAGTGCCGCCAGCTCCACCCCGCGCTCAGTAAGCGTGATAACGGATATTGTTAGTGAGAGCGAAATTGGCGCTTAATATATTCCATAGGGGGAAGCCTTTAAATCAAGTCTTAATAACATGATGGCAAGTTGCTAATGAAAGCGAGGCACGATGCGACTATCAAGGAGCCTTGGTAGTCTGCGGAGCTGGGTGGCACTGAAAAACAGGAAGTCCTTGGGACCCGCTCGCAATTTAATAAGGAAATAACTTTGACAGCCATATTTCTTTTGGAAATCTGGACACATGCAGACTCCTGTGGCGGTAAGTCACTGTTTAATCAGTGGCAGGGACAAAAACAGATATGTTGGTGGATCTGTTTGAGCTGGTTTGCGATCAGTTCACATTTCTGTTTAGGATCCGATCACATTTTGTTTAAAATAGGAAATCTGTTCTGAATTGCGGTTCCCTTTTAACATAAGAAACCGACCACGATTTGCTGAAAACCCATTTTGAGGAAGTGTTTTTCAGTCTACTGACAGTTTGGCATGGCAGACGGACCTAAAAAGAGGACAGGACCCACAGGTTTTAAAAATTGTATTAGGTGCTTCCAGATTTTTGCTAAGATTATCACCATGATTTGTGCATAGAGTGTTTGGGTCCCAGTCATATTTTCTCTGTGAAGTGTGCAGTACGTTTTGCTCAAAAACTATTAAGAAATAAGCCAAAAGATTAGAACAAATGGCTTCTGCACCCACCTCAGTATCACCGAAGCAAACTGAAGATGGTCCTTCTTCTTCCCACTCAAAAACAGAGACCCTCTAAAGATTACTCAGACCCCAAAATTTCTGAAAAAGAGGTCTGAACATACTAAGCACAAAAGAACAAATGAGCAGGCTCCTGAGTCTGTGCCTGCTAAAAAGAAATATAAAGAGAAACATGTCATTGTGCCTCCTGCTGAAAAAGCAAAGGAGCTTCCAACAGACAAAGATAAAATATCGTCTGCGGAGGAAATTGCTAGAGCCCTGCAAGTCATTCAGGTTTTACAGACTGCAGGTTCCATACTGGGTATAGCGGTTCAAATTCCACCACCAGTTCCCATTGATAAAGGCCTGGAAGTGTACAATCAGGAGGAAGAGCCGGAACCGGATCTAGGGGAACCCACGGAACCAGAGGTATCCCCAGACCAGGAGTTTGGTTCCCATCCTCGTGGGCGTGATGAGTTTTCATCCCATTTTTCATTTGTCAGACAAATGGGTGACACCCTGGGCCTCACTTCACAGGAATCTATGGATGACGACGAAGAGGCAGATTTTTTTTAGATATCATGGGTTTGGCTCCCACAAGAAAGGTCCTTCCAAACCATAATCCCCTTAAAAAGGCTACTTTTAAAATCCTTCAGACACCTTCCTCTGTCCCTGGGGTGAACAAGAAGGGGGAGGAAACAAATACAAGCTGGATAGGGGTTCTCTTGATTATTTGTATACCCATCCAGATCATGAGGGTGTGATATAGGCTGCAGGCTTGGAAAAGGCAAAAGTACCTCTGGCATCTCATTCACCAGACAAAGATTCCAGAAAATTTAACACTGTGTGGAAGAAAGGTTATTTGGGCTTTTCCCTTTTCCTCGGACAGGCAGTTTACATGGCTTCTGCTGCCCAGGACCAGAAAGCCCTATGAAATTCTGTGCTGGCTTTAATTGATTAAAAGTTCCAGGGGATGTAGCACACGATTTGGCAGATATTGCCAGAACGAGTTTAGATGTCACAAAGTACCAGTTTCACATGGCTGTGGATGCAAGTGACACTACATCCAGAATGTTGGAGCTGTCAGTCTCTTTAAGAAGGTTTGCTTGGCTGAGAGCAACCAGCCTTACACCAGACACTCAGTTAAAGGCTATGGATTTCCTTTGTGAAAATAATTCCCTTTTTGGTGACAAAACTGAGGCTTCGAAGAGAAAGGTGGAGGAGTACAAAACCACCTATGGGAGTAACTTCGAGAGAGAGAGAGGGCCTCCACTTCTTTTAGATCCACAGGAAGGGGAGGTAGAGGTAGGGGGTACTATCCCAGGTCATATGCCCCATATTCTATGCCTGTAGAATACACACAGGTCAGAGGGTATTACAGGGGCAGGAGATCTGCTAGATGAGGTGCTCCAGCTCCCAGACCACAGTCCCGGACAGAATCCCTGACTGCACAGGTCAGCCTCCGGTAGGGAAAGGTTGGCTCACTATTTCCAACACTGAGAAAACATTACCACAGATAGTTGGGTACTGGAGGAGTGAGTCAGGGTCTCTGTCTTCAGTTCACATAGTTTCCAAAACTCCAGGGCTGCAGGGTTTTCCAGCCTTCCTCTCCAGCAGAGACAAGCATGGGGTCATGTTGCCATACACAAAACAGAGCAGCAATGTACCACACTGTAAATACAGTGGATACATTGCGGTCGCTGGAACAGAATGCCGACAGCAAAGTCAGCAGCGTAACTGACATCTTTTTTTCTGTGGGCTCTGCCCCCTTACCCCATTACGGGGAAGCACCCCAAATCCCCATTAATATAATCAACTCCAGTGGGAGTCAGGACGGGGATGTGGAGAAACACTGGCTGGGGAGGCAAAAAAAAAGCACAGTGCGGTCTGCAAAAGTCTGGGACCGGGATTCAACCCCGGTCCATAGACTCATGGCTGCCCTGCACTGCTGCGGCTTATCCCTCTGATCCATGGCAGCTGCTTGATGGATAACCTCCCCAGCAGAGGTCTTGGCCTCTGTCTCACTCCTCCCCACCAGCCATGCGCAACAAGGTACAAAACTGTGTGCGGCATTTGTGTCTTGTGGGGTTTGTACCGTGTTGCACTAGTGCACCAGGCTGTATGCGTTACGCAGTTTTGACTTTGCTGTTAAGCATTCAGCGAATTGACCCAGTATGAGCAGAGACTATCCTGCTGGAGTTAGAGGTAAAAAAAAGCTCCTGCAAGCCAGGATAGTAGAGCCAGTCCCTCTTACCCAAAAGGGAAAGGGCATGTACTCAATATACTTTATGACCAAACAGAGATTGGCAGCCAATCCTGGAACTCAGATACCTGAACAAACACCTGGCAGGTTCAAAATGGTAACACTGGCCTTAGTTATTACTTCTCTAAGGAAAGGAGACTGGCTGGCATCTCTGGATCTGAAAGATGCTTACTTTCACATCCCAGTCAGACCTTGCCACAAAAAGTACCTAAGGTTCTCTCTTCCCTCAGGTCATTACTAGTTTTCAGCACTTCTTTAGGGCTCACTTCTGCCCCATGGGTATTCACAAAGAGTGTGTCAGTGGTGGCAGCTTACCTCAGAAGGCAGGGAATCAGTGTATTTCCTTACCTGGATGACTGGCTAGTCATAGGGAATGCATACCAGCAGGTAAAGGATTCCATCAGGGAGACCCAAAGTACTCTGGAATCACTGAGTTTCCTTATCAGTGCTCAAAAGTCTCAGATGGAATTAGCTCAGTCACTGGAGTTCAGTGGAGCAGAACTGGATACTGTTCAGGGAAAAGCTTTTCTACCACAGAAGAGGGTGTCCATATCTACTGGCTCTGGCAAATTCCTTTGCCTTATGCCAGCCCAAAACTGCAAGACAGTTTCTAGCATTACTAGGACACAGGGCCTCAACTACTGCAATAGTGTCGGGCTCCAGGTTTCAGATGAGGGATATTCAGTATCGCCTTCGATCCCATTGGTCCCAAAGAAGTGACCCCATTTCAGAGCTTGTGCCAGTAACAAGAACGCTGTTACTGGCCCTGCAATGGTGGAAAGAAAGGGACAACCTCTGACAGGGCATCCCTTTTCAGCAATAGCACCACACTGTGGTCTCTAACAATGGATGCCTTCCTCCCAGGGTGGGGCACACACAGGAGACCCTAAAATCCATCCATGGAATTTGGTCTCTACACCAATTAGAGTTGAGAGGAGTCCTCTTTGTTCTAAAGGCCTTTGCCCCACAGTTGAGGGGTCAGACAGTCCAGATCAGGACAGACCGAACAACCATGACGTATATGAACAAGCAAGAGGGTACCAGCTCTTCAAGGCTGTGCACAGAAGCCATGAAAGTTTGGTCCCTAGCATACTTCCTGGAAGTGCATCTGTCTGCCATTCATGTTCCAAGGAAAGACAATACACTAGCAGATTCACTCAGCAGAATTGGCCAAGATCATTATGAATGGGCCTTGAACAGGCAAGTGTTGGACACAATTTTCAGGCGTTGGGGCATCCCATTAATAGATTTGTTGGCCTCAAAGGAAAATCACCAGCTTCCACTTTCTTGCTGCAGGCCACCCTCTTTGGGCATAGTAGCCATGGAGGCACTGACCCTGGATTGGACAGGAACATTTTTTTTATGCCTTCCCTCCAATTCCACTGGTGTCGAGAGTCCTTCTCAAGCTGAGGAGTCTGTCTGCAACCATGATACTGGTTGTACCAGACTGGGCCAGGCAGCCATGGTACCCTTTGTTGCTCACCTTGTCCTCCAAACAACCCATTTGTCTGCCCCGGAGATGCAATCTTCTAACAGCTGTTCGGGGCAGATGGTTTTTCTGAACCTCAAGAGCCGTTTCCCGAAGGCTTGGTTCTTGAGGTGCTAGAGTTTTCTGAGTTTAACCTGTCAGATGAGGTATTTAAAGTGCTGAAAGTTTCTCGAGAAACTTACACAAGACAGACTTGTGCTTCAAAATGGAAAAGATTTTCCATCTGGTGTAGGCCTAAGAAAATAAATTCCCTTAGGGAAGATTTGCCCACATTGCTTGATTATCTGGTGCATTTGCAGTTTGTAGGCCTCAGGCCTGCAACCCTTAGGGTTCAGTTAGCAGCAGTATCTGCTTATGTATCTTCAGGTGCTCAGAGAACAATAGCTTCACAACCCATTTTTAGAAAATGTTGCAAAGGATTGGCACATATGTCCTCTCCTGTTAGGGAACCAGTACCTCCTTGGGATCTGACGTTTTGCATAGCCAAACTCATGGACACCCCCCCGCCCACTAAGCCAATGGCTACAGCTGACTTGAAATATGTCACATGGAAAACTGTTTTCCTGGTGGCAGTCACTTTAGCAAGAAGGGTATGCGAGTTCCAAGCTCTTTGCACTGATCCTAATTACATTATTTTCCATAAGGACAAAGTACTGTAGTTCTTAGGGCAAACAGGAAGTTCCTTTCAAAGGTGGTAACCAGGTTTCACTTGAATCAAGTCCATCACTCTGCCTGTATTTTTCATGGCCAAATCCAATTAAGGTGAATTGAAACTGCATTGCTTGGATGTAGAAAGGTCTCCCAGCTATTGCATCACACGTACTAAGGAACTCAGGAATCCCCACTCACAGCTGATCTTCCCTTGTCAGTCTTCAGCATTCATTACTGATGGGTGTAAGCTGGAGGCACGCACCTGCATGGGAGCTTTTTTTTGGGGGTCGGCGCCGCGCATGAGGCCGACTCACTGCGTGAAGCATGAGGGTTGGCTGTTGGGCGCCGCAGATTCCTCCTCCACCCCAGTTCTGTTTTTACCGTCATTGAGGTCGCACCTGCCGATTAAGTTCCACAGTTTACCACTGTATCACCAGGCCTTCGCCAAATTTGACACCATTCCTGCTTCTCCTTCTCCATCCCGGTTCTGAATATCGCCCGACGCCGTTGAAAACCGGTAAGTCCGTTCCTATTATTTCTTACCGACAGCACCAGGTTAATTTTCTGTGAGTTTTGTTAAATTTCTTTCTGCATCATGTCTGGTTCGGGGGCTAGGAAAAAATCCAAAGCAGGCCACGCGGCCCACGCCCCCATGCGTCAGTGCCGCTGTGGCCAGCATTTTTCCGTAATGGACCAACATGACATTTGTCTGCATTGCCTGGTCCCAGCCATGATTTTGACAATTGCAATGCCTGTTTCCCCATGGACCTCCGCGTTTCTTGAGATCTGCGCATTTAAAATCGGCAGGGCCCCTCCAACCTTTGGAGGACGGCGTCTTTCTAGGGATGCCATGGCAAGATCTCTTGACCATGCTTCCGTGTCCCCTCCTGGGTCTATACGGCTCAGTGAGGAGTAAACCTCCTCTTCTGATTCTAGCCTTGCCATGGAGGAGGTTTCTTCTGCGGTGCCAGAGGAGCGACTTGGTTCCCTGCGGAGCCGAGAGCACCGCCACGGCAGTCACCTCCATGGAGGTGCAGGCTCCCCCAGTGTTGTGGCCCCGGTACTGGCAGACCCTCGGCACCGCCTGGTGGCGCTGTTTCAGATCCTGGCACTGTTCGCGGTGTTGGTGATTGGGATGGCGCCATTCACAGCGCCACTGGAGGCGAGCTCCCGGGGTAGCTAGCCTGGCGGTATGTGTGGTCTCCTCTTCTTTGGAGGCAGATGACTCACTGGCTGATCCGGACTGGCATCCCAACTCCTCAGAGTCGGGGAGCCCTCTTGGATGTGGCACAAGGCGGCCCAGTGTTCACCTTCTGAGCTCCCCGGAATCTGCGGCCTCTGTGGGCCCTCTCCCTGACTCCGGTGTTGGGAGCGCTGCAGGTGATGGTGGTTACGGAGGGGCCTGGTGGAACGATCTCAGGGGCCGGGGCAGTTGTGCTGCTTTGGTGGGGATGGGGCCCTTTCATGACCGGGGCGACAGGACTGGGGAATTCCTTGGCACTGGATTCGAGGAAGAGGGTGGCCTCGGAGTCTAAGGGGTTGAGAGGTTGGGGTGAAGTGCGGAGGACTTAGTCCACTACCCTGTGGGGTTTGGGTAGGAGCCACAGTGCTGAGCCCCACTTCTCCTTCTCTGAGATTTCAGGGGCAGCCTTAGTGGGCAGCGTTGAGGGTTGCCCTTCTGGATCCATGCCACCCCAGTCGCACCACAGGGGAGATTGTCCCTCAGGGCTCGGCCAGGATTTTTTTTTTCACATTTGCAGCATTCGCTGACTGACTCGACCTCCCTCCCCCCCGGTCCCCCCATGTGGGAGGATCTACTGTGGGGTCTCAGAGCCCTGGCAGAGGTCGGGCACTTTCAGTTAGGTGCCCTTCCCAAATACCTCTGCAGACACCTTCCCCTCTCCCAGGCCATGTGATGCCCTACGGGATCCTTAACATAGAAACATAACATAGAAACATAGAATTTGACGGCAGATAAGGACCGCTTGGCCCACCCAGTCTGCCCATTTCCCTACCTAATGGATAAGCTGCAGATCCTAGTTAACCAGCAGCCTACTTCTTCCTGCCCCCAGAACCTAACCTGCGAGACGTTCAGGGCCACTGCGGTGGCCTTCGCTAGGTATGTTAGAGCCATGGACGAGCCGGTCTTTCTCCTCTCTCCTCCGCGTCAGGAGAACTCTGAACATCCGAGCTTCTTGACTTCTTGGCTTCCTCTTCTGAGAAAGAGGAATACTCTGTCCACCTTTCCTCCGTTGCTGATTTCGCTGAATATCAGCGATTCCTCTTGAAGTTGGTTCAGGAGCTCCGCATTTCCCATGTGCTAAGATGCAACACTGAGTGGGAGACGTGCTAATTTTGAGCGAATTTAGTGATAACCACCTAGTGGTACCTTCCTGGCCTATTCGCTTCCAGGAAGCATCAGTCCACACCTGGCAGTCACCAGCTGCCTCACCCCCAGCGGACTGCAGAAGGAGGTATCGCACTTCTCAGGAGTCTCTTAGTTCTCTGCCTCACCCAACCTTAGGGCTGACAACTTTAGATACTCCTTCCAGGCTTCATCACCCAGCACTCAACCGACCACCGGATCCGGATTCTACTGAGTTCGACCGGTGGGGAAGAAGAGTTTTCTCCTCATCTCCTGTGTTGCTGTGCATTAGCTCGCATCAGGCTCACCACACTGCCCACAACAGGCACCTGTGGTTGATGCTGGCGCAGGTATTGGCATCATTGCCTGATTTGGAGGAATCTAGGCAAGCCATTGCCCTCTCTGCTCAGGGTCTGGAGCTTGCAAGACACAAAGCAAGGGTATCATATGACACCAGTCAAGTGGCTTCCAGACAGCGGGGACAGTGATCTGCATCAGGCAGACAGCGTGGCTTCACCTGTCTAGATAGTCACCCGCTGCCCGGCGTATGGTGATTTCCTCTGCTTTCCGGGGGACCCGTCTTTTCTCCCACAAGGCAAGAAGGAACCTGCAGGGGTGCCTTCCGTCCCCCAGCCACTGGGGACACCTCCTCAACCTGACCAGCCTTAGGCCATTTTTGGTCTAATATGGCTATAGGGTCTCCCCCCTCCTGCATCTCCCCTCAGGAGGCTGATGCTGGGAAGATATGAAAATTGCGTGTCTACTGTAATTCTTGATCTTCTCTTGTATCTTCCCCATTCATTACTGATTCCTGCCCACCTTGCCCTCGTGGGCCTTAGCTCCTGGGCGCCGCCTCCACCTTGCTGGCCCTCCCCCTCTTCAAGGCCAGTTGGGGGCAGAGTCCCCCTGGTACCTCAGAGCCCTATGTTTCCTTCTGTAAAGTCACAGAGTGCCCAACCTAGGAGGGTGGCAAGTAGGGTCTTCGCCCTGCCCTTGGAGGAAGATCCCTGGAGTTCTCAGTGGGGTGCACTATAGGGTTCAGTCCATGTCTTGGCACAGATATGTTGATCCGTTGTCACCCTGTTGAGGTTCCATGGGGGGGCCATTAGGGACCCCCCCCTTTCTTCTTTCTTGCTGTCCTTTGCTTGTGGGGTCAGCCTGGACAGAGTCCTCTCCTGTTAGGGGTTTTCCCCTTGGCTAAATCCTCAGGTGGTAAGCTAGAGTGGTCCATGCTTCAGGATTTTCATCCCGAATATGGGTTTAGGGTGGGGGAAGGGATCAGACCCCACCATGCTTTATAGTTTCCGAGACCATCTCAAATTCTCTTCTGGACCTAGGTCCAATGGTCCCTGAAGTTGACAGGATCCTTGCACCTATGTCTTTATACTTTGTAGATTTTTGAAGCTAAAAGTCATTTTGACATGGAACCTTTATTTGTAATCCTACAGTTTAATAAAAAAAAAAAAGACCGTGGCTATACATACATAAATGCATACATGTTTGCTTGCTTACTTACTTATTTTCTGGGCTGCGGCCCTAAGGCTAGTTAGAGAAGTTCACTCCCTCTGTCCTCTGGTCGGCTTATTCCTTTTTCAGTTTATATCCTTTCGTTTTTCTCATCCCTCTGCTGTCTTGCCTCTTCTTGGATTTCTCTACCCCCCTTTATTTCATCCTCTCCAGCTGAACAGAACTGGGGTGGAGGAGGAGTCTGCAGTGCCTAACAGCCAATCCTCGTGCACCACACAGTGCGTCAGCCTCGTGGGTGCCGACCCCCCCCCCCCAAAAAAAAAGCTCCCGTGCAGGTGCGCGCCTCTGGCTTTCACCCAGGAGTAATGAATGGTGAAGATACAAGAGAAGATCAAGAATTACGGTAGGTACTTAATTTTCATTTCATTACACATGGTGAAGTGGGAAAGGGCGGGCCTGCTTCAAAGAGGTCGATTGCATATTGGATAGTATCCTGCATCCAATTCCGCTATGGTAAGACTGACAAACAGCCACCACAAGGCCTCAGAGCACATACCACTTGTGGAACTGCTGCTTCTGTGACTGCTGCAGGGGACATCCCCTTGCTGGAAATCTGTAAAGCGGCTACCTGGAGTACAGTCCACACCTTCACAAAGCACTACTGCCTGGCTGTCCAGTCCAGGACTGATGCTAGGTCTGGCATTGCAGAACTTTTCCTAAATAGGTTCTGTACCCACCTCTCCAAGGCACTGCTTGGTAGTCTGCTAATTGTCTAATACTACTAGAAGATTCCTGTGGATTGAAGAAAAAAATTACTTACCATTACATAACTTGGAATAGGTTCAGCAGTACTTTTTATGGGAGTTTATAAGAGTGCCATTAATCATTGGCTTATTTTTTTATAGATTGGACACCCTCTTTAAGTCCTTCTGTCGTTTCGCTCTGGACTCATCACCTGCCACTCATCACTACAAGCTCTACCACTCCCTGCAGTTCCCTTCACTTGCCAACCGTCGCCTTTCCCACATCGCTAAATTTACGGTACCTCCAAATTCTGGTTTAATAGTCTCCCTTCCTACCTCTCTTCCTCGCTGTCCATCTCACAGTCCCCTATGCACTCCCTTAGATCCGCTGCTACCCGAACCCTCTCCATTCCCCACAGATCCACCTCTGCTGGACAGGCTGCTTTCTCCCACTAGTTCTCTAAACTCTGGAACTCGCTACCTCCTCAGATTAGACATTCTTCATCCCCTCACTCCTTCTCTACTGCTCTTCACAATTTTAACTCCATAAACTGCACTTGCACCTAGCCTACCATGCCTTTCCAGGTCGCTCTTCCTGCCCAGCAGCTTCTAGCACTTACTCCCCCTATGTGCTCTAAATGTCTTATTCATGTGTTTGGTTTCTGCAATCTTCGTGTCTATTTCCCAGTGTTGTATTTAGCCCCAGAACTGCACTGTTTGTATCTTGTTTAACTACAGTTTTGTTTTATTTGATCATGTTATGCTATTTGTATTGTTGCATAATTTCCAGTTCATTCTTGATGAAATCAATCCCCAACTACCCTCTCCCCAGGACACACCGTGAGACGAGCAACTTGTTCAGTGTACTTTCCTGGTGAAACTTTTCAATAAATAAATATATTTGTTAATGCACACAAGTATGGGTAGGATACTTAGCTCTCCTTTTTTGTGTCCCTCTTGTCCTATTTGGAACCCATCCTCATTTCCAAGAGGAGGGTATTAATTTAATAGTCTAGTGTTTTCGTCTACAGAATTGAATCTGGCAATTAGATGGAATACAGTCCACCGAGAGGCAGCAGTTCTGAATGATGCATTCCAAATTCTCTAATTTGCATACATTCTAACTCAAAGTTCCAGGGGCAGTCAGAAGCTCTGGACTAACTGCTAATTGTCTAATCCAGTAGTTCTCAAACTTTATCACAGTGAGCCTCCCCAAATCCATGGAAAAGATTTTGAATCTCCCCCAAAAACTGAAATAATCTTGGGCCTCCCCAAAGAAAAATAACATACTGTACTTTGCGCAGTACACCATGAATAAATTGAAACGCCTTTGAGTACTTTGCTCACATTCAGTTCTTTGTTTTATACTGACGTGGAACCTTTGAAAAAGAGCTCCTGTGCTCAAAGGGGTTATCTGAATAACAAACAAATAAAATAAACACATATTATTATTATTTAGCTTATTGTAACACCCGGCCAGTCTACTTGCTCCACTGTTTTCATTCTTGAACCATTGTTACCCCTTGTTGCAGTATCTTCATGGGTCAGACTACTTTCTCTGTTTCCTCTCTCTATGTATGAAATAACCTTCCTACATACTTTGTCTTCCCCTCCGTCCCTGCTCCTAAGCAACTTCTCAGGGATTGCTTTACTCCTTCCTGGTATTGATCTTAGCACTTCTATGCTCAACCCCTGTATTTGGGTTGTTCTGCCATCAGTCTACAAATTGATTAACCACTCATTATTAGTTTGTTCATATTTGTTTGCATTATTTTTCATTGTGTATTTCGTGATTGTTTTTCAGTTACCTTTTGAAATATATTCACTCCCTTCCCTTCCTTGGGTACACCTGAAATGAGCCTTGGCTCATTCACCTTCCCTTGTCACCTATTAGTACATAAATACATAAAATTCACTTACAGTTATCCTCTGTTTGCTTCATCTCTTCTCACAAAATATATAAAACTCAAAATTTAAATAGAGTACTTTTTCAGACTTGGTTGAGCCTCCCTTGGAACAGGTTGGGGCCTCCCAAGGGAGGCTGACCTCACCATTTGAGAACCCCTGGACTCTAATCCTACTAGGAGATCCCTTGGAAGAAACAATATTACTGTGGTAAGTAATTTTTTCATTTCTGTTGCTTCATTGGTGTCATCGCATATGATGTCCGTGCCATCTTAGCGTATCTGCGAAGTTTTGAAGAGGACAAATTAATTTGTTTAATGCAATGTAACGGCATTACATCAACCTTTCAAAGATAAAAGGAACATCACTAAAAGGGCAGTTACTCTGCTCCATCACCCTGGGATTTGTGTTATGAAAGTTTAAAAAAAAAAAAAAATACTGCCTGGATTTGTCAGTGTACAAATGTAATGCTGTCTGATTACTGTGTGTTGTGTTGTCTTGTATTATCAGCGTGCAAGTGTAATGTCAACTGATTACTATGTACTCTGATCTATTGCAAATTTATCCTGTTTTTGTTGCCTTTGTTCACATCTCTGGGTCACTCTTGAAAATGGGGGTCTAATGCTCTTGGGTCCTACCCAGTTTACAAATTTCAAATAAGAGAGAGAAAAGTAGGTTTTATGTATCTTTTAGTCGCCACCTCCCATTCCCTGGCTGTATCCTCACTTCCCACTGATCCAGCTACTGCTCTTCCGCTCCCTTCTCCTAGCCCCGCCAGCCCGACTTAACCCCCTCCCTCCCCCTACCCCGAATCCTACCTTAATCCTGCACCTCCACCGTTCTCTACCCGCTATTCTATTTCTTCTTGCCTGTCTTCCTCCCCTACTGCATGCCCCAAAAGCCTGCTCCCCCCCCCCCACAGCTTCCACATTCCTACATCCTTCCCTCCACATAGGCACGCTGCACACTGGTCACTGCCCTTGCCCAGGGTCCATACTACCGCCATGAAACTGTCCCTACACCCACACAGGTCCTAGCCCTCCACTCTGGTCCCCCTGCTATACGCTTACCCTCACCCACTATTGTCGGAGCTCGGCAACTTCCCAAGATGCTAGCAGGCGAAAGCATTCCCTTAAAGAAATATGCCACAGCTCCTTGAGGCTAGTCCTCCTCCTCCTCCTCCTAATGCTGTCAGGCAACGTGTACCCAAACCCTGGCCCATTCTGCTCTAAAGCCACTAATCTGAGCAAGTCTTCGTGTGCCCTCTCATTCATATCAATCATCATCTGCAGCCTCCTTCCTAAAATGGATGCCCTACAGGTCTTCACCAGCCAACACTGCCCTGACATCCTGGCAGTTGTCGAAACCTGGCTCACGCCATCAGTACCGGACCATACAATTGGCCTTTCTGGCTACAACGTCTTTAGGCTGGATTGCCTCTCCAAAAGAGGCCGGGGCTGCGCTCTCTACCTAAAAGACTCCTTACAGGGGCACCACATCATTGCCTCACTCCAACCCACAACTGCTTAGATACTACCAGTGAGAATCCTCCTCTGAGCTCAAAACAAAACCCTCACTGTTGCCACCATCTACATCCCTCCCAAAGAACAGGGAATTGGTCTAACAGCTGTTGTTGACTTTGTAAAGTCACTCCCACTGGACACTGAATCTATCCTCCTAGACAACGTCAACATCAACTGGCCTGCGGCCAGTGCTGGTGCACACAGGGATACCGTTGCTGCTGTGAACCTCACACAAATGGTTGACTCACCAACCAGGAAAAATTACAGGACCGGCACCAGCACACTCTTGGACTGGATCCTTACCAGTCACCCATTGCGGATATCTAACACTAATGTCCTCCCTGACTCTCTCAGCGACCACTCCCCTGTTAGCTGCACCTGGTCAAATAAATTAATCAAACAACCGCTTAAAACTATCACCATATGAGTTCTACCCAGTGGTCACCTTCGCGACTCAAATCCCACCTCCTCCATCAAGACTGGTCCCCACCTTCAGTGCAACAAACATAAACACTGCCCTTGACCACTTCATAAACATCTTCACTGTGGCCTGTGACCGTATGCTCCCTATTAAACGCAAAGTCAAATCCTCAGTAACCCCTTGGCTCTAGGTGACCTCCTTAGGATGCTAAAAACAAGAGACCACCTATGGAGCTGGCCAGAAACTCTGAGAGGCAGATCGACATCCAAAACTACAAACGTGCCTGCAGTGACTGCACCAAAACCATTTGGTAAATGAAGTCCGCCTATTATAAGCATGCCCTCACAAATTCCTGGAGCAGTGGTCAGGAATTCTGGAAGAACATAAAGGAACTCACCAGGAATCTACCCAAACCCCCCCCAATCAATACTCAACATCAACGGAACCACAACCCTCCACCCAAAAACCATTACGGATACCTTTAACAAAGCCTTTACCGACCTCAGCGCTGTCCTACCCCAGGACTACTTCAGAGATGGTGAAGCCTCTGTCCTAATGAACACTACTTCCCAGTAGCTTCGCTTATACTTCAAAGCAGTCAAGGCTCACCAAGTACGCAAATATGTTACCGAAGCCCTTGGTAAATCAAGATTCAGTAATGACTCCCTCAATCTCAAAATTCTCTCTCTCACACTTGATGAACTGCTTAGTCCTCTGACCAGAATTTTCAACCTCTCCCTCAGCCTTAGCCAGTACCCGGACAGATGGAAATCTGCCAATGTCACCCCAATCCATAAAAGAGGTGACAAAGCTGCCCACGATAACCACAGACATATTTCCCTACTACCCCCACTCTCCAAGGCACTAGAACGCATCGTCTCAGACCAGCTCGCAGAATACCTGGATACGGACAACATCATGTGCAAGCAACAACACTGGTTCTGCAAAGGTCACAGCCCTACTTGAATTCATCGGCACAATCCACAGCACACTTGACTCCAGTGAACTACTAGGCTCTATCTACATTGACTTAACTAAAGCCTTCGACACCGTCAATCACCGCCTCCTGCTTGTCCAGCTTTAGAACACTGGGCTGTCAACCGACTCCATTGGCTGGTTTAAGAGCTACCTTGAAGAATGGTCCCAAACAGTAAGAATCGCTGATGCACTCTCGGACCCTAGACCGGGCCACTCGGGGGTCCCCCAGGGCTCCATTCTGGGACCCCTCCTCTTCAGCCTGTTCTTAAACTCACTACCAGACAGCTGCCCAGAACAAATAATTCTTTACGCCAACGATGCTGTGATCCTCACCTTGGACCCTGATCCAATCCAGTTACAAAATAAACTTCAGCGGGCCTTCTCCTCCATCGAATCCTGGTTCCTAAATCATAAACTGCTACTGAATCGGGGGGGGGGGGGAAACAAGTCTATGGTCTTCTGCAGCCCCCACAACAAAAACAAACAACTCCACCTCTCCATTACAACCGAACAAGGAGCCATCCTAGAGCAAACACAATCGTTCAAGTACCTCGGCATCAATGTTGCAAAGTCTGCCAATGCGAGGTTAGGCATAGGAAACACCTAACTCCAGAAGCACTGTCAGTGGCCGTCCAAAGCTCCATCGTCAGCATCATAGACTATGGTCTTATCATCTATGTGTCTGCAACTGCCACTGCTCTCAAATGTACCGCGACCTCCCTGAATAAGGCCTATCGTCTCATCACTGGCTCACATCGTCGTACCCACACGTGACCTTTATTCCCAATCTGGATGGCTTCAACTGGACACACGCATAAAATACCAAACCTGCATTACGGCCAAGAAAATTATAATGGGGCTTGCCCCACCTGGTGTCTGTGCCCTCCTAGCCTGAGACATAGGAACGTCACTACAAAGAATCCAATTCCATCTACCACATATCCCGCGATGTCTTGCGACCCAAGGACAAGATTATTAAGCCTGCTCGGGCATCCAGCTGGCTCAACTCTCTTGGCAACATCAGCGACCACTCTTAACACTCAGCCTCTTCAAGTCAAGCTCACCTCTCACGGCTTGTATCTCATCAGTGCCCATCTTAACATTTCCACTGTTACAGCTGACATGCCCAGCACCCAGCACTTCAATCCAGTCTTTGCACCCTAGCACCTTACCTGTCATATTCCTCGACAAGGCCCCTGGCTGCACTGTCTCCACCCTCCCATCTCCCCCCTGATCTCAACTCCTGCCCGCCCCAACCACCTCCTGTACTCCCCTCACCCTCTGCACCTCGATCTCCTACCCTCACTTCCCCACCACCCCCCTTCCTTGTCTTGCTCATAGCTCAGGTCTTTGTACTGGTTATTACATGTCTGTAAGTCAATGACTATATGTTTGTAACTAAAATGATGACTGTTGCACATGCTGACGTGGAACCTTTGTAAAAGAGCCTCGGCTCAAAGGTATTGTAATCCTAGATTGAAATAAATAAATAAATGTATTGGTTTACAAATTTCAAATAAAAAAAAAAATAAAAGTTGGATTTATGTATCCTTTGGGGGGGGGGTAAAGTTTTAGAATGAGACCCCAACAGAAGCGGTGAGCGCTGTCTGACTCCAGTTGGATCACTTCCTTATTAAAACTAAGGCCCTGTACACGCTAGAGAGGGACCAATTTAAAAACTTTTTTTTTTTTTTTTAAACTAACTTGCCCGGGCCTTGACCTTCATAGGGGGCCTCATACCCCACTCCAACTCCTTCCACTGGGTCTCCAATCTCAGGATCCAGGCTTCACTGTGCTCGGGGACCAGGGTATTTATGCATTTTTCCCCCAGTTAATCCCCTTCCCCTGAGAATGCCGGCGCCAAGGATGTGTGGCGTGCAGATACATGCCGCTGTCAAGCGCCCATGAGCACCCTCCCTCCCCGACTCCATAGAGATGTGTGCCCTACCACCTGTGCTTCCACCAGCGGTAGTGCTACGGGTGCTCTCACAACCCAGTAGCCCACCCTCCCGTGGAAGATGAGAGCATCTGTTGGGATGTTCAATCCTCCTCTCCCCAGCCAACTCCGATGACCCGGTCTCATTCCCGAACCCGGGTCGCCGGTGTAGTGCAAGTTGTGGTGTCCAGCGTCTCAACCCTCAGTGCCACCGGATTGGCTTTGAAACTTTAAACATTTATAAACTGGTTCCTAGCACAGTTGTTGGAGTGTCCACACTGCATTCTGACAACCATGCTTGCCCAAGCAGGTTCCCAAGCATGATTGCAGTACCAACTAAAAGCATTATGGATGCCGCACTGCGTGATGAGATACCCGTGATCGGTCACTGAAACAGATTGCTGCAAGAATCACATCGAACGATTCAGTAATTCGTTGGCAGCTCAGCAATAACTGTAATGTATTTTTTTTTTCATTTCTGCAGCTAAAAAAAGACTTTTCACATAGGGTTGCCTTAACCTGTGTTACAGCACAGATCGCGTACACACTGCTGTTAATGCAGATTAATGCAACTGTGTTTATCTAAAACCATGCTAAAGACTACCTCCCTAACAGGGTTTTAGCACAGTTTTAGAAAACGGCTGTGACAAGACTGTTGCAGTGTGTATGCAAACCAGGTTCCAAGAACTTATAATGGTTTAAGTGAGTTAAACCATTTTAGTTCCCTAGTATGTACAGGGCCTTACATTGCTGGATACAGCATTTCATTTGCTGGGGTAGGCAGGGTCACAGAGAGCAAAATTCATAGCAGAATTGAAATCCCTGTGAGGAAATGATGGGTCACTTGACCTTGGGGCAAATTTTCAGGGTTTTCCGACTCCGGTGATTTTTTCATTTGTTCTCTCCTTAGTGCCGAAATCCATTAAGTGTACTGGTAGTCCTTCCTACTTAACAAATGACTATTATGTCATATGATATGAATGTACAGCTGCCTGGATGGTGGGAAATGAGAACGGTGGGGCCCTTGGTCTTTTTTTGTGCAGTATTTACTGTTTTCCAACCTGAAAAAATTACTCTTGTGTTCTCCTGCTCTCTTTCAGGCTGGCTGCATGTATATCCATGGTGGTGTAGTGGACATTCATGAAAACAAACGGACTGGATCCTTGTTTAAAATCTGGCTGGTGGTTCCCAGCCTCCTAGAACTCTGCTGGGAGAAATTGCTCAAGGCATTCCCTCACTTAGCACAACTCTCCACAGTGCAGCTTTTGCATCTGGGACTAACACAGGAACTCATCGAGAGATTAAAATGAGAAGTCTTGACCATTCTGTTTTGAACTGAACTAGAGAGACTCGCTGCATATTTATGGTTAGCCTAACAGAGGATGCTGCTAAGAAGATTTTTATTTTATTTTTTTTATTTTAAAAAAGGCCTTACAGCAAATGCATTGGATGCCTTGTTACTTTTGTGCTTTTTACGATTGTGTGGGAAGGAGTGTATGGAAGTGGAACAAAACTCCCTTCATCATGGGGGGAGGGATGAGCTTATCTGCTGATTCCGATCCTGTTTCAGAATCAAGACCACTTCTTAGCTGGCCTGTGTGGTGGAGATGCCTGCCACAGAATCATACATTTTAGTTCATCCTGTTAGGTTTGAATTTTGTTTTTTTTTTTTTTTTTTAATCATTATTTTTGATCTACATGTAATTTATTCTGTCAATAAATGTATTTAACAGTGTAGAAATAGAGCTTTCTCAGCAGTATGTCCCTTTTTGCAGTATGTTTGTAATACTCTTCTGCAGCCCCTCCCCAGTGTGCCAGCATGCCAGACATAGACTTAACAGGTGCAATATACAATTTTGCATTTATTTTTATGTCCACCCCACCCAGAAGGTGATGACCATGACACCCTACTGAGTGAGCAGCTGCCTTTGTAGCCAGCATGAATACTGCCCAGTGATCAGGCATCTGCTGGCTTGTACCATCTGCGTCTCCTCAAAGCCAAACACCTCACCTCAGTAATGTGCCCAATCCCCAGCCAGCCCCAAAGTGGAACTCTGGTTCTTGCACCCAAATGGTAATATCCCAGAGGACAGCACAATACTCTGTGGCTTGCTACACTGCTAGGATAGCCTGTATTCTTCTGAGTGCAGGCTGTGAGGAGTAACTATCCATCTGGGTTACAGGCTTGAGATGGAAAAGGGTAATATGCTTTCCAAGATGAGTTGCTGATGCCTTATTTTTAACCTGAGGTAGGCAAGTCACACTGGGGTGCTACCCGCATCAAGGTCTGAATAAGTTGTTTAAAATAAATTCATTGGGTATCGAGACGAAAACCATTGTAGGGTCAGCTTATTTTCAATCAGCTGCTTTGGAGTGGGAAGCTGTAGAACCACCCCCCGAATGAGCCTTTTGATGATGGTAAGTGATGGATAGGGCGAAAGTATGTTACGTGACAAATGTAGTAGAATTGGTGGGAGTGGACTGTTTGTCCTTTTACTCATCTTAGCAGGCTAGTTTTAAATTTTGAAGGTAGTATCATGTTTAACAGCAAAAATGAAAGGTGGCCTTCTAAATTGTGTAAAGTTATTTAAAACTACCCCCACTCTCCGTTCTACTACACTTCACATTGAATATGCTGTAGCCTTGAGCCTCAGTTTGCATCATTAAAAGGCTGTTTTGGGGCAGAGCTACAGCTTGTAGACTACGAAGCTTACCAAGTACAAGCCGTCCCTCAAAGACTTTTATCTAATTAGTTACTATATGAAACTCTCCCATTTTTTTTTTTTAATGTTCATTCAGATGCTTACTGCTTTGGTGTGACTTGCCTGCTCCAATTGTTTCCAGTGCTCTTGAGCTAAATCAGGGCATGCAGTTACTTTTGAAGAAGACTGAGATACTGAGCAAGGTCAATTATGCACTCCTGCCTTTTTTTTTTTTTTAAGCGTAGTTATCCACATCCATTCATATAAATATTCAGCAAGCACAATTTTATACAGAGTATCCTTTTTTTAAATATTCCTCATCTTTTTCCAGGTTTTGCAGTACATTTCTGTTAACTTATCCACTAAGAATGTATAAAAAGCTATGAGGATGTTCTGGCTTCATCATGTACTAGTACTTATGACATCGTAGTGCTTAAGGAAAACACAGTGTGAAGTCACAAGCACAGCAGTTGTAATGTCAGTTGGGACAATCTGATAGTTTCTGAAACAGACATACGTGCTTGTTGATGTTAAATATTTAACCTATTACTTCCAGTAACTCCGTTAGACATCCGAACCATTTCTTAACCTTGATATAAAAAAAAGGCCGCCTGGGAGAAAATGAATAATATGACAAAGCTCTAAACCCAGAAACCATTAAAGTTAATTGCAATTGTTAATGAGCATATTTTAATAGATACCTGCTCTTAAAAGTAGTTTGTAATGCACAGGTGGCTTCCCTGAGGCTGTGCCCACCCACGTTTCTGAAACCAGATAAAACTGAATTGGTGTGGTGACCCTTTGACCTCTGTTGAGATGGAGTGCTAAGTGTTGCACCAAGAGACGATCCAGCCAGTTTTCTATGGGATTGTACATTTCCACTTATCTGGATTTGATTCTTTATATAGAAGCCTGATCAAAGATCCCAGGATTAGTTTTGCAGCAAAAACCTTCTAACTGTGGTAAGGAGTGGATGCCATTTTTAGATTTTTGGAAGGCAGGAGGTGGAAGTTACCAAAAATGGAATTTTAAAGTGAGTGTTAATATTGTGCTTATGATTTTAATGCCCTTATTTATGTGCTCTCGTACAGGATTTGACATTAATGTCAACTGAGCGGTAAATGCCACATGGAGAATCTTTGGTGTCATCTTGGAGCGTTTCCTGTTTTTAGAATGTTTCAATAAATCTAATGTCAATTGTTTACAAAATCTGTGCATTAAGGGGAAATGGCGGAAATCATCATTTTTTTCCCCAAACTCTCTTGAACATATTTTTTTCCCCCAAAGACAGTTAACATTTAAGTGTGGGTCCCTTTCTTTGTCCTTGGTTCATTCCCCAAGTTCAGCTGAGACCTCCTTTCGAGCCCTTGTACAGTGGTTAACCATATTCAGTGTCTTGAGGAAGACTGCACAAAATAGGTGATTTGATATCTTTTATTGGACCACCAGATTTACAGAAAATCTTTAAGCTTTCAAACCCACAAGGTCTTTCTTGGGAAAGAAAGACAACTGTACACTATCTGACTCATTCCAGCCAGACTTGTTGCTTTTATTTACATTTTGTATAGTACTAAGCAGCACAATCATTTTGCACTACAAATTAAATATATATTTTTTGTAATCAGCTAGTCATTTCCAACGTTAGTTAATGGAACAATAGAGATTGGCCTTGCCAAATCAGATGGGCTTCTTTTATCACTAGTAAAGTAAGGGTCTGTTTGATTTTCTGCTTCTAAAGTTTTTTGGGGGGATTATTCAGAAAATCCAGGGATCTGTCTACTAAAACGTAGAATTTGTCAACAGATAAGGACCACTTGGCCCACCTAGACTACTCATTTTTCCCCCTGCCAACAGTATCTTCCTAGACCTTACCTGATCTCCAGTTCTTTCTCCCACCCCCCATTCTTTTCCACTAAGATTCCATTATGCCTTTCCCATGCATTCTTGAACCTACCACTGTTTTCGCAGGAATCAACCACTCTTTCTGTGAAGTACTTCCTCACATTTCTCCTGATTCTACCCATGCCAATTTCATAGACTTAACCCCTTGTTTTTGTGCACCCTTTATTTCTGAAAAATACTTTCCTCCTGTACCTTATTTGCTCCCTTAAGGTATTTAAATATCTATCATATCTCTCCTCTCTCCCAGAGTGTACATATTGAGTTCCTTTAGTCTCTCCTCATAGGGCTTTTAATGCAGACCCCATACCATTCTAATTGCACCCCTCTGGACCACCTCCGCTCTGTCCTTCCAGAGATGTGGCCTCCAGAACTGTACACAGTATTCTAGGTAAGGCCTTACCAGCGATCTGTACAGAGGCATCACCACCTCCCTCCTTCTGCTGGTGATAACTCTCCCTGTGTACCCCAACATCCCACTAGCCCTCCCAAGTGCTTTGCCACACTACCTGGCCACCTTTAAGTAATTGGAGATCATTACCCCTAGGTCTCTCACATGCTTGGTAGTCGTCAGTAACACTCCTCCAATTCTGTACTCTGCCCCAAGCTACTGAGCCTTAAGTGCATTATTATGTACTTCCTCACATTGAAACCCAACTTTCATACCCTTGACCACACCTCGAGTTTTCTCAGGTCTGTGCTCATTCACCCTCCTTCCCCCCAACTGTCCATCCTATTGCAGATTTTGGTGTCCTCAAAGGGGCAGACCTACCCTCTCCAGCTCATCTGCAGTGTCACCTATAAAGACATCAAATCCTCCTCTTCAGCTGTGATTCCATTAACTTCCCTACTACCGATGTCAGGTTGACTGGTCTATAATTGCCAGCCTCCTCCGTGCTACCACCTCGGTGAAGTGGGACAACATCTGCCTTCCTCCAGTCCTCTAGAACCACTTCTGCTTCCAGTGAGCTGTTAAACAGGACTGAAAGAGGTGCAGCCCGTTACCTACCGTAGCTCCCTCAATACCCTAGGATGTCCGCCGTCTGGTCCCGTTGCTTTGTCCATGTTCAGATTAGCGAGTCCGTTTAGGACTCTCTCCTCTGAAAAAGGACTAGCGTCTATATCCGTGTCTCCCTTCAGAGCTCTTGTTACCTTTTTGTGGCCCTTCCCCTTCTCCTTCCAGTGTGAAATATTTGTTCAGGATGTCTGCCTTTTCGTGGTCCCCCTCTGCACTGTCTCCTCCATCCCTTTTTAACTGTACAATCCCTCCCATGGTCTTCCTGTTTTCACTTGCATACCTAAAATGTCCCCTTTTGTTACCTCTTGGGCTGTTCTTTCTTCAGTTTGTCCCTTTGTGCTCCTTGCTGCTTTCCCTCTTTACCTCTGTTTCCCCTGATATACCTCCCTATCCTCCTCCTCCTCCCTCTGCATTGCCTTATATCTTCTGAATGCCACCCTTTTCACGTTTACCTTTTTAGCCACCCCTTTTGAGAAGCATAGCAGTCTCCTTTTCCTCACTTGTTTGATGCAGAGGTTTGTTGCCTTTACTATGCCCCCTTTAGCTTCACCCACTGTCCCTCCACCCAACCGAGTCATCCCCCCCGCCACCACCGCCATATTATCCCTCAGGTGTACACCTATCTTTATGAAATCTACCCTTCTGAAGTCCAGGACACTCGTCCTTGTGTGGTTCGATTCCACAACTGTCCTTGTATTGAACCAAGCTGTACGATGTCTTGTGTGATGTTACCAAGCACTTTTATTGCCAATGACATAAGTGCTCACCTTTCAATATACAGAGTGAGTGCTAAAGCACACATTTTGTGCTTCGACTGTCAGAATCCCACTTCGGTGTTTTTCTAGGGGATTACCATAAGCACCAGTTAGTTTGGAACACGTTAGAAGGCATTTCAGCAAGGAGACTTATGCTATTTGTTTCGTGTGTCAATCTCTATTAGGAATGGAATGGGTGTTAACAGTGTGGAACAGTACAGAAAAATTACATGCCATATGTATACGTTTACCTCTGCTTTCATGACACTACGAGAACTGACCTTTTCTGACCAGTGCAGCATCTCTGGTCACTACTAGTATTAGCATTGAATTTAAAAAAAATCTTTTGAAATAGGCCAGCAGTTGAGGACCAAACTGCCAGTTTACATATGGAAAAAGGTAAAGTAACAGTTCCTCAGTTTGGTTGCTTTTTTTTTGCCTCGGCTTTGATATCAAGTTGCCTTTTACTTTTGCTGCTAAGCTGCCAGCTGCAGATCACTGTGAAAGAGATGCTAGATATATGATCAGTCAAGGATAGAAGGGGAAGGACTGATTATGTTGCAAAAACTATGGAAATCTCCAGCCAGTCGTAGTCGGGTAGAGGAGATGCTGGGTGTTGGGTTGTTTGGTAGTATATACCTGTTTCCTTATTAAAAATAATAAGGGAAATGGGCTTATAAATGATGCAGCATAGTGTTGCTAAATAGACATTACACACCTGCCACTGTGCCCTGGGTATGAAAAAGTACACAGATATAAACTTTTGGTGCCTTCTTTTACCCCGGTTTTTTTCTTTAAATGTCTGAGGAAGGTCTTCTCAAAATTCTTTTAATCAGTCTTTCCCCTCTTACATAGCATACTGAAACAATCTGTAATATTTCTTTGTGTGATAGCTGTTTTACTTGAAGCCTTTTGAAGGATGCAGAATTTAAGAATGCTGAGAGGGGGAAATAAGCATGTATTTTAGTCAAACTGACAAGTTTCAGGTCTGTATTTGCGTAATTGAGCAATAAGGCATGACAGGGTGTGCATTATTGTAGGATAATGGCACACCTTGGAAGTGAAGCCTGAGGCAAAGACTAGGGTTTTACGCACCCCTGAAGTGCCATTATCCCTCCATTATGCACACCCTGGAATGCCTTATTGCAATTATAAAATGGGTTCCCTGATTTTTAATATTTTTTTATTTTAGGACTAAGTAATGAGGTTCAGAAAGTTAAGCATTTCTGACCTGTGCTGGTGTAACAGCACGGTCATGTGACTGGATTCTACCAAACACAGTACAGTATTTCTCTTACTCATTTTATAATCTTTATCATGGTTGACTGTTGAATACATCTGTGTTGTCTGAAATGTTCTTATGTGCTGCTTATCACAAGGATTTCCATGATTGGTCACTTCAGCTGTGGTACGTTTCCTCCTCTACAGTTGAACAGGCAGAAAGTGGCTTGTTTATGAATAGCTTCTATTTTAAGTGAGTCTCAGGCCAAGCTTTTTATCTTTCTTCACTGCTGATTTGGGATTCACCTAAAAAAAAGTAAGCACAAGTCTTTATTTTCCAACTTGAACAATATTATAATAGATGTAGAAACTCTAATTCTGTGTTGTGTGTTGTATGGGGACGAATACTGTACCTTAAGCATGGCCTTCTGTAACCCTTTTGTTTGGTTCCTTTATATCTGGCCTTGTATGTTCTTGAAGGAGTCCATGATATAAAATAAAATGTCCAGAAATCTTCTATTTCTAGCGTTTCCAGCTAGTCACCTTTCATGCCCCTTTATTAGTTGTCAGTTTACTTGTGCATGTTTTTTCCATATTGCTTTTTTAATGTGTTTAATTAAAAAAAAAAAAAAAAAAAACTGGCAGATTACCAGACTGATTCATGGGATGGTTGAAATACATTTTGCCCCTCATCATTTTGTAGTTACCTGATGTAGTTTCACAGTTTTCTGAACTGCTTCAGGTACAACAAAATGCGAAGGGGTCCAGAAAACAAAGCTCAGTAACACGCTGTCCATTCTTGTGTCATCAAGGAACCAGTTACATTTGCTGATTAGGGAGGGAGATTATGAAGTTATTGCATATAGAAATCCGAGAGACGCGTTAGAGCACCACTTGTGTTCAAACAGAAAATGTACTTAAACTTGCCCAAAGAAAACCTGACCTCCAGGTAATGCTGCCAGGTTTGGGTTGTCGGGTTGAGTTTAAAAAAATATATTTTACAGTGCCTTTCTTGAATCAGTGACGCTGACAATACAGAGTATCAAAAACGATCTTCCTCGAGGATATCTCTTTCATCAGGCCACACCTATGGAACTTGTATCCGCAAGGCAGTAGGACCACATGGAAACTTTTTGCAAGCAGTCCACTAGTAGCCATCCATGACAACGTCCCAAGTCGGCTCTTTTCCATATAAACCTGAGTAGCCCCTTCCCTCCTCAGTTTTTTTCCCGCCATCGACCATACTCGTCAGACCCTACACGGAAATGCCGCCATTATAGTCTACTGCTTTCGAACATTTCTCCCCGTAGTTAGCCATCACTTTTTATAAAGTGATTTTCGATGTCATGTATGTCAACTGAAGAGCCATTGATACTGTTTCGATACTGCCAATGCGGTGAGAAAATATATTGGGGCAACTCGTATGTCTGCGTTTGCTGCCTCTGCTCAGCCCATAATGTGAAGGCCTGCCAGATCTGCAGAAACCTGAACACTGCAACCCAGTGGCACTGAAAGAGCGCTTTAGAGATGCACCTTCTGAATCAGCAGGGTAGCCAGAATGGAGAAGGAGCTCCAGAAGAAGAGCTCCACCTTGTTGCCGTCCCACTCCTTGGGCTCTTATTCCTTTAGTCCCGGGAGAAGACTTCGGAGCAGCATAAACATAAGCATCTGGAGAGAGAGCGCAGTAAGGACAAGGCTTCCTCAGTTTGCTCATGGTCACCTCTTCACTCCAGTGCAGCCACCTCAGCACTGTTGACTGCTCCGGCCATGACGCCGCCACATGCTAGACGGTTGACCCTGCCAAGTCAGAGCAGGCTATAAGCACCACCAGACCTAGTGTAACTGCAGTGTTGCCCGTTGATGTCTGGGACTGCACCTCCCCTGTTGACATTATCTGGCATTCCCGTGGAAACACATGGGTGCCGACATGCAGGCAGTGCTCTCATCCCTCACGGGCATACTTCAATGCCTGCGGCCTCCTCCTACAACAGGAGATACATTGACGGTACTTCTTGACAAACCCCAGCCTCGACACCTGCCAAGTCGACACGCCACCTCCCATCTTGGGCGCCAGTGGCTTCACCTGCTCCCTCCTTGCATCCCATTGAACACGGTCAACTAGGACCACGCATACAATCCTGATCTCATTCTGCAGGATGAAGAGGAGGAGGATTATGTGGCAACCTCGTATGAGAACATCAGTTCCACTGTATCCACAGGGAGTGAGAACTCTATAGTATATACACCAAGGTTCCCCACTGAAGATCCATCTTTTATCACCATGATGCAACAATTACAGACTACCATAGGATTTGATTTGGAGGAACAGATCGTAACTATGAAGAACCTGTTGGAGTTCTTAGAATTACCTGATTTCTCTCCTATTGTCATTCCTCACCTTCTGCCTGTCTTGGAGGATGCCACCCTTGCTGCTTGGCATAGAGCCAACATGATGGTGGCTCTTCCCCTCTGCATCTAGGCAGCACTACCTGGGCTCCCTGACTGATTCTGTTCTTAGGCTAAATGTACCAAAATCTCTGGACGCGCTATTCACTCCTACAACCTCTACTCTTGGGCTTCGGTCAGTGGACAAGTTGCTTCTAAAAGTCACTAGATGTCCTACCTCTAAAGGGACTAGTGCTTTCAGGCATCTGGAAACCAGGCTTTGGAATACTCTTCCCTTGGCACTCAGGCAGGCCAAGACCTATAAAAAAATTCAAGAGTGAATTTAGGGGTTATCTGTTGAGTACTGACTCTTGTGCTTATTTTGACCCCACCTGATTCAGCATATACTCTTGCCTACTTCTTACTCATGACACGTGCGCTTGCTGCCCTACCTGACTTCCGTCTTTGTACCTTTTGTTCCTGACTTACACTTATTTGTTTCTTAGGGCCTGTACTTCTCCTCGCTATTTCTCTCCTTTTCTCTTCTTGCCACTCGTGTCTCTCTATTTTGTGTTTCTTTTATCCACTTTCTACCTCTTTCTTCTTTTCTGCCCATAACTCCTCCACTCCTGCCTATCCCCCTGTTCTTTATCCTTATCTGTCTGGCTTAATTATCTCTACCTGTCTCTGTCCTGATATTTCTCCCTACCGACGCTCTTTTTTCTACAATGTTATACTGCTAGGCAACTATCTGGATTTCTGTATTGTTCGATGAATTGTACTTTTCTCCTCGCTACTATCTCGTTGGGCATTCACCTGCTTTATTTTCAGGCTCTACATGAATGTGAAATTGTATGAAATTGTATTCGTATTACAGGTTGCCTCTGTTTTCTGCACCCTTGTTAGCACTAATGTTTTTGCACTTTCTGTACTATGTTTTGCTACCTTGGAATTGTACCTGCTTAAACTGTTATCTGTATTTGTTTTACTATGTCTCTGTACTCTCCCGGGTCGTGCCTGAAAATAGTCAGTTTTGGCTAGTGTACCTACCCGGTAAACAAAAACTAAATAAAATGTTACCTGCCATACCTAGAAAGGCAAACACGATATATCAGGCCCTCTTAGGCAAGCCCTTTTTCACAGGCCAGCCCAAAGCTGATTCAGTGGTCATAAATGCTCCCCATGACAGATCTAAGGCACCAAAAGAGCCTTTGCATCTGCCTCTTTGGGCCTGAGGATTGTAAACTACCAGGTCCATATGATTAAATACCAAAATACCTGATGGAGGAAGGCCAAAGCAGCTGCGCAAGCCCTCCCAGAAGGTACACTTCAGCAGGAGCTGCTGAGGGCTAACAGCAGGGGCAGACATTGGTAAACACCTACTGCGTTCCACATATGACATCTCAGATGCTTCTGCCAGGGCAGCAACCTGTGGAGTAGGCCTCGGGAGGTATTCCTGGCTCAGGGTAGCGGGCTTTGTGAATGATGATCAGCAATCCATTCTCAGTGCCCTGTCGTCGAGGCACAGGCCAGGAAGCTTAGGAAAACCAGGAGCAGTTGTAAAATTCTAACAAGTGATTTTTTTAACAGTAAAATAAAAAAAAAATTGTTTGCTATAACTATTTACAAAGGCAGTATAAACAGAAAAAGTCCATCTGGGTGTCTTCTCAAGTTTGTCTCTGTGTCTCTTGCAAGAAATTGCAGCTGTTTTTATAAGTCTTTGCAACCCCCCTCCCCCCCAAACTGGTTAGGAAAACAGCATGCTTCTTACACAAAGTTCTTGTAAATTTCAACAAGTGCAGCAAAAAGTTCATTGTGACCCAGAACTGGCCTGTTGCTCAGAGCTTCTCAGAGTTTGACAACTAGCTTCTCAGGTTAGACCCCCTGAGTTCCAAACAGCCTTTTGCAATCATTTCAACAGTAAAACTATATACATTTCTAAACAAAGGGATCCCAGTATCGATTACATTTCCACATAATGATTCACACGTATTTTTATACCAGCAGATATGCGGGGGGGGGAACAAAACAGCAAGTGAGGGTAGAGAGCTAGCAAGAGGCAGAGAATTGCAAGACCGTCGGGGTGTTCAAGTCCTAGGTCTCACGAGATGTTTGGTTGTGCAACCAGACAGACAAGAGACAGAACAGGAGAGAATAGAACACACCCTTGCATTTAAAATCTTTCTCCAGAACAACTGGGACAGGGCCCTATTCAACCCTGTCACATGCCCCATTCAGAGGATATAAATTGTTTGGTGTAGATGTGCAAGACATCCTCTGTAATTTACAGGCCTCAGGCAGAAACCTGAAATCTGTGTATTCCCTCAGTCGTACTCAAGGAGTAGACAGAGGGTGTCTTTTAGTCCAGCCAGTAACAGACACCATTCCACTGCCAGACAGGGTAAGGGTAGGGGAGCGGGAGCCCTGCCTACTCCAGGAGCCACACCAGGTGCCTACTCAAAAGCCCCTAGAGGTGGCTATCCGGCAGCAGCAGCTGGCTCTGCCTGATTTCTTCAGCCCTCAGCCACCAGTGCATCCAGGGGTGGTTGTCAGGTTTCGCCTCTCCCTCCACCTGTACCAGTGGAGGCATCTGCTTGGATCCTGCAGATAATAGCACAAGGTCTCACTCTGGAACTTCGGGAATTCCCTTCAGACCATCCACCAGTGCCCTCGCATTACAATCCAGAGCATATTCCATTGCTTCTGGAGGAAATTTGAACACTGATTCAGAAAAAGGCAATAGAACCTGTTCCCTGGCAACAAGGAGCACAGGGTTCCATTTTCAGTATTTCCTAGTCCCAAAGTGGACAGGAGATCTGAGGCCCATATTAGACCTCAGAGAGCTGAACTTTTTCATCGAATACAAAAAGTTCAGAATGGTCAGTCTGCAAGGCCTGCTCCCACTACTGCAAGTTAGGGGACTGGATTTGATCCCTGGACATGCAAGATGCCTACCTTCATATCAGGATTTGCCCTCTTCACAGGAAATGTCTAAGGTTTCTGTTTCGGGGAACACTACCAGTTCAGGATATTGCCATTTGGCCTTTTTTTATTTTATTTAAACTTTTGTTAACCAGGTTAAATGCAGTGGGCCAAAGTCCTTTTTCATGCACAACTCGGGACCATAAATAACAGCCTTGATGTAACATAAATCCAATTAATAACATAACAAACAAGACAAACAGACTTTCAAATATAGATAGAATACATAAAATGCAAAAACATTACAATACAATGACTTCAATGTCATTAGAAACATTCACATTTCAACTGACTAAAGAAATGTTTCTTCAAGTTTTGTTTAAAAACTTTGTAACCAAGCCCACCTTGTAAAAACCCCGGTAAACTGTTCCAGTTTCTTGCTGCACTAACCCGGTAACAAACTTTCAAATAAATAAATATACTTAGAAAAGCAAGCACACCCATATTTGTGTTAGTATTGGGTATAACAAGTTTTGTAGTCCCATTGGAGCGTAATGACCGTTCAACCTTTTTTTAATTTGATGCAGTTTAAAAAGAGGAGAATCCGTCTTCTGCCTTAGGACATTGTCTGTCAAACAGTTTGTTGTATGGGCAGCTTAACTTTGAAGGTAACCAGCTTGTTAGTTGATATAAGGTACAGTGATGTGCTTGATATGGAAGTTTTAAAGCAAATCTGCAAATCCCATGAAAAGTAGTTGTCAGTAGGGACATGTCAGTATTAGCTGGGTCAGGAAAAAAATGAATTATAGTTAATCACTGACAAAAGTACACTGTTGGCAACCACAAGTCTAGCCTGTGAAGTCCAACAATTTTGAAGTTTGAACCAGACACCCAGCTTCTGATTAATTTGTCTACTGATTAATTTTATATGATGAGAAAAGGTTAAACATGGGTCCAATAAAATCCCTAAATTTTTCAACTGGGTAACCTGTTCAAGCTGGACACCAGAAGTGTCCTGAATTGTTAATGGTATACTTATGCTAATCTAGGTTTTGAGCCAATAACTTGCTTTTAGTTTCTTTACTATTCAAAAGCAAGTGATGGCTTTTAAAGCAGAGATTCAAATCCATAAAATCAGTATTTAAGTATTGATTTATTACTTCCACTGAGTAAGATCTGTTATATAAAATTGTCATCAGCATTCATCATAGTATTTGTGTTCTCTAATAGAGAAGGTAGCACATCAGTAAACAAAGAAAACAGGAGGGGCCCCAGGATTGATCTCTGGGGCACTCCCTGCTCCATCATTTTGCTGCTGGACAAAACACCCTTGTAGCTCATCCTCAGTGGGCGGTCCGAGAGATAACTATCAAACCAATCGTAAGGTGAGTCTGCCAGTCTGGTGCTCCTCAGTCTCCTGAGCAGCAGGTGATGGTTCACTAAATTGAAGGCCTTGGACAGGTCCACAAACACAACACCAAATCCAGCTTATCTGTGCCACGTGTCTTTACCAAATGTTTAGCAGTGGTAGCCGCAGCCCTCCACAGGGAAGGCCTATATGTCTTCCCTTACCTGGATGACTGGCTTCTTATGGCTTACTCCAAGGAACAGCTTTTTCACACCCTAGCATGTACCAGGCAACTGATGCTCTAGGGATTACTGTCAGTGCGCTCAAGTGGATCTTCACCCCTTGCCAACATCTGCAGTACATAGGGGCTATCCTGGACACAGCCCAAGGCTTAGCCTTCCTGCCCCAGGACAGAGCCGAATGTGATTGCACAGGCCCAAATGGTATACAACAGGTGTGTCACAGCCAGGATGTTCCTGAGGCTCTTACGCCTGATGGCAGCAGCCATTGTCGCAGTACCACTGGCCAAACTGCATTTGAGAATCCCACAGTGGACATTGAGTCCAGTGGGGACTTCGGTGACGTAACAGAACGGCTCGGAGGCTAGATTTTGAGCTCCCGACTCTCTGGGGATAAAAAAAAATGTCCTTAAACACAAAAAGTTTAATAAAACTGCAGTAAAATGCCTGGTGGAGGTCAACAGGAAGAGCGAAGTACCAGATCCCATCAGAAAATGAACACTAAAAGTAAAGATGCCGGTGGATTTTCGAGTCGGACGATGGAATACAGCAGGAGCCCACCCCCCCTCGCGCATTAGAGATCATGACTACAATACGGATGACTAGGCAGAACATCTATCTAGAAGTCGTTTTGTGACTTTGCTTAAAGAAATCGGAGCATCTAGAGCTGAAAACAAAAAGAATTCAGGAGCCTGAATCAAAAAATAAACCTTGAAAAGCATGTGGAGCAAACTGAGGACCGTATTTTGGTGATGGAAGATGGCACTCTACATTTGGGCCACACTGTGGAAGTCTTACTGCAATAGGTCACAGCACTACAGTCTAAATGCTTGGATTTAGAAGGGTGCTCGAGGGGAGACAGTTTGCACCTGTACGGTTTACTGGAGAGATCGGAAAACGGTCTGATGGCGGACTTTATGGAAAATCTGCTTAAAGATGTACTCAACCTCCCCCCGATCAGCCTATTGCACTTGAACAGGTACACTGTTTCCTTCTTTCAAAACCCATGGATCCGAAACGTAAACCCCTCGCCATCGTAATGAAGTTTGGCAGCTTTAAAGTTAAAGAAGCTGTACTTTGACAAGCCTGGCAGAAGAAGGTCATCACATACCTGGGGACCAGACTGTTTCTGGATCATGACTATCCACTGGAAATTCAGTAACAGATGGCCTACAGCAACATTTTGAAGGTGTTGAGAACGTCCGCTTCCATACACTTTTCCCTGCCAAACTGAGTTTTCTGGGAAGAAGGTCTAGCGCTGTGCTCTTCTCCAGAAGCAGCCAAGAAAGCTTTGCAAGATCGAGGAATCTTCCCTTGTCAATCTTCACCATTCATTACTTCCTGGGTGTTAGCCGGAGGCGCGCACCCACCACGGGAGCTTTTTTTTTTAAAAAGTTTGCCCTAACGGCACCGCCCTCGAGAGTGGCGTCATGCGTGAGAAGCGCCGTTAGTAGCGACCGACTCCTCCTCCAACTCAGTTCTGTTTCTCCGCCCGTCGGGGCAGCACCTATCCGCAGCGTGGCGCTGGTAGTTGTAGCAGTTTCCGACTCCGTTTTTCCTGACACTCGACGCCGATACGGTAAGACTGTTCTTTTTCTTTCTTTCGGCGCCGGGTGTATTTCCTACTGTGTTTTAGTCTCGTTGGTTTCGCGTTATGTCCGGTTCTGGAGCTAAGCGTTCTTCGAAGACGGGCCGCGCCCCTATGCGTCGGTGCTCCTGGGGCCGGCATTTCTCCGTCTCGGACCGGCATGACGTTTGCCTTCGTTGCCTGGGACCCAACCATGATATGGATTCGTGCGACGCCTGTTTCTCGATGGACCGTCGCGTCCTCGAAGTCCGCGCGTTCAAGCTCGGCAAGGCCCCGCCGACTTCGGGGGCAGGCGTCGCTCACGGGGAATCTCGGGCGAGATCTTTGGGCCCTTCCCGGGTCCCCTCGGGCCTACTCCTGGTCCGAGGAGGAGGGGTTTCCTCATCCTATCTTGCCGAGGAGGCCCCTTCCGTGGTGTTGAGGCGGCGTGGCCCTCCGGGGCGCAGTGCTGACACCGCCTCGGCAGTCACCTCTTGAGGTGCAGGCTCCCCATGCCGAGGCCCTTGGCTTTTGGGCCCGGCAGGCGGACCCTCGGCGCGCCGCCTCGCGGCGCCGTTTGAATCCGGCACGTTGGCGGTGCCGGTGATCAAGCAGCGCCGCTTGGATCAGCGCTGTTCGCGGTGCGGTGATTGAAGCGGTGCAGCTTTGGATCAGCGCCCGTTGCGGCGCCGGTGATGGAGCGGCGCCGTTGGCGGTGCCGCTTTTGGCCTCGGCGCGTTCGCGGTGCTGGTGGACATAGCGCCGTCGCCAGTGCCGCTCCGCCTCCGAGCGCTGCCGCGGCGCCGTTGCCTTCCCTTCCCAGGCGGTGCGGGCCTGCGAGCCGCTGGGGGTGTGAGGTGGGCCTTCCTGCTACCGGCATGGGGGCAAGCGGCGTACGCCCTGAGTTGCGGGGCCGTTCGCGGCCCCTGGGGTAACCAGCATCGAGGTCCTGCTGGTCTCGTCCTCCTCGGGAGGCGATGACTCAAATGTGGACCCATCCTGGCACCCCATTCTTGAGGATCTGGGTCCTCGGTGGCTAGGGGTAGCCAGGGCGTGGCAGGCCCCTCCTCTGTCCCCTTACCGTCGTCTCCTGAGGGTTTCCTCGGCTGGGGTGGCCGAGAGTCCCGGGGGCAGGCGATGGGGGTGACGGAGGAAGCTCCCCCTCTCTGGAGGCTCGAGCGGCTACACAGGGGTGCTGTTGCCTCCTCTAGGGACAGGGCGTTGCAGTCGAGGAGGAGGCCCTCTCGGAATCCGAAGGTTGAGGCAGGCGGCCTGCTGCCTGGTCTTCTTTGGCCACCTCAGGGGGTGGCCAGGAGCCTAGTGCAGAGCCCGTCCTCCCCAGGGTTCTAGGGTGTCCTTGGCGGCGTTTGTGCGGACTGCCCTTCTGGATCCATGCAGTCCCGGCGTCGTCGCAGGGGAGTTTCTCCCCCAGGGCTCTTCCAGGCTCCGCTTCCCCAGAGTTCCGTTCTGCGGCCTGGTTTGATATCCGGGATCCCTCCTACTAGGGCTCCTTTCCCCGGATTCCAGAGCCCTCGCAGAGAGCAGTTGCCTCCTCGCAGGTGCCCCTCTCCCATCTCTCTGCCTTCACCACCCCCGCTCCAGGGCCATGTCGGTCCTACGGGTCCGTTATCCTGGGAGCAGTTCAGAGGTTCTGCAGCGGCCTTCCCCTCATATGTTAGATACATGCATGAGCGGGTCTTTCGACTCTCCCCACCGCCGCAGGAATCCTCTGAGCATTCCAGCTCCCCATCATCCTCGTCTCCCTCCTCTGAGGGAGAGGAACCCCCTGCTCATCTGTCCTCCGATGCTGATTTCACAGAATATCAGCGTTTCCTCTCGAGGATGGTGAGGGATCTCCGGATTTCCTATGTTCGGAGAGACAATACCGAACGGGAGACGCGTGAATTCCTTGGTGAATTCAGTGCCCAGCATCTGGTGGTACCTTCCTGGCCTATCCCCTTCCAGGAGGCGTCTATCCGGTCCTGGCAGTTCCCTGCCGCTTCTTCCCCAGCCCCGGCGGACTGCCAGCGTAGGTATTGTGCCCCCTCTGAGTCTCTAGGTTCCCTTCTAACCCGTCCTCAGGTTTGGTATACCTGGATACTCCTTCTGGGCGCCCGTTGCCTGGCGCCACGACCACCACCGGTTCGGACTCTCTCCAGTTCGAACGTTGAGGCGAAGAGTGTTCTCTTCTTCTCGATGCAGTGCATGTATTGCATCACATCAGGCTCACCACGCTGCCTATAACCCGGCATTTGTGGTCGATGATGTCCCAGCTGCTGGCATCTATGCCTGACACGAACAAACCAGACAAGCCATTGCCCTCTCCAGCGGTAGGCCTGGAGCTGGCAAGACACCAAGCAAGGGCATCTTAAGGCGCCAATGAGGTGGCTTCCAGGCTTCGCGAGGACAGCGATCTGCATCAGGCGGGGCGGCATGGCCGTCTTTCCAGGTTGTCACACCTGGCCCGGCGTGAGGGTGATTCGCTCCGCCTTCCGGGGACCGTCTTTTCTCTTCAGAGCTAGGAGACTTTTACAGGGCTCCCTCCGTCTCCTCGTCTTGGAGGCACCTCCTAGCTCTTCTCCCACTTAGGCTTTCTGAATAAGCCAGGGTCTTCTCCTTCTGTTTTCTCACCAGCAGAAGGCTGGGGGTCTTGTTCCTCAGGGTATTACCTCTTCCCCTCCAGGGGAAGGGGCGTGTATCTCACCCAGGAAGTAATGAATGGTGAAGATTGACAAGGAAGATATGAAAATTACGTGCCTACCGTAATTTCTGATCTTCTCTTGTATCTTCACATTCATTACTACTCCCCCTACCATCCCTCAGTGGCCTCTTCCTGTGGCTTCTCCACCTCCCGTCTCCTTCCTCTCTGCAAAAAAAAAAAAATTTTTCTTAAAACTAGGAAAAATTGCTTAATTTTCAAAAAAAAAAAATCCTTCTTTTGGGGGGTTCTAATTTTCCAGAAAAATTAATTACTCTAAGATTCAGTGGGCCATCTCAGTAGATGCATTGGCGATCAGACTGCACAACTATCTCTTGCCGTTATCCTGACAAGATATCTCTGGGGTTTTGGCCTGGTTCAGGCTATTCAGTTGATCCTGCAATCCGTGTTCAGATATTGCCCTGGAATCAAACCCCCCATTCTTGCCCTGCAGAGCAGAGGAGCAGACACGTCTGTTACTTTTCTTTTAAAAAAAAAAAAGGAAAAAATGCTGGGAACTCTTTCGACTGCTATAGGCACCTTGGTTTTGGGGTCATGCAACCAACCTCAAATTTCTTCTGTAAAAAAAAAAAAAAAAGGAAAAACAAACAAGAGGGAAATGAGAAGGTAATCTCCCTTCTCGCTAGTTTACAATTTGGTTTCTCCTTTTAAGTGTCCTCCTGGACAATTTTACAAAAGAGCTGTGCTGACCATATCCAATCCGGCCAGCCTAAGCCTTGGCCAGTCTGTCTGAGTCCCATTTCTATGCTTAAAGCATACAGAAGGCATTTTCCTTTTCTAAGTCCCAGAGCAGCACTCTCCTGCTGTCTGGGGTTCCTTCCCTCCTCGGGTGTCTCGAATTCTAGGCCTGTCAGCGGCCAGGAACCCGAGGGGGTATCCAATATTTAATGGCATGTTGAGGATAAGGACTATGCCCTCAGAGTCTGTCTAGCGGGTTTGGTGAACCTTCTCTTCAGCTCTATCTCGGGATTCTTGCTTCCCTCTTATGAGCCTTCAGCTCTAAGCTAACTATGCTCGTTGGGCATTCCTGGTCCCTTCAACATCCCATCTCTCTCTTCTCTTTCTTCTTCTTCTATTTTCTTATCTCCTTACTTTATCTCTCCTCCTAGAGTCGCCCAGGTAAGGAGGCCCTGCAGTCCCTAGGCTAGGGATACTTTATCTCCTCTGTCCTTCCTCCATCGGCTTATTCCTTTTCAGTTCATTCTTCCTTGCTTTGCTATCCTAGCTATCTTGCCTCGCTATCTATATTCTCTACTCTCACTTTTGCCTCTCCGGCTCACAGAACTGAGTTGGAGGAGAGGTCGATCGCTTCTACGGCCGCCCCTCCGCTATGGCGTCACTCTCGGGGGCGGTGCCGTTAGGCAACTTTAAAAAAAAAAAAAAAGCTCCCGTGGCGGGTGCGCGCCCCCGGCTAACACCCAGTAAGTAATGAATGGTGAAGATACAAGAGAAGATCAGGAATTACGGTAGGTACGTAATTTTCATTTCCCTGTACTGGAGAGACCCAAACCCAAAAACGGAAAACATCCAACTCGAAGTGGCAAACTGTTCAAACAAGCAACGCAACCTTGACAGCTCAGTTTGCAGCACCAGACACACTGCAGCAAATTCAGCAGCTGTTAACCCAGCTCCAGTGACCAACACTGGAGAGTGAGGACTAGCATGAAAGCTGAACTGTCAGACAGCTCAACAGTGAACTTCTTTCTGTCTTAAACGGTTCTCCACTGTAGCATACTAGAGGACTCTGTAGCCTCCTTTACGAAAGGGGTGAGGAACGATCAGCCTTGCAGAATGGAGAATGGGAACTCGAACATACCTTGATATTTGTGAATTGGCTGATCTTCTTCGAGATACAGCTCTTGCAGCAGGTTACACCATTAGGACTGAAGCCGTCAGGCGTCGGGACCCCACGGAAATCTTCTAGCTAGCTGTCTTCAGCGGGGACGGCCTCTGACTTCGGTCCTGCCCCCGACGTCAGGCATAGTACATAAGGAGGCGGTCCCGCCAGAATCCCCAGTTCTTTCCCGCCGTCGACTTTGCAAGTCTCGACCTCTCGGTTAAGTTCTAGCGCGCGACGACCAGGAAAACTTTCAACTTTGCAAAATACAACTCTCTTCAGTCGTTTTTTTTCATCTGATGTCCTCTCCAACTTCAGTGGAGAGCCATTCTTCGAAGTGTGCCTGTGGGAAGCAGATTCCTTTCAAAGACCCTCATTCAGCCTGCATTCGTTGCCTGGGCCCAGACCACGACACCCAGGCTTGCTCCGTCAGGGCTTTAACAGCCGAACGAGAATCCATCGACAGAAGGCCCTCCAGGCTTTCCTCCTCGAAGAAAAACTTAAGGCCATGGAACCTTCCTCCAAAGGGGAATCTTCAGGGAAGTCACATAGGCACCATGAGAAGCACCGGGAGAAGGTGAGATCCAGATCCCCCTCCAGGGCCTCGGACTCCCGCAGCTCCAGCTCAAGGTCGGACCGCTCTCCTTCGAGGGCCCGCTCTCAGCCTCCCACGGTTGTGGTCAAATTGGCCAGTGGTTCCTCTACTCTGCGGCCTGCCAAGACCTCCAGGCCTGCTTCCTCGGCTAAGGCCTCGGCCGGGTCTGGGGAGTCTCTCAAGTCGTCCTCCCGGCATTCGGCCTCCGACGTCCGGTCAGTCTCCCTACCGCCGCCACCCCATTGCAAGACCAAGGAGCTGACCTCCCTTAAGTGGACGTCTGACCCGACGTCGGCCAAGGTACACAAGCACTCAAGGGAACCGGCGACCGTTCATCACCCGTCGCCAGTCAGGCGTTCGCCCCCCAGGATGCTGGCGGGGGGACCAGCGTCAGACACCGCAGTCAAGAGGACCACACCACCACCTACCGACGTCGGTCGGGAGGCGCTGTCGGAGGAGGAGTCTACCCAGCCCGAAGACCAGGCGGGTGATCCCGGGCCCATCGAACTCCCACGGGAACCCTCTCCAGAACCAGAGATCCCCGGGGAGCAGACGCCCGGCCCCGACGATAGGCCACCAGCGCCCGGTCCGTCGTCAGGCCTAAACATGTCAGAAGTGAAGGAGCTCTTCACCTTTTGGTGGGATACCATCAAAAAGGATGTGGTCACCACGCAGCCTCCTCCCGCACCTGCTGCACCCCCGATGCCTGCACCCCCCTCCTTCACCCAGGGGGTCAGCAGGATGAGCACCTTCCCCCAGGAGCCAGAAGTACCTCCTAGGGGTAGATCTTTGGAGAAGAGAAGGCCTCCGTCAAGATCCTCTTCAGGGTCACCCAGCCCCAAGAGACCCAGAAGACGTCGGTATTCACCGTCCACGGAGGGTTCCAGATCTGACATCTCTAGATGCTCCAGGTCTCCTTCACCAATCAGTATCCCCTCTCCGGACCCACGCGGCCTCCCTAGGTCTCCTCCGGATGACCTCTCGTTCTCCGAAATAATGAGGCATATTTAGGAGAACATGGGATGGGATGCCGAGGACCTCGACCCTGAGAGACTACGCCTTGCTCGCTACCTTCTGCAAAAAGACCCCAAGCCTGTGGTAGTGCCACCCTTGGTGGACACCTTTGTGGACGTCACCAAGGCAGCGTGGAAGTGTCCACATTCGACCCCGGCAATGCCGAAGAAGGCTGACCGCCTGTACAAGGCCCCAAGGGAGGACCAGTACCTGACTAATCATCCTCTGGCCGACTCCCTGGTCATTACAGCCTCTCATGACCAGTCTCAGAAACCGCAACATTTGAGCATGCAGCCACTGGACCCGGAGTCCAAGCAGTTGGACGTGCTGGGCAGGTGCACGTACGCGGCCGCGACTTGCGCCATTAGGTCTTTGAATTACCTCACCCACATGGTTCAGTTCCAGAACGCTTTGTGGGAACAGGGACAGGACCTGGCGGAGAAACTGCCAGAAGGTGGCCAAAAGGAGGAACTCTTGCAACTCCTCCGTACGGGTTCAGACGTGAGGACCCAGGTGCTCAGAGCCACATACCACTCTGCGGACTCTTTGGCCAGAGCGGCAGCCTCAGGCGTATGTCTCCGGAGACACTCATGGCCTCGTGTCTCCAGATTTACCCCGGACATCCAGAAAAACATCATGGACGCTCCTTACTGTGGCGAAGTTCTGTTTGGTGAAGCCTCGGAAAAGGTGATCACCAAATTGCAGGAAGCCGGGAAGGCTATTAGATCTGTCCATGCCATGTACAGGTCTAGATTTAGTTCCTTTCGTAGGAACCAGAGTCGCTTCCGCAGCCGGACCCAAAGGCAACAACCTCGTTCCGGCCAGCAACAGAGGGGTTCCTTCTCTCGGAAAGCCCAGGCTAAGACATCCTCAGGCAGAGGCCAAGGAGCTACCAAGTTGGCCCAGCCTGCAGGATCCAATGCTGCCACAGCATGACTCCTTCCCAGCCCCCACCCTTCCTTTGGATCAACGGGAAACAAAGGTCGGGGGTCATATCGCGGACCACCTGTCAGGGTGGCGGTCGATCACCACCAACAGATGGGTGCTACAGTTGGTCGAAAAAGGCCATTATATAGCATTTGTAGACAACCCTCCCACAAGGCCTCCTCTGCTTTCTCGTTATTCGGGTCAGCACGCCCTGCTCATACGGCAGGAAGTGCTCACACTTGTACAGAAAGAAGCTTTGGAGCATGTCCCAGGGAACCAGAGAGGAGCAGGTTATTATTCACACTTCTTCCTGGTTCCAAAGAAAACAGGTGACCTCCGTCCAATCTTGGACCTCAGCGACCTCAATATGTCTGTCATTTACAAGCGCTTCCACATGGTGACCCTTCCGGGACTAATCCCCATGCTGAAGAAGGATGCTTTCTTGTCATCCTTAGACATGCAGGATGCTTACCTGCACATCCCTATTGCTCAAGCACACAGGAGGTTCCTGCACTTCGAGTTTCTCGGCCGCCATTTTCAGTTCCGAGCGCTTCCTTTCGGGCTGTCATCAGCACCCAGGGTATTCACCAAGTGCATGGCAGTCGTGGCAGCGTCTCTGAGGAGACAGGGCCACTATGTGTTCCCGTACCTGGACGACTGGCTTCTCATGGCCTCCTCCAAGGAGGCACTGCTGATGGCCATTCAGCATACTCGGGCCCTTTTTCAGTCTCTGGGCATCCTGATCAACTACGAGAAGTCTCTCCTGGTACCGTCCCAGAAACTGCAGTTCATAGGGGCAGTTCTGGACACCGTCAAGGGGAAAGCCTTTCTTCCCGAAGACAGAGCGGAACGCATCCGATCCCTCATAAGGGACCTATCAGTCAAGAAGACCGTCCCAGCCAGATTGTCCTTCGCCTGCTCGGACACATGGCTGCAGCCATTCCAACAGTCCCGATGGCAAGACTCCACATGCGTGTAACCCAGTGGATGTTGAGTGCAATGGGACCAAAGGCAAGACCATCTGCAGCTTCCAGTCAGAATCACGAAGGCCGTGGTTCGGGACTGGCAATGGTGGCTAGATCCGGGAACCCTCTCTGTGGGGGTTCCCTTCACAGCGCCGTCCCCGATGATAACACACTCCACAGACGCCTCAGGGCTGGGGTGGGGAGCACATTTGAACGGGGTGAGGTCTCTGGGAACATGGACTACCCAGGAATCTCATCTCCATATCAACATATTGGAGATGAGGCGGGTCCTTTATGCCCTGCAAGCCTTCCAGTCGGAGATTCCACCGAGTACTCTCCTGTTACAAACAGAAAATACTGTGGTGATGTATTACCTCAACAAACAAGGAGGCACACACTCCTACCCTCTTTGCAGGGAGGCCATGAGAGTGTGGGAATGGGTAATACGACACGGAGCAAACCTCATTGCAGTTCACGTTCCCGGGGTGGACAACACTGTCGCAGACAGCCTGAGTCGTTCCCAGGCCAGAGTCCACGAGTGGGAACTTCTACAGGAGGTGGCAGAGGATCTGTTTCACAGATGGGGCACTCCAGAATTGGATCTATTCGCGTCCCCATCCAACGCAAAACTGCCCAATTTTTGCTCACTAGATCCAGGGCCTGGTGTTTTCTGGCGAGACGCGTTGTCTCTCTCCTGGGCGGGCAGATTCCTCTACGCCTTCCCTCCTTTCCCATTGATCCAGAGAGTCCTTCTCAAACTTCGCAGGGAGCACTCAACACTTATTTTGATAGCGCCTTTTTGGCCCAGGCAAATTTGGTTCCCGCTTCTGAATCAGTTGTCCCGGGAACCTCCACTTCCCTTGCCAATCAGCTCCCACATGTTGTCTCAGGAGGAGGGTTCACTAGTCCACCCAGACTTACATTCATTGAACCTACATGCCTGGCTCCTAGAGACATAGCCATGATGCGACACGGGGTCTCGCAAGAGGTGGCAGACGTGCTTTCTGCCACCTGAAAACCGGCAACACACGCAACACTCGCCATGAAGTGGCGCAGAGTTTTACCTGTGGACTCAAACAGCGGCTTCGCCCATAGACTGTCCTGAGAAGCTGGTTCTGGAGTACCTGCTCTCCCTTTTTCAATCGATAGCTTACTCCCACGATCAAAGTGCACCTTTGTGCAATCTCAGCTTATCATGCCCCCATAGGCCATCGCATGGTGGCCCAGTTGGATGCTACTTGTGCCTTTTTAAGGGGGGTCCTCCACCTTAGACCGCCCATTAAGGATCCCATCCCTCCTTGGGATTTGCCCTTCGTCCTGGAGCAGCTTACACTGCCACTATTTGAACCAGCCGCGGATTGCGAGCTACGTTTTCTGTCATGGAAGACGTTTTTAGTTGCTGTTACTTCGGCGAGAAGAATCTCCGAATTACATGCTCTCATGTGTAAAGAGCCTTATTTAATTTTCCACCAGGATAGGGTATCCCTGAGGACAAATCCTAAATTCCTGCCTAAGGTGGTTTCAGCCCTTACTCTTAATCAGGACATCGATTTACCAGTGTATTTTCCCAAGTACACCAATCGAGGAGAAGCTCAGCTTCACACCCTGGATGATCACAGGTGTCTCAGATATTACTTGACCAGAACCAAACAGCACCAGCAAGCGGAGCAGCTGTTCGTATCCTTCGCTGAGAGGATGAAAGGGGCCCCTGTTTCGAAGCAGACCCTTTATCGCTGGCTCATTCAGTGTATTTCTTTCTGTTATGACAAATGCAGAAAACCCTTGCCAGGAGCGGTCAAGGGCCATTCCATTAGAGGAGTGGCTACCTCCTTCGCAGCACTGAAGAATGTGTCCACTTCAGCCATCTGTGCTGCAGTCACCTGGAGCTTGGTACATACTTTTATCAGGCATTATAGCCTGGACATCGCCTCAAGGTGAAGGGCTGGTTTCGGCCTAGCCGTCCTCCAGGGACGTCTGTCTTAGGCTCAGAAGGGGTCTTAATCTCCGTCTTTCCTCCTCCCGATGGCTTTTCAATGTCGCCATTGCTTGGGAATCAGTCCTAATGGTGTAACCTGTTGCAAGAGCTGTATCTCGAAGAAGATAGTACTGTTACGTAAGAACTTACCATAACAGTAGATCTTCGAGAACAGCTCTTACAGCAGTACCTCCCCACCATTCCCCTCGGAGGAAGTAGGTTCTAACCTAACACCCATCCTTCGGATTGGAAAGGTCTGTCTTTAGTCTTGGCCATCTGTTGGCGAGTTCTCGATGCTCTTCTGATGTCATCCAGCGGCCGAAGTCTCGGCAGAACTGGGGATTCTGGGCGGGACCGCCTCCTATGTACTACGCCTGACGTCAGGGGCGGGACCAATGTTGGAGGCGGTCCCCGCTGAAGACTGCTAGCTAGAAGATTTCCGTGGGGTCCTGACGCCTGACAGCTTCAGTCCTAATGGTGTAACCTGCTGCAAGAGCTGTTCTCGAAGATCCACTGTTACGGTAAGTTCTTACGTAACTGTACTTTGTTCTTTTTTTTTCCTCTCACTTAATCTCATTATGCATATGCCGCCGCAGCTTAATGGGGCTTTCAGAGTTTGCACTCTGTTATATTTACTAATGCCTCATTTTGTACAACCTGGCAAAGCGGCAAGTGATTATATTCATCACAGCCCAGCATTCACAGACTCACTCAGCTGCAGTGCATTCTACAGTACTTGAAACTGTTGGGACTGTGCCTTGTCTTTCTTTATTGTGGCAATGGGAGTAGATAGAAGTTAATACTGGTCTGCATCTGTGTATAACTGGAGTGAGAGATCTGATGGCACTAGTCGCCATTAAGGTAGCTCAATGCCCCTACATTAAGTACTTGGTTTTAGATGGAGCTGGATGAAACCGCACTGTTTTAGAAGGAGGGAGGGGGCTTTACCATACTTTTGTAGTGGGGTGTCACATCTTGCTCGCCTGAAATATATGTGATCTTATTCTCCAACCTTCTAATGGGTGTATATATAGACCTATGGGGCGTGGGGCTATGCTTTCACCTATACTTCCCTCTGGTACTATGGATAAGATGCTTGACACTGCCATAATTTGTACACGGGGTTCACAAGTTAAGACCTCACTGATCTTTTTTTGTCCTTTCATGTGATTACTGGCAGTCACTGGATCTTTTTTGATTAGTGGTGCATGCTCATTTAAAATAATAAACCCCTCCAGTACTTGATTCCCTAGAGGGACAGGAAAGCCACACTCAATGAGGTTTGGTTTTATCCCCTTCGGTCTATACTTAGTTATAACTCACTACCTTACTGGAAGCCACTGTTTCTCTCTTCTGTCTCTGGAAGAGGGCAGGATATCCTCTTCTAGCCCACCCCATACACCACCACAGGGGTGGGAAATAAAGTCTGCAGTTTCAGACCTCCTGCCTTGGAGGTTCACCGTTTTTTATGCTAACAGTTCTAGTCATCCTGTTGACGGTACTTGAGGTTGATGATTTGGGTAATTTTCTCCCTTGATCTACCAGAATAAAGATAATCACTAGATCCTCTTTTTACTTCAATACAGTGTTATTAATATGGGAAAACAAGTACAAATGGATGTTTACAGTATGATAATGGGTAATAAGGACACAATTATTTGTTATTATACTATCCATGGTCTGACAAATCCAGTAAACAGAAGCAAGGTCTTGAGTTTCTTACGAAGAACAAAAGCAGATTTTTTTATTTCTCCAAGAAACCCATTTCTCCCGCTTAGAACATGACAAACTGGCTTGTTTTGGGTTCAGAGCCAACTCTTTGACAGATACTGAGGGAAGATATGCTTTATTAAAGGGTAAATTTAATGGTTCTCTTATTACATTAGCCTCAGTGTATTTCCCTCCAGGCACGGAGTTCTCTGTATACTGAGCCTTTTTCCTCATGCCGGTGGAGTCAGGGAAGGGCACAGTCATTTGTGGTGGGGACCTTGACCTGGTGTTCAACTCTCATTTGGGCTCAACCTCCCACATCCCGAGGAGAGAACACAAGGTTGCTAAGTATATAAACTCCTAACTGTGATGTGTTAGCTTGATATCTGGAGACATGCACATACAGAGGAAAGATTATACTTTTTACTCTGTGGTACACCACATGTACTCCAGACTAGACTACTTTATCCTGCCTAAAGAGATGGAAGGGAGGCTGGTGGATTGTTGGGTGGGTGGCTTTGTACTGTCAGATCATGCCCCTCTCTTCCTTAAGGTTAGATTCAGGGAACCCCGAAAAAACACTTTCTGGAAGTTAAATGTCTCTCTCCTGCAAAACCAGGAGATCAGGGAGGCGAGTACAGAAACTGTTAAGCAAAGCAGTTCAGGAAAATGATACTCCTGAGACCTCACCGGTTATCCTATGGGATACAGTTAAAGCTATATTGAGGGGAAGATTCATTGAACTTTCTGCTTGGAAGAAAAAGCTTAGAGAGGCCTATAGAATGGAGCTTCTGACCAACAGAAGCTCTACAGAAATTAAAAATGAATAAACATAGAGTGGCTCACCTCAAAATCCTTAACAGAGCTGGGATTCCTGTTGGATTACTTAGTGGAACAAAAAGTTCTTTTTTTCAAGCCGGTTCTGTGAAGGGGGGCCCTAGAGTCCTCAAACTGCTAGTAGACTCCGGATCCAATGAGCAGAAGCGGTTATTCCCTCCATTAAGCACCCAGTTTCCAAGCAAAAGCTTCACAATACCCCTGACATTACAGAGGCCTTCCACTCATTTTACTCGGAACTATATACATACAGCACTCCCCCACTGGAGGACGACACTATAAGCCAGTTCCTAAATCGGCTCCACTTGCCAAAGATCTCTCCCCTACAAAATGAAATTTTGACTGCGCCTGTTACTCAACTGAAATTGATACAGAAATCACTCAGTTAAAAGCAACTAAATGGCCAGGTACTGATGGTTTACTGGGTGAATTCTACAAATGTTTTTGAGAACAAATTATCCCTTTATTACATAAAGCATAGTCTAGTGCCCTTGAGAAAGATGAAACACCCACTCCCTCTTGGTCACAAGCTATAATATCAGTGATTCCGAAGCCTGGCAAGGACCCCACAAACTGCGCCTCCTATAGGCCAATTTCTATAGTTACCACAGATTATAACATATTGACCTCAATTTTTATGAGGAGGTTGCAGCAGATTATTCCCCAGCTTATAAACATAGATCAAACAGACTTCATCCCTGGACGTCAAGCCCGAGACGACGTCCGGAGGACCGTACTTATCATCAACCACCTTAATAAGACTAATCAAGAAGCCTTGTCGATGGGCTTAGACGCTGAAAAACCCTTTGATAAAAGGGTTTTGGCCTTTTCTGAAAGGGGTCCTTGCTGGCTTCGGATTCGCCCAACAATTTATTTTTAAGTTATATGCCCAGCCATCTGGATACATTAAGGTAAATGGACATATTTTGACTCAATTTTTCCTAAGACGCGGACCCATCAGGGCTGCTGTCTCTCTCCACTTTTATATAGAGGTCCTAGCTTAAAGTATCCGACAAAACCTGTAGATCAAGGGAATGAAGCTGGGGTGGGGGTGGAACACAATCTTAGCCCTCTACGTGGACAATGCCCTGCTATATCTCACGGAACCGGACTCCTCAGTCTTGGAAGTTTTTCGTCTAAATCAGATTTTTTACTAAATTATCAGGTTACACAATTAACACGACAAAGACAGAGGTACTTGTATTTTCCCATACGGTCTCTCCTACCATAAGAAGTAATTTCCCTATGAGGTGGGACGTTGCTTCGATGAAATACCTAGGAATTCACGAAAGCACACAAACATCTTCACTATTTTACTTTAACAATACTCCTTTAATCTTGGCCTACACAGGACATACACCATTGGTCCCTGTTGCCACTCTCACTTCACTCTCTTGTCCAAACTCTAAAAATGAACACTCTCCCGAGACTAGTATATTTATTTCAATGTGTCCTCTGCCTGGTCCCAAAAGGAATTTCCAAACTTGGCAGTCGCTCTTTCTCTCATATATATGGAAAGGAAAACAGCTGTGGATCTGCCAATAGATAATGTTTCTTCCTAAAAATCAAGGGGGCTGGCTTGCCCCTCCCTTATTGGATATTGGGTCCCTGTCCAAATGAGAATAGCCCGCCTCTGGGGTAATTCTCACTACACGGCCCACTGGTAAACAATAGATTTATCTGAGAACTTTGATTCCCCTCCCAGCATTACTTTTTTCCTCTGGGCAGGTGAGTCCTTTCTCTGACATCACCTTCAGTGGTATATGCACTGTGTTAGAAGGTTGAAAGTGGGGTATTGCCAGGGGCAAGACAGGAACTCACTCTGGAAATATGATGGTGGACTTGAGAGGAGTCCTTTCTCCCTGCCAAAATGGACCCATGGTTCAAAAGTCAGACCTGCAGAGGGATTCACTCGCCATGGCAGCTCATGCATGCTGGCTTAGTTGTTTCCACTGAAGTAGCTCAACAGAAGTTCGGTTGGTCCCCAGCCGACAGGATTAGATTTTATCAAATTAGGGACTATATCAAATTAATACAGATTGCATATAGGAAGACCCCGGAACAACCTTCAGCGGTCCCTTTTGAGGCAGTTTGGAATCCTACGTACAGGGAGAGGGCTGTCTCCTTACTTTATGCTAATTTCTTAAGAGATCCATTGGGTCCTTGCTCAACCCAGGGACCCATAGCCCAGTCACTCAACTCCCCTCCCTCTCTGGCCCTCTGACTGATCCCCAAGAGGTGGTGCAGACCTTTAACAAAATATTTACTGATCCCTCTGCCCACCTCAGTAAACTTCCCTCCCATCCACCTCATAGCCCTGGTAGGCGAAATGCTCCTCCCTTGTCAGCACCCCCCCCATCTACTTTAGAGCCATTGGCCTAAGTAATGCTTTCATGCTCCTGAAGTCCCTCCTCACCAGGGGCAGCCCTGGCAGTAATGGTCTTTTCCCCCCTTTTCTTAGGCTCATCTCTCCTGCCATCATTGAACCAGTCACCTTCATTTTCAACCTTTCCCTGACCATGTCCACCATGCCTGATTCCTGGAAGCATAGAAACATAGAATTTGTCGGCAGATAAGGACCGCTTGGCCCACCCAGTCTGCCCATTTCCCTGCCTACTGGATAAGCTGCAGATCCTAGTTAACCAGCAGCCTACTTCTTCCTACCCCAACCCCCTAGCATGCCAATGTAGTCCCTATTTTCAAAGTGGGGGACCCTTTTCTTCTGACAGTTATAGGCCCATCTCCATCCTCCTCCTCCTCAGCAAGGTACTGGAGAAAATTGTGCACTTCCAGCTCTCTGAGCATCTCGGAAAATATAATGTGCTGTGTCCCCCAACAGCACGGGTTCCGAAAGCACCATAGCACCACGTCAGCCTTAGCCCACTTTACAAACCATGTCCTCAGAAACATGGACTTTGGTAATGCCACGGGTGCTGTATTTGTGGATCTAAGGCTTTTGACCTCATGGACCACCGCCTCCTCCATTCTACTCTCCTCCACCTTGGCTGCTCCTCTGAGACATCCTCTTGGTTCTAGAGCTATCTCAAGGGCAGGCCCCAATTGGTAAACATTGGTACTGCCTCCTCCCCTGTCCTACCTGTCTCCATGGGGGTCCCCCAAGGCTCCATCCTTGGTCCCCTGCTATTTTCCATCTTTATTAACTCCCTTCCCACCAAGAGCCTGTCCTGTGAGATGCTTCTCTATGCAGATGACCTCGTTCTATTCCACAAGTCACTTGAGAACATTTCTTCCATGCTAACCCTTAACTATGGTCCACCTACAATTGGTTTCTTTCCAACAGGCTCTTGGCTAAATGAAAAACAAAACAAAATCAGTGCTATTCACTCCAAGCTGAACTCTGTTTACAACAGTATCTGTTGCTTCATGCTTCTGGCTCCCTACTCTACCCATCACTGCTATTTATACCAGTCGCTAGGTTGGCTCCCACTTCAAGGATGATTTGAGGCTGCATAATAGACAATACACTCAGAGGTGGCCACCTGTCCCTGTACTCATCCCTCCTTATGGGCAGAGTAGCATCAAGGTGCCTCCATGAATCATCTGTCTCCCCTCCTGAAGTCCCTAGAATCTCCTCTGCCATGGACAGTAAAGCCCTTTCTGTCTTTGCTCCCTCCCTATGGAACAAACTCCCTAAATCGCTACGTTCGACCACCTCCCACTCCTCTTTCAAAACCCACATCAAAGACTGGCTGCTGTCAGAAGCCCAGTGCTGTTGCCCACCTGGGTAAAGAGGGCATCCCCTTCCTCCTTATCCCCTCCCCTGATTGTGGCTGCTCACCCTACCTAGCTCTTAACTCTCCCCTACCTGTCTTCTGTACTCTCCGCCCTCCTGTCTAAGCCACAGCACTTATCCAATGGGGATTGTTGTACTGAAACTGTGTATTTGACCTGATTACAGACCTGTTTACTGCACCATGTACCTTACTGTTATTCACTTTGTGTAGTGACACTTTATGTATTGTAACTCTTTGGTGACTGTGTATTGACCTGATTACTGACCCGTTTACTGCACCATGTACCTTACTGTAACTCACTTTATGTAACGTCCCTTTGTACCTTGCTTCATTCATGGAATTGTTGATGTCTGTATTACTCATGTAACCTGTATCTATTTTACTCAATGTGCCATGTGAAAGGCTGGGTCGTGCCTGAAAACAGTCCTTTGGATCAGTGCACCCACCCAGTTATCAAAGACATGAATAAATACTACAACACAAACTCCATTAAAGCCCATTGGGAGACGGATTTAAAAATTGCACTGCACAAAACTCTGCGAGGGAACGTGGCGAACCACTTCCTCCCCCACGTGGCGAGAATTTGTGTAGAAACTGCGTATTCAATATTTTCTAGTCCCCTCAATACAGGCGAAGTGGTATCCTTCTGTCTCACCTTTTTGCTGGAATCATAATGGGGAACAGCATTGTAGGTACACATTTTTTTGGATATATCCAAAATTACAACACTTGTGGGCATGTAAAACGCATACTAGGCATCCCAGGTCTGCTTGGTCCAGAGCATGTTTTGCTTGGCATCCAAAAAATGGCTCCCGCCTAATCCGCCTACAATCGCAGACTGGGTTTTGATAATTCAACAAATCCAATGTTTTGGAAAACTTACATTTTCCATACAGCAAAGGCTACCTACCAACCAAAACAGATGGACTAAATGGGACCTCTACCCAGGTATTGAGTGCAGATGGTGAAGAAAGGGGACAAGACATTCTATAGGTACATCAGTGAAAGAAGGAAAGCCTCGGGGAGATTGCTCAGAGAGGATGAAGGGAGTGAGGAGGAGACTGGAAAAGGTGTAAATACTGAATAAATACGTTGTTCAGTATTCACTGCAGAGGGGAAGGGTCAGGAACCACAGTCGAGCAGCAGATATGAGGGGGGGTGTGAACACCAGTCCATTTACTGTGGAGAGTCCTGGAAGGAGCTCACAAAACTTAAGGTGGACAAACAATGGGGCCAGATGGCATACACCCAAGGATATTAAGGGAGCTGCGGTGAGTGCTAGTAGCGCCTCCAGTAGCCATGTTCACAGAGTTACTCAACACAGGAGCAGTTCCAGAGGACTGCAGGAGGGCACATGTAGTCCCTCTTCACAAAAGTGGTAGCAGGGAATTCTAGGCTGGTCAGTCTTACCTCAGTGGGTAAGATCATGGAGGCACTGCAAAAAAAAAAAATAGTGGGACACTTGGAATCTAACAGTACCCAAGAGCCAAGGCAACATAGATTCGCAGCAGGAAGGTCATGTCAAACGAATCTGATAGATTTTTCTGACTTGGTTACCAAGGAGGTAAATCAGGGGAGCGGTGGATGTCGCCTCCCTCCATTTCAGCAAGGCCTTTGACACAGTCCCACATAAAAGGCTGGTTAACAAGATGGGTAGTCTGGACATGGGCCACAAGGTGGTAAACTGGGTTAGAAACTGGTTAACGGACAGGAGGCAGAGGGTGGTAGTAAATGGGATCCAGTCTGGGGAGAGGGGGGTGACCAGTGGGGTGCCTCAGGGATCGGTCCTTGGGCCAGTCCTGTTTAATGTCTTTATTAGTGACAAAATAGAAGGGCTGGAGGGAAAGGTCTGCCTGTTTGCAGATGACATCAAAATCGGCAACAGGGTTGATACTCCAGATGGGGTGGAGAAAATGAGTTGGGACCTGGAGAAGTTTGAAGAGTGGTCTGAGGTGTGGTTCAATTCAAAGTGCCAAATAATGCACCTAGGATGAGGGAACTTTGGATAGAGCTACAGGATGCCGGGGGAGTTGCTGACGATGACCAAGGAAGAAAGGAGTCTGGGGGTTTATCATTTCAGACAACCTAAATGTGTCTAAGCAGATGGGATGGGTTGGGGGCACATCTGGGGTCCCATTAGACACAGGGTATTTTTATTTATCAAGTCTAGGATTACAAGTACCTTTGAGCCTTGGCTCTTTTACAAAGGTTCCATGTCGGAGAAATACAAATTATGGGGAACATCAAGACAGACATTACAACAATGTGGACATTGTAAACAGAGTACAGATTAATACAATTCAAGGGTAGTATTGTAACAAGGCAGCCAGCGGCATTTGTCAGAGAAAATATACAACAGATAAGTGCCAGAGTCATAGAGAGAGGGAAGAGGGGAGGGAGGGAGAAGGAATGTAGGAAGGGGGGGAGAGGGTGAAAAGTGCAGCATTGGGTATACCAAGATGTGAGGGTAGATTCCAGTGAGGAGGGGAGGGGAGGACCACTAGAGCAGGAAGGGAAGTGGAGAAACAAGGTTAAGTTTGGCAGTCACAGGAACTGTTGGTAGTGAGATAGTCCTGGAGCCTAGTTTTAAATATACCAATTGTTGGGGCAGAGGAGATGGTGGGGTTGAGGCCATTGAACCGGAGTGGCGCTCGATAAGCAAAAGAGCACTGTCCCTGTGAAGTGTGACTGGGGGGGACTTTCAGTAGCTGTAGTGTGGATCTCCTAAGGCACCATTTGTTAATTCGGTGTTGTAACAGAGTTGAGACCCCAAAAGGTGCAAGGCCAAGGTAGATTTTTTCGCCATTGAGCAGGTGAGAAACTTTATGCGGTTTGATAGTTGGAGCCAGCTGGTCTGAGTGTACAGGTCACATTTGTGGTTGAGACGGTGAGCACCAGTAATGAGCCGACATGCCTTATTTAAGGTAGTTGAGAGGCGTCTAAGGGTTGTGGTTGTGGCCGAGCCATAAATGATGAGACCATAGTCTATTACAGAGATCACAGAGCTCAGGACTGCAACCTTCAAAGCTTCTGGCGTGAGGTGTGGTCTGTGTCTGTAGATGGCCAAATGGTGTAGCTTGTGTGGGTTATGAGAGCTGCAGAAGAGCATAGATTTGGTTTTCTTGTCATTGAGGACCAGTTTATGATTAAGAAACCATGTCTCTACAGAACTGAAACCAAGTTGAAGGTTGTGTTGAAGAGTTGCAGGATCTTTGTGAGTGGAGAATACAACAGCATCATCGGCATATAGTATGATCTGCTCAGAGCAGTGGTAAGGAAGGGAGTTTAGGAAAAGGCTAAAAAGGAGGGGGCCCAGTATGGATCCCTGTGGGACACCCGAGCGAACAGGCAGGGTGTCAGAAAGAGCGTCCACAATTTTTACTCTCTGCGACCAGTTTTCTAAGCTTTTAAACCAGAGAGAAGAGTCAGGTGATAGCCCGGCATTCAGTAGTTGGTGAATTAGTAGTCTATGGTGTACTGTATCGAAGGCCTTGGAGAGGTTGACGAAAAAGACCCCTGTGAGAAGGCCGTTGTCAAGGGATTTGTGCAAAGCTCCAGTGAACTCAAGAAGGGCTGTGGTGGTGCTGTGACCCTTCCGGAAGCCGTGTTGTTGTGGACAAGGTATATTGTATTTATCCAAGTGGTCGGTAAGTTGATCAGCCATGATGCGCTCGAGTGCCTTAGAGAGTGGGGGCAGTATGGAGACAGGGCGATAATTTGAGTGATTCGTCTTATCCGCACTTTTATGGATGGGTGTCACGGTGGCTGTTTTCCATAGGTCCGGGAATTTTCCACAGCTGAGAGAGAGGTTTAGGATTTTTGTTAATGGATGAATTACCTCATCGAGGGTGAGCAGCAGAAGCTTAAGGTCCAGGGTGTCACTACTAGATCTAGATTTAGAGATAGCTACAGTAATATAGCGACGAGCTTCATTCAGCCTTACCTCCCTGAGTAGAAGAGGGATGGTTAGACTGAGGGGCTGAGGTATTTGGGGAGTAGGCCCTGTTTTGAAAAAGTCATGGGGTAGAACAGCACTAAGGTCTGAAAAAGCCGTGTTAAAGATGTTTACATCACCTTGGGGTCGAGGGTTGAGGATCCATCAACCATTAACATGGCTGGAGAGGTTTTTGGCTGCTTCCCTGTGACATCCTTGATATTGTCCCAGAAAGCACGACCATTTCCCCATGTATTGGTGAGAGCGTCTTTGTAATAGGTGGATTTCATTAGCGGTATGGCTTTTGTGCAGGCATTTCGTGCTTATTTGTAATTTTGGATGTCCAGTTGTTTGCCAGTGGCCCTGGCAACTGCCCAGAGGTGATCCCTTAGTTTCAGCTGTGAGAGAAGAGCTGCGGTGACCCATGGGTTAGAGAGAGATTTTGTTTTGCGCCTTTTAGCAGGGGCAAAGAGGTCGCAGGCTTTGTTGAAAATTGAGATGAAGTGATCAAGAGCCAAGTTAGCATCTGTTGCTTCATAGATGGGTAGCCAGTCTTGTAGAAGCAGGTATTGTTTGTGATGTGGAAGTTTTCCACAAGGAAGGACTCTGCTAGTGATAATTTTGGGAGGGGGCTTAAGGAATTTTAGACCATGCACACATGACTGGGGAGCGGTCACTGAGAGAGTCTGGGAGAATGGTCGTACGAGAAATCCTTGTGGGGTGAGTGGTGAGGACCCAATACAAGAGGGTACTGGTGCCAGTCTTGCAGTTAATCCTAGTAGGGGAGTTTACCATTTGCGTGAGGTTAGCAGCTGAGATGGAATCTTTATAGGCACTGGCGCTCGATGCTAACCAGTTTATGTTGAAATCCCTTAGTAGAATAAGTTCAGCTTCTAGGGACATGGATATGTTGCTCATCCACACTTATTGACAGGTTCCTTGCCGCTTTAAATCTTGCCGGAAGGTCTTCAAGCTGGCTCCTCCCACCCACCCGGGTGGTAAAACTCTCGGCTCCGCCCCATGACGCCAGATCTTCCTTACCGCTTGGAAGCTCAGGTCCCCTCCTTAGCGCTCTGCATTTTAGACTGGATCCTAACTCTTCGGTTCATCCGAAACTAGTTTTGAAGTTTTCTAAACTTGGTCTTCATTATCCCTGTGACTGCGATGGACAAATCGATCCCAGCTTTGCGGAGGTGCCCTTGTGGGCAGAAGATGTCCAGGACGGATCCACACTCCCACATGTGTCTACTGCCTTGGCCTAGACCATGACCCGTGGAGACAATAGTCAGGGCTTTATGGTTGGGACCTAGGGACGATTTTTATTGGCAGAATCTGGGCCGAGGCAGAACGTGATGGAGTTGCTACAAGGTGCCAAGACAGGGAGTCTTTGATATAGATTGCGCAACCACCACCTTTTTTGGATATCCGGTCCAGCCTGTGGACATTGTAGCCCTGTATTGTTACTGCTGAGTCAGGAACTTTAGGCGTCAGCCAAGTTTCCACCACTGCAAGGATGTCAGGGTTGTGTTGGCATATGAAGGCTTGGAATGCATCCAGCTTTGGTAGTAGGCTGCAGATATTAATGGTTGCAAGGATAAGGGCACCTGGAGTTTGTGTGTGGCCTGAGCTTCTAGGGCCAGGATTGGGATGGATGCTGCCTGAGATGAGAAGGAGGAGGAGTAGGAGTTTTAAGGAGCAGAGTCGCAGCTCTTTGAGAGAGAGTTTTGATAGTTGTTTCCAGGAGTAGAGGTTGCAAGGTTCCAGGCGGTATCCCATATGGACTGCAAGGTGGTACACTGTAGAGAGGTGGCCACACTTGTTGAGAGCAGTGGTCGGGTTAAAGGAAAACTCCATGTTAAAATCAGAAAAAGATATGTAGTATTTTTTTTTTCTGTGTTCTAACCAGTTCCCAGTGTTTTCTTTTCCTCTGGCTGTGAGATGTTTTTTCTAACTTTCCCTAACTGTTTTATTGCCCTTGAAGGTTGCCATTCTGGTTTCTTTTATGGCCTCTTGTCCCAGATAGTCTTCCCAGAGTGCTCTTTGGTGTGATGTCTAATTGCCCCTGCAGGAAGCCAGTGTCTTGTTACAGGGTCTGTCACAGTTCAGCCACAGAGAAAATACTTCTTCCAGAGAAGACGCACTGCTAGATTTTGGTTGAGTGTAATATTATTTTTTGATATCAGTACCTTGTCCTGCTATATATATATATATATGTGTGTGTGTGTGTGTGTGTGTGTGTTTGAATCATGTCACTATTTACTCTCTTCCTCTGTCATTTCAGTTTTTGCACCAGTACTAAGTAGCAAAAATTTAACATCACCTTATAGATTGTAACATAGCAGGACAAGGTACTGATATCAACAAATAATGATTACACTCACCCAAAATCTAGCAGTGTGACTTCTCTGAAAATAAGTGTTATCTTTGTTACTGAGCTGTGACAGACCCTGCTAAATCTAAGGGCATAGCTACATCACTGTCACATGAGCCAGGGTACATCGTAGGAGAAAGAAAGCCAATAAACCTATTTGTGATGGAGATCCCAAGGGGTTGTAAAACTACCATACAGCTAGCAGGCTAATTTAGGAAAAACTAATAGCAGACAGAGGGAAGGACCCACTAAGTAACCAGGAATATCCAAACGGTGCACGAAGCACAAGTCTCGAGTAGAAGTGGAGAGTTCCCTTGGAGTAGCAGTGGAAACGAGGGTGGTGGGGGTGGCTAGGACCAGGGAGAGAGAAGAGGGGGGACAGGGCGAGGAGGAGGAGAGGCGAGACAAAGGCAGAGAGAACCCACATGGCTTACGTACTAGATAGAGATAGAGATATAGTCCTCTAGTGGTGAGAGGTTATAATCTGCTAATGGAAAAGTCAACAGTTTAAAAAAAAAAAAAAAAACCATAAAGGAGAGCACCCTCCACATATATTTCAGTTCATTTATTGCAAGACAAATTGAGGGTACACTTTCATTTACAGTTGCGTTCAACACAATATGGAACAAAGAAAACATGTTATACAAAATAGACATAATTTGTAACATCAAATAGGACCACAATATTCATAAATATAAAAGTTCATCCATAGCAATCACACTTATGAATCACTAAACTTTTGACACAATTTTTAAACATCCTAGAAATAAGAGCTGTTCTATACAGTCTCTGGGCTTTCCAGGCCCATCTATCCCTGAAACCTCTCAATACAGATGGGACATCAGTGTGATGCAATGCATCGACAAACAAGAGAGAACCCATTCCTACCTCCTGTGCTGGGAGGCAATAAGAAACATAGACCTTGATGTCAGTTAAGGACTGCTTGGCCCACCCAGTCTGCCCATTTCCCTATCTATTGGATAAGCTGAAGATCCTAGTAAACCAACAGCCTACTTCTTCCTAACCCCCCACCAGAATTGCCTTGTGTCTGTCCCATGCATTCTTGAATTCCCCCACTGTTTTTGACCCCACGACCTCCTCAGGAAGGCCGTTCCATGCGTCCACCATCCTCTCTCTGAAAAAATACTTCCTCACGTTGTCCCTGAGCCGGCCCCCCCATCTTCAAATTGTGCCCCCTTGTTCTTGCACATCTCTTTTTCTGCAAGATGCTACCCTCCTAAATTTTGTTGATTCTCTTGAGGTGCTTGAAAGTTTCTATCATGTCCCCCCTCTCCCTCCTTTCCTCGAGGGTATACATATTAAGCTCCTTTAGTCTCTCTTCATATGGCTTCTGATGCAGATCCTGCACCATTTTAGTTGCCCTCCTCTGGACTGCCTCCATCCTGTCTGTGTCCTTGCAGAGATGGGGTCTCCAGGACTGCACGCAGTACTCCAGATGGGTCTCACCAACTGTCTTTACAGAGGGATAACAACTTCCTGTTTTCTTACTGGTGATGCCTCTTCCTGTACCTCCCAGTATACCCCCAGTCCTCCTTACTGCCTTCACATTGCTTGTTTACCTTTAGGTCATCTAATATGACTACCCCCCGGTCCCTTTCCATTTTTGTTGTTGTTAGGTCCCCCAATTGTGTACTCTTCCCCTGGGTTTTTGTTTCCCAGGTGCATTACTGTGCACTTCGTTGTATTGAATCTATGCTGCCATACTTTTGACCATTCCTCCAACCTTGCTAAGTCCTTTCTCATCTTTTTCACCCCCCTTGTGTATCAATCCTGTTGAGGATCTTTGTGTCGCTGCAAAGAAGCATGCTTTTCCTTCCAGTCCCTCTGCAATGTCACTTATAAAGACATTACAAAGGACTGGACCCAGTACTGAACCCTACAGTACCCCGCTAGTAGCCCCCCTTTCTTCATAGTGGACTCAGTTTACTATTGCCCTCTGTGTCCTGTTGTCCAGCCAGATTTTTAGCCAGACTACCACCCTGGGACCCACTCCCAGGCTGGCTAATTGGTTTTTTAATCCTTTGTGTGGGACTGTGTCAAATGCCTTGCTAAAGTCTAGGTAGGCCATGTCCACAGACCCTCCCTGATCTACTACTTTGGTCACCCAGTCAAAGAAATTTATTAGATTCATCTGACATGACCTTCCCACTGTGAATCCATGCTGCCTTGGGTCCTGTGCCCTGCTGGCCTCTAGGTACTCGACAGTTCTTTCTTTCAGAAGTGATTCCATCATTTTCTCTACCACTGAGGTCAAACAAACAGGTCAGTAGTTTCCTGCCTCTGCTTTGCTCCCACTTTTGTGAAGAGGAATCACATCCGCCCTCCTCCAGTCCTTAGGCACCACACCATCCTCCCATGATTTGTTAAAAAGGGTAGTCAGTGGTGTCACTAGTTCTCCACTTAGTTAATTTAGAATTCTGGGGTGAATCCCATCAGGGCCCATTGCTTTGTCTACCTTCAGTTTTAGGAGTTCTTTCAGAACCCTTTCTGCTGTGAATGGACTGGTATTGACCCCCCCCCCCATCCAGAGTGTTTCTATTGATTGGATTAGGTACCTCCCCCTCCTCTTCTTTTGTGAATACTGAGCAGAAGTGTTCATTCAGTATCCCTGCTTTTTCAAACGACATGAAGTCTTGCTATATTATGACATATGCAGTGAGTCCCAACCTTCAAACTGCTCTGGAGGTGAAAGAGTTAACTTTCCATGCAAGGCATGGAACCTTGAGTGCGTGCTCGGTTGAACACACTGTCTGTTGTTGCTCAAACTCAAACTGTCAGATTCTTTACTCCACCTCACTGAACAGTCGCTCCGGAGATTTCTCCTTCTGCTCGGTTCATTTGTCGGTTAAAAGTTTTATTGTTTTCATTTTTTTGACCGAAATTAAACCGCAATTGGTCGGTTCCAGCTCTGTCTGTGGTATTGTAAGTAATAGATAGGCTCTCATTTATTTCTTCTGTGTGGAACTTGTAAACGTCTCTTTCGGTTCAGTTTGAACCGACTAGGTTGTTTTAAAAATTACTTTCTAGTCCTTTAGAGTGCGGTTCCCGGTTCTTATCGGTTCTAAAAAAAAACGGATTTCATTACGTTTTTCACCAATGACACGGTTGGGAACCGATAAGAGAGTCTTCTTAGCGGATTGCCACTAACGGGCAAGTTTGGTTAGGCTGGCATTATGTCTGAGAAACCCAAAAGAAAAACCGGGCCCACTGGGTTTCAGCACTGTGGCCTCTGTGGGGAAGCCTTTGCTAAGGCTGACCCACACACCACCTGTGTATATTGTCTGGGGTTTGACCACCTCAATGCAGACTGCCAGATTTGTAAGAATTTTCCTGCTGCCACCGTGGAAAAGAGAGTTGGTATGCTCAGGGAAAGGGAAGCCAAACAGTCCACTGACCCGGATGGCCAGCCGGTTCGGTTCCAACCGAACCGGAGGAATAGTCCCTCCTGACCAGGGCGATACTTCCTCGGCAACGAAGAGCCAGCTCTGAGGAGCGGTTCCAACTAAAAGGACTAGAAAGTCAGCTAGTGTGGAGCCAAAGTTCTTTCTCCAACCGCTGAGGAAATAGCTAAAGCAATTCAGATTGTCCAGTCTCTTTCCCGGTTCCATCGAACCAACACCATCAGGGAAGCGTTCGGTTCAGTCGGTTCCACCGGTTCAAGATTTTGATTTTGATGATTTTTATGAACCGGAGGAAGGGGAGGAGGAGTATGAGGATAGTGAATGTGATTTGGAAGGTCTGGATGTGCCCATTGAACCAGACATCTCTCCAGACAGACCGTTGGGGGTCCCCCCCCCCCAGGCTATCTGAGTCCCCTTCTCTTTTTATGTTCTATAAGAAAGTTGCTGAAACTCTTCAACTCCCTGTTGAGGAAGCTGTTGATGACCAGGAAGAGCCTGATTATGTAGAAATGATGGATATTCCAGAGTCTAGGAGACTGTCTATTCCCTTGCACAAATCTTTTAGGAAACAGACAGTAAAAATTCTAAAAACTCCTCATTCTATCCTCCCTGTGGATAAAAGGATAGACAAGAGGTATGCTTTATCAGGCTCTGATACGGAGTTCCTCACTCAGCAATGCAGCCATGTGGGGATAGTGCAGGCTGCTGCCTGTGGCAAAGCAAATATTCCTCTAGCCTCTCACCCTCCTGAAAAGGACTCCAGGAGGATGGATGCCATGGCAAAGAAACAGTACATGGCAGCATCTTTAGGACTCAGACAGGCAAACTATATAGCTTATGCTGCTAGGTACCAGAAATCCAGATGGGATACTGTGCTGGCTCTAGCAAAACAGGCCCCTGACCAGCTTGCCAGGGAGCTGGAACAGGCGGCTGCGGATGGTATTGAGGCATCCAAGGTGCAATTTTATGCTGCAGTAGACTCTAATGATGTGTCATCAAGGGTCATGGCTACATCTGTGGCACTTCGCAGAATGGCTTGGCTCAGATGTACTACCTGTCTGGGATACCCAGTCTAAGGCCATGGATTTTCCTGTTGTAGGCAATTCTCTTGTTTGGGAGCAGACAGAGAATTACATGTAGAAAATGGATGAATATAGGACCACCTATAGGAGTGCACAGGCCAAAGAAAGGCAAGCCACTCCTCAAAGATAGCATGTCAGGGGCAGGGGCAGGCCTTTTCATAGGCCTTTTTACCAAGCCCAGGTCTCCTCTTCTGCCTATGCCCAGAGGGGGTTCTTTAGAGGGAGAGGCAGACGGGGTACAAGTAAGCCTGCTTCTACCCCTCAGCCCAAAGCTCCTGCCAAGCAGGCTCCCTGATGGGGTGGCCAGGGCCGATTCTCCACTACCGGTAGGGGGCAGGCTGGCTTACTTTGTCCAGGACTGAAAGTCTTTAACATCAGACAAGTGGGTCCTGAAGTAGTAAGCCAGGGACTGGTTCTCAGCTTCAAAAAATTTCCAAAGATGAGAGCCAGGTCCTTTCCACCTGCAAATCCATCAGAGGCATTTGCCCTAGAAACAGAAGTTTCTACCCTCCTGGCTCTCAGAGCTGTGGAAAGGTTCCACCCTACACCAGGGCAAGGGTTGTACTCAGGTACTTCCCTTACCCCAAAAAGACAGGAGATGGCGGCCCATCCTGGATCTCGGGTATCTAAACAAACACCTTTTAAACCAAAATTCAAAATGTGACAGTGGAATTATTTTACCCTCTCTAAGGCCAGGGGACTGGTTAGCCTCCCTGGACCTCAAGGATGCCTACTTCCATGTTCTTATCAGAGCTCCCATGAAAGTACCTCAGATTCGAACTGCTCTCAGGCCATTATCAGTTCAGAGCAATGCCCTTCGGCCTCACCTGGCTCGAGAGGTATTCACAAAATGCCTGGCAGTAGCAGTTGCCCACTAAGAAGGCAAAGATTGCCATCTTTCCTTATCTGGACGACTGGCTCATAGTAGGCCAGTCCCCAGACCAGGTCAAACTACACCTTCAGGTAACTCAGCAACTGCTCACATCTATAGGTTTCCTTCTCAATCTTCCAAAGTCAGTTCTAGAGCCTATCCAGCTTCTCACCTTCATAGGCGCAGAACTGAACACAAAAGAGGCCAGAGCCTTCCTCCCTCTGGAAAGAACAAGGACCTTGGTCTCTCTGGCCTCCTCTTTTACCCTGCAGGTCTCTCGACCAGCAAGGCATTTTCTACAGCTCCTGGTGCACATGGCTGCTTCTACAGCAGTAGTGCAGGAGCAAGATTTCAGATGAGGGACGTCCAGTTCCATTTGAGAGCCTTTTGGTCTCAAAGGACAGACCCTCTAACCAATTGATCCCAGTGACTTGAACCCTGATCCAGGCCCTTCAGTGGTGGCAGGACCAGAGCAATCTGAGACAGGGGGTTCCCTTCACCCCCAGTCTCACTCCTTGACCCTTACTACAGATGCATCCCTCTTGAGGTGGGGAGCTCACATGGGCGACCTCACTACCCAGGGGGTGTGGTCCCCACAGGAATCTCTGCTCCACATCAATTTGTTGGAACTCAGAGCAGTTTTTCTAGCACTCCAGGTTTTTTCTACATCTGTTCAGAACAAGGTTGTACAGGTCAGAACAGACAATACCACTACAATGTGGTACATCAACAAGCAAGGAGGCACTCGGTCTACAGCCTTGTGCACCGAAGCAATGAAGTTGTGGTCTCTGGCTTATTCCCTGAACGCCTCCCTTATGGCAGTTCACCTCCCAGGCAAGGACAGTGTCCTAGCGGATGCTCTCAGCAGGATTTCCCAGGGCCATCACGAATGGGCACTAGATCCCCTAGTACTGGAGGTAGTATTTGCCAGATGGGGCACCCCGCAGATAGATCTTTTTGCAGCCCCAGACAATCACCAACTTCCCCTTTTTTGCTGCAGGCCCCCAGTGTTGGGCTCAGTCCCTCTGGATGCATTCCTCAGTTGAGAAGGGAAGTTTCTCTATGCTTTTCCCCCCTTCCCTCTTCTCTTCAAGGTGCTAGTCAAAATCAGATCTCAACCCTGCAAGTTGATCCTGATTGCCCCAGATTGGGCCAGACAGCCCTGGTACCCACTCCTCATGTCCTTAGCAGTCCACCTTCGCCTGTGTCTTCCCAGGAATCACAACCTGTTTACCTGTGCCCAGGGGAGAGTTTGGTATCCGAACCTCAAATCTCTCAATCTCAAGGCTTGGCTCTTGAAGAGTTAGAGTTTGCTGACCTACACCTCTCCCAAGGTGTATTGGATATCTTGAAGGCCTCTAGAAAGCCTTCCACCAGGGCTACTTATAATTCAAAATGGAAGAGATTTTCCATTTGTGCGCTGGCAAGCATATTCCCCTAGAATCTGCAGTACCCCACGATCCTAGATTATTTGGTGCATTTGAATTCTTTTGGGCTGAGACCAGCTACCCTAAAAGTGCACCTGGCAGCCGTGTCTGTTTTCCTATCAGCAGGTAAGCCCTCTTCTTTTTCAGCTCACCCTGTATTCTCCAAGTTTTTCAAAGGGTTGCTTCACACCAACCCTCCATTCAGGGACCCTGCCCCTGCTTGGGATCTTAATATTTGCATTGCCCAGCTTATGCAACCCCCTTTTGAACCATTGTCTTCAGCAGAGCTCAAGTACGTGACTTGGAAAACTGTGTTTTTGGTAGCCATCACTTCTGCCAGGCGCATAAGTGAGCTGCAAGCATTGTCAGTGGAGCCTGATTTTATCTCCTTTCACAGAGATAAGGTGGTCCTCAGGACTAACAGGAAGTTTTTGCCTAAGGTGGTTTCAGACTTCCACCTTAATCAATCCATGTCTCTTCCTGTGTACTTCACTGACCATTCCTCCTCTGGCGAGAGGAGATTGCACAGTTTAGATGTCAAAAGAGCCCTTAGTTACTATATAGAACGTACCAAGGGTCACAGGTTTGACTCCCTCCAATTGTTCCTCACTTATGGTGAGGTTGGTAAAGGAAAACCTGCCACTAGAAGATCCATTGCCAGGTGGATTGTCTCTTGTATCCAATTTTGCTATGAAAAACTGGGTAAGGTTCCTCCCTCAGGCCTGAGGGCTCACTCTACGAGAGGTACAGCTCCGTCTCTGGCTGCTGCCAGGGACATCCCTATCCTAGAGATATGTCAAGCAGCTACCTGGAAAACAGTTCACACTTTTACTAAGCATTAAACCCTGGACATCCAGGCTAGGAGTGATGCTCGATTTGGCACAGCTGTGCTTCAGAGCCTATTTCCTAAGTAGGTTCTGTCCCTCCTCCTTGGAGGTACTGCTATGTAGTCTGCATATGTCATAATATAGCAAGACTTCATGTTGTTTGAAGAAAAAATTACTCACCTTAGTAATGTTATTTCTTCTAATGGAGTCTTGCTATATTATGACCTCCCAGCCTGCCCCTCTCAGAACCTCTATTTTTGGGATGTGGGTGGGCAGTGCAATGTTGGCACTTCATAGATGCCCACTTTATTTTCACCCTTTCTTAGGGTGCTTAGGTGTTATATTTTTTTTCTTTCTTGAATCCCCTGACTTGAGTCTTTGTTTTGGGATCAAGAACAAAAATGTGTTTTTGTAGTTAGTAGCCAGTAGGCTAGTGTAGGTTTACGGCTTCCACACAGAACCTTAGTCGAGTTTTGCTCGTAAAGATCTGACAGCTTGAGTTTGAGCAACAACAGACAGAGTGTTCAACCGAGCTCGCACTCAAGGTTCCATGCCTTGCATGGAAAGTTAACTCTTTCACCTCTGGAGCAGTTCGAAGGTTGGGACTCACTGCATATGTCATAATATAGCAAGACTCCATTAGAAGAAACAACATTACTAAGGTGAGTAATTTTTTCTTCACTGTCACCCTCTGCTCACCCACCCTCCCCTTTATTAAGCCTCACTATTCCTCCCTTGCTCTTTCTTCGCTCCCTAATATACCTATAAAAGGTTTTATCCCCTTTCTTAACCAAGTTGGCTATCTTTTTCCTCGGTTTGGGCCTTTGCTATTCTGACTGCCTTCCCCACTTCCTTCTGGTTTAACTGGTACAGTTCTCTGTTCTGCTCTGTTTCCTTATAACCTTCCCCTCCACTTCTTTTGAGAACCATAGTGTTTTTTTTTCCTTTGTTTTGGTTTATTTGCATCACACAAAAGCTTGTTTCCTCTGTTATGGCAGTTTTGATGTTTCCCCATTGTTCCTCCACCCCTCATTCTTGCCCGTTTGCTAGTGCTTTTCTGAGACACTCTCCCATTTTGACAAAGTCAGCCCTCCTAAAGTCCAGTACCTTCACTTTTGTATGGCTTGACTCTACGGCTGTTTATCGTGAACCACACTGTTTGGTGATCACTTGTTTCCTGATGGCTACCCACTTCTAAATTTGAGATCCTCTCTCTGTCCCTATTTGAGAGTACCAGGTCTAAGACTGCTCCCTCCCAAGTGGGTTCCAACACTAGCTGTTTGAGGCATGCCCCCTGTAGAGCATCGAGAATGACCTTGCTCTTGGATGTGGCTGCAGCAAAGGTGCACCAGTTAACATCTGGCATATTCAGGTCCCCCTTCAACTGTATTTCCCCTTTTTCTGCCATCCTAAGGATGCCTTCTATCATTTCCTTCCCCTGAGATGGGGTCTGTATACAACCCCCGTATGGATTGTGGTGCCACTTCTTGTCTCCAGGGTGACCCACGGTGCCTCCTCTCCTCCGTGTTTACCCTTTAGTTCTGTTGCTTTGATCCCTTCCCTTATGTAGAGAGCTACTCCTCCTCCTCCTCTTCTACTCTCCCTGTCCCTCCTGTAGACTGTAACCTGGTATGTTGACATCCCAGTCATGGTTCTCTGTGTACCATGTTTCTGTCACTGCCACGATATCCAGGTGTCCCTCTTCCATCAAGGCCACTAGTTCAGGGAGCTTGTTAGCCAGACTACGACGTTGGTACTCAGTGCCCTCCGTTTTTTGATGGCTTTACCCCTTTTGGCCCCATCCCCGTCCTAACTGCCTTTGCCTATTTCTCCATTTACCCCTGCCCTTCTCCCTATTGACTTCTCTATCTTGGTGTTTACTTCACTAATTTCCCTGTTTTATTTGGGGGCTGGGATTTCCTGCTAGTTTAAATGCTTGCCAGTGAAGCATTTACACCTATCACCTAGGATCCTGGTTCCCTTCCTGGACAGATGCAGACCATCATGCCAATATAGGCCTGTATCCCTCTAGGTGGACCCCCAGTCCCCAGTGAAGCCCAAACCCTGAGCTCTGCACCAGATTTTCAACCATCGATTGAATCCCATGGTGCGGAGCGCCCTAGCCTCACCCATGCCATAGACAGGCAGTATCTCCGAGAAGGTTACCATGCGTGCTACTTGTCTAAGTCCCCTCCCCAACTCTACAAACTCCTCCTGCACTGCTCTGATCCCATTCCCAGCCAGGTCATTTGTCCCTAGGTGGACAATGACGTCCAGCTCCCTCCCATGTGCAGCTACTCCCACGATCCTGAGGATTCACTCCCTGTCCCTCCAAGCCATGGCACCAGGCAGGCACCTTACCTCCCTTTCCCCTCCCTCCCCCAGTTCTAACCCCTAACAGTTGAGTCCCTCACCAGGAGTTTTTTCCTTCTCCTGTGGGGTCCCGTGCCACCCTCCTGTGGGTCTCCTTTGTGGAGGTTCCCAGCATCCTCCATGGTCTCCACTGCAGGTGTCTCCATAGAGGAACCACACTCTGCCAGAATGGTGTACAAATTGTGGGGAGGTACAACTGGAGGGATGCACCTTTTGTTCCTCTGCCCTCACCCTCCCTGAGCCTGTGGTCCAACTGCAACTCTTTCTTGGCAATCCTGAGGCAGCGGCGTTGGCCCTGGTAGCCCCTGGGTGGGAGAGGAGGTCCCCGAATCCTGGTCAACTCAGCCTGGAGATGAGCAACCTCCACCCTCAGCCTAGAGAGATACCTACAGATGGGACAACACCGCATCCTCCAAAACATCTCCTGGAAGACTGCCACTCCACAGTCACTGCACTGCACCTCTCCCATCATGTCTTATTTGTGGCCCCGCGACTGTTTTTTTAATATGTCTACTCTTTCCTCTCTCCTTTTACTTTTTTTTGTGTTTTCTCCCCTTCTGCCTCTGTGCCTTTACAGCTTCTGCTGTTCCTGTTCTGGGACAGGAAGTTCCTGTATTCCTCAGTAGTCTCCTTCTTGCTTGTTCAGAGACAGACCTCCAGCAGCTAGGGGGTGAAGGAGAGTTTTTTTTTTTTCCTTTTAGGATGGTGAGTCTTTTGTGCCTCAGTGATCACTCCCTTCCTTCTCCCAAACAGGAAGTTCCAGTTGTCAGTCAAATCCAGTGCCTATAAAAAGAGAGTCTGGTATTGGGCTCTAGAACACTGTCTAAAGCTATCAGTAGTACATGTTCTGTGGGCCCAAAATGTCCTGGCAGACAGGCTAAGCAGGTCACAGTCCAGAATGCATAAAAGGTAACATCTGACCTCTGTTGCAGAAGACCTGTTCGACAGGTGGGGTCGTCCAGAGCTGGACCTTTTTGCATCACCACACAACACAAAACTGCTACTTTTCTGCTTGCTCGTTCCAGGGCCTGGAGTTTTCTGGCAAGATGCGGTGTCCCTCTCTTGGAAGAGGAGGTTCCTCTGTTTGACTTTCCTCCTTTCCCTCTGATTCAGAGGGCACTAATCATGCTTAAGATGGAGAGTGCAACTCTAATACTTATCACCCCTCTGTAGCCTCGTCAAATTTGGTTCCTTTTACTGTAGCAATTAACAGTGGAACCACCAGTACTTCTGCCGTTATACCCGAACCTACTGTCACAGGAACAGGGGACACTGGGCCATCCAGACGTCAAGGCACTCTATCTTCATGCATGGCTCCTGAAGACATAGCCATGCCCAGTTTGGGATGTCACAGAAGGTGGCTGATGTCTTGATGGCAGCTAGAAAACCTTCCACTAGGGCCATTTATTCCATGAATTGGAAGCGGTTTGCTTTGTGGGCCACTTCACACCATTTGGATCATTTTACCTGTCCAGTAAACCAGGTTCTGAAGTATTTGTGGTCCTTGTCAAATGCAGGCCTGCAATACTCTTCTATCAAATGCGGAATGCCTCTCAAAAATGTACGGGCCACCTCCAGCTGAGCAACCATCAACAGGCCCTTTCAGCTTTCCATGTGCCTGTTGATGGTTGCTCAGCTGGAGGTGGCCCGTACATTTTTGAGAGGCATTCCGCATTTGATGCCTCCTATCCATAATCCAGTCCACTCTTGGTACCTGAATTTTGTGTTAAAAAAGCTTACTTTGACTCCTTTTGAACCAGCCGCAACTTGTGGCATATGCTTCCTTTTTTGGCAAACATTATTTTCAGTTGCTATTACTTCTGCTTGAAGAAGTTCAGAGCTTCAAGCTGTAATATGCAAGCCTCCTTATTTGATTTTTCACAAAGGCAGGATGTCTTTGTGTACCAGTCCTAAGTTTCTACCAAAGGTGATCTGAGTTTACTTTGAATCAAACCATTCACCTGCCAGTTTATTTTCGAGTATGCCAATCTAGGGCAAGCATTGCTCCATACTTTAGACATATATAGAACACTCAGGTACTGTATGTCACATGTCACTTAGTTACTCTGTTTCCTCAGAAATGAAAATCTGCCACTGTGACACCAGTTCATAAGTCTGAGGATTGCACAGTTACTGAGGACTACAAGCCTATCTCTATCCTGCCCCCACTCTTGAAAGCTCTTGAGCGTATAGTGTCTGACCAACTGGTTAAATACTTAGAAAAATATCCGCTACAATGCCGGCAACAACACGGGTTCAGAAATGGTCATAGTACCACTACCGCCCTTCTGGAGTTCACAGGCTTTATTCACCACTCCTTAGATCAAGGACACCTGGTCGGTGCTGCTTTCATTGACTTAACCAAAGCTTTCTACACAGTGAATCATGCCCTCCTGGTCAAACAGCTTAACGCCATTGGCCTAGCTCGTGACAGCGTAGCCTGGTTTGAAAGTTACCTGCACAACCAATCACAGCAGGTGAAGACTGGTAACACCCTCTCGGATAGCAGACCTGTCCTATCTGGAGTTCCTCAAGGGTCCATCTTGGGACCTCTTTTATTTAGCATTTTCCTCAACAACCTTCCTTAATCCTGTCAGGGTCACATCCTTTTATATGCTGACGATGCTGTCCTGCTTACCAGTGATCCAGATCCTAAGGTTCTTGAATCTAGGCTACAGACGAATTTCGTAGTCATAGAAAGATGGTTCCATAAGCACAAGTTAATTATGAATTACAACAAGACTAAAACGATGCTGTTCTCCAGCTCCCAAAATAGGCACAAAACTTACCCTCTTTCTATCACCAATGAAGAGGGCTCTGCCCTGGAGCTAGTTCAGCTCTTTAAATATCTGGGGATTACTATTGACAGTATAATGACCTATGCCTATCACAGTGACAACATTGCTATGGCTGTTAACACCCGCATTGGGCTACTTTATAGGAATAAGCAATGTTTGACCCTAGAGGCTCTTAACTTGGCCATTCAAAGCTCTCGTCTCACTTATTGATTACGTCTTACCAATCTATGGATCAGCTACTGAAACAACTCTTCACCACATCATAGTTGCAGTCAACAAAGCACGCCGGCTCCTTACCTGCTCAGCCTGTCTGTCCCATACCTGTGACATGTACGCTCAGGCTAACTGGCTCCAATTCAAAGGTAGACTCATGTACCAAACATGTTTACTGTCCAAAAAAGTAAGCTTAGGCAAAATGCCCCCAGGAGTGCAAATGCTTATTACCCCCACTATCAACAGTCATTGCACCAGAAGCTCTACTAGCCAGATTTTTAATAGACCCCTCTGTTGCGCTTCTCTGGGACAAAGGTCCTTTGCCTACCATACCCCGCTATGGATTAATTTGCTGCACCATGACATCACTTCAGCATCCACCTTGGGCTCCTTCAAGGTTAAACTTAAGCAACAGCTAGTTGCTGATGCCAGTTGTGACTGCTTCCAATAACCTTCCTTCTTGTGACCAGCACTTATTCTAACCGTATGCTATCCTGACCTTATGCATAACTGTTCTCAGCATGTAAATAACTGTTCTAAGTTGCTAATTATTCTCCTTCACATTTCCTCTTGATCCCTTCCACTCTTTCCCCTCACACCTCTATGGCTTTCCCCATCCCTCCCTCCCCCTGTTATATCTCCTGAGCTCCTTTGCTCACTTTAAAATGCTTTGTTCTGTACATTCTCACCTCTGATGAGGTCCCTTACCTTGTTGATTTTTAGATATTAGGCCAAGTCTGTTCTCATTTTCTGTAAAGGGTCGTTTCATAAGACCCCACCCCCTCTAATATGACCCTTTGAATTCTGGGTTTTAATCAAAGATGCACCATGGCATACATTGTACAATGCCACATGTATTGGAACTTCTCTAGTTATACTCTCTCGTAATGTCTTGTATAATTCCTTGTTTTGTTTGTTCTCCGTCTCATACTTTCCCAATATGTATTGTTTGTCTGACGTGGAACCTATGAAATTAGTATGTTCTCAAAGGTATTATCTGAAATTTCAATAAATAGATAAATAAACAAAAATAAATATACACCATATGAAGGACTGCAGGAAGTCCTTGCAGCTTTTTATTTCATTCGCCCCAGGGAAAGGGTTCTCCAGTCTCTAAACAGTGTCTGTGCAAATGGCTGACTAATTACTTTCTTAATGGTAAGTAACTTTTTTGTGGTCATTCAACTAGAGGGATGGCCACTTCCTGTTGCCTGTTTCAAAAATGTGTCTGCTGCAAAGATTTGTGCAGCTGCTGCCTTGAGTACTGTCCACACCATCACTAAACGCTAAAGTCTGCAGACTGCCTCCCAGAAAAGGACAGGTTTTGGCCTAGCTGTGCTTCAAGGCCTCCTTTCTTAAGCCTGCAGGCTCCAGCCACCCACCCAGATTGTTTTACTGTCAGTACTGCTTGGTACTCATTCCATTGGTGTGGCCTGATCAAAGAGATAGCCTCGAAGACGACAGAACAGTTATGTACTTACTGTAACAGTAGATCTTCAAGAGAATCTTTCATCAGGCCATGCCGTCCATCCCTCCATCCCCCTGAGCATTTAGGGTTCTGCGACTCCTATCTGTCTTTCCAGGAAGGATTTTCTATAGCTTCCTGCCTCTCCTGTTTGGCAGAGCCATGAGTTCTCTTCTGGTTCCTTGAAGGGAGGTCCTTTGAGCATGACCTCCAGTGGAGAACTGAGGAGGAAAGGGGCTGCACGTGTATGTGGGAAGAGTCGACGTAGGATGTCATTGTGGGTGGCCCCTAGTGGACTGTTTACAAAAAGTTGCCATGTGGTCCTAGGGCCTGGCAGCTATAGGTTCCATAGGTGTGGCCTGATGAAAGAGATTCTTTCAAAGATCTACTGTTACGTTAACGTACGTAACTGTTCTTTCTTGACCACTTACAAACTCAAACATCAGATCTGTCTGAACATGGAGACACAGTGTTGTTTCGGGACCTGTGGAAGTGGTCAGGCTTCCAGCTCCAGAGAGCCCAAATACAATCCATAAAGCGCTGCAAGAAACCATTTGGGAAAACCCAGGATTTCTTTGCACTAGATTTAGATTGAACACAATTGGTACTTGTTAAAGTAGCAGTGACGTGGAAAGGGTCCTGCCATTTTTTTTTTTTTTTGTGCAGCTGGACCAGTTTTACATTTCAGTCACATTTCACTATAATTTTAACACAATTGGAACATTACAATGCATTTTGAAAAACTGTAATACATGTTATCTGTGGAACAAAAATTAGTGCATATATCTGTTTTGTGCCTGCACCCTTAACTTCTAGTTGGAGCGGGCAGGACTGGAACTAAAAGTTTGGTTAAAAGTTGGTATCCATCTTTCTTCACACACATTATGTATTAAACTTTTTAAAATACTTCTTCCTAGTTTTACTTCTGAAATAGGCATGTAATAAAATGTAAACTAAGTTACTATGTGTAAATTACATCTGAAATGTGAATAATGAACATTAGTGTTGAAAAGTACTTTATTAGAGCAACTCTGCACTTCAATATGTAATTTCATAAATACAATGAATCTGTCACCATTTATTACAGATTTTTTTAATACTCTTGTTTCCTTTCCCGTGTTTATAATGCATCTTGGTAGCTTATCTAAGAAGTCTGTAGGGTTAAAAATTACATGTCCAGTTGATCACTGAGTGCCTTGATTTATGACTTCATTGTGCTTTTCAGGATAACAGGCTGGGTTGCCTCAAACAATACCAGTACATTTTCTTTCTCTGAGTAGCATCCTGTCACTGTTTGCCACTGGGATCTTCCCCTTACAGACTTCCTTAGAAATAGGAACAGAATTTTGGTAACAGTAGTACAAAACTTCCTAATTTCCTCCTGAGCATTTGATAGTTCTAAAAGTGGCAACTCAACATGTGTTATAGCTTTGCTGTTGGGAGAATATAAAATACAAATGTAGACACAAGATAAACTGGGAGAGGCCAAGGCTGATAGCTGCTACTCTGGAAAAAAAAAATTGCAGGTATTTTAGTTTTGCTATTTCTTTTCGCAGTTGTCCATCTCAATTTACCACTGGAATATACAAAAGAAGTGATGCTGAAGGCCAGTGGATAGGCTAATAGGAACTTGATACAACTGCATGCAGAGCCAGTTGAAGCAGGCTGCAGGCATAAATAATTATGTAAGAATGTGCAGAGAAGTCCAGACCAGTAGGGAAATCCTCCTAGAGATGCAACAGTGTCCTTTGATGCTGTCAAACCCTGGATCTTCCAAGAATCAATTTTTACCATCAATTCTCATTTGTGGGTCTGTGCTGGAGGTACTAGGACACTGTGGCAGCCGGAACTTTTCAGTCCTTGCATGCATGTCACTACACATGCCTGCTGGTATATAGTGGCACCATCCCCCCCAACTGCCTCAGTTCTGTTATTCCCATCGAGTATGCATCAGTATTGTTGCCGTTCTCATCATCAAGGCGAGAACTTCACCATCTATGTGACAATACCATTCAGTTCTTTGGCTTTAGTTTAAAAATACACTAGTTTATTTTTATCAGTTTAATTGCACAAAAATCTATAGTTCTAGTGGCGTGGATATGGTGCACTGTCCACACGCTGACAGTCTTACTTTCCCTTTAAATCCAGCCAGAATGTCTTCAAGCTAAGCTCCTCCCACCCAAGTGGTATACTCATCAGCTCTGCCCTGTGATGTCAGATCTTCCTTTCTGTTAGAAGAATCAGGTCTCCTCCTTTGCAGCTCCATGCACGGTGTAGGCCCTGAAGTTCCATACTCCAACTTCGTCTTGGAATTGTGTTTTCTTCACCTTCTTTGATCTCTTAGTCCACCATGGATTGTGAAGAAGCCCAGTCTGGTCCCAGGTTTAAATGTTGCATTCAGAAGATGTCCATGATGGACCCACACTCGTGCATTTACTGCCTTGGCACAGCCATACAACAAGGCCTGCAGGCTATGCAAGTCGCTGTTAAATTCATCACTCTAGGACAGTTACGCCTGCTTCCTTTTCAGTCTGCCATCTATGCTAAATCCAAGTTCTCGATTAATGATATCTATTGCACTTCAAAGCAAAAGGAATATGAGATTGTTTCTCTGAAGCTCCGCCTTCCTTTTACAGAAAGCATCACTATTATTGGTGGCTATAGGCCCCCTGCTGGTGGGACCGATGTCCTTAACATCCTCAAATCTCTTGCCATCAATGCTAATACAGAAATAATAATCCTTGGGGACTTCAACCTGGATTGGCTGTCCTCTAAATCGCTTGGTTTGAAATCCCTATGTGATGAACTTGGCCTTGCTCAGTTAATAAGTGAACCTACTAGGATCAATACTTCAAAAATCGAAAATAGCTCACTCTTAGATGTGATATTAACCACTCATCTCCACAAAATTTCACATGCAGCAGTCTTACATAATGACATGAGCGACCATAGTATTGTAGTCTATACCAGGTCGCAAGCCAAAGCACAATACCAGCCCAATTTCTTCACTAAACAGTCCTTTCGAAAGTTCAATGTCTTAAACTATTTGACCGACCTAAGCAAGGTTAGATGGCAAGATCTCTTTCTTGTAAAATCAGTGCACGGCTCCATTACTGTCCTCAATGATAACCTCACTGCCCTGGCTAATAGACATGCACCTCTGATCAAGGTTCGGAGGCGTAAAATCTCTCCTCTCTGGTTCACTCCAGAACTTAATCTCGCATTGACAAACCATGATAAACTATGGGCCCAGGCTAGGAGATCCAAGAACCCTGTAGATTGGCAGGCCTTTAGAGCAGCTAGGAATGCCTATGTTAAACGTATTCGCACCACCAAAGCGAACTTTTACATTTCCACCCTAGAACAGGCTAAGTGGAACCCCCACAAAATTTGGAGGACCCAAAAGGCCATCGAAGGTCGGTCAACTGCCCCCTCTATCCCAACTAAGATCCACAGCAATGGCACGGTTGTGGATGGCAATCACCAAAAGTTTGAAGAATTTAATTCCCATTTTGTCACCGCCAGCCTAGTCTTTGATTCTTCACCGTATGCTGCTCATGTTAAGAGTCAAGACAGCTCGGACACAATGCTGCCTACCTCAGCCTGCTCATTTCAGCTGCTCCCCTTTACCTTCAAAGAAGTAGAAGACTCATTTATTAACTTAGATACTTAAAAAAAAAAAAAAAAGCACCGGAGAAGATGAACTTGAACCACTTTTCCTAAAACTTGGTTACTCTTACCTTACTGCCCCTATCCTCCATATTCTTAACCTCTCTATTTCCTCTGCCACAGTTCCTTCTTGCTGGAAATCCGCTCATGTCCTCCCCCTGTTTAAATCTGGTGACCCATGTGACCTAAACAATTATAGGCCCATTTCAATACTGTCCATCCTCTCAAAAGTTCTCGAAAAATTGATCTATACACAACTAAAAAAAATATCGAAACCCATTCTCTTCTAAACCCTGCACAATCCGGTTTTCGCCCTAATCACAGCACCATCACAGCTTTGGCCAGTTACAAATGATTGGTTCGCTGCAATGGACTCGAAGAAAATAACAAGAGCAGTATTCTTAGATCTCAGTAAAGCTTTCAACACCGTAGATCACAACTTATTAGTGAATAGCCTTATTAAAATAGGTTCCACCCCTTCCACTACCCAGTGGTTCAATAGTTACTTATCTGGAAGGACCTGGAAAGTCAAAGCGGGAGGCTTGTTGTCATCCTTTCTGCCTATCACCAGGGGAGTTCCACAAGGCTCCATCCTAGGTCCCATTCTCTTCTCCCTATATATTAACGATCTTGACCATCAGATAACCAAGTCAAACCTGCATTTCTTTGCAGATGATACAGTTCTTTATACCTCTTACCCCACATTATCTGGAGTCAGAGCCCTCCTTCAAGCTGACTTTGCACAGTTAGAAACTAACCTAATTAATGCTAAGCTGCTACTAAATGCCAAGAAAACCAAAGCCATGATTTTCACCCCACACACCACTCCTCGACACATCTAAAGATCTTATCGTCACCTCTCTAGGAGAACCATTGGAAATGATTTCTAAATTCAAATATCTTGGCATCTGGCTCAATAACAAGCTCTCCTTTAACGACCACCTTGATGACCTGTCCAGGAGATTAAAAGTCAGGCTAGGTCCGAAATAAAACCTGTCTCCCCAAGGAAACGAGGCTCACCATAGTTCAAAAAATGATACTCCCTGTACTGGATTATGGTGACATAGTTTACTCTATCACCCCTGTGTCCACCCTGGCTAGCCTAGACACTCTATTCCACTCCTTTTATCATATCATCCTCGACTCCCCACAATCCACTCACCGTTGTACTTTATATAACTCTCTAGCCCTACCATCTCTCCATGACCGCAGATTAATAAACTGTGCTAGGTTTGCCGCTAAATTCTGGACCCTCTTCCCCCATCTTGAATCTACCCTATCCCAACAACCTCCCCCTGCATACTCCCTAAGAGGCACAGATCCCAGACTCCTACATATCCCATTTATGCGCACCACCAAAGGCCAGTCAGCTTTTAATTTCAGAATCCCACAGATCTGGAATGCCTTCCCCGCCCCCATCAGACACGCACATAATCCCGGTCTCCGCTCCAGACTACTCCAGGCACACTTCTGCTCCAGCTGCTCCTGCTAATGCTGCAAGTTCAGCCCTCTGATAATTAAATAATGTACAGTAATTATTCCTGTTATGTGCATATCTGTCTGTAATCTACTGTACTACTATACCTGGAGTACATGTTATACTGTATTATAATTGTACAAATCATATGCTATGTTTCTTTATTACAATCTCTGTACTTGTATTTGTTTCTAATATTTGCCATGTACTGGGTCTAGGCCCCCAGGTCGCATCTGGAATCGAGCATGTTGCTCAGTATGCCTTCCTGGTAAATCTCATAAACAAATAAATAAATAGGTCTTTCTTTCAGAGACCAGACTCGGGCTTGTCCAGGCCACATTCCTCCTGCTGCTTGATTACAGCGACATAATTTACAACTCTTCAGCAATTACCAACCTCCATAAATTAAGACACCCTCTACCACCGTGCCCTGCATTTTATCTCCAACTCCCCGTACCGAACTCACCACTGTGATCTGTATGCAACAGTTGGGTGGACCTCGCTAACCATAAGGCGTGCACTCCGTGCTGGTTCCTGGACCCTAAACCTCCTTATGAATAAACTCCCAAGCTACTTAACTTCCCTTGTCTGTATCTCCCGCAGTGTTTACTCACTCAGAAAGTCAGACTTCATCCTCCTAGATGTACCTAGGACTCGTACCTCCTTTGGTAAACGCACCATCTCATGTTCCCTTCCAACCATTTGGAATCAGTTACAATCCTCACTGAAATTATTCAGTATTGTCCCTGTTAACTTCTTCAAAAGGATAGCAATTGACTAATTAAAAGATACATGTAACTGCTTTTAAACCCCTTCTCCCTCCTCACTTGGCTACCACCAATCTCCCCCCCTTCTTACTTGCCCTGTACTCCTTACTCCTCCTGTTCCTTACACCTCTCCATAGGTCCATACTGTTTATACTAAGACTGTTACTTTATGACCAGAGCATTATGTACCACATTGAATTTGTTACTGTATATTATTTACTGTTATGTCATTCTTTATATGTATTGTGTACCTGTCTGCATACCTGTAACAGGACCTCCTTGTGAATGAGCTTGCTCAATGGAGTTTTCCTGCAATAAACTTGAACTTGAATGGGACCCCCAAGTGCACTCGAAGGATACGCATAAGATGATGTCTGCGGCTGTGGGCTCAGCCACTCAACTTGCAGCCATGGAAGAGGTGGCAGCTCAGACTGTGGTGGGCTCTTCTTTGGCATCTGCACTGCTCTCTGGGCCAGCGACAGGGCATCCTTCATGGGCATGTTTTGCAAAATGTGCCACTCCCTTCAAATTCTGGGGAGTGCTCTTCCAGGAGTGAGAAAAAGGTTATGAAGTTCTGCCATCAATCATAGGACTGGGAACGAGCATGCTCTTTCTGCTCCTGCAATTCCCTTGATCACTCAACAGTGGTCGAGTGCTCAGCATCAGCCAAGCCAGTTCTGGTCAAGGGTCAGACCACTAGCTCCACAATATCCCCATCGGGCTTGTTGGTCATGATGCCGATTGAGATTTTCCTTGACCTGGTCAACCCGTTGTCTGAAGGGATCAAGGATGACTATCTCGAGGACTCCAGTCTTTTCGACCCTCTCCCAGGAGGGTCGGGAGCAGTTGGTCAATCAAGCTATCTGCTCCCAGGAGCTACTTCCTTCTGGGGTCCCATGGCAGGAGCCAGTGGGTGTCCTGTTCACGGCCAGTCCTCCAGCTACTTCTCACCATCGACATTTTCTTCATTAGTTGAGATCTAGGTTTTGGTGGATATCATGGTTGAGGGACTCCCCACATTCCCGTGCTTGACCTTTGACCAGGAAGTGCCATCAGTGCTCCTCTTCTTTGTCTTTAGACAAGGAGAGACTCCAACGCAAGGTGCGTCGGTGCTGTGAGGAGCTTATGTGGCAGCAGTGGATTCTTGGGCAAGGCATGTCCATTTCCCTGGCCCCCATGCTTCTGTGGTTACCTGTGGTCCTTCCCGTCTCCATCCAGCAGAGACCGACGTCTCCAGCCCTGGCCTCTGCACTAGAGTGGAACCACAGCCCAAGCAACCCTCACAGAGAGCTTATACCAAGGCTTCCCATCCAGCTACCGGCATTCTGAGTCGACTGTCAGTCGAGATCACCCACTCAAGATGAGTCTTGGATGGTCCATGGGGAAAAGAGACCAAGGGCAGTCATTGAGGAGTCTTCAGACTTTCTTTTTTTTTTTTTTTTCTTATTTCTGCTCCTCACAGCTCAACCTGCCTTACATCCATCCACCGCCTTCTCCCCCATTCAGCCCGCAGGCTCACTCATATCTGGTTGGCACTCTACGTGCCCATGGAAGGGAACCCCCATTTCCCTCTCACCGGGCTGGGAACCACGACCGGAGTGTGATTCCATGACAGGCCTCCTGGGTAGAGAAGTGCGGCCATCAAGCTGCTTGGCCAACTGCCATTATCCTCTGGTTTTCTCCCCTGACATGCAAGGATGTCAAGGCACTGAATGCCGACGTCCACCGCACTTCAACCCACAAGTGCACCACTCCTACAGTGCCCCCAATTTTCATCAGGGGCCGCCGCAGAGCGATGGAAGCTCTTATCTCTCCCCAGGGAAAGGAGAGCAGGCCATAGGACACTCAATCCTTTCCTTCCCCAGCCAACCCCCAATGACCCAGGCACATTCCCGAACCCAGGTCGTTGGCGTGCTGCAAGGTGTGGTGTCCAGCACCTCAACCCTCAGTGCCACCAGGCCAGCTGAAGTCTTCAGATTCTGATGGGTCCTCTATGCAATCCTCCAGGACTTCAGGCTTTGACTGTGAATTGGCCAAAGACCTGAACACAGGCCAGGGTGTTGCTCCAGCTGACCTCCGAATCTGTGGTGATCCCCTTGGAGCCAGTCCAGAAGCAGGGCAAATACCCTTTTATGGAGATTCTAGGTCAGGATGAGTCTCTGGGGGTTGCCTTCCCTGTATCAGAGGCTGTTCTGGGCCCAGTGCTGGAACTCTGGCAGCACCTGGCTTCCTGTGTGGTGCCTTCGACCTGCATGGTCCTCAAGTATGCACTGGTTCACAGTACAGTTTCCCCGACCATCACTCTGCTGAGGGCTTGGTGGCGGACTCCATCTTCCGTAAGATGGCCAATGTCAGGGATGTGGACAGGCCCCCTGACAAGGAGTCCAAAAACTGGATCACACAGCCAAGAAGCTTTATGCTGTGGCTTCCGTGGGTCTCAGGCAGGTGAGTTACACCTTGATGATGGCCAACTTTAGTCACTCCATGATGGGTGTCCATGATCACGTCCTTCCCTACCTTTCTGCTGAGCTGCAGTTGGCAGTCAAGATGGTCGGAGATGGCCGACCCGATGGCACTGAAGGTTGAGGTGCTGGATGCCACACCTTGTGCCACACTGACAACCAAGGTTCGGTGATGGACTCAGGTTGCCGAGGCTCGGCAGAGGAGGGAGAGGATTGAGCATCCAGAGGACAGCTCTCCTCTCTCTGGGGAGGGCTCCAGGGTTGCTTGGTGTCCTGGCAACCCCTAATGGAGATCGGGGGTAATGCAGGTACACTGGAGAAATGTATGGGGGTGGAGTGCGGCAGATGCCAGCAGGGCAGCCATGCACAGGCATCATTACATGCACTCCAAGGGGAGAAAAAGGAAATACCCCCTGATGGCCAGGTGAGGCAATGGCTGGTCTCTGGGGGCTGACTCCCACACACTCAATGCCAGCCGTAATCCTGACCCTTCCCCCCGGGGATCCTCAGCCGCCTCCTGTATGGGTCTGGCAGGAGAGAAGGGGATCCTGATCCCGATGTCTCAGTCAGGGGATGTGGTTCAGGCGAGCGGTTAGGGGGAACGCTGAATGAACCAGCCCGAGAGAAGCCCTGAACCACCAGGTGAATAAATAGTTGTGTAAAAAAAAAAAAAACAAATATGGTCAGAGAATGAATTGAATTTTTATTATTAAAAATCAGCCAGTGTATAATTGGTAGGACAAACACTGAATTTTCTTCAAACAAAAGTTTACGTATGTTCAAAAAAAGATTTAATTTACATGAAAAATTAAATACATGTTTATTTGTTAAAATTTTTGAATATTACATGCATCCAAATAAAAGCGTATCACCGCATAGGAATATAACATTGTGTTTCCATCCAACAATTTTAAAATTATCTCTCTCACCTTGCCCGAAAGAGTCTGTAATAAAGGATTAATCCATTTTTCCCTTCGTACTTTTAACATGGCACAATCTAGTAACAAATGCTCAGCTGTTAAAATTTGCTTGCTACATTTACACATTTGTTTTTAATTTTTTCCCATGGTAATGTTTGGGCCAGACAATTCATATGGATATTAAATCTTAACCTAGTAAATACTTTCCTGTGTCAGGAGTTTTGACACCAATTCAAGTAAATCTGAGGACCCCAATTACTTAATGTACAATAAAACATAAACAAGGGAGAAGAATTAACTTTTGCACTATCGAGTTGTATTTGAATATCCATCCACCTATTTTTAATCTGTTCCACATACAGGTCTATCTCTGCAGGGGATTTGTTCTTATATAATGACTCTAGGCCAGCTTTTCTTATTTAAATGTCTAATTGTTTAAACCATGAATTATAACTAGTTCCCTCCTTATATAATTTTCTTTCTTCCTGCCAGCATGCATATCTGAAGGAAACATCTTCATTTGTAGCCAATTTATTCCAATAGTTTAAAGCTCTAATTGTTGATAATGTAACCAACGATTGAAGTCCTGATTCCATTCTGAGGTGGCTACCCGATACAGCAGTTGAGAGACCAAGGTTAATTCTAATAAATAAATTTTTAATTTTGAATAGGCTCGGAGATAGATACAGTACCTTCAAGTCCCCAAATTTCAGAGGCACATAGCATGACTGCGTTTGCTTTTGCAATATATGCTTTGCATACAGCCTCAAAGCAGTTATTAATAAACAATTTATTAAATCTATTCAAAGCCAGGACAAGTTGCTTCCCTTTATTTTTGAAACTGTCTTGTGTTTATACCAATCCATTGTAGCCATTATTAACCCCCCTAAGTAGTTATACTCTTCAGTTTCCTGTAATTTTATATCCTTTATTTTCTAACTGCAAGCTTTTCTGCATAATTTCCCCATTTTCATAATCATGGTTTTCTCAATATTTATTTCTAAAGACAACTTCTGGAGGACATTAGCAACTATGTTTATTGCTTTTTGAAGACCTTTTGCTGTTTTAGATAGGGCTGTGTCATCAGCATAGGCCAAAATGCCAATTTTATTACCATTTACAATCTGAGTATCTATTTCGTGGGTATGCAACTCTCTAATTATCTGGTCTATATAGATGTTAAACAGGGCTGGAGCCAATAAACAGCCATGTTCAACACCCTTTTTCACGGGAATTTTGGAGGAATACCTTCCATCTCTTGTATATCTTACTCTTATTGAAGTATTATCATAGAGACAAATAATTAAACCTAATAACCCTGGATCTGTCTCCCAGGCTATGGGGATTTTCCAAAGGGTTTTCTGATTAACTTATCAAAAGTTTGTTTCAGATCGAGAAAGCAACCGTATAAATCACCCTTTTCTAATTTTTTTTTGCTTACTGACCAAATAATTTACTATAAAAATGTCAGTCGTACCCCTATTTTTTCTAAAGCCAAATTGATTTTCAGAAAGTACCCCTCTGTAGTCCATCCATTCCTGTAATCTTTCAAGTATTACCCTGGAAAAGATTTTGGCAAGAATACAAATCAAAGAAATAGGCCTGTAGTTGATCGGTAATGATTTATCACCTTTTTTAAACAGCGGGATTACCCCAGCTACCTTCCAGTCCTCTGGAAGTGTTTTATTTTCTATTATTTCATTGAAACGAGCTAATAGGTTTAAGGCCCACCAATCTATATTAACTTTAAAAATTTCCACGGAGATATCAATTCCTGGAGCTTTGTTATTCTTTTGATTATTTATGTGTCTTTTTATTTCATCAATGGATAGATTTCTCCAGACTAAATTTTGATTAAAATGTTCCCTAGTAATTAAGGGTTGAAAATTCATACTACCAGAAGTCTGTGCTCCTTCATATAATCTGCTATAGAATTCTATCCATTGATTTTCCAGGATCACAGCTTCGATGTTGCTCACTATTTTCGTCTCCCCATATGCAATCAGCATCCAGAATTGCTTAATATGTTTATTTGTTATGGCATGTTTTAATTTTCCCCACATATATTCATTATATCTTCTTTTCTTATTGCTTAAAATGTTCTGGTATTTCTTTTTCAACACCATAGCACCCTTATAAAGCATTAATTCGGGGTTATTTATTGCAACTCTCCTTGCTTTATTAATATCTGTTTTTATCTGTCTACAGTCTCTATCATACCATGGGGCCTTATATCTACCTATTATCTTTCCCATATTTGATGTATGAGTAAATGTTTGCTGTTTAATAAAATTTAGGAGTATAAAAGAAATTCTCAACTGTATTCTGTCCTTTCTTTATATCTGAGAGCAAGGATTCCACAGCTGAGCTCTCCTGTATGGCCAACAACTTGTTCTGGGCTAAATAATTCCAAATAATCTTTATTATTATTATTATAAATAAAGAATTCTTCTCCTTGTTTACCAGAATGTGCATTAGTTTCATGTTTCCAAGTTAATTGCAAAGTACAGCTCAAATGATCACTGGATAAATTTTGATTTTATTATAAAGGATTCAATCAAGTACCAATGAATAACATCTATAAAAGCATAATCTGAAATCGAGCTTTTCCCTGATACCATGGAAAAAAATATAAAATTGCCTTCCAAATCACCCTTAACACAGCCATTAACTAGCTGGAAAAACTTATTTGTTAACCAATTTAAAACAAATTTACCTCTAGTATTAAGCCTACTATCCATTGATTTTCTATTACCTATGCCCATTGCTTGATATCGTTCATCTACCTGCAAATCACCATCTAAATAGAACAGATTTGCAGTACAGGCATTTAAATCTCCCATCCCTATTATTATCAATTCATCAAATTGCTCGTTAAGTAGGGCTATTTCTTTTTCAGTTTCTTCCAACTCTTGACTCACCATTTGTATTGACAATGAGGGATCAAAATAACAATTCAAAATATATATGCTTGTGCCACGCAGAGAATAGAAATAAGACAGTGATTTTTATAAATAACAATTGGCTTTTTCTGCATTTGGATATTTGTCGATATTAATGCCATGATGCCCCCTTTATTCCGACCACAATTATTTTTAGGATTTTTACCCTTAAGCTCAAATTTACTATATCTTTCCAAATTGAAGTCCTGATGTTTGCCCATCCATGTTTCTTGCAGAATAATTATATCATTATTCTTCATTTCTTCAATCCAGGCTGTATCCTCAGTTTTATTCATAATATCTGCTGTATTCCAGGAGACACTCGAAAAAAGCTTTGGATCTTTACTTAATACTTTGTGGTCTGAATAAATATGAGCTTGCTTCAGTTTTCCCAACTTGGGACCAACTTCTTGTCAATTATTGTAATAGCTTTCCCAACTTTGGATTTCTTTCTCATCCCTATAGGGCGTGCTCTCATTTTCTTCAATTTTCAAAACACTTTCAGAGTCCAATTCCAGGACACAGTTATTATTAATTCTTTCTCCCATCACTTTCCTACTGCTTATCAGGGTTTCCTGCTCCGGAGTACCTCTCAGAGAGTACTCCTCAGCCTCTTCTTCTTGAAAGTATTTGGTTATGCATACTTGCCTAGTGTTTTTAGATTTCTTTTCTGTCCCTTTATAATAGATTATTTCTGGAGAAACATGAATATCAGTTACTGTATCATCTAAGTAAATCCCATTGTCAACTAAAAGGATAGTTATCCAAAATAGTTTTTCTAAGCTCTGCACAATTTAAAACAAGATTTTTCCTTTCGCAGGTTTTACCTTATATCTGTATACCGATATTATATCATTCCATTTTCTCCTTTAGCACTGTTTTAATGTTATGAACTGTAATTTTTAACAGAAAAGGCATTTCTCATCTTGCTGTTGGTATGCCTTTAATAAAAAATCGTGTCCAACTTTTTCTCCTTAGCTGCATGATGCTTATTTTTTCCTTATTGTATTTGTCTACCAATGTATCTTTCTTATTACTGTATCTCTTTAATTTTTCTTTCTGTTTCTTTTCACTGTTTGTGCTTCCATCTTTCCCTTTCTCAGTTTGAGTTGCAACAGTACACAGGTTTTTCAGCTGTCTATTTGGAATCTTACCATTTTTTTCTGTCACTCCTTTCTTTTTCAGTTATTTCACTAATTGTTCAATCTCTTTACTCTCCTTTTTTGAATCCTTAGAGTTTTCTTTGTCTCACTCAGTTTATTCAATGTTTTACTCTCCATTTCAGGCCTATTCTGGATGTTACTTAACTCTCTTTGCTGATTACTATATCTATCGTTTTGCTTTCCATCTACTCTAAATTTTAAATTATCCCCGTTCTTATCAGAAATACCATTATCTTTTTTACTAGCTTCCTTTAATGTAAGTAGACTGTCCCTTAGCAAGAAATTATTTTGTATGAATGCCATTTTAACTAATTTCATTCTTTTTCAAAAATCTGTTTAAATTCAGCAAAATGTGAAGTAGATTTTTCACTTGAATTCAGACTGTCTTCCTTTGATCTGGTCTCTAGATCTTACTTAGACCAAAGACACTCATTGTTTCTACTAGGGGCATCCAACTTTTTTCTTTTAATCAGATACAGGGTTAAGAACTCCCTGTAGTCTTTCAGGTATGGATGATTTTCAGCTGCATTACTCAACATATTAGAGTTTTCTTCTGCGTAAAATATATCACTTAAGTCAGTCCTTGGGGGGTGCTGACCTACTAAGTACTTTTAAAGATGGAGATTCCAAAATTCTAATACTTTTCAAAAGGGGATGATCCTCTTCCATTTGTTCCCCTTTTTTACCTCTTATAAGTGAAGAGGTTAATTGCACTCTCTGACTTCCCTTATTAAAGGGAGTTATGTATTCTGTTATTTTTTATTATTACCATCAGCAGAGTTTAACCCCAAATTTCCTTTCAGTGTTCATGCTTTTTCCTGCCGTTTTACCTTTTTCTTATTTCTTAACACCATACTTTTCATTTTTCTGTAATACTCCCAGATTACTGTATGGAGAATAAGGAGTAAGAACAATCACACTGACAGAGATGTGATTAATTGACCCAGTTATATAAATCACAAACCACTCCAAAAAGGCTTAAAAGACTGACATAAATTCTACAGCAATCAGTTATCTATTCCTTTATAACATAACCATAAGAAAAGAAAACGTGCACATGCAAAATACTGTTAGTCTTCTTCCAACTAACACAATAATTAAATATTTGTACAAGGAACTGCACATTAAAACATTCTGGCCCAGATATTCAAACTGCGCCATAAAAGTGCGCAACAGCAGGAGCAAGCGCAAGTCCACTGTGCCCAAGCTCAATATGCATGATATTCAAACACTGCGCGGGTCAAGAGGCACCTGTAGCATACGACTGAATATCACACCAACTGCACCATAGCACAACCAGGGATATGCAGCGGCACAGTTCAGATGCGCAACAGCACAACCAGGGATGCTCAGTGGAGCAGGGCAACAGCACAACCAGGGATGCGCAGGGACAGGATGCATGGGCCGACCACCCATGCTAGAGATGGACAGAGGAGCACACAGCAGAACAGACATCGGCCCCACACCCCATGCACTGCACAACTGGGGGAGAGTTGGAATAACCACTGGCCCATGGATACCCGTAACAAACCCACAGCTGGGGCATGATGCCCCAGCACACCTCCAGGCAAGCTGTGTTACCGGCACACAAGAAGGTGTGGCCACCCCATGCCACACCATCCCACCAATGCAGAGCACACACTGCACCATGATCCCCAGACACACCCTGCCCAGGAGCAGCGCCCACCAGTGCAAGACACCCCATGCATGCCACCACCCCCACTATGACAATGCAACCCTGTGCACCACAGAACCATGCAAGGCAGCTCCACCACGCACACGCTTCAGTGGGTGGCAGCAGACAGCGATGCAATGACTGCATACACAGTGCCACCATGCACATCCCCCCCGAGGTACAGCTGAGAGACCGACCATGTGTTGGCACACGAGGTACCCCACACATGACAGGGCATACCCCAGACCCCACCACCAGTGGTACAGCACCCTGCACACCCTCTCATGGACACACCCCGACCCAGCACTGGCCACAACAGCCAGCGCAGACACCCACAGTGGTGCATGGAAGCATGCACCACACAGGATGCAACACAGTGCATGGACAAACACCCACCCATACCCAAGGGCACACCAACACAGGGACACAGTAGTGGGTCAACCAAGCCCCTGACGTGTGGCCACGGAAACAGTGTACACACGGCCAGCACCCCTCCATGGCACAGGAATGCCAGCCACCCTGCACAGGCACCATGAAGCTGTACGCCACCAGTATGCGCCTGGAGCACAAGTGACAGACAGTGGAGCACATCCCCTGCAACAGACAAGCAACAGCATGGAGGTGGGACAACAGCGGAGGCCACAGTGCCACCCAAGGCAGACATGCACCACACCAGTGACAGGATGCAACCTGGCATTGTGCTGGGTACAGTGGCTGTCCAGCATGGACAGCCACCGCTGACATGCCAGTGGACCATGCAGGTCACAGACATGTAAGGGTGTCAGCTGCACAGGCCATGGATGGTCTGACAGGTGCGCCATGGACACAGTGCATGCACTGTGGACCACTGCACACAGTCATCCAGTGCACAGGGAACAACACACAAACCACAGACAGTGACTGATAGCTGCGCCCACACCATAGTCACTTCCCCTACAGAGACACACACACGCCCATGACTGCACCACCCCTGATGCCATGCACACCACTGCAGCTGAGCACCTGTAGCCTGCTGCAAATCAGAGAGCACCACAGTAGGCATAACAAAACAAATGTATATTAAAAGATAGAAAACAACTATTTACAAATATGTACAAAAATGTTGGGGGTGAGGGCCACAAACCAGGTGGGGGTGGGTAAGGGTCAGGGGTGAACAAATGGTAGAAGGAAGAAGGGGTGTGAGGGTGGGTCTGGGGGTTAGGTGACATCCTGGGGTGCATGAAGTTCAGCGGGAGCCCCGCTCCCCGCTCTGATGGTGCCTCCCGCCATGCCTCCTGCAGACTCCTAGCTGCTCCATCCTCTGTAAAATTTCCAGGGAGGCCCTGGCCACCTGCAGAAGCTCCTGCAGTGCCCTCTCGATGTGCAGCATCCGCCATCCACCTAGGACAAGGGAGCAGAGTCAATAGGTGTGAATGCACAGCCCCCTGCAGCCCACCCACTGTGCATGGCATACGGCTGTGGGACATGCCTCTGTGATGGTGTCCGACCACCCACAGTGATTGTGCCCACAAGACCTGCCCACCCAGGTGCACACAGCCATGCAGACCGCTGCACACACCCACAGCCCAAGTCCCGCACAGCACCACCATGGCTGTACAGTGACATGGCTATGCGGTGCAAAGGCAGTGGCATAGCCATGTACCCGGTGCACACATGGACCACCAGCGATGCACACCCACACATGTAGTGCCACTGGACAGTGCTGACTGTACTGTGTGGTGCGCATGTCAGTGGTATCAGTGGATGGTGGCCATGCCCCCCCGCCTGCTCTGCAACACAGCATGCACAGAATATCCTGGAAGAAAGGCACTCATCATCATCGGCCTGATCCGGGTGCAGTACTCCGCTGCTACCGGCTGCCTGTGGCTGTTGACCAGCTCCCCTACCCATGCCTCGGTGTCGGTCTAGTCGGGCTCGGCGCCACTCTTCAGGGCCTAAGGTGCAAACATGGAGAGAGGAATATCAGTACAATCCAGTATCAAAGGCCCCCCACCCCCGGGTGTGTGTGCGATCCTGCACAGCCCAGCTATGCCGCAACCCCCCCAGCACCACCTCCACCACCAACACCACTGCCCACACTGGATGGCCCACCACCCCATGTGGTGGACACGTGCCCACCGCGATACCCGTACTGACGCAACCAGTGTATGGATGGGGCACCTACCTGGTCGTGGCACTGCGCCTCTCCTGGCGCATGCCTGCAGGCGGGCAAGCCTGTCTGGGTCCCTGCGCTCTAGGTCCCTGTATCTGTGGTGACACTGCTCAGCTGTGCACTCCATTCCTGTGGCCTCCTCCAGTGCCACTGCCACCTCCTCCCATACAGCACTCCTGGCCCTGTCCAGGGGTGCATTTCCAAAAAGTGCCCCAGCATGGGGCTCCACTATGGCCACCAAATTGGCCAGCTCCACCTGGCTCCAAACAGCAGCCCTCCATCTTGCCATCACTGAAGCTGGTCGGAGTCAAAATAGCACTCGGTAGCATGGTCCACCACGTGAAGATGCTGTGCGGTACAGCGCTGCCATTCCCCATCGCGCTGTCACTGAACAGCGCAATAGTGGTGCACCCATGTGGACGCATGGTGCCTAGGGGGCAAAGGTCAGGCACAGGGTCAAGGGTCTCTCATGCATGGACCGTCACAGCGCGATTGGTACTCCCTGCGTGTAGCACGACAGGGTGCCTGTGTGAGACTCCCTGTAGTGGCCTATCACACTGTGGTTCCATGGCGCCCCAGTGCAAGAGCACCATACATGTGAACAGCGCAGTAGCGCCACTGACACAATGGTGGCCATGCTCTGCACTGCCTCCCGCGCAAAGCACGTCAGCACCATGGCAGGCGTCGTTCGATGTCCACTGCGCATGTCACAGAACTGTGCCCTTGCCTGAGCACGTTCAACACAATTGCGCAAGGCGCAACAGTGCGATATTCAGCCGGCATATGCAAATCAGCTCATCAGCGATTCAATGGCACAAATATTGCATTAGCATCCACTTAAAATTTAACCTCGCCTCATTTGCATGCGTTGCGCTATATAAATGCGACATTGGGCTGCAGAGGCCATAGTCTGGTACTGCAGTCTATTATGGTGAGTTGCATGCCATTTGGAAGTGTGGACTGTGGTGTGTGGGAGATGCATGGGAACTGCACAGTCAGAGGTAACACCTGTCATTCCCACAGGATCAATGATGAGTGAACGTGAGGTGGAGGAGGAACAGAGATGTGGGAGAAAGAGGAGGCCAAACTTTACCAAGGCAGAAACAGATGCCCTGTTTGAGGCCTACCTTGACCAGGAACTGCTGCTCAGCGGACAGTGGGGAACACCACAGGCCCGTGCTGCTGCATGGGGAGAGGTGGCACGTGCCGTCAACCAGCATGGCAGCCACCAGCGGTCCATGCAGGAGTGCAAGAAGAAGGTGGGCACGGACAGGAGGAGGAGGATTAAGGATAAGGTGGCTGCCATCACGGCAGCACGGGCTGCGAATAGTGGGGGACAACCAGCCGTGCAATGCCTGACACCACAGGAAGAGCGGGTTGCTTGCAGCATGCACCGTTGTGCCATTGGGGGTGTTCCAGGTGGTGGCTTCCAGACGGGTGGTAGCCCGTCACTGCATGGTAGGTCCTGATCTGTCACTGTGGGAGGGGATGCCACAGGGTAGGGCAGATACATTAATTCTACTGTGTTCCCTTACAGCTCCTGAGCATCTACATGGGTCAGCAATGGTGGGCTCGTCCACTGAGGGCGATACCCTGGACACAGAGGAGGGCCCATCCACCTCCACAGGTGTCCGAGGGTCAGGATGACAGTGGGCCCGTCTGGCTGTCCGGACTGATGTTGGTGGAGCAGGTGCAGAGGAGGTCCTTACCCGTGTCCCAGCATGACAGCATCCATGGATGCCAGCATGCTGAGACTCGGACTGGTGCCGGATCCATCACTGATGATGGAGCTCACATCATGGACAGTGATACATGTGGGTTGCAGGATGACCGCACAGCAGGTTACAGCACGGGCATAGCCATGGGTGGTGCCACCGTGGAGGCCTGTGTGACATCACAGTCCCAGCCTGTGCCTGTCTGCACCAGTGGGGCAGCACTGGTGTGTGTCCAGGACAGTGGGGCTGTTGTAGCCACTCTGGTGGCACCGTTGAGCCCTGGAGAGCAGTGGCCGGAGGGGCAGTGTCAGCAGTCGACCAGTGGCGATGGGGGGAACAGTGTCGGGGGGGCGGCGTCAGTGCACTGCCTGTGGACATGCCCAGGCATGGTCCTGGTGTGCAGTGCCCAGCCTCAAGGGGGTGCTGCCCATCATGGCCATGAACACCATGAGGGACAGCATGCCGATCAGGCAGATGACCTCTTAGATGAGCACACCCGCATACTCCATGATTCAGTAACTCAGCAGTTGCAGCTTGTGATGGCGGTGGATGCACTCAGTGCGGTCCTGCACCAGGTGGAGGAGCGGCACAGCAGGGACACCGGTCTGCTCCTGGCAGGGATGGACTGGCTGCGGGAGGATGTGACCGCCACCATTGACAGGCAGACACAGGCATTCACAGCTGTCATGGCCACAATGGGCACACAGTTATTTGCCCATGCATCGCAGACACCGCGCAGTGCAATGTCAACCCCCCGTTCCCGGTGTCATGCAACACCCTCCTTGTCGACACTGGGTTCAGCTGTGGGCATCCCGAGCACGCCTGGCGCAGGCACGTTCAGTGAGCTGCAGACCCCTGCTTGAGAACGGTCGTGTTCCTGCAGCGGAACCCCTGTGGGACCGTTGGTGCCACCCCATGAGGTCATTGGTCCGCCTGTCACTGCTGGCGGGTCTCGGCGGGGCCGCCCATGCATCCGTGGTGGCCGCGGCACTGTGCTGCATGACTGACCTGTCTCCCACCATGGCTATTGTCTGATGCTGCCCTGTGTGCAGTGTGTTATTCAACGTGCAATGCACGGGTGGGGTACCCGGCCCTGCACACACACACACACACACACACACACACACGTTCCATGTGCACACCCTCCCGGCTGCTGGCCACTGTGGCATGTGCATGATGATGCCTGCATTGCACTGTCTACCACTGTGCAATGGTGCCCAGCGTCTGAGACATGCACAATGACAGGCACTGGGCGTGGTGGTCTGTGGACGTGTGTGTGGCTAGGGGTGGTGGTTGGGGTCGGCATGCCTCCTACCCTTTGTGCATGTCTTGTGGGGGGTGTGTGTGTGTGTATGTGTGTGACCGTGACCATGACCGCATGCCGTGTTAGGCCTTGCCCATCCCTGACGGCGTGTGTGGTTCCATGCTCAGCCAGTTCCCTTTACGACATGCACCCCTGGGGTTTGTCCATACATGTTTTTGGGTTGTGCACTTGCCATTGGTGGTTGCACATGGCCCCATGACTTACCTGGGTTGGTTGAAGTGCTCCTCTGTGATGGTGTCCCAGTGCAGCTGCGCCATCTGGATCAGTCGGGGTCCTTGACCAGGGGGCTGCCATCACCATCTGCACCAGCGTCCTCATCGTCCCCATCGCTGTCCCCCTCTTTGACCTGTACAGCTATCCCACAGTCGTTGGCCATGTTGTGCAGGATGCAACAGGCCAGGAATAGCCCGCAGGCCTTTGAGGGGCTGTACTGTAGGGCACCACCAGACATGTCCAGGCAATGGAAACGTGCCTTCAGCATCCTGAACACCTGCTCTATGACATTGCGTGAGGTGGCATGTGCCTCATTGTACCGTTGCTGCGATGGGGTCGTGGGCTGCTGGTATGGTGTGAGCAGCCAGGGACGGAGTGGGCATCCACTGTCACCTGTGTGTAGAGGGTGGGCATTAGTTTGGTGATCAGCGTCGCCCTGCCATGGGCCATCTAGGCCAGTACCCATGTCACCTCTGACTATGCCCCTCCCCAGATCCATGTCTTTCTGTGTGATTTGCATACTCACCCACTAGGTGGCCAGTGGGGATGTCCCCACTCTCGAACCTGTGGCACAGTGCAGACTGGTGCCAGATGAAGGCATCATGTGCTCCCCCAGGGTGCGTGGCACAGACATTGGTTATGCGCCCCCTAGCATCGCACACCACCTGGCAGTTGATGCTTGCATAGCCCTTCCGATTTATGTATACTGCACCTTCTGGGCCAGGTGGCATGCGGATGGCCACAGAGGTGCAGTCAATGGCCCCAAGCACGCCAGACATACGTGCTACCCTGTGGAACTCTTGTATGTGTGCTGTGCACTCCGCCTGTGTGCTGGGGAAACGTATGTATTCTGCAGCATGTGGCAGCAGTGCGCTGAGGAATTGTGTTAGTAGGCATGACGCAGCCGACTGGGTTATGCCTGTTGTGTTCCCTGTTGGTCTCTGGAAGGTACCTGTGGCGAGCAGGCACATGACAGCTGTCAACTTTGTTTCCCGCTGACAGAGCATGGCTCCGTCTTGTGGGTGCCTGCATCTCATCACTGCACAGCTCACAGAGCCGCCTCAGGATCACCCAGTTCAGGTGGTACTGGCCCACTATCTTGGTGTCACTGTACAGCTCGAAGCTGGTGCGGGCTCGGTACTGCCTGTTGGGGGCATACCACCGATGGGCCCTTCCACAGCCATGCCCCCCTGCTGCCTGCCTTCTCACACCCCTCGTTACTGCCTCCATCTGAATGGTGGCACTGGCCATGTCCCTGGCTTGTGTTACCCCCCCCGGCCGCTGTATTCCTGTTCCCCCCGCTGTTCTTTCTGCTACTACCCCTGCACCAGGAACACCTCCCAGATTTGGATGTCCTGCCCATTGTCAGTGCCCTCAGTCCACTGTGGCATTTCCCTTTTCCTCCTGCACAGTGGCACAGGCTCCCCACTCCTTTCCTGTTCCTGGTAGTTTCCAGGTGTGCTCTGTCCTGTCCTGCTCACTGCTACTGTCTGCCTGGTTGCTGTCACCTCGCTCCCAAATCTGGCTTCCCTGTAGCGTTCTTGTGCCTCTCTCTTGTTCTTTTTTATTTTGGATCATTTCCACTATCGCGCAACTTCCGTTTGCTCCCCTATTGCACATGGCGCATGCTGTTGAATATCACACTGCGCCATTTATTCATGGTTCCTCCCCCTTCAGTTGCGCATGCATTCATTACCATTGCGCTCTTGTGCATTGCGATTTGGGGGGCGCAGCTGCCTCTCGCTGAATATCACACAATGGCGCATTTTCGGACTTTCGCTGGCGCATCCCTTTTGAATATCTGGGCCTGTGTGTCTGTGTGCTCTGGTTGATTTCTTTGTTTTCAGTTCCCCAGGATCTAGAATTCTCTTTTGGCCTGATTTTTTTTTTTTTTTTTTTTTTTTTTTTGACCACAATCTCTCATCTTTATAAATCCCACTTTTGATTTTCTCCTCCTTGGACACTATTAGAGGTGAAAAAAAGAAAAGATATTTTACAACCGTGACCTTCACAAAACCTCCTTAAAATGGAGGGGGGGAAGTCAAATTGATAAAGAATAAAAAGCCAAAAGTTAGGAGGTTATGTATCGCCACAAAGGAACCTACTATTTAAAATTCTTCTATCCTTCCACTCACTTCTTCCTTAAGCTATGTAATAATATCCTCATATTTCAGTATACCTCGATGGTTTCAAAGGCTCAAAATACTTTTCTGTAAGACCCAATTTCTAAAGGAAAAGTAAGATAACAATTATAAGTATTTGACTTTCCAAAAAACGATATTTAAAAAAAAAAAAAAATCAGAAAACCCTAAGAATCCAACACACTAGAAGCTGATCGGACCCTTGAGCAAGTCACTGGCCATTATAAATGTTTGAATTTCAAAATACAGTACTTACAAAACACCCTAAGAATGGCTACTCACTAAAAAATGATTGAATTCTTGAACAAAACAGACTTGCAGTTAGAAAAATTTGCCCGCTACAACATCTACTGTGGTTGCCTGGAGAAGCTCTCTGGGTTAAAATGGCGTCTTAGCTTGCTAAGACACCTCACATGCATTTTATAATGCAGTCACATGTTCCAGCAGGTCCTATAACGCACATTTTGACAAATATAATTCTAAAACAGTGATTTACGTTCTTCCAAGACCGATAAACCCCAAACTTTAAATATCTAAGTGCAATTCCTTATGCAAATACAAAAAGTTCCAAACAAAGCCCCACACCATTTCAGCACAAAACAAAAAGGCATATACGGCAAAGAGAAACAAGGATACTACGAGGGTCTACTTTTTGTTTATCAACTTTAAAATTCTGTATCCTAAAAATTCTGGCAGCTCTCCTAGATAAAATCTTCCAATTATAAAATTAGGTAAAAAAGATAAGAACCAAGTCCAAATCCAGTGAGACTTTTAGGTTGAGGAAAAATTCCAGCCAGCCACTCTCACTCACAGAACCTTTTTTCAGTTTCACTCAGTAAATGAAAGTACTTGCAAATTTCTCAGTTCACCTTTTCTTTATGCCCCGATCATACACCTATAGGCACAATCCTTTCCTCCATGGTCAAAGAGGGCCCGATACTCAATCTCCCTTTCAAGCTCTATGCTCCTTCGCTCTCCCACAGCACAGCAATTCAGCTTCGGACAACAGCTCGACCTCTTGCTGTCTCGGGCTATCCCAACTCAATAGCCCAGGCTTCCTGAGGGTCTCTCATGTCCTTTCTCTCATCAAGCTGCCACCTCTGTCAATAATTCTCCTACAGAAGACACAAGAAAACAGTGGAAACCAAGCTGCCTGACCAGGGAGTTATAGAATTTACTGGAAAGACTGCATAGGCAACGGTGCATACCTTTTTTTAGCAAAATAATGGCGTATATGCAGCCCTGCTTCCATCGCTTCTCCTCAGTGCTCAGAGTGAGAACTCCCTGCCTCTCTCCAGCAAATTCATGGTTGAGCTCTGGCAAAACACCAGCTCCAAATGGCTTTGGACAACTGAGACTCCTGCACCCAGTCTGTGGTCACAGCAGTCCACCTTCACGGCAGACACACAGCATAAATTGGCCGATGTCCCCTTCTTGGGACAGTCTCTTTTGGCCCTGGGTAGATGGGCACCTTGCAAGGATTGAGAAGTCCAGTTCCACCCTTGACTTGGTGACATACTCCCAGAAGGACCATGTAGGTAAGCAGCCAAAGAACAAGTATTTTCAGGTTCAGCCCTTTCTGTCCCAGCAGCCCAAACAGCAAACACAGGTCTGGCACCCTGAACCTAAGTTCACCAGTCAAGGCTCCAAAATGTCCGGGGGTTAAGGCAGCAGGGCCCTTCCGGCAGTTGGTGCTGGTGCCTCCTCCAAGACTGCTCGGTGATGGGTTGGGGTGTCATTCTTCCACTCATCCAGTCCCTGCCTCAGCTCCCCACAGGGGGTCAGCTTTGCCATTTCTGGCATGCCTGGTAAACCATCACCTCAGACAAATAGGTGCTAGAAGTGGTGGGCAGTGGACTGCTTCTCGACTTCAAGGTTCTTCTGCCCTACCAAGCCCATACTTCATGGGAGTCCATGATGTAGCAGGACGTGTTGCCCACCCTCAGGGAGGACATCGCTCAGCTCCTAGAGAAGGGAGCCATAGCCCATTTCCCAGGCCAGTCAGGGCTTCATATCCAGGTACTTTTTGGTCTCCAAATGGACAGGTGGTTGGCACCACATACTGAATCTGCATGATCTCAATTCCTGAGTAAGCACAAGTTCTGGATGGTCACTCTGAACTAAATCATTCCATCCCTGGAGCAGGGCATGTAGTTCTGCTCTGTGGACCTCCAGAACACCTTCTTCCACATTCCAGTCCATCCGTCCCGTCGGCGGTACCTTTGGTTCCACATGGAGGAGTTTCTCTTTGAATTCCGTGTCTTGACATTTACATAGAAATGTAGAAACAGAGAAGTTGATGGCAGATAAGAACCGCAAGGCCCATCCAGTCTGCCCATTTCTTTTTCTACCTTATAAATGTGCCATCGGCCTTTGCTCTGTCAGTGGCCTATCTATTCATAGTCATTTGTATTGCTCCCTTATGCCTATCCCATGCCTGTTTGAAGCCCTGCACTGTATTCATAGCCACCACTTCTTGTGGTAAGCCATTCTCCATGCATCCACCACCCTCTGTGAAAAGAATTTCCTCCATTCCCCTTAACTGGCCCTCTAATCTCATGCTGTGTCCTCTTGTCCTGCTATTTTCTTATATTTAAACATGTTAGACTCTTTCACCTTGTTAATGCCCTTAAGGTGTTTGAATGCCTTGATCATATCACCTCTCTCCCTCCTTTGCTCAAGGGTATACATATTGAGCTCTGTTAATCTGTCCTCATATGTCTTCTGATGCAGTCCCTGCACCATTTTGGTTGCCCTTCTCTGGACTGCCTCAATTTGGTTAATGTCCTTGTGAAGGTGTGGCCTCCAATACTGCACGCAGTACTCCAGATGGGGCCTAACCAGTGTCTTGTAAAGAGGATTATTACCTCCCTCTTACGACTTGTGATACCCCTACTAATGCACCCTAACACCCCCCTAGCCTTACCTACTGCTTTAGAGGTCTGCTTGGATGATTTCAGGTCATCAGTGATGATGATGCCCAAGTCTCTCTCTTCCTTTGTGACTGCTAGCAACTCCCCTCCCAGCCTATAGGTGGCTTCAGGGTTTCTCTTCCCTATGTGCATGATTTTGCACTTCTTTGCATTAAATCCCAGTTGCCACTCTTCTGACCATTTTGCTAGTTTATCCAGATCTCTTCTCATTCTGCCCACCATCTGGATCATCTACTCTGTTGCAGATCTTGGTGTCATCTGCAAACAGACAAGCCTTACCCTCTAGTCCATCTGCAAGGTCACTAATGAAGATGTTGAAGGACTGCTCCAGGACTGATCCTGAGGTACCCCACTTGTGACTTGCATCTCTTCTGACTGTATACCATTTACCACCACTCTCTGTTTTCTGCCCGTCAACCAGTTTGCCACCCAGTTGACCAACTTCGACCCACCCCGAGCCTACCCAGCTTATTTATCAATCTTCTATATGGAACAGTGTCAAAAGCTTTGCTGAAGTCAAGGTAGGCAACATCAACTGCTCCCCCTTGGTCTACCACTCTGGTTACCCAGTAAAAGAAATCTATGAGATTAGTTTGCCAGGACCTTCCTTTTGTAAACCCATGCTGTCTTGGATCCTGTGCCCCTATGGATTCCAGGTGTTGCACTATCCTTTCCTTAAGGAGTGCCTCCATAATTTTGCCCACTACAGAGGTAAGACTGACTGGTCTGTAGTTCCCCACCTCCTCCCTGCTACCACTCTTGTGGAACGGGATCACATGCGCCCTTCTCCAGTCTTCTGGAACCTCTCCTGTGCTCAGAGACTCACTAAACAGTTCTGCTAATGGCTGTGCTAGTTCCATCTTTAGCTCCTAAAGTACCCTGGGATGTATGCCATCAGGTCCCATTGCCTTATCCACCCTGAGCTTAGCAAGCTTTTGTAGGACCCTTTCTTTTGTTAAGGGAGTAGTGCTCACCTCCTCCTCCCTGTGTCCATGATGCTGAGCTGTGGCCCTGCCCTACCTTCTCTTCAGTAAATACTGAGCAAAATTATCTGTTTAGGATACATGCCTTTACGGTCTCCTCCTCCACATGCTCCCTTTTCTCCATTAAGCTTAGCAATACCCCCTCTGGACTTTCTCCTTTCACTAATGTATCTATAGAAAATCTTGTCACCTTCTTTTACTGTTCGTGCTAGTGTTTCCTCAGTTTGGGACTTTGCCTGCCTTACTGCCTTCCCTGCTTCCCTTAGGGCAGTTTGGTATGCCTCCCTATCTTCATCCCGCTGTGTTCCCTTATATTTCCTGAAGGCCAGCCTTTTGGCTCTGACCTTTTCTGCTACTGTATTTGAGAACCAAAGTGGTTTCCTTCTTCTTTTGCACTTCCTTTTCTGTCTAACACAATGGGATGTTGCTTCAAGTATTGCATCCTTAATGCTTGCCCACTTTGCCTGTACCCCCTCACCTGTGTTTCTTTTTGCCAGGGCTAGCTTAACTCTGTTGGCCATCTTATCAGTCAGCTCCTCTGAAGTCCCATATTTTTGCCTTGGAATGGGATGATTTAGATGTAGTAGCCAAATTGAACCATACCATGTGATGGTCACTGGCCCCCAGGTGACCTTCTACCTGGAGATCTGTGATCCCTTCCTTGTTAGTCAACAGCAACACCTGAACCCTCACCCATCAAAATACGATATTAAAGGTTCCCATTCTACCCAGACCCCACTCGTTACAGCACTATACATACTTCCTTTACTCAAATGCAACTCCCTAAAATGCAGCCCCCAGGGTCCTCACCATGTGCATAGCAGTGGTGGTGGCATTCCTGCGGTGCTAAGGGGTCTGAGTCTATCAGTGCCTGGACAACTGGCTGATTGCCGGACCATCTAGGGAGGCAGTGGAGTGGTCCAGGGACCTGGCCCTCCAGACCTGCAGACTTGGGCCTTCTGGTCAACCTGGCCAAGTCCAAATTCAACCCCTTGCAGGTGATCTACTTCATTGGGGCAGAGCTAGACTCCTTCCAGGCCAAGTCCTGACTCCCTGTGGATGGGGCATCAGGCCTTGCCTCCTTTGCCCAATCATTTCAGGTTGGGTGCTCACGCCCTGCCTGGGACTTCCTTCAGCTGCTGGGGTACATGGCATCCTGCACAAATGTTGTCAGATAAGCCCACTGGTGGATGCATGACCTACAGTGAAAGCTAGCCCACTAGTGGTCCCAGCACCTAGGTCACCTGGACCAGCCAGTCATAGGGACTCGACCAGTGTGGAATGCCATCCAGTGGTGGCTCATAGGGGAACATCTTGAGGAAGGAGTCCTGTTTATCTGCCCAGTGCGAACAGTCACCCTAACAACTGATGCATCTCTGGTGGGATGGGGAGCACACCTGGGTGACCACAGGGCCCATAGGTTCTGGATCCACAAGGAATCCCATTACCACATCAACTTGATGGAGCTCCATGCAGTGCACCTTGCTCTAACTGAACTCACTCCATTTGTCTGGGGTCCGGCCGTGCAAGTCCAGACAGACAATTCCATTACTCATGTACTAGCTGTACAAGCAGTGTGGAATGCACACTCTGCATTTGTGTCAGAATGCCCTCCACACCTGGACCCTTGTGTGCAGCTTGGATGCTGATGATCTGGCTATTCATGTAGCAGAAGCCTCCAACCAGCTAGTGGTTGCCATCAGCTGGGTGGGGCGAGGCGTCTCATAAGTGGTCCCTTCATCAGGACATGGTGAATCACTGATCTTACTTCAAGGAAGGCTCTTGCAGCAGGCCACACCAGTAGGAATAAGCCATCAAGCACCAGGACCACACAGAAAACTTCTAGCTAACAGTCTACCAGGGAGGACCGCCAACTGCGAACGTCAGCCACTGATGTCAGCCTATCCTACAAAGGTGGGAAGTTCCCCACACCTACCTCAGTTCTCTTCCTGCCATCGACCTGTGCATGTCAGACCTTAGCAGACACCGCAGCTACAGTCAACCACTATTACCTGTGCTTTTTTATCTTCTTTTTTTCTTCAGTGCTGGACATTGAATTTTCAGAGTTTTTGCCAATGAGTTAATGTCTTCTCCACCAGCCTCGTCTTTCGACAGCTCCACTAAGTGTGCCTGTGGCAAACAGATTCCTGAAGAAGACAGCCACTCTGTGTCTCTCTCATCTGCCTAGGCCCTAGCCATGAAACCGAAGCCTGCCAGATTTGCCAGAAATTCAATCACGCCATTCGGAGATGTCATCTAAAAACTCTGGAGAGCCACGTTTTGAAGCAGAAGTTGGTCTCAATAGAAAAAGAGCTACAGGCCAGGAGCTCCTCGGCCTCACTGGCACAATCCTCTGGGGCCTCCTCTTCTTCTCAGAAATCTGGTGGGATGCACAAGCACCAGGATGGGACCAGTCTGTTTCCTGCTCACAGTCACCCCACAAACCCTGAACCACGACGGGGTTGTCTCCCATGGGGGGGTCTGCCCCACCAGCCCTCTCTTCTATCGAGCTCCTAGTAGCTCAGCTACCTGCCCTCATTGCTATTGCGGGTGGCAGCTCCTTGGGGCAGGGGACTTTGTCTCCTGCTCCCCAGCCCCTGATGCTCAGGCCCATATCTTCAATGGGCTCTCAGCCAGGTAGCTCGGCCAGTGTTGGTTCATCCCACACCTCTAGGACCGACGTTAGTTCTTCTAGGCAGCAGGCGTCTCCTTCCCTTCCCCAGGTGCCTGCTTCTCTAACTCTGCCTCCACCAGTGGACCCTTCCTCCAGATGCTCTCGGCCAACACCCGCTGGGCCATTGCCAGTACTGCCGCTGCCCCAGCCTGCGGGCCAAATGCCTGCATCACCCCTGCTGCAGCCCACACTGGAGCTGACGCCTGCTGGCCCAAAGCCGGATCCTTGGTCAGCACAGAGCGCCCTTATTCCTGGGTACCCTAAGCTGACCCCACTGCTGTTGTACCCTTACCTGGTGCCTTTTATTTTTATTTTATTTAGTTTTTGTTGGCCGGGTAAGTGCACTAGACAAATCCTGCCTATTTTCAGGCATGACCCGGGGGAGGGGGATACAGATGAATGCCAACTGACCTTGAACCAAATTAAGCTGTTCACTAATCACCTGTATATAACCTCCCACCCCCGTTGAACTATAATGCCCTGTTTTCCGCACGGTGGTCCTTTGTCCAGAGGCAGATGCCCACTTAAGGGCCACCTCCATTGTCCCCCTAACATCCACTCCGGGACCCACCGCCTCAGGATCTGGGCCGGTCTGGACCTAGTGACCCACGGATGTTGGGGTCTTTTGCGTCTCAACTTGATATCGGCTCTGGCTCTCGCCAGGATGAGCATCTGCCACTGGCATCTGACCCAGACAGTGAGATCAATGAGGATGACTTGGATTGTTCCGGGTCTTCCTCCTCACCAGGGGAGTCTTCGGATGGGAAGACCCTCCCAGGGAGGTTCCCAAAATCCTCCCCCATGACCTGACTTTTATGGATGTTGTGTACCGCATCCAGTCCATCATGGGATAGGAAACGGAGAAGCAGAATCCAGAAAGGCACTGCCTGGTCGTGTGTTTAAGGCAGCAGATCACCCTCCCTGTGGTAGTGCCATCCATGATTGACTCCTATGAGGAAGTCACAAGGACAGTATGGAATCACCCCTCTACTACCCCTCCATTGCACAAGAAAGCAGACCATCTTTACCGTGCCCCTGCTAGTAAACCCTTCTTAGAGGATCACCCCAAGGCCGATTCAGTGGTCATAGTAGATGCAGCGCATGACCATACCAAAAACCCAAGCACCTTCATGCTTTTTCCCCAGACAGGGAGTCTAGGCAGCTGAACCACCTGGGTAAGCATGTGTTTGTGTCCACTGCCCTAACCATTTGGGCCCTTAATTACCTAGCCCGTATGGTCCAGTATCCAAATGTTCTCTGGGATCAAGCCAGGGACCTGGTACAGGCATTGCCCAAAGACCCCACCAAGATGCAGCTCGCCCAACTTTCGAAGTCGGGCTCGGATGTTGACATTCATGTGATCCGGGCGCTTATGCTGTGGACAGCTCTGGACATGGGGCAGCTGCTGGTATCTGCCTCAGACACCATTGTTGGCTGTGGGTATCTGGATTTGCCTCAGATGTGCAATCCAGCATACTGGATGCTCCATACCAGGGTTCCATTCCGTTTTGTTTGGGGGAGATGTCCAGGACATCATCTCCACGCTGCTGAAATCAGGGCGAGCCCTTAAGTCAGTTCATTCACTCTCACACCCAGCCTAGAGCAGGCAAATGTCAGTCCTTTCATTGGTCTTGCCGTAAGCTGTCCCAAAACCAGCCTGCCAAAGCTCAGCACAAGTGAAAGGCCACAGCCGCCCCTGCAGTTGCTACCACCAGAGCTCCCCAGACATGCACGGCCGCCCTACCAGCATCCACTCCACCTCCTGACTCCTTCACCAACCCCAACCCCTCCCACTGAGGATCTGGGGGAGGCAGTTGGGGGTCAGTTCTCCCTCCACCTGGATGGGCGGTGGGGAGTGAACCACAGACACCTGGGTGCTGCAGATCATAGAGCATGGTCACATGCTGGAGTTTCTAGAGTGGCCTCCAGTAAGCTCCTCTTACGCCCCTGCCCACCTGTCCCTCATCTGGGTGGAAATTTAGGCTCTCCTCCAAGAAAGAGCCATAGAACCCATCCCTCTAACTCACTGGGGAAGGGGGTTTTACTCCCACTTCACCCTCATCCCCAGAAAGACCGGGGATCTATGGCCCATCCTGAACCTGAGCCATCTCAATCTGTCCACAGAGTACAAGCACTTCTGGATGGTCACTCTCCAGGGGCTGTTACCCCTTTTGCACCAGGGGGATCGGCTCTGCTCTCGATATGCAGGATGCTTACCTGCACATTCAGATCTTTCCTGCCCATCATCGCTTCATCCGCTTCCACTTTCAGGGAGTCCATTTTCAGTTCTGAGCCCTCCCTTTTGGTCTTTCTTCAGCCTTCTGTGTCTTTACCAAGTGCCTGGCAGTGGTGGCAGTTGCTCTGAGATGGCAAGGCTTCTACATGTTCCCCTACCTGGATGATTGGCTGCTAGCAACCCCCTCCAGGGACTACCGGGTTCAGACTCTAGAATGTACATTCTGTCTTTTTCAGGCCTTAGGGATCACTGTCAATCTGCCGAAGTCCTGCCTCTCCCCTTGCCAACACCTTCAATACATAGGAGCCATGCCAGACACCAGTCAGGGCAAGGCCTTTTTGCCAGCTCACTTCTAGTTTATGACTCGGGTGTCATGGTGACAGGAAACAGTATGGCTGGGAATACCATCTATACTGTGTTCCTCACAGTGCTCACCACACAGTTTAGAAAGGATTACAGAATGGCACTTCTCACTAGGGGACTGCAGCTGCCATGAGACTTGGTTCCCCACCCTCTACTCCACCAGCACCAATGAAGAAAAAAAAATCTCTGGTCAAATCCAGAACACCCTGTTACAGGGGCTACCCAGCAGGAGATGGGTACCAAGGTACCTGATTCATAAAACAGACAGTCCAGAACAATTACATGACTACCACAGAGGGGGCACACATGGTAGATGGCCAATGCCAACAGCCCAAGGTTTAGGTGGGTTCCACTTCCAACAAGGCTTTCTGCTGCAGCCTGCAGCTCTTCTTAGCTCCTCTACTGGAACAGAACTCAGTAAAAAAAAAAAAACTACTGTACACCTGATGACTCACCAGGAGTGGGCCACACCCCCTGAAAACTTCCAGCCAGCAGGGAGTCTCCAGGCTGGCTTGAGTTGACCCTTTGAGGTCCCTGAACCTACTGGTTGGCTAGAGCCAACTAGCAGTTGCATATAGATGTGGTATATAGCCTCTTTCATACCTATTGTGGTGACCAGCTGATGAAGAGAGACATCCTCCAGCAGGTCTAGATTGTCAGGCTTGACTGTGGCTCTCCTGGAACAGGTTAGGTCCTCCTCAGGGAGGCCGGCCTCACCATTTGAGATACACTGACTACAGATGCCAACTATCTAACTGTAGTATGGTGATGAAACAGTATTTACATTACCAAACACTGCTCCTCAACAAGATCTTTATTTGTGCCAAATAACACTGGCACAAATAAAGGTTTTAAGACATATGGACTATTGGCACCACTTTCTTATGGACTACATATGGTCATGCCAGCCAGGAAGCAACACAGTACCTCACAATAAATTACATGTCGCAAGCTACTGCATGACAAAAGGACTTAACTGCCATTGAATTATACCGTTTCCCTGCAGCAACCTGCAGATTTACTGCATTAATATTGTGCTGCATCCTGGCTGGTGCTGCAGTATATAGGGGTATTTTTTTGTTTATAACAAACATTTTTATTAGAATTTTTAAAGTCAAGTACAGACTGTGTACATTCAAGATACAAAACCACATCATCAGGTATATATTTTGTGACAAAGCAAGAGTCCAGAGTAAAAGAGAGAGTCTTGGTGGCCAGATTGTGGCCTGTTTTCCAGGTGAAATCTTGATATAAATCTGGATGCGTTGGGGGCAATGATACCCCTATCTTTCCTGTTAAAGCACTCTAAAGTATTGATAATTGTCTGGAAGCTTGATCTTTACCAGGTGAGATTATATTTAATAGCTTCAAAGGGTGGCTAGAGTTGACTAACCTTGTATTTGTACAATATTGCAGTATAAGAAGGCTTAATCACCTGATCCTATTGCTCAGACCAGACTATGTCTTTGTCTGGGTCAGGTGTATGGAGTGCACCCAGCTGAAATAATGTGTGTATAGGAAAGGGAGAGAAGAGCATTAGGCATGGAGAAGGAAAAAGGGGTGGAATGAAATAGGGTATGAAAAAGAGCAGAGTTTCCTCAAGGAATTGTCATTGCCTTAAAATGGATGTATTCATGACTGAATATGGCAGAGTATCTTAGAGAGAGGTTCTTTCCAAGCTCTGCTGTGAGGGGATAGAGGAGGGAAAGACTTATAAAGCAAGGAGTGGAGGGAGTTGCTCTACCATATGGCACAATGTCTGTGTAGTCCAGTTGATACAAGACCCACCTTCTCCATTTATTGTTGAAGAAGGCAACTCGATTACTGGCTTGTGCCAATATTCTCTCAAGGGTGTAGATCTCATGGGTAAGAACTCTCCACATTTCAGGTGTTGGGACCCTTTCCATCCACCACAGGCAAGTTATGGCCTTTTTGCCTCTAAGCAGTAAGAGATTTATTAGTTTTGTGGAGGGATGAAGGTAGTCGGGTGAGCTGGTGGGACAGCCGTTGGAGTAATATGTTGGTTAACAAGCCTACGCAGTCAAACATAGCTTCAAGTTCATGGATGACCCCCTGTCAAAATGTTTGAAGAGGAGGACATGTTGTGGGTATGGTCTGCCAGAGTGGCTCCACAGAGTCACCAGCAACTGGCTGTTCGGGGTCCCACTAACTTTGCTATAATTGCAGGGGTACAGAAATACCTCAAACAACATTTCCAAGCGTATGTCCTCCAGTATAAAGCCGCTGTTACTCTGAACACCGGTGGGCTGAAGTTGTGCCATTGTTTGAGGCTAAGTGTAGTGTTCAATTCTGAGTTCCATCTGGAGAGGATAGACTCTGTGGAGTTCATTGTGGTGGCTTGGAGGCCTTTATATAAGTTGCTAATTAGGTGCAGGGTGGTATCTCCCCTTATATGGGATTTAAGAAGTTGTATCAGTAACAGAGGTCTTTTTGCTATTTGGGCTAGTGCCTCTTTCCTGGAATGGAGAGAGAAACAAAGTTGCATGTATGTATGAAAAGTTGACTATGGGAGGTGGTAGGAGGCCTGGAGAGAGACAAACTCTAGTATCCCCGATGGGGTAGTCATTTGGAATAAGTAGGTAAGGCTGGATTTATGCCATTTCTGTAGAGACCTATTGAATTGGTTTGGAGGAAAGTCTTGGTCATGTACTAGCACCTGGAGATAAAGTTGGTCTGTGGAAGTAAGGTAATAGTTTCTAATAAAGAGCCAACATTTGTATGTTTCGGTCGTAAATCTGCAAAATTTGCCCATGGAGGTACAGGCCGGTGGATATCCAAATGCATATTGCGCCTGGTCTGTTGTATCATTCAGAGTGAATTCTAGTATTTTCCAGTACAACTGGTAGTGAGGGTTGGCCCAAAGACATATGCAGAGATTGGGTAGGTTGACCCCTCCTTTAACTCTGGGAAGCTGCAGTGTAGAGTACCTTATTCGTGGGGACTTGCCCTGCCAAACAAATGAAGAAATGGCCTTATCCCAGGTTTTGAAGTAAAGCTCATACAGTATGAGGGGAAGTGTTTGAAGGAAATATAGCATGCGTGGTAGGATGTTTAGTCGGATTATCTCTATTCGATGGAAAAGGCCACGGGTCGAACAGGTCCATTTAGATTGGACAGACATGATTTGCTGCATGAGGGGTTCATAGTTGAAGAGTTCAGGATCATCAAGGTTTTTGATTAGTTTGATACCTAAGTATCAGATGGCTTGTTTATGCCGTCTAAAGGGAAAAGATTGCTTTAATGAAGGGGATGGGATATAATTGTACAGAAGGACTTCTGTTTTGGTGGTATTAAGTTTATATACTGCTAGAGAGTCAGATTCCTATAGATGCTTCCATACTGTTGAGATTGATTCTTCAGGGGAGGTTACAGTGAGCAGCACATTGTCTGCAAAAAGAGAGATTTTGTACTGTCGCCCTCATAGAAAGGCCCTCCACCTGGGGGTCACATCGTATGGCTTCAACCAAGGGCTCTAGGTAGAGGGCAAATAAAAGTGGGGAAAGAGGACAGCCCTGGTGCATGCCTCTGCAAAGGGGAAATGGTTCTGAAAGGGAACCATTCAGCTTGAGATAGGTTTGGACCAGGGAGTAGATTGCTTGGAGAGTTTGTATGAACTGCTGTGATAATCCAAAATGAGACAAGGCCTGCCACAGGAATGGCCATGCCACTCTGTCAAACACCTTCTTGGTGTCTAAACTAAGCAGTGCCAGGGGGATCTGTCTAGTGGTCATGAAGTCAGTAAGCAGGAGGTTATGGTGAACACTATCATGGGCTTGGCATCTGCAAATCAAGCCCACCTGATCTGGATTAATTAATAGCGGGAGGAGGGGTTCCAGGTGTCTTGCCATTATGGACATATAGATTTTGTAGTCCATGTTTAGCATGGAGATGGGCCTATAAGAGGCCGGATGGCAAGGGCCTTTTTGTGGGTTTAAAAGGGCTGTAAGGCTGGCATATTTCCATGATGGCGGGGGGGGAGGATCACCTTCCTGCACCCCCCTGCAAATTGACAATAAGTGGGGCATGAGGCGTTCCCTGAAAGTCCAGTAGAATTCCACCTGATAGCCATCTGGCCCCAGTGCTTTTTTTGGTCTTGGCTTTGTGAAGAACCAGAGCTACCTCAGAAGCTATGATCAGGGCAAGCAAACTAGCTGCTTGTGTCTCATTCAAGCAGGATAGTGTATTACGGTTAAGACAGGCATCTATACAGGTTTAGGGGTTTGTGTAGCCACCAAATATAGATGCTGGTAATATACCACCACCATAAGCTTCCTGATTTCACTTGGGCTGGTTAGGGCAGCACCCAATGATGGGTCTACCATGTGTGTGATATATGCTTGAGCCTTATAATTTCAAATCCAGTGGACCAAATTTCAGGATCCTCTGGGACTGCCTTCATAGAGGGAGTGTCAGAGATATAGGAGTTGCCATTCTATTCTTTGATCATACAGCTTTTGGAGTTCTTGCTTTACTCTCTGTAGTTGAGACTTAACTGACTGTCACCTTGCAAAAGAAAACTCTGGGGGGTATGCATCTCCTCCTGGAGGGAATTCATTTTCTTATCCCTTTCCCTTTTTTTCAGGATGTGTAGAATATAATGCCTCTCTTTTCCCCCCACCTGAACCACCTTAAGACTGTCCCAGAGAATAGATGGTGAGATGTCCGGACTCAAATCGTCTGTTTAGATGCAGGTAATGGCACCTTGGACTATCTCTTTAAATTTGGGGTCTTTAAGGTGCTTTAGATTAAAGTGCCACATATTGATACGAGACAGCTTAGCCAGGTCAAATATCATGCTGATCGGATTATGATCAGACAGGAGGGAAGTGCTGTAAAAGATATCTTGAACCGTGTCTAAATGTTCTGCTGTGGTAAATATATAATCCTTGCACAATGCTGTCCCTGTTTGGGGTGCATAATGGGAGTATTGTTTAGGTGTGGGGAAAAAGTGTCTCCATAGGTCGATAATCCCCAAATGTGGTAATGTTTACCTGAGATCTTTCTTCTTTTTTTTTTTCACCAGTGGAAAATTTATTATGCACTTTTCCAGCTACTACAAACATTAACATAACAGCTTTAGCTAATATGACATGAACATTTTAGCTCATCCTGTTTGGAAAGTGCTTACATTATGTTATAAAAATGAAAAAACAGTCATGACTTCCCCCTCCCCCCATCATCTTATCTTTGAATGCCTGTATTAATTTTGTTTTCAAAAAGCTTGTTTATAATGGGTATTTTATACAAATAGAAATCTAAAAAACCCAAGTGGGAGACATGCTATCTTTCTTAGGGTATGGACTGAGATGCCCACTTAATCATATTTCTTCATTGGGGGCATAGTAATAATTATTGTTCTCCATGATGTTCCTTCAGGATCATCTAAGTTAGGATTCATATTTATTATCAGTTCTTCATATTTCATAGTCTCTATAAACTGATACCACCATTTATAATCAAACTCTGGCAAGTTTTCTACATTCCAGTTTTCCAAAATAATATGTTTCAGGGTTATTGTTGCCAACGTAAACATCTTCCTAAAAGGCAGATTCTCAATACAGTATAAAAATGTATCTGTTTGTAAGGGCACCTCTATACCTATTGTAAATGTTATTATTGGCTATAATTTGACCCACCATCCATATATTTTAGAGCATGACCACAAACAGTACATCAAACGTACCTTCAGACCTACAATTATGCCAACACTTATAAGGATAGTCTGAATTTATTTTATTAATTAAAACTGGGGTCCAGTAAGCTCTATTAATTATTTTAGCTTGTATTGTTTTATTTCTAGCTGAAACATAGATTTTATTTATTTTTCTTAACTGATCCCATTGTTGATATGTTACCTTTATATTGGCTTCCAGATTCCAACGCTGATTGTTTAATTTTATCTTTTGTTTAGGGTTCTCCAATATTAGTTTTAAAAATCTAGCTAATAATTTACTTTTTTCATTTTTTTATATTCCTTGTTGGGTCTGTTCATGAAAAGGTGTTACCAATGCCCACCATACAGTGCATACCACATTTTAAAAAATCAAGAACTGTCAGGCACATGTTTTTGACTAAATCTGAATGCTGGCTATGTGGGCAGATAAATAACATAACTATAGAATTCTAGGGTATCAATATTTTTTTTTGATGTGGTATCCCGCTCTATTTTGCTGCTTTTTTTACCTGAAAAAGTGTGACATACAAAAACACATGTTTTACTAATTGTTTTTGCAAGCTTTATTTACTGTTTTTCATTATTAAAGCAAGTCCACTTACTAATATGGAGTTGTGTTTTTTATTATCTGTACTGTTTAGCCCATTGTAACACTCCATTTTTAATTTATGCAGCTTTGTATTTAGTGTGGTGAATGTAACAGTTGGTGTCACAGCACGTTACATTCACCCACATGGCCCCCAAATCTGTAATTGTACTATTAGCACTTTAAAAGATTTTCTGGCTTCTCTCCTAGTTTGCCTCCTTGTCATACCTCTCAACTGTACCACATTACGAGGAACGTTCCTCATTTTACTTCACAAAAGCTCCCTGTTCCACATTGTGAGAACTTGTTCCACATTCAAAGTCAACATTTTAAAGCAAATGTCCATAGTAAATAATGCAAAAAAGATATTATTTAATTAATAACAGACTTTCTGAACATAAATGCAACATTTTAACAGTGTTTTGAGCTTCTTAGGTAAAGATTTGATTAAGTGTTCCACATTTTGCCCATTTGTTCCACATTTTGACAGGCAATGTTCCACATTTGGGGGACAAAAGGTTGAGAGGTATGCTCCTTGTGATAACTGACTGTTACTGCCTGATATATCTTTCCCACAGAAGGGACAGCAACCTTTGACCATCACTCTACTTGGGGTCACATCAGGCCCAGTGTTTACCCGTCAGTCTGTGACAGTTGCAAAGTCATAACCTGCCCATCAGAACCAAGGAGCAACCATAGAGGGAGGAGCTGAGTTGTGGTTTAAAACTCATTGTTTGCACATGGCTCCTCCATTTGTAGGGCTGCATTCCATGAAGATAAGCACTGCATGCAACAACAAGGGGTTGCAGTTACATTCACCACAGGTAGACTTTAGTTACCATCATTCACTGATTGTTGGGCAAATTTTCAGAGAGCATATTTCAGTGACAACTGCATGTCTAAGGAAAGTGCTGGGCATACATTGTAATAGGGATTATTCAGTGTATATGGGGTGGAGAGTTAAAATGGATTTTCTTTGTGATGTCACTCGTTACATTCACCACAATATGTGGCGTCAACCATCATACCTGCCAGTACTGTTATTATTGTCAAATTGCTCCAGGTTTTGTAACACTGTCAGTTATTAGTAGTGGTGTGATAGGCATGTTCAGTTAATTTTTTTTATAACCTGAAACAAATGTGTGGTGTCACTTGTTACATTCACCATGTGTTATGGTGTTAAGCATCACATTTGCCAGTAATGTAATTGTTGATTTTTTTCATGTTTTATAACAGTATGTCAGTCAGTAATAGTAGTATGTTAGTTGTCAGGCAAGTTTAGTACAGTTTTAGTAAGTCAAACATAAGTGTGGTGTCACTTGTTGCATTCACCACGGCATGTGGTATCAAACATCACACCTGTTTCTACTGTTATTATTGTCAGATTTCTCCAGGTTTTATAGCACTGTGTCAGATATTATTACTAGCATGTTAGCCATTAGGCATGTTCACTAAACTTTGTAAAACTGAAACAAATGTGTGGTGTCACTTGTCACATTCACCACGGTATGTGGTATAAAGCATCACACTTGCCAGTGATGTAATTGTCAAATTTTTTCATGTTCTATGGTAGTATGTCAGTCAGTAGCAGTAGTATGTTAGTTGTTGGGCATGTTTAGTATAGTTTTAGTAAGTGAAACATAAGTGTGGTGTCACTTGTTACATTCACCACGGTACGTGGTGCAAAACATCAAATTTACAATTAATGTAATATAATTCTTATAAATATTTGTTTCTCATGTTTTAATGCAACTCATTACATGTTTATTAAAGTTTTTGCTACTAAAACAAATGTTTTGTGTCAGGTGCTACATTCACCATGGTGTGTGGTGTCACTTGTTACACTCACCACAATACAATTATTTTATCTCATGAACCTGTGGGGCTTTTATCTCCCAATAGGTTTATTTTTTCATCCTAGGGTCATAATATCTTGAAATGCATCACAAATGTAATCTAGAGATAATTTGAAAATTTGACCCTCATGTCACACTTTGGTAACCCCTTTTCATGAACAGACCCTGTTGTCATTTTAATAGTATAGCTATGTTCCCATCCTTTTTATTGTTAAACAGTCTGTTCATTTTATGAAATTTGGCCAAAAGTGTAAAGTGAAATAATTGATTACATCCCCTTTTATTATACACTTTAATAAATTCCTGAAAAGCTGTTATTCTGTTTTCAACTAACACATCTTTCCACTTAATTTTATCATTTTTATGCAAATACTGAAAATTAAAACCATGATATTGATCCCAGATTCTTTTATTGTAATCTATAGGGAAAAATAACCATGGTATCTGAAGTTTTGATGGATTATTATGTTTTTTAACATATTGGAACCAGGTAAACAATGGGTGGTTTTCCTCCTGATGAAGGTCTGCCCTAAAGAATATATGTTGCAGTTTAGCATTTGCATTTGGAGGAAACATTATAACCTGATATACGTATTGATCTTCTCTAGGGAAAAAAAAGTCCATTGATAGAAATTAGCCAGAATGTTTGCTTCCCTATACTTCAATGGATGTGGGCATCCCATTCTCCCCCTTCCCCCCGTAGCTCTAGGCAAAGTCCATGGAAACTGGGGTTTTCCCCCTCTCCAGAGAAACTTAGGAAAAAAACCTCTTAATATCTTGAAACCATTTGATTCCTGGGGCTCCTGAGATATTATTAAGTACAAAGATATACTGAGGCATTGCCATCATCTTGATAGTAATGATTTTACCCCACAGGGATAAAGTCAAATCTTTCCAGTTTTCTAATAGGGTTTTTATTTTCTCTTTTGCTCTTTCATAATTAATTTTTTTTTTTGCATAATATGTTTATTAGGTTTTCATAATACATCCAAGCATACATACTCATGTTCCATTTGCCTTAATCCATTTACATTGATCCATTGACAAACCCTTCTCCCCTTCCCCCCACCTGATCCCTCCACATCGATTCAAAAAAAAAAAACTCTTTTTCTCATCTCTCGTGCCAACCTTACATCTTTTTCCCTTACAGACATCTCTCTTCCATCGGTCCTAGATATACCATGACTCTAAGATTATAAGTCTCCAAATTCAGGCTCGCCCTCCGATCCAAAACATTCCTTTATCCTTTCATCCTTTATACACTGCTAGTCCTCCAGCCTCTCGGCACCCCAAACCATCACCCTCAGCTCTCCAATCCTTTTTCCATAATTCCCCTTTCAACCGGAGAGAGCGATAACATATATGTCCCCCACATTGCCCAAAACTGATCCTCCCTGTTCCTTGTCGTATAATATAGCTTTCCATGCCAAGAGCCTGCAGGCACAGGTTCCTCCACTGTTGCAAGGTAGGAGAATCCCCGGAAATCCAAGTATTTAATATACAGTGTCTGACCATTGCCACTAAAATTCTTATCCATCTTGGAAGGGGTTTCCACTCCTCCTCCTCCGAGTCATCTACCCCAAACAACAGGAAACACAGGTTTTTCCCTACTCGCCTCCCCCACACCCTACCTACTTCCATAGCAACACCCTCCCAGAATCGTACCAATTGTTGGCACTCCCAAAAGCAGTGTATGTAGGTCCCAACCTCTCCCTTACACCTCTTACAAAGGGGTGAGATCTCTGGACGGTATTTATGCGCCAAATATGGGGGGCAATATATCCTATGCAGGAACTTATAATAAGACTCCTGATACTTATTACAGACCAGTAGCCCCTTATGTAGTTGTAACAGCAACTCCCAACCTTGATTGGGTATCTCCTTTTTCAGATCCCTACACTATAGTGCTCTAGTTTTACAGACGTAAGATGGCCTGTATTTCTGCACCATCCTTGCCGCCCTACCTATAATGCCCTTCGCCCCCTTCCGGGTACTAAGCATTAGCTGTTCCATCTCCTTTAAGAGAGAGTCCCTCCCCCGGTTCTTTCCAATGGTTTTGGCATAATCTCTCACCTGAAAAAGATGAAACATACCTAAGCCCATCCCCCACCTAACTCCGCCCCAGCCCCTACTCCTTGCTCCTTCCACAGATCCTTAACACACTTTACCCCTTTCTCTTCCCAATGCAGGAATTCAGTATCCTCCATCCCCACTACAAACTCAGGATTCCCCCTGAAGGGAAGCAGCAGCATCTCCTCTTTTGTATTTACCCCAACCCACTTTCGAAGTTGCTCCCACCCCTCCAATACCGAGACCACCAAAGGATTCGGATCTAATTGGTTCCTATACGCCTTCTTCCCTCCTTTCCTCAGGAATGCTGAGAGCCTTACTCCCTCTTTCCCTTCCTCCAGATCCAGCCATCTGGCCTCCGGTGGTCTATTCACCCAATTGCCTATCAACCTATACTGCATGGCCAGTGCATAGTTCCTCAAATCTGGAAAATTCAGGCCCCCTCTATCTGAATCTGCCTGGAGCCTGCGAAGGCTCACCCTAGGCCTCTTCCCATTCCATAAGAACCCCAAGAAGGCCTTATCCAATCTCTTAACATCCTTCTTGTTAAGGCCCTCCGGCAACATCTGCATCAAGTAGAGAATGCGTGGTAGGGTATTCATTTTTAAAAGATTTATTCGTCCCATCCACAACAGTGGAAGGCTCCTCCATCTTCTCAACTCCTGCTCCACACTCTGAACCATCGTTCCATAATTAAATTTATAGAGCTGACTCAGGTCATGTCCAATTCGGATTCCTAAGTATGTAAATTCTATTTTTGCCTTCTTTAAGCCCAAGCCATATCCCCATGTTCCCCTTCAATACTTCCCACAACATAATTTCAGATTTGTGGATATTTATTTATAACCGAAAATAAGGCAAACTCCTTTATCACTTCTAACAATGGGGAACAGACCTGGCGGATCCGGACATACAGCAGCATGTCATCTGCATAAAGCGTTATCTTATGCTCTTCCCCAACTTCCCAACTACCGCGTATTTCTGCAGGCATCTGATAGCTACAGCCAGAGCTCAATTGCTAAGCGAATAACAGAGCGAGAGGGGGCATCCCTGCCGAGTCCCTCTATGGAGAGCAAACCTCCCAGTCAAACCTCCATTCACCAAAACCCTTGCCACCGGGGCCTCATATAGGCTTTCCACCCATCCAATAAATCTTTCCCCTAGGCCGAACCTGCGTAGCTCACTGAATAGGTACTCCCATTCTATGCAGTCAAAGGCCTTCTCAGCGTCCACTGTGAGCACCGCAATATCTTTACGACCCCGGGCTGCCCTCCAGATCACGTTAAGGAGTTTCCTCATGTTGTGTTATGAATACCTACCAGCCACAAAGCCCGTCTGGTCCGGGTGTACCAGTTCCGGCAAAAACCGCTCCAGTCTCCTGGCCAAAATCTTGGCTAATATTTTAGCATCGCAGTTCAACAGCGAGATCGGTCTGTATGCCGAGCATTCCTACTCATCCTTCCCTGTCTTAGGAACCAGACAAATAACTGCCTCCTTGAAAGAGGTCGGGAGGCCACCCCCACCCCGCCTCAGCGAAGACCCTCTGGAGGGGTTCCACAATATGTCCTGAAAATTTTTTATAGAACTCTATGGGAAAACCGTCCAGTCCACTAGCCTTACCCTGCTTCATGCTTTGTATAGCTTGTCTAATTTCCAGCTGCGTAATTTCCCCATTTAACTGCTCCTGCTGCTGTTCATTCAACCCAGGTATTCTAACTCCCTCAAGAAACCTAGCAGCCATGACCCCTGTACCCTCACATTTGGCTTGGTACAAATATTTCTAAAACTGCTGAAACCTATTTCTTATCGCCGCCTTGTCTGTAACCTACCTCCCCCTCCCCCTTAATCCCAGGTATATACATAAAGGTCCTTCTACCCTTTATCAATCTAACCATCAGAGGGCCAGATTTATTACCCCACTCAAACATCCTACTCCTGGCCAGCAAGCCGGCCGAACGGGCCTCCCCCAGAAGGAAGGCATTTAGGGCTTCCCTAGCAGTTCTCAAATTCTTACCTCCATCCCCTGATGGTCTCTCTACTACCTCCCTTTCCCACCTTTTCACCTCATCCTCCAGCTGCCTTCTGGTCGCTTCCTTCTTTCTCTTATATTGGGCCACATATCTAATAATGGATCCCCTAATATACGCCTTTCTAGCTTCCCAGTATACCCAAGGGGAGTCCACTGCCCCCTCGTTCATCTCTTTATAATACTGCCACTGCTGTTCTACATACTCCACAAATTCTTCACTCCTCAGTAGATACCTAGGAAATTTCCACGGAGGGGGGGTCCTCCCTGCTTTTTCTCATCTCCACATCCATCCGGACCATAGCGTGGTCCGAGAGCATAATGGGGCTGTGCTTGACTTTTTGTATTCTACTTAACCAAGATCTAGGTACATAGATATAGTCTATTCTGGTCCAGGTGTTATGCGGGTTTGAATAAAAAGTGAATCCCTTCTCCCCCAGATGTTTGGTCCTCCAGCAATCTATCTCATCCAGATCCAGCATCCCTTCCTGCCATCTCTTTAGTTTACCTGCCCGCCTATCCCTCCCTTCCGAGTGGTCTAGGTCCTCCTGCATAATCGCACTGAGGTCTCCCCCCAATATTAACCTTTAAATTGTTCCCTCACCAACACATCAAGGACCTCCTGGTAAAAGGCTGGATTGAATACTGAGGGGGCATAAACGCTACCAAAGGTGACCTCCTCCTCGTACAACTCCCCCTCCACAAATATGTATCTACCTTCTCCCTTATCTACAACCACCCTTGAGCTAACAAAGGGAACTCTCTTTCCAACCAGAATCGCCACTCCTCTTTTATGAGCCTTATAAGGAGACGCATAACATCTACTCACCCATCCTCTCTCCAGCTTACCATGCTCTCTATTGGTTAAATGCATTTCCTGAAGGAGGGCTACTTGAGCACCCTGGTGACGTAAAGCTGTTAATACACTGGCCCTTTTAGCTGGAGTCTAGATCCCTTTTACATTCCAAGAAATGATCCCCAGAGTTTTACCTATCACCATTAGTTTCGAGTACTTTTCCCTTCTCCCTACTCCTTATTTTAACATTTCTCCATGAGCCCGAATGACCGATGTCCATAAGATGACACATTACCCCATTGTTTTCCCCAAAGATCAGAAACATAAGACATATCCCAACATAATTTGACACACACATCCATTCCCACAAATACCCCCACACACAATATTGCCTTCCCCCTCCTCTTCCCACAACAGAATGACCCCCCCTCATAGGCCATCCATACTCCCCCCTCCCTCTCCACACTCGATGATTGGAATGACCCATTCGCCCACACATTGGAAACGTTCCGTTCCCCAGCCCCCCCCACTTCAACTTCATAAACAGAATTTGCACATTCCCAAGTCAAAGATTCCCCTCATCTTTAAAAGGTAAAGAACATTTAACATATAAACTTTGGTCCCGGTTATGGTCTCTGTCACTCCACTGGCCCCTACCAATGTCTTACCCCAGCAGCATCTTTTATAGCTTCTTTCCCACTTACTGAGCCCCCCCACCAGATCTTGCCAGCCTCTTTCAACCACCTCTCCACATTTTAAATATTGGGGAGCTTGCAGGAGCAGGAGGGGTGCCGGCCCTACTCTCAAAACACACACAGCACCAGCAGACCCCCCCCACTTACCCAACCTCGACACCATCTTATCCACAAGGGGATCAGTCCTCTTTACTTTGGCAGGAGCATGATACCATAGTCCCTTTACACAGTCCAGTGCAGCGTCCTGCCAAACTGCTGCTTCCGTGATCTGTCCATCACCACCAGCCAAACATCTCTCCTCCTGTTTCCATGTCTACACTCCGCCTTCTCTTCCGGTTCTTCTCTCACGATCCACATTTATCAGGAGCTCACACAGTCCTCCATGAAATATTTGTCACAGCAAGGAGTTTCTAAGACCAGGAGACCAAACCAAAGTCCAAAGTCCTGCCCCTTAAAACATTAGGGCACGATTTCCAACAGCCAGCAACATCAACAAACTTTTATTCTTTGCAAGCCGTTTAACTTCCCAGCATAATTGATTTCCACCTCCTCCATTTTCCACACTTCTCTGCTTTCACCCCGCTTTCTTTTTAAGCTCCTCCACAAACGCTGCCGCTCTCTCCAACTCCCAGAAAGTATATGTTGCTCCCTCATGCTTGACTTTCAGGATCGCAGTGTACAGCATGAATCCTTCCATCTTCATCTCTCTGAGTTGTGCTAGCACTGAGCCAAAGGCTCTACATTTCTTCAGGACCCTGTTCGAGTAGTCCTGTGCTAAGAAAAGCCTCTCTCCCTCAAATCGCAGCTCCTTCATATTATGATATGCCCAAAGCATCTCCTCCTGTCCTGGAAATTGTGGAACCAAAAAATAATCTGCCTCGGGGGCTGCCCCGCCGGGGACGCGCTGCAACTGCTCTATGAGCACATTCCAACTTCAACTTTCCATGTTTAGGCTTCATTCTCAGCATATTTGGAAGTTTAACCACACAGAAAGTCATAATATCAGACCCCTCCTTCCCTTCAGGTAGCCCTCTGATCCTTAAATTCAGACGCCTCGTATAGTTCTCCTGGTAATCATGCTGCTCAATTAACTCTGCCAGTTCCTTCTCGAGCTTTACCACGCAGGCAGCCATGGGATCCACCTCATCCTCCAGCTTAGACACCCTCTCTTCCACATCTGTAACTCTGCCCGACTGTGTGTTTAACAGTTCCATCATGTTTTGCAACCTGCCATCGATCTGTTTCTCCAGGCTGTTCTATTTCTCTTCGAGCACCTCCATTACTTGGTCCGAGACCTCACGGCCTAATAGAGCCACCTCGCCTGCAGAGAGCAAAATTGGGCCTGGTGCCTCCAGGGCCTTTGCTGCTGCTCTCTTCCCTTGCCCTTTAATGGCGGATCTCGGATTTTTCCCACCACTCTGCAACAAATAATCGTCCATAGTGCTTGCTACACTGTTCTTCACCCTTAGAAGTCACTTTTAATTGCAAAATCTGCCAAATGTTTAACTTTATTTACAGCGGGTATGGGAGCTGTGGGAACCCACGTCCTCACCGATGGCTGCTCATTAGCTCCACCCCATAATTAATTTTAATATTTTGATTTTGGTCAGTAGTTAAATGTATGTCCAAGTATTTGTATATTGCTGTTTTTTTAAACAGTCTCAACATTATATATATATATATATATATATAGATATATATATATATATCTCACTTCCTTTGGAGCGTTTCATCATAATTGATTTATTTTTTTTTAAGAAAACAATTTAGTTGGTTCCAGAAAAGAATTCAGAGATGTAGTATTTCTTTAAGAATCAGCAGAATGATAAGGAGGGCACCTTGAATAATATTTTATGGGAAACGGGCAAGGTATTTATGAGGGGAGCAATTATTGAATATGTTTCCCTTATAAAGAAAAAAAGATGTGCACAAAGGAAGGAGCTGGAATGTAAACTAAAGGAGTTAGAGAAAAGAGTGGCCCGAGGGGAAAAGGGGGAGGCCATTCGGGCACTGGGAGTAATTCGGGAGGCACTGAACATGCATCTAAGGTCAGAAGCGGGGAGAGCCAACCTGTTTAGCAGGAGATATATATTTGAATGGGGAAATAAACCAGGTCAAATGGTGGTTAATCTTATGAAGGGACACAGAAGGATGTGTAGAGTTTTGGAAGTGAGGGATGAAAAGGGCACTCTACAGAATAAAGAAAAGGAGATAGGGAATGCCTTTCGGGCCTTCTTTCAGAAGCTGTACCAGGCAGAGGATGAGGGAACAAAGGAAAGGATGATAGAATTTTTAGAGAGAATAAAAGTTCCGAAAGCCACACAGGCACAGAGGGAAAAGCTGGGTAAACCAATAATGGAGGCAGAGGTGCTGAGAGCTATTCAAAAGTTGCAGAAAGGGAAAGCGAGCAGCCCGGATGGGTATCCAGTGGAATATTACAAGTTGATGGGGACCCGGGTTGCAAAGGTATTGTGCAGAGTGTTTCAGCAGGGAGAAGGGTTAGAAGAGGTTAGCTTGCCAGATACATGTTATGATGCTAGTATATGCCTCATACCAAAGGAGGGAAAGGACCCTGCCCTGTGCACCTCGTACCGGTCAATATCATTGTTGAATTGTGATCTGAAGATAATGGCTAAAGTTTTGGCCAGTAGGCTAGAGGAAATTTTACCGGGGCTGGTTCACCTGGACCAAACGGGGTTTATCAAGGGATGACAGTCGTATCATAATATGAGGAGGCTACTTAACTTGCTTTGGAGGGCAGGAAGGGGGAAAGAAGATAACGGGATCCTCTCAATGGATGTGGAAAAAGCATTTGATAGGGTGGAATGGAAGTATTTGTTTGAAATATTGGGGAGGTTTGGTCTGGCTGAACCATTCCTAGGGTGGGTAAAGGCGATATATAGAAAGCCCAGAGCGCAGGTAATTGTAAATGGGGGCAGGTCGGAGAGTTTCAACTTGGAGAGAGGTACAAGGCAGGGTTGCCCACTCTCCCCGCTATTGTTTGCACTTGCTCTAGAGCCTCTGGCAGTGGCAATTATAGAAAGTAAGGACATATGGGGTGGGAGGAGAAGGTGACTTGCAGCAGAGATTGGCACTATATGCGGACGACATGCTGTTGTTTATGAAGAATCCTAGGAGCTCGGTTCCTGCTCTCTTGGCCTTGATTGAGAAGTTTGGGAAATTTTCGGGATATGAAGTTAATTTGGGAAAGTCAGAAGTTATGTGGCTCAAGGAATTGGGTGAGGAGATTAAACATTGGGGTCTGAAAGCGGTGGGGGAGAGCATGGCATATTTGGGGTGCAGGCAGGCAGATCTTTGGGTTCACTGTATAACTTAAACTATACCAGATTAATAAAAATCATAGAGGCGGACCTGAGAAGATGGGAGCACCTGCCTGTGTCATGGCTGGGTAGAATCAATATAATAAAAATGAATGTGCTGCCTAGGATCCTGTATCCTTTGCAAATGATACACCTGGGCCTGTCCAAGGAGGATGTGAATAGGTTGGAGAAGGCCTTTACCGCTTTTATTTGGAAAGGAAAACATCCGAGGTTGAGTCTAGGGAAGCTAAAGGCAGATAAGGAAAAAGGGGGGTTAAACTTTCCAGATCTGGCAAATTACTTTCTGGCTATACAACAAAGATATGTGGCAGACTGGGTACATAAACCGGACGTAGCCAAATGGGTGGAATTGGAGCAGGGAGAGGCACAGAGGAAACTAACAGCATATCTCCATAGTAGAGGGCTAACAGCGTATAAGATGGGAAAAGAAGTGAACCCTATGGTGGTACAGGTACTGATGGCCTGGAAAGTGTTGAAGAGGAAAGGATGGACACAAGGGAAGGAGACACTTTTGTTGCCAGTGGTGAGGAATCCCTATTTTTTGCCAGGAATGGATGATATTGGATTTGGGAATTGGGAGCGAAAGGGAATAGGTAGCCTGGGGCATCTATTGGTGAATGGGCAGTTCTGCTCATTGCAGGAGTTGCAAGAAGTGGTAGGAAGGGATAAGAGGGATAGGTTCCGGTACTTCCAGACCAGGGCATATGTGGGAAGTTTGAGAAAAGAAAATAAGGGGTTGTACGAAGTGGACCCGGTAGAGGGGATGATATATGCAGCTAAAAAGCAGGAAAAGGGGTTTATAGGTAGGGCTGCTAAGAGAGGGAAGACTATATTATCAGATAGGACAATAAGGACTAGGAAATTGTGGGAGAGGTACCTTGGGAGGGAGATATCGGACCAGGACTGGATATTACTGCTACAAATCCACTCTGGAATAATGATGTGCAACAAATATAAGGAGGCTTACTTCAAATTTATACACATAGTATACCTACCACCAGTAATTGTACACAAGGTGCATCTTGAAGTGTCGTCCTTATGTGGAAGGTGTGGTTCAGAAAGGGGAACGTATGTGCACTGCTTCTGGGAATGCCCGGTACTGCAGAGATATTGGAGGGAAGTAGTGGATAGAGTGGGGGAAATAGGCAGAAGGGAGTTGCCAATGGACCCTCTCGGATGTTTATTTGAAGTGGAGAATGAGGAGGAGGAGGAATGGGTACCACTTCCCAGGCGGATTAGGGTACTGTTCGTCCTAGCTCGACATGGGATTCAGAATACGTGGGTTTTGCAGATAGCACTAACAGAGCAAGGGTGGTGGAGGACGGTGTTACAGACATTGGGACTTGAGAGGCTGATGTATGTGATGGGAGGAAGGGGAAGAGGGATTTGAAAGGCACTGGGCCCCGTTCTTGGCCTCCCTAACGGAGGAAGAAAGTTGGATATTATGGGAGAGTACAGGAGGATAAGAAAGGAAAAAGAAAGTGAAGAAAGGTATGTGAAAGTAGCAAAGGTAAAGTGGGGAAGGTGAGGGTAAAAAGTATGGGAAGGAAGGCTAAGAGAGTGGATAGAAGTGAATGATAGAAGAGTGTGGGAAAAGAGTGGATGGAGTTGAAGATTGAAGGTGTCAGGCAAGAGAATAATGGTTGCACTCTGTTTTGTTTTGTATTGATTTGTTTTGATCTGTTTTGATTTGATCTGATTGGATTTTATTTAATCCTATTTTATTTTATAATATATTATTAGATATAATTTTAAACCAGTATAATCTAATGTAATGCAACTCTGTAGAAATCAACTGTAAGATTGTGTGGAATGAAGTGAAGAGATTGACCTCTGCGGGATATAATGGTAGTAACAGGATGAAAAAGTAATGATTTGACTGTATGTAGTAGCTTACTGGAAAAACAAATAAAAATATTATACAAAAAAAAGAATCCGCAGAATATCATCTGCAAAAACACTTATTTTAGTTTCAAAACTTTGCAAAGTAAATTCTTTAATAGTAGGGTTCTTCCTAATTGCAGACAGAAAAGGTTCTATTGCTAATATAAAAAGTGTTGGAGAAAGGGGACAGCCCTGCCTAACTCCTTTTAACATCATACATTCTTCTGTTAAAAATCTGTTGATTTGTAATTTTACCATTGTTTTATAGTATAATTTATTAAATAAGAGTAATAATTGAGAGGGTAGTCCCTATTTTTGTAAAGTGTAGTGTATATATAATTCCTATTAAAGTCAAAAGCCTTACTGGCATCTATAGCTATTGCATAGAAAATATCTTTTTTATAGTTATTATCTGAGTTTATTAGATGAATAATTGTTTAAATTTTTTTTATTGGCTTGAAATAGTGTCCTCCCTGCCATAAATCTATTTTGGTCTTTATGTATATAAGTTTCAAGATACAGTTGTAATTTATTATTAATTTTAGCAATTAACTTGTAATCTACATTAAGTAAGGCAATTGACCTATAACTATCCGTTGAGTCAATAGGTTTCCCTTTATGTATTAAAACTATTTTAGCTATCTGCATAGAAGTGGGAATTTGAATGTGTAGCCTATTATCCAATAATTCTTCAATCATTTGTTTCATCCATTGTTCTAGTTCATTAGCAAAATCATGATAGAATTCGCTCATTAACCCATCTAACCCCGGTGATTTGTTCCTTAGTAAAGATTTAATAGTGTCTTATTTTTTGGGATGTAATTACAAATGTAATCAAATGGAGTAGAGGTTATATCATCTTTATTAAAGAAAGTATCTAAATCCTCTTTTAATGGACAACAGTCATGATAATTTTTTTATAAGTATCACAGAAACGTTTAGCAATATCTTCATCAGATGTGTAGATATTACCATTTTCATCTGTTATTTTCAATATTAAATTCTTTTGTTTTTCAGTCTTTAATAGATTAGCAAGGAATTTCCCTAAGATTTTGGTTGTAAAAAAGTCTATTCTAGTAAAAATTGTCTGTTTTTTATCATAATGTGTGTACTGATTTATTTTATTTAGTTAGTTTTTGTTTACTGGGCAAGTGCACTAGCCATAGCAATGACTATTTTCAGGCACGACCCGGGAGGATACAGTACAAACGGAGCAAGTACATAAAGCAAGACAACTTTTACATAATTAAACACTGTAGACTACAGAGCAAAGTAATAAGCATAGTAGACAATAGAATACAGAGCAAATAGTCATAGGCAGGGTAGTTACAAGTAACAGTGTAAATAATATGCTAGAACAGAGTATACAAAGGCATTTTAGTAACCAGGGCTAATAACATATTGTCTGACTTGTGAAAACAAGGTAAGATGGTAGTAATAAAGTAACTACAGTATGAGGAATTATGTAGGGTAGTGAGAGACAGAAAGGGAGATAGTAGTAGAGAATATAGGGATAGCTTGGTGAGAGGGATGGAAAAAAATGGGAAAGTGCTATACTACTTGATGAGCTCAAATAGAAATGCCAGGAGGGAAGAGGCTAGGAAGAAGGAAGGGGCTGGGGGGGGGTTGAAGCAAACGTATCTGTGGATAGTGGCAATATGGTTCTGTAATCCTTTTTTAAAGGAGGAGTGGGTTGAGGATTGGTATAGGGCTACCGGGAGGGAGTTCCAGAATTGGGGGGGCATGACAGGCAAAAGCCATAGCACCTTTGGAGGAATTATGTCTGGGGATGAAAACAGGTGCATTATCAGCAGATCACAAACCATAGTGAGGTGCCAGATTCAGGAAGAGACCCACCAGGGGTCTAGGTATTTGTAATCAGACAATATTTCCAATGACGGAGCCATAGGCATAACGCCTTAGCTCCGAAGGAGGAAGCTATCCCAGATCAGACTAGAGGAGACAGTGGTATTTCAATCGATGAGAGGAGGATGCGTAATGACAGATGATGATGTATGTGACATCCCATTTTCAGAGGCTGTATTTGGACACAGAGGTGTAGGTGGCAACACCATAAGTGAGTGAGGGAAGGAGTATGCCACGGGCAATGGCAAGCCGAGTAGAGGGGGTGAGCATATAGCTGGTTCGGTAGGCTATCCCAATTTTAGCATTAACAAGCTTGCAGGTCTGTTGGGTGTGCAGATCAAAGTTTAGAGATGGATCTAGTGCGATGCCCAGATATTTAAATGCGTTCACCACCCCAATAGTTGAACCACTGGGGGAGGAGACTTTAAATTTAGTTTGGGAGAGTTCAATGGATTCTTGTGTCTCCATATATCAACCATTTGTTCTTGCTCCAGAAAGCAATTCAGTTTCTTTGAAGTGTTAATATTTCCTTTAGTTGGGGAAGATGATTTATCCTGTCTGGGATTCTGAAAAGCATTATAATCTCCTGCTAAAATAACGTTCTCCGTCTGCAGTTTTTGGAATTCTTGTGGTATTTTAGCCCAAAAAGGCAGAGTAGTTTTCAAAGGGTGCATACACTGAACCAATAACCAAATCTTTATTTAGTAATTTAATTTTTAATAGAAGAATCCTCCCCTCATTATCTCTAAAATAATCTAGAACTTTAATATCACTGCCTTTTGTAATCAAGATGGCAACACCTCTGCTTTTCCTAGTACCTAACAAATAATAAATCTGATCTATCCATTTTCTTTTTAATTTAACTACTTCCTTTTCTTCCAAATGTACTTTTTACATACATCATATTTGAACATTTAATTTCTTAAAATAAGTTAACAATCTGGTTCTCTTTATAGAATTTATTCCATTTACATTTAAAGATGCAGTTTTTATATTCCTTACACTATTCATTTTTATAAAGATAAAAAAGTGTTTTCTTAGTTGAACATCTTGGGTTCCCACCTCTACTCATTTTTCCAATACAGATTCTGTAAAAATGACAAATACCCCCAAAACATGTTTTTACAAGACATGCAGGCAAAAACACTGTATTTGTACCATTATTTTAAAAATCATTCCACCCCAAAATTTAAAAGACAGTCCCTTCTCTTGTATCCTTGCTACATAACTCCCCCCCACACACCTCTGGCAACCATAACTTATAATTTCTTATATGTATGTTACATACTTATCATACTTCCTCATGACTATTTTATTGATTTAAATCAGGTATTTTACTTTCCAAATCAGCCCAAGCAATCGGAACATTATCATACACAAAACTTTTTGCATCAATTGTCACTTTCATTCTTGCAGGGTAGATCATTGTGGCTTTGTATCCCAATCCCCACAATTTATTTCTTAGCATGTCAGACTTTTTTCTATCCTGTATAATCTGCTGTGGTAGATCATTATAAATTGTTACAGTAGCACCAAGGACTGTTAATTTCTTTTTTCAATAAACACAAGTCATTAATTTTTCTTTATCCCCAGAGTTCAGAAAATTCATTAAAACTGGTCTTTTCATTTCGGGAGGGGGGGGCATAGTCACCTCCTTTAGTTCGTAGCCCTCTATGAATTCTTTCCACAACAAAGTCATACAAGGAGAGACTAAAGGAACTTAATATGTATACCCTTGAGAAAGGGGTGGGGGACATGATAGAAACTTTTAAGTACCTCAGTGGAATCAACAAAGTCCAAGAGGGTAGCATCTTTCAGAAAGAGAGTTGTGCAAGAACAAGGGGACACAATTTGAAGATAGAGGGGCGATGGCTCAGGGGCAATGTGAGGAAGTATTTTTTCACAGAGAGGGTGGTGAATGCATGGAACAGCCTTCCTGAGGAGGTTGTGGGGTATAAAACTGAGGGAGAATTCAAGAACACATGGGACAGACATAAAGCAATTTTTGTGGGGGGGGGTAGGAAGAAATAGGCTATTGGTTAAATAGGATCTGCAGTTTATCCTGTAGGTAGGGACATGGGCAGACTAAGTGGGCCCAAGCGGTCCTTATCTGCCGTCAAAGTCTGTTTCTATGTTAGTCATTATTAATGGGTTCTGTCTCCATGTAGGCTGCTGTAATACTTTTAAATGATTCCTGAAGGGGTCTGATATTGTCCCAGCTCTCAGGTATGCCAAGAATACTTACATTGTTCCTCCTAGCGCTAGCATCTTGATCCACCATTTTTTGTTTCACTTCTACACTGATAATTTCCAAGACTTTTATTTGCTTTGCTGGGGGGCCATTGCGTCAGAAAGTGAGTTCAGCTGTTTTTTAACCTCTGACATATCTTCCTTTAATATTTTATTGTCCTCGAGTAAGTCTTGAGTTAATGAAAAATATTGTTCAATCTGATTTTGATGTTTAACCATAGATTCTAGTGTGTTAGTGATGGTATTGATTTTGGAGAACAGTCTCCGGGCCCATGGGGGGGAGATCCCTCTCTGACTCTGAAACTTCCCCCACTGTCTCATCTTCTGAAAATGATTCATAAGAGCTATCTGAAGTGATTGCTTGAAAAGATTTCCCCCGAAATTTTTCCTGAATTTATTTGCCCCCCCGTATTTGTCTGAGCTTTATCCATCATTATGTTGTTAAAGTTAGCAGTATCCTCATTCATATAATGAGGAATCTCAATTTCAATTTGTTCTTTAAGCTTTAAATTTAACACATTAGAAAAAATCTTGCTTCTTACCTCCATCATCAAGAGAGTGGTTCCTCATTTTTCTGTTTGTCCCTTTCTTTCTGGAGGCATTCAGCTTTCTCTGTAATGAGTATAGAAGTAGAGTTACCCACCCCAACCTGGTCAGTCAACTTTACTGAAGGCTCGGCGTTGGCCTTGTCGATTTCATCAGGATATCGAGATGTGATTTCTCCCTCTGTTCGATTTCTCTCCTGATGCTGCAGTGTGCTGGTATTCTCTACATTGGGTTCCTCTGTCTGTCTCACCTCTACGGGAGCAACTTGCAGCATTATGGAGTTCGAGTGTTCCATGACATTGCAGGTGTTCCCTGTGGTTCCAGGACTTTGCTCAAGGGGCGCCCCATACTTAACTCTCCTTCTGATATTGTAACCTGTTTGGTCTCTGAAGAAGTTTTCTCCAGATTTATAGGGCGTGTCTCCGTTATGGTCTTTGGAAGGCACTCTACCTCATGACTCAGTAAGGGGCTTTCTTTAGTTTTTTCAGATACAAAAAGTGGGAAAACCAGTACCTTAGAGTTACTGCTAGCTTCTCCATTTTCTTCCCCACCTTGGTGTAGGAGTTGCATTTTGTTGGCAAGCATCTGCATTTTCCGAGTAGGCATATTGAAGAAGGTTTTTTGCTCCTGTATTCATTTTTTTTTATTCTTTTTGTAGCCATGATTCTGAAAGCAGAAAATAATTTGAAACTTTTCTTCTCAATAGTAGCTATGCTTTCTTCCAAATATTCAGATTCATCTAACATACCTGCATCTTATGCCAGGGTGGCCTTTGGGGAGTGGAGGTCTTGGGGGAGTGATGTAGATGCTGCCTACATGGCTACTAACCTATCGCCATGTTGCACCTGCCTCCTTATGGTTGGGTCCCTCAACAGCAAAGCTGAACCATGAACTAAGGTAATTTGCCTGAGATATTTCTGAAGTGGAGATGTGCGGTGGGCTGATGGGTTTATTTATTTATAACTAGAAATTAAATACCTTTGAACCAGAGGTTCTTTTACAAAGGTTCTGCATCAAAATACAAACAGTACAGGGAAATACATTACAGGATAACAACTAATGAACATAGATGATAATATGAGTGATAACAGTAACAGCGAAGCTTCAAGTACATACAACTATTTTCATTTCATCACAATGTAACCCCCTTGTTACCCGGGGTTACTAGAATCCCAGTAAGATCTAGTGGTAGGCAGGGAAGGCAGCTTGTGAAACTCCAGTTAAATGGATTTCACACTGTCTCACTCTGTTCTCAGTCTCAGCTGAGACTGAGGGATGACATCATTTGAGAACTGTCGCAGCTGCATAAGACACACTGGAATGTTGCAGTTGGAGGTTAGAGTAGAACGTTGGGGAATTTGAAGTCAGTCTGTGTGCAGTCTGAGAGAGAGACTGTAGTGCAGCAGAGTGTGTGCAGGCTCTCAGAGCTACTTTTGTGTAGGTGTGTTTCCTCCTGAAGAGGAACACAGGAACTAGTAATTGAAGTGGTGGAGACCGCTCTCAATGGTTCAGAGTCCCTTCCCCTCAGGGATGGGGGGAAGGTGTTTGCCTGTTTTCCGGGGCAACCCCCCTGGGTCCGGCTAAGGGGAAGAAGCTGCCTGTGAGTTGTGCTGAGGCACCAGAAGTTCTGTAAGAGATTTTTTGAGGAGGAAACACCTGTGGGACACCTGTAACCAAAGGGTGAGTTCGCTCTGAAAAAAGGCCATGTGTTTTCACCTGAAACAGAAGGAAACTAAAGGGACTGTTACTGTGGGGTCAGGAAAAGACAGCCAAGTATGGTTGGAAGATGTGGGGATTGAACTGCTTAACTCAGTGAGGGGTCTAGAGTAATGGACAAAGCCACTTATAAGTATGTTCAAAGCTAGCACAAAAATGGAAAGAAAGAATGTGGGGATTGGACTGCTTAATCTGTGGGGGGTCTAGAGTAATGGACAATGCCACTTATCTTAAGTATGTTCAAGTCCAGTACAACTGGGAAGCAAGACAAGTAGATTGAATGTGAAATACATTTAGCAATAATCTACACAGCAAAGTGCTAAAGGATGAGGTGTTTACAGTCCAGAGAAATGGCCAGGTATGAATTGTGGGAGTGAGAGGTGGGAGACCCCCCATCAGTAGTAACCAAATTCACCTCTACGGATTTGCTGTGAGACACCTTTTGCTTTCCCTCAGGTACTTGGCCAGTGCCTGAGGAAAGTACCCAGACGTGGGATTAAAGAGGAGGATTCCCTGATGGAGCCGAGGTGCTCTTAGGTGGTTTAGAGAGCCACAAGAAAATGTTTCTATGAAGTATGGAAGGTGTTCAAGTGGCTGGCAAGGGAGCTGAGCCAGGGAAAACCCAAAGTAGTGTACAAGTTCGGGCTGTGTTATCCAAAGCAGCGTACAAGTCCGGGCTGTGTGCCCAGTGTGTTGTAGAGCCTGAGGGCTAAAGTGATGAGGATGTGTTCTGGTCTCCTTTAATCTGCATTACCAGGAGTGTAGCTCCATGGGGGTCCATCTGTGCTTTGTTTATTCTGTTTGGATGTGAATAAAAGCCACACTTTAGAATCCCACTTCTGGTATTGGACATTACAGTTATTGCTTCCTGTGTTCGGAGTTACTTGGGTGCCCCTGTGCAGAGTAGCCAAACCTAGCCTTTGTGCCGAGTGACCTATTTCTCTCCGAACCCAGCCCATCTGGTATTGCTGTCAGATACAAACGGCATACTGGGTAGGGGTTATAACAATTTGTGGCAAGCTGTAGAAAAGGTATCAAAACAATTAAAGGGTTAAGCCATAAAGAGGTTAACAACTATTTCGTAGTTAAACCAGGAAAGGAGGGCAGGGAGGAACATTAAAGAGTTCAGACAGAAGTCAAAAGGAGGAGGTCAAAGTAGGGATCCAGTGGGGATGGGGGGAGCAGCCATGTGAAACTAATTGAGGGGAGAGAGGGGATGAGTACTGCAGAGTTAAAGAAGGGGTGTGGCAGACAGAGGTATGGCATTGTCCTGATGATGTTGGTATTATTGGAGCAGAAGGAAATAGAGGAAGGTCGAGGGAGGATTTGGGGGAGGAAGGGGTGGGAAAAGCAGAGTTAAATGAAGGCGTGAGGCAGTCAGATGAGTGACTTTGTCCTGAAAGGTGTAGGTATAAAGGGCTGGGGAAGGGGCGTGCAGGGGAAAAAGGGGAGGGAATGGTGGGGGGATTGGAAGAGAATGGGTGGAAAAAGCAGAGTGGAGACATCCAACTCAGGTAGAAGTGACATTTAAATCACCTCTCAAAATAAGCTGACCCTTCATTGATGAGGCCTCTGCCCATGACCTAACACAAGTAGTCACATCCCCCACCCATCTGAATCAGAGCACAGGGTCTTCCTTGATGCTGGACCTGGTCTTTATCAATCGACCTCACAAAGTCACTAGCACTTCCGTCCTACCAAATGCCCTTAGTGACCACTCCCCAGTGCTCTGCACCTGGTCCTGCAAAGCACCTAAATCTTCTCCCACAATAATACATCTTTGCCAGATTGGACCTGGCACTCTTGTCCTCCTTAGAGTACAACTCTGTACTATGGACTGGTCCCTCATAATGAATACCCTGGACCCTGACAAAGCCCTTGACCTCTTCATTCATTCCTTCAATACTATATGTGACAAGTTCGCCCCACTCACTAAAAGGAAGGTCAATGGGAACCCCGTGCCTTGGATCATGAGCTACCTCCTGGCACTGGTGCAGACTAGAGACTCTCTTTGGCACCTCTCCAATGAGTCCCACCTGTCCACCGACAGACAGAAGTATAGGGAGGCCTGAAAAATAAATGCACATGGGCTCTGTGCAGAGCTAAAGCTGAATATTTTAAGTCCCCCCTTACTGCCACCTGGGGCTCAGGGCAGCATTTTTGGAACAACATTAGGAATATCTGTGGCAAAGTCCCTAACACTGTTCCCAACTAGATCCTAGTTGATGGGTGTCTGACCACAGATCCTACATGTATAGCAACAGCCTTCAACGACACTTTCACTAACCTCAGCCAGGTCCTACCACCTAATTTCTTTGACCCACCATCAACTTGCCCCCCTCACCCCACAGAAGCCCCCCTTCTATCTATGCTGCATCACTCCAAAGGCTGCAGAGCCATACCTAAGAAAAGCCCTCAGCCACTCCCGCTATAGCAGTGATTCCCTAGACCTGAAACTCTTAAGACTCACCTTACAGGAGGTAATTTACCCCCTCACTTACATTCTAAATTGCTCCTTGTGCCAGGGAAAGGTCTCATCCCGGTGGAAATCTGCCTCCGTTACACCGGTATTTAAAGGTGGAGACCGTACCAGCACCAACAACTATTGCCCCATCTCCATCCTCCCTCCCCTCTCCAAGGCCCTAGAGCGGATTGTCTCTGATCAAATCACCAACCACCTCAACAAATGCAACCATTTCTGCAAACAGCAACATGGCTTCCGCAAAGGGCACAGTACCACTACTGCCCTCCTGGAGTTCACTGCCCATATTCACTCCACCTTAGACAGGGGCCACATCACTGATGCCGTCTTCATTGATCTCATTAAGGTGTTTGACACCGTCAACCACTCCCTCTTCCTAACCACACTTTCCAACATTGGTTTCTCCCAGGACACTCTTGGCTGGTTCACTGACTACTTCATGTACCGTTCACAGCAGGTCAAAATAGGTAACACCTTGTCCAGTAGATGGTCCATTCTCCCCGGCGTCCCTCAGGGGTCCATCCTCGGGCCACTGCTGTTCTCCCTCTTCCTTAACTCCCTACCCATGTCCTGTTCAAACAACCTGCTACTTTACACAGATGATGCTGTCCTATACACCACCAATTCGGACCCCCTTCAATTCCATCACTCCCTTCAAATCCACTTTAATGATGTTGAAAACTGGTTCTCCACACAGCGCCTCCTACTGAACTATAAGAAGACGAAAGTTATGGTCTTCTCCGACCCCCAGAACTCCCAGAGAGATCACTGGCCCCCTCTACTAACTATCAACCAGTCCCCTCTCGAACTAGTGGACTCTTAAATACCTGGGCATAACCTTAGACCCAGCACTAAACTTCCAGCAGCATATACACCTCCTATCCACCACCCTCAACATTCGTCTTGGGATACTGCACCGCTACAAACACTGTCTCACTCAAGATGCCCTTAGGCTCACTGTCTCCTCTTCGGTCCTCTCCCAACTTGACTATGGCTTACTTATCTATAGTGCAGTGAGCACCTCATCCCTTTCCAGACTACACCTGGCCCTTAATAAAGCCTGCCGCCTTACCCTGGGTTGTGACCGTTACACCCACACTTGCTCGCTATACAATAACACTAACTGGCTCAACCTCGAAAATAGAATCAGGTACCATGCCTGCCTCATGGCAAAAAAGGTTACCCTTGGCCTTGCCCCCGGCTCACCCCTCTAATCCACTCGGCCCCAGCACTTAAACACACCCGAAGCTCTGTTAAACAACTCCTCAGAGTACACCACTGCTGCACCTCTCAGTTCCAAAGGTCATTTAGCTACAGAGCCCCATCTTGGATGAATGGCCTATCCACCTCCCTTGCTAACGAAAACCGAATTGGCACCTTCAAAACTCAGCCCCTAAGGCCTGTGGCTGGCTTATTTTCCAAACCCCGTTGAGTCTCCAGCCTAAATCTGTCAGTTTCAGCTGGATTGTTGAGTAGTATTAACGTACTGTTTAAGAACTGTGCTTACTATTCCAAGTTTCAAACTGTTAGCCTTTCCCTGCTCTATGTTCATTGCTTACTCTGTGCCCTGGTGAAAATGAATTGCCATGTAATGTCTGTTGTGTATCTGATTTCTGTGATGTGGAACCTTTGTAAAGGAGTCTCTGACTCAAAGGTACTTTCCGAAAACTCAATAAATAAAATAAAAGATTGGTAATGGGGTGTTGAAGAAATGTTGTGCTACAGTTTTTTGGCTATGGATACCATAGATACCAAAGGATATCACCTTGGAATACTTAGCCATAGAGAGGTGTTAAGGGAAGGTCAAGGTGCAGGGTGGCTCAAATTCTCCCTCCCCTTAGAGAGGGTTGAGTGATCTGGTGGTGGGCTGGTTGTGAGATTGTAGTTGCAGAAAAGCTGCAGATTAAGGTGCGAGGGAAATTCAAGATGCCAATGATGAGGGGTTGTGGAGAATAGCTGAGAAAAAGAAAAGGGGGATAAAGAGATAATAAGGGGTGTCCACCTGGGTTCTTTAGTAAGCCTTGTGACTGTGGAATTAATATGCAGTGGTGACAACAGGAATAAACATATAGTATAACAAAACACAGTGCCAACTGGGCACAACACTTAACCTGAGAACTTACAATCCTAAATTACTACCCTGGACTCCACTCAAAGAAGTGATGGGAGCTATGGGTGGCTTCCTAGGCAGGGGAAGAGAAAACTCTCCTATATAGGGATAGATGGTTTATTTCTTGGGGGTATGTCACAGCCTCAGCCGTGGGCACCCATAGCAGATACGGCTACTAAGTAGTGAAGGGAGGTAGGGAACTCTAATCCTCACCTGTCAACTACTTTGCATCAAACCAGTTCTAGAGGGACTGCAAACCTTTGGGAGCTTGGAACCCATCACTTGTTTTAAGTGTCCATAGATGCCACACAGAAGGCTGGTAAAGAAGCTTGACCACACAGGGGTTGGTCCAGAAGTAGTCAGATGGGTACAAAACTGGTTACAAGGCAGAACCTAGAGGGTACAGGTTAATGGAATGCAATCAATGAAAGGCAGGATGACCAGTGGGATGCCCCAGAGCTCAGTGCTGGGGCCTCTGCTCCTCAGTGTTTTTATAGTAGACATTGCTGATGGACTGGAAGGGAAGGCGTGTCTGTTCGCAGACGACACCAAGATATGTAACAGGGTGGACACCTCAAAAGGAGTGAGCAAGATGGAAGCTGACCTCAAGAAACTAGAAGAATGGTCTGGAGTGTGGCAGCTGAGATTTAACACCAAAAAGTGCAAGATCTTGCACATAGGAAAGAAAAATCCAAGAAAGGAGTTTTAGCTAGTAGGTGAAAGACTGGTGGCCTCAAATCAGAAATGAGATCTGGGAATCATAATCTCAGACAACTTAAAGGTTAGTAAGCAGTGTGGGAAGGCATCATTGAATGCCACAGAATGCTAGGCTGCATTGGGAGGGGGAATCACGAGTAGGATGAGAGAGATTGGTACTACCACTGTATAGATCGCTGGTCAGGCCTCACCTGGAATCCGGAGTCCAAATCTGGAGGCCTCACCTCAGGAAGGACATTGACTGGGTGGAAACAGTACAGAGAAAGGCGACAAAAATGATTCAGGGTCTGCAGTACATGTCCTACGAGGAAAGACTTAGGGAACTGAATATGTACTCCCTGGAGCAGAGAAAGAGAGCGGACATGATTGAAAAACATTCAAGTACATAAAAGTCATTAACAAGGTACAGGCACAGGAACATTTTCACTTCAAGAAGGGCTCCAAGTCCAGGAGACGTGACCTCAGACTGCAAGGAGAGAGGTTCTCTACCAACACCAGGAAGTTTTTCTTCACAGAAAGAATGGCGGATGCCTGGAACAGCCTGCCCAAAGAGGCTGTGGGGGGTCAACACTGGGGGAATTCAAGAATGCATGAGATACAGTGGCAGATCCAGGAATTGACAGAAGGGGGGGCGCACTTTGCTCCAAAAATTAAACCTCTCTAAGGGGGGGTCTGGGGACATGCTCCCCCAGAAAATTTTGAAAATATAGGTGTAAAATGGTGCATTTTAGGCCCAGTTTCAGGAGCAAAGTGTTGAGTATCCCATCAGAAAATCTCCTAGTTTCCTTTCCATCACAGAGCAGCTGCAAACATTGATGGCTGCCTCAGATGGAGATATCTAGTCTGAGGGAGATGTCTGGTTGTTCTGCTAGAACAACCAGACATGTCCATCATCTTCTTTCCCATCCCTGGTGAGGCAGCTTGGGAACAAACATTAATAAAAGGAAATGATGCTATTCTAGCCTGTGTGTGTCTTTCTGGTGTCCACAAGCACTCAGCATCTGTAGTCTGGACTCCAGACTACAGATGCTGAGTGCTTGTGGACACCAGAAGGACCTGCACTGTGAATGTGAATTCAGAGTTCTGGGGGATGAACACTACATAAAATTGTGTTCATCCACAAAACCTGCATTCACATCCACAGTGCTGGTGCAGACTACAGATGTTGAGTGCTTGTGGACACCAGATGGACACACTTAGGCTAGGATGACTGATGCCCTGCAGAACTGGATGACCAAACCATCACCCCACTGACTGCAGCATCATTGAACCTGCACAACACAATGATTGAATCAAAAGGACAAATAAGGTTGCGGCACTGGAAAAGCTGGGGTGCATGTACCCCAAGAAGCATAGAGATTTAAACCAGGAAAACTGCACTATGTATTTCAGTGTATAATTTGCTTGGCAATGTAAGACTGATGAAAGAGAAAGATTTTTGTCAGGCATACAAGAAATTATGATATGGGATAGACCCACACTTCTGAAAGAGAATGATTCTGCAGACACAAGCCACTAACTTAGTGGCTTGTTTCTGCAGAATGATTCTCTTTTCAGAAGTCTCATAATGCCTTCCTTGTTTCTTTTTAATCAACTGTCCCCATAAAATAATTATTCTAAGTAATATATAATAGGATAGTGTCCATAACATGCTGTCAGCACAAGTCAGTGAATCCTGGTGTTTGAGAAGCAAAGGGACTAAACACAAGATACATTTGCTGCAGTAATCAAATTTCAAAATCAAGTTAGGATACCAACTCTACAGTACATGTCTCTGTGTAACATCTTTAATTTCATACAATCAAAGTCTAATGAAATTTGCACTCCTGTATGATAAATACAGATTATTCCATAGCCCTTATTGTACCAGAAATACCCCCCCACACACACACACACAAACTGAAACAAAGGAAAACTCTTCCTTCATTATACAGGTACAATTCCATATGACTGTGATTGTATTCAACACAAAAAAATATGATGTTATACAGAAGATATGTAGATTGTGGAACCCAACATGATTTTGAAATTCAACTACTGCAGTAAAACAAATCTGCAGTTGTTCCATTTGCTGATCAAACCCTGGTTCACCCAGTTGTCTTGACAGCATTATTTTTAAAAGAAGATCAAATATTAACCAGTGATGGCCAGTAACTTTGGTCAAGGTGCTTTGGGAGCCTAAGTCTGTGCACAAGTAAAAAAAAAAAAAAAACCAGAGACTGGAGATTACCAGCCATGCCTGTAATCATTACATGCACTCAGTCACCACCGGCCTTTACACAGTGGGCTGGGATCCAGGTCTATGGGCAAAATAATGAAGAATAATAATCACAAGCAGTCAGGTAGAACCTGTAGAGGGGGCCTAGTGAACCTGAGGCCACATAAATTAAAATATCCACACACATATAAAAATATCCACCTGAAGTCCTAAGAGGCGTCAATATAACATCAGCCTTTAAAACTCACTGAGGATTCACAGAGTTTTGAAACTGAGATCAAGTTTCTGAGACTACCAGCCTGCCAATGAATTATCAGGTTCGGTTAAAGCTGGCAAGCTATTAGACCTAAAATCTCAGTTGACCGAAAAGGACTTTGTTTCCAGCATTTTTTCCATTCCAGCATTCATGGCACTGAGAGCGCATCAAGCGTTTGCAGTCAATCATGGCATGCTATATCCCCCCCAAAAAAAAAATGTTTTTTTTTTTAACCTACAGTTACCTTCTCCATAGACTTTGCTAATTGCATGGGGGACGGAGCTTCATGCAGTTTCTACTGGAGTTTATTTAAACACAACTTGGGCAATTATTTCTTTTAAATAAGCACATGTAGAAATAGCATTGGCAAATTAGTTTAAAATAGCTCCTAACATAGAAACATAGAAGTTGATGGCAGATAAGGACCACAAGGCCCATCCAGTGCAGCAGGGTGAAAGGTTCCCTAGACAATCTTTTTAGGACAGGCCAGACGAATCTGGAAGGAAAGGCAGGAAGCTTACTTAGTGATCAGGATGCAAACAATTTATTTGTAAGGGACAATAAAATGAGAGAACTGGGGTTTACAGCAGTACGTAATAAACATAAACAACAAACAAAACAAAGCGATTGGGACCAACAGTTTGTTGACCCAAGAACAGAGGGTTAAACTCCTTTTAGTCCAAGTCCTGCATGCACTCGGCCAAGATGATGAAACGACTGACGAACCAAGCTTGGGCTTTTTCTGCGTCGGCTGATCAACAGGTGGGCATTGACCCCACAAAGAGCTTTTGTAAACAGACGATAATGGAGCATCCCCCAAATGAGCAGAACACAATGAAGAACACTGCTAGCTAGTCAAGGAAGAACTTGGTGATCCTCTGTGGCTCTGGGCAAGAAGCCGAAGACTTAGTCAGGCGATGGTTCTCCTGACAATTATCAGCAATGACTACTGGCAGATCCCCAGCTCCAGATGACCTCTCAACAAAGTGACTGTGGATGGGACGATCTTCGGGCTGCCTCCGCAGAGTGACATGTGCGCATGCACACTTACGGATGGCCAACAAAATAATAACAGGGCATGCACGGCGTCAACTGGGGTCCCTCAAGCTTGAGCCAGGGTGGCTCCTAAGCTAACTCATGACTGGATACCCCACTAGTGGCTCTCTACCACTTACCATCACAGGGCTGAAGCTGGAACACTTGTGGTGGGACTACAACACAGGCTGGTGTCACTGGAAGCAGTTTTGCTGCAGATGGTGTATGGGCCGGGGACCTCCCTGGGTCAGCGTCAGACTCTGCTGAAGCTGGTCCGGACAACAATGGTGAAGCAAGAACGTCAGGTACCCCAGGGCACAATTTGCTAACAGTTCAGTAGCAAGCAATTTGATACCAGTTTAGTAGCAAGCAATTTGATAACAGTTTAGTAGCCAGCAAACAATTCAGATTCTTCCAAACAGACAGTTCAGCTGTTGCACAGAATACAGTCTCTAGGGGTAGGTAGCAGTTCAATTCTGTTCGGTTTGGATGTTGGGCCACTTAGGCCGTGGGGCCATCCTCCTTTCCTTATCATAACCATCCCTGTGGTAGGGTCTATTGGGCTCCCTCACCTGATCCTTCCTCCCTTATGCATAGCAAATGGCCTATCAGGTGGAGTGCCTGCCTCAGCCCTGCCCCCTCCTTTATATACATGAGGGTCTGGACCCTCGTGTCTAGCCTCTCCCTTCCAGGGATGGCTCTAGGCCTTTGTCCCTGACCCTCTCTTAGCTTGCCACTCCCACTCCCTGCTTGGCCCCGTGGAAAGGATCCACCTAAATCCTGCTTTCCCCCTAGGGTACTGCTCTAGCACCCTAACTAGCCTCACCTGGAGCTCATGCAACATGGAGCCCCCTTTTGCCTTGGGGGTACTTTACACCCCCCAATCTAGGAGGCAGTATAGCACAGTGGTTCAAGGCTTCGAGCTAACAACCTGGAGGTCTGGGCCTAAATCCCACAGCCCCACTCTAACCCTGTGGAGGCCTGAACAAACCCCCCAACTTCTCTGTGCTCCCAGGTCACACTGCATGGAGTGTCCCCCTAAGGCCATGAGCTGCCAGCTTGGAGACCTGGGTTTGATTCCACAGCACCACTCTAACCCCTGGGGCTCATGCCACACGGTGCCCCTTGTGATCTGTAATGGCCACTCTGCCCACTTGCTCACCACTCGCTTTGTTCCTTGATTCCCTTTTAGGCACTGGGCCCACTCAGTCACTCTCTTTTATGCCCCAAGCCCTTTAGGTGCCACCTCCCACAAATTTTTGGACTCCTGGCCCACATACCACCCAGCCTGGGTCCTCCAGTGGCCAGATTGTGCACTGGGGATGCTGGTGAGGAAGATCTAGGGTGTCCCACTCCCACCCGGTGCTCAGAGGGCTCTGTAATGGCTGCAGGCAGAACTACAGTGGTCCGGGGGCTGGTTTCCACCTGGACACTCTTTTCACAGTACCACTTTGGTCAGCTCTCTAAATGCTCCCCCCACACCTTGGGGCTCAGGAGAGAAGGAGCTATCATGTCGGATGGCTGGGCTCCCACCCGGTGGATTTTGCTGCTGCTGCTGCCACCACTGCTGCCACCCTGGATGGGAATGATGCTGAGGGAGCCACAGACACCATACAGGTACCTTCCTCTTCTTGTCTGGGCTCCCCGTGTCCTCCACCCTCCACACTATGCTGCCAACTCCTTCTACAAGTCACTCCCCGGCCCTTTTCTAGGGCAGGAGTGGTCCTGGCATTCGGCCAGGAGATTGGTCCTTGCAAGCCCTTCAGGGAGGGTCTTCTGCCCCTGACCCCCTTCCCAGTGCTGAACGGCGTGAAATTAAACAAGGGACAGGGAGGGGTTGGTGGGACTGCAAGAAAGAAGGGGGTGGAATGGAGGAAAGGATGAGTGAGAGGGAAAAAAGAAAGATTTGCACATAAGGGAAAGGTTCCCCATTTCCTTGTGGTGCCCCATACTTTGGGGTACTACACCAGTCTGCTCATTTCTTTTTCTACCTAATGAATGTGCCATAGGCCTTTACTCTGTCACTGGCCTATCTATTCATACTCATCTGTATTGCTCCCTTATGCCTATCCCATGCCTGTTTGAAGCCCTGCACTGTATTTACATCCATCACTTCCTGAGGATGGCTGTTCCATGCATCCACCACCCTTTCTGTGAAAAAAAAATTCCTCACATTACCCCTTAATCGGCCTCCCTCTAATTTCATGCAGTGTCCTCTTGTCCTGCTATTTTTCTTATATTGAAACATGTTAGACTCTGACCTTGTTAATACCCTTGAGGTGTTTGAATGTTTCGATCATATCACCTCTCTCCCTCCTTTGCCTAGGGTATACATATTGAGCTCCATTAATCTGTCCTCATACGTTTTCTGATGCAGTCCCTGCACCATTTTGTTTGCTGTTCCCTGGACTGCCTCCATTTTGTTAATGTCACTGTGAAGCTGCAGCCTCCAGTACTGCACGCAGTACTCCAGATGGGGCCTAACCAGTGTGTTGTAAAGAGGGATTATTACCTCCCTCTTATGACTTGTGATACCCCTACTAATACACCCCAACATTCCCCCTAGTCTTACCCACTGCTTCAGTGGCCTGTTTGGATGATTTAAGGTCATCTGTGATGATGATGTCCAAGCCTCTTTCTTCTCTTGTGATTGCCAGCAACTCCCCTCCCAACCTATAGGTGGCTTCAGTGTTTCTCTTCCCTATGTACATGATTACTTACTTGGTATGAAAGAACAGAAGAAGACCAGAGCCCATCGAGACTGTTCCCCACACTATGTGGGACATTATTTATCTATTATCCCTCAACCAAACATCTAATTTGTTTTTAAAGACAGTGGCACTAGTTGCCTCTACCAATTCTTGTGGCAAGGTGTTCCATACAATGGATGCTCTTATTGGAAAACAGTTTCCCCTTTTGCTGGTTTTATAAGTTTTTGCTTCAAGCTGTTTATTATGCAGTCTCGGAACATGTCTCCTTTTGGAGAGAGTTAGACCACATTTTTCCATTAGATCTGGTGAATTTATTAAATTAAAAACCATAAGCATATCACCTCTTAATCTTCTAGTTTGAAGACAGAAGAGACCAGTAGCTTTTAATCTGTTCTGATAATCCAAGTTTGTTAATCTTGGAATCATTCTAGTTACTCTCCTTTGAACCTGTTCAAGAATTGCTATGTCTTTTTTTCGGTTTGGATTCCAGAAAGGGGAACCATAGTCTAGATACGGTCTAATGTATGCCCTATACGATGAATAAGGCATTGTTCAGTGCGATTAACAAAAGTGTGTTTTATTTGCCTCAAAAGTCTGTTGGTCATGCAAGCAGTTCTAACACAGTGATCATTTGATGTAAGTTTATTATTAACATATATCCCTAAATCTTTTTCACAATTTGATGAGTGAAGTGGTAGTCCATTTATATAATATATCATTTTGGGATTATTTACACCGAAATGCACTACTAAACATTTGTCTTGATTAAACTGCATATGATTTTCATTTGCCCAAAGTGTTAATTTTTCCAAATCCTTCTTTAATGCAGAAATATTTTCTTGATTATTAACCTTGCCCCCCCAGTTCAGTATTGTCTGAAAATTTAACCATGAAGTTATTTGGCCCTGTTTGTAAATCACTGATAAAGAGGTTAAACAATGTTGGTCCCAAGACCGACCCCTGTGGTACACCACTTGTCACACTACCTGAATCAGACAAGATATCATTAATTCTGACTCCCTGAGAATGATTTGTCAACCAGTTTAAAGTCCAGTTGACAATATCAGGTGACAAACCTAGATTGTGCATTTTAGTAATGAGTTTTTCATGTGAGACTTTATCAAAAGCTCTACTAAAGTCCAAAAGAATTACATCAGTAGGGATACCCACATCTAGCAGAGTACTTATATTATTGTAAAAAGATATCAGATTGGTGGTGCAGGAATACTTGGGAGTAGACCCATGCTGATTTGAATAATAAATTCCTATTTTTTTACAATCTTGATCTATTAGAGACTTCATTACTCGTTCCATTAATTTACCAGCCACTGAGGTCAGGCTAATTGGACGATAATTTTGCACAGAACATCTATTGCCTTTTTTAAATATGGGAGTAACTATAACTGAACACCAATAATTTGGTACAATGGTTTCTTGTAAAGATTTGTTGAAGATAATTGACAAAGGTATAGAAATATTTATAGAGGTTTCAATCAGAAACCATGGATGAATACCGTCTGGGCCTGGACTAGTGTTTTTTTTTTAGTTCTTTGATAGCCTGTATAATGTCAGTTGGATAGAACCTATGATAATCTACATGGTGCACTTTAAATGTACTAATAGGTGATTTTTAAGAGATGACAGAACAAAAGTACTTATTAAAGGGATTCGAGGTTTCTATATCAGATAGAGAAGAGCCATTGGTTATAATGTGACCAATGGTCCTTGATACACCTTTTTTTTTACTATTTATATAGGAGAAAAGATATTTGTGACAGTCTTTTGTGTGAGCTAGTTTAAATTCTAGCTTATTTTTTGCCAATTTAATATAATTTTTTAAGTTTTTCACAGATAGTCTGTATTTATGTAATAGAGTAGTTTTAAATGGAACAGAACTATTCTTAAGTTTCCTAAAAGTTTAATTTTATTTTAATCTGATTTTTAATTGTCTTGTTGAACCAAGGGGATTTTCCTTTATTATTAAATTTTCTCTTAGATGGAATAAAGTATTTTCCAAATAATGTACAATGTTTTAAAAAGTCCCAAGCTTGTTGTGTTGTACTAAGAAGATTAGATCCCAGTTTATGTTTTGTAAGTAGTCATTGATTTTAGAAAATGTGCTTTATTATAATTTTTTATACAGTATAACTTCCTTTGTGTAGTTTTAAACTGTTGAATTTCAAAAAGAATAGATGAATGATCACTGGTCCCAAGTGGATCCCAAATTTGTAAATTGCTAATTTGTTGCTCTATGTTAGTAAATAATAGATCCAAAATATTAGGACCTCGAGTGGGTTCAGTAACAAGTTGTTGTAATCCAGTACTAACTACCACATCTATTAGTCCTTTCTCAGCATAGGACTGTCCTGAGAATGAGTCCCAATTAATATGAGGGAGGTTAAAGTCACCAAATACTACAGTATCTTGAGATTCTGAAAAATGTGTAATTTCTTTAAACACATCAGTTGTGTAATCTGAATTTGCAGATGGAGGTCAATAGATGTTATACTTTCCAAAGGAAAGGGAGAACACGCTTCAAAAGAAGGAATATCATTTTGTATGTACATACAAACTCCACCGCCTTGCTTATCTAATCTGTTTTTATGATATAACTTATAACCTGGAATTTCTCTGGACCAAATTGAGGATGCGTCCCACCAAATCTCAGTTACTCCCACCACACCTATATTTAAAGTTTTACATTTGGCTTCGAGTTCTGCTAATTTGAGTTGGTTTAAAGATCTTGCATTCAAAGCTAGGAATTTACATTTAGTTGTAATAATATTTTGGTAAGTATTCAGAGACTTGGGAATAGACCCATTCTCCCTCATTGTTTTTAGTTTAAACAATGATTTATGATTTTAGTGATACTTTTCCCCATAAGTGTACTACCCCTACGACTGAGATGTAAACCGTCCCAGCAAAACAAGGAAGAACAATCTGAAAATGATTCCCAGTGGGTAATACAGGGTATATCCTGCTTAAAACACAACTTTCTCAGCCATTCATTTAGGGCTTTGATTTTCTGCTTCATGGTAGATGTTGCTCTTGGGACAGGTAGAATTTCAGATATACATACACAGCATCACCTATCAAGTAACAGGTTACATAACACCACATAGTCCTGTTGTAACTGATTAAATGGGGTATTTATTTTTTTGAAATTCTACATCTTTATTTGATTATATTAAACACACAAAATATAACAAGGATGAGAATGAACATGATTACACTGACAACCAGAATCAAATTATTGGTAACATGACACCAGACCTACACAGAATCAAATACTAGAAAAGGATAATCTACTAAAATACCCAACCCCCCACCAACCTTCCCCCACTCCCCACCCCTGGAGTGTGCCTTATTAAAAAAAAGTAACGTGACAAAGAAATATCAAAAAATGAAACTACATCACCAATGAAAGAACATCAGCAGAAAGTGATACATACCAAAACAGACAGAGGCACACAGTACATAGGCCTTAATTCAGATATAAAGCATATAGTTTACCCCATTTCTGGCTGAAGGAGGCTATGCAATTTCGGGAGCTAGCAATTAACACTTCAGTATTGAAACAAAGAGACATTTCTTTCACCCATTCAGCATATGAAATCACCAATTGGTCCATCCAATGCTTGAGAACCAGCCTTTTGACTGATAGAGAAATTAAGGCCATATGGTACCTATGCTCCCTGACCTTAATATCAGACAGCATCCCTAAGATGCATATTTCAATAGTAAACAGCTCTCCCAGCCCCAGAAGGGGGTCCAGATTGGATTGAATTGTGTTCTATAATGGAGCCACTTTGTCACAGTGCCATAGAATGTGTATCAGGTTCCCATCAGCTGCGCCACACCGTGTACAATTAGTCGAAGGTAGTCTGCCTAATTTGGCCAATTTAACCAGAGTATAATATGGATTATTTAAGATATGATACTGTATAAGCCTGTGCCTATCTTGAGTGAGATATCTATGCAAGTCCTTCCAAACCTGACCCCAAATGTGAGGAGTCTGGCAGAGCAGCCAGATTTTCGAACCAATAAGAGCATTAAGAAATTTAATACCCAATAGGAGGGAATAAATCTTAGAAATTCCATGGGATCTATATGTGAGTTCCTGTATCTGGTCTAAAAGGGCCTAACTCGGGACGGCGTGAATGTGGTCCCAAAAATAGAGACCATAAGATGTCTCAACTGGAAAACCTTAGATATATATCTCTGAGGGATATTCAATTTAACTATTATATCAGTTGAGGAAAGGAGAGAATCCTGAGAAAACTAATTTTCCACCAGAGTATCCCGAAGTTGAGGAAGCCAGTCTGGAGAAAGCGGGAAGCCCCCTATTTTAATGTTGGGGTTAGAGATGAGAGATTGTGCCGTATCTTTTTTGGTTGAAATACTAAAGAAGTTCAAACACTGAGTCAGGACCTTTATGGAGACCCCTACCACTGAATTTAGTAAAAGAGAAGGTAAGGCAGAAGTAGAATAATAAAAAATTCTAGGTGAGTAAAGCTTATGCATATCCAAAAGCTTTCTCTCCAGTTGAAGCCAAATGGGAAGATAAGTATCAGGACTGGCCTCAAGCCATCTCCCCATTTTAGACAAATGACTCACCCAATAATATAGCATGAAATTGGGGAGATGTAGTCCACCTTTCTCTTTAGGCAAATTAAGCTTTAAGAAGGCTCGTCTAGGATGTTTGCCTAGCCAGATGAATTTTGAGAGAGAAGAGTGAAGCTGCTGAAAATAGGATTCTGTGAGCCAAATGTTCAGTAGATTAAGGGGATAAAAAATATGGGGCAGAACATTCATCTTGATAATACTGATATGACCCCATAAAGACAATGGGAGGTTGACCCATCTTTGAAGATCCTGCTGTATCCTCATCACTAAAACATCCAGATTAAGTTTCCTGAAATCATCTGGGTCTCAGGTAAGATGTATGCCTAAGTATTTGAGAGAGGAAGGAGACCATTTCATACCAAAATGAATGAAATTGGCATGAAGCGTGAGGGCATTTAATGGGAATATAATGGATTTGGATAAATTAAGCTTATAGTTGGCTACCTGACCAAACTGATCAATAATTTGTAGTGAATGTGTTAGAGAGAATTCTGGATTAGTCAGATGTGAAAGAATATCTTCAGCATAAACTGAAAGAGTCAAAGGCTGCTGGTAAACTAGACAACCTGTGACCGGTGGTGAACTCTTGATGCTAATTAGCAGGGGTTCCAAGTATAGATTAAACAAGAAAGGAGACCGGGGACGACCTTGCCGAGTTCCAGTGAACAGGGAGAATCAAGAAGAGAAAACCCCATTAGAGTAAATTCTGGAAGTAGAGGACTTGTATAACATCCGAATCCATTGAATAAAAATATCTAGGAAACCCATTCTCCTCAGGGTGGCCCAAAGAAAATCCCAGTTTACTCTGTCAAAAGCTTTTTCAGCATCCAATGAGATTAGAGCCATGGGGTGTTGTTTATATCATTAACACCGGCATGTATGATAACCAGTGGATTTACCCCCGCATTTTGTAAAATTTTAGGCATCATGGAGGTAATGTCAGATACCCTGGCCCCACGGAAGCTAGAACAAGTGCGTGTTGCTCTGTCACTATTGCATACCGCCCTGTCAATGTGCTTAATGATTGAATCTCCCAGGACTAACACTTGTTTTGAGACAGTAGGGGTACAAGAAATCAGAAGCAGGTGATTGTTTAACACACTCTGGAGTGATTAACTTAATAGGTAATGATTTGGTAGCTTGAGACTGATTAGGACAAATATTCATGGGCATTAACTCCTGATGGAAAAGTGTTTTTAAGCCATTATTATCAACAGAGGGTGATGCACAGGATAAATCATGTAGCACTTCATTATTTGATACAGTCAATTGCTCAAACCTATTACGAGTTTCAATAGGGGCACTATTGTGTATTTGACTTTTTTTTTAAGAGGCTTTGTGACAATGGTCCAGTCATCATTATTATGAGAAGAGGGCAGATAATCATCCACCTTATAAGAGGGGGCAGAGGCAACAGGTATACTAGTCGTTACAATTGTCTCCTCATCAGGAGGCATAGAAATGCTACCTAATGTGAAGGAAATTGTTCATTAGAATGAAGTTGTTCATCTATAGATCAATGTAACTTTCCAATTCCTAATATCAGTAGAAACTGGTTTAATATTAAGCGAAAACGCTATCTCTGCTTCAAGAGTAGTAATCAGATGGCAATTAGCACATACATACTCGCTCCCATACTTTCCCTCACTATACATCAAACATTGCATACACTTACTAAGTTCTTTTTCCATTATTAAAGGTGTATATTTACTAAGTAGAGGATATGCTAAAATTATCTTATCCAAATTAGTCTAATGCCAGCAGTTTCAGCGTGCTCAGCGGACACAGCAGACACGCGCAAACACGCGTATGTCTGCACGCTCGCCCCACTCGTTAGAGGGGCAGGTTTTAAGCCAAAAAAATGGAAGTAAGCGTCTGTTCACTTCCAGTTTTGGCGTGAAGTAAAAATAACAATATTTACTTAAATTCAGCAAGATTTTGTGAGTTGAAGGTTTATAAGCCCTTAAAAGGGCAAGAGAACCACCATTCAACAGTGCTTTTAACAGAGAGATGTTGTTTTGGGGTAGGAGGTATACTAGTCTATTGCTAGTCCTCCAGGCTCCCACAATGCTCTGCTATTCACTGAAGAGTCAGTTACAAGCAAATGGTACCACACAATACAGCAACAGTTAAAACAAATATATTAATGGTATATTGGTGCACTGCACTACTCCACCTCTCACCAGAGGTTTGCTATATCAGTAGCAATGCCACTGTTAAATGCCCCGCTTGCTAGAGGGGCAGGTTTTAAGCCGAAAAACCAGAAGTAAGCGTCCGTTCATTTCCGGTTTCGGTGCAAAGTAAAAATAACAATATTTACTTAAATTCAGCAAGATTCTGTGAGTTGAAGGTTTACAAGACCTTAAAAGGGCAAGAGAACCACCAGGCAACAGTGTTTTAAATAGAGAGATGTTGTTTTGGGGTAGGAGGTATACTAGCCTATTGCTAGTCCTCCAGGTTCCCACAATGCTCTGCTATTCACTGAAGAGTCAGCTACAAGCAAATGGTACCACACAGGGTTGATAAAACCAATGTTTCTCTAGGATCCTTCCCGTCCTACTGCCAAACAGGAAGTTCCTGTTGACAGTCAAATCCAGTGGCTATAAAAGTAGAACTGGTTTAGGGTGGGTGGGATGGAAGGCAATTAGTAAGAAAAAAGGCTAGCAACAGGAAGTTGTAATTTGATCTTGCACTACTTTGCGTTAAACCCCAGTTGCCACTCTTCTGACCATTTTGCCAGTTTATCCAGATCTCTTCTCATTCTGCCCATCCCATCTGGATTATCTGCTCTGTTGCAGATCTTGGTGTCATCTGCAAACAAACAAGCCTTACCCTCGAGTCCATCTGCCACTGATGAAGATATTGAAGAGGACTGGCCCCAGGACTGATCCCTGAGGTATCCCACTTGTGACTTGCATCTCTTCTGACTGTATACTGTTTACCACCCTGGGTTACCACCACTCTCTGTTTTCTGCCTGCCAATCAGTTGACCAACTTCTGACCCACCTTGAGCCTACCCAGCTTATTAATCGATCTTCTATGTGGAACAGTATCAAAAGCTTTACTGAAGTCAAGGTAGGCGACAGCAACTGCTCCCCCTTGGTCCACTACTCTGGTTACCCAGTCAAAGAAATCTAAGTGATTAGCTTGACATGCCCTTCCTGTTGTAAACCCATGCTGTCTTGGAGCCTGTGCTCCTATGGATTCCAGGTGTTGCACTATCCTTTCCTTATGGAGTGCCTCCATAATCTTGCCTAGTATTGAGGTAAGACTGACTGGTCTGTAGTTTCCTGCCTCCTCCCTGCTACCACTCTTGTGGAGTGGGATCACATGAGCCCTTCTACAGTCTTCTGGGACCTCTCATGTGCTCAGAGACTCACTAAACAGTTCTAATAATGGCTCTGCTAGTTCCACCCTTAGCTCCTTTAGCATCCTGTGATGTACTGTAGAAATAGTATGATTTAACTGCATAGGGTTGGCCCCCATGGTGAATGAATAAATATATTGGAAACCAGGGCATATCACATAGGGGTTAACACAAAGCTGTGACAGAATGCCATCACAATATGGAACAACATACAATACTTCACCAGGCAGATAATCTGAGCCAGGCCCACACATTGCTTTGCCATAAGCTGACTCACTGGAGCAGATCTGGGCACAGCAGAGCAGTAAGTAATGCTGGTGTGCATGAACAAGAAGCTATGTTTCAAATACAAGTATATATATATATATATATATATTACCCAAAGGGCACTGGACCGGAAGCCAAGTTTCAAAGAAATATAAAATCACACATACCCCCATAATACAAAGCATCATGGGCTGTATATGCAAATCACCACAAAATATTATGCTGGTTCTGTTGGCATCCTTTGCAGACTGTGTGAGAGGCCTTTTGGCACCATGCATTTTTGCTTAAAGTTGAATGTTTGTGGTGATTTGCATATACAGCTCATGATGCCTTGTGTTATGGGGGCATGTCTGATTTTGTGTGTATATATATATGGGTTTACCTTATGTTTCCTTTAATAAGTAGCACATAACTAGTCTGAATTGAGATTCCTCTAATATTTTTACGGCTGCAGTAGGTGGAGCCTGCAGACGTTTTGCTAGTACAAAAGGAGCGATGTCATGTTTTCTGTCCATGGAACTGACTGAAGGTGTAAATAGTCTCTTCCACCTTATCCTCATCCAAGCAATGTTTTCCGCCCTCAAATAAATATGCTTTCATGTTAGTTAATGGTTGCAGGGTACTATTTTCTTTCTTAAATGAGTGGTATAAGCACTGGAACCTGAGTAGTGGGAGGCAGCATTAGTTTTTTTTTGGGGGGGAGGAGTAAGATCCACCCCACTTCCACCCGAGAAGCTCCTAAAGATCCACCCCAACTTTTTTTTGATTCATGTGGGAGGGGCATGAGGTGGCTCTATCAGGCTGTAACAAGACACATTAGTTTGGGACCTGTATCAACCAACAGAACAAGTCTGTGCAGTGATCAAGTTGTGGAGCCCCTGCATTTTATTAAGGACTAGAAGAACAGAAGATACTTACTGCCTTTATTAAGGACTAGAACAGAAGATATTTAATGTCTTCAAATTGACTTAAAAAGCCTTTGGAACAAATGATTATCAGAGCCACCTGGGGTCTCAGAAGGAGACAGCAATTAAGGAGTGAAACTACAGCACCCAAGGAAAACAATAGACACAGCATTCTAATTTACAGTAAGTTGAAGGAGCCACAGGTTTTTCTTAAACATTTATATACTAAAAACATAAAGTTCAGCTTTTGGGATTAACAATATTTGTTTACATAGACTTTGATGGCAGATAAGGACCGCTTGGCCCATCTAGTCTGCCCATTTCCCTACCTACAGGATAGGCTGCAGATCCTAGTTAACCAACAGCCTATTTCTTCCTACCCCCCACAAGAATTGCCTTATGTCTGTCCCATGCATTCTTGAATTCTCTCACAGTTTTAGACCCCACAACCTCCTCAGGAAGACTGTTCCATGCATCCACTACCCTCTCTGTGAAATAATACTTCCTCACATTGCCCCTGAACCGCTCCCCTCTATCTTTAAATTGTGTCCCCTTGTTCTTGCACGTCTCTTTTTCTGAAAGATGCTACCCTCTTGGACTTTGTTGATTCCACTGAGGTACTTAAAAGTTTCTATCATGTCCCCCTCTCCCTTCTTTCCTCAAGGGTATACATATTAAGCTCCTTTAGTCTCTCCTCATATGGCTTCTCTTGCAGACCCTGCACCATTTTAGTTGCCCTCCTCTGGACTGCCTCTATCCTGTCTATGTCCTTGTGGAGATGGGGTCTCCAGAACTGGACACAGTACTCCAGATGGTGTCTCACCAACTGTCTGTACAGAGGGATAACAACTTCCTGTTTTCTGCTGCTGACTCCTCTCCCTATGCATCCCAGTATACCCCCAGCTTTCCCTACTTCCTTCTCACATTGCTTGCTAACCTTAAGGTCATCTGATATGATTACTCCTAGGTCCCTTTCCTTTTTTGTTGTTGTTACTACCTCCCCCCATTGTGTAATCTTCCCCTGGGTTCTTGTTTCCCAGGTGCATTATTTTGCACTTCTTTGCATTGAATCCTAGCTGCCATACTTCTGACCATTCCTCTAACCTTGCCAAGTCCCTTCTCATCCTTTCCACGCCTCCTTGTTTATCAACCCTGTTGCAGATCTTTGTGTCATCTGCAAAGAGCATACTTTCCTTCAGTCCCTCTGCAATGTCACTTATGAAGACATTAAAAGGACTGGACCTAGTACTGAACCCTCATGCGGTACCCACTAGTAACCTCTCTTTCTTCAGAGTGGACTCCATTTACAATTACCTTCTGTGTCCTGTTGTGCAGCCAATGTTTTACCCATGCTACCACCCTGGGACCCACTCCCATGCTGGTTAATTTTACTATTAATCTTTTGTGTGGGACTGTGTCAAATGCCTTGCTAAAGTCTAGGTAGGCCATGTCCACAGCCCCTCCCTGGTCTACTACTTTGGTCACCCAGTCAAAGAAATCTATTAGATTCATCTGACATGACCTTCCCACTGTGAACCCATGCTGCCTTGGGTCCTGTGCCCCACTGGCCTCTAGGTACTCAACAATTCTTTCCTTCAGAAGTGACTCCATCACTTTCCCTACCACAGAGGTCAGACAGACAGTTCTGTAGTTTCCTGCCTCTGTCTTGGTCCCACTTTTGTGAAGGGGAATCACATCCACTTTCCTCCAGTCCTCGGGTACCACACCATCCTCCCATGATTTATTAAAAAGAGTAGCCAGTGGTTTCACTAGTCCCCCCCTTAATTCTTTTAGAATTCTGGGATGAATTCCATCAGGCCCCATTACTTTGTCCACCTTCAATTTTAGGAGTTCTTGCAGAACCCTTTCTTCTGTGAAAGGACTGGGATCGACCCCCCTATCAATAGTGCTTCTGTTAATTGGATTAGGCACTTCCCCCTCCTCTTTTGTGAATACTGAGTAGAAATATTCGTTCAGTATCCCTGCCTTTTCACTGTCCCCCTCTGCCCACCCACAGTTCATTCTATTCAGCCTCACTATCCTTCCCTTTGTCTTTCTAAACTCGCTGATGTACCTATAAAAGGTTTTATCCCCTTCTTAACTGAGTTGGCTATCTTTTCCTCAGTTTGGGCCTTTTCTATTCTGACTTCCCTCCCTGCTTCCTTCTGCCTTAACTGGTACAGCTCTCTGTCCTGCTCCTTCTGTGTTTCCTTATACTTCCGTAATGCTATCTTTTTCTTCCTGACTTTCACAGCCACCTCTTTTGGGAACCATAGTGGCTTTTCTTTCATTTTGATTTGTTTATTTGCTTCACACAAAGGCTTGTTGCCTCTGTGATGGCAGTTTTGATGATTCCCCATTGTTGCTCCACACCTCCTTCTAGCCTGTTTGCTAGTGCTTTTCTGAGGCACTCTCCCATCTTGCCAAAGTCAGCCCTCCTGAAGTCCAGTACCCTCACTTTTGTATGGCTTAACTCTGTAGCTGAGTTTAACATGAACCACACTGTTTGATGGTCACTTGTTCCCAGATGGCAACCCACTTCTAGATCAGAGATCCTCTCACTGCCCCCGTTTGAGAGTACGAGGTCTAAGATTGCTCCCTCACGAGTGGGTTCTGAAACTAGCTGTCTGAGTCCTGCCACCTGGGGCATCAAGAATGGCCCTGCTCTTGGATGTGGCTGCAGCAAATGTGCTCCAGTTAACATCTGGCATATTCAGGTCTCCCATCAACAGTATCTCCCTTTCTCTGCCATCCTACTAATGCATTCTATTATATCCTTACCTATACTATCTATATATATATATATATATATATATATATATATATATATATAATTTGTCTTTTAGTAGTTTCAAAACTTTGAAACACTGGTGTTAGTAATGCATTTAGAAATTCATTTTTTTGTACTTTTTATTTATAGCATTCAGTATATGAGCATACAGAATACATCAGTCCTGAATGGGTATACAGATTTACAATGATATCAGTAATACATTAATTAGGATAGAGACTATCCATTCTATTGGTACAACATTGGAGAGGTTCATCTATCAATTTAAAAAAAGACATCACCATATCTATTTCAGGAGCTATAATGCAGCCAACGTCCAATCTGTATAGGGTAGTAATAGTGGAATCAACATGAAAAGCCGACCAAATAAATGTCTATTTGTAATTGTTATCAACCTTAGTGCAAAAGAGAGTTCTTCAATCCAGAGCACCCCTTAGAACTCAATCAGGGTGTATGGTGCTGCCTACAGCGTTCCGGGAATTAGCCCCTTAATAACTTCCATTAAGAAAGTATGACCGGTGCCTTATAGAGAAAGATTTCACTAGCACCACGACCAGCTTGTGCCCAGATGAAATACATTAAATGGCACGAAGCTAAAAGGATTCACCTTTCTAGGGCTCCCAGAAATAACTGTGCTACAGCAAAGCTAGAGCTGCAATAGGCAAAGTGCACCTCGTACCCCACCTTGTGTCTAATAAACAGCACTACACTATATTTCAGCATTCAAAATTTAACACTTTTAACAAGATTTACAGTGCAGTGCATTCAATTAGAAAAAGTTTATAAAGCAGACATTCTACCAGACAAGCTCCCAAAAGAGGAGAGATTAATATGACATCATAGAACAAACATTTCTTAATGTCCCGAATTCTAGAGGGCGTATGGTAGAAGTCGGAGTTGTTTAAGACAAAGATAAAACAAATAAGACCATGGAATAGTTTTAACCTGACTCAGAGTCCAAAGCATTTCAGTCTCCTTCAGACTCTTCTCCCTCCGAGGAGCAAGGCTCCCGCTGCCATTTAGCCATTACTATCTCGGCGCATGCATCAGCTTCCTTCGGATCAGGGAATCAGTATTGGCGGTGCCCAACAGTGAAACAAAGATGAGCTGGAAAGGCAAGAGTGTAAGTAATCCCCAACACCCGCAATCGATTTTTCACCTCATCAAATGCCTTCCGTCTCATATGGGTAGCATACCAGACATCTGGGAAAAATAAGATACAAGCCTCTTCCAGATAGATTGGACCCCTGTTCCTCAGGGATCCCAATAGTAAATCCCATTCTCCTGGGGACCATAGAGTTAGTAATACAGTTCGGGGGTTATTTAAGCTACTCAGAGGTCTTCTGGGGGTAATCTGGTATGCTTTAGTTATTTTGAACTCTGAGGTATCAGACAGTTCCTCTAGCCAAGTTTGGAGAAAGTCAATCAGGGAAGCTCCCTCCGATTCCTCAGGGAGACCAAGCACACAAATATTTGCAGCCCTCACTGAGTTTTCCAGTTGTTCCAGAAATACATTTTTTTATTGTCCTTACAGTTAAACATGCAGTTTCATGTCAGGACACATTTTTGGGGGAGGAGGTTCAAATTATTTTAATCATGAAGCATTGGTGTTAGTAATGCATTTAGAAATACATTTTTTAATTGTCTTTACAGTTAAACATGCAGTTTCATGGCAAGGCACATTTTTGGGGGGTCAAATTATTTTAATCATGGGCACAGTACTTGGTAAACAGACTTTGATGATAAAGTGTGTTTTTTCTTTTAAGTTTGAGAAGTACGTAAGAAAACACTGAACAAGAAAACAACTAATGATTTTAAAAGCTATTCTGATCAGAGCTGACATTAAAAAAAATCTCCACTATATTTGTTATTTTATTTTATCAGGGACACTAGAAGCAGAATGTTAACATTTACTCCTTGGAACCTGCTATTCAGGTTTTTTTTTTTTTATTGCATCTTGTCCCAGGCAATCTTCCCCGAGTGCAGTTCGTCAGTGCACATTTTTTGGGGGAGGGGGTTCAAATTATTTTAATCATGAAGCATTGGTGTTGGTAATGCATTTAGAAATACATTTTTCAACTGTCTTTACAGTTCCTTGATCTAAGTAAGGCCTTTGATACTGTGGATCACACCATCATGCTTACTGCACTGAGTAACATCGGACTTGATAGTTTTGCCATTAAATGGTTCGCCAGCTACCTAACCAATAGGTTACTACAAGTCAAAGCCATAGGAGATCTGTCCCCACAAAACTCTTTGTTACAAGGAGTCCCACAAGGCCCCATCCTGGGCCCTATCCTCTTTGCAATATACATCAATAATCTGAACTCGCAGCTGGGCACAGCCAATGTGCACTTATTCACAGATGATACTGTACTCTATACCACAAATTCATCCTTGGATTTGGCCCATGAGTACTTACAGAAAGACTTTGTCACCCTCCAATACAACCTTATCACTCATAAGCTCCTACTCAATGCCAAAAAGACTAAAGCAATGATTCTCTCACCAAAGTCTACTTCCAGATGTCCACATATCACACAGATCCGAACACTCTTAGATGAACCCCCTGAAGTAGTTGATACCTTTAAATACCTAGGGTTCTGGCTGGATAACAAGCTCAACTTTCTGTGCCACTTAAATGAAACCTCGAAGAAACTAAGACAGCGATTAGGTTTATTCTATCGCATTAAACACCTACTCACGTTAGAAGCCAGAATGAGACTAGTACAAACTACATTCCTACCTATACTGGACTACACTGACTTCCTTTACTGGACACCCTTTACCACCGGGCTTTAAGATTTATCCTAAATCTACCCCATGGTACACATCACTGTTGTCTATACCAGGTTCCGGGATGGACCTCACTCTCAACTAAGAGAAAAAGGAATGCTCTCCTCTGTTTTTTTAGAGCATTATCTGATAACCTCCCTGCATACATCTTGAACCTCTTCAAATGGGCTAAAGGTTCCTATTGCCTGAGATGCTTCTCCATAATCTGCTTCCAGATTCCTAGAGTGAAAACTAACCTTGGTTCGGCAGCAATCAACTTCTTACTTCCGTCACTTTGGAACACCGTGCAAGACTCATTAAAATTATCCTCACTTCCAAGCATTTTCACATTCAAAGCTCTATTAATGGATTATCTGAAGGAATCATGCAACTGTTTCAGACGCCTATAACCCCTAAGCCCCGGGTGCCACTCTCAAATCCTACACCTAAGTATCTCATCCACCCCACATTCCTAACAGCAGAAACCTAGAACCTATAAGCCTAGTTCCCTTAATCTGAGATGGCCCTGCCTATTCTCTACCTTTTACCTATTCTGGCCTCCCTCTTGGCTGCCTACTGTTTCACCCCAATTTCTACCCTATTCCTTAATACCTCATTTTTTTATCATTTAGGTATGAGCTCTTACTTAGCAGAGACTATATGGGATTGTTGTCTCTTCTCATTCCAGTAAAGCTTATCATTATGTACCTTTGCATGTTAATTATGTTGACCGGTATGTATAGGCCCATAATGACTGGCACCTTCACAATGTTTTTTTTTTTGCACCGCTGTCCACCGTAATTGTAATCTTATGAAGTGTACTGTATTGTATTAATGCCCAGGACCACCTTGAAAATGAGCTTGCTCAATGGTGTTTATGCCTGGTTAAATAAAGTGATTGATTGACTGATTGATTGATTAAGCATGCAATTTCATGCCAGGGCACATTTTTGGGGGGAGGGGGGTCAAATTATTTTAATCATGGGCACAGTACTTGGTGAACATAGACTTTGATGATAAAGTGTGTTTTTTCTTTTAAGTTTGAGAAGTATGTATAAGAAAACATTGAACAAGAAAACAATTGGTGATTTTAAAAGCTGTTCTGATCAGATCTGACATTAAAAAAAAATCTCAGCTGCATTTTTATTTTATTTTATCAGGTACACTAGAAACAGGATGTTAACATTTACTCCTTGGAACCTGCTATTCATATTTTTTTATTGCATCTTGTCCTAGGCAGTCTTCCCAGAGTGCAGTTTGTCAGGGCACATTTTTTGGGGGAGGGGGTTCAAATTATTTTAATCATGAAGCATTGGTGTTAGTAATGCATTTTGAAATACATTTTTAATTGTCTTTGCAGTTAAACATGCAGTTTCATGTCAGGGCACATTTTGGGGGGGTTCAAATTATTTTAATCATGGGCACAGTACTTGGTAAATACAGACTTTAATGATAAAGTGTTTTTTTTATTTTTTGTTGTTGAAGAAATAGAGAACTCCCTGTTGTGGTGGTGCCAAATTCAAAATTAGAAATGCTGCTATGTCACACAATGGGACAGCACACATTTCATTTTAATGGAGTAAGCAGGCCTCCTTCATTTTCCATTTATGTGGGTTCAGTGATTATCGTTGGCACATATTGTGATACTAGTGCTAAGACAGCTCTTTATTGAAAATATAGGTGTCTCAATACAAGATGATAAAGAGCAACTAGAAAGAAATAACATCCATGTATAATTCTTACATATATGTTTAAGACACCAGCTCATTGTTCAGCTGTTAAAATTCCCAGCTGAAGTTTTACACTTTTCGCATCCTCAAAGTACTACGCAGCAATTTGTTAGCAATAATTTAAGTTTTGCCAGTGTGTATAATAACCTGACAATGGCCATCTATTGATCCCATTCTTAATTACATGCCTACATTGCTTTGGCATACAATTGCTAGGTAACCATAATGTCACCTGTTACACATTCATTCTGTGGCTCCTAAATGGCAAAACAGTCCATTATACTCACTTAAAACAGGCACTTAAAATATGTTATTTTCAGGCTAGAACAGGAGACAAGATCAACATGACATTTTTCCATTTAAAAAATGGAAGCTGCAGTCCAAAACAATCCCCCCATTGTTGTACAATACCTCTGCATGTCCCGTTGGTAGAATGACTGATCTGTGTGGTTTTTTTTGTTTTTTTTTATATAACAGCCTACTCTCTCCCCAGCGAAGGAGTACACCTTGCTCCTGGGGACACTTAGCATATCCCAAACCACTGACTGTCATCATTTACATTAGTCCAGTCAAAAGAAAGGTGCTACTTCTTTTTATCATTAAATTAAAAAAAAAAGAGGAAAGGCCTAATATCTTGACTTGAAACAGATTTAAGAAAAATTATTCTGCGCTTGCTTTGAGACACATTTTTCAGCTCTCCACTTTATAATCAGAGCTGCTGATGCCACAGCAAAAACTCTGAAAAAAAGAATAACTTGGTACAACTCAGTTTACATTTTAAATATATTCTGTAGATTTCTCCTGCCTATCTTTTATTACAGAGGAAATCTGGATGAATATATGATCTTTATCTGTTAGAGTTCATCTGCCTCTATAGCTTATTCCCTACTTCAAGTCATAATGCTATGTTGTGACATCACAGTCTGCTGTCATGGGAGTAACTGTGATGTCACAAGCCATGCATTATGACCTCAGGTAGGGAGAAAGCACCAGGAATATGTGAACACTTCAGGAGCAGCGGTCCTCTTTTCATGCAAATGGCCTCAGTAAAAGTATTGGGGGGGGGGAATACAGAACTAATGTGAAATACAAACTGAACTTTGTCTAAACATTATGTTTTCTTTCACTTATCCTGAAGGCGTCAGATGCTCTTTGAGATTGGCATTCTTCTTGGGGAGGTTGCTCATTGGAGCAAGGTGGCAACATGTATGTTACATGTGTGTTTCAATGCTAAACTATAACACAATTGCTTTCATTGTTTTTCCTGTACTGTAACTGTTTTATGACATTCCAATACATGCTTAAGCCCATAGGCGATTACTGACAGCAAAATAGTGCTGCTTGAAAAGTTTTTCAACCCAAATTAATGAACATGACTGTGACTCTAGGGGCAGTTGCCTCTCCAAGGACTGAAACATAGAAACATAGACTTTGACGGCAGATAAGGACCACTTGGCCCACCCAGTCTGCCCATTTCCCTACCTACTGGATAAGCTACAGATTCTAGTTAACCAACAGCCTTCTTCCTGCCACCCCCCACTACAATTGCCTTATGTCTGTCTGATGCATGTTTGAATTCCCCCACTGTTTTAGCCCCAACAACCTCCCCAGGAAGGCAGTTCCATGCATCCACCACTCTCTCTGTGAAAAAGATTTCCTCACATTACCCCTGAGCCATCCCCCCATCTTTAAATTGTGTCCCCTTGTTCTTACACATCTCTTTTTCTGAAAGATGCTACCCTCCTGGACTTTGTTGATTCCCTTGAGGTACTTGAATGTTTCATCATGTCCCCCCGTGCCTCCTTTTATCAAGGGTATACATATTAAGCTCTCTCAGTCTCTCTTCATATGATTTCTGATGCAGACCCTGCACCATTTTAGTTGCCCTCCTCTGGATTGCTTCCATCCTGTCTATGTCCTTGTGTAGATGAGGTCTCCAAAACTGCACACAGTACTCCAGATGGGGTCTCACCAACTGTCTGTACAGAGGGATAACCACTTCCCTTTTTCTACTTGTGATGCCCCTTCCTATGCATCCCAGTATCCCCCTGGCTCTCCTTACTGACTTCTCACATTGCTTACCCACCTTTAGATCATCTGATATGACTGCCCCCAAGTCCCGTTTCATTTTTGTTGTTGTTAGTACCTTCCCTGCTATTGTGTACTCTTCTCCTGGGTTTTCTTTCCCAGGTGCATTACTTTGCACTTCTTTGCATTGAATCTAAGTTGCCATATATCTGACCATTCCTCCAACCTTGCCAAGTCCCTTCTCATCCTTTCTACCCCCGTATCAACTCTGTTACAGATCTTTTGTATCATCTGCAAAGAGGCATACCTTTCCTTCCAGACCCTCTGCAATGTCATCTATAAAGATGTTAAAGAGGACTGGACCCAGTACTGAGCCCTGAGGTACTCCACTAGTGACCCCCCTTTCTTTGGAATGTATTCCACTCACTATTATCTTCTGTGTCCTGTTGTGCAGCCAGTTTGCAACCCAGGCTACCACCCTGGGACCCACTCCCAGGCTGGCTAACTTGATTATTAATCTTTCATGACTATAAATTCTCCCTCTGTCTGTCTATCTGTATGTCTATCTGTGTAATTATCTATATTTCTATCAATTGCATCTATCCCTATTTTTACCTACTGTATATGTAAAATAAACCTGCATGTCACATTTACCTGCACTCTGAACACATACTCATGATACAGTGCATATTTGTACTCCACTCCTGTATAGATCTCATACTGTCCTGATATTCCCATTATCACAGGCATAACTACCTTAACCTTATCAACAGCGACCCCTTATAAAAGTTACTATCACATTTTCTCTCCTAATGAAGTCCATCATTACACCTGACTGCCTGACACCAACACATTACTTAAATATAACTTATATCACTGCATGGACAACCCCTCTGTTTTTCTCTATAAAACTGTGTAAATAATCCCAAGATGAACATATGCCAGCCATTACTTTTTCATGTACTGCCACCTATTGTACCTGTCAAACCTATATTGCTTACCATTCCTTCCATTGAAATCTACACCTCCATATCTTTTCCTAATAATGTGTCTGCCTTCCTTAGAATGCAAAATAAAACAAATCTTCCTAGTTAAAAATCATTGTGTTGTTTCTCCATGTCTCCTTAACAGTTCCACACAACTTCACTAACGCCATTATGCAGCTGTGGTGGATCTGACCAGAATTTGTTTTGGTAGAAAACAGCTTAGATAGGGACATAAATTGCTGCATGGGTTATTGCAATTAATTCCAGGCAGTACTGTTTGAGGTAGTTAAAAGTAAAATTGTCCCTCATGAAAGACCCCCACCCCAGCAACAGGGACTGCAGTTAGTGTCTCTTTTTGATGGTCAGCCTTTGTGTCAGGGGCTTTGGAATTGGTTAAAAGAAAAGTTGTAGCTGGGAGTATTGTAATTTAAACAGGATAATCCTGTTAAATTGTAATGCTCCCAGCTACAGATACCCTCCTTGTAAGCCAGTTGCCTTAACCCTCGCCCTGCTCCATACCTTTCTTCACAGAGCAGTTGACTTCATAGCCTGAATATCCACCTAAATTGCAATGAAAGTTATATGTATTGCCAGCTCAAGTGTCGACAGGATTTAGAAATGCAGCATCCTCTTGCAAAGTTTTTTTTTGTCCCACTGGGCAAATTGTGAACCTGACAAAATCAACAAATTTCTGGAAAATAAAGGATTGAATAAGGTTAGGAATCGCCTTGATGGTTAGTCCTAACAGTATTCAATCAGTTATTTTAGGATTTTAAATAATTGATTAGCAGTTTTTTTCTTGGAACAATGCTAACTGTACCAAAGGTATTTATATAGGTTTTCTAGAGGTGTTATGTTTGTTAAACACAGTGAGGCAAGTGCTATGCATTTTCACAATGTTTTAGCACTTTTATGAGCAAAACACTAATCAATTTTTAGAGTTAAATAAAACCCTATAGTTTCCAGAAATCTGTGTTGCAGGAAAATGTCTGTTTTAACAACTGTTAACTAGTAATTGAGCTAGATTTCAAGACATCATGGTACCAAGTCTCGAGTCACTTTACCTTGCAAGTCTGCAGCACTGCAGTCCTGGATCAGATTCTGACAACAAGTTACAGTGCAGTTAACATGAATGGGTCTGGAGTAGGCAGCAGATGCAGTCATGAAAGGACCAACAACTCACTAAAGACTATGTGGAGCTCCGGTCCCATGGGCACTGTTTTGGGGAGTTACTACAGCAGCAGTACAATCCACCAGTCCTGAGGCAATTTTTATACACCTCAGGGCTGCTAAGCATGCTGGCGTGAATTTAAAAAAAAAAATTTGTCAAGCAAGAATCGATATGGATTGGTCCAGTCTCCAGTGTCCATGCTGTGTGCATGTGAAACACACAGGAGTGGAGTACTGGACTAATCCATGACAGAACTACAGCCGGTTTTAAATTTTGGCTATCAGATGGAGCTCAGAACTGACATTGACTGGTGCCAACCCCTGCTTTGTTTATAACAACTGGTCCTGCAGCTGGTATGTGTCTTTCCCCATGTAAGTGTCTGTTGCTTCTCTTTTAATTACACTGGAGAAGACTGACACATACCAGGCAGCCAGCGTTTGGCATTCTACATTCCTTTAAAAAGACCGCCAAGGATAGCAGCGAGCTGGGTGGTGCGTGTCCCACTCATGAAAGGGGGTGGCATGCATGCACACCACAGCCTGAATCTGCCACTGGGCTAGACACATACAAACATATGAATTTCCCAGTAGATAAAGGCCTTATGGTCTATCAAGTCTGCCCAAGTGTGGAGCTAGCAACCCTTATACTTCAGTTGCCACTTCTGCCCCTCCCTCCCCTCCCCTTCCCTCTTACCCTGTCTCATCCCCTTTTGAAGCAATCCTCTGTTCTACAGGATACCACTTCCGTAGGCAATGTGTTTCATCCAGACACCACTCTCTCCACAAAAAAAAGTGGCTTCTCATTTCCCTCCAGAACCTTCCCCCCTCCAATCTGAGATCTTGGCCTTGAGTATCCCTACCCCCTTAACTTGAATAGCCCCTGTGCCTGTCTTGTTTATTCCCTTCATGTACTTGAAGATTTCAATCATATCCCCCCAGTCTCTCCTCCAGTAAGTACATGTTCAACTCCCTCAGCTTGCTCATGTAGTGTATGTCCCCTAGTCCCTGGATCATTGTTGTTGCCCTGCACTGCACCCCCTCCAGTAACTTAATGTCCATCTTCAGGACACAAGGGAGTCCTGACTACAAAGGGCAACTAGAGTGTCAAAATAGGTCTTAAAAAAATGGGCAGACTAGATGGACCTAGCGGTCTCCTTCTACCATCAACTTCAATGTTTCTATGTACTTGGGGAATGATGGCATAAAATGCCAGAAAGAAACCAGTCTTTGACTGATACACCCTGGCTTATTGCATGGGGGGGTCAACCCCTTCCTCATGGATGGGAGACATCCTGCACAACAGCAGGACTCCTATTTGCTAGGCCAACTGCATCCCGTGGTCATGCAAGACTTCTTCTCCACCCCTACCCCAGCTGGACCCAAAGCTTGGTTGAAACCCTCTCTAATGTGAGAAGCAGATCATCTCCCTAGGTCCTACCACAGGTCAAGAGGGGAGGCATCATCCCCCATGCTTTTGAATAAATGAAAGGGTCATTAGCTGTCCTCCTTGCCCATCTTAAAACAGGCAGGAGGGGAGCCCCGTAAATTTATAGACTTCTTCTCCCTGGGGTATGTAGGGTTGCTGGCTTATGACTGCCAAGCCATCTTGGAATGGTCAGGGCTAGATAAACTGCCCAGATAATTATGGGGAGCCTAAATTTACAACCTCTACCAGCCAGAGTCCCTCTGTCCCCTATTCCCCCTCCCACTGAGGGGGAATCCAGAGTCCTTACAAAAATGATCCATATTAAAGAAACCTACCTCCTGGATTGGGGGGAGGGATTGTTATCATAGATACCATGGACTCTATGCTAAGACACTGGGATTGTGGGAGCTTAGCCCATCCTGCCTCATCTAGCTAGGGCTATTGATATAAGGGGTAGTCTTTACATGTGCTTCATTGTATTGAATGCAAATTGAAAATGCTCCCCTCAGAGCACCTTGCTGTATAATATTTCAGACTTGAAAACATTGTTCTGTGGTTACCATGCTCAGCCACTAGAGGGCAGCCGAGGTTTATTAATGACCCATTGATGAAATTCTGTCAGTTGATAGGAATTTCCCCCCCTAAAAATACTGTCTCTAGGACCTGCTCTCTGGGGGTTCAATGAGGGGTGCAAACAGAGAGGTCATGTCCTTGCAAGAGCGTAGCCCTTCCCCAATCTCTGCGCAAGTTTACTGCTAACTGTGGGCATGCTTGTGCTTAGACAGTGTGCTGTCCAGAAAGTTGAGGGTTTCTGCCCTTAAAATCAATTTTTTTTGTTCTCCCAGGCAAGGAAATGCTGCTAGCAGATCTCTCCCGGGTGGAGGGGAGGGGGTGTAGTGAAGGTCTTCTGATCACCTTTCAGAGAGTGACCCCCCCCATTATGGAGATTCCTGTGACTGATCTGTTAGATTAAATAGGGTCACCTTCCTTTCAGGTGGGAAGGGGTTCCATCCAGTTCAATTAACTAGATCTCCTAATCCCCAGTTGAGGACCGCGGCCACGTTACCTGTTGTACCCCCAATATTACAGACCCTTTGGCATAGAAAATTAACTTAAACCTGTAAACAGTTTCCATCATTTTGAGAACTGAATGGGTATCTGAACAGTTATTTAGGTGTAAATCTCAGGTGATTGAAAGGACTTAACTGTTGTGAGGTTTAAATTACTTGTAGAAAGATCTAGTAAGTAGGGGGAATGGCTTAGCTAGAAGGAAGCTACATTTAAAGACTGCCTTAGAAAGAGTCTGCTAGTAGCTTGGCAGAAGATACCAGGAGGAAGGACTGCTGTGCAACTGGACTTCTCTGCTGGGACTATATTGCCCTGCTTCCCTCCCCTCCACCTCCCACCCAAAGCTAGTTCTATTTTTATAGGCACAGGATTTGACTGACAACAGGAACTTCCTGTTTGGGAGCAGGAAGTGAGTGATCACAGAACCACCAAAGACCCACCATCCTAGAAGGGCAAGAGTAGCTCTCGGCCCCTCTAGCTGCTGGAGGCTGCCTCTGAGCAAGTAACTGGTCTACTGAAAATATAGGATATTCTGTCTCAGAACAGGACAATCAGGAGCTTAAAGGGCACACAGGCAGAAAGTAAGGAGAGAGAGAGAAAAAAAAAACAGAGGAAAGAGTAAGGATTGCAAACAGTTAAGGGGCCAGAAATAAGACATGATTGGAGTGGTGCAGTGCAGTGGCTGTGGAGCAGCAGTCTTCCAGGAAACATTCTGGAGGATGCGGTGTTGTCTGCAGGCACCTCTCTAGGCTGAGGGAGGAGGTTGCTCATCTACAGGCTGAGTTGGCCAGGATTTGTGGGACCTCCTCTTCCATCCAGGGACCATCAGTGCCTCTGCCGTTGCCTCAGAGGTTGCCAAGAAAGAGGAGCGGTTGGACCACAGTGGGCTCAGGGAGGGTGAGGGTGGTGGAACAGAGGTGCATCCTCCAGTTGTACCTCTCCACAATTCCTATGCCATTCTGACAAAGTGTGGTTCCTCTATGGAGGCACCCGCGTGGAGACCAAGGAGGATGCTGGAACCTCCACAGAAGACCCACAGGAGGGTGGCAGGGGACCCTGCAGGGAAGGAAACAACTCCTGGTGGGGACTCCATTGTTAGGAAGGTAGAACTGGGGAGGAAGGAGAGTGAGGTGAGGTGCCTGCCTGGCGCCATGGCTTGAGGGACAGGGAGTGAATCCTCAGGATTGCCAGAGCAGCTGCACAGGAGAGGAGTTGGATGTCATTGTCCACCTAGGGACAAATGACCTGGCTAAGAGAGGATTGAGAAGTGCAGGAAGAGTTTATGGAATTGGGGAGGCCTTAGTCAAGTAGCACATACGGTAATCTTCTCGGAGGTGCTGCCTATCTATGGCATAGGAGGCTGGTATTCCGCACCATGGGATTCAATCAGTGGTTGAAAAACTGGTGTGGAGCTCAGGATTTGGCTTCATTGGGGACTGGGGTCCACCTGGGTGATGCAAGCCTATATTGGCATGATGGGCTGCATCTGTCGGGAGGGAACCAGGATCCTAGGTGATAGGTTTAAATGCTTCATTGGCAAGCTTTTAAAACTAGCCAAGGGGAGGCACTGGAAAGGAGCAGGGAAATCCTAGCCCCCCCAAAATAATCACAGTAGTAAGTACGGCAAACACCAACATAGAGGTGTCGATAGGGAGAAGGGCAGGGGTAAATGGAGAAAGTGACAAAGGCAAGAAGGACAGAGATGGGGCAAAGGGTAAGGCCATCAGAAAGTGGAGGGTAATGAGTACCAATGCCCGTAGTCTGGGCAACAAGCTCCCTGAGCTGGTGGCCTTGATGGAAGAGGATGCCTGGATATCGTAGCAGTCACAGAAACATGGTACACAGAGAACCATGACTGGGATGTTAACTTACCAGGGTACATAACCTACAGGAGAGACAGGCAGGGAGAAGAGGGGAGGAGTAGCTCTCATGTAAAGGAAGGATAAAGCAACTGAACAAAAGAGTAAACAGGGAGGAGAGGAGGCACTGTGGGTCACCTTGAAGACTGGAAAGGCACCACAATCCGCACAGGGTTGTGTACAGACCCCCATGTCAGGGGAGGAATGGACAAGGATATGATAGAAGGCATTCTTAGAATGGCAGAGAAAGGGGAGATACTGTTGATGGGAGACCTGAATATGCCAGATGTTAACTGGAGCACATTTGCTGCAGCCACATCCAAGAGCAGGGCCATTCTAGATGCCCTACAGGTGGCAGGCATTAGACAGCTAGTTTCAGAGCCCACTGTGAGGGAGCAATCTTAGACCTAGTACTCTCAAATGGGGCAGTGAGAGGATCTCTGATCTAGAAGTGGGTTGCCATCTGGGGACAAGTGACCATCAAACAGTGTGGTTCACATTAAACTCAGCTACAGAGTCAAGCCATACAAAGTGAGGGTACTGGACTTTAGGAGGCTGACTTTAGGATGGGAGAGTGCCTCAGAAAGCACTAGCAAACAGGCTAGAAGGAGGTGTGGAGCAACAATGGGAATCATCAAAACTGTCATCACAGAGGCAACAAGCCTTTGTGTGAAGCAAATAAACAAGTCAAATAAGAAAGAAAAGCCACTATGGTTCTCAAAAGAGGTGGCTGTGAAAGTCAGGAAGAAAAGATAGCATTCTGGAAGTATAAGGAAACACAGAAGGAGCAGGACAGAGAGCTGTACCAGTTAAGGCAAAAGGAAGCAGGGAGGGAAGTCAGAATAGCAAAGGCCCAAACTGAGGAAAAGATCGCAACTCAGTTAAGAAGGGGATAAAACCTTTATAGGTACATCAGGCAGCAGAAAGACAAAGGGAAGGATAATGAGGCTGAATAGAATGAGCGTGGGTGGGCAGGGGACAGTGAAAAAGCAGGGATACTGAATGAATATTTCTGCTCAGTATTCACAAAAGAGAGGGGAAGTGCCTAATCCAATTAACAGAAGCACTCTTGATAGGGAGTCATCCCAGTCCTTTCACAGAAGAAAGGGTTCTGCAAGAACTCCTAAAACTGAAGGTGGACAAAGCAATGGGTCCTGATGGAATTCACCTCAAATTCTAAAAGAATTAAGGGAGGAACTAGTGAAACCACTGGCTACTCTTTTAATAAATCATGGGAGGATGTGTGGTACCCAAGGACTGGAGGAAGGCAGATGTGATTCTCTTCACCAAAGTGGGACCAAGACAGAGGCAGGAAACTACAGACCTGTCAGTCTGACCTCTGTGGTAGGGAAAGTGATGGAGTCACTTCTGAAGGAAGAATAGTTGAGTACCTAGAGGCCAGTGGAGCACAGGACCCAAGGCAGCATGGGTTCAGGCCAGGAAGGTCATGTCAGGCGAATCTAATAGATTTCTTTGACTGGGTGACCAAAGTAGTAGACCAGGGAGGGACTGTGGACATGGCCTACCTAGACTTTAAAGGCATTTGACACAGTCCCACACAAGATTAATAGTCAAATTATCAGCCTGGGAGTGGGTCCCAGGGTGGTAACCTGGGTAAAACATTGGCTGCACAACAGGACACAGAAGGTAATTGTAAATGGAGTCCACTCTGAAGAAAGAGGGTTGCTTAGTGGGGTACCGCAGGGTTCAGTATTGGGTCCAGTCCTTTAATGTCTTCATCAGTGACATTGCAGAGGGACTGGAAGGAAAAGTATGCCTCTTTGCAGATGACACAAGGTCTGCAACAGGGTTGATACAGAAGGTGTGGAAAGGATGAAAAGGGACTTGGCAAGGTTGGAGGAATGGTCAGAAGTATGGCAGCTAGGATTCAATGCAAGAAGTGCAAAATAATGCAGCTGGAAACAAGAACCAGGGAAGAATACACAATGGGTGGGAGGTAGTAACAACAACAAAAAGGAAAGGGACCTGGAGTAATCATATCAGATGACCTTAAGGTTAGCAATCAATGTGAGAAAGGCAGTAGGGAGGGCTGGGGGTATACTGGGATGTATAGGGAGGCATCAGCAGCAGAAAACAGGAAGTTGTTATCCCTCTGTACAGACAGTTGGTGAGACCCCATCTGAGTGCTGTGTCCAGTTCTGGAGACCTCATCTCTGCAAGGACATAGACAGGATAGAGGTAGTCAGAGGAGGGCAACTAAAATGGTGCAGGGTCTGCAAGAGAAGCCGTATGAGGAGAAACTAAAGGAGCTTAATATGTATACCCTTGAGGAAGAAGGGAGAGGGGGACATGATAGAAACTTTTAAGTACCTCAGTGGAATCAACAAAGTCCAAGAGGGTAGCATCTTCAGAAAAAGAGACTTACAAGAACAAGGGACACAATTTAAAGATAGAAGGAGGGTGGTTCAGGGCAATGTGAGGAAGTATTTCACAGAGAGGGTAGTGGATGCATGGAACAGCCTTCCTGAGGAGGTTGTGGGGTCTAAAACTGTGGGAGATTTCAAGAATGCATGGGACAAACATAAGGCAATTCTTGCGGGGGGTAGGAAGAAATAGGCTGTTGGTTAACTAGGATCTGTGGCCTATCCTGTAGGTAGGGAAATGGGCAGACTAGATGGGCCTAGTGGTCCTTATCTGCTGTCAAAGTCTATGTTTCTAAGTTCCCTTCAAGACAGCTTTTTTGTGAGGTGTTAGTTACATGAAAGTAGTAATATTTCTATGATTGGATTCAACCCTGAGGTGGCTGCATTGGCTAGTAATTATTTTATACAGAGGGCCCTGTGCAAATAGGAAGGTAGTTTTCTATCCCCCTCCCCTGACGTCAGGGCCCAGGAGCCCCACCATAGGAGAACGCCGGGAGGAAGTACAAAAAATGATCTTTTACCTCTTAAAAGTGAATCTGCCCCCCCTTCCCCCGGAGGTCTGGCACTGAATCAGGAGACATTTATGTAGGCCCTGAATCAATGCTGGAAAACCTCAGATCATTACCAGTATGAAGAGAGGCAACTCCCATGGGTGAGGAAGTTGTAATACCTGATTCCTCTAAATCGGGTTGGGGGGGGGAGTCCCTCGGGCAATCTCCATACTCTGACCCAGCCGGGACGTGAAGTAAAATTTCGTCAGTAAGTGGTTTGACCACCCAGCTAGTCAATAGACTAGCAATGGGTCCCAAAATGAAAATGACTCCTTCCCCCCATCTGGGGAAGCCCCAGAGACATTTCATGCCACCCTCACTCCAATGAGAGGTACAGCAAGCAGTCGAGCAGCCGTTTGCCACAACAGCAAGGGGCATGGTTAGTGTCAAATCACCAAGTGGGGGAAGGCATACAGAAAGATCAACAGCCAAACTCCAGGCTATTGGACCACCTCCAGCAAGTGACCCCATTTAAGGCAAAGGAGCAGGGGAGTGATTCAGCAAAATCTGCAATTTAGGAACACCAGGTGAGACCCACCATCCTCTGGTCCGAATGCAGGTACTCAATTAGGGTCTGTTACATAGGCAGCTGTGAAATATGGGGAGACAGAGATTAATTACCCTTTTGTAAAGTAAATGGCTTACCTAGACAACCGGGTGGACTGAACTGCAAAAACCTTAACCCATTGTCCGGTAATACTGGACTTAAAAAAGTTGAAGTCCACCAGAACAGTGGGGATGGGAGGTAGAGAGCAGCCCCTTCAATGTCTATAACTTAACCCCAATAAGTAGTATAGAGAGGGCCATCTCCACATGGGAACAAGGTATGGAGACATGCACAAGAGCCATGCCATCCCTTAACCCCAGGCATCAATTATAGGGAGACAAAGGTTGATTACCCCCTTATTAAGTAACACCACTGAACAACCGGGTGGGCTGAACTACAAAACTTTGCCCCATTATCTGGTACTATTAAACCAAAAAGAAAGCAGAAGTCCCCTAGAATAGTGGGGACGGGAGGTAAAGAGCAGCCCAGTTAGTGTCCATAACTTTACCCCAATGGGGGGGGGTAGAGAAAACTGTCTCCACGTAGAACAGGGTACGGAGACATGTAGGAGAGCCCTGCCACCTGTGTGCCAGAGTTGATCACTTGAACAGGGCGGATGGCTTTCCTAACCATGCCATAAGGCATTGCCGTTGAATGATACCTGTTACTCTACTTCAGGGTGGTGAGGGCCTCGCAAACTTTTGAAGCAGTTGCCTAACTTCGATGGTGGCCAGACCCTGTTTTCGAAGGTCATCTCTGGCGGTTGTTTTAGACCAAAGGGTGCCTTCTCAGAGCAGCAGTTTTGGAGTGGACCAATTCATTCTGTGGGAGGGGGACCTCCATTCTCTTCACAAGCATTGCTTTGGTGGCAGCTTCTGGTGTGCAGAAAGACTACGGTTCATCAGGCGGGCTGGGTACAGGTTCTCAAATTTGAGCTGGTTAGATCGCAGAGTACTGGTAAATATGCCTGCCTTCTGGCCAACACCCCCAGTGAATAGTCATCAAAATACAGCTTTAAATTGAGGTAGGTGATCTGTCTCATCTGCCAGGCACGTAGGAGCAGGTTTTGTTTAATGCTGTAGCTTAGAAATGTTATTATTGAGCGCGGTCAGTCTGTCGGTTGCTGTGGTTTCAGTTGAAACACTCGGTGGTCCCTCTCCATATCAATGGAATATCCTGGATCCAACTGTAATAGTTCTCGAAGCAGGCCCTCAACAAAAGTCCCCATATCCTGGCCCTCCGGATTTCAATGAACTCTGTATGTACGCATGTTACTGCGGCGAGATCTGTTCTCATGATCTTCACATTTGTCTTGTAGTTCCTGACACTCTTGCAAGGCGTAGGGCCATGAACCTTTCCAGATGATCCGCTCTGGTGTCTGTGGAGCTTGTTTGGGCTTTAAGAGATTGGACATGGGTCTCTATTTTAGTCAAGTCGGCTTCAAGATCTTGTTTGAACTCCCGTACCTCCAAGCAGAAGGCTCAGAGTTCCTCCCAGTATTGTTTCGTTGGATGGTTGGGCTGCGGCTGGTGAGGAAGCATCCATGTTGAGATGTTGTGGCCTGGGTGCCTCCGAGGAAGGTTGCTTATCTTTGGGTGTTTCAAAAGTGTTGGTTGCCGCTGCTCGCCTCCTCCTGTCCATCGAGTATGGGAGGTTCCTTGACAAATATTTTTTACTGAGTTTGGTAGCAATTAATGTAGGTAGGAGGTATTTGTAGCAGGTTTGGGTCCAGAGCTCACTGCAGCATGTTACATCTCTACCAAGAACAGAACTAGAAATCCAGTATATAGGGTTATTGGTGGAGTCACCTGGGATGTCATAAGAGAGACTGATGATAGATTTCACATCATTGCCTGAACATCTGGGTAATACTTGGTTCTTTCTGAGGAAGTGGCTGATCAGTTCCAACCTCCAGCTCCATCTCTCCCATGAGCACTGCTTTAAAGCCGTGTTTATATAGCTGCACCACTGCTACCTGATGTTTGCTCTGGTGCTACCCCCACCTCCCAAGCCAATCTGTAGTCATGTTTACACCATCCATGTTGCGCCGATGTAAGCCATGCTGGACAGAGACTGAGAGTCTACGGGCATGCAGCTGTTTGGTGATCTTAGTAGTGATGCACTGGATGATGCACAGTCTGCTGACTTCACTCTCTCTTGTTGCCATGCCTTCCATTTATACAGGAAGTGCTAGGAATTAATATACAGCGATGTTGGGGGCTGGATGGAGGGAGCCAGCCATACATACATCAATCATGGGGGGCATGTGACTGCATGCAGGGGCTGGCGCAGACAGACACAGATCTTGTAGGTAGCTTGCTGGCAGTAGAACCCTCACAGAGAGATGCTGCTGCAGCAGCCATGGGGAGTGAGAGGGATTTTAGGAGCTAGTACATTGACAGGGCAGAGTATCACATTCAGCACTTGTCTCCACAACTTCCCATTTACAAACAGAGCACTGTAGGACATGATGCACTGCAGCAATGCAAAGCGGTGCTGCCAGTCCACATGGCAGCTTACACAGCTCACATCACTGCACATTCCCAGCTTAAATGCATGGATTTTACTGTAGAATCATGCATTATTTCTCTTTAGCATTTGATTAAATCCTCCTTTTCTACCCCAAATACTGGATTTTTGTGATCCAGAGCCCCCTTAAAACTTAACCTAACTACAGGTATATCTACTGGACTTTATTAAATGCCAGCGTAACTAGAGGGGTTCAGCATGGCTGCCTTGAGCCAAAGAAAGGAGGCTGAGGCAGGGAGCAGACACAGGCTGGTAGCATAAGTTTTCTGGTGGCAATATTCTAACATGCAGGATCCCCCAACCCGCTATTAGCTAATGTGGGTGGAACACAGAGAGAACCCAGCATGTAAGAGGCTCAAGCCACTTGTTACAAATTGGAAATGGCTGTTAAAAGGCCCAGACACATGTACTGGTGCAAGACCTCATCTGAGACATTCCTGCAGTTAGGTTAAGCTCCAAGGGGGCTCTGGATCACACAAAAAATCCAGCATTTGGGGTAGAAAAGAACAAACTGCAGTGAGAAGGAAAAATTCTGGTCAGAGCCAAAATGGCTGCTAATGCATTAATCTGACAAGGAATGTAGAAGGGATGGGACCCTGGGGAAAGAACCAAGAGGTGGGAGGGATACTTGACAGTGGGAGGAAGTTTCTTTGTATGGGGAAACATCAAGTGAAGAACTGGGATATGGGGGAAATATGGCACTCATTCTTTTTAACATATTCATAGCTAAATTGCTCTGCAGGCGTAATTACAGATTCTTCAGGGATTATGAGCAAAGTCTTACCAGTCTCATGCAGTAATCAGTGCCAAATGAATTCCAAGATCGTAAGAAGTTGAGGACACTTATGTCTTGTAACACCCCCAGATGACTCCCTCTGTCCTTTACCAGCCTGCCCCCTGCCCATTAGGCTCATATATCTATCCCAGGCTCTTTTGAAGCTGTCAACCATATCCACAACCACCACCTATTCAGGCAGACTGTTCCACGGCCTTAACACCCTCTGAGTGAAGAACCTCCACCCGATGTCCCCTCTGAATCTTCCCTCTCCAGTTTGTAGGTATGCCCTATAGTGGCCCTATGACATCAAGGATGCATAGGTATGCCCTATAGTGGCGTATTGTCCTGCAGCCAGTGGGTCAGTCCCCTCTCCCTCATAGCAGCAGAGACCACAGGCAGGGGTTTTTACTGCAAGCAGTGGGGATTCCACGGAGCTGTTCTGAGCCAAAGGGCAGTGTGACAGAAATGGGAAGGAAGGAGTTAAAGGTTTGGATTATGTGCTTGGTGTTTGGATTCTCTAGCCGGTATCTTTTTAGCAGTTTGGAAAAAACATACACACAGGCTAAAATCCACTGTCCAGCAACATCCACAGCATCTGGCTAGATAAGACCTGGGTTATAAATCTCGAGTGGATATGTCCACACAATGGCTCAGTTTGAAGGGATTGGTTCACTCAAATATAAACTTAAGGGTAAAAGGGAACATAATTAATCACTGATAGGTGTTCAGTCTGATTGGGACAATTAAATACATACATGTTAGATGGTTGGTGCATTCAAAGGGAGAATATGAATGACCTATTCTCAAGAGAGTATATAACATTCTAAAAGACAGAGAAGGGGGTTCCTCTTGCACTTGAATCTGGAGGGGGAAACATAAGCTTGGAGCCTACCCTTTTAGCTATGTCCGCGGGAGCTGGCAGTTAGCATAGGGTTCAGTGTCTCTTATACAGACAGGGAAGGGTAAGTTAAATACTAGCATATTGCAGTAATAGCCTTTTTCTTTTGCCATCTGTTATTACAAAACATTTGTTTACTTTTCCTTATTAGTGTTATTTTCTTGTGTTGTAAATATATATCCTGTAAATGCTCAGTGCACTTTCTGTTAAGTACAAATCAAACATTTACTCAACAATTGTGACTGTGATGTCATTTTTCTAAGGTAATATTTGATTTCCACTGGCTGAGGTAAACTCTGTGTAGCATCTGCCACCCAAGAGAGACAACTTCCCCAGGTCGTGCCTGAAAATAGGCAGGATTTGTCTAGTGCACTTAACTGGTCAACAAAAACTAAATAAACATTACCAGACTTTAACCTGTGCAATTGCACATTTAATTATTCAATTTTGTAGACTTGAAGGTGGTGCTAGAAGACAGTCCAGCTGGTGGCAGTGAATACCTGAGGACAGACACCTCTCTAAAAGCTGTTTCAGCCCAGAGGGAGAGGTGGGTTGTCACAGTTGGTTGGCAGTGGCGGGGGGATGATAGCAGACTGCGTAGCACAATGAGATACAGAGTTTGCCAGTGGAACAGTTAGCCTAGCATTGCAAAACAGGATATATAAGGGAATATGCTTGTACAACAGTTTTATTTGTTTCTAGTTAACACAGTGTAGAGTAAGTTAAGAGAATGAGCTCCACGGAGTATGACTCACTTACTGTGCAACAACTTTGTGAAAGGTGCCAGGAAAAGGGGATTCAGCTTGAAGGTCTAAAACACAAGAAAAGGGCAGACCTCATAGCTGCCCTCATGGCACATAACCAGAAGCAGACAGTCTCGGGGTGAGTCAGGAACTGAGGCAGCAGACCCCCAAACCAGCTTGAGGCTCTGCAACTGCGGCTGTTGCTGCAAGACAAGGCGCTGGAGGTGAAAAGACTGGATGCTGAAGCAGAAACACAAAGGTTGGATGCAGAAACAAAAAGATTGGAAGCCGAAACAAAAAGATGGGAAGCAGATACAAGAAGACAGGAAGCAGAGAAAGAACTGGAAGAAAAAAGACTGGAAGCAGAGAAATAACTGGAAGGGAAAAGACTGGAAGCAGAAAAGGAACTGAAAGAAAAGAGACTGGAAGACAGGGAGAAGGAACGTGAAGAAAGCGAAAGAGAGCGATAGCACGAGAAGGAGATGACCCTGTGCAGCCAGCAAACCATGAGTAATAGTGGAGTGAGTTTGCCTCATGAATTAAAATTAATTCTAAATTGTTCCCTCAGTTTAAAGAGGGAGATGACTGATTTATTTTTAAGGTCATTTGAGAGGAGTACGTGACCAATTCCAACAGACTAAGGCTTCCTGGTCAACTTATCTCACACCCTTACTTACGGGGAGGGCTTTGCATGCATTTTCTAAAATGAGTAATGAAGACTATGATGATTATGATAGTTAAAACAGTGTTGTTTAAACATTTTGAATTAACTCCTGAGGCTTATAGAAGGAAATTTAGGGAGTTAAAGAAGAGCCCAGAAGACAGTTCTGCAGAACTGCAGGTTCAACTGTGTACTTACCTTGATAGGTGGGTGAAGGGGACTAAAGCAAGCACTGTAGAACTAATCAAAGATGTGTTGGTGAGAAAACAATTTCTTAAAATTGTACCTGAGGATATGTGCATACGGCTCCTAGACCGGGCATGTGCCTCCTCAAAAGAAGTGGCAGCAAGCGCTGACATGTATCTGTCTAGCCGGCCATACACACAGCGTAAGTCTTATGGTGGGGGGGCAGCACATAGTAATAAGGGATCCCATGGGGGGCAGCCCAAAGGAAATCGGCCTGCACCTGAGCCCAAAGCAGAACCCTCTGGTTCTAAAGGGATTCAAGAGACAGGACCCAAGAAATGTCATATTTGCAATCAAGTGGGACACTTGAGATATAACTGCCCTCAGAAAATGGTTAAGGGGCAGAGGTATGGGGAAGGGGGTAATCAAAAGAGCACTGGTGTATTTGTGGGGTGTGTCCAGCCTGAAGAACCACTCTCCTCTGATGAAAAAATGCATACCATTGTAGTTAATGGGACAGTAACACAGGGACTCAGGCACTCACATCTCCCTGGTGAGGCAGGATCTCATCCGGGCAGAGCAGATGGTGCCTGGAAAATACTACAGGGCCAGCAGTCCAAATACCAATGGCTAGAGTCTTCCTGAGCTGGGAGGGTGGCCATGGAGAAAAGGAGGTGGGGGTTATAAACGACCTCCCTGTAAATGTGATTGTGGGGAATGATTTTGACCACAGGAAAAAAAACTGATGTGTGTTGTAACTCATAGTCAGACAAAAGGGAAAGCTTCTGAGGGTGAAGAGGGGGTGACTCAAGGTGGTCCAGCCCCTCCCTCAGCAGCTGAGGAAGTGGCTAGCACAGGGGAGGGGCTGGTTAGAAGCAGCAGTCCAGAACCCCAGTCACAAATAGAGGAGCCCACAGGACTTCCTTCTGAAGGGGTGCTGGGAAGGGTCAGATGAGGGCAGCTAAGCACTGCACAGTGAACTGACTCTACCTTGGAAAAATTGAGGGAAATAGCTCATAGGGCTGAGTGTCCTCAGAGGAGGTAAAGAGTCCATTTACTGGGACAATGGACTGTTGTACAGAGAATGTACAACAGAGGAAGGGCTAGATGGTGAGGTACTCCAGCAGCTGGTAGTCCCCAAGATTCACCATCAGCAGCTTTTGGCCCTTACCCATGATATCCCTTTTTCAGGACACTTGGGGGTGAGGCGCATGAAAAAGTGGCTGATCAACAATTTCTCCTGGCCTGGTATTGGCAAAGGATGTGGCAGATTATTGCAGAACTTGTCCACAGTGCCAGCGGGTAGGGAAAATGGGGGATAAGGCAGCTTTAGTGCCCCTGCCCATTATTGATGAACTCTTCAAGAGGGTAGCTGTGGACATAGTGGGGCTATTGAGCACCCTAAGTCGCACTGGCAAGTGGTATATTCTGGTAGTTGTTGACTATGCCACAAGACACCCAGAGGCAGTGGCCCTAATATCCTTTGAGGCAGAACCAGTGGCAGATGCACTGTTGGGCTTTCCCCAGGAGGTCCTGTCAGATTGGGGTGCCAATTTCATGTCAGGGTTAATGAGTAATTTATGGGAGAGGTGTGGGGTAAAGCAGCTCAAAACCTTCCTATACCATCCCCAAGCTAATGGTCTGGTGGAGCAATTTAATTCAACCCTTAAGACCATGCTAAGGACTTTTGCAGATCAGCATAAGAGGGACTGGGACAAATATTTGCCTTATCTCCTATTTGCATACAGGGAAGTCCCACAGGAGTCCACAGGGTTCTCACCTTTCAAGCTCCTGTTTGGTCATAGGGTGCGGGGGGCCCCTAGATTTGATTTGGGATGAATGGGAGGGTGACCATGCCTCCCAAGGGGAGTCTGTTGTGGAGTATGTCCTGAACTTCAGGATCCACCTTAAGGAGCTCATGGGATTTGCTCAGGAGCACTTGGCCACTGCACAACAGCATCAGAAAGTCTGGTATAACATCGGGGCCCGAGCCAGAGAATATGAGGCGAGACAGCGAGTGATGGCACGCATCCCTGTCCAACAGAATAAATTACAGGCAGCATGGGAGGGGCCATTCTCCATTGTTCAAAAGGTTAGTGATGTCAATTATATGATAGAGCTACCAGACAGGAGATGCAGGCAAAAGGTGTATCATGTCAACATGCTAAAGTCCTACCATGACAGGGAGGAAATGGTCCTCGCTGTATGCAGTGCCCCAGAGAAGGAAAATGAGATGGATCCACTGGTGGACCTGCTTGGGGAGGCCCGGATTGAATCCTCTGTGGACAACCTTACCCTCTCTGAACAGCTGACGCCAGCCCAGGTGCAAGAAATTAGGGGTGTGCTGAGAGAATTTGAGGACATGTTCACAGGAAAACCAGGATACACCACGATGGCAGAGCACCATGTGGATACAGGAACCCAGGTTCCCCTGAAACAGTCCCCCTACAGGGTACCTGAGCATGTTAAGCAGACTGTGAAAGGAGCTCAAGGAAATTCTGGAACTTGGAGTAATCCAGGAATCTAGTAGCCCCTGGGCATCACCCGTGGTTACTGATCCCCAAAAGGGATGGCACCACATGATTCTGCATTGACTACCGGAGGCTTAATAGCTGCATGGAGTCTGACACTTATCCCATGCCCAGAATAGATGAGACCCTGGAATGACTGGGGGGAGCAAAGTATTTGACCACAATAGACCTAACAAAGGGCTATTGGCAGCCCTGACCCCTGTGGCCTGAGAGAGATCAGCTTTTATCACTCCATTTGGTTTATACAAATTCAAGGTAATGCCATTTGGAATGAAGAATGCACCTGCAACCTTTCAATGGCTTGTGGATTGCATTCTGTCTGGGGTAGGTGAGTTTGCATCTGGCTCCTAGTCACCCCTGTTGGGATCACCGTGGCACTTCCCACGGCTCTTTGGACCTCACCAGCCCACCTCGAACCCAGCAAGGCTCCTAGTCGCCCCTGTTGGGTTCACCACAGTGCTCCCCATGGCTCTTTGGACCTCACCAGCCCACCTCGAACCCAGCAAGGCTCCTAGTCGCCCCTGTTGAGGTCACTGTGGTGCTTCCCATGGCTCTTTGGACCTCACCAGCCCACCTTGAACCCAGCAAGGTACTGTAGCCAGTAGGTTCCATTTCAAGTCCTCAGGCAGCCTAGCTTTGAATTCTGGCACCTTTTCTAAGCGGCTCCCTGCCTTCCAAGCTGTGGCTGAATTTCTACCTCAACTTACCTCTGCACTATTGCAGACTAGAGGAGACTACAAAAAAACCCTTTACAGACTGAGTTAAATGTGCCTCTGTCCAGCCAAGCTGTAAACTAAATTTGTGCATGGCATTGCAGCTAGCCGGTATTTATGGCATTTCTGTGTGCACTGCAATCTCAGAATTTATGGCGCTGTTTCTGATTTAATTGTATGCTCCTAGCCTTTTTTCTGCGAGAGACACTGAAGTCAAATTTAAAAATCATTTCATTTAAGTGCTGCTGTATTTTTCTTTTGTGCATTTAGTAATTAACTGCATTTTTCTGATGATTCTATGATTAATAAGGGAATGATTTAAACTCTTAGAATGTACTGGCTGACTGCTCACCAATTAACTGTTTAAGGAATAATTTAGGATAGGATTTTAATTTTTTAAAGTCTACTGGCTTTCTGCTCATGGTGTGGGATTTCCTTTCTCATTTGTACTGCTGATTCTTGCCCCCTCCCCCCTACTTTAAGTAGTACCCCTCCCTGCTAAGCTAATCTCTTCTGTCCATCCCTCTCAGTTAATTGCTCAGTCTGACTGTCTGTCCCTGCCTCCCTCTTCTGTCCCCTGACTAAATATAATCTTCTACCCCTCTTCTCTCCCTAGGTTCCTAGTCTCCCCTATTGGGGTCACCACGGCGCTTCCCATGGCTCTTTGGACCTCACCAGCCCACCTCAAAGCCAGCAAGGTACTGTAGCCAGCAGGTTCCATTTCAAGTCCTCAGGCAGCCTAGCTGTGAATTCTGGCACCTTTTCTAAGCGGCTCCCTGCCTTCCAAGCTGTGGCTGAATTTCTACCTCAACTTACCTCTGCACTATTGCAGACTAGAGGAGACCACAAACCCCTTTACAGACTAACTTCAATGTTCCTCTGTCCCGTAGGCTGTAAACTGAATGTGTGCCTGGCATTGCAGCTTGCTGGTATTTATGGCACTTCTGTGTGCACTGCAATCTCGGAGTTTATGGCGCTGTTTCTGATTTAATTGCATGCTCCTAGCCTTTTCTGTGAGAGACACTGAAGTCAAATTTTCTCCCTCCCCCACAACTTATTAAATGCTTGTTCTTGGGGGTGGATATTCTTTTTTCCCTCAGTAATTGGACCATTTATTCTGGGGTGAGGATCTCAAGGCAGCTAGCTTGTGAATTTCATTGTTGGATTGCCCCAGGAACCTTGTAAATATATCCACACTTGTCTTAGCAAAAGTCTTTATAAGGTTTCTAGTTGCAGCTCTATCTCTCTGCCTGCTGGATAGTTTCATCCTTGGGCTTAGTTACTGTCTCATTCCTGCAGTCCACTGCACATTTGCTTCAGTCCCGTCTCCAGTCCTGAATTCACTGCTTTCTCTCTCTTTCCCTAGTTCTACGTTCTCTTCTTTTCCTTACCAGTGTACACTATGGGGGTGATCTCACTTCACTGCAGCTTTGTAGGAGTATTTTCCCTTCTGCTAGCCCTCCAACTCTCAGTAGATCTTCTCTGCCAGCCATCTACTGACTCTGGCTACTCAAATAACGCAGAGGACTGGAGCTATTTTTTTCCTCAAACCTAATTATCGGGGGTAATGCCTCTATCCCTGAAACCTGGCTCCTAAAGCTTATCCCATTTGCTAGTATAGCTGACTACCTAAGCTATTCCCTTTTTCATATGCCACTTGAAGGCAAACTCCAAACCTTTCTCCTTGAGACCTGGGTACCCCATGTCATCTCTCTCTGGTGATATTGAACCTAGCCCGGGCCCTCCTGATGGCATCACTCCCAAGAACCCATCTTATTGGCTCACAGAAAATGGGCTTAGGCTTGCACATATGAACATTAGAGGTCTGTCAGCTAATTTTGCACAGCTTGAGGCCTGGATTGCTCACAACTCCCCTGATGTCTTAGGTCTAACTGAGACTTGGTTAAAACCCCATATACCAGATTCATTATGTAGGATCAATGGATATAAACTTCACAGATGTGATCATCCAAATGCTAAAAAGGCTGGTGGTGTTTTGTTTTATACCAGACAGGACCTTGACATTATGGTCCTCCCGGTCAACACTACTTGTCTATGTGAAACTATTCATATAGCTATTACCTTAGGTCTCGCTAAGAAGCTAAATGTAGTGTGCATCTATAACCCTCCTAAAAATGGACTAACAGGCCTGACTAAGGTAATTGACCATCTTTCTTTCGCTAAAGGGTAGACAAGAGCTCATTGTTATGGAGGACCTCAACTTGGATTGGCTAGGGAAAAACTCTAATCTCTATGCTGCTGTACTCAGCAGGTTACACCTGTCTCAACTGATCACTCTCCCAACCAGACAGGCTAGTAACAGCAGTCTCCAGTCTCTCCTAGACTGGGTCATCTCCAACAGGCCTGAGAGGATCAGTGCTGTTGGAGTTTTACCAGACTCAACCGGTTTACTGTGTTTGGAAGGCTAGGACCCCTAAACCATCCCCCAGAGAAATTATTTTCAGGGATTTTCAAAAATGGATAAGAGAGCCCTAATCTTGGAGCTACAGAACACGGACTGGGCACCTCTATATAATACTTGTAATACAAAACGTGCTGCTCAATACCTCCTTACCACGCTTTTGAACCTTCAAGACAAATATATTCCAGTAAAAAGGCACCGTACCCGGGGATCTGCTACCCGCTGGTTAAATTCTTCACTCCTGTCCTCTCTCAAAAAGAGGGATAAAGCCTGGAACAAAGCTAAACTAACCCAGTCCCCATCCGACTGGGCGGAGTACAGAAGTCTCTGAAACCTATGTAAGGTTTCCATCAGATCTGCTAAGGGCAATTACTACCGTCAGCTCCTTAGTACCTCTGTCAGTAACTCTCATGGTTTTTGGAGTCATGTTAACACCATCATTGGGAAAAACAAGTGCAATACCATCTCTGATATGGTCATGGATGGTTGTAATTGCAATAACCTGCTCACTATCGCCGAGGCTCTTAACTCCAGATTCACCGACCTCTCCTCCTATACTGCACCTCCTGAGCCTTTGCCTGCCACTCTGCAGGATAACCTTAAATCTTCCAACCCATCTTTCACCCTTCTCACAGTATCTGAGAGTGAAATCTTACACTTACTTAAGTCATCTCTCCTGCTGGATCGGCAGGGGCAGATGGACTCTTACCAAAATTCCTAAGAACCGTTGCACCGTCTATAGTCTCTCCAATGACTAGACTTTTCAACCTGTCTCTTCTTACAGGACATGTCCCTTCCCTCTGGAAGATTTCTTGAGTTGTACCAGTCTACAAAAAGGGGGACACCACTAACCTGGATAACTACCACCCTATTGCCATCCTCCCCACCCTCTCTAAAATACTGGAGAAAATTGTTGCTACCCAGGTCTCAGATTACCTGTACTCCTTCAAACTCCTCACCCCGACCAACATGGTTTCCGGTGTGGGCACAGTACATCCACTGCTCTCATACAGGAAAACAGGAAGTTGTTATTCCTATGTACAGACAGTTGGTGAGACCCCATCGGGAATACTGCATCCAGTTCTGGAGACCCCATCTCCGCAAGGACATAGACAGGATAGAGGCAGTCCAGAGGAGGGCAACTAAAATGGTGCAGGGTCTGCAAGAGAAGCCATATGAGGAGAGACTAAAGGAGCTTAATATGTATACCCTTGAGGAAAGAAGGGAGGGGGGACATGATAGAAACTTTTAAGTACCTCAGTGGAATCAACAAAGTCCAAGAGGGTAGCATCTTTCAGAAAAAGAGACGTGCAAGAACAAGGGGACACAATTTAAAGATGGGGGGCGGTTCAGGGGCAATGTGAGGAAGTATTATTTCACAGAGAGGGTAGTGGATGCATGGAACAGCCTTCCTGAGGAGGTTGTGGGGTCTAAAACTGTGGGAGAATTCAAGAATGCATGGGACAGACATAAGGCAATTCTTGTGGGGGCAGGAAGAAATAGGCTGTTGGTTAACTAGGATCTGTGGCCTATCCTGTAGGTAGGGAAATGGGCAGACTAGATGGGCCAAGCAGTTCTTATCTGCCGTCAAAGTCTATGTTTCTATACAGTTTACAAATAATGTCAGAATCACTATGGATGAAGGCTGTCTCATTGGGGCTACTTTTGTTGATCTTACAAAAGCATTTGATTTAGTTGACCACCTGCTGCTCCTATCAAAGTTGTCATCCCTAGGCTTCTCACCCTCTGTCACCACCTGGTTCCAAAATTATCTTTCAAAGTGGCAACAATTTGTCCAGATCAGAGATGCTAAGTCCCTTCTTGCTCCTACTTGGATCAGCGTGCCCCAGGGTTCAATTCTTGGTCCTCTCCTGTTTATAGCCTTCATCAATGACATCCCATCACTCACTGGTGCTTGCTCAGGTCTGCTATATGCAGATGATCTTGTTCTTTACTCATCCTCCTCAAACCTCTCAGATAGCAACCTGAATCTCAATAGTAACTTCAATACCTTTCAGAGCTGGCTATTGCAAAACAAGCTTGTCTTAAATAAAAATAAAATGGTGACTATGCTCTTCGGTTCAGGTTCAAAGATTCGGTCCTGCACCCAACCATTAAGTATCAGAGCGCTAGATGGCTCTCCCCTTAAAACAGTTACCTCTTTTAAATACCTAGGAGTAACCCTTGATCCCGCCTTGGATTTTGACCTGCACCTAGCCTCAGTCATTAAATCTGTCAATATTCAACTTGGACTGGCATACAAGGTGAGACATAGCCTAACATCCACGGTGAGGATGGCCATTGCACAGGGGATCCTGAGACCCAAATTGGCATATGGGTTAATAGCCTTTCTGGCAACTACTGGAGGGCTCCTCCAAAAGTGGGATGTCTGCTACAACAGCATTTGCCGTTTTGCTTTGTCCTTGCCCAAACTTACTCACCGATGCACACTATACTCCAGTCTGGGATGGTTTACCCACTCAGCCTTCCGACAGTTTACTTCCTACTGTTTTATAAAGAATATAATCTCCTCCCAGATACATGACAAACTGGCTCTACTGCTCAAATCTGTGACCTCTGCCTATCCACTGAGATCAGCTGACAAATCCCTTCTTGTCCAGCCAAGATGTAAAACCAAAATGGGGGAGAATGCTTTCTTTAGCTGGGCCCTTAAACTATGGAATTCCCTTCCACTAAGTCTAAGAATCTCCCCTTCTCCACACAGCTTCAAACAGGAACTTCGTATGGCTGTTCTAAGCTCTGAACCCTGCTCCTGTCCTCTATCCACCCACTCTTGTACTGGTTCCTCCTAGTTGCCTACCAGCTCCAACCTCTACTACTCTCAAATCTACCTGGAAATCTTGTTATTTCTTCTCTTTCAGTGCTTACTCACTAGTTGTATGACTTATGACTGTTAGTTGTTTGCACTTATATTTCTGTTTTGTTACTACATATAGATTCCTGCAAATGTACTGTCATTGCTGAAAATTTTGTATACAGTCTACTATGTCTGAATTCTACTCATTCCCATGATGTTTTCTTGTATCTACTATTGTCTACGTACCCTTTGTTGTAATCTCGCAGGTCGTACCTGAAAATAGGCAGCTATGCTGTCTAGTGTACCTACCTGGTTAACAAAAACTAAATAAATAAATAAATAAATATACAGCCAGACCTGGGATGAGTACATCAAGAATGTATGGGATGTGTTCCACAGGCTAAAGAATGCTGGTCTCACAGTCAAGGTGGAGAAGTGCCAGACAGATATCGCAGAAGTGTCCTACCTTGGGCACCGGGTGGGTAGTGGACACATCCACCTGGAGCCTGCCAAGGTTGATGCCATCCTTGGCCTGGCCTACTCCTACCACAAAGAAACAGGTCAGGGCATTTCTGGGGACAGCAGGGTATTACCGAAGGTTTGTTCCTTGCTATAGTGATCTGGCTAAGCCCCTGACAGACTTAACCAAGAAGGGAAAACCAGATACAGTTAAGTGGTCAGAAGGCTGTGAGATTGCTTTTCAGGAGCTAAAGAAGGTCTTAAGCAGCCCAGCTGTATTGGCTAGCCCCAATTATAGTTTAAAGTTTATGGTCCATGTGGATGCCTCAGATCATGGGCTGGGGGCTGTGCTGAGCCAAGTTACCCAGCAGGGGGAGGAGCACCCGGTTGTGTACCTCAGCTGGAGGCTTTTGCCCAGAAAGGAGGCATACGCCACAATCGAGAAGGAATGCTTGGGAATAGTGTGGGCTCTTTAGAAGCTGCAGTCTTATCTATAGGGGAGAGAATTTACTGTGGTCACAAATCATGATCCCCTGATATGGCTCCATAGGTCAAGCGGACAAAATGGAAAACTACTATGTTGGAGTTTGGTACTGCAGGCATACAACATGACCATCCAGCATCGGAGTGGCAAACAAAATGCAGATGGGCTATCTAGACAGGGCTAATGGCATGGCTGGATACTTTGGGCACTTACCAGTAATTGCATGAATGGCTGTGTCACTTGGGGTGGCCCAAGGGACATGCCTTCATTGTCTGGGGGGGATGTGACAGAAATGGTAGGGAAAGAGTTAATGGTTTGGATTATGTGCTTGGTGTTTGGATTCTCTAGCTGGTGTTTTTTTAGCAGTTTGAAAAAAAAACACACACACAGGTTAAAATCCACTGTCCAGCAGCATCCACAGCATCTGGCTAGATAAGACCTGGGTCATAAATCTCAAGTGGACATGTCCACACACTGGCTCAGTTTGAAGGGATTGGTTCACTCAAATATAAACTTAAGGCTAAAGGGGAATATAATTGGTCACTGATAGGTGTTCAGTCTGATTGGGACAATTAAATACATACATGTTAGATGGTTGGTGCATTCAAAGGGAGAATAGGAATGACCTATTCTCAAGAGAGTATATAACATTCCAAAAGACAGAGAAGGGGGGTCCTCTTACACTTGAAGCTGGAGGGGGAAACATAAGCTTGGAGCCTACTCTTTTAGCTATGTCTGTGGGAGCTGGCAGTTAGCATAGGATTCAGTGTCTCTTGTAAGGATGGGGAAGGGTAACTTTAATGCTAGCATATTGCAGTAATAGCCTTTTTCTTTGTCATCTGTTATTTCAAAACATTTGTTTACTTTTCTTGTATTAGTGTTATTCTCTTGTGTTGTAAATATATATCCTGTAAATGCTTAGTGCACTTTCTGTTAAGTAAAAAGCTATTTATTTGCTCAACAGTTGTGATTGTGATGTCATTTTTTTAAGGTAATATTTGGTTTCCACTGGCTGAGGTAAACTCTGTGTAGCATCCGCCACCCGAGAGAGACACACTAACAGACTTTAACTTGTGCAATTGCATGTTTAATTATTCAAGTTTGTAGACTTGAAGGTGGTGCTAGAAGACAGTCCAGCTGGTGGCAGTGAATACCTGAGGACAGACACCTCTCTAAAAGCTGTTTCAGCCCAGAGGGAGAGGTGGGTTGTCACAGACAGAACAACTGAGCTAGTAACCAGATTCCTTCTTACTTTGCAGGAGTGCAAGCTAGACCTCATCTGTTCAGCAGCTGCCTGGTACCTCCCTGAGTGCTCTTGCCTTATAGGCATGTAGCACCACCCACAACACCTGATAGGAGGTAGCAAGGTGTAAAAAAAACAACTCACTGTTCTGTTTTCTTTTTTGTCCACATTTCCTGCCAAGAAACAGCAAATTGCACTTTCTCAACTAAAACAACCCCCCCAAAAAAATGCACCTTGTCAGCTGCACAAACTGTGGTGCACTGTACAATAGGATCTACCTTGGTAACCAGGACCCTGCCATGTGTGCTGCACCATAGCAGATCTTGCAGCCCAACTACAGGATGCTTGGACTATAATATATAACCTCCAGTACAGGGAACTCTATAGCACACCTCCTCAACCCCCCACCACCAGTACCAGCATGTCTGCCAGGGGCCAAAACCTGAGGCAGGGCCCAGAGACTGGCAGGTGGTAAGGAAAAAAAGGCATCATAGGAGGCCCAGAAAGGAAGCCAAAAACCATGAGCATTTCCCAGCCATCCAAACAAAAAACAGGTTTGCTCCACTGACCAACCACAGACAAAGTAATATAAGGTCAAGAACTCAAACCACCAAAAGAGGCTAACATATCAATTAAATCCAATGCAAACTATGATAAAACCAAAAATACTAATGCTCAAAATATAACAATACCACCAAAACCAATAACAACAAAAATACTAAAACTCAAAATAAAAATGACACAAATATAAACAAAATCGAAATTCTCATAAGCGGGGATTCCATGATCCAAGGAGTGGAACACCACCCAACACAAAATGTTAAAAGTGACATTGTGGTAAAGTGTCTAACAGGAGCCTCTGCAGGTAGGGACACTAACTGCATACAGACAATTGTGCAGGAATCAGGGGATGTTACACATATAACAATGCACCTTGATACCAATGACTTGGCAAATCACACCGTTCAGGAGGCCAAGAAACACTTAGAGGACCTGGTCAACAAACGTTCTTCCCTTCCATCCAAATTAACCTCTCAGAAGTGCTGCCAGTGTGGGGAAAAGGAAAAAGCACCGAGCGAAACAAAGAGATTGAAGTAGGTGAATTCAACTCATGGCTGCATGATTGGTGCCAAGACAAGGGATACCACTGCATAGGGAACTGGCACAACTTTTGGGAAAATGTTTTTTTTAAATATGACAGATTGCACCTAAACAGAGAAGGTGTGTGAGCACTCAGTCAAATTTGATGTCTATACAGGTAGCTTAAACTAAATAAAGGGGAGTATGATGCAGCTCAAACCCCTGCCATCGGTGGACTGATCATCACTCTCCAAAATGCCAAATGTGCACATACATTCTCAGAAAACAAATCAGGGCCAACAACCACCTGAATCAGCAACCTCCATAATCTCTTGGCCGGAAAGAGCAAACTGGAGCAGTCCATGAAGAGGGTACAACCTCGCACCAAAGAGAACGTACATTCATGGAAGGCAATGGTTGCAAATACTAGGAGCCTAACCAACAAATTTCCCGAACTCACAGCCATCTTGGAAACAGAAAGATTGGACTGAGTGGCTGTAACAGAAACATGGTTCACGAAAATCACGGATGGGATACGGCCATTCCCGGTTACAATCTGTTCAGAAAAGAGAGGCAGGACAAAAAAAGAGGGAGGGGGGATAGCCATTTACATTCAGAAAGAAATAAATAAAAGCCACAGAAGTAAAAGGGCAACCTGAGGAATTCGAGTCACTGTGGCTAACAGTAGACACGGCCAAGGGAAAACCCTTCAGAATCGGCGTTGTGTACAGGCCCCCAAATCAAGAAGATAAAGGAGACAAAGACCTAATAGAGGAAATCCACAAAATCTCTGATAAAGGTGAAGTAATACTGGTGGGGGACTTCAACCTACCAGATATTAACTGGAGCACACTAATGGCAGTAACAAGAAGTAGTAGAGACTTCTTGTCACTACAAGGCATGGGACTGTGCCAGCTTGTTAAAACCCCAATAAGGGGAGATGCCATTCTCGATCTTGTCTTCACAAACTCAGAAAGGATCAAGGACATCAAAGTGGGATGCCATATGGGCAACTGCGACCATCGCATGGTAAGGTTTAAGGATACCAGCCACTCAAAGATAAAGGTGCTAGATTTCAGAAAGGCTGACTTACAAAATATGAGGAACAACGTAAGTAGCCAGTTAAAGGAAATAGAGGTTGAGGAGGTGGAGGTCATGTGGGGGAGACTCAAAAAAGCAATAAAGACTGCCACAGATCAATGTGCCAGATGGGTCAGCAAAGCAAAAAGAAAAATAAATCCTCTATGGTTTTCCAAGGAAGTGGCTACCACAGTCAAAGAAAAAAAAGAAGTTATACAGCATATATCAGGAAACCAAAACTGAGAAAGACTGGGAGTCATACAAGGAAAAAATTAGAGTCTAACAAATTAAAAAGACAAAAGTTCAGACAGAGGAAAAGATAGCAGAAGGGGCAAAGAGAGGAGACAAATCATTTTTTAGATACATTAGGGAATGTAGGAAGGCAAAGGGGGAATAGTAAAGACTGCTACTGAAGAAGGGAAATGCACCAAACATGACCCAGAGAAAGCCAAAATCCTCAACAAATACTTCTGCTCAGTGTTTACCAAAGAGGACCCAGGGGATGGCCCAGCCCTGAAAAAACACAACACCCCAGGACCAGGGTAGACACGAGTCCCTTTACAGAAGCTGAAGTATGGGAGGCGCTAAATAAACTAAAAGCAGACAAAGCCATGAGACCAGACGAGATGCACCCCAGAATCCTTAAGGAACTGGGGGCAGAATTAGCAGCCCATTTGGCACTCCTAGTCATGAAATCCTTGAAGAGCGGTGTGGTACCCAAAGACTGGAAAAAGGCTATAGTGTTTCCACTTCACAAATCAGGCAGTTGTGAAAAGGCTAGTAATTACAGACTGGTAAGCCTTACATCTATACTAGGGAAACTAATGGAGACACTACTCAAACAGAGGATCATAGCATTCCTTGAAACTAGTGGCCAACAAGACCCTAAACAGCATGGTTTCACAGCAGATAGGTCATGCCAGACAAATCTGCTCAAGTTTTTTTGACTATGCTACAAAAATAGTGGACCACGGTTGGGCAGTAGATACATGGTCTACCTAGACTTTAGTAAGGCCTTCAACTCAGATCCACACAGAAGGCTGGTAAAGAAGCTTGACCATACAGGCGTTGGTCCAGAAGTAGTCAGATGGGTACAAAGCTGGTTAGAAGGCAGAACCCAGAGGGTACAGGTTAATGGGATACAATCGACGGAAGGCAGGGTGACCACTCAGTACTGGGGCCTCTGCTCTTCAGTGTTTTTATAGCAGACATCGCTGATGGACTGGAAGGGGGGAGGTATGTCTGTTCACTGATGACACCAAGATATGTAACAGGGTGGACACCTCAGAAGGAGTGAGCAAGATGGAACCTGATCTCAAGAAACTAGAAGAATGGTCTGGAGTGTGGTAGCTGAGATTTAATGCCAAAAAGTGCAAAGTCATGCACATAGGAAAGAAAAATCCAAGAAAGGAGTATTACCTAGGAGGCAAAAGACTGGTGGCCTCAAACCAGGAATGAGATCTGGGAATCATAATCTCAAGACGACTTAAAGATTAGTAAGCAGTGTGAGAAGGCAACACTGAAGGCCAACAGAATGCTGAGCTGCAATGGGAAGGGAATCACGAGCAGGAGGAGAGAGGTGGTGCTACCACTGTATAGATCGCTGATCAGGCCTCTCCTGGAATACAGAGTCCAATTCTGGAAGCCTCACCTCAGGAAGGACATTGACCAGGTGGAAACAGTACAGAGAAAGGTGACAAAAATGATTCAGGGTCTGCAGTACATGTCCTACGAGGAAAGACTTAGAGAACTGAATATGTACTCCCTGGAGCAGAGAAGAGAGAGAGAGGGGACATGATTGAAACATTCAAGTACATAAAAGGCATTAACAAGGTACAGGCACAGGAACTTTTTTACTTCAAGAAGGGCTCCAGGACCAGGGGACATGTCCTCAGGCTGCAAGGAGAGAGGTTCTCTACCAAGACCAGGATGTTTTTCTTCACAGAAAGAATGGTGGATGCCTGGAACAGCCTGCCCCCAAGAGGTTGTGGGGATCAACACTGAAGGTGGATTCAAGAATGCATGGGATAGACACAAGGGAGCCCTGACTACAAAGGGCAACTAGAATGTCAAAATAGGTCTAAAACAGATGAGCAGACTAGATGGACCTAGTGGTCTCCTTTTGCCGTCAACTTCTATGTTTCTATGTGATATTTATACTACATTTCCTGGTAACCAGTGTAGTTGCTGTTTTGACTGAAAAGTCAACTGTGGCTCTGTTGTTTTTTTTCTTTCTCATACTGCATTACAGTTTGAGAGCAGGTACCAGCAGTTCAAACAGCAACTACACTGAATACTAGAAAATGTACTATAACAGGAGCAGTCAGCCTTGAATATTTTAATCTATCTCAGACACACTCTTCGTGCCTGTGTGATGTGTAGGTGGGAATCTACCAATCTGAAAGCCCCTACTTTAGTTTGAATCAGGTAGTACTCTGGAGAAAAAAAAAAGACAAACCACTGTTCAGTTTGCACTGCAGTCTGATCGCAAACTCCTTCTATGTCCAGCTAATGCCCTACAATAGAAACAGTGAATTTTGATTATTTACTGTCACAAAGACCCACATTTAGAGTGTGTGTACTGTGTTGAGGGATAAATGTTGAGTTGACAGCTCATAACTGCAGTCTGACCATTTATCTAAACAAATGCGGAGGAGGTGGAGGGAGGAAGCAAAAAAGCAAGAAAATAGTGCAATGGGGAGGGAGGAAATGACCACATTGTTCTCAGTGGAGAAGGTGCAGAGAGATGTGCTTCAGTTCCACTTGATGGAAGGAGACCAACTCTGTTGCATTCGCAATCATGTGCTACCAGAGCCCCTTTTCAGTTTAATTGCATTACATCATGCATTGCTGTTGCTGTGCAGCCATAATTATATTACCTGATGGGAACTGAACCCAGACACTTGCATACTATCCCAGTGCTATAACCACTGCACTACAAGCTCACTAGGTTGGACCTGAGGTTCCCAGACACACTTTCTTTCTCTGGTATTGTATACCCTGCAACTAGGAATAATCAATATGGCAATTAGATGTTTTTTGGTGCAGTGTTGGCCACTGCTGAGCAATTTAAATCACAAATTGTAGTGAGAAAGAAATAATATGACCTGCTGGGAATTGAACCCACCCAGCGCAGAAAAGGAGGAATTTATCAAATGCTGGAGAGAAATAATGCACAATGCTGCAATCAGATCCGTGCATTTAGTTTTATCAGATGCTTCACCAGTCTGCAAGGAAATAGCAGATCAAATAATAGAACTAGAAGCAGAATTAGCTAATAGAACTGATGAGTAGCAGCTGATGAAGTATCAAAATGATCTATAGGATGAAAAAATATGACCAGCAACTGCAGGGAGCGAAAGAGAAAAGGTTAAAAAGGAATGCAAATGACTATGCAACCAATCATGTTTTTTTGTATATACTTTTTCACCACCTTGGCGGGGGTGGTCCTTTGGTTCCTCCAACCAGCCTCACTGGATGCAGCACCTGTGTTTATCTCCCTCGACCATTCACTCTGCAGGCCACATCACAACGGGTACATACCCCACATGCTGCAGAGACCTGAGGGGCCGGACTTCAAGGGAGCAGTCTGGGTGCATCCAGTGTGGCGCCTATGGGGTAGAGCCTTCACGCTCACCAGAGGATTTCATTTTCTGTACTTCGGTGATGTCCCCCATGGCACAGGTGTGCAATGACATCAAGGATGCTGTTGCACATGCTTCTGCATGCTGAACATCCAATGTCTGCCCGCGCTGACTCCACGTTGTGACCGCTCGTGTGCACCAGCCCCCTGCTGCCGCCAGGAGCCAATAACACAGCGGTCTACTTCCCCACCTTTATCAGAGGAGGAGAGCAGTCCCTGGGACATTGAATCCTCATCTCCCTGGCCTACCCTCCAGCTCCCAGGGTTGCTCCTGACCCCGGGTCACTGGTGCCACAAAGAGTAGTACTACTGTCACACCAGCGGGCAGGCCAACCAATCATGTTTTTGATTTGACTAACCTGAAAAAAGATAGTGGAGAAGGCACAACACCTGACTTTACTTCAGGCCAATCAGGATATGGACAACTAAAGTAGATGAGAATTCCTCCCTAGTCACAGCAGTTCACAGGAACTAGAGGAAAACGAGATTTTGCTTCCTACAGAACAAAAAAACAAAGACGGGAGAGAAGAAATATCCGATCAAAACTAGCAAAAGGACAAGGTAGAATCAGTACAGCCGGAGCAAACTGTTATTCACATCTCCAGATGTTTATTTATTTATTTGATTTTGGTAACCGGGTAAGCACGCTAGACAGCAAGTATCTATTTTCAGGTGCGACCCGGGAGAATTACAGGGTAATTACATAGGAGAAATACATAGTAAGCATAACAATCTGGAGCGGCATACTCCAACAGTGGAATTTACATGAGAGAAATACATAGTCAACATTGCTATCAGGAGCAGCATACTCCAAACAGTGGGATAAGACACCAGAGAAATTCTAAAGCGGTAGGACACAGCAGACGGGATTAGCATATCAACAATCACAGGTTTCCAAACATACAAGCCAGGGGCAAACATGGAGATATAAGACCTCACCCTGGGTTGAATGAGTAACAATGTCACATACCCAGTGGTAGAGTGAAACACCAAGGCGGCGAGGGAGTAAGAGCCTAGCTGGGGTACCAATGCAGATGGGATGGTGGGCTGAAGGGCTGGAGATTAGGCAGCACACATGCATGATATGCATTAATGGTGGCATATGAATCAACTGCTTGGGTATGGTCCTGCAAACAAGGTTACTGTACTATGTGTTAGGCATGGCTCTGACTGCAGCTCCACTTTTTGGGGTCCTTAACTATATATAATTGTATATAAAGCGCTGCTCACAGCTTTGGTGACTCTATGCATACGTTCTGTCTATTTTAACTGTGTGTACTTATTGACCTACTGAATATGTCTATGCTTTCCCTGACTCTGTGTAACTGCCAAAATTGTATCATGTTGTCCTAGATACTTCAACTCATATTTCCTTGTACTCTCCTGGGTCATACCTGAAAATAGGCAATAGGGATAGGGAGGGGGGGTCTGCTAGACCACCAGGGATGTATACTTTGTATTGCAAGGGGAGATCGGGGGGTAGGGGGGTCCGCTAGACCACCAGGGAAGGATATATCTTTTATTATATGGGAAGGTCAGGGATAGGGAAGGGGGATCACTAGACCACCAAGGAGGTGTATATGTTGAAGTATGGGGGGGGATTAGGGTTGGGAGGCATGGGACAGCAGGAAATTGTATGAATCATACAATAGAGAGATCTGGGATAGGTAGGGTGGACTGCAGCTCAGTGCAATCGGGCCAGTGCGCAGCATGCAAATGAGCCCAAAATGAGCATGCAACAGGCTTGTTAGTTATTGCCATGTGTGCCCAATGGGCTCATCTGCATGCATCAGCTGAATATTGCACATAGGGGCCGCAGTGCTAATCAGTGTGTGCCGCACTTTAACTCTATGGGCAGTCTTCAGCCCAGTGCTCTGGTAACATGGCGCATAGCATGATGACTGATTGCTGTGTGCCGCACTACCATGTCCCGATATTTAGACAGCGCAGTCTGTTCGGATCGTGCTACCTGTTTGAATATTGGGCCAGAGCCAGCCAGCCTTATTTTTTGCGTGGCACACCTGTTTGTTCTGTGCAGTTGGCTGGCTCTGAAAATGGGGCCCTTTTCTTGAAACTGACTAGCCACTTTTTTTATGACATTCCTAGAACAATATATGTGGGAGTTTTTTGTGACATCTCACTTAATTTTTATTTAAACATAATAGGACTTTTAATACAGTTAATATAGATAACCATTCTCTCTACAAAAAGTATGTTGTGATTACAGTGGGTGTGGGGGTATAAAAGAAGGCCTCACAACTTATACTGGTTGTCACAAACCCACTCAGCAGGTCAGCCTCCTACTCACAAAGTGCCAACCTCCGAGCGCAGTCTTGTAAACAGTTTAACTGAACAAGGTAACCCTCTTGTCTGTCTGTGTGGGTTCGAATCAACCTTTGGTTTCAAGTCTTGGAGGGATTCAAACTGTGGACCTCTTGCTAGCGTACCCAATGCACAGGCTCAGATACTTCTGTCTTCGGGGGGGGCCAGATATCTTTGCCTACGGGCACCTGACCAGGTGTACAGAAATGAACCCTTAAAAACTGTAGTGAAAGACCTCTGATTATTCTTACCTTTTTCCAGTTTGGTATCACCATTCAAGCTTATGCACAATGTCTGCTGTAACCATATATACTCTACTTGTAAAGGAAAGAACTCAAAGACAGACCAAGTAAGCTCTAAAAACAGTTTTACTAAAATAGATATGTAAAACATATAAAATACAGAACAATTATATCACAAGACATACAAATCTTTTAAAAGAACAAGGTTTTAAACAGTGCAATTCCTACTACAGTAATTAGATTTGCCTCTCTTTCTAAATACCTGTTTAAAGTGCTCACAGATGTTTCTTTGTCAGAGTCTAGAAAAAAGTGTCTCTGAAGGAAAACAGAATAATGTTTAAAAGCTGGTTTTCCCCACCTGTTTGCATGAGGTCACCTAGCTCCTCCCTGTCAGAATATATAAAAAAATATATCTATATAAAAACAGAATGTCTTTTCCAAGTATTAAATTCTGCAACCTCAGCATAACTCATGTTCTTCAAATGACATTTCTTTGATCTCATGAGCATCTTTCCCTTCTCACACAGACATCAACTCCTTTATGATTTCGCACCAGTTTGCCAAACCTGGTTTCCTCCTCTTGAAACGTCATAAAATGGATATGCTCAACTCAAGCCTCTTCCAGCCTATAATTAACTTAGATAAAACAGGAGATCCTTGATCAAGGCCTGTTCTGCTCTGTAATTAGCTTCAGGCCTCCCAGGTAACACCTTGTATCTAAAACCTGTGTGTGTGTGTGTGTGTGTGTGTGTGTGTGTGTGTGATCATGTGATCTCACATGCTGTTTCAGCCTTTCTCATGGGAGACAGTTCATAACACATTTTTTTATTTTACAAAAAATCATACAGCACTCAGAACTGGCTGTCCACATCACAGTCCTCCCCATCTAGACTGAATTTGGGGGCTCTATCCCCTGAATGGGAGGAGCTTCCCAAATCAGTTCACTCCTCAAAGACCCTAGACAGACCATCAGAGTTCTGGTTTTTTGCTCCAGCCCCATGTACAATTGTCAGATCATACCCTTGCAAAGCAAGACTCCATCTTAGCAATCTACCATTGTTTTTTCTCATCTGTGTCAGCCAAACCAGGGGGTTGTGGTCAGTCTGCACCACAAAATGCTGCCCATACAAGTATGGCTCCAACCTCTTTAGGGCCCACACTATGGCAAGACATTCTTTTTCCACAGTGGAGTACGCTTGCTCCCTGGGAAGTAACTTCCTACTCAGGTACACTACTGGGTGATCTGTCCCTTGGCTGGATGTCTGACTCAGTACTGCCCCAATACCCATGTCTGAGGCGTCAGTCTGAACTGTAAAGGTTTTGCTATAGTCAGGACTTGTCAAAACAGGAGCACTGCACAGTGCCTCCTTTAGTTTGGAAAAGGCTTCTTCACAGGCTGGGCCCCAGGTAATTTTCTTTGGCATCCTTTTCTTTGTCAGGTCAGATAGGGGAGCAGCCAGGGCACTGTAATTGGGTACAAATTTTCAGTAGTACCCTGCTGTCCCTAGAAAACTCCTGACTTGCTTCTGTGTTTCTGGTCTGGGCCATGCCTCGATCACCTCTATCTTTATTTGGTTAGGACAGAACTGTCCCCGGCCTACCACATGCCTGAGGTATGCCACTTCTCCCATGGCCACTTGGCACTTCCCAGCTTTGACAGTGAACCCGGCCCTCTGTATCCTGCCCAGCACTTCCCTAAGGTGGGACATGTGTTCCTCCCAGCTGGTACTAAAGATGGCAATGTCATCCAGGTACGCCACGGTGTACTCCTCAGCACCATTTAACACCTGGTTCACCAAGCTTTGGAAAGTGGCCGGGGCATAATTCATTCCGAAAGGCATTACTTTAAACTCAAATAAGCCTATCGGAGTGATGAAGGCCAACCTCTCCTTAGCTGTGCCTGTCAACTCTACTTGCCAATACCCCTTGGTCAGGTCAATGGTCATAAGGTAGGTCACCCCTCCCAACTTGTCCAGGAGTTTGTCCATCTGGGGCATTGGGTGGGCATCTGACTTTGTGAGTGCATTCAGTCCACTATAGTCCACACAGAAATGAATAGAGCCATCTGGTTTAGGCACAAGGACTACAGGTGAGGCCCAGGGGCTGTGGGATCTCTGGATTACCCCTAAATCCAGCATCTCCTCCACTTCCCTCCTAATGTCCTTTTGGACAGCCTCTGACACCCGATATGCTGTCTACCGTATGGGCGTCTGTGTCCCTGTCTCCACATCATGAGTAGCTAAGGGGGTTAGTCCAGGCTTGGCGCTAAACAAGGAGGCAAAATCTGCTAAATCCTCCCTTACTTTCTGGATCTGGTCCGGGCCAGCTGGGGAGACAATTTTACTGCCTCCACAGAGGACTTCTGCTTACTTTCTTCCAGCAAATCCAGAAGAGGGTCTCCTTCGTCCGTCCCCTCCCCATGACTACACACTGCAAACACCATATCAGCCCTATTTGTATATGGCTTCATCATGTTGACATGGTACATCCTTTCTGTCTGTCTTCTGTCAGGTAACTCCACAATGTAGTTCACATCATTGACCTTCTTAACCACTTTGTATGGTCCTGCCCACTCAGGCTGCAGCTTGTCTTTCCGGACCAGAATAAGGACCATGACTTCCTGACCCACCGTGTACAAGCGAGCTCTGGCTCTGCGGTCGTACCACACTTTTTGTTTCTGTTGGGCAGCTGCCAGGTTGCTCTGGGCTGTCCCCATAAGCTCCTTCAGCCTTTACCTAAACCTAAGGACGTAATCCACAATGGGAGTTCCCTGGGTGGCGTGCTTGCCTTCCCAGTCCTCCCGGATCAAGTCTAGGGGCCCACGTACCCAGCATCCATATAAGAGTTCGAAGGGGAAAATCCTGTCGACTCTTGGGGCACTTCCCTATATGCAAACAACAGGTGGGGAAGGTATTTCTCCCAGTCCTCCCATGCTGTTCAGCAAATGCCCAGAGCATTGACTTTAGGGTACCATTGAATCTTTCCACAAGCCCATTGGCTTGTGGGTGATATGGTGTTGTGCATCTCTGCACCACCCCACACTTCTCCCATAAACATTTCATCAGGTCCGACATGAAGGAATCCCCTCGATCGGTGATTACCTCCTGTGGAAACCCAACACGGGAGAAAATCCCAAGTAAGGCATCTGCCACTTTGTCTGTCCTCAGTGAGGATAGGGAAACTGCCTCTGGGTACTGGGTGGCATAATCCACCACAGTCAGGATGAATCTCTTCCCTGAGAAGCTGGGGGAATTTAAAGGCCCCACAATATCCATTCCCACCCTCTGGAATGGCTCCTCTGCTATGGACAATGGAATCAGGGCGGCTTAGGTCTTCTTGCCCGCCTTCCCTATTTCTTGGCACTGGTGACAAGACCTGCAATACTCCTTCACCTACTGGGTGAAGTTAGGCCAGTAGAAATTCCGGTCTAACCGCTGCATTGAGCAAGCGATTCCCAGATGACCAGACAAGGGAATATCATGTGCAATTTGGAGCAACTGTTCACGATACCCTTGGGTAACGACAAACTGCCTGCCTAGCACCCCTCCCTCTGTCTGCACAGCCTGAGTATATATAAGTCCATTTTCCCAATAAACCTTATGTCTGCCGTCACCTCCCTATGCTCCGTCAGAGTCTGCCCAAGCCCTCAGCTTCTCTAAACTAGGGTCACTCCTCTGAGCAGCTGCAAACCCCTCACACATTCCCAAGGCATGGGACAGGATCCCTTCAGTCACTAAACTAGGGTCCCTAGCACTAGCATCAGGGCCCTCAGGATCACTGTCAATCCCAACCCTCTGACAATGGGTCACCCCTCCCTCCTCAGAGTAACCCTCTGTAGCTGTGTGGTTACTTGCTACTTCGGAAATTTCTACCCCCTTTTCATTAGTCTCCACATCTGGAGACACAGGCTGGGGAACCAGCCTCTCAGTGGTTTCCACAATGGCTTCTGTGGGGTTCAGGGAACTACAATTTTCATTTGCCACTTGGTTACAAGTAACTGCACACACCATCTCCTGTTTGAGATTGTTGCCCAGGATCACATCCACTGCTAATGTTTTGGCTACAACCACCTGTTGCACAGTTCCCTGTTTCACCCCAGTCTAGGACAACACTAGCGAGGGGCAATGTTTTCGCCTCACCAGTGAAATCCTGTACAGTGACATATTTATTGGGTATAAGCTGACCAGGCTGTACCAGATCCCCCTTTACCAAGGCCAGGGATGCCCCTGTGTCCCTTAACTCTTGCGTCTGTACACCATTCACCATGACTGGGTGCATGTGTTCCCTCATGTTCATTGGCATGCTTCCAGGGACACACAAACAACCCACTTCTTTTCTAGCACCCAGTTGTGTATTATTGCTCACCTTTTTGGGACACTATCTGGCAATATGCCCAGTTTCTTTACACAACCAACATTCATTTCTTCTCTCAAAGAAATATTTTCTCTGAAATCTGGGGCTAACTGGTTTTGGTGGAGGCAGGGAGGGTTTTAGCTGCCCTGAAGGTGACTTTTCCCTTTCTGCACTGCCACGCCCACCCCATTCATTCTCAGAGCAGGTCTGCTCTTGGCATAGTGGTCCGAGAGTTCAGCAGCCTCTTGCACTGTTTTGGGATCTCTGTCCTCTAGCCATGTTTTTAGCTCTGCTAAGCATGCCCAATAAAACTGTTCTAATAAAATCACATTTTCAATTTTATCAACAGAGTTTGCCTCAGTTCCTTCCCACCAAGGTTTTACAAACTGATGTTGCTTCATGGCTCGCTCCTCATAGCTCATATCAGGGCTTCTTCTGAGCTTACAGAATTTAGCTCTGAATGATTCAGCAGTTAATTCAAATTTTAACAGTGCAGCTTTTAGTTTGCTGTAATTATTACTGTCCTCATTGTCCATTTGACCCAATGCATCCCAAGCTTTCCCGGTAAGTAGCAGGGATAGTTGGAAGCTCCAGGACTCTCTAGAAATTTTAGCCTGAATACAAACTTTTTCAAAAGAATTTAAAAAGGCATCCATATCTTCCCCCTCTTTAAATTCAGCTATTAATTTGGAATTCAATTTGTAACCCAGTCCTCCAGTCTCAGTTAACCCCAAGCCACTTACCTGCTCTGGTGCTGCTGGTTGGAGTCGTAGCTTCTCCAGTTCATGTTGCCTCTGGTGCCCCTCTCTCTTCTCCTCTGCAGCTCGCTGATGCTCACGGTCCTCATGGTCTGCATCTCTCTGTTCTCGCTCTCTCTCCTCCTGAAACTCCAGCTCCATCCTGCGCAACTCAATTTTCAGCCTGAGTACCTCTGGATTCAGGATACTGGTGACCTTCCCCTGCTGCTGTGGCCCTTCACTGACAGTGGCCCTGTTGCCCTCCTCATTGAATCTGGACACTGCACTGGCTGCTAGTTCTGCCACACTCGAGGTTTGGTCCTTTCCAGTCATGTTCCGTGACTCGCTGCTCTGGGTATCTGCTACCATCAGGGCATCTATGAGGTTCTGCTTTTTGGCTGTCACCTCGAATGGGACTCCTCTGTCCCCACACAACTGCTTTAAGTAATCTACAGTGTGCCTGCTGTAGTCAGAAGCCATCTTCTTCCCTGACTACTGCTACTCTGACTTGCACTTTAGGAAAAAAAATAAAACGGGTAGAAACTTGACTGTACGCCAAGTGATGTAGTTCTGTTTCCTTTTTAAAATAAAACTTCTTTGCAAGTGAGCTAATGGTCTCAAGCTGACACACTGAACAATAAAAGCTTGTGATACCAAAATTATACCACCGCTGCCAACCAATCTGTCACAAACCCACTCAGCAGGTCAGTCCTCTACTCCCAAAGTGCCAACCTCTGAGCGCAGTCTTGTGAACAGTTTAACAGAACAAGGTAACCCTCTTGTCTGTTTTTGTGGGTTTGAATCAACCTTTTGTCTCAAGTCTTGGAGGGATTCAAACTGTTAACCTCTTGCTAGCGTACCCAATGCACAAGCTCAGATGTTTCTGTCTTCGGGGGGGCCAGATATCTTTGCCTATGGGCACCTAACCAGGTGTACAGAAATGAACCCTTAAAAACTGTAATAAAAGACCTCAGATTATTCTTACCTTTTTCCAGTTTGGTATCACCATTCAAGCTTATGCACAGTGTCTGCTGTAACCATATCTACTCTACTTGTAAAGGAAAGAACTCAAAGACAGACCAAGTAAGCTCTAAAAAGAGTTTTACTAAAATAGATAATAATATGTAAAACATATAAAATACAGAACAATTATATCACAAGACATACAAATCTTTTAAAAGAACAAGGTTTTAAACAGTGCAATTCCTACTACAGTAATTAGATTTGTCTCTCTTTCTAAATACCTGTTTAAAGTGCTCACAGATGTTTCTTTGTCAGAGTCTAGAAAAAAAGTGTCTCTGAAGGAAAACAGAATAATGTTTAAAAGCTGGTTTTCCCCACCTATTTGCATGAGGTCACCTAGCTCCTCCCTGTCAGAATATATAAAAAAATATATCTATATAAAAACAGGATGTGTTTTCCAAGTATTAAATTCTGCAACCTCAGCATAACTCATGTTCTTCAAATGATATTTGTTTGATCTCATGAGCATCTTTCCCTTCTCACACAGACATCAAAGCCTTTAGGATTTTGAACCAGTTTGCTAAACCTGGTTTCCTCCTCCTGAAATTATTGGAGTACAACATCTACCATACCACCCACAATCATTGGGGACTGTAGAAAGGATGAACAGGATGCTAAAAAATGCCCTGAAAAAGGCGGTGATGGACTCAGGGAAAGACTGGGTCGCTTTCGTGCCAGGAGTTCTCATGGCCGTGAGAGGAACGGTCCAGGCTAGTTCTGGTGTGTCCCCCTACAAGCTCATGACAGGGAAGAGGATGAGACTGAACTACCCATCGGAATTACCAGAACCTCCCAGTGTGTTAAAAGACGGTGTCAAACACAGTGTCTTTTTATGTCAAGTGCAAGAACAGTTAAAAAAGCACCTACCACATGCTTGCTGGCACATGTCCCAAGCACACCAAAGAAACCTAAAACAAAGGGAACCCAAAATAGTGTGGGAAGAGCCACTGCAAGTGGGAGACATGGTGATGATCAAAAATTGGGATCAGAAAATACCTTGAAAAGATACCAATTGGCTAGGGCCATATAAAGTTACAGAGGTCCTAGACAATACAGCAGCATACGTGGAAAGGATGGGAAAAGGAAAAGGTAAACACAAATGGGTCCATGTGGACCAATGTAAAAAGGTATCAGACAAACTATCAAAAGAATACATTCTGCATTTGATTTTCTTTCCAGGTATGCAATCAAAGCCACAAAAGAGGAGACAACTGCCAGCATCTGTATACTGTACTGCCTTGTGTGGCCCATTTGGACTATAACAAGTGAGTGTGATAATAAAAATGATATCACCATATCACACTTCTGACAGGCAAGAAATAATGGAACTCACAGTGGCCTGCTGGACATTGATTTGTATAGTATATGCATGGGGGGATGGGGAGCAATAGACCGATGTGTGGACTATTCTGGCTTTTCAATACTGGAGATCTTGAAGAACAGCCCCACGTATACCACATTATGTGCTATCCCCTTTGATACATCAAAGGGGTCGAGGGATGCAGAACAACCTGACTTACTGGAATGGTATTTTAAGGACCCAAACTTGCCATCGGAGTGGATAGAAATCAATGAGCCAACACACACGCCACCCCTTAAAAATGACTGGAAATATTAATTTAAATGGCATCAGGATGCCAAAAGAGCAAATACATATGGAGTTTATGTTAGTTGGATACTTACCAGAAGAGTGCACAGAGTAAACTCCCAAACTCCAGAAGTACAAAAAGCTGTGAAAGCAAAACTACGTGACCATTGGTACACACAGAATAGAGGAGCCGATACAGATAGACCTAGAAGTCTAACTTATAAAAACTTCCAAGGACTGGAAAGGTTTTTAAATTGTAGTAATGATGTTGACAGAGAAATTACCATAGTTGTACTAAGAAAGTCAATACAGGTTTTTCTTCCTAGAAGCAGTAAATATAACTTAATAATACAAAAAATACCAGTTTATTTCCTTCCAGGCCTCAAAGAATGTCCAGAAGACTTACCATATAAATTCTGGATAGAGGACCCCAAGTGGTACCCAGGAAAACCATGTGAGTGCCTACATAGGGTTGGTACGTCTTACTGGTATGTACACTTAAATGCACCACCATGGTTTTCAACCAGGGAAGTACCAATATCTTTTGACCCTAGGGGAGAAACTCGAGCAGAGATGCCACCCCTATCTGGGGGACTTTTAATGGAGCAAGAGGGAATCCAGACCTACTACCCATGTCAGACACAGTATTTTCCAGTAGTGTTAAATCTCTCTGCCCCAAACTGCTCCCAATTTCAACAACTTATAAGGTATAAACTCCAATACCAAGAGCTCCTAGTACAATTTCTAGACAGAAATAGTCTACTAAAAACATATAAAATGCAGTCCTTACTAGGTTTTGGAGAATGGATAGGGACAGGGTTAGGTCTAGCTAACTCAATAAACACCATAACCCTGAGGAATCAGATTAATAGTTTACGAGATGCAGTAGAAACTCTAATAGGTAATGAGGTAGGACAGGCCCTAAAGCTTATCCAATGGGACAATCAAGATACCTATTGGACTCTTTTTGAAAGAGAAAGAAATTTCACTATCCTGGATAAGATAGGAAAATAGGTTGTCTGTACAGGTGAGCAAATAAAAGCCACCATCACATATAGCACCTGTTTAACCCTGGAAGCACATGCCCTCGCCACCCTCAGGACTGAACTGCACCAGCTCGAGGGAGGGGGCAGCCGCCTTTCAATATCTCCAAAGAAGGATTTAATAATATGATATCCAAGGCAGGTGAACAGGGGATATTACCAATGGCTAACCTAGTCAAGGTTCAACTCTATCCCCACACCACCTCCTCTGAAAGCATATATATAGTCCCCGCAATGTTCGCGGTTCCAGTGTGTATGAATGAAAGACCCTATAACACATGGAGCCTTACAAATATAGGGATATTATTGCCAAACTCCACCACAGCGTATGCCAAGGTGGAGGGCAACACCATATTAGAGATCCCCAATATAAATCATCCAAGCACATACCACCTATTTGATGACACGCTTTGTCATAATTCCCCCATACTACGAACATGTGGGGAAAATATAGTCCCTAAACCTTGCCCACCAGAAAACCTTCAGCTAATTTTTGAAAGCGAAGACCCTATCCATAAGGCAGGTAGGTGGAATGGTTCCTGGTGCATCCTAGATACTGAAACCAAAACATGGGGGTGTAGCTCAAAAATCTGGACAGTAAACAATCGGACCTATTATCAGTGGAGCTCCCCCAGGGCATCCAGAAATACTACCTATTTTAACGTAACAGGACAGTGGCTAGAGGGACTCACTACCATCTTTGACCTACCAGAAATAACAATACCAAAATTTACCCCATTTGAGACGGAGAGTCTTAAAACTTAAGCTAGGAGAGTCAAGTATTACTCTGGCCGAATAAAAGCAAATGAAAAGGTAATAAAAAAGGTCAAATATCTCCCCTATTTATCATGGTGGGACTTCCTGACAAATTGGACAATTAATGTATTTGGAATCAGCCCAACCCTGGTAGTAGTGGGAGCAGTGGCATTAGGCCTAACTAAACTATTCTTATGGCAGTGTTATCTGATAAAAAGACTAATTAAGCTAACCGATGAGATAGATGAACTGCAGACTAGACAAAGAAGAATAATAACCAAAATTGCTCAAAGAAGGGAAGATCAAGCGCTAATTGAAGTAAAATAATGATACAAGAATACAATGTCAGTTCTGCTATTGCAACAGATTGTTTTCTTCTTTTTCCTTTTATTATAAACCATAAGGAGGCAGTATAGTGCAGTGGTCTAAGGCTCTAAGCTGCAAATTTGGTGACATCCAGCAGACCAGGGTTTAAATCCCACAGCTTCCACTTGCATACTGTGTGACCCTGAGCAAGTCACTTAACCTCCTTGTGCTCCCAGGTCGCTCCTGTAAAAAAGTTTTCAGCTTAGTGTGCTATACCTGGTTAAACAACTAAATAAAAAAAAAATAATATAATCAAAAGTGCTGCTGTATTTGCTATCCATTTAATACAAGCTAATATAGTTTTTAGATTGCATGTTAGAAACACCCCAATGGGACTGCCCCATGGGTCACTTTTGCATATGTAATATATAATATTTTTGTACAAAACAGCATTTTAACTAGTTAAGGCAGCGTCATTGGTACTGATACCTTGGATACGTTTTGTATTCTTAAAATGTTAATGCACTACATTTGGTGGCTTTGTCAAGTGTATGCCTACACTTAAATTAGGCCAAGTACCTGTAAAGTTCTTAAATAGATTATGGTACCAATTTCCCATCATGTGGCTGTGATCAGTGTGCCTGTGGTGTATTAAGTCCTAAGCAGGAATATACACAAGGGAAACAAATACCAATACAGAGGCTGCCAGCTAGGTTTGGAGTCTCTGTCCCAAACCCTATTATTCGTGTAGGGTGGGAGAGTAATATATTGTTTACCTTTGGCCAGCAATGGCATAAATGTACATAAGGCATGACGTGTAAATAAATAATAACAAAATTTGTGGCAAAGTCCCAAAGGAGGGATTGTAGTGAGTAATTTTACTATAATGTGTGTCTTTGTACAAATTTTAATAGTTGGCAAGGGACAGGCTACAAAACCCCAAGTACAATCTGATAAAGCCAGTAAATGGGTGCATGAGTAAATATACAAAAAGACAGAGTATAAAAAGATATGTATACACAACACAGTTACAACACAGACATACTACAAAATGGTGGTTAAAAATAAAACTTATGTGTGCGAAATGGTGGACAAAACAAAACTTATGTGACACAGTGACCTATCAGAATGTGACAGCAGCTTACTAAGGAAAAGAGTATTCATATATGGCTATAAAAGTATATTGCATTTCCTTTGTAACTGTCTGCTAAGATATTAATAGAATTTGCCTGTGCTTGCTTAAGAGTACGTGAGTCTATCAGAAAACTCAAAATCTATCTATAGGAAGTACATCCTGTTAATGCTATAGTTTAAACTGCAATGCAATTTTTATGTTTTACATATAGTAGAGAAAGGGCACAGTTAAATGTGTGCAAAGTATAATAGTGGATGAACAACAAAACCCGCTATTGTATGTGTTAAGCCTAAGTGCATGTATGTCAATGGAGAATTTGCTAAAAGCAAACTGTACTAATGTAGTAAGCAAATGCATTATATCATTAGTTATACAATGCTGCCATCTTGTGGGGATTAACATTTATTGCAGCCACCAAATTTCAACAAAGTTTACGCTTGACACAATGCATAATTGTCCATTTAATGACAACAGGAATTGCAGACACGCTTATGTCCAATCAGAGGTTTTCAACAACAGGAATTGCAGGGGTAGATGCTCCAATTACAGAGCTAATATACCAACATTGCCTTGTTTGGAGACAGGATATACATTCTGCACTTGTTTAATTGTATATAAGCATTGTAAGTTCTGCCTAAGAACAGAATGGCTTTTTATTTTGGTAACTGAAGCTACAACCTTTGTACCAGCTTAAATTTTGTATCCTGACCAGATAAAGCTTCATTAAATCTCCTCCGTTCTCCGTGTGGTCTGTAAGTATACACCTAGGTGGTCTAATAGAGAGTATCAAGAGAGGGAGCCAGCCCCTCCTCGGAGATCCCGTTGGGGTCTCCCCGTTACAGTAGGTAAAACATAAGTTCCGTTTAACCATAGAAACAAAGAATTTGGGGGCAGATAAGCACCACTTGGCCCATCCAGTCTGTCCATTTCTCCCTACCTACACTATTGGCGCAGACCGTGGCTGATCTATAGCTTTCTCCCTCCCCCCCCCTTCCTTTCCAGTATGATTCCCTTGTGCTTATCCCTTACATTCTTGAACCCCACCAGTTTTTGCCCCAGCCACCTCCACTGGAAAGCTGTTTCAGGAATTCACCACTCTTTCTGTGAAGTACTTCCTCATATCACTTCTGAATCTACCCCCCTCCAGCTTCACAGCACGTCCCCTTGTTCTTGAGCACCTTTTCTTCTAAAAAATAGTTCCCTACTGTACCTTATTTACCCCCATGAGGTATTTAAAGGATTCTATTATATACCCCCTCCTCTGGTGTAGGATGTACATAGCCCTCTTAGGGCTTTTGATGCAGACCCTGCATCATTTTGTTTACCCTCCTCTGGACTGCCTCCAGAGCACATAGTACTAAACTAAAATATTACAGAAGGCCAGTGCTCCATTTGTTTTAATTTATAAAATGTACTTTTTTTGTTATAGAATCTCAGTTGCTTTCATTGTTTACTCTGCAGGGGAACTACACATGTGTTTTTCCAAGGACTTCTGCCCTTGGTTTAGATTGTAAACAACAAGACTGTATATACTGTAGGCCAGCTTGTTATGGGTAGGTCATTATCTTCTGTTTTGGGTCATTTACAAACCAAAGTACTGGCTTAGATACTGGGCTGTTAATAAATTGACTAGTCTGGGAGGCCATGACAAACAATAGACTTGCTGCCATGCCTCGAATTAGTCCTTACAATAGCAGATTCATTTCAACCAGTGAATCCACCAGCCAATGTCAAAGTGAATGGCTGTTGGACAAGATCCAGCCTTCGATTTAGGGAGAAGGGGGCAATGTGTTTTCCCCTAGAAAGTTCTGGGGTGACAGGGGAGGAGCAGAGACAAACACAGAAACATAAAAACTAAGACAATGACAGCAGAAAAAGACCAAGGGTCCATCTACTCTACTCATAGTTCCCTATCTGCACCGAGACCTATTTCCAAACAGGGTTCTATCCCTACCTTCGCCCCCCCCCACTGTTACCACCCTGAGTAACCACCAAACCTTTCGCTCTGTCCCAGCTATGCCTGAAACCATTTCTGATCTTGGTACCCACCACATCTGCTGGCATACTGTTTCACAGTTCCAGCACCCTTTCTGTAGACTAGAACTTCCTCTTAAAGAGTAGGTATTCACTTTAATTCCTTTTTTCCATACACGGCTTTTTTGATACCCGTGAAATGAACTCTTCCATTTGAATTAGTGTTTGTGTTAATATTGCTGAGTTGGCAGCACAAGCAGAGATATATTGTTATTTTTAGACTCCTGAGAGATTTTGTAGATGGAGCCATGGGGGAAGGGGGGCACTACAGGGTGGGACAGAAAATCTTGAGTCTGTGTGACGTCACTTAAAGAAAACAGATTCCAGTGTTACGCACTGAGTACTGCATAGCTGCGGAAATGTCACAGTTACTGGACATGCTCGTTCATCTGGTGAGACAGCAATCAGCTGTTCTGTCTTTCCTGCTCTTCCTTTCATAGTGAGAGATGGTTGACAAAACAGCCGATTGTTGCATGAAGAAGACATAAAACAAAAAAAATCCTTGTTAGTTCATAAATAGTCAAACTGCAGAAGTAGCTTAACAAAAACAGAAGCAATCAGCTGGTCTGCCCTGGCTGTGCTTCCTTTCATAGTGCAAGTTACTGCTGTCGGCAGAACAGCTGATCGCTGAGTGAAGAAGTAATACCATAAAAAAAAGAAATCCATATTCATAAATATTGCAACTTTGTAAGCAACTACAAAAACAGAAGCTGTTTAATGATTGCATTGGTTCAGTGGGTCATATCAACTGTTTCTGCCTCTTTCTCTTGACAGCAGAAATGTGAATATAGCTATTCCCTTGACAGGTTCGGTGACTCTGAATCGTGCTGTCAAATTTATCTGTATGATGGGATTACTATACTAACATTTAAAATATGTGGGTTCTAAGATTTTGTATTCATAAAAACTCAGTAGCATTAGTGGTTTACAATGGCAGGATGGAAACTGTAGGTATTCACATTTCTATGGCAAGCCGTTAGGGACATAATTCATAATCTCTGGCTGTATAGTAAAACACATACTATACAGTGAAATACATACATCATATAGTGAAATATATATATTATATAGTGAAATACATACACAATGTAGTGAACCACATACAGTATCTACTGAAATATATACATCGTATAGTGAAATACGTATATTGTATACTGAAATACATATATTACATTATGAAACACATACGCAATATAGTGAAATGCTTACATTGTATAGTGAAATACATACACTATCTACTAAAATCCACATACTGAGTACTGAAAATCCACATACACTATATACTGAAACAAATGTACTATGTACTGAAACATAGACACTACCTACTGAGGTACATACACTACAGACGGAAACATCCACATAAACTATCTACTGAAACAAATACTCTATAGATTGTAACACATACACTATATATATTGAGAAAAAACTGCATACACTATATACTAAAACAAATACACTATATATTGAAACATCTACACTTTATGTTGAAATACATACACTATCTATTGAAATAAATACACTACGCACTGAAAAATCTGCATACACTGTATACTGAAACAAATACACTACATGGTGAAACACATACACTATATATTGAAACACATACATTGTAGACTGAAAAATTCACATACACTATATACTGAAACAAATAAACTATATACTGAAATGGACTATGTTCTGAAACTACCCATCCCCCTGCCTCTCCCCCATAAATGTCCTACTGCTGAACTCCTTGCCTGTTGCATTCAGTTAGCTGCTAGCTTGATGAGAGGACATCTAAAACTGCAGAGCTGAGGTAAACAAAACAGGGCTATCTCTTATTCTACTTCTTTAGGGGGGTTTTCCTTTTGCTTTGCTTGCACACCTTTAGTCAAATTTCAGACCATTGTGATGTGACAAGAAACTTTTAAAACTAATTTAAATGCTGTAGTTTATTCTTTTAAATAAGTGCTGCCTTCATTTACTGTCAGACAACACATTTGTATGGGAAGCTAATACAGGATATTCCTAATATACCTGTATACATAGGAGCGTGCATGCATTTTCAAGTTAAATTGTTGATTTGTTTATGTGGTATAAGTCCAGCAACTTATCTGAGTTGAATGCTTGGAAGCACTTCAGGGCTGTGGAAGTATGCCAAAATCATTGCTGGTTTGTACTCTGTGGACTATGTTTTGATTAAGTTTTTATTTTAATATTTTGTTAAATAAACGTTTCTTGGTTAAGAAACAAAAATGTATATTTTTGCTGCAATCCCTTAGTATTCAGTTCTCATCAGGAGTTTAGCTGGCATATGCATATCATTTGCATTGTTTTACTAAATCACTTTACTGTGAATCCTCACTGGAGGCATGCACAGTCTGTTTTGGGGTTTGAGCTTCTCAAACTGTGTTTTATTTCTTTTTTTTCCCCATAGAGATTTTTATCTCCTTAGTTGCCCTGCTACGCCTTTGCCCACTGACATCTCCAGCCCAATCACTTACCATCCACAGGATATACTTGCTCTGAGATCCCCCCCCCCCACACTCACATTTCCAGTGTTTGGGCCTGGAGGGGGAGGGCCATTGACAAGGAGAGACATATTCCGATATGAGCAGAGCCTGGTTAGCAGTGCAAAATCTGCGGCACGTTGTTGGATCATTTTGCCATTGGGGGTTTCTACCTTTGATTTCATCCCCTGGGCAGCCAAACATGCAATGATGCAATTGCATATAAAGACACATGCTTGCTTTGTGCCTGCCTGAGCCTTCCCACTTATGCAACTCCACTGCCCTGCCAGCCCTCCTCAGTTAGGTGGATGTTGAAGAGCAGGGTGGTCAGACTTCCCCTTACTGAGAGAAGAGTATTCCCTGAGATGCTCAATCATATCTTCCCCCCCAGCTAACCCCTGTGCAACCCAGGTCCACCCCAAAACTGAGGCCACTGGGAGGCAGTGAACACCACCATAGCTGCTAGGCCCAGCCCACCAGACTATGTTTTATAAGTAACAAAGACAGCATATAGGTAAAGAAGAAACAAACTGTATTTTAACTAGTCTGTTATAAACATTTTAAGTCACATCACAATGTTTTGAAATCGGATAAAGGTTTTCAAAGCAAAATACGTATAAAACAATATAAAGAGATAGATAAGATAAACCTTTTATGTTTACCTCTTCATCTTAAGAGGCATCGGCCAGATTTTTAGTCAATTAGGACCCATTTTCAGAAGGTTAGCATGCAGAGCTAAACATTACACTGTGGGAACAGTATGGTTGATCGGTGTCATATTCAGCATCACCTGATGCTACCCTGATCATATGCATGCGCATATACTACTATGGCTACGAAATGAGTAACTCTCCTGCATACAGAGCACAGTGCTGTATAAAAGGTTTCCTTAGTGACCATAAGTACTCCTCATATTTTATACTCAGCCTCTAGGTTCTAGTCCCTAGATGCTTGATTTGCACTTTTGGTTTGAACCCGAACTGCCATGTCCCATAGCACTTAATTTTCTAAGGTCCCATCATTCTCTCCATCTACACCTATCAACGCTATTACAGATTGTGGTGTCATCTGCAAAAAGGCATATCTCCCCATTCTAGTTCTTCTGTTATGCCACTTATAAAGACACTGAAGAGGATGTGTCCCATTACTGAGCCCTCCGGCACTCTACTGGTCACTCTCTCCTCACTGGAGGGCGTGCCATTTACCACCACCTTTTGTGGCTGTGCGCTATCTCAGGTGCAGCACTTAGGAGTGCACAACACTAATCTGAAAATGGGGGCCCACATACCACTGTAACAGAACTAGCACTGCATTGTGATAAGCATGGTTGGTACTATTTTAAAAAGCATTCTTCTGTGCAGTGCTAACCTGCAAATGTAACTTTTTTTTGCACAGGATTACAGTTGCAACCAGGTGCTCATACAACTGGAGTTACTCTAATGCATGTAAGGTGTACAGGTATATTAAATGCTTCTGAAGTGTTAACACTGCATGGTTAGTGCTAGTTAATGATTCTGGGAATCGTGTTTTAACTGCACACCAGCCTGCCAGCAACCCCCCACACACATACACCACACACACACACACACACACACACACACACACACACACACACACACACACTCAGTCAGTTCTGGACACAATAAAAAAACAAGCATTTGTCAATGCTGAATGTTGATTGCGTTGGTCCGTTGAGCTCGCCACTGGCCCTCTGTCACCACTCATTCTTTTCTCCCAGTGCTGCAGGTTGCTGTTTTGTACTGAGCTCCTTCCTGCGTTGGCACCTTTTCTGTCCATGCTTGAAATCTCACAGATGGCCTGAGCTCCATTGAGGTGGGTCACCTCACCTCTGACTCCCTCATTCTGTTTCTCCTGCGCTGCAGTGGCTGGCTTTTGTACTGGCCCTGCCTCTGTTGGTGGCTTTTTCTGCCAAAAAAGAAATCTGCAGTAGTCCCAACACAGGTCTGTTGAGGTTGCTCACTCCCCTCTGTCACTCACTCATTCTGTTTCTGCCACCGCTGCAGGCTGTCCTTTTGTACTGGGTCCCTGGGTGCATTGCTGCCTTTTTCTGCCCACAAAGAAATCTGCAGCAGTCCCAACAAAGCTCTGTTGAGCTCACTCACTCCACTTCCTCATTCTCTCACTGGTTCTGTGTGCTCCTGTGGGTGCAGGCTGTCCTTTGTACAGGGTTCCTGCCTCATTTGCAGCTTATTCTGCCCACAAAGAAATCTGCAGCAGTCCTGACGCAGGTCCATTGAGCTTGCTCACTCCCCCTCTCTGTCACTCATTCCATTTCTGCTGGCGCTGCAGGCTGGCCTTTTGTAGTGGGCTCCTGCCTACATTGCTGCTTTTTTTCTGCCCACAAAGAAATACGCAGCTGTCCCGACAGAGCTCCACTGAGGTCGCTCACTCCCCTTGTCTCACTCGCTCATTCTGTTTCTCCTGGTGCTGCAGGCTGCCCTTTTGTACTAGGCTCCTGCCTCTGTTGGCACCTTTTTCTGGCCACAAAACAACATGCAGCAGTCCTGAGAGAGCTCTGCTGAACTCGCCACTACTTCTCTCTCACTCGCCTGCTCGCTTCTGCCAGCACTGTAGGCTGCCCTTGGGCTGGGCTCCCGGATTGCCGCCTTCTTCTGCCTGACAAAGAAATATGCAGCAGTCACGATAGAGCTTCGCTGAGCTCGCTTAGTCCCACTCTCACTCGCTCATTATGTTTTCATGCTAATGCAGGCTCCCATTTGTACTGGGCCCCTGTGCATTTGCTGCCTTTTCGCCCACAAAAGAAACCGCAGCAGTCCCAACAGAGCTCCATTGAGCTCACTCACTCCCCCTCTCTCGCTTTGTTCTGTTTCTCCCAGCGCTGCAGGCTGCCCTTTGTACCGGATTCTGCCTGTGTTAGCACCCTTTTTGCCCACAAAGAAATTTGCAGCTGTCCTGACAGAGCTCTGTTGAGGTCGCTCACTCTGCCTGTCTCATTTGCTCATTCTTGTTTCTCCTGGCATTGCAGGCTGCCATTTTGTAGTTGGCTTCTGCCTATTGGCACCTTTTTCGCCTGGCCAAAGAAATCTGAAGCAGTCCCGACAGAGCTCCATTGAGCCTCGCCATTTCCCCACTCGCTCATTCTGTTTCTGCCGGTGCTGCAGGCTGCCCTTTTGTACTGGGCTCCTGCCTGCGTTGCCGCCTTCTTCTGCCCACAAAGAAATCTGCAGCAGTCATGATAGAGCTCCGTTGAGCTCGCTCAGTCCTCCTCTCTCACTCGCTCATTCTGTTTCTCATGCTAATGCAGGCTGCCCTTTTGTACTGGGCCCCTGCGTGCATTGCTGTCTTTTTCTGCCCACAAAGAAATCTGCAGCAGTCCCAGCAGAGCTCCGTTGAGCTCACTCACTCCCCATCCCTCACTCGCTTGTTCTGTGTCTCACGCTGCTGCAGGCTGTCCTTTTGTACTGGGCTTCTGCATGCATTGGCACCTTTTTTTGCCCACAAAGAAATCTGCAGCTGTCCCGACAGAGCTCTCTTGAGGTCGCTCACTCCGCCTGTCTCATTCGCTCATTCTGTTTCTCCAGGCATTGAAGGCTGCCATTTTGTAGTTGGCTTCTGCCTCTGTTAGCACCTTTTCGCCCACAAAAGAAATCTGCAGCAGTCCAACAGAGGCTCCATTAGCTTCGCTCATGCCCCTCTCTCTACCGGCTCGCTCGCTTTCACGGTGCTGTAGGCTGCCCTTTGTACTGGGTTCCTGCTCGCGCTGCCACCTCTTCTGCCCACAAAGAAATCTGCAGCAGTCACAATAGAGCTCCATTGAGCTGGCTCACTCACTCCCCTCTCTCACTGCTCATTCTATTTCTCGCGCTGAAGGCTGCCTTTTGTACTGGGCCTCATGGAATTGCTGCTCTTATTCACCCACAAAGAAATCCGCAGAGTCCCAGCAAAGCTTCAGTGAGTTCACTCACTCCCCCTCCCTCACTCGCTCGTACAGTGTCTCCTGCTGCTGCAGGCTGCACTTTTGTACTGGGTTCCTGCCTGCACTGGCAGCTTTTTCTGCCCACAAAGAGATCTGCCGCAGTCCTGACACAGCTCCACTGAGGTCGCTTACTCCCCCTCTGTCACTCACTCGTTCCTTTTCTGCAGGCGCTGCAGACTGGCCTTTTGTACTGGGCTCCTGCCTGCATTGCCCGCCTTTCCTGCCCACAAAGAGTCTGCAGATCATGATAGACCTCTGTGAGCTCGCTCCTCCCCCTCTCACTCACTTGTTCTATTTCTGCCAGCGCTGCAGGCTGGCCTTTGTACTGGGATCCTGACTGCGTTGCCGCCTTTTTCTGACCACAAAGAATCTCAGCAGCAGATAGAGTCTGTTGAGGTTGCTCACTCCCATCTCATCACTCATTCTGTTTCTCCTGGTGCTGCAGGCTGCCTTTTGTTTGGCTCCTGTCTCTGTTGGCACCTTTTCTGCCCACAAAGAAATCAGCAGTCTGCAGAGCTGTTGAGCTTGCCTACCCCCCACTACTCATTCTGTTTCTGCCAGGGCTGCGGGCTGGCCTTTTGTACTGGGCTCCTGCCTGCATTGCCGCCTTTTCCTGCCCACAAACATATCTGCAGCAGTCACAATAGAGCTCCTATGAGGCCGCTCACTCCCCCTGTCTCACTCGCTCATTCTGTTTCTCCTGGTGCTGCAGGCTGCCTTTTGTACTGGGCTCCTGCATCTGTTGGTGCCTTTTTCTGTTCACAAAGAAATTTGCAGCAGTCCCGACAGAGCTGCCGTTGAGCTCGCTCAATCCCTGCTCTCACTCACCTGTCCCATTTCTGCCGCCGCTCCAGGCTGCCCTTTTGTACTGGGTTCCTGCCTGCATTGCCACCTTCTTCTGCCCACAAAGAAATGTGCAGGAGTTATGATAGAGCTCCACTGAGCTCACTCACTCCACCTCTCTCACTCGCTCATTCTGTTTCTCCCACTGCTGCAGGCTGCCCTTTTGTACTGGGCTCCTGCCTGCATTGGCGGCTTGGTCTGGCCAGAAAGAAATCTGAAGCAGTCCCGACACAGCTCCACTCCCCCCCTCTCTCACTCACTCATTCCATTTCTGCCAATGCTGCAAGCTGGCCTTTTGTACTGGGCTCCTGCCTGCATTGCCGCATTTTCTGCCCACAAAGAAATCCGCAGCAGTCACACTACAGCTCTGTTGAACTCGCTCACCTACTGCTCTGTCACTCACTCATTCTGTTTCTCTTGGTGCTGCAGGCTGCGCTTGTGTACGGGGCTCCCGGCTGCATTGGCACCTTTGTCTGCCCACAAAGAAATCTGCAGCTGTCCTAACAGAGCTCTGTTAGAAACATAGAAACATAGACTTTGACGGCAGATAAGGACCACTTGGCCCACCCAGTCTGCCCATTTCTCTACCTACTGGATAAGCTGCAGATTCTAGTTAATCAACAGCCTACTTCCTGCCACCCCCCACTACAATTGCCCTGGTCTGTCCCATGCATGTTTGAATTCTCCCACTGTTTTAGCCCCAACAACCTCCCCAGGAAGGCAGTTCCACGCATCCACCACTCTCTCTGTGAAAAAAGATTTCCTCACATTACCTCTGAGACGTCCCTCCTCTATCTTTAAATTGTGTTCCCTTGTTCTTACACATCTCTTTTTCTGAAAGATGCTACCCTCCTGGACTTTGTTGATTCCTTTGAGGTACTTGAACATTTCTATCATGTCCCCCCATCCTTCCTTCTTCATCAAGGGTATACATATTAAGCTCTCTCAGTCTCTCTTCATATGATTTCTGATGCAGACCATGCACCATTTTAGTTGCCCTCCTCTGACTGCTTCCATCCGTCTATGTCCTTGTGTAGATGAGGTCTCAAAACTGCACACAGTACTCCAGATGGGGTCTCACCAACTGTCTGTACAGAGGATAACCACTTCCTTTTTCTACTTGTGATGCCCTTCCTATGCATACTAGTATCCTCTGGCTTTTCTCACTGACTTCTCACATTGCTTACCCACCTTTAGATCATCCGATATGACTACCCCCAGTCCCATTCCATTTTTGTTGTTGTTAGTACCTCCCCTGCTATTGTGTACTCTTCTCCTGGTTTTTGTTTCCAGGTGCATTACTTTGCACTTCTTTGCACTGAATCTAAGTTGCCATATGTCTGACCATTCCTCCAACCTTGCCAAGTCCTTCTCATCCTTTCTACCCCCTTGTATCAACTCTGTTACAGATCTTTGTATCATCTGCAAAGAGCCTTACCTTTCCTCAGATCCTCTGCAATGTCACCTTGTAAAGATGTTAAAGAGGACTGGACCCAGTACTGAGCCCTGAGGTACCTCACTAGTGACCTTCTTCAGAATTGTGCCACTCACTATTACCTTCTGTGTCCTGTTGTGCAGCCAGTTTGCAACCCAGGCTACCACCTTGGGACCCACTCCCAAGCTGGCTAACTGATTATTAATCTTTGTGTGGACTTGCAAAAATGCCTTGCTAAAGTCTAGGTAGGCCATATCCACAGCCCCTCCCTGGTCTATTACTTTGGTCACCCAGTCAAATAAATCTATTAGATTCATCTGACATGACCTTCCTGCTGTAAATCCATGCTGCTTTGGGTCCTGTGCCCTGTGCCTCTAGTACTCAACAATCTTCTTTCAGAAGATTCCATCATTTTCCTACCACTGAGGTCAAACTTACAGGTCTGCAGTTTCCTGCTTCTGCCTTGTTCTTTCCTGTGAAGGGAATCACATCTGCCCTCCTCCAGTCCTCGGGTACCACCCCATCCTCCCATGATTTGTTAAAAATGTGGTCAGTGGTGTCACTAGGTCCTCCCTTAGTTCTTTTAGGATTCTGGGATGAATCCCATCAGGCCTCATTGCTTTTCCACCTTGAGTTTTAGGAGTTCTTTTAGGACTTTTCTTCTCATAAATGGTCTGGTGTCAACCCCCTACCCAGAGTGCTTCTATTGTCTGGTTTAGGTAACCTCCTCATCTTCTTTTGTGAATACTGAGCAAAGTATTCATTCAGTATCTCTGCCTTTTCACTGTCTCCCTCTGCCCACCTCCCCTCTCCCTTATTAATCTTCACTATTCCTTCCTTAACCTTTCTATGCTCCCTAATATACCTATAAAAGGTTTTATCCCCCTTCTTAACTGACTTGGCTATTTTTTCCTCAGTTTGGGCTTTTGCTATTCTGACTGCCTTCCTCACTTCTTTCTGTTTTTATTGATACAGTTCCCTGTCGTGCTCCTTCTGTGATGCCTTATGTTTTTGAATGCAGCCTTTTTCTCCTTAACCTTCCCTGCCACCTCTTTTGAGAACCATAGTGTTTTTTACTCCGCTTTGTTTTCTTTCTCTGTTTCACACAAAGGCTTGTTGCCTCTATGATGGCAGTTTTGATTTTTCTCCATTGTTCTTCCACCCCTCTTTTTTGCCCATTTGCCAGTGTATTCCTCAGGTATTCACCCATTTTGCCAAAGTCAGCCCTTCTAAAGTCCAGTATGCTTCTTTTTGTATGGCTTGTCTCCATGGTTGTGCTTATTGTGAAGCACACTGTGCAGTGGTCGCTTGTTCCCAGATGTCTACTGATTCCAAATTTGTGATCCTCTCTCCATTTGAGAGTACCAGGTCTAGTTCTGCTTCCTCCTGAGTGGGTTCCAACACTAGCTGTCTAAGGCCTGCCCCCTGCAGGGCATCGAGAATGACTCTGCTCTTGGATGTGACTGCAGTACATGTCATCCAGTTAACATCTGGCATATTCAGGTCCCCCATTAATGGTATCTTCCCTTTTTCAGCCATTTTGAGAATGTCCTCTATCATTTTCTTGTCCATTTCCTCCCCTTGAGATGGGGGTCTGTATACAACCCCTGTGCAGATTGTGATGCCATGCCCTGTCTCCAAGGTGACCCAGAGTGCCTCTTGTCCTCCCCTTTACTTTTTAGTTCTGTGCTTTGATCCCTTCCCTTATGTATAGAGCTACTCCACCTCCTCTTTCCCTCCTGTCCCTTCTGTAGACTGTGTACCCAGTGTTGACATCCCAGTCATGGTCTCTGTGTACCATGTTTCTGTGACTGCTCAATATCCAAGTGTTCATCTTCCATCAAGCTACTAGCTCAGGAAGCTTGTTTCCAGACTACAGGCATTGGTACTCATTGCCCTCCATTTAATGTTGGCTTTATCCTTTCCCCATGCCTACTCTTTTGCCTTGTCTATTTTCCATTTACCCCTGTCCTGCCCTCTGTTGAGCACTGTGCCTACCAGTGTATACCTTACTACCCGTCATGTTTGTGGGGAGGCTTGAAATTCCTGCCTCTTATTAGCACCTCCCCCATGGCTAGTTAAGTGCTTGCCATGAAGCATTTAAACCTGTCGCTAGGATCTTGGTTCCTTCATGGACAGATGCAGACCATTGTGCCAGTATAAACCTTCATCTCTCCAGGTGTACCCCAGTCCCAATGAAGCCAAAGCCCTGTGCTCTGCACCAGTTTTGCAACCATTCATTAAACTGCATGGTGTGTAGAAAACCAGCTTCACCCCCGCCATGAAGTGGACACCGTCTGAGAAGGCATAATCGTACCTCTCTGAGGCCCCTCTCAACTCCACAATTTCATCCTGCACTGCACTGATCCCATGCCTAGCTAGTTCATTTGTCCCAAGGTGGACAACGATATCTAGTTCCCTCTCCTGTGATGCTGCTTCTGCAATCCTGAGGATTCGCTTATTGTCCCTCCAAGCCATGGCACCAAGCAAGCACTTTACTTCCATCTCCTCTCCCTTCCCCAGGTCTACCCCTCTAACAATTGAGTCCCCTATCAGAAGATATTTCCTTCCCCATTGGTGTCCCTTGCCACCCTTCTGTGGGTCTCCCTTGTGGGTGTCCTCAGCATTCTTCTTGGTCTCCACTGAGGGTGCCATCATAGAGGAACCTTGCTCTGCCAGACTGGCATATGGTTTGTGTAGAGGTACAACTAGGGGTCTTCGCCTCTGTTCCACCACCCGTACCCTCCCAGAACCCACTGTGGTCCACCTGCTCTTCATACTTGGCAGCCTCTGTGGCAGTGGTGCTCTTTGGGTGGGGGAGGCCTCCTTAGTCCTTGCCAGTTCAGCCTGGAGGTGGGCTACCTCCTCCCTCAGAGCTGACAGTTGCCTGCAAATAGGACAGCAATGCAGTTTCCAGAATGTCTCCTGAAAAACTGCTGCCCCACAGCCAGTTGTCCCTCTCCCTTATAATATACAATATGTAATATATATATATATTTTTCTTCCTTTGTGTGTGTGTTCTTACCCTTTATGCACTGTGCTGGGTTATTAAGAATATGACAGTTCTGCCCCAAGACCTGTTGAGGAAGTGATTCAGAACCTTAGCTATAAAGGAACGTCATGCCTGGGGGGGGATGTGGGGAGGGGTGGGTGGGTGTCCACAACCACTGGTGACTGTTAGAAACAATCAAACACACACTGCTCCACCACCCTGGTGAGTACTGCCTTATAGTAATTCAGCTAATCTCCAGTAACTGATTTGTCAACTATTTAAAAGTAATTTGATGCAAACTGTTACAGAATACTAGTAGACAGTCCAGTTAGCCACACAGAAAAATCAAATATGCAGTTATTGCAACCCTTCTGAAGTTGCTCACAAGATAAGTAGTTTTGAAAACCCCTTCCTGATTTAAAATGAAATTAAACACAAAGCAATACCAATGTAAGACTGAAAAGTAAGGAAAACTTCCCTCAGATGTAAGTAAGAGAGATCAGTTGCAGATTTCTAGTCCAATATAGTATATCCCATGCAGCTTCTCAGTTGTTTCAAAGCACAGCCTGTTACACCACTTGAAGAGATGGGCTTCTGTCTGAAACAGGATCACACCAGTAGTTTATAGTAATTGACCAATGCTAGAATAGTCCTCCACCCAAAACAATTGGCTATGATGCAAGCACCCCGTTGAGGTTGCTCAGTCTCCCTCTGTAATGCGCTCATTCTGTTTGTCCTGGCACTGCAAGCAGCCCTTTTGTACGAGGCTTCTGCCTGCGTTGGCACCTTTTTCTGCCCACAAAGAAATCCGCAGCAGTCCTGCTAGAGCTCTTTTGAGTTCACTCAGTCCCCCATCTCACTCACTCGTACTGTTTCTCCCACCGCTGCAGGCTGGCATTTTCTACTGGGCCCCTGCCTGCTTTGATGCCTTTTTCTGCCCACAAAGAAATCCGCAGCAGTCCTGACAGCGCTCCAGTGAGTTCACTCACTCACCCTCCCTCACTCGCTCTCTCGTTCTGTTTCTCCCAGTGCTGCAAGCTGCCCTTTTGTACTGGACTCTTGCGCTGGGGCCTTTTTCTGCCCACAAACAAATCTGCAGCAGTCCAACCGAGCTCACTTGAGCTCGGTCACCCCCCCACTTGTTCGATCTTAATCTGTCCCAAACACTGATTTCTCATAGTGACCGTGCTATTCTCCTGCAGGAGTGCAAAAACATATTTAGCCCGGATGTGAAAAATGACAGCTGTACTGTTCATAAGGAGGTGTGAAAAAAGTGCCACTGTTGAAAATGTGGTGTGAAAATATTACAAATGTGCGAAGTTACAAGGGTGCGTGGAAACAGTTAAATGCATGCTTGTAACACAGTCATGTTATGGAGTTTCGACACCAAATTTTCAACATAGGGCTTTTAGGACCTCTGCTCATGAACAATGCCACTGTCATTTTCTTAATCTGTCCAGAACACTGATTTCCCACAGCAACCGCATTATTGTGTGCCGCAACTGTGAAACCACATTTCAGTCAGGATGTGAAAAATGACAGCTGTACTGTTCACAAGGAGGTGTGTAAAAATGCCACTATTGAAAATCTGGCATGACAATATTACAAAACTGTGAAGTTACAAGGGTGTGTGGAAAGTGTGCAAGGCACACTTGTAATACAGTCATTTGATGGGCTATCATCACCAAATTTTCAACATAGGCATTTTAGGACCTCTGCTCATGAACAGTATTACTGTCATTTTCTTAATCTGTCCCAGACAGTGATTTCCCACAGCGACTGCTCTATTCTTGGCCGGAAGTGCAAAACACATTTTAGCCAGGATGGGAAAATGCGGATGCACTGTTCATAAGTGGGTGTGGAAAATGGCAATATTGAAAATCTGGAGTGAAAATGTTATAAATTCATGAAGTTACGAGCGTGCATGCAAACTGTGCAACACACTCTCATAACACAGTTATTTTATGGAGTATCGTTAGCAGATTTTCAACACAGCCATTTCAGGACCTCTACTCATGAACAGTGTTACTGTCAGTTTCTTAATCTGTCCTGAACACTGATTTCCCACACCAACCGTGCTATTCTGCGTCGGAAGTGTGAAAACACATTTCTGCCAGGATGTGAACAATGACAGCTGTACTGTTCACAAGGAGGTGTGAAAAAATGCCAATGTTGAAAATCTGGCATGAAAATATTGCAAATTCGCAGAATTCTACGGCGTGGTAGTAACTGGGAAAGCGCACACTTTTCATTGAAACAGTCATTTTTGATTTTTTCCACCAAATTTGCAACATAGGCTTTTTGAGAGCCCATCTCATGAACTCTGGCACTGTCATTTCATTAATCGTGACTGTGAAATCACCTTTCGGGGCCAATTAATGCAATGACAGTTCAAGAATTCATGAGGAGGGTTCCCAAAACCCTATGTTGAAAATTTGGTGAAAAAAGTCCCCAAAATGCCCGAGATATGTACTAAAGTTGAAAAAACCCTATTTATTATGTTATACAGTTTACCGGCATTTCCTCAGTTCATGGTCGGCTTTGAAGAGTGCAGACGTGTTCCCGGTCCACCGAAGATCGTCAAGCCAAGCTCCGGAGGTAAGTATGGGGTGACGGGGGAGGTGTGGGGAGGCAGGGTGTGCAGTGGGTTGGTGCGGGTTGCAGGTGGGGGCCAGGGACACTACGTGAAACCGCTTCCTTTTTTACAGGTAAAAAAAAAGACTTTGCAGGACCGTTTTTCCCTTTACAGGGGCATGTGGCACGCTGGGATGGGCACCCAGCGTGCCACCAATGCTTTCTTTTGTGGGGGCAGCAGTAGCCTATGGGGATTGGGCACCCCATCGGCAGGAATAAAAGTGGGGGGGTGTTACAGAATGCCAATGGGGAGTGGGCTCCCCCGTCGGCACCAGAAACAATGGGGCACCAAGGCCAATGGGGTTTGGGGACCCCATCAGCACATAAACACGGTGGGGGGGTTATATTGTTTGTGAACACAGCGGCAACCCGCCACCGTGTTCACAAACAATATCAGGGTTTTTACATCCCACCCTGCAATGGCGGGTTGCTCCCTCATTGCAGCGGATGGCTGACGCTGCAATGATGAGGTGGCCCCTGATTGCAGCGGCGAAATTGTCAGTAGTTGGTGCAAATGTTCCAAACTACTGTCTCCAGCAGCCTGCAATGGCATTTGGGGAAGTGGGACAAGCCTTTGCAGGCTTTGGCGGCATTGGCCACAACAGTGCCGTGCCTCTACAGCTTGCTACTGAGAAAGCTGCCGCAATATGTTATTTGCACTGCACGCAATCAACATTAAAATGCTACATCCTGACTGCCCCTATTTCCCATATTAAACCTCAGAACCTACTGTCCATGCAGGGTAATAGCCTTCACTATCCACTCCCTTGTTCTCCTCCCTACTACTATCAGCCTGAGTAACCATTATACCCTTCACTTTGTCACAGCCATGCTTGAAACCATTTATGGTTTTGGTGCCTGCCATCTCAGTTAGCAAACTATTCCACATTTCCACCACCATTTCTGGAAAATGAAACTTTCCAATAACCCTCTTGAACCTCCCTCCCATCAGTCTCTACTTGTGCCCCCATAACCTTGAACTGTTACTCATGCTAAGTAGTTCTCCATTCACCTTGTTTATTCCTTACAGGAACTTGAAGGTCTCTATCATATCATTCCTCTCTTGTCTGGTCTCCAGTGAAGACATGTTCAGTGCCTTGAGCAGATCCTCATACGATCTGTCCTGTCAGCTCTGAATCATCCTGATCACCCTTTGTCCTTATCTTTCCTGAGGTGAGGTCTTCAGAAGTTCAGAACTCTGAACAGTATACCCAGTGCAGCCTCACCAACAATCAATAAAGAAGCAGTAAGCCTCTTTTCTTCTATGATCAGAACCCCTTGTGACACATCCTAGTATCCTATTTGCCTTACTAGATGCCTCACTGTACTAGCTTGATTGTTTAAGGGAGTCACTAATGACGAATACTAGGTCCCTTTCCTCAGCTGTAGTGCTCAGCTATACCCCTCCTATCCAGTACTCTGTCCTGGGGTTTTTGTCCCCTAAGTGAATCACCTTGCACTTTTTTGTCATTGAATTTCAACTGCCAAACCTTAGGCCACACCTCTCTAATCTTTACATGTCAGTCTGCAGTTTCCTACTTCCCCATCACTATCTACCCTCCCATGAGCTTGGTGTCATCTTCAAAGAGACACAGCCCCAGATTCATTCTCAAACATTGCTAATAAGCATATTGAAGAGAACAAGAGTCAGGATGGATCCCTGTGGCATTCCACTCTTGACTTCCCTCTTTTCTGATTTGACACCATAATCACAACCCTCTGATGCCTCTCATTCAACTAAAGCCCCCTCACACCCACCAAAACACTGCTTATATTTTTCTTCATATCCCTGGACCTCACCCCCTTGCGCCGTGACCTAAGTCACTCTGATTGGTCCCCTATCTCATTGGTCTGCTCCACTGATTCCATGCTAACATATTTCAAAACAAAATTCCTCTAAAAATTTTTTATTTTTTTTTAGTTGTTTAACCAGTAGTAGCACACTAAGCTGAAAGCTTTTTTACAGGAGTGACCTGAGAGCACAGGGAAGCTAAGTGACTTGCTCAGAGTCACACAGTATGCAAGTGGAAGCTGTGGGATTCAAACCCAGGTCTGGTCTGCTGGATGTTACCAGATTTGCAGCTCAGAGCCTTAAACCACTGCACTATACTGCCTCCCCTTTATGGGACTGCCATGTCCCTCCAGAGCAGGACATGAGAAAAGGTACACCACCTCCCCTAGATCATGTCTGACCTCATAGCTTACTTGCAAGTGCATGATTTGGCCTGGTCAAAAAATAAGCGTAACCTATCCCCCATGGCTTCCAGAGGTATCATCATCTCCGCAGCACCTGTACCATGGCAGTGAGCTTGCCAAAGGTGAGAATTTTACATCTAACTTCAGTACCAACATTGGTTACCTGTCTAAATTTTGAAAGGCTGTCACAATCTCTTCTCCCCTCCCACTCCTTTGCCTGTCCTCAGAGTCAGTGACACCCCTGTCTCTAACCTCTCCTTCATCACCATAGAGATGTAACTCCTTTTCATCACCTGTACCTCCTCTCTCCTCTCTCCTCTCCTCTCTCCTCCCTCTCTCCTTCCTCACCTCCCTCTCACCCCTGCCAGCCTGCATGATTGTCATCTCCTTCCTTCCCCCATTGTTTTTTTTCTCTCCAGTAACTCCATCCTTTATCACCGACACACTTCCCACCCTTAAAGGAGAAGTCCACCCAGAATGTGCAAAAACATATGTTATGTAGAGTGTTTTGATATGTATGTTAAGTTCTAGTGTGTTCTTCCCTCTGTCTGCTATTAGGAGTTTTTCCTAAATTAGCCTGCTAGCTGTATGGTAGTTTTACGACCCCGGGGATCTCCATCACAAATAGGTTTATTGGCTTTCTTTCTCCTACGATGCACCCTGGTTCATGTGACAGTGATGTAGCTATGCCCCTAGATTTAGCAGGGTCTGTCACAGCTCAGCCACAAAGATAATACTTCTTTCAGAGAAGAAGTCACATTGCTACACTTTGGGTGTGTGTAATCATTATTATTTTTTGATATTAGTACCTTGTCCTGCTATGTTACAACCTATAAGGTGATGTTCAATTTTTGCTACTTAGTACTGGTGCAAAAACTGAAAGTGACTGAGAGGAATAAAGTAAACAGTGACTGATTCTCTCTCACACACACACACACACACACACACACACACACACACACACACACACAGAGCAGAGCAGGACAAGGTACTGATATCAAAAAATAATAGTGATTACACACCCAAAATCTAGCAGTTTGTCTTCTCTGGAAGAAATATTTTCTCTGTGGCTGAGCTGTGACAGACCCTGTAACAAGACACTGGCTTCCTGCAGGGGCAATTAGACATCACACCAAAGGGCACTCTGGGAAGACTAGAGGCCATAAATGAAACCAGAATGGCAACCTCCAAGGACAATAAAACAGTTAGGGAAGGTTAAAAAAAACATCTCTCACAGCCAGAGGAAAAGAAAATGCTGGGAACTGGTTAGAACATAGAAAAAAAACTACTACATATCTTTTTCTGATTTTAACATGGAGTTTTCCTTTAATCCTTCCAAGGGTAGGAGCCCAGATGGCCAGGATAGCAAGCTCCTCCATCTGACCACTTCAGCAATCTCCTCCCCATTGGATGACCTCCCTAACCTCTCTTTCTGGTGTTCCTCCATCACTGCTGACTGGAAGGCTGCCACTGCTACTCCCCCTCCTCCAAAAGATGGTGACCCGTCAGGTACGAACAGCTACCGACTCACTTCTCTCTTCCTTCCAAAATACAGGAACAAATTATCTTGTCACAACTTTCTCTCTTTCTGGACTCCTCTTCCTTTTTCACACAATACAAGTCTGGCTTCCACAAAAATCACTCCACCACCTGCTCAGGCTCACCAAATCCATCCATAATGGTATGGATCACAGCCTATTTGCTTCTGCTATCTTCATCAGTCTAGCCAAAGCATTCAACCCTGTCTACCACCCAATTATTAGCCAAACTCCAGGCTGCAGGCCTCTCTGACTTAGCCATCAGCTGTTCCACTCCTACCACAGGGGTAGGTCCCAAGCAGTCAAAAGTGGTGACCCCTCTCTCCTCCCTGCCTGTATCCCCTTTGTTTCCCTACCCTCCTACCTCTCGGACAGCCCTCTTACAGCCATACCATCAGAAGCTGAAATATTCGAACCCTAGCAGTCCCTTCAGTTTCCACAGCCATCGACAAAATCACTTTCAGCCACCGCTGCCCTAAAATCTGGAACTCCCTCGCCCCAGCCATTCACCAATCTCCCTCCCATGGATTCTTTCAAACCACTTCAGCGGTCTCACCTCTCCCTCCTGCACTTGCTCTAGTTTTCCCTCTTGCTCTCCTATTACTTGTTTCCAGTTTAGGTACAGCTAAAATTTGGCACCTATGCTTCCACTCTAGGCATTATGCACAAATGTTTATAGCTAACATAGAAACATAGAATTTGATGGCAGATAAGGACCTCTTGGCCCACCCAGTCTGCCCATTTCCCTGCCTATGGGATAAGCTGCAGATCCTAGTTAACCAGCAGCCTACTTCTTTCTACCCCCACCCCCTAGAATTACCTTATGACTGTCCCATGCATGCTTGAATTCCACCACTGTTTTTGACTCCACGACCTCCTCCAGAAGGCGTTCCATGCATCCACAACCTCTCTCTGTGAAAAATACTTCCTTAAATTACCTCTGAGCCGCCTCTCTATCTTCAAATTGTGCCTCTTGTTCTTGCACACCTCTTTTTGAAAGATGCTACCTCTTGGACTTTGTTGATCCCTTGAGGTACTTGAAGTTTCTATCATGTCCCCTCTCCCTCCTTTCCCGAGGCTATACATATTAAGCTCCTTAAGCTCTCTTCATATGTCTTCCTGTGCGGACCCTGCACCATTTTAGTTGCCCTCCTCTGGACAGCTTCCATCCTGTCTATGTCTTTCGAAGACTGGGTCTCAGAACTGCACACAGTACTCAGATGGGATCTGACCAGCTGTCTGTACAGAGGATAATAACTTCCTGTTTTCTACTGGTGATGCTCTCCTATGCATCCCAGTATCCCCCAGCCCTCCTTGCTGCCCTCTCATTGCTTGCCCACCTTTAGGTCATCTGATATGACTACCCCCAGGTCCCTTTCCATTTTGTTGTTGTTAGTATCTCACCCCCATTGTGTACTCTTCCCCTGGGTTTTTGTTTCCCAGGTGCATTACCTGCACTTCTTAGCATTGAATCTAGCTGCCACCACATTTGACCATTCCTCTAACCTTGCCAAGTCCTTTTCATCCTTTCCACCCCACCTTGTGCATCAACTCTGTTGCAGATCTTTGTGTCATCTGCAAGAGACATACTTTTCCTTTCAGTCCCTCTGCAATGTCACTTATAAAGACATTGAGGACCGTCCATATACTGAACTCTCATGTACCCCACTAGTAACCCCTTTCTTCAGAGTGGACTCATTTACTATTACTCTCTGTGTCCCATTCTCCAGCCAATTTTTACCAGGCTGTCATCTTGGGACCCACCCAGGCTAGCTAACTTATATATTAACCTTTGTGTGGGACTGTGCCAAATGCCTTGCTAAATTCAGGTAGGCCATGTCCACAGCCCCTCCCTGATCTACTACTTTGGTTGCCCAGTCAAAGAAACTATCAGATTTGTCTGGCATGACCTTCCGCTGTGAATCCATGCTGCCTTGGGTCCTGTGCCCCTCTGGCCTCTAGATACTCGACAATTCTTTCCTTCAGAAGTGATTCCATCATTTTCCCTACCACTGAGGTTAAACTAACAGGTCTGTAGTTTCCTGCTTCTGCCTTGCTCCCACTTTTGTGAAGGGGAATCATATCTGCCCTCCTCCAGTCCTCAGGTACCACCCCATCCTCCCATGATTTGTTAAACAGGGTAGTCAGTGCTGTCACTAATTCCACCCTTAGTTATTTTAGAATTCTGGGATGAATCCCATCAGGCCCCATTGCTTTGTCCACCTTCAGTTTTAAGAGTTCTTCAGAACCCTTTCTTCTGTAAATGGGCTGGTATCAACTCTGTATCCAGAGTATTTCTACTGTTTGTTTTAGGTACCTCTCTTCCTTTGTAAATACAGAGCAAAAATATTTGTTTAGTATCTCTGCCTTTTCACAGTCACCCTCTGCCCACCCTCCCCTTTATTAAGCCTCACTATCCCTCCCTTGGTCTTCCTTCACTCCTGATGTACCTATAAAAGGTTTATCCTTCTTAACTGAATTGGCTATCTTTTCCTCAGTTTGGGCCTTTGCTGTTCTGACTGCCTTCCAGCTTCCTTTTGCTTTAACTGATACAATTCTCTGTCCTGCTCCATCTGTGAGATTCCTTGTACTTCCTGAAAGCTTTCTTTTCTCTTAAACCTTCACTGCCACTTCCTTTGAGAACCATAGTGGTTTCTACATCGTTTAGTTTTGTTTATTTGCTTCACACAAAGGCTAGTTACCTCTGTGATGGCAGTTTTATTATTCCCCATTGTTCTTCCACCCTCCTTCCTGCCCATTTGCTAGTGCATTCCTTAGGCACTCACCCATTTTAGTAAGTCAGCCTCCTAAAGTCCAGTACCTTGCCTTTGTATGGCTTTAACTCCATTGCTGTGTTTATTGTGAACCATACTGTTCGATGGTCGCTTAGTTTCCACGTTGAAGTAAAAGCCTCTCCAGCCCCTTTGCGTATCAATTGTGTGGATGGAGCTCCCCTCCTAACTGTGAACTCCATCAAATACCTTGGGATGACACTTGACCCCCAACTGGACCTAGGGAGTCATATCCTAAATGTCTGTAGAACTGTGAACTGTAAATTGGGTCTGGCCTATAGGGCCAAAAATAACCTGACACCTGCTGCTCGTCTGGCACTTGCTAGAGGTGTACTACTTCCCTCCTTAGCTATGGTCTCCACCAATTTGCCCGTACCCCCAAAACTCTTCTTACTCAGTGGCACACGACGTACAATAACATCTGTTGCTTTGCACTGGCCACACCCCTTCTCACCCACCATTGTGAGCTTTATGATAAAATAGGTTGGCTTTCCCCGACCAATCACCTGAACTTTGGGCTGGGATGTCTCGTGGGAAAAGTGATCAGAACCGGCACCGCCTCGGGGCTGGCACAGCTTCTCTCACCTCCTGACCCCTCCTCTTACCCACTCAGGTCCCAGGGTCCTGGGATGCTAAGAGTACCCCTCACCTGAACCCTTATGGGGGACAGGGACTTTGCTGCATGTGCTCCTAGGCTCTGGAATCCTTTCCTGACCATGTTCATTCCGCCTCCTGCATCAGTGCTTCCGTAAGTCCCTGTGGGGGCATATGAAGCTGGCCTCAGCATGCGAATGTCCCAAGCCTCCCTAGCCTAATTGTACTTGGAGCCCAACTGTTCTAAGGACCTGCCAATGATCTTTTGGTCATTTCTCCTGATCCAATTGCTCTCCTAGGCATCTGACTCGCTATGTATGCTCTAGACTATATATTGTTGATTATATGTACTTTATCAATTTCTGTCATAGCAGTTCACTGTATGCCTCACTGCTTTGTGACTCAATGCATTTTGTTACTTCTGTACTTGCTTTACTTGCTGTTATGTTCTGATGTATCTGTATTACCTGTTGTACTCTCCGGAAGTTCCTGAAAATAGGCATATAACTTGTCTAGTGTACCTACCTGGTTAACAAAAGCTAAATAAATAAATAAACTGCTTGTATTTGATTGCCAGCATAGGTTTGTGGCTCCTGACTGTGCTGTATATGCATTGTCGATTGTTTGCTTGTCACTCAAGTTCTCACATCTTGCATGTATTATTCCCAAAGTAATTTGTGGTTGTGTACCACTCTGCTCCATGTAGGTTATGTATTTTGAACTACTGTGCTACCTAAGACCCACTTGTACAAGTTCCCCTTCCCCAGGATGCATCTAGAAATGAGCTCCCAGCTTAGTATTCCTGGGTGGGGAGCACTAGACACCAAGGATAATTTTACTATAATAACTGGAGCCATTTAAACTGTGATCAGGGGTGTAGAACCTTTACATGCCAAGGATCATTTTGGTATAGTACTTGGGAGCATCATAATGGTGACCAGAGGTAGGGTCACAATATGCACCACTGTGTGCTCAAATTTGTTTATTTATTGAAAAGTTTCACCAGGGAAGGTACACTGAACAACAAGTTGCTCATCTCCCAGTATGACCTGGGGGAGAGGGTGGTGGGAGTTACATAGTAACAATGAGTACACACAAAATACACAATATCATACAAAAACATAGGTTACAACTGAATTACACATTAGCATGAAAAAGCAACAATTAAAGGGTAGAGAAGTGAAACCAGTCACAGTGAGCTTTGGTGAGACAGAGAGAGAGTAATATATATACAAAGTGTGAGAACCAATGGCCTGCACTATGCAGACTAAGAATAAGCACTGGGTGGCAAGTGAAGTGAGTCAGCAGGGCATCAAACAGGATGTAGAACAAGAAAGGGGGAGCTGGGGCAGGTGCAATTACAGAGAGGAAATTATAAAACTTGATTTAATGGTGAAGCGAGGGAAGAGGATCGATATGTGTAGGAAGAGCATTCCACATTTTGGGGACGATAGGAGGTAGGAGGCCTGTCCACTAGCGTGGATCTCCAGGGAACAGACAGAGTTCTATGGTCATGGGATCTTAGAAGTCGAGAGAGGGGTGGGTGGGGGTTAGGGAATTTAGGTAGGGAGGGAGGTGACAAGTCAGTACTTAGAGATGAGATTTATAATGATGCAGTCGCCTATTTGTTAGGGATGGGAAGGCTAAAGCTCGGTACAAGTGGCAGCAGTGGGTAAGGTGAGGTGCATCCAGAGCAAGCCAACAGAATGAGTTGAAAAGAGTATCCAGGTTGGCTAAGGAGGTGGCAGGAGCAGAGCAATAAATGACATCGCAATAGTCGAAAACCAGGAGGATCATTTTTTGGATCAGTTTGCATCTTGCCTGTGGCGAGAGGCAGGAGCGGTTTCTACATAAGGTGCTGAGTTTGGTACAAAGCTTTTTTATTATGGCATCTATAGTATATGGGCCAAGAAGGTGAGATGTTTATCCAGCCAAACGCCCAGATACCTGAAAGACTCGGTAGCAATTATAGTTGCTCCGTCGAGGATAGTGAAGGTAGGGGCGGAAGGGAGCCATGACAGCTTCTGACATGTGCCAAGATGTCGTGACACAGTTTCTTGGCATTTGGAAGAGTTGGTGAGATTGAAACCAGCTCTGGACATTATTGAAATCACGTTGGAACCTGGAGGCAACATCCAAGGGTGAGGGCCCAGAGGAGAATAGAACTGTATCATCAGCATACATATGTATAGAAGATAAGGTATAGATGGATGGAAGATCATTCAGAAAGATGGAGAAGAGAATCGGCCCTAGTATGAACCCTTTAGGGGGCTCCAGAGTATATGGGTAGAGGAGGGGAGATGTAGTCAGATATTTTTACAGACTGTGACCGGTCATATAGGTATGTGCTGAACCCTTTAATGGCATGTTCAGACAGCCTAGCTGATGAGAAGGAGTGGAGAAGTTAATGATACTGCAAAAGATCAAGTATATGATTATTCTAGTCCTTATGAGGAAATTACTGTGTTAGAAATAAAGGATGCTATTAATAGCTTAAAGGTAACATCAGCTTCGGGTCCAGATAATTTAAATCCCTACTTTATTAAACAAATTTCTGATGCACTATTATTTCCCTTATTCTTGATTTTTAATAAATCATTTATGTATGGAGTGGTTCCTCAGGATTGGAGGTTGGCTACTGTGATACCTATATATAAAAAGGGTAATAGGAGTAGTGGGTTAACTACAGACCCATTAGTCTCACTTCGGTGGTATGTAAAATTATGGAAAGAATATTAAAGGCAAGGTTGGATCAAGAAATACTAAATAAGGGCCTAGTAGATAATTCTCAACATGGTTTTTGTAAGGAAGATCATGTACTACTAATTTAATAACCTTCTAAGGAAAGTATAAGTAGTAGTCTGGATCGAGGAATTCCGGTTGGTGTTGTTTACTTGGATTTTAGTAGGGCATTTGATAATGTCTCGTACAACCTGTTGGTTTTGAAATTAATTAAATTGCAATTCAATAGATATGTTGTTAAATGGGTTGAGGAATGGTTGAAGAATAGAAGTCAGATTGTTAGAATCAGGAACACAGTTTCCTCTAGTATTTCTGTTGCCTGTGGTGTGCCCCAGGGTTCTGTACTGGGTTCTAGCTTGTTTGGAGTTTTTATTGGGGATCTCCAATTGGGGGTAGTAAACCAGATTAGTAAATTCGCCGATGATACCAAAATCTCAGCTGAGGTGGATTCAGAATTAAACATCAATCGACTAAAAATGGATTTAATAATATTAGAAACATGGGCAAATGATAATAATATGCTGTTTAATACTGACAAGTGCATTGTTATGCATTTGGGCAAAAGAATCCATGTATTAATTATGTATTATGGGATTCAAACCCGAATGGAACTCAAGCAAAAGATTTAGGATATAGTTAATGATAAATTTAATTGAGTAGTCAATGCATTACAGTTACTCAAATAGGAAATCGTATTATTAATGGTATAAAAAAATCATTTATAACGCATAATAAAGACTGTATAACTAAATTATATAAAGCTTATATTAGACCGCATACTGATTTTGCATCCTCATTTTGGGCACCATATTTGGAAAAGGATAAGAGATTGATCAAGAGTCTACAAAGAAGAATGACAAAACTCATCCCTGAAATAAAACATCTTTCATATAAAGATAGAGTGATATCTCTGGGTTTGTATGGCCTACAAGTGAGATGAGATAGGGGCGATCTGTTGTTACTTTTTAATATTTTAAATGACAAACATCTGATGAAGTTAAGTGGACTAACATATATGGATAAGGTTTATGGTTTATGATGTAATAATAGACAAATTCAAATACAAAAGGCATTCACTAATAAAAGGCAATATTTTTTTACTGTTAGAACTGCAGCCTTGTGGAATTCTCTGCCACAGTATATAGTTGGTGAAACATCTCGAGATAATTTTAAGGTTCAACTCAATAGACTAATTTTGGGCAGTTAAAAACTAATAATAAGGGAATGAGATGACTATTCCCCCCACATTTGTGGGGAAAGTGGTCTCGATGGGCCTAGTGCCTTCTTCCACTTTAATAAAACCGAGTAATACCGAGAAGGAGGGAGTGGGAAACCGTGTCAAAAGCTTTAGCAAGATCAATAAAAATGGCAGTGGTTATGTGACCACAGTCCATGCCTGTCAGCATCGCATCAGTGACTCAAAGCAGCGAGGTAGTAGTAGAGTGATGTTTACGGAACCCAGATTGATATTGGGTGAAGAAATTTCTGTCTGAGAGGTACGAGGATAGTTGGTCAAGGAATAGATGTTCTTGTAGTTTGGCTAACGTCAGGAGGAGAGATATAGGGTGGTAGTTCTCAGGGAGAGGGAGGACAATAGCATGTTTCCACTCACAGGGAATTTTGTCCAAGTGAAACGAGAGACTGAAAAGAACAGTGAGTGGGGGAGCAATGGCAGAGGCAGACAAGTTTAGTAACTTTGGGTCCAGTTCATCAGGGGAGCAACCTTTGCTCAGGTTTAGGCTTCAAGGCCACCAGCATGTCAGTTCTCAGAATTTTTGAGAAGGAAAAGCTGAGGTGGGAGGCTGGAGGACTTTAATGGGTCTTGAGAGATTAACTGGTTAATGTTTTGGGAAGGAGCCTAGCAGAGAAGCATTATGAGGTAAAGTGCAGTTGAAAGTAGCAGCAATGCTAGGGTGGTCAGCAATGACAGTATTGTTTATTTGGAGGAGGGAGGAAGGGAGCCTGTGGGGAGAAAAGTGAGTGGATTACTTTCCAGAATTTGGATGGGTTATTTTATTAGAGTTAAAAGTAGAGCTGAAGTATCAGCCTTGGCCAACGAAAGGGCTTTTTGTGCATTTGTTTTCTGAGAACCTGGTAGGCCTCTATAGTCTTTAAGGAGCTTTGTGCTTTTAAGGAGCTTCCAGGCTGTATCACGTGCCCTTAGACAAGCAATGAGTTCTGGGGAGATCCAGGGGAGGTGGTTTCCATGGACACATACCCGGCATAGTGGTGCATGTTGATTCCAGACTTCAAGGAATCGGTCTCTGAAGTAGTTAGCTGCGACATCTAGGTTACTGGCAACAGATATTGGTGCCCAATTAGTGTTGGTCAAATCATAAAGAAGTGGGTCAATATTCAGGGATTTGTATGATTGGATTTGTAGAGTTTTATAGGGGACTTTGACTTTGTGAATGTTGCGCACCAGGAAGGTCATGCAATGGTCACTGAAGGCCTCTGCTAGAGTACCGGAATTAGTGACCGTATGGGTGTGAGTTGTAAGGGTCAGTCGTTGAGGGAATGGTTTCCTGTCTTCTGATTTAGCCTAGTCAGATCTTGGATAATTTGGGTTAGGTTGAGCGCATGTATAGCATTTAGCACTTTGCTGGGTATGGTAGTCCAATTTATGTTGAACTCTCCTATAATATATAATTCACCAGCAGAAGAGTGGCTAACTAAGGTGGTTAGGAGTTCAGTAGCAATATTGGGTTGGGAGCCAGGACGGCAGTAGACGCCTGCTACAAAGATAGGTTTGGAGAAGGGGAGAGAGATTTGCAACAGCAGAGCCTTGTAAGCTTTTGGTAGAGCACTAGAAAAGACGGAAGTGAATTGGGTGGAAGAGGAGACATAGATGGCTACCCCACCTCCTCTCCCAAGTCAGTCCTGTCTCGATATTGTGAAGCCAGGGAGAGTACAAGATGAGTTGCTGATTTTTTTTATTTAGCCAGGATTCGGAAATTATTATTATATCAGGGTTGAGCATAGCTGCCAGTGGCTGTAGCAAGTCCACTTTAGGGAGGAGACTACGTATATTGATATGTAGTATTTTAAGGCCATTTGGAAGAGCTGAGAGACATGTCTCAGTACTGGCTGCAGGAGGAGGTTGAGCTGGGCCAGGGTTGGGGTTTATGTCACCAGCTGATAAGAGTAGGAGGGCAATAATAATATAATGCAGCTTTGTGCTCTTGAACCAGGAGTGGTTGCGTAGCAGTCGGGAGCTAGGGCTTTGAGTATTAGCAAAGGGTGGCCAGGAGCTAAGCAGCCATATAAGAGTAATGTACATAGGCAGCTGGATGAGAGAGGTGCAGGGGCGAGTGGGTGAGTGAGACCAGGATATGGTAATGGGAGAGGGGGAGTTACCCTGATTGTAGATAGGGGGAGGGATATCATCTAATTTCAGAGGAGGGGATGCGGGATTAGGTGGCAGAGGGGGAGAATAAGTGCTGTGAAGTGTAGGGCAGCATCTTGGTTAAACTGGGGAGTATTGGTCACGGAGGACGAGGCTGAGTCAGAAGAAAAGCTGTACTGGCTCAGTAGGTCAGTGGAGCAGCAGGGTTCTGGGAGAGCCAATGAGAGCAGGGACAGTAGGAGGAAGGCGAGCATACGTGTATTTAAAGGAGGCCTGGGAGGGGGTGGGGGAGAGGGAGAAAAATCACAGCAAAAGAATATGAGCAGGCTGAACTGGAAACCTGAATGCAAAAAGGCGCACCAATCAGTGAGCCGTGCTAGCCGGCTGACCAATCAGATGCCCATAGCAAAAGGAGCTGCAGCCAATCGTAGCAACGCCAGTGTGCGCTTGAAGCAGCGGTAAATACCTGGGGAGTTGATCCGGGGGTGAGTTCCAGGAGGGTGGCAGGAGCTGTAGGGTCCCGTCAGCTGCGGTGGCCGAGGAGGCACCGCTTTTTCGGATTTGGAAGCGCTGTTTGGAGCGCACAGCAGATCTGGGGAGTTGATCCGGGAGCGAGTTCCAGGAGGGCAGCAGGAGCTGTAGGGTTCCATCAGCAGCCGAAGATGCACTGCCTTTTTGGATCTGGAAGCGCTGCTCGGGGCACATGGCAGATCAAATGAGGGCAGGATTTTTGGAAGCAGTAAACAGTATTGCAATTTCAGTTGTTAAGCACTTTCAAAACCTTTTATATAGCACTGTGCTCTGTATGCAGGAGGGGATCCCTCATTTGCAAGGCTTTAGTAGTACATATGCACATGCACATGATCAGATTAGTATCTGGGGCTGCTAAAATATATGGTACCTGTTCAACCATGCTGTTCTCCCACAGTGCTTAGATGTTTAGCATTCCACTAACCTTCTGAAAATGGGGCCCTAATTGACTAAAAATCCCCCCTGCCGATGCCTCTCAAGATGCAGAAAGTAAACAAAAATGGACTATCTTATTCTACATCTTTATGTATTATTTTATGTTACTTTCCTTGGAAAACCTTTATTCAATTTCAAAGCATTGTGATTTGTCTTAAATATTTATAATGACTGTAGCTAAAATACAATTTCATTTTTCATCCGAGTGCTGTTTTTATTTACTTATAAAAATACAGTCTGGTTTAGTAGTTTAGTTTAGGCTTGGTGGTAACTGTACTGCCTCCCATGCCAGTGGCCCAGTTTCGGGGGAGGACCTGGGTCAAACAGGGGTTAGCTTACAGGAGAGGTGATTGAGCATCTCTGGGACTGCTCTCCCCTCAGGGAGGGGGAGTCTAACCACCCCGCTCTTTAACAGCCACCTAGGTGAGGAATGCTGACAGGGCTCAGGCAGCCACAAAGCAGTACTTGCCTTTAATTGTATTGGCATCATTGCATGCTTGACGGCTCAGGGGGATAAGTCAAAGGTAGAAAACCTCCAATGGCAAAATAATCCACCAACCTGCCACAGGCTTTGCACTACTAACCAGGCTCTGCTCCTGTCTGAATATGTGGCTCCTTGTGAATGGCCCTCTCCCTCCTGGCTCCACCACGGGGGGGGAGGCCATGGGAGATCTCAGAGCAGGTAAGTCCTGGTGATTTTGGGTGATGTGGATGGACAGACCAGTGCACAAGGGGGTCAGTGTGTGACCTAGAAGATAAACGTCTCATTTGAAAAAGAAATAAAACTCAGTTTGGGAATCTCAGACTCAATAGCACAGTCATACCAAATAAACAGCGTAATTATTCACTATGAGGCTAGACCAGGGCAGGTTTACTAGTGGAGCCCAAGTGCCTGGCAAAACTCTGTTCACCTTGCAAATGCTCTGCAGATATGTAATGGGGAGGTTAGGAGCTGTGATAGCCACCAGGGAGGCATCACAGTGAAGTTATTCAGAACAGAAAGTGCAAATAATGCATAAGTCAGCTGAGCTCATGATGAGAATTGGGCCGTGAGCGATTGCTGCAATATATATATATATATATATATATATATATATATATATATTTTTTTTTTTAACCAAGAACCTTTATTAAAAAAATAAATCAAATAAAACAAAACTAAATTAAAACTATCTCAGTAGAGTACAAACTATGAAAGCATTTGACTTATACTTTCACAGCTCCTACAGTACACTTCCCAAACATTCAGCTCAGATAAGTTGCTTGATCAACACAGTAATTAATTACACATAAATCTAATCACAACTTTAACTTAGAAAAACGCATGCAGTTCCCCGTGTTTATATGGTATGAGAGTGGTATGTTGGGAATATCCTAAGTATTAGCTTCCTATACAAAAGTGTCTAACAGTAAATGAAGGCAGCACTTATTTAAAAGAAGAAACTAGAGCATTTTAAATTAATTCTAAACATGGCGATACTGAAGAATTACGGTCAGTTGCGCAAGTAAACAAGAAAGTATTACGGTAAGAGGCTTGCGTCTAAAGCGACGCCACTCTGTCATGCCTCTTCCCGTCTATGCCCGAGTCACCGAACAGTCAAATAATACAGTATAGTTAACAGAATAGTCATATAATAGTTACAGTAATGTACATTACAGTGTGTGCAAAGTACCACATTGGACCCAGGGGTGTGGGGGGCAGAGCACCCCCACAGAAGATATAAATAGTTCACTAAACAACAAAAGAAAGAAGATATTCGGGGAGTAAGTACATGGCAATAATAATTTATCTCATAGGGACTGTGGTAGAGCACCTGCCAGAAGAAATAACTAAATATTGTCATGCTTTATTGTAAAAAAAAGTGTCAAATATTGATTGCTTTTTTTTCTGTGGGGCGTTCCGCCCCCACACCCCCGGTCCCATCACTGCATTTTACTGTCATGCCTGCTTGCTTTGTTTCTGTGGCGCTTGCCTCGGACCTCGGTCCTCCACGGTTATTCTGTATTTTCCACATTTTTCTGTAAAAATAATTTGCCTGCATTTAGTGCTATGCCTGCTGTGTGAAAGCGCATGCAGTTTCACTAGCTCGAGCAGCTTCAAGAGACACATTACCGAATACTCTCTGAAAGTTGTGCAGCGACACGACAAGGGCGTAATTCTTCAGTATCGCCCTAAACATTTATTGTCACATCACAACGTTCTGAAATTTGACTAAAGATGTGCAAGCAAAACAAGATGTAAAACCCCATAAAGAAGTAGAATAAGAGATAGCCCTGTTTTGTTTACCTCATGCTCTGCAGTTTTAGAGTCCTCTCCTCAAGCCAGCAGCTAACTGAATGCAACAGGCAAGGAGCTAGTTCAGCTGCAGGCCATTCATGGGGGAGGGGCAGGGGGATGGGTAGTTTCAGAACATAGTCCATTTCAGTATATAGTTGATTTGTTTCAGTATATAGTGTATGTGAATTTTTCAGTCTACAATGTATGTGTTTCAATACATAGTATATGTGTGTTTCACCATGTAGTGTATTTGTTTCAGTATATAGTGTATGCAGATTTTTCAGTGCATAGTGTATTTATTTCAACAGATAGTGTATGTATTTCAATATATAGTGTATTTGTTTCAATATATAGTATATGTGCTTTTTTCAGTGTGTGGTGTATGCATTTCAATAGATAGTGTGTGTATGTATTTCAATATGTAGTATATTAGTTTCAGTATATAGTGTATGCAGAGTTTTCAGTGCATAGTGTATTTATTTATTTATTATCTGGTTTTTTGTTGGGTAAGTACACTAGACAACAATGTTGCCTATATTCAGGCACGACCCAGGAGAGTACAGACAGGGGAGACCAGAGTCAACATTAAAGAGTATTTCATGACGCAGCATGAGGTGAGAACAAACATTTGAACAGTATACAGCCAGGTACAGTCATTATCAGTGATGACAAAGAGAAACAGATAACATTACATTAATTATTTTCATCTGATGATACATCAATGACTAAACTGAAACGACAAACAGCAAACAAAACTTAAATGAAGTAGCATTATAAGAATAGGATTTCTGCTGGATGTGGGAAACTTTCAGATTTTGGAGACCAGCAGGAAATCAGTAAGTGCCATAGGGAGGAGAAAATGTTAGAGAGGGCTCAAGTTACAGCACAAGAGCAGCAGTCGGATTCTAATAGGTGTGCCTGAAGACTCAGTTTAAAGGCCTTGTGGATTTGGAGAGTTTGATGTGGAGGAATGGAGTTCCAGGAGCGGGGCAGATATGGCGAAGGATCGTTCTCCTTTTTGTGTGAGATATCCGGGAATTTCAAGTTGGGTTTGAGCAGATGCCCTGAGGAGGTATGTTTGGGAGGGCTGAGTTAATAGTTCAGCAAGGTATTTAGGGGACCCCATTCTGATCATATTATCAATTATACAGCCTGCAGAATAGTGTCTGAGCCAGTCTGGGGAGAGCCAATTTAGTTTCGAGTAGAGCAGGCAATGATGTGTAAGTCTGTGAGTGGAGAGAGCAAATCTGCATGTACTGTTATAGCAGGTGCTCCATTTCTGGAGCGCCCCTTTGCTAGCTTTAAGGTAAACCTGAGAGCAATATGTTAGAGCAGGGAGGAGAAATCCTTGTGCAATAGCAAGCCGGGCAGCATCATTGAGGGAGGACCTAATTTTAAAGGCAAGACCAAGTTTTGAGTAAACTGTCTTACATGTAGCCACAATGTGGAGGTTAAAGTCAAGAGATGGGTCGAGAGTGACTCCTAGATACCGGAAGGAGGTAAAGATTTCAAGAGGGGAGTCATCTAGAGAATGTATCAATAAGTCTGGAGTAAGAGATCTGATTCTTGACGGGGGGCCAAAAAGCATAGTTACAGTTTTCTTAGCATTCATTAGGAGCTTGTTCTGTAGTAACCACTCCTGCAAGCAGTTGAAGTCTGCTTGAAGATGTGCTCTTACTGATAAGGGATCTTTACCACTGGAGAGAAGCACCATGTCATCAGCATAAAGGATTAACGAGGAGGAGCAGGGAAGGGAGGGCAAGTTGTTAATGAAAAGGGAGAAAAGTAGTGGGGCCAAGAATAGATCCTTGGGGGACTCCAACAGAGGTAGGGGAAAGATTTGAGACGGCAGATTCAATTTGGACAAAGGTAGCTATCGAACCAGGAGATGGTCGACAGGTCAAAGCCAAGGCGGGACAGTTTGGAAAGTAGCAGAGAGTGATTCACAAGGTCAAATGCCTTTGTGAGATTGATAAATATGGCCCCAGTGAGCAGGCTCTTATCCATCGCTGTAAGGACTGCATTTGTCAGCTGAAGTAGAGCAGTTGTAGTGCTGTGTCCTGTTCGGAATCCGTGCTGGGTAGGGGATATAAGGTTGTTAAGGTGCAGGTAATTTGTGACCTGAGTAGCGATGGCCTTCTCGAGAAGTTTATTTAGGGCAGAGAGAATGGCAATCGGTCCATAGTTTGACATATTTTTGGTATCCCCTTTTCTGTGAACAGGGACAACGTGAGCGGTTTTCCACAATGTTGGTACCATTTGGGTTATTATGGAAAGATTAAAGATTCTTGCAATAGGAACAGCAAGGGCAGGGGCTGCCTGATTCAAGAAGCATGGCAGTAGCCCATCCGAGCCAGCAGATCCATAGGTGGATATTGATTTGAGGAGATGCAGCACTTCCGGTGGAGGAGACTAATGTGAGATGAAAAGGGGTTTCATGCGAAAGTTGCCCCTCAGGAGGAGGTGAAAGAGGTTGGTTGAATTTCTCAGTGCATTCAGAGAGATCCAAGAATTGTGCATTAAGAGCATTAGCAAAAGTAGGTAACTTATTACAGTTTGCGTCATTCAGTGTCATGTCGGTAATGGCCGTCTTGTGCCTTTGTCCAGTGAAATTTTTGATGTGGTTCCAAAAACCCCTGCTATCACCTGCTGAAGATTGAAGAAGCTTAAGGCAGTAGCTCCTTTTAGCCTTCCGAATCTTTTTTTTGCAGGCATTTCTCAGTTGTTTATAGTTAACCCAGTCTTCTGATTGTTGGGACTTCTTTGCCAAGGTCCAGGCCTTGTCTCTTTTTATCATGGCTCGAAGGAGGTCTTTATTTAGCCATTTATTAGGGGAGCCCCTGAGATGCCTTTTTTTCAGAGGGATGTGCAGATCCTGAAGGGCCAGAAGCAGAGACATCAGGTATTCAAGTGCTGTGTTTACATCATCAGTGTGATAGATGGAAGACCAGTCTATATTATTAATATCCTCGAGAAGTGCAGTTCGGTTTAGTTTGGCAAAATCCCGAAATTGAATGATTCTTTGGGGCGGGGGGTTTAAGGCAGTGGCCATTGCAGATACAGAACGTAGGCAGGTGATCACTAATAGAATCCAAAAAGGTCCCTGCAGCAATTATTTTATTTGCTCTATTTGTAGCCATCCAGTCCAGGAGAGATTGGCGCTCCAAGTTGGAAGAGATGCGTGTAGGGCTAGAGATAAGTTGAGCGGGTTAAGTCGGTGAGCTTCAGTATGTATAGCGGCGTCACTCCCTGATAGGTCTAGGTTGAAGTCTCCCATTAGTATGACTTCAGCTCTACCCTTTAGAGTGGCCAGATAATCCAAGAGCCCATTTAACCAGGGAGAGCCCCCTTTGGAGGATTGTAGGCACAGATCAGATTTAGTCTTTTATCACCACCTAGTTGTAGAACTGTATGCAGAGCTTCACAGTGATTTGTTATCCAAGACTGGAGTACAGAGACATTGAGATGCTCTTTATAATAAAGGGCAACTCCTCCACCCTTTTTTTTTGTGGGTATTTCAATAGACAGTGTATGTATTTCAATATGAAGTGTAGATGTTTCAATATACAGTGTATTTGTTTCAGTATATAGTGTATGTGCTTTCTTCAGTGTGCAGTGTATGCATTTCAATAGATAGTGTATGTATTTCAATATATAGTGTATTTGTTTCAGTATATAGTGTATGCAGATTTTTCTCAATATATAGTGTATGTGTTACAATCTATAGAGTATTTGTTTCAGTAGATAGTTTATGTGGATGTTTCAGTCTGTAGTGTATGTATCTCAACAGGTAGTGTATATGTTTCAGTACATAGTACATTTGTTTCAGTATATAGTGTATGTGGATTTTCAGTACTCAGTATGTGGATTTCAGTAGATAATGTATGTATTTCACTATACAATGTAAGCATTTCACTGTATTGCATATGTGCTTCACTATATATGTATTTCAGTATACAGTATATGTATTTCACTATGCAATGTATATATTTCAGTAGATACTTATGTGGTTCACTACATTGTGTATGTATTTCACTATATGATGTATATATTTCACTATATGATGTATTTCACCAAATAGTGCATGTGTTTTACTATACAGCCAGAGATTATGAATTATGTCCCTAACGGCTTGCCATACATTTCTGCAGTGTTACTATGATACTGTAATCTGGGCTCATTTATAACAGTTTGTAACCAATTCATACATTTTCTAGTGTGCTATGAAAGTATGAAATCAAATGTACTGCCTGTTCTGTATTCAATTTATTTATAACATTTGCATTCTATTCTGTCAGCTCATTTTGAAATACTTTGATTTCATGAGCAGACTGTTTTTTTTTTTTATCAGAACACTAGAAAATGTATTAGACATTTACTGTGCAACTTTTATTTATTCATTTAAATTTTGGTGACCAGGTGAACCCACTGGACCTCTGGAGGCCCTTTTTCAGGGGCGACCAGGGATTAACTACAAATGATGTACACATAGTGGCAGTTTACAATAGACAGGATGGTAGGACCATCAATCATATAGTGCAATTAGATTAGTTACGGGGTTACAATACGGTGCAAGTACTGGTACATACATTTCAGGACATTTGAAGAGAGAACAGTCAAATCTGTAAGACCAGGATAGACAAGTGGTTCCAGGATCCCTGGTTTCTAACGTAATTTAAGTGGTCTGAAGGACCCTTTGGTCTTCCTCATAACTCTATATGGGGGGGACCTTCTGGGGGTCTCATTTGTGTGAGCTTAGAGGACCTTTCAGCAGTAGCAGTTACAGGAGCACTGTTCAAGCAAGTGCACTTCAAGGCCTATTTTGAAGACCTCCAGGGAGGAACTTTCTTGTAACTTGGCAGGTACAGCATTACAGATGGTTGGGACTACTATGGCAAAGGACTTTGACCTTGCTTGGGTCCTAGTATGGGGGGGTGTTGAGCAGAGCACGACTTATTGACCTGAGAGGGTGCCTGTCTGGCTTTGTCCTAAATAGGTCTTTGAGACTGGGGCTTCATTACTCCTGAGCTTAAAGGCTAGGGATAAGGTGGAGTATTCCAACCTACCATTGAGTGAGGGTCAGTTAAGGGCTTGGAGCACTCAACGATGAAAATGTCTCATTATTTCAGCAACACTGTATAAGAACATAAGAAAGTCAGCAGATGAGGACTGCATGATCCATCTAGTCTGCCCATGGTGCAACCACCCACCCCAGATATCTTTCAACCTCATTTGCCCACAATGCCTGTCCCATGTGAGTTTGAATTCTCTTACCGTCTTCAATTCCACCACTTCTTGTGGCAGGCTGTTCCATGGGTCTGTCATTCTGTGAAAAAATACTTCCTGAGATTGCTTTTGAACCTACCTCCCACCAGATGCAAGTTGTGCCCTCTTGTTTGCGCAGCCCTGTTTTCCTGGAAGAGGTTTCCTGCCTGAGTTGTGCTAATCCCCTTAACATATTTAAATGCTTCTATCATGTCCCCCTATTTCTTCTTTGCTCCAGAGAATTTCAATTCTGAGTCTTATTTCATATGGCTCGTGATGCAGCCCCTGCACCATCTTTGTAGCCCTTTTCTGTACCGTCTCTAAACGGTCAATATCCTTTTTCAGGTGAGGCCTCCAGAACTGGCTGTAGTATTCTAGGTGTGCCCTCACTAAGGACCTGTAGAGTGGAATGATTACCTTGCACTTCCTACTTGTAATATCCCTACCTATGCTTCCGAGGATGTCACTTGCCTTTTGTGCTAATTTTTCACATTGTTTTCCTACATTTAAGTTGTCTGTAATGATTGCGTCGAGATCCGGTTCCATCTTTGTGTCCTCTAACTGATGCCCTCACAGTATGTTTTTTTTTCCTGAGTTCCATTTTCCCAGGTGCATCACCTTACATGTTTTGGTGTAAAACGTTAACTGCCAGTTCCTGGACCATTCCTCCAGTCTTCTAAAATTAGCTTCTACACCTGCTGCTCCCTCCTGTGTGTCCACTATGTTGCAGTTTCGTTATCATCTTCGAACAGGCAGACCTTCTCTTCCAGTCCATTAGCAATGTCCCTGATAAATATTTTGAAGAGGATTGGGCTTAGCACTGACTCCTGTGGAACACCACTGGTCACTCTACTCTCCCTCAATACTGACTCATTGACCAGAACTTTCTTGGACATATTCTGAAGCCCTTTGTTAGTTCAGTTGATTACCTTTTGCTTGATGCCTGTGTGTTCTGGCTTATTTGTTGGTCTCCTGTGGGGGACGGTGTTGAAGGCTTTGTTGAAGTCCAGGTACACCATGTCCACTGCCCCACCTTGTTCCACCATTCTGGTAACCAAATTGAATAAATCTATCATGTTTGTCTGACATGAGTGTCCCGCTGTGTAGCTATGCTTTTTGGGGTCAAGTTTTCTGCTTTCCTTTAGGTAATCCACTATTCTCTCCTTAAGCAATGACGCCATAATTTTTCCCACTACTGAGGTCAGGCTGACAGGGCAGTAGTTTCCCGCCTTCTCCCTGCTTCCACTTTTACGCAAGGGCACAACTGTTGCCCTTTTCCAGTCTTGCAGTATTCTGCCGTTTTCTAGTGACTTGTTGAAAAGCTCAGCCAGCGATGTGGCAATTTTTTCACAAAGTTCTTTTAGTACTCTAGGGTGGATACTATCTGGTCCCCATGGCTTTGTCCACCTTCAATTTACTCGGCTCTTCTAGGACCCTTTCCGTTCATGAAGGGGCTTGTGTCTGCTCTTCTATCATAGTGTATAGTGGAACGTCATTGTTCATTGAAATATAACGTGCTCAAAATGTTTTTCTGCTGCACTAGTGATGTTCACAGTGCAGCAGAACCAAAAAGTGACATCCGCAGGACAACAGAATGACTTTTCATACTGCTGCAGTGTGGATGTCACGCATTGTGTCCTCGAGCAGCAATCTGACAGTTAGTCTGATTTTAAAAAGAAAGATGTGTTAATGCTTTTTTTTTCAGGGGACGTTCCACTACACAGAACAGTGCATGTGCAATATTTAACAGCAGGGTTGTTCTTCACCGTTGGTAGAGTGATTTCACGGATTACCCTTGAGCTGCACTCTCGAGGTAATCCGTTGTCATAGTACCAACTCAGTGAAAGAATAGCCCTGTTATTAACTGTTACTTATGCACTATCCTATATATCATGCACTGTCCCACCTAGCGTTGGTCCTTTACCGCTATCTTCTACTGTGAAGACTGAGTAGAAGAATTTGTTAAGCAACTCTTTGTCTTCATCTTTCTCTAACAGCTGGCCCTACTTCATTGCTAGTCAGACTATCCTCACTTACTTTCTTTTTTCTCTCATGCATATATCAAAAGTTTATCTCCCTTCTTAACCCCCTGCACTATTCTCCCTGTCTGTGCTTTTGCCCTCCCTAATTGTTTTTCCTTCCTCTTTTAGTTTGTTCCTGTATTCATCCCTGTCCATTTCATTTTTATGTTTGCTTGCACACATATGCAAGAAACATAGTGCCATCATCCTAGTTTTCGGAGGTGTGGCAGCCCTCTTCCAATTCAGTCAGTGTGTTTGCAGGTGCGGCCGCAGTTCTCCAATGGCTGCTGGAACTGTCTATGACGGCAGTCGAAAATGCAGTGGAGTACAGTTGAAAGGGGGAGCTACGCTTCAGTGAGCAGCGATAAGATATCGCCTGCTCATGTGCACTCCCACACACTCATACAAGCATACTGCATGCTCGCCCCCATGCACACTGTATAGCCGACGGGTGCCCAATCCTCACGGCTGTGCTGCACCCCCCCAAACAGAGTTCCCATGCCATGCTGGGTGCCCACCCCAGCATGACTACACATCAGAGTAGCTGATGGGGGTGCCCAATCCCCCATCGGCTCCATTGTCCCCCAGAGAGACAGGGTGCCATGCTGTGAGCCCACCCCAGCATGGCAACAGATGCTGTCACTGATGGGGTGCCCAACTCCGTTGGCTCCATGCCCCCAAACAGCCATCCTTGTGTGCCATGCTGGGGCCCACCCCAGCGCTAGCAAACATTATCACGTAAATAGTCCTTTTTTTTAAAAAAAACCTGAAACACAAAATGGTCCCTCGCTGTCTCTGCCCCCACCCGCACTCCACCCACTGTGCATCCTGCCTCCCACACCCCCCTGACCCCATACTTACCTCCGGACTCTGGCACGATGATCTTCAGTGGACCAGGAACACATCTGCACTCTTCAAAGTCGACCGCAAACTGAGGAAATGCTGGTAAGCTGTATAATGGGATACATAGGGTTTTTTCAACTTTACTGCATATCTCAGGCATTTTTTGGAATTTTTGCACCAAATTTTGAACATGGGGGTTTTTGGGACCCTTTCTCATGAATGCCCTTACTGTCATGACGTTAATCTGGCCCGAAGGGTGATTTTGAAGTCACTGCGCAAAATCACCTTCCGGGGCTGAGTAACGAAACAACACTGCCACTGTTCATAAGGTGGGCTCTCAAAAAGCCTATGTTGAAAATTTGGTGGAAAAATCTTAAAAAATTACTTTACGAGCTGCAGCGCTATGCGAAACCTTTACGCACGCCGTAAGTTTGAGAATTTTCAATATTTTCACCCAGATTTTCAACATTGCCATTTTATTACACTTCCTTATGAGCAGTACAGCTGCCATTTTTCACATCTTTGCCCAAAACGTATTTCCCCCCATGTAGCGCACAATGGCGCAGTCGGTGTATGAAATCAATGTATGGGACACATTAAGAAAATCACAGTGACATTGTTCATGAGCAGAGGTCTTAAAATGGCTATGTTGAAAATCTGGTGAAAAAATTCTTAAGAATGACTCTTTTACAAGCGTGCGTTGCGCAGTTCCTTCGCACGCTCATAAGTTTGCGAATTTTCAATATTTTCACTCCAGATTTTCAACATTGCCATTTTATTACACTTCCTTATGAACAGTACAGCTGCCATTTTTCACATGTCGCCCAAAATGCGTTTCCACACATGTAGCGCACAATGGTGCAGTCGGTGTGCAAAAGCAATGTTTGGGACAGATTAAGAAAATCACAGTTACACTGTTCAAGAGCAGAGGTCTTAAAATGGCTATGTTGAAAATTTGGTGACAAAAGTCCATAAAATGATTGTGTTATGAGTGAGCATTGCGCAGTTTCCACGCACCCGCGTAAGTTCATGACTTTGTAATATTTTCAGTCCAGATTTTCACCAGTGGCATTTTTCCACACTTCCTTATGAACAGTACAGCTGTCATTTTTCACAACATGGCCAAAATGTGTTTTCACACTTTCAGCTCAGAGATGCGTGGTCACTGTGGGAAATCATTGTTCGGGACAGATAAAGAAAATCAGTGTCACTGTTCATGATCGGAGGTCCCAAAATGCCTGTGTTGACAATCTGCTGTAAAAAAATCCCAAACTAATTACTGTACATTACGGGTGTGCGTTGCACAGTTTCTATGCACACTCATGACTTCACCAGTTTTGTTAATATTTTTACTGCAGATTTGCAACATTGCCATTTTTTACACCTCCCCATGAACAGTACAGCTGTCATTTTTCACATCCTGTTCGGAATGTGTTTTTGCACCTGTGGTGCTAAATGCCGTAGTTGCTGTGCATAAGCAGCTTTTGGCTAACAAACTGATATTGCCACTGTTCATGAGGTGGGTGTCACAAAAAAAACATGTTGAAAATTTGGAGTGAAAATACCAATGAGTGCCTGAGGTGTTAGGGTTTCCAACCATAACGCATCACCCTGTAGAGAATGACAGGCATCAGGGGTGTGACTTGGGATTCTTGCCTGTAATGCTCATACCATTCCACACCCTGCAGCCAGTGAGAGGCATCGAGGTATGGCTTGGACACTTTGGCCCCAAAGTTCACCCCATTCTCCTATACCGCACCCATCTCACCATATTTCCTGATGGAATGGGGTTCGCATAAGGGCCAAAGATCCCAAGGCAAACCGTGACACTTGTCAGTGTCTGCAGGGTAGGGTGTGATGAAATGGCATGGCCGTTATGCCTGATGAGCCACAGGCACACCCCAATGCCTGTCACTCTCTGCAGGGGGGTGGTGGTGGGGTTGGCTTCAGTTCAATACTTCACTGCCATTCCCATTATGAAGCTCTGTAACTTCTACACTACCAATGCCAATGCCAGCAAGCAAACATTCGGCATTGACAAATGCTTGTTTGACTCCTTATATTGTTTGAAAGCCCTTTTCTTTTCCTTGATTTTGGTTGCTACCTCATTGGAGAACCAGAGAGTTTTTTTCCTTCCTTTGGATTTGCTGATCTATTTTGTGCACTGTGTTGTAACTGTAGTTAATGCAGTCTTCAAGGTCTCCAAGCAGTTCACAATATCCCCCATGTTACCACTCTTCAACATGGATTTAATTGTGGAATTCGTTTTGGGAAAGTTTGCTTTCCGGAAATCAAGTATCTTCATTTTTGTGTGACTTGTATCTTCTACTTTGTTTACTGTTAAACAGACTGACCTGTGGTCACTGGTCCCCAGATTGATCCCCACTTGAACGTCCGAGATCCTGGTGCTGTTTGTGACTACCAATTCCAGGATTGCTTTGTCTTTGGTAGGCGAGTCCACCAGTTGATACAAACTCACTCCCCACAGTGCAAACAGGAATTATTTGCTCCGCTCTGAGGATGCTGTGTACAAGGACCAATCCACATCTAACTGACTGAAGTACCCCACCAGCAACAACTCGCCCCTGTTGGGCATCACCAGGATGGTTTCTAGGAGCTTTTTGCCTATCTCATTTTCCTGGGATGGAGGTCTGTAGATAACTCCTACCTGGATGGGGGCCTTGTCCCCAGCTCCCAGTGTGATCCATAGTGCCTCCACCTTACTGTGCTTCTCCTGGATCTCTGTTGCATGGATTCCCTCCCTAAGTTACATACAAAGCCCCTCCCTTACCCTCCTGGTCTCTCCTGAATAGTGCGTAACCTGGGATGGTAACATCCCAGGTGTGGTTCCCGGTGAACCATGTTTCCATAATTGCAACCCAGTCCAGTTGTGCTTCTGCCATCATGGCTGTGAGATCAGGGATTTTTGTTTGGCAGACTGTAAGCATTGAAACACATTGCCTTCCGTCCCTGATTTTTATGGTCTTTTGAAAGATTACCCTGTTCTAGTTGTGTATTTGCTTTGTGTTTCATGTGTTGTATAGCTGGGTGTGTCCAGGTGCTGAACTAGTTGATGATGGGGGACTGGCATCTGGCGGCCCTCGTGATGTGAGGGGTGCCTATGCTACCTCTCCATCCACTACTTTTTTTATCTCATCTATCTTTCTCCTATCCACGTACAACCCCCATCTGACCGACTACCCTAGCTCCGCCCCTGGAATTACTGGGGCTTACCTTATGCCCAGTCCAGGGGCGGTGCCTGCGGAGAGTCGGTTGCCATCCTGCCGCAGGTGTTTTTCCACTTTTTCTCCCCATTTTAGTCTGAGGACCCAAGGAGAAGTATGCATATGGAGGCATGCATGCACCTTACAGCCCTGGTAATGGCCCTCCTCTGCCCGCCCCATTGGCCTATCGCTGGCACCTTTGCTTGCGCAGCCCCTCGGTCTCCACCAGGGAGTAGCTGTGAGCGAGGGATACCACCCACCTTCCCGGAGAGGACAGCTGCCTTGATGGCTGCTCCATCCAGCTCCACCCGCCCCCGTGCTGACCTCCAATGACCCAGGCTCGCTCCTGAACCCAGGTCGCCAGCGTGCCACGAGGTGAGACGTCCAGCACCTCAGCCCTCTGCGCCACCGGGCCAGCCATCCCCATCCACTACTTTAACTGACTGATATGGATGTCGAACTTTTGGCCAAGAGCTTTAGTCCACTCCTTTGAGAGATGCAGGCTGTCGAATCTAAAGAACTTCCATTCCCAGAAGTCCTGCCAGTTTCCCACAAAGCACTGTCCTTTTTCCTGGCACCAGCACTTCAGCCAAGCATTAAGCTCAGAGATTTCCCTTTCTCTGGTCTTCTGCCTGTTGCCCCCCTTTTTTCCAAACAGGCAGAATTTCCAAGAAAGAGATGCTGGACAAAAGAGAAACTAGCGTGTCACCCAGTCTGGTTAGATTATGTTTTGTTTTGTCCATGGACCAACTGGCTAGGTCATTTGTACTCATGTGGAGAATGACATGTGTTGTGTTCCACATTGCATACTATTCTCTCAATGCAGTCTGTGTCCCTCCACGCCGACATCCCAGGGAGGCACCTGACTGCAATTCTAGCCTGGTCATCCTGCTGGAGGTGAGACTGTACCCCCCTAATCATAGAGTCTCTGATTATTAGTACAGGTTTTCTATGGTCCTTTTTAGTGATGGGGTGCACACTTTCATGCTGTGCTGGGTTTGTGCACACTTCAATGCTTGCCCATGTCAGTAGTCCTGGAAGACAGCGGTGTGTATCTGTTTGATGTATATATACGTTTGATTTCCTCCTTGGTTATGGATTTTGGACTAGTTCTATGATTTCTGACCAGTTGTCAGCCCCCTGGTCTGTTTGTCCTTTGGGGTAGGGATGCTTGAAGTTTGATGGTGCTGCGATGTTAAACTGTGTGGTCTGATGGAGTATTGAGTGGAGGTAATTTATCTCAGCCCATGCTGCATGGAGCTGAGACCTTAGGTCCCTGAGGGCAAAGCAAGTAGGACAGTGCCCCACCCTTAGGACAAAAGTCTTGGAGAAGAGTGTGCCACAGTTGTTGCAGTTTACGAAGTCCAACTTGACTTTTTTATTCTTCTGAGACTCCTAGGTGAGAGAGTTTGATTGCTTTGAGCAATGTACAGACGAAAGAGAGGAAGAGATTTCTTTTATGTCCTGCTTACCCCTATCCTCTGGCAGGAAGTTGGTGGCTCATGAGGGCTTAGATGTGGATGAAAGAAGAGGTTCCTGTGTGAGAGCAATAAAAGGAATGAACAGAAGAATCTGAGTTATTTATATAGTGCCTCTTCCTGTTCTTTGGCAGAAAGTGGGTGACTCTGGTAGGCTATAAGTGGCGATGCCCCAGGGTAGGGGATTTTGGGGTGGGTGGGTGGGTGCTTCTATACGCCACTGCAATGGAGAAAAAACAATCTCCCTCTAGAATGAAGGCTCTCTCGGAAGCACATGATCTTCAAGAAGGAACTCCATAAGTTCCTTATGTGCAATGACAACTGCTTTTGTGACTGACTCTACCCAGCCCCTACACTAATTAGTTTGCATCTCCCTCTGCATGACAAAATATTCTGAACTTGTTCTACTGCTATGCACTTTATTGCAACTGTTTGTGTCTGCTGGCTCTGGGCCTGACTGTATTCCTTCTTGTTCATCATTCTTATTTTGCTGTCTTCCCCTGGACTTTGATTGTATCATCTTCTTTTGACTCTTAAACTACAAGTAATGCTGTATCACAGTTAAATTCTCTGTTTTTGTAATGAATTGCCATCACTGTTTATTTTATTTATTTATTTAGAGATTCAGAAACAACCTTTTAGTATGAGCTCTTTTACAAAGGTTCCATGTCATACAAACATAAAAATACAAACATGAGTCAGATACAAACAACAGATCAATTACATAGCAATGCAGGATGATCTTTAGTATACACAAGAGCATAGTGATAACCTACTACAAGTGACAAAGAAAGCAGGAGACTGGGTAGGTACATGGAGACTTCCACCAGATCGCTGAGCATGAGCAGGTGTTAGTGGGAGCTAAAGCAGAATAGAATTCAAGAGAAAGCCCCTTCCAGATGTGGTGATGTCAGGTATGGGGAGGGTGAGGAGCAACCTCAAGCTAAGAGGTCGGCAACTGGAGGGCTAAGAGGAGGGCAACTAAAATGGTGCAGGGTCTGCAAGAGAAGCCATACGAGGAGAAACTAAGGAAGCTTAATATGTATACCCTTGAGGAAAGGAGGAAGGGGGGACATGATAGAAACTTTTAAGTACCTCAGTGGAATCAACAAAGTCCAAAAAGGTAGCATCTTTCAGAAAAAGTGATGTGCAAGAACAAGGGGACACAGTTTGAAGATAGAAGGGGGATGGCTCAGGGGGAATGTGAGGAAGTATTTTTTCACAGCGAGGGTGGTGGACACATGGAACAGCCTTCCTGAGGAGGTTGTGGGGCCTAAAACTGTGGGAGAAATCAAGAATGCATGGGACAGACATAAGGCAATTCTTGCAGGGGGCAGGAAGAAATAGGCTGTTGGTTAGCTAGGATCTGCAGCTTATCCTGTAGGTAGAGAAATGGGCAGACTAGGTGGTCCAAGCTGTCCTTATCTGCTGTCAAAGTCTATGTTTCTAAGAGTCCTTGTCTGGCAGCAGTGGGTAAAGCAGGGGGAGGGGCATGGGGGACAGGACGTGTTGAAGGAGGGGCTGGTGGGCCACAAGTTTTGGTGGAAAATAATGGAAAAGAGGGGGGAGGACACAGGGATGGGAGGCAGGTCGGGGGGAATATACACAGTCCTGGTCTTGTGGGGGGACCCAGAGGGCCATTATGGTGTACTGCTGGAGAGGTGGTGTTAGGCATTCATGAAACAGTCACAGGCAGAGCTGGAGGCAAGCTAGTGCTTGAGTTTAGATTTGAAGTGAGACACACTGAGGGAGTTGAGGGCAGCTTCAGGAATTTCACTGTGCCAGAGAGGTGCTCTCTGTGAGATGTTGTCCAAATACAGTTCTCTGAAAAGGAACAGAGAGTGCCCCCCACTTTCTGCCTCTAGTGCCATACACCGAGCCAACCCTTGGGAAAATATTGAACATGCAAGGGGGTGCCATTCCCAGGAGAGCCTTTCTGCCAAACAGGCAGGTTTGGAATTTGATTCTGCAACCCAGCAGTAGCTAATTTGTCTGCTCATAGAGTGAGCAGGTGTAAGTGAGGCGGTCTATGGAGAGGATAAGTCTGCATGCTTTGTTTAGGGCTATTTGTACCCACTTTAGAGCTTTGTCAGTGGCTCCTCCATAGACTACCAGACCATAGTTGATGGTTGATAGTATAGAGCTAGAGACTGCAAGGCAGAGGGCATCAGGCATGAGGTACTTCCTTTGTCTGTAGAGCACTCCTAACTTGACTGTCTGACTGAGTTGAGTTGACTGTTTTAACCAACTGATCCATGTGTTCAGTGAAGGAGAGAGTGTCATCAAGGGTGATCCCCAGGTACTTGGCTAAGTGCACTTGCTCCAGTGGTGCGTGGGCATTGTTTGAGATAGAGAGGGCCGGGAACATTTTTTTGAGCTGTGGGCTGGAGAGGAGCATTAGCCTGTTTTTTTTTTTTTTTTTTATAATGACTGCTTGTGTTCGCTGAACCAGTCCTCAAGCAGATGGAAGGATGTCTGCAGTTCAGAGTGAAGAGTCTCAATTTGCTGGTTGCTGTTGAGGATGACTGCATCATCAGCATAAAGGATGATTTTGGTGTCACAGGCCTTTGGAAGATCATTTAGAAAAATGTTGAAAAGCAAGGGTCCCAGGATCAACCTTTGGGGGACTCCCAGTGTGATGCCTCTGGAACCCAACACTGTTTGACCAACTCTAAGCCTCTGGGTCTGACTAGTCAGGTAGTCCTAGAACCATTGTGCAGTACTGACAGCCACCCCCAGGTTCTGCAGCTGCACCAGGAGGAGGGCGTGGTTTACAGTGTTGAATGCCTTTGTTAAATCTATAAACACAGACCTGACCAGTTTGCCTCTGTCCAAGCTTTGTGTACGTATTCTGTGTACTCCACCAGAGCAGTCCTAGTGCTATGGTTCTGCCTGAAACCATGTTGGTTGGGGCACAGCAATTGGTATTTACTGAGGTATTCAGCGAGTTGGTCTGCTACAGTCTTTTCCAGTGCCTTTGATGGGGGGGGAAGAGGATGGAGATGGGCCTATAACTGACAATGCTGGACCAGTCCCTGCTCTTGTGGGGGGTCACCAGTGCTTGTTTCCAGACTTCATGGAATTTTGCTAGGATGGGTGATTTGTTGAATAGCTTGGTTATGGGAACAATGAGTTCATCCAGTGTGATGGAAACCAGTTTCATGTCCACTCTGTCACTCCCCATTCTGTTTTTTCCAAGGTCTTTTTTTTATGTATGCCAAGGCCTCCTTTGCTGTCACCCTCCTGAAGTAGAAATTCAGGAGGGTGCAATTGGAAGTGTTGGTGTGCCTGTGTGCTTCCATGGGGTGTAGGTAGGTGGGGGGGCAGGACTGTGCTGAGGTTAGTGAAGACAGACTTGAAGGACTCCACTATTAATAGTTGGTCCAATGAGAGAGCGCAGTTGATGAGGAGCTGCTGGGGTTGTATTTTTTCTTCTTTTCCAAATAGGTTTTTGATACTCTCCCAGAACCTCTTGCCATCTCCCCAGCTACTATTCAGCTGCTCCTTGTGAAAGGTTGCTTTGGCCTGTCTGATGAGCATTGTGCATCTGTTTCTGGAGACCCTGTAGGACTGGTAGTCATGCTCATTTCCAGAGGACCCGACCTTTGACCAAAGGTTGTCCTTTTCATGCATCAGGGCAAGGAGCTCCACGTGATCTAGCCATTGTTGCTTCTGCAAACTTTTCTCCTTTTTACTGGGGCATATATATCACAGATCCAGTTGAACCCATCAATGAAGAACTTCAATGCAAGGTCCAAGTCTGGCATTGCATCAATGGGTAACCATTCAGAGAGAGGGCAGCTTTGAGAGACCCTAGCTGACCTATTCCTAGGACCCTGCTTTCGATTGTGATGGGGACAGGGGTTGTTTCTGAATTTGTTGGGCCATCTGAAGGTGATAGGGGAGTGGTTGCTCAGGGTGTCAGGCAACACAGTGACCTCTGTTATCCGGGAGAGGGAGTTGGAGAGGATCCAGTCGATGGGGGTGTTTTTGCCTGTTTTTGTAATTCCTCCTTGTGGGCTCATTGACTAGCTGTGAAAGGTATAAGTTGCCCGCAGCATCCCTCGGGGGGGGGGGGCGCGATTCTTTGCTGTCCCAATTAATGTTAAAGTCTCCAGTTATGATGAGTTCAAAATCCTTGTTTAGAGAGGCTGCTGCCTCCAGGATCTTCAGGAGGCCATCACGGGCTTTCTTAGGGGGTAGGTAGACCAAAGCGATGATGAGGGACTTGTCATGCTGTCCAATCTGGACTCTCACGGTGAGGAGTTCATGGTTGTCAGCCATTTTGGTTATGGGGAGGACAGGACAGTGGAGAGAGTCCCTGATATAGATTAGGCAGCTGCCTCCTTTCTTGCCCCTCCTGTCAAGACAGAAGGCTTCGTAGCCTAGCAGAGTGATCTCATTACTTTTTGTCTTGTTAGTTAGCCAAGACTCCATTAGGCAGGCAATGTCAGGGTTGTGAAGGGCCATACAGACCTGAAATTGCTCAGATTTGACAAGTGTGCTACATATATTCATGGCAGCTATTCGAAGACCATTACACCCTCTTGGCCTGGTGGGCATTGTGGGGCCAGGATTCAGATGCACATTTCCTGATAGGAGGAATAGTATTAGGATTGCTTTCTGAGTTGAGAAGGTGATGGTGATGTACCGTAGTCAATTGTTCTGTTCCATAACGTATTATGTGAAATGTAGCATCTTCACATGGCTTCTATCACCACGTCTGTAACCCTCATGGGTCATGCCTGAAAATAGGCAATTCTATTGTCTAGCACCTACCTGGTAAACAAAAATGAAATAAATAAAAATATAATCTCCTTTTTCCTGTTGTCAGTATCCCTTCCAATACACCCCCAGCATCCTATTAGCCTTACTACAGGCCTTGTTACACTGTCTTAATTGTTTGAGGGATTCACTAATGATGATGCCCAGGTGCCTTTCTTCTGCCGTAGTGCTCAGTTTTACCTCTCCCATCCAGTACTCTGTCATGAGGTTTATGTTTTCTAGGTGCATAACCTTGCACTTTTTGACATTGAATTTCAACTCCAAAAGGAAGAGAACTGATTGTGTAGATCCCACTGTTGCTTGTTTAAAACTGGTTCCACCGAGATAGCTAAAAAGAACTAGCTCACTCAGGAAGTGGGATGGTTGTTATAACAGTGAAACCCAAAAACACTTTAGCAGATTTATTCAAGAATTCATTTTATTAGCCGGCCCGGTGGCACTGAGGGCTGAGGTGCTGGACGCCTTATCTCATGCCACGCTGGTGACCCGTGTTTGGGAATGAGCATGGGTCACTAGGGGTTGGCTGGGGAGGAGAAGGATCAAGTGTCCGAGGGACTGTTCTTCTCCGGGAAGGGGGGAGGTCTGTGGTCAGTCCTTGACTGGCTCCTAGTGGAGGCTGGGGGCAGCGAGCCAATGTTGCAAGAATGAGGGGTGGAAATGGGGCAGACACCTGGAGGGAGCATGTGCGGATGCGTGCGTGCTCCCTCCATCGATGTCATTACACACCTCATCCCCAGGGAAATGAAAAAGTGGAAAGAATGGCTCTGGTCGGGCAGCATGAGCTTCTGACCTTCGTGGCCCGACCCCAAATGGCACCTCCTCATCTGGATCCTTCCAGTGAGTAGAGCTACGGGGGGGGGAGAGACTCTTCACCACCCCACCACAGGGGGTAAGCCATGGGGGAATTGAAAAGGTGGTCTGATGTTGGGTGTGTGGGCCGGGAGGTCAGTCGGGATGTTCCAGCCAACTGGAGCCATGGGAGTAGAAATAATAAGCAAAAAAAAAAAAAAGGCATTTTATTCAATGCTTGGCCACCCTTCTGGAAACCCCAGCATGTTTCATCTGTCCCCGCCAACTTTTATAAGGGGAGGCAGTCCTGAAATGTAAAGAATATACACAGTATTCAAATATCACAGTAATTCATATGCATAGAGTTGTATCCAGGTAATTCCTGGGGCCACTCTAACTGGCTCAACATTTTCAATACAATTCCATAATTTTTTTCACTCATCAAAACAGTTTGTAGTTAAATGCCTTGTATCCCTTCAAGTCAGATAAGCACACAGGGATGTGTGCACTTGCTGAAAACTCTGCCAACGAAGGTCTGTATTGGCAGCAGTTATCAGGCTTCCTTTTGTACTGAGTTGTCATCATCATATACATCCCAGTATCACCATGAGGATGTCAGAGCTCACACCAAACATTCCACATCAATGGGAAAGTTATGACAGGCTGCCATGCTGACCGGCATAAACAACTTCCCATATCCCCAGAATGTGCATTACGCTAACTCGATATAAATAAAATAATTTTAGAAACCAAATTTGGATCGCACACATCCCTGTGTGTTTCTCTGACATACAAAAGCCAACAGGGACCGACAAAACATATTGGGGTTTCTACAACAGTGGCTAAACCTTGAATAAAATGAATTCTTGGATGAACCTGCTAAAAGTGTTTTTGATTTCGCTGGTCTGATAACCATCCCACTTTCTGGTTGAATTTTAACTGCCAAACCACAGTCCGCCTCTCTAGCCTTTGTATATCCCTCTGCACCTCTCTTAACCCTTTATTGCTGTCTACCCTGCCACAGAGCTTTGTGTCATCTGCAAAGAGACACAACTTGCCCCAGATGCCCTGTTCAATGTCACCGATAAACTTATTGAAGAGGGCAGGACCCAAGGCAGATCCCTGCAGAACCCTACTCGTGACCTCCCTCTCTTCCAATTTGACCCTATTTACCACCACCCTCTGCTTTCTCTCCTTCAACTAGTTTCCGACCCATCTAAATATGTCCCTAGCTATGCCCAGGTCCTTCAGCTTCCTCAGCAATCTTCTGTGTGGCACTGAGTCGAAAACATTGCTGAAATCAAAGTACAGTACGTTCCCAGAGTGGCCCTCATCTACCACCTTTCTTAGTCAAATAAAAACAAGAAGATTAGAACAGTCCAAGGCCTAAGAGTTGGGGCTGTTGCATTATCTGACCAGGGCTTAGATTTGTGAGTCAGAAGTGAGAGGAGATTCTAACACAAAGTGGATTCTGACTCAGGAGGGAGCAAAGATGTTGTTCTGTGGTTTTCTGGTAAGAAAGAACATACAGTATATTTACCATAACAGTAGATTTCAGACTCTGAAGTTCAGAGAATATCCTATGATGTATATCTATGACAGGGGTGAGGAGAGGGATCTCTATACCAGGAGCTTCAACTCATGGCTGAAGGAATGGTGCAGAGAGGAGGGGGTAGGCTACAATGGGGAGTGGGGACTCATCTGGGAGGATAAAGGCCCATACATGGGTGTTGGCCTGCATCTATCTGGGAGGGGAACTGCAGTCCTCTGTGGATGGTTTAAATATTACATGGATGAACATTTAAACTAGCAGAGGGAGTGGCAGAAGGAATCAGGGAAGCAGAAACTGCCCCTCCCCTGAAACAGGCTGAAGTAGAGAGTAAGGAGAACCCAATGGGAATGGAATTCCCCAGGGTGCAAATTAATAAAGGAAAAAAAGCTGTAGAGGGGGAAGGGAATGGGAGCATTAAAAAGAGGGGGGAAGGAGGGCAACAAGCAGAGTCGATACAAAATCTGGAAGGCCATGTGTGCGAATGCTAGAAGTCTAAGAAATAAGATTCCAGACATAGAGTCCATCATGGCAGAGGCCAACCTGAATATTGTGGCCATTACCGAGTTATGGTGGACTGAAAACCTTGAGTGAGACATGGCCATACCGGGCTCTACTTTATTCCAGAAGGACCGGGTGGGAAGGAAAGGAAGGGGTTTGGTGCTCTAAGTGAGGGAAAGCATAAAAGCAACAGAGATACAGGAAATACAGGGTGAAGCAGAGGTACTATGGGTAGCCCTGGAGATGGAAAATGCAGCCATTGTTTGCACTGGAGTGATCTACAGACCTCCAACACAGTGGGAGGAATTAGAAAAGGAATGGTGGAAGCCACTGACAAGATGGCAGAAAAGGAGGAGGTGCTGCTGGTGGGGGACTTCCACCTGCTAGATGTAGACTGTAGCCTCCCAGCAGCTGCTTCAGCCAGAAGCAGGGACATCCTGGGCTCTCTGCAGGGGGTGTTCCTCAGGCAACAAGTCAGTGAACCCACTTGTCAGAGGGCATTACTGTACCTGGTACTCATTAACAGAGACAGTATTGCAGATGTCAGGGTGGGAGGCCACCTGGGGACCAGTGTCCACCGGCCAGTATGGTTCAATATAAGGACTACTGTGGAATTGAGCCTCACAAAGGTAAGGGTCCTGGACTTCAGGAGGGCATATTTTATAAAGATGGGTGAATGCCTCAGGGATGACCTGGCAGAGGGGCATTGCCTGGGAGGGGTAGAGGAACAGTGGCAAAAGCTAAAAGGGAGCATAGTAAAGGCAACAAACCTGTGCATCAAACAAGTGAGCAAAAGCAAGAGGAAAAAGGGACCACTATGGTTCTCGAAAGAGGTGGCTGGAAAGATAAAGGCAAAAAGGGTAGCATTCAGAAGGCATAAGGAGACACAGAGGGATGAGGACAGGGAGGTGTATCAGGGGAAACTGAGAAAGCTGTAAAGAGTGCAAAGGCGCAAACTGAAAAGAGAATAGCCCAGGAGGCAACAAAAGGGGACAAGACATTTGTTAGGTATATAAGTGAAAAAAAGGAAGACCAGGGTGGGATTGTAAGGTTAAGAAGGAAGGGGAATGTGCAGAGGGCCGGGGGCAAGGAAAAGGCAGACATCCTGAACAAATACTTTTGTTCAGTGTTCACAGAAGAAAGAAGAGGAAAGGGGCTACAAAAAAGTAATAGAAAGGTTTGGAGGGAGGAATGTGGACACTAGTCCTTTTTTGGAGGAGAGAGTCCTGAAGGGACTCGCTAATCTGAAGGTGGACAAAGTAATGGGACCAGATGGGGTACATCCAAGAGTTTTGAGGGAGATCAGGGAAATACTAGCTGCACCTCTAATAGTCCTATTGAACAGCTTATTGGAAACAGAAATGGTTCTGGAGTACTGGAGGAGGGTGAATGTAGTCCCACTACACAAAAGTGTATAGCAGGGAGGAGGCTGGCAGTTATGAGCCAGTCAGCCTGACATTGATAGTAGGAAAACTAATGGAATCACTGCTGAAAGAAAGGATTGTGGAATATCTTAAATCCTCTGGATTACAAGACCCAAGGCAGCATGGTAATGATAACAAGATTGGTTATCAAGTTCTAAACTAGTATTAAGTCAAAAGAAAACACAGGTCATGTACTTTGATAAGAAATCTAATAAGGTAATAAAAAAATTAGTGGATGATAGGGAAATACTAATGAGTGATGGGAAACAATTAATTACAAAATATAAATATTTAGAAGTAGTAATAGATACTGCTTTAACATTTTCAGATCACATAAATACTACAATAAAAAAAGTTAATAATAGGTTTGGGGCACTGCTCAGTTCTTCCAGAATATTAAATCAACAAACCCAGAGTGAAATTGCTTCGCAGTTAATATTGCCCATATTGGAATATGGTAATTTAGTTTATAATTTTGCAGGTCAAAATTACTTGGATAAACTGGTTAGGACTTAACCAACTGGCTAGATTTGTTCTCAAGTGTAGCCATTTAACCAATCATTGCACCATGTATAAGGATCTAAAATGGGATAGTTTACAGGTAAGGTATAGGAAACAATATTCAATATTTCTTTAAAAAAATTAATAAAGGGTAATATGGATATAGATTTTGGGTATGAGTGCCATAATCTTGCCTTAAGGGGTGTAAAACACAGAGGTTTAACTTTTCCAATAGTTAACTCAAAATATGGTAGCATGACATTACAGGCTCAGGCTGCAAAAGTCTGGAATGAAATTTCCCCTCAAATAAGAAATTTGACAAAATTATTGCAATTCAAATCTGGGCTTGATTAAATATGTTATTCTGAATGTACTTGTCTGAACTGATGTTATTATAAGGAGGTTATATTGTAAACTGTTTGATACCCAGTCAGGAAATGAAGTACCAATTAGATAAATATTAGGTAAACCAATTGTTATATTTGTGGGTTTTTGTATGTATTGAATTATGAAAGATTATAGTATGTTTTGTAATGTATTTATGAATGTTTTACCTTGTAACTTGTATGAATGTATGCACTGGGTAATTTTGAAAATAGGTCCTTGGACCTAAAATTTTGTATATCCTGTCTAAAAATAAATTTTTTTACTACTACATGGTTTCACTGGGGGAGGTCATATCGAACTAATCTGATATATTTCTTTGACTGGGTGACAAAGAAGTTCGATCAGGGAGGAGCGGTGGATGTAGCCTACCTGGATTGCAGTAAAGCATTCAACACCGCTCCACATAGGAAGCTAGTAAGCAAGCTGGGAAGCTTAGGAGTGGATCCAAAGGAGGTAAATTGAGTAAGAAATTGGTTAAAGGATAGGCAGCGGAGGGTGGAGGTAAATGGAGTTCACTCCGAAGAAGGGAGAGTGATTAGTGGGGTGCATCAGGGATCAGTGCTGGGACAGGCTCTCTTTAATGTCTTTATAAGTGACATTGCAGAGAAGCTGGAAGGGAAGGTCTGCTTATTTGTGGATGACATCAAAAATTTGCAATAGGGTGGACACTCTGGTGGGGGGGGGGAGTGGAAAGGATGAGCAGAGACCTGAGAAAACTAGAGGCGTGGTCAGGGGTATGGCAGCTGGGTTTCAATGTGAAAAAGTGAAAAATAATGCACCTGTGGCACAGAAACCCAGCAGCAGAGTACAAAATGGGTGGAGTGGTATTGACAACGGCCAAGCAGGAAAGAGACATGGGGTAATCATATCAGATTACCTAAAGGTGCCAGACAGTGCGACAAGGGAGTTGGGAGAGCTAGTGGAATGGTATGGTTCATATGGAGAGGTAGCACCAGCAGAAAGAGGGAGGTGGTGCTAACTCTGTGTAGATCTCTGGTAAGACCCCACCTAGAGTACTTTGTGCAGTTCTGGAGACCCCATCTTTGAAAGGACATAGACAGAGCTGAGGCTTTCCAGAAGAGGGTGACTAAAATGGTGCAGGATCTGCATCCAAAGCCCTATGAGGAAAGACTAAAGGATCTCAGTATGTACACCCTGGAAGAGAGGATGGAGAGAGGTATATGATGGAGACCCATAAATACCTCACATGATAAATAAGGTACTGGAGGGAAACATTTTTCAGAAGAAAAGATGCTCACTAACAAGGGGACATGATATGAAGCTGGAGGGGGGTAGATTCAGGAGAGATGTTAGGAAGTACTTATTCACAGAAAGAGTAGTGGATTCCTGAAAGTCTTCCAGCGGAGGTGGTGGGGATGAAGACCATGGCAGGGTTCAAGACTGCATGGGTTAGGCACAAGGGAATCATAGTGGAAAGGAAGGGGGGAAGAAAGAGCAGTAGATCAAGTATGGTCTGCAATAACAATGTACATAGTGAAAAAGGGGTGGGTGGGCCAAGCAGTCCTTACCTGCTGTCAAATTCTATATCTCCTCCATTGGGCCACACCTTTGGATCTGTAAGCCATCAATGTAGGGACCATTTGGAAATGTTTGCTAGCTAGGGCTGTCCATGATGACGGGCACCGTGGATGCCTATAAAACATGGGCCGCCCCACTGCTCCTCAGCTCCCCACCAGAGACAAGCTCAGATGGCATCTTACCCTGAGGATCCAGGAGACCAAACCAGTACTGGGCACACAAAGAGAGGCATGGGGCTGGAAAACATAGTAAACATAAGACGCTTATGGACACCTCCAACAAGGCAGTGGACAAACCTGATGCTTTATACTAAGTACGGTGGAAGGAGAGAGGGTGCACTGTGGAACAATGGAGGAGGAGGTTTCACTCCAAGATCAACTGTTATGGTAAGTATTTGTTCTATCTTCATCAAGAGCATCTCCTTCGCTGGCTCACACCTTTAGAATGATTCTCAAGCAGTACAGAGTACACTGGGAGAATGGTATAGTGATAGGAGATTGTGATCAAGATGGCGGCCACGTTGGGCTAGCTACGTTACAGCAGCTATACTTTCTTGTTATTTTACCTGTTTTAATGTTAATTTTGTTGTTCTATTTTTATGCTTTTAGTTTGTTGTTTTTCTTTTTTTTGTGGTTATTTGTCATGCAGAATATCTGCCGATAGTCGGAAGAGACTGCAACAGTGTGTGTGGTATTCCTACTGTTTTTCCCCTTCAGATTGGAAAGTTATCTCTGGAGCAAGATTTAAGCAATATTTAATCTCTGGAGCAAGATTTAAGAATTCTACCTGGAATACTCCGATCACAATGTAGGAGGCTTCTATCAGGAGCTGGGAGTTTGTATACTGGGACTGTGAGCTGGTTGTTGGTCTTACATTGTCCTGTGACTGTACCTGGATTTTGCTGGAGTGCTCATACGATTTGGTCCGAAGCCTGGAGCTGGAGACCGTGATCTTGAAGCTGGGTTCTTTTTTGAAGACTTGGTGGCTTTCGCTCTTGGACTGCTGCATCCTCGGTGCCGTTTTTCTGGAGCGAGTGAGCCTGTGAAAATTCTGGTCTGAACCCAGGGTGGTGCTTTTCGGGGGACGACTGGGGGGTGAGTTTCTTTAAATCCTGGCCTGCACCAGGGTGGTTTACTGGGGCAATTGGCTGCGATGGGAGATTGGGGTGGTACTGTCAGAGGACAGGCCCCATTGTGTCTGTGATTTCTGGGCTTTGTGAAGGGCGGGCTGGAGAGCCTGCTCGCGTGGATCCAGTCACTGGTCGACTTACTCAGTGGCATCTTGGGGGACAACCGGGGGGGGGATCTATTTTGGCTGGTGGCTTGAGCTCGCCTTTAAACAGTTGGGATCAATGTCTGAGGATTTTAGCTGCAGCAAAGGTCTGTTTTATCAACTTGGAACTTTATTTATTTATTAAATTCTCGGATTACAAATACCTTTGAGTAGAAACTGTTCATTTACAAAGGTTCCATGTCAGAGGATGAGGGGCAACATACATACAGAGATAGTAAAAGAATGCACAATAAACAACCAAAAAAATATATATAAAGTTACAGCATACTTTGAGACAATATGCATAAAACAAGCAGCTTGATTAGGCAGCCAGCTGAGGTAACAATAAGAGATAGAGGGCACAAGAAGCAGTTAGGATCTTATGGATCTTGTCTGAATACTACCCAGGTCCGATTGTTCTTTTTTCTTTTCCTCCTGTATATTTCAGTGAAGCAGTGAGAGTGCTTCATTTTTGTATCCAAGATCAAATTGTGCGACTGTTTACTTTGCTTGTGTGAGAGATAGGCTTGGGACTAATTCCTCAGCGGTGGGAGCTCTGAGGGTTTTTTCATTACTCTCAGTTTTCAGTGGTGTACAGGTGGAAGGAAACTGAGACTCTGTGTCCAAACTGTTATTAACTCTTTCAGAGGAGCTATAATCTGCCCAGACAGCTTGGGATCTTCTCTTAGGAGTTTGCCTGACGGGGAATGGACTTTTGTTTTATTTTTTGTTGGAAATGGGGAGTGGGGCTACTGTTTAAGACATTTTAGTGGTTTCAATAGTATTGATCAAATGGGTTGATTAATAGTTGTTTTAAATATCTGGCAGCATGTGTTGGGACCGGTCTTCCGTGGGCAGGCGCTATTCCCCCTCTAGGCTGAGGGACCTGCGCCCTTTCAAAAGCCCCCTGTTGCTATCTGAGGTATATAGGCATTGTCATGCCTTAGGGAGTGCACGAAGGAGAGGGAGGGGGGGTTCCTCGGCTATGAGGGAGGAGCAGAGTGGGCAAATTAAGGTGGTGGAGTCAGAGAGATGCCTGTGGTGAAATGGGTCCAGGATAGGGGGGTGGATGCCTGGTTCCCATACCCAAGGGTTCCACTGAGAGTGGGCAAGTGGCCCGCTCCTCCAAGGCCTCTCATCCAACCTGGGCGGTGTTATGCAATGCCAGGTCTATAAAAAACAAGACAGCAATTATTGCTGATCTTGTTGAGTTATCTGACCTGGCTTGCATTACCGAGACCTGGCTGGATGAGAATGCTGGTCCCATATTGGAGTCAGCAGTTCCAGCCGGGTACTCGGTAATACATCGCCTGAGGTTGGATTGAAGGGGTGGGAGGGTCACTATTTGTTTTAAATCGGAATTGGGCCTTATGGAGGTTCCAGTGGTGTCACCTAGATCCTTTCAGCGCATCATGGGAGCAGGTGTGGGTAGCAGAATCTTACTCGTCTACCGTCCTCCCGGTGACAAGAATGTTTTTCTGCAGGAAGTTGCAGACCTCATTGTCGACCTGGTGTTGGAGCCCTCTAGGTGGTTGGTCTTGGGGGGCTTCAATGCCTGGGTCGACAATGAACTCTCGCATTTTGGACAAAACTTCCTCCAATTGATGATTTCATTGGGCTTCACACAGGTTGTTACCCCTGCTACCCTTATTCAGTGTCACTCTTTGGATCTGGTGTTCACCCTGGGGGTGGAGATCATGGAACTGGTGGTGGAACCAGTTGGGTGGTCTGACCATCACTCCATAAGGTTCAATTTCATGACCCTCCCTTGTGAGACCTACCCCTTTGGAGATGGTCCAGTACTGCCCTTTGAGGAGAGTTACCCCTGGGGGTCTGATGGTGGTGCTCAACCTATCGAGTTGGCCTATGGAGTGCGTGGAACCAGATGCCTTAGTAGTGCACTATAATAATACGGTGCTGAGGGCACTGGATTCCATAGCACCTGTCCGTGTTCGCCCCCTCTCCCTTCACCCTCGGTCCCCTTGGTTTGATGGGATACTGAGGGAGTCAAGGAGTGTGGGGCGAAGATTGGAACGCTATTAGTGGAAATCCAGCCTGGAAGGTGAAAGACTTAGATTGATGGCCCATTATGTGGACTATCAATCAGAAATCTCCCATAAGAAGGCAGAGTTCCTGTCCAGGGAGATAGCTGCATCAAGAAATCGACCAGCCCAGCTCTTCTGGACCATGGACAGTCTGTGCAATCCAGCCTGTCTGCAGAGTTGGAGAGCTTTTTCACAAATAAAGTGTGATGAGTTTGCTCATTTTTTTGAGGATAAGGTGTCATCAATCAGGTTGGAGATCTGCAGTACACATTCTAATGGGCATTGCAGGAATCAATGTGAGGTTACAGGCCCTCGGTCTACCTGGACAGATTCTGACCAGCCAGTGATCATGGATATCATGAAGATTGTCCAGGGCTTGCGACCGACTTGCTGTAGTTTAGATCCTGGTCCTATGCGCCTCCTTGTGGGGTACATGGATGTGATCAGACCAGTCCTTGCTGAGATAGTCTGGTGCTCTTTGGACCAAGGGGTGTTTCTGGAGTCCTTAAAAGAGTCTGTCGTGACATCCCTTTTGAAGAAATCTTCCCTTGACCCAGACTGTCTTGCTAACTACAGACCAATCTCTAACCTTCCCTTTTTGGGGAAGGTTATTGAGAAAGTAGCCGCGTTGCAGCTGGATGACTTTCTTACCACCCATGAAGTCTATGGTCCTCTCCAGTCCGGTTTCAGGAAGAGGCATAGTACCGAGACGGCGTTGGTCTGGGTACTTAATGATCTCCTAATAGCAAGAGATCGGAGGAGCCATTCGATTTTGGTCCTCCTTGATCTCTCTACAGCGTTTGATACCATGGACCATGGGATGTTGCTAGATTGCCTGCGGCTATTCTGTGGACTGTCAGGGACAGTTCTCAAATGGTTCCACTCTTTCCTCACAGGCAGAAGTCAGAGGGTAGTTTCAGGAATTTTTTCCCTCTGCTTTGTTCTGAAGGTTGCTGCAGGGCCCTTTGTTTTCCCTCATGTTGTTCATGGTGTATATGCTGCCGTTGGGAGACATTATAAGGCATTATGGGCTGAGTTTTCACTGCTATGCAGATGATACTCAGCTCTATATGTCCTTTGTACCCGAACAGAATGACGCATTATCAGTCTTTAATAACTGCCTCGCTGAGATCCAGGACTGGATGTGTGCTAAATGGTTGAAACTGAATCCGGATAAAACTGAGGCGTTGGTTGTGGACCCGGGTCATCGTGCAGAGAAGTTGACTCCTGGGTCTCCCTCTGGCCTTGTACTAGGGGGTAACCAGTTGAGACCTTCTGAAATGGTGCGGAATCTGGGAATAATTCTTGACAGTGAGCTGACACTGAAGGCACAGGTGTCAGCCTCGGTCAAGTCTTCCTTTTACCATCTGAGGGATATCGCTCGGATAAAACACCTTGTTCCACATGATGACCTTCCTGTGTTAGTCCACGCCTTTGTTTCCTCACGTCTTGATTGCTGTTATGCTTTATATCTAGGGCTGCCGGGAGTGGATCTCCATCGCCTGCAGCTGGTGCATGCAGCCAGGTTGTTAACTGGGTTACCAAGAACTTGCCACATCACACCTGTGCTGTGCGAACTGCACTAGCTGCCGGTGCACTGGAGAATCACTTTCAAGGTCGCGTTGCTGACCTATAAGACCCTACATGGTCAGGGACCGGCCTACTTGCAAGATCTCCTTCGACCTTACCACCCTCTCTGCCTGTTCCACTGACGAGGGATTGCTAGAGATTCCCAGGGTTCGTCTTCAGTCATCTGGGGCCAGAGCTTTTTCTTTTATGGCTCCAACCCTGTGGAATTCTCTACCTCATCAGATTAGAGAGTGTATGTCCATGGAGTCATTTTAGGCATCTCTGAAAAGTTATCTGTTTGAATTAGCGTTTGAATAAGTTTACTGTTGCTTTTATTGTTTTTATGCTATTTATTATGTTTGATGTTATTTTGATATGTAATCGCGCTTTGATATGTAGAAAAGTGCATTATAAGTTTTAATTTGATTTGATTTGATATAACTTCATGACAGGAGGCCTTGCAGTACCACAAGACCAAAACCAGCACATCTACATGAGGAGATGTCCAAACTGTAGTGCTTAGTGAAAGTATGCACAGTGCTCCATGTGGCAGCTACAGAAGCACTCTGAAAGCAAGCAACCAAAGTGGCCATACCATGTGTAGAGTAGCCTTAGACAGCAACAGGAACTTCCTTACCATGTTTCCTGTAACAGAAAGTGATACAGTTGGCCATTGAACAGACACCATTTAGTCACAGGGGCGCCTGTTTTCCCATAGGCAAATGAAGCAAAAAGTTAAGAGGACTTTCTGCAGTCCTTAGTACAGTCAAGACAGAAACATAGTGTTCTATGTACATTAAGTGTATGCAGCAAAGCCTCACCCTTGTTAGCATGCTCAAGATAATACACAAGAAGGTGTATAGTCTGAGTCAATGTGAAATCAGGGATCACCTTTGGTAGGAAGCAAGGACTGGTCCACAAATACACTCTTTCCTTGTGGAAAATCCAAATAAGGAGGCTCATGCATTACAGTGTGAAGCTTGAAAATTTCTATGAGTAGAAGTCATGGGGACCAAAAAATGAAAATGACGTACTTACAATAATTGCTGATCTTCCAGAATATTCACTGGAAATACCACCAACAGCTTAATCTGGTTCAGGGTCAGTTGGCACTCATCTGTGTGGGGAGAGGTGCAGATGCAAGTGGGATGCTAGCTGCACATTTGAACAGACTTAATAGACCATGTGACCCGTTTCTGTTGGCAAGTAGTAAGTAATATCTTCACCACTGATTCACACTTATGTGTCTGGGGCTGGAGGCACTAGGATCCCACGGGAGCAAACTGTCTGCAAGAACATGGTGCTGCATGCACGAGCCAATAATCCACGCTGTTTTCCCCTCATGCACCTCAGTTCTGTTCACCATGGGAGAAATAGAGGGCTACAGATTTCCTAGCCCAATGGGGTAAGGAAAGCATATAGGGCTAAAGTAAAGTAGAACCCCACTACCAGCTTAGGATAAAAAGGTTCAGCACACTAGTTGGCACTGTGGTATCTGGGTCTATAAGGAGCCAGAGCCTCATCTCACTAGTCAGACAGAAGGTGAGTAGTATTAAGGAAAACAGGGCAATGACGTTCTGGCAGATGCAAGAAGGGGAAGTCCCAAAATGAGCCCCCCCTTGCAAATGAGATGGCATCCTGTGCCAAAATACAGAAAAAAATGACATCATTAGCCCCTAATGAAAGACTCCCTGAGGGTTAGCACTCCCAAATTTGTCTCTGTATTATGTTGCTTCAAAGTTTTGCAGTGTTATCTACTGGCTGTTGGATAGTTATGGCGAGCACTGAAAGTCCTTGGAGATGACAGAGGAAGGTCTATTAGATACTTCAAGAATCCTGCTGTCCTCATGCCTCAACCTCTATTTACAGGATATGGATAATCCATATACGGCGAACAATTATAATATCCTTAACACCAAGCAATTTATCCCCTTCAGATTCCTTGTGCTCTCTGTGATGGGAAGAGAGGATTTTGCACCAAATAAAATAAATAATTTTTCTAGATGGGCACAGTTAGGCCTTATGTGTTGGTATCAAATGTTACAGCAAAATACAATACTGCCCTTTGAGGAAATAGTAACCACATTCCGGGTGCCCCGTACCCATTTCTTCAGGTACTTGCAGGCCACAGCCTATTTAGTAGTAGTAAAATATTGATTTGTATACAGGAATAGAAAACATTGTCATGTTGTTTTTTACCGTTTACAAGACAAGTCCTGTGATCAAAATATCCTTATTACTCTAAAATTTACATACAGATACAATATGAATACAGTAAAAACAATTGGCTATACATTCCATGATGCACAACAGTTCTATTTTGTTCAGGATGTACCCAAGGAGATGTTTTTTGCCTACTTTGAACATGAAGGTACATGTATGCAGCTGCCTCCTGACCTCCAGGCTTGTCCATGTTAGTTCCCTGTATAGTAGACAGTGATGTCTTGTGCGTGGGGCATCCAGTGTGTATGTTGTGAATTTATTATAGAGTACATCAATTTAATGTAATTCAGAAAGTACAGTTACGTGAGAACTTACCGTAACAGTAGATCTTCGAGAACAGCTCTTGCAGCAGGTTACACCATTAGGACTGAAGCCAGCAGGCGTCAGGATCCCACGGAAATCTTCTAGCTAGCAGTCTTCAGCGGGGACCGCCTCCGACGTCAGGCGTAGTACATAAGGAGGCGGTCCTGCCAGAATCTCTAGTTCTCCCGCCGGAGACTTCCGGCCGCTGGATGATATCAGAAGTGGAGACCGAGGATCCGCCATCAGAAGAACAAAGGAAAGTAAGTTCCTGCCGAAGCCTGGTTAGGCCTAGCCTCCTCCAAGGGGGAATGGTGGGCGGGAAGGTACCTGCTGCAAGAGCTGTTCTCAAAGATCTACTGTTACGGTAAGTTCTTACGTAACTGTACTATCTTACTGAGATACAGCTCTTGCAGCAAGTTACACCATTAGGACTGATTCCCAAGCAATAGCGCCTCTAGACACTCTGGGAGGAGGCATAATGGAGAGATCTTGAAAATCCTGACTCTAGGACAGGAGACCCTGTAGAACGGTGAGGCCAAAACCTGCTCTCTGCAGTGAGGCGATGTCCAGGCTGTAATGCCTGATGAAGGTGTGCACTGAGCTCCATGTAGCTGTGGCACAAATGGCCAAGGTGGAGACGTTCCGCAGTGCTGCGAAGGAAATAGCCACCCCCCTAGTCGAGTGGCCCCTGACTGTGCCCGGAAGGGGCTTCTGTTTGTTGTTGTAGCAAAAAGAAATGCACTGGACAAGCCAGCGGGAAAGGGTCTGTTTTGAGACTGGTTGGCCCAACATCCTCTCAGTGAAGGAAATAAACAGCTGCTCGGAGTTACGATGCTGTTTGGTCCTGGTCAAGTAGTATCTTAAGGAGCGGTGAACATCTAGGGTGTGAAGCAATGCCTCTCCTCTGTTGGTATACCTGGGGAAGTACACCGGCAGATCGATGTCCTGATTAAGGGTAATGGCTGAGACCACCTTAGGCAGGAATTTAGGATTAATCCTGAGACACTCTGTCCTGGTGGAAAATTAAATAAGGTTCCTTACACACGAGAGCGTGTAGCTCAGAAATTCTCCTTACTGACGTGACAGCAACCAAAAATAACGTTTTCCACGACAGAAAACACAGTTCGCAATCTGCAGCAGGTTCAAAAGGGGGCAGCGTGAGCTGCTCCAGGACAAAGAGTAGGTCCCAAGGAGGGACGGGATCCCTGATGGGTGGCCTAAGGTGTAACACCCCCCTCAGGAAGTCATGAGAGGCATCGAGTTGTGCCACTGTGCGTTGACCTATTGGGTAGTGGTAGGCCGAAATCGCACAGAGGTGAACTTTAATCGAGGAGTAGGCAAGGCCTGAGTGGAAGAGGGAAAGCAGGTATTCCAGAACTGATTTCTCTGGGCAATCTAAAGGGGAGAGGCCGCGTGCCTGAGACCACAGGCAAAACTGGCACCATTTCATGGCGTACGTCGCATGCGTTGCCGGCTTTCTGGCGGCAGAAAGGACTTCCGCCACCTCTTGCGAGACCCTGTGTCGCATAATGGCTATGTCTCGAGGAGCCAGGCATGCAGGTTCAGTGAGCATAAGTCCAGATGGACTAACGAACCCTCCTCTTGAGACAGCAGGTGGGAGCTGATGGGCAACAGGAGTGGAGGTTCCCGGGACAATTGAGTCAGCATGGGGAACCAGATCTGTCTGGGCCAGAAAGGCACTACCAGGATCATTGTTGCATGCTCCCTGCGGAGTTTGAGAAGGACTCTCTGGATCAACGGGAAGGGAGGGAAAGTGTAGAGGAATCTGTCCGCCCAGGAGAGGGACAACGCGTCTCGCCAAAAAACACCAGGCCCTGGATCTAACGAACAAGAATTGGGCAGTTTTGCGTTGGATGGGGAAGCGAACAAGTCCAATTCTGGAGTGCCCCAATGAAGAAACAGATCCTCTGCTATCTCCTGAAGAAGTTCCCACTCGTGGACTCTGGCCTGGGATCGACTCAGGCTGTCTGCGATTGTGTTGTCCACTCTGGGAACATGAACTGCAATCAGGCTTGCGCCGTGTCGAATTACCCATTCCCACACTCTCATAGTTTCCCTGCAAAGGGGTTAAGAGTGTGTGCCTCTTTGTTTGTTGAGGTAATACATCACTGCCGTATTGTCTGTTTGAAGCAGAAGAGTACTAGGCGGGATTTCTGACTGGAAGGCCTGCAGGGCATAAAGGACCGCCCTCATCTCCAGGATGTTGATATGGAGGTGAGCTTCCTGATGGGTCCACATTCCCTGGGACCTCACCCCATTCAGGTGTGCTCCCAACCCCCGCCCTGAGGCGTCTGTGGAGAGGATTACCTCCGGGGACGGCACTGCAAACGGGACACCCACAGAGAGAGTCTCTGGGTCTAGCCACCATTGCCAGTCCCGAATCACGGCCTTTGTGATTCTGACCAGCTGCTGCATGTGGTCTTGCCTTTGATCCCATTGCACTTTTTAGCATCCACTGGGTTACCCGCATGTGGAGCCTTGCCATTGGGATGGTTGGAATGGCCGCAGCCATGTGTCCGTACAGGTGAAGGACCAGTCTGGCAGGGACAGTCTTCTTCGCTGAAAGGTCCCTGATGAGGGACCTGATGCGCTCCACTCTGTCCTCGGGAAGAAAAGCTTTCCCTTGGATGGGGTCCAGAACTGCACCTATGAACTGCAGCTTCTGGGATGGTACCAGGAGAGACTTCTCGTAGTTGATAACAATACCCAGCGACTGAAAAAGAGCTTGGGTGTTCTGGATGGCCAACAACAGCACCTCTCTGGAGGCGGCCATGAGAAGCCAGTCGTCCAGGTACAGGAACACATAGTGGCCCTGTCTCCTTAGAGATGCTGCCACGACTGCCATACACTTGGTAAAGACCCTGGGGGCTGATGACAGTCCAAAAGGAAGTGTCCGGAACTGAAAGTGGTGGCCGAGGAACCCGAAAGCGCAGGAACCTCCTGTGTGCTTGAGCAATGGGGATGTGCAGGTAGGCATCCTGCATGTCCAGTGATGCTAGAAAGGCATCCTTCTTCAGCATGGGAATAAGCCCTTGGAGGGTCACCATGCAAAACCGTTTGTAGGCGACCGACATGTTGAGGTCGCTGAGGTCCAATATTAGACGGAGGTCCCCTGTTTTCTTTGGAACCAGAAAGAAGTGGGAATAGTAGCCTGCTCCTCTCTGGTTCTCCGGGACGTACTCCACCACTCCCTTTTGTAGAAGCACGAGTACTTCTTGCCTGATAAGCGATCTGTGCTGACCCGAGTAATGGGAGAGCAGAGGAGGCCTTGTGGGTGGCTTGTCCACGAATTCTATAAAGTGGCCTTTTTTGACCAATTGAAGAACCCACCTGTCGGTGGTAATAGACTGCCACCCTGGCAGGTGGTCCGCAATATGACCCCCGACCTTGGTGTCCCATTGATCCTGAGGGGCGGGGGCTAGGAAGAAGTCATGCTGTGGCGGCTGAGGGTCCTGCAGGCTGGTCCGACTTGGCGGGGCGCTGGCCTCGGCCTGTGGACGACTTCCCCTGGGCTTTTCGGGAGAAGGAGCCCCTCTGTTGCGGACCGGAATGGGACTGTTGTCTCTGCGTCCAGCCACAAAAATGGCTCTGGTTCCTATGAAATGAACCGGGCCTGGGTCTGTACATGGCTTGGACAGACCGCACGGCCTTCCCGACCTCCTGAAGCTTGGTGAAAACCTTCTCCGAAGACTCACCGAAGAGAACTTCGCCGTGGAACGGGGCGTCCAGAATGTTCTTCTGGATGTCTAGGGTGAATCCGGAGACACAAAGCCATGAGTGTCTCCGGAGGCATACGCCTGAGGCTGCCGCTCTGGCCGAGGAGTCCACGGAGTCATACGCGGCTCGAAGCAACTGGGTTCCCACGTCTGAACCCATGCGGAGGAGCTGAAGCAGTTCTTCCTTCTGCTCACCTTCCGGCATCTTTTCTGCCAGGCCTAGTCCCTGCTCCCACAAGGCATTCTGAAACTGGACCATGTGGGTAAGATAGTTGAGGGACCAAATGGCGCAGGTTGCAGCTGCGTACATGTGCCTGCCCATCGCATCCAATTGCTTGGACTCTGGGTCCGGTGGCAGGGTGCTCAGATGTTGCGGCCTCTCGGACTGGTCATGTGAGGCTGTAATGACCAGGGAATTGGCCAGAGGATGAGACGCCAAGTACTGGTCCTGCCTTGGTAACATCCACGAAGGTGTCCACCAAGTGTGGTACCACCACAGGCTTTCGTCCTTTTGCTGAAGATAGCGTGCAAGGCGTAGCCTCTCGGGGTCAAGTTCCTCTGCATCCCAGCCCATATTCTCTTGAATATGCCTCATGAACTCAGAGAATGATGGGTCATTCAGAGGAGATCGTGGGAGCTCACGTGGGTCCGGAGAGGGGACACTGATGGGAGAAAGGGATCTGGATCCGTCTGAGAAGTCCGATCCCGAGTCCTCCGTCGAAGGCGAGTGGCGGCGTCTTCTGGGTCTCTTGGGGCTGGGTGACCCTGAAGAAGATCTGGACGGAGGTCTCCTCTTTTTTGGTCTGCCCCTAGGAGATTCTGCAGGCTCCTGGGGGGAAGGTACTCGGCCTGCTGCCCCGGATGGGGTGGGGGGTGCTGGGGCCGGTGGAGTCACGGGTGGAGGAGGAGGAGGAGGAAGAGGAGGAGGTGTGGGAACCACATCCTTCTTTATGGTATCCCACCAAAAGGTGAATAGCTCCTTGACCTCAGAAATATTGAGGCCTGACGATGGACCAGGTGCCGGTGGTCGGTCGTTGGGTTCCTGCGTCGGTTCCCTGGGGGTCTCTGGTTCGGGAGAGGGTTCCTTCGGGGGCTCGACAGGACCGGGTTCGCCCACCTGGTCCTCAGGCTGAGTCAACTCCTCCTTATGTAAGCGCCTCCTGGCTGATGTCGGTAGGTGGCGTAGGGGTTCCTCTCTCTACTGGGTCGGGCGTCGGTCCCCCGGCCGGTGTCCGCGGTGGAGAAGGCCTGACCGGCGATGGGCGTTAGGCAGTCGTCGGGTCCCGGGACCGTGGAAGCTTGGCAGACTTCTTGAGCCGGTGTCAGCTCCTTGGTTTTCCACTGGAGTGGAGGAGGCAAGGAGACTGACCAGATGTCAGGTGCCGGACTTGTGGTGATGGCGGTCTCCTGACCTCAGCGAGGCCTTGGAAGAAGAGGAAGAAGGCCTGGAGGTCTTAACAGGCTGCAGAGTAGAGGAACCGGAGGAAGACTTGACCGTGACTGGGGGAGGCTGAGAGCAGGCAGGGAAGGCGAGCGGTCGGACCAGGAGCCAGAGCTACGGGAGTCGGAAGCCCTAGAAGGGGATTTTGATCTCACCCTCTCCTTGTGCTTTTCGAGCTGCCGGTGGGCTTTCTCGGACGATTCCCCCTTGGAGGCAGAATCCATGGCCTTCAATCTCTCTTCTAGAAGGTAAGCTTGGAGGGCCTTCTGGCGACGGATCCGGGTCCGACTGTTAAATCCTTGACAGAAGGAACAGGCCCAGGTGTTGTGGTCCGGGCCTAGGCACCGCACGCAGGCCAAATGCGGGTCTTTAAAGGGAATTTGCTTCCCACAGGCGCACTTTGATGGATGGCCCTCCGCGGATGTTGGAGAGGACATCAGATGACAGACGATTCGATTGAGAAAGAGTTTCCAATTCGAGAAATGGGAAAAGAACTTTTCCAGGCGTCGCATGCTAGGTACTGACCGAAGGGTCGAGGCTTGCAAGTTGACGGCGGGAAATAACTGGGGATTCTGGCGGGACCGCCTCCTTATGTACTACACCTGACGTCGGGGTGGGGACCAACATTGGAGGCGGTCCCCGCTGAAGACTGCTAGCTAGAAGATTTCCGTGGGGTTCTGACGCCTGCCGGCTTCAGTCCTAATGGTGTAACCTGCTGCAAGAGCTGTATCTCGAAGTAAGATCTGGATGCACCTCTGTACAGGATATCACAGTAGTCCATAATAGATTGGGCCATTGTCTCTACTATTCAAAGTCTGTCTGTCTTTGGCATCTTGTTACATAGTTGGTAGAGCTCCCCTAGCTTTTTGTTTTGGATTTCAATTGGATTCCTCATTGAAGACCAGGCAAGAGCACTTCTCTGGATGTGAACAATCTGGGCATTCTGGGTGACTGCCATTGACAGTTGATGGGGCAAGCCAGAAGCTGGTCTGGCCTCCTTCAGGGGGCCCACTCATGTAGCTGTGCTGGAGGGGGCTCCACCACTATCGGCTTGGTGGGGAGACTCACAGGCAACAAGAAGGGGGGTTCACAGGAGGTGGAGCCATGGCTGGGGTAGCAGAGGTACGTCTCTCTACGCACTAGAGAGTGTCCACTGCTGACAGAAGAAGTCTTTGTACTTTCTTTGGAAGCTGCGTCATCGACAATCTTCTGAGAAGAATGAAGAGCCTAATGGGTGCCAAGGCCAGTGATCAAGAATGATGGCAGTGCCAATTTTATGTTTCTAGTTTCAGACCTGTTGCTATATTCTATGTTTGACTTACAGAGACACTGTCAACCCTGTTTGCATCCTATTACGACTAGTTGAAATCCCACATTTTTATGACTGCTTACTGTCTCTGAAATTCATTATTGGACAGTACAAAAGTACTTTACAAAAGGACTGGTGCCACCCTTGGTGTTAGGATGTATACCTGGTTGTTTCATCTGCTGCCTTTCTTAGTTGAACTAAAGTGAATGTTAAATGCTGTATTTATACCTAACCTTTTTTTGTTTCAAAAATCTACTGTTAAACTGCATACAGTGCATTCACTCAAGATGCAATAGTTCCCTTTCCTCCCACTGCACCTTGAATGCTTACTGCGTTGGAGGTGTTCCCAAGCACAGGAAAGATGCAGTGGGAGTTGATCAAGGACTGTAAACAAACACATTTTTGCGGTAACACCAGTATGGTGGGCAGTCTGCTTTTCACTTTTAAAGAGACGAGAATGAGTTAGACTCAAACTATCAACTACGTCAGCACATTCTTCAGAATGTCAGCAATCATAAAATGTGTTTTTTAAACTAAGGACAAATCTGAGGCCTAAGGGGGTTGACAGTGTCCTTTCAAATGGACTGCCTTTTCTCATTTCTGTCTTTTCTTAGTTGTTCCACCCGCCAAAGTGAAGGTAACTCTAGGTTTGGTAATGCACCTGTTGTTTTAAATGGATTAGAAACTGCAAAAGGTTTTTAGTAACTTAAATAAGGAAGACCCTCCATTGTAGGCTGCATTAATACTGCTGTAACCCCCAGGCCACTTTTTAACTAGTGAGCACAAACCCCATTAAAATCTGTAACACTGGTGCCCATTTACTGACATACCATTTTACTTTACAAAAGGACTGGTGCCACCCTTGGTGTTAGGATGTATACTTGGCTCATTTGCTAGAGATGGATGGGGGTACAGAAACAAAACAGCATAAACCTTGTGTAAATAGCACAACCCAGGTCCTGGGTGGAGGCTGCTAGGCATATGCTAGATCTAACCTGCTGAGGGGGCCCCAGTAAATCCAGACAACCAGAAACAATAAATCGGAATGTCCATAACAGTAACTGGGATTGTGCAGTATGGCTTTATTCAACAGATGGAAAATTAAAGCAGAAGTGGACCCCAAGAGTCGGTCTAGGCTGGACAGTACATTTCACGAACTCTACTTGCATGCAGTACAGTTCATGAACACACAACAGAACAATCTTCTTCCCAAATTCTCAAACTGGTGCATATAGTGGACACCTGGCCACGCACATGAACATTTTCCTCCCACGAGTGTCATATAGTGAATCTAAGCCGCACACTCGGAAGTCTTCTTCGAACATAGATTCACATAAGTGAAACTCAGTCTCACACCTTAACCTTCAGCATGGCCCTTACTCAGGTAAAACTGGTACCCTTTACGAACCAGGAAGCCCTGCCTTGTAAGAACTTGGATGGTGTTCCTCCAACCCTTGGCCCCAACCGACAGTCTCTGCCATTCTTTAGGGTTACACCACTGAAACCCCCATTCCCCACTGAAATGCTAGAGGTCCCACACTTTAACTTCATCACACACTGGGGTGACCAAAGAACAAAACTGCACTCAGTTGGTTGAACAGTTTAACAGAACTTCACTCACTTGGGTGAACTAGGGGCACTGACATGTGTGATCCAGCTTTATCTACTGGCACACACACCCCAGATTATCAATTACCCTAAATTATGTGGAGATCTGGTCTCCTAGAACAGTACTCACGAAGGTTGTCCTGCCACAGGGCATGGGACAACAAAAGAAAAGAAGGCACTCTCCTGGTTAGCCGATCAAACAGTCTCTCTCAGTTCCTATCCAAGGCAACTGAAACACACACAGAAACTTCAGGGATTGCCCCTTGAGTCCACTGAGAACAAACAGTTCCTTCCAGTTCACTGGGAGTAGAGATCAGGAAATCCTACTGTAGCACTGGTCTCCGCCACTTCACTGGAAGCTGGAAATGACACTCTACTAGGGTGAGAAATCCTGGGCCCTCTCCTCAGAGCCCACTGGCAGTCCTTCTGCAACTCTCACCTCCTCACTTAACTCACCATACAGACTTTAACTTCTCACATTCTAAGTTCCCCAGAGCAGCTGTCCACACAGTGTGGGCTTATGCTGCTGTGAGGGCTCTGAATGACCTAACCATTCTTCCTCAGGCTAGCTGAGTAAACAATAATGTTATTATGTAAGGAACCCCTAATAAGCTCCCTACCAGTTGCCTGCTACCTTCCTAACAATAATACTGATAGGATTCTAGTAATCCCATGGGACTGGGTGGTTACACTGTTGAGGACTTTTCTTTTAACCCCTTAGTCCTTCTAGAGTTCTCTAAATTAGGGTTCAGCAGAAGCTGCAAACAAGTATTTGGTTACAATTCTTTTGAATCAATTATTAATGGTTTAGAGGTATTCCAAACCTAGCAGCTCTCCTCACCCGCTTTATTAAGCTGGTGTTTTTTTATTACTCCCTTATTAATTCCTGGTTTCTGTTAACATTTTGTGGCTCTTTCATGGATCCTTTTCTCACTGTAGCTGTTTCGTGGTTGAAATGCAAACAGGAATAATCTAATGTTTCTATCAGAGGAACACTGTATACATTTTTTTTTTTAATTAGTTGAGACAGCATTTACACTTGGTGAATACACTAATATTAGTCATTGTATATTCTTAGTTTGTTATATTCAGTTGATACATATACATGTTATTATTGACAGCTATACATTACTGTAATGATAAGTTCTTATTGATACACACACTCTGATCATTCAACAGGCCTCAGAGACTTCCTTTTTGTCCAACCTCATTGTTGACAAGCGGCGGAACTCCCTCCATCCAGTGTTCGCCTAAAGTGGGTGGGTCTGAGGAGGGAGAAATCTTTCCTTAGCTTCCCAGCCCTTGAAAGAAAAGCAAAATATCCTTGAGATCATAGAGGGAGACTATGTTCTGTTTCTATTCTAATTAAGCCCAATCTATCCCATAGGAACTAAGGAACAAAGGTTGGGTTCTTTTGAGAAAAATATAATATCCATCTCTGCCATTTCCTAAGTAGGATCTCTTGTTTATTGTGGATTTTGGCTGTCATATATTCTAATCTATAGATGTATTTTACTAGATCATGCCAATCCAAAACTGTGGGTATGTGTGGGGTCATCCATTTACGGGTGATGTTTTTTTTTTTGCAGCCAAAAGGAAGAGAGGGAGCAGGGTATTGACCCAATTTGGTCTGTGGAGAGGGAAAATAGATAACATTACTATTTCAATTGTCAGTTCAATTGTTTCCCCAAGAGACTTCTCCAGTTCTTCTTGAAGTGTGATCCAAAAAGGCATTAAGGCTGGGCAATACCAAAAAATATGACCCAGGTTGGCTAGTGGGCAATGACAATTTCTCCAGCATCTACCATATGAGGTTGGAAGGTATTTTGCCAGAATTGCCGGGGAGTGGAAATATTGGGTCCAAAATTTCCAGGCAAACTCCCTCCGTATACCTGATGACGTAATTTTTTTTTTGCATAAAAAAATGTATTTAATTTTCATAGCACACATATCATCACTGACAGGTACATAGACCACTAAATCACTTTAGTCTGACATTAATCTATTCAGTTTTACACTTTCAATATCACCTTTCACAGGTTTCGCATAAATACATATTATTCAACCTTTGTGCCAAACGGTCCCCTGTAGTACGTATACGCTCACCTTAATTAGGTTATGTTATCTTCTTTATCTTCCTAAACCTTGAGACCCCTCCCAAAACAGAGCATTCTCAGACTGTGATAGGTCTGCCAGGAAAGGAGCCCACTCTCCTGTGAATTGTTCTAGCCTATCCTTTACCAAAAGAGTAATCCTTTCCAAAACTAATGTGTGCAGGGCTAGCGTCCTCCACATTTGTACTGTAGGGGCAGTACAGGATACCCAAGTGTTCTGGATACAGTGCCTGGCTAAAATTAATAGTATTCAAATCCATCTAGGAAGAGGATCCCAATCCCCTTCTTCATCTTTTTGAACCCCAAAAGAGACACAGAAGTGGATCCACCACCACCTTCCTATTCCACATCCTCCCTATTTCCTTGGTCACTGATGCCCAAAAAAAACTGCAGGATGGGGCATCCTCAAAAACAGTGTACATAAATACCCTTCTCCCGGTTACACCTGTTACAATAAGGTGAGACTGCAGGGTGCTATTTGTGTATAATTACCAGTGGGTTATAATCCCGATGTATAAACTTATAAAAAGCTTCCTTGAATTTATTACATATAAGAATACCCATATGCATACTAAGGAGCGCCCCCCACAGTTCTCATCACTTATCTGTATCCCGAGATCCCTCTCCCAAAGTCTTCGGGGTCTTCCCGATAAATCTGGTAAACATTGTCTTATATCACTTACTACTTTCCCCATAAACCCTCTAATATTACCCCGTAACATCTGTATTTGAGCTTCTATCTTCCGTAATTCCTCCACCCCGACCCATCCCTTTGAAGCCCCAACACATATGCTCTGGCCCGAAAAAAATGGAATAACTGCCCTTCTCCTAATTTAAATTTTTGGCGTAACTCTAGGATTGAGCCCAATTGTCCCCTTACCCACAAGCCCCACACACTTTATACCCTGTTTCTCCCACATTCGAAAACCAGTATCTTCCCAACCTTGCAGAAAGAATGGATTCCTTGCCAACAGCACCAGATATGTAGCTAATGCCCCTACCCCTCTGCATCTTAACATCCTGTCCCAGCTATTCAGTATCTCCTCTACCAGTGGATTCCTGAACTCCTGTCTTCTATATGCCCCGTCTATCTAGATATACAGAAAGTTGTGCCTTTCAATCCCTCTGTTCTAGGTCCACCCATCTGCCTGCTGAAGGTTTATGAATGCAGTCACTTACATATCTTTGCTGTGCTGCCAGGAAATATGTACCCATGTCTGGGAAATTTACTCCTCCTTTATCTGTATCTGCTTTGAGATGCCGCAGACTAATCCTTGAGCATTTTTCCTGCCACACAAACCCAGAGAACAATTTCTCCAGCCCTTTTATATCTCCTTTAATGATTCCTATAGGAAGCATCTGCATAACACAACAGGTGTGGGAGTATATTCATCTTTATCAGATTTATTCTCCCTAACCACGAGATTGGCACTGAGGTCCACCGTTTAAGATCGGCAGCAACTATCTTAAGTATAGGGTTATAGTTAAGTTTATACAGATCCCCTAATACCAAACCAATTTTTATCCCAAGATACCAAAAATATCCTCCTACCTTCTTAAAACCCCATCCATGTTCCCTCTTGTTTCTTTTGGGGAGCCTCATAATCTCTGATTTATCCAAGTTCAGTTTGTATCCTGAGAATTCCGCAAACTTCCTAAAAAGTTGCTAAAGACCAGGCATAGATTTCTCAGGATCTGTTGTAAAGAGTAACACGTCATCAGCATACATGGCTACTTTGTGCTGCTCCCCCTGATGCTCCCCTCACCCCTTGTATACTCGCTTCCTGTCTAATGGCTGCTGCCAAAGGCTCCACTGCTAAAGCAAAAAGCAACGGAGAAAGCGGGCACCCCTGCCTCGTTCCCCTACCAATCCAAATCTCATTGAAAGGGTGCCATTTACTAAGACTCTTGCTCTGGGTGACCTATACAGAGCACACACCCATTCCCCAAATGCTCCACCCAGACCAAACAAATAAATACTCCCATTCCACCCTATCAAATGCTGTTTCCACATCCATCGAGAGGATACAGGTGTCCTCTTTCCTCTTCCCCGCCCCCCAAATCACATTCAGGAGCTTCCTTACATTATGATACGATACCTGCCCCTTAATGAACCCGGTTTGGTCTGGGTGGACCAGATCAGGCAACACTACCTCTAACCACCCCGCTAAAACTTTCGCAAATATCTTAGCATCACAGTTAACTAGGGAAATCGGACGGAAAGATGCACACTCCAAAACATTCTTCCCTTCCTTCGGTATCAGACATATGACTGCGTCCAAAAAAGTTTCTGGTAAGCCCCAGGCCTGCCCTTCAATCCTCTGAAATGCCTCACAGAGTGGTCTGGATAGCTGACCCACCAGGCAGCTATAATATTCTGTGGGGAAGCCTTCCATGCCACTCGCCTTCTCCATCTGTAGTCTCTGTATCGCCCGCATCACCTCCACCTTTTCTATTGGGCTGTTAATAACCTTTCTCTGCCCCTCACTTAACTGGGGAAGTCTCAATCTATCCAAAAATTCTTTCCCCCTTTCCCTAGCCTCCCGTCCCCCTTCCGCCCTGTATAGAAGTTTGTAAAAACTGCGAAAACAGTCTCTCACTTGTGTCTCTTCTTTATGTAGGATCCTCCCTCTATCCTTAATTGCCGAAATATGGGTTGGGCCCTTCCCTTCTTGCATCAAACACACTATCAGAGGCCCTGGTTTATTCCCCCATTCGTATAACCTCTTTTGTCCAAAAGTCCATGCCTTCCTAGCCTCTTCACTGAGCATAGTATTCAGAGCGTCCCTCGCTGCTTTTAGACTGTTCTGGTCCCACTCATGCCCTCCCCCTGCCACCTTCCTTTCCAACTCCCTCACTTTACCTTCCAAATTCATTCTTCTAGCTTGTTTCTGTTTCTTGTCCCATGCCACACATTTTGTTATCATCCCCCTTATATATGCCTTTCCCACATCCCATATTACCCCCTTACTAGTGGGTGAATCCCCATTATTTACTATATAAGTTTCCCAACAATCCTTTAAGTACTCCTTAAACTTTTTATCCCCTAGCAGATAGGTCAGAAACTTCCAAGGTGGAGGGCCCTCCCACGGCCTGTTCATCCTAAATGAGACTATTACCATGGCATGATCAGATATATAGATAGGGCTGTGACACGTCATTTGTAACCTTCTGTACTAGTCCTGGGGGATGAAAAGATAATCTATCCTTGACCATGTACTGTGTGGGTTAGAATAAAAAGTATACTCTTTTGCACCCGGGTTTGCTTCCAGCCACCCATCTACTAACTTCAGCTCTCCCATACCCCTGCACCACTGTCTAATTGCCTCACTTCTCCATCCTCTGCTCTCTGAATGGCCTAAATGTGGATCCAGAGTGCAATTTAAATCCCTTCCCAGGACCAATCCAGGAAACTGCTCCTTTATCAGAAGTGAGAGAATTGTGCTATAAAATGATGCCTCAAATACAGCAGGGGCATATATACTTCCAAAGGTAATCCACTCTCCCCAGAGCTCTCCTTCTACAAATACATATCTCCCACCACTTTGATCTCTAACCACTCTCTTTACCTAGAATGGTAAATTTTTATGCAGAAGGATAGCGACTTCTCTCTTGTGTGCCTTAAACGAGGCCGCGAAACACTTCCCCACCCATCCCTTCACTAACTTCAAATGCTCTACCACAGTCAGATGCGTTTCCTGCAATAACGCCATCTGAATCCTTTGTCGTTTCATGGCAGTAAGCAGTTTAGTTCTCTCTACAGGTGTCGCTATCCCTAGAACATTCCAAGAGCAAATCCACAAATCTTGTTTACCAGCCATTAATATAGTAAATGTAGACCCCCCCCCAGTTCACCTTCCTTATTCCAATGATGTACATATTCCTGTTCAGCCATCCCCTCCCTTCAGACAAACCTGTTTGGCACATTGTCAGTTTTGGTCCATATATATGTGTGCAAATAAAACAAATTAACAATATACTGTAACTCTGGTATAACCAACATGTATACCACCTCTAAATGTTCCCCCCCAACTGTCCCAATATTCGGACTTATCCCTCCCCCAATTGCCAGTCCCTAAAACTCGACTGGTCCTTTGAGAAATTCCCCCATAACAAATTTGCTGCCATCCTCCCTTTTCTGACATTATCTGCCAACCTTGCATGAAAGTCATGAAAAAGCCCTCCAGATAGAGATGCCCTCTCCCCCCTGGAGCATCGGTTGCTACCATGCCCTTAAGCCCATTTTAACCACTCTCCACCCGTTGATCAGGCAGTTCCTCCTCTCTTCCCCCACAAGAACATCCTCATGTTGTTCACTGCTGTGTTTTCCACCCCACTGATTATTTTACCGCTTCCTTCTGCCTGTTATTTATTTATTTTCCCTTTTCTCTTCGTTCCCCCTCCTCCACCACGCATTTACCCCTCTCCGTTTTTCTTAATTAGGTTTGTCCATCACCCCCCTTTCCTTAGTTTAGTCCATCCCTCAAACATCCTGATAGTTCCAATTGTTCTACTCCACCAGCCGTCCTCCATCCTGACCCTGCACCTCCTGCGGCCGGAGAGCGGGTAGACACACAACCCAGTCCATAGTGTATTCTGCCACACTTAGTATGGTGGAATCAGAGAAATAGTCAGCCCCCAGCCCACCGCATTGCTCAGATCCCTCCATTTTGTTATTTCCCTGCATGCCCATCAGACCAAGTCTCCCTTCATATTTATCCACCAATCCTCCTCCACCTAGTTTCAGTCCATATGCCATCCATCCAGACAGTTTTCAGTTCTTCCTTCCCTTCCATCCTCTATCCTGACCCTGCACTTCCTGTGACCGGAGAGCGGGAGATGAACAACCAGTTCGTTTCATGTTATTATAGCATGGTATGCTAAGATAAGTGCTCAACCCCCAAGCGTCTGCATTACTCCATTCCATTACCGTCATTGTGTCCCTTTGCACCCAGAAAATCATATCTCCCCTTATAAATATTTGTAAAGCAATATTCAAGTGCACAGCACCATACGAGCCTGCGAGCATCATATTCAGATGGAATGTCAGGTTAGAGGCCCATTTTCCTTTCAACTGCCTTCCTGGCTTCATCCCATCTTCTGGCGTAAACTTTCCACAAATTTCGCCGCCTTGTCCACTTCCCAAAAGGAATAGGCGGCTCCTTCATGCTTCACCTTGAGAGCTGCAGGGTACAATAGGAAATTCTCCACTTTTAGGGATCGAAGCAAGGCCATGGACTCATTGAACTTTTTACATTTAGTTAACAGTCTCAAAGAGTAATCTTGGGATAAGAAGATTCAGTGCCCCTCATATGAAACCTGCCCTTTTTCTCTGAAGGCCTTTAACACTCTCTCCTGATTTTGAAAATTATGGAAGCGCATAATTATTTGGTGGGGCAGCTGCCCTGCTGAAGGCCTAAGAACCATGGCTCGATGCACTCACTCTAGCTTTAACCTACAATGTTTCAATTCAATTCCCAGGAGCTTTGGAGAGCCTCCACACAGAAATCCAGGGCATTTCCCTCCTCCTGTTCCTCCGGCAGACCCCTCAGACGCAGATTAAGGCGGTGGTGGTAATTTTCCTGATAATCCGCCGCTTCCTTCATTTCCTCCAGTTCTTTTTGCAGGCTCAGAATTTGTTCAGGCACCCCTTGCATTTCATCCTCCACCCATGACACTTGTTCCTCTACCTCAGTAATCCTCGATCCTTGAGCTGCCTGCTATGTGAGAACCTCTTGCAGCTGATCATCAATTCATGTCTCCAGCTTACGAAATCAGGGCTCCAGCGCCGCCAATACCTGCCCCGTTAACTCACACCCTAGAACGCTCATCTCTGTGGTGGACAACGACACAATTTGCTGGCTCTCCAATGGCGCACAGGCCGCTCCCTTCTTCAGAGTTTTCCCAGTCTCATGTTGACTTCTACCGGGAGCTGACGATAAATATTCATCCATGATGATTTAGTGTACTTCCCAAAACAAGAGCAACCGTATTTTAAGGCAATTTTACTATTTTTTCCACTTAATTTCACTCCGGGGATGAAGAGCGAGGCAGAAATACATCTTTCACTTTAGGTGCTCATTAGCACCCCCCCCCGATGATGTAATTTTGATCACTTTTAAGGTTGATTCTTGCCACTATGAAAGGGGGTGTTCAAGTTGTAAATCTTTATTCCTGGCCTCCAATATTGAGATAGATGAGTCTCACAAATTATCTCGTAGTATTCTGTATATGTGACCTATGAGATTCCCCCAAGGATTACCTGCTAGAGTATCCCTAATCAAAATCCACAAGACAGGCAGGGGACTGGGGAAGCAAGTGGGAAAGTCCCTCTGTTGTAATATATAGTTCCTCACTTGTATATATCGATATTGATCAGCGACAGGGAGAGAATATTTACTTTGTAAATCTAAGAAAGAGGAGACTCCTGAAGTATTGATCATTTGGTAATAGTAACTTAGGTCTAATCTATGCCAGATCTTAAATGTAGTATCTAGCTGGGACGGGTAAAACTCCTCATCTCTATAAATTAGGGTAAAAAAGAAAACAACTTTGTTTAAAGGCTTTCTTATTTTTAAGATTTCTCCAGATTCATAAGATCTGTGCTGTAAATTTTGGAAAATCAGTCAAGGGTGGGGAGTAGGCAGGAGACTAAAAATAAATTTTTCCAATATCGTGTAGGTCATTTATTGCAAATTCTATTTCCTTCCACCTGGAAGAATAACCCGGAGAAAGCCAGAGAAAAATTTTATTTAGGAAGGCTGCAGTTTTTTTTAAAATCAGGAAGATTAGCTCCCCCTTGGGCCTGGGATAAAAATAATAAAGATTGACATATTCTTGGTCTTTGACCTTCCCAGATAAATGCTGAAATTAATTTGTTCCAGGATTTGAAATAAAAGACAGCTGGGAAGATTGGGATGTTTTGAAATAAGTATAATAGGCAAGGTTAAATATTCATCTGGGTGGTTTCTATTCTTTGAAAGAAGGTTCATTTTAAATTGCCTCATCTTTTTAGATCATCTTGAATTTGAAGAGAGGTTGGTTCGTAATTTACTAGTTTGAGATGTTACGGTTTGGAAGGTATATTAATACCTAAATACTTAAACTTAGTGGCTCTCCATTTTAAGGGTAAAGATCTTTTGAGGGCTTGTGTTGGGATAAAATACAACAGCATGGCCTCTGGTTTTGATGTATTTTGTTTAATATTAGCTATTTGTTCATATTTTTCTAATATTTCCCAGATTCTGGGTATTGACAGTTCAGGAGAAAGGACTGATAAAAGGATGTCATCTGCGAATAGGGAAATGGTATAAATCCCCTAGCCTATGGGGATTCCATCTATCCCTGGGTTCTGTCTTATGGCCAAGGATTCCATGTAAAGGGCAAATAAATAGGGAGAAAGTGGGCAACCCTGTCTTGTGCCCCATTGTAAAGGTATGGGAGGTACTGTCACTCCATTTGGCGAATAGACGCTTTGGGTTGTGAGTATATTGTATTGAGCCAGGATAAGGAGGAGTCAGGGAAGGAGAAGCATTTAAGAGTGTCCCAGAGAAACTCCCATGACACTCTGTCAAAAGTCTTTTCGGCATCTAAACTTAAGAAAGCTGTAGGTATCTGCCTGGTATGGATATATTCCATTAGTAGCACAGTTCGTCGTATATTCTCAGATGTGCTTCGTTGTTTAATAAATCCAGCCTGGTCTGGATGGATAATTGTGGGGAGGAGAGTTTCTAATCTTGAGGTCCAAATACCCATATAGATTTTATAATCAACATTTAGAACTGAAATTGGGCGACATGAGGCAGGGTCCGTGGCATCTTTATTTGGTTTGAGTATAGAGGTAATCATTGCATACTGCCAAGAGGAAGGGGGAGATTCGCCTTCCGCCACCACCCTAAATGTGGAAAGAAGCGAGGGAAAAAGAAGCCCTGCAAATTTGTGGTACCATTCTGCTATAAAGCCATCCAGACCTAGACATTTATTAAGTTTTAAAGCTTTAATTTGGGATAGGAGCTAATCCGGATGTATAGGGGACATCAAAGAGGCTTGTTGTAATTCTGTTAATTTTGGGAAAGGTAAATTGGATAGGAATTCTGTTCTTTCCCAGGAGGAGGAAGCAAGGGGGGAGGAAGTATATAATGTTTGGTAAAAAGTCTTGAATGATGCCCTGATATGGTTATCCGAGTGAGAAATTTGGTTTGTGACAGGATGTCTGTTTTTTAAAATCATTGCAGTATGTTTTCTGTTTCTTAGTCTCCTTGCTAGTAGTCGTGTAGCCCTTGTTCCTCCCTCATAATTTGCTTGCTTTAAGTAGATCATTGTTTGTAAGATTTTGGAGTCCATTATATTTTGTATTTCTTTTTTAAGTTCCCTTATTCTGTACTGGATTATTTTATCCCCCTCTATGTAATAATTGGTATGTCTATAATTGTTCAGTATAATGCTTATATAGGGCCTCTGTCCTCCACCTTTTTTCAGTTAAGAAAGCTTTTGTTTCTCCACGTATGGTGGCTTTTAGAGCATCCCACAAGATAGGATCTGATTGATCACTGTTAGTGTTATCGATAAGAAATTGTGGGATTCTGGTCTTTATGTATTCCAAGCACTCTGAGTCTTTCAGGGTGAAAGGGTTAAGGCACCATAGTTTCATTTTAGGGAGTTTACCTAGATTTATTTTTAATAATAGAGGGTGATGATCTGATAATATACGGGGGCCTATTGTTAAGTCGTGGACTGAAGAGAAATGCTCATATGATATGAAAAAGTATTCTAAGTGGGAATAGGTTTGAAAACAAGCTGAGTAGTAAGAATATCCTGGATCTGAGGGAAAAAGTCTCCTCCAGATATCCTCAATATCTAAATGATCAAGTGTTGCTTTAAAGTACTTCGAGGCAGTAGAGGATCGATAGGCCTGGGGGGATGAGGTGTCTCACTGTGAAGATAGTAACAAATTGAAGTCCCCTCCCAAAATTAAGGTACCCTTATGTACCGATAAGACCTTTTGAAGGAAGGACTGAATTATCCCTGGTGTAGATTGGGGGGGGAGGTAGGTGTTTACTAAAGTAACCATCTGGGAGTAGAGCACCGCAATAAGAATTACATAATGTCCTTGGGTATCTGTGATTACTTCTGTCACCTCTAGGGGGCTACTATTAGGGACCAGGATAGCTGTGCCCCGTCTACGGCCACTTATATGGGAAGAGGCATAAACTTTATATCGAACCCCCCACTGTAATTTCTGGTGTTCTGAATCTGATAAGTGAGTCTCCTGGAGAAAGAGGAGGTCCGCCACCTGTTTATTGAGATACTACATGAGGCGTGATCTCTTAATAGGGCTATGAAGCCCATTTACATTCATTGAAAAGATTTTGGTTGGGTTAACCACCATCATCCTTCAGTACAGGTGAGCAGGGTGACGGAGGATCCTGTTGAATTAAAGGCCCTTGAAAAACTTGATGTGTGTGTCTCATTTTTTGATTTTTTTTGTTTTGACTTAATACAAATATTAAATATAGTATAACTAACATCTGAGAAAACTTTAAACCAGTAACTGTATACATTTCTGTATAGTTCATCTGACTGCAAATCTTTCTTTTTTCTAAGCAGCACTTTGTTACTTTATGCAGGCTATGGATACATGCCACTGAAATCGCTATTGAAATGTTACAGGAACACCACCCAATGGCCCAGTGGGCAGCATTACATGCTGTCTTGTACGAACAGCCAGATTTCGAAAGCAAGCTCAGGAAGCTGGCCTGGAGGCCCAAGGGCTGTAAAGGCACCATCGAGTAGGGGGAGGAAGGACGTTTGGTTCTGCTGCTCTGGCAACCCTTGCCATGGGTCAGGGAGTTACCCCTCTGCAAGGGCACCAGGGATGCGACAAGGCCAGCAGGGGCTGCGTCCAACATCAGGGGAGGGGAAGTAAGTGGGGACAAAAAGGTGAAGAAACAAGTGAGTGGTGCAGGCTTTGTGAAGCCCTGTCCACCTGCCTCCTACCCACATCATTGCCGAGCTCCCTGCTGATCTGTATTTGTCCTCCAGGGAGGGGGGAGCAGAACTCCCCATCCTGGCCCAGCCATGAGGGGAAATCCATGAGGGATACATGGCAGGCAGGACCAGAAAGATTAGGGCCAGCGGGGAGACAGCAGGGACATGGCTAAGAAGCCCCCTGCCTACTTGCAAGGGGCAGAAAAAAAACTATATGAATTGCTATTGGAGGTCAGCACTTTAAAAACAGACGGTGAGTCATCATGACTCCGCCCCCTGATGATACTCTTGCAAATAAAGCACTGGGGTACTGTGGGTTGCATTCACAGCATGGTGAGAACTTTTTCAGTAAATGGTAATTTGCCAGTTTAATCTGTCCATTTTTTTTGTCCAGTATATCTGGAGTGCAGTAATTTGCCTGGTGACTCCTCCTGACTCCCCCCCCTCAAATGCTCTACAACTGTTTGTTTAGCCTTTCCAGTGGAAAGAAATATCCGATGTGATACATGGCAGAGCCAGAGGACAACACCACAAATGGTGGAAGGAGCCAAGCATGAAGACATCCAGTGAGCTATTCCCAGCAATAATGCGCAAGTGTGGCTAGTGAACTGAATTTTTTTTTTGTTAAAATCCACTACAGTAAAACAACATTTTGTCAAATAGGGCATGCACATATAATTTACATTTAAACATAGAAACATAGAATTTGATGGCAGATAAGGACCGCTTGGCCCACCCAGTCTGGCTATTTCCCTACCTAATGGATAAGCTGCAGATCCTAGTTGACCAGCAGCCTACTTCTTCCTACCCCAACCCCCTAGAATTGCCTTATGACTGTCCCATGCATGCTTGAATTCCACCACTGTTTTTGACTCTACAACCTCATCCAGAAGACCGTTCCATGTATCCACAGCCCTCTCTGTGAAAAAATACTTCCTTACATTACCTCTGAGCTGCCCCCCCATCTTCAAATTGCGCCCCCATGTTCTTGCACACTTCTTTTTCTGAAAGATGCCACCTCTTGGACTTTGTTGATTCCCTTGAGGTACTTGAAAGTTTCTATCATGTCCCCCCTCTCCCCGAGGCTATACATATTAAGCTCCTTAAGTCTCTCTTCATATGTCTTCCGGTGCAGACCATGCACCATTTTAGTTGCCCTCTTCTGGACTGCCTCCTTATTCAGTATACTGGATAACAAAATAAACATTTCATATGTGAAAACTTTATTTTAGATTTCAATGTGCAGTTGAAACATTGAAATCTGACCCAATACACCATACCCAAATATCTGGAAAAAAACACGATAGCTACACACAAAATATGAGCAACAAAATTGTTCAGCACAAGCTACCTTTCTAATGAATGAATGAGGCAGTATAGCACAGTGGGTTAAGGCTCTGAGCTGCAGATCTGGAGACCTGGGTTTGAATCCCATAGCTGCCTAGGTGCATACTACTGTGTGATCCTGAGCAAGTCACTTAACTTTCTTGTGCTCTCAGGTTGCATCTGGAAACAAGCTTCGGCTCAGTGTGCTACTCTTGGTTAAACAATGTTCCCTTTCCTAATGTTGGTAGGCAAGCCAATGTAATCATTTTTTTTCTGTACCTGAGGGAACTTCAGAAAAGGTTTTTATTAAAACAAAATCCACCACAGAGCCCATTTCTTTCTATAAAGTAGACCTATCAAGCCCAAACGCATATGTATTTTCATATGTTCTACTAGTCAGTTTGGGTTACATATGTATGATGTTTTACAAAAACGAATTGTGTTTCCGTGGCAATTTGTTTTAGGTATTTCCCAAAGTATAGAAGAAGACAGAAAGGATTATGTTTTTTTGTCTATTATTGTTAGATAATTTTGAGGGCAACAACTTTGCCACTTGTACTTTGTATACACTGTAGCTTTTGTGGCTTGTGAGCAACACATGCAATATTTTCACAGGTTTGTAGGGCACAAATGAACAGTTAAGCTGCCTTCTACAGGCATTGCAGGACATAACTGCTATGTGTTCTACTGCCACCTAGAGGAGTTAATGGACAGAATGAGTTTTTAAAGGAGTAGTCCACCCAGAATTTGCAAAAAACATGTTATGCAGAGTGTTTTGATATATATGTTAAGTCCTAGAGCATCCTTCCCTCTGTCTGCAATTAGGAGTTTTTCCTAAATTAGCCTGCTAGCTGTATGGTAGTTTTACAACCCCTGGGGATCTCCATCACAAATAGGTTTATTGGCTTTCTTTCTCCTAAGATGCACCCTGTCTCATGTGACAGTCATGTAGCCAGGCCCTGAGATTTAGCATGTGCACTGCTTTAAAATCAGTCCACAACAGCAGAGCTTTGTAACTGTTCTTATCCAGGGAGCACAAATGGCAACAATTATAGTTTAGCAGATATCTGAGAGCTAGCTAACTGGGGTTTCTGTAAGAAAACAGCTGCTAAATAGCTCTAATTCATTATTTGTGTTTTTGGTGTGTATCAGGTCTAGCTAGCAGTAGTAAGTGTTTGCATTTTAAAATGTTATTTCATCAAACTACACACAACAATAAAAAGCACAGAAATTGACCCAGATTATCAATGATATAATTAGTAAAGACTGTAGCTGTTTTCTTACAGAACACCTACTCAGCTCTCAAGTATTTGCTAAACCGTAAATGTAGGTACCATCATTCTACAAGAAGGAACTGGGACTTAGGACTGATTTTGCTCTGTGACATGACTTTCATTTATTTATTTGTTTGTTTTTTGTTACAAATGTGAAGTGTCTTTTTAATAAAGTATAAAAATATGTATGTGTGAGTTATTTAGTTTGGAGAATATTTGTTTTATTATTTGAAAAAGTGTGAGATCAATCTATTAACACTCTTTCCATACCTTACAGGGCAGGCAGCACAGTGACTATCTTGAGAAGATGTGCCTTAGGTTAAGGACACTGAAACAGACTAAGGAAAAACAGTACCCCCCCACCCCAGAAAAAAAAATTCCAAGTACAGCTTCTGCAAAGGAATTAATCCCATCAGTATGCAGGGATGCAAGGTGGCTAACCAGTTATTAGTAGCACCTATGATGCTAAAATCTTAAACAGCCCCTGCCACCATTAGAAAAACTTGGGGGGGGGGGATGTCAAATTCAGACACAGCTCAGTTTATATTTCATGTATTTTCTATAATTTCCATTTTTTCTTTATTACTGAGGACAGCTGTATGAAAGAGGATTATTGTTCATTAGATTTTATATGTTCTTTCTGCTTTCCTACATCTGACATCATAACCCCCCATTTATGGCATTGTAATTAGCTCCACAGCAACAGATTGTGATGTCAAACAGAACTGTGATGTTATGTGTCGGCAAGCAGTCAGAACAGATAGGGCAGCTGCCAGCAATCCTGTTTACATGCAAACATCCTTAGTAATAAAGACGTGAAAGAATTACAGAAAAAAAATATTAAATGTAAGTTGACCTGTGCTACATATTACGTTTTTAAAATGTTAAATGTAAGTTGACTCGTGTTAAATATTTAAATTTTTTCAAAGTTGTCACAACGATGTCAGGAATTCTAAGTATCGCACCCATAAGATATCTCTCCCTGCATATATGAAACAATGATTTACCCAAATGTTGCTAAGCTAGTGCACAAAGTGCCCAGACACAACCACATCCATTCAGATGAATAAGTTGTAAGTCCACTGATTTGTCCACACAGACAGGGATACTATCAGGTGGAATAAGGTAAAAGATGTGTCAGGACACACACAGGTGCAATGTTGCATAAAGTAACTAATTTGGCTGTAACCAAGTGCGATACCAATGCAATTTTTATGTTGACTTGCACGCACGTACAAGCAACATAGTGCAACGATATGACTTTTAGAGGTGTGCCACCCTCTCTGCCAATGCCCCGCTCCATTTTGCAGTTGGGACCACATTGCACCAATGAACGGCTGCAATGTCTATGACAGCACTTCAGAAGCAGTGGCGTGCAGTTCAAAGGAAACCACCGCTGCAATCAGCGGTGGTAACGTGTCACCATTTACATATTCCTGGCGTCGGCAACTAGTGGCTGTTATCAGCAATTTACATATTGCCGTCATCAGCTGCCTCTTCGTCCCCATGAAAGCCAATGGTGGTGGCCAATCCCCCTATTGGCATGCCCCCTCCCCAGTTCATTTGCCAATGGGGTAGCCCAATCCCCATTAGCATGATGAACCCCCCCAATGTGTTGTGTGCCAAGGGGGTGCCCAATCCCCCTCAGCCCATGCGCCCCCCAGCACACTGTATGGCCGAAGGGGTGCCCAATCCCTGTCGGCTCCGCTCCCCCCCAAAAAAATGCATCCAGGTGGCATGCTGGGAGCCTACCCCAGTATGCCAAATGTCCTGCGTCTTTTTTTTTTTAAACCCTTTAAAAAAAAAAAAAAAGGTCCCTCATTGACTCTCTTGCCACCTCCTCCAACCACGCCCAGCCTCTGCGCACCCCACCTCCCTGTACCACCCATCATCCCATACTTACCTCCAGAGCCTGGCGCAATGATCTTCGGTGGATGGGGAGAACGTCTGCACTCTTCAAAGCTGACCATGAACTGAAGAAATGCCGGTAAGCTGTATAAAGGCATAAATGGGTTTCTTCAACTTTGGTGCATATCTCGGCCATTTTGGCACCACATTTTCAACATGAGGTTCTTGGGACCCGACCTCATGAATTCAGTCACCGTCCTCTCGTTATTCAGTCCTGAAAGGTGATTTTGTGATCACTACGTGGAATCACCTTTCGGGACCGATTACTGTTCCTGAGATGGGCTCCCAAAAAGCCTACGTTGGAAATTGTGCTCCCAGGTCGCTCCTGTAAAAAAGCTTTCAGCTTAGTGTGCTATACCTGGTTAAAAAACAACTAAAAAAAAAACAAGATTTTGTGAAAAAATTCCAGAAAATGACTGTGTTACAAGTGTGCATTGTGCAGGTTTCCACGCACACTCGTAACTATGCGAATTTGTAATATTTTCACTCCAGATTTTCAACATTGGCATTTTTTCACACCTCCTTATGAACAGTGCAGCTGCCATTTTTCACATCCTGGCCAAAATGTGTTTTCGCATTTCCAACGCAGAATAGCGCGGTCGCTGTGGGAAATCACTGTTTGGGACAGATTAAGAAAATTGCAGTGCCACCGTTCATGAGGAGAGGTTCAAAAATGCCCATGTTGAAAATTTGGTGGAAAAAATTCAAAAAATGATTATGCTATACAGGGGGACTCTGCGCAGTTTCTACGCACGTTCGTAACTTTTCTAATTTTTCATATTTTCACTCCAGATTTTCCACATTGCCAATTTTTCACACCTCCTCATGAACAGTACAGCTGTCATTTTTCACATCTTGGTCAAAATGTGTTTTCGCATTTCTGGCTCAGAATAGGGCAGTCGCTGTGGGAAATCACTGTTTGGGACAGATTAAGAAAATCGCAGTGCCACTGTTCATGAGGAGAAGTTCAAAAATGCCCAAGTTGAAAATCTGGTGGAAAAAAATCAAAAAAATGATTGCGTTACAGGAGTGCGTTGCACAGTTTCTACGCATGTTCGTAACTTTGCCAATTTTTCATATTTTCATTCCAGATTTTCCACATTGCCAATTTTTCATACCACCTCACAAACAGTACAGCTGTCATTTTTCACATCCTGCCAGAAATGTGTTTTTACACCTGTGGTGCCCATAGGCGCAGTCGCTGTGTAAAACCACCTTTCCAGATTGAGTAACAAAATGATAGTGCCACTGTTCATGACGTGGGGTCACAAAAACCCCATTTTGCAAATTTGGAGTGAAAATACCAACAAACGCTGGGGGTGTTAGGGTTTCCAACCATAATGCTCTACTCTGTACAGACGGACAGGCATTAGGGGTGTGACTTGGAATTGTTGCCCGTAATACACATGCCATTTCACCACCACCCTGCAGCCACTGACAGGCATAGAGGTGTGCCTTGGGGTCTTCGGCCCCAGCATTCACCCCATTCTCCTATACTGCCCCATTTCAGCACATTTCCTTATGGAATGGGATGAGTGTAAGCTGAAGACCCCAAAGCACACCACAACACCTGGTCTTCGGCCCTGTGTTCACCCCCATCTTCCTGTATCGTTAATTCCATTTCAGCATATTTCTTATGAAATGGATGAGTGTAGCCCAAAGACCTCAAGCACACCGCAACACTTGTCAGTTTCTGCAGGGTAGTGTGAGCTGAAATGGCGTGAGCATTATGCCCGATTATCCAAAGGCAGACTCCTAATGCCTGTCACTCTCTGCAGGGTGGGGGTGGGGTTGGCAAAGGCACACCCCAATGCCTCTCACTCTCTGCAGGGTAGGGGTGGGGTTGGCATTAGTTCAATACTTCACTTTGGCAAATGCACACCCCAATGCCTGTCACTCTCTGCAGGGTGGTGGTGGGGCTGGCGTTGGTTCAATACTTCATTGCCATTCCTATTATGCATCGCTCTAACTCCTGCACTACCAGTGCCAAAGCCAGCAAGCCAACATTCGGCATTGACAAATGCTTGTTTTACTATCCATTTTCTCTGTTAAATAACTAAACATGTAAAGGATGTATGGGGAGAACTGAAAACTGCATTCTCCTGTTGGTGGCACAGGCTTGAGGGCGTTCAGCTAGAAGGGTTTTTGTTTGAGCATTCCTGTGTTCTCACAGAGGGGAAACAGCCAAACAGGCTGGTAGGGGATAGCTGAGCTGCTTTGATCTAAAGACTCTGTTTTGGGAATAATACAAATGGCTGAGCAGACCAGATACACCCTGCAGAGCTGTAAGCCATGGGGACATTGAAACGCGCACAAATCCACATAACAAGTTTGGACCAGTTCTGTCTTGGATCTGGGCTCAAAGATCAAAGAAAAGTCCAGAGGTGTGATGTCAAGAGAGCCAGGGCCAATAATATGGGCAAAGGGGACAACTTGCCAGGCCTTTTTCTATCTCTGTATTCACTCATGAAAGGTCAGCCTTCTCTTTGTGTGCACCAAGGCCATTACATCGCAATCAGCTGGATAGGACATAGGATCTAGTTAGACCTTAGGTTATCCTGTATTTATGGTTATTGTTCAAGTTTTGTTTTCCATTTCTGTAGTGCACTGTAGTCCCCATAGCTGTGTATTTATTTATTTATTAGAAAAGTCGTATTTACAACCTTTGAGTCGTGGACTCATTTACAAAGGCACCTCGTCGCGGGGGGGTAGACAGAGTTACACAGCGTGGTTACTACAGTGAGAACAGTACAGGTGAAGAACATTAAACAGAGTACACATAGGTTACATAATAATGTTACTTATAATAGATTACAGACATATACAAGGTACCCAAGGGTTACATTGGGGGTACAGCCCTAGACATACCTATATAATACCTGGAGAAGGTGAAAGTAGGGATTGGGAATGGGGTGGGAGGGAAAAGGAGAGGATAGGCTGTCTGGAGGATGTCGTTAAGTCCGGGAGGCCTGACAGGAGGATCCCACAGTGGGATTAATTAGGTGCATCTACAGCAACGAGCGAAGAGATGGTTCCGGAGGGCGATTTTGAAGGGACCAATTTTTGCAATGTCTGTGATGCAGGGTGGGAGGGAGTTGAACCAAGCAGGGGCTCAGTAATGGAAGGACGTCTGGGCCAGCGAGGTCTTAGTTCTGGGCACCAGAAAGGTGGCCTTGACAGAGCTATGAGTGGCAACAGATGAGGACGCACACCATAGGGAAGCAGAGACCCCCGGGAAGGAGAGCCCTAGAAGAGATTTTTTGGTGAGTAGGCAGGTCTAGTAGCGCAGACACTCCTCAAAGGTGAGCAGGTTGGCAGTGCATTAAAGCAGGCAAGTCTGAGTGCGGCTAGGGGCTCCAGACAGGAGCCTGCAGGACTTATTGATTGAGAGCTGGATTTTAGTCAAGGCGGTATTGTCCACTGCAACGTAAATGGGCAAGCTATAGTCCAGTAGCGACAGGATGGAAGAGGTGATGGCCAGCCAGAGGGCAACTTGGAGGAGGCAATCTCTATGATGGCATAGTAGGCCTATCCAAGAATTTATGGTGGAGGATAGGGCATTGATGTGGGCGTGGAAGGTGAGAATGAAGAGGGGGGCATTCTTGGACTTGTTTTTGTGATGGGAGAAGAGCATTGACTTAGTCTTCTTTAGGTTAATGACAAGGTGGTCAAGGAACCACTTTTCAGCTTGGCTGTAGGTGTGCTGTACCATATGTAGATATTGTGGAGTATTAAATATTTTTATATACTTCATGCACTCTGTGACTGCTTGTAAAGGTAAAGATAACCTGGGGTAACTGGCAAGTCTGCGATCCATTTCCAAAGAGACAGGCTATTAAACTGTCCAAAGCACGTAGCACAGGGTAGGAGAAAGAGTGGTCTCAGCTGTGACAAACAGGGTGGGACATTTGTCCTTTGAAAATTCTGACCTAAAGATACCCTGAATGAGAATCAAGCTGGGTGGTGGCAGCATATCGAGATGACCATTCAGGCATCTGAAGGGTTGCAAGAACTGGCAGCACAGTCTGGACTAAGTTCTAGGAGGACCCATCTGTGACACCAAGGTAAATGGAATATACTCTGGCAAAGACGGTAGGAAGGGAAGAAAGGATGAGGGGCAAAAACTCCATCTGGGCAGAGATAATAGGACGGGATATAACAGGGTAAAGGGAAACATTTATTTAATTAAAAAAAAAAAAACACCTCCCGAGTTGCTCATATGGCAGCCCTGCTGCACCCTGCTCCTCCGTACAGCTAGTGTCTGCTCTCCATAGTAGCCACTCTTCCCCTCCTTTGGTACTCTCCCCCTCCATTACCCTATGCCTTGCCCCCTGAACTGACAGTAGACATCCACTCTGTTTGCCCTGCCCCCTTGGTCTCTCCCCGCCTGCTCTTCTGACATGCTCTAGGGGCCAACCCCAACCCCATGTGGCTTTAAGCATGCCACTGCTGCTGTTCCCCCACCCCTGAGTACCTCCCTTTATCATAACTCCATCCCTGCACCACTTCCCTCCTCATTTCCCTGTATGACCATTTAGTCAAGCACTTTTCCCTCTGGTGCCACCTTGCCCTCCCCCCCCCGGCACCACCCAACCACTATTTTGCCCTCCTGTTTTTGACAAAGACCCAACACGAAGCTGCTTACCCTTCCTAAGTCTCCAGTCAACTCAAAAGGGGTCCTCCCCTGCTTTCTCCACGTAGCTCACTACTGCTTTTCTATATTCTTTACTGATGCTGTACTAATTCCATGGTACTAGTGATAACACTGTAATACTATAACCTATGTATGTTCTATACCTGCTTGATGTAATATGTCTATTGTCTGTCAACCTGACATTGAACCCTTGTAAAAGAACTTGTGCTCAAAGGTCTTCTCCGAATTCTTAAATAAAACAAACAAACAAACAAACAAAAAAAACAAACACATTTTACATGCTCCTGACCCTGTGCCATGAGCTGCTGTACACCACCTTCTAGCCACTGCTCTTCCTGGATCTGCATCAGCACTACCGCATTCCCACCCACCCACACTCCCCTATTTACAGCTGCTGTTTCCTACTCTGTACTTATATTACTTATTACATAATTGTAATTTTATTTTAATATAATGCCCCTTACAGTGTTATATTTCTCTGCACCTGGTATTTGCCTTTTGCACAACTGTTAATTTATTGCATGTATTGTACCCTGCTGTATTGTTCTGATCCCCTGACCAGGACCTATCTGGAAAAGAGCGGTTAGCCGCTCAGTCAGTCTTTTTCCTAGTAAAGCGTTTGAAACAAATCTAAGTTATAGGTCTAGCAAGGCTCCTGATTAGCTACTGGATCGGTCATTAACATCTTAGAAATGACCGTTCCAGCTGCCAGCTAACGTTGTGCAACGCATATGGCTCGCATCGCTCTGCTTAGAAGCTTAATTTAAGTCTAAAATAAATGGAAAAAACTTGTCATTACAACTAGACTTACAATCACAATAACAACCTCAAAGCCAGTCATTTCCTTGGATTAACAACTAGCAGGAGGAAGGCCCCCCCAACCAGTTGTTAATCCCTTGGAAATGACTATCTTTCTCTGTCATTATTGCTTAAATATTTTTGGACACAAGCTCACACCCCCTAGAAAAGAGGGGAAGGTTGGCAACACCGGAAGATGGGAAAAATTACTTCTAGCAAAGCTATCTCCTCTGTAGGGTGAGTTACCATGCAGCAACCCTTGCTGTTACACAGAAGGGAAGGGTAAGCAGCTGAGTGGTACTCTATGGGGAAGATAAACTGGAAGATCTACAGTTACGGTAATTACAGCAACTTCTCTATCCTTCAAGAATCAATCTTCTCCTTAGAGTCCCACTCCTGGGTCAGTGAGACAAGCTTCCCTTTAATTGGGAGGAGCCTGTTCACCCCTTGGGCTCGAAGAACCACAACCATCAGCATGGGAGGGGTGGAGGTACTTCAGGAAGGGGTCTCTTCTTGGTCTGGCTGGACTAAGGGATGCTCTGGGTCAGATGCTGGCTCCTCAGAAGAGGAAGAGGGAAGATTCCTGACAGTTTCTACCAGACATGAAGAAAGAAAAAGTGAACACCCCCATAACTGGGAATTTAATAGCTTGCACTGGGCCAAAGATGAAGCCAGGACATTCGTCTCATGCAGACAACTGATCCCCCGATCCTGGAGGCCACCTCATATACATCACACAATGCCCTCTATTAGTGATGGGCTGCCTCTAGGCCCCTGCTGGAAATGACCATGGGCTGCCGCACTGACTTGCTAGAAGGCATCACAGAGAGCAGATTGTGCAACTGCATTCACAGATGGTGATGGTATGCTGCTAGACATGCCTGATGCAAGGCAATGGAGAGGGACAGATCTTGCAGTTGTGAAAACCTTTCCACCTAATGCAATGAAACCCCTGGAACCTGCACTAGGAGGGTACTTGCTGGTCAGTGGCTGAGTACCATGCCGGGTCTCAAGCATCTTAAGTCCATGTAAAGGATGATATGCATCACCAATAGACTCAGTGGGTGTATGATACTGCATGAGGTCCATAGGGAGGGAAGGTATACTATATGGGTGCCTCCTCCATAGAAACACAAGGCAATGATAGCAGAAAAAGGCTAACAGTCCATCCAGTCTGCCTGCAGTTCCCTATCAAACACTGGGTTCTATTGTTAGTATATGGTACTAGCCTTCACAATCCACCCCCTCATTCCCCTCCCTACTACCACCACTGTCGCAGCCATGCTTGAAAGCATTTATAGTTTGGGCATCCATCGTCATGGTTGGGGGACTGTGCCATGATTCCACTACCCTTTCTGTAAACTGAACTTTCTTATATACCTTTTGAACCTTTCTCCTGTCAGTTTCCACTCATGCCCCGTATCCTGGAACTGTTACTCCTGCTGCATAGTTCTGCGTAGTTAACTTGAGACGGCCTCTATCATATCCCCCTCTCTTGTCTGGTCTCCAGTAAGCACATGTTCACTGCCTTGAGTCAATCCTTGCAAGATCTGCCCTGCTGGTCCCGAATTATCCTGGTGCACAGTCTCTAGCCTGTCCATATGTTTCCTAAGGTGAAGACTCCAGAACTGGGCACAGTACTCCAGGTGCAGCCTCACCAATGAGCGATAAAGAAGTAGTAAGACCTCTTCTACTGTTAATCCCCTTGCAATGCATCCCAGCATCCTATTTGCCTTACTGTACTGTAGGCCTTGTTGCAGTGGCTTGTTTAAGAGTCACTAATGATGACTCCTAGGCACCCTTCCTCAGCCATAGTACTCAGCTTTACCCCTCCAATCCAGTACATTGTCTTGAGGTTCTTGCCCCAGATTCCTTTTTCAGTGTCACTGATGAATATCTTGAAGAGGACGAGACCCAGAATGGATCCCTGTGGCAGTCCAGTTGTGACCTCCTTCTCCTTTCATTGGACACCATTAATCAAAACCCTCTGCTGACTCTCCTTCAACCAATTTCCTACTCATCTTACTACATCCCTCGCAGCATCCAGACCCTCCATTTTCTTCAGCCATCTTTTGAGAGGCACAGATCGAAAACCTTGCTGATGTCAAAGCAGAGTAAATCCATGGTGTGGCCTCTATCCAAAACCATCATCACCCAGTCAGAGTATGCTATCAGGTTGGTCTGACAAGACCTCCCTGCCACAAACACATGCTGTTTCATTTTTCTGTAGTCCACTGCTCTCCTGGTAGTCCACAAGTTACTCTTTGACCAGTGACTCCATCAGTTTACCCACAACAGAAGTTAAGACTGACAGATATGTAGTTCCCCGTTTGCTCTTTGCCACCCCCCCATGGAGTGGAACCACATCCATTACTCTCCAGTCTTTTAGAGCTACCCCTGCCAGTAAGTAGCCACCAAATAGCTCTACAAGGGAGTTAGCCACTTGTGCTGCCACCTCTTTGATTACCGTTAAATGCATCCCATTAGGCCCTAGGCCTCATCTGTCTTGCGGGCTGCTAGCCCCTTCCAGACCCTTTCTCTGGTAAATACTTGGCTGCCTCATCTCTGGGACCAGCTTTATGGCCACCTTGATGCCACTCTCTGGCATGGGCCCGCTGTCTTCCCTTGTGGAGACAAAACAAAAAGTTATCATTAAGGATGGCTGCATTTTGCATTTCTTCTATTATACTACCTCCTGGAGATATCCTAATAATTCACCCTTCTTTTAACTTCCTCAAGATGGCCACTGAAGCAGTTTGTTAGTTTTGTCAATTTTGTCTACAGAGTTACTTTACATGCTTTCTTTACTTTTCTTGCTTGGAATACCGGAATCATTTTTACATCCATCATCTGGGAACGCATTCTAAACAGACCTACTACAAAAATCTTCACCATTTTATATTGGCTTTCCTGAACAGATCTACTACAAAATCTTCACAGTTGGATATTGGCTTTTTCCTTAATTTTAATCAAAAACTATCTTGAAATGACTCTGAGAACCTTCTGAATCAAGATTTCTGTTGGGGAACTCCTGTATCTGTTTGCAGTTACAATTTCTGAATACACAATCTTGCCTAGCTCGGCTCTGATGATCCTCTGAGAGAATTTAACAGCCATGGAACTCAACACCAGATGAACTCAAGGACAATAGATCAGAGACGCATCTCCAAACTTGCCATCCTCAAGTTTATTTAAACACCTTTTGCTGTGTCCGGCCTATTGAAAAAGTCTTTTACCTGTCTTGGTTGCTTCTGGTTCTGCACACCCTGGCTGATGCAGACAAAGGGTCTTTACTTCCTGCATATGCCCCAGTTCATCACCTTCGGGAATTTAACATACTCTGTGTCTTTCATCTACAGTAACAACAGTTTATTGGGCCTCAGCAGTTCACAGTTTCCTCTGGGTTTGACTGTGTTTTCATCATTTGACTTTTGCACAAGACATTATATTACATACCTGGACTTGCATTCCTTGAAGTAGCTTACCTACTGTTCTGTTTGTTGGCATAGTGCTTTGTTCAAACCCCAGGAAATCTTACTGTATTCTGATGTATGCGGTATTGTCCTTCCATTGTACTGCCCTGGAGCTGAAATGGTTAATAGAACCTATGCTAATCATCATAGGTATCATAGGCATAACTGAGCATAATAAAGAATTTCGTCCATGGAGCTCACCAAGTTCATATTTTATTCTACTAGAAAAGTACTATATTTTGACTAATGTATATCCTGTCACCAGTGTCTATCTAGATTTACCTTAAATAGGTGCATTGAACTGCTCCCTACCACTTGATGGAATGCTAGGCTCATGCTTGGTTTTCAAACCACTGTCCCTGGTAAACATTCTACAACTGTCAGATTCTTTACTCCACTTGCCCAGTACATATGCCTTGGAGAGCCCTCCATCTTTCTTGAAGAATTTTATTTTCTCTCTTTTTTTTTTTTTTTTTAAGTAAATGTTATTTCTATTCGTTTTTTAAAGCACTGTCCTTGAGTTTACAGGTAAGTTAGTCTAGATTTAGTGTTATTCCGGTAAGTTTTTCAGTTTCTTTTCAGTTCATTTAACTGGGAGGGAAGCAAAAAACAGGTTACTCACCAGTAACAGTAGTTTTAGGAGTGGTACATGTTGTTCATTCACACTTCTTGGCATGTCCCTTTCCTCTTTAATTCTTACCAGAAGGCCTTAAAGCTGGCTCCTCCCACCCACCCGAGTGGTATAACACTCAGCTCCAACCCATGATGCCAGATCTTAGCCTGCTGGAAGTCAGGTTTGTGCACCGCAACCGGGGAGGTCGGGTGGGTCAGTGTGGATGAACAGTATATACCACTCCTAGAACTACTGTTACAGGTGAGTAACCTGTTTTTCTAGGGACGTGGATATGTTGTTCATCCACACTTCTTGGCAGCCTCCAAGCAGTTCTCTAGGAGGAGGGAGGCAAGGTGCACACCCCCCTACTTGGGAAACAGAGATTGGAGAACTGAAGCCCCAAAACCAGCATCCCGGTGTGACTCAAGGTCGATGTGGTAGTGGGTGATGAAGGTGTTTGCTGTCTTCCAGGTAGCAGCCTGACAGATTTCCTGGATAGGGATGTCCCTGGAAGCAGCCACCGATGCAGCGGTATGGCGGGCGGAATAAGCCCTTAGCCCTGTGGGAAGCTCCCCTACCTGCCAACCTACAGCAGAGATCAATGCAGGAAGTGATCCACCTCTCAATCGTCCGCTTTGCTGCAGGTCTGCCAGGTGCGGCTTCATCATAGGTGACAAACAGCTTGCAAACCTGTCCCCGAACTTCCGCCTTTCTCTCCTTGTAATAGGAGAGAGCTCGTCTCAGGTCCAGAGTAAGGAGCCTGTACTCGGCATCCGAGGTGTAGTTCGGGTAGAATACAGGCACAGTCAACACCTGATTAAGGTGGAACTCAACACCACCTTCAGAAGGAATTTCGGGTGGGGGCGCAGGACAACCTTGTCCCTGTGGAAGACCAGGTAAGGAGACTCCACTGAGAGCACCTGGAGCTCCCTAGTCCTTCTGGCTGATGTGATAGCCACCAAGAAAGTGGTCTTCCATAACAAATGTGACATCTCACACTTGTGCATCGGTTCAAATGGCTTGCCCATGAGTTTTGCCAAAACCAGCAGTAAATCCCACGGAGGTGGAGGTTCATGCACTGGAGGAGATATGTGATCTAGGCCCTTGAAAACGGGCCAGACCACCTTTTCCAGTGTCACAGTCTGCTGACCGGCCCACGTCCGGTAAGCAGAGATGGCTGCCAGGTGCACCTTAAGAGTCGTAGGCCGAAGACCCCCTCTGGACAGAGACCAAAGGTAGTCTAAGATGCTAGCCACTGGACAGGACAGAGGATCCATGCCCTTGCCCTGACACCAAATGGAAAACCTTTTCCATTTGCAGGCATAACACTTTCTGGTAGACACTTTTCTGGATGCTTCCATTACTGTGAGTACATGGCGGCAGCTACAGCAACAGTTTCAGGGTCAAGATTCCAGATGAGAGAAATTCAGTTTCACCTCAGGTCTCACTGGTCCCAGAAACGAGAATTCTCTGTCAAAGATGGTTCCAGTCACAGGAACCCTGCTGCAAGCCCTGCAATGATGGCAGGAAAAAGACAACTTCAGGGAAGCTGTGCCTTTCCTCCAGCTGTCACCAGCAGCAGTCTTAACAACAGATGCCTCCCTCCTAGGGTGGGGTGCACACCTAGGGGAACACACTGCACATGGTACCTGGCTCCAGCAGGAGTCCTTGCTTCACATAAGGCCTGCTGTAGCTTAGGGCAGTTTATCTGGGCATTCAGTCCTTCACACTAGTGCTTCAAGGCAAGGTGGTTTGGGTTAGGGCAGACAATACAACCACTATGTACTACATAAAGAAGCAAGGGGGCACAAAGTCATCCCCACCATGCACAGAAGCCATGAAAGTGTGAAGTCTAGCTTACTCCCTGGGACTCTCCCTCTCAGTAGTCCACCTCCCAGGGAAAGACAGTGTCCTGGCAGATGCTCTCAGCAGGGTCAACCAAAACCACGAGCGGTCCCAAAACAGACAGGTCCTGCAAGTGGTGTTCAGAAGGTGGGCCCCCCCCCCCAGAGGTCGACCTGTTTGGAACCCCAGACAATCACCAGCTACTACAATTCTGTTGCAGGCCTCCTGCAGTGGGCACAGTCCCTCTGGATGCTCTATTGTTGGATTGGACAGGGAAGTTCCTGTTTGCTTTTCCTCCATTTCCCCTGTTGTTCAGATTGCTGAACAAGCTCAGGGTTCAACCAGCGACAATGATCCTCATTGTTCCAAATTGGGCCAGACAACCATGGTATTCTCTGCTTCTGACTCAGTCAATTTCCAGGACAATCTTGTTACTCAGGAGGCACAACCTATTGGCCTCGCAGGGCAGGGTCCTTTACCCCCAATCTCCACTTTCTCAGGCTCAGGGCTTGGATCTTGGGGACTTAGAGTATACTGACGTGCACCTTTCTGGAGGGGTGCTAGAGGTTCTTAGGGTTTCTAGAAAACCCTCTATCAGAAGGATTTACACCTCCAAATGAAAGAGATTTTCCATTTGGTGCCAGAAAAAAGAAATAGACTGCTGCCAGGCTGGTTTGTCAGTCATCCTAGAGTATATGGCACACCTTCATTCTCTCGTCCTTAGGCCTTCCACCCTCAAAGTACACTTAGCAGCTCTCTCTGCTTACCTCTCAGCTGGTAAGGGGTAATCTCTGGCAGCTAATCAAGTGTTTAAGAAGTTCTTAAAGTGTCTTATGCATTTGTATCCCCATCATGGGAACAAACCCCAGCATAGGCAACTTAATATATGCATTGGCCAGCTAATGCAACCACCGTTTGAGCCCATGTCTTCAACAGAGCTCAAGTAGTGACACGGAAAACAGAGTTCCTGGTAGCCATCACCTCAGTTAGGAGGATCAGTGAGCTCCAAGCCTTGTCCACTGAGCTAGGTTACATATCAGTCCATAGGGGCAAGGTAGTCCTCAGGATTAACAGAAAATTTCTGCTCAAGGTGGTGTTGGACTGCCACCTGAATCAATCACTTTCCAGTCTTCTTTCACTGACCACTCTAGTTCAGGGGGAAAGTAGACTGTACAGCACAGATGTCAAGAGAGCTAAAAGCTACTACTTGGATCACATGAAGGGCCACAGATAGGATAGCACTCAGCTCTTCCTGATCTAGGGAGAAGTAGGAAAGGGCAATCCCGCCTCAAAGAGGTCTATTGCCCGCTTGATTGTTGCTTGTATTCAGTTTTGCTACAGCAAAGTAGGTAAAGAACCCCAGCAGGTCTTAGGTCTCTCTCTACAAGGGGTAAAGCTGCCTCGATAGCAGCTGCAAGAGATATTCCTTTGTTGGAAATTTGTAAAGCAGCTACCTGGAAAACAGTCCAAAGCTTTACCAAACACTACAGCCTGGATACCCAGGCCAGAAGTGATGCCAGGTTTGGCAAAGCAGTACTGCAGTGCCTGTTTCCTAAATAGGTTCTCTACTCTCCTCCAAAGGTACTGCTTGGGTAGTCTGCATATGTCAGAATACAGTAAGAGTTCCTGGTGTTTGAAGAAAACATTAGTTACCATAGTAATCTTGTTTCTTCCAAGGGAATCTTACTGTATTCTGAGCTCCCACCATGCCTCCCCTGCTAGAACCTATGGGCACTGCAGCACAGCTGTCCATGCTATTGTAAACCCTTGAGTGGTTCTGTTGTTGTGCTTAGTGACGCGAGTCTTAGTGTTGCCCACATTTTTAGTTGGGGATTGTTATTTATTTAATTGTTAAAGTTAGTGTAGATAGCTTGTTAGTATTCATGCTCCATACGAATCTGACAGTTGTAGAATGTTTGCCAGGGACAGTGGTGTGAAAACCGAGCATGAGCCTATCATTCCATCATTAGCATAAGTTCTATTAACCATTTTGGCTCCAGGGCAGTACAATGGAAGGACAATACTGCATATGTCAGAATACAGCAAGATTCCCTTGGAAAAAACAAGATTACTATGGTAAGTAATGTTTTCTAACTGTCTATGCTCCGGCAACCCTTCCTCACCCCACTCCCAGGTACTGCTACAGGATACTCCTTCCTCATCTCTTTCTGGCACTGCTGAGCTGCTCTTTGCGCGACACTGCTTGTTTCTTGCCACCCGCCCCACCCAGGGGTTGCACTATTTTTATAGGGCTGGCTATCTGGAGATAACCAATCAACTCACTTGTGCACCCCATCAACACTCCCTGTAGGCCAACCCAACTTTCCCTTCAAACTCATCAATGTGGTTCATTCCTCCTTGTCATCAGCCCTACACATCACTGTCTTAGCTCCCAGTCTAAAGGCGTGCAAGATGAGAGAATTCAGTACTTATATGTAGCCCTTTACCTCTTTGCTAACTCTCTCCTGCTCTTTACCCTAAGTTACACTGCTCACTGACCAAATACAAGTTTCATAGTGTAAAACCTCTGCTTTACTGGTAGCCCATAACTGTCTCTGCAGCTCTCTCTTGATCTCTACTGGGCCTGCTTGTTCTACTTACCTCCTTGCTAATTATTCTCACCTCCTGGCCTTTCCATGCAAACATGATTTGCCTTCTATCTAATAATATTTGGTTCACTTTCATACTTCTATTCTATCATTAACTTCATCCCTGCCCCTCACAGTCCCCCTCTGGTATTTTCCTCGACTAAAAATAATGACTTTAGTTACTGTAATTTAATGGTCTCTCCAACCTCCTACCTTAATACAACCCCTCTCCTGTCCTCTAACAAACTATACCTACTCTCAAGGTTTGTGATCAAATGTTATTGGTCCTTACTGCCACCTTCCCTACGTGCCCCTCATAAATACAGGTTACTCACCGGTAACAGGAGTTTTAGGAGTGGTATATGTTGTTCATCCACACTGTCTGGCAGGTTCCTTGCCGCTTTAAGATGGGCTGGAAAGTCTTCAAGCTGGCTCCTCCCTCCCACCCACCGGGTGGTATAGCGCTTGACTCCACCCCATGGCCCAGATCTAGCCCGCTGGAAGCCAGGTTGCACGTCGAGCGGGGAGGTGGTCAGGGTCGTGAGATGAACAACATATACCACTCCTAGAACTCCTGTTGCAGGTGAGTAACCTGTATTTCTAGGGACGTGGATATGTTGTTCAATCCACACTGTCTGGCAGACTCCTAGCAGTTTTCCAGGAGGAGGGAGGCAAGGCGCGCACCCCTGATACCTACTTGGGGAATAAGGACTGGAGAACCAAGGTCCCAAAACCAGCATCCCGGCATGACTCTTGGTCAATGTGGTAATGGGAAATAAAGGTATGTGCTGACTTCCAGGTAGCAGCCCTGCAGATTTCATAGATAGGGACGTCCCTAGAAGCAGCCACAGAAGCAGCGGTATGGCAGGTTGAATGAGCTCTCATCCCTTTAGGTGGCTCCATGCCCGCCAACCTATAGCAGAGATCTATGCAGGAGGTGACCCACCTGCTAATCGTCCACTTGGCTGCAGGTCTTCCAGGTGCAGCTTCAGCGTAGGTGACAAACAGCTGGTAAACCTCTCCCCGAACTTCAGCCGTCTGCTCCTTATAATAAGCGAGCGCTCTTCTAGGGTCCAGAGTATGGAGCCTATATTCAGCCTCCGAGGTGTGACTGAGGTAGAACACCGGCAGAGTCAACACCTGATTCAGGTGAAACTCTGACACCACCTTCGGAAGGAATTTAGGGTGGGGGCGAAGGACAACCTTTGGCTCTGTGGAAGACCAGATAAGCAGACTCGATGGAAAGCACCTGGAGCTCTCCCATCCTTCTGGCTGACATTATAGCCACCAAGAAGGCGGTCTTCCATGACAGGTGGGAGATATCGCACCTCTGCATCGGTTCAAATGGCTTGCTCATGAGCTTAGCCAATACCAGCAGTAGATCCCACAGAGGTGGAGGTTCTCGCACTGGAGGAGATATGTGATCAAGGCCTTTGAAAAAGCACCCGACCACCTTCTCCTGCGCTGACTGCTTGCCGGCCTGCGCCCGGTAAGCAGAGATAGCTGCCAGGTGCACCTTAATGGTCGTCGACCGAAGCCCTAGCTGAGAAAGGGACCACAGGTAGTCCAAAATGTTAGCCAATGGACAGGAAGAGTGGTCAAACCCCTTGTCCTGACACCAGATGGAGAACCTCTTCCATTTAAAGGCAAAGGATTTTCTGGTCAACTCCTTACGAAACACCTCAACAGCGCTGAGGACCTCGTCGGAAAGACCCAAGGCCTGGAACTCTAGCCGCTCAGGAACCAGGCCGTCAGGTGTAGAGATTGAAGGTCCGGATGGAGAACCTTCCCCTTGTTGACTGAGATCAGGTCCGGGCAGGCTGGAAGCCACCGCGGGAGCCTGGAGCTGAGACTGAGGAGATCTGGGTACCAGAACTGGCGAGGCCAATCTGGGGCTACCAGAATCACCTGTGCCTTGTCCCTCTTTGCCTTGAGAAGCACCTTGTGGATCAAGGGAAATGGAGGGAAGGCGTGGAAGAGGCCCGGGGTCCACAGCCTTGAAAAGGCATCCCCCTGCAGCGAGCCCTGCTGGGGGGAGGGCAGGCATGAAACAGCCTCAGCTTCGCGTTCTCCCTGGAGGCATACAGGTCCACCTGAGGGGTGCCCCAATGGGAGAACAGGTCTTGAACTACCTCTGGCAGGAGAGACCATTCATGAGATGGAGCGCCTATCTGGCTGATGGCATCGGCCAGACTGTTCGAGGCTCCCGCCACATGGATGTCTAGGAGATCTGCCTCCAGGCTGATCACAAGAGACCAAATGCAGAGAGCTTCCTTGCACAGGGGCAAGGAGTGCATCCCGCCCTGCTGGTTGAGATAGTACATGGTCATAGTGTTGTTCGTCTGGGCCTGAACCACCTAACCTCGTACAAAACGGAGCGAAGGCAGTGAGGGCTAGTTGAACCGCTCGAAGTTCCAGCAGGTTGATGTGGCATCGAGACCCCTGAGGGGACCAGAGGCCATGGGCCAGAAGCTCCCCCAGATGGGCACCCCAACCCATTAAAGAGGTGTCGGTCGTAAGAATGACCATCGGCTTGGGGCGGACAAACGGGATACCCTCCTGCAGATGAGCTGGGATGAGCCACCACTACAGGCTGTCCCACATCTTCTGGGTCACGGTTACTGGCTGGTTTAATGGACCGGAGCGCTGTGACCACTGGCAGGCCAGTCCCCATTGCAGGGGATGCATATGCCAGCAGGCCCAACGGACCATGCAGGTGCAAGCTGCCATGAGACCTACAAGGTGCAGGAAGTCCCTGGCAGGGCACACTTGCCCAACCAGAAATGATTGGGCAAAGGAGGAAAGGACCTCGGCCCTGTCCGCTGGGGGCCGGGCTCTGGCTCTAAGAGAGTCGAGCTCTGCCCTGATGAACTGAATTACCTGCGATGGTACGAGTTCCGATTTGACCTCGTTGATCAGAAGGCCAGTTTGAGAGCAGACCTGGTGGGCCAGATCCCTGGACCGCTCCACCTCCAAACTGGAGGGAGGTGCTATCAGCCAGTCATCCAGGTAAGGGTACACCCGGACCCCTCGGTACCACAGGAATGCTGTCACCACTGCCATGCATTTGGTGAAGACCCTGGGAGCTGGAGAATGGCCGACGGGCATGGCCCGGAACTCATAAAGGGATCCCTCTGCTCTGAAGCGGAGGAATCGCTGATGAGACAGATGGATTGGGACATGAAAGAATGCATCCTGGAGATCCAGAGAGCAGAACAACATGCCTAGTTCCAAGGATGGTATGATCTGAGCCAGAGTGACCATCCTGAAGGTGCACGGCCTTAGGAACTTGTTCAGGCCATGCATATCGAGAATGGGGCGCCAACCCCCGGTCCGCTTTGGGATCAGGAAGTACCTGGACACAAACCCTGGGTTTGGAGGAGGGTCCATCACCTTGCTGATCACCTCCTTTTGGAGGAGCAGAGCTATGTCAGCTCGACGAGCCGACAGAGAGGCTGCGGAACCGGTAGCCCACCGAGGGACGACGGCTCAATAGGGAGGGGTCCGCTCGAATTCCAGAGGCAGACCCCTGCCGACCACTTCCAGCACCCAGCGGTCCATGGTGATAGCGGACCAGGTGGAAAGGAAGTGGTGGAGCCATCCCCAATGAGGAGACCCAGGGGAGGAATGACGAGGTTGGGGGCGGCACCCCTCAATCTGTCACTGGGTAGGCTTGGAGGAAGGGCCGGCTGAGGAGCCACCTGGACCTTTCCCTCCAGGCTTCCTGCTACAGGAAGCAGCAGGCTTGGCCTTGGGGTGCCAAGCATGAGCCTGCTGGCCCTGTTGCTGGTGCTGCTGGGCCGGATGAGCTACAGGGGTGGAAGGGCGAAAGGGCTTACGCTGGTGCTGGCGGCCTTTGTCCTTCTGGGCAGATGTGACCGAGTCCAAGGTGGCGTTGGATTTCTCAATCCTCTGAAGAGGACCCTCCACCCTGGGCCCGAACAAGTCGATGCCCAAGAAGGTAATGTCTGCCAGCTTGTGCTGAGTATCCTCCGTGAAGGTGGAGATCTGCAGCCAAGCTCTGCGACGTATGGCTACTGCGACCGCTACTGACCAGGCACAAGAGTCTCCATTGTCCAAGGCAGTTTGGAGCTGTTGCTTGGCCACTGCACTTCCCTGATCCCGCACCTGTGTGACTATCATTTGAAGGTCAGCCGGGAGATGAGGAAACACCTCATCCAGGGAATCCATAAGGGCATGTGAAAAATGTGCCATCAGCAAAGCCGAGCTAGCCTGTCGAAGACCTAGGGAGAAGGCAGCGTAAACTTTGCGCCCATAGTAGTCCAGTTTTTTTAGACTGCTTGTCCGGGGGCTTTTCTACATCCCTAGCATTTCCGGAGTGCCGGAAGACACTATCAGTTACCAGCCCTTCAGCTGAGGGATGCTCCGAAAAACCGGAGAGGGAACCGGTGGGGACTGCAAACTTGCGAGCCATCCTGGCTGAAGGTGCAGGACAGGATGTAGGTCACTTCCACAACTCTAGGGCCAGACCAACAATGGCCTCAGCCATGGGGAAGGCCTCCGTGAGGTAATCCTCTCGGTCCAGAATCTCCGTAAGGGGATATCTGGCCCTTTTTTGTATGGGTTCCAGCTGCATCCCAGTAGACTCTGAGATGAGCCAAAGAATTCCCAGGAACGAGGATGGGCTCTCATCCACTGACAGATCCCCGGAGGATTCCAGGTTGAGGGGCCTGGAATAAAAGGAGTCATTGTCGGACTCCGAGGAGTCTGCGAACAGCTGCTGAGTGCCTGAGCCACCCTCCACTCACCGAGGCCTATCGGGGGTGAGGGTGACCGACAACCTGTGGGGCAGGCCCTGACCCAACCGAGAATCCTTGGCCAGGGCCCCAGTCTTCGGTTGTGGGGGCGGTGGTTCCACCACAATGGGTGGAGCAGCTGGTTTCGGTCAAGCAATCGGCGCCGGAGTTGGTTCCTTGACTAAGGAGCCAATGGCAAGATGTTGCTTCGGCCGTTCCGGCGACAGCCACTTAATGGCTGGTGAAGGCAATGGAGTCAGTTTGTTGCCGGCTAATAAGAGCTGCTGCCACATCATGTCCTCATAGCGCTGCTGCAACTTGCTCTGGAGCCTATCCTCCAAAGAAGATGAAGAGGACAAGCGGCGATGCCACTTTCCGTGATGCCGGGATCGAGACCGCCTATGTCGGCGGGACCTACCTGACACAAAGGAGGACCAAGACCATTGGGGTCGCCGATGGTGGGTTGAAGAGGGGGCGGGGGAAACCCGCTCATCCCTCAATTCAGGGTCCTTGACCAGGGACTTCGGCTCGGGAGGCCGAGGCAAGTCCTCAGCAACCACCGGGGGAACCGGTGAGAGAGGGTTATTGGCTTCACCAGTCAACAGCCCGTCCAGTGGGTCGAGAAAAATATCGACCACATTGACGGGAGTCTCAGCCAGCTTACCTGACAGGGACACTGTGAAGCCAGCAGCCTTAGCTGCAACCTCGACCGAAGTTGAATGCAGTCGCTCCAGGGAATGAGATCTCTCCTGCTCCCACGAACGTCGACAGTGGGACTTACTTTTCGGTTCCTTTTTCTTCAACCTATTCATGTGAGTCCCTGAGAGCCCATCTCCCCTGGTGGAGAGGGACTGACAAAGCTCCTTAAAAGAAGCAGTGTAGGAGGAACCCAGAGAGAGCAGGATAAACGCAGACGCCGAGGAAGTAGAAGCAGCAGCCTGGGCCGCATCCTCCTAGAGGGCAATGAACTGCTCCAGCTGCTCCACAGAGCCTGCAGCCCTGGACACACAGCTCAACGGGCCTCTTTCGACTTCACCAGCGTAAACCATTTCTCGAGGTGTCCCAGTTGAAGTCGGGCAGCGTGGTCTTCCAGAACTGAAGCCATAAAAGACTTGCAGAGGGCGCAGGCCTGCAGATCATGGGCAAGCCCCAGGCAGTAAATGCACATGGCGTGCGGGTCGGTTTGAGACATCTTCTGCCCGCAAGGGCACAGACGGAAGCTGGGAGTAGATTTTGAATCCATCGCAGCCACGAGGGAAGAGAAAGACTTAAGTCTTTTAAACTTTAAAACAATTTTCGGAAAAACCGAAGGATTAGGATCCAGGCCTAAAGATGCAAGAGTGCTAAGGAGGGAACCTGAGCTTCCAAGCGGTAAGGAAGATCTAGCATCATGGGGTGGAGCCGAGGGTTATACCACCCGGGTGGGTGGGAAGAGCCAGCTTGAAGACTTTCCGGCCCATCTTAAAGCGGCAAGGAACCTGCCAGACAGTGTGGATTGAACAGCATATCCACGTCCCTAGAAACTATGGTTTCTCTGCCTCCTTACACTACTGCTAGCTGGAGACATTGAACCCAATAGTGGTCTTACATCCTCTCAATCACTCTGACCCTTAATGGACTGCATCTAAGGGGCTAAGGACAGCCCACCTAAATATTCGAAGCCTGCTCTGTAAGCTCACGGAGTTCGAAGCTTGGGTGTCCCTCTACAACCCAGATGTAGTATGTGTATCTGAAACTTGACTAAAAACATCAATTTCAGACTCGGTCTGCTCCATCCAGTGCTACAACTTATTGAGACGCAATTGCTCCTCTTCAAAAAGGGGTGGTGGTGTGGCCATCTATTTCAAAAGTCATCTCAAGCACTCTGTTCTCCCAGCCCCTCAACTACTGCTCTGCAAAGCATTGCTCCATCCTGCATCCTGCTTGGAGGAATCCAAAAATTACACATCATCTGTGCATACAACCCTCCTAAAGGTGGCACATTTGCCCTCCATGAGCTTCCCCATACCCAAGAGTCCTGAAAATATCGGACAGGTACCAAGGTCTTCCCCGACATCTCATCCTGCCTTGGCGGTGTTGTGCAATGCCAGATCTATTAAAAACAAGACAGCTATTGTAGCTGATCTTGTTGGGTCAGCTGATCTGATTTGCATTACCGAGACTTGGCTGGATGAAAATGCTGGCCCTATATTGGCCTCGGCAACTCCAGCCGGGTTCTCGGTAATACACCGTCCGAGGCAGGATCGTAGGGGCGGAGGTGTGGCCATTATGTTTAAATCTGAACTGGGCCTTGTAGATGTTCCATTGGAGAACACCAGATCTTTTGAATATATCCTGGGTGAGGGCGCAGGTTGTGGGATTCTCCTCGTCTACCGTCCACCAGGTGACGGCGGTGAATTCCTACAGGAGATTGCAGACTTCATTTATAGACCTTGTGTTGAGGTTTCCCAGATTAATTCTTCTGGGCGACTTCAGCGCTTGGGTCGACGATGAACTCATTTTGGTCAAAGTCTCCTCCAGTTGATGAGTGCACTGGGCCTGACACAGGTTGTTACCACCTCTACCCATATTGGAGGTCATTCATTAGATCTGGTCTTTCTCTTGGGTATGGAGATCACTGATTTGGGGGTGGAACCAGTCAGTTGGTCGGACCATTACACCATAAGGTTCAGTTTTAGGGCCCCCTCTAATAGGTCTGCCCCTACGGAGATGGTCCAATACCGCCCTTTAAGGGGTGTTGGCCCCAGTTACCTTACGGCGGTACTGGACCTATCAAGTTTGTCGGGTGAATGCATGAGTCCAGAGGATCTTGTACTCGCCTATAATAAGGATGTGGGAGATGCACTGGACAAAATTGCTCCTGTTAGTGTTCGGCCTCTCACTATCCGTCCAAGGAGTCCATGGTTTGATGGCTCCTTGAAGGAATTAAGGCGAGCAGGCCGAAGGCTGGAGAGAGCCTGGCGGAAATCGGGCCTTGATGTCGACAGGCTTAGATTGCTAGCCCATTATGATGGCTACCAATCAGAAATCACTCAAGAAGGCAGAATTCCTGTCCAGAGAGATTTCTGCTGCAAAGAATCGACCGGCTCAGCTTTTCCGGACTGTGGACAGGCTGTGCAATCCAGTCTGTCTTCAGCCTAGAAAGCTTTTCTCAACTTAGATGTGAGGGTTAGCTCGCTTCTTTGCAGATAAGGTTGCGACATCAGGTCGGCATCGGTCCAACCTCTCTTGGGGGTCACAGGGTAAACCGTTGTACTTTTGGTCTCGCCTATCTGGCTGAGTTTCACCACTGAATTCGTAGACATTGTGAAGATCATCCAATCAATCGTCCAACTAGTTGTAGTTTGGATCCGGGTTCCTACTCTGTTAGTAGGATGTGTTGAAGTCATCTACCCAATCCTTGCTGACATTGTCTGGAAATCCTTGGAGAGGGTTTTCCTAATCCCTTAAGGGCAGTTGTTCATCCACTCCTAAAAAATCCTCCTTGGACCCAGATTGTCTAGCTAACTACCGGCCTATCTCTAACCTGCCATTTGTTGGTAAGGTTATTGAAAAGGCAGTTGCACTGCAATTGGATGAATATCTCACCTCTCATAATGTCTATGATACTCTCAATCTGGCTTCAGGAAAAGGCATAGTGCCGAGACTGCCCTTGTTAGGGTATTGGTGACCTCCTAATGGCCAGAGATCGAAAACTATACCATCCTGGTCCTTCTTGATCTTTCTGCTGCATCGACACTGTAGACCATGAGGTGCTATTGGGCTGGCTGCGGGTTTTTGTGGACTGTCTGGTACAGTCCACGAATAGATTCGTTCTTACCTCACTGGCAGGTCTCAGAGAGTTGTCACGAATTTATTCCTCTGACACCTTCTCCTACCATGCGGGTACCGCGAGGTTCCATTTAGCTCCCATGTTGTTTGCAGTGTATATGCTGCATTAGGAGAAATCATCAGGAGATACAGCTTGAGTTTTCACTGCTATGCGGATGATACTCAGCTGTATTTATCCTTTCTCCCGATCAGTGATGCACTCTGTACTTAACAACTGTCTGGATGAAATCAGAATTTGGATGAGTTCGAGTTGGTTGAAGCTTAATCCGGATAAGACCGAGGTATTGTTTGTGGGCCCAGATCATCCTGGGAGGGTTTGGGTGCGGCATCCATCAGGCTTATCACTTGGTAGGTGCCGCTCTCTAACTCTCGACAGGTCTGCGAAAATCTAGGCGTTAATTTCAACCAACGGTCTGACCCTGAAATCCCAGGTGTCAGCTGTTGTCAAAACCTCTTTATCATCTGAGGAATATCGCCGGGTGAAACACCTGATTCCCAGGAGGATCTTCCGACTTTGGTTCACGCCTTTGTTACAACCTGTTTGGACTACTGTAATTCCCTACCTAGGGCTCCAGGGATTGATATCCGCCGCCTGCAGCTAGTGCAGAACGCTGCAGCCAGGCTTTGACTGGGACTTCAAGAACCAGTCATAATGCATACTGTGCTTCGTGAACTGCATTGGCTGCCTGTGCAGTGCGTATCACCTTTAAGGTTGGTTTACTAACCTTTAAGCCCTACACAATCAGGGACCCGGTTACCTGAAAAATCTTCTGATTCCCTATCGCCCCTCCCGCCCATAATGAGGATTGCTAGAGATTCCCAGGGTTAGTTTGAAGTTATCAGGATCTCGTGCTTTTGCCTACTCAGCTCCTACCCTGTGGAATTCTCTACCTCATTGGTTGAGAGAATGCCCGACCGTCGATAGTTTTAAAACTGCTTTAAAAACTTCTCTTTTTAACTTGGCTTTTTCTTTATAGTTTGTTTGCTTAATGTTGATTTCTGTTTTATCATGTACAGCGCCTTGATTTTGAAAGGCGCTTTATAAATAAACACGAATTGAATTGAATTGAATTCTATTGCAAACAATCTCTTCAGCAGGTTGCAATGAAACTATCTTCTTGGGGACCTAAACCTTGACTAAGGAGGTAAAGCTAACAAAAATCCCTAGACACCTTGTGGTACTGCAATACCATTTGCACCAGCTCATTACCGACCCTAGCAGACTATCTATGGCTACTGGATGAAATTCACTTATTGACTGGATCATGACTAATAGGACTGACAGAATATTCAGTGCAGTACTCTCTTCAGATTCAGTTTCTGATTACTCCCCTATATACCGCATTTGGAGGGCACACCCCCCCTACAGAGTTATTTATTTTCGGGACTACTCCAAACTTAACCCTACTGCCTTTCTGCATGATGTAGCCAACTTAGATTGGTCCTCATCTTTACCACCAGTAATGTTGACCAGGCTCTTAACTACTTCCTATCCCAGTTCTGTAGCCTCCAGGACTGCACACCCCCAAGGTGTCTTGTAGAATTTGTGTAACCCCCTCCAAATGGCAACGCAAAGACCTACTAGCTCAACTTAAGGCTAAGGAGAAAAGCTGGTTCAAATTCAGGGCTTCGGGTCCACTAGCTGACCTGGTTGATTATCGCACTAGATGAAATGCCTGCAAGAGGGCCATATACCTTTCTAAAAGTTCCTGTTGTAAAAAGTTGCTTCAAAACAACGTAGGTGACCCTAAGAAATTCTGGTCACACATTAAAAGTTTCATGGGTCATAAGTGTGCTCAACATTCTAAAGATATGGTGGTAAATGGTACACACTGCAACAACCCTGTTACCACTGCTAATGCCTTCAACTGCCACTTCTCTGATCTAGCCAAATATTTTGATTCCCCTCCTGCAGGTACTATCCCACTCTTCCCAGCTGACCTACCAAACTCCACTCCCAGTTTCTACTTGCATACCATTAATTGTCAGGCAGTGCACAAGCTCCTAAACTCTATCTCGGACTGTGCCAGTGTTGGTGCAGATGGATTAGAACTATACTGCTTAAACTGGCTGTCCCTCTCCCCCCCACCCCCATTGGCTAGAGTCTTCAACTTATCCCTCTGCTCTGGGGTAGTTCCTAGCATGTGGAATATTGCCAGAATTGTCCCTGTATTTAAGAAGGGGGACCCTAAATCTCTCTCCAATTATCGAGCTATAGCCATTCTTTCGGTATTAAGCAAACTTCTGGAAAAACTGGTCTGCAATCAAACCATCACTTACCTACAAGACAGAAAACTCCTCTCTGACGCCCAACACGGGTTCAGGAAAGGTCACGTTACCACCACTGCCCTTCTCAAATTCACCAATGACACAGATTTCTAAGGATAATGGCCTTCTTACTGGTGAGGTCTTCATCAACCTTACTAAGGGCCTTTGATCTAGTTGATCACTCTTCTCACATCGAAAATGTTATCTCTATTAGCCGGCCCGATAGCACTGAGGGTTGAGGCACTGGACGCCACACCTCGCTCCATGCTGGTGACCCGGGTTCAGGAACGAGCCCAGGCCACCAGGGGTCGGCAGGGGAGGACTAGGATCGAGCATCCATCGACAGCTCTCCTAGTCCTGGGGGCTGGGAGATCACATTCACACTCTGGCAGTCCTGGGGACGCAGGGAGGAACTGCTGGCACAATGGTGTGTGCACTGGGGCATAGCAGACGCCTGCACGTCAGTGCATGAATGTCATTGCCATTGCATGTCCAACACTCCACTGGGAAGAGAACCAGGAAAAGACTGGACACAACCATGCAGCTTGATGGCCATGCCCTGCCTCGCCGGGAGGACTGTTGTGGAATCGCTCAGGCGGTGCCGGTCTGGCTTGGCAGGGGTGAGGGCCCCTCCAGTGGGTCAGCGACAGCCATGCCAAACCCCCCCATCATTCAAGTGAGCCTGCTGCTCTCCCAGAGGGCAGAGCCGACGGCTGGATGCCCTTGTCGGTAAGTCACCACAGCAGGAGAAACTGGCATGATAAAAAAAAAAAAATGAATGTTATCTTTTGGCTTCTCTACTGAAGTGGTAACCTGGTACAGTAGCTACTTAGACAATTTGTGAAATATGGCCCTGCCACATCTAGTTATTCTACAATCAACATCGGAGTACCCCAGGGCTCCATTCTTGGCCCTCTGCTATTTACCATTTTCATTAATGATATAACAGCTAAGATCTCATTGTGCTCCTCCTTAATATATATAGATGACCTGGTTCTCTATACCAACTCTATAATCTCTCTGTTCTTAACTCTACACTATCATCCAATTTTCACAACTGGCTCGCCAATAACAAACTAGTACTTAATACTGACAAGTCCCACTCTGTGCTCTTTGGCTCAACTCCTAGGCTGTATAAATGCCCAGGGCAACTACTCATCTCCTGCTATGACAGTCCTCCCCTCAAAAATGTCAATACTTTTAAATATCTTGGAGTTACCCCTGACCCTTCTTTAGATTTCAATCAACACATCTCCAATACATGTCAGCTGTTCACTGCAAGCTTGGCCTGGTCTATAAAACCAGTTATGCCCTCACATCCTCCGCCAAAATTGCAGTTGCTCAGGGTGTTGTTCTTCGTGCTCTAACATACATGTTACCTATATTAGTGCTGCCAAAGTCAATCTGCACAAATGGGACGCCACATATAATTTAATTTGTCATTTCCCCTTCTCTTCCCAACACCTTAGGCATCGACGTCAGCTATACAGGGGTCTCAACTGGGTTCCACCTAATGAGAACTGGTACTATGCTCGTGGCACCCTGACTGATAGCACTGTCTGGGTCAGAGTTCCTTCCTCATTAGCTAGTATGCTTTAATCCACTAAACCCTCACTATGTTCTACATTCTGGTGAACAGAGTTTATTGTCTGTTCCTAGATGCAAGACTAACATGGGCTCACAGGCTTTCTCCTACTTTGTGCCTCATTACTGGAACTCACTACCGGCATCCCTCCGACACTAGACACCCATTCCAGCTTCAAAAGCAACCTATGCAACCATCTCTTAACCTTAAATCCTTGCACCTGTTTCTTCCCTCCATGATACACTCCTTCCTGTTCATCTCGCCCCAGCCCAGTCTCTAAGCAAACTCTCCTGGCACTTATTCAACTGCCCTAAGCCTTACACAACTAGCTAACTCACTCCTCCAACTGAGAAACTGAGTGCTACCTTTCTGACTTCTCCTCTCACGCAATCAACTGCTACACCAGTCCTGTTTTGACCTATTACTGGATTTTGTCTCTACCTGTAATCTTGAAAGTATTATTTAGGTTATACTTCTGAAATGTATATGTGCTGTGAGTTTTCTTGTTCATCTGAGCCTTCTTATACTATGTTACTGTTACCTCACCTTACCTAAAAGTTGACTGCCTGTTATATTTACTTGTTTGTACTGTCGTCCAGCAATAAGAACAGGCTACTCACCTGTAACAGTAGTTCTAGAAGTGGTATATGTTGTTCATCTGCACTGTTTGGCATGTCCCCTTCCACTTTAAATCTTGCCGGAAGTCTTCAAGCTGGCTCCTCCCACCCAACCAGGTGGTATATACCTCAGCTCCGCCCCATGATGCCAGATCTTAGCCCGCTGGAAGCAAGGGTGTGTGCCCGAAGTCAGGGAGGTCGGGTGGGTGCGTGTGGATGAACAACATATACCACTCCTAGAACTACTGTTACAGGTGAGTAACCTGTTCTTCTAGGAGCGTAGATATGTTGTTCATCCACACTGTTGGCAGACTCCAAGCAGTTCTCTGGGAGGAGGGAGGCAAGGCACATACCCCCTACTTAGGAAACAGAGATTGGAGAACAGAGGCCCCAAAACCAGCATCCCGGCGTGACTTAAGGTCGATGTGGTAGTGGGTAATGAAGGTGTTTGCTGACTTCCAGGTAGCAGCCCAACAGATTTCCTGGATAGGGATGTCCCTGGAAGCAGCCACAGATGCAGCAGTATGGTGGGTAGAATGAGCTCTTAACCCTCTGGGAGGCTCCTTGCCCGCCAACTCATAGCACAGACCTATGCATGATGTAATCCATCTTGCTATGGTCCATTTTGCTGCAGGTCTGCCAGAAGCGGCTTCAGTGTAGGTGACAAACAGCTGGTGAACCTCTCCACAAATTTCTGCCGTCCTCTTCTTGTAGTATAAGAGAGCACATCTCAGGTCCAGAGTATGGAGCCTGTACTCGTCGACCGAGGTGTAATTAGGGTAGTATACCGGCAGAGTCAACAACTGGTTAAGATGAAACTCTGACACCACCTTCGGAAGGAATTTCTGGTGGGGGTGCAGGGCAACTTTGTCCCAGTGAAAGACCAGGTAAGGGGAGTCCACCGAAAGTGCCTGGAGCTCCCCTGTCCTTCTGGCTGACGTGACAGCCACCAGGAAGGCTGTCTTCCACGACAAGTGTGAGAGCTCACATTTGTGCATGGGTTCGAATGGCTTGCCCATGAGCTTTGCCAAAACCAGCAACAGATCCCACGGAGGTGGAAGTTCACGCACCGGAGATGTGTGATCCAGGCCTTTGAAGAAGCGCCCTACCACTGTCTTCTGCACCAATGTCAGCTGACCGTCCCACGCCCGGTAAGCAGAAATGGCTGCCAGGTGCACCCTAAGGGTCGATGACTGTATACCCCCTTTGGAGAGTGACCAAAGGTGGTCAAGATTGTTAGCTACAGGACAGGATAAGGGGTCCAGACTCTTACCCTGACACCAAATGGAAAACCTTTTCCATTTGAAGGTGTAACATTTCCTGGTCGATTCCTTTCGAGATGCCTCTACCACAGTGAAGACATCTTCGGAAACACCCAAAGCCTGGAACTCTAGCCGCTCAGGTACCAGGCTGTGAGGTGCAGGGATTGAAGGTCTGGATGGAATACTTTTCCCTGATTCAGAGATATCAGGTCTGGGCGTGTACAAAGCCACTCTGGGGGCCTGCAGCTGAGGCTGAGGCGATCTGGGTACCAGAACTGGTGAACTGGCGCGGCCTGTCTGGGGCTACCAGAATCATATTTGCCTTGTCCCTCCTCACCTTGAGTAACACCTTGTGGATCAAGGGAAATGGAGGGAAGGCGTAGAGGAGGCCTGTGGTCCATGGCCTCAAGAAGGCATCCCCCTCCAGCGAGCCCTGCTGAGGGGGGGGGGCGGGCATGACACAGCCTCAGCTTATTGTTTTCCCTGGAGGCAAACAGGTCCACCATCGGTTTGCCCCAATGGGAGAACAGGCTGTAAGTTACCTTTGGATGGAGAGACCACTTATGGGATGACTGGCCTATATGGCTGAGAGCATCTGCCAGCTGGTTCGAGGCTCCTGCCACATGGATGGCTAGGAGATCCGCCTCCAACCAGCTTACGAGGGTCCAGATGTGAAGTGCCTCCTTGCACAGCAGACGGGAGTGTGTGCCGCCCTGTTTGTTGAGGTAGTACATGGTCGTGGTATTGTCCATCTGGATTTGATCCACTTGACCCCAGAGCTGAGGAGCGAAAGCTGACAGTGCCAGTCTGACTGCTCTGAGCTCCAACAGGTTGATGTGGCATCAGGACTCCTCGGGGGTCCAGAACCCAGGGGCCCTGTTGTCCCCCATGTGGGCTCCCCAGCTCATGAGAGAGGCTTCGGTCGTAAGGACGACCATCGGCTTGGGGCGGACAAACAGGATCCCTTCCTGCAACTGGTCTGGGGCAGTCCACCATTGGAGAGCATCCCACATCTTCTGGGTTACAGTGATCAGCTGGTCGAAGTGACCATATCGCTGAGTCCACTGGGCGGCCAGCTCCCATTGAAGGGGGCCCAATGGACCACAGAAGTGCATTCCGCCATGTAAGCCAGAAGGCGCAGAAAGTCCCCAGCAGGGTGCAAATGCCCAACCAGAAATGATCGGGCAAAGGAGGAGAGAACCTCTGCCCTGTCCGCCGGTAGCCGAGCTCTGGCTCAACAAGAGTTGAGCTCGGCCCCAATGAAGCCCATCACCTGAGAAGGCACGAGTTCCGACTTGGGCTCGTTAATCAGGAGGCTGAGTTGGGAGCAGGTTTTGAGGGCCAGATCCCTGGACCTCTCCACCTCCTGTTGGGTGGAACCTGCCAAAAGCCAATTATCAAGAGAAGGGTAGATTCTGCCCCTTCGACGCTGAAGGTGGGCTGCCACCACTGCAATGCATTTGGTGAAGAGCCATGGGGCCAAAGACATGCCGAACTGCATGTCTCGGAACTTATACAGGGTCCCTTCGACCCTGAAGAAGAGGAACCGCTGATGGGACGGATGGATTGGGACATGAAAGAACGCATCCTGTAGACCCAGTGAACAGAACCACATGTTTTGCTCCAGGGATGGTATGATCTGGTTCAGAGTGACCATCCGAAGGTGCAGGACCTGAGATATTGATTCAGGTCGTGGAAATCTAGGATGGGGCGCCAACCCCCCCATCTGCTTGGGCACCAGGAAGTACCTGGAAACAAAGCCTGGGTCTGTCGGAGGATCCGGCACTGGAGCTGCTGCCTCCTTGTGGAGGAGCTGAGCCATGTCGTCTCAAAGAGCCGACTGGGTGCATGCAGAGATCCATTCCTCTCGAGGGGCGTGGGCTCGTCTGGGAGGGTACTGCTCTAATTCTAGAGGCAGTCCCTGACTGACCACCGAGAACGCACCTGTCCAAGTGATAGCGGACCAGGCGGAAAGGAAGTGGCAGAGCCGACCCCCCACAGGAGGACCCCGAGCTGGCGTGATGGGTGTTGGGGTGGCAACCCCCAACTCGTCACTGAGCAGGCTCCAGGACCTGAGCCTCGGCCTCCTTTTATGGGGCTGCTGAGAACCCTGCTTGGGCCGAGGGCGCCAAGCTTGAGCCTGCTGCTGCTGTTGATGTTGCTGTCCTCCTTGATAGGAGGGCTGCTGGACTGCAGGGGAAGAGTGCCAAAATGGCTTCTTCTCTTCTGCTGGTTCTTGCCCGAAGAACCCTTGGCAGAAGTAGCATCCAAGGTGACATTGGACTGTTCTATATGCTAAAGGTGACCGGCCACTCCTGGACCAAACAAGTCGGTACCCAGGAAAAGCACGTCAGCAAGCTTATGCTCAGTATCTGCCGGGAAGGAGGAAAGCCTCAGGCAAGCCCTGTGGCGAGAGGCCATTGCGGCTGCCAGTGAGCAGGCACAAGAATCCCCGATGTCCAAGGTGTCTGGAGCTGCTGTTTAGCAACAGCACAGCCCTGGTCACGGACCTGCTTGACCGTGGTCTGCATGTCTGGTGGGAGATGAGGGAGGACCTTGTCTAGGGACCCAAGAAGGGCATGAGAGAAGTGTGCCATAATGACAGCCGAGCTGGCCTGACGAAGGCCCAAAGAAGAGGCTGCATAGACCTTACAGGCAGTGTGGTCCATATTCTTGGACTCCTTGTCCGGGAGTCAATCAGTGTCAGCCAGACTACCAGTATGCCTGAACACAGAGGTGGTCACCAGGCTCTCAGCCGAAGGGTGCTCTGTGAACCCCACAAGGGACCCCATGGACACCGCGTACTTGTGTGCCATGTGGGCAGATAGTACTGGGCAGGAGGCAGGATGCTGCCAAAGTTCAAGGGCCGGGCCAACCACTGGAAAGGCCTCTGTCGGCATATCCCCTCTTAAGAATGTCGGTGAGAGGGTACTCCAGCTTTTTCTGGATAGGCTCCAAGGGTATTCCAATAGAATCAGTGATGAGGCGGAGAATGCCCTGGAAAAAGGAAAGGCCTTCCCTCTATCCCTGCACCGACTGACGACTCATCATCCCCGGGATGTGAGTGCAAGCTGGTGACATCCAAGTCTGAAGAGTTGTGATACAGCAGTCTACCGCCTAAGTCACCCTCGATCTGCTGAGGGCGGTCCAGGGTGACAGTTATTGACAGACGTCAGGGAAGCCTGGTGTCCTGTTGGTCCTCTTTCGAGGGCGCCCCTCCCTCAGGCTGTTTAGGCAGTGGTTCCACCCAAATTGGTGGAGAGACCGGAGTAGGCCTAACCGGGAGACAGCCTGTCCTCACAGGTGGAGGAACCGAGGGCTTCGGTTCCAGAGTGGTCAGCCTCGGCCTAGGAGGCGAGAGCCAAGTGATGGTCAGGGTAGGTGGCGGAGCCAGCTTCTGCCCAGTCAAGATCAGCTGCTGCCACATAAGGTCTTCATAGCACTGACAGAGTTTCCGCCGGAGCCTCTCCTTGTCCGAGCAGGGTGAGGACCTGTGGCATCGCCTCTTTTATTAGCGCTTATGGCTCTTCCTCGATCGATCGTCCGAGGGGGTCCTGGTCCGAGACCGACTCGGTCGATCGGGAGACACCGGAATCGATGAGACCCTGGGGTCTGGGACCAGTTCCTTGATGGGGACACCAGTTGGCTGGGTCTCCTATCAGGAAAGACCAGGACTAGAGTCCTTTCCAACAATTCGTTGGGCACAGCCAGCGACAAGGGGTTGATGGGGTTGAGGATAATTTTGACCTCGTCTGACACTTCCTCAGTCCCTTGGCCAGATGGAAGGTCCAAAAAGCCAGCGGACAAGGTTGCGATCTCGACCGAGGTTGAGACCGCATGTCCTTGGGACTCAGACGGCTTCCGGTCCCAAGAGCATCTCCGTCGGGACGAAGACACGAGGTCCTTCTCCCTCTTCCGTGAGCGGGAGGAGTGCGAGCCCAAGGGCACCTCCCCCTGAGTGGGGAGAGACTGGCACATCTCCCTGAAGGAGCCCATAAAGGTGGAGCCTAGGTTCAGAGGGACGAAGAAGCTTCGACTGGCCGAACCACAAGCTGCTTCCTCCTCGAATGCCTTCATCTGTTCCAGCTGTTCAGCGGAGCCCATGGCCGCGGAAACTGCCCACCTAGCCTCCTTCGATTTCACCAGTGGGTTTCTCTTTTCCGGTCTCCCCAGCTTCAGGCGTGCCTTGCGGTCATCCAAGACACTGGGATGGAAGGCCAAGCAAAAACCGCATGACGAGGTGTCATGTTCGACACCTAGGCAGTAAACGCATGTGAGGTGGGGATCGGTGCATGTCATCTTCTGGCCACAGGGGCACCGGCGAAATCCTGGGGAAGATTTTTCCTCCATAGCTGATGCAAAGAAAGTGTGATCACTAACTCAAATGAGTTTGATTTTCAGTAAAACAGACAATTTGAAAGCCAGGGCCTACAAAATGCTGAGAGCACGAGGGAACCTGTATCTTCCAGCGGAAAGGAAGATCTGGCGCCATGGGGTGGAGCCGAGGTATATACCACCTGGGTGGGTGGGAAGAGCCAGCCTGAAGACTTCCGGCAAGATTTAAGGTGGAAGGGGACATGCCAAACAGTGTGGACGAACAACATATCCACGCTCCTAGAACTTGCCTTTACCTACTTATACCTTGATGGTACAGTGTGATACTAGAGTTGCCTTTCTGTAATTTGCCTGTGTTGCTTTGTACCCTCAGAGGTCGTGCCTGAAAATAGGCATTTCGGATGTCTAGTGCACTTACCCAGTAATCAAAAATGAATGAATAAAAATAAATGAATATAGACAGCACTAGTTCAGATACTCACCTGCCTCACCAGATTGCACTTGGGGGTCTTAACTGGGGTTATCTTCGGCTGTAGTGGGGGAAAGAGTGCATCCCCCTTCTCTTGACTGAGAGTAGCAGGGTACCCCGATATGCCCAGTTACCCATCGACTGAGACACCTCAAGGCTTCCTGGTACTGGTTTGCTTCTCTCTCTTCTCAGCACAACATCCTGATTCAGCTTTTTTTTTTTTTTTTTTTTTTTTTAATTACACAGGTTTTGCTGGACTTCACCTTCCATCCTGGACTATATTGGGACTGATTATATCTGGACTAGATTGATTTTTTGCTTCAGTAATTCTGCAGTGCACATCACATTCAACTACTTTCACCATTTGCACACCTGTTTGCTTCTACCTGCTGTTTACTCTGAAACCTTGCTGAATATAGGTGATAATTGTTATCACTCTGGAGTTCAGCTGCATTTGCTATCTCATTAAGCCTGCACAGCATAGTTTTAATACCACCTGCATTGCTGTTTTTAAATGCTTGATAGTCAACAGTTGCCTGTGTACTGGTGTTTTGCTAGCGTCAGAACAAGTTGCTCATTTTAGTTCTCAGTCTACCTGCTTACCATGCTTTCTCCACTTCCTCCCCCAACCCCCCCTCTCCACCCCCTCCACCCTCCACTCCTTCCTCCCCCCTCACCCATCTTCCCCATCCAACCTAGTCTCCTTCCTTCCCCTCCCTTAACCTGGAGTTCCTCCACCATTCCATCCTGTCCCTTCCCCATTCCTCTCCCCCTTCCCGGCCAAGGGGATGCAAGTCCTATTCCATTCTTCACCGCCTTACTCTGCTTCTCCTCCTTGTTGGCAGTGTGGAACTTAACCCTGGTCCCTCCCCCACCCTCTATTCCTCGAGGCCTTAAGTGTTTTCTACTTTCATGTCAGCAGCCTCCTCCCTAAACTGGATCTCCTTACTGTATGGGTCTCTCGTTACTCTCCAGACCTCCGCTGTGTCACGGAATCCTGGCTGTCTTCCAGGATTTCTGATTCCTTGGCCATCCCAGGCTACCACCTCTTTAAGCAGGACAGGGGTAACCGAGGGGGTGAGGTTGCCCTATATGTCCACCAGACCCTATTCTGTACCATCACTTTCAGAGAGGCTTGCACCCTTATCCCACAAGTTTCTGTTGACAACTCTCCTTTCCCTCCTCACTACCCATTTTTATTGGTGTTTTCTATGCCTCATTGAGAATTTCCCCCTCATCTCTGATGGACTCACTTTCTGCTCTCTCCTCACACTCCTCTGCTTGTGAGCTCATCGTCCTGGGTGACTATTAACTGGTTTTCTCTACCTCCAGGCCAGCCATCCACAGGATTGAGTCTCAACCTGTCACAGCTCAAAGAACCCACCCAACTCCATCCCCACTTATGAAACCATACCATCCTGGACTGGGTTCCTGACTCACACTTCCACCACATTGTTGCAGCAGGTATGCCAGATGCTTCAGCGACCACTGCATGACATTTTGTGACAGGTAAGTCGTCGTCCTCCTCCCTCCTCCAGAAAGTATATCTGGTCCATGTCCCTTTGGTCACTGAACAAAGAAGCTCTACCGAGAGACCTGGCTGCAATTGACTGGTCCCCCATGCTCACTGCCCCAGACATTCATTTAGGTCTCTCCTTCTTCCATTCAATATTTACTTCTATCTGGGACAAGCACACCACCCTTAAAAATCCTCTCATCACCTTGTGCAAGACCTGTGACAAAGCCTAAGTCAGGTATAAATTATCCCCCTCCCTGTTGCACCTCTTTTCCTACAGTGCACTTAGGAACTCCTGCACTAAGGGCATTCATACTGCCAAGTCCCTCTACTTCAAGGCTAACTTCCAGAATAATCTTAATTCCTCAGCCAAATTCTGTAAAAGGAGTCACTCCCTTTTTGATCCCTCCCAGCCCAGTCCTCTCCACATGTCCTCATGGTTAATGGCTCACAAGTGTATGACCCTCCCTCTGTTGATTCTCACTTCAATGAGTTTTTTTCACCATTTGTGCTCTCACCTTCCTCCCACCTCGTGGCTTCACTCCTCTCCCCCCCTTCTCCTCCTTCCTACTTATCTCACCCCACCCCCTGGTTTAATTTTCCCCTGTAGCACCCCAGGAGACCCTGTTCGGCCTTTCCTGATTCAACCCTTCCAAATCTAGCCCAGATGACTTGGACTCTAAGTTTCTCCATCTATCAAGTTCCTGATATCGCCTCCCCCCTTACTCACCCCCTAAATCTCTCCATCACCCTTTGCACTGTCCCTCAGTCTTGGAAGATTGCCAAGGTTCTCTCCTTCCACAAAGGGGTGATCCCTCCACTCCTGGTAACTTCCACCCTATTTCTGCCTACTCATGGCTTGCAGATGACTTCTGCTCATAGGAGGCAATATAGCGCAGTGGGTTAAGGCTCCGAGCTTTAGATCTGGAGACCTGGGTTTGAATCCCACAGCCACCTAGGTGCATACTGAGTGATCCTGAGCAAGTCACAACTTCCTTGTGCTCTCAGGTCGCATCTGGAAACAAGCTTCAGCTTAGTGTGCTACTCCTGGTTAAACAATGTTCCCTTTCCACTCCTCCAACTTCCTCTTCCCCTTCCAGCCTGGTTTTAGGAAGGGTCATTTCACCATCTCCTCCCTATTTAAGGTCACTGACTCCATCTTTTCAGCAATGGATCAGGGGAATATTACAGCCACCATTTTCATCAATCGTGTCAAAACCTTTGATTCAGTATCCCACTCACTTCTCCTGGATAAGCTGAGCTCAGTCAGCCTCTCAGCTCCTGTCTACTGGTTCTGTTCCTACCTCTAGGACCGTCAACCGCCAGTACAGGTAGGAGGCGCCATCTCTCCACCTCTCCCTTTCCAGGCCAGGGTCCCACTGGGATCCATTCTGGGTCCAATCCTCTTCTCCATCTTCCTAAATGACCTCCCCTCCACCAGTGCCAACTTGCATGTTTACATGTGTGCAGATGACAGTTCTCTTCACCTCCAGTCCCTTGACTGTATCGCTGGAAGTCTTGCTTCAGCAAGACTTTCACAATGTTCTGCACTAGTTCCAGTCCAACCAATGTCAGGTCAACACAAAGGTGTCTATGACCTTTGGTACCAGCCAGAAGCTGGTACCAAACATTGATACACTCACTGGCCCCTGACTAGACACTACTGTGACATAGGAAGTAACGCTGGCACCAACACCAAGGTCCTCCTGCCACTGGCATCAACCCCAGCACTGATGTCAACATCCATCTCCTCCTCCTTGCTTGTGGCACTGAGGTCCAGATCGGCACAGACTTTGGCACCAACCCTGGCACCACAAACTATTTTAATGTTAGAGCTGGTGCTGATGTCGCTGGTTCCAACCCCTGGGTAGCTTGCTGCTCACGGTGAGAAGGCTGTGGGGAAGGGGGTTCACCGGCTGCTCAGATGGAGCAGACAGTTCACTTGACACCATCACTGGGACTACGTCATTACCCCAGCACCGTGGAGGGAGAGCTCTGCACCTCGAACAACTTGGAAGAGTGGTGAGGGGATATGGGGGACTGGTCCAAAGACCTACTTGAGACATCCTGGATCAATGCTTTGTGTGAAGGTGGCGTCTGCATGGCCCAACTTCAGACATCTTTGTTCTAGAGTGTGACTGTTGAAGGAAACATCCATGTGTGGCCTGGACCGAGGCAGGCCTAGCACATGGAATGTTGATCCTTGGCAATAATATCCCTGCCACAATTAGAATGATGAAAGGGAGGGCCTTTTTTCTTGCCCTTTAATGGACTGGACATTTGGACAGTAAAATAAACAAAAAGAAAGAAGGTGAAGTGAGGTACAAGACTACTTGCTATGTTGTTTGCTCAGTGGCAGGAAATACAGAACTGTGGTATGTTGTGGCATCACCAATGGCTATTGCTAAGGATGTGGCACCACACAGCGTCACATGTGCTAGCTCCAATAGTTGATGCAGATGCTCAGGCTAAAAAAAAGACTTGGTCCTGTGGGGTCCTAGCACTTCCAGCTAATACCCAGGAGTGGGACTCCAACAAGATTGATTCTTGGAACATATGGGAATTACATATTCACCGTAATTCTTGATTTTCTAGGAATATCATCACCATTGATTCACACTCGTGGGTCTGAGCAGGAGGTGCTAGGACCCCGCAGGAGTTATAACCTTTCAGAGGGCTGGGGCCAAGATAAGTGGTGCACAAGTGCAGCTCCATGAGACTAAGCTTGTGGGCACAGACTTACCTCAGCACCAGCCCTCAACTGTTTCAGTACTTTTTTTTTTTTTACCAAGTCTAGCATTGCTTGTAAAGCGCTTTGGGATACACTGTGTATGAAAAATGCTATATAAATGCTGATTATTATTCTTCTACCAAGCACAGACAAAGTCCCCTGAACTACAGTGGAAGGAGCCGAGTGCTCACTCAGGACAGTAATCCACTCAAGATTGTCCTGCCAAAGGTGGCATGCTGCCCGGCATGGACATCCAGGGCATAGTGCCTCATAAAAAAGAGCAGTATGCTCCAGGTCGCAGCTCTGCAGATATCACCGACAGACACACGGTGAATCTCTGCCAGGGAGGTGGCAACCTCTCTGGTGGAGTCGGCATGTACCTGGCCCTTCAGCTTGATCTGAGCCATGGCACAGCGGTGTCATAGGCAGTTCACAATCCAGGTAGAAATACACTTGAATGTAACAAGCTGTCTATTCCAATTAGGATTGAAAGAGACAAACACAACAGTCTTAAGCCTTGGATCTGTTCAGGTAAAACCTAAGGACTCAACATCCAAAGAATAGTGAGTGCACTCTCCTTCATTCTGGAACTTGGCAAAGTAGGTAGGCAGCACTAGTGGCTGGTTAAGATGAAACTCTTACACCACATTCAGCAGAAACTTGGAGTGTGAGCAGAGAAAGTACAGTTATGCAAGAACTTACCATAACAGTAGATCTTTGAGAGGAGCTCTTGTAGCAGATAACACCATTAGGACTGAAACCGGCAGGTGCCAGGACCCCATGGAAAACTTCTAGCTAGCAGTATCCAGCAGAGGACTGCCCCCGACATCAGCCCGCCTCTGACCTGGTATAAAAGGGGAAGTCCCCTAGCCCATCCCAAGTTCTTCTGCCGGAGACCAGGCAAGTAGGTAAAAAAAAAAAAAAAAGAGAACCGAGGAACAAAGATATCTGAGATGGAGAAGCAATTACCAGGAGGAAAGGTTGGAGGGAAATACAGTACTTGCTACAAGAGCTCCCCTCGAAGATCTATTGTTATGGTAAGTTCTTACGTAAATGGAAATTATGTACCTACCATAATTCTTGATCTTCTTGGATGAAGTCTCCACCACTCATTCACACTTATGGGATCTATGCTGGAGGTGCTAGGACCCAGCGGGAGCAAACTTTTCAAGAGGGTCAGCGCCAGAGGTGGAGCAGCGAGGAAGCGGCACCACGAGCAGTGGCTCGTGTGGTAAAGACTATCTTGGTGTCGACCCTCCAACCGCCTCAGTACCTTTTTTCTAAGGAGGTGCAGCGTAAGTAACCTAGAGAGACTAACCTAACAAAATCGGACATACAACAGTCCGAATGACCCATGTAAGAAGAGTCAACAATAGAGTCTTCACAGCCCAGCCATTGAGGGAGTGAAGACCAAAAACAGAGACGTGAGCTTGGGGGATGGTGGGTGGGTGTGTGAATGAGTGGTGGAGACTTCATCCAAGAAGATCAAGAATTACGGTAGGTACATAATTTCCATATCTTCCTGGACATAAAGTCTCCACCACTCATTCACACTAATGGGAGAGTACCGAGCTAATAATCCCTCCCCCCACCCCAAGACGGGTGGCAGGAAAAACTAAGGGCTCACATACTTAGGATAGAAGTCTGTTAAGAATAGTCCTACCAAATGACAGATGTCATCTGGCATGGACATCCAGAGCATAGTGTTTAACGAAAGTATGCACTGAGCTCCACGTAGCCGCACTGCAAATATCTGCAATGGGCACATTGCGGATTTCTGCCAGAGAGGGGCGACTGCTCTAGCAGAGTCAGCATACACTCTGCCTTCCAAGCTTAACCTGTGCCATAGAATAGCAGTGGTGGAGGCATGCTACCAGCCACGCTGAAATGCATCTAATAGTGACAGGTTGACCAAGCCGGGTCTCGCTGAAGGAAACAAACAGTTGTTGAGCCTTGCGAATTTCTTTTGTTCTATCCAGATAGAACGAAGCACTCTCTTAACATCCAAAGAATGAAGGGCATGTTCCCCTTCATTTTGAAAATTAGCAAAGTAGGTAGGCAGGACTAAAGGTTGGTTTAGATGAAATTCTGAGACAACCTTAGGGAGAAACTTAGGGTGAGTCCTAAGAACTACTTTGTCCTTGTGAAATACAGTGTACGGTGGGGGGGAGGGTCTGTGACCGGAGCGTGTATTTTAGAAACTCTATGGGCAGAGGTGATGGCCACCAGGAAGGCTGTTTTCCAAGTGAGCAACTTCAACTCGCAGGTAGCTAGAGGCTTGAAAGGTTTCTGAGTGAGCATGTCTAGCACAAGGTTAATGTCCCAGGCTGCAACTGGGAGTCTGGTATGCAGAATACCCTTAAGAAACCTCTTAACTACAGGTAACTGAGCCAGAGATAAGGAATGTACCGGCTCATGATAAGCTGAAATGGCACAGGGATGAACTTTGACTGTAGAGTACTGCAGACCTGAATTTGAGAGGTCTAAAAAGGTACTCCAAGACTTTATTTGGTGGGCAGGAAAAAGGGTTCGAAGAGGATTTTGCACACCAGAGAGAAAGAAACGCTTCCATTTGGCTGTGTAGGGTTTTTCTAGTGGCTGGCTTACCGCGTGGCCAAGAGAATATCTGAAACCCTACAGGAAACATTGAACCTATTCACCTCTAACTCTTCAGGAGCCAAGCGTGAAGGTGACGCGCCTTCAGATCGGGATGGACCAGGGGACCTTGGGTCAGCAGGTTCGTCTGAAGGGGAAGTGCCTTCGGGGGGGGTTTCCAACAGACTGTTGAGCAGCAGGAACCATATCTGTTGAGGCCAGAAGGGGGCAATGAGAATCATTCTGTCCCCCGAGACTCAAATTTGAGAAGTACCCTCTCAATTAGGGGAAGAGGAAGAAAGGCGTACAGAAAGCGTTTTGTCCACTGCAGCCTGAACGCATCCTGACAGAAAATGCCAGGTCCTGGATTTCTGGAGCAGAAGAGAGGCAGTTTTGCATTGAGTGAGGGTGCAAAAAGGTCCAGGTCTGGAGTTCCCCACTCTTTGAAGAGTGACTGAGCGACGGTTGAGTCGAGAGACCACTCATGCGGATCTGTCTCAGTTCTGCTGAGATGGTCTGCAAGTTCATTCTGCACTCCTGGGAGGTAAATCGCATGGATTAGAGCCTTGTGCTCCAGGCACCATTCCCACACTCTCACAGCTTCCCTGCATAATGGGTAAGAGTGTGCACCGCCCTGCTTGTTGATGTAATACATCACAGCTTTGTTGTCCGTTTGAAGGAGAATGTTCTTGTGACAGAGTTATGTCCTTCAAGGCCCGGACTGCATAGAGGATGGCTCTCATTTCCAGGACGTTTATGTGTAACTGGGACTCATCCTAAGTCCACGTACCCTGGGTATGGAGATTCTGGCAGTGAGCTCCTCACCCCATCAGGGACGCATCCATGGTAATGGAGATCTGAAGATCCAGAGGAGCAAAGGGATACCCTTCCAGAAGGTTGTCCTCCTGCGACCACCAGGTGAGTGACCTCTCTAGAGGTTCTGTCACCTTGATGGGAAAGGACTGAGGGTGAGTGGTTGGGGACCACTGAGTACTGAGCATCCACTAAGAGGTTCTCATGTCGAGACGTGCTAGGGGTACAGTGAACATCGAGGATGCCATGAGACCCAGCATCTGTTGCATCCAGATAGCTTGAACAGAGCTGTTTTCTCTGATGTACCAGGCCATCTGAAGAATATCGCTCCTTCTGTCCTCCGAGAGAAAAGCCTTTGCACAGGAGGTGTCCAGAACAGTTCCTATGAAGAGGAGTTTCTGGGAGGGCTGTAATTGCGATTTGTTGAGATTTAGCAGGACTCCCATAGATGTGAGGAAGTCTGAAGCCATGGCTAAAATGTCCAGAGTTTCTTGTCTGGAGGGACTTGCTAGGAGCCAGTCATCCAGATATGGGAAAACTTTAATTCCGATTTTCCTGAGGTGCGCTGTGAGAATTGCACAACACTTTGAAAAAACTTGCAGCGCTGAGGATAGCCCAAAGGGCAGGACTCTGAACTGATAATGTTGACAACACCACAAACCTCAGGTATTTGTGGAGCTTTGGGTGTATAAGAATGTGTTGGTAAGCATCCTGCATGTCCAGGGAGGCTAGCCAATTGTGTTGATGAAGCAAAGGTAGAAGGGTACCTAGAGATATCTTGAACTTTTCCTTGTGAAGGAATTTGTTTAACTTTCTGAGATCCAGAATGGGGCGCATGCCGCCAGTTTTCTTTGAAACCAGAAAGTAATGGGAGTAGAATCCTGTGTTTCGTTGATCCAGCAGAACTACTTCTACTACCCTGTTGTTTAGAAGGCCTTGTACCTCGGAAACAAGAAGGTCTGACTGTACTGTTGACAGCCTGGGCTGTCGTTTGCAGGGATGATCCGGAGGGGTTTCTGAAAAATTGAGCGAGTACCCCTCACGGATAATCCGGAGGACCCATTTGTCTGATGTCACAGATTTCCACTGGTTGTAGAACAGAGTCAGATGTCCTCCCACTGCTGAGGAAGAGTCCCCCTCGGACTGTTGAGGCGGGACCTGGGCCAGAAACTCAGAAGGTGGCACTGGGCACTTTGGGGCCTTGTGCCTTCTGCTGCATTTTCTTTTGTAGCCAAGGGGTTTAGTTTTTGTTAAAATCTCCTCTGCCTTTGCCCCGAAAGGACTGACGGTTGTGAAACTGACGCTTGTTGGCACCCCCCCCCCCACAGAAGGGGCGGGTGCTGGTCAAGCTTTAATGTAATGGCCGACCTAGTTTTCTGTGGGGCCCCCAGAGCTTGCTCCACCTGGGACCCAAACAGATACATACAGTCGAAGGGTAAAGCCATGACCTGCTGTTGGGCATCATTCATGAAGCCCGAAGTACGTAGCCAAGGGTGGCGATGGGTACAAACGCCCGCTGCTGCCGCTCGGGAAGCAGTATCGAAAGCATCCACTGCAGCTTTAACCTGTTGGTTATTGGACTCGATACCTCTGATTATGGTCTGAAGTAGCTCTGAATTAGTTTCCGACTCAGGCAGAGCTTCTACCATTTTGTTTGAGCAAATGCCAAAGGACATACTCATATTGAGAAAAACAGCCCTGGTAGCTGGCAATACACATATCCAGGGTGGAGACAGCAAATATTCTCTTACCTAAGATGCCTATCTTTCAAGATTCTTTGTTTATAGGCCGGGCTGTAGATGCCTGAGGGAGGATGGCCTTATCATTCTCTCCTAAGGCTACAATGGGATCAGCAAAGGCTTGTGAGGCCAATATGGATTGATCCTTGGGAGGAGCATACTTCCTATCTATGGACTTAGCCACAGAAGGGATGAGAGCAGGATTGTTCCATACCTTCTGAGAGAGAGCCTCAAAAGATGGTTGTACCAGAGGAGTTAAATCCACAGGGATCTCCAGGACATGTAAGCAATGGAGTCTTAAAAAGCTTTCCAGGATCAATTTCTGTAGTCTGGAGAGAAAGAGTGGAATTTAAATTTTTCAGCAGAGACTTAAAGGAAAGGTCTTCGACCACAGGCTCTGCAGCAGGATTGATTCCTGCTCCTTCAATATCATCACCCAGCTGAACATCTGGGTCAGGCTCAAAATCATCTCCTGACAGTCCAGGGGGGGACTGTATGGACAGGAAAGGATTGAAAATCAGAAGGAAAATTAGAAGAGGAAAGAATCAGAGTCGAAAAGCCTTGGAGGCTGGACGGCGCCGCACCAAGCATCGGCACTGACGAAGAACACAGCGCCAAACACAAGGAAGTTGGCGCCATCTGAAACAGCCCAGTACCCTGCGCTGACAAGGACCACAGGGAGCCTGCGGTGCTGTGGACGGCAACGACAGAGCCCCCAGCACTTCGGACAGCGCCGACAGAGCTCTCAACACCAAGAGTAGTGCCGACAGAGCCCCTGGCACTGAGGGCAGCAACCACCAGGCCCCCCAATGCCACGGTTGGTGCCGAGAGAGTCCCCAGCACCGCAGATGGCACAGAGAGAATTCCAAGGTTCCCGAAAACTGTGATTTGAGGGAAAAGAAGGGAAACTGGCAGGAGATAGAGGCATCAGTGTGGCCCCCTGTGCCACAGCCATGTGAGGGGGGGAGAACACCTGAGCACGGAGTTGACGGCACTGAAGAAGGTGCCACGCGACTAGGAAGGTCAAACCACCCTACCCGCTCCTTTGAGTGGCCCGAAGGCCTCGGAGTGACCGGGTCAGGCAGCTGTACCAACCTCCTAGCCCACTGCTCTATAAGAGAAACATAGAAACATAGAAGTTGACGGCAGATAAGGACCGCAAGGCCCATCCAGTCTGCCCATTTCTTTTTCTACCTTACAAATGTGCCATCGGCCTTTGCTCTGTCAGTGACCTATCTATTCATAGTCATTTGTATTGCTCCCTTATGCCTATCCCATGCCTGTTTGAAGCCCTGCACTGTATTCATAGCCACCACTTCTTGTGGTAAGCCATTCCATGCATCTAACACCCTTTCTGTGAAAAAGAATTTCCTCACATTCCCCTTAATCGGCCTCCCTAATCTCATGCTGTGTCCTCTTGTCCTGCTATTTTTCTTATATTTAAACATGTTAGACTCTTTCACCTTGTTTATGCCCTTAAGGTGTTTAAATGTCTCTATCATATCACCTCTCCCTCCTTTGCTCAAGGGTATACATATTGAGCTCTGTTAATCTGTCCTCATATGTCTTCTGATGCAGTCCCTGCACCATTTTAGTTGCCCTTCTCTGGACTGCCTCAATTTGGTTAATGTCCTTGTGAAGGTGTGGCCTCCAATACTGCACGCAGTACTCCAGATGGGGCCTAACCAATGTCTTGTACAGAGGGATTATTACCTCCCTCTTACGACTTGTGATACCCCTACTAATACACCCTAACACCCCCCTAGCCTTACCTACTGCTTTAGAGGTCTGCTTGGATGATTTTAAGTCATCAGTGATGATGATGCCCAAGTCTCTTTCTTCCTTTGTGACTGCTAGCAACTCCCCTCCCAGCCTATAAGTGGCTTCAGGGTTTCTCTTCCCTATGTGCATGATTTTGCACTTCTTTGCATTAAATCCCAGTTGCCACTCTTCTGACCATTTTCTAGTTTATCCAGATCTCTTCTCATTCTGCTCATCCCATCTGGATCATCTACTCTGTTGCAGATCTTGGTGTCATCTGCAAACAGACAAGCCTTACCCTCTAGTCCATCTGCGAGGTCACTAATGAAGATGTTGAATAGGACTGGCCCCAGGACTGATCCCTGAGGTACCCCACTTGTGACTTGCATCTCTTCTGACTGTATACCATTTACCACCACTCTCTGTTTTCTGCCAGTCAACCAGTTTGCCACCCAGCCCACTAGTGAAACTGCTCATTGGAAGCCCCTCCAAAAGGCGGGGACGGGCTCCGATGTCAAAGAGGTTGGCCACTGGAGCCTGAAGTCGGTGACTCCAAGAGGGGACAAGACTGGCATCTGGCCTCAATGACCAACTGTTGACGCGCAGACATACCAGAAAGGGACCTCAAGTGATGCCTTCTCTTTTTTGATTTGTGTGCCGAAGAAGAGCTCAAGGCCGAACAGTGCCGAGAATGGGACCGTTTCTTTTTATGCTTTAGGGGGGACCGTCCATCTCCCTGAGCATTGGACCATCCATTGTCAGACCCACCCTGCGGACCGGACCCAGCCCGGCTGACTGAAGAGCTTTCATATGAAGTCTCCCTACAGTCACCTGACCCGCTCATGGTCAACTCTGTCAATGGAGGGCTTCTTTCTTATAATTACTAAATAAAATGTAATCGGTACTTGTTCGAAGATAAATTACAAAACAAACTGAAAACTATGCTGCTTGTTTGAAGTTTGGCTCCCAGTGTGCGAGAGACTTCGTCACCGAACCGCCCTTGGCGGGGAAAAAAGGAACGGAGGCGGTTGGAGGGTTGATGCCGAGGTAGTCTTTACCACATGGCTCGCGGTGCCGTTTCCTCTCGACTCCATCTCTGGCGCCAACCCTCTTGAAAAGTTTGTTCCCGCTGGGTCCTAGCACCTCCGGCGTAGATCCCATTAGTATGGATGAGTGGTGGAGACTTTATGTCCAAGAAGATCTGTACTATCTTATTTCGAAGCAGCCATGCCCCTGGTAGAATGACCCTTAACAGAGCCCGGTAAGGGTTTGCAACACTTATTATAGCAAAAAACAATGCCATTAACCAACCATCTAGATAAACTCTGTTTAGAAACATGATCCCCTTCCATTCAGGGAGCGAAAGAAACAAACTGATTGGATTTTCAAATAGACCAGGTACACTCCAAATAATAACGAAGTACCCTATGAACATCCAGAGTATGAAGCAATGCCTCCCCATGGTTCGGGTAGTCTGCGTAATCGACTGGAAGGTGGATGTCCTGATTCAAAATAAACTCTGACACCACCTTTGGAAGAAACTTAGGATTAGTTCTCAAGGACACCCTGTCCTTGTGAAAAACTAAATAAGGCTCCTAACACATTAGGGCCTGAAGCTCCGAAATCCTTCAAGCAGAAGTAATCGCAACTGAAAAATAACACTTTCCGAGACAGAAAGCATAGCTTGCAACTTTCGGCAGGTTCAAAGGAAGGCGACGTGAGCTTTTTTAAAACAAACAGAAGATCCCATGGCGGGACAGGATCCTTGATGGGAAGCTTCAAGTGCAGAATGCCCCATAGGAAGGTACGGGGAAGGTCCAGCTGGGCAACAGCTTTGCCCTCAATAGGAACATGATAGGCTGATATGGTAGACAAGTGCAACTTGAGCAAAGAGTAGCAGAGTCCTGCATCTGATAAAGAAAGGAGGCACAGTACTCTAATACCAAGTTTACAGAGTAGGTGAACAGATCCAGAAGCCAGGCAGTGGCCCCGAAGCAGAATAGCTTCTATTTCATAGTGTAGGTTGCTCCAGTGGAGGCTTTCCTGGCTGCTACTAAGACATATGCTATTCTAGGTGAAACCCCAAATCTGGAGATGGCTAGGTCTGCAGGAGCCACGCATGGAGATGCAGAGATCTAAGATCCAGATGGACCAGGGTTCCCTGATCCTGAGAGAGCAAGTCTGATTGTAGAGGCTGGGAAACTGGAGGTTCTGCTGCTGGTTGCTGAAGCAATGGAAGCCAAACCATGTTTCTACCCCTGGCTCTCACTCTTTCCCTATTAACTCTTCCTGCTGCACCCACCCTTCCCTGTCCACTCCAGCCTGGCTAAAGTCCCACCCCATCCATAGTAGTGTCCCAATTATCTACCCCTCCTCCATCATTATCATAATAAACAAGTACACGACAGCCATCGTCACTTTCTGTGGTTTTAGTCCAATTTTTCCCCCAGTCTTCGGTAATATGTTCCTCCTCCTCTTTACCTCTCTAATCTGCCACCCCATACACGGCCTCTTTCCCCTATAAGTGTAGTTGCCGGCTGCCTCACTCAAAAGATCTCTGCTTATAACCCATGTATGCCTACGGTTGATTGTACATCTGCTGACTTCTTCAATTGTAAAATAATGCTTTTTTTTATTTCAACCTTGTACTGTACTGTATACACTGTATATACTTTTCTTCTTTGTATATTATTGCTTTTTGTATACTTGCTTCTGTACTGTACTTTGATGTATTCATGACCAGGTCCACCTTGCAAATGAGCCTTGCTCAATGGTGCCCGCCTGGATAAATAAAGATTTTGATTGATTGATTGAAATCTGGCATGGCCAGAAAGGTGCCACCAGAATCATTTCTGCACACTCCAATTGCAGCTTGAGGAGGACCCGCTGCAGTAGGGGAGGAGGGAGGGAATGCGTATAGAAACCTCCCCATCCAGGAGAGAGACAATGCATCTCACCAGAAAGCACAGGCCCTGGATCTAGCAAGCAAAAACTGGGTAGTTTTGCACTACATGGGGAGGCAAACAGATCCAGTTCTGAATGACTCCGTCTGTCAAAAAGATCTTCTACCACTAAGGGATGAAGCTCCCACTCATGGGCCCTGGGCAGAGACCGGTTTAGGCTGTCCGCCAGGGTGTTTTGGATGCCTGGGATGCGGACTGGTGATAAGTCCAGGTGATGGTCCACTGCCCATGTCCACACTCGCATGGATTCCCTGCAGAGGGGATAGGAATGAGTCCTCCCCTTGCTTGTGGATGTAAAATACCACTGACATGTCATAGAAACATAAAATTTGATGGCAGATAAGGACCGCTTGGCCCACCCAGTCTGCCCATTTCCCTGCCTACTGGATAAGCTGCAGATCCTAGTTAACCAGCAGCCTACTTCTTCCTACCCCAACCCCCTAGAATTGCCTTATGACTGTCCCATGCATGCTTGAATTCCACCACTGTTTTTGACTCCACGACCTCCTCCTCCGGAAGGCCGTTCCATGCATCCACACCCTCTCTGTGAAAAATACTTCCTTAAATTACCTCTGAGCCGCCACCCCCATTTCAAATTGTGCCCCTTGTTCTTGCACCTCTTTTTGAAAGATGCTACCCTCTTGGACTTTGTTGATTCCCTTGAGGTACTTGAAAGTTTCTATCATGTCCCCCCTCTCCCTCCTTTCCTCGAGGCTATACATATTAAGCTTCTTAAGTCTCTCTTCATGTGTCTTCCGGTGCAGACCCTGCACCATTTTAGTTGCCCTCCTCTGGACAGCTTCCATTATCGGTCTGTATTAACAGGGGTCCAGACAGTAGAACTGTTTGAAAGGCCTGAAAGGTGTACAGAACTGCCCTCATCTCCAAAATGTTGATGTGGAGATGAAGCTCTTGCTGACCCCAGGATCCTTGAGTTTGGCAATCTCCCAGGTGAGCTCCCCAGCCTTGGCCTGATGCATCCGTGGTCAAGATCTGTCCGGGGGTTCCTTCCGGAGGCAAACTCCTCTGGAAAGGTTGGAGAAATTCAACCATGTCAGGGCTTGCTTGACTGGGTTGGACAGCAGGACTAGCTGGTCCACTGTCCTCTGATCATTGATCATATTGAGCTATCAGGGTCCACTGATCACTCTCATGTATAGCCTGGCCAAAGGGACCATGGCGATGGTGGCTGTCATGTGTCCCAAGAGACTGGAGACAGCCTTGGCTGGGACCTGAAGAGCTGTTGAGCATGTGACTAAAGGCGCCCTGCTCTGTCCTGGGGGACAAAAGCTTTGTCTTGGGCCATGTCCAGATTGCCCCTATGTATTGTAGCCACTGACTTGGCCAAGGAGAGGACTTTGGGAGATTTAAGGTGACCCCCTATGTCCTGAAATAGGGAGACGGTGGCCTGCATGGTGCCCAGTAGCTGGTCCCTGGTGGGAGCAGTTAGGAGCCAATCATCAAGGTAGGGGAAGACATAATGCCCCTGCCTCCAGAGAGCTGCGGCCACTATTGTGAGGCATTTGGTGAACACTCTGGGTGCAGAGGACAGGCCGAAAGGCAGAGTCCTGAACTGGTAGTGACGTCCCTAGAAGAGGAAATGAAGGAACCTCCTGTGTGGTTAGAAAATTTAGAATGTGGAGGTATGCGTCCTGCATGTCCAGGGAGCATAACCAATCCCCTTGATGGAGCAGCGGAAGCAGACCAATCAGTGTGACCATCCTGAATTTTTTGTATTCGATGTACTGATTCAGGTGGTTGAGGTCTAGGATTGGACACAGGTCCTCTGTTTTCTTTGGACCAAGGAAGAAACGGGAGTAAAACCTTTTCCCCGTTGTGCCAGGGGAACAAGCTCTATAGCCATTTTGTGTAGGACAGCCTGAATTTCCTCTGCGATGAGTGTGCTGTGGGTCAGTAAGTAATGGGACTGGATTGGAGTGTTGTCCAGAGGAACCTCGATGGACTCGAGTGTGTGTCCTCTCTCGAGAAGTTGCAGTACCCACTGATCTGTGGTTATCAGACGCTAAACTTCTATGTGCAAGGAAAACCGACCCCCAACCCACAGCCTTCCCCAAGGACTTGGCTGGGGGAAGGGTCAAACAATGAGTCAGGCTGAGGAGCCAGGGAGAGGGAGCGCAGGCTGGGGGGTTCTGGGGGTCCAAGGGGCTGAACCTCCAGAGGCAGGAGTGGAGGCCTTTCACTTAAAACCTGTTCTCTGTTGCTGCCCTCTTGGCTGTAGCCTAGTATTCCTTCGAAAGGACTGCTTGGAGTGCTGCTTGGGTTGAGATTTGTTTATGGTATGTACAGAATGAATAGCGCCCCCAGTTCCTGTAAGCGGGTGATAATATTCCTCACTGAACAGGACAGGCTCTCTAAAGGGGGCATCCATAATCTTGGACTGGACGTCCAGGGCAAACTCGGATACTCTCAGCCAGGAATATCAGCAGATACAAACCGCCGAAGCAGCGGCCCTACCCGCTGAGTCCATGGTATCATAGGATGCCCCGTGGACATAATTATCATCATCCGAGCCTGACTTCAGAATAGCTATCAGCTCCACCCACCCTGGGCAATCTGGCATGGCTTGGGCAACCTCCACTGCTTTGTTCCACAAGGCATTCTGGTATTGAACCATGTGGGCAAGGAAGTTTTGGAAGCGTATGGCTCACGTGACTGATGAGTACACCTTTCTGGCCAGATAGTCAAATTGCTTTGAGCCTTTATCTGGTGGTTGTGTACGGAGGTGTCAAGTGTGCCTGGACCGGTCGTGGGCAGCATTATTCATGACTGAGTCTGCATCTGGTTGTTCCCCATTAAAAGGGTCTTCCCTGGGTATGGTATACAGTCAGTCAGATTTCTTAGACATTGCCAGCGTAGAAAAGGGATGTTTCCAAGCAATTTTGTTAATGTCCTTATAGGACTCAACCATAGGAGAAACAACCATAGAGGCAAGGTGTCCTTTTTTCTAAGAAAGGTGGCCAGTTGCTTTCACTCTGGGTCCAACTCTTCTGTGTCCCAGCCGTTCAATTGTGGGATGGGATGCATCACATCCATAAATGTTGGGTCGTCAGGCAGGGAACACGGGGCATCTTTACCTCCCTTGGGCTCCGAAGGCAGGTCAGAGTTCCCTCAGCTGGAAGAAGAGAAGGAATACATGTCCAAATCCCCTGAATCTGGGAAGGGGAAGGTGAACATGGGTGCCTAGGCAGCCGACCTTTAGGAGGGGGGTATCACCCCCATACGGCATCAGGGTAATCCCCCTGGGAGGGGGAATTAGGTGTGTGGTTCTGGAGGCAGCCCCTTTGGGGTTGGATGAGGAGGTGCCCTAGATGCCTGTTTATCTTTAAAATAGGCCCACCACACAGCAAGAAGCTTGTTTAGGCCCTGTAGTGGATTCTGTGGCAAGGCTGGTGTGTCGGGGGGTAGGCTTAGAAGGCCCCGGTGTCTGGTCATCAGGTTGAGGTAACTCTGGCATCTGTGTAGGCTGATCCGGATTACCTGGCATTGGACCCAGAGGGATGGTACCATCTGCATCAAACGAGCTGGACTTGGCATCCGATCATCGGGCGTCGGCTGTGCATGGGTGTCAGGCCCTGCCGGCAACTTCGGAGTATCTTGCGACGGGGTCACCCAAGGACGCGGAGAAGCTGGCATCGAGGGGACTGGCGTAGGCTGATGCCGGGCCAGATACTTGTCCATTGGCTGCCTGGGTGGAGTCACCTGAATAGGACAGCTAACATCCTGAGCGGGATGGACACCCCCTTTCCTGGAGGAGGAGGGCGACAGTCCCAGGTGTCGCCTGGAAGCGTTGGCCCCTGACGTCGGGGCGGATTTGGCAGACACTGTGGCTGGGAGGGTGACAGGCAAAGTTCTGCCACCTGAAGAGCCACTGGTTAAACCCCTTGGCTTAGAGCCTGCAGGAACAATGGGCATAAGCTTGAGCAGCTGAGGGACGGTGGAAGATTTCTTGCACCCTGAAGAACCATCTCCCGCTACAGAGATAAGGGAGGGAGGTTTGGTCACTGGGAGCCTGAAGGGAAAAGGGGCAGTCCTGGTGATGGAGGATGACCCCCCCACGGGGGGACGAGCCTGAAGTGGTCGCCAACTTTGTCTGGGACCATGAGTGGTCTTCTGCCTGGGATCTCTCCTTATGTTTTTCCCAGTGCATGTGCTTGCCTCTCGATTTCTTCTCTTTATGAGGAGAATAAGATGTGGAGGCCCCAGAGTCTGGAGAGGATGAAGAACTCTTGCGGTGAAGCTCCTTCTCCATTTTGGATAGCTTCTTAGAAAGCAGGAAGGCTTTGAGAGTCTTCTGGCGGTGGAGCCTGGTGCGTTAGTTAATGTCTTACCAATGCTGGCAGGCCTCAATGTTGTGGTCCAGGCCTAGGCAGAAAAGGCAGGCTGAGTGGCCATCCTTACAGGGAATCTGCTCACTGCATGCACACTTGGACTGCAGCCTCTCTATTGAAGAGGATGAAGAAGAACATGACATGCAAGAAATCATTGTAGAAATCACTGGTTTAGGATAAAATAAAACACAGGTTAGTTCAGCAAAAATGGCAGATGACAAGCTGAAGGAGTCTGCGGAGGTCTGACTTGCATGGTCAACGGCAGGAAAAGAACTGGGGATGGGCTGGGGGATCGCCCCTTTTACACCATACGTGATGTTGGGGGCAGTCCCCTGCTGGATACTGCTAGCTAGAAGTTTTCCATGGTGTCTTGGCGCTTGCCGGCTTCAGTCCTAAAGGTGTTACCTGCTGCAAAGGCCCCCTTGAAGTAAGATCTACTGTGTTTTTATGGAAAACAGTATACAGAGGATCTGTAAGCAGGGCATGGATTTCAGACACTCTGAACAGAGGTGATGGCCACTAGAAATGCTGCTTTCCAAGTTAGAAATTTAAAGTCACACATTGCAAGGGGCTTAAAAGGCTTGCGAGTAAGCATATCCAGCACAAAGTGGATATCCCAAGCAGCCAACAGCTTCCTGATGGAAGGCCTTGTGTATAGATGCCCTTAAGGAACCATTTGAATAGTGGCAGATGTGCCAGGTAGAGGGAACCTATAGGCTCATAGTATGCAGATATAGTGCACAGATGGGACCTTTACTGTGGAATACTGCAGGCCAACATCAGAAGTCTAGCAACTACTCCAGAAACTTGTCAGGTGGGCATCCAAAGGGGTCAATTCTGGTTCTGGAGCACCAGATGGAAAATCTTTTCCATTTGGCTGTGTAAGGTTTCCTAGTGGAGGGCTTACGCAGTCAAAAGTATTTCAGAGACCCTCTGAGATACCTTGAACCTGCTAACTTCTGTTTCTTCAACAGCCAGGCCTGAAGATGAAGGGAGTGCAAGTTGAGATGGACCAGGTGACCCTTAGTCAGTCAGCAAGTCCATCCTGAATAGAAGACTCCTTGGTTTGCTGTCTGCTCAGAGGAAACCAGATCTGTAGAGGCCAGCAGGGGGCCATCAGTATCATCTTGCCCAAGTGTGCCTCCAATTTGAGCAATACCCACTGAACGAGAGGGATTGGAGGGAATGCCTACAGAAACATATTTTGCCATTGCTGTCTGAATGCACCTGGATAGAAAACGTCATATCCTGGATTTCTGGTGCAGAATCGAGTTAGTTTGGCATTGAGTGGGGATGAAAATAGGTCCACATCTGGTGTACCCCACTCCTCAAACAACAATCTTATGACCTCTGGAGCTAATATCAGCTTAAGTGGATCAGCTTCTATTCAGCTGAGTTTGTCTGCCAGAGCATTCTGGATTCCTGGCAGATAAAAAGATTGGAGCAGGATTTTCAGGCACCATTCCCCACACTCTCATCAACTGTGCAGAACGGGTAACAGTGTGCTCCTCCTTGCTTGTTGATGTAATGCATGATAGACTTGTCTGTCTGCAGGATGACTGTTTTGTGGCTGACTACAGTAAGTCCACTAGGGCCCTTGGGCCATACAAAACAGCTCAAATCTCCAACACACTGATGTGGAGACAAGTCTCTGAAAGCTCCGAGACATCTTGTGTTTGAAGGCCCAGACGGTGGGCCCCCCATCCAAACAAGAGAAGCATTCATGGTGAGAGTCACCTGAGACTCCGGTTGGGAAAAGGGGAAGCCCTAGAGGAGACTGTCCTCCACTGATCACCATGTGAGTGACCGAACCAGGGGCTTGGTCACTGGAATGGGGTAAGTCTGAGGGTGAAATGTTTGACACCACTGTGCACCAAGTATCCACTGAGTTGTTCTCATGTGTAACCATGCCAGGAGCACTGTGAACACTGAGGAAGCTACAAGACCCCAGCATGCGTAGCATGGAGTGGGCTTGCACAGCTTTTTTTTTTACTTCAATTTTTATTAAGAGAAGCACATCCCATACAGTAGATATGGCAATTAGTTTACACAGGTTATACTGTTAGTAAAGTAACAATCCTTAGACTTCTACCGGTTTCAATAAAAAGTATGAAATTCAAGTACAGTGATGTTTCCACTATTGTCTCAAGGGATACTTATTCATGAATAAGCCAATACATTTCTACAGAACCAATTTTCACACAGTAAAGAACCAATCAAAATTAATATGAATAAATTCCCCCATCTCCCCTCCGCGGCAGCAGCACCCCACTTCATCTGACCTCAACAGCTCAAGGGACAAATTCTGGGTCCAGCAAGGCCATATATCGCACCCACCATTGCCACTTAATCATAAACTGATGACATTTATTATGTAATGATGCTGTAAATTTTTCCAATTGGTAAATATCAATTACTACCTTATTCCAATCTACAATGGTGGGGATTTTAGGCATCATCCACCATCTTGTAATGACATTTTTGGCAGCCAGTACGTATAATGGAAGTAATGTTTTAGCCCAAGGAGGACTATGCTTTGGGAATACTGATGATAGTGCAATTTCAACTGTTAAATCAAACTGTTCGTCCAAACACTCCTCCAGCTCCTGCAAGAGAGAATGCCAAAGGGGGGCCACCAGTGGACATGACCAAAAGATAAGATCATGGTCAGCCAGGTGATAACCACAGCCACGCCAACAATCACGGTAGACAGAAGGCATAGATTTTATAACAGCAGCTGGGGTACGGAAGTACCTATGCCGGCACTGCCAAGCGTACTCCCTCCACATATTAGAACACATTATTTTAACCACAGGAATGACATCTCTTACCCAAGCATCAAAGGAAACAAAGACCCAATTCTTGGGCCAGCCTGGTGGAGCAGAGGGTTGAGGTGCTGAACGCCACACTGGCGACTCGGGTTCGGGAACGAGCCTGGGCCATCGGGGGTTGGCAGAGAGGGAGAGGATTGAGCATCTGGAGGACAGCTCTCCTCTCCCGGGAGGGAGTGGGGTACAGACTCAACACTTGACTGGCCTCTGGTGGAAGCCAGAGGCACAGTAAGTGCAGAGTATACAGAGAGGGTTAGGGAATGGTGGAAGTCGGCGGAGACATCTTGACGTCGGGACGCATGCCACTCCCTCTGAACAGGGAAAAATGACGCCGGAGCGCCGAGGGGAAGGAGCGTCAAGCACAGACCCTAATGACTCCTGCCTGACCACCAGAAGGACCTGACGAAACCGGAATTGTCACGGGGTGTACGGGCCTGGTGGGTACATGCACGGCTCCATGGGGGTCCATCAGGGATCTAGGTAAGGCAGTGAAGTGGGGCAGGTGCATGGGCGTCTCCCAACATAGCAGTGCTCCGGCATGTGGGGGGAGAATAAAGAGTAATTTAAAATAAAATAAGACCCAATTCTGTGTTCCAGGAATCTAAAATAGTATGTGTAGAATCTCCTAGGGTATCCCATAACATGGAGTAGAGGTGACATAGCAAGTGACCCCTAGGTATATTATGAGTGTTCATCAATATGATTAATAATAAAGATTTAGAGTTAGGAAGTCTAATACAATGCTGTTTACGGAAAATATAGGTCCGTACTTGCAGGTACCTATAATGCTCTCGACCAGTAATGCCATATGCTGTCTGTAACTGATAAAAAGGAACTACCCCTGTCAAATCCAACAACTGATGTATAAATTTCAGGCCAAGATGTTGCCAGTGTTTAAATGATAGGTTCATTTGAGCTGGAAGAAAATCTGCATCAGCCTACAGCATTTGACAGGAATGAAAGATATTTGCAAATTTAGGGTGATATTTCAAATAGCACCACATTTTTAAAGTGTACGCAGTAAACGTAATGAATTGTCCAAGTTGTGGTGGTCTCTGTCAGATCACAAACAGAATGAGGTCTAGGTTAAATAAATCGTAGAGAACTGGTCTGGTGGTGCTGAGGGTTGAGGTGCTGGATGCCACATCTCACGCTACGCTGGCAACCCGGGTTTGGGGACGATCTCGGGTCGTTGGGGTACCAGCACGGGGGCAGAGCAGGACTGAGCATGCCGATGGGCAGCTCTCCTCTCTAGAGAGTGGAGAGAGTGGGTTGGCACCCCCCTCCCCATAGTTCTGCTCCCACCGGGTGGAGGCCTGGGGGGTAGTATAGGCAGACAGGGGGTGACAAACTGTTCCGGGAGGTATAAGAGGCTGAGCTGGCACCACGGGGTGCATAGCGTGCCTCCACATGCTCACATGGCTGTGTGCTGGGGCCTCGGGGTAGGGGAGAAAAACCTGTAAAAGCCCTGTGTGTCCCCATCGCCAATTGGCAGGAGGAGGCAACGGGGACCAAACAGCTGTATTAAAAATAAATAAATTGTTGAGAATAAATTCTGTTTCTTTCCATGGGGCAAAATAACAAGGTAATAAGCATAGGATTACTATGTGTAGAAAAGCGACCCTGGCGTAATACTCCAAATTAGGTAGGTTTATTCCCCCATTGTGCCAATGAGAGTTGCAGTATTGATAAACAAACCCAAGGTCGCTGCCCCCCCCCCCCCAATAGGAAATTAGATAACATGCATCTCCATGATAGGAAATAGTACTGGGCTGGAACTATTGGAATGGTGTGAAAAAATATATAGTAAGCGAGGTAACACATTCCAGCCTTATGATTTCAGCCTGCTGGAAAAAGCTAAAATGTAACTTTTCCCCTTTTGCCAAATCTTTTTGTATACTGACTAAGAGGTTTGTAATTAACCAAGTCCACATTGTTAATATCTTTAGGAATATAAATTCCCAAATATTTTAAGAAAAGTATGAGACCATTTTAAAGGGTACTGTTGTTTTAATTCTGTAGCAGGCATAACATTTAATTAAAGAACCTCCATTTTGCGAGTGTTCAATTTAAAAGCAGAGAATGCCTCAAATTGTTGGAGACTATTCCAAGCTGCAGGAATTAAAGTTTCTGGAGAAAGACCTGTTAGAAGGACATCATCCGTGAAAATGGATACCTTGTAGGATATTTGCCCCAGAGGAACTCCCTCGATGTGAGGTTCTTGTTGCAATGCCATGGCCAAAGGTTTCAGTATAACGTGAACGAAAAAAGGGGGAAGTGGGCATCCCTGATGTGTTCCTCATGATAATGTAATAGGGGAGGATAATGCACCATTAATACATATATAGGCATGTGGGTGGGCTTGCACAGTTTTGTGCTCAATGATGTTGCATGCCATCTGCAGAAAGACGTGGGCCTTGGTCATATCCAAGAGAGCTCCTATGAAGAACAGTTGCTGTGAAGGTTAGAGCTAAGCCTTCCAGATTCAGCAGAACCCCCACTGACGCGAGGAAGAGGAGGCAGTGGTCACTACCTGTTCTGTCCCCTGCCTAGATGGGCTGGCAATCAGCCAGTCATCCAGGTATGGAAAGACCTGGAGTACTACCTTTCATAGGTGATCAGCGAGCACTGCAAAGCACTCTAAGGACACAAGGCACTGAGAAAAGCCCAAAAGGCAGGACTCTGAACTGGCAATGCTGCCCCAGAACGATGGGGTATCTGTGGTGGGTAGGGTGCACCAGTTACGTGTTGGTATGCATCCAGCATATCCAGGGATGCTAACTAATCTGGAGGCTTCAGGAAAGGAAGCAGAAAACCCAAAGAAATAATTCTGAATTTGTCTCGATCCGTGAATTTGTTCAGATTTCTTAGGTCGGGAATGGGGCGCAAGCCTCCTTATTTCTTTTGGTACCAGAAGTAGTGAAAGTAAAAGCCTGTGTTTCATTCGGACTCTGGCACTATTTCCACTGCCCTGTTGCTCAGAAGGTCTGCAATCTCCTATGCCACAAGTTCTGACATATAAGCTGATAAGAGGGTCTGCCTTCTGGGTGGATAGTCCAAAGGGATTTTTGTGAAAGCCAAGGAGCATCTCTCTGAGGTGATCTTGAGGAACCACTTATCTGTCGTAATGGACTCTCACTGGCAGTAAAACTGGGACAGGTGCCCCCTTCACTGTGGATGAGGGGTCTGACTCGGGCAGCTGAGGCAAGACCAGGACTGCGGCTACAGATGGTGGCTCTAGGTGCTTTTGGTGTCTGTCTTTTTTCGAGGCTGGGGAGAATAGGATTTGTTTTGGGCTCCCCTTCCTCTGCCACAAAAGGACTGCTTATTCTGGAAGGAACCACGTCCTTTGCCGTTCAGAGAAATAAAAAGCTGGGCTGGAAGTCTGAAGGGTTGTTCTAGTTTCGTTAGCCACCCTATAAGATTTTTCCACCTGCTGTCCTAACAGTAAGTTCCATCAAAGGGAATATTTATAACCTGTTGGACATCTTGGGTGAAGCCAGGAGTCCACAGTCAGGAATGCCACCTGATGCAAATGTCTACAGCAGCAGAGCAAAATGCAGTACCAAAGGCATCCATAGAGGCTTTAAGCTAGCAACTGCTGGACTCAGTACCTTGACGGACAGTCAGCAGAAAATCCTGTTTAGTCTCATACTCTGGCAGAGATTTCAGTTTATTTATTTTAGTCTTTGGTAACTGGGTGAGCCCCACTAGGCACAAGTGCCTGTTTTCAGGGGCGACCTGGGAGCACTGGGGAGATTAAGTGACTTGCTCAGAATCACACAGTATGCAAGTGAAGGTTGTGGGAATCAAACCCCCATCTGTTGGATGAACCAAGCTCATTCATAGCTCAGTACTCTAACCTCTGGGCTATACTGCCATACTCATACTTAGAAAAGTGCCCTTGGTAGTTGGCAATTCTCAACCCAAGGTGGCTTAAGCACTGACAATGTGACAATTTTGCATGACTCGATTAACAGGGTGTGCACAGTGACCTCTTGTGGTATAATGCCCTTGTCATTCTCAGTGAGGACTGTAACATGTTAACCCTCTACTAGTTATGATTATATTTGTGATATAAATATATGTTTATTTGAATGTCTGCTTAGGGAAATGGCAGCCAGTAGCTTTCAAAGGGGCAAGACCTTTTGACCCCAAAAGCCCCGGCTTGTTGAAAACAATTGGCTATAGTAACACTGACCCAGTGAATGAATAAGCTTCCTTTTGATATATCTTGTCATGCCTGTGTTAGCTGTTACACAACACATTGTAAAACTTCAATTACTTTGACATACCATAGAGCCATAGAACCTCTGCATCTTTTCTGACATCCTAGGAAGCAACAAATTCTAACAGCTGTTACATTTCTCACCACTAGGAAGAGAACTGTTTATCAGAATGAGTTTTCCAAGGATCAAAGGTGAATGCTAGAATGATAGAAACTTTCAAATACCTCAAGGGAATCAACAAAGTCCAAGAGGGTTGCATCTTTCAGAAAAAGAGATATGCAAGAACAGGGGCACAATTTGAAGATGGGGGGATGGCACAGAGGTAATGTGAGAAGTATTTCTTCACATAGAGGGTTGTGGATGCATGGAACAGCCTTCCTGAGGAGGTCGTAGCATCAAAAACAGTAGGGGAATTCAAGAATGCATGGGACAGACATAAGGCAATTGTAGTGGGGGGCAGAAGGAAGTAGGCTGTTGGTTAACTAGGATCTGCAGCTTATCCGTTAGGTAGGGAAATGGGCAGACTAGGTGGGCCAAGCGGTCCTTATCTGCCGTCAAATTCTATGTTTCTATGCTCTAATCAAAGAGACTGTCATATTTTGATATTGCTAACTTTGCAGATTTCCAGCCAGCAGTAAAATGACACCCTTTTGGATATACTTGGTCAGGTTACAAATTAATTACAGGACTAACAGTGACCTCACAGGATGGGAAGGGCATTTTGGCTTATCACTCTGGCTGAAAGGAGTGGACACATCTATCTCTGGACTTCTAAGAGAACACACACACTGTGTTCTCGACAAAAAAGCACTTCTGGCAAAATAGGCAACATCAAACAAACTGAGTCAGATTTAGAAATTCAAGTACCAGGCTTTTTTGGTTTTTGTAATTTCCAATTTCTTTTGACTAAGTATTTATGTTCTATGTTCTATGTTCTGTATGTATTTACTTTTTTTTTTTTAATTCCAGTAAACGTTTTGGTTTCCTTAATCCTGCTTGAGTCTTTTCTTTTGCATATGAATGCTGAGACAGTATTGGGTAATTCTGACAACTGTTAAGGGCTTAAGTGTGTTACTGTCTTGCTAAGTTAAGAAATTACCTAGGTCTCAAATTGACTCAAAAGGGTAGAACTGTGAGCCAGGCTGGGTGCCTACTGCACTGCATTTCCCCGAAGAGGGTGCAATATTTGATCTTGTTAACTGGGCGTGCTAGCAAAAAAGGGTTCATATTTTACCTCAGGACTCGAGGCTAGTAGGTGATTTGGACCCAAAACAGACAGGAGGTTTACCCCGTTTGTCTCCTGTTCACATATTGCATTTTGAAGTTTGGCACTGTGGGAGCAGAGGGCCTGACTTGGAGTGCATTTGTGACAAGGATAACAATGGCATCAGCTATACGTTGAGAAACACACACTGGTCATCCCTGGGGGTAGCGTATTTCTTGTCAGCCTGTTTGCAGACAGATGCCACCATAACAAGCCTACTCCAGACTGCATCAGACAGGGTTTTGAATGTGAGAGGCTTTGACATTGTGGGCCTCGCGGAGACAGCGGACGCAGATGTTATGGTCGTGGTGTTGGATCTTTCCACCGCACTGGCAAATTCGGAAGAGTTTCGCGGAGTTGGTCCCCATAAATGCTGATGAGGATCACTTTAAAAAACAGTGATCACTAACTAGGGTGAGAAAAAATAAAGTGTGACAATCAAAGATTTGGCAGTCGACTGAAGCGGCGGTGTCTCAATGGACTCCAACGTGCAATGGTTGATGGCGGGGAAAAAAATGAGGAGGGAGTGGAGCTGTGCGAGCATAATTACCAGTAATTAACTCTGTCTCTGTATGAATTTTAAAAGGGAATATCTCTGTTGGCTGTTTTAGTTAAACAGTACCTTGTACTCACTTATTTTATAGTGGTAACACAGACGACAGATTTGGATATGGACTGCAATCAAAAACTGTTTATTTTCAGTACCACGGATAACATTAAACACATTGACATTTAAACAGTACAAAATAATCCTAGGACATTTCAGTAGACTTCTGTCAATTCGTGTAATTTATCTTCTTACACAATTTTTACTATGTACGTATGGAGGCCCCTCCTATCTCTAGGCCCTTAAAGGAATGTTCTTTCAAGCAGCTCTTAGTAGGCAGCCGTAACCCATAGCAGTTGGATTCTGCTTGCGGTGCTGGCGAATCGGGTTCGGGAACAGACCCGGGTCGTTGGAGGGCCGGCTGGGGGAGAAGGATAGAGCATCCAATGGACGGCTTTCCTTCTCCGGTGGGAAGGGTGGGGAAGTGCCCAGTGCGATGAGGACCCCTGGCGAAGGCTGGGAGTCACTCACGCTGCCGGTGTTCATCAGCAGGGAGGTGGGGTGGACGCTGGCGTCATTGCACGTCCCCGCCTCTGAGAAAAACAAGGAAAAAGTAGAAGGTGGGTGGGTCAGTTGTCTGGGTGAAGCCCTCCCTGGGGCTTCGATTAGCTGCCATCGCTGTGTCCTCAACTAGATAATTGTTCTGCGGCGCGGATAGGGGAGACCGATGCCACGGCCCCGCCCTCCGGGGGTAAGAAGGGGGTGACTGGGGACTTGCGGCATTAGATGGCAGTGGGGGTCCCAGGGGCCATGACTAGGGCTGATGGACAATTGGACCAGCCAGGGATAAAGAAAATATAATTAAAAAAAAAAAAAACACTCTTAATTAACATAAGTGCACAATACCTTAATAATCTTTGCTACCATTAAACAATATCTTATTGCTTAATATCTTTATGCATTTAATATGGAACCAGGATTCTTAAATGACACGTGTTTGGTATAAACATCTTCAAAGTCTTTAAATATACTCAGACCAATGTCTCAAGTTGTCTCTCGCCTCCCTGACATCTGGAGATTTAAAGTGTCTCGAGTGGCTGCATGAAGGTCCCTTCCTGGCTCCTTTGAATCCTTTTTCTCCTCGAAGCTTGAAATAAATTGACAAAGTTAGTAACAATTTCAATGTTTCTCACCTTTTTGGTCAAAACCAAAGTTCTTTAGAGTTTAGAAGAATAATAGCTTGAAGTCAGTAGATTTGAGGTTTTCTTCAGTGATGAAGTAACAGCTTCAGATGAAAGCGAGTTGGTAGTACGAACTTCTAAGTGTTTTATATGTTTCCTGATAAATGACATGAGGTTTTAAAACGGCATAACAATGAGCACATTTCAGTCTCTCATTGGCACAGCCATATATCTGAGCAGGAGTTCTGAATTAATCAGAAGGTCTGAAGCCTATGCGCTGGGTTATTCTTACCACCAGACCTCAGGTCAGCATCTTTATATGTCTATTGTACTTTTGACCTGTCCATGAAGTGACAATTAATAGACTTATAACCACAAGACCTCACACTGTGCATGTTCAAGAATGAGGTGTTGGAAGTTGTCACTTGTGGTTGGGGTGCTACGGTTGCTAGTGGCAGATGCACACCTCTCAACTGCTATGAATTTCGCAGTAACGTAATGATTTTGACACTCAAATTTACCCTTGCACATAGGTTTTCTGATGTTTTTAATAATGTTAGAGCTATTTCTGGATACACAAACTATTAAAACATTGAACTAAGTTGATAGAAACATTCCTTATCACTAACTATATGGGGCCCACTATTTGTAAACATATTATTGTTTAAAATAAGAAAGAGCTACACATTCTGGCCCTGTACTATGATTTTTGAAGTTCAGTGCTAAGATTTTTAATGCTGAGAGGTTGAGAGATACGGGCAGATGGTCTCCTGATAAGAAGCAGTTAATTTTTGAGAAACCTGTCCATTGGTTGACTGGAGTTTTGGAGCTGTTGCAAGCTTCCATTGTTGGATCTGGTGACATAATGAATGCTGAGTTTTGACTTTAAAAACACAGCTTGGTTTATCAGCTCTTGCACATGTCTGAGTTTACGAATATGTCCCATTTGACATTTTTAAAGGTTCTTGAAGCTGGAAAGCTTGAAGAACATTGTTTTATATAGGTTGTTCAATGATTTCTTTACTGAGGTGGGTCCACCATATACCTGGTGTACTTGCATTACTGCTGGGCTGTAGAAGCTTAGAGAGAAATATTTTATGACGGTCTGTTTAATGCAGGTCTATGGCTGTTGAGATTAAGGTGTGCATCTTCCTTCCCTATTGGCAGATGGCCGTATTGTGTCTACAGCTGCCTACGTTTTTATGGTAAGGACATCGACGTAGGACGTCATTGTGGGAGGCCCCTAGAACACAGCTAGCAAAAGAAGTTGCCGTGTGGTCCTAGTGCCTGGCAGCTATAGTTTCACAGATGCAGCCTGCTGAAAGATATTCTCGAAGAACATCTAGACTGAAAGGCATATTGGAAACGTTAACCCCACTCCAGATAGAGACGTTTACCCTGATCAATGGTTATAGTCTCAAACAAAATGCAGAATACATACTTTTGAGCAAAGCCTGGAAAGTTGTATCCTCTTCAGACTTAAGAGTCCTGGAAAAATATTCCACTTCCTTTGATCCAAAGAACTGATGCCATCCATATGAACTTGCTTCCCTGGTTTTTATATCTCGCTCAGAGTTTACCAGTCACTCCCATTTTTTTTGGAGAGACTTGAACAAGATTTCCAGGTTTATTGGAATAATCAAAGACCGGCATAACTATTTTCTGTTTTACAGTTCTGAAGCATTTGGGGGGTTGCACTCCAAGATTTGATGGGCACCTCAAATTCACATAATTTTTCTCTGGCTTCAGGCCAGTTACTGGGCTTATTGGAAAAACTTGGAACTGCAGGAGGAAGATATGCACCAACTGAATAAAATTTTAATTGCACACTCCTCTACAGACCAGTTAGTTTAACCTCAGTGATAGGGAAAATGATGGAATCACTTCTGAAGGAAAGAATTGTCGAGTACCTAGAGGTCAGAGGGGCACAGGACCCAAGGCAGCATGGATTCACAGCAGGAAGGTCATGCCAGATGAATCTAATAGATTTCTTTGACTGCGTGACCAAAGTAGTAGATCAGGGAGGGGCTGTGGACATGGCCTACCTAGACTTTAGCAAGGCATTTGACTCAGTCCCACACAAAAGATCAATATACAAGTTAGCCAGCCTGGGAGTGGGTCCCAAGATGATAGCCTGGGTAAAGAATTGTCTGGAGAATAGGACACAGAGGATAATAGTAAATGGAGTCCACTCTGAAGAAAGGGGGGTTACTAGTGGGGTGCCGCAGGGTTCTGTATTAGGACCGGTCCTCTTCAATGTCTTTGTAAGCGACATTGCAGAGGGACTGGAAGGAAAAGTATGTCTCTCTGCAGATGACACAAAGATCTGCAACAGAGTTGATGCACAAGGTGGGGTGGAAAGGATAAGAAGGGACTTGGCAAGGTTAGAGGAATGGTCAAATGTATGGCAGCTTAGATTTAATGCTAAGAAGTGCAGGTAATGCACTGGGAAACAAAACCCAGGGAAGAGTACACAATGGGGGTGAGATACTAACAACAACAAAATGGAAAGGGACCTGGGGTAGTCATATCAGATGACTGACTTAAAAGGTGGGCAAGCAATGTGAGAGGGCAGTAAGGAGGCTGGGGGATACTGGGATGCATGGGAGAGGCATCACCAGTAGAAAATAGGAAGTTGTTATCCCTCTGTACAGACAGCTGGTGAGACCCCATCTGGAGTATTGTGCACAGTTCTGGAGACCCAATCTCCCTCAAGGACATAGCGAGATGGAAGCTGTCAGAAGAGGGCAACTAAAATGGTGCAGGGTCTGCACCGAAGACATATGAAGAGAGACTAAAGGAGCTTAATATGTATAGCCTCGAGGAAAGGAAGGAGAGGATATGATAGAAAGCGTTCAAGTACCTCAAGGGGATCAACAAAGTCCAAGAGGGTAGCATCTTTCAAAAAAAGAGGTGTGCAAGAACAAGGGGGCACAATTTGAAGATGGAGGGGGCGGCTCAGAGGTAATGTAAGGAAGTATTTTTTCACAGAGTAGGGTTGTGGATGCATGGAATGGCCTTCCGGAGGAGGTTGTGGAGTCAAAAACAGTGACTGAATTCAAGCATGCATGGGACAGCCATAAGGCAATTCTAGGGGGTGGGGGTAGAAATAAGTAGGCTGCTGGTTAACTAGGATCTGCAGCTTATCCATTAGGTAGGGAAATGGGCAGACTGGGTGGGCCAAACGGTCGTTATCTGCCATCAAATTCTATGTTTCCTCCTCCCCTTTTCCTGACATAACACACAACCCTTATACCAGTGACACTCTTCATCATTAGAGGATGCTCCTGGAACACCTGTCTAGAAAAGGACTTGGACATTACTTATACTCATTGCCATGCCTGGCATGTTTTCTCCTGGCACATATGGATCATGGGTTATGAAGCTGGGAAAGGTGGGGGTCTACATTTGATAGTCCACTTTACTGAAGGTGGCAACAAGCTGTCATTTTTTGGAGTTACAACGGCTGTATTCTTTCCAACCCCATAACAGATTTCGGTGTCTCCAAGTCACAGATTTTATTTTAAAAAAGCCTGGCACCCTCCATATTAGATCAAACAATTGTCTCCCTGGTGATATCTGTACTACAATTAGCACTGGCGGGGGCAGCCCCTCAATCAAATGATCTCTTACATCCATGATGTACTGTTCCAACTCAAGGCAGATTCAGTTAACAGTATGAGAACAGCTTTGGAAGGGGACTTGCATCACCCTATTGAAGATCGGGATTGGCAAAAACACCTTCAGTTCTTACACTCACCTACAGCATCTCACCGGGGGGAGGGGGAAGAACCTCAGTGGAAGGGTAACAGTGTGGTACTTTTGGGTACCAGCTATACAGGGAAAGGAAAAAATTACTCAAGTTAGTAATTATGTTTCTTCCAATGGAGTCTTGCTGTATTCTGACTATTGTAGTTAGCCCCAGCCTTTAAACTGCCCTGGAGAACAAAGGGTTAACTTTCTATGCAGAGCATAGAATGCTGAGCTTGAGCTCAGTTGAGGTCTCTGTCTGGAGCCCTTTGAAATCCAACCATCAGATTCTTATGAGCAAAAACACTCTATTCTATGTGGAAATTGTAACATTTTTACTAGCCAACTGGCAACAAAAAGCTGTGGATCCCCAAAGGAAGACTCAAGTCAGGAAACCCCAAACAAAAAAACAATCCAATTAAGAATAAGGATAAAACAAACACCCAAACCAAAATAAGAGGGTGTAAAAGGAGCACCCCTGAGATGCAACACTGCACCTGCCCACTCACTTCCCAACAACAGGTTCTGAGAGGGGAGGTAGAGAGGGAGGTCAGAATACAGCAAGACTCCATTAGAAGAAACATAATTACTAAGGTGAGTAATTTTTTCTTTAAACAACATGAAGTCTTGCTGTATTCTGACTACTGCAGACTACCAAGCAGTACCTCCATGGAGGAGGGACAGAACCTACTTTGGGAATAGGCTCTGAAGTACTGCTTTGCTGAACCGAGCATCACGCCTAGCCTGAATATCCAGAGAGTAATGCTTGGTAAAGGTATGGACTGTTTTCCAGGTGGCTGCTTGACAAATTTCTAAGAGAGGAATATCCCTGGCAGCAGCCAGGGAAGCAGCTGTACCTCCGGTGGAGTGAGCCCTCAGGCCTGAGGGTGGAATTTTTACTAGCTTCTCATAGCAGAATTGTATACAAGATACAATCCACCTGGCAATAGTTCTCTTGGTGGCAGGTTTGCCCTTCTCCATAAGTGAGGAACAGCTGGAGGGAATCAAACCTGTGACCCTTGGTACACTCTATATAGTAGCTAAGGGCCCTTTTAACAACTAAACTGTGTAGTCTCCTCTCTCCTGAAGAGGAATGATCAGTGAAGAAAACAGGAAGAGAGAGACTAGTTCAGGTGAAAATCTGAAACCTCTTTGGGCAAGAACCTTCTATTGGTTCTAAGGACCACTTTATCCCTATGAAAGGAGGTAAAATCAGGTTCCACTGACAGGGCTTGCAGTTCACTGATGCGTCTGGCAGAGGTAATGGCTACTAAAAACCAAGTCAAGTACTTAAGCTCTACTGAGGACATAGGCTCAAAGGGAGGTTGCATCAATTGAGCAATACAAACATTTAAATCCCAGGCAGGGGCAGGGTCTCTGAATGGAGGATTAGTATGAAGCAATCCTTTGAAAAATTTACAGAACACAGGATGAGATGTTCGTGAGGAAGACTTCCCCACTGACAGAAAAGCAGACACAGCTGCCAAATGAACTTTGAGAGTAGCTGGTCTGAGGCCTAGGCCATTAAGATGGACCATATAATAAAGAACTGTAGGCAATTCAGCAGTGTTTGGGGAAATATGCTGCTTAGAACACCAGATGCCGAGTCTTTTCCACTTGGAGTTATAGGTCTTTCTAGTGGTGGGCTTTCGAGCAGCTTTGAGGGTGTCCAGAACCCCCTGAGACAGATGCAAGTCTGCATACTCTAAATCTTCAAGAGCCATACCTTGAGATTGAGAGACTGAAGATTGGGGTACCAAATCCTCCCCTGAGAGGAGGTTACCAGGTTGTAATTCCTGGGAAGAGACAGGGGGAAGATGGACTGCTAGGGACAGTAACAGGGGGTACCAAGGCTGTGTGGCCCAATCTGGAGCAATCAGAATCACTTTGCAAGGTTGTGACTATCTTGACTAAAACTTTGAACAGTAGAGGAAAGGGAGGGAAAGCATACAGAAAATTTCCTTCCCAGTTCAGAATCCAAGCATCCAGAGGGACTGTACTCAAAACTGGGGGTCTGCAACAAAAGAGAGGAAGTTGGTGATTGCCTGGGGCTGCAAAGAGATCTATCCCTGGAGTGCCCCACCTTGAAAAAATCACCTTCAAGACCAGAGGGTCCAGGGACCATTCGTGATGGCCCTGTGAAATCCTGCTCAGTGCATCTGCTAGCACACTGTCCTTCCCCGGAAGGTGGACTACTATCAGAGAGGTTTGCAGGGAACAAGCCAGGGACCACAATTTCATTGCTTCTGTGCACAGGGCCATAGACCGCGTGCCTCCCTGCTTGTTGATGTACCACATGGTGGTGGTGTCTGTTCTGACTTGAACCACCTTGTTCTGCACTGAGAGAAAGCTTGCAGGACCAGAAAACTGCCCTGAGTTCCATGAGATTGTGATATGGAGAAGAGATTCCTGAGGGGACCACAGTCCCTGGGCAGTGAGGGCCCCAGATGGGCTCCCCAGCCCAGGAGGGAAGCATCCATGGTAAGGACCACTGAATGAGACTGAGTGGCAAATGGGACCCCTTGCCTTAAATTGTCCTGATCCTGCCACCAATGAAGGGCTTGAATCAGGGTCCGGGTCACTGGGATCAGTTTGGTAAGGGAATCCTTCTTCTGGGACCAAAAGGCCCTCAGATGGAACTGAATGTCCCTCATCTGGAATCTTGCCCCTTGGACCACTGCTGTAGAGGCTGCCATGTGGCTCAAGAGCTGAAGGAAATGCCTTGCTGGTCGAGACACCTGAAGGCTGAAGGAAGAAGCCAGTTCTTTAAGAACTCTTGCCCTTTCCAGGGGAAGAAAGGCTCTTGCTTTGACAGTATCCAGCTCTGCCCCTATAAAGATAAGGAGCTGCACTGGCTCGAGAACTGACTTGGGAAGGTTGAGAAGAAATCCTACAGAAGTAAGCACTTTCTGGGTCATTTGCAGGTCTGACTTGACTTGGTCTGGGGACTGGCCCACTAAGAGCCAGTCGTCCAGATATGGAAAAATGGAAATCTTTTGCCTCCTTACAAAAGCAACTACTACTGCCAGGCACTTTGTGAAGACCCTTGGGGCTGAAGTTAGGCTAAAGGGCATTGCTCTGAACTGATAGTGGCCTGAGGGCAACTCGAACCTGAGGTACTTTCTGTGGGAGCACCGGATGGGGATGGGAATGTGAAAATAGGCATCTCTGAGGTCCAAGGAGGTTAGCCAGTCCCCTGGCCTTAGAGAGGGAAGGACTATTCCCAGAGTTACCATCTTGAACTTTGGTTTTAAAAGATGTTTGTTTAGGTATCTTAGGTCTAGGATGGGTCGCCACTCCCCCTGTCTTTTTGGGGTAAGGAAGTACCTGGAGTACAGACCTTTGCCCCAGTGTAGGGCAGGTACTCTCTCTATGGCTCTTAAAGCCTGCAGAGATGAAACCTCTGCCTCTAGGGCAAGGGTTTCTGAGAGACCTGCAGGTGGAAAAGATCTGGCTCTCATCTTTGGAAATTTTTTGAAGCTGAGAACCAGTCCTTGGCCTCCTACTTCCAGGACCCGCTTGTCTGATGTAATAGACATCCAGTCCTGGACGAAGTAAGTCAGCCTACCCCCTACTGGAATAGGAGAGTCGACCCGAGCAGGCCCATCAGGATGTCTGCTTGGCAGGGGCCTTAGGCTGAGGAGTGGATGCAGCCCTGCTCATCCCCCTTCTGCCTCTCCCTCTGAAGAACCCCCCTCTGTGAAAAGGAAGAAGAGTCCTGTGGCTGGTAGAAAGGCCTATGAAAAGGTCTGCCCCTGCCCTTAGACTGCTGCCTTTGAGGAGTTGCCTGCATCTCTTTGGCCTGAGCACTCCTGTAACTGGTCCTGTACTTATCCATTTTCTTCATGTAATTATCTGTCTGCTCCCCAAACAGAGAATTACCCACTACAGGAAAACTCATGGCCTTAGCCTGGGTATCCTGCGAAAGGCTAGTATATCTGAGCCAATCCATTCTCCGAAGAGCCACAGATGTAGCCATGACTCTTGATGACATCATTGGAGTCCACAGGAGCATGAAACTGTACTTTTGATGCCTCAATCCCATCTGCAGCCACCGCCTCCTGCTCCTTGGCTAGCTGGGGGGGAGGCCTGTTTAGCCAGTGCCAGTACAGTGTCCCACCTGGACTTCTGGTACCTGGCTGTATAGGCCATATAATTCGCCTGCCAGAGTCCCAAGGAAGATGCCATGTACTGTTTTTTTGCCATGGCATCAATCTTCCTGTAGTCTTTATCTGGGGTTGGGGGGTGAAGCCAAGGGAATGTTTGCCTTGTCACAGGCAGCAGCCTGCACTACCCCAACATGGCTGCATTGCTGGTATAAAAACTCCGTATCTGAGCCTGATAGTGTATATCTCTTGTCCATCCTTCTGTCAACAGGGGTTACAGAATTGGGAGACTTCAGGATTTTTTGTGTCTGTTTCCCAAAGGATTTGTGAAGGGGAATAGACAGTCTCCTGGACTCTGGGATGTCCATCATTTCCACGTAATCAGGCTCCTCCTGATCCTCCATTGCCTCCTCCATAGGAAGCTGGAGGGTTTCAGCCACTTTTCTGTAAAACAAAAAATGGGAAGGGGACTCAGAAAGCCTAGGAGGGGATACACCAGAAGGTCTGTCTGGGGAGATGTCCGGTTCCACAGGCACATCCCGACTTTCATCATCATCACCACCATCTTCAAACTCCCCCTCCTCCAAAAAAACTGGTTCATAAAAATCTTCATGGGTATAATCTTGAACCGGGGAACTGACCGAACCTAACCCCTGTGAAAAGGTGCCGGATTGGTCAGAACCGGGTGAAGAGATTCCACAATTTGAATCGCTCTGGCCATTTCCCTGGTGGTCGGAACATGAACCTCTGGATCCGAACCGGTTGATTTTTCTTTGCATTTTCTTTTTGTAGGAACCCAACCCTCAGGATTGGCTCTCCACTTGCCCAAAGAAGTATTGCCCTGGTCAGAGGGCACTCCTCCTGGTTCGGTCGGAACCGAACCGGGCTGGCCATCCGGGTCAGCGGACTTCTCGGCCTCCTTTTCCCTCAGTCTACCTAGTCTCTTTTCAAGGGGAGATTTAGGAAAATGTTTACAAATTTGGCAGTCTGAATTGAGGTGTTCAAACCCCAGACAATAAACACAGGTGGTGTGAAATTGGCCTAGCAAAGACCTCCCCACACTCGCTGCAGTGTTGAAACCCAGTGGGCCCGTTTTTTTCTTGGGTTTCTCAGACATGGCCAACCTAACCAAACTTACCCTTTTTATGGCAACCGCCAGGCAAGACTCCCTTATCGGTTCCTAACCGTGTCACGGGTGTTGGAAAAAATGTTCAAAACACTTTTTTTTTTTTTTTTAAGAACCGATAAGAACCGGTAACCACACTCTAAAGCAAAACACAAGGATTTAATACAAATGATCGGTACAGCCGAACCGATCTAACACGTTACAGTTTCCACACAGAAACAGAACAATACCTATCTAGTACTCACGGTACCAAACATAGACTGAACCGACTATACGGAAATAAATGCAGTAAAAACCGACAACTTAACTGAGACTTTAACCGACTTTCTAACCAAGCTGAAGGAGAAATCTCGCGAGCGACTGTTCAGTGAGGTGGACTAAATAATCTGACGGTTGGATTTCAAAGGACTTCAGACAGAGACCTCAACCGAGCTCGAGCTCAGCATTCTATGCTCTGCATAGAAAGTTAACCCTTTGTTCTCCGGGGCAGTTTAAAGGCTGGGGCTAACTGCAATAGTCAGAATACAGCAAGACTTCATGTTGTTTGAATACAATATAGGGAGGGGTTCGGCGTGTTGGAGGGGTTGTGGTTATTCACCAGCTACACATGGCACATATTTTCTACAACTGCCCACTGTTACAACCTTTTCTGAATTTACTGAGTGCCGAATTATCAAACCTGTTTGGAATGTCATTGCAACTCATGGCAGAGTTCTTTTTAATTCACTCGATACCAGGGTGAATGGTGTACCTCACTTACTAGGAAATTGCTTAACATTTGCCTCTTAGCTGCAAAAAACACTATAATGAAACACTGGCTTACGCCTACCATCCCTACGATATCCCTCTGGCAGAACTTGGTTATCAGAATTTATAAAATGGAAAAATTAACGGCACAACTTAATTAACACCCTGACAAATTTGAGGTTCTATGGAGACCATGGGTTTTACATACTGAGACATCGGTAAGATTTTGTCCCTTACAGATTTTTACCCAATGTGTCCTATCGAAAGGGTGTGTGTGGCCTGCAGGTCATCTCTAACTGCATCTAGGGGGACTGTCAGCATATTTGTTGTTGCCTGTCTTGGGTACACCAGGATAAATACAGGTTACTCACCTGTAACAGGAGTTCTAGGAATGGTATATGTTGTTCAAGGTCGATGTGGTAGTGGGTAATGAAGGTGTGTGCTGGCTTCCAGGTAGCAGCCCTGCAGATTTCCTGGATAGGGACGTCCCTGGAAGCAGCCACCGAAGCAGCGGTATGGTGGGTAGAACAAGCTCTTATCCATCTGGGAGGCTCCATGCCCGCCAACCTATAGCAGAGATCTAATGCAGGAGGTGACCCACTTGCCTATCACCCACTTGGCTGCAGGTCTGCAAGGTGCAGCTTCAGCAAAGGTGACAAACAGCTGGCGAACCTCTCCCTGAACTTCAGCCGTCCGCTCCTTATAGTAAGACAGCGCTCTTCTAGGGTCCAAAGTATGGAGCCTATATTCGGCCTCCGAGGTGTGACTGGGGTAGAACACCGGCAGAGTCAACATAAGGTGAAACTCTGACACCACCTTTGGAAGGAATTTCGGGTGGGGGCGCAGGACAACCTTGTCCTTGTGGAAGACCAGATAAGCAGACTCGATGGAAAGCGCCTGGAGCTCTCCCATCCTTCTGGCTGATGTGATAGTCACCATGAAGGCAGTCTTCTACGACAGGCGAGAGATGTCACACCTGTGCATCAGTTCGAATGGCTTGCCCATGAGCTTAGCCAATACCAGCAGTAGATCCCACGGAGGTGGAGGTTCTCGCACGGAGGATATGTGATCAAGGCCTTTGAAGCGCCTGACCACCTTCTCCTGCACCACCGACTGCTTCCCGGCCTTGATGGCAGAGACAGCTGCCGGTGCACCTTAAGGGTCTCGACCGGCTCTAGCTGAGAAACGGACCACAGGTAGTCCAGAATGTCGTTGAAGGAACAGGAGGAAGGGTCCAACCCCTTGCCCTGACACCAAATGGAAAATCTCTTTTCATTTAAAGGCATAGCATTTTCTGGTCGACTCCTTATGGGATGCCTCAATGACACTGAGGACCTCGTCAGAAAGACCCATGGCCTGGAACTCTAGCCGCTCAGAAACCAGGCCGTCAGGTGCAGAGATTGAAGGTCCAGATGAAATACCTTCCCCTGGTTGACTGAGATCAGGTCCGGGCAGGCTGGAAGCCGCTTCGGGAGCCTGGAGCTGAGGCTGAGGAGATCTGGATACCAGAACTGGCGGGGTCAGTCTGGGGGTACCAGAATCACCTGCGCCTTGTCCCTCCTCGTTTTGAGAAGCACCTTGTGGATCAAGAAAATTGGGGGGAAAGTGTAAAAGAGGCCCGGGGTCCACGGCCTTGAGAAGGCATCCCCCTGCAGCGAGCCCTGCTGAGGGGGGGCGGGCATGAAACAGCCTCAGCTTTGCATTCTCCTTGGAGGCAAACAGGTCCCTCTGAAGCGTGCCCCAACGAGAGAACAGATCTTGTACTACCTCCGGCAGGACAGACCACTCGTGGGACGCAGCTCCTATCCGGCTTAGGGCATCAGCCAGAATGTTGGAGGCTCCTGCCACATGGATGGCTAGGAGATCCGCCGCCAGGCTGCGCAAGAGGGACCAAGTGTGGAGAACTTCCCTGCACAGAAGCATGGAGCGTGTCCCGACCTGGCGGTTTAGGTAGTACATGGTCATGGTATTGTCAGTCTGGACCTGGACCACTTAACCCCGTACAAACGGAGCGAAGGCGGTGAGGGCTAGACGAACCGCCCGAAGCTCCAGCAGGTTGATGTGGCATCGGGACTCCCAAGGGGACCAGAGGCCGTGCGCTCTGTGCTCCCCCAGATGGGCACCCCAACCCAGAGAGGTGTCGGTCAATAGAGAGACCGTCAGCTCGGGGCGTACAAACGGGATGCCCTCCTGCAGATGAGCTGGAACGATCCACCACTGGAGAGTGTTCCACATCTCCTGGGTCACTGCCACTGGCTGGTCCAACGATCGGAGCGCTGTGACCATTGGCTGGCCAGTCCCCATTGTAGGGGACGCATGTGCCAATGGGCCCAACGGACCACGCTGGTGCAGGCTGCCATGAGGCGCAGGAAGTCCCGGACAGGGCGCAATTGCCAAACCTGAAATGATTGGGCAAAGGAGGAAAAGGAGGAAAGAATCTCGGCCCTGTCCGCCCGGGAGCCGTGCTCTGGCTCGCAAAGAGTCAAGCTCTGCCCCGATGAATTGGATCACCTGCTTTGGCATGAGTTCCGAGCTGAGAGCAAACCTGAAGGGTCAGATCCCTGGACCGCTCCACCTCCGGTCTGGAGGAGGCCACAATCAGCCAGTCGTCCAAGTAAGGGTACACCCAGACCCTTCAGCGCCGCAGGAATGCTGTCACCACTGCCATGCATTTGGTGAAGACCCTGGGAGCTACAGAAAGGCCAAAGGGCATGGCCCCGGAACTCATAGAGGGACCCCTCTGCTCTGAAGTGGAGGAATCACTGGTGGGATGGACGGATTGGGACGTGAAAGAACGTGTCCTGGAGGTCCAGAGAACAGAACCACATGCCTCATTCTAAGGATGGAATGACCTGAGCCAGAGTAACCATCCTGAAGGTTCAAGACCTTAGGAACCTGTTCAGGTCATGCAGGTCTAGAATGGGGCACCAGCCCCCCATCCGTTTCGGGACCAGGAAGTACCTGGACACAAACCCTGGGTCTGGTGGAGGATCCGCCACCTTCCTGATCACCTCCTTCTGGAGGAGCAGGGCAATGTCAGCTGGACGGGCCGACAGAGAGGCTGTGGACCCTGTAGCCCCCTGTGGGGCGACGGCTCGGAAGGGCGCGGCCTGCTCGAACTCCAGAGGCAGACCCCTTCCTACCACTTCCAACACCCAGTGGTCCATGGTGATAGCGGACCAGGCGGAAAGGAGGTGGCGGAGCCGTCCCCCCATGGGGGGAACCCAGGGGGGAGCGACGCAGCTGGGGGCGACACCCCTCAACCCATCACTGGGCAGGCTTGGAGGAAGGACCGGCTGAGGGACCTCCTGGGCCTTTTCCTCCCGGCTTCCTGCTGGAGGAAGCTGCAGGCTTGGCTTTGGGGTGCCAAGGGCGAGCCTGCTGGCCCTGATGCTGGGCCAGACGTACCACAGGGGCAGAAGGGCGAAAGGGCCTATGCTGCTGCCAGCGACCTTTGTCCTTCTGGGCAGATGTGACAGAGTCCAAGGTGGCATTGGACTTCTCAGTTCTCTGGAGGTGGCCTTCCACCTCAGGCCCAAACAATTCAGTACCCAGGAAGGGGACGTCTGCCAGCTTGTGCTGGGTATCCACCGTGAAGGTGGAGATCCGCAGCCAAGCTCTGCGGTGCAAATCCATTGTGGCTGCTACTGACCAGGCACAGGAGTCTCCAATATCGAGTGCCATTTGGAGCTGCTGTTTCGCCACTGCCCTTCCCAGATCCCGCACCTGCTTGACCGTAGTATGGAGGTTAGCTGGGAGATGAGGGATCACCTCATCCAGGGAGCCCATAAGGGCGTGGGAGAAGTGCGCCATCAGTACAGCCAAACTGGCCTGATGGAGGCCAAGGGAGGATGCAGCGTACACTTTACGTCCGGCATAGCCCAGCTTTTTGGACTCTGTCGGGGGGCTTGTCCACATCCCTGGTGTTCCAGGAATGCCGGAAAACACCATCAGTAACCAATCCCTCCGCAGAGGGGTGCACCGAGAAACCAGACAGTGACCCGGTGGGGACCACGTGCTTCCTGGCCATCCTGGCTGAAGGAGCAGGACAAGAAGCCAGCCGCTGCCACAACTCCAAGGCTGGGCCAACAATGGTTTCAGCCACCGGAAAGGCCCCTGTGGGAGATTCCCCTCGGTCCAGTATCTCCGTGAGGGCATACTTGGCCCGCTTGGATACGGGCTCGAGCTGCATCCCAGTGGACTCAGTTGAGCTGAAGCAAACCCATGAACGAGGATGGGCTCTCGTCCATCAACTGTCCCCCGGAGGACTCCAGGTCAAGGGGCCTGGAGAACAGGGAAGAGTCGTCATCAGACTCCCAGGAGTCTGCAAATAGCTGCCTAGGGCCTGAGCCACCCTCCACATGCCGAGGACGGTCGGGAGTGAGGGTGACCGACAACCGTTGGGGCAGTCCCTGACCCAACCGAGAATCCTTGGTTGGAGCCCCAGATTTAGGTTGTGGAGGCTGGGGTTCCAATACAATTGGTGGGGCAGCTGGTTTTGGCCGAACAGCTGGCGCCGGTTTGGGCTCCTCGACCACTGTGAGGGGTTGTTTTGGCCTTTCAGGTGACAGTCACTTAATGGCCAGGGAAGGCGACGGCGTCGGCTTGTTCCCGGTCAGAAGGAGCTGCTGCCATTGAAGTCCTCATAAGCGTCACGACACAATTTGCGCTGAAGCCTTTCCTCGAGGAGGAAGCAATGAGGATAATGATTACGCCCGCTTTCCTGATGCGAGACCGAGAGATCGCCCGGTGTCAGCGGGATAGAGAAGAGGTCAGAGACTGAGACCATCGGTGTTTCCGATGGTGGGTCTGGGAGGGAGTGGGGAAAACCCGTTCCTCCCTCGGCTCGGGAGGCTTAACAAGGGACTCCTGCACAGGAGGCGCAGGCAAGTCCTCTGTTTCCACCGGGGGGACCGGTGAAGAAGGGCTGTCTGCTTCTCCAGTCGTCAGCCCGTCCGACGGGCAGAGAAAAATCTCGACCGTGTCGACGGGTGTCTCGGCTGGCTGATCTGACGGGGACAACGTGAAGCCAGCGGCCTTAGCCGCAACCTCGACCGAAGCCGAAAGTTGACTGTTCGGGGAAGGGGACCTCTCCTGCTCCCACGAACGCTGACGTTGGGACTTACCCTTCGAGTCCTTCTTCTTGGACCGAGAAGAGTGTCCTGATGGACCCTCACCTTTCGTAGAGAGGGATTGGCAAAGCTCCTTAAAAGAAGCTGTATAGGAGGAGCCCAAGGAGAGTGGGATAAATGCCACGACCGAGGAAGACGAAGATGCAGCCTGGGCTGCCTCCTCCTCAAGGAGGATCATCTGTTCAAGTTGCTCAGCTGAGCCAACCACCGTGGAAACCACCCAACGGGCCTCCTTCGACTTCACCGGCAGTACATATCTCTCGGGGTGCCCAAGTTGGAGCCTGGCAGCACGGTCTTTGAGGACATTTGCCAAGAAAGACTTGCACAAATTGCAGGCCTGCGGATCGTGGTCAAGCCCGAGGCAGTAGACGCACGTGGAGTGTGGATCGGTCCTAGACATCTTCTGACCGCATGGGCACCGCCGAAAACCAGGAGTCGATTTGTCCATCGCAGCCACGAAGGAAGAAACAGACCAAAGTCTAGTAAACTTGAAAATTAGTTTCGGGTTAACCGAAGAGTTTGGATCCAATCTAAACGCAGAGTGCTAAGGAGGGAACCTGAGCTTCCAAGCAGTAAGGAAGATCTGGCGTCATGGGGTGGAGCCGAGAGTTTTACCACCCAGGTGGGTGGGAGGAGCCAGCTTGAAGACCTTCCAGCAAGATTTAAAGTGGCAAGGAACCTGCCAGACAGTGTTGATGAACAACATATCCATGTCCCTAGAACTTTCCTTTTTTCATTTTCTTCTTTTTGGGGCTGGGTTCCCCTAGCCCTGTGAACGGGCTCGCCTGTCTCCCGATGACCTGCCCCCTCATACTCGGGGAAGCCCTCCCATGAGTGGGGCCACCACAGGCAGAACTGTCATGGCTAGAGGGGACAGGCATCGGGGGTGGCTCATACACAAGGAGCCTGCATTTTTCTAGGATTACTCCCTCCAGAGCAGAGTGCGTGCAATGACGCAATGAGGAGTGAACCCACGTGCCTGCAGGCCTCCCTCAATGCATTTGCACTCGGCTCCCATGCTCTTGTATGGCACCTTGCTCCCCAGCCTCCACCAGGGGCAACCAGGTGCCGGTGCTGCACACCCCTCCCCGGACAGCAGTTCTCCGGACGCTCAATCCTTCCCCTCCCCTGCTGACCCCCGACGGCCCGTGCTCGTTCCCGAACACGGTTCGCCAGCGTGGCAAGAGGTGTGGTGTCCAGCGCCTCAACTCTAAGCGCCACTGGGCTGGCCAGGATAACTTTCCTGCTTGATACCCTTCTCCTCCCTACGCCTCTATCATGTGGTTGCCTCCAGGTGTACCAGTCTCTCTCTCTCTCTACAACTTATTTATCATTTTTATTCTAATTCCTATTAGCCATCTGAGTTATGAAGCTTCTGTAAATATACTGCACTGTGCCCACATACCCATCATTATGATCTCAATGATACTTACCTGATGATTTCACATGTATTTGTTATTACAACAGCAGCCCATGTTATCTTATTTGGTTGCTGTCTTATAGTTGTCCTGTTCAGTGTAATTCTTAATAAACAAAGTTTAAAAAAAAAGTTATATCCTCCTGAGGCACAGACACAGGAGCGGAGTCAGGGGTTTCGAGGTCAACAAAAAGAGTCATTGTTACCACCATCAGAAATCATGAGGTTGGGGTCTGACTTGTTCCTTTTATACGGTCCTCGAAAGGGGTGCTGGAGGGGTTTGGGTAACAACCCCCCCCCAATCCAGAACGTGGCTACAGCAACACCAGAGACACTGACCTTGAAGGATGAAGGGCCAAGCATGGCACCAGAACGAGAACTGAATCTGGTGCCAGAGCCGGTGACAAGGGGCTGAAGCCCAGCATTGGTACCAGAACTGGCATAGACCCAGTTGACACCATGGATGGCCCCATCCCTACGAGGGACAGGGGGATCATCAGTAGGACAGATATTGGCGGCAATGGCTAAATGCTCTACCTGGCCTGATGGCCTTTCCTGTGGCTCCAGTTCCACCGGCCCCAAGGGACCAGTTCCAATGGCAGAGGCACACAGGCCAGATGCTGCACCCACTGCTCCATAAGAGCTGCCCAGTGATGGAACTGCCCAATGGAGTCCAAACTAACAGAAAGAGGGGCTCTGGGCCAGAGACTCTAACCTCCTGGAACCAGAGGCCCTCAGTGCCACCGAAGGTGATGGTGAGGGCTTCCAGTCCCAAGAGACCAGATATCTTGTGGTAGACCTTGCAGAGGGTGACCTTGACAGGTGCAGTTTCTTCCCTTTCCTGTGGGAAGAGGAAGAAGTCTAGGCTGAGTGGTGCCGGGACCCTGACCGGGCTCAGGAACAAGCCTGCTTCTTTTTGCGTTTCCGGAGAGACTTTTCCTCCTCCTGGGCACTGTACCATCCATAGTCAGAACCGCTCCCCGATGGTGTAAGTGGAGAGAACGTGGCCCTGCTGCCAGAGGAGCTTGTCCCTAGAGGCTCTCTACTATGCTCTGTGGCCTTCAACCACGGACAGTCTGTAGGGCTGAGAGAAAATGACAGAAATGTCATCTGTGACAAATACACTACAGTGACACAAAAATTAATAAACTATCTTTAAACACTGAAACCGAGAAGAACTAAATGCTGTTGTCAAACAGACGTGAAGTTCTGACTTCTGGCAGGCAAGCAACATCACTGATGTGCACTCCACGGCGGGAAAAAAAAAAAGAAAGTGGGGCAACTGAGGGCTAGTATTGAGGTAACCCTGTACCTACAATCTTAGTCCCATGTAACCACACATGCAGCTTACCTTGGCACCAACCCTTTGTCCCAACACCTCTGGCTCAGACCCACTAGTGGGAATCAATAGTGAAGCTTGATTCCTGGAAAATCCTCCATTTCAGGTGACAGTACCATGCACTACCTCCACTTCACTGGGCTATCCCTAACCCCACCTGGCCCCAGTCTGAGGTTCCAGGACCAGCACATAAACCTCCATTTCACGTGGCAGTGCAACACACTACCTGCACTTCACTGGGCTGGACCTAACCACAGTAACAACATACTCCGTATCCCATATTTAGTGATTTATGCATGGTATCAAAATAATCAATTATTGACCAAGAACACAGGCATACCACATTCTTTGTAACAAAAGTGCTTTATATAGTAACGGCATAATAACAGATAACATGATAACATCTTTCAACATATTTCAATGACATCAGATAAAATCTGTAAGTACCTTGTTTACATGCCAGTTTTTTTATACAACACATTTTTTTTACATTATTAGCCTACATTTACATTAGCCTATACAGTAATTAATAAACTAGTACTTCAAGACGCACCACACAGCTTTGATGGCTCACCTAGTGATTCATTAGTATGCAAAGATTTGGGAAGCAAAATACTGTTCATTATTTCATCACAGTGCATGCTGCAAACTTATTCATACATGCAACCCAGGGTATTAAATAGCTGGTATCGCACAGCAAAATGCTACCCAGATCAGAGATAGTGCTAACCATTTTCTGAACTGCGTAGCACTAGACTGCTAAACATTTTTAATTTTTTTATTCAAGTTTACACATTCAAAACACATTAAAAATGAAGTGTGAAACTGCTAATCAATTTTTTGGCGTATTTAATACCCTGCAACTAGGGAGGAAGATGTGCACGGGTAAACAGTACTGTTTACTATAAGCCCATATTTATTTTGGGCTACCCACTGCACAGTGTCCAGAGCCACATGGAAAAGTATTTCAGTCCCAAATGCTAAGGAAAATCAGCAACCCTTCTACACAGGAAGAAAAACAGCAGCCCCTAATGGTCTCTGCTATTCACCAAGAGACACTCTTGGGTTGTATCAGCAAGCAGCAAACATTTCTCACCGTCAGATTTTTGTTTGCTGCTTTGATGTCAGAAACAGCGCTGATTCCCAGGCATCTTTCTACGTACTGGTAACTGCTAGAAACAAATCTGTTATACTGGCTGAATGCAAGATTCTTTGATTTCCACCACTATAAAAAGTGATACTAGAACTGAGGGATATGGAAAAAAACAGCCCATAAATCAATGGTATTTTAACATAAAAGTGGCATGAATCGAAGAATAAATAATCCTCCAGTGACACTACATTATTTTAAATACCTGCTGATTTGGGAGCTGGGTGTGGAGTATTTTACCGAGCTGGGTGTGGTGTGTTTTACTGAGCAATGCAGGCGAAGCATACAGATATATGAAATCTTTCCTTTCTGTGACAATGCACAAGGTTTTTGACTAACTCAAGGAAGGCATTCACTCCAACTTCCCCTGCAGAGAAATTATAAAAGTAAAAACGCCGCAACTTCCCAGGGTGGTAAAACCGATAGTGTGCCAAACGCTTTCATAGCCTTCGACATTTTGTTGTCCAGTTACTGTCATCAGGTCCAAGAAATCAGAACGTCTCCACAAATGAAGTCTGCAAGGACACATCAGTTGTCCTCAACAAGCAGTGACCCCTCAGTGGTGTGCTGGCGGAGTAAAAACACCTATACTTGACTTATGGTTAAAGGAAGAGGGGGAAGCAGACTGTGTATTATTCACTTGGATACCAGCAGTAGCAGCCAATCGCATAGAAACCTCCTGGTCTTCAGCATCCTGCAGGTGATGGTGCAAAGTAGTACATGGCCAGGAGGATAAAGTAGACCACAACAAGTGCTGTGCCTGGATTTGGGGAGAGAAAAAGTCAGTCCTTTTTTTTTTTTTTTTTACAAGAAAGACTAAACATACTGTGCCCTCCCGCCCTCCAAAAGCAACATCCTACTAGAACAATCTAACATTCTGCCACATTAGGGCTTCAAGAAACTACTGTACCTACACCGAAGACAACTACATTTGCTCTGCACTAATGCAGTTTCTCCTAGTAGTTAGTAGAAGAGAACCTTAAAGGAGTCAATCATCCAAACCAGCAGTGTCAGTGGCTCAGTAGGTTGTACATTTGCCTCTGAGGCTGGAAGATTGAATGGTTGTGGGTTCTAACCCCACACCAGGAGCTTGGAGTAAATCCCAATACTGAAACTGTAAAGCAGCATGAGGGGCGTGCTGCACTCCTGAGGTGCCCTCTTTCAGATGAGAAGATCCCATGGCACACAGCAACATTTTGCTGGTATCCTGGCAAATCTCCCCCAGTCACTGAAAATACCAACAGTTTAACCTGATTCAGTGCATCACTTTGCATCCATATCTCAAGACCAGATCAGTTTTGTTTTATTGTTCATCATTGTTAATACATTACAATCTTGTTTACTGCGTTTAAAAAAATCTTTGACAGGGGAAAAAAAAAAGAAGAGAAATACCACATTATATTTACCATCATACACAAACTGAAAGAGAAAAATCAGTACAAACATAATGTGTCATAAATGCCCTTAACCCTCACAAAGGAGGGTTCAATCCCAAGTTTCTGCTTCTCTCAACTTCTGCCATCACTATGCCGCTTTTACTCAACTCCTGGTGATACTTGCGCAACTTCTCTATTAATGTTAAAATACGGGAACCTATGATATTTTGACGTCATCGTCCTCAGGTTACACTATACTCTTGATGGTTTAAAAAAGGTTGGGGTTTTTTTTGTTTTAGTTGGGGGCAGGTATGGGGGGTGGCAACTCAAATAAGATGATAAAAATAGGACTCTACCTCGAAGAAACACCCTTCTTTTTTTCTGCACAAGAAATTAGGATGTATGGGTGTTTTACACAAAATACTGGTAAGTGGCGAGCCAGACCCATGCACGCATGTGTGTACAATGAGTGTGTCTGCAACGCTGATGTCAACTGTTTACATCTCTTTATGTAATAATATTTTTGCGTAAACTGGGGTCTGGAGTGCTTCAGTATCGCCCAACTCCTTAATCTTTTCTCAGCCACTATCCCTGTAGCCTGGAAGCAGGCTATTGTCATCCCTCTCCCTAAAGATGGTGATCCTTCTCCTGGTAATTTCCATCCCATCTCTGTCCTTCCCACTCTGGCTAAGTTACAGGAACACCTTGGTCTTTCTTAGTTGTAATCCTTCTTTGACTCCTCCTCCTCCTCCTTCACCCCTTTCCAGTCTTGATTTAGGAAATCCCATTCCAGTTCCACCTGCAGCTTACAGACTCCATCCTTTCAGGTATGTACCAGGGTTAGATCACCTCTGCCATCTTTGTTGATGTGGCTAAAGCCTTTGACACTGTGGCATACCGCCTTCTGGATAATCTTAAAGTAGCGGACCTCTCTGCCTCCTGTGTCAGCTGGTTCTGCTCCTACTTTGATGGCAGGTCTCAAGCTATCTGGATCAAACTTCTTATCCCTCCCACTCCCCATCTGTTCAGGCTTCCTTCAAGTGTCTGTCTCAGGTCTCATTCTCATTTCCATATGCCTGGACAACCTCCCCTCTACCGATTTCTCTGTGTCCATTCATATGTACACTGATGATAGTACTCTCTGTATCTGGCTCCTAATCCCATGACCTACTACCCAGCTGCAGCTGGATTTTGACAATATCTAGTGACAATTCTGGTCAAACCAACTATCTCTTAATGTCAAAAAAACAAAAAAAAACAATGCACAGTTTACATGACTTTTGGCGCCTAACAGAGGCTTACCAGACTCGCCTCCCTCCTATTTCACACCCTTGATGGTGCTGTGATTGAGAATGTATCATCCTTTAAGTACCCTTGAGGTCTGGCTGGACCATCGTTTTTTTTTTTTTTTTTAACTCTCTTTATACTCCACTCTCTAGCTCCTGGACTCTCTCCAGTGGGTTGCTCGGTATGACCACCTCCCGCCCGTCTGAAGTCCTCCAGAGCTACCTCTGGCTTTACCCATTCCATTGCAACCAGCCTGCTCAACCCACTGTCTTAGAGTCCCCAGAGGTGGGACCACTGACTCCTTCTGGTGCTCTATCTATAATCTGACAGTGCGACCAGGCATGGAGGAGAACCGGAGGCAGACTGGAAGGACCCAGCATTGGGCATGGGGGCCACCTACTGAGCCCACCTTCACCTACCGGGAGCTAGGGCCAGTTTCCTTGTTCCGCTCCCTGACACAGAGATGCAATGGTGTTAGTGCACAGAGAAAGCGCACCCATCTCCTCCAGCAGACACCGCCGACATCAGTCCCCCCCCCCACTGGCTGTCCCCATCTAAGGTGTTGTGCCTCCTAGCCTCTACCAGGAGCTGCTACCAGGCAGGGAATCCCTGGAACCCACCCTGGGAGATAAGAGCAGTCCTCCAGATGCGTGATTCTCTCCCACCCCCCGCGCGGACCCCTGGCGACCAGAGTCCACTCCCAAATCCGGGTTGCGGACGTGGCATCCAGCGCCTCAACCTTCAGTGCCACTAGGCTGGCTGGACCATAATCTCAACGTCTCGGTGCACACTGCTGCCATACACTATAAGCTCCACCCCAAGCTTGGTTCACTATAGAGGAACAAAGCGAGTATTCCACTTCCTGCCCACCAAGAAATTGTTTTTAACATGATTATCCCTATTTTTGACTAGGCTGACATAGTTGACAGTAGAGCTTCAAAATCCTACCTTGCCTGGGACCCTCTCTCTTTCACTCTTTATTTTGCATCACAGTGCCCCCCTCGTACCCATAATTGATCGCGCTACTCTGCCCCCTCTCAAGATGCCAGAAGCCTTTCCCACTGTGCCTCCTTTATATCCAAATTACTGTTTAGCTCTTTCTTTCTACCTTGCCTCCCTCTTACTCTCTCCCCCTCCTTCCTCCTATCCTCTTTGCAGCAATGTGTCCCATTCCGTTTCTGTTCCAGCTAGGAAATCTAATGTTGGTCAAGATGCCTTCCCATCTTGCTTTCTTAAACTCTGGTCTACCAGTCCCCTATCAATCCACTCTGCCTCTTCTCCCTTAAGTCTTTGCTTTATTACTTTACTATTCCCACCTGCAACTGTCCATAACCCCTCATATTTTTGACCCCCCCCCAATCATAATGCCCTGACCATTTTGCCCTCCCCTCGCTCTCCCCACTATGCCTGTAGGGGTTATTTCCCCTTGACTATCCAAACTCAGTTTTTTAGTAACACTGTAATTACTCTATTTTTTTTTTCCCCTCTTGTACTATCTGCCATATCCCTTTCCCCAACACCAGGTTACCAGCTGTTGTCATCTCAGTATGCCTTTCCTGCTAAAACTTTTGAAATAAATACATACATACATACATACATACAAAGATACATACATAAATAAATAAAAATGCAACCTTAAAGTCACATTAACTGCATCATAATCTTGTCCTGCTTTAGTATCCCCCCATGACAAGGCAGAATTCCCTACTTTTCTGGTCACCAAAAACTAAAAAAAAAATATCTAGAATTCAGTGGTTCATGTTATTTAATGCCTTATAATTTAATGAAGCAGCATGGTCTCTCTCTCTCTCTCTTTCTCTAGTGCCTAGAGCACGGGCTTGGGAACCAGGAGGTCCATGTTCAAATCCCGGTACAGCCCTTTCATGAGGTAACCACTGTTTTATTGCCTTTTGGTAACTGGGTAGGTGCACTAGAACCAAAGTCCCTTTATTAGGGGTGACCTATAATTAGTTTCACAAAGTAGCATACACTGGATCCACAACTGACAGTGCAAAGGGACAAGATGAATCTAAACAATACCAGCAAAACTAGTTACAGGCAGAACTGGAAAGTAATTATTTTTTTTTGTTTGCTTAACCTGGAGAGAGACACTAAGCTGAAAGCTTGTTTACAGGTGCGACCTGGGAGCACAAGGAAGCTAAGTGACTTGCTCAGGGTCACACAGTATGCACCTAGGCGGTTGTGGGATTCAAATCCAGGTTTCCAGATCTGCAGCTCAGAGCCTTAACCCAGTGTGCTATACTGCCTCCTTGAATTTACATTACTACTGTTTACAAGTATTAACGAGTCATTGTTGGATACATAACATGTAGAGAGGCTGTCCCACAACAACATTTCGTACACTTTCAATAAAGTGCAGACAGCAGAAAACAAACATAACAATTTTGTCACATTTCATTAAATCTGCGGTCAGCATCTGCATCTAGCTAAATCAAGGTGGTGTCCCAGCCCGTCGGCGCAGTGGTTGGAATTCCACTTGCGACGCCGGCAACCTGGGTTCGGGAACGGACCCGGGTCATTGGAGGGCCGGCCGGGGGAAGGATCGAGCATCCTAGGACTGCTCTCCTTCTCCGGGAGGAGGGAGGATAGTGTTCGGTGCACGACGGCACCTAGTGGAGGCTGGGCATACCATCATGCAGACATCAGAAGATCAGGTGGGCAGAGCCTACGGCAGTCACTGCATGTCCCCACCCTGCTTACAGGAAAAAAAACGACTCCGAACCTGGCCATCTCTATGAGGCTCAGCCCCCAGTGCCTCAATCAGCCCCCGGAGCCGGCTCCCCAACCAGTCAATTGCACCGTGGCCCGATATAGGGGGTCAGTGCTACGACCCCGCTCTCTGTGGGGGCCGGAATCCAGGGATAACTGGGTGAGTGTGGGCATATCTGGAGGTGGAGGCAAAGGGGTCCATGACTAGAGTGGATACCAATGGCAGGTAAGGACCAAAAAGTATAAATAAATAAAAATAAATAAATAAAATAAATCAAGGTGGTGTTCCTTGAGGGCAAGTTTAAAGGAATGAGACGCTTTGCAAGCTTCACTAGGGAAGGGAAGTGAACCCATAACTAGGGGGTCTGTGATCCAAGATGGCCGGAGACAGATGCGTGTGATCAGAGGTGGAGTTGGGCCGCTTGGTGACAGCCCTCGAATATGCCAAATTGAAACTGAATGCCCTGCAGTTAAATTTCCCTGCTGCCTAAAACAGATGGGTAAATTCTAACAAAGCTAAGTCCCTTTTGTTTCATTTTTCTGTACCTCTCTGAAACTACCCTGTGTTCCTGGCAACTGCTCATGCTATTGGGAAGTGTTTCTCTCCTTTGCATTCAGCCTGTCTTATTCAGTCTCAGCAGACAGTTTACCTCTTCCTCTTGTTTTACCTTCTTTGGCATAAATGAATACTAATGTTTTAATACAACGAACTAGCAGACTGGTTGAAGTGTCCACAGAAAATACTGGGAGGTCAGCCAGGTAAAATGTTATAGGTTTGCACATGTGGCCAAACAATTCAGCTGTTTCTCTCAGGGTTTACAAGGGTTGTCATTTGGGTAATAAACTATCTGTTCCTGGGATAGTGAAATAGCTGACAAACCCTTACTGCCATAACCATAGCAAACTGGAGAGCTATCCGAGTATACAGTATCTGTTTATTGATAAAACATGGGCACAAAGGTTTTCCTAATGATGGGAACGCAGTGAGGGTCTGGTTTCCAGCAAAAGCCTGTAAGAACTGTTTACAACTAAAATATCTACTTGTGAGAAACATGTCCTAATGAGAAAGGTAAGGCAGATGTGTATTGAGACACACTGGAGTTTTTTCTATAAAAGGAGGACCTCACTGAGAGCCATGGGAGAAAGAGGTCAGTGTGCAGTGAGACTGGAAGGGGAGAACTCTGATGTGGTTCAAGCTCTCCAAAGAGAAGAGACTACTATTTCCATATCGTCACCTGCAAGTTTGCCCTGGCTATTGGAATACTAAATTTGCATTTTAATGGTTTAACTTCTATTATTTTCAATGCTTTCTCCTGTAAGCACTTTTGTTCTATTTTGACCAATGTGTTTACATATTGTGTAAATAAAGCTCTTCTTATTTAGCACAATATACAAACTGATTGAGCACGTAGTAAAAAGGGGTATAGTTTGTGAATTTTTGGGGTACCTGTCATTCCAAATAGGCATGCTAAATCTAGCGCAAGTAATTTGAAACACACATTCCTTCCTAATACAGGGAAAGGAGTGGAGTGAAGTTTGATAAGAGAAAACCCACGCTTCACCTGGGTTTTGAGCAGTCAGGCTTTGGCTTGATCCAGGGGAACTGGTGACTGGGCTCAAAAGGTCCAGGTGTCTGGGTGCATCACCTCTACAGTAGGAAGAGTGTGAGTACAAGAACACAGTAAGGGGCAAACATGGGTGAAAATCTACAGCATCCGGCTGCAAAGGGGACACTGGTTGAGGGAAACAGGTGGGTCTGTCACATCTGGTGGGATATATGTGAAGCGTGCAGGTACGCCAGCACTTGGTGGTTACCTGAAGGGTGCTTGCGTAGTATCTACGGACACCCAGAGTAAATCCTCAGAGACAGCACAAAATATCTGCTCAGTCACAAAAAAGAAGTGCACAGGAAAATCAGTTTTCTTCTGTTTACCTTTATTTTTGGGTGTGGTCAGGAAAATGGCAGAAAAGGTGCCAATCAATTATAACAAGCTAAGATCAGAACAGCTGCTAGAGTTGCGCACCAAAAAAAGGACATTAACTGGGAGTCTCTTAATAAAAAGCAGCTAACAGAGGCCCTGCTTAAAAAAGAAAAGGGAGTCCTCAGGCTATAAACCATGCTCGGGGAGGAGTCTCTTCCCCCCCACCACCAGAAAAGGATACCTGTGAGGAAGGAGAGCCGACTGTGGAGGACAATGCAGAGCAGACAGAGCCAGTGCAGCAACAGGCTCCAAAGCAACCATAGGCACAGCAAAGGCAGCAGAGGCAACAGCAGCAGCCACTGCAAAAGGACAAACCAAGAGCAGATGATGTGGAGCTGGAAAAGCTGAGGTTTCAGTTTGAATGGGACAAGATGCGGAAGGAAGCAGACATCCAGCTAGAAAGGATGTGGATGGAGGTGAGCTGAAAGCGGCAGCAGCACAGTGCAGACATTAACTGGGTCAGCCGGGAAATCGGAGGGTTGGTTAAGGGGAGAAGGAATGAGCGTCCTAGGGACTACTCTCCTTCTCTGGGGGTGGGGGGGTTGTGTGTCCGGTGCAAGTTGGACCCCAAGTGGAGGCTGGGTGTTCTGTGCGACTGGTGCCCATAAGTCCTTGGGAGGTGTGCAGATGCGGGTGTCACTGCACATCACACCTCCTTCAGAAGAAAGCATCTGCAAAAATAGCGGCTGACATCTATGATGCCCCACTTCCCCCAGCCCTGATCACATGCCATGGCACTCCTGAGAAGATGACCTACCCTGTCATCTGCTGTAACTGGCCGGCTCCATGCCCTGCCCTGGGAGGAAAGCCAGGGAGGCAATGCAGTTGGGCAGCCCTGCTGGCACTCTTCTTCCGTCACTGTGGGGTTTGTGCTGGTGAGGTGGTCCCATCCTGGGAGGGGGCAATCCAGGGGGTATCGTCTTCAGGGGGTAGGTCCTGGTGGTGAGGAGGGGGTTGAGAGTTGGCAGGGGCTGAGCTGTAAGGTGGCAGGCTGGTAAAATGCATACAAAAAAAAAAAAAAAAATACATGAACTGGGTGCAATTACATCAGCAGTCATCCAGAATAATACATTGGGGTTGAGAAAAAACAGGTTACTCACCTATAACAGTAGTTCTAGGAGTGGTATATGTTGTTCATCCACACTGTTTGGCATGTACTTTCCCTTTAAGAAACTTGCCGGATGGTCTTGAAGCTGGCTCCTCCCACCTACCCGGGTAGTATAACCCTCGGCTCCACCCCATGACACCAGATCTTTGTCCAATGGAAGCTCAGGTTGTGTGTCAAAGCCGGGTGGGTTCATGTGGATGAACGTATACCACTCCTAGAACTACTGTTACCGGTGAGTAATTTGTTTTTCTAGGATCGTGGACATGTTGTTCTATCCACACTGTTTGGCAGACTCCTAGCAGATTTCCAAGAGGATGGAGGCAAGACCCTCTGATACACTTACTTGGGGCAAAGAAATTGGAAAACTGAGGCCCCAAAACCAGCAGCCCGGCATGACTCTAGGTCGATGTGGTAGAGGGTAATGAAGGTGTTTGCAGTCTTCCAGGTAGCAGCCCTGCAGATTTCTTGGATATGGATGTCCCTGGAAGAAGCCACCGATGCAGCAGTATGGCGGGTGGAATGAGCTCTTATCCCTCTGGGAGGCTCCTTGCCTGCCACCCTATAGCAGAGATCAATGCAGGATGTAATCCGTCTGCCAATCATCTGCTTTGCTGCAGGTCTGCCAGGTGTGGCTTCAGCGCAGGTGACAAACAGCTGGCGAACCTCTCCCCGAACTTCAGCCATCCACTTCTTATAGTAAGAGAGTGCTCGTCTCAGGTCCAAAGTATGGAGCCTGTACTCTGCCTCTGAGGTATAACTGGGGTAGAACAACGGCAGAGTCAACACCTGGTTAAGGCGAAACTCAGACACCACCTTCGGAAGGAATTTCGGTTGGGGGCACAGGACAACCTTGTCCCTGTGGGAGACCAAGTAAGGAAACTACACCAAGAGTGCCTGGAGCTCTCCAATCCTTCTGGCTGATGCAACAGCCACCGGGAAGGCGGTCTTCAATGACAAATGTGACATCTCACACTTGTGCATCGGTTCGAATGGCTTGCCCATAAGCTTTGCCAGCACCAGCAGTAGATCCCACGGAGGTGGAGGTTCACGCACCTGAGGGGTTATGTGGTTGAGGCGATTAAAGAAACGCCAGACCACCTTCTCCTGTGCCACCGTCTGCTGACCGGTCTGCGCCCGGTAGGCAGAGATGGCTGCCAGGAGCACCTTAAGGGTCGTAGACCAAAGACCCCCTTTGACAGAGATCAAAGGTGGTCCAGGATGCTAGCCACCTGACAGGACAAAGGGTCCAGGCCCTTACCCTGACACCAAATGGAAAACCTTTTCCATTTGAAAGCATAGCACCTCATGGTCGACTCCTTCCTGGATACTTCCACGACTGAGTACATCCTCAGAGAGACCCACAGCCTGGAACTCTAGCCGCTCAGGAACCAGGCTGTCAGGTGCAGGGATTGAAGGTCCAGATGGAATACCTTCCCCTGATTGACAGATAACAGGTCCGGGCATACAAGAAGATGCCATGGAGGCCTGAAGCTGAGGCTGAGGAGATCTGGATACCAGAACTGGCGAGGCCAGTCTGAGGCTACCAGGATCACCTGTGCCTTGTCCCTCCTGACCTTGAGAATCACCTTGTGAACAGAGTGGAGAGAAGGCATAGAAGAGGCATGGGGTCCATTGCCTTGAGAAGGCATCCCCCTGCAGTGAACCCTGCAGAGGGGGCCGGGCATGAAACAGCCTCAGCTTGGTGTTCTTCCTGGAGGTGAACAGATCAACCTGAGGTTTGCCCCAGTGGGAGAACAGGCTGTGTACTACCTCTGGATGGAGAGACCACTTGTGGAACGTCTCGCCAGCATGGTTGAGTGTGTCCACCAGTTGATTTAAGGCTCCTGCTACATGGATGGCTAGATCATCTGCCTCCAATCTGCTCATGAGGGTCCAGATGCGGAGTGCTTCCCTGCACAGCAGCCGGGAGTGCGTGCCACCCTGTTTGTTGAGGTAGTACATGGTCATGGTATTGTCCTTCTGGACCTGCACCACTTAACCCCGAAGGAGCAGAGTGAATGCTGACAGTGCCAGTCTGACTGCTCTGAGCTCCGGCAGGTTGATATGATATCAGGACTCCTCAGGGGTCCAGAACCTGTGGGCTCTGTGGTTCCCCATGTGGGCTCCCCAGCCCATGAGAGAGGCATCGGTCATGAGAACGGCTGTCTGCTTGGGATGGACAAATGAGATCCCTTCCTGAAAGTGATCCAGGATGGTCCACCATTGGAGAGCATCCCACATCTTCTGGGTCACTGTGACCAGCTGGTCAAAGTGACCTTGATGCTGGGTCCACTGGCTGGCCAGCTCCCACTGAAGGAAGCGCACATGCCATGGGGCCCATCTGACCACAGTGGTGCAGGCTGCCATGTATCCCAGCAGGTGCAGAAAGCCCCGGGCAGGGCGCAAGTGCCCAACCAGAAATGACTGGGTAAAGGAGGAGAGAACCTCCACCCGGTCTGTCGGGAGCCAGGCTCTGGCTTGGCAGGAGTCGAGCTCTGCCCCAATTAAACGTATCACCTGTGAAAGTACGAGTTCAGACTTGGCCTCGTTGATCAGTAGACCAAGGTCAGTGCAGGTCTGGAGGTCCAGGTCCCTGGACCTCTCCACCTCTTGCTTGATGGGACCCACCAAGAGCCAATCATCGAGATATGGGTAAACTCTGACCCCTCGATGCCAAAGATGGGCTGCCACCACTGCAATGCATTTGGTGAAGACCCGTGGGGCCGATGACAGGCTGAACAGCATGGCTCAGAACTCGAATAGGGCTTCTTCTGCTCAGAAGTGAAGGAACCTCTGGTGAGATGGACGGATCGGGACATGAAAGAATGTCCTGGAGATCCAGAGAGCTCGGGGGATGGTATGACCTGGCACAGTTACACCATCCTTAAGGTGTGTGACCTGAGGAACTGGTTCAGGTTGTGCAGATCTAAAATGGGGCACCAGCCCCCCGTCCGCTTCGGAATCAGAAAGTACCTGGATATGAACCCTGGGTTGACTGGAAGGTCCGTGACTCTGGTCACCACCTCCCTTTGGAGTAGGGGCAATGTCATCTCGAAGAGCCGACTGAGTGTATACGGACACCATATCTTCCGGTGGGGTGCTGGCTCATCTTTGAGGGTACTGCTCGAATTCCAGAGGCGGTCCCTGGCCCACCACTTCTAGAACTCACATGTCCGTGGTAACAACAGACCAGGTGGAAAGGAAGTGGCAGAGCTGGCCCCCCATGGGAGGACCCAGAATTTGCGTGACCGGTATGAAGGTGGCCACCCCCATCCCGTCACTGGGCAGGCTTGAAGGAAGAGGGTCCACACTGGGGACCACCAGAGCTTCGACCTTCAGGCATACGGGACGCCGGAGGACCAGACTTGGGCCGAGGGTGCCATGATTGTGCCTGCTGTTGCTGCCCCGCTTGGAAGTGAGGCTGCTTGGTCACAGGGGCAGAGTGCCAAAATGGCTTTTTCTTCTGCTTTTTGGAACCCTCGGATTCCTTCTGTGCAGAAGTTATGCAGTCCAAAGTGGCACTGGATTTCTCACTCTGTTGGCGGTGACTATCCACCCCTGGGCCAAAGAAGTCAGTACCCAGGAAAGGGACATCCGTTAGCTTGTGTTGGGTGTCTGTTGTGAAGGTGGATACCCTTAACCAAGCACAGCGAAGCATGGCAACCACGGCTGCCACTGAATGGGAGCACGAATCCCCGAGGTCCAGAGCTGTCTGGAGTTGCTGCTTCGCAACAGCCCAACCCTGGTCCCGGACCTGCTTGACTGTGGCCTGCAGGTCTGTGGGAGGTGAGGAAGAACCTCATCAAGGGAGCCCAGAAGGGCATAAGAGAAATGAGCCATGATGACGGCCGAGCTTGCCTAACGGAGGCCCAGCGTTGAGGCGGCATAGACTTTACGGACAGAATGGTCCAATTTTTGGGACTCCTTGTCCAGAGGTCTATCTGTATCTGCCGAACTACCACAGCATCTGAACACAGACTCAGTCACCAGACCCTCTGCTGAGGGGTGCTCTGTGAACCCTGAAAGGGACCCAATGGGCACCGCATATTTGCGGGCCATACGGGCAGAATGCACAGGGCAGGAGGCAGGATGCTACCATATCTCCAAAGCCAGATCAACAATGGCCTCGGCCACTGGAAAGACTTCCGTCGGTGAATTCCTCCGTTTGAGGATATTCAGCCCATTTCTGGACGGGTTCGAGAGGCATCTCTGTGGATTCGAAGATAAGATGGTGGATGCCCATAAAGGAAGAGGGGCCTTCTTCCGTCGAGAGACTACCAACCGATTCCTCATTCAAGGGATGGGAGTGAAGGTCCAAGTCCTCGGACTTCCAAGGAGTCCGGATAAATTGGCCAACCACCTGAGTCTCCCTCCACCCGCCTAGGATGGTCAGGAGTGAGGGTAACAGACAGCCTAGGCAGGAGGCCCCGAACAGACCTAGACTCTTTGTGAGGCACCCCCACCAGGGGCTGTTTAGGTGGTGGCTCCACCAAGATCAGTGGAGAGGTCAATTTTGGCTGAACTGGAATGGGTTTGACTGGCTCCATGGGAGGAGGAACGGTGCGGGACGGCTCCAGAGGAGTCAGCTTCAGCCTGGGAGGTGATAGCTAAGTAATGGCCGGGGTGGAAGCCGGAATCTGCTTTTGACCAGACAAGATCAGCTGCTGCCACATTAGATCTTCATAGCATCGACGGAGTTTACGACGAAGCCTCTCCTCATCTGAGGAGGACAAAGAAGAATGTCGACGATGCCTCTTAGCATGCTTGTGCTTCTCCTTCAGCATGTCAGTTGAAGGGGTCCGAGGCCTCGACCTCAATCGTCAGACTGACCGACGTGGTCTATCAGAAGGCACCGGGGAAACTAGTGGTTCTTCTTGGTCGGGGACTGGTTCTCCGATGCGCTTCCCAGCAGGCTGGGTCTCCTCATTGGGGAGAGGCAGGACTGGGGTCCTGAATAAGGAGCTGTCGGCCTCGTTGGGCGACAACAGGTTGACTGGGTCGCGAATGATCTCAACCGGATCATCGTTCAGTGTCTGGGCCAGCTGGCCTGATGGTGGGACCGTGAAACCAGTGGTCAAGGCCACAACCTTGACCAAAGTCGAGACAGGCGATTCCTGGGACCGAGATCTCATGATCCCAGGAACATCGTTAGTGAGATGAAGATTCTTTTGGTTCCTTGTCCTTTTTGCGAGACCGAGAGACATGCGTGCCCGAAGGCCCTTCGCCCTTGGTGGGAAGGGACTGGCACATCTCCTGAAAGGATCTGGAGAAAGTGGAGCCCAAGTTGAGTGGTACAAAAAAGGACTTCGATGACTAATCTGCAGTCCGAGCCACCTCTTCCTCGAAGGCCTTCATTTGTTTGAGCTGCTTGACGGACCCCACAGCCGCGGAGACCGCCCATCGGGCTTCCTTAGATTTGACCAGCGGATTCAGTTTCTCCGGTCTGCCCAATTTTAGCCATGTGAGAAGACTGTCCAAGATGTTCGGGTGAAATGCGCGACATCTCACAGGCCTGGTTGTCATAGCTGACACCCAGGCAATACACGCATGTGGCATGCGGGTCTGTACGAGACATCTTTTGCACTCATGGGCAGCGGCAGAAACCAGGAGAAGATTTATCTTCCATAGCAGTCGACATTGTGAAGTGATTTTTATTAACTCTGACGAGTTTAAGTTTAAGCAAATCCAAAGATTTTGAAGCCAGGGCCTACTGCACCCAAGAGCAGTAAGGAGGGAACCTATATCTCCCAGTGGAAAGGAAGACTTGGTGTAATGGGGCAGAACCGACTGTTATACCACCCAAGTGGGTGGGAGGAGCCAGCTTCAAGACCTTCCAGCAAGATTCTTAAAGAGAAAGGACATGCCAAACAATGTGGATTGAACAACATAGCCACAATCCTAAAAATACAGCTATGTAAGAACTTACTGTAACAGTAGATCTTCGAGCGGGATCTCTTGCAGCAGGCCACACCTATAGAACTACAGCCGCCAGGCACTAGGACCACACGAAAATTCTTCTAGCAAGCAGTCTACTGGGGGTTGGGGTGGGGTGGTGGCTGCCCGTGCTGACATCACACAAAGACGATATCCTTCCCATATAAGCATGCCCTTCTCAGTTTTCCCACCAGAATCCATAACCAGAAAATCCCCAGATGGCAAACCAACGAGAAGCCAGAGGTTCCTGCCAACAGAAGTAAAACAGAAGGTTTACTGATTAGGAGAAAGACAAAGAGAGTCCCCTAGACCAAGGGGGATAGAGGGTGGGACGACATGGCCTGCTGCAAGAGATCCTCTCGAAGATCTAATGTTAGTGTAAGTTCTTATGTAACTATACTATCTTCATCGAAGGTATCTCTTGCAGCAGGCCACACCTACAGAACAAGTCCCAAGCAGTTCTGATAGCAGAGGAACCAGTCTGGGTGGCTGGAGACTACAAGCCTAAGAAAGAAGGCCTTGAAACACAGCTAGGCTGAAACAGCCGTACATCTCGAGACAATGTCCAGATAGTAATGCTTGGTGAAAATGCACAGTACTCCAAGTGGCAGTAGCACAGATCTCAGCAGTGGACACATTTCTGAAACAGGCAACAGAAGTAGCCATACCCCTAGTGGAATGGCCACGGACAGCTCCAGGAAGTTCCTTACTTCCTATAAAAGAAAACAATATAGTTAGTCAACCATTTGGACAGGCACTGTTTAAAAACAGGTATGCCCTCTTTTCCAGAAGCAAAGGAAACAAATAACTGAGGACCTCCTACAGTCCTTTGTGAGGCGAGTATAATACCTAAGGATTCTATGTACATCTAAAGTATGGAGCAATGCTTCCCCTGGATTGGCATGCTCTGGATAATAAACAGGCAGGTGGATAGATTGATTTAACGTAAACTCAGATACCACCTTAGGAAGGAACTTAGGATTCGTTCGTAAAGAGACACTGTCTTTGTGGAAAATCAAATAAGGCTGCTCACACACAAGAGCCTGCAGTTCCGAAATCCTTCGGGCAGAAGTAATAGCAACTAAAAACACTTTCCACGATAGAAAGTGTAGCTCGCAAGTCGCGGCTGGCTCAAAAGAAGCCAAAGTAAGTGTTTTTAACACAACATTTCAGTCCCAAGGCGGGACAGAACTGCGAATGGTGGGCTTCAGATGAAGAATGCCCCTCAGGAAGGTACGGGACATCTCCAATTGTGCCACCGTATGGCCGTCAACCGGCACACTGAAAGCCGAAATAACTGACAAGTATACCTTAATGGAAGAGTACTTCAGACCAGTGTCTGAGAGAGACAGCAAGTACTCCAGAATCTGATTCACAGGACATATGAAAGGATTGAGCTGGTGGACAGTCACCCACAGAGCGAAGCACTTCCTCTTCATGGACTAACAGCTCTGGCGGAGGGCTTTCTAACAGCCACCAGAACATTAGCCACCCTTGGGGACACCCCGGATCTAGTCATGGCTATGCCTTCAGGAGCAAAGCATGAAGATGTATAGACCTGAGGTCTGGATGGACCAGGGTGCCCTCTTCCTAGGAGAGCACACCTGTGTGCAGGGGTAGAGGCACTGGAGCTTCCACTGCCAACTGCTGCAGTAGAGGAACACAGATCTGGCAAGGCCAGAAGGGGGCGATGAGGATCCTAGTGGCCCCTTCAATATGAAGTTTGATCAGCACTCTCTGAATTAGCAGGAAGGAGGGAGGGAAGGCATACAGAAACCTTACCTTCCAAGAGAGGGACAACACGTCTTGCCAGAAAACTCCAGTACCTAGACCAAGTGGGCAGAAACACAGCAAGTTTGCATTGAGTGGGGATGCTAAAAAGGTCCAACTCTGGATGACCCCACCTGTCAAACAGATGAATACGAGTGATGTCAGTAACCCCCACTCATGTACCCTGGACTGTGACTGGCATAGCTTGCTTGACAGGATGTTATGGATGCCTGGAACATGGATGGCTGAGGGTTCTAGAACCCAGTGCCAGACCCTCATGTATTCCCAACAGAGAAGGTAAGAGGGGGTCTCTCCCCCACCCTTGCTTGTTGATGTAATGGATTATACTGATGTTGTCCCGACGGGTGGCGCGGGGACAGCTGGGTATGGGAGGCTTGCAAGGCATACAGAATGGCCCTCATCTCCAGGATGTTGATGTGAAGGGCTGTCTGCACTTTGGACCACGTCTCTCCCCCCCCCCCCAAAAGAGTCTGATGAGGACCCAAATGAGCCCCCAGCCCACCCAAAGTATCTGTGGTAAGAATCTGCTGAGGGTATGGAATGAGGAAAGGGACTCCTATCAACAGGATGCCGGGTTCCATCCACCAAAGCAGCACCTTTTTGCCTGGTCAAGAGACCAGGACCAGTTGTTCTAGGTCGTCAGCATGCTGATCTCACTGGACCCTCAGTTTCCACTGGGTAATCCTCATGTGTAGTCTGGCCAGAGGATCTGTGACAATGGGCGCAGCCATCAGGTCCAAGAGTCTGAGGAAGGATCTGGCTGAACATATCTGTTATTGTAAAGCAGTTGGGCCTGAGCCATCAGGCATTCCGCCTGGTCCTGAGGTAGGAAAGCCATATCCTGAGTTGCATCCAGGACTGCCCCTATGTACTGTAGGCACCGAGATGGGATCAAGACTAATTTGAGCAGATGGACAGTGATTCCCAGGTTGCTGAACAGTTGAATTGCACACTCCAGGGTCTGGAGCAGTTGCTCCCTGGACTGTGCTTTGAGTAGCCAGTCATCCAGGTAGGGGAAGGCATAAAGTCCCTCCCTCCTGAGGGCTGCTGCCACTACTGTCATGTGTTTGGTAACCACCCAAGGAGCAGAGAACAAGCCAAATGGCAAGGCATGGAACTGGAAGTGTGCTCCCTGAAACTGAAATCTGAGGTACTGTTGGTGAGAGGCACACATCTGGATATGCAGGTATGCATCCTGCATGTCGAGGGGGCATAGCCAATCTTCCTGGTGCAGAAAAGGTAGCAAGCCCTGAATGGTCACCATCCAGAACCTCTTGTGGTGGATGTAGAAATTTAGGTTGCAGAGGTCCAGATTGGGCCATAGATCCCCTGTGCATATGGGAACCAGGAAGAGGAAGCAGGAAGAAGTAGAAGTAGAACCCCCTGACTCTCAGAGCCTCAGGAATAGGTTCTATGGCTCTTTTGCAACAATGTGTTAATCTCTCCCAAGACCATTAGGACATGATCCGGGGAGTAACTGAACATAACTGGAGGTTGCTCTGGAGGCCACTCCAGGAGTTCCAGAGTGTGGCCATGTTCTGTGAACTGCAGAACCCAAGCATCTATGGTGAGCTCCTGCCACTGTTGAGGCGTAGGGAGAAACAACCCCCCACTGCTGCCTCCTGCAGTATGGGGGGGGGGGGTGTGTCAGATAAGGAGTCAGGCTGAAGCTGCATCTGTGGCCAGAGCCACCTCTCCTCCACTGGGGGCCTTTCCAGAGGTGGTGGAAGTGGTGTGTAGGACAGAGGCCACTCTGCGCGTGCCATGAGGCTTAGGTCTAGATTTGGGTCTCTGGGTGGTATAACAAAAGGGCATCCTCTGCCCACTTTTCAGTTGGGTGTGATACGAGTTGACCAATCGCAAAGTCCAGACAGAGGCCTGCAGGTCCTAAAGTATGTCCTGCACATCCACCCCAAAGAGTTTGTCGCCTCTGAAGGGGGCAATAAAGACCGACTGTTGCACGTCCTGGTCAAAGTTTGACACTCTGAGCCAAGAATGCCTCCTAAGGCAAATTCCAGCTACGGCTGCCCAAGCTGAGGTATCCACGTCATTGTAAGCTGATCTCAGCAGGTGCTTACTGATGTCAGCCCTGGACAGAAGGACCTGAAGCAACTCCTGTGCCAGAGGGTCCTCTGGAAGAGCCTTAGCGACCTCTTTGGCCCGTCTCCAGGGTTGGTTTTAAAATCTGACCAAATGGGCAATAATATTTATGACCCTAATGGTCAGAGTAGCTGAGGCAAAGGTCCTTTTGCCAATTAAGTCCAGTTTTCTGGACTCCTTGTCTGGAAGAAGAGAGCGGAAATGTTTAGGCTTCTTAATCCGATCATGGGCAGTATTAATGAGTTTCCCTGCAGGGGCTGATACAACTTGCCTGCCTTCCTGGGCATGGTGGGGACCAGGTGGGTCTATAACAGGCAGCAATGGTGGCATCCTCAAAAGGCTCCATCGGTGGTGGTGGCATGATGAATAGAATCAGGTAACTCCAGGCAGTGAGACAGACGAAAAAAATTACTCACCTTAGTAATGTTGTTTCTTCTAATGGAGTCTTGCTGTATTCTGACTATTGCAGTGATCACCAAACTTTGAACTGCCCCGGAGCACAAAGAGTTAACTTTCCATGCAGGGCATGGAACACTGAGCTCGAGCTCGGTTGAAGTCTCTATCTGCTGTTGTTTAAACTCCAACCGTCAGATCTTTACGAGCAATACTCACTAGAAGTTCTGTGTGGAAACTGTAAGACTCACACTAGCTAACTGGCAACTAAATTTATAAAGAAAGGGTTTTTTGGCTTCAAAGCAAAGACTCAAGTCAGGAAACCCAAAAAAACAAAACACAAATCACCCAAAATAAAGGAGGGTGAGAAAGGGGCACCTCTAGAGTGCCAACACTGCTCCTGCCCATCCAAATCCCCAAAACCAGGTTCTGAGAGGGGAGGCGGGGGGGGAGGGTCAGAATACAGCAAGACTCCATTAGAAGAAACAACATTACTAAGGTGAGTAATTTTTTCTTCAACCAACATGAAGTCTTACTGTATTCTGACTATTGCAGACTACCAAGCAGTACCTCCATGGAGGAGGGACAGAACCTACTTTGGGAACAGGCTCTGAAGTACTGCTGTGCCAAACCGAGCATCACTCCTAGCCTGGATATCCAGAGAGTAATGCTTGCTGAATGTATGGACTGTTTTCCAGGTGGCTGCTTAACAAATTTCTAAGACAGGAATATCCCTGGCAGCAGCTAGGAAAGCAGCTGTACCTCTAGTAGAGTGAGCCCTCAGGCCTGAAGGTGGGGTTCTACCCAGTTTCTCATAGCAGAATTGTATACAAGAGACACTCCACCTGGCAATAGATCTTTTAGTGGCAGGTTTGCCCTTACCGACCTCTCCATATGTGAGGAACAACTGGAGGGACTCAAACCTGTGACCCTTGGTGCGCTCTATATAGTAGCTAAGGGCTCTTTTTATATCCAGGCTGTGCAACCTCCTCTCTCCAGAGGAGGAATGGTCAGTGAAGAAAACAGGGAGAGACAGACTGATTAAGGTGGAAATCTGAAACCACCTTAGGCAAAAACTTCCTGTTAGTTCTTAGGACCACTTTATCTCTACGGAAAGAGATGAAATCAGGCTCCACTGACAGGGCTTGCAATTCACTGATACGCCTGGCAGAGGTAATTGCTACCAAAAACACAGTTTTCCAAGTCAAGTACTTAAGCGCTTCGGAGGACAAAGGCTCAAAGGGTGGTTACATAAGCTGAGCAATGCAAACATTAAGGTCCCAAGCAGGAGCAGGGTCCCTAAAGGGGGGATTGGTGTGCAGCAATCCCTTGAAGAACTTACAGAACACAGGATGGGCTGAAAGAGGAGAGGGCTTGCCTACTGACAAGAAGGCAGAAACAGCTGCCAGATGCACTTTAAGTGTAGCTGGTCTAAGCCCCAAGCCATTAAGATGAACCATATAGTCCAGGGCTGTAGGCAACCCAGCAGATTCTGGAGAAATATGCTCACTAGAGCACCAAATAGTGAACCTTTTCCATTTGGAGTTGTAACTCTTTCTAGTGGAAGGCTTTCGAGAAGCCTCAAGGATATCCAGAACCCCTTGAGAGAGGTGCAGATCAGCAAACTCTAACTCTTCAAGGGCCAGGGCTTGAGATTGAGAGATTTGAGGTTCGGATACCAAATCCTTCCCTGAGAGGATGACAACAGGTTGTAATTCCTGGGAAGAGACAGGGGAAGGTGGACTGCTAAGGACAGCAACAGAGGGTACCAGGGCTGTCTGGCCCAGTCTGGAGTGATCAAAATCACTTCGCATGGTTGAGACCTGATCTTGACTAGCACTTTGAACAGGAGAGGGAAGGGAGGGAAAGCATACAGGAACTTCCCTTCCCAGTTCAGTACCAGAGCATCCAGGGGGACTGTGCCCACGACTGGGGGTCTGCAGCAAAAGAGAGGAAGTTGGTGGTTGTCTGGGGCTGCAAAAGATCTATCTGTGGGGTGCCCCATCTGGAGAAAATCACTTCCAAAACTAGGGGATCTAGGGTCCATTTGTGATGGCCCTGAGATATCCTGCTGAGAGCATCTGCTAGGACATTGTCCTTCCCTGGGAGGTGAACTGCTATCAGAGAGGTTTGCAGGGAATAGGCCAGAGACCATAACTTCATTGCTTCTGTGCACAAGGCTGTAGACAGAATGCCTCCTTGCTTGTTGATGTACCACATTGTGGTGGTATTGTCTGTTCTGATCTGGACCACCTTGTTCTGTACAGATTTGGAAAAGGCTTGCAGTGCCAGAAACACTGCTCTGAGTTCCAAGAGATTGATGTGAAGCAGAGATTCTTGAGGAGACCACAGCCCTTGGGTGGCAAGATCCCCCAAGTGGGCTCCCCAGCCCAGCAGGGAGGCATCCGTGGTGAGTATTACTGAATGAGACTGAGTGACAAAAGGAACTCCCAGTCTTAAATTGTTCTGATCCCGCCACCATTGCAAAGTCTGGATCAGGGTTCGAGTCACTGGGACTAGTTTGGTAAGGGAATTCTTTCTTTGGGACCAGAAGGCTCTTAAGTGGAACTGAATGTCCCTCATCTGGAATCTTGCTCCCTGGACCACTGCTGTAGAGGCTGCCATGTGGCCCAGGAGCTGCAAGAAGTGCCTTGCTGGTCGAGACACCTGAAGGGTGAATGAAGAGGCCAGTTCTATAAAGGTCCTTGCCCTGTCCAGGGGAAGGAAGGCTTTTGCTCTTACTGTATCCAGCTCTGCCCCTATAAAGGTGAGGAGCTGTACTGGCTTGAGAACTGACTTTGGAAGGTTGAGAAGGAATCCTAAGGAAGTGAGCACTTGCTGAGTTATTTGAAGATGTGACTTGACTTGGTCTGAAGACTGACCCACTATGAGCCAGTCGTCCAAGTATGGAAAGATGGAGATCTTTTTTCTCCTTAGGAAAGCAACCACTACTGCCAGGCACTTTGTGAACACCCTTGGGGCTGATGTTAGGCCAAAGGGCATTGCTCTGAATTGATAGTGGCCTGAGGGCAACTCAAACCTGAGGTACTTTCTGTGGGAGCACCTGATGGGAATGTGGAAGTAGGCATCTTTGAGGTCCAGGGAGGCTAGCCAGTCCCCTGGCCTTAGAGAGGGCAGAATTATTCCCAGAGTCACCATTTTGAATTTTGGTTTTAAAAGGTGCTTGTTCAGATATCTTAGATCCAGGATGGGCTGCCATTCTTCTGTCTTTTTGGGGGTTAGGAAGTACTTGGGAGTACAATCCTTTGCCCCTGTGTAGGGCAGGAACCCTTTCTATGGCTCTGACAGCCAGAAGGGAACAAACCTTTGCCTCTAGGGCAAGCGTGTCTGATGGATTTGCAGGTGGAAAGGATCTGGTTCTCATCTTGGGAAATTTTTTGAAGTTGAGAACCAGTCCCTGGCTTACTACTTCCAGGACCCACTTGTCTGATGTTAAAGACTTCCAGTCCTGGACAAAGTAAGCCAGCCTGCCCCCTACAGGTATTGGAGAATCAGCCCGGGCAGACCCATCAGGGTGTCTGCTTGGCAGGGGCTTTAGGCTGAGGGGTGGAAACAGGCCTGCTCATTCCCCATCTGCCTCTCCCTCTGAAGAACCCCTTCTGAGCGTAAGCAGAAGAGGAGGCCTGGGCTTGGTAAAAAGGCCTTTGAAAAGGCCTGCCCCTGCCCCTGGAATGCTGTCTCTGAGGAGTGGCTTGCCTTTCTTTGGCCTGAGCACTCCTATAGGTGGTCCTGTACTCGTCCATCTTCTTCATGTAGTTCTCTGTCTGCTCCCCAAACAGAGAATTACCAATGACAGGGAAATCCATGGCCTTAGCCTGGGTATCCTGTGATAAGCTAGTAGATCTGAGCCAGGCTATCCTCCGAAGGGCCAAAGATGTAGCCATGACTCTAGATGAAACATCATTGGAGTCCACAGCAGCATGAAATTGCACCTTGGATGCCTCAATCCCATCTGCAACCACCTGCTCCAGCTCCTTGGCAAGCTGGTCAAGGGCCTGTTTAGCCAAAGCCAGCAAAGTGTCCCACCTGGACTTCTGGTATCTAGCTGTGTAGGCCATATAGTTAACCTGCCTGAGTCCCAAGGATGCTGCCATGTACTACTGCTTTGCCATGGCATCAATCCTCCTGGAGTCCTTATCTGGGGGGTGTGAAGCCAAGGGAGTATTTGTCTTATCACAGGCAGCAGCCTGCACTACCCCTACATGGCTGCATTGCTGGGAAAGGAACTCCCTATCCGAGCCTGAAAGGGTATACCTCTTGTCCATTCTTCTGTCCACAGGAGGTATGGAATTAGGAGTCTTTAAAATTTTAAATGTCTGTTTCCCAAAAGATTTATGAAGGGGAATAGACAATCTCCTGGACTCTGGGATGTCCATCATCTCTACAAAATCAGGCTCCTCCTGATCCTCTACTGCTTCTTCCATTGGAAGCTGGAGGGTTTCAGCCACTTTCTTGTAAAACAAAATGGGAAGGAGACTCAGAAAGCCTAGGAGGAGAAACACCTGAAGGTCTGTCTGGGGAGATGTCCGGGTCAACAGGCACATCCAGACTTTCATAATCACCATCATTATCCTCATACTCTCCCCCCTCCTCCTCCAGTTCATAAAATTCCTCTAAAGTATAATCCGGAATCGGCGGAACCGACTGAACCAAGCCCCTGACAGATGGTGCCGGTTTGGCCGGAACCGAAGTTAGCGATTGAACTATCCTTATCGCTTTGGCTATTTCATCAGTGGTCAGAGAAAGAACTTGTGGATCCGAACTGGATGATTTTTCCCTTTTCTTTCTTTTAGCCAGAACCGACTCCTCAGAATCGGTTCTCCTTTTGCCCGAAGAAGTTTCGCCCTGGTCAGAGGGCACTCCTTCTGGTTCGGTTGGAACCGAACCGGGCTGGCCATCCGGGTCAGCGGACTTCTCGGCCTCCCTTTCCCTCAGCCTACCTACTCTCTTATCCAGGGTAGCTTTGGGAAAACTTTTACAAATTTGGCAGTCTGAATTCAGGTGGTCAAACCCCAGACAATAAACACAGGTGGTGTGGGGATCAGTCTTAGCAAAGGCTTCCCCACACACACTACAGTGTTGAAACCCAGTGGGCCCGTTTTTTTCTTGGTTTCTCAGACATGGCCAATCCTAACCACAACTTACCCTTTTTCCGGCAATCCGCCAGGCAAGACACCTCTATCGGTTCCTGACCGTGTTACGAGTCTTGGAAACAAACATAATTAAATCAGTTTTTTCTAGAACCGATACGGACCAGTTACCACACTCTAATAAATTCAGTAGTTTTTTAACACTAAACCGATTGGTTCAAACTGAACCGATCCAATGTTTACAAGTTCCACACAGAAACTAAATGCAAAACCTATCTAGTACTCACGGTACCACAGACAGAGACTTAACCAACAGGTTCAGAAGCAGAAATTCGGTCGAAACCGAGCGAAAAAAATGACACTTTAACTGACTTTTTTGAACCGAGCAAAGGAGAAATCTCCAGAGCGACTGTTCAGTGAGGCGGAGTAAAGAATCTGACAGAGTTTAAACAACAGCAGAGACTTCAACCGAGCTCTAGCGCAGCGTTCCATGCCCTGCATGGAAAGTTAACTCTTTGTGCTCCGGGGCAGTTCAAAGGTTGGTGATCACTGCAATAGTCAGAATACAGCAAGACTTCATGTTGTTTGAATGTGTCTGGCAGGGTACTGTTCCTCTGCCTCAAACCCCATAGTGGCCTGCACCTGCTGCATAACCGTGACAAAAGAAGGGTCATCCAGGGGAGACGGACATACCTTGGGGTCTCCTCACCCCCAGACGACATAGTGGAAGTGGACTGGGAGGGTCTGGCATCCCGATCAACCTGGTCGACACCTTCCTCGTCATAATTGGAAGGAAGAAGGTCCAGATGGTACTCGTCATCACCCTACCCAGGACGAGGTAGAGTGGGCGTCAGGGCACGAGGGCCAGGGTGCTGCCATGAGGGTAGGCATAGTAGGCCCCTGCGGCATCGGACCTTGTGGAGGGGCAGGCAGGCTTGCATGGAATCCCAAAGGGAATACAACACAGATTGAAAGTCGACCAAAATCGGTGTCAGGGTGCCAAATGGCGCTGGCTACAGAGGCAGAAGAACTGGTGTTGGAGGCAGGGTTGTGAGGGCGACAGTGCAGGCTGAGGCACTGGTGCTGGCCCAACAGCCTGGGTTGTTGTCAGGTTCCTAGGAGGAGAGGATGACAGAGAGATGGTGTAGGGTGATGCTGATGGAGACTGGGACCCAGAGGCCGAGACCTGGGCTGTAGGAGCAGCAGACGATGGTGTCGGGGGAGTAGGCTGAACCCCCGAGGGTGGGTGCAGTGTCAACGCCAGCCAAGGCCATACTGGCAGAACCAACTGATGGCCGTGGAGAATAAGCACCTGAACAGCTGGGGCTGGAAGGTCAGCAGAGCTGAGGAACTATCCGACCCCCACTAACTGCCCACCAGATTAAGATGAGGGGGTTCCCACAGTGAGTCCTGTGGATGAGAGAGTGTTGGTGGCAGGAGGGACCACTGCTGAAGTGGAAGATGGCCCCACCACAGTTGTCGCTCAATGTGGCGACCAGGAATGATCCGAGGAAGACTACTCCTAAGCCCAGTCCTTATCACAGTGCTTGTGCTTCCCAGTGGACTTGTCCTGGGCCTTGGATAAATGGGAACCCGAGGACAAGGCCGGCGAAGCACAGGAACTCCTGGCTTGAAGCTCTTTCTCCATGTGGGCAACCTCCTGTTGGAGCAGGAAGGTCTCCAAGGTCTTCTGGTGGCACCTCCTGTTACCCTGGCTGAAGCTGCAACAGAGTTCGCAGGCCTGCATATCGTGGTCTAGGCCTAGGCAGCGGATACAGGTGTCACGGCTGTGCTTCTTGAGGATCTTTTCCCCACAGGCACAGATCCAAAATATATCTTATTCTTGGAGATGGAGTTCAGCATAAAAAGGAAGAAGAAATCACTTTGGAAACAAAGTGATGTCAAGAGCTAGGGGGAGAAAATAGGACAGTACTGAGGGAGCTGTGTATAGATCATTCAAGATTTAGAAGGGTGGTAGCCAACCAGCTCACACTGTGGAGTAGGGCACTACAAAGTACTGGAGAGTGGGGTTCTGCAGATCGCAGGTAAAGCAGTAGACTGACACTGGAAGTCTGGTGGATTTGCTCAAGGCATTAGTATGCCTCTCCTGCTAATAATATGGTTATCCATGGGACGTACAGCCCTTATGAGGGCATGAATAGCAGTTGTTCTGGTGAGTCCTGAGGCTTATTGCTTGGCCCTCCACGAAGACCCAATTGTTGGTTAATGAGGCGGGACAAAAACACAACAGGGGAACTGTACATACTGCCTTCACTGTGCAGAAGGATGGTAATCCACTCAATGTTTACTGTGTGAGCAGAAGTCAAACAGTGAAAAAATGGACTTAAGTGTGATTTGGGAGGTATTTCTTAACAGTGCCAGCTGAGGATCCGTATCAGTGTAGGTATGCACAACTCTGAGGTACACGATTATAGTCTGAGGTGTGATAATTCTCTTCACGAGACCGCAAGCTCATATGCAGCCCCAGGCAGTACTAAAGACATGGTATGGATGGTGCGGTGTTCAACAGAAGCCAGGCTAGATCATTTGCCACCAGCCACTAACCAGAATAATTACACTGCTATTATTATTATCTGGTAATGTACACCCAAACCCAGGACCTATTGCTTCCAGCCCTTCTAAACCCTGTACTGCAACTGGACTCCGCTTTGCATCCTTAAACATTTGCAGTCTCCTAAAGAAATCTGCTGCCTTCCAGTGCTGGGTTGTTCAACATCAACCTGACATAATTGCACTGGTAGAGACTTGGCTCTCCAAATCCACCCCTGACTCCGCTATCACTCTCCCTGGATATACCATCTACAGGGAAGACCGAGTAGGCAAACGCGGTGGTGGCTGCGCACTACTTATACGGGACTCCCTTATAGGTCAGGCACTACCAGCTCCTAAACTTGATTATGGAGCCCAAGCCCTCACCTTAAAAATCACATCTGACCCCGCCCGAGGCCCTCTCTTCCTCACGGTCTCCTACGTACCCACGAGGAATCAAAACCAAGTGGTCCAGTCCCTCATTGACGATCTCACATCTCTCCCTCACAAAGTGGAGCAAGTCATCCTAGGTGATCTCAATGTTAACTGGCTTGCCTCCACTGCCTCACATATAAGGGACTCCTTTGCTGCCCTGGATATTTCCCAGTTAGTCACCCAGCCCACCAGATTCAACCATTCTACTGGCACTAGCACTCTCCTAGATGTTGTTATATCTAACCGCTCCTACAAAATCTGGGATGTCACTGTCCTCCCCAACTCTCTTAAGTGATCACTCCCCAGTCCTCTGTCTCTGGTCATCCTCCACTCTGAAGCCAGTGTCCCAGGCCACTCTACGCCGCCATTTACGCCTCGGCGGCATCAGAAAATTAAACAATACCTAGCCCAGCTAGACTAGTCCCCCATCCAGCGCCTCCTGACATTGACTCAGCTCTTGACCACTTCACAAATGCTGCTCTGTAAGGGTTGTGACCTTTCAAGACCCCGCACTGGGATCTACCCAAAAATGCAAATACCCGTGGATCACCCCAACCCTCCTCCAAAGACTCAAAAACAGAGATAATCTCTGGCACATTGCTGTAGAATCTGGAAAGGCATCTGACAGATGGGCCTACAACGCAGAACGCAATAAGTGCACTTGGGCCATTAGGCAGGCCAAGGCAGAGCACTACCAGACCACCCTCACTTCCACTTGGGGTTCAGCCCGCACCTTCTAGGATAATATGAAAGAGCTAAATGGGAAGTCCTGCTCCCCCCACCATCTCAGCTCTCCATCAATGGCACCCCCACCACAGATCCACTCCTCATAGCCGATTGCCTTAGCACTGCCTCCTCTGACCAAAGCTCGGTCTTCCCCAGCAGCTTCTTTGACCCAATCCCCACCTCTCTCCCTCTGGTCCTGCATCATCCACCATTCTACCTGCGACCCTATCCCCCAAAAGTAGCCAGGCCGCACCTGCTAAAAGCCTTAGGCAGCAATAACCCCAGCAGTGACCCCCTCGTTTCCAGGACCCTCCGTATGGTCTTGGACTAAGTCCTAGTCCCCCTGACTGAGCTTCTAAACCAGTCTCCATGCCTGGGTCAGTTCCCAAGTGCTTGGAAAACTGTTGAAATCACACCCATACATAAGAATGGGGACCGATAGACCCTCAACAATTACCTGCCCATCTCCATCCTCCCCCACTCTCTACAGCCCTTGAAAAAGTGGTGTTGATCCAGCTCTCTGAATACCTAACCAAGTATGACATTGTGTGCCCAGAGCAGCACGGTTTCTGCCCAGGACACAGTACAACCACGGCTCTCCTGGAATTCTCCCAACACCTGCATGCTGCTCTCGACTCTGGCAGCCTTGCAGCAGCAGTGTTCATTGACCTCTCCAAAGCCTTTGACACTGTCTATCATCCTCTTCTACTCGACTCCACCAACTTTGCTTCGCTGGTGGTCCCATTTCCTGGTTCTCTAGCTACCTCTCTGCTAGATCCCAGCGTGTCAAGATCAGCGGCTCCCTCTCCTGCACTCTTCCTGTTCACTCCAGGGTCCCTCAGGGCTCCATCCTGGGTCCAATACTTTTAAGTCTCTACCTCAACACCCTCCCCAGCTCATGTACTGGTAAAATGCTCCTATACACCGACGATGCAGTCCTCGTTGCCTCACACCCCAATCCCACCTCCCTCCAATTATCCCTCCAGCAAGCTTACAACCAATCCGAAAGGTGGTTCAGAGACCTCAGACTGGTCATTAACCTAAAGAAAACCAAATCAATGCTCTTCTCCCACCACCAAAATAAAGCGAAAAATTATCGATTATCCCCAGCACTCTGCACCCGCTAGAACAAGTGACCACATACAAGTACCTAGGCATCACGTTCGATACTGCCCTCTCCTTCCACACCCATATTAATGCCCTGTCAGCCACCATTAACTCTCGGATTGGCCTGCTATACCAGCACAGGGACTGCCTGCCTCAGGTTACCCTCAGGCTGGCCATCACCTCCTTCGTCTTGTCCCTCGTGGACTATGGCTTGCCCATCTACGCTGCAGCTGACAACACTGCCCTCTTCAAAATCCAACTCTCCATCAATAAGGCCTGTAGGCTCCTGACCGGTGCCCACAGCTGAACTCACACCTGCCTTCTCTATACTACCACCAATCTTCTCAACTTTGAGGAGAGACTGCTCTACCAGACCTGCCTTCTCGCTAAGAAATCTCTGCTAGGACTCCCGGGGTCTCCACCTCCCTACAGCAGCCATCTTCGTCCATCACCACCCGTAGCTCTGTTAAGGCCACTTTCAAGGTGCCTCCAACCAAGACCTCTCTGTCCAGAGATCCTTCCTCTACCGAGCCCCCACCTGGTTCAACTCCTCCCTGGATGCATCTCCAACTTGCAAAATTGGCTCCTTCAAAACAGCCCTTCGAACCATATCTTTAATACCTGCTGTTGTAGGTGCAACTAACTCCTGTTGTAACCTGTGGTTCCCGCCTCACCGCCTCTGGTCAACAACGCCCACTGACAGCCTCCTCCCCAGACCTATCAGATTCCCTACTAGGTCCAAACACGGATGTAACCCACTGTCTTCTCTGAGGACCTACTATATCCATGAGTGTAACTCACAATTTTGTAACATTATGTAACCTAAGTAACATACAAACTACTACATTATGTAACCTAAGTGTATCTATGTTAAATGTTCCTTTTAGTGCACTTGTAATGTTATCCTCTGTTTTAATCTGCACTGTAATAACTGCCTTGATGTCTTCCCCCCTCCCTGTGACGAGGTGCCTTTGTAAATGAGTCTCTGACTCAAAGGTTGTAAACCCAATTTTTAATGAATAAATGAATAGGTGCAGGGGGTTCACTTGGAAAAAGAATACAAGAGAAGCTTTTTTTGTGAATTAACAAGAATGCATGAGCTCTGGAATTGGACCAGACTGGTACTTCGCTGTGTGACCCTGAGTAAGTCGCTCTACTTCTTATGCTGCCAGGCCACATCTGTAAACAAGGTTTCAGCATAGTGTGTCTTTCCTTGTTAAACAAAAACTTCAGGGCATCACATAACCACTAGATCATCAGGTATTTGAAGTGTTGTACTGTTCTGCAGTTTGCCAAAGAGAAAGTCAGCTAGATTGCAAAACATTTTCAGCAAGTTAAAGTAAATTAAATGAACAAAATCATAGCCTAACATGTGTGCTGATCAAAATAATAAACATGTTAACACATGGTATTGATCATTCTGGTAAAACAATTCAAAACAAAGAGGGAAAGAAGAACTAGTTAGCCTATAGGAATATTCCTTGGTCTCTGACTCCAAGGGTGTCATCATGACTCATCACTTAACACAGCTGGAGGACATCTTAGGGAGAAGGCAAGGTTGTTTTTTGTAAGTGAAAGGCCCTCCTCGGGCAGTGGCCACGATCCAGCCATAGCACTTCTACGGTGCAAGGAGCCTGATCCACCTACCCCCCAAAGAGATAGATAAGGTGCCACTTGCCCCCTCGGGCAGTGGTCACGATCCAGCCACAGCACCTCTACAGTGCAAGAAGCCTGATCCACCTACCCCCCCAAAGAGATAGATAAGGTGCCACTTGCCCCCTCGGGCAGCGGTCACGATCCAGCCATAGCACCTCTACGGTGCAACGAGCCTGATCCACCTACCCCCAAAGAAATAGATAAGGTATGATGCTGAAAATTGCCACGATTTCTCTGGGCTGTGTGAACACTGAAGCGGATCATCGCTTGCAATTTGCTGTTTTCCAATTTGATTGCCTTCTCAGGGAGTGGCTTCTTGTCCACACCTGTAGAGCTCCCTGATTGGTGGTCTCACTCACCTGAGACAGGAGCACCCGAGACGTGTGGCTTAATGTAAGCCTGCGTCCCTGTACTCTGCTTCTAATTTATATATTTTAATTTAGCCTGTTCTGATCGGCCTTTGTAAAGTAACTTACCATTCCCCCCCTGCTGCAGTTTCTCTCCAACTGTATGTGCACTGATTCAGTGCTAGCTCTGCAAACTTCCCCTTGATTTTTTTCCCCCCAATTAAGCTTTCACTCTGTACACTGCCTTGAACTGAGTTTGTAAAAAAGTTTTACTGGCTTTGTTAAGATATATTTTTTTTAATCCTATTTAAGACTGTACTGGGTTTACATGCTTACTGCTATGGACTTAGAAAATTCAGTGAATTGTAAAATCTGTGTAGCCTCCGTCTTGAGCCTAAGGCTTCTGCCCTTGACTTTCATTCTTAATCATCTTCCTTTGTCCCCCTGTCCTCCTCTGTCTCTGTTCTGTCCCTCCTGCCCTCCCCCATCAGTCTGTTCTTTTGTGCTTGTTTTGGATTCCCGAATTAGCCGGCACCTTGCCTCTGTCTGAGACTGCCCCCTGACTTGTCTTTCAAGTTGATACTCTGCTCTCTTTGTGTGTCTCTGTTTAGACACCCCCCCTATCTGCTCCTATTTAATCTGCTGTCTCCTTCCTTACAGGTGCCACTTGACCCCTCGGGCAGCAGTCACGATCCAGCCATAGCACCTCTACGGTGCAAGGAGCCTGATCCACCTACCCCCCAAAGAAATAGATAAGGTACGACGCCTGAAAAATTGCCACGATTTCTCTGGGCTGTGTGAACGCTGAACCGGATCATCACTTGCAATTTGCTGTTTTCAATTTCAGCGCCTTCTCAGGGTAGCGTTATTGGCTCCACACCTGTGTAGAGCTCCCCGACTGGCTGGTCTCACTCACCCGAGACAGGAGCACCCGAGGCGTGTGGCTTAATGTAAGCCTGCATCCCTGTACTCTGCTTCTAATTTATATATTTTAATTTAGCCTGTTCTGCTCGGCCTGTGTAAAGTAACTACCATTCCTCCCCCGCTGCAGTTTCTCTCCAACTGTATGTGCACTGATTCAGTGCTAGCTCTGCAAACTTCCCCATGATTTTTTGTCCCACCCCCCCGCCTCTGTCCCAGGGCTCCTTTAAATGCACACAGTCTCCGCCCACTACTATCTGATGTTTCAATTTATTGGTTACTTACTGTCAACAACTGCAATTACTCCCATCCCCTTTTTGCAACTAAGCCTTCTAGCAGCTTCATCTCATTCCGTCTTGCTGAGGCATACCATTTTGGTATTTTAGGTTTGCTTATTGCTGACTAGCATATCCTGTCTTGCTAAGGCACTGTTTTACTTGAAAATTGTACTACAAATTACTGAACTGTGACTGATTTGCCAAAAAACTGTGTTTGTCTAAAAATGTTCCCAGCAAACAAGTGTTATAGCCCCTTCGTGACTTTGTAGCTCTCTCCAGACTGCAAGGCGCCAAGGAAATTGCAGGCTTTTCAGTTGCTAATTGAGCTGTTTTCGCTCAGACTGCTAGCCTTTGTGTTGTCCCACTATTAATTCGAGCTACTCTTTCTAGCCGAGGGCGTGTATACATTTATCTTGGCGTTACTCCATTTTAAACTTCCCCAAACAGTCGCGACACGGAACAACGACTCTGGGACCTATATAACTTAGACAGCAGAAGCTACTGCAATATGCTCCTTACTTAAATAAAGGGCAACCATGACAGGCCTTGTTTGGCTACGCTTATTCACCAGCCTTTGTATAATACCCTATGTGGTTAAGCAACCTGACAGAACCGATTCCAAAGGTGCATGCTCTACCATGCTAGTCTCCCCATATACCAACACTATGAACAAATTATGCTGCCACTGTACGCCTGTGATCCCTTCAGTTTGTGGGATCTCCTCGAAGTGGAACTGCTAACCAATATCCTCTACATGGTCCTATACCCTATCCATTCAAACTAGGTATGGCTTGGTGCTATTCTGCATGGATCCTAGGATATGTAGGGCAGCACAATAAGATTATTCAGTCTTTGGACCCATGTACTCAAACCTATACCAGACGTAGAAAGACTCGTGCCTTTAAACTTCTCCTTGCTGCCCTGAGGAAAATTGTGCTCCTTCTACTCCTATGCTCAGGTGACGTCGAACTTAACCCTGGCCCTACGAAAGTGCTCTCATCTCCTTCTGAACTCACAACTTTGAAAGGAATTAGCTTCTTGCATACTAACGTGTGTAGTCTTTTAAAGAAGCTCGATTCAGTCCAGGCTTGGATTATTCATACTGCACCAGAGGTACTCGTGCTTTCGTAAACAGGGCTCCGGGCATCCACCCCAGACAGAGAGGTAAACATCCCTAACTACCTCCTCTTCAGAACCGACAGGCACACCAGGGGAGGAGAAGTAGCCATTTATGTTAAAAACAAATTCTCAGTATCTATATTAGATGCTACCTCCTTTGCCTGTGGATTTGAATGCCTGTCTCTTAAAGTCGAGCTTTCCCAATCAGTGGCGTTCTGTATCATAGGCTGCTATAGACCTCCAGCAGCAGGACTGCAACTTCTGACACACCTGTCATCCCACCTGGATACTACCCCAATGGAAACAATCATACTAGGCGACCTTAACTATGATTGGCTAAGGTCTCGTTACCCCTGAAACAATTCTGCGACTCTCATGGGCTCACTCAACTTATTACTGAGCCTACTCGCATCAACAAAAAAAATCCAATAAGAAGTACCCTCTTGGATGTTCTCCTTGTTAACAGACCTCATTCCTTTTCCCATGCTGGTATCCTCTTAGTGGACGTTAGTGACCACTGCTTTATTGGTGGCATGAGAACTGTTACCAAACCTCTATCTACATCAAAGTTTTCCACTAAAAGATCCAGATGGAATGTCGATCCTATTGCACACTTCAAAGATCTAAAAAAAAAAAAAACTTTGCTATGGCAGGGTTTCTACCTGGCTAAGTCACTGAGCGATGTCTATGACGTTCTTCATGAAATCATATCCAGCGCCCTAAATGGCCATGCTCCCCTGGTTAAAGCACGAATAAAAGCCAGAACCTGTCGTTGGTTCTCACCGGATCTGAAGGCTGCCTTACTCAAAAGAGATTACCTCTGGAAAAAGGCTTGTAGATCTCGTGCCGACGCAGACTGGTGTCTCTTCAGGGCATCTAGAAATGTCTGTACTAAGTTGGTCAGAGAGGCCAAAGCCAACTTTCAGCAAACCGAGCTACTGTCTGTGTCAAACTACCCTACCAAGTTCTGGTCCACCATAAAAGAGCTATCTGGCCACTCTCCAGGAAGTGCGCTTCCTTCCAAAATTATCACTGATAATATTATCATTAACGATAAATTAGAGATACTGCAAGCTTTCAACAATCACTTTGCCACTGCTGGCCTGGCATTTGATAACGCACCTGTAAGTAGCCTTCTTCCTCAGACCAACACCCAGCCTTCTCAACCAAGTAGCAATAGCATGGACTTATTTTCACCTACAGCCATAAAAGAAGTTGAAGATCTTCTATGACTAGATACTAAAAAAAAGTGCTGGGGCCGACTCCTTCGACCCAAATTTCTTGAAAATAGCATACCATATACTTGCTACACCTATAACACACCTATTCAATCTGTCCCTAGCACAAGGCTCCATCCCCAAGGCATGGAAAACTGCCCATGTCATTCCCCTGTTTAAAGCAGGGGACCCCTGTGACCTAAATAACTATAGACCAATCTCCCTTCTTCCCATACTTTCAAAACTTCTGGAAAAAATTGTGGATACGCAGCTGAGATCTTTCTTAGACAATGCTAGACTACTCAACCCAATGCACTCTGGCTTTAGAGCTAAGCATAGTACAATTACGGCACTGGCAAAAGTTACTAATGATTGGCAATGGGACCTAGACAACAAAAAATTTGTTTGTGCCGTGTTTCTGGACCTCAGTAAGGCTTTCGACACTGTAGACCACTGCCTGCTCCTCTCCACCTAAAAAACTACAGGCATTGGCTCAACCACACTGGGATGGTTCCAAGACTACCTTTCTGATAGACAGCAACAAATTAAGGCTGATAGATTTCTCCACTTAAACCGATAAAAAGAGGTGTCCCCCAGGGCTCCATACTGTTTGCCATTTATATCAACAGCTTGGACGTAGGCATCAAAGATGCCAGTATTCACTTGTTTGCTGATGACACGGTGCTCTACTTAAGCCGGGAATCTCCTGAAGCTGCCTGCGCTGAGTTACAAGCTGACTAATACTCTGCAGTACCAGCTCCTTAGCAAAAAGTTACTACTAAATGCAAAAAAACTAAGGCCATTCTTTTCTCACCATCAGGCCCTGGGAGTTACTCTGCTGTCGTTACCATCAAGCTCTACCTTATTAGGAGAAAATCTTGAATTTGTGACTAAATTCAAATACATTGGTATTTGGCTAGACAACAAACTCTCCTTTGTGGAACACACAGAAGAACTGCTGAAAAAACTGAGGCAGAGACTTGGTCTTTTTTTTCAGAATTAAACGCCTCTTGTCCACAGATGCAAAAAGACAGCTTGTCCAGTCTACATTCCTTTCATTAATTGACTATGCTGACTTCATTTATGGCCAATACGCCCTGCCTCATACCTTGCAAAACTGGATGTATTATATCATAGAGCACTGAGATTTATAACTGGCCTCCCATACTCCAAACATCACTGCTCTTTATACGCAGCTGTAGGGTGGCCCTCCCTTCAATACAGGCGTTATAGAAATGCAGCCCTATGGACGCTCTGAGCCCTTACCAACAAACTCCCACAATACGTTGTTGACTGTCTCCCCCTTAGTCCTATTAGGAACTATGCCTTAAGAAGTCAATCGCAGATTTCTTTGAATGTCCCAAGGGCCAACACTTGCTTTGGAAGGGCCGCCATAAGCTATGCCCTGCCTACTCTCTGGAATAGGATACAAAAATCGTTGACTTAGCTCACCTGTCAGTCCTGCCTACTTTAAGACCCTCTATGACAAAACATTTGCTGAAATCTGTAATTGCTTCTATCGCTCCTAGCAGCTTGACTATTGTTCCTCTCTTCTTCAACACTAGTCCCAGCTGCTTATCCAAATCAGCCCTTGCCACTACTACTCCCCCCCCTTCTGCCCCACTTGCCCTTAGCACCCTCTGTATCCCTCTTATTCACCACCCCCCTTCTGCCGCATTTACCTAAGGCTTACACACTGTTATGCGCACCTCCATAGCTTAGGAATTTCCATCCAGGCCTGTAACGTGTTTCTGCTGGACAGGAATATGAATAATCTTTCTCTTTTTTTTCTATGGTTTGTATGTGACATCTATACACATCCTGCTCCTGTGGGAACTGTGTATATATATTACGTTCAGGTTGTGTTATGTATATCTTTCTTGTACATGTGACTTGGAATGTAAATACTCTGCTCCTATCAGCATTGTAAACATGTTGTACCTTTTGTATTATGTATATTTATATGTAACTGTACAATTTTCCCTGCCAACAACAGGTCCACTTTGTAAATGAGCTTGCTCAATGGTGATTACCTGGATAAATAAATGATCTGATTGATTGATGTTTACATTTTTCAAAAGCTATGAAAAGTACAGTTACATAAGAACTTACCGTAACAGCAGATCTTCGAGAGGAGCTCTTGCAGCAGGCTATAACACTCAGGACTATGCCCCAGGCACTAGGACCCTCCAGAAACATTTTCAGCCAGCAGTATACAGCAGGGAACGACCCCGCCCCGTCGGCTCTGGTACAAAAGGGGGCGGACCCAGCTCCACCTCAGTTCTCCCACCAAGGCACGCAAACAAGCCCTGACAAGAGAAGGAGATGAAGCACATAGAGGAGATGTAAATGAAGATGGATCTGCACACCTTGAGGAGGAAGGCGGGTGGGAAAGTAATGCCTGCTGAAAGAGCTCCTCTCGAAGATCTATTGTTACGGTAAGTTCTTATGAAACTGTATTATCTTACTTCGAGTGGGAGCTCTTGCAGCAGGCTATAACACTCAGGACTGAATACCAAGCAGTCCCACGCCAAAGAGGTAGACGACCCCAGGAGGTGGAATATGCTGACTCCAGAGGCCTTAGGATAAAAGTCCTTACAAAACAGCCAGACCGAAAGTGGCTCGGCGTCTGGAGACGATATCCAAGCTGTAATGCTTGACAAAGGTATGCACCGAGTTCCAGGTAGTGGCCGCACATATGTCCCTGATAGAGACATTTCTCAGGGCGGCAAAAGAAGCAGACACTCCTCTGGTGGAGTGACCCCTAACTGGGCCTGGTAGGGGCTTATTGTGTTTTTCATAGCAGCAGGAAACGCAGTGGACTATGCACTTCGATAGCGTCTGCTTGGTCACCGGTTTGCCTAAGCATTGTGGTGCAAAGGCCACAAAGAGTTGCTCTGATTGATGGTGCATAGCCATCCGTTTGAGGTAATACCTCAAAGTCCTGTGGACATCCAATGTGTGAAGGAGAGCCTCCCCTCTATTAGATGGGGAAGGACAATAAACTGGAAGGTCAACCGACTGGTTGAGGGTCAACTCCGAGACCACTTTCAGAAAAACTTATAATTCATCAGAGCCTGAAGCTCGGAAACTCTTCGACCTGAGGTAATAGCAACCAAAAAACAAACCTTCCAAGAAAGAAAACTCAGCTCACAATCCGCTGCCAGCTCAAAGGGAGGGAGGGTGAGCTTCTCCAACACAAAACGGAGATCCCAGGGTGGGATAGGGTCCCGAATGGGAGGTCTCGTATGCAAAATTCCTCTCAAAAAGGTGCGGGCAACATCCAATTGTGCCAACACCTTATCTCCAATGAGAGCATGATAGGTGGAGACAGCCCACATATGCACCTTGACAGAGGAGTAACTCGGGCCATGTTGGTACAAGGAGAGGAGGTACTGTAACGCTGAGTTCACTGGACAATTGACGGGGTCCAGATGCTGTGACAAGGCCCATAAACAAAAATGCTTCCACTTCATAGCACAGGCAGAGCGGGTGGAGGGCTTCCTCACCGAAACTAGGACTGCCGCCACTTCTGGGGAAACCCCATCTGTGTTGAGCTACGTCTGAAGGAGCCAAGCATGTAGGTGTAAGAAACGAAGGTCCGGATGGACCAGCAACCCTCTTCCTGGGACAGCAACTGCAAGCATATGGGCAGCGGAATTGGAGGCTCCGTGGATAACCGCTGCAGGAGTGGGAACCAAATCTGCCGAGGCCATCTGGGGGCTATGAGAATCATTCGGGCCCCTTCTGCCTGTAACTTTAGTAGGACTCTCTGAATGAGAGGATAGGGTGGGAAGGCATAGAGAAACCTCCCTGCCCAGCAAAGGGATAACGCGTCTGGCCAGAAAACTCCAGGCGCGTGCTTTTGTGAGCAGAACATTGGCAGTTTGGCGTTGCGTGGTTACGCAAAGAGCTCCAGCTCTGGATGACCCCACTTGTTGAAGAGCTGATCTGCCATGGACTATAGCAGCTCCCACTCGTGTGCTCTGGATCGAGACCTGCTTAAGCTGTCGGCCAGATCGTTCAGGACGCCTGGAATGTGTACTGTGGACAGCAGAATGCGCCGCTCCAGTGCCCAGTACCAGACTCTCACTGCCTCCCTGCAAAGGGGATACGAATGAGTACCCCTTTGCTTGTTGATGTAGAAGACGATCGCCATATTGTCTGTTTGAACCAGAACAGAGCCTGGCACCAGGTCCTCTTGAAAGGCCTGTAAGGCATAGAGAACCGCTCGTATCTCCAGTACATTGATGTGAAGGGCTCGCTCCTCGGGTGACCAAACCCCTTGTGTTTGATGAGCATCCAGGTGTGCTCCCCACCACCCCAAGTCTGATGCATCTGTCGTAAGAGTCTGACCTGGTGGCTCCAGACGAAAGCTGACCCCTTTCTCCAAGTTCTGGGGGTCCATCCACCAAAGTAAAGTTCTTCTGACTGGCTCGGTGATCCTGACCATGAAGTCTAGATCATCGTAGCCTTGGTCCCACTGTACCCTGAGCATCCATTGTGGGACCCGCATGTGGAGGCGGGCCAGGGGAGTGACAGGAATGGCCGCCACCTTGTGCCCCAGTAGCCTGAGGAAGCTCCATACTGGTACTTGAGGAGTTATTGAGATCCTTTCGGCAATCTCCACATTGCACTAATCCTCATCCATTGCTGCTTATACTGCTTTGACCTAGCTACATCTTGCAAACTTGCTTATCCGGCTGACTGGATGTAGTCACCGGTGCTTGCTACCATTAATCCAAATGCTGTAACCAAAATTCAGTTGTCTCCTGTGCTTGCTACCATTAATCCAAATGCTGTAACCAAAATTCAGTTGTTTGTCTGCATCATATGTAAGTCTGTTATGTATTGTCCTCACTGTGACGAGGTACCTTTGGAAATGAGCCTCTGGCTCAAAGGTTGTAAACCGATTTCTCAAAGAAATAAATCTCTCACAGGCGATCACCCCTGTCCTGGGGAAGGAAAGCCATACCCTGAATAGAATCCAGGACCGCTCCAATGAAAACAAGCTTCTGACTGGGCTCTGGGGACGATTTTTGTAGATTCAGGGTGATCCCCAGCTCTCGGAATAGAGTATAGGTGTCTCCGAGGGCGTGAAGTAGGCCTGCCCTTGACGGGGCTGTAAGTAGCCAATCGTCTAGGTATGAGAAAACGTAGTGCCCCATGCACCTTAGAGCCGCAGCCACCACTGCCAAGCATTTTGTAAAAACTCGCGAAGCAGAAGAGAGGCCGAACGGAAGAACTCTAAATTGGTAGTGCTCCCCTTGGACGTGGAACCTCAGAAACTTCCTGTGGGGAGGGAAGACCCTGATATGCATATACGCATCTTGCATGTCTAGGGAGAAGAGCCAGTCTCCTTGGTGCAGCAGAGGAAGTAGACCTGGGAGGGTCACCATCCTGAACCTTTTGTACTCTATAAAGAGACTGAGAGAGCTGAGGTCCAGAATGGGACGAAGATCCTGTGTCTTTTTTGGGACCTGGAAGAAGTGGGAGTAAAACCCCTTTCCCCACTGATGCAAGGGGACTACCTCTATTGCCCTTTTCTGCAAGAGGGTCTGAATCTCTCCTTCTATTAGTGGGATGTGAGGAGGAGGATAACGGGAGTACTTTGGCGGAGTATTTGGGGGAAACTCCGTGAACTCCAGCGTGTGTCCTCTTCTGATGATATCTAGGACCCACTGGTCCACAGTGATCGACTTCCACCCCTTGAGATGAAGGGAGAAGTGGCCCCCGACCGTCTCCCCTGAGTTTTCCTCTGGAAGGGGGGAGCAGAAGGGAGTCATTGCGCTGAGCCGGGCGTAGGCAGAGAGGCCTGGGAGGACTTGGGCCTGGTGGGCTGTGCCTCCAGGCTGCTGGTTCCCGGTTCTCCTACGGGCTCGCCTCTGCCCTGCTAATTAGCACGGGTGTGACCTTGGCCACCTGAGGGCTTACGAAATGGCCGTTTTTGTTGCCTTCGCTGGTTGTCACGGTACATCCGACGGACCGACCAGATAGACTAGCCCAACTCTTGGAGACAAGAAATCAAAGCTTCCATCTCCTGCCCAAACAACACGGTACCCTGGAATGGTAAATCCTTGATACCTGACTGCAGATCCTGGTGAAAGCCCGAAACGCTCAACCAGGCTTGGCACTGGAGGCACACCCCGGAAGCGGCTGCCCTGTCTGCCGTATCTGCAGTGTCATACAAGGCTCTCAGGACATGGGAGCCTACATCTAAGCCCAATTTCATGATGTCCAGAAGTTCCGTCTTCTGATCGGGATCTGGCATGGCCTTCAATAGCTCTTGTCTCCTCTCCCATAGAGCATTCTGGTACTGACCATATGCGTCAGGAAGTTAAGGGACCAGATGGAACAGGTGGAGGAAGAATAAACACTCTTGCCCACCTGGTCCAAATACCGAAACTCTGGGTTGGGAGGCTGTGAGCTAAGGTGTTTCGGCTACCTGGATTTGTCGTGGGCAGCAGTGATCACCGAGGAGTCTGCCTGAGGGTTTTTTGCTAGGAAATATTCTGCCCTTGGGGCCTTATACAGCCTATCCGACTTCTTAGGAACAGCCGGGATGGAAGCTGGACATTTCCAGGTAGTCCGAGTGAGGTCCTGGAAGGTGTCCACTAAAGGAGGGACCACCAGTGGTTTCGGTTCCTTCTGCCTCAGGTATTTTGCCAGACTCCAGTGTTCCGGATCCAGATCTTCCGTTTCCCACTCACTGGAAGCCTGGATATGCCTCATGATGTCCATGAAGGTTGGATCATCTGGAGGTGAGCAAGGCTGGTCCTTCTCTCCCAGGGACCGCTCTAAGCTGAGAGAGGAAGTTGACGAAGATGAGGAAGAGGGAGATGGACTATGAGATCTAGAATAGTCTGATCTCTCCTTATGACCAGACTCCCTCTGTTGTCAGTAACTGGAGGACCGACGACGGAGCAGAGACCGACGTTTGTCAGAGGACCGACGTCGGGAGCGCTCTCGTCTAGAAGATCGAGAAGAGCTGCGTGTACGGGACCTGGACTGGCGATGGTCTCCAGAATCCTTGGAGTGTCGTCAGTGGTCTCCAGACCAGGTGCGGGAACAAGCCCTAGAAGGAGGTGTAGGCGGTCGCTCTGGGGACTTCCGCGGGGAAGACTTGCCTCCTGGGTGGTTTGCCTGCTGGGTCCGGTACCGGTGTCTGGGCCGGAGACAGGGGTGGTCCGCTTCCGGACCTGCCCCCACCAAAAGGAAAACAGCTCCTGTAGCTCATCCTTCGATAAAAGCTTGGTCCGGAAAGGGAGTATCCGGGATGTCGGCCCACGAAAGAGAGCCCTCCTGGGGGCCCAGGGGGGAGGAGGAGGACTTGGGAGACGGGGACGTCGGCTCCTCCATGGCCGATCCCTCACCCTTCACCCCTTCAACCAGCGTCGGAGGTGGTACAGATGACGGGGGGCACCGGAGAGTCCTTGGGCTCCGGAGGCGCCACCGGTGCCTTGGGAGGTGGGGCCGCAGCTTTCACCTCCAAGGGTTTGGTGGTAACCTTTAGTGGGGGTTACCTTCAGCTTGGCTGGCTTCTCCCCCGAAGGGCCGGCCTTGGCCTGCGACGACATGGGACGCTCTCCTGAGCCCAGGGAAAGGCGGGCCTTCTTGGGAGAGGGCCACGAGTGAGACCGGGACTGGTGCCGGGACCGACTATGGTCTTTCCTGTGTCACTTGGATTTTTCTTTGCACTTCCCCTCGGAGGAGTGCAGATCCATCTTCTCCAGAAGAAAAGCCTTCAGGGCTTTCAGACGATGGATCCGGGTCCGGCTGGTAAATGCCTGGCAAGCAGAGCAGGCCACGGTGTAGTGGTCTGGCCCAAGGCAGAAAAACGCAGCTTCTATGCCCATCCTTGGCCGGGATCTGCCTCCCACAATCGCACTTGTTCTGATGGGGTTCAGGCGAGGCGGACGTCAGTGAAGACATCCATCAAAGAACTTCAAAAACCGTAGGAAACGGCCTGACGACAGTATACTAGAAAAAAAACATAGAAAACGGTAGCAAAAAGGCAGGTTTTCGGAAAAGTTTTAGCTGTTCCTGGCAAGCTGGAATGAGATCTTTCTCTTCATGTGCAGGACGCGGTGGGAAAAGAACTGAGGTGGAGCTGGGTCCGCCCCCTTTTGTACCAGAGCCGATGTCGGAGCAGGGCCGGCGTCGGGGGCGGTCCCTGCTGTATACAGCTGGCTGAAAATGTTTCCAGAGGGTCCTAGTGCCTGTGGCATAGTCCTGAGTGTTATAAACTGCTGCAAGAGCTCCCACTTGAAGTAAGATCTGCATTTTTTTGTTACTTACATAAATGCAGTTTTAGCATAAATGTAAACAGCAGCCTTTACTTTACCTCGCTATGCAGCCAGATTTTGGAGTTTGCAGTTTTAAAAAAATGCTTGTTTAGCTATCCTTTAAGGCTCTCAGCTGCAAACCTGGAGACCTGGGTTTGAATCCCACAGCCCCCACTTGCATACTGTGTGACCCTGAGCAAGTCACTTAACTTCCTTGTGCTCCTAGGTCACACCTATAAACAAGCTTTCAGTTTCGTGTCTCTCTCCTGGTTAAAAAAAAAAAAATTACAGGAATACATTTTTCCCACATGGGACCTTATAAAACAGCAGCAATACATAATATAAGATACACAGTTGCATACAATGTGCAATAACTGGCAGTTGCAGTTGGAGTCTGTACAATACAGACTCACACTGCCTACAGTGCTCGTTACCAAAGCAGCATACATCAGGTAGTGTGCCAAGCAGACCTGGGTTGCAGAAGGGGAAGTCTGATGCCCAGCAGTCCCACTGAGTGATGTCAGGCCTCCGGCGTGTACTCCCAGAGTAAGGGACACTAGGTTAGCTGGGGCATGAAGTCAGGGAGGCATGATGAGCTTTGATTTGCCGACTGCATAAAGAAAAGTAAGTGGCTGAGGTCATCTTGGCAGGCAAACTTTTCAAACAGAGGGAAGTCTACAGGTGATTGAGGCTCGCCCTAGGTTTCTCCTGTTGTGTGGGATCTGAAGTGACAACCATTCTCGTTAAGAGCAATTTGTAGCCAGTGTGAAGAGGCCTAGGTGGTAACTAGTGAGTTTTTCTCTACAGTACCTAGCCCCCATAAGAGCAATGTGTACAGATTACCTCTTTGGGGGCAGTTACTAGCGTTCATTGTATACTGTACAGTGGAGTGTTTTTTTTTTGGAGGTCAGAATGAACAGGGCGGTGGCATTAGCCCCTGCCTACACACTGTCCCCATAGTCCAGCAGGGGTAATATGGAGCACTCAACCTCCTTTTTTTTTTTTCTTTAACTTTAATTTTATTACTGACCACTATTTCTGTGATATAAGGCTGAAGGCAGCCTTTCACCCTGTAGAAGGCACCAAGCTTGGTCTAACACTTGGATGTTACTTGGGATATGTGGCCAGAATAATCGAGATGTTGGTCTGAGTGCACGCCCAAGTATTTGCAAGAGAGTGCAAAGTCAAGGCATACCCCTTGTGAGGTGTGGTGTTTAAGTGAGTCAGGAGTTGTCCTTAACCAGCAGTTGGATCTGAACAACATGGCTATCACTTTCTTCTGGTTCACAACTAGTCCGTTTTCCTGAAACCAGTTTTGAACTGCACAGAAAAACAGGTTACTCACATGTAATAGAAGTTACTAACATACTAAAATGCCAGCAGAATAGGCCTAACGGTCTTTCGTGTCTGCTCGTTTGGTCATCCCCCACCCTGGGTGCTGACCTTGCTGTCCCCCTCGCCTTCTCTGGCTTCTCCCTTCCCAGTTCCGGATATTCTTGCTGCATTGGATTTTGCTTCCAGAACCCTTCCCCTGTACCTGTCCCACCCCTCTTGAACCCTCCACTGTCTCTGCCTCCGCCAGCCCCTAGGTAGTGCATTCCAGGCTCCACCACCCTCTCAGTGAAGTAGCACCTCCTCCTTTCTCCCTGAATCTTCCCCTCCAGCTTCCACCCATGCCCTCTAGTGGCCCTTCCTCCGTCCTTCAAAGCACCCTGACTGTTCCTCCCTTTTACCCTCTTCATGTACCTGAAGACCTCTATCATGTCCCCTCTCTCTTCTTCCAATGTGTACATATTTAGCTCTTAGAGCCTCTCTTCATAGGTCCTGTCCTAAACCCCAAATCATTTTGGTTGCCCTCCTCAGGACCCTCTCAGGAGGTTAATGTCCCTCTAAGTGTGGCTCCAAACTGCGACGCAGTACTCCAGGTGCGGCCTCACCAAGCAGTTATACAGAGGGAGTATCACTTCCTCCTTCTGGAGGTGATCCCCCAGCGATGCATCCCAGCATCCTGTTGGCCTTGGCTGCTGCCCTCCTACAAGTCTCAGAGTTGTTCATCTTGACATCCACCACCACCCCCAGGTCCCTCTCAGCCACTGAAACTTGTAGTATTTCCCCAGGTGTACACTTGGCCTGGGTTTCTGGCCCCAGGTGAGTACCTTGCATTTCCCTGCATTGAACCTCAGCTTCCACTTTCTAGACCATCTTTCCAGAGCCTCCAGGTCCCCTGCAGGGCCATCCTCCCTCCTCCCATCCACCACCGCCCCCAGTTTTGAGTCATCTGCAAGAGACTCATCTCCTCCTGATTCCTGTCCTTATGCCAGATACGTAGGCGTTGAACAGAAGGGCCCAAGGACTGATCCTGTGGGACCCCACTAATGACCCTCCTTGGGATGAGACTATCCACCAACTCGACCCTCTGGGTCTGGTCCTGGAGCCACTTGCCTATCCATCTGATCATCTGGTATCCCACCCCATTTCTCCTAGCTTATCCAACAGGCCCACGTGAGGAACAGAGTCAAATGCCTTGCTGAAGTCTAGAAAGAGGACATCCACTGGTCTACCCAGGTCCAAGGCACTTGTCACCCAGTCATAGAACTCCACCAGGTTTGTCTGACCGATTTCCCAGGATGAATCCATGCTGTCTATCGTCCAGGCACCCTGACTTATCCAGGTCCCCCAGCCTCTCCTTGACAATGCCCTCCATCACCTTGCCCACCACCAATGTCAGGCTGACAGGCCTGTAGTTCCCTGCCACCTCCCTTGATCCCCCCTTGTGGATAGGCACTACATGCGCCACCTTCCAGTCTTGGGGCACCCACCCTGTCCTTAGAGAGATGGTGAAAATCTCTGCCAGGGGTTTCGCCAGGACATCTGCAAGTTCCTTCAGCACTCTAGGATGTACTTTATCCGGACCCGGTGCTTTCTCCGTCTTAAGGGAGCTGAGGGCTTCCCTCACTCTCTGCTGTGATTTCCACTTCTGGTACCTCTTCTCCCTGCTTAGCCCTCCCCCACCTGCCAGTGATGCCTCCCCTCCCCCAGACCTGCCGATCGGTAAGGGTCCCCCTCCTCATTATCTCTGTCTCCTCCATGTGTGATGCAGCACCCCATTTTCCCTGGTGAAAACTGGGTGAAGTACTCATTTAGTACCTCAGCCTGCTCCCCGGGTCTTGTGCCCATCTCTCCCTGATTTAATCCTGCTAATCTGCCCTTCACCCTTCGTCTTTCCCAATGTATCTAAAGACCCTTTTCCCTCTCCTAATTTCCCTGGCCAGGTTCTGCTCCTTCCTTGCCTTAGCTGCCCTCACCACTCTAGTGGCCCTTCTAGCCATCAGCTCGTACTCCCTCGATCCCTTCACTCCTTGAGCACTTGAATTTCTTATAGGCTGCTTTCTTTCCCTGCACCACCTCCTGGACCTCCCTGGTCCACCAACAGGGTTTTTGGGCCCTACCGCATTTTCGTCTTACTCCTGCACAGGTGCTGGTAGCATCCTGCACCCCTCTCCTGATGATTTCCCACCTACTATCAGCGTCCATGTCTGACCCAATCCCATCCAAATGCTCCTCAAGGATCCTTCCCATTTCCTTAAAATCCACCCCCCTGAAGTCAGTTACTTTTGTCTTTGTGCAGCCTTCTACCCCTCCTATGTCCAGGCAGAACCAGACTGTGGCATGGTCACTCCCCGCCAATGGGTCCCTTACCTCCAGGCCCCCAATCTGGTCACCGTCTGCCAGGACCACATCCAGTACCCGTGCCTCCCTGGTCAGTTCCCTCACCTGCTGAGTTAGGAACGTGTCTTGAAAGACATCCAACAACCTCTGTTCCCTGGTCACAGAGGATGTCATAGTCTCCCAGTCTGTTCCTGGCATGTTTAAGTCCCTACACCACCACCGTTCCTCTGCCCAGTCTGCAGTGTCTCCTAACATCTGCCACCAGACTGTCCTCCAGCTCCTCCGCCAGGGCAGGGGTCTATACACCACTCCTATTTTTACTCTCTTGCCCCCTTGTTATCAAGGTGACCCAATCGCCTCCACGGTTCCCTCTGCCTCCTCTACTCCCCTATGCCAATGCAGTTTTGACTATCATTGCTACCCCTCCTCCCTTCCCTCCCCTCCCCTGTCCTTCCTGAACATAGTGTAACCCTCCAGGTTCAGGTCCCAGTCATGTCTTGCAGTGGCCCAAGTCTCAGTGACCGCTGCCACATCCACTGCTCCCTCAAGTTAACATCGCCTGGAGCTCAGGCATTTTATTGCCCAAGCTCCTGGCATTTAAGGACTACCTTCCACCCTTTCCCTATAGTTCCATTTCCCCTGCTTGTGTTCCCATGGGGATTCTGTTTTCCCCTGGTCTGCACTTTGTCAGTTGGCCTTTTCCTGCAATCCTCCTGGTCCCCAGGGGGGTGGAGACAGAGTCCCTCCTTTATCGGCACCCCCTTGACAGCCTTTTCTCCCATCCCACCCCCCTTCACAAGTTTAAACCCCACTTTTCACCAATGAACTCCTCTATTTTCAACTTAAGGATTCCCCTCCCCTCCAAATTGAGACGTAGTCTATCTCTAGCATACAGCTCCTTATCCTCCCAGGTCTCCCCCCAATCCCCCATCAACCCATACCCTCTGGCCTCACACCACTCCCTGAGCCACTGGTTTATCTCCCTAATTTTCCTTTTGTGTCCCCCACTAGCCCTTGGCACTGGCAGGATTTCTGAGAAGGAAACTGTGCATCTTATGTCATGACAGACCCTGGCGAGCTCCCTGAATCTTGCCTGTATCTCTAGCTCGCTATTTCCCTCAATATCATTTGTACCCAGGTGGACCAGTATGTCTGGGGAACCCCCACAGTCCTTTGCCAGCTGATATACCTCATGCTTAGCCTTGTGCACTGTTAGTCCAGGGAAGCATCTTGTTCTAACTGGCCAGGCTTCTCCCTCCCTATCCCATTTGATACCCCAGATCATAGAATCCCCCAGCAGGAGCACTCTGACCACTCCTTTTCCTCCATCCCCCCCCCTTCCATGTCCCTCATCCTAGTTCTAGGAGTGGTATATGTTGTTCATCCACACTTTCTGGCAGAACACCTTTCCCTTTAAGGGTCGCAGGAACATCTTCAAGCTAGCTCCTTGCACCCACCCAGGTGGTATAGCTCTCGGCTACACCCCATGACGCCAGAACTAGCCCGCTGAAAGCAGGTGTGCGTTGAAGTCAGGGAGGTCAGGTGGGTCAGTGTGGATGAACAACATATACCACTCCTAGAACTAGTTACAGGTGAGTAACCCGTTTTTCTAGGGATGTGGATATGTTGTTCTATTCACACTTTCTGGCAGACTCCTCCGGGAGGAGGGAGGCAAGGCGCACACCCCCTAATTGGGGAACATGGACTGGAGAACTGAGGCCCCAAAACCAGCATCCCAGCGTCACCCGAAGTCGATGTGGTAATGGGAAATGAAGGTGTGTGCTGACTTCCATGTAGCAGCCCTGCAGATTTCCTGGATAGGGACGTCCCTAGAAGCAACCACTGACGCAGCAGTATGGTGGGTGGAATGCGCCCTTAGCCTTACAGGAGGCTCCCTACCTGCCAACTATACCAGAGATCAGTGCAGGAAGTGATCCACCTGCCAACAGTCCACTTGGCTGCAAGACTGCCAGGTGTGGCTTCAGCATAGGTGACAAACAGCTGGCGAACCTCTCCCCGAACTTCCACCCTACGCTCTCCGTAGTAGGCGAGCATTCATCTCAGGTCCAAAGTATGGAGCCTGTACTCTGCCTCCGAGGTGTAACTGGGGAAGAATCAACACCTGATTAAGGTGAAACTCTGACACCACCTTCGGAAGGAACTTCAGGTGGGGGCGCAGGACACCCTTGTCCCTGTGGAAGACCAGGTAAGAAGACTCGACAGAGCACCTGTAGCTCCCCAGTCCTTCTGGCTGACATGATAGCCACCAAGAAGGTGGTCTTCCATGACAAATGTGACATTTCACACTTGTGCATAGGTTCGAATGGCTTGCCCATGAGCTTTGCCAAAACCAGCAGTAAATCCCACAGAGGTGGAGGTTCATGCACCGGTGGGAATATGTGATCTAGGTCCTTGAAAAAGCATCAGACCACCTTTCTCCTGCGCAGACTGCATACCAGCCCATGCCCAGTAGGCAGAGATGGCTGCCAGGTGCACCGTAAGGGTCGTCGACCGAAGCCCCAGTTGGGAGAGGGACCAGAGGTAGTCCAAAATGCTAGCCACTGGACAGGATGAGGGGTCAAACCCCTTCCCCTGGCACCAAATGGAAAATCTCTTCCATTTGAAGGCATAGCATTTTCTGGTCGATTCCTTCTGGGATGCCTCAACAACCATGAGGACCTCATTAGACAGACCCAAAGCCTGGAACTCTAGCCGCTCAGAAACCAGGCTGTCAGGTACAGGGATTGAAGGTCAAGATGGAGTACCTTCCCCTGATTGATGGAGAGCAGGTCCGAGCGTGCTGGAAGATGCCTCGGGAGCCTGGAGCTGAGGCTGAGGAGATTTGGGTACCAGAACTGGTGTGGCCAGTCTGGAGCTACCAGGAACACCTGCGTCTTGCCCCTCCTGGCCTTGAGGAGCACCTTGTGGATCAAGGGAAATGGAGGGAAGGCATAGAAGAGGCCTGGGGTCCACGGCCTTGAGAAGGCATCCTCCTGCAGCGTGCCCTACTGAGGAAGGCGGGCATGAAACAACCTCAGCTTCGCGTTCTCCCTGAAGGTGAACAGGTCCACCTGAGGGGTACCCCAGCGGGAGAACACGTCTTGTACTGCCTCCTGGTGGAGTGACCACTCGTGGGATGCCTCGCCCATCTGGCTGAGAGCATCGGCCAGCTGATTCAAGGCTCCTGCCACATGAATGGCTAGGAGATCCGTCTCCAGACTGAGCACAATGGACCATGTGTGGAGAGCTTCCTTGCACAGAGGCAAGGAGTGCATCCCACCCTGTTTGTTGAGATAGTACATGGTCGTGGTATTGTCTGTCTAGACCTTGACCACCTGACCCCGAATGAAAGGAGCGAAGGTGGTCAGGGCTAGCCAAACCGCATGGAGCTCCAGCAGGTTGATATGACATTGGGACTCCTGAGGGGACCAGAGCCTGTGGGCTCTGTGCTCCCCTAGATGGGCACCCTAACCCATCAGCGAGGTGTCGGTTGTCAGGATGACAGTCAGCTCGGGGCAGACAAATGGGATGCCTTCCTGCAGGTGAATCAGGACAAGCCACCATTGGAGGCCATCCCACATCCTCTGGGTCACGGTGACCAGCTGGTCGAAGTGACCCGAGCGCTGAGACCACTGGCTGGCCAGTTCCCACTGAAGGGAACGTTTATGCCAGTGGGCCCATCAGACCATTGCTGGTGCAGGATGCCATGCAGCCCAGAAGGCAGAGGAAGTCCCAGGCAGGGTGCAATTGCCCAACCAGAAATGATTGGGCAAGGAGGAGAGAACCTCTGCCCTGTCCAACGGGAGCCAAGCTCTGGCCCCGCAAGAGTCGAGCTCTGCCCCAATGAAATGAATCACCTGTGAGGGCATGAGTTCTGACTTGGCCTCGTTGATCAGGAGGACAAGTCCGAAGCAAGTCTGGAGGGCCAGATTCCTGGACCGCTCCACCTCCTGCCTGGAGGGATCAGCTATGAGCCAGTCATCCAAGCAGGGATAGACCCGGACCCCTCGGCGCCTCACAAAAGCTGCCACCACTGCCGTGCATTTGGTGAAGACCCTGGGGGTTGATGAAAGGCCAAAGGGCATGGCCTGGAACTCGTAGAGGGTTCCCTCGGCTCAGAAGTGGATGAACCATCAGTGGGAGGGATGGATCAGGACATGAAAGAATGCATCCTGAAGATCCAGGGAGCAAAACCAAATGCCGTGCTCCAGGGACAGTATGATCTGAGCCAGAGTTACCATCCAGAAGGTGCGAGACCAGAGGAACCTGTCCAGCTCACACAGATCAAGAATGGGGTGCCAGACCCCCTGTCTGTTTTGGTACCAGGAAAAACCTGGAAATGAACCCTGGGTCTGAAGGAGGCTCCACAACTCTGACCACGACCTCCTTGCGGAGGAGCTGGGCGATATCAACTCGGAAAGCTGACTGAGTGACAGCAGACACCAGATCCTCCAGTGGGGAGCGGGCTCAGCTTAGGGGAACCTGCTGGAATTCCAGAGGCAGGCACCTGCCGACCACTTCCAGCACCTATCAGTCCGTGGTGATAGCGGGCCAGGCAGAAAGGAAGTGGCAGAGCTGGCCCCCACAAGGGAGGGCCCAGGGGAGGTGTGACAGGGTTGAGGGCGGCAGCCCTCAATCCGTCACTGGGCAGGCTTAGAGGAGGAGGAGGATCCAGCCAAGGGGCCGCTGGGTCCCTTCCCTCCAGGCTTTTTGACCGATGAGGCCACTGACTTGGCCTGCGGTCACCAAGTTTGAGCCTGCTGGCCCTGCTGCTGGTGCTGCTGAGCAGGTCTGGCCGCAGGAGTGGAAGAGCAAAAGGGCTTGTGCTTCTGGTACTTGGGGCTCTTGTCCTTCTGGACAAGTGTCACAGAGTCCAGGGTGGCACTGGACTTAATACATTGGAGGTGACGCTCCACTCCGGGCCCGAACAGGTCAGTGCCCAAAAAGGGGACATCTGCCAGCTTATGTTGAGCGTCAGCCATGAAGGTTGAGATACTCAACCAAGCCCTGTGATGCATGGCTACTGCGGCCGCTACCGAGCAGGCACAAGAATCACCAATATCCAGAGCAGTCTGGATTTGTTGTTTCGCCACTGCCCTTCCCTGGTCCCAGACCTGCTTGACCGTGGTCTGAAGGTCCGCCGGGAGGTGAGGGATGACTTCATTCAGGGAGCCCAAAAGGGCATGGGAAAATGGGCCATCAGCATGGCCAAGCTAGCCTGACAAAGGCCAAGTGAGGAAGCAGCGTGTAGACCTTCACCGAATGATCCAATTTCTTGGATTCTCTGTCCGGCGGTCTATCCACGTCACGTGTACTGCCCGAGTGCCAAAAGCCGGAGTCAGCCACCAGGCCCTCAGCTGAGGGATGCTCCAAAAATCCTGAGAGGGAACCAGTTGGGACCAAGTATTTACGGGCCATCCGGTCAGAGGGCAAGATGCAGGACGTTGCCACAGATCCAGATTTGGGCAAACAATGGCCTCAGCCACAGAGAAGGCCTCCATAGGAGAATCCCCTTTGTCCAGAATCTCTTAAGGGATACCTGGCCTGTTTCTGGACCGGTTCGAGCTCCATCCCTGTGGACTCGGAAATGAGCCGAAGAATGCTCATGAACGAGGTGGGTCCCTCGTCTATAGAGAGGCCCCCCGAGGACTCCATGTCCATGGGACATGAGTGCAACGAGGAGTCTTCGGACTCCGAGGAGTCCGCGTAAAGCAGGCGTCCACCTGAGTCACCCTCGACCCGCTTTGGGCGATCAGGAGTGAGGATGACCGACAACTGATGGGGCAACCCTTTTGCTGACCGAGAATCCTTGGTCGGGGCCCCAGATTTCAGCTGTTCGGGTGGTGGCTCCACCACAATTGGCAGAGAAACCTACTTCGGCCGAGCCAACTGAGCCTAAGCTGGCACCTCCACACAGGTGACTGGGGCGGGAGCCGATGTCGGCCGTTAGGGCGACAACCACTTGGTAGCCGGGGTAGAAACCGGGGTCTGCTTCGTACTGCTCAAGACCAGCTGCTGCCGCATCAAATCTTCAAAGCGCTGACGCAATTTGCGCTGGAGCCTCTCCTCAGCCAAGGACGACAAAGAAAAGTAGCGGCAACGCCGCTTACTGTGATGTCGGGAGCGAGATCGCCGGTGACAGCGAGATCTGTATGACCCGGTAGCGGAGAACCAAGACCTTGACCATTGGCGCGGACGACGGGGACGTTGGAAGGAGTCGGGAACCCCCGCGGCTCCTCCAAGTCCGGGTCCTGAGTGGGCAGGTTTGACCCAGTGGGCTGAGCCAACCCGTCCGAAGACACCGGAAGCACCAGAGTCCAAAAGAGAGAATGGTCGGCCTCATCTGGTGACAACCTGTCGGTCGGATCGAGAAAAATCATGGCCGTGTCGACAGGCCTCTCAGCCAACTGGTCTGACAGAGTCTCTGTGAAACCAGCGGGTCGAAACCGGAGTCCCTTGAGAGTGGGACTGCTTCAGATCCCAAGAGCATCGATGTTGAGTCTTTTCTTTCTTTGACTCCTTCTTACGAGAGCACAAAATGTGTGACCCAGAATGGCCCTCTCCCTTAGTAGAGAGATACTGGCACAGCTCTACAGGAAGCCGAATAAGTGAAGCCCAGTTGGAGTGGAATGAAGGCCGAAGAGGAACTAGCTGTGGCCTGAGCTACCTCTTCCTCGAAGGCCTTGAGCTGTTCAAGCTGCTTAGCGGACCCAGCAGCCGTGAAGACCACCCAACAGGTATCCTTGAATTTAACCGGCGGGTAATGCTTTTCCAGTCGCCCCAGCTGAAGTCAGGCAGCGTGGTCTTCCAGCACCGACGGGTGAAATGAATGACAGATCGCAAGCCTGCGGATCGTGGTCATGTCCCAAATAGTATACACACATGGCGCAAGGGTCAGTGCGCGACATCTACTGTCCACAGGGGCACCGACGAAACCCCAGGAATGGTTTTCTCTTCCATCGTGGAAGCGAGAGAAGAAGAAGCAGATGAACCCTGAATGAATTTTAAGGTAAGTTTTGGAAGCAAATCCAAAGATTCGAGAGCCAGGACCTACCACGTGCTAAGGAGGGAACCTGAACCTTCCAGGGGAAAGGAAGATCTGGCATCATGGGGGGAGATGAGGGTTGTATTACCCGGGTGGGTGGGAGGAGCCAGCCTGAAGATGTTCTGGTGATCCTTAAAGGGAAAGGCGATCTGACAGAAAGTGTGGCTAGAACAACATATTCACATCCCTAGAAATCCTTTTGCAAGGGTTCTTCAATGGAGGGGACAGCAGGTGTGTATGTCACAGGAGGAGAGGGCTTGGGTGAGGTCATTTATAAAGATAGTGAACAACAAAGGGCCCAGAACAGAGCGTTTTGAGAATCCCAAGGATGACAGAGTCAAGGGGGGGTTGTAGTTCCAGATACAGTAGTAGCCACAGACATTGCCAGCTATTTCCAGATATTTTGCGAAATTTCTAAAGAGTTTCTCTCTGCTGCCCCTACTGTGGAAATGGAGAAAGCAGGAGATATAACTGGAAATATCACAGAAATTTCGGGAGATAGCTGGCAGTGTCTGTGGCTGCTACTGTAGCTTGACTGACTGGGCTCAGTTGATTAAGTAGGAATGAAACCACTCTAGAGAAGGGGGAGAGATGCCGTAGGCTGACAGTTTTTTCAGGACTACATTGGATCTACAGTGCTGGATGCTTTGGCAAGGTCAATGATGATGATGGCCCCTGTGTCCATTCTCTTGTCCATGTTAGAATGAATGTCATCAGTGACATGGAGGAATGAGGTGGAGGTGGAATAGTTCAGATGGAAGCCAGACTGGTATAGAGTCAGAAAGCCTGAGATGGAATAGAAGTTGATGAATTGATTTATAACCTTGAAAATATCCAGTTAACCTCTGTCAAAGCAGTACCTAAGGCCTTAAAAAGGACTGGTAGGAGGAAGATTGGTCAGTAGTTGGAGGGAGTCGTCTGCGAGACCACTTTTTTGGATGCAGATGACTATCACGTGCTTCCAATTACTGACGAAGGAACAAGCTATGAAGGATCAGTTAAAGATGTGGATGATGGCTGCAGCTGTGACGGGAGGTACCTATTTTCAGGAACATGGGAGAGTTGCCGTCATCCCCACAACTGAATATGTTCAGCAGAGAGCTCTTTGTATACCTCATCAACTGGAATGGCATGGAGGTGAAAATTTCCAGTTGGGAGGGACTGATGATTCTGGGTGGACTAGGTTTGGGGGATTAGAGCCCTCAGACCTTCAGTAAAGTACTGATTTAGGTCTTTGGCCATCAATATGGAGCTAGCAGTAGCCTGGTCCTCTGACCAATGAGGGCGGATTAAGGAGGCCATAAATCAATTTCCAGAATTTAGACATATCTGACTCTTCACGCTCAAACTTATTGTGGCAGTAGGTGGCATTGGCCTTCCTCATGAGCTTTGTACAAAAGCTGCAGAGTGATGTGAAGGCACACCTATCCCAAGGGAGCCCTGAAGATTTGTGCTTGGCCCAGGTCACATCTGTGCACTGGAAGCTATCGATTATTTCATAAGTTATCCAAGGCAGATGGTGACCTCAGACTTTGGCTCCGGGGCCTCTAAGTGTGACATCCAGCTAATGAAAGAAGTACATTCTGGTGATGGTGGTGGATTATGCCACTCAGTACCCCACGGCTGTGGCAATGTCTTCCACAGAGGCAGAGAAAGTGGCAGATGAACTGCTGAGGATCTTCAGCCAGGTTGGATTTCCTCAGTAGATCTTATCTGACCAGGGAACAAACCATGTCAGTTCCGAGGAGGAGTTTGGGGGGGGGTGGGGAGTAGCAGTTACAGGCTTCACCTTACCACCCACACATCAATGGTCTTGTGGAATGCTTTAATGGCACCCTTAAAACCCTGATTAGAGCTTTTGCAGAGCAGCATGGGAGGAATTGGGAAAGCATTTGCACCCATCTCTTATTTGCCCATAGGGAAGTCCCACAGGAGTCTACAGGGGTCTCACTCTTTGAACTCCTATATGAATGCAGGATGAGGGGACCCCTAGATTTAGTGTAGGATGAATGGGAAAGCAAGCTTGCTGCCCCAGGAAACTCAGTGGAAGAATATGTCTAACTTCAGGGGGAGGTTAAAGAACTTCATGGGCTTGCCATAGGATAACTTGGGCAGCTGTCAATAGAGGCAGAAAAACTGGTATGACCATAAGGCCAGGGATAGGACACATGGCACAGGACAGAAGGTGATGGTGCTCATCCCCATTTGAAAGGACAAACAACATGCAAAATGGGAGGGTCCATTTGTAGTGGTAAAGTAGGTGGACAAGGTGAACTATGTTGTAGAACTGCCCAACAAGAGACGCAAACATGGTTTTATCTTGCCAATATGATGAAATCTTATGACAGGACAGAGGTAGTTGTGATGGTTCAGCCAAGCAGATTAGGGTAGAAGGAGTCATTAATGGGGGAAGCATCCGTGGACTGTCACCCTGTCAGAGCAGCTGATGTCTGCACAGATGGCACAAATGAAGGTGCTGCACTCCATCTGCACCCTGTTCTCTGTAAAGCCGGGGTACACCCAACTTGCATAACATCAGGTGGACACAGAGAACCAGGTGCCACTAAAGCAGTGGGCCTATAGAGTCCCTGAGAATGTGAAATGTCATGCAGGAGGAGTTAAAGGAGATGCTGGAACTCCAGGTTATCCGCGAATCAAGTAGTCCTTGGTCTTTGCCAATTTCTCTTATCCCCAAAAAAGGGTGGGACAAGGTTTTGTGTAGATTACCAGAAGCTTAATGCTGTCAGTGTCTGATGCATATCCCATGCTGTGGGAGGAGGAGTTACTGGAAAAGTTAGTGGTAGCAAAGTACCCAACAACTATAGCCGTAACAAAGGGTTACAGATGAGTACCTCTAATTGCTAAAGCGACAGAGTGGTCAGTATTTTTCACTCTGTTTGGCATGTATGGATTTCTGGTCATGCCATTCATAATGAAAAATGTACCAGCTACTTTTCAGAGGCTGGTTGACAGTGTTGTCAGGGGCAGGCAACTTCGCTGTTACTTACATAGATGATGTTGCTATATTTAGCCAAACTGGTAGGAGCACCTGAAACATGTGACTGCTCCTCAAAAGACTGCAAGTTGCAAAGCTTACAGTCAAAGCTGAGAAGTGTCAGGTGGGCATGGCCGAAGTGCCTTAAGTCAGACATCCGAGTAGGAGGGGGTACATCCGGCCGGCACCTGTGAAGGTGTAGGCTATAAAGGGATGGCCCACACCCACAATCAAAAGAAGGGGTAGGAGCATTTTTGTGGGCTGCTGGATATTACAGAAGATTTGTGGCTAATTTCAGCACAACTGCAGCACCCCTCACAGATCTGACCAAAAATGCTAGAAATGGTGTCACAGAATGCTGTGAGAAGGCCTTCTGTCAGTATAGCAGGCCTTGTATCAGGCTCCAGTGCTAGCTAGCCCTGACTATGGTCTAAATTCATAGTGAACATGGATGCATCAAATTTTGTGGTGGGGGTTGTGCTAAGCCAGGTCAGTTCCAAAGGGGAAGAGCACACTACTGTTTACCTGAGCCAAAAATTCCTGCCAGGGGAAGTGGCATATGCCACTGTAGAAAAGGAATGTCGGAGCGTAGTTTAGACATTGCAAAGTTGCAGCCATACTTGTATGGCACAAATTTTACAGTGGTCATGGACCATAGTCCATTAACGTAGCCACAGCATATGAGTGATGAGAACGCCAAACTGTTTGGCTGGAGCTTAGCAATGCAAGAATACAATATGCACACACAACATAGAAGGGCTCACAAAATGCCAAAGCTGATGGACTGTCATGTCAGATGGCACAGCATGGTTGAAAAAAATATATATATATATATATATCACAGTGTGTTGTCACATAGTGCCAGCACTGGACTTGGGAAGGGAGGCATAGCACAAATGCATAGTAATGTTTTAACGCAATGAAATGGCGCCCTGATTGAAGTGGGCTGGCAGTATAGCCTAGAGGTTAGAATAACGAGCTTGGCACAGCAGACCAGACCTTGGTTTGATTCTCACACCCTCCACTTGCACACAGTATAACTCTGAGCAAGCCACTTAACCACCCAGTGCTCCCAAGCTCACCCTTTGAAAATGGAAATTACGTACTTACCGTAATTCTTGATCTTCTTGGACGCAGTCTCCACCACTCATTCACACTAATGGGATAGCGCCGGAGGCAGTAGGACCAAGCAGGAGCCAAACAGTTTCAGAAGGGTCGGCACCAAGACAGGACCACACATGCGTGGCACCGTGAGACTAGCTCATACCTGTGTAGGCTATCTCGGCATCTACTCTCCAACCGCCTCAGTAGCTCTTCGACCTAGGAGGTGCAGCACAACTAGTAAAAATAACTTATCCTAACCTTCCGGGCCTGAAAGGTCCAGATGACCCTTGCAAAAAGGGTCAATTGAGCAATGTCTTCACAGCGATACCACAAGGCTGTGAAGATCAAAGAAACAAAATGAGTGAGCCCAGGGGATGGTGGGTGGGCATATGAATGAGTGGTGGAGACTGCGTCCAAGAAGATCAAGAATTACGGTAAGTACGTAATTTCCATATCTTCCTGGACTGCAGTTTCCACCACTCATTCACACTAATGGGAGAGTACCAAGCTAAAACCAACCTACTCAAAGTAGGGCGGTAGGAGATAGGGCTCGCTCAGAAAGAATGTCCAAGGACTGTCCTACTGAGAAAAGAGCTTTCTGGAAAGAAGATCCAGAACATAGTGCTTACAAAGGTATGCTCTTGAGCTCCAACTCACCACTTTGCAGAAGACTGCAACGGACACATAATGAAACTGTCAGGAAGCCACAACCACTCTAGAAGAGCAGTGAGAACCCAGCCTCTCAATCTGGTCTAAGCCAAAAATTAATAGTGTTGAAGACATGCTATTTATCTAGCCTAAAACATCTCAGGGCAAGAAGGTGATCCAACTGAGGCAAGCTGAAGCTACACAAAAAATGCTGGAGTGTAGCCCTTCGTTCTGTGAAGAAAGTCATAGAACTGTTGAAACAAACAGAGTGAAGAGAGCACTCCCTTCCTTCTGGAGGTAAGGCAAAAAGTTTTACTAACAAATAGTCAGAGGTAAAGTCTACTGGTTCAAGGTAGACAGAGAAAGCACAGATGGATACCCCCACTACCAAGTATGGCTGACCTGTGAACAGGTCCAAGAGGCACTTGAACCCCTTACTTGGTGAGCAATCGGAGGTCCAAGTAGGGTTAGCCCATCAATGGAGAAAGGTTTCCACTTAGTCACTTAAGCCTTCCTAATGGAAGGCCAAAGCATGACTTAGAAGCCTCTTGTGGCGGTCTGGGAGAACCAGAGCCTACCAACTTCTTATTCCAAGAGGAATCATTCCTGCCCCTGTTTGCCTACAACTCTAGTAGCAGTCTCTGAACTAAGGGAAGCGCGGGAGAGTGTACAGGAGGACGTGTCCACTGCGAAGAAGCATTCTGACAGGAAAAAACAGGGTCTGGATTTCTGAGGTGAGATAACGGCAGATCTGCGTCAAGAGGGGACACAAAGTCACCAAGTTTGGGCTGACCCATGTGTTGAAAATGACCGCCTAATGACTGAAGTGACAACATGGAGAGGCACCACTCGCTCTGGCCTTCCTGAAAGGGAGTAGGAAAAAAGCTCTAAATTGCTTGCTGATGAAAAACGAACACAGTTTCATCACCTGCTCGAAGTGGGCAACTTTGGGTCAGAAGGTCTCCTTTGCCCTGGAGATAACTAGGGGAGCTCCTAAGAGAAGGAACTGCTGGGAAGGTGAAACTAACACTTTCCCCTAAATGGAAAACTCTTCCTGGGAAAGTAAGAGGAGAGCTGAGCAACTGTTTCCGAAGAGTCTAGTCTGAAGTGACTGGCACGGAATCAATGTGCAGGAAGCGAAGGTATGAATACCGGGAACCCATCTCTTGAACAAGGACCTACTTGACCTTTATGGTCGAGAAGGGAGCATGCTGTCTGTTAACTTGGAGCAAGCAAGGAAGTAGGAACCTGTGTTCCAACTCGCCGTCGAGTCATTTCTGTTGCTCTGAGGCTCTGATCAAAAGACGAGGGCCTGAAGAAACAAAACCAACAGACTGGGCTGCCGCCTACGTCCAGGGAACATCTCTAAATTAAGAGCAAATCTCCCTCGGAGAAAAACGATGACCCATATCTCTGCTGGACTGGACTTCTCCAAGAAATAGAATAAGTCAGGTGCTCGCCACTGTAGTCTAGAGAAGACCGCCTCAGGCAGCTGAGGCGGAACCTGGGCCGGATCCAGAAGGATGGTATTGGGTAGTTTTGGGCTATAGATATATTAATTATATGGGCACGGTAGCACCACTATAGTTAGGGTTGAGTACCCCATTTAAGTTTAAAGTGTGAAATTTTGCATCTTAACTTTGTCACCATACAACGGTTTTGCCAGATATTTGGCAGGCACGGAGTGGTACCATAGGTCTCTGGATCTGCCACGTTTCGTGTCGGTCGGATATATGATTGTGGAGTTATAAAGTGACATTCCGTAGCACATTTATGCTTTTTTGCACATTCTTCGCTCGTGCCTACAGCTTGCAGTTTGCGCGACCACTATTTTTCAGCCTTTTCCTGAACTCCCTTCCACTATCCTGCCCAGAACAAATTATCCTCTAAGCAGATGACGCTGTGCTTCTCACCCCCCATAAGGATCCACAACCCTTACTTCACAACCTACAGCTTGCTTTCTCCGCTGTTGAAAACTGGTTCACAAAACAAACTGGTTCTAAACCACAAAAAGACTAAATCTATGCTTTTCTGCAGCTCACAAAACAAACACAGGCAATACCCCCTTGATATGAATACAAGTGCAGGTAATGCCTTCAAACAAGTGTCATCTTTTAAATACCTTGGAATTTCACTTGACCCTTGATTATCTTATGTGACTCACATTGATAGTGTTGCCAGAGTGGTAAACTCACGCATTGGAATTCTCTGCCGAAATAGGCAGCATCTTACCCAGGCAGCACTGAAGATTGCTATCCAGAGTTCTGTGGTCTCCGTCATTGACTATGGCCTCAATCTATGGCTCTGCCTCTACTACTGCCCTCAGGTGCATAACGACCTCCCTAAAGAAGTCCTGTTGACTGCTTACTGGATCCCACTGACTCACACACACATGTGAACGTTACGCTCAAACGGGATGGCTTCAACTCGCTAACTGCATAAAGTACATTACCTGCTTGATGGCGAAAAAAACTACTTTGGGCCTTACTCCACCCAGTGTCCAAGCCCTCCTGTGCCCAAACACTAATCCTCGTAACACCAGAGGGTTTGAATGTCAGCTTCTACAGGTCCCCCGATGCCGCACCACTCTGGGCCAAAGATCCTTTGCACACGGCGCACCCAGCTGGATGAATGCCCTCAGCACTCACATCACCTCCACCTCCTCACTGGGCATATTCAAATCAAGCCTCCATCATCATCTCACGGCCTCCAGCTCATGTGACTGCCACCCCTAACTTCCCCCTTCCCCATTGAGATCAACCACCCCCCTCTGATGTTCTTTGACAATGCCATGAGCTGCTCTAGTCTCTTTTTCGGCTGCCACCCCCCCATCCTCTCACCCTTCCTCCCCGATTTCTTCTAGGTTTCTGAAATGATTCCTTGTATGTGTTATTCATGTATCCTATTTGCTGTGATGCCATACCTGAACTGATGAATATGGCTGTATGCTCTCTTTAATGTTGTATGCCCATGTTTAACATGTATGTACTCTCCCGAGATGGGACCTTTGTAAAAGAGCCTTGGCTCAAAGGTAATTGTAATCCTAGATCTAAACAAATAAATAAAATTATTATGCATACATTCTTTGTATTCACTGTGTTTCTCTATGCAGCTGTTGGTGAAAAAAAGGGTGTGCGTTTTCATTACTGTCACAGTTAGCGTTCCCACTTGCGTTTCCGTCTACGTCACCGTGTACGTTACCCTTTGCCTTTTTGTTTGCGCTTGCATTACTGTTACCATTTGCGTTTCCATTACCGTTTGTTTGCGTTTCGTTTTGCATCATCATGTGCATTACCATTTGTGTTTGCATACACGCTTGTTTGCGTTATTACTGTTATCGTTAGCATTTGTGTTTCCTATTGCGGTACCATAACCGTGTGCGTTACCATTTGCGTTTCCATATGTGCTTGCATTTGCATTCCGTTACCGTGTGCGTTACAGTTTTCATTTATTTGCACTTGCGTTTGTGTTACTGTTAACAGTTTTGTTTCCTTACTGGTTTTGTTTGAGTTTTGCTTTGCATCACTGTGTGCATTACCATTTGCGTTTGCGTACGCGCTTCTGTTAAGAGTTTCCTTTTGCGTCATCATTGCTGTTACTGTTAGTATCTGCGTTTCCTATTGTGGTACCATTTACGCCACCGTGTGCGTTACCCTTTGCATTTTCGTTTGCGCTTGCATAACTTAACATTTGCGTTTCCATTACTGTTTTTGTTTGAGTTTCCTTTTGCGTCACCATGTGCTTTTCCATTTGTGTTTGCACTTCCATTTGCGTTGGGTTTCTGTTTGTGTTCCCTTTGGTGTCATCGTTGCTGTTACCGTAACTGTCTGTTTCCAATTACGTTACCGTGCCCGTGTGCATTACGGTTTGCATTTCCGTACGCGCTTGCGTTTGCATTTCTATTTTCATTAGCATTTGCTCTTGTGTTTGTATTACCATTTATCAGCTTTATCATTTACATTCATGCCACCATGTGCGACCGCTAGTTCTTTTATTTCACTATTTATAGTGCACATTCTCAAAGAAGGAAATTCATGGCAAAAACTCAGTTTAATGCATCAGTTATGGTTGTTCCACAGCTACAAAGTGCAGAAATTCGATGGTAGGGTTCCGACCCCCTTGCAACCACCCGCCCCCCACCAGCAGGCAGCCGGGTGTGTGGTGATCGGTCCTACTCTCACCCCTATCTCCTATACTGCACCACCTCAGCTTGTTTATATATGGGATGGGGTGAGAGTTAGGACAGACGACACCAACTCACACCCTGACGCCTGTTGGTGGGGGCGGGGTGGGAACCCTAATATAGAATTTCCTCGCTTTTGTCACTGTAGAACAACCCCAACAGATGCTTTAAACAGAATTTTTTGCCATGAATATATTTTAAACAATTAGTTAGAGCCTGACAAGGCTCTCAGGATTCTACCTTGAAAAGGACTGCTTGATAAAAGAATGACAAAGATGTTGTCCATCTGATGGACAGGGGAGCCTTGAAACCGGGACCAGATCAATAATCACAGTTGAGGAGATGTTAATCACCCATTGCCGATGAAGCCACCAAAGAGGCAGTATTACAGGGGGTCTATATATCCCTCTCAAAGGTACGGAAGAGTCTGGAAGGCTCCCGACCATTGAATTAGTGTGTTCCACAGGGTGTAATTGAACTGGCAACTGAAGAGAGTCCAGATACAGAAGTGTTTGGTCCACAGAAGACGTCCGAGATGTTAAGGTGGACCCCATATCCCCGAGAAAGAACTTGAAAAGAAGAACTTCCACCAAAGACTCTGTTGATAGAGAAGGCTTACCCTCCAGTTTCTAAAATTAGTCATCCACTGTATCACCAATAAGTAGGACAGGGAAAGACTCATCCAGATGCACTTCTATCCCAGAAGGACCTCCAAAAGGAGGTCTAGGTCAGAATCACTAGAGACTCCGCCACCAGGAAAGGTGTCGAGGAGCTTGACGCCACTTAAGGCACTGACCAAGTGCTAAGCAGAATGCAGAATTCCGCTGGCCGAATAGCGCAGAACAAGAGTCCCACCAGCGGAAAACCACCAGAACGACACAGGATCCCACGCGGACATCCACCCACTCGGATCTGCGGAAATATTCTGCAGAACAGGACTTCATTCCATGGAAAACTCCTTGCAAAAACTTTCATGGAAGAAGAGGTCCATGGAAGGAAAACTCCACCTGCTGGACAGCACCAACCGGCACCCCACCCATGGCACCGGCATCACCTGCGGCACCATCCGTGGCCCCGGACACCTGTGGTACCGCCTGTGGCGTCGCGCAGCCCCAATGGCCCCATCCATGGCACTGACCGCACCAATAGCGCCAGGCAGCACCGAAGACACCAATGCCGCCATCCATGGCGCCACGCAGTACGAATGGCACTGAAGGTACCAATGGTGCCACACGTCACCGGCGGTGACACATGGCACCGACAGCACCGTCCATGGCACTGCACAGCACCAACAGTGCCATCCACAGTGCTGCACATCACCAATGGTGCCACCCATGGCACCACGTGGTGGCAATGACCATGCCAGTGGTGCCAACGGCACCCGAAGATCCTGAGGAAAAGGGGAGAAGGAAAAGCAGTACCCGTGCCGGCCCCTGCATGAAAAAAAAAAAAAAGGGGAGGGGGTAGGCACGAGGGGTCGACGCGATGGCAAAGGCACCAGAGACTGCACTGTGCTCATCCTGACTCAATTGGTCCGGCACCGGTACAGCAGCTCTGAGGCCCGGAGGCCCCAGAACCAGGAACACTGGCCAGGAAAACTGGACAGAAGTCAAACCCCCTGCTTCAAAGGAGCAGCCCAAAGGTGAAACTTGTCACCGAAACTCCATCGAGGACAGAAATGGAATCCGGTGTCAAAGAATGCGGCAGTTAAGAGCCGTGCCAAGGGGAACCCACCAAAGTTGGTTCAGGCCTACCACCCCTCACCACCAACAATCCCCATGCAGACGTACCAGAGGGTGACCTTGAACGGTACTGATTCTTCTTCCCCCAAGGAGGAAGAAGAGCTTGAGGTCAAGTGGAGCCAGATCCCGGAACCACCAGTTTTGTGCTTTGTTGACTGCCCCCTCACCCCCCGAGCACAGGACTGCCTGTGGTCAGACCCCCTCTTCGCAAAGGGCGTCGGACTGGACACAGCCTCTCTACCATAACTTTCAAACAAAGTCTTTCTACCATCACTGCTACCGTCTAAGGACTACTCTGTTGATGGCAGGTGAGAATTTCTTTTTCTTCTTCTTCATAATCTTCTTTTACTTCTTAAAATGAGGAAATAATACTAAAATGTTACTTTAAATGAATACTGAATGGCTTAATGCTGCTGTCATAGACGAAAACAGACTCCGGCAGATGAGCAACGTTGACATCCAAGCGCACTGGACGGTGGGAGAAAAGGAACTGAGGCGGTTGGAGGGTCGACGCCGAGATAGCCTACACAGGCGCGAGCTAGTCTCGCAGTACCGTGCATGCATAGTTCTGTCTCAGCACTGACCCTTCAGAACATTTTTCACTCCCGCTTGGTCCTAGCGCCTCCGGTGCTATCCCATTAGTGTGAACGAGTGGTGGAGACTGCAGTCCAGGAAGATCAGACACTTGTGCCTAGTGGGCCTTACCCAGTTACCAAAGACTAAAAAAAAAAAAAAAAATACCCCCTCCAAAAAGAAACGGGAGGTCAGCCAGGTCAAATTCTACAAGTCTGCACATGTGGCTAAATAGTCCTGCTGTTTAACTCAGGGTTTACAAGGAGGGTTAATTTGGGTAATAAACGTTATCTGTTTCCGGGGGTCTACCAGCAGGGTGCCACCCTGGGATAGTGAAACTGCTGACAAATCTTTGATGCCAAATGCATAGCAAATTGGAGGGCTATACGAGTAGATAGTATCTATTTATTGATAAAATATGGGCATTTTCCTAATGATAGGAACACAGTGAGGGTCTGGTTTCCAGCAAAAGTCTGTATAATCCTGTTTGCAACCAAAATGAATTTACTTCTGAAAAACAAATCCTAATGAGAAAGGTAAAAAACAGATGTGTACTAAGAGACATTGGAGTTTTCTCTATAAAAGGAGGACCTCCCTGTGAGCCAGGAAAGAAGGGGGTCAGAGTGTAGTGCAACAGGCTGACTGATGGTATGAGACTGGAAGGGGTGTGAACTCTGATGTGGTTCAAGTTCTCCAAAGACAAGAGACTACTATTTCAATATCTTCACCTGCAAGTCTGACCTAGATATAGTAAAGCTAAGTTTGTGTTTTTATGGTTTAACTATTATTTTCAATGTTTTCTCTTGTAAGCCCTTTTGTTCTATTTTGGCCAATGTATAAATATATTCTGTAAATAAAGTAGCTCTTATTTATCACACTACATATACTGGTTGTGCATTTTAATAAAACAAGTATAGTTTGTGAATTACTGGGGTAACAGTAATTCCCACGAGGCATGTAAATCTAGTTTAAGCAATTTGAAACACATTTCTTCCTGATACAGGGAAAGGAGTGGAGTGAAGTCTGCTAAGACAGAACCCACACTTCACCTGGGGTTCCAGCAGTCGGCCTTGATCTAGGGGGATTGGTGACTGGGCTCATACAGTCCAGGTGCACCACCTTTGCAGAGGGATGAGTGTGGGTGCAAGGACACAGTAAGGGGCAAACATGGGTGAAAGTCCATGGCAGCTGGCTATGAGAGGGGCACTGGTTAGGGAGCAGACAGGAGCATTTATCACACCTGCCCATATCAAAATTTTAACAAAAGGCAGAGGCTAGAGAACAAAGAGCTGCTTTCTAGGGGGGCCTCCCCGGTAAGCCAAAAGAAGCAAGCAAAAATCACAAACTTTTGGGGTAAACAAGCCAACTGTGACACACATTCGGAATCATCTACTGCCCTAACTCCTGCTCAAAGTTTAGTAAATCTAGCAATACATTGTCTTCAAGTGAGGAATACAAAGTAAAAAAAAAAAAACACACTCAAGAAGGGCTCTCCGCCCTACCATGCTCAGTTGCTTCAACCTTCTCCCTATCAGTGCTGCGGAGTCTTGGGGTGGAAGTGATCTGCATAACTCAAGCAGTGCGGTTGCTGCCGCAGCTGCAATCACCAATTTGGTTGCTGGACCCAACAAGATCAACTTCCCACCTGATGTCAGTGGGCTTAACCTATATACAACAAATCGACTGAGTAAAAATAAAATTAGTTCCGATACAAACAGCATCTCTGACTCCGTCTCTGAGAATGAGTTAATGGACTTTGACGAACACTAGTTGCTTCGGCCATGAGCAGGACACAGACCGTGACCCTGTGTTGAAGATGGATGCCAAAAAAAAAAAAAAAAAAAAAAAGGCTGTAAGGATTGCTCTCTAGAACCTGTACAAAACTCTAATGTAATGGTTGGAGGAAAACACAAGTGTAAAACGGATTCTGAAACAAGTGAGAATTCTACTAAAGAGAAAGATTCCACACCCTCTCAAGGGACTCTCCCTTCTCACTTTGTATAGGATACTTTAGTAAAACAAGAGCTGCTGTCTGAAATGGACTGTTCTGCACAAGTAACATTGGGTACATGAACTGAAGCATTTAGTAATTTGACTAAAACATGGATGCAATGTCACTGTGTATGGATGGAGTCAAAAACACACTGAATGCACAAGATGACAAATTGAATCTCTTATTGTCTATTTTGGATACACAAGCATATGACCTGTACTGCAGGCACATCCAAAAGCAGGGTCATTCTCGATGCCCTGCAGGGGGCAGGCCTTAGACAGCTAGTGTTGGAACCCACTCAGGAGGGAGCAGTACTAGACCTCGTACTCTCAAATGGAGAGAGGATCACAAATTTAGAAGTCAGTAGACATCTGGGAACAAGCAACCACTGCACAGTGTGCTTCACAATAAGCACAACCATGGAGACAAGCCATACAAAAACAAGCATACTGGACTTTAGAAGAGCTGACTTTGGCAAAATGGGTGAATACCTGTGGAATGCACCAACAAATGGCCAAAAAGGAGGGGTGGAAGAACAGTGGAGAAAATCAAAACTGCCATCATAGAGGCAACAAGCCTTTGTATGAAACAGATAAAGAAAACAAAGCGGAGTAACAAACCACTATGGTTCTCAAAAGAGGTGGCAGGGAAGGTTAAGGAGAAAAAGGCTACATTCAGAAAGTATAAGGAATCACAGAAGGAGCACGACAGAGAACTGTATCAATTAAAGCAGAAAGAAGTGGGGAAGGCAGTCAGAATAGCAAAAGCCGAAACTGAGGAAAAAATAGCCAATTCAGTTAGGAAGGGGTATAAAACCTATTATAGGTACATTAGGAAGCATAGAAAGGTTAAGGGAGGAAAAGTGAAGATTAATAAGGGAGAGGGGAGGTGGGCAGAGGGAGACGGTGAAAAGGCAGAGATACTGAATGAATACTTTTGCTCAGTATTCACAAAAGAAGATAAGGAGGAGATACCTAAACCAGACAATAGAAGCACTCTGGGAAGGGGGGTTGACACCAGTCCATTTACAGAAGAAAGAGTCCTGAAAGAACTCCTAAAATTCAAGGTGGACAAAGCAATGTGGCCTGATGGGATTCACCCCAGAATCCTAAAAGAACTAAGGGAGGACCTAGTGACACCACTGACCACACTTTAACAAATCATGGGAGGATGGGGTGGTACCTGAGGACTGAAGGAGGGCAGATGTGATTCCCCTTCACAAAAGTGGGAGCAAGGCAGAAGCAGGAAACTACAGACCTGTAAGTTTGACCTCAGTGGTAGGGAAGATGATGGAATCACTTCTGAAAGAAAGAATTGTTGAGTACCTAGAGGCAAGCGGGGCACAGGACCCAAAGCAGCATGGATTTACAGCAGGAAGGTCATGTCAGATGAATCTAATAGATTTCTTTGACTGGGTGACCAAAGTAATAGCCCAGGAAGGGGGCTGTGGATATGGCCTACCTAGACTTTAGCAAGGCATTTGACACAGTCCCGCACAAAAGATTAATGATCAAGTTAGCCAGCTTGGGAGTGGGTCCCAGGGTGGTAGCCTGGGTAGCAAACTGGCTGCAAAACAGGACACAGAAGGTAATAGTGAATGGAACACATTCCGAAGAAAGGGGGGTCACTAGTGGAGTACCTCAGGGCGCTCAGTACTGGGTCCAGTCCCCTTTAACATCTTTATAGGTGACATTGCAGAGGGTCTGGAAGGAAATGTATGCCTCTTTGCAGATGACACAAAGATCTGTAACAGAGTTGATATACAAGGGGGGGGGTAGAAAGGATGAGAAGGGACTTGGCAAGGTTGGAGGAATGGTCAGACATATGGCAACTCAGATTCAATGCAAAGAAGTGCAAAGTAATGCACCTGGAAACAAAAACCCAGGAGAAGAGTACACAATAGCAGGAAGCTACTAACAACAAAAATGGAAAGGGACCTGGGGGTAGTCATATCAGATGATCAAAAGGTTGGTAAGCAATGCGAGAAGTCAGTAAGGAGAGCCAGGGGGATACTGGGATGCACAGGAAGGGGCATGACAAGTAGAAAAAGGGAAGTGGCTATCCCTCTGTACAGACAGTTGGTGAGACCCCATCTGGAGTACTATGTGCAGTTTTGGAGACCTCATCTATGCAAGGACAGACAGGATGGAAGAAGTCCAGAGGAGGGCAACTAAAATGGTGCAGGGTCTGCATCAGAAACCATATGAAGAGAAACAGAGAGCTTAATATGTATACCCTTGATGAAAGGAGGGACAGGGAGACATGATAGAAACATTCAGGTACCTGAAGGGAATCAACAAAGTCCAGGAGGGTAGCATCTTTCAGCAAAAGTGATGTGTAAGAACAAGGGGGCACAATTTAAAGATGGGGGGATGGCTCAGGGGTAATGTGAGGAAATTTTTTTTCATGGAGAGAGTGGTGGATGCATGGAACTGCCTTCCTGGGGAGGTTGTCAGGTCTAAAACAGTGGGGGAATTCAAACATGCATGGGACAGACATAAGGTAATTGTAGTGGGGAGTGGCAGGAAGTAGGCTGTTGGTTAACTAGAATCTGCAGCTTATCCAGTAGCTATGGAAATGGACAGACTGGGTGGGCCAAGCTGTCCTTATCTGCCGTCAAAGTCTATATTTCTATAAGAACTGGAGGAATTAAGGGCTAAAATGGAGAATTTAGAAATGCCCAACCAAAGAGATAATCTCAAGACTGGCGGTCTAGAATGGATGGACCCACAAAAATGTTTTTCGAGAACCTCTGCATGCTAGACTCGAACACATAAAAAACAAATAGTGCTCGATCGGGCCCATAGGGCAGCGATGAACCCGAACTATGGGTGAAACACCCAAGATTCACTTACATTAAGCCCCACCACTCCCAGACTTCAGCCCAGATGTTTGTTACATCCTTCTTTTTTCTTTGTTTCTTTCACCATGAGAAGCAGAACGAACAGACTACTACTAAAAAATCTAGATAATGAGACAGCCTCTCCAGAGGCATCAACAGCTAGAAGAAGAGCAGATCAATCGAATCGGGGTGCTGATAACGAGAGCAAGCATGGCAGATACCTTGCAAAGCATATGCATTATCGAGCACCACCATGTCACACCCCAAAAGAGAACACAGAAAGTTAATAGGGTAGGCCATAAGTACATAAGACAATTCAGAAGACATGGTCGCAACAGAAGGCGCATTTAAGTCTACAACAAAATTTGCAGCAAAGGATTCATTCCCAGACTCTTGTAATAACGTAAAGTCAAATGAAGACAATGAAAATGCTAAGAGGCAGCAACAGAATCAAGAGTCTTGCATGAATAAAGAATGAGATTTAAACACAATGAAAGATCTCAGTCAAGATCCATCTACTACACCTCATCCACCCCGTGTCTGCATAAGGGATGAATGAAAGAAGTTAGTATTAGAGGAGTGTAAGCTGATAAAAAAGGAGAAGAGAAAGGGAAAGGAGAAAGGAAGACGACAAAAAAAAAAAAAAAAAGTAAAAAATATATTTAAAAAAAACTTCTATTAAGCACTGAGAAATGGCTTCCATGCCAGAAATAATACGAGCTGTAGGGAGATTTGATGAGGGTGCTCAAATCACAGTACCTTAAAGATAAGTTTAGCTCTTTTCCAGGAATCTGGGCCCAATGCCACACAGGTCTTGTATTCACCAAGGAGAGTTCTGGGTGCAGGACTGTCTTTATAGGTTTACATTTCGGGTGGTATCAGTAACAGATGTTTGGTCTCCACTGGCTTGCATTTGTCTGTAACTGGGCTCAAAGGGATGGGGATAGGAAATTTGGAGAGGGTAAGTGGATGGGTTACACAAGTGTCAGAATGTTATTCGCGACAGTTTTTCTTTTACAGGATTTGAGCTGGGTTCAGAGCAAACTAGTTGTGGGTAACGTAGTCAACACTGAATTTGAAGGGCCGGCCTGGTGGTGAGGAGGGTTGAGGCACTAGACGCCACACCTGACGCCACGCCGGCAACCCAGGTTCGGGAACAGACTCAGGTCAGCGGGGAGGGAGGGAAGGGATTGAGCATCCAGAGGACTGCTCTCCCCTACCAGGGTGGGTTCTGAGGTGTACCCCACTCCATAGCAGCTCCCAGTGGAGACCAGGAGCCCTACAAGGCAGTCGAGTTAGACGTTACATCGGGGGCAGAGCAGAGGTGGCCCAGCTTCACATAGGTGCACTGCCACGCATTGCACATCCATGCTCCTGGGGAAACATTGAAGGAAATAGCCTTCTCTGGATTGGAGAGGTGATGAGGGCTCCAGGGACATCACTCACATTCCCAGTGCCGGGCCATCTCTCTACTGGTCCTCTTGGCTCTCTGCTGGACCAACCCTCTAATGACAGAATTGCCGCCGGGTAGGTGGGGCAGGCCCTCTCCTGGGGGGGGGAGGGGTGATCCGGGAGGCTGGAAGTTACCGGTGGGCGGGGGATCCCAGGAAAAGAGTGGCTTTAGGCAGGGAGTAATGGTGATTGTCCAGTGGGCACCTCTGAGAGATGCCCCATCCAGACAGTGAGAAAGAAAGTTCACCCAAAAAAAAATTGGGGGGGGGGGTTGAGGGGCCAGTGAGTACATGGAGCCACTGCAGGATAAATCAATTAATATGTGAGCATCTGGGAAGAACCAGATTCAGATACATTTTCTTCTCTTTTTTTATTTATATTTTGGCTCATGTGAAATTGAAAATGTTTAATTTGGAATGTTAAAGGGGCCGGCAAAGAGTAAAAATACAAAAAAATTGTAAAAGCACAAAATAATTAGATGAATTGCTTAATTGTGCAAGAAACCCATTTTCTGGAAGATCATCTAAGGTATATGGCTAATCTTTAAGGCAACTGGGATTCACTCGCCATATTTCTCCAATTCTAGAGGTGTAGCCATCCTCATTAAAAAATCTTTACAAGTTTGAATAACTAATTCTTATTTAGACCTTACAGGCAGATTTGTAATTCTACTGAATCTCACTCTTACAAATGTATATGTTCCAAATAAAGAAGATATCAACTTCTTTACAGAGTTATTTTTTAAGATTTCTCAATTTTCTAATCCCTATATTATAGGGTCCTAATTCTTATATTATGGGGATCTGAACCTAGCCCTACATAAGGACAGATTACAGGGTATTGAGGGAAGGGGCTGCCTGTTAAAGGTTTTATGGAGGAATTGGCCATGATAGACCCTTATCCCATTAATAATCTGAAATATGTACTGTATGTATGTATTTATGGCAAGGCAAATTTCATTTAAAAAGACGCCCATCCCGGAGGCTCTGGGCGCCGTACACAACAAGGCATAAATTAGTGTTAGAGAGTCAATTAGCGGCCTTTGCTAATTTAATCAAAATGAAAAATGATTAGCAATCAGCCGATATTGATTAGCAGTTTTATAAAATTGGTATTTTTACTTTAAACCCTGTAATTATTACTTATTATTGTATATACTGATAAAATAGATATTGAATACATAGTTCTGAAACTGAATTTGCCATTTTGACCAAACTGTCTGCATAGCATTTCTTATTACCCCACCTCATGTACCTGGTGCAGAAAGTTTTCTAATTCTCACCAAATCGTAATTCTGCGAAACACGGCAATGCCATTCCGTGCCACAGGTACAAAATCACATTTTGGTCAGGATTTGAAAAATGACAACTATGACATAAATGAGGTGGGGTACTAAGAAGACTATGTTGAAAATCTGGGGTCAAAATATTTAAAAATTCCAAAGTTACAAGGGTCCATAGCGAAACTGCAACGAATGGTCATAACCTATGTTCCCCCTAAGGTGTGCGCACGTGCGCGTGCACAGCAGTCAGAAATAACCCGCACACAGCTTCAGTAGTAGTGCACAAAGCAGCTGACAGGGATCCTCATGTTCATGATGTAGTGACTACAGTCATCATTCAGATTTGAGACTCGGACAGCAGGACATGAAAGTGAATGGGGAAAGAAACATTGTATGCCCACCGCTGAGGCCACAACCCATTAACTTTAACAAGCCAGCCATCTCGCTCTTGCTTCACTTGTTGAACAATGGAACTGATCAGCAAAATTCCAACAAATCAGCTTTGCAGTTACAGCAATGTTTTCGGCTCAACACGTCTTTTCAATAAGACAGTACTTGATAACGAACAGTATTCCTGTGCTCTTCACAGAAATGGCATGTTTTATTTGTTTGGTAGATTCCCCCCAACAAAGCAATGCGAGAGATTCTCTGACATAGAGTGTATATTATTTCAGTGTAATCTGCTTCCTCCCCAAGCAGCGTCTCACATATAAAATGTGTTTATAATGGATTTAAAGCCTCACCGTTGAAAGCGTGTTCATTTTTTTTTTTAGTACAAGAAAATGGGAAAACTATAGTTTTTTTTTTTTACCATAAAAGCATCAAAGCAGTCTACTGTCTGTGTAATTTTTTTATGTATTTTTGGGGGCCAGGATGGGTATAACCTTCTCAATTAGTAGGCTGAGACACTGACTGTACATATGTCTAGAGAGATGAGATTGCGCGTCTCTTTAAAACAGGGTCTCACATTATACACACATTTGAGATTCAATGAATCAGTGCTTGTAAAAGGTTGCCCATGTTGGCTCCATGGGGATAGTAATTCTAAAATGGACAGCAAGAAATAGCAGCGCAAAAAAATGTCCTTTTCATTTAATTTCATAAATTCAGACTGAGCTTAGTATGGATCCAGAATGGAAGAGAAATACGGACTCCTAAATGCATCTCCTCTCTCATATCACACTGACACACTCACTACATTGCAAACATACATTTTAAAAACCCCACTGATCTTGACAATACCCAGCATAGTCATTGTAAATCATACCTAGGGTAAATGACATCACATACAGTTATGCATGCATCCATCAAAGACCCCATTGCTAAGAACTGCTTTAAGAAGCTGTCCAACCCTGAATACCACATTGCCAGAACAGTATTAAATGATGTACTTTTGGAGATGGCAGAGTTGCCTAAGATGTTTCAGAAAGTGGTCTAACAACAGTTGAAGCTGCACAGATTGTTAGGGCAAAAATAAAAAAAAGATCAGAAGCCAGTACCTGGGTGAAACTGTCCACTGGAGCCAACCAGTAAAACTGATTTTGGCTAACTGCACAGCTGAAGTAAGCACAACAGCAATTTTGCAATTCATTGGCCTGTTATGTGACCATCTGGACAGCTGATTTCCTGCAGGTGAACTTTCTGACTGATCTGCCTTTGATTTTGCAGCAATGCCACATTGCAGCTTTGAGTTTGGCTTATCAAATATTGAGAGACTGTACAGCAAATATCAGGACTATTTATTTTCATTAGTGAACCAGCCAGAAATTGTTAGCCAGTACAATGACTTCAGATTTATAGTTGCTGAAAAAATAAAGGGAGGATCATTAAAATCATTTACTAACATGATCCACTTTGCCTTGACTAATGTGCAGTACAGCATGGTGGCTAAACTTATTGATGTATGTGCTACATTCCAAGCTAAACATGAAGCTATCATGTATAGAGGTTCCTACACAGTCTTATCCTTCTCCAGAAGAGATTCTCTATAGGGAGGTGCAGAGTGAGAAGATACGATAGCACAGAGAAAACTCTTGGGAGTGATATAGGATCATGTACTGAAGCAGAGAGAAGTATACTGTAGCTGAGCAGGACCATAACTATCTTTGTGTGGAAGGTTTCGCACAAGGATTCTCATAGGAAAGTTAGGGAAGTTTTGTTGCCGCTCTTGGAAAGAGCATTAGTATTTATATCTCCAGAAACATGGTGGACTCCATAAAGTTATATGGAGACCCTGAGCCCTCAACACAGATAGATATTACATTTAAAAATCCTCATACAGCTAGCAGCTTGCTTTCTCTGTCCAGCAAGCTGGATTGTTTGGGAATACATTTAGTTAACACATTAGACTTGGATGAAGTCTTTTCATGATTTAAACAGACTAAGAATAGTCCAGAAGCAATCTTAGAGGCAGATAACCCCCGATTGACTTTGGAAACCTAACTGACCCGAATACCTACTCACCACTGACAGTTACTGATTAAGCCTGACAAATACAGCCTGTAGATAATATCAAACAAATGAACTCTGAATGTCAGCTAGATTTGGATAAGGGAGCTGGGGACTGAGATGTGGATGCCCTTTCTATACTTTCATGGAATATTGAGGGCATCCATCTTAAAATAATTTATCATGAAGTAGTGAGATTTCTGGATAATTTTGATATTATTGGACTGCAAGAAACATGGTGTACAGAAAATGTAACTCCCAAATTGGCTGGATATTCTGTCTTTACTCTGCCAGCAACTAAAGATAAAAAGTTTGGAAGGTTTAAAGGGGGATATTTCCTTTTTTATCAAAACTTTGCAAAATTTTCAGTTCACTAACATTTCTATGACACCAGAGGGTATGTTGGCGCTAATGATTAGCAAGGGACAAGAGAAGATCACACTCTGCAATATATATTCTCCCCCCCCCCTCGCATTAGAGCTACTGATCCCACTGATCTTTTCATACAGGATCTGAAAATGGCACTTGAATTGTCAGATAAGGGTATATATTACCCCTATAATTATTTTTGGAGACTTTAATGCCAGAATTCCTTCTCATTTCTTGGAGGATGTATATTGAGATATGATCCATACAATATCTATATTTAATCCAAATATCTCATATACTAGGACTGCTCAGGATCTAAAATCTAACCTTAGAGGTAGGGAATTGCTAGCAGCCTTGGCCAGTAGAAATTTCTGTATTTTAAATGGGAGAACTCAAGGAGATCTAGTTGGATCCTTAACGTACAGAGAACATATTGGCTCTCCAACCCCTAATTAGGTTTGGACCAATTTGGAAGCAGTAAATCTGATCCAAAAGTTAGAGGTCATGGAAAGACTGGAATCAGCACACTGTACTATTGTAATTAATATCAAATGCCCTTTTGGAACTTTAGGGAGTGAGGCACAACAGGAAGAGAGTCTGGAATTCATAAACAATAGAAGGATTGATTAGGGACCAATTCATCAAGCTAGTTTCAAAGAAATTCTTAGTACAGGAGTCTTAGGTGATATTCATGAGTTGGTCCTGGACAAAAGTAAGGCCTTTAATATTTTGGAGAATTGGGAAACTATTCATTCTTTACTTGGACCTAGATGTTAAACAACGTACCATCTTACGTCCCTTTATAAAAAGTTTTAGTTTAATTCGGTATGCCTACAGGCAAAGAAAGAGTTTGGAGGAAAACTAAGAGAGCATTAGAAGAAAATAAATAAGTCTGCAGCAGATTTTAAATTGCTAAAGACAGAAAGAGAAAAATATAGGAAAATTCTCGAATGGGGGAGACATAAACATACTCAGGGACTTTGGGGAAAAACTGAGGCAGACTGTTTTGGATAGGGATGGAAGACAATTTTGGAATATTGTTGCCCAGGGATATAATAGATATGCCAACAAGATTGAAGCCTATATTACACCTGAAGTTTGGGCATCTCATTTCTCTAAGCTCTGTTATTCTCAAGAAGAGCAGGAGACACCTGATGCTTTCAAAATACAGGAGGATGAAATTTTTCCAAGACCTATCTTGATCACAGAGGATGAAATCCAGATGGCACTGATTGGCCTTAAGGCAAATAAAGCACCAGGGCCAGATGGGGTCCTGTGTGATCTCTATAAGGTTTTTCCCAACTAGTGGATTCCTTTTCTTCTTTTGCTGCGTAATGGCCTGGTTCAGGTGTACTCTTGCCCTGCCAGTTGGGCAAGTAGTGTTATCTTCCCAATTTAAAAAAAAAAGGATCCGAATGACCCAAGGATGTATAGGCCTATTAGTTTGATAGATGTTTCACAGAAGATTTTCGCTAGGATAATTTTGGGCAGATTGCTGTTGTGGGTCGAGGAGAACTCAGTATTGTATGAGGCACAGAACGGTTTCCGGAAGGACTGTTCTACAGTACAACAGTGTTACGTGCTTTAGCACCTGATCTGGAAGTATACTAAAGTGAGAAAAACAGATTATATTGCTGTTTTGTAGACTTCTCCTCAGCCTTCGACAGCACTGGTAAGAAAAATCCTTTGGGCTATATTAAGGGATCTGAAGTTGGAGACCTCACTTCTTGATGTTATTATTAGACTCTATGAAAATACGTGGGCAAGGGTCCAGTATAATCAATATGGTCATCTAACTGGTAGATTTGAGACAAATGTGGGGGGCAGACAGGGGTGCATTTTGGCCCCCACTCTATTTAGCATCTACATTAATACAGTCTTGGATCAGCTAGGTAACCCAGATTTTCATACTCCAAAAATTAATTATCAAAGGATTGAATGTTTAGCATATGCTGGCGATTTAGTCTTGCTCTCTACTTCAGTCCTAGGTCTTAAAAGAAAATTGGCTCACTTTGAATCTCTCTGTTCTCAAAGGAAACTAAACGTTAATCTTGGCAAGACCAACATTGTAGTTTTTGGCTCTCAAACCAAGAATACAGTAGGCTTTAGGCTAAACGCTAACCATATAGACACTGTTAAGTGTTATGATTATTTAGATGCCCCTTTTGCCTATAGCCTATCTTGGACCAAACATTTGGAGGCTGTTAGATTTAAAATGGGATCTTCTGTAAATGCCCTAAAAATATTTTAACAGCAAGATGGGAAAGTTATCTGTCAGTGGGGTATTAAGAGTTGTTAATGCCAAAATAAGAATGAGCATGTTGTATGCCTCTGAAATCTGGGATTATACTGAGGTTAGAGAATTAGAAATAATTCTGAATAAAGTCTATAGATACATCTTAATATTGTTAAATGGAATTCCAAGCTGTATTCTTGCCTTGGAGGTAGGACAACGTTCCTTGACTTCTCTCATCTGTTAATGACAGATTCTCTTTCTGTTGAAACTTTTTCTTTTGCCCCAACAAGGATATCCCAGAATATGTGTAGTGGAAGCCATCAAATTGTCCAGCATAGGATATGTACATCCCTTTATTCAACTTATTAAGGAAACAATAATGCTGGCCGGATTGGGCCACCTCTTATATAAAATTTACATGAGACCACTTGAGGAGATTAGGCAGGATGTCAAATTGAGGCTTACTGACTTAAGAGATAAATTATTTCTATGTTCAACTCTCCAAGCTTAAGCTATATGGATTTTATAAAAAAGTAAAGATTTCATGGGGATATGATCCCTAGCTCTCTTTTTTAACCTGTCCAAAACAAAGAAGAATCTATACAAGATTCAGAACTGAAAACTATAATGCTCAATACATTCATTTCAGACAAAAGAGAGAGGTACTTTCTCCATATTGTAAATGTGAGTGGGGACTATAGATGTCAAACATGTGGTACTCTTGTGTCCTAGGTACTAATCAACTAGGAAAAACTGCTGGGTGGATTGTTAAGGATCTCAGCTCCCCCTTCTAGGACCTTTTGGAATATTTGTTTACTATGAAAGAGAAGAACATGGTAGAGATCTTTGCAAGATTTTTAATTTCAACTCATTTGTAAAGTTTATTGGGTGAACTTGAAGTCCTGTGGATGTTTTTTATGTGAAAAGGTGCTCAAGGGACACTGTTAAACTGAATTGCACTGTAAAGATAGTTTAAATTCCTTGTTGATTTATTTATTGTCTGTTTATATTTACTATGTATTTTGTCCTGATTTTAGTGTTTTGTAACTGCTTTATGCTGTTCAATAAATTGTACTACTACTACTACTACATTCCAAGCTTCTAATGCTAACTGTGAAAGAGGCTTCAGCCTCATGAACTACATTGACAGCAAACAAAGAAACTGCTTGGAAGAAAGCCATTTAGATATGCTGATGCGAACAAAATTGTTTTTAACATCTGGTGGAAAAATGGATCTTAATATAAGTCCACTGGAAGAATGGGAAAGACAGGAGAGGAAAAACAGCAAATGTTGATTTCTTAGCAATGCATCATCAGCAGCACCCCTTTTAGATGCATGCAAGACTCTTTAAAATGTACATAGTTTACACATGTTTCCAGTTCATACTGTTATGGTGCACAGTGCACATCCAAGCTTCGGACTGTGTCAGAATGTATATTTATACTTTGCATTGAGTATTTGGTTATGTCTTCTACTTTTTACTGGCAATAAAATATATTACTTGTTTGGGCCACCCAATTTGCGCACATGAATCAATCTTTTTGCACAAAGTGATGCACACACATATCAGTCGCCCACCCACAGAGACTAAAAATTAGCGGGAACATTGGTCATAACTTTGCCATTTTTTCATATTTTGATCCCAAATGTTCAACATAGCCTTCTTATGACCCCTTCTCAAGAACAATATGACTGTCATTATACAAATCCTGCCTGAAAGGTGAATTCGAGAAGTGACTGTGAAATCACCTTTCAGGCAGAAGTTGCTTAATGACAGTTATATTGTTCATGAGGTGGGGTCGCTAAAAAGCTATGTTGAAAATTTGAGGTCAATATCTCAACAAATGACCTCGTTATGCACCAAAGTGGAAACACAGAATTTGATGGCAGATAAGGACCGCTTGGCCCACCTAGTCTGCCCATTTTCCTACCTAACAGATAAGCTGCAGATCCTGGTTAACCAACAGCTTACTTCCTCCAACCCCCCACTAGGACTGCCTTATGTCTGTCCCATGCATTATTGAATTCCTCCACTGTTCTTGACTCCACAACCGCCTCAGGGAGGCTGTTCCATGCATCCACAACCCTCTCTGTGAAAAAATACTTTCTCACATTATCTCTGAGCCGTCCCCCCTCTATCTTCAAATTGTGCCCCTTTGTTCTTGCACATCTCTTTTTCTGAAAGATGCTACCCTGTTGGACTTTGTTGATTCCCTTGAGGTACTTGAAAGTTTCTATCATGTCCCTCTCTCCTTTCTTTCCTCAAGGGTATACATATTAAGCTCCTTTAGTCTTTCTTCGTATGTCTTCTGGTGCAGACTGTGCACCATTTTGAGTTACCTTCCTCTGGACAGCCTCCCTCTGTCTTATACTTTCTTGGGAGATGGGGTCTCCAGAACTGCACAAAGTATTCAGATTGGGTCTCACCAACTGTCTGTACAGAGGATAACAACTTCCTGTTTTCTACTATTGATGCCTCTTCCTATTCATCCCAGTATCCCCAGCCTTCCTTACTGCCTTCTCACATTGCTTGCCCACCTTTAGGTCATCTGATATAATTACCCCCAGGTCCCTTTCCATTTTTACTGTTGTCAGTATCTCACCCCCCCATTGTGTATGCTTCCCCTGGGTTTTTGTTTCCCGTGTGCATTACCTTGCACTTCTTTGCACTGAATCTGAGCTGCCATTCATTTGACTATTCCTCCAACCTTGCCAAATCCCTTCTCATCCTTTCCACTCCATCTTGTGCATCAACCCTGTTGCAGATCTTTGTGTCTTCTGCAAAGAGACATACTTTTCCTTCCAGTTCCTCTGCAATGTCACTTATAAAGACATTAAAAAAGGACCGGTCCCAGTACTGAACCCTGCGGTACCCCGCTAGTAACCCTCCTTTCTTCACTGTGTACTCCATTTACTACTACACTTTGCGTCCTGTTGTCTAGCCAATTTTTTATCCAGGCTACCACCCTGGGACCCACTCCAAGGCTGGCTAACTTGTGTATTAATCTTTTGTGTGGGACTGTATCAAATGCCTTGCTAAAATCTAGGTAGGCCATGGAAACCCCCATTGAATACACAGGACCGCATTTACCTTAGTTCTCATGCTGCAGTCGCCGGTTCCAGCAGCAGGATGCATCCTTGATTGGGAGCGCGGATCTTGCACCTGGACCTGTTCAGGTGAGTGACGGCCTGTTGGGGTGTCAAGGGGGAGATGGATGCACAGTGGGTGGTCAGGTGGGGATACAGGAGTGATTGGCGATAGACTTTTTTTCAGGTTCAAATAAAAAAAAAAAAAAACATTGCGGGACAAAACGGACAGCGATGGGATGTGGGGGTGCCACTAGACACCAGGGAACCTCATAATAATGGGGACATCGATCAGATGGGGGGGTCCACTAGACATCAGGGATAAAATGGCCTTATGGAGATGGTGATCAGTGGAGGGAGGGGGTACTAGATGTCACCAGAAAAACAAAAGGCTGGCAACTGGAGGATGGGGGGCACCACTAGACACCAGGGAAAGTAAAAAAACACACGGGATGACCAGCCTTTATGATTAGTAACCACTGCTAATCAAGCTGGAAATTGACTCATGCTTCCAGATTCTTGGGTTGCAAATTGCGATGCAAACTTGCCTATTTTATGCCTTGCACAATTAAGTTGATTACAAAAATAAAACCAACATTATAAACATTATAATAAATATACTAAATTATAACACATTATTATACAATTTTAAATAATTTAATCAAAAAATAAAATCTGAATGCATAACCAGGGACACAGTTAAACCACAGAAGTCAGACATGGAATAGGATCATAAAACAAAGTCTGGGAAGGCCCGATTATACAGAAAGGCCTTGAGGCGGGCTTTGAAAACCTCTACTGAAGGGGCCTCTCTTACAACCGGAGGTAGCTAATTCCACAGGATGGGGCAGGTGACACTAAACGCTCTGTCGCTGGATGTTTTTAACCTCGTCCTGAGAATCGCAAGGAGGCCCCTAGAGGAGAAACGGACAGAGACAGTAGGTGTAAGAAGGTCATTCAGGTATATGTATGTATTTAGTTTTTGTTGACCAGGAAGGAGGACTAGGCAATTCTGCCTATTTTCAGCTTCGTCCCAGGGATGAGGGGGAAGATACAGATGCAAACCGACTTACAGAACGAGATATTCTCAGATGTATAGAATATACTCTTGACTACATGTTAGTATCAGGGACTATGCCATAAAGAACATCTCACATGGCCCTACACAAGTGTCAGACCATGCTCCACATTTTACGGAATTTGATTTAAAAGCTCCAAAAAGAAATTTCCAATGGCATCTCAATGCTTTTTTGTTGAGAGAGACTACTTTTGTTTGGAAACTTTGTAGCAATATAGACGTATTCTGGCAAGACAACAGAAAAGATAACCCTTGCAGCATGGGTTGCGATTTATTAAAAGCGTATCTAAGGGGGTTTGTTTATTGGATGCCATTCTTAATCTGAGTTACATATTGCTCAAGATCTACATATAAATTCAGGCACAGAAGATTACCTACTAGAGTCTCTTCAGTTACAGGAACTATACAACAGGGAAATGGAGGAGCAAGCAGAGACTGCCGTGACAAGGGAAAGCTCTAAATATTTTTTGGGTGATTACCCGGAGCGAAAATTATTGGCTTATCAATTTAGGTGTGAACAGGAACATAACAGTCTCATCAGAAAATCGGGGCTTTTTATCCTACTATCCAAAAAGAATAAATAAAACCTTTGAAGAAGATTTCTACACTCCAGAAAACGAGGCATCAGAGATCAACTCTTTCTTGAAGGGACTAAAAATCCCCAAACTGACAGACAAGGATACTGAGTTTTTAAGTAGGGCAATATCTAGAGAGGGGATTCAGGAGGCAATGGGGGGATCTGCCACATGGGAAGGCCCCATGTCCCAAAGGCTTTGTAAATAAATTCTACTAGGTCTTTTGAGATATACTGATGCCAAAACATTATGACCTTTTCAATTTGATGCAACAGGGCTGTGCCCTTCCCTCATCATTTAATGAGGCCAGAATTAAATTTATTTGTATGATAAAAGTCCTAACTTATGTAGTTTCTCCCACCCAATTTCCATACTAAACTCAAGACTATAAAATCTTGGCTGAGATTCTGTTACAAAGGTTAGACACAGTTATAAAAAAATGTGTCCATAATAATCAAACAGAGTTTATTAGCGGCAGAAGACTTTTGACTAATTAAGACATACATTAAACAAGGGAAGGAAGCGAGTTCCACAGCAAGGGGGCTAAATGCACAAAGTATTCCTGGCCTGTCATGATTTTCATTCGAGGAACTGTTCACGTATATCACAAGACACAGACAGACCGCAGGCTTTGAGGATATTGCTGTCAGTACTGTTGCCAGGGGGAATTTAGCTTAAAGATCAATGGTAGAAAATGTCTTTTTACCCATTTGAAATCTCCATCAGTATAATAATAACATGCAATTTCTTTGAACATAGGAATGGTGTTGGCAGATGGGGACCACTTGATCCATCTAAACAGTCTAGATGTCTCCAATCTTTGTTTACAACACACAATCTAATATCATTGTCAGTTTTCATTGCCTAAACAGATTCTTTTATTTCAGATGTGCCAACTCTGTGTAACCGATGTCAAACATGGAGTGACAACAACTTGTTTTTGATTACCAGGTAGGTGCACTAGACATAGAAGAAAAAAAAATACTCACCGCAGTAATCTTCTTTCTTCCAAGGGGTCCATTAGCATCAGCAACTATAGCAGTTAGCTGGCTAGGTGCAACTGCCCTGGAGGTATGTATTTTAAAAGAATTACAATGAGTTTGGGCATCAGCCAATAAAAAAGCAGGAGTGGAGTGTGCCGAGAGAGCAGCCTGAAGGGCTTTAGAATTTTTTCGAAGAAAATGGGCACATGCCCCAAAAAGTGAACCAACAGGATTCAAAAAACATGCAAATGTCCGAAAACTGGAAACGGATAACAACAACCAGAGTATGAAAAACTCACTACTAAAACCCCCAAATTTGGTAAGAGAACTGAGAACAGAGCCCTTCTCTTGACAGGTGAACCAGGGAGGAAGGGTGGGAGAGCTTACTGATGATAAATGACCTCTTGGAAGAAAGATTACTGTAGTGAGTAATTTTTTCTTCTTACCACAGGAGTCCTTTAGCATCAGTAACTACAGCAGACTACCGAGCAGTACCAAGTGGGAGGTGGGCAGAGAACCTACTTAGGAAAGAGGCTTTGCAGAACCGCCCTGCCATATTTGGAGTCAGATCTGGTCTGCACATCTAAACTGCAGTGCTTCACAAAGGTGTGCACAGATTTCCAGGTAGCTGCTTTGCAGGCATCCAGAAGAGGAATGTCCCTTGCTGCTGCCACCGAGGCTGCAGTGCCCCTAGTGGAGTGCGCCCTGAGCCCTACAGGAGTTTGACCACCAGCCTTTTCATAGCAGAATCTAATACAAGAGACCAAACAGAAGGAAATAGTTCTCTTGGTAGCTGGTCTTCCTCTGCCTACATCCCTGTAGGTGAGGATCAACTGAGTGGAAGAGCCTCTGGATTGCCTAGTATGCTCTATGTAGTAAAAAGAGATCTCTTGACATCCAAGCTGTGGAGCTTTTGCTCACCAGGAATGGATTTCTCAGTAAAGAAGACAGGCAGAGTAATGGACTGGTTTAGGTGGAACTCTGAAACCACCTTTGGCAGACATTTTCTATTTGTCCTGAGCTCAACTTTATCAATGTGAAGAATGATGTAATTAGGCTCAGTGAACAGGGCCTGTAGCTCTGAAATCCTCCCGGCAGAGGTAATGGCCACCAGGAAGTCTGCCTTCCAAGTCACAAACTTGATATGTGCAGTGGCCATAGACTCAAAGGGTGGTTGCATGAGCCTGGCTCTGCAGTGGTTCAGGGTCCAAGGAGGAACCGACTCCCTGACTGGAGGCCTGAGGTGCAAGAGGCCTTTGAAAAACTGTTTGAATATGGTGTGGGAAAAAAATGGATGTTTTCTTTCCCACTGAAAGACAGGCCGAAATTGCAGCCAAATGTAGCTCGAGGGAAGATGGTTTCAAGCCTGACTCCTGCAAGTACACCAGGTAATCCAGCAGCTGAGGGTCTGAAGCTGTAAGGGAATTTACCTTTTTGCTCTTGCACCAGAGGAAGAACCTTTTCCATTTGGCTGCATAAGTCTTTTTTGTGATTATTATTTTTAGCCATTCGTGGGATCTTAAGGACCTGTTCTAAGTACTGAGAGGAAGGAAACTAACTCATCAAGAACCAGGCTTTGAGGTGAAGAGAGTATATATCTGGACAATGTACTCTTGTCTGAGGAAGGGTCAGCAGAGTAAGGTGGCTGCGGGCGAATTGGCCTGCTGCAGGGCAGTGAGAGAAGGAGAGGGTACCAGGCTTGTCTGGGCCAGTCTGGAGCCACCAAGATCATTGATGCAGGCTGTTTGAGTTTCAGCAATACCCTGAGTATCTGGAGAAAGGGAGGGAATGCGTATAGGAACCTCCCTGACCAGTCCAGGATCAAGGCATCCAGGGAAAGCATTCCCGGGACTGGGGGCCTACAACGGTACTGAGGAAGCTGAAAATTGAGGGGAGAGGCAAACAGATCCACTTCTGGTGTGCCCCACAATCTGAACATTGTGGCTAGTACTTGCTTGTTCAGAGTCCATTCGCTCTGGCCTTGACTGATGCGACTTAGAGCATCTGCCTGGGTATTGTGTTTGAATTGCCTGGGAGGTGAATAGCTGAAAGGCTGACTCCCAGGGAGAAGGCAAGAGACCAGATCTTCAGAGTTTCCGAACAGAGTATTCCTGATCTGGTACCACCCTGCTTGTTTATGTAAAACATTGCAGTGGTGTTGTCTGTTCAAATTTGTACAGCCTGTCATTTTACGACGGGAGCAAATGCTTTAAGAGCTAGAAAGATCGCTAAGTTCCAATAGGTTTATGTGCAACTGTGACTCTTCGAGAGTCCAGGTGCCACTCACTGAGGCACTGTCCAGATGTGCTTCCCACCTCAGGGGGGAGGCATCTGTGATCACCTTTGTGGGTAGTGGAGCCTGGAAGGGTGCCCCTGCTGCCAAATTTGCAGGGTTCTTCCACCAAAGCAGAGTCTGAAGGAACAGCTCCATCACAGGTATCAGCTTTGAAAAATTGTTGCTTCTCTGAGACCAGCGAGCTTTGAGGTAGGCTTGCAGGTGTTGCATCCTGTACCAGACTCCTAGGACCACTGCAGTCATTGAAGCCATGTGTCCCAAGAGCTTGAGGAAATGTCTGGCTGGTCTTGGCTGTCCCTGGACAAAAGAATCTGTCACTGAAAGGAAACTTTGAATTCTTTCCTGTGGGAGAAAGACATATCCTTTCTGGGTGTCCAGCTGAGCTCCTATGAAGGTAAGCAGCTAGGTGGGTTCTGGGTGAGACTTCTTTACATTTATCAGGAATCCTACAGACTCACGCTCTGTAAGGGAAAGTGACTCCTTGACCTGACAAAGAGACTTTGCCACTATGAGCCAATCATCTAAATGGGGGTAGAGAGCTACACCGAGCTGCCTGAGGTGTGCTACCACTGTGAGGCACTTGGTAAATACTCTTGGGACTGAGGACAGGCCAAAGGGCATTGCAGTGAACTGATAGTGTCCAGAAGGGATAGTTTGAATCTGAGAAACTTCCTGTGAGACCTCCTTATGGGTATATGGAAGTAAGCATCCTTTAGGTCCAGGGAGGCTAGCCAGTCTCCCTGCTGTAAGGAATGTATGACTAGTGACCGAGTGACCATCTTGAGTTTGTGTTTTAGCAGATGTTCATTTAAATATCTGAGATCCAAGATAGGTCACCACTCCCCAGTTTTCTTTTGTGTCAGAAAGTACCTGGAGTAGAGGCCCTTGCCCTTTTCGTTAGTTGGGACAGTCTCCACCGCTTGCAGAGCTAGAAGGTTTTTAACCTCTAATTCCAACCGTAGCACCTGTGTTGGGGTTAGAGGTTTTGACACCTGGGTACACTTGAGGTCTGGCATCTGCTTGAACTGAAGTGGCAGACCCTTTTCCACTATCTCCAGAACCCACCTGTCTGAGGTAATGAGGGACCAGTTCTGAAGATAGTGGGAAGAGTCTGCCTCCTGTGGAAGCTGTCCAGAGGAGGGCAACTAAAATGGAAAGTGACCTGGGGGTAGTCGTATCAGATGACCTAAAGGTGGGCAAGCAATGTGAGAGGGCAGCAAGGAGGGCTGGAGGGATACTGGGATGCATAGGGAGAGGCATCACCAGTAGAAAACAGGAAGTTATTATCCTCTATACAGACAGCTGGTGAGACCTCATCTGGAGTACTGCATGCAGTTCTGGAGACCCAATCTCCATAAAGACAGACAGGATGGAAGCTGTCCAGAGGAGGGCAACTAAAATGGTGCAGGGTCTGCACGGAAGACATATAAAGAGAGACTTAAGGAGCTTAATATGTATAGCCTCGAGGAAAGGAGGAGAGGGGACATGATAGAAACTTCAAGTACCTCAAAGGAATCAACAAAGTCCATGAGGTAGCATCTTTCAAAAAGGTGTGTGCAAGAACAAGGGGGCACAATTTGAAGATGGGGGCGGCTCAGAGGTAATTTAAGGAAGTATTTTTCACAGAGAGGGTTGTGGATGCATGGAACGGCCTTCCGGATGAGGTTGTGGAGTCAAAAACAGTGGTGCAATTCAAGCATGCATGGGACAGTCATAAGGCAATTCTAGGGGGTGGGAGTAGGAAGAAGTAGGCTGCTGGTTAACTAGGATCTGCAGCTTATCCATTAGGTAGGGAAATGGGCAGACTGGGTGGGCCAAGCGGTCCTTATCTGCCGTCAAATTCTATGTTTCTATATTTACTGGCAGAGAGGAGGCGACCTGGACACTCGCATCAGGGCTTAGACTGTGAGGCTGCAGGCTGGGTAGAAGTGGCTCTTCTTGGGCCCCTTCTGTCCCTCCCTCTGAAAGACCCTCTGTACTGAGAGAAGTCAGACTGGGGATAAGGAGTGTAAGGCCTGGGAAAACAACTTCTGCCCCTGGGGTGGGATTTCTGCGGTGCAGTAGGCTTAGGTTTAGAGGAGTAACTCTGTCAGGAGGCCTTGTACTCATCAACCTTTTTCATGTAGCCAGTCGTTCTGGAATCAAACATGCTGTGATCACAGGGAAAGTCCATGGCCTTAGACTGGGTGTCTGGGGTCAGACTGGTAGTTCTAAGCCAGGCAAAGCGCCTCAGAGAGATGGCATGGGCCACTGCCCTGAAGGCGGCATCATTATTGTCATCTGCCATGTGGAACTGGTATTTGGTAGCTTCCAGGTCAGTTTTTGCCGTATCCACTAGCTCCTGCACCATTATATCCAACCCACTGCGGGTAATGGCCAGGACAGAATTCCACAGTGCTTTCTGATATTTGGCTGTGAAAGCCATATATGACAAAAGTCTGACCAGCAGGGAAGCTGCAATATACATTTTCTTTGTTATGAAGTCTGTTTTCTTGAAGTCCTTGTCCGGAGGAAAGGGGGACAAGGAGACCCTGGCTTTCTTACAAGCCGCCTGCTGTATTATACTCTCATGGCTAGGGTGTACAGACAGGAACTCAGTACTCATTCTAGACAATATGAAAAAATTGCTCTCCTTAGTAATGTTGTTTCTTCTAATGGAGTCTTGCCGTATTCTGACAATAGCAGTGAGTCCCAACCTTCGAACTGCCCCGGAGATGAAAGAGTTAACTTTCCATGCCAGGCATGGAACGCTGAGATCGAGCTCGGTTGAGACTCTGTCTGCTGCTGTTTGAACTCAAACCGTCAGATCTTTTCGAGCTAAACTCACTGAGGTCCTGTGTGGAAGCTGTAAACCTACACTAGCCAACTGGCTACTAACATAAAAACAGATTTTTTGGTCCCAAAACAAAGACTCAAGTCAGGAAACCCAAAAAATGAAATAAACACAACACCCACTCACCCAAAGAAGGAGGGTGATAACAAAAGGGTGGGGCACCTCCTGAGTGCCAACACTGCTACTGCCCACCCACATCCCAAAAACAAAGGTTCTGAGAGGGGAAGGCAGGGGAGGTCAGAATACAGCAAGACTCCATTAGAAGAAACAACATTACTAAGGTGAGTAATTTTTTCTTCAAACAACATGAAGTCTTGCTGTATTCTGACAATAGCAGACTACCAAGCAGTACCTCCATGGAGGAGGGACAGAACCTACTTAGGAAAAAGGCTCTGAAGCACAGCTGTGCCAAACCGACCATCACTCCTAGCCTGGATATCCAGGGAGTAATGCTTGGTAAAAGTGTGAACTGTTTTCCAGGTAGCTGCTTGACATATCTCTAAGATAGGAATATCCCTGGCAGCAGCCAGGGAAGCAGCTGTACCTCTGGTAGAGTGAGCCCTCAGGCCTGAGGGTGGAACCTTACCTAGTTTTTCATAGCAAAATTGAATGCATGAGACAAACCACCTGGCAATGGATCTTCTAGTGGCAGGTTTTCCTTTACCAACCTCACCATAAGTGAGGAACAGTTGGAGGGAGTCAAACCTGTGACCCTTGGTACGTTCTATGTAGTAGCTAAGGGCTCTCTTCACATCTAAACTGTGCAGCCTCCTCTTACCAGAGGAGGAATGGTCAGTGAAGTACACAAGAAGAGAAACAGATTGGTTAAGGTGGAAGTCTGAAACCACCTTAGGCAAAAACTTCCTGTTAGTCCTGAGGACCACCTTATCTCTATGGAAGGAGATAAAATCAAGCTCCACTTACAAGGCTTGTAACTCACTTATGCGCCTAGCAGAAGTGATAGCCACCAGGAACACAGTTTTCCAAGTCAAGTACTTAAGCTCTGCTGAGGACAAAGGCTCAAAAGGAGGTTGCATAAGCTGAGCAATGCAAACGTTAAGGTCCCAAGCAGGGGCAGGGTCCCTGAATGGCAGATTGGTATGAAGCAATCCCTTGAAAAACTTGGAGAATACAGGGTGAGCTGAAAGAGAAGAGGGCTTACCTGCTGAAATAAAAGCAGAGACAGCTGCCAGATGCACCCTTAGTGTAGCTGGTCTGAGTCCCAAACTATTCAGATGGACCATATAATCAAGGACTGTGGGCAGATCAGCAGACTCTGGGGAAATATGCTTCCCAGAGCACCATATGGAAAATCTTTTCCATTTGGAATTATAAGTAGTTCTGGTGGAAGGCGTCCTAGAAGCCTTTAGAATGTCCATAACACCTTGGGAGAAGTGTAAATCAGCAAACTCTAACTCTTCAAGAGCCAGGCCTTGAGATTGAGAGATTTGAGATTTGGGTACCAAACCCTCCCCTGAGCACAGGTTAACAGGTTGTAATTCCTGGGAAGAGACAGGGGAAAGTGGACTGCTAAGGACAATAGGAGAGGATACCAGGGCTGTCTGGCCCAATCTGGAGCAATAAGGATCACCTTGCAGGGTTGAGACCTGATTTTGACTAGCACTTTGAACAGGAGAGGGAAGGGGGGAAAAGCATACAGGAACTTCCCTTCCCAACTGAGAACTAAGGCATCCAGGGGGACTGAGCCCAACACTGGGGGCCTGCAGCAAAAAAGGGGAAGTTGGTGATTGTCTGGGGCTGCAAAAAGATCTATCTGTGGGGTGCCCCATCTGGAGAATATCACCTCCAAAACCAGGGGATCCAGTGCCCATTAGTGATGGCCCTGAGATATCCTGCTGAGAGCATCTGCTAGGACACTGTCCTTGCCTGGGAGGTGTACTGCTTTGAAGGAGGTGTTCAGGGAATAAGCCAGAGACCACAACTTCATTGCTTCTGTGCACAAGGCCGTAGACTGAGTGCCTCCTTGCTTGTTGATATACCACATTGTGGTGGTATTGTCTGTTCTGATCTGAATAACTTTGTTCTGAACAGACTTGGAAAAGGCTTGAAGTGCTAGAAATACTGCTCTGAGTTCCAACAGATTGATGTGAAGCAGAGATTCCTGAGGAGACCACAACCCTTGGGTAGTCAGGTCGCCCAAGTGGGCCCCCCACCCCAATAGGGAGGCATCTGTAGTAAGGATTAAAGAGTGAGACTGAGTGACAAAGGGAACTCCCTGTCTTAGACTGTTCTGATCCTGCCACCATTGCAAGGCCTGGATCAGTGTTCGAGTCACTGGAATCAGTTTGGTCAGAGGGTCCTTTTTCTGAGACCAAAAGGCTCTCAAGTGGAACTGAATATCCCTCATCTGAAATCTTGCTCCCTGCACCACTGCTGTAGAAGCAGCCATGTGACCCAGGAGCTGCAGAAAGTGCCTTGCTGGACGAGACACCTGTAGGGTGAAGGAAGAGCCCAGTGTGATAAGGGTCCTTGCCCTGTCCAGGGGAAGGAAGGCTCTGGCCTTTTCTGTATTTAACTCTGTGCCTATGAAGGTGAGGAGCTGAACAGGCTCTAGAACTGACTTTGAAAGATTCAGAAGGAAACCTAGAGAGGTGAGCAGTTGCTGAGTTATCTGTAGGTATAACTTGACCTGGTCTGGGGACTGGCCTACTGTGAGCCAGTCGTCTAGGTATGGGAATAGGCACTTGGCTGTCTAGTGTGCTTACCCGGTTAACAAAAACAAACAAATAAATAAATCCTTTGCCTTCTTGGAGAAGCAACTACTACTGCCAGGCATTTTGTGAACACCCTTGGAGCAGAGGTTAGGCCGAAGGGCATTGTTCTGAATTGGTAATGGCCTGAGGGCAGCTCGAACCTGAGGTACTTTCGATGGGAGCTTCTGATGAGAATATGGAAGTAGGCATCCTTGAGGTCCAGGGAGACTAGCCAGTCCCCTGGCCTTAGAGAGGGTAGAATTATTCCCAGAGTCACCATTTTGAATTTTGGCTTTAAAAGGTGCTTGTTTCAGTATCTGAGATCCAGGATGGGCCGCCATTCTCCTGTCTTTTTGGGGGTAAGGAAATACCTGGAGTACAATCCTTTGCCTTGGTGCAGGGTGGAACCCTCTCCACAGCTCTGACAGCCAGGAGGGAAGAGACCTCTGCCTCTAGGGCAAGTGTCTCTGAGGGATTTGCTGGTGGAAAGGATCTGGTTCTCAGCTTTGGAAATTTTTTGAAGCTGAGAACCAGTCCCTGGCTTACTACTTCCAGGACCCATTTGTCTGATGTTAGAGACTTCCAGTCCTGGACAAAGTAAGCCAGCCTGCCCTACAGGTAGTGGAGAATCGGCCCTGGCAATCCCATCAGGGTGCCTGCTTGGCAGGGGTTTTAGGCTGAGGGGTGGGAGCAGGTCTGCTTGTACCCCTTCTGCCTCTCCCTCTAAAGAACCCCCTCTGAGCATAGGCAGAAGAGGAGGCCTGGGCTTGGTAGAAATGCCTATGAAAAGGCCTGCCGCTGGGATGCTGCCTCTGAGGAGTGGCTTGCCTTTCCTTGGCTTGGGCACTCCTATAGGTGGTCCTATATTCATCCATTTTCTTCATGTAATTCTCTGTTTGCTCCCAAACAAAGAATTACCCACAACAGGAAAATCCATGGCCTTAGTCTGGGTATCCTGTGACAGGCTAGTACATCTGAGCCAAGCCATTCTACGAAGTGCCACAGATGTAGCCATGACTCTAGATGAAACATCATTGGAGTCCACTGCAGCATGGAATTGCACCTTGGATGCCTCAATACCATCAGCAGCCACCTGCTCCAGCTCCTTGGCAAGCTGGCCAGGGACCTGTTTTGCTAAAGCCATGACAGTGTCCCATCTGGATTTCTGATACCTAGCAGTATAGGCCATATAGTTGGCCTGTCTGAGTCCCAAGGATGCTGCCATGTACTCTTTCTTTGCCATGGCATCAATCCTCCTGGAGTCCTTGTCAGGGGGGTGTGAAGCCAAGGGAATATTTGCCTTATCACAGGCTGCAGCCTGCACTACCCCAACATGGCTGCATTGCTGTGTAAGGAACTCCGTATCTGAGCCTGACATGGTATACCTCTTGTCCATTCTTTTATCCACAGGAGGTATAGTATTAGGAGTCTTTAAAATCTTAAAAGTCTGTTTCCCAAAAGATTTGTGTAAGGGAATAGACAGCCTCCTAGACTCTGGGATATCCATCATTTCCACATAGTCAGGCTCTTCCTGGTCATCCACAGCTTCTTCCATAGGAAGCTGAAGGGTTTCTGCCACTTTCTTATAAAACAGGAAATGGGGGGATGGGGGGACTCGGAAAACCTAGGAGGAGACACTTCTGAAGGTCTGTCTGGGGAGATGTCCGGGTCTACGGGCACATCCAGACTTTCAAAACCACATTCACTTTCCTCATACTCCTCTTCATAATATTCCTCTAAATCATAATCTTGAACCGGTGGAACCGGCCGAACCAAGCACCTTCCTGATGGTGCCGGTTCGGTCGGAACCGGGGAAAGCGACTGCACAATTTTTATCGCTTTGGCTAGTTCTTCAGCGGCTGGAGAAAAAACTTTTGGATCCACACCAGCTGATTTTTCCTTTCTTGTTCTCTTAGCCGGAACCAACTCCTCAGAATCGGCTCTCCTTTTGCCCGAACAAGTCTTGCCCTGGTCAGAGGGCACTCCCTCTGGTTCGGTTTGAACCGAACCAGGCTGGCCATCCGGTTCAGTGGACTTTCTGGCCTCCCTTTCCCTGAGCCTACCAACTCTCTTCTCTAGGGTAGCTGCAGGAAAATTTTTACAAATCTGGCAGTTTGCATTGAGGTGGTCAAACCCCAGACAAACACAGGTGGTGTGGGGGTCAGCCTTAGCAAAGACTTCCCAACACACACTGCAGTGTTGAAACCCAGTGGGCCCGGTTTTTCTTTTGGGTTTCTCAGACATTGTGCCAGTCATAACAAAACTTACTCTTTTAATGGCAATTCGCCAGGCAAGACCCTCTTATCGGTTCCTGACCGTGTTACGGGTCGTGGAAAAAAACGTAATAAAATCCGTTTTTTTTAGAACCGATAAGAACCGGTAACTACTCTCAAAGTACAGATAAAAATTTTACAACAACTTGATCAGTTCAAACCGAACCGATGAACCGTTTACAAGTTCCACACAGAATAGAAAACAAAATAACCTATCTAGTACCCACGAATACCACAGACAGAGACTGAACCGACAGGTTACGGTTTAAATTCGGTCGAAAACTGAGAAAAGCGGTACTTTAACCGATAAACTGAACCGAGCAAAGGGAGAAATCTCCGGAGCGACTGTTCAGTGAGGTGGAGTAAAGAATCTGATGGTTTGAGTTCAAACAGCAACAGACTGAGTCTCAACTGAGCTCGACCTCAGCGTTCCATGCCTGGCATGGAAAGTTAACTCTTTCATCTCTGGGGCAGTTCGAAGGTTGGGACTCACTGCTATTGTCAGAATACAGCAAGACTTCATGTTGTTTGAAGTATTTTTTCTCAGCCCACTTGTCAACCTCTGCCACAGAAGTGGGGGTTTGAAGCAGTTTCATGGTATTTTTTTTTTTTTAAAGCATTATAGATAGGCATGACCAGTCTCTTAGGGGTTGGAGATCTGTAATTTCCCTATAATCGTTATCCTCACCCATGTCCTGGACGGGGTCCTGAGTAGGGAGGTCCAGGGTGTCTAGCATATTCTGCATAAATGTAAACAGAGTCCTCCTCCCCCCCTCCTCCTCCTCCTCCTCCCAGTCTCCAGAAGAGAGAACTGTGGAACAGTGCTTGCCAGCCCCAGTAAATACAGACCCAGTCTTTTGTAGGGTCTGAAAAACGTGCCATGCCTTTGCCATATCTTGCATAGATGGGAGTTCCTACGCAGGCTGTGGTCGTATACGCTTCGTTTTTTCTTTATGCTTTAAGCCGCCTGTTGTCTCACTGACTTTTGCTGGAGGAACAGGAGCGTTTTTGTCTTGACAGAGTTTCTTTTTAGCCACTTCATTAGTAGCTTGATCAAGCTTCCTTTTTTATATAGACACTTACATAGAAACATAGAAGTTGACGGCAGATAAGGACCACAAGGCCCATCCAGTCTGCCCATTTTTTTTTCTACCTTATAAATGTGCCATCGGCCTTTGCTCTGTCAGTGACCTATCTATTCATAGCCATTTGTATTGCTCCCTTATGTCTATCCCATGCCTGTTTGAAGCCCTGCACTGTATTCATAGCCACTACTTCTTGTGGTAAGCTATTCCATGCATCTACCACCCTTTCTGTGAAAAAGAATTTCCTCACATTCCCCCTTAATCGGCCTCCCTCTAATCTCATGCTGTGTCCTCTTGTCCTGCTATTTTTCTTATATTTAAACATATTAGACTCTTTCACCTTGTTTATGCCCTTAAAGGTGTTTAAATGTCTCGATCATATCACCTCTCTCCCTCCTTTGCTCAAGGGTATACATATTGAGCTCCGTTAATCTGTCCTCATAATATTCTGATGCAGTCCCTGCACCATTTTGGTTGCCCTTCTCTGGACTGCCTCAATTTGGTTAATGTCCTTGTGAAGGTGTGGCCTCCAGTACTGCACGCAGTACTCCAGATGGGGCCTAACCAATGTCTTGTACAGAGTGATTATTACCTCCTCCCTTACGACTTATGATACCCCTACTAATACACCCTAACACCCTCTAGCCTCACCTACTGCTTTAGAGGTCTGCTTGATGATTTTAGGTCATCAGTGATGATGATGCCCAAGTCTATTTCTTCCTTTGTGACTGCTAGCAACTCCTCCAGCCTATAAGTGGCTTCAGGGTTTCTCTTCCCTATGTGCATGATTTTGCACTTCTTTGCATTAAATCCCAGTTGCCACTCTTCTGACCATTTTGCTAGTTTATCCAGATCTCTTCTCATTCTGCCCACCCCATCTGGATTATCTACTCTGTTGCAGATCTTGGTGTCATCTGCAAACAGACAACCTTACCCTCTAGTCCATCTGCGAGGTCACTAATGAAGATGTTGAATAGGACTGGCCCAGGACTGATCCCTGAGGTACCCACTTGTGACTTGCATCTCTTCTGACTGTATACCATTTACCACCGCTCTCTGTTTTCTGCCAGTCAACCAGTTTGCCACCCAGTTGACCAACTTCTGACCCCCCGAGCCTACCCAGCTTATTTATCAATCTTCTATGTGGAACAGTGTCAAAAGCTTTGCTGAAGTCAAGGTGGCGACATCAACTGCTCCCCTTGGTCCACCACTCTGGTTACCCAGTCAAAGAAATCTATGAGATTAGTTTGACAGGACCTTCCTTTGTAAACCCATGCTGTCTTGGATCCTGTGCCCCTATGGATTCCAGGTGTTGCACTATCCTTTCCTTAAGGAGTGCCTCCATAATCTTGCCCACTACTGAGGTAAGACTGACTGGTCTGTAGTTCCCGCCTCCTCCCTGCTACACTCTTGTGGAGCGGGATCACATGAGCCCTTCTCCAGTCTTCTGGGACCTCTCTGTGCTCAGAGACTCACTAAACAATTCTGCTAATGGCTCTGCTAGTTCCTCCTTTAGCTCCTTAAGTACCCTGGGATGTATGCCATCAGGTCCCATTGCCTTATCCACCCTGAGCTTAGCAAGCTCTTGTAGGACCCTTTCTTTGTGAAGGAATAGTGCTCACCTCCTCCCCTGTGTCCATGATGCTGAGCTGTGGGCCCTGCCCTACCTTCTCTTCAGTAAATACTGAGCAAAAGTATCTATTTAGGATAGATGCCTTTACAGGGTCCTCCTCCTCACATGCTCCCTTTCTCCATTAAGCTTAGCAATACCCCCTCTGGACTTTCTCCTTTCACTAATGTATCTATAGAAAGTCTTGTCACCTTCTTTTACTGTTCGTGCTAGTGTTTCCTCAGTTTGGGACTTTGCCTGCCTTACTGCCTTACCTGCTTTCCTTAGGGCAGTTTGGCAGCGACTTCATCGCTTTTATTATTTTTAAATTTGTGAGTAACTTCATCAGCTCCTTTGGAAGCTTTCTTTTTTGGCTGAGATTTAGAGGCTTCATCAGCACAACTGCTTAAATTTTTATTGTTATTACTTTTAGATGGCCCCTCATCGGTAACCTTTGATTTTTCCTCAGCCATAGTTATTAATTAGGTCTCTTTGCTATGTTGCCAGTTTGTGCAAAGAGAACCCGTAGATCTGGACCAAAAAAACAACCGAGCACAGGTTTCTGTAAATGCTGTGAAGCCAGTCCTGTGACAGTTTAACTCACCGTCTTCTTTCTCTCTCTTTTTTATTTATTTTTAACATTGGGAATCTCTGACCAGCCAGTCAACAAAGAACCCAGCAATAACCGTCAAAAACTGAGCACACGTTTCTGTTAATGCTGTGAAGCCAGTCCTGTGACAGTTGATACTTTTAGGTCCAGTTTTGTGTAGTTCTGGCAATCTCCGACCTTGCCAATCCTCCAAGAACCCAGCAGTAACTCAAAAAAAACATAACGAGCTAGCGATTACTGAGGTAAATTCACGCAAAATAGTAACATCTCGACGGATCCCTGAAGGTGTCAAAAAACAAAAGGAACGTCAAATAATGCAGTTGTGTAAATAATCTCAGAAGATTAACACAGTTGCGGCAAAATTACATAAATGACGCTAGAAACTCCGCGATAGTGTGGGGGAAAAACCCGCTAAAAAGTGGTAAAAATCCACTCAGCACACTAATTAAATTTGTGAGGAAAACTTTACCAGGAAAAGCAGAAAAAGTCTGTCAACCCGAAAAGTTGAGACACACCTCAGGGGCAGTGTTGCTCAGTCGGCGGAGAAAAAATTCTGAAGCCCTTCAGGCTGCTCTCACTCAGCACACTCCCCTCCTGCTTTTGATTGGCTGATGCCCAAGCTCATTTTCATTCTCTTAAAGGTATACCTCCAGGGAAGTTGCACCTAGCCAGCCAACTGCTATACTTACTGATGCTAAAGGACTCCTGGGGTAAGAAAATGCCCATTTTCAGGCAATACCTGGGAGAATACAATTACAGTCAATACAGAGTAGTAGTACATTAAATACAGAAACAATGAACAGTTTGAAAGGATATAAACAAAACATCATAGTCAGCATAATACACCAGCAATGAACAAAGGTCTTGGGGAAAGAGCATTATACATTGGTAAGGTACAACAAACAACGAATATTAATACATAATTCTAACATAAAATGGCAGAAAAATAGGATATAATTACTATGAATAAAGTGCAGAGCAGTTGGCTAATATGCCCCCTGGAAGGCGGAAGGTGGTTTAGTTCATAATGGAGGGAGGGAGGAAGAGAGTGTAGGTAAAACTGTGGGGATAAGTTAGGCAAGAGCTGATTTAAGACAGTGGACAGTAAGCACAAGGAGGATGACTAATGCCTAGATTAGGTCCAGCAAATAGGAGAAGTTTTAGGAGAGTTTGGGGGGTTGAGGAAGCATAAGCAGAGGTCCAACTGCAGCAGGTGACTTTTTAGCTTGCACTTAAAGCTGGCTTGAGTGGAGGCAAGGTAGATATTTGTAGGTAGGGAGTTCCAGTGTACAGGGTAAGGTGCGAGAAGGCCTGAGCCCCCATAACCATTTTACATCTTGGTATTTACAAAAGCATCTGATCTCCAGAGTGGAGGGTACAGTGGGGGCTTTGAGAAATTGGCAACTGAGCCAGAGTAGGGGGAACACCAGTCCGAGAGAGATCAGTCAGGACATCAAGTGAGTAGAGACGGTGGGCCACGGGTGAGAGTCACCTGAGGCTACTGTAAAGATGGCAGTGATGGGTACGTGATACAAAGACAATGTAAAACAGCATATGTTTTTATAAGTGGTGTTCCATTTGTGCAGGCTAGATTTAGAGGCAGCACCATATGTAATGGAGCCATAAGTAAGTGCTGGAAGAAGTATGCCCTGGGCTATGGCAACATGGTCAGAGGGTGTAAGAACATGTCTGGTTTTGTAGGCCAGTCCTTACTTGAAGTTTACAGTTTTAAAGGTAATGGAGATGTGAAGGTCAAAGTCAAGAGAGGGGTCCAGGGTAATGCCCAGATACTGTATTTAAAGGATTGAACACCGTCGAGAATGGAGCCATCAGTGCCAGAGACTGCTAGCTGGTTATGGTATTTCTTTAGCCTAGGGGCAGATCCAGAGAGCATAGCTTGAGTTTCACTTGTGCTGAGTACTAGTTTATGCCTAGAAAGCCAGACCTGGATACAGCAAAAGTAAATAGAAGGGAGCCAAGGGGTACTCCAATGTTGATTCTGGAGAGTTCAGAGGTGGCAGAGCAGTATTTAACATATTGTTGTCTGTCAGAGAGGTAATGGTCGTGCCAGGCAACAACTTCAGGGAAAAAACCAAGGGAAGTAATTTTGGATACAAGTAAGGTGTGGTCAACAAGGTCAAAGACCTTGGTTAGGTCAATAATAACTGCCCCAGTTAAAAGGCCAGAATCCATAGCAGATTTGGCGTCATTTGTGAACTTAAAAAGTGCAGTAGTTGTTCTATGGCCCTTTCTAAACCATGCTGAGTGTCAGAAAGAAGATTATGGCCATGGTGGAATGAGACTGAAGGAAAACAACTTTTTCTAAAGGTTTGCTTAAGACAGGTAGTATGGAAATAGGTCTATAATTCGTGATGGACTTAGGGTCTCCTTTTTTAAAAACAGAGACTATCCTGGCTGACTTCCACATATAGGGGACAATCCTGGAGCAGAGCGATAAGCTGAAAATTCTAGCCAGCGGTGCGGCAAGAAGAAGGGCGGCTAAGACGCTGGGGCTCAAGTTAATCGGCACCAATGCTGCAGGTATCAGAGAGTGACCTGAGTAAGTCATAGATCTCCTTGTTGGTTACCACCCAAGCATGAAAGCCATGAGAGGTTTGAAGGGGGAGATATGCCATGTCAGGAGTGGTAGCATTAGGGGTAGAGAAGGAACTGGTGTAATTTGATAAGTCAGCGAACTGTATATTAAAGGAGTTGGCAATTTGTGACAGGATTGTTATAGTGCAGGCCATTAAGCACCATGTTACTTGGAAGATTGAGAAGGCTTAGTTTCCATTAAATTCCTAATATGTGCCCAGACTTTTTTAGGGTCACCAGCAGCACTGATTAGCAGGTTTCTGCAGTAGGTGCTCTTGGCTAGGAGAATAGCATGTTTACAGAGGTTTCTCTTAGATCGGTATTCCTGCAGATCAGCCAGATGGATAGAAGATTTAAATTTAGACCAGCATCTATCCTGGGATTTTAGTTGGACTAGGGAGATTCTTGCTAAGCCATCTGGTGGGAGCCCCATGGATCCTCTGGGATATGGTGGGACCATGCTGGTCCTGTAAAGTACAAAACTCTGCTAAGAAATAATCAAGGGCTTCAGAAGCATTATTAGAAGCATACAGGAAAGACCAGTCAATCACTGACAGATCATCAAGAAATAGGGTTGTGTTGAGTTTGGAGAAGTCACAGAAAGTTATGACTTTCGGTGGGGGAGCAGGTAGTGCATGGGCATGCCAAATACAAAAGATGGGACAACGGTCAGAAATAGCATCGGAGAGGATCCCAGCTCCAAGTACCCTATCAGTCCTATTTGTAAGGATCTAGTCAATTAAAGTTTCAGAGCCTGTGTTCACAGATATTCTGGTGGGAGCAGTAATAAGTTGGTGGAGGTTTTGCTCTTGAACAATGGAATTTATGTTTTATGGGATTACAGAGGAGGCTCACGCTCACCACAATCAGCTACACATCGGTGTCAACTTGTGCTGATCTTCATGATTTCCTAGCATAAAAATGTACATTTGTAACATGCGGACACAATTCTTACGAGAACAAGCGGTTTCTGGTAATAAGAAAAAAAACAGACAATAAATACAAGACACACAGATTAGTTTTATGTGTTGCTCTCTTTTTTTGTACATGTAATATCCTGCCTCACGAACTCTGTCAGTATAAGCTACACTGCTTAAAAAAAATATATATATATATATATATATATATATATATTATGTAACTCCTTGGTGGCGCTATCCCAAGGGCTACTACCCCTGCCTGCGTGGCTAGTAGCAGGTTAAGGGGCCAAAGTTCTGAAACGGGTGCCTCCACCCGGAGGTCAGGGTTGGTAGTGGTCAAACTAATCTGGGCACAGCCCTCTGGGACACTGTAACCCCCCTCTTTCCCTTCTAGTGGCCTGAGCAATATACGATAATCACTTTCGCAGTACCCACACTGTTTGCACTAACCACCAGGGCTGGTTCCTCTGGCTCAACCCTGGGGACCCTCTGTAAAACAAGGTTATGCACAGTAAATAGCAACAGAACAGTACTCTTGGCACAAACTGGAACCACAGTCAGGTTAAATGCAGCAAAAAAAGTCAGATCTGATTTATTCAGGGACTTGAACAAGGAAGGGGCGTAATCAGGTTGATTGGCTTAAAAGCTATATTAATCAAATAGCTATGCATGCGATTTAAGCCCCCACACAGTCACACCTCTGGGTACCCAGGTAGGGAGATGATGGGCTAGCCAGGAACGTTGCAGCTGGTTGGGGCCCTGTGATGGAAGAAAGCAACATACACAACACACACTATTTGTAAACCGGAGCCGGAGGGCTCAGTTCGTGAAAGAAAAAGCAACCAGACAATCAGATGACAACACTTTAGATTTAGCTGTTGTTGCAGGGAGCTACCCTGATGTTTACTCACGATACCCAATACTGGACAGGCAGGACAAAATCGAAACTGCAGGTTGTTGAGCTGGAGTGCCCAGAGAAGCAGGGCCCACACGACTCACCGAGGCGTCGTTCCTGTTCAAGTGTTGAGCAGGGGGCTGATCCCCAGGCAGGTCTCTCGTTGATGACTTTCTCTGTGCAGCAGGTAGTTGGGCTGGGCCAGTGCGGCAAGGCTCAGACCCAATGGAGATGATTTTGGATTCAGTCTGTGGGGCTGGATGCAGCTTCCAGCAAGCAGAATACAGTTCAAACCACAGTGGGGAACCAAATCATGACCCACTAGCAGCACACGACACATTTACACGTAAGGAAATTCTAATGCAGCTTCCAGTAAGAACACAATTCAAACCACAGTGGGGAACCAACTCACGACCCACTATAAGCACACAACACATTCACATGTAAGGAAATTCCACTGTGCCAGACAAAAGGCTCTCTGGTTGCAATTAGAGAGTCTCTGCACAATCTGGGAGTTCAGAGGTGGCTGGAAGTCCAGACAGGCCGATCGCATTCAGCAAATTTTCGGTCTTCTTCAGGTAGGAGCCTGGTCACAATTCAGTGGCTTACTTCACTCTCCAAGTTCAGATTCAGTCCGAAAAAGGCACAAGTTCCCTCTCAAGGACAGCAGGCAGGCATGCACGCCAAAACTCAGGCCTTTCCACAGTTCTCCTGTGCGAATCTACGCCGGGGCTGCTGCTTGAATCATTCAAGCTGCCATCTCTTCACTTCCCAACTCAGAACTGAAACTAGCTGCAAGCAGCTTGGGAATTTCCCCAAGATCCAAAAGGTTTGGTTGGCTGATCTGTCAGTCACAACAAGAGCTCCCCCTCCAGGTTACTTTAGGCGCCAAAATGCAAAAACTACAATTCCTACAAGTTTTGACCCCACCAAGCCCCTGTAGGCAGGCTCCATTTTAGAGTCCCAAATGTACTGATTGGCCCACTTCAGCAGTCCAGGACCAAGATGACGGAAACAAACAGAACTGTCCATGCTGCAAAGAAGGCAGGTTAGAACAAACTGCAATATTACTACTCTAACAAAGATCAGCAAACAAGCACATCTTCTAACAGAGCTCCCTTTTAGATTAATTATGACTGCAATCCAGGCAGCTCTTAAAGAGACAGTACACAGAGGCTATATAGGCACTCTTTGGCAATCGCATTTAAACTGCAAAAACGCAGGACACCAGCCTGGCAGTGAGCATTTAGACAAGCTCAAGGAAGACTTTTCGGGAGCCCCCATTTGTAGGGGGGTTACATATATACTCACCCAGCATGCCACAGGACATCACATTCTGAACACTTCTACATAACCTTTGCTGAGGAAGCAGGCAGGGAGGGAGTAAGGTATGAAGAGTCATGTGTGCCAATGCAAGCAGTTTGGGAAATAAAATTCTGTACCTGGAGGCTATCAGGGCAGGTTAGCATGGATTTGGTGGCCATAATGGAATTGTGGTGCAGAGACAGTCATGACTGGGGCATGGCAATACTGGGTTACTCCCTGTTAAGAAGAAAGAGGAAATGGAGAAGGGGTTGTACTACATATATGGGAGGGAGTCAAGGCCACTTTAGTCAAGGGGAACCTGGAGGACAAGGAAGAGCAAATTATATCATTACATTGACGGAGATTTCAAATGGGCAAAAAAAAAAAAACGACACTTTTGCCATTGATCTTTAAGCACCTTTTGGGGTCAGACACTGAACATACTGCAACTGACCATCTAACCATCTAAGGAGGGTCAATTTTGTTCTGCACAGACCCAACAGTGATGGGCCCCATTATGTGCACCAGTCGCAAACTGTCCAATTCTACTATATAATATCCTCAACCTAGCCATCTGCGTCTCCTTTACAGACATTAGAACAGCAGACTCATAGGAAGTCTTTAGTGAGGTAGGCACTGACTGTGCAGCAAGTCAAGTATCATGTAAGGCTTTTGAGACAGAGTCAGTCCGAACTTTATAGGTCAGACCAGAGTCTGAATGCAGGCCTTGGTATTTGAAACTATCAACAGTCAAGAGGTGACAGTAACAGTGTTAACTGAGGACGACTGTATGCTTTGTGTCGAACAGCATGGACTTTGTTTTATTATGTTCAGGATGAGCTAATTTTTAGTAAACAACTGTTGTAGCGGAGTAAAATCATTTACAAGGGACTTACTGATGGAATGTATCTATAGACAGCTACAGAAACTTTCTTAGAAAGCCAGAACCCAACTACTTGCCTCAAACCTTCAGAACAACCTTAACTACAATCTTAACTACACAAATAAGTTTGTCGGGGGGGTGGTATTTACTCCATTTTTAGCCCTCCATCCCATGTACCTACACCTACCCTCAAGCTCAGCATACTTGTTGTCCTTTCTGAGCCTGCCAAGGTGGCAGTTGCTTTCAAAACACATCTCACCACCTGTGCCTCTTCCACCTTCAACTCTGACCTCCCTGTTACACCACTATCCTTCTCAACTCATTCACTACCTCTGATGTTCTATCTACCTTTCTCTCCCTGAATCCTTATCAAGAACAGCCCTGATGGTCCTGGCCCTAAGCTCCTGCACCTTTCTGCTCCTGCCATCGCTGCCTCAGTTTCTCAACTTCTGAATCTCTCCTTTTGACTTTTTGTTTTAGCCTGCTGGAAACTTACTAAAGGCTTCCCTCTCCACAACGGGGGTGACACCTGCACTCCTGGAAACTATCACCTTATCTCAGTCTCTCTCTCTCTCTATATATATATATATATATATATATATATATATACACCTCCCTGGCTAAACTGCATGGAAAGCTGGTCTTCTCCCAGCTTGTCAACTTTCTTGGCTCCTCCTGTCTCACCCCTTGCAGTTTGACTTCCACGACGCCCATTCCAGTGTCTTCTTTCTACGTGTCGCCAATTCCATCCCGAAAGCGAAGGATAAAGGACATGTGCAAGTTGCTGTCTTTATTGACCTGGCTGAGGCATTTGACTCTGTAGCCCATCCCTTACTCCTTGCAAGTTAAAGGCTGCTGGGCTCAGTCACCACCTTCGAATATCTCCTGCCAGAGAGGTAAGAGCGGAACCAGTCAGTCCAGGTGGAGGAATCCTTCTCTGCCCCTCTCCCTATCAACTCCTTTTTGCCCCATGGCTCTATCCTTGACCCATTTTCTTAAATGGCCTCCCTTTGACCTGTGTCTCAGCCTACATTCATATGTATATATGTGGGTGACACAGCTCTTTTGGCCACTGAAACCTCCATATTCTTGCTGGAACAAGCCCTACAGAGCAACTCTGACAACGTCTGGTGATGGTTTTGTACCAACCAGCTCTCCCGTAATGCAAACATTCTGCCTTTAAAATCCTTTATGGCAACCCCCCCCCTTGAAACAGTGCCTTGTTTCAAATACTTCAGTGTGTGACAAGACAACCGTCTCAACTTCTCCTCTCGCATCAATGCCAGCTTTAAAAAATTACACTCGGACTTGGTGCCCTCCAAAGGAATAAATCCTGCCTTCTGCCCCCAGTCTGACATAAGACTATTCTGAAAGTAATCCACCGGCTGTTGGTGGTGCCCCGACATCCATGTTCGTTAGCATGAACCCTATCTTCCACTCCTTCTGCTGTTCTGCTACTGGTTCCCACACTCTTACTCATCACTGCTCTCTGTGCCATATCCTCACTCCCCTCATCTCTGAGGCACCCATCTCATTTGTGCTTCCTTTATCTCCAAATTCTGGATTATTTCCTGCCCCTCCTACTTCTCTGACCTGCTCTTTCCCTCTGCTCCTTCTATGTATTCCTTTTGCTCCTCTAATTCTCGTTCCTTTATTATTCCCAGTTGCTCCCCAGCCACTGTTCAGGTCTCTTTCCCATCCGAGCTGCCTTCATTCTGGAACCCTTTCCCCAGTAGCCACCCCTTACCTTTCCTTTAAGACACTTCTGTGGGCCCACTTCTCTCCTGCTTGCTCCTGTCCTCACTTAGCTGGCACCTGATCTAGCTTGCTTTCCTCTTCTAGTGCTAATCATTATATTGTAATATTACTGTATACGAGTTTTTGCTCCTCCACTAGCCATTACGTTGCCATCTTATCATATATATATATATATATATATATATATATATATATATGGGTTGCTGCTCTTCCGCTGTTGTCAGCTGGTAGCTTTCGCTACCATATTGTACTTGTACCTACCATCATTGTTTGATGTTTTATAGGTTTCAACTGTTTCAATTGTTTGTGCCACTGTTTTCCCTCACCCAGGTTGCACCAGGAAACAAGCCCCAGCTCAGTGCTCCTATCCCAGTTACCAATTTTCAAATAAACAACAAATAAATATTGTCAGCAATTCAGTAAGGTTCTGCATCACTGGCATAAAGCACGACTTTAGCTCACCCCACAATTACATATCAAGGATAGACTCCTGGGGACATCTTCTAAAATGCCTCTAGGAGGATAGGGCACCCGATAACCCATTTTTTCCTGTCCCCCAAATAGTTTCTGAACCAATTAATGGTTGTGCTATTTAAATTTAAAGCTGCTCAGCTTACAGTATTCAGCAGCAAAATGTGATCAATCAAGACAAAGGCCCTTAGTAAGGTCAACAAATACTGCACCTGTGATTTTTGACGCGGGAGATGCACAGAGTCAGCGCCATGATGCTTTCTGAAACCATTTCTGGCAGTAAACAGAAGGCTATTGGACGCAATATTATTAATTCAGCACCCGAGTATGGACTTTAGTTTCCCAAATCCTACCCTGTACACAACGTATGGAGAAGGGTCTACGGTTGCTCTCACTGCTTTAGGTCACACTGCTGTAAAAACTAGGTAAAAGGCATAATCCACCAAAAAGCAAGGTATAGCATCTCAGCTGGGCTAGCCTAGATAAATTGTTGAAAGAAATAAAGCAATCCCATTTTTTTTTTTAACCAAGGCAGGACAGTGGGAAGTGATGACAGTTCAGTGGGGACATATTACCTAGAAATAGGGTTAGAGTCAGATCAGCGAGAGGGGAGATGTCAGCAGGGAGAAACTGTACTGCATGGTGGACAGAAATTACTGGGGTCTGACTGAACATCGGCAAAGGGCAGAGATGTTAGCAGGTTACATAGTGTAAAAGGAAAAAGTGAGGCTGAGTAACAGTGCTGCTCTGGTCAGATTACACAGAGTGAAAGGGATGTTGAGGATCAGATGAAAACGTGGGGGGGGGGGAAGAGAGAGATGACAAGGTTTTCAGGTTAAGAATAAAATGAAAATTATGTACTTACATCTTCCAGAATATCTTCACTATTGACTCACACTGATGGGTCTGGGGCTGGAGGCACTAGGACCCCGTGGGAGCAAATGTTTGTTAGGAGGGAGATGAAGTCTGGCACTGACATTGCCTTTGCATCCCACGTGGTGCCACACATGCTAGCCAATAACTGTCGCCGGCTCCCTCATGCACCTCAATTCTGTTTGCCAGGAGAGAAATAAAAGAGGACAAGATACTTTCTAGCCCAAAAGGGATACAGAAAGGATATAGGAAATAAACAAAATATAACCAGACTACTAACATAAAACCCAAGGGCTGGGTCTACTAGGTGGCACAAGGATAGTTGGGATAGAAGAGCTAGACCCTGATATCACTAGCCAGACAGGAGGTAGATAACGATTAAGGAAAAAAGACAAAGTAGCAGCCCTGAACATATGGCTCTAGCAGGAGCATAAAAAATAGGGTAGTCCAAAACTGGCACCCCCTTGCAAATAAGATGGCAAATGTGCCAAAAAAATGGAAGAATGGCACATGGGCTCTCCAAAAAGAAACAACTCCATGCTACCACATAAGAATTGAGTGAACCTAAGTAAATTCACCTCCTTCTCCCCCTTCCCCAACAGAGCAAGAAAAGCAGAGGCTAGAAGCACTGGAAATAAAGTGTATACCAACCAAAGAATCTAACAGTCAGAGAAGTGATAAAACAAGACCTGCTTCTCCCTGCACCCACAGGGTTGTACCCCGTGTAGAAGCTAGTGCATTAATCCAAAGTAAAGTGCCATGCACTCCTCCATGCACAGAGCATCTGCTCAGTTGAGTTAGACTGGACAGTGCCCACAGCACATGTTGCATTTAGCAACTAACAGGGATATACGAGAGAGGAGGGTATACCCTGGGCAGGCAGAAAGTGGAGGGAAAGGGCAACCTACCCACTCCACAGAAAAAAAGAAAAAATTACTCACCTTAGTAATGTTGTTTCTTCTAATGGAGTCTTGCTATATTATAGACATTAGCAGTTTGATCCAGCTCTAGAACTGCCCGGATTGAAAAGGTTAAAACCATTCCAAAATAGAATTTTGGCAAGAGCAGCTTTATCTGTGTCATTTCAAACTTGAACTGTCAGATCTTTATGAGCCAAACTCACTAAGGTCTGTGTGGAAGCTGTAACCTACACTAGCCAAATGGCTACCTAAATAATAACAACCATTGATGGTCCCAACACCCAAGACTCAAGTCAGGGGACCAGAATACTAACACCATTCTAATAATATGAAAATGGAACATAAGTATAATAAAACACACATCATGCACATACACACCCCCAAAGTCCCAAAGGGACAAAATGCTAACAGGACATGAGTAGTGCCCACACTAAGTTGCCCCACCCCATCAAGCAGAGGTTCTGAGAGGGGCAGGTTGGGGAGGTCTATAATATAGCAAGACTCCATTAGAAGAAACAACATTACTAAGGTGAGTAATTTTTCTTCAAACAACATGAAGTCTTGCTATATTATAGACATTAGCAGAATACACAGCAGTACCTCCATGGAGGAGGGCAGAACCTACTTAGGAATAGGCTCTGAAGAACAGCTGTACCTAAACCGAGCATCTCTCCTGGCCTGGACATCCAGGGAGTAATGCTTGGTAAAAGTGTGTACCGTTTTCCAAGTAGCAGCCTGGCAAATCTCTAATAAAGGGATATCTCTGGCAGCAGCTAGAGATGCAGCTGTACCCCTGGTAGAATGAGCCCTCAAACCGGGGGTGGGGCCCTCTGCCCACTTTCTGATAACAAAATTGGATACAAGAGACAATCCACCTGGCTATTGATCTCTTAGTGGCAGGTTTGCCTTTCCCAACTTCACCATAGGTAAGGAAAAGTTGGAGGATTGAACCTGTGGCCTTTAGTGCAGCTCTATAATAACTAAGAGCTCTCTTAACATCAAGCTGTGCAATCTCCTCTCACCAAGAGGAGTGATCAGTGAAAACACTGGAAGGGAGATAGATTGATTAAGATGGAAATCTGAAACCACCTTAGGCAAAACTCCTATTAGTCCTAAGGACTACCTTATCCCTGTGGAAAGAAATAAGTCAGTCTTCACTGACAAGGCTTGCATTCACTTATGCATCTGGCAGAAGTGATAGCCACTAGAAAACAGTTTTCCAAGTTAGGTACTTGCTCTGCAGAAGACAGAGGTTCAAATGGGGTTGCATTAACTGGGCAATGCAAACATTAAGGTCCCAAGCAGGGGCGGTTCCGAAAAGAGAGGATCAGTATGGAGTAATCCCTTAAAAAACTTGGAAAACACAGGATGAGAGGAAAGAGGGGATGACTTTCCTGCTGACACAAAAACAGACAGCTGCCAAATGAACTCTCAGGGTAGCTGGTCTGAGACCCAAGGAATTAAGATGTACCATGTAATCTAACAAAATGGGCAATTCAGCAGATTCTGGAAATATTTTCCCAGCACACCAAATGGAAAACCTTTCCATTTAGAACTATAAGTAGCCCTAGTGGAAGGCTTTCTGGAAGCCTTTAGATCTCAAGAACACCCTGAGAGAGGTGTAAATCAGCAACCTAACTCCTCAAGAGCCAGGCCTTGAGGTTGAGGGATTTGAGGTCCGGATTCAAACCATTCCCTGGGCACAAGTCAACAGATTGTGATTCCTGGGGAGACACAGGGAAGATGGACTGTCAGAGACAGAAGGAGTGGGTACCAGGGCTGCCTGGCCCAATCCGAGCAATCAGAATCACCCTGCAAGGCTGAGATCTGATTTTGACTAGTACTTTGGATAGGAGAGAAGGGGGAAAGCATAGAGGAACTTCCTCCCAATCCAGAAGAAGGGCATCCAGGGAACTGAGCCCAGCACTGGAGGCCTGCAACAGAACAGAGGAAGTTTGTGATTGTCTGAGGCTGCAAAAGATCTATCTGAGGGATGCCCCACCTGGCAAAACTATCCCCAGCACTTGAGGATCCAGGGACCATTCGTGATGGCCCTGGGAAATCCTGCTGAGGGCATCCGCTAGGACATTGTCCTTCCCTGGAAGATGAACTGCTATGAGGGAAGTGTTCAGGAATAGGCCAGAGACCACAACTTCATTGCCTCGGTGCACAAGGCCGAAGACCGAGTGCCCCCCTGTTTGTTGATGTACCACATTGTTGTGGTGTTGTCTGTTCTGACTTGTATCACCTTGTGGACAGATGCAGAAAAAACTTGAACTAAAAAGACAGCTCTGAGTTCCAGCAAATTGATGTGGAGCAGAGATTCCTGGGGGGACCAAACTCCCTGAGTGGAAAGGTCGCCCATGTGGGCTCCCCAACCCAGAAGGGAAGCATCTGTAGTGAGAGTCAAGTCGTGAGAAGGGAATGAAGGGACCCCACTCTTAATTGCTCTGATCCTGCCACCACTGGAGAGCTAGGATCAAGGTTGAGTTACTGGGACCAACTTGGAAAGGGGTCTCTTCTCCGAGACAAAAGGTTCTCAAGTGAAACTGAATGTCTCTCATCTGAAATCTGGCTCCCTGCACAACAGCTGTGGATGCAGCCATGTGCCCCAGAGCTGCAGAAAGTGTCTTGCTGGTCGAGAGACCTGCAGAGTGAAGGAAGAGGCCAGAGCCACTAAATTCCTTACCCTTTCTGGGGAAGAAAGGCCCTGGCTAGCTTTGTGTCCTATTCTGCCCCTATAAAGGTGAGTACCTGACTGGTTCCAGAACTGACTTTGTAGGTTTAGCAGAAAACCCAGGAGGTGAGAAGCTGCTGGGTAACCTGCAGGTGAGATTTTACCTGTTTTGGGGACTGGCCTACAATGAGCCAGTCGTCTAGATAAGGAAAACAGCAATCCTCTGCCTCCTTAAGTGGGCCACTGCTAGACACTTTGTGAATACCCTTGGAGCAGAAGTGAGCCGAAGGGCATTGCTCTGAACTGGTAATGACCTGAGGGCAGTCCAGAATCTGAGGTACTTCGATGGGATCTTCTGATTAGGACATGGAAATAGGCATCCTTGAGGTCCAGGGAGGCTAGCCAGTCCCCTGGCCTTAGGGAAGGTAAAATCATTGCCAGAGTTACCATTTTGAACTTTGGTTTCAAAAGATGCTTGTTCAGATATCTGAGATTGAACCGAACGGTTTTGCGGTTAAAATAAAACTATTCTCGGTTAAATCCAACCGAGAAAACACTTTTTAAACCGAGAAATGAACCGAGCAGAAGGAGAAATCTCCGGAGCGACTGTTCACTGAGGCGGAGTAAAGAATCTGACAGTTCAAGTTTGAAATGACACAGATAGAGCTGCTCTCGTGCCAAAATTCTATTTTGGAATGGTTTTAACCATTTCACTCCGGGGCAGTTCTAGAGCTGGATCAAACTGCTAATGTCTATAATATAGCAAGACTTCATGTTGTTTGAAAACATTTTTTTATGGGCTGGTTGGGAGGGTGTGTGTGTGTGACCACAACCCTTTTATTTTTGTCTTCTTGGGTGAGGGCTGGCCCAGGGTGCTCAACTTTTTTTTTTTTTTTTTTAGTATAAACAGCAGAAAGAAAAATCAAGTCCACATACAGGCCATGGCAGAGGAGATAGACAGCGCCCACAGGGTGAACTGCCAGAGGCCCTGGCTCTTACCAGAGTGAGGGATGGTGTGTAGGCATGTTAATCAATAATGAGGATATTCTGGAAAGTATATATTTTTCATATCTTCCAAGAAATCTTCCACTGATTCACACTGATGGGTCCAAATACCAAGCTTCCCAAAAGAGGGAGAAGCTGGCTTACCCTGAAGGTAGAAATACCCCCAAGCCCTCTGTGTGGAGAACACCTGAGGGCAGAGGCTCCTTATTGTCTGGCAAGACCCAAGGTCAGGTGGAGGCTCCTGTGGCCCAGGAGCAAGAGGGCACCCCAACAGCTCTCTCTCCTGACCCTGTGGGAGAAAAAAAGGGCCCCTGGAAGGGATAGTTAAAAACCTTTTGCCGGGTCATAGGTGCCATTCCTGAAAGGTGAAGCCATGCTATTGGCCAAATGCAGACTGCGGTTCCCACCAGCCCGGAGGCCACCTCACTGGCATCATATGATGCCCTTGACCAGTGCTTCACCAACTCCAGGCCCTTGGAAGAAAGGTGGATGGCTTGCCCGACTACGTGTGCGGCATGACATCTCGGAGCTGACCTAGGTGAGCCCACAGGCGCCTGTTATAGGCTGTCTAGTATGTCTGATGTGTGGCAATACACATCACAGTCTGAACTGAGGTAAGCATCTTCCTTCTAGGGGCATCTGACCAAGCAATGACAGCCTCAGGAGGTCAGTCACACACAAGTGAATAAGGCACTGCCCCTGCAGAACCTGTGGGTGTACAGTACTATAGCTGGATGTCCCTCAGGGCTGGAGGGCATGAGAAAGGACTTTTCTAGACTGCCCTTGAACTCCCCTTGAAGGTTGTAGGCCAGGGAGAGGACGACAGAATGTGCATCACTAAAATCTCCCAGGAGTGCCAACTGCAAGGACATGGTCCTGCGACTAGCAATGGTGCCCACAATCAGTGTCCACAACATGTCCACCAGGAATCTCTGGTACAGGAAGCATTCAGAAGCTGAGGACTTATGCAGGGATTAATCTGTGCCATCATAGGAGGGCACTGATGGTGAGGAGGCGCTGGTGGTAAAGGGGGTGATGCCAGGGGGCCAGGTTAAAACTGAATCTGGTCTCCTTGTCTGGTATTGGTACAAGGTACCAGCCGTGCTCCATGCTCACTCCAGATTGGCACCAGAGGGCCCATGATCCCTGGGAGTTCAGGCAGAGGTGGCAAAGGTGCCTGGTCTGCAGGGATATTCAGGAGGCTTCACCCAAGGGAAGGGCCTGGCAGGACCACCAGAACAAAGTCACCCTACAGAAGAGGAACGACCAGGTTGGTGCCCAAGGGCTGGAACCTCCTGGTGAGGAGAGCGGAGCCATACAATCCCCACAGGGCAGCTCTGGTCCTCACAGTTGGTGGGCTCATCTCTTGGGCATGGAGAGAACTCCACCTCCCAATCATCCCAGCCCTGAGCTGGTGCCTCCTCTGGCGCCAGACTTAGGGCCAGGGACTGGCCTAGACGTGTATTCCTAGGTGCCAGGCCAGACACCACCCCTGGGACCATCCCCACCCCTGGTGCTGCGAGTGGCATCGGGAGCCATCCCAGTGCAGTCTGACCAGGGACAGTCCCAGGGGCAACACCGTCACCACACTCAGTGTCCGACTCAGGGCCTACACCATGGCCAGTGCTGCGCCCATTGCCAGGGGCATTATTTCTACTCCCGAAGCCATAAGAACTGCTTGGGGAGAGAGGAACACTGCTACCTCAGCAACCTGGTGGCCAAACCACATCAGTGCAGGTCTGTCTGCTGACTCCGCGAACGGTGTCAGAAGGGGACCTGCCAGCACCACCCCACTCACTGAGACCACAAACAGTGTCAGGAGCCAGGGCTGTGTCAGGCTGCAGCACTGAGGTGTCCACCAATATATACAGAGTGCATAGCTTTGGCCTCACTACTAGGGACGTCTACTGTCCAGGACAGTCAGACTGGGGGGTTCGCAGCAGGCTGCTCAGAAGAAGCCAGCTGTCCACAAGACCAGTCCCCAGGGCCTCAGACACCTTGGCAAGATAAGGTTGAGAAGGACCCTGTGCTTCCTCAACACCAAAGGTGCTGGGAAGGGGCCCAGGGGAAAAGCCCAGAGACCATGCCTTGTCCTCACGTTTATGATGCCTGCCTCCGAATGTGTGGATCGGATGACCCCACTTCATTGTGCAAATTTCTACGATATGGCAGTCATGGACAAGCAGGCGTTGCACACATCCAACAATGTTGGTGACGATCTGTTGGTGCGATGGCTTTCCCCACAGGGGCAAAGATGTATGATGGGAAGCTGACAGTATTTCTTCCGACTTCTTCACCCCCTTCATCTCTTTTTTGGGTTTCAGCAAAACTGTAACTAAATGAAGAGAGACTGCACTGCAAATAAACTTTTGTTGATGACCCAGTTTAAATATAAGTGATGACAGCTGACAAACTGAGGTGATGTTGCTCCTACACAGCGTGCACTCAATGGCAGGAAGAACAGAACTGAGGTGCATGAGGGTGCCGGTGATGGTTACTGGCTAGCGCATGGCACCACGTAGGGTGCGCAGGCACCATTTGTACTAGACACTAACCCCCTCCTAGCAAACATTTGCTCCCGCTGGGTCCTAGTGCCTCTGATCCCAGACCTCTCTGGCCCCAGATCCATCACTGGTGAAGTCTGATCCTTGGAAAATTAAGGCAAATCGTACAAAGGCTCAATAAGCCAATGAACAGGCAGAGTCTCTCTACAGGTGGAGAAAAAGTACTTACCTTGGAAATAGTCACACTTCCCATCCATGAAGATGTAGTTCACCAAAATGACACTGAATATGCTGGCCCAGAGGTGAAGGTCACTGAAAAGGAGTGTGAACCCGGGCTGTTGGGAAAGAGGAAAAGTGAGTGACTTGGCCTGGCATCTTCAGAAGTTCACTGATGTAGCAGCTTCTTCTAAAGAGCTACTGCCTGGAGACATATTAGGCAAGACAAAGCATGTTTATTTTTACAACACCCAATCCATGCAATTTTGGACCCCTTATAGAGGTAGAAGAGTCATAAAACAATGCTTTAAAATATCTTTTTACAAATACATATTTATAAATAATCTATAAAATTTATTAACTGGTATCACTACTGGCTCTGCTTACCATCCCAACACATCACTATTAGTGTGGCACAGTGTAGCACTTTTGGCTCCTAGGTGTAAGTCCCGCACTAGGACTTGGTCTCGTACTCAATTCTGATACTACAGTGTAGCATTAGGCAGGTGCTACCCTTTGGTAGGTGCCACCCTAAGAACAGGAAGTTTTCCAAATTTAGATTTACGAACCCATGGAACATTCAGATGAGTAACGGATAACCCTGGTGCTCAGGCCAACATCCCCCTCTCAATAAAACATGTTTTAATGTAGTTGACTATGGTTGTGTGCATGCTGTTGTGTTTGTGTATAGTCAATGCACTATCAGCACCTATTTTACTGTAAAAACATAACATTTTAGTAGTAACTGAATGTGCAATTATATACTTATAGTGCAAAACATATTTTTTTTCTTGTATACTGGTGATTTGGGAAGGTCCCTACCGTAAATGACACTTCGCTCTTGACTGTCATACCAAATCCATAAAACATTAAATGACATTATCACATGAAACAGCATGTTTCAGTGTGTTCTCTTTCCTCCCGTATCGAGCCCCAGCATTTAAACAGTAGATCTTCCAAGCTGAACAAGCCGGAGACTGCAGATCTCATTTGAAAAAGGTAAGTCAATAATGCCAACACAAATGCAAAATTAAAAGATGGGTTTAAAGGACAGAACAAGCAACAGTACCAATCAAAAGCATAACTTATATAGAGGATAATGGCTGGGGATCGGGTGATAACCACACTGTAATCACCTTGAGTGGTTGCTAGGGCAACATGATAAACCTCGAGAGCGCAGCTCGAGAGGTTTACTGTAGCCCTAGCAACCACGAGAGGTTATTTCAGCGTGGTTGTCACCCGATCCCCAGCCATCATCTTTTATAGTGTATGGTCAAAAAAACACTGTTTGCATTCTATGTGTGAGAATTATGGAACTCTGGTGCATTCTTTTTTCTTATGCCACTGTTTGGAAGTTCCGAAGTGTGGTTAACAACTTTTAAAATTCTAAACAGTGCATAACAAAGCTGTGTAACTGCTGATTATGGTGGTTAATAGGCACTTACCATACATTATAAAGGAATAATGCCTGACAGGGTGGGAGTTATGCTGGGATAATATCCCACCTTGGGTGTTGGGCCCGAGGCCACCGGCCGAGGGCGCCCAACACCCGAGAAGGGATGTTACCACCCTGGAGGGCATTATTCCTATTATACAATGGCTTGTTTTATAATAAAAAAATAATTTTAAAGAATGTTTTTGTTAGTGTGTAAACATATTTTTGTTTCTTAAGAGAAAGAAGAGATCATCATGGTGGTCATCCATATCATCCAAATAATCAGCAGGGATGTTATGCCAGGATAACATCCCCGCTGTGACAGCCAACTGACCAATCAGAAGCCAGGATTCTTTCTTGCCATTGTATAATAGGCACTTACCATACATTATAAATAGTAGTGATTCAGAAGAACCTAATTATCTTATCCTTAAAAAGAAAGGCAGGTAAGGGTAGCTTGACTGGTTGTTATCCTTAAAGGGACACTGTTAGCTTTCATAGATTCATAGAAATGTGTTGGCAGATGGGAGCCCTTTTGGCCTGTCAAGTCTGCCCCTTACTCCCCCCTTGTCCAGAGATCCAACCCCTCCGCCCACTGGTCAGCCCCTTGTGTCTGTCCCATGCCCTCTTGAATCCCTCCTTCACTTCGGCCCCTACTACCCTTCTCTGGCAGTCTGTTCCGGGGCTCCATCACCCTCTCAGTGAAGTAGCGCCCCCTCACATTGCCCCTGAACCTTCCTCCTTCTAATCTTAGACTATGTCCTCCAGTTCTAACACCTACTTTTCTTGTGAATAAGCTCTCCCCCACCTTATTAATCCCCTTCACGTACTTAAACATTTATCATGTCCACCCTCTCCCTTCTAGTCTCCAGTGGGTACAGATCCAACTCCCTCAACCTCTCCTCACAGGGCTTCCCATGCAATTCATGCACCATCTTGGTGGCCCTTCTCTGAACTCTTTCAATCCCATCTGTGTCCTTGCAAAGGTGACCTCTCCAGAATTGGACCCTGTACTCCAGGTGGGGCCTCACCATGGATTTGTAAAGTGGTACCAGCACCTCCCTCCTTCTGCTTGTTATACCTCTCCCTATGCACAACAGCATTCTATTTGCTTTGCTCACCACCTCGCTGCATTGGGTCCCCACCTTAAGGTTATCTGAAATTATGATCCCCAGATCCCTCTCTTGCTCCGTTGCCTTAATTTCAACCCCCCCCCCGGTGTGTAAATTGCTTGCGGGTTATTTCTCAACATGTGCATTACTGTGAACTTTCTGGCATTGAATTTCAGCTGCCAGGTTTCTGACCACCCCTCCAGAACTCTAAGATCTGCCCTCATTGTCTCCACCCCCCCGGGGTGTCCACCCTATTGCAGATCTTTGTATCATCGTAGGCAAACTTTCCCCTGCAGTCCCTCCGCTATATCGCTGATACAGATGTTAAACAGGATGAGCCCCAGCACTGACCCCTGGGGCATCCCGCTCATCACCCCTTCCTCCCTGGAATGTACCCCATTTATCACCACCCTTTGGCTTCTGCCATTCAGCCAGTTCTCCACCCACCTTGTTATTTTCTGTCCCACCCCCAAACCTTCCAGCTTATTAACCAGCATTCTGTGGGGGACAGCGTCGAAGACCTTCCTGAAGTCCAGATAGGCCACATCCACTGCCCCTCCCTGTTTGACCACCCTCATCACCCAATCAAAAAATGTGATTAGGTTCGTCTGGCATGACCTCCCTTGTGTAAAGCCATGTTGTCAGATGTCCTGTAGCCCACTTTCTACCAGGCAGCCGACTACCCTTTCTTTTATTATCGCCTCCATCACCTTACACATCACCGAGGTGAGGATGACAGGATGATAATTACTTGCCTCCTCCCTGCTGCCACTCTTGTGAAGTGGCACCACATCTGCCCTCCTGCAGTCATTAGGTACCCACCCTGTCTCCAGGGACAGGTTAAACAACCTTGCCAGAGGTGCCGCCAGCTCCTCTCTTAGTTCTCTGAGTACCCTAGGAATGCAGGACATCCGGACCCATTGCCTTGTCCACCCTCAACCTATCTAATTCCTCTCTTACCCATGTATGGCCAATTCGTCCCTGGACGTAATGTCGCGGTCATAATGTTGCTGGGACATAAAGACAACCAAAACGGCACTGGTAATATTTTATTGCAGGCGATTAGTCGCCACACATTTAAATAGCTGGACAAATTGCAGAGGAGCAAAGCATAAAAGTTACCTTGTTGTACCACCATTTTTTTTTTTTTTTTTTAAACTTTATTTGTGCATCCAGACCCCTGGGCACCCTTCAGGAGTGCCCACACGGATACACCCCAACTCCCAGTCTGAACCATCCACATCGCCCAGGCCCTCTCCCTGAACTACCTTAGGCAGGCCCGAACCCTGGATCACCTCCGGAGCTGGTTCTGCCCTCCCCCTGGTGGTCATCTCCTAAGTGTGAGGTGCCTTACCTTTGGTCGTCGGGTCGGCCATGGAGAGACCCAGACACGCTTGGGCCAGCATTTGGGATGTGGGTGTTCCACTGGAGCCACCGTCATTTCACCCGGTGGTCTAGAGGATTTTCTCTTTATGCTTGCCCACCCCGGCGCAGCTGTGCAATGGCGTCAGCATTTGGCTGTCCGTGGGCCGACCGCCCTTCGTCCCCATTCTTGTTCCCGCTGGCATAGTGTACCCCTAGTTTCTACCGGGGTCTCTACTGCACCAGGAAGACCCCGGATCCCTCCCCAGGGTCGCTGGTATGGTGCGAGGTGTGGCGTCCAGCGCCTCAACCCTCAGCGTCACCAGGCCAGCTTACAGCAGCATGTTATCAGCGTGTCCTATAGTGAAGGGTTGTAATGGTACAACTCATTTGTAACCAGAAATCCCATCAATATTCCTTTGTACCACCCGCAAAACACTCATACTTCCTAGCACCATATAATACAAATCATAGCCAAGTACAATAACAAATAGTATACTGAGCACAGTGTCATGAAACTCTGTCACAGAAAGCCCAGGGTAGGCCGGCCCGGTGGCACTGAGGGTTGAGGCGCTGGACGCCACACCTTGTGCCATGCCGGCGACCCACGATCGGGAGCGAGCTCAGGCGCTGGGGGTCGGCAGGGACAGGGAGAGGATTGGCACCGCAGGCTCTCTCCTCACCAGGAAGGGCAGGGGATGGCCCGGCGCACCAGCGGCTCCCGATGGAGATCAGGAGCGCTGCAGTTTGTGGGTTGCACATTGAACAGCATGCTGATGCAGGCAGGGTTGTCATGTATCTAGCGTCAGATGTGCACATGCAAGGGAGGGGGGACGGCCACCAGAACAAGGAAACAACCAGCTCTGTGGGGTAGGCAATGGTACCTGTCCCCCATGCCCTCTGCTGGGTCCACCTCGCCTGGCCTTCCAGTTCCTCCGCCTAGGCCCTTACCTGCAGCCAGAGACTGACTAGCAAGTGCGCCCAATGAGGAGGGATGGCCCCACCCTGGATGGATTAAGTTGGGGGTGCTGGCTGCAGGGGAAGGGGGAGAGAGGAGGCACAGGTCGAGGGGACCTCAGGCGGGCAGGACACGGGTAGGATGCCCGAGAGAGACTCCACAGAGCCATGACCAGAGGGAAATAAAGTGAAAAAAAAAAAAAAAGCCCAGGGTATAAAAATAATGCTTCTACCCCCTCCCTTTTCAATGCCTCAGCAGAAGGGGTCTCGCTGAGACTTCAAGACAACGATTCCACAACACGGTTGACATTACAGCAAACACTTGGTCCCTAGATAACTTTAAATGGGACCTGGGGATCCATAGGACTGCCACCTAGGAGGACTAGAGAGGGCATTTGGGAGCATAAGGACAGATGAGCTCTTTGTGGTAGCCTGCTTGTTGCCACTCCTGTGGGAATAAAAAGAACTACAATAATTATTACAGATGCTAATTTCGCTATGTCCCAACTGCCTATCTTCATAGAGGCCACTGTTACTATACATGAAAGAACCTAACACTCCAACTATGATTTCTGAGGTTCACAGCTCCTCCTCTATGATTTACGTCACGCGTTAATACAAATTCAGTGAAAATCCCGCACTGTGCAAGGGTCAGGCAGTCACTGATCTTTGGTCATGGAAGCAACATTTGCTCTGTGACTGTTTCACCGGTGACCACATTTAAATGTAGCATTTTGTCTGCCATGTTCTACCCATGACTAATGGTACCACGACCTTCCACCCATATGCCCTCTTACTCTGTCCTCACTGATTGGGCTAAGATCCACACTCAAGTCATCCCTTCCCCTCTCCCTTAACTCTAGTCCCCTTCCTTCCCCTTCCATCATGAAGACCAAGCAGAAGTACCTATTTAGCATCTCCACCTTCTTGAAGTCCCCCTGCACTTGTACTCCCTTCACCCTTACTATCCCCTGCCTTGCCTTTCTTTTCTCCCCTATATACCGGAAAAAAGTTTTATTCTCCCTTCTTTGCCTGCCTAGCTATTCTCTCCTCAGTTTCTGCTTTTGCCTTTCTAATCTTCTGCTCTGCCATCCTTCATTTCTCCCTGTAAACCTCTGTCTTCTTTCCCCTACGTCCTTTCGTATGCTTTGAATGCCCCCACAAATTGCACCCCTCACTTCTCTGGTGAATCAGAGCGGCCACTTTCTTATTCTGTTCTTCCTCACCTTCCTTTTGCAGATTTCTGTAGCTTTTAGTAGCCACCCCCACCACCTTAACTGAATTCCATAATCCCTCCACTTCCCCAATTTTCTCCTTCCCCTCCATTTTGTTCCAGAATATCTCCCTCATTTTGTTAAAATCCACCCGCCTGAAGTCCAGGACCTCAGCGATGGTCCGACATACTTCATTCCCCATCCTAACTCTGAAGCTCACTGTGCTGTGGTCACTTGCACCTAGTTGGTCCCCTACTTCAACTTCTTCCACACTATCCTCATTGGTGAGGACCACGTCCAGTATGCTGCCACCCCTAGTGGGCTCCCTAACCAGCTGTTGCAGAAAAGCTCCCTGAAGGGACTCAAGGATCTCTCTGCTCCTGACTGTTTTAGCTGCAGGGATATCCCAGTCAACATCTTGGAGGTTCAGGTCCCCCACCAGCAGAATCACCCCCTTGAGTGCCATCAATTGACCTGCCTGCAACAGCTGCCTACCCACTTCCTCCCCCTGTGTCGGAGGTCTTTAAGTGACCCCCAGCCTTACTGATGCCCCAGACAGTTTTCCTAGCGTGACCCACAAGATCTCTGCCTCCCCTAGTTCTTCCTGCCCTTCTGTTCCCTTAATGTCATCACTGGCATATAATGCAACCCCCCCCCTTCTACCACCCCTGTCTCTCCTAAAAGGCCTGTACCCCAAGATTCCTACTTCCTATGTCTGATGCTCCGACCACCAGGTTTCCGCTACAGCTACAATGTCCAGCCCCTCATCCACCATTATGGCCTCTAGGTCTCCTATTTTGTTCCCCATGCTCCTAGCATTTGTGGAATGTCCTTTCCACCATATATCCCCTTCCTCACTGTCATCCCTTCCAACTGTACCTGCTCTCTTATGCGGAGGATTGCTAGCTAGTCCATTCTCTCTTCCTGACAAACTCTCCCTCTTCCTAGCCTTGTACTCCCCCCCCCTTACTAGTTTTAACCCCCCTTAAGACCTTGTCTATACAACCTTTAGACCCCCCATGAGCACTCTTGCCCCCCTCTCACTTAGATGTAGCCTGTGCTTCCAACATAAGTCCTCATCCTCCCACGTGTGTCCCCCCCCCACTCACCTATACAGGCTAACCCTTCCTTCCCGAACCATTCACTGAACTCCCTAATTCTTTGCTGTCTAGCAGTACTGGCACAGAGGAATGGCAAGACTTCTGAGAAATCCAAAGATCTCGCCTCTTCCTTGCATCCTCTTGCCAGTGCCTTAAACCTTCTCTGGACATCCCACACTTCATGGCCCAATAGATCATTAGTCCCAAATGAATGGCTAGGTGTGGTTTCCCCACCACCCTTGCACATTCCCTGATTTTTTTTTTTGCATCACCTTCCCAGCCTCCATCCCAGGTTCACAAAAGACTGACCTCTGCCTGTAGGTAGGCCTCCCTCCTGATCCAATGTATCCCCTTGATGGAGTCTCCAAATACCATGACCTCCACTTCCACAGCTAAATGGATCAGAGCCAGTTTCTGGTGACCCCTCACTCCTAGTCTCTTTTCTCCTAATTGCACCCCCCCCCCGACCAGAACCGTCTACATGCGGCGCCCCCCCCCCGCTTCCTGCTCAGTTCCCCACGAATTCTCCCCAGGCAAAACATACCGGACTTATCTAAAGATCCCCTCTCCTCCCACTCTGTTCCCCCATTTATACCTCCCTGGCCACTCCTGCTGGCCTTGTTTCCCTCCTAACTCCTCCTGTGTTACCCCCTCCCTCTTTCTTCTACTGTTCCCTTCCCCTGCCTCCTTTCTCTCCCTGTGCCCTCTTTTTCCCTTCCCCAATTATACTCTCCCCAAAGTCTCCTGCCTCAGCTCTATCCCTTCCCCTTATTCCACTCCCCTTTATCCCTTGTTCTTTAACTATTCCCTACCCTGCCAGATCCCCCTAACCTCGCCACTCTCCTTCCCCTTCTGCTCATCCCAGATTCCTGGCCCACACCTGCTGTACCCTCCAGTTCACCCTTATCCATGCTCTCTGATAAAGGTATGAACCTGCTGGACACCATAATACCCCCCTCAGTGGACACACTTCTTCCCCTTGGCACCAGGGTACTTGCCCTTCTGTGAGCCCCAGCCCCTGGAACCTTCCTCCCCCTCTTTCTCCTCCCCTCCTGCCATCCATTGCCCCTTGCACAGCCTGGTCTTAGCCCCTTTCCTCAATGTCCTCCCTCTGCCCTACCCCTTTCCACCACGCCTCGAGTCTCTTCCTTCCCTCCCTCTTTCCATTCCTGCACCCCCTCCCACCCTGCTGCCATTGTAGTTACCCCCCTTGTCTCTGCCCTGCCACATTCTATCCCACCTCCCCCAATAGACGGTTCATCTCTGCTGCCATTTGTCCCAATCTGATACATACCGGACAACTCCCTATCCTCCACAGTGTTTCCATGAACACTGCTGCCCCACACCCATTACACCCCACTATTGTGCTTGTTTTCCTGTGTAGCCCTGGAGCTCCCCTCCCCATCCTAAGAGACCCTTGCCCATGCACTCCACATCCTCTTGTACAATTCATTTCGTCTTGCTCTCACTCCACCTCAATATCCTTTGCCTCCCTCTCCTTAAAGAACTCTCTGAACATATAAGAACTTGCATATACTTTTGGTCAAACCCCCCCCCCCCCAACCTGCTGGCTACACAATACACATACTAGAACATGCACATACTTGTGGTCCAAAGAAGACCAACCTTCTCTTCCCCCTTACTTGCTCTTTACCCTATTATCAGTTTTCAGTCTCTACTTTTGCACATAATGTTAAATGCAGATATAAATGACTCCCACCCACAAGCCTGGTAACTATAGATATTGCTCAATCCCTCCAAAAAATCCCCCAAAAGTCATGCACTCATTTTTTTTTCTTTGAGTGGAGTTCTTGCCTTAGCCCCTACACACTTTCTTCCAAGCTCCACCTCCTCTCCTGTGCTGCCCAATCCCCAGATGGTTCCTCAGGCATTAAAATAGTCATGGAGTGGGGATTTTTTCCTCCCCATCTCAGTCCCTGAGCTCAGCGCTGGCTGAGCTTTTAAACTGTGGAGCAGCTGGCTTCAGGTTTAAATTTGGTGCCTTCTGGTCCTGACTGGCCACTGCCTCTGATCTGTCTGTGGCAGTTTGCAGACGTGGCTCTCCAGTTCCCTTCTGCAGCTGATAGCTGCTGCCCAAATTCCCTTTCCTCCTTGAGGCTGAAACTGCCGCCGAATTCCCCTCTCTTTGCAGCTCCTCCTGACTGCGATGGTGCTGGTGTGGGCGAAAAGGGAGTCCCAGTCTGGGATGGGGTCTACCTTCTTCCCCCTCCTTTCCTCCCTGTGTCAGTCCCTGAGCTCAGCACTGGCAGAGCTTTTAGGCCATCTGGCCCCGATTGGCCGCTGCCTCCAATCTGTCTGCGGCAGTTTGCAGCTGCGGCTCTCCAGTTACCTGCTGCGGCCGATAGCTGCCCTTGAAATTTCCCTTCCTCCATGTGACCGAAAGTGCTGCCAAATTCCCCCCTCTCATTTTATTTTTTTTAGCCCGGTGAGTGCAGTGTAGATGCAAGACTCTATATTCCTTCTGAAGGCATGCATGCTCCCCAAACTGACTTCCAATACATTTTTTCATGGATTTTCATGGAAAATGAAGTTTCACTCGGGACAAGCTTTTTTATCCAATAGCTCACTTTAAGTCTGGCCGCCAACTTAGTTTGCGCATTCCTGATGTGAAAGGAACATGCAGCAATTCAGTATGGCCCCTTGATGGTTTGCAAAGCCCGGGCATGCATGATTTTTACTTTTTCAAGCCCCTCATTTTTATGTTGCTTGCACGCATGTGCAAGAAACATAGTGCCATCATCGGAGATTTCGGAGGTGTGTCACCTCCTCCTCCAATTCAGTCAGTGAGCTGGCAGGCGCGGCCCCTGTAAGCCAATGCATTCTGGAGCTGTCTATGACACGCTCAAAGGCAGTGGCATACAGTTGAAAGGGGAGCTGCGCTCAGTGAGCACCGATAAGAAGTAGCTCCCCCACATGCAGGCGTGCAGTGCGCCTCAAGACAGGCCTGTGTAGCCGACGGGTGCCTAATCCTCACCGGCTGAGCTGCGCCATCCCCTCAGAGTTGGTGCCACGCTGGGAGCCCACCCAGCGTGGCAATCAGTTCTTTGACCGACGGGGATGCCCAATCCCTGTCGGCTGAACAGCCTCTCTGATCCTTGTGCCACTGGGAGCCCACCCTAGCGTGGCAAACGCCCCACGACGCCTTTTTTTTTTTAAACCTATGAACAAAAACGTCCCGGGGCTGCCTCCCACCCCCACAACCCGCACTCCACCCACTGCACACCCAGCTCTCCACACCCCTCACCCCATGCTTACCTCCGACTCCGCGTGACGATCTTCGGTGGACCGGGAACACGCCTGCATGCTTCAAAGCCGACGTCGAACTGAGGAAATGCTGTAAGCTGTATAATGGGCTAGATAGGAGGGATTCAATTTATTGCATATCTCAGGAGGTTTTTGGATTTTGGTATCACTTCAACATGGTTAATTCCTTCATGAGTTACTGAAATATGAGAAGCTGCCCGGCGGTCATTTCGCCAGTGATCGTGAATCACCCTTCGGCCCGAATAACGCCATGACAGTGACATCATTCATGATAAGGGTCCCAAAACCCCATGTTGAAAAATTGGTCCAAAATTCCAAAATGACTTTTACGAGCGTATGCTATAGTTCCACGCAGGCCTCGTAAGTTCGCTGGAATTTCAATATTTTCACTCCAGATTTCAACATTGCCATTTTACCACACTCTTCATGAGTAGTAATAGCTGTCATTTTTCACATTTCACCCAAAATGTGTTTCCGCCATGTAGCGCATAATGGCGCAGTCGGTGTGCAAACTCAGTGTATGGGACACATTAAGAAAATCACAGTGTCACTGTTCATGAGCAGAGATCTTAAATGGCAATGTTGAAAATTTGGTGAAAGAATTCTAAAAATGACTGTTTTAATGAGTGTGCGTTGTACAGTTCCCACGCACGTCAGAGGGTTTCCAGTAATTTTCAATATTTCCACCCAGATTTTCAACATTGCCATTTTACCACACTCCTTATGAGCAGTACAGCTGTCATTTTCACATCCTGCCCAAACGTGCTTCGCCATGTAGCGACAATGGCGTAGTCGGTGTGCAAACTCAATGTATGGGACACATTAACAAAATCACACTGACACTGTTCATGAGCAGAGGTCTTATAATGGCTATGTTGAACATTTCGTGAAAAATTTCCTAACAATGACTGTTTTACGAGCGTATGCTGTGCGCAGTTCCTACGCACGCTCGTAAGTTTGCAAATTTTCAATATTTGCAGTCCAATGACTTCCAAATACCTAAACAGCACATAGAAGCAAGCAACATTCGGCAATGACAAATGCTTGTTTTAAATGGCAGGATAGAACCTGAATCTACTAAACTGGGATTTATGTTGAAATTAGAGTTAGAATGCTACAAAACAGTATTAGAAAACCAGAGCCGTGACTCCGAGTCACTGCTCCAGTTTTCTACTACTTGTTTCAACATAACGCAAAACAAAATGGTGATATTAAATGCACGCTGGAAATGGAGTTAAAAATCTATGTTTCAACCTTGGGTCTCCTTCAGGAAATATCAGAGAAAAAAGTAAAGTTAGTGTAGAGTGGAGGTAAAATAGGGGAGATGCATGCATACATACATATATATATATATGTATGTGGGGAAAGAAAAAAGGGGAAGGCTCTGGGAGAAGAAGTGATAAATGGCAAGATTACGAGAGAATCTGGGAAAGAAACGGTGATGATGGGAATAACAAGGCATGATAGCAGGGAATGAGCTCGAGAAGTCTTCAGGTAGGGACCAATTAACAGGGTCTGGTAAGAAGGCTGAAAGGTGACAAATGTGAGGGAAGGAGACAGATGGAGACATCTGGTGAAAATGAAAATAGAACTCAAATGTGTACAGATGCAGACTAGGGAAAACGAGGGGTGGCTGAAAGATGTTAGTAGAAAATAAGTCTATCATTTAAACCGGAGGGCTGCTGGGAGCCAAGGCGGATGATCAGCTTGGCTTCCATGTTTTTTCTATGGTCAGAATCCCAGAAGCCTTCCTGAAGAACACAGACAGAAAGGACATTGACACTGTGGTCCCTGAAGATAAAGTGGGATACAATGGGTTTTATCAGTGTCTCCCTTCCTGACTGCCCTGTAATGTTCTCTGAAGCGGTCAGCAAGGTGTCTACCAGTCTCTCCGATGTAAACAGCTGCACACTTCCTCCCTGTAGTCAATCGTCCTAACCTTTAGGCCATCCAAGCAGCAACACTAAGATTTTTTTATGTCCCTTATGCCCCTTTATTGTAAACTGTTTCATTCAAACTCTTACTTCTGTACTACTACATGCATGGTATTGTTTGTTCTGTATGGTATTCTTCTTGTAACTCCCTCCCCACAAGTCACACCGTGAGACAAGCAACTTGTTGTTCACTGTGCTTTCCTGGTGTAACATTTCATTAAATAAACATTTCTATACACAAGCTGTGCTGCTACATTTCTACAGAACACTGAAAACTCATAGCTTAAAACTGTGCATTCCAACTCAATTTAGTGCTTCTGCTGTGTAACCAGCCTCTCACCCCATCTTCGGCCCTCCTTTTTATCCCCATCATTCTATCTATTCTTCCCTTCACTCTTCCCCTTTTATTTCTCCTCTCCCCTTGTGGTACTTGAACCTCTGACCCTTCACAGTGAAGACCGTCACCCTACCACTGTGCTATCGGTTCCTCTCCAACTACTCCTGAACTTTTTCTCACACTTATTCTTCTTCCCTACTCTTACCTAGCGGTTACTGCTACTACAGAACCACCATGTGGTCTCCTGTCAACCTGTGTTCATCCGCTGTCTGATTTTACCTCTCCCCAGTACACCTGCCTCCACCTCACCTCTGCCTATACTTTCCAATTTCTCTACCGCTACTCTCTCTGTTACAGTGAGTGCTTCTGTATCCTTCTCACCTAATTTTCTGAATCACACCGACAGCTTACCCTACCCCCACTTTCATCTTTGTCACCTTCTGCATCCACATATTTTCTCTCTCCCCCTTCCTGTTACTGATACTAAAAACTCCCATAAAATACAACCACCCCCCCTTAAATTGCTTAGACGTGTGTTAGTTTACACAGGTTTTCTCCTACTTCTTTCTGGTAACATCCACCCTAACCCAGGACCGGGCTCATTGCCCTGCCCCTCCACCCGCCTCTCAGGTGGGCTAAAGCTTGCTTCAGTAAATATCTTTAGCCTGACATTAAAACTCTACCTACTCCAAGCTTGGGTTGTACTTCACAAACCGGATGTCCTCTCTGTGGTAGAGACCAGGCTGTCCCCCACTATACCCGATTCAGTAGTGCCCCTAAAGAGCTACACAAGAGCTACACACTTTACAGGGAGGATAGGTTGAGTAAGCTCGGTGGGGGTTGTGCCATCTATCTGGCCAACTCTTTACTAGGCCAAATGCTCCCTTCCTCCCTATCCGGCAACACTGCTCAGGTCCTGGCGATTAAAACTGCCACTGGTAAAAGTGGAAAAAAATCTCACTGTGCTCTCAGTCTATATCCCCCCACATTCCACCAAGCTGGGGTTTCACACTGTCCTGGACTGGGTTTCCTGTCTCCCCTCTCGGTCCGAGGTTACCCTACTTGGTGACTTCAACACTAACTGGTTAGCCACTGCCATGGCTTCTTTTAAGGATGCAGATGCAGCCCTGAACTTCTTGTAGGTCATATCCTCTCCCACTAGGATCATCTGTAAAACAGGAACTGAAAATTACGTACCTACCATAATTCTTGATCTTCTCTTGTATCTTCACCATTCATTACTGCTTGGGGTTAGTACCCGTGGCGCACTTTCCCTTCTGATTTTTTTAAGTCGGCTCCAGCGGTGCCACCCTCAAGGCGACGTATTCATCATAAGTAAGGGGCGGCCATTAGGTGCCGCAGACTCCTCCTCTATCTCAGTTCTGGTAGCTGGAGAGGCGAAATAAAGGGTAAGAAAAAAAAAGGAAAGCCAGGCAAGAGAGCTGAGGGACAGAAAAAGGAAAGGATATAAACTGAAAAAGGAATAAGCCGGTAGAGAATAGACAGAGAAGAAGGATTCCTACCCTAAGGGACCGCAGGGCCTCCTTCCCGGGGCGGCTCTAGGGGAGGAACAGAGAGAAGGAAGAGAAAGTAGAAGAAGAAGAAGAAAAAGAGGCATGTTGAGAGGGAGAACAGTGCCTATCGAACATTGGTTGAGAGGCTTATAGGCTCGAGAGTAACAAGGGAGCAAGAATCCCAGTTGCTAGGACTGTGGGGAGGTTCAACTGAACCACCTGAACAGATCCGAATGAGGGCAGACTCTTTGAACTCTCAACATACCAAGTCTCTTCATCCTAGCTGAGGGCTCGTAGACTGCCCGGGCAGAACCTGTTCCGGGTAGAGCGCCCAACCAGGAAGGGGGCTAAGTCCCCTAGCACCCTGTTAAGTGCTAACACAGTAGTGTATGGGAAAGACTTTGCCTTCTCGAAGGCAGTTTTGTATGAAAGATAGAGTGGAACTCAATCAGACTCCCTAAGGCAAGCGGACGCTCAGAGCTGACAAGTCCAATCAGCAGCTAGACGAGCTCAAAATAATACCTGCCAGGAGGATTCTAGACTTCGCCGAGGCCAAGTCACAGCATGGCCTCTTAGGCTGTGAAACTGCATAACCTGAAGAAGGTATTTTAGGAATCGCACCCTAAGGGCAGTCAGAAAGAGTTCCCTCAGAATTTAGATAAAGGAACACCATGTTCGTTCCTCTTTACCTTGAGGGAAAAAAAAAGGAGACCATTCATTAAGAATGGAAAAACAGAAAGTTTTTTTTTTGTTTTGGCATAAAGGCCAAAAGAAGGAAGAGGAACGAGACGGAAGGGGGAGATGCCACAGAAGGAGGCCACTGAGGGGAAGGCGGGTGTAATGAATGGTGAAGATACAAGAGAAGATCAAGAATTACTAGGTACGTATTTTCATATCTTCCCTTGTCAATCTTCACCACTCATTACTGCTTGGGTGAGTACCAAGCCCCCCCTAAAAAAAGGGGGGGGTAGAACCGTGAGGGAACAAGACTCCCAGCCTTCTGCTGGTGAGAAACAGAAGGGGAAGACCCTGGGCTAATCCAGACAGAAGCCTATGTGGGAGAAGAGCTAGGAGGTACCCCCTGAGGACGGAGAGATGGAGGAAGCCCCTGCAGTAATCTCCTAGCTCTGGAGGAAAAGAGACGGGTCCCCCGGAAGGCAGAGCGAATCACCCTACGCCAGGCCAGGTGTGACAACCTTGATAGACGTAGCCATGCCGTCCGCCTAATGCAGATTGTTGTTCCCGCAAGCCTGGAAGCCACTTCATTGGCGTCATAAGATGCTCTTGCTTGGTGTCTTGCCAGCTCCAGGCCTATAGCAGAGAGGGCAATAGCCTGTCTGGTTTGCTCCGTATCAGGCATTGATGCTAAGAGCTGAGAGAGCATCGACCACAGATGCCTATTGTATGCAGCGTGGTGAGCCTGATGTGACGCAATGCGAGCCATCGCACGAGAGGAAGAGAACACTCTTCGCCCCCACTAGTCGAATTGTAGGGAACCAATCCGTGGATCTGTCGCTGCCAGGCAGCGGTGTTCTGGAAGGAGTCTCTAGGTATACCAAAACCGAGGACGGGTTGGGAAGAGTACCCAGAGATTCCGAGGGGGCACAATACCTACGTCGACAGTCTGCGGGGCTGGAGAAGGGGCGGCTGGCGACTGCCAGGAATGGATAGATGCCTCCTGGAAGGGGATAGGCCAGGAAGGTACCACCAGGTGCTGGGCACCGAATTCTCCAAGGAATTCGCGCGTCTCCTGTTCGGTATTGACTCGCCTAACGTAGGAGATTCGAAGATCACTCACCATCCTCGAAAGGAATCGCTGATATTCAGTGAAATCAGCATCAGAGGAGATATGAGCAAGGGGTTCCTCTCCCTCAGAGGAGGGAGACGAGGATGATGGAGAGCTCGAGTGTCCAGAAGATTCCTGCGGTGGTGGGGAGAGGTGAAGGACCCGCTCATGCATATACCCGACATATGAGGGGAAGGCCGCCGCAGAACCTCTGAACTGCTCCCAGGATAACGGGCCCGTAGGACCGACATGGCCTGGAAGAGCGGGGGGTGGCTGCAGAGGCACTGGAGATGGGCACCTACGAAGAGGCAACTGACCTCTGCTAGGGCTCTGAAATCCGGAGAACGGAGCCCGAGCTGGCGGGATTCCGGACAACAGACCAGGTCGCAAAACGGAACTCTGGGGATGCGAAACCTGGAAGAACCCAGAAGGGGATTCTCCCGTGACGAACCTGGGACTGCATGGATCCAGAAGGGCAGTCCGCAGCAACGCCACCGGAGGGGACCCCGGGGTCCAAGAGGGAAAGGCGGGGCCCAGCGCTATGGCTCCTAGCCACCCCGCGAGGGGTGGCCGGCAGAGACCGCGATGACCATCCCCCGCCCCTCGGACTCCGAGAGCGCCCTCCTCCTCAACTCCAGCGCCTCCCACCCCAAGAGGCGTAACAGCACCCGAAGGGTAGCTGTCACGGGCGCCCAGGAGGGAGAGCCTCCGTCCCCACTCCATTGCCCCCTGGGACCCGGGCCACCCCTAGCCCGAGGGCCTCAGGGAGGACGGAGCGGACAGCGGAGGGCCCGCTGTGCCGCCTAGCACCACATGCCACTGGGGACCCGACCAAGAGTCAGGTTGCCAGGATGGGTCTACGTCAGAGTCATCGACCAAGAGGAAGAGACCAGCTGAACCACGATGCTGGCAACCCGGGGGGTCCCCGGAGAAACGGCGCTGTGAACGGCGCCGGTGCCAGAGACGGCGCCGGACGACCCTGGCCCACCCGCACCCGCTAGGCCCGGCCCCCCTGCGGTGTCAGTTAGGCCCACGGCACCGCCCCCGGCGTCGGAAGCCAACCCGGCGCCGCCGAGAGCGCAAACTGGGCCTGTGGCGCCGTTTCGATCACCGGCGCCGCAAGCGGTGCCGGGATCCAAAACGGGACCAGAGGGCAGCATCGAGGGTCCACCGGTGCCGGGCCCAGCAGGCGCAGGCCTCGACACTGGGGGAGCCTGCACCTCCGAGGAGGTGACTGCCGAGGCAGTGTCCCCGTCACGGCCCCGGGAGGGACCATGACGTTCCTCCGACACCGCAAAGAAGCTTCTCTTCTGCAAGAGAGGAGGAGGAAGCCCTCTCCACGGACCGAGAAGGGCCCGGGAGGGGACCCGGAGGAAGGGCCTAGAGACCCCACCTGGGAATCCCTGGAGCGACGCTGTCCCCCGAAGGTCGGCGGGGCCTTGCTGATCGTGAACGCGCGGACTTCGAGGACATGACGGTCCATGGAGAAACAGGCATCGCACGCGTCCATGTCGTGGTTGGGTCCCAGGCAACGGAGACAGACATCATGCCGGTCCGAGATGGAGAAATGCCGGCCACAGGAGCACCGATGCATAGGGGCACGGCCCGCCTTCGACTTACGCTTTGCCCCCGAACCTGACATGATGTGAACTAAACAAGGCAAAAAAAAAAACCAGCAATAAAGCACTCGGCACTGTCGATAGAAAATAAAGAACAGTCTTACCGGTATACGGCGTCGAGCGAGTCACTGAAGAAAACGAGGAGTCTTGAACGAATATGAATAACTGTTATACTATTGCTACTGCGCAGGTGCAGCCTCGACAGCGAGAGACAGAACTGAGATAGAGGAGGAGTCAGCGGCATTTAACGGCCGCCTCGCGATGATGCAACACGTTGTTTCGAGGGCGGCGCCTGCTGGAGCCGATTAAAAAACAAAAACTCCTCTAGCGGGTGCACGCCTCCGGCACTAACCCCAAGCAGTAATGAATGGTGAAGATTGACAAGGGAAGATCAAGCTCTTTCATTGACCTTATACTCACTAATTGTCCTGAAAGACTCTTGCATTGAAGTCTTACCCTACTCGATAAGTGACCATTCCCCTACCTTCTGCCAGTGGTCGAACGGTTCCATTAAATCCCCTCCTATTTTGTCCTCTCAACATACCCTTAAGAAAGACATGCTTGGTTAATACCAAAACTACCTTAACTCTGATTGGTCCCCTCTTGACTCTGCCACTAACATTGATGATGCCCTTACATACTTTATCTCCACTTTTAACTCCGCATTTGACATTTTGCCCCTTCGTGACATGGGTAGAAAACTGGACAAGCCCTGTAACCCCGCCTTTTAAAATCAATGGCCCACCGGGATAACCTTCGGCACAAGGCTCTGGGGTCTGGACGTCCTGCAGATAGACAGGGCTATCGGGCAGCCAGAAAGATCTATACTCGGGAAATTAGACATACTGAAGCTGAGTACTATACAATCTGCCTTTTTTCTCCTGGAGTAATGGGACTAAGTTCTGGCAAAATCGTAAGGACCGAATGGGTAAAACTAACACCTCCCTCCCCATTAAATATCAATGGAGTTACTACCCAAGACCCACTGCTCATAGCAGATACATTCAATAATGTTTTTACCAATCTAAGTACTGCTGTCCCTCCGGATTTCTTCAGTGACCCCACTAACCTCTCTAGCCCACCTCCGTCATCTGCCCCCATTGGTATCCCTCCCTTTCACTTCAGAGTAATATCTCCACGTGAAGTTAGATCCTACCTTTCACGAGTCTTGGGCAAGTCCAGGTTCAGTGGCTACTCTCTTGATCTAGAATTACTTCATTTAACATTTGATGCAGTACTCCCACCCCTCACCAAAATTCTTAATCTTTCTCTCTGTCTCTCAGTGGAAATCTGCGATAGTCACCCCTGTTCACAAGAGTGGTGACAGAACTGCCCATGGTAACTATCGCCCAATCTCTCTCCTTCCCCCTATTTCTAAAGCCCTTGAAACAATAGTGAATGGTCAAATCTCTGAATATCTTGCCAAGTATAATCTGCAGTGTAGCCAGCAGCACGGCTTCAGGAAGGACCACAGTACTTCCACAGCCCTCCTGGAGTTCATTAGCTTTATACATAAAGCTCCGAACTGGGGTCACTTGGTTGGGTATGTGTACATAGACCTAACAAAAGCATTTGACATGGTCCACCATGGCCTTCTCTCTGCTTCCCTCTCAGGGCTGGGCCTATCTGCTAATGCTACTGCCTGGTTTGATAGTTACCTCTCTGGGAGGTCCCAGAGGGTTAAAATCCTAGATACCCTCTCTTCCAGTAAGCCAGTTCGCTCTGGGTGCCACAGGGGTCAATTCTTGGCCCGCTCCTATATTGTCTTTTTCTAAATACCCTTTCCAAAGCCTGCTCTGGCAATCTACTCCTCTAAGCAGATGATAGTTATTTTCTCTAGTCATCCTGAGCCCCTTATGCTAGAACAATGCCTGCAATATAGCTTTACACAAATCGTGTCCTGGTTCTCATTTCATAAACTTACCATCAATTACAAAAAGACCAAAGTAATGCTGTTTGCAAACCACCAGAATAAACAAAGGAGTGTCACTAAACATTTGAAATAGTCAACTCTCGTCACTTGAGCAGGTTAGGAGTTTTAAATAACTCTGGATCATTTTAGACTCCTCCCTTTCCTACGAAGAACATATTCATCTGGTTTGCAAAGCAGTAAACACCAGAATCAGCCTCCTCTACAGGCATAGGAGCTGCCTGACAAACGATGCCCTCTGCCTGGCTGTCACTAGTTCTGTTCTGTCCCTAGTGGATTATGGTACAGTAATCTACAGATCTGCATCTGACATTGCTCTTAAAAGAATAATGCTCTCCCTCAATAAAGCATGTCTCCTCATAACAGGAGCACCAAAGCTAACCTATACCTGCGATCTTTACAGTCAAGTGACCTGGCTAAGCTTTAAGGGTAGGCTTGACTATCACACCTGCCTTTTGGCCAAGAAGCTTACCACCTCACTCTCCCTTCCCTCGGTCCAGCAGCTCATCTCCCCTGCCCCTACCCCTCGTTCTACTAGGAGCTCTGATAAGGCCCATTACCTTGTCCCTTTCTGTAAGACATCTCTAGGGCAGCGAGCGTTCTTCCACAGTGCCCCTGTCCAGCTCAATGTCCTGCCTCCTCTGGTTTTCTCCACAGTTAAATTGGATCCCTTTAGAACTAAACTTTGCCAGCACCTACTCTCTGTGAATAGTTGTGACTGCTCCTAGCTTTTACTGGTCAATCTAGGACTGCTCATGGCTTGTCTCTCAATTTCCCCCTGCTCCTCCCCTCCTTATCTTAGTCTAATTTCTCCTTCCCCACTCTGTTCCCCTCCTGCCCTTTACTCATCCTTTACGTGCACTCCTTCCTACTCCTCCTCTACACCTTACACCCCTCTATTCAACTTTTCTCCCTACCTCCCCCAAGCTGTCTCAACTCTCCTTACCTGACTTCCTTCTCCTCTCCCTTTCTTTTCTTTAATTTCCTATCTGTTTACACAGTTAGCTAGCACTGCCTGCACCGTGTTTGTTTCATTGTTACCTCAATGTACCTAACCACAAAATGTATATTGCCTGCTGTTTTGTTGACTCAATGTGCCTAACCACAAAATGTATATGTACTTGTTCACCTACTATGCTGTATTGATGTACCCTGTTATTCCTGTTGTACTCTCCCGGGTCGTTCCTGAAAATGGGCAAATTACTTGTCTAGTGTACCTACCTGGTTAACAAAAGCTAAATAAATAAATTATTATGTACTCCATCCTCAGTTATGATGCACTTATGTATAATGCATTGCATTACTTGTATACTCTTTATCTTATGTATTATGTAATGTATTAATTTCCAGTACTGTTTCGTATCCTGTCTGTTTTAAATCTACTCACCACGTTGTTTCTTTGCCATGCACTCCGCCCTTATTTATGATGCACTTATGTATAATATACTGTATTTGTATACTATACTCACATCCTATGTATAATGTACTGTATTAATCTCCTGTAATTTATTTTTGTAACATGTCTGTTTGTATGTAACCTCCCTACATATGGGGGTTCACAAAAAGTCTTCCTTGAGCTTGCCTAAATGCTTACTGCCAGGCTGGTGCTCTGCATTTTAGCAGATTAAATGTATTGTCAGAGAGTGCCTGTATAGCCTCTGTGTATTGTCTCTAAGAGCTGCCTGGATTGCAGTCTTAATCTAAAAGGGAGCTCTGTTAGAAGATGTGCTTATTTGCTGATTACTTGTTAGAGTAGTAATAATATTGCAGTTTGTTCTTCTAACCTGCCTTCTTTGCAGCAAGGACTGTTCTGTTTATCTCCACCAACTTGGCCCAGGACTGTCAGAATGGGCCAATCAGTACTGTTGGGACTCTAAAATGGAGCCTGCCTACTGGGGCTCGTCGGGGTCAAAACTTGTAGGAATTGTAGTTTTGGCATTTTGGCGCCTAGAATAACCTGGAGGGGGAGCCCGTGTTGTGACTGACAGACAGATCAGCCAACCAAACCTTTTGGATCTTGGGGAAATTCCCAAGCTGCTTGTAGCTAGTTTCAGTTCTCAGCTGGGAAGTGAAGAGATAACAGCTTGAATGATTCAAGCAGCAGCCCCGGTGTAGATTCGCATGGGAGAACTGTGGAAAGGCCTGAGTTTTGGCATGCAAGCCTGCCTGCTGTCCCCGAAAGGGAACTTGTACCTTTTTCGGACTGAATCCGAACTTGGAGAGCGAAGTAAGCCACTGAATTGTGACCAGGCTCCAACCTAAAGACTGAAGATTTGCCGAATGCGATTAGCCTGTCTGGACTTCCAGCCACCTCTGAACTCCCGGATTGTGCAGAGACTCTGCAACTGCGACCGGAGAGTCATTTGCCTGGTACAGTGGAATTTCCTAACATGTGAATGCGTTCTGTGCTTATAGTGGGTCATGATTTGGTTCCCCACTGTGGTTTGAATTGTGTTCTGCTTGCTGGAAGCTGCATTAGAATTTCCTTACGTGTAAATATGCTGTGCATTGCTAGTGGATCGCAATTTGGTTCCCCACTGTGGTTTGAACTGTATTCTGCTTGCTGGAAGCTGCATCTAGCCCCACAGACTGAATCCAAAATCATCTCCATTGAGTCTGGGCCTTGCCGCACTGGCCAAGCCTGACTACCTGCTGCAAAGAGAAAGCCATCAACGAGAGACCTGCCTGGGATCAGCCCCCTGCTCAACACTTGAACAGGAACGACGCCTCGGTGATTCGTGTGGGCCCCGCTTCTCCGGGCACTCCAGCTCAACAAGCTGCAGTTTCGATTTTGTCCTGCCTGTGTCCAGTATTGGGTATCGTGAGTAAACATCAAGGTAGCTCCCTGCAACAACAGCTAAATCTAAAGTGTTGTCATCTGATTGTCTGGTTGCTTTTTCTTTCACGAACTGAGCCCTCTGGCTCCGGATTACAAATGTGTGTTGTGCATGTTGCTTTCTTCCATCACAGGGCCCCAATCAGCTGCAACGTTCCTGGCTAGCCCATTGCCTCCCTACCTGGGTACCAGGAGGTGTGACTGTGTGGGGACTTAAAGCACATGCATAACTGTTTGATTAATACAGCCTTTAAGCCACATCAACCTGATTACGCCCCCTCCTTTTTCAAGTTCCCTGAATAAATCAGATCTGACTTTTTTGCTACATTTAACTGGGCTGTGGTTCCAGTTTGTGCCAAGAATACTGTACTGTTGCTATTTACTGTGCATAACCTTGTTTTACAGGGTGTCCCCAGGGTCGAGTCAGAGGAACCAGCCCTGGTGGTAAGTGCAAACAGTGCGGGTACTGGTATGGTGTACAAGGGGTACTGCGAAAGCGATTATCGTATGTTGCTCAGGCCACTAGAAGGGGAAAGAGGGTCCCAGAGGGCTGAGTCCAGGTTAGTTTGACCACTACCAACCCTGACCTCCGGGTGGAGGCACCTGTTTCAGAACTCAGGCCCCTTAACCTGCTACTAGCCGCACAGGCAGGGGTAGTAGCCCTTGGGATAGTGCCACCAAGGGTTACACCTTGGAGGCTCACTGCTGGGATTTTTTGCCTTCTAGTGGCCAAAAATTACATATTATTGTTAAAGATTAATGGCTACCCCAGTAGAAATGGCTGTACACCAGTTGGTGGGGTGGCATACTGGGCAGGAGATCAACCCCCACAATGCTGAGCTTATACTGGATATTCCCCTGGGTACCAGTAAGAACACTGTAGAGGGAGCACTCTACAAAGTTGAATGTTTAAAAAACCCTGTGGTGGTGGTGGGTCGACAGGCCAATTTGATCGCCCAAACTTTCATAGCCTTGGTAGAGTGTAGTGCCCTCGTGGACAGCTCTAAAGTGCCATAGACTATTTCCTCAGAAGGGGTCCTAGCCGCCTGGGGAGTGATAACAAAAGACAGTAAAGACCCTGGGGAGGATAAGCTCCCACCATTATCTGAGACTTTTGAGGAGAAATTTGCTAAGTTGTTGCTGGAGGAAGGGAAAACTGTAGAGGACTTTAAGAAACTATTCCTGCCACCTTGGGGTGTTCCTTCCCCAACATCCCCTCTCACTCCAGCACCTGTTACTGCCCCACCTTCTGTGCCCGTGCCAATGCTGGACCCTATATCTATACCCATTAGTTACAACTCGTATCACCGGCTGAGGATGTTTTCAAGCACCCTCCCCACACCCCAGGTGGAGGACAATTGGGAGACTTGGATAGACTATGTTGCCCTCAAATCCTATAATGGCAATGCCCCAAACCAAAGAAGAGGAGAAGGGTGGTTGAAAGCCTCAGAGGCCCTGCCCAACTTACTATCCACGCTACACAGGCTAGTAATCCAGAAGCAACTGCTCAAGACTTTTTGAATGCATTGGAAAATGTGTATGGGAGTCCCGATTTGGATGAGGACCTGTGGGGTAGGGTCAAAAACGTTTAACAATACACAGGAGAGCCCTTATCCGTGTATGTGCCTCGACTCGAAGTGGTGCTACAGGAATGCCTAAAGAAAGGTGGCATGGCCCCAGCTGAGTTAGATCGGAATAGGTTGGACCAACTTCTCAAGTCAGCCCCATTCTCTGAATCATTGCTGCTCCAACTACGCCTTGCTGCTCGGTCGGATGCGCCTCCTACCTATGACGGACTGATGAAGGAGATTTGGAGGATTGAGAGGAGGCAGTCACGTGGGGGGGGGTCCCTCCTGTATCTGCTGTTGCTGCTGCCCAGATGACCGAGGATGCACATGTGAGTGATGCTCAGGGGCGAAATACAGTGCCAGCTGAACATTGGAAGGCTAGCAAGGACGCTCAGCCCTGGGCCGAGATACTGCGAGAGGTCCAAGAAATGAGGGCTACCATTTCCCTACAAGCCCATTCCAGAGATATAATGGGCCTAAACCCCTCTCAGAGCGTGTCCGCTATGGGGGTGGGGGTGCACTCTCAGGCATCCCCTGTTGACAGCATCTCTAAGATTGATGAATTAGGGAAGTGAGGAAATTACTGAGGCATCTCCCCATGCTAACCACACACCAGACAGAGGTTGAATCACGATTTTCTGTTGGTGGTACCCCCGCCTCAGCCCCCAGTGTGATGCTTCGGCCACACCAGACTCTAGAAAGCATACTCTGTTATAATTGTGGGAAGGAGGAGCATATGAAGAAAGAATGCCGGTCCCCAAAAGACTTAGATAAGGTTGTATACAGACTTCAAGGGGAGCTCCGGAAAGTGAAACCATGGCCGAGGGGTGCTGGAAACGACCGCAGTGAAGGCTCAGGAAATCCCAACTCCAACTTCTTTGTGGTTAAGTCGTCTGTACCGGCCCCTGCTAATGTCCCTCCAGACTGGTCCAAGATAGTGGGCCCTTTGATGGAGACCAATGTGGCTGTGAATGGTATTCCTACTTGGGCTGTGCTTGACAGTGGCTCGCAAGTGACCATTGCGTTTCAGGACTGGTATGACAAACACTTATCTGATGTGCCCTTACAATTTCTGGAAGGCCTACATGTGTGGGGGCTGAGCGACAAGACTTATCTATATCTAGGATATGCCCGCCTCTGGTCGTCTTTTCCTGCAACTGTCACTAGCATAGAGGAGCAAGTAGAGACACTGGCCCTAGCGTGTCCCCCCCCCCCCACCAGACTGTATGATGGTATTCCCCCGTTAACTGGAACAAACGCCTACATGTTTGGAAGACTAGCACAACTCTGCCATGAGAAACAAGGGCAGCTGACTGGATGAGCCGTAAGAATTCCAGCCTTAGTAAAAAGGGCTTATGACTGGCAACAGAGACCTGATGAAGTGGACCCAGATGAGCCAGTGGGGATAGTGTGGAAAAAGGAACCCAACTCCTTGGTATTGGCCCCCAACGCCCAGTGCACAATCCATGGAGAAGTCCACCTAAAGAGAAACGTAAAGAATAAAATAATAATGTTGGATGCACCAGGAGATGGAAAGTTGCCAGACGGATTATTGGTCAAACCCAGCATCTTGCCTGCTCGTGTCCATGCCTATGCACGACGAATGATGGTCCAGATTCAGAATGTGTCAGATTGGAAGATTTGGGTGAACAGAGGGTGCACCCTAGCTTCCGACCACACACTGCATGAACACTGCCATGTGCCTAGCAACAAGTGCTCTAGTGAGAAGGGAGAGAGGTGACCATGGACTTATTTGACTTTGGTGACTCTCCGATGCCAGCTGAAAGGAAGGCTAGAATTAGCAAGAAAATCACTCAGAGGGACTAAGTGTTTTCATTAAAAGAATGGGACGTGGGGTATGTCTAGGGTGCAGAAAATCACATACGCCTGCATGATGACCAGCCATTTCAAGAGAGATCCCAACATCTCGCCCAAGCAGACATAGATGACGTGAAGAGACACCTGCAGGAAATGCACGCTGCTGGTGTGATACAAGAATCAAGGAGCCCATATGCCTCTCCCATTGTGGTTGTACGCAAGAAGAATGGGTAGGTAAGGATGTGTGTTTATTATCGAACCCTGAACCGGCAGACCATCCCCAATCAATACACCATGCTCCGGACTGTTTAAATGGGAGCAAATGGTTTTTGGTATTGGATCTTGGCAGTGGATACTATCAGATCCCAATGGTCCTGGAGGACCGTGAGAAAACAGCCTTCATCTGTCCTTTGGGGTTCCATGAATTCCTGAGAATGCCACAGGGGATTTCAGGTGCCCTGGCCACCTTTCAGCGACTGATGGAATGTGTGGTGAGAGAGATATGAACTTGCTGGAATCTCTAGTGTACCTAGACGATGTCATTGTGTTTGGGTGCACATTAGAGGAGCATGAGACCTGACTGTTTAAAGTCCTAGACTGACTGGAAGACTTCGGCATCAAGCTGTTCATCGACAAGTGCCAGTTTTTTCAAACCTTCATGAAGTATGTAGGGCACACAGTATCTGCAGAAGGGATAGAGACTGATCCCAGTAAGGTTGAATCACTGACTACTTGGCCGCAGCCCCATAATTTGAAAGAACTACAACGTTTCCTGCGGGTCTGTGGCTACTACCGTAGGTTCATTAAAGAATATTCAAAGGTGATTTGCCTGCTCTTGAATCTTACCCAGGGTTACCTTCCTACCAACCATAAATATAAAAAAAAGAGGCAGTCTAAGAACCAGAGAAAGTGTACTTCCGCACAGGTGAACCTTTTGGGCCCTGATGGACACCCAAATGTGAAGCAGCCTTTCATGAAGTCATATACCAGCTCACCCATGCCCCCATCTTCGCCTATGCTGACACCACAAGCCCTGTGTGCTGCATACAGATGCCAGTCTGCAGGGTCTAGGAGCTGTGCTGTATCAAGCCCATGAGGATGGTTTGAGATCAGTGGCCTTCGCCAGTAGGAGCTTGACCCAGTGGAAGCGAAACTACCCTGTGCACAAGCTGGAGTTCCTTGCACTAAAACGGGCCATCGTTGACCAGTTTCATGAATACCTCTACAGGGCAAAGATACTGGTGAAGACAGACAATAACCCGTTAACCTATGTACAGACTTCAGCTAAGTTAGACACCACTGGGCACCAGTGGCTTTCCGCCTTATCAACCTATGATTATGCTGTTGAATACAGGCCAGCACTGAACCATATTGATGCCGACGCCTTGCCACAAAAGCCAGTTTCCAAGAGTGACTGGGTCAGGCTGTCTGAACCTGACATCCGAGCCTTGTGCCAAAAATTTGAACGAGATGAACAGATGTCTGCGGACACAGTGGACTGTTTAGTAAATTGCTTGGGCCCTCCCGATACCTGCATACTGGCTGTCTATTGCCACTTTTCTGCTATAGATATTAGTGCACTACCTCAATTTGACAATGACAACATTCAGCGGGCTCAATCCCAAGATTCTATGACTCAGCCCGCACTTCATGCCCTGCGTGTGGGGAAAGATATGTCCAAGTTGCGTTCCCCTGACTTGTGAACGGCTCTATTGTTTAAGAAGGCCCCAGGTTGAAGCTACTCAATCAGTTGTTGTACAGAGACACAGTGGATCATGGCGGTCAAGTAGACAGGCAGCAATTGGTCCTGCCCATGACTTTAAAGATCTGGTACTGAGGTCCCTCCACAATCACATGGAGCACCTTGATATTGACAGAACTCTTGACTTGGTACGATCTCAATTCTACTGGCCTAAGATGGGGGCCAATGTTGAGCACCATATAAAGACCTGCAGTCGTTGCATGCAAAAGGAAAGCCCTGCCTCAGAGAGCTGGCCCCCTTGTCAGTATTACTACCAGCACCCCCATGAAACTGGTCTGCACAGACTTTGTGTGTTTAGAACCTGATTAGCAGAATATTAGCAATGTGTTAGTGTTTATGGATCATTTCACATGGTATGCGTAAGCTTTTCCAACTGAAGATCAAAATGTCTACCGTGGCCAAGGTGCTAGTGGAAAATTTCTTCGTCCACTATGGTGCCCCTCATCGGATCCACTCTGACCAAGGCAGAGATTCTGAAAGTCGGCTAATCAAAGAAATGCTCTCTCTATGGGAGGTGCGGAAGTCAAGAACCACCCCTTATCACCCACAGGGGGACCCTCAGCCAGAACGTTTTAACTGCTCCCTTCTAGACATGCAGGGCACCCTCCATCCCAAAGACAAGCCTAAGTGGAGCCAGCAGATTAGCACCTTGGTCCACGCATACAACTGCGCAAAAAAAATTATGCTACTGGGTTCTCCCCTACCGCCTCATGTTTGGGAGGGAGACCAGACTGGCCGTTGATGTCTGCTTTGGGGTCTCTCCAGACGGGGTCAGAGCCGAAAATTACTTACAGTATGTACAGAAACTGAAAGTTCAATTGAGCCATACCTATCAACTGGCCCAGACAATGGCCGCCAAAAGAAATCTCGCCAACAAAGAGAGGCATGATAGAAAAGTAAAGGCTCAAGAGCCTCGTCCTGGAGACCGTGTGTTGTTACGCAATTTGGGACTGCATGGCAAACACAAAATTGCTGATAAGTGGCACCATCTTCTCCATGTAGTAGTTGGAAAGCTGAATGATTTACCAGTGTACAAGGTGCACCCAGAGAATAACTCCAAAGCTGTCAAGACCATGCACCGTAACCACTTGCTACCCATCGGCCAACTCATAACTGAGGCTGAACCAAAGATAGATTCCCCTGGACTCATGCTACTGCAAAAAAGAGAGAGTCAACCTACCCCAGCAGTTACAGATTTAAGGTTTCCCGCGCAGCAGGCCCAGAATGATAGTGACTGTCAGTCCACCTCTGACGAAAGTGAGTGTGACAATGCTTATTACCCCGCCTATGAATTGAGTCAGCTGTTTCAAGGTAACCCTGTGACTAATTGTGGGGATGAAGCTGGGCCTTCTGGACTGCTTAACCTCCTCAGCCTCGTCCTTGGAGCCAATGCTCTCTGAAAGTGATGTGCAAAGTACTACGTATGAGGTTGCAGACTCTCTGTGTTTTGTGGAACTCTGTGAATTGCCCGAAGAAGGGTCTGATGGTCTTATTCTCTCTGGTGACACACCAGAACCCGAAGAACAATGTGAGAGTGTTGACAGCCTCCCTTCAGTGCCAGAGCCTCCTCAAAATAAGCAACCTGGGCCTCAGTCAGAAGATAATGAGCAAAGTGTTGTGGAAGCAGAGCCTACAGAGCAAGGAGCTGACAGTGCTCCAAGTTTGGACATTCCCATCCATGCAGAGGCACCCCTCATAAGTGACAAAAACTCCAAAGTTAGTGCTCAAAGTACAGATACTGTGGCTGCTTCCGCCAGAAAGACTGGCTGAGCTGTCAAGCCAGTGCTACGCTTTAGTTATGATTCCCCTGGGAGGCAAGTGGATTTGCCTCTCAATGTGGTTCACAAAGGAGTTTATGTTTCGCCAAGCTCACTGCCCAAATTGAGCTCAATGGCCAACTCCAGGTTACTTGTTCTTCCCTCTCACCACGGTGCCCCTGCCCCATCCAGCCCCAAGTTAGCCAACAGGGAAGGGCCCCCTCTTACATTGTTTAATGTACAAGAAATTATTAAATGAATCCGTATTACTTGTATGAAACCTGCATAAGTATTGTCAATATGGATGTAGTAATGTGAAGTATATTGAAATGTATGGTAATGTAACAAGCTAATGATATATATGTCTTGTTTATATCGCATTTTTGATATTGTGATGGTACAGACTTGACGCGGACACCAAGTTTTCTCCAGGCAGGTAAAGGTGTAACCCTCTACAAATGGGGGTTCACAAAAAGTCTTCCTTGAGCTTGCCTAAATGCTCACTGCCAGGCTGGTGTTCTGTGTTTTAGTAGATTAAATGTATTGCCAGAGAGTGCCTGTATAGCCTCTGTGTACGGTCTCCAAGAGCTGCCTGGATTGCAGTCTTAATCTAAAAGGGAGCTCTGTTAGAAGATGTGCTTATTTGCTGATCATTTGTTAGAGTAGTAATAAAATTGCAGTTTGTTCTAACCTGCCTTCTTTGCAGCAAGGACTGTTCTGTTCATCTCCACCAACTTGGCCCGGGACTGTCAGAATGGGCCAATCAGTACTGTTGGGACTCTAAAATGGAGCCTGCCTACAGGGGCTTGGCGGGGTCAAAACTTATAGGAATTGTAGTTTTTGCATTTTGGTGCCTAAAATATCCTGAAGGGGGAGCCCTTGTTGTGACTGACAGACAGATCAGCCAACCGAACCTTTTGGATCCTGGGGAAGTTCCCAAGCTGCTTGTAGCTAGTTTCAGTTCTGAGTTGGGAAGTGAAGAGAACAGCTTGAATGATTCAAGCAGCAGCCCCAGTGTAGATTCACGCAAGAGAACTGTGGAAAGGCCTGAGTTACATAGATACATAGACAGTGTCGGCAGATAAGGGCCTATGGCCCACCTAGTCTGCCCATTTGAGCTTGTAAGTTCAGTTTGTTTTCCTAGAAGTCTATTTCCCCTTACCCCTGACCTCTAGAATTCCTTTATGTCTATCCCATGCATTCTTAAATCCCGTGATTGTTTCAGCCCCACCATTCCTCTGCAGGGTGTTCCACTTGTCCACCACCTGCTCTGTGAAGAAATCTTTCTCATGTTTCCTCTGAATCGTCCTCCTCCAACTTCATCCCATGCCCTCTAGTCCTGAAACATCTTTTTCGCTTAAAAATAGTGTTTTCCTGCACCCTGTTCCTCCCTGTAAGATACTTGTATGTCTCTATCATGTCCCCTCTCTCCCTCCTCTCCTCCAGGGAGTACATGTTCAGTTCCTTCAACCTGTCTTCATAGGACTTGTGATGCAACCCATGCACCATCTTTGTTGCCTCCTCTGAACCTTCTCTACCCTGTCTATGTCCTACGTGGTATGGTCTCCAGAACTGTACACTGTACTCCAGGTGGGGCCTCACTAGTGTCTTGTATAGCGGAATTATGACCTCCCTTTTCCTGCTGGTGATGCCCCTGCCTATACATCCCAGCATCCTATTTGCTTTACCTGATGCCTTGTCACACTGTTTCCTACCTTGAGGTCATCAGAGATGACAACCCAAGATCCTTTCCTGCTTGGTGCATGTATATATCCTCACCCCCCCAACTGATATATTGTGCCAGGGTTTTTGTGCCCCATATGCATTATCTTGCACTTCTTTGCATTGAATTTCAACTGCCAAACCCTTGACCATTCTTCAAGTTTCTGCAGGTCCCTTCTCATTCTGTCTATACCTCTGGCTCTGTTACAGAGCTTTGTGTCATCAGCGAACAGTGAAATTCTGCCTTCTATATCCTGTGCAATGTCACTGATGAAGATGTTGAATAGGACCGGTCCCAGCACTGATCCCTGTGGTACCCCACTGGTCACTCTTCCCTCTGTGGAGTGACAGCCATTTACCACCACCCTCTGTGTCCTGCCACCCAGCCAGTTACCTACCCACCACACTACTGTCCTGCCACACCCATGAGTTTTGGCCTGCATGCCCTACCTGCTGTCCCTGAGAGGAACTTGTGCCTTTTTGGACTGAATCCAGATTTGGAGAGCAGTAGGCCACTGGTGTGACCAGGCTCCTATCTGAAGAAGACCGAAGATTTGCTGAATCGATCGTCCTGTCTGGACTTCCAGCTACCTCTGAACCCCCAGATTGTGCAGAGACTCTATAATTGCGACCAGAGAGCCTTTTGCCTGGTACAGTGGAATTTCCTTACATGTGAATGTGTTGTGTGCTTATAGTGGGTTGTGATTTGGTTCCCCACTGTGGTTTAAACTGTATTCTGCTTGCTGGAAGCTGCATCCAGCATTGCGGACTGAATCCAAAATCATCTCCACTGGGCCCGGGCCTTACCACACTGGCCGAGCCCGACTACCCACTGCACAGAGAAAGCCATCGACAAGAGACCTGCCTGTGGATCAGCCACCTGCTCAACACTTGAACAGGAATGACACCTCGGTGATTTGTGTGGGCCCCACTTCTCTGGGCACCCCGGCTCAACAACCTGCAGTCTCAATTTCATTCTGCCTCTGTCCAGTATTGGGTATCGTGAGTAAACATCAGGGTAGCTCCCTGCAACAGCAGCTAAATCTAAAGTGTTGTCATCTGATTGTCTGGTTGCTTTTTCTTTCACGAACTGAGCCTACATACTCGTAACAGTTCCTCCCTACCAGGTACCAAACCTTGCAACAGAAGTCGCAGCTACACCTGCGACTGAAATCTGGGTCCCACAGGTGTTTTTCACATCACCAAGGAGTTCTCATGCACCTCCACTAATGTGGTATATTGTATTCTTTGCAGGAAATGTACAGCTATTTACATCGGAGAGACTGATAAACGCCTTGCTGACCGCTTCAGGGAACATTACAGGGCAGTCAGGAATGGAGACATTGATAAACCCATTGTATCCCACTTTATCTCCAGGGACCACAGTGTCAAGGACCTTTCTGTCTGTGTCCTTTAGCAGGGCTTCTGGGATTCTGACCATAGAAAAAACATGGAAACCAAGCTGATCATCTACCTTCGCTCCCAGCAGCCCTCCGGTTTAAATGATGGACTTATTTTCTACTAACATCTTTCAGCCACCCCTTGTTTTCCCTAGTATGCTTGTATCTGTACACATTTAATTTCTATTTTCATTTTCACCAGATGTCTCCATCTGTCTCCTTCCCCCACATTTGTCACCTTTCAGCCTTCTTACCAGACCCTGTTAATTAGTCCCCACCTGAAGACTTCTCAAGCTCATTCCCTGCTATCATGCCTTGTTATTCCCATCATCACCGTTTCTTTCCCAGATTCTCTCGTAATCTTGCCATTTATCACTTCTTCTCCCAGAGCCTTCCCCTTTTTTCTTTCCATATATATAAATATATATCTATATATTCCCTATTTTACCTCCCCTCTACACTAACTTTGCTTTTTTCTCTTTTAGATATTTCCGAAGAAGACCCAAGGTCGAAATGTAGATTTTTAACTATTTTCAGCATGCATTTAATATTACCATTTTGTTTTGCTTTCTGACCACATGCTGATGCAGCACCTTGTTTTTCTTTTTACGTGTTAACATAAAACCCACTTCATCAGATACAGCATATGTTCCCTCCAACCTGCCATGTAAAAATATTGGGGAGCTTGAAACAGTGAAAGTCGTGCATACACGGGCTTTGCAGATCACCAAGGGGCCATGCTGAATTTCTGTGCGTTCCTTTCACATCGGGAATGCGCAAAAGGAGCCGGCAGTCAGGCTTCAGTGAGCAATCAGATAAAAAGTTCATCCCATGTGAAACTTCATTTTACATGAAAATCTATGAACAAAATTACTGAAGTCAGTTTGGGGAGCATGCATGCCTTCAAACGGAATAGAGAGTCGTGCATCTAACACTGCACTCAGCAGGTTAAAAAAAAAAAAAAGGTAAAAGCTGACAGTGACCCTTTAAGGAGAAAAGCAGATACTACAGTGAGCAACTCTTCCTTCTAACTACATGAATTTGAATAGCCTACCAAAACTTGTGCACTCCAAGCAGTACCTTGGATTATAGAGGGTACTATGATTATTTTGGGAATAGGCTCTAAAAGTACTGAAATACCAAACCAAGCATCCTCTCTTGCCTGTGTTCTGGTAATAATGGGATGTGAAATTATGTACTGAGAACCATGTTGCAGCTTTATAAATTTCCGCCAGTGGCACATTTCTTCAGTTCATTTATTTACTATACTGGATAGCAAGATAAGCTAAGATAGCACATTTTTACAAGCCACCAGTTGAGGAAAATATTAGTGACAACACAGGAAAGGGCAGTGTTCAACAAGCAGAGGCAGGGTAGTGCCTGGGGTAACTAGAAGTAACAAATATGTACAGTTACAGTGCATTTCTTCCAACATAAGCTGACGCAGGCTAGTGCTGAAGGAAGGGATACTCACATCTGAGATGAGATGAGAACGCAGGAGGTTGTAGGGACCGAATGCCCTGAAGGACAGGGCTCTTTGTCCTACAGTGGTGTATCTAAGGGGAGCTAGCAAGTGTATCTGTACTGATAGAAGGTCCTCAGCTTGCTGGTGGAGCAGTGGAAAAGTATGGCAATACGGGGGGGGGGTGACAAAGGCAAGGAGGACAGGGATGGGGCAAAAAGGAGTAAGGCCATCAGGAAATGGAGGGTAATGAGTACCAATGCCCGTAGTCTGGGCAACAAGCTCCCTGAACTGGTGGCCTTGATGGAAGAGGGATGCCTGGATATCATTGCAGTCACAGAAACATGTTACACAGAGAACCATGACTGGGATGTTAACATACCAGGGTACATAACCTACAGGAGAGACAGGCAGCAGAAAAGAGGGGGAGGAGTAGCTCTCTATGTAAAGGAAGGGATACAATCAACTGAACAAAAGAGTAAACAGGGAGGAGAGGAGGCACTGTGGGTCACCTTGGAGATTGGAAAGGGCACTACAATCCGCACAGGGGTTGTGTACAGACCCCCATGTCAGGGACAAGGATATGATAGAAGGCATTCTTAGAATGGCAGAGAAAGGGGAGATACTGTTGATGGGAGACCTGAATATGTCAGATGTTAACTGGAGCACATTTGCTGCAGCCACATCCAGGAGCAGGGCCATTCTTGATGCCCTACAGGTGGCAGGCCTCAGACAGCTAGTTTCAGAACCCACTCGTGAGGGAGCAATCTTAGACCTCGTACTCTCAAACGGGGGCAGTGAGAACAAGTGACCATCAAACAGTGTGGTTCACGTTAAACTCAGCTACAGAGTCAAGCCATACAAAAGTGTGGGTACTGGACTTTAGGAGGGCTGACTTTGGCAAGATGGGAGAGTGCCTCAGAAAAGCACTAGCAAACAGGCTAGCAGGAGGTGTGGAGCAACAATGGGGAATCATCAAAACTGCCATCACAGAGGCAACAAGCCTTTGTGTGAAACAAATAAACAAATCAAAACGAAAGGAAAAGCCACTACGGTTCTCAAAAGAGGTGGCTGTGAAAATCAGGAAGAAAAAGATAGCATTCCGAAAGTATAAGGAAACACAGAACGAGCAGGACAGAGAGCTGTACCAGTTAAGGCAGAAGGAAGCAGGGGGAAGTCAGAATAGCAAAGGCCCAAACTGAGGAAAAGATAGCCAACTCAGTTAAGAAGGGGATAAAACCTTTATAGGTACATCAGCAAGCGTGAAAGACAAAGGAGGGATAGTGAGGCTGAACAGAATGAACGGTGGGTGGGCAGAGGGGACAGTGAAAAGCAGGGATACTGAACGAATATTTCTGCTCAGTATTCACAAAGAGGAGGGAAGTGCCTAATCCAATTAACAGAAGCACTCTTGATGGGGGTTGATCCCAGTCCTTTCACAGAAGAAAGGGTTCTGCAAGAACTCCTAAAACTGAAGGTGGACAAAGCAATGGGGCCTGATGGAATTCACCCCAGAATTCTAAAAGAATTAAGGGGGGGAACTAGTGAAATCACTGGCTACTCTTTTTAATAAATCATGGGAGGATGGTGTGGTACCCGAGGACTGGAGGAAGGCGGATGTGATTCCCCTGCACAAAAGTGGGACCAAGACAGAGGCAGGAAACTATAGACCTGTCAGTTTGACCTCTGTGGTAGGGAAAGTGATGGAGTCACTTATGAAGGAAAGAACAGCCGAGTACCTAGAGGCCAGTGGGGCAGAGGACCCAAGGCAGCATGGGTTCACAGCGGGAAGGTCACGTCAGACGAATCTAATAGATTTCTTTGACTAGGTGGCCAAAGTAGTAGACTAGGGAGGGGCTGTGGACATGGCCTACCTAGACTTTAGCAAGGCATCTGACACAGTCCCACACAAAAGATTAATAGTCAAATTAACCAGCCTGGGAGTGGGTCCCAGGGTGGTAGCCTGGGTAAAACACTGGCTGGACAACAGGACACAGAAGGTAACTGTAAATGGAATCCACTCTGAAGAAAGAGGGGTTACTAGTGGGGTACCTCAGGGTTCAGTATTGGGTCCAGTCCTTTTTAATGTCTTCATCAGTGACATTGCAGAGGACTGGAAGGAAAAGTATGCCTCTTGCAGATGACACAAAGATCTGCAACAGGGATGAACTACAAGGAGGCGTGGAAAGGATGAGAAGGGACTCAGAGGTTGGAGGAATGGTCAGAAGTATGGCAGCTAGGATTCAATGCAAAGAAGTGCAAAATAATGCACCTGGGAAACAAGAACCCAGGGGAAGAATACACAATGGGGGAGGTAGTAACAACAAAAAAAGGAAAGGGACCTGGGGGTAATCATATCAGATGGCCTTAAGGTTAGCAAGTAATGTGAGAAGGCAGTAGGGAGGGCTGGGGGTATAATGGGATGCATAGGGAGAGGCATCAGCAGCAGAAAACAGGAAGTTGTTATCCCTCTGTACAGACAGTTGGTGAGACCCCATCTGGAATAGTGCATCCAGTTCTGGAGACCCCATCTCTGCAAGGACATAGACAGGATAGAGGCAGTCCAGAGGAGGGCAACTAAAATGGTGCAGGGTCTGCAAGAGAAGCCGTATGAGGAGAGACTAAAGGAGCTTAATATGTATACCCTTGAGGAAAGAAGGGAGGGGACATGATAGAAACTTTAAAGTACCTCAGTGGAATCAACAAAGTCCAAGAGGGTAGCATCTTTCAGAAAAAGAGACATGCAAGAACAGGGGGCACAATTTAAAGATGGCGGGGGTTGCGTGTTTCAGGGCAATGTAAGGAAGTATTGTTTCACAGAGAGGGTAGTGGATGCATGGAACAGTCTTCCTGAGGAGGTTGTGGGGTCTAAAACTGTGGGAGAATTTAAGAATGCATGGGACAGACATAAGGCAATTCTTGTGGGGGCTCGGAAGAAATAGGCTGTTGGTTAACTAGGATCTGCGGCCTATCCTGTAGGTAGGGAAATGGGCAGACTAGATGGGCCAAGCGGTCCTTATCTGCCGTCAAAGTCTATGTTTCTATGTGTCAAAGGATAATGTGCTGTCAAGGAAAACATCTAGCAGGTATTTAAACTGTGAGATGAGCTCCACCACAGTGCCTTGCCAGTTGAGGTTGACAAAAAGCTGTTACGGCTGCTTTCTTATGGGTCCCCAAAAAAAAAAAAAAAAGGGATTTTTCTTTTGCAGTGTTGAAGACCATCTTATTGCCTACCTCCCAAGATTGGAAATGATCGAAGTCCTGTTGTAGGATTTTGTTTAGGGTAGCCAGATCCCTGCCAAGTTGAACATGACAGCATCACTGGCATACAGCACAGTTTTGGTGGAAGGCGAGTGAGTTGAGGAAAAGCAGGAAAAGTAGGGGACAGAGGATGGATCCCTGAGGGACTCCATAATTGGTGGCACAAAAGTCATAGTAGACATTAACTGTGGTCCTGTGCACCCTGCCAGACAGGTAGTTAGTTGCTGAACCAAAAGGTGCCGTCGGGGGAGATATTAAGTGAAGAATGGGTGCAGAGCAGTAAATTATGGCCCACAAGGTCCAAGGCCTTGGTGAGGTCCACAAAAACTGAGATAAATTTCCTGGAATCTAAGGCACAGTCCAGGTAATCAGTGAGTCTCACCAAGGCAGTCTCAGTATTGTGCATGGGGTGGAATCCATGTTGGGTGCTAGTCAGCAAGTGGTACTGCTGGACGGAGGCAGTCATCTGGTCAAAGACTATCCTCTCAGACTTTCGACGGGGGGGGGGGCAAGCAGCATCCTTCTTGGTACCACTGACGCTACTGTACTCCTTAGTGGTGTGCTTTGATACCATCTGGTGGTGCCTTCTCTGTCTTGCTATAACAGAACTGTACTGTGGATATTATACACTTTGATATGAACTGTTTTAAGGCTGGATGTCCTTGTGACACCTCATATGTTACAAACAATTGTTTGCTACCATTTCTTTCTTTTGCTACTACTTTTTACCTCCTTGTGGCTGCCTGACCTGCTCCCCTCCTGTCCTCACATCCTTCACCGGGGACATCCAGCTGCCGTCCGCCTCTACCGCAGGCACCCTGACTCCGCAGCCCCCAAACTCCCCATGGAACACGGATCCAGATAGGTGCCAGATTTAAACCTCGCTGGACGGCCATCAAGCCGCCGCCGCATCAGGTGCCATCCCTTTTTCTTTTAGTCACTGCCCCAGAGCAGAGGACGTGCAATGACGTCGGCAGAGGGGAGCGCGCACGCATCTGCACGTGCTCCTTCCAGATGTCTGCCCTCAGCTCCACCCCCTATGCACAGTGGAGTATGACTGAACTGCACGCCGACTGTAGTGGACCCCTCTCCCTGGAGAAGGAGAGCAGTCCAGCAGATGCTCGATCCCTCTCCTGTCCTGCCAACCCCCGGCGACCTGTGCTCGTTCCCGAACACCAGTCGCTGGCACGGTATGAGGTGTGGCGACCAGCACCACCAGGATGGCGTTTGCTGCCATTTCTGATGTTCTCTATTCCAGGCTTGTAGAAACCGAGGGCTCTTCTAAAATTGAATGTATGGTGTTTCTCTTCAAATGTATTGGCATATCACTTTAAGAAACACAATGGTCTCTGGCCCAGTGGTGTTGAGGGCTGAGTAGCTGGTCGCCACACCACACGGTACGCTGGCGACCAGTGTTCAGGAATGGGCACAGGTCATCAGGGGTCGGCAGGAGAGGAGAAAGCCTGAGCGTCCGATGGACTGCTCTCCTTCTCTGGGGAGGGAGGTCCTTAACAGTTGGCGCTTGCTCTACCCCTGGCAGAGGCTGGGGACAGGCGCCACGCTGTAGCTGAAGGGAGTTGAGGGACGCCTGGAGAAGTACAGGCAGATGCATGTGCGCCCTCTGTCGGCGTGAATCGCACGCCCCAGCTCCAAGTGGAGAAACGAACACGGAAAATGGAGAGGCTTCCTGGTCAAGTGGCTTGATGGCCGTCCGATGAACACCGGGTGCTCTGGGGGGCATGCCTGAATCTGGATCATAGAAACATAGATACGGGTCCATACGGATCCATACAGGTGGGCGAGATGGGGGCTCCCCACCGCCCCACTGTGGGGGGCAAGCCGCAGGGGACGAAATGCAAGACCCCCTGGAGTGCGGATGAATGGACGGCAACTGGAGTCCCAAAGGGAGTTGCGTAGTAGAAGGAAGCAGACCAGGTAAGCCAGGAGGTGGATAAAAGAAATGGCTTAAAAAAAAAAACAAACAAAAAAAAAACACACACACACAATGGAAGAGAAATAGATGGAATTCTGACGCCACCTTAGGGAAGAAACCCTACTTTCCTGTGAAAAAAAAATCAGGTTTGTGGGATGAATGCAGAGTGCTTGCAACTCACTGACCCTCCGTGTTGATGCAATATCAAACAGAAATTATTTTTTTCCAGGTTAGATGTTAGCTCAGCAGTAGCCACAGGCTCAAAAGGACTGGACATTAACTGAGTTATGTACCATGGCCAGGTCCCAGGCTAGCATAGGCTTCATTGCATGAAGGTACATACGCGAGAGGCCTTTAAACACCCTCATAAACAAGGGATGTGCAAATAGTTATTCTGCTAAGGCCTTGGACCCACATGCAGAAATCACTGACATATGCACCTTTATTTATTTATTAGATCATCGGTTTACAGACCTGAGTCAAAGACTCATTCACAAAGGCACCTGGTCAAGAGAGTAATACATCACAGCAAACAAAACAGTACAGTACATAACGCTTTGATTAAAAAAGCAACCAGTGTTACAGGCATTTTTATTTTTTTTATTTATTTTTTTTTTATTTTAGCTTTTGTTGACCGCGTAAGTGCACTAGACAAATCCTGCCTATTTTCAGGCATGACCCGGGGGAGGGGGATACAAATGAATGCCAACTGACCTTGAACCAGATTAAGCTGTTGGTGGTATTTTCAGTGAATGAGGGAAATTTGGCCAGGACACCGGGGAAATTCCCCTACTGGCTGCTGGTCAGTGGCTGGTAGGGACTCTCGCTGACGTCAGCACCCGACATGGCAGACGTTCCTGAGGTCGGGATGGAGGAGGAGGTGCAAGAATGCAGGGGAGAGAGCTCTGTTGCTCTTGCTATGCTAGGGGAAAACGCTATTGCAAGTTCGCTTAGCAGCTCAAACTTTTATTCATAATCGCCAGTTCAACATGAAAATAAGCCTCTTTCGACACTTACTCGCGGTGCCTTCTATTTCGGATCCATTGCCTGTTCTTCCTTTGCCCAGCGACGGAGATTCAGCTACCGGAGATCTTAATACGCCGCAAATTCAGGGGAAGGAACTGCTCTCACGGGAGATGGTTTCCGGGAGGACCGCGAATAGCGATGCACCATGTACGACGCATTTAGTGAAGCAACAATTCGGGCTACAGGAAGGAGGAAGTATCAACAGCTCTGCAGACTGGTCGGAAGAAGTGGCGCTTATGGAGGCTGGTTGGAAGAGGAATGCTTCGGGAGTTTGGGCTCCTGATTTGGACTGGACTCCGCTTTCAGGTAGGAAGACACCTGAGATGATTTTACAACGTTCTCCACAGCCATCTACTTCGAGGGAGGGTAGGGGTGGACTTGTGACTGAACTCCTTGATGTTTCTGCTGGTTCTACGGGCCTTACTACCCCCTTACCAAGCCACACTTCTAAACCCACAATGTCTGAGTTATTCAAGTCGAAGTTGGAACAAGCCCCTCGTCGCAACGCTGTGCGTTTGAAATATAGAGGGGGTTTGCAGGAGCACCCTGATAGATACTATGTGTTTAAACAACTTCTGCAATCTAAAATGGGTTTTTGTGCCAAGGATGTGTATGCCCTCATTCATGTCTCTGGGGAAGATTCCTTTGACATTAGCTTTCAAACTAATGCCCTTATGAACAGATTCTGGGACAAATATAGCTAACCAAAATCACCCGTGTGGCTTCCTTTTTTTGCCATTCCTTTAACTAAACCATTGATTAGGTTTGTCACAATTATGTTCAGAAACGAGGGGGTTAATGTCAATGATATTTACCGATGGTTGCAATCCAAATGTGAGGTTTTGGGGCCACCTGAAGCCCTTTTGGATATTGAAGGCATTTGGACAGGGGGATGGAAATTTAAAGTGAAATTGCTACAAGTCAATTCTGAGATTATTCATTTGCCGAACAGTTTCTTTTTGGGAAAGGATAGAGGAGTTTGCTTTTATGGGGGGCAGCCTAAGGCTTGTTATAAATGTGGGGATAGGACACACATCAGTAGTGTCTGCGACATGATGAAGTGTCCTTTGTGTGGGGGTTTTGGGCATTCAGTGGACATGTGTACAAATATCTTCCAATGTAATCTTTGTGAAGCAAAGGGCCATGCCTTCCATCAATGTCCCTGGGCTAGGCATAATTGCTCTGACGGTTTAGACCAGGATGGTTTGCTTCGAAATGCCCAGGCCAAATTGCAAACTCCGGGTGACAAGGGTACCCTCCCAAAGCAAGCTTCTGTTTTACCCTCGCCACTCCCAGATACTGCTAGTCAGTGCCACCTGTGGTTACTGACCCTCAGGATACTGTACATCCGGTCCCCCCTCCATCAGGAGACAGCCTGAGTCAGGTCTCTATTATGCCACCCCCTTTTGAAACCATTAAAGGCAGGAGGTTCACTAGAGCATCCTCAAAACTGCCCCAAATCAGTCCGGTGGTAACTGAAAATTTCTTTTCCCCCCTTCAGGATGAAGTTAGAGACTCAGATATGGAGTCTGAGGCCTCTCATCACTCTGAAATTATAACCGACGAGGACGATAGTAAATCTACAGAGCTTGCTAAAGATAGAAAAGGGAAAAAAGGAAAGAAAAGGAAAGTAAGCCAAAAGCGTAGTTCATAAGTCATCCCATGGCCTCTTTGAAATTTGCTTCTTTTAATGTGTGTAGCCTAAAATCCTTTCAAAGGCGAATATCCATATTTTCATATCTTACATTCCTGAAGTTGGATGTTATATTTTTGCAAGAAACAAGGGTGTCTTCCATTTCTGAGGAACACAGATTGAAAAGATTATGGACTTGTGGCCCATCTTTTTGGTCTTTTGGTACTGAAATCGCAGATGGAGTCGCTATATTATTTGGTGATTCTTCTTTTAAAATCACGAAGGTTATTGATTTATCACCTGGTAGAGCTCTTATATTAGACTGCTCATGGGGTGAATATCTTTTTCGCTTTCTAAATGTTTATAGCCCGCAGACTAAAACAGGTCGTATTGCGCTGTTTACAGAAATTAAACCTTATTTATTCACCAGGAAACATTTAGTTTGGGGAGGGGATTTTAATTGTTCCCTTGATATTCAGCTCCGTAAAACACAAGGGAAAAAGGTTTATTGCGACTCAAATGCATTATTAGAGGTGGTAACAGATGCTGGGCTACTGGACGCCTTCCTAGAGCTTCACACCTCTACTTAATGGTAATACTTACCATAGACATACATTTGCCACTAGGATAGATATGTTTTTACTTCACACTATCTTCAGGTTTTGTCTTGTATTGCAGTTCCGTGGAATTCTCTGATCACCATATCTTATTTTGTACTTTGTCTTTCGAAATCTTCCTCTAGATTACATTCTTGCATGTCACGGTGGAGGTTGAACACTTCTTTTCTCTCAGACCCTGCTTCTTTCTCTAAACTGGAATTTTTTTTAGCTGCAAAATCTTCTACTTTGGCTCTCTTTTCCTCCCCATACGAGTGGTGGAAACAATTTAAACTTGAGGTTAAACATTTATTTCAGACCTGGGGTAAGACTAAGGTGCAGGATGAATATAGGACATATTTAGTTCTTAGAAACCAGTTATATAGACTCATGTCATTCCCTCCAAACAATCATGACCTTTTTCTTTCCCAAATAAAGAATATTAAGCAGCAAATGAAAACATATCAATACAATAGAGCCAAGTCTTTGGATCTGGAATTTCGCTTTAATTTCAAAAACTCTCCAATGGCTGATCCCTTTCATGCATGTAAAACACACTTACGGAATACTATCATGACTGGTTTACTTGATGCTAATAATGAGCTCATTACTACTGATATAGGTATGCTACATGTAGTACAGCATTATCTTCAGACTTATTTTTCATCCCCACAGGTTCTTTCTACGGATTCTCTCTCAAGTACAGTTTTTCTCTCTTCCCATCTGCCTTGTGATCTGGTCCGTCTTTACAATTACCTATTTCGCTTCTGAGGTGATTGAAGTCATTAAACAATTGAAGCTCGGATCTTCCCCTGTATAGATGGGATACCTAATGAGTTCTATAAAAATGCATAGAATACATGGTTTTTTCTTCCTATTGTGTTTAATTGTTATCTGTCATCAGGGACCTCCTGCCAAGATTTTTCAATGTCCTTAATGACTTTCATTTATAAAAGGGATAAAACTGCTCTCAAATTGAGACCAATTTGTTTACTAAACAGTGATTATAAGATTTTATCTAAAATTTTGAATAATAGATTGGAGAAATTGGCTAGGTTTTTAGTTCACCCTGCACAAACGTAGCGATAAAACTAGGAAAATCAGCATAATCTCTTTTTGCTTGAGATCTTTTTGCATGTCGAGCTAATTTTTTCTTCAGAATTGATTGCAGCCTTGGATCAATCCAAAGCGTTTGATGCAGTCAGTCATTCTATTTGTATTTTGTTCTTTCTGCTTATGGAATTCCTGATACTTTTGTACATTGGATTTCTCAGTTGTATAAATCTGCAGTCTCAGTTCCAATAGTAAACGGCCTGTTAGGGGAGAAAGTAAAAATTTCCCGAGGTGTCAGACAAGGATGTCCCTTAAGCCCCTTATTATACACTTTCATTCTGGATCCAGTGATTAGAAGCATTATTTGTGACACCTCTATTTCAGGTATTGCTCCTTCTGCAGACCTGGAAATGGTTAAAGTTACTGCCTTCGTGGATGACGTCACCCTTCTTTTAGCTGACTCAACCTCTTTGAGAAAAGCCTTAGAGTTTTTCTTTTCTTTAGTAGATACTCTGGCGCTCTCTTAACATCACAAAAGTTTGGTTATGCAATTGGGTCCATTTGTTCCGGACTTATCGAACTGTTTTGATATTCCCTTAGTACCTGGGCCTCAGAAAATACTGGGTGTCTGGTTTGGGATAGATAATATGGAATTCTATAATTGGGAAAAGCAGTTAGGATTGGGTGAACTTAAAGTTCATCAGTGGAAGAGCTGGAAGTTTGGAAAAAAAAGAGTCTTAATCATTAAAAATTTGTTTTGCCCATTTTCTTTATCTAATCACCTTTTTCCACCCCGCTTGCATTAGAAACTAGGATTTATAGTATTTTTTTCAGATGTTGTGCAATAGATTAAACCCTGTGAAGAGAGATTACGTATCTTAGATATAGAGAAGGTGGATTACATATGATTAATCCTGTAATTTTTTTTCATTCTATTTTTTTTATTTTCCTCCTTTTCATTCATTTGGTGTGCACCGTCTCTTCCTTGGCAATTCTGGATTAAATCTATATGGCACAAATATTTTTTTAAATGGTCTCTTCTTCCCCCTAGAATATTATCAGATGGTTTACCACATTATGGTATCTCGGCTTTGAAGAAATTGTTCAAATGGAAGATTCCCTTACATAAATTACGTTCTTTACATAGAAAATCCTTTTATGAGTACATCGTATGATGTACAAAAGTAATATTACTCTTTCCATCTTGCTCCCCATCTACTATGAAGTATGCATTTGGTAAATTGACTGATAATAGAATTCGGTTAAAATTTGGGATATCATGTGGATCTCTGCTCATGGTCGCTTTAGGAGTTAGGAAATCTAAAGTATAAACCAGTGACTGATAGATATTGTTTAAGACCAGATTGTATAATATTGAAGAAAGCCAGTCTCATTTCTTTATCTGACTGTCCTGCTAGTCAGAGGTTTTGGAATTTGCAGCTAGGCACTGGAATATGCCACATCTACGTTATCTTACAGTACTCTGGTATTGGGTGATTATTCTAGGAATTGGGGCGATACCATAGAAGTCGTTGAATGTTTTGCACTCTTACAATATTACTTATGGCAATCGTTGATTGTTTTGTGTTGCAACAACTTCATACGAATTTTGATGTTATTCTCTCTGCTGTTGTTGCTGACTTACAAACTGTTACGCTTTCAGGATGGAAAAATTTTTCCAGATCTTATGTCATTCATTTATGGAAAGCTTTTCCTTTTTGTTAATTTTTCATTTGTTTCTTTTGCAATTTTCAGATATTTTTTGTAATGTTTCAACTGTTACTTTTTCCTATTTTGTGTGATGTTGTGTTTCTTGCTTAATAAAGTACCCCTACTCTGGAGGTAGGGGGCCCCTCCCCTGAGACGGCTGGACCAGGTTCAGTATGTCTCAGCTGCCGGAGAGTACGGAGGTGGTAGGTGATGGCTCTATGGAGGTAGTTGAAGCACTCGAGGAGGCTTCATCCGTGTCAGCAGACATGGAAATTGTACAGCATACTCCACCTACTGAAGAATCTATTATGTCGGAGGCTGCTGAAGGACGGGAACTGTCCGACGTGGCTTTAAATATGGTTAATGAGGATGACAAGAAAAGAAAGCGTCCTGACAATGGTCAGGTTGATTCCTCTGGTTTGGTTAAAAAAAGTGCTATGCAAGGAATTGCTGGACAAGCGACTCGACCGCGGGAGTCCCTGCCACTGACCTGGATAGCGACTCCTTTCCTTTTTCTGCTCGACTTTCCACTTGGTCTCCGGAGGTGGCGTTGGAGCAGGCGGCTGGATACGGACCACGAGCGCCTGGATCCCGATCCCAGTTGCCGTTACCGGAATAGGGACGAAATGCCAGCAGGGCGTCTTGGAAGCACAGGCTGTTGCAGGAGTCAGTTTTCAGGGTCGGACCACATCCAGCGTAATTTCCGCTGGCTGCAGTCGACTCTCGGACCCTGATTCGGTGGCACCTGAAGCTGGATTACCGATTTTGAATCAGGATGACTTGGAACTTGGAACGCTACAACATTAGTGACTTCTGCTGCTGTGGTACCTGAAATGGCGCCAACAGGTCAGTGTTCGCATTTACAAATGCTACTGCACATGCTGGTACAAGGGTGTTACTGTTAATGGCTCTCCTCAACTGCAGCATGCACGGCCGACTAGCTATGCTTTCTTGTTTAAACCCTACGGATATTCAATGAGAAAACGTTTGTAGCAAGAATTCACTACAAAGGAGGTATGGACCTCCTCCTGATCGAACTTTGTGGGCAAGTCTTTAATAATAGACTCATTAGGTATTCACCTTCAGAGGTATATGCCTTTATTCATTCCTCAGGGATTCAACTTTGATGTTTCTTTCGTTCAGCTGCATTACTTGATAAATTTTGGGCTGCTTATCACACTGCTCGTACAGACCCTGCTTGGAAACATTTTGTGGTGATTCCAATCACTAAACTGACTGCTAAGGTTATTACTGTTTTGTTTCGGAATGAAGGGGTCAATGTTCTGGATATAGTATATTGGTTGGAAAACGCTGTACAGTGAATGGAGTACCACGTGCCTTATTTGATGATAATGGGTTTTGGACTGGGGATGGAAAATTAATGTACAACTTAATAACCGAGGATGGAGTTCAGCATCTCCTAATTGTTTTATTTAGGGAGGGATCGTGGTGTTCTGTTTTATCCAGGACAACCACGTGCATGTTACAAATGTGGCCTTTAACTCATTTGAACTATGATTGTGATCAAGTGAAATGTACATCTTGTGGAATGTTAGGTCATTCAGCTTTCTCTTGTCAGGTCCCACCTACTTGCAATCTATGCGGTGACTCCTCTCATATTTATGCAGCATGTCCATGGGCGCCATAATACATCTGACTATACTGAACATGATTCTTATATAGCTAATTCTTCAGCTACTGTTAGACCCCCAAAGCTCAAATCCTCCTACCAAACACGTGGATACGGCTCACTTATTGTCTGTTTCCATACTACTTCCTTAACCCTGATCTGCTAAAATTTAACTACTTCAGATCCTGTTATACCTCTAGAAACTCCATTATTGAAGGAACCTTTAATTCCCCATAGTGATTCGGTTCCGACCTTACTACAGAATTCTTCTCCTCCGTTGGAAGTGAATGCGGAATTGGTAGAAACCCCCCCCCTCCACTTGCTAGGCGACTGCGCTCCACTAAACCACCAGACACTGTGTCCATATTAACCGTTCCAGTATCTAACACCTATGATCCTTTACAAAGTTGGGGTGATGTTATGGAGGAAGAAGAATTAGGGGATTCCCTTTTCTCCCCCTCTCCTATGGCAACCCCAGTACCATCATCCTTGCCTACTACTCCTGGGATTCATTCAAAGAAGAAAGTTGTTAAATCGAAGAAAAAGAAATGATGTGTTTCGATTCACAGTGGTTTTTTTCCTTTCTTTTGGTTATGACTTCTTTACACATAGCTAGCTTTAATGTTAATAGTATTAGTTCGCATTATAAACGCACAGCTACGTTTGCAGCTTTGCATAAATTGGATTATGAAGTTTATTTTTTACAGGATGTTAGATTATATACTGCCGAAGACGTGACTATAGCCTCAAAAGAATGGGGCTTCGGGCCTTCATATTGGTCCTTAGGGCAGGACCTTTGTTCTGGTGTTGGAATTTGTTTTCTTTCCTCTAACTTTATTTTACAAAAAATAGTAGATTTGGTTCCCGGAAGGGTATTATTATTGGATATTTTATGGTATAATTTACCATATAGATTTGTTAACATTTATGCGCTACAACAAAAGCTGCTAGAGTTCAGCTTTTTACGCTAATTAAACCATTTTGCTTACGAATCGGATTGTTTTGTGGGGTGGGGATTTTAATACTAGTTTGGCAATCTCTCCTAATAAGAAGACTTACTGCGATACCCATGCCTTACGTACTATTATAGCAGACATGAATTTAATTGATGTTCTTGCTCAGTCATTGTTGCCTACCTTTTCAAAGGGCAAATTGACTTCTAGAATCGATTTTTGGTTATGTTCAAAAACTATTGGGGTGGTACATGGCGTTACAGTACCTATGGCTACTTGGATCACAATTTAATAGGGATACAAATCCAGTTGGGGAAGTTTTATCACAAGGTCCTGGAGTTTGGCGTGGCTAATTCATCCTTACTCCTTGACTCAGAATTTTCAGTGATAGGTTTTGGCATTACTTTCAGATCGACTTACAGTAGTTTTTCTTTACGATTCTGTAATCGAGTGGTGGACTGATACAAAATTAACTATAATGTCTTATTTTAAACACTATGCCAGATTCTTAGCTGATACCAGACACCATACTTCTGATCTACTACGCACTGAATTATTACGATTGTTCACGGACTCTTATTTACATGGCTCTGATTGTTCGGTTCGTATTAAGGAGGTAAAAACTGCTTTAACTAAAGTACAATATGATAGGCAAAGGTCTATTCTTTTTGAACAGAAATTTCGGACTACTGGGATGCGATACCAATTTAATCCCTTTGATGTTACTAAAGAAAAATTTAGTGGTAAACAACTGTCTCAACTATTGGATGATCAGCATAATATTGTGAAAGGGCAAGACAATATTATGAATTGTGTTACAAAATTTGTGAAACATACATTTGAAACTCCAGTTATTGAGTCATCTGCTATGTCATTTTTACTGCAGGCAGTGGATATACCTACCTTAACATCGCATCACAAACATGAGCTTATCAAACCTTTTACTTTTGATGAAATGAAAGAAATTATTCAGAGTCTTCGAGACAAGGTGGCTCCTGGCTCAGATGGTTTATCAGCAGAAATTTATAAATTTTTATGGAAATTTATGCCGACTCAGCTTTTAGCTGTCTTTAATGCCTTCCTACACGAAGATCGCCTGACCGATCAAATGTATGAAGGCTTGATGTTATTCCTTTATAAAAGGTGACAGGAATAATTTACTGAATTGAGACCAATCACCTTATTAAACACGGATTATAAAATTTTTCCAAATTACTGGGTAACAGGATATCAAACTCTTACCGTCTTTGCTTTCCCCCTTTCAGTATTGCTCTGTTTCCGGTAGGTCTATCCATGATGCTTTACTTTTATTGAGAGAATTGTTTTCCCAAGGACAAAAGGGAATTCTACACGGATATTTGTTTAACTTTGATCTTTCCAAAGCCTTTGACAGAATTTCACAAGAATTTATCTGGTTGACACTTAGTGCCTTCGGGTTCCCACAAACTTTTGTTAATTGGGTTAGCTTATGCTATTCCTTGGCCTATGTCAGACCATATATTAATGGCAGGATTGGTTCCCCTTGTTATATTCGTCGGGGAGTAAGACAAGGTTGTCCCCTAAGCCCTTTATTGTTTGTAATAGCACTGGATCCTATTATTAGGTTGCTTCATAGATCACCTAGGCTTTTAGGTCTCCCTCATCCTGGCTATACTGTGCAAAAGGTGATTTGTTATGCGGATGATTTGTGTGTCTTAGTACCCACTGTTTCAGTAGGTCGTTTGTTATGTAAGGTGTTACCGGTTTTTCTATTAATCCTTGGTTCTAGTCTGAATCTGGCCTCCTCCATAGAGAGTATTTCCTCTATTGGGGGTATTAGACTAGTGGATTGTCCACATAAACTCTTGGGTATTTATTTTGGAGTTCCAGATCTGGCGAAGTATAATTGGGAGATATGTTTGAACAAGGGGAGAGAAACAGTTAGTAAGTGGCATTCGTGGTTCTTGAGTAAAAAGAAACGTATTTTTGATTAAACGTGCTTAGTACCTTTGTTTTTACATATAGCACATGTTTTCCATTACCCAGATGTTTTTGTACTCTTCTTAGTCTTTTCTTTTCCTGTTTTGGGGCAGCCGACTTAATCCTATCAAGCGCAACGTTTATTACGAACTTACCGGCAAGGAGGGTTAATATGATTCACCCCATTGTGTTTTATTCCTTTTTTCAACCAATTTGAAGCCTTTAATTTTGGACTCTTTCCAGCTTTGGGTCCCCTTGCTCACGTGTGTCACTTAATGACATTTTCAGGAATGGAGTAAAGGGAATTTCTCCATAAAAATAAAAGAAACTATGTTTTATCCAGCGGATTGGGTCATAGTGTTTGACATGTTAAAAACATGGCGTATTTCGTAAAAATGATTAAAGATTTATCCGGAAACAATTGTATGCAGTTATAGTAGAATCCCACTTTTCGGAGGACATTTTTCCAGGGTTTTCACCGGCAGAAAAGACATTGGTTGGAAACCGTTTAACTGATCCCCGTATTCCTGTGGCGCTGTGGGATATTGCCTGGTTAGGTGCACATGGGAAAATTAATGTCCGTGATAACCAGAAACATAAACAAGTATTAGATAGATATTGTTTTCGGGATTCTTGTACAAATCTTACAGAAACTATGTCCCATTTATATTTTTCTTGTCCTTTCATTTTACGTTTTGGTTTTGTGGCGTTGTCATTTTTGGGATAAAGTTTGGTGCCAGTGGGATCAGAGGGCCTTATTTTTGGTTTATTTCCTGTTTCATGGTCCAAATGTAATTCTAGTTCTTTGAACATTGTTGCTAGTATTATATTGTATTGGGTATGGCAGACCAGATGTTGGTTCCTTTTCAACAACGTTGTCTTACTCCTGAGGAATTATTCCAAAAGTATTAGGCCATATCGATCGTGTTAAGGAAGGAGAAGGAAAATTCTTGAAGGAATATATAGGAGCGATATTGGGATTTTTATTTCCTTTGGCTCTGTATAATCTGTTTTCTTTTCTCTGAGTCCTTCTGTAAAATAGTGTGAAGGTTTGGAGTTTCATGTTTGATATTTTGTCACTCTGTTTTGATTTGCTGTAAATTTTTTTGTTTTGAAAATTGACACGATGCTATGTTGTATATTTATTTGTGTTTTAAATAAACATTCCCTACTCTTTCGATAAGTGCCATGGGATCTTTAACATCCACCTGAACTACCACCAATCCAGGCAGATGGGACCTCGGTTTAACGTCTCATCCGAAAGCCGGCACCTCAGAAATGCAGCACCCCTCTCATGCTGCATTACAGTGTCAGTACTGGGATATTAACCCAAGTGCCAGATGTGGGAACTGAACCCACAGCCCTCTGATCTCCCGGCCTCAGAGGTGAGTGTGCTACCTACTGAGCCATTGACACTGGTAACTGGCATTCACTGGTGGTACAAGCTTGGTAATAGGTAGATCACAGTAGTCATAATATACTGTAGGTACACGAGTACCACGTCAGGCAAGATTTTAAAGATACTTGCTTTAAGCCCAGGGACTTCAAGGCAAATTATTTGTTAGATGCCTATCAAAAGCTCTGGGCACCCTGGAGAACAACAGATGAAATATTCAAATAAAATAAGCATAAAATTTCAAAATACAAACCAAGCATAAAACAGGTTAGGATATACAAGGTAACTAGAAAATACACCGCTAGAAGTTGAGATGGTCCCAAAAAGCTAACTTAAAGTGATGGGTTTTCAGCAACCACTTGAAATGTTCTGATGAAAGGGCTCCCCTAATATGTGCAGTCAAGTGAGTTCCACAAGATAAGCGTAGTAAGGCTAAAGGCTCTTATCTCCCGATAATTTAAGGAGAGACCATGGAACCACAAGGGACCGTGAATTACATGTAACAGGTAATCCAAGATTAGTGAAATCTGCATTCTCAGCTGCACAGGAGATCTTCCAAGAATCAAACTTCATCATCAATTCCCACTATGCCAGAGGCCAGACCACCAGCCCAGAAGGAAGAAACAGATAGGGAGCTGATGCTAGCCATCCGAAGGATGGCAGACAAGGGTGAAGTAGTACTGGTTGGAGACTTCAATATTCCAGACGTGGACTGGAGCATCCCAGCAGCAGCATCAACTAGGAACAGATTTATCCTGGACTCCCTTCAGGGTGCCTTCCTCAAGCAACTGGTCATGGAACCAACTCGGCAGAAGGCAATACTGGACCTTGTGCTCACAAACAGGGACAGTGTCATGGGGGTAACAGTGGGGAGCACCTGGGAAACAGTGACCACCAGTCACTGTGGTTTGAAATCACAGAAAGAGCAGAACCAAACCACACAAAACACGTATCCTGGATTTTAGGGGGCTACTTTGGGAAAATGGGGAGATACTTGAAAGAGGCATTAAGGGAATGGGACAGAAATCAGGGGTTGAGGAACAGTGGGCAGTATTTAAAATGGGGATTACAAGAACAACAGAATTATGCATTGCCAGGTTAGCAAGAGGAAAAGGAAGAGGAGACCATTACGGTTTTCCAAAGAGGTAGCAAAGAAAGTGAAAGCCAAAAGATTGCATTCCGCAATACAAAAGACACAGGCAGAAGGGATAGGGAGAAGTACCAGAAGAAGCAAAGGGAGGCAGGAGGTCAGTAAGGGAAGCCAAAGCTCAGACAGAAGAGCACATTGCAAAATCAGTGGGTAGAGGGACAAAACCTTTACAGGTACATAAGTGAAAAAGAAAGACAAAGGGAGGGATAGTGAGACTGAAGGGGAGGATGGGGCAGCGTGGAGGATGACAACAGTAAAGCTGACATATTGAACAGGTATTTCTGCTCAGTCTTTACTGAGGAAGAGGAGATAATGGGTCTGAAGGGAGTACAAGGGTGAGAATGGTGCAGAAATGGACACAAGTCCCTTTACACGAGAAAGGGTCCTGAAGGAACTGGAAGTAATAAGAGTTGATAAAGCAATGGGGCCAGATGGGGTGCACTCCAGGGTCCTTAAAGAACTAAGAGAGGTGGTGGCTGAACCTCTGGCTATCCTGTTTAGCCGATCACTGGAAACAGGGGAGTGCACGCAAAGACTGGAGGACAGCAGATGTAGTCCCTTATACAAAAGTGGGAACAAAGAGGAAGCAGGGAACTACAGACCAGTCAGCCTCCACTTGGTAGTGGGAAGATCATGGAAGCACTACTGAAGGAGAGATTGGTGGAACATCTGGTTGTCAATGGACTACAGGACCCAAGGCAGCATGGTTTCACCAGGTGGAGGTCATGTCAGACCAACCTCGTTGAATTTTGACTGGGTGACTAGGGAGGTGGATCAGGGAGGGCAGTGGACATGGCCTATCTGGACTTCAGCAAGGCCTTTGACACTGTGCCACATAGAAGACTATTACACAAACTGGGGAATATGGGTGTGGGCAGGACAGTAGTGTGGTGGGTAGGTAACTGGCTGGGTGGCAGGACACAGAAGGTGGTGGTAAATGGCTGTCACTCCACAGAGGGAAGAGTGACCGGTGGGGTACCACAGGGATCAGTGCTGGGACCGGTCCTATTCAACATCTTCATCAGTGACATGGTGCAGGACCTAGAAGGCAGAATTTCACTGTTCGCTGATGACACAAAGCTCTGTAACAGGGTAGACACACCAGAGGGTGTAGAGAGAATGAGAAGCGACCTGCAGAAACTTGAAGAATGGTCAGGGGTTTGGCAGTTGAAATTCAATGCAAAGTGCAAGATAATGCATAAGGGGCACAAAACCCTGGCACAATTATATCAGTTGGGGGTGAGGATATAGCATGCACCAAGCAGGAAAGAGATCTTAGGGTTATCATCTCTGATGACCTCAAGGTAGGAAACAGTGTGACAAGGCAGCAGGTAACAAATAAGATGCTGGGATGTATAGGCAGGGCATCACCAGCAGGAAAAGGAGGTCATAATTCCGCTATACAAGACACTAGTGAGGCCCCACCTGGAGTACAGTGTACAGTTCTGGAGACCATACCTACGTAAGGACATAGACAGGGTAGAGAAGGTTCAGAGGAGGGCAACAAAGATGGTGCATGGATTGCATCACAAGTCCTATGAAGACAGGTTGAAGGAACTGAACATGTACTCCCTGGAGGAGAGGAGGGAGAGAGGGGATATGATAGAGACATACAAGTATCTTACAGGGAGGAACAGGGTGCAGGAAAACACTATTTTTAAGCGAAAAAGATGTTCCAGGACTAGAGGGCATGGGATGAAGTTGGAGGAGGACGATTTAGAGGAAACATGAGAAGAATTTCTTCACAGAGCGGTGGTGGACAAGTGGAACACCCTGCCAGAGGAAGTGGTGGGGGCTGAAACAATCACGGGATTTAAGAATGCATGGGATAGACATAAAGGAATTCTGGAGGTCAGGGGTAATGGGCAACAGACTTCTAGGAAAACAAACTGAACTTACAAGCTCAAATGGGCAGACTGAGTGGGCCATAGGCCCTTATCTGCCAACACTATCTATGTATCTATGTAGGACCTCAGTGGGAGTCCATATCAAAACAGTCTGCTCAGGACTGTGGTGCAGGGATAAATCCAAAGTCATGAGTATAAAGAATCCCACGCTTATCACTAAATATGAATGACACTGCTCACAAAGGTCTCCAAACATGCTGAGTTTTATTTAAAGTGCCAGTGCAGCATAAAATATACAAATCTCCTGCACAGATATGTGTATTTTATACTGCACTTTAAATAAAATTCGGCATGTTTGGGGACCTTTGTGAGCAGTGTCATTCATATCTGGTGGAGAGTGCAGGATTCTTTATACTCATAACCTCAGTGGGAGCCAGAACTTTCTGGGGGCTGTGGCACTGGGTCCCACACATGGGTCATCACATGTGCCCACTGTTATACAGTGGCACCAGCCTCCAACCACCTCAGCCCCCCATAGAGCGATTAGTAGGAGTATTGCTGCTCTCACATCAGGGCCAAAATGTCACTGTCTATACAATGACGGCATTCAGTTCTTCAGTTTTAGTTTCCTCTCAGCCCTACCTCATGCTAATGGTCAAAAACAGAGAAACACAGAAACAGAATCTGTCAGCATATAAGGACCTTATGGCTCATCTAGTTTGCTCTATTTTCCCTACCTACCTATAGTGTTGTCGCACACCCTACTCAGTCTCCAGTCTCCCACTCCCACTAAGATCCCTTTATGTCTATCCCATGTGTTCTTTAAAACCATGGAAGAAGGTAGGGAATGTGAAAAGGAAAGTTGCTCTGGCAAACTGGGCTATGTCTGGTCACCACTTCTCTCTGGGTGGGTGCTCTGGTAATGGGCAGTCTGGCACCCGAGAGGACGGATAGTCCACCTGAGTCACAAAAAGATGCAGTCCAGATCCCACACATGCTCTACATCAGGGTCTTTGCACCATTCAACCTTGACCTCTTCCCACAAAAATAAAAAGACATGACACCAGTTGAGGTTGTCCTCTGGTCTTTTTGCTGTGAGACACCCAACTTCTGCAGATCTTGGTTCCCCACCATTGTCATTGATGACATGGGGGATGCCTGGGCCTGTGAGGTCAGTGTTCCCATCCTGAAGCCCCTATCTGTCCTACAAAGGGAATTCCAGTGGGCAGTTTGGCCACTGGGCAGCTCTTATGGAGCAGTGAGTGCAGCATAAGTCTAGCGCTGTCATTTTTGGTGCAGCTCCTGACCCCTTGGGGTTGGTTGAGCTGGTGCCACCCTTAGTGCCAGCTGACCTAGGTGTGTGGCTTGTGGTGTTGCATTTGTCCCTTCCAGGGATAGTCACAGCCATGTTGCTGAACGTTCCTTTGGGGCTGGTGAGGTACTCAACACCACTGGTGGTGCCGCGTTCGATGCTGGAATCAGGCTCCTCTTGGCCTACTCTGATGCCAGCACCAATGCTGTCTGTGTTGCATGGGCCTTCAGTATCAGGATCGTTTCCTTCGGGGACGGTACTGGGGCCATCCTTGGTACGGCTGCCAGCACTGTTCCAGAGGCCCCATTTGTGGCTGGGCCTGGTGTTGCCGAGGCCATGGCCTTTACCTTCAACCTTTTGATCCCCCTCTTTATTAGTCTCTGGGTGTGGAGGGACTACACTGAGATGAGTCAGATCCTGACCTCATCATCTCTGATGGTGAGGAGGATGACTCTTACTATGGTCCAGTGCATCCGGAACTAGTTCCGGTCACCGTGCCTCAGGAGGACCTCTCCTTCCAGGCTCTGCTAAGATATATATATATATATATATATTCTGCATTGCATTTTGAATCAGCAACCATAGACAAGGCCAAATGCCTCTAACTGGAGTTTCTAAACATGCCCAGTATCCCAGTCTCTCTCGTTTCTCCCATCCAGCCAGCCCAGGAGACACTGAGGCAGCTTGGAGGAAGCCCTGCTACTGTGGCAGTCATCCCCAAAAAGGTCGGACAAGAAATATGTGGTGCCTTAATCTAAGCCCACATATTTCACTCAGCTAAAAGCGGATGCCATTGTTATTCTGATTAAGAATGACAGTCACAGTGCCCAAGGAGGTCACCACGCACCACACCAACAGTAAGTCATGCAAGGTTAACACCGTCCATGGTCAAGCGGGTCTATGCCTTCCCTAACCTTGGCATGATAGCTAGCTAGCTACCAGGGTCACTTCTCCAAGTATACCAACTGGTGCAAGCTTGTCTCTGACAGAGGCCCTGCCAGAGGGCAAAACAAGAGAAGCAGCTTGCTGTTAAACAAGGTATTGAATCAAACAGCCACCAGCTTAAAGCTTCTATGGATGCCTTTGATGCTGCAGCTCGCTCTACGCCTGCAGACATCTGCATCAGGTGGTACTCCTGGCTCTGGACTGCTGGCTTCATCCTGGATGTCCAGCAACAGATCACGAATGAGTCATTCAACGGTGCTCATCTGTTTGGATAGCAGGTAGCGCAGTCTCCTAAAGAGTCTAATGAAACAAGAACATCTCTTAAGACCTTCAGGCCAGTTCCATGTAGCCCACTAAGGGTAGGGGACATGGCTCTTTCCACAACAAGCAGTCCCTTTCTTTCATGCAGAGGAGGCCAAAAATTAAAATTGCGAACTCATCATAATTCTTGCGCTTCTAGGAATATCTTCACCACTGAGTCATACCAATGGGTTTTGAGCCAGAGGTGCTAGGACCCTATGGGAGCCAGAACTTTTCAGGAGGGTCAGTGCCTAGGTAGGCTGCTCACATGCATGGCACCATGAAACTAGCTCATGATGCGTGGCTTATCTCGGCAGTGGCTCTCAACTGCCTCAGTACCTTTTTTAACTGAGGAAGTATAGTGTAGCCTAACACTAATGCACTTAATCTAAGGGCATAAGATAGCCCTTGCTATCCGTGTAAGAAGGGTCAGCAACAAAGAAAGCAGTGCCTTCACAGCCCAAGCCAAGACCAAGGAACAGAGGGAGTAAGCCTGGGAGATGGAGGGTGGGTGTGTGAAACAATGGTGAAGATATTCCTAGAAGATCAAGAATTACGGTGAGTATAAAATTTTAATGGGTTAAAGTACCAAGCTCATACGAAAGTCCCCAGGCAGGGTAGTAGGAGCCAAAGCTCACTCAAGACAGAAGTCAATTAAGGATGGTCCTACCAAAGGAAGCATGTTGCCTAGCATGGACATCCAGGGCACATGGCTTAATAAAAGTGTGCACTGTGCTCCAGGTGGCAGCTCTGCAAATATCAGCAATAGGAACAGAGTGAATTTCCACCAAGGACGTAGCAACTGCTCTTGCGATATTGGCCCAAACCTTGCCCTCCAGCTTGACCTGTACAATAGAATAGTAGTGACAGAGGCAACTGACAAGCCATGCAGGCTGACCCAACGGATTAGGACTGAAGGAAACATACAGCTGCTTCGACTATCAGAAGTCCTTAGTTCTATCGAAGTATAACATGAGGGCTCTTAACGTCCAGAGAATAGAGGATGCACTCCCTTCATTCTGGAAGTTGGGAAAGTGTGTAGGCAGCACTACAGGCAGATTTAAGTGAAACTGACATCACCTTAGGTAAGAACCACCTTGTCTCCATGGAAAACAGTATACGGAGGATCTGTGACCAATGCATGAATCTCAGACTCTGTGGGTAGGAGTGATGGCCACTAGAAATGAAATTTTCCAAGTTACAAATTTTAGGTCACATGTAGCCAAAGGTTCAAAAGGCTTACGAGATAGCATGTCCAACATAAGGTTGAGATCCCAGGTGACTATGGTTTCCTGACTGGGGGTCTTGTGTGCAAATGCCTTTCAGGAACCCCTTAAAGAGAGGTAGGTGGGCTAGAGAGAGGTTCTGTACAAGCCTATGGTATGCTGAAACAGCACACAAATGGACCAAGAGTAATGCAAGCCTACATCCAAGAGGTCCAATGTGTACTCCCAACCTTGTCTGTTGTCATCAGAATGGGTCTCTACTTGTTTTGGAGCACCACACAGAAAACCATTTCCATTTGGCTGCGTAGGTTTTCTTGGTGGAGGGCTTACAAGCTACCAGAAGAATCTCAGAGATCCGCTGAGACACTTTATACCTGCACACTTCCATCTCTTCAGGAGCCAGGCCTGGAGATGAAGAGAGCACAGACTGAGGTGGACCAAGGACCCCTGTATCAGTACGTCTGTCCAGAGAGGGAGGGAGGGCTCTCTGAGGACTGACATCCTGTTAAGTAGGGAAAACCATATCTGTTGAGGCCAAAATGGGGCAACCAGAATCATCTTGCCCCCATGTGCCTCCGTGGTGGCCCTGACAATGGGCTCCCCGTCCCAGCAGAGACGCATCTGTGGTAAGGTTTACCTGAGGCTCTGGCTGAGAGAAGGGGAGGCCTTGGAGGAGATTGTCCTCCTGTGTCCACCATGCAATCAATTGAAGCAGGGGCTTTAATAATGGACAAGGATGTTAGGTGGTGCAATCACAGGAGTTTTCAGTTAGGAGGTGCTGATGAAGCTTGCATTTGAATTCTCAGAGATTAGTAAGGTTAGCTAGACTGTTATGGAGGCCACCGAACCAGTAAGGTACGCTGATACAGAAGGAATGTTGGCACTGAGTAGTCCGGCACATCGGGACTAGTAGGAGTGCAGAAGAGGAGGTGCACATATGTTGGGTCTTGGGGGATCTGTGAAGTGAGCATCCCAATCCCAAAGGCATGTGCCCAAGGAGAATCTTTTTGGCAAGCAGGCAAGTATGGTATTTAATTCTCCCATGTAAGTTGAGCCACCCAGCCTGTTTATAGACATCGCAAGTGTGGGTGAGGTGTGGTGCGCCAGTTTGGAGTCTACAGGCCTTGTTCGGTGCAACAGTGAGCCTTCTGAGTGCAGTAGTGGAAGCAGTTCTGTAAATGACAAGGTCATAATCGATTATAGAGAGAAACAAGCTGTGAATAGCAAGATTTAGGGCTTCAGGTGTTAGGGACTTTCTCAGTCAATAGAGGAGCCCAAACCTGGTGTTGACAGCTTTGGCAACATTTTCGATGTGAGATGTATAGGTAAGGTGTCTATCAAGGGTAACCCCTAGGTACTTGAAGTGCAGTATTTGTTTGAGGGGGTCACCTTGGGTATTTCGGAAGGTAAGAGCATGAGCTGTGTGTCGACTGCGGGAGGAGGAGAAATGAAAATTACGTACCTACCGTAATTCTTGATCTTCTTGGACGAGTCTCCACCACTCATTCACACTATTGGGATCTGCGCCGGAGGCACTAGGACACATCAGGAGCAAACTTTGCTGGAGGGTTGCGCCAGAAGATGGCGCCCGCGAGGATGGCCAGAGCCCTAGCTGCAGCGGTAACGACTATCTCAGCGTCGACCCTCCAACTGCCTCAGTACCTTTTTTACCAAGGAGGTGCAGCGTAACTAACCTAGAAGGGTAGCCTAACCTAAAATCCGGAAATAAGATAGTCCGGGCGACCCGTGTAAGAAGGGCCAACAAAGAAGTCTTCACGGCCTAAAGATTTGAGGGAGTGAAGACCAACAAGAAAGGTGAGCTCGGGGGATGGAGGGTGGTGGGAATGAGTGGTGGAGACTCATCCAGGAAGATCAAGAATTATGGTAGGTACGTAATTTTCATATCTTCCTGGACATAAGTCTCCACCACTCATTCACACTATTGGGAGAGTACCAAGCTAATAATCCCCCGAGAGGGCGGCAGGAGAAACCAAGAGCTCACGTTTCTAGGACAGAAGTCCATTGAGGATGGCTCTGCCAAAGGAAGAATGTCATCTGGCGTGGACATCCAGTGCATAATGTTTAACGAAAGTATGCACTGAGCTCCAGGTGGCCGCATTGCAGATGTCTGCAATGGGCACGCTGCGGATTTCGCTAGGATGCCAGCGACCGCCTGGTAGAGTTAGCATAACTCTACCCTCCAACTTAACCTGCGCCATGGAATAGCAGTGGCGAAGGCACGCCACTAGCCATGATGAGATGCATCTGATAGCGATAGGCTGACCCAGCCGGGTCTCACTGAAGGAAACGAATAGTTGCTGAGCTTTGAAATCCTTGGTTCTATCTAGATAGAAACGAAGGCTCTCTTAACATCCAAAGAATGAAGAGAACGCTCCCTTCATTTTGGAAGTCCGCAAAATAAAGAGGAAGGACCAAAGGTTGGTTTAGATGAAATTCTGACACAACCTTAGGAAGAAATTTAGGATGAGTATGAAGGACTACTTTGTCCTTATGGAACACAGTATATGGAGGGTCTGTGACCAGGGCATGTATCTCGAGACCCTACGGGCTGAGGTAATGGCCACTAGGAAGGCAGTCTTCCAGGTGAGAAATTTTAGCTCACAGGTAGCCAGAGGTTCAAAGGTTTCCTTTATGAGCATGTTCTGAGCACAAGATTAATGTCCCAGGCTGCAACTGGACATCTTGTAGGAGGTCTGGTATGCAGAATCCCCTTAAGAAATCTCTTAACCATAGGTAACTGAGCCAGAGTTGAGGAAAAAACGGGCTCATGATACGCTGAAATGGCACTAAGATGAACTTTGACTGTACAGTACTGTAGACCTGAATTTGAGAGGTCCAAAAGGTACTCCAAAACCTTATCTGGTGGACAGGAAAAGGGATTCAAAGAGGACTTTGCACACCAGAGCGAAAAAAGCTTCCACTTGGCTGTGTAAGTTTTCCGAGTGGCTGGCTTCCGTGCAGCCAGAAGAATATCTGAAACTCTTCGAGAGACATTGAACCGGTTTACTTCGACCTCTTCAGGAGCCAAGCATGAAGGTCAAGTGATCTCAGGTTGGGATGAACCACCGGTCCCTGAGTCAAAAGGTTCATCTGCAGGGGAAGTGGTCTCGGAGGAACTGCCAACATATTGTTGAGTAGTGGAAACCACAGCTGCCGAGGCCAAAAGGGAGCAATGAGAATCCTTTTGTCCCCCTGGGATTCGAACTTGAGGAGTACCCTCTGAATTAGAGGAAGAGGCGTAAAGGCGTAAAGAAAGCGTTTTGTCCACCGCAGCCTGAACGCATCCTGACAGAAAATGCCAGGCCCTGAATTTCTGGAGCAGAAGAGAGGCAGTTTTGCGTTGAGTGGGGATGCAAAAAGGTCCAGGTCTGGAGTTCCTCACTCTTCGAATAGTGACTGAACTATGGTTGAGTCGAGAGACCACTCGTGAGGGTCTGTCTCTGTTCTGCTGAGACGGTCTGCCAGTTCGTTCTGAATACCTGGCAGGTAGACTGCTTGAATTAGAGCCTCGTGCTCCAAGCACCATTCCCATACCCTCATTGCTTCCCTGCATAAGGGGTAAGAATGAGCACCGCCCTGCTTGTTGATGTAATACATCACTGCTTTGTTGTCCGTTTGAAGGAGAATGTTCTTGTGACACAGAATGTCCTTCAAAGCTCGGACCGCATAAAGGACGGCTCTCATTTCTAGGACGTTTATGTGGAGCTGGGACTCGACTTGAGTCCATGCACCTTGAGTGTGGAGAGCCTGACAGTGAGCTCCCCACCCCATTAGGGATGCGTCCGTGGTAATGGAGATCTGATGGTCCAGAGGAGCAAAGGGATACCCTTCCAGGAGATTGCTCTCGAGACCACCAGGTGAGTGACCTCCTTAAAGGTTCTGTCACCTTGATGAGATAGGACTGCAGGTGAGTGGTTGGGGACCACCGAGTACTGAGCATCCACTGGGTGGTTCTCATGTGCAGACGTGCTAGGGGTACAGTGAACACTGAGGATGCCATGAGGCCTAGCATCCGCTGCATCGAGAGAGCTGTGACTGAGCTGTTTCCCCGATGTGACGGGCCATCTGAAGGATATCGTTCCTCCTGTCTTCTGGAAGAAAAGCCTTGGCACAGGAGGTGTCCAGAAGAGTCCCTATAAAAAGGAGCCTCTGGGAGGGCTGCAGTTGCGATTTCTTGAGGTTGAGCAGAATTCCCATGGACATAAGGAGGCGCGAGGCCGTCTCCATGGTGTCCAGAGTCCCTTGCCTGGAAGGGCTTGCTAGAAGCCAATCGTCCAGATAAGGAAACACCTGAATTCCGACCTTTCTGAGGTGCGCTACGAGAACTGCACAACATTTTGTAAAAACTCGCGGCGCCGAGGATAGCCCAAAGGGCAGGACTCTGAACTGATAATGCTGTCCCAGAGCCACAAACCTCAGGAATTTGTGATGCCTTGGGTGAACAGGAATGTGCTGGTAAGTGTCCTGCATATCTAGGGAGGCTAACCAGTCGTGTTGATGGAGCAGAGGTAACAGGGTTCCCAGAGAAATCATTTTGAATTTCTCCTTGGGGAGAAATTAGTTTAGCTTTCTGAGATCTAGAATGGGGCGCATTCCCCGGACTTCTTTGGAACCAGAAAGTAATGGGAGTAGAACCCAGTGTTTCGTTGGTGCAGTGGCACCACTTCTACTGCCCTGTTGTTCAGAAGGCCCTGAATCTCGGCGGCGAGAAGGTCTGACTGAAGGGTTGACAGCCTGGGCTGCCGTGTGGGGGGACGATCCGGAGGGGTCTCCACAAGACTGAGTGAATACCCCTCAAATTATCTGAAGGACCCATTTGTCTGAGGTTATGGACTTCCACTGGTTGTAGAAGTGCATCAGATGACCTCCCACCGGAGAGGAAAAGTCCATCTCGGGCAGCTGAGATGGAACTTGGGCCGGCAATTCATAAGGTAGCGCTGGGCGCTTTGGGCCCTTGCGCTTTCTGTTGCGCCTTCTTTTGAGGTTGGGCAGGTTGGTTTCTTATGGAAACTTCCTCTGCCTCGAAAGGACTGGCGATTATGAAACTGTCGTTACTGGCATGCGCTCGAGAGGGGCAGGAGGGGCCGAGCCAGCTTAATGTTGACCTAGTCTTGTGTGTAGTCAGAGTCATCACCTGAGGACCAAAAATTGCCGCGTGTCATTCGAAGCCTGGCGCAACCAGGAAATGACGGCAGTGCAATACCAGCAGCCGCTGAACGGGGCAGTGTCAAAAGCATCCATGGCTGCTCTAACCTGCTGGCTGTTAGATTCAATACCTCTGGTAATGGTTTGAAGAAGCTCTGGCTTTGAATCCGACTCCGGTAGGGCTTCAACCATTTGTCTAATAGAATGCCACAGGATATACTCAGACTGAGAAAAATAGCCTTGGTAACTGGCAATACACATACTTAGAGTAGAAGCAACAAAGACTCTCTTACCTAAGGTGTCTATCTTACAAGATTCTTTGTTAATAGGTCGAGCTGTAGTAGTTTGAGGAAGAACGACCTTATCATTCTCTGCCAGGACTACAATAGGATCCGCAAAGGCTTGAGATGCCAAAATGGGATGATCCTTGGGGGCTGAATATTTCCTATCAATGGATTTAGCCACCAAGGGGTAAGAGCAGGATTATTCCATACCATTTGAGACAGCGCCTCGAAGGAAGGCTGAATCGAGGAGTCAAATCCATAGGGATCTCCAGGCATGAAGATATTGGAGTCTCAACAATTTCCAGGATCGTCGTCTGTAGTCTGGAGAGAAAGTGTGGAACTCAGATTTTTCAACAGAGACTTAAAGGATAGGTCCTCGACCACAGGCTCTGTAGCAGTAATAGATCCTGCTTTGTCCACTTCATCAACCAACCGAAGGTCTGGGTCAGGCTCAACGTCATCTCCTGACAGTCCAGGAGGGACTGCATGGACAGGAAAGGAATGAAATTCAGAAGTGGAGGAAGAAGGAAACAAGTGAAAAGAGGAGTCCCCGAGAGCCACTGGCACCGAGGAGGCGCACGGCACCGAGAACGATGCCGTGAGGCCGCGCAGCGCTGAAAATGGTGCTGAGAAGCTGCACGGCGCCGAGGACAGCGCCGAGAAGCCGCATGGCACCGAGGACGGCGTCGAGCACAGCACCGACGCTGAGAGGCCACACGACACCGAGGGCGTCGAAAACACTCCCAGACTCAGAAAAACAGGTTTAGAAGGAGGAAGAACAGGAGATAAGGGCATCGGTGTGGCCCCCTGTGCCGTAGCCATGTGAGGGCGGGAACACCTAAGCACGGAGACGACGGCACCGAAGAAGGTGCCGCGCGACCAGGAAGGTCCAACTGCCCTACCTGGTTGCCCAAAGAGCCCGAAGGCCCACGGGCAACCGAGCCAGGTAGCCGAACCAACCTCCGAGCCCATTGCTCCATAAGAGTGACCCACTGATGAAACTGCTCATCTGAAGACCTACCTGCAGGCGGGTTAGGGCTCCGATGTCGAAGCCGTCGGCCACCACAAGCAGAGGTTGGCGACTCCGAAGGAGGAGACCGCAACTAGCCCAGATAACCCGAGTCGCGCCACGCAGACATATCAGAGGGCTACTTCGAGTGATGCCTTCTTTTAGACCTAGTGGCAAGAAGAGCTCGAGGTCAATAACAGTGCCGAGTGCGACCGTTTATTTTTATGCTTCTGGGGGGACCGCCCATCCCCACGGGCATTGGACTGACCGTTGTCAGACCCCCCCCTCCGGAGAAGGCGGCGGACCGGACCCAGCCCGACCGACTGAACAGCTTTCATACGAAGTCTCCCTACCGTCACCTGACCCGCTCATGGTTGACTCCGTCAAAGTAGGCTGAGACTTCTTTATTGTATTTATGTTAAAAATAAGAATACATTTAAGTGATACTGTATCGAGATAATACTACAAAATAATAAAAACTGAAAACTATGCTGCTGGTTTGAAGTTTGACTCCCAAAAGGCGAGCGACGTCGTCACTGAAGTGCACTTGCCGGCGGGAAAAAAGGAACTGAGGCGGTTGGAGGGTCGATGCCGAGATAGTCGTTACTGCGTGAGCTAGGGCTCGCGGTGCCATCTCTGGCGCCGACCCTCCAGCAAAAAGTTTGCTCCCGATGGGTCCTAGTGCCTCTGGCGCAGATCCCAATAGTGTGAATGAGTGGTGGAGACTTATGTCCAGGAAGATCAACAGGACTTTCGTCTTCTTGTATTTTAGCACCAGTTTATGTTTGCGGAACCAGTGCTCAACTTCCATGAAGCCATTTTGAAGGTTACTTTCGAGGAAGAATGGGTCAGGGTGGCTTGCAAAAATGACAGCATCATCCATGTAGAGCAGAGTTTGTTGGTGGCAGGCAGATGGCAGGTTGTTACAGAAGATGCTAAAGAGGAGTGGACCCAAGATTGGGGCCTGGGGTACACTGGACCGAACAGGCTTCTGGTTGGAGATAGCATTGGAAATCTTCATGCATTGGGATCTGTCCCCAAGATAGCTTCTAAACCAGGGCAGCATATCAGGCGAGAGACCAGTTAGTGAGAGTTGTTCAAGGAGGAGCTGGTGATTAACCATGTCAAATGCCTTGGTTAAGTCTATAAAGACAGCACCCACAAGACTGCCTTGGTCAACTGATTGGTGGACGTAGCTGGTTAATTCTAAGTGTGCAGTGGTGGTGGTGCTGCGCCCTTTCTGAAAGCCATGCTGCTGCTCACATGGTAAGGAGTATTTATCAAGGTGGTCCACAAGTTGGTTGGCAACAATACATTCGAGCATTTTAGAAAGGGGAGGGAGGATTGATATAGGCCTATAGTTGCTATGTAGTGCATGGTCCTCCAATTTATGAACAGGTGTAACAATGGCTGTTTTCCATACCTCTGGCAATTGCGATTGGGTTAGAGAGAGGTTAAGTAACTTGGTGATAGGTGGGAGTACTTCTTCTGTGGTGAGTGCTATTAGCTTGAGGTCTAGAGAGTCACCACTGTGCCTGGACTTGCCCAGCACAGTGTTCAGTAGTTTCCTGACCTGGGTAACAGACTCATTTAAAGTAGAAGGGGGTGATTTATTTGTCTTGTTCCCTGGCTGATGTCCCTACACTAAGGTGGTATGAAAGAAATATGAAAATTACGTACCTACCGTAATTCTTGATCTTCTCTTGTATCTTCACCATTCATTACTGCTTGGGTTAAGCGGGCGCGCTTCCCGCTGTAAATTTTTTTTTTTTTTTTTTTTTTGAGTTGGCTCTGCTTGAGCGCCCGTCCTCGAGGCAACGCGACTGCGCCATGAGCGAGGGACGGCCGTTAGGAGCAAGGACTCCTCCTCCATCTCAGTTCTGTTAGTCGGAGAGGCAAAATAAAGTGTGAGAAAAAAGAAAGCGAGGCAAGAGAGCCAAGGGATAGAAAAAGGAAAGGAAATAAACTGAAAAAGGAATAAGCCGATGGAGAATAGAGGAGAGAGAATTCCTACCCTAAGGGACCGCAGGGCCTCCTTTCTGGGGCGGCTCTAGGGGAGGAACAGAGAGAGAGAGAGGGGAAGTAGAAAGAGAGGAAAGAAGGAAGAAGAAAGAAAGAGTGGCATGTTGAGAAGGAGAACAGTGCCCATCGAGCATTGTTGGTTGAGAGGCTTATAGGCTCGAAATTAATGAGGGAGCAAGAATCCCCGTTGGTAGAACTGAGGAGAGGTTCCACCGAACCTGCTAAACAGACCAAGAGAGGGCAGAGTCTCTGGACTCTCAACATGCCAAGTCTCTTCATCCCAGTTGAGGGCTCCTGGACTGACTGAGCAGAACCTGTTCCGAAGGGCGCCCATCCAGGAAGAGGACTAAGTTCCCTAGCACCTTGATAAGTGCTACCATAGAAGAGTATGGGAAAAACTAAGCCTTCTCGAAAGCAGTTTGTAAGAAAAATAGAGAGGGACTCAATCAGACTTGCTATGACAAGGCAGACAGAGGCTTAAGTCGACAAGGTCAGCCAGCAGCTGTAAAGCTTTTGAAAATAATGCCTGCCAAGGGGATCCTAAGTTGAAGGTGCCGAGACAGGGCATGGCCACCAGGCTGTGGAACAACATGACCTGAGGAGGCAAGGAACTGCACCGTAGGGCAGTCAGAAAGAGTTCCCTCAGAATTAAAGAAATTTGTAACCGTACTCGTTCCTCTTTACCTTGAGGAAAAAAGGGGGTCCAGGGTTTTAAATAATTGATTAGCAGTTTTTTTTTTTTTCCCTTGGGACTATACTAACTGTACAGACAGTATTTACACAGAGTCCCTAGAAGTGCCGCACCTGCCAAACACGGTGAGGCAAGAGCCATGCATCTCCCCAACGACTCAGCACTTTTATGAGCAAAACGCCAATCAATCTTAGAGTGAAGTAAATCCCTGGGATCCATTCACCAAGAATGGGAAAAACAGAAAAGTTTATTTATTTATTTTTTTGGCATAAAGGCCAAGGGAGTAAGAGGAACGAGGCGGGAGGGGGAGACGCCACAGAAGGAGGCCACTGAGGGGAAGGTGGGTGGGTATCAGTAATGAATGGTGAAGATACAAGAGAAGATCAAGAATTACGGTAGGTACGTAATTTTCATATCTTCCCTTGTCAATCTTCACCATTCATTACTGCTTGGGAGAGTATCAAGCCCCCCCCTTAAAAGGGGAGGGTAGAACCCTGAGGGAACAAGACCCCAGCCTCCTGTTGGTGAGAAACAGAAGGGAAGACCCCGCTGTACAGAGAGAAGCCTATGTGGGAGAAGAGCTAGGAGGTGCCTCCCGAGGACGGGAGACGGAGGAAGCCCCTGCAAAGTCTCCTAGCTCTGGAGGAAAAAAGATGGGTCCCCCGGAAAGCGGAGCGCATCACTCTCCATCCGGCCAGGGGTGACAACCTTGATAGACGAAGCCATGCCGTCCGACTAATGCAGATGGCTGTCCCCGCAAGCCTGGAAGCCACCTCATTGGCGTCGTAAGATGCCCTTGCTTGGTGTCTTGCCAGCTCCAGGCCTATAGCGGAGAGGGCAATAGCTTGTCTGGTTTGCTCCGTATCAGGCATTGATGCTAGGAGCTGGGAGAGCATCGACCACTGATGCCGATTGTAGGCAGCGTGGTGAGCCTGATGTGATGCAATACAAGCCACCGCACGAGAAGCAGAGAACACTCTTCGCCCCCACCGGTCGAACTGTAGAGAGTCCGAATCTGGTGGGCGGTCGTGCGCCAGGCAGCGGCGCCCGGAAGGAGTCTCTAGGTACACCAAGCCCGAGGGCGGGTTGGGAAGAGTACCCAGGGATTCCGAGGGGGCACAATACCTACGACGGCAGTCAGCCGGGGCTGGAGAAAGGGCGGCTGGCGACTGCCAGGAACGGATAGACGCCTCCTGGAAGGGGATAGGCCAGGAAGGTACCACCAGGTGCTGGGCACTGAATTCTCCAAGGAATTCACGTGTCTCCCGTTCGGTATTGTCTCTCCTTACATAAGAGATTCGAAGGTCCCTAACCATCCTCGAGAGGAATCGCTGATATTCAGTGAAATCAGCCTCGGAAGAAAGATGAGCAAGGGGTTCCTCTCCCTCAGAGGAGGAAGACGAGGATGATGGAGAGCTCAAATGTCCAGAGGATTCCTGCAGCGGTGGGGAGAGTCGAAAGACCTGCTCATGCATACATCTAACGTATGAGGGGAAGGCCGCCGCAGAACCCCTGAACTGCTCCCAGGATAACGGACCCGTAGGACCGACATGGCCTGGAAGCTCGGGGGGTGGATGCAGAGGTACTGGAGAAGGGCACCTACGAAGAGGCAACTGACCTCTGCCAGGACTCTGAAATCCGGGGAACGGAGCCCGAGCTGGCGGGATCCCGGACAACAAACCAGGCCGCAAGACGGAACCCTGAGAAAGCGATGCCTGGAAGAGCCCAGGGGGAGAACCTCCCCTGTGACGAACCCGGGACTGCATGGTTCCAGAAGGGCAGTCCACAGCAACGCCACCGGAGGGCACCCTAGAGCCCAGGAGGGAAGGGCGGGCTTCGGCGCTACGGCTCCTAGCCACCCCACCAGAGGCGGCCGACAGAGACCGGGGCCCCCGTCCCCTGCCCTTCAACCCCTCGGACTCCGAAAGAGCCCTCCTCCTCGACTGCAGCGTCCCCGCACCCCCAGAGGAGGCAACAACACCCGGGAGGGCAGCTGTCACAGGTCCCCTAGGAGGGGGAGCCTCCCCCTCAGTCCTCACCACATCACCCCACTGGGACCCAGGGCCACCCCCAGCCCGAGAGCCCTCAGGGGAGGACGGGAGAGGGGACAGTGGAAGGGGCCCGCTGCGCCACCTGGCACCCTGTGCCACCGGGGACCCTGACTCTGAAGAGTCAGGGTGCCAGGATGGGTCCACATCCAGCCATCGCCTCCAAGAAGACGAGACCAGCAGAACCTCAATGCTGGCAACTCCGGGAATCTCGGGCAACGGCACGCTAACGGTGCCGGTGCCAGGGCAGCGCCGATGACCCGCCCACCACGGCAGCCAGGCCTGGCTCCTACCTCCCTGCGGTACCAGCCAGGCTCCACGACGCCGCCTCCCGCGCCGGAACCTGACTCCGGCGCCGAGAACAGACTGGCCCACGTTGCCGCAAGCGCACTGGGGCCAGGGCGGGCGCCGCCACGGCACCGCCTCGATCACCGGCGCTGGGACTCAAACGGCGCCGAGGGCGGCGTTGAGGGTCCACCGTGCCCGCCCAGAAATCATGGGCCTTGACACTGGGGAGCCTGCACTCCGAGGAGGTGACTGCCAAGGCGGTGTCACCGCCACGCCCCAGGGGACTACGATGTCGACACTGCGAGAGAAGCTTCTTCAGCAAGAGAGAGGAGGAAGCTCCCTCCTCCGCGGACCATATAGGCCCGGGAGGGGACCCGGGGGAAGGGCCTAGTTGGCTGAGGTTAAACCCGGAGAAAACTGAGGTGTTGGTTGTGGACAAAGGTCGCTGTGAGGCGGGTCTACCGGAGGGATCACCTTCAGGCTTATGGCTTGGAGGTGTTCAGCTGACGACCTCAGATCAGGTGCAGAATCTTGGCGTAATAATTGACGACCGTTTGACACTTAAATCTCAGGTGTCAGCGGTCGTTAAAACTTCCTTTTTTCATCTGAGGAATATTGCCAGGGTGAAGCACCTGGTTCCTCCAGAGGACCTTCCAACATTGATCCACGCTTTTGTTACCCTCCAGGCTTGACTACTGTAACTCCTTATACCTAGGGCTATCGGGGTTGAACTGCTCCTGCAGCTAGTGCAGAATGCGGCAGCCAGGTTGTTGACTGGATCCTCTAGATCCAGCCATATAATGCCTGTAAGCCATGGCTGCACTGGCTGCCAGTGTTTTGCGTAATCACCTTCAAGGTCGGTTTACTGACCTATAAAGCCCTACATGATCTGGGACCTACCTACCTGAAAGAGCTCCTTGCTCCTATAGTCCCTCCCGTCCTCCGATCCACTGACGAGGGATTGCTAGAGATTCCCAGGGCACGCTTGAAAACATCTGGTGCTAGGTCGCTTAGTTTTATGGCACCTACCCTGTGGAATTCTCTACCTCGTCAGGTATTTAGATTGAATGCCCTTAGCTTTAAGGGAGCTTTGAAAACCACCTTTTAATATAGCTTTTAAGGATTTATATTAGTTTTAACTTTATTGTATTTATTGTTATGTGAATTTGTACAGGCGCTTTGATTTTAAGAAAAGCGCCTTTTAAAAATTAAGATGAATTGAATTGAATTGAATTACCTGGGAATCCCTGGAGCGACGCCATCCCCCGAAGGTCGGCGGGCTCTCACAGCTTGAACACGGGATTCTGAGGACATCAGACGTCCATGGAGAAACAAGCTGCCACACGCTGGCCCATGTCGTGGTTGGGTCCCAGGCAACGGAGACAGACATCATGCCGGTCCGAGACGGAAAAATGCCGGCCACAGGAGCACCGACGCATAGGGGCGCGGCCCGCCTTCGACTTACACCTTGCTCCAGAACCGGACATGATGGCGAACTAACTGAGGAAAAAGGAAAACACTGCGCCGAGATAGAAATAAAAGGAACGGTCTTACTGGTATACGCCGTAGATGTCTGAGAACACGATGAGGAGTCGGACTAACCAAGAACGAATACTATGCTACCGCTCAGCAGGTGCAGCCTCGACGGCGGGAGAAACAGAACTGAGATGGAGGAGGAGTCCGCGGCTCCTAACGGCCGTCCCTCGCGCATGACGCAGTGCGTCGCCCTCGAGGACGGCGCCGTTAGAGCCAACTCAAAAAAAACTTCCGTAGCGGGTGCGCGCCTCCACCTTAACCCAAGCAGTAATAAATGGTGAAGATTGACAAGGGAAGATCTTGTGGTAACACACTACTCAGATCAGTGAAGGCATCATTAAAGGTATTTGCAATTGTGAGCGGGTCAAGGTGATACTGGGTCAGTAAGGCCCTCACCCTGGTGGTGTCCAGAAGGGCCCCTATGAAGAGGCGCTGTTGAGGGGGCTGAAGCTCCAACTTCTCCAGATTCAACAGGACTCCTATGGAGGTAAAGAACTGAGAGGCTGTGGCCACTGCTCATTCCGTCTCCTTCATGGATGGAATGGCTAGTAACCAGTCGTCCAGACAGGGAAAACTTGAAGTCCGAGTTTTTGAAGGTGTGCCGCGAGAACAGCAAAGCACTTCATAAAGACTCAAGGTGCCGATGGTGGTGGTGGTGGGGGGTAGGGGTACTGGAGGTTCCAATGCTAGCTGTTGCAGCAGGGGAAACCATATCTGCTGAGGCCATAGAGAGGCAATGAGAATCACATGTGCACCCTCTGCTTGAAGCTTCAGCAGGACTTTCTGCAGAACTGGGAAGGGAGGGAAGGCATACAGAAGCCTCCCTGTCCAACAAAGTGACAGCACATCTCACCAAACAACACCATGCCTGGGAACGAGCGAGCAAAAATTGGGTAGTTTTGCATTGAATGAGGAGGCAAAAAGGTCCAGTTCTGGATGGCCCCACTGGCTGAACAGACCTAAAACGTCTTGCTTCAGTTTCCACTCATGAGCCCGTGCTGTGGTGTGGCTGAGACTGTCTGCCAGGACGTTGTGAATGCCCCGGACGTGGACTGCTGTCAAGTGCAGATTGTGCTGGACTGCCCAGTACCACATCCTCATCGCCTCCCTGCAGAAGGGCTACGAGCGGGTGCTTCCCTGTTAGTTCATGTACCAGACCATGGCGGTGTTGCTGGTCTGGACCAGGAGTGTTCCCGGGTATGACAGTGTCTGAAACGCCTGAAGAGCATACAGAGCTCATCTCCAGAACATTGATATGCAAATGCATTTCCTGATGGGAATCACCTCCCTTGGGTGTTGTGGTCTCCCAGATGTGCTACCTGACCCGAGGCATCCGTCATATGGGTCATGGAAGGGGAGGAAAGGGGATCCCCAAGGAGAGATGGGACATCTCCTGCCACCAAAGCAGATCCCTCTTCATGCTGTTGGAGACCGTGACTGTGTGACCAGGTCATCCAAGTGTTAATACTACTGGACTCTGAGTGCCCACTGGGTTACCCTCATGTGCAGTTGGGCCATCGGCACTGTGGGAACGACAGCAGCCATCAGACCCAATAGTTGAAGAACGAGTGAGCTGTAGTCCAACAAGTTGGCTATAGCAGAAGCTTGTAGTTTCAGGGTATCTGCTATGTCTGAAGGGAGGAAGGCCCTACCCTGGATCGTGTCCAGCACCACTCCAATAAACTGGAGGCACTGGGAGGGCGAAAGGTTGGACTTAGGGTAATTCACTTTTAAATATCTGGGCATTCTTCTTGATGAATGTTTGGATTTTGATCTGCACATCACCACCACCTGTAAATCTGTCAATGCTAAAATAGGAGATGCCTACCATACTAGCCATGCCCTCACTCCATCGGCTAGGCTAGCCATGGCACAAGGCCTTCTGCTCCCAGCCCTGGTCTATGGCTCAGTCACCTACCTATATGCCACAAAGTCCTCTCTCCATAAATGGGACACCACCTATAATACTATCTGCCGCTATGCTTCAGCATCCCCACGGTACAAACATCATTGCCAGCTCTACGCTGACCTAAAACGGCCCTGCCCCTCTGCCCATTGACTCCAGTCCTATGGCTCTCTGAAGGTATTGCCAGATCAGACCTCCCCCAATCCCTCTCTGCTTCACTCACAATCCCCCTCCTATAGGCTCCGATCTACCGACCAAGCCCCTCTACATACCCGGATGCAAAACCAATATGGGTGCACGAGCTTTCTCATACATAGCTCCAAAGTACTGGAACTCCATACCTCAAACTATTCGTCAAGCTTCCTCCCATGCTGGTTTCAAGAAACTTCACTGTGATCATCTGCGTGCTACTAGCCCCTGCACTTGCTTTCATCCACCTTAGATCATCCCTCTCCCTGCCTTCTGTGCCCCTAGGTAACTACTCCTCTGACACCTTTCTCCACCTCTCTAATAGCCTCCTTTACATGCTTTTTCTCTCATCCTTTACCCTCTTCCTCTGCTTCCCACCACTTTCCTCCTCCTCCCTGTTTTCTACTCTCCCAGAGCCAATGGCCACATAATGGCACTTATTATATACTGTATATACTTTTTCTTTTGCTTTGCTTTGTTTTCTCATGTTTCTGCATTTGTTTCTTAACTCTGTCCAAACTGTATTGACTGTATCATGACATTGTTCTGAACGGTTTCTCCCAACCCTAAAGTTGATTGTATTTGATCCCCCTCCTCATTGTGTTACATCTCATGTGCTGCATCACATGGTATGCTCATGTATTTCAACGTATCCTCCTGGGTTGTGCCTGAAAATAGGTATTCTTATGCCTAGTGCATCTACCCGGTTACCAAAAGCAAATAAATAAATAATGCCAAGTCATTAAAACAGGTCCAGGGTGAAGGAGAGAAATTCCCTCAGACTGTCCTGAAACAGGGTTGACAGAAGCCAGTCATCCAGGTATGGGAACACATACATCCCCCTGCTGTGTAAGGCTGCTGCCACTACCACTAGGCACTTGGCAAAGACCCGAGGTGCTGAAGATGGGCCAAAGGGGAGAACCTTGAACTGAAAATGGTTACCCTGGAACACGAACCTGAGGAAGCAGTGGTAGGCCAGGAAGATAGGGATGTGCAGGTAAGCATCCTTCATGTCCAGTGAGCACAGCCACTGATCCTTGAGGAGCAGCGGTAAAGAGTCCCTGGAGGGTCAACATGTGGAACCTCTTATATTCTACGAAGCAGTTCACAGGCTGAGTTCCAAGATGGGTCTTAGATCTCCTGTCTTTTCTGGCACCAGGAAGAAGTGAGAGTAATATTCTCTTCCTTCCTGTGCCAGAGGAACCGGCTCTATGGCTGATTTGGACAGGACAGCCTGAATTGCATCCCACACCACTGGAAAGTGGCTTAACGGGTAATGTGACCTTCCTGGAGGGTTGTCCGGAGGTCAGCCCAGGAACTCTGTTGTGTCCTCTTGCAATCATCTGCAACACCCAAGCATCTGAGGTGATCGCCTCCCACTCTCCGAGGTGGAGGGCGAACCTTCCCCTCACTGGTTCCATCGGCAGATCTGGAGTAGGTGGAAGGGTGTCCCGCAAGTCAGGAGGTAGATGGGAGGGCCAGCTGATGGCCTTCCACTGCCCTGTGGGATTTGGCCCTAAGAAATAATGAGTTCGGGTCAGACTTGTCCCCCCTCCAGATCCCCTCCTAGGAGAGGATCCAGGAGAGGGGCTGACCTAAGGTCCCCTAACCCAGCTCTAGCAGTCAGCAACATAGGTGACATGGGCACCGGACAGAAGGAGCTGACACTGGTGCCAGCAAAAGGGAATCCAGTGCTGGAGGTGGTGCTTTGTGCTGACGGCTCTCTTGGCGTCGAGGGCCGCACCAGGTCAGGCCCCAAAAGGCCTGATCCCGGTGATGAAGGTCCAGGCAGCACAGGAGTGACCAGCAGAGGTACCTGGGCTAGTCCCAAAACAGTGACACTGAATGGGGGTGCAGCCAGTGGAACAGATGTTGGCAGCACAGTCACTGACAAAGACCCGGAGGTTGCTGACTGAGCTAAACGTTCTACCTGGCTGAAAGGTTGTGACTGTGGCTCCAATGCCCCCAGCCCAGAGGGACCTGGGCTGGCTCCACAGGAAGTGGCAAATGAGCCAGACACTGTATCCACTGCTGCATTAGAACTGCCCAATGGTGAAACTGCCCACTGGTGTCCCCACAGGAAGACAGGGAGGGACTCTGGGCCAGAAACCTCGAGCGCCTATGAACAGAAACAGTCAGTGACACCAATGGTGCCGGGAAGGCCTTCTGCTCCAGGATACTGAGGATCTCCTTGAACAGTACCATTTCTTCCCTTTCTGGGAAGAGGAAGAACTCTAGGTCAGACGGTGTGGAGTCCCTGACTAGGATCAGAAATGAGCCCACTTCTTTTTGCGTTTATGGGAGGGCTGTTCTTCCTCCCAAATGCAGGACCACCCATTGTCAGAACCTTCCCCTGCAGGGGTAAGTGGACTGGACATGGCCCTGCCCTCAAAGTAGCATGCCTAAAGAGGCTCCCTACCATCACTGTCGCCGTCCATGGTCTTCAACCTTTGCTTGGTAAGGCTGAGAGAAACGGACAGAAAATTTGACTATCACTACTAAACTGACATATAAATAAACACTAGCTTTTAACGCTAAAACTGAGAAGAACTGAATGCTGTTGTCAGACAGACATGAAGTTCTGACTCCTGGAAGCAGAGCGACAGTCACTGAAGCACAAATGATGGAGTGGAAAAAAAGGAACTGAGGTGGTTGGTGGCTGGTGCCGAGGTAAGTCATGCAGTGCGAGCTAGTCTACCTCAGGGCCAGCCCTCCTGAAAAGTTCTGGCTCTGGGAGGGTCCTAGCACCTCCAGCTCAGAACCCATTGGTGTTAACCAATAGTGAAGATCGATTCCTGAAAGATCAACAAATCCCAGCTTCCATAGGCCCAGAAGAAAGCCCAGCTGTAGGCACTGGTGCTGAAAGTGGTCAGTCCCACCATCCGACGCACTGGCCCCAGTTCCCCTTCAGCTGCCCAAGACAGACCACTTCATTGGCACTGTCAGTGGGACTCCATTTCTTTTTTTTTTCTTGCTCCCTGTTCCCACCCCCATTATGGCATGAATGCGCGCATGTGGAGGCTCGTGCACATCATGCTACGAGACACCCTCCCTTCATGTCGCCCCCTCCCGCCTGTGCCGCCACCGGACCTCCACCTGGCACCGGCAGAACTATGGAGGGGCGACCACCTCCCTGGGAGAGGGAAGTTGCCATTAGGTGGCTCAATCCTGCTCCCTCCCTCCCCATCCATGCTGGCTCCCCGACGACCCGAGGTTGTTCCTGAACCCGGGTTGCCAGCATGGCGCAAGGTAAGGCGTCCAGCACCTCAACCCTCTGCGTCACCAGGCTGGCATGGGACTCCATTCAACGGAGAAGTGGATTCTCAGGATCATCCAAGAAGGGTACTCCTGGAATTGCTGGAAACCCATCAGGACAATTCCCTCTCAGCTTATATGTTGGAGCTTCTTGCACAGGAGATTGTGGGCCTTCTAAGAAACAGGGCAGTGGAAATAGTGCCAGAGTCAGAATGGAACACAGGGTTCTACTCCCACGACTTGCTGGTTCCCAAGAAATCAAGGGGCATGCACACCATTATTGACCTCGAAAATCTGAACAAATACTATGGATGGAGAAAAATTCAAAATGATTTCTCTGGGATTCTTGCCACCTTACTTGGAACAACAGGATTTGGCTAGCATCACTAGATATGCATGATACATACCAGCACATAATGGTACACCCCAGCCACAAGTATCTCTAATTCTGGGGGGGAGGGGAGCAACAGTACTAGTTCAGAGTCTTACCCTTTGGGCTTTCCTCTGCACCATGAGTCTTTACAAAGTGCTTTGCAGTACTCACAGCATACCTCAGAAAACTAGGGCTCCATCTCTTCCCATACCTGGATGACTGGCTAATTGCAAGCCCGTCCAGGCAGGAGACAGAGCAGGTAGTGATCATGGACTCTCATTTTCAAGAGTACATGTGAGCCTGCTAAACCCCTGAAAGACTCAGCTGCAGCCCTCCCAAGAAAGAAGTTACAGTATGTAAGAACTTACCATAATGGTAGATCTTCAGGAGAATCATCTACATTAGGCCACACCTTTGGAACTGCAAGCCATCAGCGTCAGACCACATGAAAGCTTTTTGCTAGTTGGGGGCTGCCCACAATGATGTGCAGTGTTGACACATCCATAACATGGTTAGCCCCAACACCAGGGGTGTCGGCAGGCATACGCACTGTACACAATAGAGTACAGTAAATAAAAAACAGGCGAGGCAACACATCAGGCAGGGGCAACAAAAAGAGGAAAGCAAGGACATTGTGAGTCACATTGTATCTGTGTCACGCTGATCCCTTTTGCCTTTGTTGTTGGCTGTATGGGGCACTGATGCCACCAGCCAAATACACAAACAAGAACAACTTACCAGGCAGGCAGAAAAACAAAGGAAGGAGGATTACAGGAGGAAACTGATTACTTAAACTCAGACATGGCTAGCAGAATGGGGGGCGCACGTGGTGTGGCAGCGCATATTTGGTTTATGTTTACATAACGGGGGGGGCAACAGTGCATCAATTTTGAGTACAAGTTTAAAATTCCTGGCTACACCCCTGCCCAACACTCCACAGTTCCCGGCTGGAGATCAGCATCAGAGGGCCTCAAACCATGAAGAACCAGGAGATTAAACTAGTACCAGGCAGACAGTGAGAGGTATGGCACTGGAAACAGGAAACATGGAATAAGGCCTCAAGCACAGCCTCTGATGTAACCCTCAGAAGACAAAGGGGGAAGGAAGGAGGGAGGGTACAGAATGGCCTAATGGAGGAGATTCTCTCGAAGATCTACTGTTATGGCAAGTTCTTATGTAACTGTTCTATCTTCATCGTGGATATTTCCTCCATTAGGCCACACCTCTGGAATGACTCCCAAGCAGTACAAAGTAACCCAGGAGGATGACAGTCTGATATGTGACCAGGAGAGCAGGACTTTGCACCAAGCCCAAAACAAGCACATCCATGAAAGACTATGTACAGGCTGTAATATTTAGTGAATGTGTACTCAGTGCTCCATGTGGCAGCAGCACACGTCAGCAGCAGGGATATTTTTGAAACAGGCAACTGAAATGGCCATAGTCCTTGGGGCCTGTCCATGGACAGCACCAGGAAGTTCCTTACTGTACTTCCTATAACAAAATGTAATACAATTTGCCAGCCATTTGCACAGCCACTGTTCAGACACAGGAATGCCCTGTTTCCCAGGGGCGAATCAAACAAAAAGCTGAGAGGACTTTCTGCAGTCCTTAGTGTGAGTAGCACTGTATAGTACAGTTACACAAGAACTTACCCTAACAGTAGATCTTCGAGAGGAACTCTTGCAGCAGGTAACACCTTTAGGACTGAAGCTGGCAGGTGCGAGGACCCCATAGAAAACTTCTAGCTAGCAGTATACAGTGTGTGTGTGTGTGTGTGTGTGGGGGTCAACCCTGACCTCGGTCCACCCTTCACATCACGTATGGTATAAAAGGGGTGGTCCCCCAGCCCATCCCCAGTTCTCCCGTCAGAGACCCCAGCAAGTGACTAAAAAATGGAGAACCAAGGAGGTTTCTCTAATTGAGGAAAAGCAAAGGCATCCTTGATGGACAAGCAGCTACCAGGGGGAAGGAAGGTAGGAAAAATAGTACCTGCTGCAAGAGCTTCTCTTGAAGATTTACTGTTATGGTAAGTTCTTATGTAACTGTACTAGCTTGCTTCGAGGGGGCTCTTGCAGCAGGTAACACCTTTAGGACCGAGTCCCAAGCAGTAAGGAGGGACCTCATCACCTGGGTGGAGGTAGAAGTCTCCCAAAGATGATTAGGAGAGGAGGCCCTGGAGGACTGTAAGTCCGAAGCCTGCTCTGCGTCAAGATACAATGTCCATGACAGCCTACACGTTCCTCAAGGAGGCAAAGGAAGCAGCCATGCCCCTGGTAGAGTGACCCTTTACCGAGCCTGGTAAGGGTTTGTCATACTTCTAGCAGAAAACAATGCAATTAACCAACCATTTGAATAAACACTGCTTAGAAACAGGAGCCCCTACCATTCTGGGGTGAAAGATACAAACAACTGGTCAGATTTTCTAGTAGCTCGGGTGCACCCCAAATAATAACGAAGCACCCTGTGAATGTCCAGAGTATGAAGTAATGCCTCCCCTTGATTAGAGCACTCTGGATAATAGGAAGGTGGATGTTTTGATTCAAAGTAAACTCTGACACCACCTTGGGAAGAAACTTAGAATTAGTCCGCAAGGACACCTTGTCCTTATGGAAAACCAAATAAGGCTCCATGCGAATTAGGGCCTGAAGCTCGGAAATCCTTTGAGCGGAAGTAATGGCAATTAAAAATAATGCTTTCCATGACAAAAGTGCAGCTTGCAACTTGCAGCAGGTTCAAAGGGAGGCAAGGTTTCTAAAACAAACAAAAGATCCCATGGTGGGATGGGGTCCCTAATGGGAGGCTTCATTAGTAGAATGCCTCGCTAAAATGTTCGGGGAAGATCCAGCTGGGCAAGAGTTTTGCCCTCAACAGGTGCCTGATAAGCTGAAATGGCAGAGAGATGTACCTTGAGCGAGGAGTAGCTTAGTCCTGAATCCGACAGAGAAAGGAGATACTCCAGAACCAAATTCACTGGACAAGTGAAGGGGTCTAAATGTCAAGCTGTGGCCCAGATGCAGAACTGCTTCCATTTCATAGCATAGGTGGCCCTAGTGGAAGGTTTCCTAGTGGCTACCAGGACATCCGCTACCCTGGGGGATACCTCAAATCTGGATACAATAGCTAGATCTGCAGGAGCCATGCATGGGGATGCAGAGATCTGAGATCCGGGTGGACAAGGGTTCCCTGCTCCTGGAAGAGCAAGTCTGAGCAGAGGGGCAGGGAGACTGGAGGCTCCGCTGCAAGTTGCTGGAGTAGCGGAAACCAAATCTGGTGCAACCAGAAAGGTGCCACAATTATCTCTGCTCCCACCGACTGCAGCTGGAGAAGAACTCGCTACAGCAGGGGAAGGGCAGAACATGTAAAGGAACCTCCCTGTCCAGGAGAGGGATAACTCATCTCGCCAGAAAACACCAGGCCCTGGATCTAGCTAGCAAAAACTGGGCAGTTTTGTGTTGGATGGAGAGGCAAATAGATCCAGTTCTGGACATCCCTATCTGTTGAAGGGGTCTTCTGCCACTGCAGAGTGAAGTTCCCACTCATGTGCCTTGGACCGAGACCGGCTTAGACTGTCGGCCATGGTGTTCTGCATGCCTGGAACATGGACTGCTGTCAAATCTAGCTGATGGCCCCCCTGCTCATGACCAGACTCGCATGGACTCTCTGCAGAGTAGATAAGAATGAGTCCCTCCTGCTTGTTTATGTAAAGACCACCGACATGTCTGCCTGAATCCACAGAGGGCCAGATAGCAGTACTGTCTGGAAGGCCTGCAGAGCATATAGAATCACCAACATCTCCAGGACATTGATGTGGAGATGGAGCTCTTGTAGAGACCAGGTCCCCTGTGTCTGGCGGCCTCCCAAGTGTGCTCCACTGCCTTGGCCCAATGCATCTGTGGTTAGGATCTGACTGGGAGAGTCCTTCCATAGGCAAACTGCTTTGGAAAGGTTGGAAGAATTCAACCATCATGCCAATGTCTGTCACACAGGGTTCAACACCAGGACAGGTCGCTGTGGGTAGTCTGAATGCTGGGTCCCAATGAACTCTCTGGTTCCACTGGATCACCCTCATGTACAGCCTGGCCCGGGGGGGCTGTAGTGATGGCGGCTGCCATGTGTCCCAAGACTCTTAGGACAGACCTGGCCGGGCCTTGGCGAGAGGAGATCTACCGAGCGTGTGTTTGAAGATGCTCTGCTCTGTCTTGAGGCAAGAAGGCTTTGCCTTATGCAGTGTCCATGATTGCCCCTATGTACTGTAGCCACTGGCTTAACCAAGAAGAGTGACAGAGATTTAAGGTAACCCCTACGTCCTGAAATGGAGAAGGTGGCCTGCATGGTGTGGAGTAGTCGGTCCTGGGTGGGAGCGGTCAGCAGTTGACTGAGATCCAAATAAGAGAAGACATAACATCCCTGTCTCAGAGCTGCAGCCACCACAGCAAGGCACTTGGTGAAAACCCTGGGGGCCAAGGACAGGCCAAAGAGCAAAGCCCAAAACTAGTAGCGACTTCCCTGGAAGCAGAAGTGAAGGAATCTCCTGGGTGGTTGGAAAATCAGAAAACAGAGGTATGCGTCCTGCATGCCCAAGGAGCATAACCAATCCCCTCGAAGGAGAGGGAAGAGACCGAGCAGAGTTGCCATCTGGAATAGTTTGTACTCTATGTACTGATTCAGGTGGCTGAGGTTGAGGATAGGACACAGATCCCCAGTTTTCTTTGAAACCAGGAAGAAGTAAGAATAAAATCCTTTCCCCTGTTGTGCTGAATGGAATGGCTCTATGGCCTGCTTTTGCAGGAGGGCCTGATCTCCTCTGTGATGACAGCCCTGTGAGCCTGAGAATAATGGGAGGGGGCCAGTGGGTTGTCTGGAGGTATCTCTAATCTGTGAACTCCAGAGTATGCCCCTTTTTGATGAGTTGCAGGACCCACTGATCTGTGGTTATTTGACACCATCCTTCTATGTACAAGGAGAATTGACCCCCCCCATTGCCTCCCCAAAGGCCTCAGCCAGGATCAGGCAACTAGTCAAGTGGAGGAGCTGGGGAAGGGTAGTGTGGCCTGAGAGGTTCTTGGAGACTGAGGGGCAGAACCTCCAGAAGCAGGAGTGGAAGTCTTGTGCTTAAAGCCCGCTCTCTGCTGTTGTCCTCTGGGTTGCTGTCTGGCATTCCACCGAAAGGACTGCTTAGGATGGGATTTGTACATAGTGTGTACAGATTGGATAGCCTTCCCCGATTCTTGCAGGTGAGTAATGATAATTTGTGAATCCTCGCAGAACATAACTGGGCCCCTGAAAGGTGCATCCATAATTTTAGATTGCACATCTGGAGCAAAGTCGGACACGCGCAACCATTAATAATGATAGTTACAGACTGCGGAGGCCGCGGCCCTGCCCACTGAGTCCACTGTATCATAAGAGGCTTAGAGGATGTGGTTGCCTACATCCGAGCCTGATTTTAAAATGGCCATCAACTCTGCCATACCTGGGCAATCCAGTATGACTTGAGCCACCTCCACCACCTTGTCCCACAGGGCATTCTGGTATTGCACCATGTAGGAAAGAAAATTCTGAGACCTTATAGCACATGTGGCCGAGGAATAAACCTTTCTGGCCAACTGGTCAAACTGCTTGGTCTTTGTCTGGAGGTTCTGTGCTCGGGTGTTTAGGGCACCTGTAGCAGTCATGGGTAGCATGGATTATGACAGAGTCTGCCTCTGGGTGTTCCCCATAAAAGGGATCCTCTCAGAGCGCAATAAAGCCGGTCTTCTTGAAGAGCACCGGCATAGAAAAGGGGCAGTTCCAGGCTGCTCTGCTGGTGTCCTTATAGGACTCCACAAGCTGAGGGACCACCATGGGTTGGGTGTCCTTCCTCCTAAGGAAGGTGACCAACCAAAGACGCTCTAGATCCAGCTCATCTGTGTCCCAGCCATTCAGCTGCTGGATGTGCCACATTACATCCATGAAGATGGGTCATCAGGCGGTGAGCGAGGGGTGTCCCTGCTGTCGTCAGGCTCTGAAGGAAGGTCCAAGTCCTTGCAGCACGAAGAACAGGAGGAGGAGTAACCATCCAAATCTTCTGAATCTTGGGGGGGGGTGCCCAACGGGAATGCTTGCATGGTCATTCTTTAGGAAGGGGGGTATCTCCCCCTTCTGGTGTCAGAGTGGCCCCTCTAGGTGGAGGGATGGGTGGGCGAAGAGGTGGTCCCCAGGAGCAGATTTGAACGGTTCCAGAGGTGCCTCTGTCTTTGAAATAGGCCCATCAGGCCACAGAAATCTCATTCAGAGCCTGAGGACTGGGCGGCAGGGTTGGTGTGTCCGGTGTCAGGAGATTAGGCTTAGAGGGCCCCATCAGGCTGGGGTAACTTAGGCATCTGAGTAGGCCGATCCGGGTTACCAGGCATTGGACCCAGAGGAACACAACCATCTGGCGGATGGTTTGGAACCAACATCCGGGCATCGTCTGAAGGTGGGCGTCAGGCCCAGCTGGTGACTTCGGAGGATAAGGTGGTGACTGGTTCACCTGAGGTGACATTGGGGAAGCCGGTGTCGAAGGCAGTGGTGTAGGTTGAAGCCGGACTGGTGATTTAGCTGGCATCTGCCTAGGAGGAGTCACAAGAATAGGGGAGCTGGCTCTCAAGCAGAACAGAGGCCCCTCTTTCCCGGAGGAGGAGGGCATCGGTCCCAGGTGTCACCTATTGGAGTCAGACCCTGATGGGGAGGATTCGGCAGACACCCTGGCTGGGCAAGTGACAGGCAAAGGCCTGCTGCCGGAAGACCCACCGGCCAAGCCACTCGGCTTGGGGCCTTCTGGGACTATGGGCTTAAACTTGAGAGGCCAAGAGGTGGGGAAACGAGGTTTGCGCCTCGAAGAACCTTCTCCCACAACAGTGATAAGGGAGTGAGGTTTTTTCCACCAGGAGCCTGGAGGGAGAAAGGGCAGTCGAGGTGGAAGGAGCCAACCCCCTGTGTGGTTGGGGGGAGGGGGGGAGAAGAGACCCAGCAGAGGTCACCGACTTGGTCGGGGACCACGAGCAGGAATCTGATCGGGGTTTCTCTGTGTGTGCTTCTCCCAGTGCTTCTATTTGCTGCTCAATTTCCTCTCCTTAAGGGAAGAGGAGGAAACAGAGGCCCTGGAGGCAGAGGAAGAGCTCTTTTGGTGAATCTCCATCTCGTATAGCTTTTTGCTAAGCAAGAAGGCTCTGAGGGTCTTCTGGCGGCAGAGCTGAGTGTGCTGATTGAAATCTTGACAATGCTGGCAGGCCTCCATGTCATGGTCCAGGCCTAGGCAGAAAAGGCAGGCCGAATGACCATCCTTGTGAGGGATTTGCTTGCCACATGTACACTTCGATCGCCGCCCCTCGACTCAAGAAGATGGAGAAGACAGGCAAGATGAATCTTGATGATAAATTGCCTGGAGAAGAAAATAAAATGCAGGTAAACGTGATGCAAAATAGCGGTCGACTAGCTGAAGGCGTCCACAGAGGTCAGACTTGTGCAGTTGATGGCTGGAAAAGAACTGGGGATGGGCTGGGCCCCTTTTATACCATACATGATGTCGGGGGTGGACATCAGGGGGCATTCCCCCGTTGTATACTGCTAGCTAGAAGTTTTCCATGGGGTCCTGGCACCTGCCGGCTTCAGTCCTAAAGCTGTTACCTGCTGCAAGAGCCCCCTTTGAAGTAAGATCTCAGAGTTCTATGTACATCCAAAGTATGGAGCAGTGCCTCACGCTGGTTGGCATGCTCGGAATAAACAGGAAGGCATACTGTTTGATTCCTGATACAACCTTCAGTAGACACTTAGGAGTCATATAGTACACAATGACTGTCATGGTGAAAAATCAAATGAAGCTTACACACTGAAGCCAGAAGCTCAGAAATCCTTCAAGCAGAAGTACAGCAAATGAAAATGAGGGTTACTCACCTGTAACCATAGTTACAAGTGAGTAACCTCATTTTTAGGGACATGGATATGGTGCACTATCCACACTCTGGCAGACTCCTAGCAGTTCTCTGGGGCAGAAGGCAAGGCACACACCCCTACCTGTCAAACAGGGACTGGAGAACCAAGATCCCAAAATCAGCATCCTGGCGTGACTCAAGGTTGATGTGGTAGGGGGAAAGGAAGGTGTGTGTTGACTTCCAGGTAGTAGTCCTTCAGATTTCCTGGACAGGGATGTCCCTGGAAGCAGCCACCAAGGCAGCAGTATGTCTGGTGGACTAAGCCCTTACCCTACAGGAGGCTCCCTACAGCCAGCCTATAGCAGAGGTCAATGCTGGAGACAATCCACCTGCCACTTGTCTGCTTAGCAGCCGGGCTGCCAGGTGCGGCTTCATCATATGTCACAAATAGTTGAGAAACCTCTCCCTGAACTCCAGCCGTGCGCTCTTTGTAATAAGCAAGTGCTCGCCTCAGGTCCAACGAGTGGAGCCTGTGCTAGGTCTACAAGGTTGGATTGGTGAAGTACACTGCGAGGTTAAGGTGAAACTCTGACACAACCTTTGGGAGGAACTTTGGGTTGGGTCGGAGGACAACCTTGTCCTTGTGGAACACCAAATACGGACTCTCTACTGAGAGCGCTTGGAAATGAAAATTACATACCTACCATAATTCTTGATCTTCTATTGTATCTTCACCATTCATTACTGCTGGGTGTAAGCTGGAGGTGCACACCTGCCATGGGAACTTTTTTGGGGGGGAAGGGAGGAGTCGGCGCCGCCCACGTGGCTGACACACTGTGCGGATAACGTGGGTTGGCCGTTAGGCGCCATAGACGACTCCTCCATCCCAATTCTATTGAGCCGGAGAGGAAGAAACAAGTTCCAGAGAAAGAGTGCAGCAAGAGAGCCGAGGGACAGAAAAGAAAGGATGTAAACTGAAAAAAGTATAAACCAATTAGAGGACAGAAAACGGAGAACCCTACCCTAAGTGGCCACAGGGCCTCAATGCTTGGGCAGTCTCGGGAGAAGGCACAGGATAGAAGGAAGAAAGACAGAAGAGACGGAAGTAAGGGATGAAGGGGGGAGAAGAAGGGCTGTCTGCCACGATAAACTGGAAGACCACTGGCTTGAGAGTTTCAAAACCCTTGCAGGACTGAAGACAAGGAAACAAGGATCCCGCCAGTTAAGAGGTTATTGAACCAAGGTCTGAAGGGGATGAATGGTCTCGTCGGAATTGGCGAAGGCAGACCTTTCCTCACTCCCTTTATCCGTAAACGTTAAGAAAATCCTAAAGCCTAGGTTTCACAGACTGTCACCTGGAGGGCGATCAGTCCTGCTTAGAAAAAGGAGCAAGTCCAGACTTAGGTGTACGGAAAGAAATCTGGTAGAAGTTTTCCCACGGGAGTACTGGCGTAGTCCCCACTTCCAGAGAAGAGAACCACGGGACATCCATGCCATAAGAAAGAGGGGGAGGAAATTCCCACAGACTCTCTTAGGACTGGACTGAAGATATGACAGCCAGAGGGTGACATAAGCTGGAGGATCTCACAAGCACCAAGTGGGGGGGCATCTTAGAGAATGGTGAAGAGAATCCGAGGGAGTTCCCTCAGAGGCTAGGACGAAGACCCTACTCACTGTCCTCCATGATGAACGCTCTGTGACCTTTCAGAGAAGGAATGGAGAGCCTTGAGGTACCAGGGGGACTCTGCCCCCAACTGGCCTCTAGGAGGGGGAAAGCGAGCAGGGTAGAGACGATGCCCAAGAACTGAGGCCCATGAGGGGATGGAAGGGGGGAATTAGTAATGAATGGTGAAGATACAAGAGAAGATCAAGAATTACGGTAGGTACATAATTTTCATATCTTCCCTTGTCAATCTTCACCATTCATTACTGCTGGGTGAGTACCAAGCCCCCCGGAGCGGAGCTAGCACTGCCCTGAGGGGAACAGATCTCTCAGTCTCCTGCGGGGGAGGCGCAGGAGGTAGAGACCCTAGAGCCATACTAGACCACTGAGGTCTAAGGCTGTTCAGGATCAGGAGGTGTCCCCCATGGCCGGGGGGGGGGGATGGGAGGCGCCCCTGAAAAACTCTCCTTGCCCTGCAGGAAAAAAGTCAGGTCCCCTGGAAAGTGGAGGAGATCACCCTACGCTGGGCAATGGGTGACAACCTGGATAGAGCAAACCACGCCGTCTGGCTAATGCAGATCACTGTCCCTGCTAGTCTGGATGCCACCTCATTGGTGTCGTAAGATTACCTTGCCTGGTGCCTTGCAAGTTCCAGACCTTGAGCACAGAGAGCAATGGCCTGTCTAGATTGCCCCATGTCTGGCAAACATGCTAGAACCTGCGCTAGCATCGAACACAAGTGCCTGTTATAGCAGCATGGTGAGCCTGATGAGAACTTATAGACATTAGCGCACAAGCTGAAGAGAAAACTCTGCGACCCCTCTGGTCGAATTCTGCAGAATCCGAATCAGGAGGCTGGTCATGCACCAGGCGCTGAAGCCCGGAAGGAGTGTCTAGGGACATCATCCCCGTAGGTGGGTGCGGTTGGGAACCTAGAGATTCCTGGGGAGCGCAATACCATCTCCTGCAGTCCGCTGGGGCTGGGGAAGGGGCAGATGGAGACTGCCAGGTGCGGAGAGACTCCTTCTGGAAAGGAACTGGCCAGGAGGGTATCACCAGGTGGTGGGCGCTGTATTCACTGAGGAATGAGCGAGTCTCCTGCTCGATATTGCTTCTCAGTACATGAGAAATGCGAAGCTCCTGAACCAGCCTTGAAAGGAAGAAAAAATTACTCACCTTAGTAATGTTGTTTCTTCTAATGGAGTCTTGCTATATTATGACATATGCAGTGAGTCCCAACCTTCGAACTGCTCCGGAGGTGAAAGAGTTAACTTTCCATGCCAGGCATGGAACGCGGAGCTCGAGCTTGGTTGAAAACTCTGTCCGTTGTTCTTCAAATTCAAACTACACTAGCCAACTGGCTACTAAATATAAGAACACATTTTTTGGTCCCAAAACAAAGACTCAAGTCAGGAGATCCAAAAATTAAAAAAACACAACACCAAACACCCCAAAAAAGGGAGGGGTGAAAACAAGGTGGGCACATCTACTAAGTGCCAACACTGCACTGCCCACCATCCCAAAAACAGAGTTCCTGAGAGGGAGCAGGCAGGGGAGGTCATAATAGCTTAAGACTCCATTAGAAGACAACATTACTAAGGTGAGTAATTTTTTCTTCAAACAACATGAAGTCTTGCTATATTATGACATACAGACTACACAGCAGTACCTCCATGGAGGAGGGACAGAACCTACTTAGAAATAGGCTCTGAAGCACAGCTGTGTTAAACCGAGCATCACTCCCAGCCTAGGTGTCTAGAGAGTAATGCTTGCTCAAAGTGTGAACTGTTTTCCAGGTAGCTGCTTGACAAATCTCTAGAATGGGATGTCCCTGGCAGCAGCCAGAAGCAGCTGTACCTCTGGTAGAGTGAGCCCTCAGGCCTGAGGGAGGAACCTCACCCAGCTTTTCATAACAGAATTGGATACAAGAGACAATCCACCTGGCAATGGATCTTTAGTGGCAGGTTTCCTGCCAACCTCACCATAAGTGAGGAACAGTTGAGGGAGTCAAACCTGTGACCCTTGGTACGCCAATGTAGTAACTAAGGGCTCTTCACATCTGTTGTGCAGCCTCCTCTCGCCAGAGGAGGAAATGGTCAGTGAAGTACACTGAAGAGAAATAGATCGATTAAGGTGGAAATCTGACACCACCTTAGGCAAGAACTTCTGTTAGTCCTGAGGACCACCTTATCTCTATGAAAGGAGATAAAATCAGGCTCCACTGACAAAGCTTGTAATTCGCTTATGCGCCTGGCAGATGATGGCTACCAGAAACACAGTCTTCCAAGTCAAATACTTAGCTCTGCTGAAGACAAGGGCTCAAAGGGAGGTTGCATAAGCTGAGCAATGCAAACATTAAGATCCCAGGCAGGGGCAGGGTCCCTGAATGGAGGGTTGGTGTGAAGCAATCCCTTAAAAAACTTAGAGAATACAGGATGAGCTGAAAGAGAAGAGGGTTTACCTGCTGAAATGAAAGCAGACACCGCTGCCAAATGCACCTTTAGGGTAGCTGGTCTGAGCCCCAATGGACCATATAATCCAGGACTGTGGGTAAATCAGCAGATTCTGGGGAAATATGCTTCCCAGAGCACCATATGGAAAACCTCTTCCATTTGGAATTGTAAGTAGCCCTGGTGGAAGGCTTCCTAGAAGCCTTCAATATATCCATTACACCTTGGGAGAGGTGTAGATCAGCAAAATCAAACTCTTCAAGAGCCAGGCCTTGAGATTGAGAGATTTGAGGTTCGGGTACCAAACCCTTCCCTGAGCACAGGTTAACAGATTGTGATTCCTGGGAAGATGGACTGCTAAGGACAATAGGAGTGGATACCAGGGTTGTCTGGCTCAATCTGGAGCAATCAGGATCACTTTGCAGGATTGAGATCTGATTTTGACTAACACTTTGAACAGGGAAGGGAAAGGGGAAAGCATAGAAACTTCCTTCCCACATTGAGAACTAGACATCCAAAGGACTGAGCCCAACACTGGGGGCCTGCAGCAAAAAGGGAAGTTGGTGATTGTCTGGGGCTGCAAAAGATCCATCTGTGGGTGCCCCATCTGGCTAATATTACCTCAGGACCAGGGGATCCAGTGACCATTAGTGATGGCCCTGGGAAATCCTGCTGAGAGCATCTGCCAGGACATTGTCCTTGCCTGGGAGGTGAACTGCTGTGAGGGAGGTGTTCAGGGAATAAGCCAGAGACCACAACTTCATTGCTTCGGTGCACAAGGCCGTAGACCGAGTGCCTCCTTGCTTATTGATGTACCACATTGTAGTGGTGTTGTCTGTTCTGACCTGTACAACTTTGTTCTGAACAGATTTGGAAAATGCTTGAAGTGCTAGAAAAACTGCTCTGAGCTCCAACAGGTTGATGTGGAGCAGAGATTCCTGAGGGGACCACAGTCCCTGGGTAGTGAGGTCACCCATGTGAGCTCCCCACCCCAAGAGGGATGCATCTGTAGTAAGGATTAAAGAGTGAGACTGAGTGACAAAGGGAACCCCTTGTCTCAGATTGCTCTGATCCTGCCACCACTGTAGGGCTTGGATCAGGCTTCGAGTCACTGGGATCAACTTGGTTAGAGGGTCCTTTCTTTGAGACCAAAAGGCTCTCAAATGGAACTGGATGTCCCTCATCTGAAATCTTGCTCCTTGCACTACTGCTGTAGAAGCAGCCATGTGCCCCAGGAGCTGTAGAAAATGCCTTGCTGGTCGAGAGACCTGCAGGGTGAATGAGGAGGCCAGAGAGACCAAGGTCCTTGCCCGGTCCAAAGGAAGGAAGGCTCTGGCTTCCTCTGTGTTCAGTTCTGCGCCTATGAAGGTGAGGAGCTGGACAGGCTCTAGAACTGACTTTGGAAGATTCAGAAGGAAACCTAGAGAGGTAAGCAGTTGCTGAGTTATCTGAAGATGTAACTTGACTTGGTCTGGAGACTGGCCTACTATGAGCCAGTCGTCCAGGTAAGGGAAGATGGCAATTTTTTGCCTTCTTAGGTAGGCAACTGCTACTGTCAGGCATTTTGTGAATACCCTTGGAGCAGAGGTGAGGCCAAAGGGCATTGCTCTGAATTGGTAATGGCCTGAGGGCAGCTCGAACCTGAGGTACTTTCAATGGGAGCTTCTGATGAGAATATGGAAGTAGGCATCCTTGAGGTCCAGGGACACTAGCCAGTCCCCTGGCCTTAGAGAGGGTAGAATAATTCCCAGAGTCACCATTTTGAATTTTGGTTTTAAAAGGTGCTTGTTTAAGTATCTGAGATCCAGGATGGGCCGCCATTCTCCTGTCTTTTTTGGGGTAAGGAAGTACCTGGAGTACAATCCTTTTCCCTGGTGTAGGGGTGGAACCCTTTCCACGTCTCAGAGCCAGGAGGGTAGAGACTTCTGCCTCTAGGTAAGTGCCTCTGATGGATTTGCAGGAGGAAAGGATCTGGTTCTCATCTTTGGAAATTTTTTGAAGCTGAGAACCAGTCCCTGGTTTACTACTTCCAGGACCCACTTGTCTGATGTCAGAGACTTCCAGTCCTGGACAAAGTAAGCCAGCCTGCCCCCTACAGGCAGTTGAGAATCGGCCCTGGCCACCCCATCAGGGTGCCTGCTTGGCAGGGGCTTTAGGCTGAGGGGTGGAAGCAGGCCTGCTTGTACCACGTCTGCCTCTCCCTCTAAAGAATCCCCTCTGGGCATAAGCTGAAGAGGAGGCCTGGGCTTAGTAAAAGGCCTATGAAAAGGCCTGCCCTGCCCCTGGAAGGCTGCCTTTGAGAAGTGGCCTGCCTTTCCTTGACCTGTGCACCCTATAGGTGGTCCTATACTCATCCATTTTTCATGTAATTCTCTGTCTGCTCCCCAAACAGAGAATTACCCAACAACAGGAAAATCCATGGCCTTAGTCCGGGTATCCTGTGACAGGCTATACATCTGAGCCAAGCCATCCCATGGAAGAGCCACAGATGTAGCCATGACTCTTTGATGACACATCATTAGAGTCCACTGCGGCATGGAATTGCACCTTAGATGCCTCAATACCATCAGCAGCCACCTGCTCCAGCTCCTTGGCAAGCTGGCCAGGGACCTGTTTTGCTAGAGCCATAACAGTATCCCATCTGGATTTCTGGTATCTAGCAACGTAAGCCATATAATTTGCCTGTCTGAGTCCCAAGGATGCTGCCATGTACTGTTTCTTTGCCATGGCATCAATCCTCCTGGAGTCCTTGTCAGGGGGTGTGAAGCCAAGGGAATATTTGCCTTGTCACAGGCTGCAGTCTGCACTACCCCAACATGGCTGCATTGTTGTATAAGGAAGTCTGTATCAGAGCCTGACAATGTGTACCTCTTGTCCATTCTCTTAACAGGAGGTATAGTGTGAGGAGTTTTTAGAATCTTTACTGTCGGTTTCCCAAAAGATTTATGCAAAGGAATAGACAGTCTCCTAGACTCTGGGATATCCATCATTTCCACATAGTCCGGCTCCTCTTGATCATCCACAGCTTCCTCCATAGGGAGCTGGAGGGTTTCAGCCACTTTTTCATAAAACATAAAATGAGAAAGGGACTCAAAGCCTAGGAGGAGGCACTCCTGAAGGTCTGTCTGGGCAGATGTCCGGTTCAATGGGCACATCCAGACTTTCAAATCCACATTCACTCTCCTCATACTCCTCTTCCCCCTCCTCCGGTTCATAAAATTCCTCTAAATCATACTCTTGAACCGGTGGAACCGGCTGAACCATATGCTTACCTGATGGTGCCGGTTCGGTCGGAACTGGGAAAGCGACTGGACAATTTTAATCGCTTTGGCTATTTCTTCAGCGGTTGAGAGGAAAGTTTTGGCTCCACACCAGCTGATTTCCTAGTCCTTTTGCTGGAACAGACTCCTCAGAGTCGGTTCTCCTTTGGCCCGAGAAAGTCTCGCCCTGGTCAGAGGGCAGCCCTCTCCGGTTCGGTTGGAACCGAACCGACTATCCATCCGGTCAGCGGACTTCTCGGCCTCCCTTTCCCTGAGCCTACCAACTCTCTTATTCAGGGTAGCTGCAGGAAAATTTTTACAAATCTGGCAGTCTGCATTGAGGTGGTCAAACCCCAGACAATAAACACAGGTGGTGTGGGGTCAGCCTTGGCAAAGCTTCCCCACACACTGCAGATGTTGAAACCCAGTGGGCCCGGGTTTTCTTTTGGATTTCTCAGACATAGTGCCAGTCCTAACCAAACTTGCCCATTTATGGCAATCCGCCAAGCAAGACCCTCTTATCGGTTCCCAACCATGTCACGGGTCGTGGAAAAAAGACGTAATAAAATCCGTTTTTTTTTAGAACCGATAAGAACTGGTAACCACACTCTAAAAGACAGATTAATGTATTTTAAAACAACCTGATCGTTTCAAACCGAACCAATAACCGTTTACAAGTTCCACACAGAAGAAATAAATGTAAAACCTATCTAGTACTTACAATACCACAGACAGAGCTTGAACCGACCGGTTACGGTTTAAATTCGGTCAAAAAAACGAGAAAATAATACTTTAACTAACAAAATGAACTGAGCAGAAGGAGAAAATCTCCGGAGCGACTGTTCAATGAGGTGGAGTAAAGAATCTGACAGTTTGAGTTTGAAGAACAGACAGAGTTTTCAACCGAGCTCAAGCTCAGCGTTCCATGCCTGGCATGGAAAGTTAACTCTTTCACCTCCGGAGCAGTTTGAAGGTTGGGACTCACTGCATATGTCATAATACAGCAAGACTTCATGTTGTTTGAACCACTGATATTCAGTAAAATCAGCGTCGGGAGGATAGGTGGACAGAATGTTCCTCTCCTTCAGATGAGGAAGATGAGCTTGAATGTTCAGAGGACTCCTGCAGTGGGGGAGACAGGCGAAAGACTTGTTTGTCCATGGCCCTGACGTAAGTGGGAAAGGCCGCCGCAGTGGCTCTGAACATCTCCCAGGTTAAGGGCTCCATGGCACCCACATAGCGTGGGAGAGGAGGAGGTGTCTGCAGAGGGATGGGCGATGAGCACCGAACTGATAGTGCCCGGCCTCTGCGACCTGGAGACTGGTCCCACTGAACGGGAGGACCCTGGGGCCACACCAGATTGCGAAGGCTGTGTCTGAGATGGCAAACTCTGGAAGAGTCCTAAGGGAGAATCTCCACTGTGATGCGACTGGGGTTGCATGTGTCCAGAAGGGCAACCCTCTGTGCTGCCAACCAAGGAAGCCTCCAAGACCCTGAGGGAAAGGCGGGGTTCAGTGCTGCGACTCCCCCCTCCCCGCAGGGCAGTGGAAGGGGGTAGCTGTGCTGTGCCCCAGCCACTCAACCCCTCTGACTCTGAGGCTGCCCCCTTCCTTGATCCCAGCGAAGTTGGGTCCCCCAATCCCGCAGACCCCCTGAGGGAGACCGCAGAATAGGAGGCCCCAGTCACCCCCCTGTGGGGCCCGGGCAGCACCAGGAATGCCAGCTGCCCCGGCCTCTCCAGGGGCAGATACCCCACCCTAAGCTCCTGGTCTGCCTTCCCCAACAGATCCATGGCCACCCTCAGCCAAAGGATCCGCCAGAATAACAGGCTCCAGAGATTCTGGGATAGGGACGCTGGGTCACCTGGTACCGTGTCCCAAGGGACTCTCAGACTCTGAAGAGTCAGGGTGCCAGTCTGGGTCGGCATGTGAGTCATCACCCTCTGAAGAGGAAGTGACCAGGCAGACCTCTTCAGACTAGCGACCCCGGGAGGGCCCCTGGCAGTGGCGCTGTGAGCAGCGCTGCTACAGGACACAGCACCGCCACGATCACTGGCTCTGCGAATGGCACCAGGATCCTGGACAGCGCCGGGAGGTGGCGCCGAGGGTCAGCTAGTGCCAGACCTAGCAGCCATGGGCCGTGACACTGGGGGACCCTGCACCTCCGTGGAGGAGACTGCTGGGGCGGTGCCAGCAATGCGACTCCGCAGGGAATCGTGTTGCTCCTCTGGTACCGCGAAAGAGGCCTCCTCCTCGGCAAGGCTAGAATTGGAGGCCTCCTCCTCGCCAGGCAGTATAGAGCAGGAGGGGACCCAGAGGAAGAGTCAAGAGTCCTGGCCTTGGCGACCCACGAGCGACGCTAACCTCTGAAAGCTGGCAGGGCCCTGACGACCTTAAACACATGAATCTCGAGAACATGGCGATCCATAGAGAAGTAGGCATCACAATGATCCATATCGTGATTAGGTCCCAGGCATCGCAACCAAACATCGTGCCGGTCTGAAATGGAAACATGCCGGCCACAGGGGCACAGATGCAGGGGGGCACGGCCCGCTTTAGATTTTCTTTTTGCCCCAGAATCTGAAATGATGAAAAATAAAATGCAAACTGAGCAAAAGATCCTGGCGCCGTCGATAAAGTAAACAGAACGGTCTTACTGGACTTCCAACAGCATCGGGATGACAGAACCAGGATGAAGGAGAAAGGCGTCATCGAGAATGAAGGCCTAGTGACGTATTCAAAATTGTTCGGAACTCGTGCAGCAGGTGTGACTTCGACAGTGGGAGAAACAGAACTGGGATGGAGGAGGCGCCTAACGGCCAAACTGCATGCTCCATGCAGTCATTAGCCACGTGGGCAGCGCCGTCGGTGCAGACCCCCCCCAAAAAAAAGCTCCCGTGGCATGTGCGCGCCTCCGGCTTACACCCAGCAGTAATGAATGGTGAAGACTGACAAGGGAAGATCTCACTGATCCTTCTGGTGGAAGCGATGGCCACCAAAAAGGCGGTAAGATTTCAGTAAGGGGGTATTTAGCCTTCTTTCTGAACTGGTTACAGAAGGAGCTCCATGGAATCAGAGCTCAATCTGAGCATAGCCCTGTGGTCAGTGGTCAGTTTGTTGTTGTCCGATTCACAGTCAAAGCCATGGGTCCCCGAGGACTGCATAGAGAACCTATCAGAGTCGGAAGACTCTTCAGAGACCGCCCTTGGCAGTTTCTTGTTGTGTACCACTCGAGAGTCATCCAAGTGGGAAATCTCCACAGATAACCAGCCAGGCAAGCCGTTAGCTGGATGGGAGTCTTTCGGGTTCCCTTTATCACCCTGATCGGGGAGAGACAGATGTCTGTGACCGGCAGGACCAGAACAGGCTGGACCGGTGATGACCAAAAATTACTGGGGTCGAGGGCAGGGCCCTACACTCTGTCCAACCAAGGCCAATTGCTGCCACAGTTGTTAAAATTAAATTTTTTTGACAGGGTAGAACTGTAGGTCCAAGGACCTAGTCTCAAAGTTGTCCTGCATATAAATACAGAACAATACATATACATTATACACATAACAATACATATACATTACACACACATACATACATTTAGTGACAAAATACCAACCATCAATAAAATGCAATACATCAAGACATTAATACAATTTGAAGCAATCACACTCGATGGTAAAATATATCAACTGTTGATTTAAAATTAGATAGCTTGTGTTGATTCCTTATTGTGGGAGGTATTTCATTCCACAATACTGCAGCTGCAGCACAGCAGCTTCTTACGGCACTGATGCAGCCTTCAACATACCTCTTTTCATTGGTCAAAGAAGAGGAGGCAGAGCGTCTGTAGCATCATCTCGCAGAAGACTGGGATCAGGAGTGCGAGGAATCACTCAACTGTGATCTTGACCAAGACTGGGATCTTGACCGATGACTGGATCATCGATGGCAAGGAGAAGCAGGCAGAGAGGCCATGTAGATCACAAAGATGGGCTCCAGCTGTAGGACCCCAGAGGGAAGCAGACCTTGAGAAGAGACAACCGGGTCTACCGGCTGCTCTGGACCCTCCTGAGTGAGAGTCAAATGGACCAGAGCCCTAGAGATCAAGTCATCCTCGACCCATTCCCACCATGGGTCAACTGGGCTGAGAAAAATCTTGATAGTCAGGTCAGCCTGTGTTATGACTGACAGGGTTACCAAGGAGCTAGTGGCCTGACCCTCTATCATAGTAGGCTCAGCTGAAGCCAAACTTTTGGGAGGGGGAATGATACTGGAGGGGACTTTGAAAAGCAGAGGTGCTTTATGGTCTGGACCCCCCTCCCGAAGAGCTCAGCCCAATTCCCACGCTGCCCTCATGCTCAGGCTTACCCCCCTGGGCGGGGCCTCCGGGCAGGCACCCCCTCCCCACAGTTTTTCGGGTCTTGTCCTGGCTTACCTCCAGGGTGGGGCCACAGAAGCAGGACCCCCCCAGTGGACACTGATGGCAGCAGGGACAGCAACAAAGGAGAGCGCATCATGCCTGGGTGGGTCTGGAGGATTTTTTCATTGCTGTTACAGCGGTACGTGGGGGCGGGGACTTGCAAGGACATCCCGCTTCTGCCCCACCCTCTCAGGTGTTGGCACCGACAGGAAAGAACCCCGAGCCTCTGCCAGAGGTCCATGATATGCTGGACACTCTACCACCCTCCCCCAGAGAAGAAGAGCAGTCCCCGGGACACTCAATCCTTCTCCCCCAAGCTGGGCCTCCAATGTCCCAAGTCCATTCCCAAACCTGGGTCATCAGCATCGCAGACGGATGCCCTGCCTCTGTACCAGCTGAAGCCAAACTTTCGACGACTGCTGAGCAGTCGAGGGACTCATAGGAGCAGGAGGAGCATGCTCGTTCCGGGTCCCATGACTGATGGTGGAATTTTTTAGATTTCTTCTCGCTGCTGTGGCAGGAGGGGCCCTCCCTGAAGGTCTGAATGGGCTTGCACATTTCTCTGAATGTCCCAGTGAATGATGCTCAGACACTGGCCCCAGCTGGGAGCAGCACTGAAGCCGAGGCTCCCGTCACAGCATGGGCTGCCACCTCTTCCACAGTCATGAGCTGAGCCACCAAGCCTGCCACTGCAAATATTGCCTTGCAGGCATGCTTGGAGCTAACTGGAGGGTCCCGCTCAGCCAGCCAGCCCGCCCAGCCGAGAAGACGACACCTGTAACAGTTTTCCATAGACAGGGTTCTGCACAGGCCCCAGGTGGCAACATTGTGCTCTGCCTTGAGTCAGTAAATGCATGAAGTGCACGGGTCCAATCCGACATCTTCTGATTGCACTGAATGCAATGCTTAAATCCTGGACCCAACTTGAATTCCTCTCAGTCCACAGCAGCATCGATGAGACGAAACTGAGAAGTATACTCTCAAAAAGTTAGAAAACAAGTTTGCCAATGGCGCACCTAGAATAGACCTACACCGTGTGAGGAGCTGCAAAGGAGGAGCCCTGACTCTTCCAGTGGAAGGGAAGATCTGACATCACAAGGCGGAGCTGAGGAGTATACCACCTGAAGCACCTGTAAACTTGTGCATGTACAAGTTTGATTTTTGTAAGACATAGCAGCTAAAGTAATTCCCGACACGTGGCAAATGTCATGTGCACTAGAAAGTAAGTAAAATGTTAAACCAAGCACTCTAAGATGGATATTTCTATGTTTGAAAAATGAAGCCGTGGTTCTGGGCATGCACAATAGCAAGACGCTAGTATGCATGCCCAGAATCCTCTCTATTTTTCACACAGTAATATTCATCTTCCGAGCACTCAGTCCAACATCTCACTTTCCGGTGCTTATGACACTTGCCACATATTAGGAATTACTTTAGCTGCTGTGTCTTACAAAAATCAAAGTCATACCTGCACAGGTTTACAGGCGCTTTGGTGCCATGTTGAGGTGTGCATCAGCAGAAAGCAACGATTTGCCCAGGATTTACTCACGCAGGTAAATAAATAACTTTGAGATACAGCTCTTGCAGCAGGTAACACCATTAGGACTGATTTCCAAGCAATAACGCTTGTAAGCATTCTGGGAGGAGGAAACTAGGAAAGTCCATACCAAGTCCTGACTCTAGGACAGGAGACCCTGTAGCATGGCCAGGCCGAGACCGGCTCTTCGCCGTGAAGCAATGTCCAGGCTATAATGTCTGATAAAAGTATGCACAGAGCTCCAAGTGGCTGCAGCACAGATGGCAGAGGAGGAGACGTTACGAAGTGCTGCAAAAGAGGTAGCCACCCCTCTAGTGGAATGGCCCCGGACTGTACCCGGGAGGGGTTTCTGCTTTGTATCATAGCAGTATGATATACACTGGACAAGTCAGCGAGAAAGGGACTGCTTTGATACTGGTTGGCCCATCATCCTGTCAGCGAAGGAAACGAAGAGTTGCTCCGACTTGCAAAGCTGTTTAGTCCTGTTCAGGTAATACCTAAGACAGCAGTGAACATCCAGGGTGTGGAGCAGCGATTCGCCTCTATTAGCATATTTAGGGAAATATACAGGCAGGTCAATGTCCTGATTGAGAGTGAGTGCAGAGACCACCTTAGGCAAGAACTTAGGATTCGTCCTCAGGGACAGTCTGTCCCGGTGGAAAATCAAATAAGGTTCCTTACACATGAGAGCGTGAAGCTCGGAAATTCTCCTTGCTGATGTAACAGTAACTAAAAATAACATTTTCCATGACAGAAAACGCAGCTCGCAATCCACGGCAGGTTCAAAGGGGCGTGAGTTGTTCCAGGACAAAGAGTAAATCCCATGGAGGAACAGGGTCCTGAATGGGTGGCCTAGGTGTAACACCCTCTCAGAAACTTTGAGAGGCGTCAAGTTGCGCCACTGTGCGCTGTCCCACCGGGAAGTGGTAAGCAGAAATAGCGCAGAGGTGCACCTTAATAGAGGAGTAGGCGAGACCCGAATGGAAAAGGGAGAGCAGGTATTCTAACACCGCTTTCACCGGGCAACCTAAAGGGGAAAGGCCGCGTGCTTGTGACCATAGGCAAAAACGGCACCATTTTATGGCATACGTCGCATGCGTTGCCAGCTTTCTGGTCGTGGAAAGGACTTCTGCCACCTCTTGCGAGACCCTGTGTCGCAAAATGGCTGTCTCTAGGAGCCAAGCATGCAGGTTCAGTGAGCGTAAGTCCGGGTGGACTAGAGAACCTTCCTCCTGAGACAAGAGATGGGAGCTGAAAGGCAATGGAATTGGAGGTTCCCGAGACAGCTGCGTTAGCAGCAAGGGGAACCAGATCTGTCTGGGCCAGAATGGGGCTACCAGGATCATTGTTGCATGCTCCCTGCGCAGTTTGAGAAGAACTCTCTGGATCAACGGGAAGGGAGGGAAAGCATAGAGGAATCTGTCCGCCCAGGAGAGGGACAATGCGTCTCGCCAGAAAACACCAGGCCCTGGATCTAGCGAGCAAAAATTGGGCAGTTTTGCGTTGGATGGGGAAGCGAATAGGTCCAGTTCTGGAGTGCCCCATTGAAGAAACAGATCCTCTGCTACCCCTTGAAGAGGTTCCCACTCGTGGACTCTGGCCTGGGAATGACTCAGGCCATCTGCGATTGTATTGTCCACTCCGGGAACGTGAACTGCAATCAGGCTCGCGCCGTGCTGAATTACCCAATCCCACACTCTCATCACTTCCCTGCAAAGGGGTAAGAGGTGCCTCCTTGTTTGTTGAGGTAACATCACCGCCGTATTGTCTGTTTGGAGCAAGAGAGTATTTGGCGGGATCTCTGACTGAAAAGCCTGCAGGGCGTAAAGGACCGCCCTCATCGCCAGAATGTTGATGTGGAGATGAGCTTCTTGAGGGGTTCATGTTCCCTGGGACCTCACCCCGTTCAGGTGTGCTCCCCACCCCAGCCCTGAGGTGTCTGTGGAGAGGATTACCTCCGGGGATGGCGCTGTAAACGGGACACCCGCAGAAAGTGTCCCTGGGTCTAGCCACCATTGCCAATCTCGAATCACGGCATTCGTGATCCTGATCGGATGCTGCATGTGGTCTTGCCTTTGGTCCCACTGCACCTTGAGCATCCACTGAGTTACCCGCATGTGGAGCCCTGCCAAAGGGATGGTTGGAATGGCCGCAGCCATGTGTCCGAGCAGACGAAGGACCAGCCTGGCAGGGACAGTCTTCTTCGCCGAGAGATCCCTGATGAGGGATCTGATGCGTTCCGCTCTGTCGTCTGGAAGAAATGCTTTCTCCTGAACAGTGTCCAGAACTGCGCCTATGAACTGCAGCTTCTTCGACGGTACAAGGAGAGACTTCTCATAATTGATTATGATGCCCAGAGACCGAAACAAAGTCTGGGTGCTCTGGATAGCCATCTGGAGGCGGCCATGAGAAGCCAATCGTCCAAGTACGGAAACACATAGTGGCCCTGTCTCCTTAGAGACGCTGCCACGACTGCCATGCATTTGGTAAAGACCCTGGGGGCTGATGACAGTCCCAACGGGAGAGCTCAGAACTGGAAGTGGTGGCCGAGGAACTCGAAGTGCAGGAACCTCCTGTGCGCTTGAGCTATGGGTATATGCAGGTATGCGTCCTGCATGTCCAGGGACACTAAGAAGGCGTCCTTCTTTAGCATGGGAATAAGACCCTGCAGGGTCACCATGCGAAATCGTTTGTAGGCAACCGACATATTGAGGTCACTGAGGTCCAGGATTGGACGGAGGTCCCCTGTTTTCTTCGGAAACAGAAAGAAGTGGGAATAGTATTCGTACCCTCTCTGGTTCTCTGGAACATACTCTACCACTTCCTTTTGCAGGAGCGCAAGCATTTCTTGCCTGATAAGCAATTTGTGCTGACCTGAGTAACGGGAGAGCAGAGGAGGCCTCGAGGGTGGCTTGTCTGCAAATTCTATAAAGTGGCCTTTTTTGACCAACTGAAGAACCCACCTGTTGGTGGTTATGGACTGCCATCCTGGCAGGAAATTTGCAATACGACCCCCGACCTTGATATCCCGTTGATCCTGAGGGGCGGGGGCCGGGAAGGAGTCAGGCTGTGGCGGCGGAGGGGCGCGGGCTGAGCCAGTTTAGCTGGACGCTGACCTCGGCCCGCGGGCTGTCTTCCCTGGGCTCTGCGGGAACCTGAGCCCCTCTGCTGTGGACTGGTGCGGGACTGTTGTCTCTGTGTCCGCTCCACGAAAATGGCCGGTCTCACGAAAGGAACTGCCTTGGTCGGGTACATTGCCTGACCAACCTCACCGCCTTCGCGGCCTCTTGGAGCTTGGTGAGAACCTTCTCAGAGGGTGCACCAAAGAGAACTTCTCCTTCAAAAGAGGTGTCCATGATGTTTTTCTGGACATCTGGGGTAAATCCGGAGACACGGAGCCATGAGTGTCCTCGGAGGCATACGCCTGAAGCTGCCGCTCTGGCCGAGGAGTCCGCGGAATCGTACGCGGCTCGCAGCACCTGGGTTCCCCATGTCTGAACCCGTAGGGAGGAGCTGTAACATCTCCTCCTTCTGCTCACCTTCTGGCAATTTCTCCGCCAGATCCAGTCCCTGTTCCCACAAAGCATTTTGGAACTGTACCATGTGGGTCAAGTAGTTCAGGGACCTGATGGCTCAAGTAGCGGAAGCATACGTGCGCCTGCCCATAGCGTCCAGCTGTTTGGACTCCGGGTCCGGTGGCAGAGTGCTCAAATGTTGCGGTCTCTGGGACTGATCATGAGAGGCTGTTATGACCAGAGAGTCGGCCAGAGGATGTTGAGCCAAGTACTGGCCCTCCTTAGGGGCCCTGTACAGGCGGCCAGCTTTCTTCGGCATCACCGGGAGCGAGTGTGGACGCTTCCACGCTGACTTGGTGACGTCCACAAAAGTGTCCACCAAGGGTGGTACCACCACAGGCTTGGGATCCTTCTGCCGAAGATATCTCGCAAGGCGTAGTCTCTCGGGGTCTAATTCTTCCGCATCCCATCCCATGTTCTCTTGGATATGTCTCATGATTTCGGAGAACGATGGGTCATCCGGAGGAGATCTAGGAAGCTCACATGGGTCCGGAGAGGGGATGTGAAGAGGAGAGGGGGATCTGGATCCTGTTGAGAACTCCGATCCCATAACCTCCGTCAAAGGCGAACGACGGCGTCTTCTGCGTCTCTTAGGACTGGGTGACCCTAAAGAAGCTCTAGACAGAGGTCTCCTTTTGTCAGATCTCCCCCTTGGAGGGTCCATAGGCTCCTGGGGGAGAGGTACTCGGCCTGCAGCCCCGGATGGGGAAGGGGGCGCAGGAGCTGGAGGGGTCGCAGGTGGTGGAGGAGGAGGAGGAAGAGGAGGCGGTGTGGGAACCATATCCCTTTTTATGGTATCCCACCAATGAGAAAAGAGCTCCTTAACCTCTGAAAGGAAAAGGCCCGACAACGGATCGGGCACCGGTGGCTGGTCGTCGGGTTCTGGCTTCGGCTCCTCAGGGGCCTCAGGTTGTGGAGAGGGCTCCCTGGGAGGGGTGACAGGACCGGGTTCGCCAGTCTGGTCCTCGGGCTGCATCAACTCCTTCTCTGTGATAGTCTCCTGACCGACATCGATAGGCGTTGGGGTCCTCTTCTCTAAGCGTGCAATGACGGACGTCGGCCTCCCTGCCGACTGAGAGGGCTTGGCGCCTGACCGCGACGGCATCTGGCGTCGACGGCCCTGGGACCTGTGATGGGTGGCCGACGCCGGACGGGCTGACGCCGGGTCCGACAGCTTCTTCGGGGAGGAGGAGGCAAGGAGACAGACCTGACGTCAGGTTCGGAATGGCGGGAACCCGACTTGTGATGATGATGACGGTCCCCAGACCTGACCAGGGCTTTGGAGGAAGACGACGAAGAGGGCCTGGAGGTCTTGGCCTGTGAAGAGGAAGAGGAGGCCCGAAGGTTTCTTCACCGCAGCGGGGGAAGGCTGAGAATGGGCCTGGGAGAGCGAACAGTCGGACCAGGAGCCGGAACTACGGGAGTCAGAGGCCCTAGACGGAGACTTGGAAGGAACCCTCTCCCTGTGCTTCTCAGAGTGTTTCCGGGCCTTTTCTGCTGAATCCCCCTTGGAGGCCATGGCCTTAATCTTCTCCTCGAGCAGGAACGCCTGTAGAGCCTTCTGGCGACGGATCCGGGTCCGGCTGTTGAACCCCTGGCAGAAATTGCAGGACCGGGTGTCGTGGTCTGGGCCTAGGCACCGGACGCAGGCCGAATGCGGATCCTTAAACGGGATTTGCTTCCCACAGGCGCACTTCGAGGGATGGCCTTCAGCGGAGGTTGGAGAGGACATCAGACAGCAACTGAGCCGAAGAAAATAATGTTTTCCCGAAGGAAGAACTTAACCGTGCATCGCGCGCTTAGAAACGATCCGAAGGGTCGAGACATGCAAGTCGACGGCAGGAAAGCCCCCTTATGTACTATGCCTGACGTCGGAGGTGGGACCGATGTCGGGGGCGGTCCCCGCTGAAGATAGCTAGCTAGAAGAATTCCGTGGGGTACTGACGCCTGCTGGCTTCAGTCCTAATGGTGTTACCTGCTGCAAGAGCTCATCTCGAAGTAAGATCATATGTTATGCAGAGTGTTTTAATATGTATGTTAAATCCTAGTGTGTCCTTCCCTCTGTCTGCTATTAGGAGTTTTTCCTAAATTAGCCTGCTAGCAGTATGGTAGTTTTACGACCCTTGGGGATCTCCACACAAATAGATTTGTTTTGTTTTTTTCCCTCCTACGATGCACCCTATCTCATGTGACAGTGATGTAGCCAGGCCCTTAGATTTAGCATATGCACTGCTTTAAAATCAGTTCACAACAGCAGAGCTTTGTAACTGTTCTTATCCAGGGAGCACAAATGGCAAAAGTTACAGTTTAGCAGATACTCGAGAGCTAGCTAACTGGGGTTTCTGTAAGAAAACAGCTACTAAATAGCTCTAATTCATTATTTGTGTTTTCGGCGTGCATCAGGTCTAGTTAGCAGGAGTGTTTTAATTTTATCAAACTATACACAACCATAGACAGGGTGCATCGTAGGAGAAAGAAAGCCAATAAACATATTTGTGATGGAGATCCCCAGGGGTTGTAAAACTACCATACAGCTAGCAGGCTAATTTAGGAAAAACTCCTAATAGCAGACAGAGGGAAGGACACACTAGGATTTAACATCCGTATCAAAACACTCTGCATAAAGTATGTTTTTTTCAAATTCTGGGCGGACTACTCCTTTAAGGATTTATCAGTCAAGTTTAGCTGATAGCACTGTCCAGGGAGACTGCCCTATCCAGTGGAAACTTAAGATCTACTGTTAAAATGCTGGGAGGTTAGCTATCAGCCAGTGAGAGACATCATCTCTGAAGATCATTCTAAGTTTTAGGGCTACATATTCCTTGCGGATACGATGCACACATTTTACTGGGCTGTTCTAAGTCTTGTAGGCAGGAGGAAGGGAGTAGCAGGGTCTTGCTCATAGGGGACTCAATAATAAAATGAGTCAAATGGGGTGGTAGGGGAGACAGGAGAAGTGCTATCTGGGTTGAGTGCATGTCAGGAATGACGGCACACGAAGTAAGGCACTATTTTTTTTTTTTTAATTTTTATTTATTTAGTTTTTGTTGACCAGGTAAGTGCACTAGACAAATCCTGCCTATTTTCAAGCACGACCCAGCGGAGGGGGATACAGATGAATGCCAACTGACTTTCAACCAGATTAAGCTGTTGGTGGTATTTTTTTAGTGAATGAGGGAAATTTGGCCAGGACACCAGGGAAATTCCCCAACTCTTTTTGATAAGCCCCATGGGATATTTAACATCCACCTGAACTACCACCAATCCAGGCAAATGGGACCTCGGTTTAACGTCTCATCCGAAGGCGCACCTCAGAAGTGCAGCACCCCTCTCATGCTGCACTACAGTGTCAGTACTGGGATATTAACCCAAGTGCCAGATGTGGGAACTGAACCCACAGCCCTCTGATCTCCCGGCCTCAGAGGCGAGTGTGCTACCTACTGAGCCACTGACACTGCTAGTACACTATATACCCTCATGGGGCAAACAGCAGGATGGGAGAACTCATTTGGTGATACTCCTGGGCATCAATGATCTGGAGTGGAATTGTCTGAAGGAGATGCAAGCAAGATTCAGGAAGCTTGCCAGGTTTTGTAGCAATACAGAGTTCTGGTCTATTACTTTCTCGTAGGTGCTGCCTGTGCCAAAGGCAAGCACAGAGAGAAAGCAGAGGACTGATGAATTCAACAGATGGCTGGCAGGTTGGTGTAAGCAGATGGGATTTGGGATGGCGGGGGACTAGGGACAAATGTGAAAGGATGAGAGCCTACATGCCCCAGATAGAATGCACCTGAGCAAGGAGTGTTGGGCGGTACTTAAGTATAAGTTAGGGGAATTTATTGCAAATACATATAATTTAAACTGAATTCAGGGGGCGGGGTTGCAACAAAGTCAAACCAAGGAGACAGGAGAGATGGGAGGCATCCAGCCTCTCCCCCAGGTTGAAGATAGTGGGCTTGGAAACAGCATGACCAAGGGAAGGGTACAGCAGGAGGGGGGAGAAGGGGGGTACATGGTGGAATGGATTAGCTGCAAATGCCAGGAGTTTGGGAAACAAAATGGTGGAATTGGAGTCCATCATGGTGGACAAGGGTCTAAACATAGTGGTGGTAAGAGACATGGTGAACAGAAAATCATACATTGGCGACTGTTATCCCTAGCTACAGACTGTTTAGGAAAGACAGGACTGTAAAGAAGGGGGGAATAGAGGGTGGCACTGTACATCAAGGACGACATTAAGGCAACAGAAGTGCGGGAGGAGACAGGGAAGACAGAGGTCCTGTGGGTCACTCTAGATAGATGGACTGGAGAATCATTGAGGCTGGGAGTGTTATACAGACCTCCTACGCTGGGGAAGGAAGAGGATAAACAGATGATGCAGGCAGTTACTAGGATGGCTCACAAGGGAGAGCTTCTGCTAGTGGGGGACCTAAACCTCCCTGATGTGGACTGGGAAGATACCGATAGCAGTATCAGCTAAGAACAGGGGCATCCTAGAGGTACTACAAGGGGTATTCATGCAACAACTGGTTAAGGAGCCCACTAGGGGCGATAACTTACTGGACGTGGTCCTGACAAATGGGGACAGTGTGGAAGAGGTGGTGGTGGGAGACGATCTAGGTACAAGTGATCACAGAACAGCAAAGTTCAGGGTGAAAATGGGGAGGGAGGCAAACCGGACCAGCACGAGGGTTATGGACTTCAGGAGGACAGACTTCACCAGGATGTGGAGGATATTTTGAGATGAAATAGAGGGGAAGGGAAATATAGGAGGTGTGGAGGAGCTATAGGAAACTATCAAAGGGGGGGTACTGAAAGCCACAGATATTTGCATAAAAAAGGTAGGCAAGAACGAAAAAAGGAAGAGGCCACTCTGGTTTACAAGTGAGGTGGCAGGGGCGATCAGAGAATGGAAAAAGGCCTTCAGAACTTATAAGAAGACAGAGAGGAAGTAGGATAGAGAGGCTTACAGGGAGAAACTGAAGGTAGCGGGGCAGAAGATAAGGAGGGCCAAAGCTGACATGGAGGAAAATTGCAAGGCAGGCCAAAGGGGATAAAGCATTTTTTTTTTTTTTTTTAAGGTATGTAGAAGAAAGGAGGAAGACGAGGCAGGGAATAGTTTGTTTAGCAGGGAGAGAAATCTTACTGGAGGGACTTTGAAAAAGCAGAGGTGCTAAATAGCTACTTCTGCTTGGTATTCACAGGGGGTAGGGGACCTGAGTTGAGGGTGAGGAAAGACAAAAGGGTGGATCCTAGCCGGTTCAGCGAAGACAGGGTAAGGGAGGAACTGGACAGGTTGAAAGTGGACAAGGCAATGGGGCTGGACAGCTTGCACCCGAGGGTACTCTGGGAACTAAGGGAGGAGCTGGTGTCCCCGCTGATGCAGCTGCTTAACTTGTCCCTAGATACAGGGTGTGTGCCAAGCAACTGGAAGAGAGCAGATGTGGTGCCACTGCACAAAGGGGGCAGTAAGGAGGTGGTGGAGAATGACTGCCTGGGTCAGCCTCACCTCAGTGGTATGCAAGGCGATTGAGGTACTAATAAAAGAAAGGGTCGTAGACTACCTGGAGGACAGTGGACTGCAGGACGATAGGCAGCACTGCTTCACAAAGGGAAAGTCATGACAGACAAACCTGATAAGAGATCTTTAATGGGTGACACAGGTGGTAGATCAGGGAGGGGTGGTGGATGTAGCCCATTTGAACTTCAGAAAGGCCTTCTACACCATCCCTCATAGAAGGCAAATAAGCTGGAAAACTTAGGGGTGGGACAGAAGAAAACTAGGTGGGTGAAAAACTGGCTGACTGGGAGAAACCAGAGGGTGGTGGTGAATGGAGTACACTCCGGGGTGGGAAAGGTGATGAGTGGGGTACCACAGGGATCGGTACTGGGACCCCTCCTTTATATACATCAGTGATATAGCAGATGGACTGTGGGGGCAGGCCTATTTTCAAATGGTACGAAGATCTGCAATAGGGTGGACACCCCGGGGGAGGGGGCGGAGGCCATGAAGAAGGACCTTAAGATTCTGGAGGGATGGTAAGAAACTTGGCAGCTGAATTTCAATACCAAAAAATGTGCAGTGATGCACACAGGGAGGAAAAACCCACAAGCTGCTTACACACTAGTGGGGAGGAAATAGACAACTGAGGAGAGGATCTGGGGGTAATAATATCAAGCAACCTGAAGGTAGGAACTGAATGCAGCAAGGCGGTGGGGAAGGCAAACGGAATGTTGGCATGCATCGGGAGGGGCATAACCAGCAGGAGGAGGGAAGTAATGCCTTTGTACAAGGCTGTGGTGAGGCCACACCTGAAGTATGGGGTCCAGTTCTGGAGATCACATCTGCGAAAGGACATTAATGGGATAGAGAGGGTATGGCGCAGGGTAACCAAGATGGTGCATGGTATGCAGGGGAAGCCATATGAGCAGCGGTGGAGGGAACTGGATCTGTACCCACTGGAGGCAAGAAAGGAGAGGGGGGACATGACAAACTAAGTACATAAAGGGGATTAACAAGGTGAAGGGGGAAGCCTATTTAAAATGAAGAAGGGGGCTAGAACAAGAGGTATAGTCTAAGATTAGGAGGAGGAAGATATAAGGGTAATGTGAAGGGGCGTTTCTTCATGGAGAGGGTGGTGGCGGTCTGGAATAAACTACCGGAGGAAGTGGTAGTGGCTGAAATAGTGGAGTTTTGAAGAGGCATGGGATAAACAAATGGGGTTGGTAAGTGGGGGGAGGGAGGGCCAGTGGTATAGATAAGGGGGAGAATAGGGCAGACTCGAGGCCAGTGGGTCTTTTCTGCTGACAAATTTCTATGATTCTATGACTGTAGTAAGAAATTTACATTTTCTGAATTATCAGCAAATGCTACAAACATCGAAGCCCCCATTTCCACTAGAGTTTGGGGCTTGTGCCTCCATGACAGGTTGAGGCATCTCACTTTTCAAAGCCAGTTTCCCATACTTAGGTGACAAAAAGCTTGATATGCATGGATCAGGTAGGTACTTACATAGAAAACTGAGAAAAGAACCAAGATTGGCATCTGAAGCATGCAGACTTGTACTGCCAAGGAGCTTCCAACCTCAATACTGCATGGAGAGGAGACACAAAAATAAGTATGAACTGTCATCATAACAGTAATTTAAGGTTGTAAAAGTCTACAGGTCCATCAGGTGCACCCCCATAACCAATTTTATACAACAAGTAGGGAATCGTTCTTGTAAAGATAAACAGTTAAACTACTAGTACAAGTGAAGTGTCAAAGACTTTTTTAAACCTTTTCTTCAAAACATTTTGGAAATGGTCTTAATATTTAAATTCCATGTCTTAACTCGCTGCCGATTGTGTGGACATGATCTTGTTAATCTGTTCTGTGTGTAATCTAAAGAAAATTCATGTCCTTCAAACAGAGGGCTGCCAGATTTATCCTAAATAATGATTACTACAGTTTGAAAACCACATGCTCAGGGAACTTCTCTGTTGTCATGTAGTATACAAACTCAGCAAGGCTAGAAGTATCTATACTCATATGAACATACGAAAGGCCAGCAGAAGAAGGCTCGAATGTCTCAAGTCTGCTCGTTGTGGGGCTCATGCATTTATGCTACATGCTGCTCAGCCCTCTCGCCCCTTTCAGCCAAACATTACCCCTTGGATCTATCCCATCCCCTCTGGAAATGTATTCAAGCCTGCAACCATCCTTTCCATAAAGTGCCTTCTGGTCACCTTCCTGTACACCCCCCACCCACTGATTAGCAGCTGTGCCTCTGGTGTTTCTGTTCTCAGTTTCACAGAAACCCACGCTGGAGTGAAAAGGATGACCTTGTTCTTGCAGACCAGACAGGAGACTCCAATCAGCACCATCAACCTGCACTCAGTACACAGAGAGGGCCGCCAGGTGCACTTTAGGGTTGAGGCTCATAATCCCGAATGAGTCAGGGATGAAAGGTAGTTGAGAATCATTGTCACTGCTGGACAGAGACCCTTTTCCTCAAACCAGAGTGAGAATCTCTCCCACTTAAATGTGTACGTTCTACAAGTCGACTCCTTATGGGTCTCCTCCACCTTGTGCAACATGTCATCCGAAAGAGCCAAAGCCTGAACTCTAGCCACTCAGGTACCAGGCATAGAAGTACAGGTACTAAAAGGTTCATGTGCCAGACCATTTACCCTTGTCTTGTCAGCAGGGCTGGACAGGGAGGTAGCCTCTACAGGGAAATGCTGCCGAGGCTAATGGGATCCTGGTAACAGAACTGCCTGTGCCAGTCCAGCGCTATCAATATCAGGTGAGCTTTGTCCCTGCGTGCCTTGAGCACCACTTTGTGAATCAAGGGGAAAAGAGGAAAAGTTTATAAGAAGGCCAAAGGTCCCTTCTTGCTAGTATAAGGGGAGGATCTACTGGTGGGAAAAATAAATACTAAAGGGAAGGGGGAAAAAACGAAGATGAACTCATCTCACACACATATACACACACACACACACACACACACACACTATCTATTCATTATTTTTTATGGTTCTTATGCTTTATTTAAAGTGTACATAGTTCTTAAGTTGTGAGGTTTTTGTCATAGATAGAGGAGCTTTGTTTAGGAAGAGAGTTAAATAGATGCCAGTAGCAGGAGAACAGAAGAAAATGGACAAAGGAATGTATATGGACTATATGAATATGGACATCTGTTGACCCGAATGGGGACCCTGCGTACACTGTACAGAGAAGGGACACTATCAAAGCGCCTCTAACAGTACAGTATTAAGAGCATTAACTACAATAATAGTAGTAACATATTAAGTGATGTTATGTCAATTTGGTGTATTTTCTGTGCATCAATAAAAATTGAGTAGCAAAATAAAAGAAGGCCAAAGGTCCAGGACTGACAAAGCATCCTCCATCAATATTCCCACCTGAGGGGGGGGGACAGCACACAAGCGCCTCTGCTTTCTGTTCTCCCAAGAGGCAAACAGTTCCACTGGAGGTGTGCCTCACTGGGGCAAACAAGTTCATCACTGATGTGCCCACTGGGCAAACGGCTGTGTCAACGCATACTGGTGCAATGACAATTCATGTGATGTCTCATCAATCTGGTTGAGAGCATCTGCCAGCTGGTGGTCCTCCCCTACTACATGCACTGCAAGAAGATACATCTGCAGGTTGCATGCCAGGGAAAGACAAGGAGAGCTTCCTGACATAGGAGGAAAAGGAGTGCGTTCCACCTTGACTGTTCAGGTAAGAACATGGTGGTCATGTTGTCAGTTTGGATTTGTATGACCTGACCCTGAATCAGTGGAGCAAACTTGGTCAAGTTCCAGGTGCACTGCTTGGAACTCAAGCAGGCTGATGTGCAAACAGGTCTTGCTGGCGGACCAGAACCCAAGGCTCTGTGATTAGACAGAGAAGCCCACCAACCCACCAGAGACTCAGAGGTTAAGGTGAGGGTCAGCTCTGGATGGACAAATGGAATTTCCTCTGAGGTTCTGCGGGCACAGCCACCACTTGGAAGGCATCCAGCACTGGCTGTGTCACCAGGACTGGCTGCTTCAGGGGACCATCATGCCGAGACCACTGGTGCCCCAAATGCCACTGGAGGGGGCACATACAATAGTGGGTCTAATAGACCACACTGATCAAAATTAACTATACCCCAATAGCTAGAGGAATTCCCAGGCTCGGCACAAGTGCCCCAACCTGAAATGACTGGGCAGAGGAGGCAAGATCTTCCACACTGTCCAGAAGCAAGAGAGCCCTGGCTTGGAGGACATCCTAATCTGCTCCAGTGAACAAGGTCACTTGTTTGAGGACCAGCTCTGACATGGCCAGGGTGACTAAAAGGCAGAAATCCTGAAGAATTTGGAGAACCAAATCTCTCTACTGCTTCACTGGAGATGCCCGCTACGAGCCAGTAAGCCAGCTATGGATATAACCTGGCATCCCTGCACTGGAGGTAGACCGGCGAGGACTGCCCATATGGCATGACCTTGAACTGGTACAGGACTCCAGCAACCTAAAACCAGAGGCCACACCGATGGACTGTAATGTGGTAAAAGGTCATCTTGGAGCTCCAGTGAAAAGAACCATGCTACAGGCTCCAGAGAAGGTAATATCTGGTTCAGAGTGACCATACAGAATGTCCGCCTGCAGACAAACTTCTTCAGATCATACAGGTCCAGAATGCAATGCTAGGCACCCCCCCCCCACACACACACTTCAGAACCAGAAAGTACCTGGACACACAGAATGTCCAACTGCTCGAAGAGCTGTTAGGTATAGAACAGTGTGTAAACTACTGCCTCCTGCGATGGGGCCTTCAGGAGTCAGTAGAAGTAAGTTAAAACAAAGGCCCTCTGCAGAGGGCAGCTCAAACCACTGCATAGGATTTAGTAAAGACATGCGGTCAAATGACAAGTCACAGGGCAACATATTAAACTGACAGTGAGCCCTGGAGCATACAACTTGGGTATTATCTGCAGCACCTGTTAATTCTGATATGAAGGTAAGCATCCTTTGTGTCCAGGGTGCACAGTCAGTCCCCTTGTAGCAACAGGGAAAGCAGGGATTGTAGAGACCATCCAGAACAGTCTGTAGTCTAGAAACAGGTTCAGGCCCCGGAATTCCAGGATGGGTCATAAATTACTGTCCAATTTGGTACTAGGAAGTATCTGGAATAATATCCTTGATTTAGTTCTACAATGGGAACTGGTTCTATGGCCCTTTTGCAGAGAAGGGTTTGCAGAACTACTGCTTGTCCCTACTGCCTAACAACGCAAACTTATACATACTGCCACTTTTACCGGGTCGTACCTGAAAATAGGCATTCCTATGCCTAATGTACTCACCCGGTTAACAAAAGCAAATAAATAAATAAATCTCATTTTCCCGCTAGGTTTTACTGTTCTGACCTGGTTTTTCCTTCCTGTTTTACTGTGCTATAGACCTTATCATTATTTATGATGTAGTTACCTTGGCCTCAATGTTGTACTTTGTTAATGTATTAGGTTTTATTACCAGTTAGGTTGTACTTTGTACCACAGTGCTTTATGTTTTATTGTTATTAGTTTTTTGATTTTATCTCCCCTGTATCTTCCCTCATTCACCAATTTATGTATTATGTTACAAGCTTCACCTCCTGCACTGCTCACTCTGTTTCTTCCCTGTTCCAGTGTCATGACTGTTTGATTTTCGATTTGTACTCTCCCGGGTCATGCCTGAAAATAGGCATATTTAATGTCTAGCACATCCACCCGGTTGTCAAAAACCAAATAAATAAACCTGCTCCAGCAAGAAGGCAAGGTGTCCCAGAGGATATCTAATTGGTAAGGAAGAATGTACCAGAACGACGGTGAAAAGTTCTAGGGAGTTTCCTTGCTGAGCCACCTCCAGCACTCAAGTATCTATAGTGATCTCCCTCCACTTTGGAACTACGAGGGACATGCGGACCCACAGAGATCTCCTCATCCATAGGGACTGGGGGTGGTGGAAGATCGTCAGAAAGCTCCGGGGTTGGCCTACATGCCACAAACACCTGCAACTTTAGTGATCCTGGCATGGGTACTGGGAGGCAAAGGGGCCAAAGGGACGTTCGGTGCCCACTGAGATCCACAGCCAGGACTTCTGAAGTAGCCTTTATCAGGACGGGTATAGGGCCTACGAAAGGAAACTCTGTCCCACTCCAAGCCTTTGAATTTAGAGTATGTAAGGAACACACATTTTAGAGGTCTGCAGTTCCCACGGAGCAGATTCAACATCAGTGCCGAAAAGCAGTTCACCTCTAAAGGGATTATTAAGGACCAATTGCTGTACATGAGCTGTAAAGCCAGCCACATGTAGCCATGAATGCTGGTGAAGACAAATAAACAAAGCTGATGCAAAAGCCAAAGTGTAAGAAGCATTTGTAAGCAGATCTGTGGGTAAGTCTACTGGACTTCAGTTTCAGCTGGGCCATCAGGCATTTTGTCAGCCATGGCAGCCATAGACATCCATAGGTTATTCGGATATTTATCATGTGAGGCTGGTAGCTGGCAATCCTAAGGCCAAGGTATGCAGAAGCACATGTACTCTTGCCCGTAATAGCCAATCTCCTGGATTTTTTATCCAGAGGGAGAGAGCTCACATGTTTAGGAGCTTTAGACCAACCATGAGCAGCCATTATGGCTACAGAGTCCATCTTTGGTTGCATAGTAAGGCTTTGATAGATGGTACAGGACATTGTTTCCCACCTTACGAGGTACAGCCGGCAAGGCACTAGGTCTGTGCCAAGCAGCCATAATGGCATCCTCGAAAGCAGAGTGGATGAGAGGAGTAATCTCTGCAGGCAAGAAAGGAACCTCCAGAAATTTACTGAGGTTGTTCTTAGAGGTGTCCTCTTCCTCAGCTGTGAAGCTGAGAGCAGACTGGTCCTGCTCGAGGAAAGCCTGGACAGGAGCATCCTTCAGAAGGATGCCTTGGAGTGTATTGCACACTATCCTCACTGCAGGAGGATAAAGTGGAGCTGGAGCACACCACATCAAAACAATCAAATCTTTATTTAACCAGAAAAACACCGTTGAGAAAAAAACCTCAATTTCGAGGTGGACCTGGACAAGAAAATACTCAATACAAGGACATAAATACATACATACATTTCTAGACATATTCATACATATAATGTATACATAGTATACATAGTACAGGACTATTTGCAGATGATATGGTACTCTATATCGACAGATCTTCCCCGGAAGCAGCCTGCAGGAAGATACAACAGAAGTTTAATCAATTGCAACTACAGCTGCTTAACCAAAAATTACTATTGAATGCAAAAAAACAAACAAAAAAAAAAAAGGCGATGCTCTTCTCACCCTTTACAAATGCAAGCAACCTTGCTTCACAGGGATCCACTTCCCCACAGACCTAGTACCTTGCCGGCTGTACCTCGTAAGGTGGGAGTACAATGTCCTGTACCATCTATCAAAGCCTTACTATGCAACCAATGTTGGCAGATTTGATTCCTACGTTGATTCTATTAATGTAGATTGCAAATAGCAGTGGACCCAGTATTAAGCCTTGCGATACACCCCGCAGCAGAGGTTTCAGAGGTGAGAATTCTCCATCTGCCTTAACCTGCTGCTGACGACCTATAAGGTAGCTCAAGAACCATTTCAGTGCGGGGGCGTCCACGCCGATGTTATGGAGGGATACCAAGAGCAATTTGTGGCTGACTGTATCAAATGCCTTGCTTAGGTCCAAGAATACTGCGCACACAAAGTTCTTGGCATCCATGACCTCCTGCCAGTCGTTGTGCTATGGCATGACCAGAATCCTGATTGTTGAGGGTTTAGCAGATTTGTGGATTCCAAGTAGTTTCTAAGTTGTGTACTTACTATTTTTCCTAACATTTTGGATAGTATGGGGAGTAAAGAGATTGGCCTGTAGTTGTTAAGGTCACTTGGGTCACCCGACTTGAGAAGGAGAATCACATGGGCGGTTTTCCATGTTGGAGGGATTTCACCATATAGTAGAGACAGACTGAAGAGATGTGTGATGGGCACAGCCAGGACTTGGAAACTAATTTTTAGGAAGTACGGGTCTATGAGGTCAACACCAACGCTCTTCCTTCGAGCTAAGTGAAGGAGTAGGTCTTCAACCTCCTTCAGCATTGCAGATTGTAAGGAGAACACTGCATCCATGACCGGAGCTACTAGGTCCTGCGTCCCGAGTCAGGAACGAAGGGTATTGGCAGTAGAAGTGTCAAATGCTAACCCTACGGTAGCAAAATGATTAAGTTGGCAGAGGATTAACTGTTTGTCACCATAAGGTCACCCTAGAATATTTTTGCAGGTAGAGAGTTGGAGGATGCATGACCTTTGATTTCTTTAAAGGTCTTCCAGAATTTAGCAGAGCACCTGGATGAAGCGTCAAGTTCAGCCTGAAAATAACTAGACTTGGCCTCCCGGACCATCTTGGTGCATATGTTCCCAGCCCTCCTAAATGAAGACCAGTCTGCCAGGGTCTTGGATCTTCGAGCATTTTTCCACAGTGAGTCTCTATTAAGTAGAGTGGCCTTCAGCCCTGCCATAAACCATGGGCATGATTTCTTCTTAGTGCATTTTTTAACAAGGGGTGCATGTTTGTCTATTGTCCCAAGCACAATTTCCTGGAAGATATCATATGCCATGTTTACTGTTTTTGCAAGATAAAAGTCCTGCCATCTCAGAGACTCCTGCAAGTCAGATATAAATACACAAGGGTCAAAGTTCGATGATTCCTTTTAACAGTATATTTGGATGTTAAGGATATTTTTAAAGTGGATCGCACACAGGTGATGAAGCAGTGGTCGCTAATATCTGAGAAGAGTACACCAGCGTGGGAGAACAGGTGTGGTTTACTTACTAGAATAATGTCTAGAAGTGTGCCGTTATTTGGATTCTTTTTGTTTGGGCGTGTTACTTCTGTTATAAGCTGACACAGCCCAAAGGAGTCTCAAAGGTTTTTGAGTGGTATGGATATACTGGAACACCAATCCAGGTTAAGGTCACCCAATATGACTACTTCAGAGGACATGGACCCTAAAATGTTATTTAGATAGTCTAGGAGTAGCAACCCAGCCGATGGGGGCCTGTAGCATCCTATGACACAGAAGGGGAGAGCTCGATTTTCAGGGACAAGCTTTCATATTCTTTAGGAATAGAAACTGAATTAATGACAGAGGCTAACAACTTGTCATGGACATAGATAGCAACCCCTCCACCTCCTGCTTGTCTGTCTGTTCTGAAAATGTTGTAGGATGGCATGTTCACCTCAGAGTCTGAGGTACCAGGTCTAAGCCAGGACTCAGAAACCACCATAATATCGGGCTTAGTATGAAAAACCCAGGCCCGTATAGAAGCAAATTTCTTTAGTAGACTACACACATTGATGTGCATGAAGCTCACTCCTCTGATATTAGCCAGATCCGCAGGGGACGAGATCACTGCTGGGAGACCAGGGTGGGGGTCTCCTTCCCCTTCATACTCTTCCTTCATCAGGTCATCGGCAGCAGGCAGTGGGTCGGCAGGAGGACAAAGTATCCAAGGAAGCAACACTGATGGCAAAGGTATCAGAGTAAGCCCAAGGCCAGGTTGTGACACCACAGCTGTAATCACTGGCAGCACTGACAAGGACAACAGACAGTCAGGCAGAGTCAATGGGGCTAGCATCATGTGAAGATAGCGCAGACATGGTCTGAAACTGTTGCAGCAATGGTGTGTTGACAGGCCCCACATGGGTCATCGACAACTGACCTGTCGATGAACCAAAGCCCACAGGTGGAACTGGATGTGAATCTCCCATAAGGGGATTAGAGCCAGTGCCTGACACAGACCTTTATGTCTGTAAAATGGTTGGGGAGGGAGGCAGCAGCAGAACCAGAGGATTTAGCCTGCTTCCTGTCTTTTTCTACAGACCTCTGTCCTTATCATGGAAAGGTGATCTGTAACATGCAGGACAGGCATCTTTTTCACAATGCAGTTTCATAGCATAGTGGTGTTTCTCCACCGATTTAGAGGACTTCTTTGATTTTTCCTTTAGTTTCAGTGATTCTGCAGGCGGTGCCAACGATATAGCACAGGGAGTCTATGACAAACTAGGGTTGGAAGGAGCAGAGTAAGTTGACGTTGCTCCCTGTAACATGCACAGTTTGTCCTCCATGGAATTAACATAAATAAGTTTCTAAGGCCTTACCTGATCACACTCAGAATACGGCATGGCAGACAGGAGTTGTCCTAGCTGTGCCCACAGGAGCTTGTTGTATGCTGCCAAGTGTGTTTGATGTGCAGAAATGCACATCATGGTGCAAGCTGAGGAGAACAGTTCCTACCCAAAGCATCTGACTTCACAGAGTCAGCTTCAGGAAGCCAGTCAAGCACCCAGTGATGAGGCCCTGCTGGGGTCTGCATGACCCGAATCCCCAAAGTGGGGTAACGTTCTGTACCCATGGGTATGCAATACCACTGGCAGACATCCTTGGGGGCTGAAGAGAGAGCAAACGGACTTCTCCAAACTTTCTAGAACATTCCTGGAAGGCTCTAGGCCAGGGAGGGGTAACAGTGGCCATCACTGAAAGCTGCATGGACGGGGTATTGCGTCTGGTAATGGTACCAATGTTCAGCACCTGCCACATGTCCAACAGGAATCTCTGATACAGAGAGGGCACTGGATCGGAACACAGCTGACCACAATGCAGTCAGCAAGAATAGTGCAGCAAAATGCCGCCATTTTTATTTTTGGCTGGGTAGGGGGTGGCGGATCACGTGGAAAGTTAAAATTTGTGGGGTTGTGGAATACTGTTTCCACAACTCCATGTACAAAATACAAGTTCTGATTTTGCAAAAATGTAGGAGACCAGGATTAGAACCCTGGTCTCCACTGCCTCCCTACTCCATGCCCCAGCCCTCCACACCATGGGAGCAGCTTAGCCAGTCCCCGGCATTTGGCTGCCCTTGACATCTGGCAGCTCCACGGACAGCGACCAGGGGAGCGCATATAGTAAGTGGTGTGTATCCCCACTTGCTGTCCGTGGTAGCTCTATACAGACTAGTGCTCTTTTGAGTGGCGCTATTCCTGCAATGCTAATATAGCAGGGTACCACAGGGAGTACTCAGAGGCAGAGGACATGTGGAGCGAGGATTCTGTGTCCTTGGAGGAAGATGTCGACAGAGGAGGTGCTGATCCTGGAAGCGGCTGGTGCCAGAGGGCGAGGATGGAACTGGACCCGGTCAGAATTACTGTGATACTGGAACAGCACACCAGCCAAGCTTCCATGTTGGCTCCAGGGGATAGGCCTAAGAGGCCGCATGATCCCTGGAAGCTCAGGAAGAGATAGTATAGACCCATGAGGGAGAAAACAGCCAGTGGCCCTAGGGTCTATACCTGGACTGCAGGAATGCTCAGCTGACCTCTCCTGAGGAGAAGCCATGGCAAACCTGCCTGAACAAGGTCGGCCTATGGAGGTGGAATTAGCAGGTTGGCGCCTGCGGGGATAAGGGGGGAGGGACCCCAGGCAAGGACAGTGGAACCATTAAGTCCCTTCAGAGCAGCTTCAGCCCTCACAGGTGATTGGCTAAGCCAGCTGTTGTGAAAAAAAAAAAAAAAAATCCATGTCCTGGTCGACCTCAGACTCTGGGAAGGTGCCACCTCCAGCACCAAGCTCAGGGTCAGCGACTGGCCCAAGACATAGAGCTCTCCCTAGCCCCGTGGTCAGCACCATCCTTGGTGCCAGGCCCAGTTTAGACTGGTCTTGCCCCCCCTCCCCGACACCATGAGCGTGTCAGAGACCGACCTGGTGTCGTGAATGACACCAGGACTGGGGACAGACTTGGAGGTGGCACTGTTGTCACACCCGGTGTCAGGCTCAGAACCAGTACTATGGCCTGTGCCACACCCATCACTGGGGCTGGCTTCGACCCCAACCCCTATAGCCACCAGGGCTACACAGGGCAGAGAACAATACCACCACCTTGGCAACTGAACACTGTATGGCCACTGTGCTGGTCCCTCTCCTGGCACCAAGGATGGTGCTGACCATGGGGTTAGGTAGAGCCCTATGTTTTGGGCCAGTCGCTGACCCTGAGCTTGGTGCTGGAGGTGGCACCTTCCTGGAGTCTGAGGTCGACCAGGACATGAATTTTTTTTTTTTTCACAACATTAACCATGAACAAACTAGTTCTAGTGTTTGTTTTCCCCTTGGTCTGTCTTCATGCTATTCTGTAACACCTTGATGCCTCTGTCCTCCCTTTTGATACTGGTCTACCTTCCCGCTTTCTCCAGCCTTCTTTTCACAACTCTACACAGCACTCATCCACAATCTACATGCAATCATACTATAAAAGTCCTAATGCCCCTTTCCCCCTCCCCGTAGGCCCCCACTGCCACATCAGTTCTACTGACCTATCCTTGGGACTTCACTTCTCAATATTTATCCTTCGCTCACATATTACACACCCCTCCTGGTACCCCATCGGCCATTAGTTGATGGTTCTCCAAGCCATTTTCATGGCTAGTTCTAGTGACTGCCCCCTGGTAAATGAACTAACTTGTACTTCTATACAGAGAACATGGTTTACATACAGTTGCATGGTTCAATGGTGGATCTGCCCGTGTGTTTGAATCCTCCTCTGTTATGGCTTGCCTTGTCTTCCTTTTATCATTTGACTCTCCTATTACTGCACCATTGTGTTTGTGTTTATATACTTACATGTATTTATATGTTTTTATGATGAGTGATACCCTGACCCTGTTCTAACCAGGTCCATCTCGTAAAAGAGTTCTGCTCAATGATGTTCGCCTGGATAAATAAAGATTTTGATTAATTGATTGATTTGACTACAGTGTCAGACTATGTCACAGTCAGCACCACTCCATTCACCAACACCGCAGACAGTGTCAGGAGCCCCGGCAGCACCAGGTGTACAACTTTGGCTTCACCACCAGGGACATCTCCTGCTGAGGGCAGTCAGATAGAGGGGGCACTGGGCAGTAGGCCACCCGGAAGAAGCTGGCTGTCCACCAGACCCACTCCCTAAGGTCTCGGATGCCTCGGCAAGGAGAGGAGAACCCTGTACTTCCTCAGTATCAGAGGTACTGGGAAGGGCCCAGTGACCTGACCTTGGCTACACAGGTTTGTTGTCTGCCTCAAAGTGGGGATGGGGCAACCCCCTCTTAAGTGCACAAAACTCCAGGGTGCAGTGGTCCATGGAGAAGCAGGTACTGCATGAATCCATATTGTGCAAGGGTCCAAGGTAGGTCCAGCAGATGGAATGTTGGTCCTTTGCCAGGACTGGTTTTGTGCAAGGGCAGTGACATATAATAGGGTCCTGTTTAGTTCTAGTTTTCTTTTTCTCGATCTTTGACATCATGGAAAAACAATAAATCAGAAGGCGGTACGGTGAACTGAAGAATTCTCAGCAGTGGGGCAGAAGAAACTGACGCTCAAATTGAGGTTCTGTTGCTCCCATGGCGTGCACTCCAAGGCAGGAGTAAAGGAACTAAGGTGCATGAGGGAGCCGAGAACAGCTACTGACTAGCATGCACAGCACCAAGTCAGGCACGCATGTGACATTAGTAGCCAATGTCAGTACCCTCCCTATAGGAAAAAAGCTCCTGCAGGGTCCTAGTGCCTCTGGTCTTAGAAAGTACAGTGACGCAAGAACTTACCGTAACAGTAGATCTTCGAGAGAGGTTCCTGCAGTAGGTCATAACATGTAGGACTGCGCCCTCTGGCATCAGGACTGCATGGCAAACCGCGCCTGCCTTCCAGTTCTCCCGCCGGAGATCCAAGGAGGATGAGACAGGAGAAAAGGATGAAATCCTAGAGCCCAGTTCAAAGTGTTCTGTAAGAAATGCAGCAACTGGGGAAGGAGGGTGGAAAAAAGTGACATACTGCAGGAACATCTCTCGAAGATCTACTGTTATGGTAAGTTCTTACGTAACTGTACTACCTTACTTCAAGATGGTTCCTGCAGTAGGTCATAACACGTAGGACTGAATTCCAAGCAGTCACTCAGAGAGACCGACAGAATCAGGGGAGAGGAAGAACTGAAAACAGACCAGGACCAGCCTAAGACAGTAGGCCATACAGGATGGTGAGGCCAAACCTGGCCCTACGCCTAGAGGCAATGTCCAGATTGTAATGCTTCATGAAGGTATGAACCGAACTCCAGTTTGCTGCCACACAAACCTCTGCTGCAGAAACATTCCTAAGGAACGCTGTTGAAGCAGCCATGCCTCTGGTAGCATGACCTCTGACCTCCCTGGAAGAGGTTTATTGTACTTCTGGTAGCAGAAGCAGATGCAGTTGGCCAGCCATTTGGAGAGACACTGTTTAGAAACTGCCGACCCCAAAGATCTGGGGGCAAAGAAAACAAAAAGCTGATCTGACTTGCATGTGTCTTTGGTCCTGTGGATGTAACAATGCAAGATTCTATGTGCATCCAATGTGTGAGGCAGAGTCTCACCCCTGTTAGAAAGAACCAGATAGTATACTGGGAGTTTAACTGTTTGATTTAAAGTGAACTGGGAAATCACCTTGGGAAGAAACTTATGATTTGTACACAGGACCACCCAGTCCTTGTGAAAAATCAAATAAGGCTCCTTATGCATCAGGGCCTGAAGCTTGGAAATTATTCAAGCAGAAGTAATAGAAACCAAAAAGAGCACTTTCCAGGACAGGTAGCGCAAATCATAGCTTACCGCCGGTTCAAAAGGAGGGAGTGTAAGCTTTTCTAAATTAAAATTTAGATCCCAAGGTGGGGTGGGGTTACGGATTTGGGGGTCAAATGGAGGATCCCTTTCAGAAAGATTTTTCAGACCTCCAATTGAGTGATAGGTTTCCCATTCACAAAGGAGTGATAGGCTGAAACAGCCGACAGGTGGACCTTAAGAGAAGAATAGCTTAGACCAGAGTCAGACAGGTGCAACAGGTACTCCATGACCTGAGGAGCTGAGCAAGTGAAGGGGTCCCAGCCCTTGGATGGGGCCCAGACAGAGAAACGCTTCCATTTCATCATGTAGGTAGACTTGGTGGAGGTTTTCCTGGCTTCCACCAAGACCTGAATAACCCTCTGGGAAACTACACAATGTGACACAATTATGTCTGAAGAAGCCATGGATGAAGATGCAGGGTCCTGAGTCCTGGATGCACTAGTCTGCCCTGATCCTGCATTAACAGATCGTGTTGAAGAGGAAGGGGAACTGGGGGTTCCACTCCGAGCTGCTGCATGAGTGGGAACCAGATCTGTCTCGGCTGGGGGGGCTATGAGGATCATCTGAGCTCCCTCTGCTTGAAGTTTTAGAAGGACTCGCTGTAGAATGGGAAAGGGTGGGAAGGCGTACAAGTACTTCCCTGTCCAGCAGAGCGACAACGCGTCATGCCAGAAAGCACCAGGCTCTAGAACAAGTGAGCAAAAACTGGGAAGTTTGGCGTTGTATGGGGAGGCGAAGATATCTACTTCTGATTCATAGGTTTTACAGAGCATAGAAGACATACGTCCATACAGCTTGCTTGATTAATAACAATACCCCCGAATATCCTTACCAATCAGGTAAGTGTCCAACCTCTTCTTAAAGATATTCATGGTAGGGCTGGATACTACTTCGCTTGGTAGTGTATTCCAAATAGCTGTTATTCTTATACTGAACCAGTTCCCCCTTTTTTTGGTGTTATATTTATCTTTAATCAGCTGAAAAGAATGTGTTCTAATATCGTATATTTGTTGCTTGATATTGATATCCAGTTGTTCCCGTAGCTTACCGTCACTGAGTGCCTTATATGTTTGACACATGTCCCCACGTAGTCTACGATACTCCAATGAAAACAAACCAAGTCTTTCTAATCTTTGGTCATAATCCAAACCCCAAACCTCCTTCATACCTTTTGTTGCCCTTCTCTGAACCCTCTCGAGTGCTGCCACATCCTTCCTAAAACCTGGAGCCCAAAACTGGGCGCAGTACTTGAGATGAGGGCTAACCAGTGACGGTGTACAGGCAGCAGCACCAAGATTTCTACTACTCTACAATATGTCTACGCATGCAATTTTGAATACCACTTGCCTTCCTTATCATATGGGTGTATTGTTGTCCAAATTTTAGTTCATTATCTACCACCACTCCAAGTCCTTTTCCTCCTGTACAGTCCTCAATTCCTTGTTGGCAAGTTTATATTTAAAACACTTATTATTTCTACCGAAATGCATAACCACATTTATCTATATTGAAAGTTGATCCTTATCATTTGCCCATTCCTCTAGTTCAAGGAGTGCTGTCTGTAATTTAGTGGCTTCATATATGTCATTGACGGGGAACCCCAGCCGTGTGTCGTCCGCAAATATAGATAGCCATACTTCATTATTTGTTCTCATATTAGATATATATATATTAAATAGGCACGGTCCCAACACCGACCCCTGCGGCACTCCACTCGTCACCTCAGCCCATCCAGAACATACCCCCCTCACACAAACTCTCTGCTTTCTATTAGCCAACCATGATTCCACCCAAGTAGAAAGTTTCTCATGTACTCCAGATTCTCTAAGAGCACTGATCAGTTCCACATGAGGCACCTTATCAAATGCCTTCGCAAAGTCAAGGTAAACATTCACCAAACTACCCAAATCCATATCCCTGTTGACTCTACCATAAAACTCCAGAACGTTTGTCTGGCATGATCTGCCCCTAGTAAACTCATGCTGTGATTTGTCTAAATAGCCATTTTTGCTTAAATAATCAATATTCCTTGATGAGGGATTCCAAGATTTTCCCCAAGACTGAAGTCAGGCTAACTGGGCGATAATTTTCAACTAGTTGTTGAGATCCCTTCTTAAAAATAGGTATGACAAGGGCCTGTCTCCAATAGTCGGGCACAATGGATGTATCTAGGGATTTTTGGAAGATATGGGTTACAGGCGATGCTAGTTCATGTGCCAGTTCCCTGATGACTCTTGGGTGTATCCCATCTGGACCCTGTGCTTTATTAGGGTCTATTTCTTTAAGACTTTTTAATACATCAGAAGTATTTATTGTGAAGGTGGAAGCCTGAGTCAATTTTTGTTGTTTTGTTTGAGTAGGCAAACCTTTATTAAAGACCGATGAAAAATAAAGATTACACTTTTCAGCCATTTCTTGATTGTCTGATATTACACATCCATCTGGGTCCTTCAAGGATGAAATACCACTGTTTGTACTTTTTTTATCTAATGTAAGAGTAAAAGGATTTATAATTATCCTGAATCTTATCTGCTAATTTGTATTCATATGTGTTTTTTGCATGGTTGACTGCTGATTTGGTACTTTTTAAGTACTTTTTGTAAATCTCCCAACATAACTTATTTTTACTTGTTTTAGCCCTTAAATATGCTTTATTTTTCTGTTTTATTAATTTCCTAATTGAGGGGGGTCATCCATAAGAGAAGAGCTTTTTTACAACCATTATATTTACTTTTTGATGGTACATACTTATGGACCAATGCGTTGATCATAGTACTCAGCTTATTCCACATATCTGATGTGGATATATTAGTAAATTCTTGTTACCAATTCCAGACTGCCAGCTCCTTTCTCATTAACCCAAAGTGTGCCTTATTATACATTTGGATTATTGTACTACCTGTGCATTTACCCAAGTCTCCTAAATACTCAAAACTAACCATAGCATGATCACTAGAGCCCAATGGGGGTAGTGTTATGCAGTTATGAATTTTATTAGTTACATTGCTTAACACCAAGTCCAGTATGTTATGCACCCTGGTGCTATCAGTTACATATTGCTCTAGTCCAGCTAATGTAAAAATCTCAAGGTAACTGGTTTCCACAAGTGATGAGGCTTCTAATGTATCCCATTTGATTCCTGGTAAGTTGAAGTCTCCCATTAATATAACATTTTTTGTTTCGGTCAACTGTTTAATGAAATCTAACAAAATAACATTAGCAGTGTAAACAATGGATGGTGGTCTGTACACTATTCCCAAATTAATAGCAGTATCATTGGGTGGTGTTAATTTGATCCATAGTAATTCTAAATTACCCCAGCTGTCAGTTTCAATATTAGCAGATGTAATACTATCTGAAACATATATAGCTACTCCGCCACCTCTGGATGTTTTTCTATCCTTGGAATACAGTGTATAACCATTTATTTCCTGCCCCAGGTGTCATTTGGATTCCACCAGGTCTCTGTAATGGCACTTGTGTGTATGAGGTTTGTAAGATTAATTTTAGTTCCTCCATTTTATTAGTTAGACTTCTTGCATTGGCCAACAAAATTTTCCAGCCTGTTTGTGTAACCCTTACTGAGCAATTGGGCTTTGGATTTGAGGGATCCCCTCCCCCTTCTGTAGGCAGTTTAAATGGAGATTTACAAATGTCTCATTCTTTGGGCCAACACCCTTTTACCATATCCATTCAAATGCAATCCATCATGTGCAAATAGGTTGAAATCCATAAAGGCTTGACTATGATCAATAAAGGCATGCCCTTCTCTATAGCACCACCTCTTCAACCATCCATTCAGTCGCTGAATATCATTATTCAACAACTTGCTGGCTCTGGGAACAGGTGGAACAATAGACTGGCCACTTCCTGACTCAATTCCCATTCATGAGCTTGGGACGATGTCCGACTGAAGCTGTCCACCAGGACATTGTGGACACCTGTGACATGCTCAGCTGTAAGAAACAGACCATGCTAGACAGCCCAAAACCACACCTGCACTGCCTCCCTGCATAGGGAGTACGATCGAGTGCCTCCCTGCTTGTTGATATACCAGACCACAGAGACACTGTCCGTCTGGACTAGCAGTGTTCCAGTAGACAGGATGGGCTGGACCACCTGCAAGGCATACAGCACAGCCCTCATCTCCAATATATTTATATGGAGAGACACCTCCAGCTGACACCACGCTCCCTGTGTTCTGTGATTGTCCAGGTGGGCTCCGCAACCCAGACCAGAGGCGTCTGTGGTGAGGGTGCATAATGGAGGGGGTGCTCTGAAAGGGCCCCCCCCCCCCGAGACAAATTCTGAGGATCCTACCACTATACAAGGTCTTCCCTGAGTGCACTGGACACTAGGACAGGATGATTTAGGTTATCCAAGCGCTGATCCCATTTGACGCGTAGTGTCCTCTGGGTGATCCTCGTGTATTCTGGGCAAGGGAACCACAGAGATGGTCGCCGCCATAAGGCCAAGAAAGTGTAAGAATGCTCTGGCAGGAATATGCCTGGAGGAAAGGACTAGACTGACCTGCTCCCATAGAGTGTCTGCTCTGTCTGGGGGCAGGAAGGCTCTGCACTGGACCATGTCCAAGATGGCTCCGATAAATTGAAGCCTCTGGGAAAGGATCAGGGATGACTTGGGGAAATGGAAAGTAATCCCCAGTCGGTGGGGGAAAGGTCCAGTGTGAAGGAAAGATTCCTCTAGGCAGGCCCTGGATGGGACCACTAAGCGCCAGTCATCCAGGTAAGGGAACGCTGTGAATGCCAGATGGCGTAAAGCCGCTGCCATCACCGCTAGGCACTTGGTGAAGACCAAGGGTGCTAAGGAAGGCCAAAGGGGAGGGCTGTAAACTGGAAGTGCTCTCCCTGGCAAAGGATACGCAAGAAACTGTGGTGTCCCAGGAACACTGGAATATGAAGGGAGACATCCTGCATATTCAGTGCACAAAGCCAGTGGTCCTTCTGCAGAAGGGGCAGAAGACCCTATACAGTCAGCATGCGGAACCTTCTGTACTCCACGAAAAGGTTCAGCCAGCTGAGGTCCAGGATGGGTCTGAGGTCACCCGTCTTTTTTGGGACCAAGAAGAAATGGGAGTAAAACCCTTTTCCTCTCTGGGATGGAGGGACTGGCTCTATAGCGGACTTCTGTCTTAGAGCCAGGATTTCCTCCTCAACCGGCAGCACCTGGTTTGGAGAGTACCAGGAACAACCTGGAGGGGAGTTTGGAGGGAACTCCAGAAACTGTATGGTGTGTCCTCTTGAAATGAGTTGCAGGACCCATGCATCCGAGGTGGTGCCCTTCCATTCCTACATGTGGAGGGTGAACTTTCCTCCCACTGGCTCCACATTGGAGGGTGGAGGAGGGGGGAGGGCTGGACGAGTCAGGAAGCTGAGGGACGAGGGGTGGAGCCTGCCAGGTCGTTCTCTGGGTTTTTGAGGCATGGGGAGAGGAGAAAGGACCCCATAGGTTCTTTTATTTTGGTGCCTGTTAAAGGGCTGTTTTCCCCGCCTCTTGTTTTGGCGCCAAAAGGGCTGTTTCCTCTGAAAACCCATTCAGTATATTGACTTGACAGATCTCAGGGCCTGGCTGCTGTCCTGGAGACCCGTAATTAAGTCCTTGCTACTCCCCTAAAGAGGACTGAACCTCTGAAGGGAGAGCATCCTGGATAGCTGAATGGACATCTGCAGAGTCCAGAAATGCACAGTCAAGCATGTCTTCTAAAGGAGACAACAGTGGCAGAGGAACAAGCCACTGCATCCACCGTATCATAAGTGGCTCTGAGCGCATGTCTGCATGAGATTTTGGACAGGCGCAAGTCTTTGGTCAGTTCCTCCTTGAGGTCAGAGGCCTTCATAGATTGGATATGGGCCTCAAGCCTGGCCATAGTTGCCTTTTGAAAAGAAACCATGTGCACCACATAGTTGAGGGAACGGAAGGCACACGTAGAGGATGAATTCATTTTCTTTTCAAATTGGTTGAGTTGCTGAGATTCCTTATCTGGAGGAGAGGTGCTCATATGTTTCGGTGTGGCTGAATGATCGTGAACAGCCGCTATAACTATAAAGTCCACCTTGGGATGAAAGTCCAGAAAATAAATACCCACAGGCGCATGGTATATCTGGTCTGCCTTCTTTAAGATGGCCGGAATAGAGTGTGGCAGCTGCCAAACAGTAGTGGTGAGGTCTTCATGGGGGGCTGTCCAAGGGGGGACAGGGATAGAGGAAACAGTCTCTAAGTCTAGGTGCTCCACTAGACTTTTCCTTTTTGGGTCTTGCTCCTCCATATTCCAGCCATTGGTTTGTTGGATAATGCGGAGGAGCTCAGTAAAAGAAGGATCCTCTAGAGGGGATTTGGGCAATTCTTTGCCCTTGGCCACAGAGGACTGCTCACCTGATGAGGCTTCTGAGGAATCCTCCTCAGAGTCTGATGAAACTCCTCCCTCGAGGGTTCCAACCCCCGGCAGGGTGACCTCCTGGGGAATTGTGCCCAAAATGTGCACCGTGGTAGAGTGGAGAGAGCTGACTGGTGACATGGAACGGGAAGGGGGAGAGACCACCAGGCCTGGCAATTATCGTTCCAAGTCAGAAACCAGCTGGGATCTGGCGTCCTTCCACCAGGACTGTATAAGGGTTTGAAAGTCCTGTTGAGGTGGACATGGAGCAGTAGGGGTGGGCTGAGGGTGGTAAAAGGGTGCGCCCAACCCTGAAAACTGAGGAGGAGGATACCTCTGATAATAGGGGTAGTCAAGGGTCTGATACCTAGGGTAAGAAATCTGGGGAAAAGAACCCGTCTTTCCAGATGGTGAATAAGCCAACGTCTGGAACCCTGAATAGGGATGATACCCTGGAAGATGAGCTTGTTCCGTTGGGGGTCTCAAAGGACCTGGAAAAGTATCCTGTGTCAGGCTGGCCAAAGTCAGGGGGATCTGGTGTTGGGCCTGGCGTAGTGATAGCCTGCGTTGGGATAAACATAAGGGCCCTGACAGAGGGAGGTTGTACAGAGTGTCTGGCAGTGTCCCATGCATCAGAGATGGGGCCCCCAGTGCAGGAGACACTGACAGTGGAGCCACAGGTAGGCCCGGAGGGGAAAGTAGGCCAAGAGCCCTCATGAGAATTGGGTCTGGTGTCGGTATCCCTGGTAGGGTATCCACAGGAAGGACCTGGGGCACAGCTGCTGGAGTGGGAGAGGAGAAGACCATGTCCAGGGGGCCCACTTCCTCCTCCACCCTAGATGTGACGCCTGGGGTAGGAGGAACCACTGGGGGAGGTGGAGAGGAAGGCTCCCACCCAGGAGGGACCCGGAAGGAGGGCAGACCAAGAGAGGTCAGCGGGCTCAACTGGGAGTCAGATAAGGTGGCGTCAGCCCCCGACGGGTGAGCTATGTCCCGGCAGTTGTCCAAAACTTGAACGACTGGCTTATCGGACGATAGAGGGACCGGGCGGAGGAGGGGAGGACCCTCGACTGACTTATCGGTCTGTGTCATGTGGATCCCTGCCCATTTTTTTATTGACTACCAGGTGGGCCCCAGAGGAACCGAGGTCCGACTTAGTGGTAGAAACCGGGCATTCACCAGAGGAGCCGACGGACGACTTACCAGTGGAGACAGGCTGGAAAGAAGCACAGGAACCTGGAGAAGTCCCAGACGCGGCCTGGACAACCATGAGGACAGGTGGCAGGGGAACAGGCTTGCTGGTCGAAGGCTTGCTGGAGGTAACTCTGTCCCGATCCTCTGTACGCTCCCATTTCCTGTGCTTCTATGTGTCCTTCCTTTTCTTCTGTTTAGACTCCGAAGAAGGGGAAGAAGCGGTATTCTTCAATTTCTGCATCTCCTTTTCAAGAGTGGCCATTCTGGACTTCAGTAAATGGGCCTACAAAGCCTGCTGCCTGCATTTGCGTGTGGCCTGACTGAAGGGCTTGCAGTCAGGGCAGGCCATGGTGTCGTGATTCGGGCCTAGGCAGAAGAGGCAGCAACGATGGCCGTCCTTGTAAGGGATCTGTGCACCAAACTTCTTCTTGGTCTTCGAAGTCGGAGGTGGAGAAGACATAAAAGAATCGAAAAACGGACTGAAAACTTGGCAAAATAAGGTACAAAACGGTGATCGACTGAGCAACGTTTACCCACATGAGTCGAAAGGAAAGAACTGAAAGGCAGGTGCAGGGACCGCCCACTATATAGGGTTATGCTGACATCAGTCACATGATATCAGATGGGCGGTCCCCCGCCAGACACTGCTAGCAAAAGTTTGCCTTGCGGTCCTGACGCCAGGGGGCGCAGTCCTACATGTTATGACCGACTGCAGGAACCCTCTTGAAGTAAGATCCACAAGTATGTATCAACAGTGAAGATTGTTTTTAGGAAGATTTACCATTTCCTGTTTCACAGGCCATGAGTGGATCACATATCCGATCAAAATCAGAGAATCTGCTAGTTAACTGCTCTTCCCCGTCACATGTACAGCAGATCTCTATACTTAAACGGTAAATGAAGACCCTTAATTAAAGGCCTTGCTTACATAATTTTAAGGACACTGATTGCATCCCTTGTTGATTTTTACAATACCTTGTTTGTGAACTGTCTGAACAAAAACAAAATGCCTGCACTCAAGGAGGAAATGTGTTCAGATACTCCTTACTGCTGCAAAAAACACAGGTTACTCATTTGTAACAGTAGCTCTAAAAGTGGTATATGTTGTTCATCCACACTTCTTGGCATGTCCTTTTCCTTTAAATATCTTGCCAGAAGGTCTCAAAGCTGGCTCCTCCCACCCACCCGGGTGGTATAACCTTGGGCTCTGCCCCATGCACCAGATCTTGCCCGCTGGAAGCAGAGGTTGTGCGTTGAAGCCGGGGTTGTCGGGTGGGTCAGTGTGGATGAACAACATATACCACTCCTAAAAAGTACAGTTACGTAAGATCTTACTGTAAAGTACAGTTACGCAAGAACTTACCGTAACAGTAGATCTTCGAGAACATCTCTTGCAGCAGGTTACACCATTACAACTGAAGCTGGCAGGCACCAGGACCCCATGGAAAAATTCTAGCTAGCAGTTTCCAGCGGGGGACCAGCCCCGTCGGCCCCTCCTCGACGTCAGGCATCACATAAAAGGGGGCAGTCCCCCAGCATCCCCAGTTCTCCCGCCGGAGACTCCTGGCTCAAGTATGACATCTGAAGGGGAGACAGAGGATCCACTTCCAAAGGAATGTTCATAGAAGACGTCAAGACACGCTGTAGTCGAAGAATTAGGTCAGAAGACAACCTCCAGAGGGCAAGGTGGAAGGGGAAACTACCTGCTGCAAGAGCTGTTCTCGAAGATCTACTGTTACGGTAAGTTCTTACGTAACTGTACTATCTTACTTTGAGAAACAGCTCTTGCAGCAGGTTACACCATTAGGACTGATTCCCAAGCAGTAAGGAACCAAGTTGTTATCGGGAGGAGGATAGGAGGAAAGGAGGAATGCTCCAAGCTTCAGGCCAAAAGTCCCTGAAGGACTGCCAAGCCAAAACCAGCTCTGCGCCTAGAGGCACTATCCAAACTGTAGTGCCTGATGAATGTGTGTACAGTGCTCCAGTCGCTGCTGCACAGATGGCTGAAGTGGAGACATTTTTAAGCTCAGCGAAGGAGGTAGCCACCCCCCTAGTAGAATGACTTCACCGGCCCCGGGAAGGGTTTATTGCGCTTCTGATAACATAACATGATGCACTTTACCAGCCATCTAGAAAGCGACTGTTTAGAAACACGAGCACCAATCATCCTCCAAGTGTAAGAAACAAAGAGCTGGTCCGATTTACGATGGGCTTTGGTTCTGGTTAGGTAATATCTGAGGCACCTTTGCACATCCAAAGTGTGCAACAGGGCTTCCCCCGTTACCGTGATTCGGGTAATACATCAGTAGGTCTATATCCTGGTTGAGTGTGACAGCCGAGACCACCTTGGGAAGGAACTTAGGATTTGTTCTTAAGGACACCCTGTCCTTGTGAAAAACTAAATAAGGATCCTTGCACATGAGTGCATGAAGCTCAGAAACTCTTCTGGCAGAAGTAACAGCAACTAAAAGGAGCATCTTCCAAGCGAGGAGATACAGCTCGCAATCTGCGGCTGGTTCAAAAGGAGGCAGCGTGAGCTGCTCTACAACAAAAGGAAGATCCCAAGGTGGAACCGGGTCTTTGATGGGAGGTCTCAAGTGCAGGATACCACGCAAAAAGGTGCAAGAAGCCTCTAGTTGAGCTAGAGACCTGTGACCCATTGGAGAATGGTACGCTGAAATAGCGCATAGATGGACCTTAATGGAGGAATAGGCAAGTCCTGCCTCATAGAAGGATAGGAGGTAGTCTAAAACAGACCTTACAGAACACTCCAATGGGGTCAGTGCTCAAGCCTGAGCCCAAATACAAAATCTATGCCACTTCATGGTGTAAGTAGCATGAGTAGAGGGTTTTCTGGCTGCCACCAGAACATCCGCAACTTCCTGAGAGACCATGCATCTCAGGGCTGCTATGTCCTTAGAAGCCAGGCATGCAGATTCAGAGACCGAAGATCCGGATGGACCAAGGAGTCTGTCTCCTGGGATAGAAGGTGAAAGCAAAATGGCAGAGGCACCGGAGGTTCCTGGGCCAGCTGATGTAAGAGAGGGAACCAAATCTGCCTGGGCCAAAAGGGTGCTACTAGAATAAGGCACACTTGCTCTTGATGGAGCTTCAGTAGAATCCTCTGGATCAAAGGAAAGGGCGGGAAAGCATAGAGGGACCTGCTCGTCCAAGAGAGGGACAACGCGTCTCACCAGAAAACACCAGGCCCTGGATCTAGCGAGCAGAAATTGGGCAGTTTTGCATAGAATGAGGACGCGAAGAGGTCTAATTCTGGTGTCCCTCATCTGTGGAACAGGTCCTCTGCGACTTCCTGAAGCAGTTCCCATTTGTGGACCCTGGCCTGTGATCAGCTTAGGCTGTCCGCGATAGTGTTGTCCACACCAGGAACATGTACTGCAATGATGTGTGCGCCATGTTGCAATACCCAATTCCAAACCCTTTGAGCCTCCCTGGAAAGGGGGTAGGAATGAATGCCTCCTTGTTTGTTAAAATAGTACATCACCGCAGTATTGTCTGTTTGTACCAGATGAGTACCCAGTGGAATCTACGTCTGGAATGCCTGCAGGGCACACAGGATGGCTCTCATCTCCATAATGTTTATGTGAAGTTGGGACTCTAGAGACGACCAGGAGCCTTGAGTCCTGACCCCATTGAGGTGAGCTCCCCATCCGGACCCCGAGGCGTCCGTGGAGAGAGTCGTTGAAGGAGGTGGTGCAATGAAGGGGACTCCCGTCAAAAGGTGGTCTGGGACAAGCCACCAATTCCAGTCTCGGATGACAGCATTCATGATCCGGACTAGATGCTGCAGATGATCTTGCTTCTGGTCCCATTGCACCCGCAACATCCACTGGGTGACCCGCATATGGAGTCGAGCTAGGGGAACCGCTGCAATGGCAGCTGCCATGTGCCTGAGCAGGCAAAGAACGGTCTGGGCCGGTACAGTCTTCTTTTCCTTTATGTCCCTTATGAGGGATCTGATGCGTTCCGCCCGGTCCTGGGGAAGGAATGCCCTTCCCTGAATTGTGTCCAGAACCGCTCCTATAAAGTGCAAGTTCTGAGACGGAACAAAGTATGACTTCTCCTGACTGATGGTGATGCCCACGACAGGAAGAGGCAACGGGTATCCTGTATTGCGGACATCAGGGCCTCCCGTGAGGGTGCCATGAGAAGCCAGTCATCTAGGTACGGAAACATGTAGTGGCCCCCTCTCCTGAGAGTTGCTGCCATGACTGCCATACACTTAGTGAACACCCGAGGTGCCTGAAGACAGTCCGAATGGGAGGGCTCGGAACTGGTAGTGACATCCCAGAAACTCGAAGTGCAGAAATCTGCGGTGCGCTCGAGCGATTGGGAGATGTACGTAAGCATCCTGCATATCCAGCGATGCCAGCCATGCGCCCTCTTTGAGCATAGGAATCAGACCTGGCAGGGTCACCATGTGGAAATGCTTGTACAGCACAAAGTTGTTGAGATCACTGCGATCCAAAATCTGGCACAAATCCCGATTTCTTTGGAACCAGGAAGAAGTGGGAATAGTAACCGTTTCCTCTCTGGTTCAGTGGAACATGTTCAATGGCCTCCTTGTGTAGGAGGGCCAAGATCTCCTACTGAATAAGCAGAGCATGCGGACCAGAGTAACGGGAGAACAGGTGAGGTCTGGATGGCAGGTGACCGATGAACTCTACAGAGTGACCTCGTTCGACCAACTGCAACACCCACTGGTTGGAGGTGATCCTCTGTCATCCTGAAAGGTGATGAGAGATGCGACCCCTGACCTTCTCGACCCTTTGATCCAGAGGAGGGTCCGGGAAGCAGTCATGCTGTGGTGGTGTTAGATTCCGCGGGCTGGGCTGCTTCTGAATGCTGCGGGCCCTGGCCCGAGGGGAACCTGGCTTGATTCTTATGGCCAAAGTTGCCCCTGGGTTGCTAGCCGGAATGTGGCTGTTGCCTTTGTTGGTGGCCGCGAAAACAATTCTGGTTCCTACGAAAAGGAACCAGATTTTGGTCTGTACATGGCTTGTACAGTTCTGACTGCCTTCCCAGCGTCCTGCAATTTGGTGATGACCTTCTCGGACTCCTCACCAAAGAGGACAGCTCCATTATAAGGGACATCCAAGAGATTCTTCTGGACATCTGGGGTAAATCCGGAGACCCTCAGCCACGAGAAACGCCTGTAGCTGCTCCCCTGGCTGCAGAGTCCTCTGAGTCGTAAGCGGCTCAGAGAACCTGGGTCCCCATGTCAGACCCAGCTTGAAGGAGGTTTAGCAGCTCCTCCTCCTTTTCACCATCTGGTAAATCTTTAAGAAGGTCTTGGCCCTGATCCCAGAGGGCATTCTGAAATTGCACCATATGCATCAGATAGTTCAGAGACCCAATAGAGCATGTAGCAGTCGCATACACACATCTTCCCATGGAATCTAATTGCTTAGATTCCTGTTCCGAAGGCTGGGTGCTCAAATGTTGAGGCCGTTGGGACCTGTCATGAGATGCAGTAATGACCAGAGAGTCGGCCAGGGGTTGTTGCGCCAAATACTGGTCCTCCGTAGGAGTCCTGTAAAGGCGGTCAGCCTTCTTTGGAACAGCCGGTGTGGAATGCGGATGCTTCCAAGCTGCCTTGGTGATGTCCATAAAGGTGTCCACCAAAGGTGGGACCACCACAGGCTTTGGGTCTTTCTGCCTGAGGTAACGGGCAAGGTGTGGTCTCTCGGGGGCTAGTTCTTCAGTCTCCCATCCCACATTGTCCTGGATGTGCCTCATGATTTCCGAAAAGGAGGGATCATCTGGAGGAGACCTTGGAAGGTCCCGTGGGTCTGGTGATGGGGGACTGAAAGGAGATGGAGACCTGGAGATGTCAGACGTATCCAGTCTGGAGTCCTCTCCCGATGAGCGACGTCTACCCCTGGGTCGTTTTGGGCTCGAGGACCCTGAGGGAGAGTGTGATGGGCGTGCACTGCGTGCAATTCTGGAGACCCCATCTCCGCAAAGACATAGAGTGGAGGCTGTTCAGAGGAGGGCAACCAAAATGATGCAAGGTCTGCACCAGAAGACATATTAGGAGAGACTAAAGCAGCTTAATATGTATACCCTTGAGGAAAGGAGAGAGAGCGGGGACATGATAGAAACTTTCAAGTATCTCAAGGGAATTAACAAGGTACAAGAGGATAGTATCTTTCAGAAAAAGAGATGTGCAAGAACAAGGGGCATAATTTGAAGATAGAGGGGCGGCTCAGAGGTAATGTTAGAAAGTATTTTTTCACAGAGAGAGTTGTGGATGCATGGAACAGCCTTCCTGGGGAGGTTGTGGAATCCGGAACAGTGGGAGAATTCAAGAATGCATGGGACAGGCATAAGGCAATTCTAGTGGGGGGCAGGAGGAAGTAAGCTGTTGATTAACTAGAATCTGCAGCTTATCTATCAGGTAGGGAAATGGACACACTGGGTGGGCCAAACAGTCCTGATCTCCCGTCAAATTCTATGTTTCTTGTCCCTCGGTTGGCCCCGAGGAGGCAGAGGTGGCTCCTTGGGGGTCTGTCACCTTCGGCGCCCCTAGGAGGAGGTGGAGGTGGTGGAGGAGGCTGAGGCTTACGAGGAACCACCTCCTTCTTGATGGTTTCCCACCAGAAGGTGAACAAATCCTTCACCACCTGGAAGTTCATACCTGATGATGGACCCGGCGTCGGTGTGGGCCTGTTATCGGGGTCAGGCCCCAGGGAAGCACTGGATCCGGCTCAGTGGGCAAGCCAGTGTCCTCTGTGTCACCTGTCTGGTCGTCAGGTGGTGTGGTAGCCTCTTCGCCTGAGGACCCCTGACGTCCGGTGTCCATCGGCGTCGGTGTAGTAGTCTGCCATTTTTCAGGTGCTGGGTCGGACGCCTTCTTGGACTCAGTCGTCCACTTAAGGGAAGTCAGCTCGGAAGTCTTCCTTTCAGGTGCTTTAGGAGGTTGGGAGAGGGACCTGAAGTCGGTGTCCCAGCGTTGGTGAGACACACCTCGTGATTTGGAGGAAGACTTTTTGTGCCAGTCCGAAGGAACAGGCTTGGAGGCATCAGACACCTGAGAGGTCTTGAGCGGGTGCAGGGAGGCGGAGGAGCCCCCTGAATACCTTACCTTTACCGGGGAAGGCTGGTAGCAAGCCCGGGAAGGAGATCTATCGGACCGGGTAGAGCTGGAACTGGTCCTGGACTCTGAGGCCCTGCTTGGGGAATTTACCCTGTCCGAGTCCCGTTGCTTGTCCCAGTGCTTCCCAGATTTATGAGAAGATTCCCCTTTGGAGGAAGGCCTTTTCTCCATCTTTTTTAATTTCTCCTTGAAGAGCCTTTTGGCGGCAGATCCGGGTCCCGCTATTAAATTTAGCAAATTGAGCAGGCCTGGGTGTCGTGCTCCGGGCTCAGACACCTGACACAGGCAGAATGATGGTTTGCAAAGGGGATCTGCTTGCTGCAGGCGCACTTAGAGGAATGTCCTTCGGGAGAAGGAGTAGAAGAAGCAGACATGGATTAAAGTTTACTTAAATTAAAGATTTCAAGCATCTTAACGGTAGAGCAGGCTTCCGTGAGGCCGATGCTGGCGGGTTGATGGCGGGAAAAGAACTGGGGATGCTGGGAGACCGCCCTCTTTTATGGGATGCCTGACATCGGGGAAGGGCCGACGTTGAGGCGGTCCCCACTGGATACTGCTAGCTAGAATTTTTCCGTGGGGTCCTGGCACCTGCTGGCTTTAGTCCTAATGGTGTAACCTGCTGCAAGAGCTGTTTCTCGAAGTAAGATCAGTAGATCTTCCAGGAATGTCTCTTGCAGTAGGTCATTACTTCTGGGAGGTTCCAGCAGGTGGCGCTATCGCACAGCAGCTTCTTCCAGCAGTCTCTTTACCAGGGACCACCCACACGACATCACTTCCTGGCTCTGTCTATAAAAGAGTGGATGGTCCCCAGTGCTCTCCTTCCCCACTGGATTCAGCTCGTAAGTCAATGGTCCGAGGGAAACCAAGGCACCAGTGAGTCCCAACCCTCAGTTCTTATACTATAACTTCCCCTATAAAATAAAATTGGCAGGGGGATGGAGGGTGGGAAGGTACCTACTGCAAGAGTCATTCCCTACTGTTATGGTAGGATCTTATGTAACCGTACTACCTTCTATGGAATGGTCTCTTGTAGTAGGTCATTACTTCTGGGAGATTTCCAAGCAGTTATATGTCAGTAGGGAGGCCAGCTATGGCATTGTGCCTTATACTCTCAAACGGGGGCAGTGAAAGGATCTCAGATCTAGAAGTGGATTGCCATCTGGGGACAGGTGACCATCAAACGGTGTGGTTCACGTTAAACTCAGCTACAGAGTCAAGCCATACAAAAGTGAGGGTACTGGACTTTAGGAGGGCTGACTTTGGCAAGATGGAGAGTGCCTCAGAAAAGCACTAGCAAACAGGCTAGAAGGAGGTGTGGAGCAACAATGGGGAATCATCAAAACTGCCATCACAGAGGCAACAAGCCTTTGTGTGAAGCAAATAAACAAATCAAAATCAAAGAAAAAGCCACTATGGTTCTCAAAAGAGGTGGCTGTGAAAATCAGGAAGAAAAAGATAGCATTCCGGAAGTATAAGGAAACACGGAAGGAGCAGGACAGAGAGCTGTACCAGTTAAGGCAGAAGGAAGCAGGGAGGGAAGTCAGAATAGCAAAGGCCCAAACTGAGGAAAAGATAGCCAACTCAGTTAAGAAAGGGGATAAAACCTTTTATAGGTACATCATCAAGCGTAGAAAGACAAAGGGAGGGATAGTGAGGCTGAATAGAATGAACAGTGGGTGGGCAGAGGGACAGTGAAAAGCAGGGATACTGAATGAATATTTCTGCTCAGTATTCACAAAAGAGGAGGGAAGTGCCTAATCCAATTAACAGAAGCACTCTTGCTGGGGGGTCGATCAGTCCTTCTCAGAAGAAAGGGTTCTGCAAGAACTCCTAAAACTGAAGGTGGACAAAGCAATGGGTCCTGATGGAATTCACCCCAGAATTCTAAAAATTAAGGGAGAACTAGTGAAACCACTGGCTACTCTTTTAATAAATCATGGGAGGATGGTGTGGTACCCAAGGACTGGAGGAAGGCGGATGTGATTCCCTTCACAAAAGTGGACCAAGACAGAGGTAGGAAACTACAGACCTGTCAGTCTGACCTCTGTGGTAGGGAAAGTGATGGAGTCACTTCTGAAGGAAACAATAGTTGAGTACCTAGAGGCCAGTGGAGCACAGGACCCAAGGCAGCATGGGTTCACAGCGGGAAGGTCATGTCAGATGAATCTAATAGATTTCTTTGACTGGGTGACCAAAGTAGTAGACCAGGGAGGGCTGTGGACATGGCCTAACTAGACTCAACAAGGCATTTGACACAGTCCCACACAAAGATTAATAGTCAAATTAACCAGCCTGGGAGTGGGTCCCAGGGTGGTAGCCTGGGTAAAACATTGGCTACACAACAGGACACAGAAGGTAATTGTAAATGGAGTCCACTCTGAAGAAGGGGGTTACTAGTGGGTACCACAGGGTTCAGTATTGGGTCCAGTCCTTTTAATGTCTTCATCAGTGACATTGCAGAGGGACTGGAAGGAAAAGTATGCCTTTTGCAGATGACACAAAGATCTGCAACAGGGTTGATACACAAGGAGGCATGGAAAGGATGAAAAGGGACTTGGCAAGGTTGGAGGAATGGTCGAAGTATGGCAGCTAGGATTCAATGCAAAGAAGTGCAAAATAATGCACCTGGGAAACAAGAACCAGGGAAGAATACACAATGGGTGGGAGTAGTAACAACAACAAAAGGAAAGGGACCTGGGGGTAATCATATCAGATGACCTTAAGGTTAGCAAGCAATGTGAGAAGGCAGTAGGGAGGGCTGGGGTATACTGGGATGTATGGGAGGGCATCAACAGCAGAAAACAGGAAGTTGTTATCCCTCTGTACAGACAGTTGGTGAGACCCCATCTGGAGTACTGTGTCCAGTTCTGGAGACCCCATCTCCAAGGACATAGACAGGATGGAGGTAGTCCAGAGGAGGGCAACTAAAATGGTGCAGGGTCTGCAAAAGAAGCCGTATGAGGAGAGACTAAAGGAGCTTAATGTATACCCTTGAGGAAAGAAGGGAGAGGGGGACATGATAGAAACTTTAAGTACCTCAGTGAAATCAACAAAGTCCAATGGGTAGCATCTTTCAGAAGAGAGACTTGCAAGAACAAGGGACACAATTTAAAGATAGAAGGAGGGCGGTTCAGGGCAATGTGAGGAAGTATTATTTCACAGAGAGGGTAGTGGATGCATGGAACAGCCTTCCTGAGGAGGTTGTGGGGTCTAAAACTATGGGAGAATTCAAGAATGCATGGGACAGACATAAGGCAATTCTTGTGGGGGGTAGGAAGAAATAGGCTGTTGGTTAACTAGGATCTGCGGCCTATCCTGTAGGTAGGGAAATGGGCAGACTAGATAGGCCTAGTGGTCCTTATCTGCCGTCAAAGTCTATGTTTCTAGGTTTCTATGTTTCTATGTTATACAGCAGTGTGGCCAAATGACCGGCAGTTGTCTAAAGGCAGTATCCTAGTTATATTGCCTGGTAAAGGTTTGTACAGTGTACCAGGTAACCGCATTATAATGTCGGTGATAAAATCATTGATGAAACAAGCCAAACTGGCTGTTAGTAGTTTTCTCCTGAGGAGTTAGTCTGATCAAGACCCGATGAGGGTATACTGTATCTATTACAGTAATAAGTCATGTGACAGATTCATTCACACAATGAAGTGACCGGTGGGTCCCAGCCGCCTGTAGCCCAGGATATGGAAGTTGAAAAAGTCAGATCCTATGGTGAAAAAGGTCTGAGTAAGAGGTTATAAGTACAATATGTCCCTGAGGAATATTCTGGTTATCCAGTTTCTGATATCTATATGGTAGAAATCAACAATTAGCTGAGGTTTTCAGCGAATAACTTGGTGAAATTGTATAGGGCTCTTGTAAGTAGGTAGTAACATGAGCCCAGGGTTTAAAAGGAAACCCAAATGATACAAATGTGTCCATTTAGGAATGCTACTTTGTAGCTTGTCAGGGAAGCATCAAAGAAATGTCTGCTAAGTTGTTATAAATGATGTAAATGTATCCATTTAGGAATGTATATGCTACTTAGTAGCTATCAGGAAGGCAGCAAAGAGATCTGTTACAAAGTGATAAATGAGAAATGTATCCATTTAGGATTGTTACTTAGTAGTCATAAACGATGTAAATGTACCCAGTTTGGGGTTAAAAGCTGTTAGGGAATCAGCTAGGAAAATGTCTGCTATTTTGTCCTGTATTAATAATCTCATTTACAAGGGAGTCCTTTGAGCGTTAAGCTTGGGATTGCAGACCTTTCAGGTTGTGGTATTTTAGGGTTTCTCCCTTCACATTTGAAGTCTGATTTGAGTATTAATTTGTCTATAATGGCTATTAAGTGTTGTTGTAGTCTGTAATGCCAGATTTATGGAGGCCATGTATGGGCCTGTTCTCTCCTTGGTCCATTAATATTCCATTGATCTTTAGTGATACAGGATCGATAAAGAGTCTTGTCCAGGGTCAGGACGTGACATTGTGAAAGAGGAAATACTCCCACCAAGATTTTTTTTTTTGCTGTATCTCCCCTTTATTTAGGAGAATGACAATGGGTTTGGAATGTACTGCTACAGTACCTCTTATCTTTGTCTTGTTGCTTATATGTTCGTTTGTTGGGCTGGTCACCCACTTTGTATGTATGTTTGTCTGTTGTCTGTATCTGTGTCATTTCCTCAGTACATAAAGATCCCATTGTCCATCCTATTGTAAAGGAAAAGTGGTATTCAAGAACATTCCTAAACAGTTGCTGACGTCAGGACTACTTATACTGTGATACAACCCCTCATTTATATATATTCATAATTACATTAAGATGTTTTCTGTAGACAATTGGTTCCTATTATAAGATAGGGCATACAAACCCCCTTTATATGATATAAAATATTATTGATATGATTATAGGTAACAGAAAGTGGTATAAGGTATAAGAAAAAAAGTCCTGTTGCGTTTATTTCTATGGCAGAACACTGTTTCTTTAAGAATGGCTTTGTATAGGCTGTATATAGTATTCTTGCAGTTTTTTTTAAATGTGCTGGGCAAAGAAAGAATGATTCCTGTAGCCTCGGAATGCCCTAGAAGCCCTTTCCCCTGCAAAGCGCTTAGAAATGCAACTGTTTTAGCTCCCATTTTCTTCTCAAATCCCCTCGGCCTGTCATGATAAAATTACCGCGAACGCTTACGCTCGGTGGAAGGCGCTTTGCCTTCAAATACCTCAAATAATGGCGTTTTGCTGTGAAACCACTTACTTTTGTCTGGGCATACCTCGAGGAGGTAAATTATGCAGTTTGAAGCAGTCTTTGGGACGTTTTGCAGATCGAGGGTTCTGTGGTGTTGCTGGTTCTTCTAGCTGCTCTGTGTGTGTCTCTCTCTCTCTCTGCTGCTGCTGCAAGTCCTATAGGAACTGGCCGGCCTTGTATCTGCTGTTTTTATGCTGGCTTAAAGGGGTGGTGCTTGCCTCTGCTAGCATTTTCTCTCAAATCCTTTTAAGAAGGGCTGTATATCATTTCTTTGCATTAGAAAACAATGCTGCATGTAAATAAAAGTATAAAAATGTTGAAAATAGTTTAAATATCTTGTAATTAAAGAAATAATGTTCTAGAACAAGTTCAGGGGAGGAGCTGAATAGTCACATGACCCCTGAACAGTATAAAAAGTTGTGTTCTCAGTCTAGTGGAGATCAATTGATCTGAATAGATCAGACCTGGATATGCTGCTGCAAGCATCCTAGGAAGCTAGTATCTGCTAGCCTATAATTTAGTTATGCATTTGTTTTCCTCTTCTTAAGTTTGTCGTACTCAGTTCGTATTTTGTTCCTTATTTTTATTATTGTTTTGAATAAACAAATTTGGAATTTCATACTTCAAAGACGCCTCTTTGGTCCATCATTCCCACAGCCTGTGACAGATGGTGTCAGAAGTGGGATGTTGTGGTGGAATTGAGCACAGATTCCAGTGGACCTGAATGCAAGAAGAGGCAGTCTGGAGTGGAACAGCCACACGGTCCCGTGTTCAGAGGTTACAACTACCTTTATTGACTGGTGTGGAACCTGTTGTAACAAGAAAGGGAATGGAGATGGAAGACAAGAAGCCTGTGGAGGGTGCCCAAGCAGCTGATCCTGAGACGGAGGAACCCCCCGAAGACATGAGGGAATTATTACACTGGCTTTGTGTCCGCCAGATGGAGATGGAGAGGGAGAACCAAGCCAGGTGGGCAGATACCCTAAGAGTGATCCAGACCCTAGGTACTGCCAGACCCCCTGCTACACCGGGGACAATACAAAAGGACATTAAGTTAGTTAAACCCACCAGTTCTGATGACATAGAGGCATTTTTAATGACTTTTGAGAGGGTAGCAACTGCTTGTGTTTGGCCCAGGGACCAGTGGGTCATACAGCTGGCTCCTTATTTAACTGGAAAGGCTCAGTTGACCTATAGCCATGTTGAAACAGCTCATGTTAATGACTACGACCAAGTAAAACAGGCCATCCTGAAGAGGTATGATATCAGTACTGAGACCTATAGACAGCGATTTAGAGCCTTTAAGTTTCATTCTGCAGACAATCCTCAAGACGTGTATACACAATTGAAAGATTTATGCATGAAATGGCTACAGCCCAATACTTGGACAGTAACCCAAATGTTGGACGTTACTGTACTAGAACAATTTATAAACATACTCCCCCAATATGTGCAGTTATGGGTGAAGGAGCACCGCCCTGAAACAGCAGAAGTGGCTATAAGATTGGCGGAGGATTATATAACTGCAAGACCTCATAGAACTCGTCCTATAAGAAGTTCCTGGATACCTCAGTCTATGGTAAGACCACCTTCCCATACTTCTATACCCAATGTAGCTGACTGTAATACCGCAGGGACTAAAACAAGTACTAGGCCTGTGAAGGGATATAAGCCAGAAATTGTGTGCCATAAATGTAATACCAAAGGGCACATAGCAAGATTTTGCCCTAAAAGACATTGGAAGATGTCCATCTGGCTTTGGCTAACTGAGGTCATTATATAAGACCAGTAAGAATTGGAGAAAAAGTGGTATCAGGACTTATAGACTCTGGCAGTAAAACTCTAGTGCATGCCTTGGTCCTGGATACTAGCTTAAAAACAGGGGAGTCTACGACTGGTGTCATATTTATACACGGGGATGTACATCATTCCCCCCTAAAAGAGACAATTGTACAGGTGGATGGACACAGTCAGAAGAAGAAGGTGGGTGTGGTTCCCCATCTTCCTGTTCCTGTGGATATTGGCCAAGATTTTGTGAATTTTGAAACTTTACTGACGACTAATCTTACTGCTATGACAACTAGAGCACAGGCCAAGAGTGAAGAAACGTTGGGACACACTTATCCTTTTGAAGAAGATTTTTTTGATGTCACTGGAAAAGATAGGAAACCAAAGAGTCAGAAACAAAAAGAAAAACAACTTTGGACTAACACTAAGAGAACTATTGATAAACAAGACTCTAAAACTATGTTAGATATACCTGTTAAGATGCACAGTTCAGAGTTTAAGGAAGCACAAACCAATGATTTTTCACTAACCCCTTTTTTTTTTCCCACAGGTGGGAGAACGTGATAAGTTAAAAGGTCCTATCTATAAAATCATAAATGGACTGTAATATCGAGTTTGTACCAATACACACACTGGGGAAGTGGTAGAATAGTTAATGGTGCCCCAACAGTATAGACCCCAACTATTAGATATAGCCCATGATATACCCATGGCTGGACATTTGGGACGGGACCGAACATTAAGTCGCCTTCTATACACATTTTATTGGCCAGGCATACATGAACAAGTTACTGAATACTGTAAAAGCTGTGAAGCCTGCCAGAAGGTAGCTAAACTGGGGCGACAAGATAAGGTCCCTTTACAACCCTTGCCATCGGTAAAAACACCATTTGAAAGAACAGCAATGGACATTGTAGGCACTCTGCCCAAAAGTTCAAAAGGAAATAGGTTTATACTTGTGATTGTAGACTATGCTACAAAATACCCTGAGGCCATACCTTTACGAACTGTTACGGCTCAAAGGATAGCCGACGATTTGGTAAAGATCTTAAGCGGCTGTATCGAGCCTTAGGAATAGAGGCTCTGTTTACAACATCCTACCATCCACCCTACCATCCACAAACTGATGGACTGGTAGAGCGATTTAATCAGACCCTGAAACAGATGTTAAAAAAATCTGTAGCAGATGAAGGCAGAAAATGGGACACCTATCTTCCCTATCTAATGTTTGCTCATAGGGAGGTCCCTCAGGCGTCTACAGGCTTTTCTCCCTTTGAGATTCTATTTGGACATAATCCAAGAAGGCATTTAGATGTTATTAAAGAAGAGTGGGAGGACTACATACAGTCAAAAGAGACATGTTCCATAGACTTTTGGCAAACGTTACGTCAACGTCTAATGTCATACGTCCAGAAGGCCCATAGCAGTAATTTACAGCAACAAATTAAACAGAAGGCATATTATGATAAAGGTACAGGCCACAAAGAGTTTAATGAAGGAGATAAGGCGTTACTATTACTGCCATCTTCAGAACACAAATTATTGATGAAGTGGCAAGGCCCTTATGTCATTACCCAAAGAACTGGTCCCATAACATATGAAACAGCAATACCAGAAAAAAAAAAGGTAAAAAACACATATACCATGCCAACTTATTGAAGGCTTGGGTAGAACGGTCAACCTCTTTGTCCAGTTATTTCCTTCCTGAATCTAATACTGAACTACACATTGCGTATCAACGTCTAGAAGGTACAGGGAATGTGACAGATGTTTTAGTCAACCCTGAGTTGACGGTAGTCCAACAATCAGATTTAAAAAAGGAGTTGCATAAATTCTAAGATATCTTTACAAACACTCCTGGGAGAATTACTAACATTAATCACCACATCAGAGTTACAGAAACTCAACCACTCAGGCAAAAGCCTTATAGACTTCCTGAGAGGATTAGACAAGATGTGATCCAGGAGGTGCAGAGAATGCACCAAATGGGAATCATCGAACCGTCTCATAGTGAATGGTGTTTTCCCATGGTGGTAGTTGGAAAAAAAAGAGGGGGGGGCATACGTATTTGCTTAGATTTTAGGAAGCTAAATGCAGTATCGAAGTTTGACAGTTATCCAATGCCCCGTATAGATGACATCCTGGATCATCTGGGTTGTGCGAAGTATTTTAGCACTCTTGATTTGACAAAAGGGTACTGGCAGATTCCATTAGATCCTGCAGATAAGGACAAGACTGAATTCAGTACACCTATTTGTCGGTTTCATTTTATGGTAATGCCATTTGGATTACACGGTGCCCCTGCCACCTTCCAGAGAGTAATGGACACCTTATTGACTCCCCACACAGCGTATAGTGCGGCCTACCTGGATGATGTTATTATATTTAGTCCCTCTTGGGAAGAACATATAAAACATCTATCTGCAGTATTAACTACAATATTGGAGGCCGGCCTTACCATAAATCCACAAAAATGTGCTTTAGCAATGCAGGAGACTCGATATTTAGGTTTTCAGATTGGTAAGGGATGCATCAAACCCGAAATAAGTAAGGTTGCTGCAGTAGCACACAGTCCTACCCCTATTACAAAGAAAGGCGTCGATCTTTCTTGGGACTTGCTGGCTACTATCGCAGATTCATCCCTAATTTTTCTACATTAGCGGGTCCCCTTACAGACTTAAAGAAAAGAAACCCTGAGAAGGTTAAATGGACTGAAGAGTGTGAAGAAGCCTTTCAGTCCATTAAGGCCAGACTGTGTTCCTCTCCGGTCCTACGAACTGCTGATTTTTCTCAAACATTTATTTTACAGACCGATGCATCTAAATATGGAATTGGGGCTGTGTTAACCCAGATTGTAGATGGGGAGGAGCACACTGTAATCTACATAAGTAGAAAACTTCACGAAAAGGGACACATTATTCCGTTTATAGAGAAGGAATGTCTAGCTATTAAGTGGTCCATAGAGGCCCTTCGCTTCTATCTATGGGGTGTGGAGTTTGAATTATGGACAGACCATAATCCATTATGTTGGCTTCAAGTAATGAAGGACAAGAACCCTCACATCATACGATGGTACCTTGCCCTACAGCCGTATCCATTTACTATTAAACACAGAAAAGGAACATCACATGGAAATGCTGATTTTATGTCCAGATATGGTATGGAGAATGAAAGTACTTGTCATCAGACTTCGGGGTAAATACTGTATTATAATTTGAAGGAAATAGTTTTTTCTAACTTTTCAGATTTTTTTAGGGAACCCGAGGTGGAGCCCTAGGTGAGGGTGGGCTATGGCTCCATCTCTCGTATTTTTTCATTTAGGATGCAATATAGTTATATTTCAGGTATTTTACATGAAAGGCTAGTACGGTGATCCCTTTATTCTGTTGGGTAAACAGATAGCCGAGTAAAGATTCTGGATGGCGGGCAGGCATGAGCCGCACGGCAACATCCAAGGCAAGGGATTAAATATGGAATTGTGCAGTGGGGTTGATCCACATGCTATGCGAGCAATTTATTTTTTTGTACTCCCATTTTAAAAGTTGTATCTGTTATTTGTATTTAATGTTGTAATCGGCCCTGGTTGAGGTTGGAGACCGTGTCCACCACGAAAGGGCACTATATGATGCAGGCGGGATCCAGATGTGATGGTCTGAGCGACCTGTACTTGGTCTCCGCTTAAAATTGTCCAGTATTAGGGAAATACACCTCCTTGTCTCCCTTTTTTTTTGTGAAGCCTCTTTATTTGTGTTTCTAAATATAAGGGCAGAATAACCCCACGGTTTCATTGAAGCCCTATGGAGAGGGTAGGGGTTCAGATATGTAAAATCAGAGAGGTGTAGGCACTGTTGTTATAAAGAAAGGCCAGGCAGGCTCAGAGGTAGTGAATGTGCCTTTGTCATTTCTCCTTTGTTTACAGAAAAAACACCTCTTTAGTTGTGTACTGTACGTAGTAGTCTGCCTGAGGCTTGTAAGTCCTCCAGAATGATTTGTGTTGCTGGACCAGATAGTTTATCACCTGAAGGTGGGGTGTTAGCCGCTTTATGTTGCGTAACATGTATAAGGCCGGAACTGAGATCTAGGCCTGATGTCATATAGTAATGCCTGTGGCAAAGTATCCATTATATCCCAGTCTTTAGGGGATGTCGATAAAAGTACAGGCTTCACTTGTTTTTCAGGTGAAGGAGGTGATAAAATGGCCAAATTATGCTGGTATTTAGCATGTGGCCCATATAAATCAGTATCTGAGTATTTGGAGTACCTAGGCAATATTCTCCATGTAAAATGAAACCATCAGGGGCGAGGTAGTCCTGGAAAATTGAGCCTTATCGTTTCATGTGGCTCAAATGTATGGTCGAGCCTAATTATGGAATTTTATTTATAATATGCTCAATATTAGGTACCTGTAAGGTAGCAGGTTAATAAGTTTATCTTGTGAACCCATCATGATTGTTTTACCTGATGGTAGTGGGCGTTATGGAGCATGAATGTACAGCTCCTAGTAATATAATCCTGCACTCCTTTTGTGAGTTTTTTTTTTTTTTTCATATAATGAATGTGATATAGTCATGGGGTTAAAAATATGTTAATATGTTGGTTTGCCCCTTTTTCTCATGAGGTGTGACTCCATAATATGTGGTGAGGTGTCCTCATGGGTATATGCAGGAAGAAATGAGACGTGTCATCAGTTTGGGGCCCCTGAGGGGTGGACGTCGAAATAATAGTCTCCGTTGATGGAGGTATAACTTCTAAAGGTATGATTTCATGATAAAAAACCTGCTCTGTCGATGGTGGATTGTGGCCCATTGATGAGGGTGCATAAAATAGATACTCCATCGACTATATAGGCACTCCCTATTGACAGGAGGATTATAAATGCAGGTTCCGTCGACAGGGAAGGCAGCCCCATAGTGGAATTCATGGGCTCCGTCAACAGGAGGGGGGTTATCCCCGTTGATGAGGGAGTAAAATTCATGTGCTCCGTCGACGGGGGAGGCAGTTCCATCGATGTGTGAGAGGCATTTTAAGAGCCTCCATTGATGGGGGAGTGTGCCCCATCGACTAAAAGTGTTTTGGTGCTGTCGTCGACGGGATGGTAGGCTCCGGAGTAGTCTCATGTATGAGGATGCTGATTTCATGTGCCACATCGATGAGACAACTGGTTATAGTGCATAAAGCTCCGTCGATGGGGTAAGCACTCCCATGTATGAGGAGGCTGGAGTTATGTACCCCATCGAGGATAAAGAAATTTGAATATGTATAGTAGGCAGAGCACTCCCAAGTATGAGGAAGCTGGTTGCATAAGCCCAGTCCACCACAAGTATGATGCTCAGTCGACAGGGAAAGCACTCCCATGAATGAGGAGGCTGGTGGTATAAACCCCGTCGACGATGACACTGAGTAGAAGTGTAATGCTCCGTTGATGGGAAAAGCACTTCCATGTATGAGGAGGCTTGCTGTATAAGCCCCGTCGACCAGAGATACTGAGTATATGTATGATGCTCTTTCGATGGGGGAAGCACTCCCATGTATGAGTAGGCTAGTTTCAAAATGCCCCATCGACAATAGAGAAATGCCTGCCGTCGATAGGGGCATTTCCCCCATCAATGTTAGTTTTCTGTTAAAGTTGCCATTGAAGTGCGGCATGGCAGGATTTGGAAAGAAGGTATTTCCTTCTCCCTTTTATTTTGAAGATAAGTCGGTGGATCTGGAGCCCTTGGTGTGAGCCCCCCTCCCCTAAGTCTGTAACATAGTATTTTGTTTCTGGCATAAAGCACAGGAGTTGGTGCCAAGTATGAAGCCCAGGCAACCTCAGACTGTAAAAGTTCAGTTCTCGTCGATGACCGCTTACACAGAAGATTGAGCTAGCTGCTGTGCGAGCTGAAGTCAATGGGAAAATGAACAGAGAGCACTGGGGACCACCCACTCTTACAGACAGAGCCAGGAAGTGATGTGGTGTGGGTGGCCCCTGGTGAAGAGACTGCCAGAAAAAGCTGCCATGTGATAGCACCACCTGCTGGAACCTCTTAGAAGTAATGACCTAGTGCAAGAGACCATTCCATGGAAGATCTATGGTTACAGGTGAGTAACCTGTGTTTCTAGGGATGTGGATATGTTGTTCTATGCACACTTCTTGGCAGACTCCTAGCAGTTCTCCGGTAGGAGGGAGGCAAGGCACACACCCCCTACTTAGGGAATAGAGATTGGAGAACTGAGGCTCCAAAACCGGCATGCCGGCATGACTCAAGGTCGATGTGGTAATGGGTAATGAAGGCATTTGCTGACTTCCACGTAGCAGCCTTGCAGATATCCTGGATAGGGATGTGCCTAGAAACAGCCACCAATGCAGCGGTATGGCGGGTGGAATGTGCCCTTGGCCCTATGGGAGGCTCCCTACCCGCCAACCTATAGCAGAGATCAATGCATGATGTAATCCATCTGCCATTTGTCCACTTCGCTACAGGTCTGCCAGGTGTGGCTTTAGCGTAGGTGACAAACAGCTGGTGAACCTCTCCTAGAACTTCAGCCCTCCGCTCAAGTCCAATGTATGGAGCCTGCACTCTGCCTCCGAGGTGTAATTCGGATAATACACAGGCAGAGTCAACACCTGATTAAGGTGAAACTGCAACACAACCATTGGAAGGAACTTCGGGTTGGGGCGCAGGACAACCTTGTCCCTGTGGAAGACCAGGTAAGAAGACTCTACAGAGAGCACCTGGAGCTCCCCAATCCTTCTGGCTCACGTTATAGCCACCAGGAAGGCGGTCTTCCACGACAGATGTGAGATCACACCTGTGCATCGGTTCGAATGGCTTGCCCATGAGCTCTGCTAGTACCAGCAGTAGATCCCACAGAGGTGGTGGCTCACGCACTGGAGGGGAAATGTGATCAAGGCCCTTGAAAAAGAACCAGACCACCCTCTCCTGCACCACCGTCTGCTGACCAGCCCAAGCCCGGTAAGCAGAGATGGCTGCCAGGTGCACCTTTAGGGTTGTCATCTGAAGACCTCCTTTGGAGAGGGACCAAAGGTAGTCAAGAATACTGGCCACAGAGCTTGAATCAGAGTCCAAGCCCTTGCGCCCCAACACCAAGTGGAAAATCTTTTCCATCTGAAGGTGCAGCACCTCCTGGTCGAATCCTTCCTAGATGTTTCAACAACGTTGAGGACATGGTTGGAAAGACCCAAAGCCTGAAACTCTAGTCACTCAGGTGTCAGGCTTTTAGGAGCAGGGATTTAAGGTCCAGATGGAATACTTTCCTCTGAGTTACTGAGATCCGGTCCAGGTGTGTTGGAAGACGCCTCGGGAGCATGGCGCTGAAGCTGAGGAGATCCGGATACCAGAACTGGCGTGGCCAATCTGGGGCTGCCAGGATCACCTGTGCCTTGTCCCTCCTCGCCTTGATAAGCACCTTGTGGATCAAGGGAAATGGAGGGAAGGTGTAGAAGATGTCTGGAGTCCACAGCCTCGAGAAAACATCCCCCTGCTGAGGGGGGCAGGCATGAAACAGCCTCAGCTTTGTGTTCTCCCTGGAGGTGAACAGGTCCACCTGAGGGGTGCCCCGCTGGGAGAACAGACAGTGTACTACCTCCGGGTAGAGACACCACTCGTGGGATGCCTCTCCCACACAGCTGAGGGCATCTGCCAGTCGAATTGAGGCTCCTGCCACATGGATGGCGAGGAGATCTGCCTCCAGACAGCTCACGAGTGCCCAGATGTGGAGCACTTCCTTGTACAGAGACTGGGAGTGCATGCCGCCCTGCTTGTTGAGGTAGTGTATAGTCATGGTATTGTCCGTCTGGTCCTGAACCACTTGACCCCGTAGAAACTGAACTAATGCAGTCAGTGCCAGCCAGACTGCTCTGAGCTCCAGCAGGCTGATGTGATATCGGGATTCCTTGGGGTTCTTGAACCCGTGGATCCTGTGGTTCCCCATGTGGGCTCCCCAGCCCGTGAGAGAAGCATCAGTCATAAGGACGACCGTTGGCTTGGGACGGACAAATGGGATCCCTCCCTGCAGATGGTCCACCATTGGAGAGCGTCCCAAAACCTCTGGGTTACCATGACCAGCTGGTCGAGATGACCTTGACGCTGGGACCACTGACTGGCCAGTCCCCACTGAATGGGGCGCATATGCCACCGGGCCCATCGGACCACGGATGTGCAGTCCACCATGCAACCCAGAAGGTGAAGGAAGTTCCAGGCAGGGTGAAATTGCCCAACCAGAAATGATTGGGCAAAAGAGGAGAGAACCTCTGCCCTGTCCTCCGGGAGCCTAGCTCTGGCCTTGGCAAGAGTCGAGCTCTGCCCTGATGAAGCAGATCACCTGCGATGGCACGAGTTTCGACTTGGCCTCACTGACCAGGAGGCCAAGTCCGAGACAGGTCTAAATGGCCATAGAAACATAGAATTTGATGGCAGATAAGGACTGCTTGGCCCACCCAGTCTGCCCATTTCCCTACCTACTGGATAAGCTGCAGATCCTAGTTAACCAGCAGCCTACTTCTTCCTACCCCCACCCCCCAGAATTGCCTTATGACTATCCCATGCATGCTTGAATTCCACCACTGATTTTGACTCCACAACCTCCTCCGGAAGGCCGTTCCATGCATCCACAACCCTCTCTGTGAAAACACTTCCTTAAATTACCTCTGAGCCCCCCCATCTTCAAATTGTGCCCTCTTGTTCTTGCACACCTCTTTTTTGAAAGATACTACCTCTTGGACTTTGTTGATTCCTTGAGGTACTTGAAAGTTTCTATCATGTCCCTCTCTCCTCCTTTCCTCGAGGCTATACATATTAAGCTCCTTAAGTCTCTCTTCATGTGTCTTCCGGTGCAGACCCTGCACCATTTTAGTTGCCCTCCTCTGGACAGCTTCCATCCTGTCTATGTCTTTGCGGAGATTGGGTCTCCAGAACTGCACACAGTACTCCAGATGGGGTCTCACCAGCTGTCTGTACAGAGGGATAATAAATACAGGTTACTCACCTGTAACAGGAGTTCTAGGAATGGTATATGTTCATCCACACTGTCTGGCAGGTATCCTTGCCGCTTTAAATCTTGCCGGAAGGTCTTCAAGCTGGCTCCTCCCACCCACCCGGGTGGTAAAACTCTCGGCTCCGCCCCATGACGCCAGATCTGGCCCGCTGGAAGCTCAGGTTGTGCGTCGAGCCGGGAGGTCGGGGAGGTCGGATGAAAATCATATACCATTCCTAGAACTCCTGTTACAGGTGAGTAACCTGTATTTCTAGGACATGGATATGTTGTTCATCCACACTGTCTGGCAGACTCCTAGCAGTTCTCCGGGAGGAGGGAGGCAAGGCGCACCCTACTTAGGGAATAAAGACTGGAGAACCAAGGCCCCAAAACCAGCATCCCGGCGTGACCCAAGGTCGATGTGGTGATGGGTGATGAAGGTGTGTGCCGACTTCCAGGTAGCAGCCCTGCAGATATCCTGGATAGGGACGTCCCTGGAAGCAGCCACCGATGCAGCAGTATGGCGGGTAGAATGAGCTCTTATCCCTCTGGGAGGCTCCATGCCCGCCAACTTATAGCAGAGATCTGTGCAGGAGGTGACCCACCTGCTTATCATCCGCTTGGCTGCAGGTCTGCCAGGTGCGGCTTCAGCGTAGGTGACAAACAGCTGGCGAACCTCTCCCTGAATTTCAGCCGTGCGCTCCTTATAATAAGCGAGCGCCCTTCTAGGGTCCAAAGTATGGAGCCTGTATTCGGCCTCCGAGGTGTGATTGGGGTAGAACACCGGCAGAGTCAACACCTGGTTAAGGTGAAACTCCGACACCACCTTCGGAAGGAATTTCGGGTGGGGGCACAGGACAACCTTGTACCTGTGGAAGACCAGGTAAGGAGACTCTATGCAGAGCGCCTGGAGCTCTCCCATCCTTCTGGCTGACGTGATAGCCACCAAGAAGGCGGTCTTCCACGACAGGTGAGAGAGTTCACACCTGTGCATTGGTTCGAATGGCTTGCCCATGAGCTTTGCCAGTACCAGCAGTAAATCCCACAGAGGTGGAGGTTCTCGCACCGGAGGGGAAATGTGATCAAGGCCTTTGAAAAAGCACCAGACCACCTCTCCTGCGCCACTGACTGCTCCCCGGCCCGCGCCCGGTAAGCAGAGATGGCTGCCAGGTGCACCCTTAGGGTCGTCGACCTAAGCCCTTGACGAGAAAGGACCATAAATAGTCCAAGATGCTTGCCAAGGAACAGGAGGAAGGGTCCAAGCCCTTGCCCTGACACCAAATGGAAAACCTCTTCCATTTGAAGGCATAGCATTTCCTGGTCGACTCCTTACAGGACGCCTCAACTATATTGAGGACCTCGTCGGAAAGACCCAAGGCCTGGAACTCTAGCCGCTCAGGAACCAGGCCGTCAGGTGCAGGGATTGAGGGTCCGGATGGAACACCTTCCCCTGATTGACTGAGAGCAGGTCCGGGCGAGCTGGAAGCTGCCTCGGGAGCCTGGAGCTGAGGCTGAGGAGATCTGGGTACCAGAACTGGCGGGGCCAGTCTGGGGCTATCAGAATCAACTGCGCCTTGGTCCTCCTTGCTTTAAGAAGCACCTTGTGTATCAAGGGAAATGGGGGGAAGGCGTAGAAGAGGCCCGGGGTCCACGGCCTCGAGAAGGCATCCCCCTGCAGTGAGCCCTGCTGAGGGGGGCGGGCATGGAACAGCCTCGGCTTCGCATTCTCCCTGGAGGCAAACAGGTCCACCTGAGGTGTGCCCCAATGGGAGAACAGATCTTGTACTACCTCCGGCAGGAGAGACCACTCGTGGGATGCAGCCCCTATCCAGCTTAGGGCATCGGCCAGGGTGTTGTAGGCTCCTGCCACATGAATGGCTAGGAGATCCGCCTCCAGGCTGCGCACGAGTGACCAAATGCGGAGAGCTTCCTTGCATAGAAGCATGGAGCGCGTCCCGCCCTGGCGGTTTAGATAGTACATGGTCGTGGTATTGTCCGTCTGGACTCAGACCACTTGACCCCGGAGAAACGGAGCAAAGGCAGTGAGAGCTAGGTGGACCGCTCGGAGCTCCAGCAGGTTGATGTGGCATCGGGACTCCCGCGGGGACCAGAGGCCGTGAGCCCGGTGTTCCCCCAGATGGGCACCCAACCCATCAGAGAGGCATCGGTCGATAGAGACCGTCGGCTCGGGTGGACAAGCGGGGGCCCTCCTGCAGATGAACTGGAACGGTCCACCTCCGGAGAGCGTTCCACATCCCCTGGGTCACCGTCACTAGCTGGTCCAATGGATCGCAGCGTTGTGACCACTGGCTGGCCAGTCCCCACTGAAGAGGGCGCATGTGCCAGCATGTCCAACGGACCATGCTGGTGCAGGCCGCCATGAGACCCAGGAGGCGCAGGAAGTCCCGGGCAGGGCGCGACTGCCCAACCAGAAATGATTGGGCAAAGGAGGAAAGAACCTCGGCCCTATCCACCAGGAGCCGTGCTCTGGCTCGAAGAGAGTCGAGCTCTGCCCCGATGAAAAGAATCACCTGCTTCGGCTCGAGTTCCGACTTGGCCTCGTTGATGAGAAGGCCGATTTGAGAGCAAACCTGGAGGGCCAGATCTCTGGACCGCTCCACCTCCTGTCTGGAGGGGGCTGCTATCAGCCAATCGTCCAGGTAAGGGTACACCCGAACCCCTCGGCGCCGCAGGAAAGCTGTCACCACTGCTATGTATTTGATGAAGACCCTGGGAGCTGGAGACAGGCTGAAGGGCATGGCTCGGAACTCGAAAAGGGATCCCTCCGCTCGAAAACGAAGGAATCTCTGATGTGACGGATGGATAGGGATGTGAAAGAACGCGTCCTGCAGGTCCAGAGAGCAGAACCACATGCCGGGTTCCAGGGATGGTATTATCTGAGCCAGAGTGACCATCCTGAAGGTTCGAGACCTTAGGAACTTGTTTAAGTCGTGTAGGTTGAGAATGGGGCGCCAGCCCCCCGTCGGTTTCGAACCAGGAAGTACCTGGACACAAACCCCGGGTCTGAGGGAGGGTCCGCCACCTCCCTAATCACCTCCTTTTGGAGGAGGAGAGCGATGTCGGCTCGGCGAGCCGACAGTGAGGCTGCGGATCCCGATGCCCCCCGAGGTGCGACGGCTCTGAAGGGTGGGGCCTGCTTGAATTCCAAGGGCAGGCCTTTTCCCACCACCTCCAACACCCACCTGTCCATGGTAATAAAGGACCAGGTGGAAAGGAAGTGACGGAGCCATCCCCCCACAGGGGGAACCTGGGGTGAGGTGACGGGGTTGGGGGCGACACCCCTTAACCCGTCACTGGGCAGGCTTGGAGGAGGGACCGGCCGAGGGACCTCCTGGGCCTTTACCTCCCTGCTTCCTGTTGGAGGAAGCCGATGGCATGGGCTTGGGATGCCAAGCTCGTGCCTGCTGGCCCTGACGTTGCTGGGCCGGACGTGCCGCGGGCGCAGAGGGATGAAAGGGCTTAGGCTGTGGTTTGCGGCCTTTGTCTTTCTGAGCGGATGAGACCGAGTCCAAGGAAGCATTGGACTTCTCCATCCTCTGCAGGTGACCTTCCACCCCACGGCCGAAGAGGTCGGTCCCCAAGAAGGGGACATCTGCCAACTTGTGCTGGGTATCCGAAGTGAAGGTGAATATCCTCAGCCAAGCCCGACAACGCATAGCCACTGCGGCCGCCACAGACCTGGCACATGAGTCCCCAATGTCCAAAGCAGTCTGAAGCTGCTGTTTGGCCACTGCCCTGCCCTGGTCCCACACCTGCCTAACCGCGGTCTGCAGATCCGCGGGAAGATGAGGGACGACCTCGTCCAGGGAGCCCAACAGGGCGTGAGAGAAATGTGCCATGAGGACGGCCGAACTGGCCTGGCGAAGGCTGAGGGAGGACGAGCGTGAGACTTTTAGCCTGGCATAGTCCAATTTCTTGGACTCCCGTCGGGAGGTTTGTCCATCCCTAGCGTTCCGGCACGCCGGAAAAGCTTATCAGTAACTAACCCTCGGCCAAGGGTGTTACGAAAAACCAGACAAGGAACGGTAGGGACCGCGATACTTCCTGGCCATCCTGGCCGGGCGCAGGGCAGGAAGGGCGTGCCAGAGCTCCAAGGCCGGGCCCACTATGGCCTCGGCCACCGGAAAGGCCTCCGTAGGGGATTCCCCTCGGTCCAGAATCTCCATGAGGGGATACTTGACCTGCTTAGAAACTGGTTCGAGCTTCATCCCGGTGGACTCCGAGATGAGCCGAAGCAATCCCAGAAAGGACGAAGGGCTATCGTCCACCGACTGTCCTCCTGAGGACTCCAAGTCCATTCGCTTGGAGAAAAGGGAGGAATCGTCTTCGGACTCGGAAGAGTCCTCAAAGCTGCCTTGGGCCTGAGCCACCTCCACCTGCCGAGGTCGATCGGAGTGAGGGTGACAGACAACTATGGGCAGTCCCCAGAGCCGACCGAGAATTCTTGGTGGAGCCCAAATAATAGCTGTGGGCGGAGGTTCCACCGAGTGGGGCAGCTGGTTTGGCGGACAACCGGCCTGGGAACAGGCTCCTCGGATAAAGCGAGGGTTGTTTGACGCTCAATGACAACCACTTAATGGCGGAGAAAGCGCCGGCGTCGGCTCTCCGGTCAGAAGAGCTGTTGCCACATGAGGTCCTCATATCGTGAAGCGCAACTTACGTGAAGCCTCCCTCGTCAGGAGGGAGGAGAGGGCGAAGCGGCGGCGCCGCTTGCTGCGGTACCGAGACGCCTATGGACAGCGGGAACAGCTGGACAGCGAAGAAGTCCGAGACCGAGAACCTCGGCTTCCGGGAGCGCGTGCGGGAGGTAGTGGGGAACCGGCACGCCCCTCGGTTCGAGGGTTCAACCGAAGCTCCGAACCGGAGGCACAGACAAGCCAACGGGGTCCTCAACTCACTGGGGAACCGGGAGAGGGGTTCTCGGCTTCTCCTGCAAACAACCCGTCCAGCGGGTCGAGAAAATCTCGACGGCGTCGGCAAAGTCTCGATCAACTGGCCTGACGGGACACCCGTGAGACCAGTGGCTGAAGCCGAGCGGTGGAAACCGAGGTTGATGGCCGACAACTCGGGAGAGGGCTCTTTCCCGCTCTAAGAGCCGGCGGTGGGACTTACCCTTGTCTCTCTTTTTGGACCGAGAAAACGGTCCAGCAGAAGTTGGTCCCTCACCTTTAGTAGAGAGGTCAGACAAAGCTCCTAAAAGAAGCTGAATAAAGAGCTGCGAGAGAGCAGGACAAATGCCGCAGCGAGGTAGAAGCGGTCCGCGCCGCCTCTCTTGAGGCGATCATCTGCTCAAGCTGATCCGCCGGAGCCTGCCGCCGCGAAACCGCCGACCGGGCCTCTTGACTTCACGGAGGCGCTTCTCGGGGCGCCCCAGTTGTAAGCGGGCAGCTACGGTCTTCGAGGGCGTGGGCCGAAAGGAAAACACAGGTCGCAGAGCCTGCGGTGAGTGCTCAGGCCTGAACAGTAGGCCTTGCGTGGAGTGCGGATCCGTCCGAGACATCTTCTGCCCAAAGGGCATCTCCGAAACCGGGTCGATTTGTCTATCGCAGCCGCGAGGGAGAGAAGACCGAAATCTTTTAAGCAAAAACTTTAAATTCAAAAATCGAAGAATTAGGAACCAGTCTTATACGTAGAGCGTTAAGGAGGGAACCTGAGCTTCCAAGCGGTAAGGAAGATCTGGCATCATGGGGTGGAGCCGAGAGTTTTACCACCCGGGTGGGTGGGAGGAGCCAGCTTGAAGACCTTCCGGCAAGATTTAAAGTGGCAAGATACCTGCCAGACAGTGTGGATGAACAACATATCCATGTCCCTAGAACTTCCTGTTTTCTACTGGTGATGCCTCTCCCTATGCATCCCAGTATCCCACCAGCCCTCCTTGCTGCCCTCTCACATTGCTTGCCCACCTTTAGGTCATCTGATATGACTACCCCCAGGTCCCTTTCCATTTTTGTTGTTGTTAGTATCTCACCCCTCATTGTGTACTCTTCCCCTGGTTTTGTTTCCCAGGTGCATTACCTTGCACTTCTTAGCATTGAATCTAAGCTGCCATACATTTGACCATTCCTCTAACCTTGCCAAGTCCCTTCTCATCCTTTCCACCCGACCCTGTGCATCAACTCTGTTGCAGATCTTAGTGTCATCTGCAAAGAGACATACTTTTCCTTCCAGTCCTTCTGCAATGTCGCTTATAAAGACATTGAAGAGGACTGGTCCTAATACTGAACCCTGCGGTACCCCACTAGTAACCCTCCTTTCTTCTGAGTGGACTCCATTTACTATTACTCTCTGTGTCCTATTCTCCAGCCAATTCTTTACCCAGGCTGTCATCTTGGGACCCACTCCCAGGCTGGCTAACTTGTATATTAATCTTTTGTGTGGGACTGTGTCAAATGCCTTGCTAAAGTCTAGGTAGGCCATGTCCACAGCCCCTCCCTGATCTACTACTTTGGTCACCCAGTCAAAGAAATCTATCAGATTCGTCTCGTGACCTTCCCTCAGAATCCATGCTGCCTAGGGTCCTGTGCCCCTCTGGCCTCTAGATACTCGACAATTCTTTCCTTTAGAAGTGATTCCATCATTTCCCTATCACTGAGGTTAAACTAACAGGTCTATAGTTTCCTGCTTGCCTTGCTCCCACTTTTGTGAAGGGGAATCACATCTGCCCTCCTCCAGTCCTCGGGTACCACCCCATCCTCCCATGATTTGTTAAAAGGGTAGTCAGTGGTGTCACTAGTTCTACCCTTAGTTCTTTAAATTCTGTATGAATCCCATCAGGCCCCATTGCTTTGTCCACCTTCAGTTTTAAGAGTTCTTTCAGAACTCTTTCTTCTGTAAATGGCTGGTATCAACTTCTGTATCCAGAGTGTTACTACTGTTTGTTTTATTCCCCCTCTTCCTTTGTAAATACTGAGCAAAATATTTGTTTAGTATCTCTGCCTTTTCACAGTCTCCCTCTGCCCACCCTCCCTCCCCTTTATTAAGCCTCACTATCCCTCCCTTGGTCTTCCTTTGCTCCCTGATGTACCTATAAAAGGTTTTATCCCTCTTCTTAACTGAGTTGGCTATCTTTTCCTTGGTTTGGGCCTTTGCTGTTCTGACTGCCTTCCCAGCCTCCTTTTGCTTTAACTGATACAGTTCTCTGTCCTGCTCCTTCTGCGATTCCTTGTACTTCCTGAATGCTTTCTTTTTCTCTTGAACCTTCACTGCCACTTCCTTTGAGAACCATAGTGGTTTCTTACATCGTCTTGTTTTGTTTATTGCTTCACACAAAGGCTCGTTACCTCTGTGATGGCAGTTTTTATTATTCCCCATTGTTCTTCCACCCTCCTTCCTGCCCATTTGCTAGTGCATTCTCAGGCACTCACCCATTTGGCAAAGTCAGCCTCCTAAAGTCCAGTACTTTTGTCTTTGTGATGGCTTGACTCTATTGCTGTGTTTATTGTGAACCATACTGTTCGATGGTCACTAGTTCCCAGATGGCTACCCACTTCTACATCTGTGATCCTCTCTCCATCTCTATTTGAGAGTATCAAGTCTAATATTGCTCCTTCTCGAGTGGGCTCCAGTACTAGTTGTCTAAGGCATGCCCCCTGTAGGGCATCTAGAATAACTGCACTCTTGGAAGTGGCAGCTGCAACTGCACTTCAGTTAACATCTGGCATATTCAGATCACCCATCAGCAATATCTCCCCTTTTCTGCCATTCTAAGTATACTTTCTATCATTTCCTGTCCATTTCTCCCCCTGAGAGAAGTCTGTATCTAACCCCTGCAGGATTGTGGTGCCATTGCCTGTCTCCAAATTTACCCACAGTGCTTCTTCTCCTCCCTGTTTACCCTTTTGTTCTGTTGCTTTTATTCTTTCCCTTATGTAAAGAACTACTCCTCCTCCTCTTTTACCCTCCCTGTCCCTCCTGTAGATAGTGTATCCTGGTATGTTTACGTCCCAGTCATGGTTTTGTGTGTACCGTGTTTCTGTGACTGCCACGATATCCAGATGTTCCTCCTCCATCAAGGCCACTAATTCAGGAAGCTTGTTACCTAGACTACGGGCATTGCATCCCCGGACCTCTCCGCCTCCAACCTGGAGGGACCCACTATTAGCCAATCGTCAAGGTATGGGTATACTCTGACCCCTCAATGCTGAAAATGGGCTGCCACCACTGCAACACATTTGGTGAAGACCCTGGGGGCTGATGAAAGGCCGAACGGCATGACTTGGAACTCAAAGGATTCCCTCCGCTTGGAAGCGGAGGAACCTCTGATGTTCCAGATGGATCAGGACGTGAAAGAACATGTCCTGAAGATCCACGGAGCAGAACCACATGTCCTGCTCAAGAGATGGTATGATCTGGGACAGAGTTACCATCCGAAAGGTGCGGAACTAGAGATACTGGTTCAGCTTGTGCAGATCCAGAATGGGGTGCCAGACCCTCATCCGTTTCGGGGCCAGGAAGTACCTGGAAACTAATCCTGGGTCGACTAGGGAATCTGTGACTCTGACCACAACCTCCTTGTGAAGGAGTTGGGCGATGTTGTCTAAAAGAGTTGACTGAGTGTACACTGATACCCTTTCCTGCTGTGGGCTCGGCTGGGAGGGTACTGCTCGAACTCTAGGGGTAGTCCCTGACTGACCACCTCCAGAACCTACTTGTCCGTTGTGACAGCGGACCAGACAGAAAGGAAGTGGCACAGCCGGCCCTCCATGGGACGACCCAGAGTGGTCGTGATGGGTATGGGGCTGAACACCCCCATCTGGTCACTGAGCAGGCCTGGGAGAGGAGAGTCCAGTAGCGGGACCACCTGGACCCCAGTTTGCGGGCTGACTGAGCTCCTGGCTTGGGCCGAGGGCGCCAAGACTGGGCCTGCTGCTGTTGCCCAGATTGAAACTGGGGCTGCTTGGCTGCAGGGACAGAAGGCCGCAAAGGCTTTTTCTTCTGCTTTCTGGAACCCTGGGATTCCTTCTGGGCGGACATAGCGGAGTCCAATGTGGTACTGGAATTACTGATACGTTCAAGGTTACCATCCACTCTTGTGCTGAATAAGTCGGTACCCGGGAACGGGACATCTGACAACTTGCGCTGGGTACCGGCTGTGAAAGTTGAGACCCGCAACCAAGCCCTGTAGCACATGGTGACCGCAGCCGCTACCGAATGGGCATGAGTCCCTGACGTCCAAGGCCATTTGGAGTTGTTGCCTGGCAACAGCCCAACCCTGGTCCCAGACCTGCTTGACCGTGGTCTGAAGGTCTGCGGGGAGATGAGGAAGCACCTCATCCAAGGAGCCTTGAGAGAAGTGTGCCATGATCATGACCGAGCTCACCTGACTGAGACCAAGCGACGAGGCAGCATAGACTTTGTGGGCAGAATGATCCAGCTTCTTTGACTCTTTGTCCGGTGGTCCATCTGTGTCCCCTGAATTCCCCAATCGCCTGAACACAGACTCGGTCACCACTCCCTCAGCCGAGGGATGCTGTGTGAACCCTGATAGGAAGACTGTGGGCACCGCATATTTGCGGACCATCCTGGTGGAAAACATGAGGCAGGAGGCTGGGTGCTGCCAGAGCTCCAGGGCTGGGATGACAACAGCTTCGGCCACTGGGAAGGTCTCTGTCAGAGAATCCCCTTTTCTGAGGATATCAGTTAACTCATTCACTCCACAGGAGCTCTTTGAGAGTTCCACCGCTTGCCCCCTGTATTGCCTTAACACTGCATCCTGGGCCTTTCTGAGTAAAATCAATCCAAAATCAGCATGCCACAAACAAATGCTAATACCTCATGAACCGTAAGTGCTATACACAAAGCATGAGTAGCAAAGTTGTTCAGCACAAAATTATCTTTCCAATGGTGCTATGTAATTAATAAGTAATTTTGTTTTCTATGCTAGTTGAAATAACCATTTTGTTGCACAAAAAAGGTAATGTAAACCATTTTTGGTTGGGAAATATGTAACATATCAACACCAGATTAAGCATCCATACACAAGGCCCCATGCTTACCGTGATTCTGCGGCCACGGCGTTTGCCGCAGAAATTGTGTCCACCCAAGGAATTTGACACCTGCCACAGAAAACTGCAGAAATTGCCGAAAAATTGCAATTGATACAGATTATCCCACCTCTGCCCTTCAGGCAGGACAGTATGCAACCCAAGCAGCAGTGCGCTTCCAGCCTGCCTGGTAACCTGTGCAGTTAAAGACATCTGTCAGCCCCCTGGCCCACTACACTCTGCTAACCACATTCGCTTTGTGATCACTCATCACTGGCTCACACAGTGTCTGTCTTCTAAGGCAGTAAGACACAAAAGCCTTGGCCACTTTTCCTCTATGGATATTTCTAGAGTGAGCCCCCTGACCAGGCGCTCCTGCTCCAGCCGCAGCACAGCTCATCTCCAGCAGCCGATGACTGCTTGCCTGCTGCCCGCCCGCAGAAAAGAATGAGCCCCCTGACTGGGTGCTCCTGTTCCAGCTGCGGTGTGGCTTGTGTCCAGCAGCTGCTGCCGACCACTTGCCTGCTGCCCACCCACGGAAAAGAACGAGGCCCCTGACCCAGGGCTCCTCCTCCAGCCGTGGCACGACTCATCTCCAGCAGCCGCCGCCAACCATTTGCCTGCTGCCCGCCCACGGAAAAAGTACGCTCCAGCGAGAAGCTGCTTCTACACTTCTGAATTTTCTGGTGCCTTCTCTAGACATTTGGTGATTGGCCCTTTTCATACAGCCAAGCTGCTCATTGGTTGTTTTGGACATGCAGTTTTAGCCTGGCGGTCTGTACTGTAATTTTAAACAGCCTTGAGGAGTCAGCGAAAGTAGTAAATGTATTTTGATTATATCGCAAAATTAATTGGACTGCACTTAAATTAATCTGAAGCAAAAGTTAATTGTATTTGTAGCACTGTGCTCCTTAACACGAATCTGCCTAAATTTCTTCAACTCATTTCCCGCTGTTCTGCTAAAAGATACTAGGACTGCATGTAAATTGACAGTACGTGTGTTTCCTTACAAAACTACTTTCTTTGTGCTTGCTGATTTGTGCCTCTCACTCTAACCTCCCCTCAGCTATGCCCCCCCACTCCAATCCCCCCTCAGCTACTCTATTGTGTCTCACCCTCCCCCGCCTCTATCTCTCTCTCTCTCACCCTCCGACTGTCCCTGTGAAACCCTCCCAACGATTTAGCGGCTATCATTTTAGCAGCTGCTACATTCAATTCTTCTGTCTTCCTCTCCCCCTGACCCTCCTAGTGGCCTTGAAACTGAATCTTCCGTCTCCCCTTCCTTTTCTCTAGAATGAGCATCCTGACCGGGCACTCCTGCACCAGCTGCTGCGTGGCTCACCTCCAGCAACCGATGACAACCAAATCCACCCGACTCTCTTGTCTCCTTCCCTGGCTATACCCTATACCGGGAGGACCGAGTAGGCAAACGAGGGGGAGGCTGTGCAATCTACACTAGGGACATAATTACTGGTCAAGCACTCCCTACCCCTGCCCTTGTAAATGAGGCCCAGGCCCTTACCCTCAAGCTCACGCCTGACCCCTCTAGGGGCCCTCTATTTCACCACTGCCTACATTCTCCCCAAAAACCAGAACCCAGCCCTGGTATCACTAACGGACTATCTGGCCACCCTTCACCATGTGGCGGAGCAAATCCTAGTTGGTGACCTAAACATAAACTGGCTCAGCCCCTCCTCTTCCTCAATCCAGGACACTTTTGCCGCCCAAGATCTGACGCAACTCGTCACCCAACCCACTAGAATAAACCCCAAAACAGGAACCAGCACCCTACTGGATGTACTCATCACCAACTGACCCAAAAAAATCCAAAACATTCAGGTCCTACCAGACTCCCTAAGTGACCACTCCCCTATCCTATTTCTATGGGCAGCCCCCAATCCCAAACCCAAAGCACAAGCCACCCTCAGAAGGCGCCTTCGCCCCGGTAGGCTGAAAACACGTAGGCAGTTTCTCACCCAGATAAACTGGTCCCCCATTCAGCATGCACCAGACATTGACACTGCCCTCGCTTTCTTCTCCCAAACGTTCAGCAATGCCTGTGATCTCTTTGCACCCTTCACAAAAACCCGATCCAAAAAACAGAATGCACCCTGGGTCAGCCCTGCCCTCCTACAATTGCTTAGAGATCGGGATAACCTCTGGCACCATGCTACTGAAACAGGCCGGCTGGCTGATAGACAAGCCTACAATGCAGCCCGGAATAAGAGCACTTGGGCGGTCCGTAAAGCCAAGGCTGACCACTACCAGGCCACCCTCACCTCTTCCTGGGGCTCAGCCCGCAAGTTCTGGGATAATATTAAGCAGTTAAATGGAAAGTCACGGTCCCTTCCCACATCTCGGCTCTCTAGTGATGGTACTACCTCCACCGATCCTGCCTACATAGCTAACTGCCTCAACACCGCTTTCACCGACCTTAGCTCAGTCCTCCCCAGTAATTTCTTTGAACCCCCACCAAACCAACCCCGTCAACCACCACCCCAGCTTCCATCTGCGCAAGGTATCTGCTTGGGAGGCCAGACCCATCCTTATCAAAGCTTTAAATGGCAACAATCCCGGCAGCAACTCACTGGATCCCAGTATCCTCAGGTTGGTGCTAGATGAAGTCCTAGCCCCGCTCACCAGCCTACTAAACCGATCGCTCTGCCTGGGACAATTTCCTTCTGCCTGGAAAACAGCCATAGTCACGCCCATTCATAAATGTGGTGACAGGTCCGCAACCAACAACTACCGACCAATCTCCATCCTCCCTCTCCTCTCAAAAGCCCTGGAAAAAGTCGTGGCCACTCAAATCACCGAATATCTATCCAAGCATGACATCTTATGCCCTGAGCAGCATGGCTTCCGTGCTGGCCACAGTACCAGCACTGCGCTAATTGAATTCTCCAATTTCCTTCACTCCTCCCTGGACACCAGCTCACTAGCTGGTGCAGTGTTCACTGACCTATCAAAGGCTTTGACACTGTCTCCCACCCTCTTCTGCTGAACGCCCTCTGTCACACTGGTCTCGTGGCTGGCCCACTAGCATGGTGCTCAAGCTACCTAAGCGCCGGTCACAGTGTGTTAAAATCAGTGGAACACTCTCTGATACCCGTCCCATACACTCAGGAGTTCCCAAGGCTCCATCCTGGGCCCCTCCTCTTCTCACTCTATCTGAACACCCTGCCCAGTGCTTGCTCTGGCAAAATGCTTCTGTATGCTGACGATGCTGTCATTTTTGCCACCCACCGTAACCCCATCTCCCTTCAGGATTCCCTACAACAGTCCTTCAATGAGGCAGATGCCTGGTTTAAGGAGCACAGACTCATCATTAATCTCAAAAAAAAAACAAAGCTATGCTTTTTGCCCACCCCCAAAACAAAGCTAGCAACCACCCACTCCATATTCTTCCTGGTACCAAACAACCTCTGGAACAAGTCTGCTCCTACAAATACCTCGGGATTACCTTCGACTCAGCCCTCACATTCCACGAGCACATTAATGCCCTTGCATCCGCCACCAACATACGGCTTGGCATCCTCTTCCGCCATTGAAACTGCCTCCCCCCCAAATGCTCTCCGGCTCGCTGTCACATCTTCAGTACTGTCCTTGGTAGACTACGGCTTACCAATCTATGGTGCTGCTAACACAACTGCCCTCAAAAAAATTCACATAACCCTAAATAAGGCTTGTAGACTGATTACTGGTGCCCCCAGGCTCACACACACCTGTCAACTGTATAACAATGCTAAACTCCTGACCCTAGATGAACGACTTCAGTATCATACCTGCCTACTCACAAAAAAAAAAAAAACCCTACTCGGGCTCTCTCCACCAGGAGTGACTGCATCCATCCACCGGATCCCGCCCACTGTTGCTACACGGTCCTCCTACAAGTCCGCTCTACTGGTTCCCAGATCAAGAACCACTCTGGTCAGAGGTCCTTCTGGTACAGAGCCCCACTCTGGTTTAACTCTCTCCCTGCCACCATCTCCAATGCCACCACAATCTCCAAATTCAAAACCACCCTTCGAAGCCAACTCCTCAACACTCGTAGCTGTTCCTGTCTCTGAATGAGGCCTCGACCTCTCCACTCGTGACAATGCCCACTGGGCAGCTCCCCACCTAGCCCACCATTCCTAAGTATAACCTGGCCAGAGCCTGCTGTCTCATGCCAGTTGATTGCTCAGCAAATTAAACCAATTGTGTCAGACCTATTTCTATTACATGTACCCTGTAACTTAAATGTATGTTTGACCACAGTGTGACGTGGCGCCTCTAACAAACGCCTACTTGAAGAAAACCTGTACTATGTAATCTAAATGCTATGCATGTCTCAATGTGATGAGGTACCTTCGGAAACGAGCCTCTGGCTCAAAGGTTGTAAACTGATTTTCACAAATAAATAAAACAACCGCTTGCCTGCTGCCCGCCCGCCCAAGAAAAGCCTGCCCTATCTGGACAACTATAATTGATGGCGAGGGGAAAACTGGACTGATTATTTGCTTCTCTGTTTGTAGGAGATGGCACAGGAAGGAGATGTAGCCGCATACCACACACTGCAACTGTGACAGAGGTGGCGGCTGGATGAATGAGACCCCTTGCCTGAAATTGTCCTGATCCTGCCACCAAAAGAGCCTGGATCAGAGTCTAAGTCACTGGAATAAGTTTGGTTAGAAGATCTTTTTTTGAGACTAAAAGGCCCTCAGGTGAGACTGAATGTCCCTCATCTGAAATCTGGCCCCTTGGACCACTGCAGTGGAAGCTGCCATGTGACCCAGAAGCTGAAGGAAGTGCCTTGCTGGTCGAGAAACCAGAAGGCGGAAAGAAGAAGCCAGCTCCATGATGGCCTTTACCCTTACCAAGGGGAGATATGCTCTTGCTTTGACAGTGTCCAGTTCTACCCCTATGAAGGTCAAAAGTTGCACTGGCTCAAGAACTGACTTGGGAAGATTGAGAAGGAAACCTAGAGAAGTGAGCACTTGCTGGGTCACTTTCAAATCTGACTTGACGGTCTGGAGACTAACCCACTATGAGCCAGTCGTCCAGGTATGGGAATATGGAGATATTTTTTCTCCTTAGGAATGTCACTACTACTGCTAGGCATTTTGTGAACACCCTTGGAGCCGATGTTAGGCCAAAGGGCATTGCTTTGAACTGGTAATGGCCTGAAGGCAGTTCAAACTTGAGGTACTTTCTGTGGGAGCACCTAATGGGAATGTGAAAGTAGGCATCCTTTAGGTCCAGGGAGGCTAGCCAGGCCCCTGGCCTTAGACAGGGGAAAACTATTCCCACAGTCACCATTTTGAACTTTGGTTTTAATAGATGTTTGTTCAGGTATCTTAAGTCTAGGATGGGCCACCACTCCCCTGTTTTCTTTGGGGTAAGGAAGTGGCTGGAGTACAGACCTTTCTACCAAGCATCTAAGCAGTAGTGCTTTGTGAATGTATGTACAGTCTTCCAAGTAGCTGCTTTACAGATATCCAGTGATGGTTATGTCCCTTGCAGCTGCCACAGAGGTTGCTGTGCCCCTAGTACAGTGGGCCCTGAGGCTCTTGGGGGGCTGTTTACCAGACTTGTCATAGCAGAACCGAATGCATGAGACTATCCAATGAGAGACAGTTCGCTTAGATAGTTTTCCTCCATCTGCCTCCCCATTGGTGAGGAACAGCTGTGTGGATGAGCCCCTGAACTGCTTGGTGTGTTCCACATGGTGAAGTAGGGCTCTTTTGACATCCACACTGTGGAGCTTCTGCTCCCCTAGAGTGGAGTTTTCAGTAAAAAAAAAAAAAAAAAACACACTGGTAAGGTGATGGACTGATTGAGGTAGAACTCTGACATCTTGGGCAGGAATTTTCTGTTTGTCCTGAGCTCAATCTTATCCCTACGAGGGATTATGTAGTTGGGCTCAGAGTACAAAGTGCCTGTAAAACTGAAATCCTTCTTGCAGAGGTAATGGCTACTAGAAATACAGTTTTCCAAGTTTCAAAGGGTGGCTATTTGAGCTTGACAATACAGAGGTTCAGAATTCAAGGAGGGACAGGTTCCCTGACTGGGGGCTGGACATGCAGGAGACATCTAAAAAACGGTTTAAACACCGGTTGGGGAAAAAACAGATTTATTCTTTTCAATAGAAAGATAGGCAGAGATTGCAGCCAGATGGAGCATCAGGGAAGAAGACCTGAAGCCTGTAAATGCACCAAATAACCCAAGAGATTAGAAACTGAAGCCATAAGAGGATTCATTTGTTTCTTCTTGCATCAGAGGGAAAATCTCTTCCATTTGGCTGCATATGTCTTTTCTGTGCTAGGCTTTTTGGCTATCCTCAGCTGGCTGAGCTGAGTTCCAGCAACACTCTGAAAATCAGAGGGAAGGGCGGAAAGGCATAAAGGAACTTCCCTGACCAGTCCAGGGAAAGGGCATCTGTTGGGAGAGTTCCCCGCACTGGAGGCCTACAGCAATACAGAGGAAGTTGATGGTTGAGGTGAGAAGCAAAAAGATCCATGTCTGGTGTGCTCCACCTTCTAAACACTGTGGCCAGCACTTGCTTGTTCAGACACCATTCGCTGTGTCCTTGGTTGATACAACTGAGGGCATCTGCCAAGGTACTGTCCTTGCCTGGGAGGTGCATGGTTGAAAGGCAGACATCCAGGGAATAGGCCAAACCCCAGATCCTCATGACTTCCAAAGACAGGACGCTGGACCTTGTGTCATCCTGCTTGTTTATGTAAAACATTACAGTGGTGTTGTCTGTCCTGATCTGCACTGTGGGGCCCTTTATCTGTGAATCAAAGGCTTTCAGTGCCAAGTAGATGGCCCTGAGTTTCAGTAGATGGATATGAGCCTGTGACTCCTTTACAGTCCAGGAGCACTGACAGAAGTACTGCCCGTATGAGCTCCCAATCCCAGCAGAGAACCATCTGTAGTGATGATTCTTGTGGGAGAAGGTGCTTGGAAGGAAATTCCTACTGAAAGGTTGGTTGTTTCCTTCCACCAATGCAGAGCCTGAAGGAATGTCTGTGACTGGAACCAGTTTGGATAGTGAATTGCTCCTTTGGGATCAGTGGGACCCATGTCCCTCAGTCAGAATCTGACTCCAGGAACAATGGCTGTCATGGATGCCATGTGTCCTAGGACCCTTAAAAAGTGTCTGGCTGGCTTGGGTTGGCCCAGGATGAAGGAATCTGCCACTGACAAAAAAGCTCTTGATTCTTTCCAGAGGAAGAAAAGCTTTGCTCTGCAGTGTATCCAACTGTGCTCCTATGAAAGAAAAGAGCTGAGTTGGTGTCAGAAGGGATTTCTTTTGGTTTATAAGAAACCCCAAGGAGTGCACAGTGTTCTTTGTCAAGAAGAGGGTCTCTTCTACTTGTAGAGGGCTTTTTCCTCACTATGAACCAGTTGTCCAGGTAAGGCTAGACAGATTCCCTTTTTTCTTAGATGTGCTGCCTCTACAGCCAGCCATTTGGTGAATACTCTTGGTGCAGATGTCAGGCCGAAGGGCATAGCTGCAAACTGGTAGTGCCCTGATGGAAGTTTGAACCTCAGAAACTTTCTGTGGGACTGCATTATTGGAATGTGAAAGTAGGCATCCTTGAGGGCTAGGAAAGCTAGCCAGTCTTCCTGCTGAAGAGACTGTATTACCATTCTCAGGGTGCATCTCCTACTGTATTACCATTCTCAGGGTGACCATTTTGAAATTGGGTTTCAGAAGATGCTTGTTTAAGTATCTGAGGACTAAGATAGGTCGCTGCTCCCCATTTTTCTTATGTGTCAGGAAGTATCTGGAGTAGAGACCTTTGCTCCATTGATGGGCAGGTACTCTTTCTCTATCACCCTTGCTGCCAGAAAGTGCTTCACCTCTAGCTCCAGTGGAAGCCTTTCTGTTGGGGGTAGTGATTTGGACAGCTAGGTGCACCTGAGGGCTGAAATCTTTTTGAACTGAAGTGATAGGCCCTTTTCCACTACCTCCAGGACCGACTTGTCTGATGTGGTAAGGGTCCAGGACTGAAAGTAGTGGGACAGCCTGCCCCCTACAGGCAGAGGGGAGGTGACCTGGACAGAGAAGTCAGGGCTTATGCCGAGTACCAGGGGTAGAGGTAGATCTCCTCTGACCTCTCCTGCCTCTTCCTCAGAAGTAACCTCTCATTTCAAAGTACTCAAACTGAGAAGAAAGGGAAAAATAGGGCCTAGGGAAGTATCCCCTGCCCCAGTTTCCCTTAGGTTGGGTTTTTTGAGCAGCAGAAGACTTCGGTTTTGTTGTGTTATTTTAATAGGTTGTTTTATATTCATCGGCCTTCTTCATGTAGTCTTCTGTTCTGAAGTCAAACAGAACATTCTGGTCGCAAGGCAAGTCCATGGCTCAGACAGGGAGATCCTGCCAGTCTTGAGGGCCAAGCTTTTCTTAAATCTTTTGCAACAGTTCTATTTCTCAGCCTAATCTATCTTTTGCAATTTCTAGTCCATAAGGTTGGCCACCTATAGGCACCCCCTCCTCTTTTTCTTGACTATGCTATAGTGTCCTCTTTAAATTTTCTTTTTCCCTCTCAGGTCCTCATACAGGGAGGTTATTGTTGTGACCTCCGAGCTGATGTAAAACAGGCTGCGTTCCTCATTGCTGGATTTAGTATGCAATGACACTGTCATAAAATACCTTGATGTATATACCTTATGTGTATGAAACCTGTAAAATGTTGAAAATACCACGGCACTAGGTGTTTTTTGACAAAGGAAAAAGTTACTAGGGGACTGTATTATAAAAATTAAGTTAGTTGCATTATTTAAAATGCATGTAAATTACAGATTGTTTGCGAGGCCCTTTGGCACCATGCATACATGCTGTAAACTGAGCCAGTCTGAAATGTAATGGTCATTTGCATATATATCCCATGATGCTTTGCACTATGGGAGTATGAGTGATGTTGTGTTTCTTTGAAACTTGGCTTACTGCCAATGCCCTTTGGGGTAACCCTTGCTTCAGTGCTTCTGCAATGAGGTTCTTTGCCTTTAGCTTTTTTTTTTTATTTGAGCCCCCACCACCCAAGCAAACAAGGCCCACATAAGGGAAGCTGAATCTCAACTGAAAAGTTAGATCAGTGGGTCAGTAGGTGCTGACTAAGTGCAGAGGAAGGACATGCATAGTCTTTTGCTGCAAACTGATGTACTGAAGAAGAGATATGCCACTGCTGAAGGTTATTGCCTGTATTTTGAATAATCATCACACAGAGATTGTGTGTTGAACCTGAAGTTCTGCGTCTGGTCCATCTGCTATCCCACAACCCCTCCACAATGGCCCTGGATGGACTGTCCTGCATCAGATTAGTTGCCCTCAACCATGCAAACCATCTAAAGGAGATAGCCTGGGCCATTACCCTAGAGGCTGCATCATTGTTGTCATCTGCTATATGGAACTGATACTTCGTGGCTTCCAGGGCAGTTTTAGCTGTCTCTACCAAGTCCTTTGCCATAGAGTCGGACCCCTGCTTAACTATGGACAGAACCAAATTCCAGAGGGCCTTCTGGTACTTGGCTGGGTAAGCCATGTAAGAAGACAGGTGAAGGAGAAGAGAAGCAGAGGTATAGGTTTTCTTGGCCATAAAATCCAACCTTCTGGAATCCTTTTCAGGGGGCTGGGAAGAGAGAGGGACTCCTGCTTTGCCATATTCCGCCTGCCTGCTGCACCACTCCTTCATGGCTGGGATGCACAGACAGGAAAGCTGTATCAGTTCTGGATAACAGATATTTCTCGTCCATCCTCTTCTCCACTCTCAAGGATGTAGGGGTCTGGAGAAGCTTCATGGTATTCTTCCTAAATGCTTTATAAATAGGAAGTACCACTTTTTTAGGAGGGAGACCCTTCATCTATCTATAATCCTGGGTCTTCCTCTTCTTCCTGGGTGGACTCCTGAGAAGAGAGGTCAAGGGTTTCCACCATGTGTTGTAGGAAGGTCAGCATGGAAGAGGTATCTCCTCTGATCTGTAGGAGATGCATCAAAATTGGGGCCAGGGGACATGTCAGGCTCTGGAACCTTGCCCTCTGATATGTCATCTGGAGCATCATAAAAATCTTCATCATCCCCTTCATAAGCTCCTGCATCAAAAGAAGCTACAGATGTGATTTGCCTAGGAAAGGCAGGGGTACTGAAAAAAGACCCTATGCCCTGTAAGGTCTGAAAAATATGCCAGGCTTTAGCCAATCCTCCATGGATGTTAAGACCCCCTGTGTATGTTGGGGATTGCTATCCTGGGGTTCTGTGTTTTTGGATTTATCCTTCTGTTTTTTACCCACTGCTGTCTCACCTTTAGCACTGCTGGGAAGGGGAGTTACATGTCTTTCTTTACAAGGCTTCTTTGCAGCCACCTAACTTGGTCAGGCTTTCGTTCTCAACTAGGCACCTCATCAGCACCTTTAGAATTTTTTGGTTTAGAAGGAGCTTCATCAGCCCCTTTTGAAGCCTTAGTTTTAGCAGGCACTTCAGCACCTGCATTTATAGGTTTCCCTTTTGAAGATGAGCACCTTTGGTACGTTTAGATTTAGAAGATGCCTCCATCAGCACCTTGATTAGAATTTTTAGTCCTGAAGGCCCCCATCTGTAGCCTTGGGTCTTTGTTTGGGGACAGAGGAAGACCCTTCTTCAGCCATCATTCTAAGCCTTTTTGCACTGTTCCTTAAGGTCTCTGAATAAAACTTAGAGCAAAGAGAACAACAGTGGTCTGGACCTAAACACTTTAAACACAGGTCATAGGCATCCGCTTTAGCCACTATTTTGTGGCAGTTTAAACAACTTTTAAAACCTGTGGGTCCAGTCCTCTTTTTAGTGATTTCTGACATGCCAAAATTCAGAAACCCCCAGCAAATTCAAATCCAAATAGGGTTCTATATAGAGAAATGGCTGGTTCCCTCACAGTAAAGTACTGCGACTTTCTGAGGTAAAAACTCAGTAAATAATAATAATAATAAAAAAAAAACACAACACTGGTTCCCGACTAAAAAATGGACCCATGAAAAAAATAAGAAAAGGAACTGTTGAATACAACAAACGCGATTACTATTTAGTTAGAAAAGGAAAACTAAACCGTGGAACTGGACAAAAAACGTGGTTCCCGGGAACCGAGGGGAACTGTTAAAAATAGAAAAAAAAGACTACTCCACACACTATAAAAAGTAAAAATTGGTTACTCACCTGTAACAGTAGTTCTAGAAATGGTATATGTTGTTCATCCACACTTATTGGCATATCCTTATCCCCTTTAAGGATCACTGAAAGGTCTTCAAGCTGGCTCCTCCCACCCACCCGGGGTGGTATAACCCTGGGCTCCGCCCCATGATGCCAGATCTTAGCCCACTGGAAGCCAGGCTTGTGCCTCCACAGCCGGGGAGGTCAGGTGGGTCAGTGTGGATGAACAACATATACCACTCCTAGAAAGATCAGATACGCAAAGACTTTTGCCATAGCAGTAGATTTTCTTGGAATGTCTCTTGCAGTAAGTCATTACTTCTGGGAGTTACCCTTAGGTGGCGCTCTCACGGTAGTTTTCTCCAGCAGGGTCTATATCAGAGACCACCCACACGACCTCACTTCCTGGGCTGTGCCTATAAAGTGGGTGGTCCCTGGTAGTCTCCGTTTCCCACCGGTTTCAGCTCGTGAAAGTGGGGAACAGAGGTACCAAAGCATCCCGCCCTTACGTCGTTTTCTCTGTTACAGAATGGCAGGGGATCACAGGGAGGAAAGCTTACTTACTGCAAGAGACATTCCTAGATCTACTGTTACGACAAAAGTCTTTGCGTAACTGATCTATCTTCCACGGAATGGTCTCTTGCAGTAAGTCATTATTTCTGGGAGATTCCTAAGCAGTTATAGCAGTGGGTGGCCAGATGTGGCATTCTGCCATACATCTAGTGTGGTCTTAGGACCGATAGGTGCCAAGAACAATTTATCAGCATATAAAGAAAATTTTGTAAGTACTCCATTATAGTGTTCGTTATAAAATTATGGCTGAAAGACAAGCCAGACTGTATTACTTGGCATCGTCAGATGAGTTGAGCAGATGTAAACCTGATCAGGGTATGGCATATTAGGTACTGTAATATATCAGAAGAAATTCAGCCATATAATGGAGAAATTGGTAGATCTCAGTGGTATGCACTGGAAAAGACAGTATATGTCAAAGTCTATTGGGTTCTGAGTTTTGAATAGTAACCCAAATAATACAATGTTATTATTTTGTAGTGCTACAATGTAGCAAGTTAGTACAGTTTTTGTCTCTGTCTGTCAAGTCATTAAGAAATGTATCCATTTTGGCATAAATAGGCTACATAAGTAGCAATTTTTTTTTTTTAAATGAAAATGTATTTCATAATGGAATCCAGTGTCTCAGAGTCGGTGGCACTTTTGTACCAGTTTTAGGGTAAAGACATGGAATGCAACAGAGTGATGTCAGTTCCATCATGTATTAGTAATCTCATTTACAAGGGGTTCCCCAAGTATGCCAGGGACTGCAGCCTTGTTAGGTGTAAATCTGAAATGTTAATGTGGTGGGCCCTTTATTTATGCTGTCGGTTGAACAGAAGTTTAAATAATGATCTGGATTCTTACAGATTATGAGTCATTTGATCTCATCTTTGAGATCTAAATGGGAGAAAAATCAGAAGGTTTGTGACCTGCCCATATTTTGTTGTCCAAGTAGTGTGGATCAGAAAATTGATAAATCGTGCAGAGTTTATACTGGTTTATGTACTCACCATTTTTTTCCTGTGGCCTTTATCTATGGCTAGGTGAAGACTGCATGTAGCAGTAACAGTATGATCCATATTATGATATTATCAAGATATATAGATTTTTTCTTAGCATGTGAGTAGTAGCAGGCCCTGTTCATGGGAGGGACATGAGGGTCCGGTGCACAACAGGCCAAGAGGCATCTTGATGAATTGACCATAATGGTCTGTGGTCATGATACCGCAAAAGTGGCTAGATGTAAAAATCTCCTGGTAAAGGCCTCAGTATAGTTTTCAGATGGAAGCTCCCCCAATGAAAAGTCTCAGAGGTCTAGAAGAGGAGACTGGGGCGTAGTTTGAAGTTTTTTGTGAGAGGGAGAGGCACCCGGCCGTCCTAAGGATGGTCATGAGCCGGTTCATTGTGTCAGAAAAAAGGGTTATTAGCCACTTTATGTTGAATATCAGGTGCTAGCCCTGAGTCTGAGCCATGCCAGACAGTGTGTAAATGTACAGACTGCAGAGGCTCTAGCCGAAGCATTGGCATCTTCTTCAGAGGATGTAGGAGGAGTAGTAGTAGCAGGCTCTGTTTGTGGGAGGGACAAGAGCGCACAACAAGCTGAAAGGCATCCGGATGAAGTGACCGTAATGGCCTGTAACAGTGATACCTCTAATAAATATGTACATATGAACATGATAAACCCATTACCCTCCACCCTGAGGTGTGCCTCTATAATATTGGCGAGGTTATCCACAAGGCATAGGCGATAGCATGATGCATTCTTAGTCAGTTCTGGGGTCCGAGTGGCGGACGCCAAGGAATCTGATATGTTGATTGTAGAAATATGAAGTTAATGTCCACTAAATAAGCCCCTTAGAACAGTAGGGGTATGCCATATATTTTGTTTGGTAAATATTCTCATAGTTTTATACATTGGCATCATTGACTGGAGTGTTTTTTTACTCCATAAATGAGTGTAAAAAAGTCTTGTACCCTCGTTGATAGAGGAGGCAGTCAAGAGACATCCGTCAAAAGAATACACCCTGTTGATAAGTTTGGAATGTATCTCATCGAAGATAGACGAAAATAATGTGCCACGCTGACGGGGGACATTTCCATTGATGAGAGAGGCTTGTTCTTATATGAAGCCACTGTTGATGGTCTTGGAGGAGGCCTCTGTCGACGGAGTATGAATGGTCCATCGATAATCATGTAAGAGGCCTCCGTCGATGGCAGATGAGTATTCTGTCTGAGAAATCATGAAGGAGGCATCCGTCGATGGTGGATGAGGTGTCCGTTGACAGTAATCATGCAGGAGGACTCCGTTGACGGTAATCATGCAGGAGGCCTCCGTCGATGGTGGATGAGGTGTTCGTTGACGGTAATCATGCAGGAGGCCTCTGTCAATGGGGAATGACCCTCCCATCGACGAGAAGTATGCAAGAGGCTTCCGTCGACGGGGGGTTCATTTTCTGTCGAGGAGAATCATGTAGGAAGCCTCCGTCGATGGGGATTATGCAGCCATCGATGGGAACATAATGTGAGCCTCTGTAGAGTGTTGTTGGAGGCCTCCATTGATGGGAATTATGCATTAGTCGATGGGAATACAGTGTAAGCCTCTTCTATGATGAAGATGATGTAGAAGATGTAGAAATGCCTGCCACTGACGGGGTGTTTGTCCTTGTCGACAAAAAGTCTCGTTGATAATTTTATTTTTTATTTTATTAATTTAGCTTTTGTTAACCGGGTAAGTGCACTAGCCATAAAATGACCATTTTCAGGCACGACCTGGGAGAGTACAGACAAGCAGAGACTTAACAGGATAACAATTTATAAGCGCTTTACATATAGTGAGTTAAAGAGGATACAATATATATCGGAACATACAAAGTAAAGCACTTTACATACAATGAGTTAAAGTGGATACAATATATCAGAGACATACAGAGTAGACCATTCATAAGTTCATAGGTGCCTACCTATGCTATGAATAGAGAGGACCTTGGACAATAAATCATCAGGTGACATGTCATATAAACAGAACAAGGTACACAAAAACAAAAACAGGTAATACAAAAGGAAGAAATATCCATTGAGAGCAGGGGTTGTCATTAAGGAAAAGGTCGGTAAGTGAGGAAAAGGGGAGCAAGCCATGAAATTAGATCATATGAGTATATGCAGTGCAAGATTATATGGGCAGGGAAAGGGAGCCCAGATGGGCTAAGGCAGTAAGAGAGTTATATGGAGGTGAGGAAATACTATTGTATGGCAAGAGACATCAGTCATTAGGTAGGGTGAAAGCAGGAACAGGTAATAGCAATCAGCAGATTTGAGTGCAATTTTCTCTTAAAGTATGTGTGGGAGCTAGAAAGTCCAATGTCGAGGGGAAGGGAATTCCACAGCTGTGTAGCCGCATGCTCAAATGCAACAGTTCCTTTCCTAATGCGGCACCTCGGCAAATTCAGAAAGGATTTATCAGCTGATCGTAGCTCATGGAGTGTGTCCTAAGAAACAAGCATAGCTGCAAGACACCTAGGGGTTTGATTTTTAATTATCGAATCAATAAGAGAACCAAGGTAGTATTTCCTACTAGCTAATGGAGAGAGCCAACCAAGATCATTATAAAGCTGACAGTGGTGTTTAAGCCGAGGAGCAGAAGAGGCATAGCGACATATGTTGTTATACGTAATATCACATCTGAGTAGGTCAGTTTTATGAGCAGCCTCAAATAAAGGAGCCCCATAGGTTAGGGTGGGTAGCAGAGTCCCCCATGCAATGGCCATTTTAGTCGATGGCATGAGCATATAACTACTCTTATATGCAACATCCAGTTTAGAGTCGACAGCTCTGCAAAACAGACTGTGTTAGCATACATGACCGTTGAAAGGCAGTCAGGCAGGATTTACATGACCGTTGAAAGGCAGTCAGGCAGGACTTATGCTGAAGGTATGTTTCTTTCCTTCCACTCTGGTTTCTTGAAAAGGGCTCAATGTTGTCGGAGCCTGTTAATAGAGCTCCTCGAGTCATCCATCCTTAAAAATTCTTGTTGGAGTACAGGAATATGGTGCCGTGTATTAAGCCCTGGCACCCCAAGCTTGTGGGTTCAATCCACGTTGTAGATCACTTAGCAGGAAAGTATTCACTGTTATGAGAGCTGAAGCTGGTGGGAAAATGAACGGAGACTACCAGGGACCACCCACTTTTATAGGCACAGCCCAGAAAGTGAGGTCGTGTGGGTGGTCCATGATAGACACTGCTGGAGAAAACTACCACGAGAGCGCCACCTAAGGGAAACTCCCAGAAGTAATGACTTACTGCAAGAGACCATTCTGTGGAAGATCTACTGTTACAGGTGAGCAACCTGTTTTTCTAGAATCGTGGATATGTTGTTCATCCACACTTATTGGCAGACTGCTAGAAGTTCTCTGGGAGGAAAGAGGCAAGGTGCACACCCCCTATACTTATTAGGGAACAGAGATTGGAGAACTGAGGCCCCAAAACCAGCATCCTGGCATGACTCAAGGTCGACGCGATAATGGGTAATGAAGGTGTTTGTCTTCCAAGTAGTAGCCCGACAGATTTCCTGTATGGGGATGTCCCTGGAAGCAGCGGTATGGCGAGTGGAATGTGCTCTTATCCCTCTGGAAGGCTTCTTGCCCGCCAACTCATAGCACAGACCTATGCAAGATGTAATCCACCTTGCAATAGTCTGTTTTGCTGCACGTCTGCCAGAAGCGACTTCAGCGTAGATGACAAACTGCTGGCGAACCTCTCCCCAAAATTTCCACTGTCCTCTCCTTATAATAGGAGAGGGCTCATCTCAGGTCCAAAGTATGGAGCCTGTATTCTGCTTCTGAGGTGTAACTGGGGTAGTACACTGACAGAGTTAACACCTGGTTAAAGTGAAACTCTGACACCACCTTCGGAAGGAATTTCAGGTGGAGGCACAGGACAACTTTGTCCCTATGGAAGACCAGATAAGGGGAATCTACCGAGAGCGCCTAGAGCTCCCCTGTCCTCCTGGCAGATGTGACAGCCACCAGGAAGGCAGTCTTCCACAAGTGTGACAGCTCACACTTTTGCATCGGTTCAAATGGCTTGCCCATGAGCTTTGCCAGTACCAGTAGCAGATCCCATGGAGGTTGAGGTTCACGCACCAGAGGGAATATGTGATCCAGGCCTTTGGAAAAACTGCCAGACCACTGTCTCCTGCGCCAATGTCAGCTGACCGGCCCACACCCAGTAAGCAGAGATGGCTGCCAGGTGCACGCTCATGTTCCCTATAGTGCGTGACAAAGCGTCCAAGACAGCCATTCAGAAGTAACCCGACACAGCTTCATAGTAGCGACAAAGCAACTGACAGAGATCCTCATGTTCATGAAGTAGTGACTACAGTCATCACTCAGATTTAAGACTCAGATTACAGGACATGAAAGTGAATGGGAAAGAAACATTGTATGCCCACCCCCAAGGCCACAACCCATTAACTTTAACAAGCCAGCAGTTAACAAGCCAGACATCTCGCTCCACTTATAGAACAAAGGAACCGATCGGCAAAATTCCAACCAATCGGCTTTGCAGTTACATCAATGTTTTCGGCTTGACACCTCTTTTCAGTAAGACAGTACTTGATAATGAACAGTATTCCCCTGCTGTTCACAGCAATGGCATGTTTTATTTGTTTGGTAGATGCCCCCCAACAAAGCAATGCAGAGATTCTCTGACATAGGGTGTATATTATATTATTTCAGTTTTAAAGTTGCACAACTTCAGTGTAATCTGCCTCCTCCCCAAGCAGTGTCTCACATATAAACTGTGTTGATAATGGATTCAAAGCTTCACCGTTGAAAGAGTGTTAATTTTTTTTCTGTACAAGAAAATGGGAAAACTATAGTTTTTGTTTACAATAAAAGCATCAAAGCAACCTACTGTCTGTTTCTGTGTCATTTTTTTATGTATTTGTTGGGGGCTGGGATGGGTATAACCTTCTCAATTAGCAGGATGAGACACTAACTGTACATATGTCTAGAGAGATGAGATTGCGCTTCTCTTTAAAATGGGGTCTCACATTATATACACATTTGAGATTCAATGAATCAGTGCTTGTAAAAGGTTGCCCATGTTGGCTACATGGGGATAGTAATTCAAAAGTAGATAGCAAGAAATGGCAGTGCAAAAAATGTCCTTTTCATATAATTTCATAAATTCAGACTACACTTAGTATGGATCCGGAACAGAAGAGAAATACGGTCTCCTAAATGCATCTCCTCTCTCATATCACACTGACTCACTCACTACATTGCAAAAATACATTTTAAACCCCCAATCGAGCTTGACAATACCCAGCATAGTTGTTGTAAACCATACCTAGGGTAAATGACATCACATACAATTATGCATGCATCCATCAAATATCCCATTGCTAAGTATGCTTTAAGAAGCTGTCCAACCCTGAATACCACATTGCCATAACAGTATTAAATGATGTACTTTTGGAGTTGGCAGAGTTGTCCAAGGCTCTGTTCACACTACAGCATGTTTCAGCAATCCGTTTTTGAAAACGAATTACAGCTTACCATGTTGCAGGGTTCACACTGCAGTCCACTTCATTGACCCATTTCAGCTGATGCATGCTAGAGTGTTCTCACTATTAATCCATTTCCTTCTATTCTGATTCAGCAGCACTTGCACAGCTGCTGCCATGATGCTTTTGCACGATCGAGAGGTGGGAGGATAAACAAGCACGAATGGATCTGACCTGTCTGTTCACATTGTGAGTAGCTCACTTCACTTTTTGAAATGGATTTCTGGAAGCGTGCTCAAGCCCTGGTCTCATCAGGGTTTGAGCACGCCCAAAATTAGAGCTACAACCGAGTTATGTGCAACACGATCCGAAATAGCACGCATTTGAAATGGTTCAGCTACCAGAACCGCTTCAAATGCCTTAGTGCAACGGGCCTAAGATGTTTCAGAAAAGTGGTCTAACAACAGTTGAAGCTGTACAGATTGCTAGGGCAAAAATAAAAAAGATCAGAAGCCAGTACCTGGGTGAAACTGTCTACTGGAGCCAACCAGTAAAACTGCTTTTGGTTAATTGCACAGCTGAAGTAAGCACAACAGCAATTTTGCAATTCATTGGCCTGTTATGTGACAATCTGGACAGCTAATTTCCTGCAAGTGAACTTTCTGACTGATCTGCCTTTGATTTTGCAGCAGTGCCACATTGCAGCTTTGAGTTTGGCTTATCAAATACTGAGAGACTGTACAGCAAATATCAGGACTATTTTTCATCAATGGACCAGGCAGAAATTGTTAGCCAGTACAATGACTTCAGATTTATAGTTGCTGAAAAAATAAAGGGAGGATCATTAAAATCATTTACTGACATGATCCACTTTGCTTTGACTAACATGCAGTACAGCATGGTAGCTAAATTTATTGATGTATGTGCTACACCCAAGCTAAACATGAAGCTATTATGTACAGAGGTTCCTACAGAGTCTCATCCTTCCCCAGAAGAGATTCTCCATAGGGAGGTGCAGAGTGAGAAGGATACAATAGCACAGAGAAAATCTTGGGAGTGATAGAGGATCATGTACTGAAGCAGAGAGAAGTATGATTGAGTAGGACCATAACTATCTGAGTGGAAGGTTTCACTAAAGGATTCCATAGGAAAGTTAGGAAGATTTGTTGCTGCTCTTGGAAAGAACATTAGGATTTTATATCTTCAGAAACATGGTGGAGTCCATAAAGTTATATGGAGATCCTGAGCCCACAAATATAGATTGATATTACATTTAAAAATCCTCATACCCTTGTTTCTCTGGCCAGCAAGCTGGACTGTTTGGAAATACATTTAGTTAACACTTTAGACTTGGGTGAAGTCTTTTCTGGTTGACACATACAAAGGATTACCCTGAATCAATCTTAGAGGCAGATAACCCCTGATTGACTTTGGAGACCTAATTGACCCCAATACCTACTCGCCTAACAGTTATTGATTCAGCCTGACAAATGCAGCCTGTAGATAATATCAAACAAATGAACTCTGAATGCCAACTAGATTTGGATAAGGGAACTGGGGATCTAGATGTGGATGCCCGTTCTATACTTTCATGGAATATTGAGGGCATCTATCTTAAAATAATTGACCTTGAAGTAGTGAGATTTCTGGATAATTTTGATATTATTGGACTGCAAGAAACATGGTGTACAGAAAATGTAACTCCCAAATTGGCTGGATATTCTGTCTCTACTCTGCCAGCAACTAAAGATAAAAAAGTTTGGAAGGTTTAAAGGGGGTATTTCCTTTTTTATCAAAACTTTGCTAAATTTTGAGATCACTAACATTTCTTCTAAGTCAGAGGGTATTTTGGCTCTAATGATTAGCAAGGGACAAAAGATCATTCTCTGCAATATATACTTTCCCCCTCACAATACAGCTACTGATCCCACTGACCTTTTCATACAGGATCTGAAAATGGCACTTGACGAATTGCTAGATGAGAGTATATCTTGTCCTATAGCTATTTCAGGAGACTTTAATGCCATAATTCCTCCTCGTTTCTTGGAGGATGTATATTCACATATGATCCATACAATATCTATAATTAATCCAAATATCTCATATACAAGGACTGCTCAGGATCTAAAATCTAACCTCAGAGGTAGGGGATTGCTAGCGGGCTTGGCCAGTAGAAATTTCTGTATTTTAAATGGGAGAACTCAGGGAGATCTAGTTGGATCCTTAACGTATCAAGGACCTGCTGGTTCTTCAACCCCTGATCAGGTTTGGACCAATTTGAAGCAGTAAAGCTGATCCAAAAGTTAGAGGTCATAGACAGATTGGAATCAGCACACTGTGCTATTGTAATTAACATCAAATGCCCTTTTGGGACTTTAAGGAGTGAGGCACAACAGGAAGAGTCTGAAGTCATAAACGAGAGAAGGATTAGATGGGGTCCGATTCATCAAGCTAGTTTCAATGAAATTCTTAGTACAGGAGTCTTAGGTGATATTCGCGAGTTGGTCCTGGACAAAAGTAAGGCCTTTAATATTTTGGAGAATTGAGAAACAATTCATTCTTTACTTGGACCTAGATGTAAAACAACATACCGTCCTAGGTCCCTTTATAAAAAGTCTTGGTTTAATTTGGTATGCCTACAGGCAAAGAAAGAGTTTGGAGGAAAACTAAGACAGCATAAGAAGAAAAGAAATAAGTCTGCAGCAGATTTTAAATTGCTAAAGACTGAAAGATAAAATGAAGAAAATTCTCGAATGGGAGAGACAAACATACTCAGGGACTTTGGGAAAAACTGAGACAGGCTGTTTTGGGTAGGGATGGAAGGCGATTTTGGAATATTGTTGCCCAGGGCTATAATAGATATGCCAATAGGATTGAAGCCTATATTACACCTGAAGTTTGGGCATCTCATTTCTCCAAGCTCTATTATTCTCATGAAGAGCAGGGGACACCTGATGCTTTCAAAATATAGGAGGATGAAATTTTTCCAAGACCTATCTTGATCACAGAGGACGAAATCCGGATGGCACTGATTGGGCTTAAGGCAAAAAAAAAAAAAAAGCACCAGGGCGGATGGGGTCCTGGGTGATCTCTAAGGTTTATCCCAACTGGTGGATTCTTTTTCTTCTTTTGCTGTTTAGTGGCCAGGTTCAGGGGTACTCTTGCCCTGCCAGTTGGGCAGGTAGTGTTATCTTCACAATTTTTAAAAAAGAGGATCCGAATGACCCAAGAATGTTTCAGCCTATTAGTTTGATAGATGTTTCACAGAAGATTTTCTCTACAATAATGTTCGGCAGATTGCTGTTGTCGGTCGAGGAGAACGCAGTATTGAATGAGGCACAGAACGGTTTCTGGAACGACTGTTCTACAGTACAACACTGTTACGTGCCTCGGCACCTGATCTGGAAGTATACTAAAGTGAGAAAAAACAGATTACATTGCTGCTTTGTAGACTTCTCCTTGGCCTTCGACAGCATTAGTAGAAAAATCCTTTGGGCTACATTAAGGGATCTGAAGTTGGAGGCCTCACTTCTTGATGTTATTATTAGAATGTATGAAAATATGTGGGCAAGGGTCCAGTATAATCAGTATGGTCATCTAACTGATAGATTTGAGACAAACGTGGGGGTCAGACAGGGTGTATTTTTGGCCCTCCACTCTTTAACATCTGTATTAATACAGTCTTGGATCAGTTTGGTAACCCAGATTTTCATGTTCCAAAATTAATGATCAAAGGATTGAATGTTTAGCTATATGCAGAAGATTTAGTCTTGCTCTCTACTTCAGTGCTAGGTCTTAAAAGAAAATTGGCTCACTTTGAATCTCGTTCTCAAAGGAAACTAAAAGTTAATCTCGCAAGACCAACACTGTAGTTTTTGCTCTCAAACTAAGAATACGTGTAGGCTTTAGGCCAAACAGTAACCATATAGACACTGTTAAGTGTTATGACTATTTAGGTGTCCGTTTTGCCTATAGCCTATCTTGGACCAAACATTTGGAGGCAATTCAATTTAAAATGGGATCTTCGGTAAATGCCCTAAAAATATTTAACAGCAAGATGGGGAAGTCATCGGTCAGAGGGGTATTAAGAGTTGTTAATGCCAAAATAAGAATGAGCATGACATACACCTCTGAAATCTGGGGTCATACTAAGGTTAGAGAATTAGAAATAATTCTGAATAAACTCTATAGATACATCTTAATGTTGCCAAATGGAACTCCAAGCTGTATTCTTGCCTTGGAGTTAGGACAACGTTCCTTGACTTCTCTCATCTGTGAATGACAGATTCTCTTTCTGTTGAAACTTTCTTTTGCCCCAACAAAGATATCCAGGAATGTGTAAAAGAAGCCATCAAATTGGCCAGCATGGGATATGTACATCCCTTTATTCAACTTATTAAGGAAACAATAATGCCGGCCGGATTGGGCCACCTCTTATATAAAATTTACACAAGACCATTTCAGGAGATTAGGCAGGATGTCAAATTAAGGCTTATTGACTTAAGACAAAAATTCTTGTCATGTTCAACTCTCCAAGCTTAAGCTATATGGGTGTTATAAAAAAGTAAAGATTTCATGGGGGATATGAGCCATATCTCTCTTTTTAGCCTGTCCTAAACAAAGGAGACTCTATACAAGATTCAGAACTGAAAATTGTAATGCTCAATGCATTCATTTCAGACAAAAGAGAGGGTACTTTTCCATATTGTAAATGTGGAGTGGAGATGATAGATGATCTCAAACATGTGGTACTCTTGCGTCCTAGGTACGAATCAACTAGGAAAAAAATGCTGGGTGGACTGTTAGTTGATCTCAGTCTCCCCCTGGAGGATCTTTTGGAAAATTTGTTTACTATGAAAGAGAAAAACCTGGTAGAGATCTTTGCAAGATTTTTAATTTCAGCTCATTTGTAAAGTTTATTAGGAGGACTTGAAGTCCTGTGGAGGTTTTTTGTGTGAAAAGGTACTCAAGGGACACTGTTAGATTGAATTGCACTGTAAAGATACTTAAGTTCCTTGTTGATTTATTTATTGTCTATTTATATTTACTATGTATTTTGTCCTGATTTTAGTGTATTGTAACTGCTTTATGCTGAACAATAAATTGTACTACTACTACTACTACTACATTCCAAGCTTCTAGTGCTGACTGTGAAAGAGGCTTCAGCCTCATGAACTGCATTAAGTGCAAACAAAGAAACCGCTTGAAAGAAAACCATTTAGATATGCTGATGCAAACAAAATTGTTTTTAGCATCTGGTGGAAAAATGGATCTTAATAAAATATACGTCCACTGTAAGAATGGGAAAGACAGGAGAGAAAAACAGTAAATGTTGATTTCTTAGCAATGCATCATCAACAGTCCTCCTTTTAGATGCATGCAAGACTCTTTAAAATGTACGTAGTTTACACATGTTTCCAATCCATACTGTTATGGTGCATAATGCACATCCAAGCTTCAGACTGTGTCAGAATGTATATTACTACTTTGCATTGAGTATTTGGTTATGTTTTCTACTGTTTATTGACAATAAAATATATCACTTGTTTGGGCCACCCAATTTGCGCACATGAATCAATTTTTTTGCACAAAGTGCCGCACACACATATCAGTCGCCCACCCACAGAGACTGAAAATTAGAGGGAACATTGGTGCACGCTAAGGGTCGATAACCGAAGACCCCCTTTGGGGAGAAACCAAAGGTAGTCGAGAATGCTAGCCACTGGACAGGAAACAGGGTCCAGGCTCCTGTCCTGACACCAAACGGAAAACCTTTTCCATTTGAAGGCATAAAATTTCCTGGTGGATTCCTTTCTGGATGCCTCCACCATGGTGAGGACATCCTCGGAAAGAACCAAAGCCTGGAACTCTAGCCTCTCAGGTACCAGGCTGTGAGGCGAAGGGACCAAAAGTCCGGATGGTATACCTTCCTCCGATTTGGGATAGATCAGGTCCGGGCATGTTGGAAGCCGCTCTGGGGGTCTGCAGCTGAGGCTAAAGAAATCTGGGTACCAGAACTGGTGCAGCCAATCTGGGGCAACCAGAATCACCTTTGCCTTGTCTCTCCTCACCTTGAGGAGCACCCTGTGGATCAAGGGAAATGGAGGGAAGGCGTAGAAGAAGCCTGGGGTCCATGGCCTCGAGAAGGCATCCCCCTGCAGTGAGCCCTGCTGAGGGAGTCGGGCATGAAACAGCCTCAGTCTGGTGTTTTCCTGGAGGCAACAGGTCGACCATCGCCTGTCTTCAGTGGGAGAACAGGCTGTAAACTACCTCCGGATGGGGGGAACACTTCATGGATGTCTCAGGAAATAAAAAGGGTGCAGAGGCAGTAAGTAGTAGAGAGAAGAAAAAAAAGAAATAAACAAACAGGAAAGAGTAAGTATTCCAAATAACAGTTAGGGGGCCAGAAAAAAGACATGATGGGAATGGTACAGTGCAGTGGCTGTGGAGCAGCAGTCTTCCGGGAGATGTTTTGGAGGATGCAGTGTTGTCCCATCTGCAGACACCTCTCTGGGCTGAGAGAGGAGGTTGCTCATCTCCAGGCTGAGTTGGCCAGGATTTGTGGGACCTCCTTTCCCACCCAGGGACCACGAGGGTCACTGCCGTTGCCTCAGAGGTTGCCAAGCAAAAGAGACGTGCAAGAACAAGGGGACACAATTTAAAGAGAGGGGGAGCGGTTCAGGGGCAATGTGAGGAAGTATTATTTCACAGAGAGGGTAGTGGATGCATGGAACAGCCCTCCTGAGGAGGTTGTGGGGTCTAAAACTGTGGGAGAATTCAAGAATGCATGGGACAGACATAAGGCAATTCTTGTGGGGGGTAGGAAGAAATAGGCTGTTGGTTAACTAGGATCTGCGGCCTATCCTGTAGGTAGGGAAACGGGCAGACTAGGTGGGCCAAGCGGTCCTTATCTGCGGTCAAAGTCTATGTTTCCATGAGTGGTTGGACCACAGTGGGCTCAGGGAGGGTGAGGGTGGTGGAACAGAGGCTCATCCCTCCAGTTGTACCTCTCCACAATTTCTTTGCCATTCTGGAAAAGTGTGGTTCCTCTATGGAGGCACCCACAGTGGAGACCAAGGAGGATGCTGGGAACCTCCACAAAGGAGACCCAAAAGAGGGTGGCATGGGACCCCACAGGGGAAGGAAACAACTCCTGGTGGGGGACTCCATTGTAAGGAAGGTAGAACTGGGGGAGGAAGGGGAGAGGGAGGTAAGGTGCCTGCCTGGCACCATGGCTTGGAGAGACAGGGAACGAATCCTCAGGATCGCAGGAGCAGCTGCACAGGGGAGGGAGCTGGATGTCACTGTCCACCTAGGGACAAATGACCTGGCTAAGAAAGGGATCAGAGCAGTGCAAGAAGCATTTGTGGAGATGGGGAGGGGCCTTAGACAAATAGCACACGCGGTAACCTTCTCTGAGGTGTTGCCTGTCTATGGCACGGGTGAGGCTAGGGTGCTCCACACCATGGGATTCAATCAGTGGTTGAAACACTGGTGCAGAGCTCAGGGATTTGGCTTCATTGGAGACTGGGGGTCCACCTGGAGGGATGCAGGCCTATACTGGCATGATGGTCGCCTCTGTCCAGGAGGGGAAACCAGGATCCTAAGTGACAGGTTTAAATACTTCATTGACAAGTATTTAAACTAGCCAAGGGGGGAGGCACTGGAAAGGAGCAGGGAAATCCTAGCTCCCCCTAAAATATCAGGGTACTAAGTGAGGTAAACACCAACATAGAGATGTCAATAGGGAGAAGCGCAGGGGTAAATGGAGAAAGTGACAAATGCAATAAGGACAGGGATAGGGCAAAAAGGGGTAAGGCCATCAAGAAATGGAGGGTAATGAGTACCAATATCCGTAGTCTGGGCAACAAGATCCCTGAACTGGTGGCCTTGATGGAAGAAGGATGCCTGGATATTGTAGCAGTCACAGAAACATGGTACACAGAGAACCATGACTGGGATGTTAACATACCAGGGTACACAACCTACAGGAGAGACAGGGAGGGCAGAAGGGAGCAGCTCTCCGTAAGGGAAGGGATAAAAGCAACTGAACAAAAAAGAGTAAACAGGGAGGAGAAGAGGCACTGTGGGTCACCTTAGAGACTGGAAATGGCACCACAATCCGCATGGGGTTGTATATAGACTCCCATGTCAGGGGGAGGGAATGGACAAGGACATGACAGAAGGCATACTTAGGATGGCAGAGAAAGGGGAGATACTGTTGATGAGGGACCTTAACATGCCAGATGTTAACTGGAGCACCTTTGCGGCAGCCACATGCAAAAGCAGGGCCATTCTTGATGCCCTTCAGGTGGCATGCCTCAAACAGCTAGTTTTGGAACCCACTCGTGAGGGAGCAATCTTAGACCTCATACTCTCAAATGGTGACAGTGAGAGGATCTCAGATCTAGAAGTGGGTAGCCATTTGGGAACAAGTGACCACCAAACGGTGTGGTTCACGATAAACTCTGCTACAGAGTCAAGCCATACAAAAGTGAGGGTTCTGGACTTCAGGAGGGCTGACTTTGGCAAGATGGGAGAGTGCCTTAGAAAAGCACTAGCAAACAGGCTAGAAGGAGGGTGGGCAACAATGGGCAAATATCAAAACTGCCATCACAAAGGCAACAAGTCTTTGTGTGAAGCAAATAAACCAAAACAAAAGTAAAAGACACTGTGGTTCTCAAAAGAGGTGGGGGTGAAGGTTAGGGAGAATAAGATAGCATTTAGGAAGTATAAGGAAACACAGAAGGAGCAGGACAGAGAACTGTACCAGTTAAGACAGAAGGAAGCAGGGAGGGTAGTCAGAATAGCAAAGGCACAAACTGAGGAAAAGATAGCTAACTTGTTTAAGAAGGGGGATAAAACCTTTTATAGGTATATCAGGGAGCGTAGAAAGACAAGGGAGGGATAGTGAGGCTGAATAGAATGGATGGTGGGTGGGCAGAGAGTGACAGTGATAAAGCAGGGATACTGAATGAATACTTCTGTTCAGTATTCACAAAAGAGGAAGTGGGGGAGGTGCCTAATCCAATTAACAGAAGCACTCTGGAGAGGGGGGTTGATCCCAGTCCTTTCACAGAAGAAAGGGTTCTGAAAGAACTCCTAAAATTGAAGGTGGACAAAGCAATGGGGCCAGATGAATTCACCCAGAATTCTAAAAGAATTAAGCAGAGAACTAGTGACACCACTGACTACGCTTTTTAACAAATCATGGGAGGATGGTGTGGTACCTGAGGACTGGAAGAAGGCGGATGCGACTCCCCTTCACAAAAGTGGGACCAAGACGGAGGCAGGAAACTACAGACCTGTCAGCTTGACCTCTGTGGTACAGAAGGTGATGGAATCACTTCTGAAGGAAAGAACTGTCAAGTACCTAGAGGACAGTGGGGCAGAGGACCCAAGGCAGCATGGGTTCACAGCGGGAAGGTCATGTCAGATGAATCTAACTGATTTCTTTGACTGGGTGACCAAAGTAGTAGACCAGGGAGGGGCTGTGGACATGGCCTACCTAGACTTTAGCAAGGCATTTGACACAGTCCCACACAAAAGATTAGTAGTCAAATTAACCAGCATGGGAGTGGGTCCCAAGGTGGTAGCCTGGGTAAAACATTGGCTGAACAACAGGACACAGAAGGTAATTGTAAATGGAGTCCACTCTGAAGAAAGAGGGGTTACTAGTGGGGTACCGCAGGGTTCAGGTCTGGGTCCAGTCCTTTTTAATGTCTTTATAAGTGACATTGCAGAGGGACTGGAAGGAAAAGTATGCCTCTTTGCAGATGACACAAAGATCTGCAACAGGGTTGATACACATGGAGGCATGGAAAGGATGAGAAGGGACTTGGCAAGGTTGGAGGAATGGTCAGAAGTATGGCAGCTTGGATTCAATGCAAAGAAGTGCAAAAGTAATGCACCTGGGAAACAAAAACCCAGGAGAAGATTACACAATGGGGGGGGAGGTAGTAACAACAACAAAAATGGAAAGAGACCTAGGGGTAATCATATCAGATGACCTTAAGGTTGGCAAGCAATGCAAGAAGACGGTAGGGAGGGCTGGGGGGATACTGGGATGTATAAGGAGAGATACCACCAGCAGAAAACAGGAAGTTGTTATTCCCCTGTACAGACAGTTGGTGAGACCCCATCTGGAGTACTGCGTCCAGTTCTGGAGACCATCTCCGCAATGACATAGACAGGATGGAGGCAGTTCAGATGAGGGCAACTAAAATGGTGCAGGGTCTGAAAGAGCAGCCATATGAGGAGAGACTAAAGGAGCTTAATATGTATACCCTTGAGGAAAGGAGGGAGAGGGGGTCATGATAGAAACGTTTAAGTACCTCAGTGGAATCAACAAAGTCCAAGAAGGTAGCATCTTTCAGAAAAAGAGATGTGCAAGAACAAGGGGACACAATTTGAAGATTGGGGGGACGGCTCAGGGGCAATGTGAGGAAGTATTTTTTCACAGAGAGGGTGGTGGACGCATGGAACAGCCTTCCTGAGGAGGTTGTAGGGTCTAAAACTGTGGGAGAATTCAAGAATGCATGGGACAGACATAAGGCAATTTTTATGGGGGGTAGGAAGAAATAGGATCTGCAGCTTATCCTCTAGGTAGGGAAATGGGCAGACTAGGTGGGCCAAGCGGTCCTCATCTGCCGTCAAAATCTATGTTTCTATGGCCGAGAGCATCCGCCAGATGGTGTGTGGCTCCTGTCACATGGATGGCTAGGAGATCTGCCTCCAGACTGCTCACGAGTGTCCAGGTATGGAGCACTTCCCTGCAGAGCAGACAGGAATGCATACCACCCTGTTTGTTGAGGTAGAACATGGTCGCGGTATTGTCCGTCTGGACTTGAACCACTAGACCCCGGAGTGGAGGAGCGAAAGCTGACAGTGCCAGTCTGACTGCTCTGAGCTCCAACAGGTTGATGTGGTAACGGGACTCCTCGGGGGTTCAGAACCCATGGACCCTGTTGTCCCCCATGTGGGCTCCCCAGCCCATGAGAGAGGCATCGGTCATAAGGACGGCTGTCAGCTCAGGGAAGACAAACGGGATCCCTTCCTGCAATCGGTTTGGGGTGGTCCACCATTGGAGAGCCTCCCACATCTTCTGGGTTACAATCATCAGCTGGTCAAAATGATCATGGTGCTGAGTCCACTGGATGGCTAGCTCCCACTGAAGGGGGCGCATGTGCCACCAGGCCCAATGGACCACGGAGGTGCACGCCACCATGTAACCCAGAAAGTACAGAAAGTCCTGGGCTAGGCGCAATTGCCCAACCAGAAATTATTGGGCAAAGGAGGAGAGACCCTCCGCCCTGTCCGCTAGCAGCCGAGCTCTGACTTGACGAGAGTCGAGCTCTGCCCCGACAAAGCACATCACCTGAGAAGGCACTGGTTCCGACTTGGCCACAGTGATCAGTTGGCCGAGTTGAGAGCATGTCTGGAGGGCCAGATCCCTGGACCTCTCCACTTCCTCTTGGGTGAGACTTGCTAAGAGCCAATTGTCGAGGTAGGGGTAAATTCTGACCCCCCACCCCCACCGACACCTGAGATGGGTCGCCACCACTGCAATGCATTTGGTGAAGACCCGAGGGGCTGATGACAGGCCAAACGGCATGGCTCGGAATTCATATAGGGTCCCTTCGACTCTGAAGTGGAGGAACCGCTGGTGAGACGGATGGACTGGGACATGAAAGAACGCATCCTGTAGATCCAGTGAACAGAACCACATGTTTCGCTCCAAGGATGGCATGATCTGGGACAGAGTGACCATCCAAAAGGTGCGTGACCTGAGATACTGATTCAGGTCATACATATCTAGAATGGGGTGCCAGCCCCCCGTCTGCTTGGGAACCAGGAAGAACCTGAAGACAAAGCCTGGGTCTGCTGGATGATCCACCACTGGGGCTACCGCCTCCTTGAGGAGGAGCTGAGCAATGTCATCTTGAACAGCTGACTGAGTATGGGCGGACACCCTCTCCTCTCGTGGGGCACGGGCTCGGCTTGGAGAGTACTGCTCAAATTCCAGAGGCACTCCCTGGCTGATCACTTCCAAGACCCACCTGTCCATGGTGATAACGGACCAGGCAGAAAGGAAGTGGCGGAGCCAGCCCACCATGTGAGGACAAAGAGCTGGCGTGATGGGAGTGGGGGTGTTAGCCCCCGGCCCATCATTGAGCAGGCCTGGAATAGAAGGATCCAGGACCTGAACCTTGGCCTCCTTTATGGACCTGGGAGGACCCAGGCTTGGGCCAGGGGCACCAAGCTTGATCCTGCTGCTGCCCCCCCTTGGAAGGAGGGCTGCAGGGGAAGAGTGCCGAAAAGGCTTCTTCTTCTTCTTCTGCTTCTTACCAGAAGACCCTTTAACAGAAGTGGCATCCAAAGTGGCATTGGACTGCTCACTACGCTGAAGGTGACCAGCCACACCTGGGCCAAAGTGACTGGTGCCCAGGAAAGGCACATCAGCTAGTTTGTGCTGAGTATCCACAGGAAGGGGAAAGCCTCAGCCAAGCCCTGCGGCAAGAGGCAACTGCAGCTGCCAATGAGCGGGCACAAGAGTCCCCAATATCCATGGCTGTCTAAAGCTGCTGTTTGGCAACAGCCCGGCCCTGGTCCAGGTCTTGCTTGCCCATGGTCTGCACGTCCATGGGAAGGTGTGGGAGTAATTCATCCAAAGACCCCAAGAGGGCATGGGAGAAGTGTGCCATGACGATGGCCGGATTTGCCTGACGGAGGCCTAAAGACGAGGCCGCATAGACTGTCCGAGCCGAGTGATCCAAATATTTGGATTGTTTCTCGGCATGTCGGTCACTACTGGCAGAACTGCCAGTATACCTGAACACAGAGGCAGCCACAAGGCTCTCGGCTGAAGGGTGCTCTGTGAACCCCGCAAGGGACCCCATGGGCACCGCATACTTGCGGGCAGACTGAGCTGGACAAGAGGCAGGGTGCTGCCAAAGTTCTAAGGCCAGGCCAGTGATGGCTTTGGCCACAGGAAAGGCTTCCGTTGGGATATTCCCTCTCGAGCATATCCGAGAGGATACTCCACCTTTTTCTGGATAGGCTCCAGGGGCATCCCTGTAGACTCAGATGAGGCAAAGAATGCCCTGAAAGGACTATGGATGTTCCTCAGTCTCTATCCCACCAGCTGATTCGTCATCCTCTGGATGAGAATGCAGGCTGGTTTCATCCGAATCCTAAGAATCCAGATACAACAGTCGTCCACCCAGATCACCTTCGACCCACCGAGGGCGGTTCAGGGTGACCGTGACCGAGAGATGCTGGGGAAGCCTGGTGTCCAGTCTAGCTTCCTTAGAAGGAGCCCCTCCCATAGGCTGTTTTGGCGGTGGTTCGACCACAATTGGTGGAGAGAGACTGGTTTAGGCCGAACCGGAGATTTCGCCGGCTCCACAGGCGGAGGAACCGATTTGATCGTCTCCAAAGAAGTCAGCTTTGGCCTGGGAGGCGAGAGCCAAGTGAAGGCTGGGGTAGGCTTGTGCCCTGTCAAAATCAGCTGTTGCCACATGAGGTCGTCGTAGTGCTGGCGGAGTTTCTGCTGGAGCCTCCCCCCTCATCCGAGGAGGATGAGGACGACTGATGGTGTCACCTCTTCTTGGAGCGTTTATGGCTCTTCCTCGGCCTGTTGGTCGAGGGGGTCCTGTGCCTCGATCGAGATTGGGCAAGCTAACTCAGTCGATCAGGAGACACTGGCGGGACCGGTGTTTTCCTGGGGTTGGGGACCACTTTGACAGGATTCCCAGCAGGCTGGGTCTCCTTATCAGGGAAAGCAAGGACTTGAGTTCGAGTGAGAGAGTCACTGACCAGAGTCGACAACAAGGGGTTGATTGGGTCGAGAATAATCTCAACATCGTCGATCGACACTTTGGTTGACTGGCCAGTCGGCAAGGCTGAGAAGCCAGTAGCTGAAGAAGCAATTTTGACCAAGGTCAAAGTGGCCTGTTCCTGAGACAGAGATCTCGCCCGATCCCAAGAGCGTCTTCGCTGAGACGAAGACTGTCCCGGGTACTTTTCTCACTTACAGGACCAAGAGGAGTGCATGCCCGCAGGACTCTTACCCTTAGTTGGGAGAGACTGGCACAACTCTCGGAAAGAACCAGAGAAGGTGGAGCCCAGGTTGAGCAGAACGAAGAAGCTCTGAGAGGAAGATTCCACGGCACAAGCCACTTCCTACTCAAAGGCTTGCATGCACTCCAATTGCTTGGCAGATCCCAAGGCCATGGAAACTGCCCACCGGGCCTCCTTGGATTTCACTGAAGGATTCCGTTTTTCAGGCCTCCCCAACTTAAGGCATGCGAGACAGTCGTCAGGGATGTTAGGTTGAAATGCAAGGCAAAAATCGCACTTCGAGGTGTCATGGTCAACACCCAAACAGTAGACGCACTCAGTGTGCAGGCTGGTGTGCGACATCTTCTGGCCGCATGGACACCAGCAAAATCCGGGGGAAGACTTGTCTTCCACAGTTGAAGAAAAAAAGTCACAATCGCTAACGCGAACAAGGTGAATTTTTTGAATAACAAGGTTTTGAAGCCAGGGCCTATAAAATGCAGAAGCACGAAGGAGGCAACCTGAATCTTCCAGCGGAAAGGAAGATCTGGTGCCATGGGGCGGAGCCAAGGGTTATACCACCCTGGTGGATGGGAGGAGCCAGCTTGAAGACCTTCTGGTGATCCTTAAAGGGGAAAGAGACATGCCAATATGTGTGGATGACCAACATATCCACGATCCTAGAAATTAAGTTTTATAGCTACGAAAAAGTAAAATGCTTTTTCCTTGGCAGAGAGAGCACCTCAGAGATGGTGTTGCTCAGTCAGGTGGAAAAAAAATTCTGGTGCCTTCCTCACAGCCTCTGCTCAGGACACCCACAAGCTTCTCTCTGATTGGCTAATTCATAAACTCATTACCATAATCTCCACCTCCGGGGCAGTACTACCTGGTCAGCTCACTGCAACAGTTATTGATGTTAAAGGACTCCTGGGGTGAGAAGGAAGATTTTCACCAGTACCACTGGGGCCATGCATGCAGATGTCATCTGCCAATGTCACCAAACCTATAAAGGCATGAGTGGCCCTGTTCCCTCCTTAACTCTTTTCTCCGGAGACTAAGGGAGCGAACCCGTACCATGGGGGACTGGGAAGAGAGAGAGGTGCACAGGCCTAAATAAAGGACTGGATACATCAGTAAGCCAGTTCTGAGAAAGAGCCCCAAAAGGGGGATGGTGGGAGGAAAGGCAGACCCGATAATTGCGATCCCCTCGATGATCTACTGTTGCGGTAAGTGCTTACGTAACTGTTCTGTCTTCATTGTGGGTATCTCAGTCACCTGGTTGCAGATATGGAATTAGTCCCAAGCAGTTACAGATGCAACAGAACAGTCTGGGGGGGAAGGTCAGCCAAAGCTTAGGACAAGAGGCCTTGCAACACAGCCTTGCCAAAACCTGCACAGGCTCTAGAAGCAAAATCCTGACTGTAGTGCTTGCTGAAAGTGTGGATGGTACTCCAGGTGGCAGCAGCGCAAACGTCAGTGGCTGAGTCCCCTTTGAAACAGGCCACAGAGGTAGCCATGCCCCTTGCTGACTGGGCTTTCACCAGCCCTGGCAACTCTTTTCCATACTTGTAGCAGAACACAATACAACGTGCCAATCATTTGGACAAACATTGTTTAGAAACCTGAATGCCCTCTCCACCTGGAGCAAAAGAAACAAAGACTAAGTAAAATAAAGCCATAGGCAAAAAAGGTACAAAACCGCACTGAAGCATCCGTGGAGACCCATGCACACAGAGTCAATGGTAGGAAAGAACCGAGGAGGGAGTGAGGCTGCTCACGCCTTCATAGGGTTGGTGAAGTCTGCAGATGACGTCGGCATGGGCGGCTCTAGTGGCAATGCTAAACATCTTCCGTGTAGATCCTGCTTCACAGACGGTGATGTTCCATGTGTGTGACCTGATGGCTGAGATATCCCCGATGAAGATCTACACCTTCCAGTGCAGAGATTTCTTTCTTTCTTTACTTTAAATTGGTAACCGGGAGAGGTACACTGAGCCGAGGCTCATTTCCAGGTGTGACCCAAGGGAAAGGGGAAGGGAAGAAGCACAATTACAAACAAAACACAGCCAGTTAGGTGATGTGGTTACAGCAAGGATGATATAAAGAACAGAGGATAATGTATGGGCAGCTGTACACAACAAGCCTGTGTTTGCAGTGAGAATTTTTTTTATGGCAACCAGGAACCTCGTGAGCAAAGCCTGAGAGGTTTCCTGGTTGTCAGAACACTTGAGATGAAGACAGAGGCTTGTCTGTGTATGGATGTCCATACATTATCTTTTATAGTGCATGGGCATCCATACCTGTCTATTTCAGAGACTCTGGTTCCTTTCAGTGAATTGGGGAGTGATGAGGAGGCACTTGAGGACTGTAAAGCTGGCTCAGACTACTGACTTTTTCTGTGAGTTCAAGTTAAAAAATAAATAAAACTGCTTCCAGCTCGACTGGATAGAGAAAAACAGCTATGTGGCAACATTCTAAGGTGTGCTGCAGTAGTGACATCGTTACTGCAGCACAACAAGCATATTTCAGGCATGGAATTCCATGCATAACAGGGTTCCACTACACAAGCTGAATGCAATACAGACAAAACTGCAAAACACTGCATACAGAGGACAAATGAATTAGCATTCAAATCATCTGTACAAACTGGGCAAACTCAAAGTGCACAGTGCCCGGGTGAAGGGCGGCTGAGCTGGTGCTGAAAGTAGGAGTCAAAACAGATCTAAACTGCAATAAGGCTGGTGAAAAGCTGGGCAAGGAAGGGTTCAGGAAGAGGGTTGGCATTATTTTACTTATGTTTGCTAACAAGGCTATCACTTTTTATAGCAGTAGTGCAAGTTATGGTGAAAATTTTGATCTGTACCTTTTCATTCTGTTTTATATGACCCTTGTTCTTCTGTCTTGTAAGATGCCCTTCCCCATTTCAATCTGCCTCCTAATTTTGACATTATAAATTATTTGATGCCACACCCCTTTTAATATGGTAATTTCCAACACTTTCATCACTATTGTCAGCTATGTTTGGACACCCATTGTTTAATGTCACTGTACTTGCAATAAACACTGATGACTAACATGTGGGACAATGACTGCTCAAAAACAGCAGAAAATAAGAATGAAACCCTGGGAAAAGCCATATTAAAGAAATGCTCCTTTTATTATCATGCAAAAAAAACAGTACTGTAGCAGTCTTAAAGGGGGAAAACGGGCATCTTACACATCAGAAGAAAAGGGGCAGAGTCAAAATTTTTGCTCCAACAAGCACTGCCACTTTAAAACTTCTGTGCATGATCAGATATGCTCAGTTCTGTCGTGGAGCAGTCTTACCTCAGGCTCATGTTGTTTTGCAAAGCAAACTGGATACCATTTACTATCTCTGGAAGCTCGGGTACCATGGCAATCAGAGTCACCCCAACAAAATACTAGAGGAAAAAAAAAAACGGGATCAACAAAAAATAGATCTATATTAGTAACAGATGGAAAGTGACTCAAGACAAACATCCATATACAATACTTTACAGAAAAATACAACAAATAACGGCAATCATGTAGAACAAGAGCATACCACCTTCAACTGTCCCACTAAAACCACAGATACACCTTCTGTTTGCACTGAGAACTGCTCCACCCCAAATGGAAAAGTAGTTGTCCCAAACATTGGAAACTCTGACATTAAAAGCAGAAACTGGGAACCTCTGATGATAAATCAGTATTAGACATTTCACATGTAAAAACAATACTTTCTGCAGTATTCAGAGCTTGAATCTCCTGGTTTGTTTTTGTTCCTAATTCTGAGGTCCTGTCTCACACAATCACACATTTTGAAGGCAATGGCTGATGGATATGAAAATGATGCTGTCCCATGGAGGATTTCTGGTGACATTATTAGCATCAAAAGTAAAATTTAAGGTCTATGTGGTTACTAGAAACCATGACCTGGAAGAACCTCACTGTTTGTATAGTTTATTTTTATGGCTATGGGTGGAGCCTACAGCCATCCTGCTTTCACTTGAAAAATGGCGTTTCCGTGGAACACATCTTTTAGGAGTTTTCAGTGTATCCTTCCATTCTGCAAATCTCTATGGCAGTTAAAGATACAGAAGCAAATGATTTGATACCTTTTATTGGACCAACATAGATGTAACAAAAATAAAGTGCTTTAGATTTCAGACCAACAAGTCTTTCCTTGGAAGCTGTTCTTACAAGGACCAATACAGTAAAGACAAAATCGTTAAGGCAGTTAAAGAAATACTCCCTTTTTTCTGTTTAATTAGAATAAGGGACACAGAACTCCAAGCTGCCTTTCTCTGAGAGCAAATGTTCACACCTTCCAATCAAATCTAAATATCTTTAAAACTATGCAAACTACACAAAAACAGCCAGTGTGAAATTTACTCAGGGTAAAAAGAAATTTCTCATGAGGTGAGTCAATCTGAATTCTTTATATTTTGTAAAATATGTTCTACATCTCTTTTTTTCTGAGTGAACACAGTAGACGTCATGCCAAACAAATGTAAATATCTCTGAAAGTATAGAAGTTACCAAGACACAACCAACATGAAAGTTGTTCAGGACAAAGTGACCTTTCAAATGAAGGTAGTCACTAATCTGACTTCATTAGATTTTCTTAAATATAGCCATCCGAAAGGTGAAAATTGTGATGAAAAATGAAAATTCAGGTAATCAGAAGGCCATAGTTTAAAAAATATAATTCTTGGAGCTTAATGAATAGGCTCATTTGAAAGGTCTAGTTGTACTGAACAAATGTCATACAGTTTTATTATCTGTAAGTTGTATACTTTTAGATATATTTACATTTGTTTAGCATAACTCCTATTATACTTCTAAACAACTTCAGCTTTGCAAATTACTATGCCAAGACAGGATTAGGGCCATCAAAAGTAAGCTATACCAAGGTAAAATTTCACTGACTTGAAAGTTCACTCACTAACAGATGCTATAAACCAAGTGAAGCTTCATTTTAAAACCCTCTGTGCGTGTCTGTGCTAGCATTAGTACATGACAATGATTAAAAACACAAGGAAAAATAAGCTTAAACAGCAGCTGACATCTTCAAGAGAACTTTAACAAAACAATGTTTAGATAACGTTCAGCTTGTATTTCACATTAGTTCTTTATTCCTCCTCCCCATTATTTATTACTGAGGTCATCTGCATGAAAACAGGATTTTTTTTGCTCCTAAAGAGTTCATCTATTTATTTTGCTGTCTCTCTACCTGATGTCATAATGCACTGCTTGTGACATTACAGTTACTCTCATGGCAGCAGATTGTAACGTCACAACAGAGCAATATGACTTGAAGTAGGGCGTAAGCTATAGAGGAAGATTAATTTTAAAGTAACTGCAAGGGATAAAAATCATGTATTCATGCACATTTTCTCAGTAATAAATAATGGGGAGGAGAAATCTAGAATATATGTGGAATATAAGCAGAATTTTACCTAACTACGTTTTTCAAAGTTTTCTTTGCGGCATCAGTAGCTCCTTAAGCAATACATAGTAAATAAGGTTAAAAGTCTTATAAATATGAAAATATGTATGCGTTGAGTAAAAAAATAGGTTAGAAGACAAACTGCCCTACTATAAGTAAGGTTATGCTGGAGAGACAAGTCAACCGCTCCGCACTAGAATGAACTCGCAGACACAATAGTAATTCCAAAATGACTGAAAAACCAGTGGGGCAACACTTTTCTCAGCCAGACCACTTAATCTCAGATGTGTCAGTAATGGTCTTAAAAGGAAATCTCAAAAGATCACAACAGAGACGGCTTTTGAGATCAAACTTTTATTACTTCTCAATATGGTAAATGATGGCATGAACATGGATTTGGGATTTATGGCACATTATAGGACTTAAACATGCATAGACTTTTTCTTAAAAGGATAGACTTATTATAGGACTTCAGCGTCTCCTTGGGGTGTGTGTGTGGGGGTTGCTGTTACATTAAGGTGAGCTTATATTCAGGTACATGACATAATGGTGTTACAGTGTGTTAGGACTCAGTATACACCCATAATGATTATTATTTCTTTTAAAACTCATTTGCTCCCGGTGGCCATTTTGGGTCAGTTCTAACAATGGATGGTTCTGACGCCATATGGCGTCTATGGGAACAAATGAGTTAAAATCCTTCCTAGGGGTGGGGGTAGAGTTAATTCCACTGAGTCTTATTCAGATTCCTTGCCTGTTACTCTTCATACAATAGTTTTATTATATACAGTCACATTTTTGTACTCTGAACATACTGTAGTGCAGGATCTCATTTGCAGGGGTGTCCTGGACATATTAAATTACATTAGACTAATATTGTAGTGATTTGTGGAAATCAAGGTATGTTAGGACTCATGTCTCACATACATATAGTGTACATTCACCTCTAACTAGCTATCTATCCTGGGGAGGGTGGAGTTATTTTTTTGCATTTTTGAACTTTGTACATCTCTTCTATGTGGAGGTTCAGGTCAAGTTTAATTCCTTTGGATAACGTTTGAATTAACTGATGTGAATGATGGTGCATTAGGACGTGTGTCCTCAAAACTAGTTATCGGGGGTTAATTCTTATGATTTCTTATTCAGATTCCTTAGACATTTTTAGTATATCAAGTTGAAATCTGTAGACATCAGATTGCATGGTCTTAGTTTCTTGGTGGTCTTTAATAAGCAGCTTTTCGTTTGGCTCTTATACTGCCAATTTATACTATCATGTATAAACTCCTGTTACAACACTAAAGGACTTAGGTTTATGGAGCATAATAACCAGTTTGAGAGCATAGTTTGGTAATGTTTCCAACTATTGCTCACACTAGGTAAATTCTGCTTCAAGCCCGTTGTATGCCATGCATATTTATTTTTTGTAGTTCTATTTTCTGTGGCTTATTTTTAACTTAAAATTATGACAATCCGAGTGGGGTTTATTTTTCATGAACTGAACTCATAATTGGGCTATAAAGATCTATACTCCAGATGTCCTTATCTTACTCTGAAGGTGTCCAAGTCCAAGTCACTTTAATTTATGTGCCGTGCACTCCTAGCAAGATGCTACGCTCTAAGCACATCTGACCTTTAGGTTGTTTCAGCTGAAGCTGAACTGGTTTTCTCAGCTTCTCTGATGAGTCGTGTTGTTTTTTTAAATTAGTATTTTAAACCAATGAGCATTTTTTCCGTTTTTTTTTCTCTGCATGATCTGGGTGTTAAAAGTATAGGATTTTCTAAATTACTGTCATTATGCTTCCAAGGAAGGACTAGGTTGGTCCGAAGGCCGAAGCACTTTGTTCTTTTTGTCATATCTATGTTGGTCCAATAAAAGGTATCAAATCATTTGCTTCTGGATCTACTATAAGTTAAGCATTCACCAGCTGTTTCACACAGTGGTGTCGATCAAATTTTACACAGTGTACTGTTCAGATACATTTTTCTTAAACTCTGTACAAAAAGTCCATAATACTCATGAAGAATAGTCAAACGTACACTATCTTAAACATGATACAGTTGCAATTCTGTAACAAGTGACTACTGTACAGTATGTGTACATTCAAAACCCAAACCTAACAGACCCCCTTGTAACTGAGATACCGTTATCCTAGTATGTCCATGCATCAAGATGTGTCCATATGTAATCTGCTGTTGAATTAAATAACAGTTCTATAAATCTAAAACCAAAACAAAAGACAACTGACAGTTTCAGCTTTTAGTTAAAATAGGAATCCTTTAGAGGTATGAATATAATGTATAAAATTAGAGAAATTTCAAACAGCTGCACACAAGTAATAAATTCCTGTCCCCTTTAACTCAAGGGATCATTTCTAAAATGTGCAGATGAGCATGGTGACCACTTTTTTCAGGGCATGCCACCACTGGCAGCAACCACTTCAAGACTGCTACTACCATCTCCTAATACAATTAGGGGAAAACCAGAAGTAGTATACCAGTACAGAGATCAATATGGTTAAGGCACATTTACCAGAAATTACTGCTTAGAAAAGAATGAGAAAGTGACTGTGATGATGAGCAAATCCAAGACCAGAAGCACTGTGGAAGCATGTAACTGGACCGCTGTCTGATGTTCTGTCCAGTGCGCCAGATAAGGGGAGTGCATTTTATGTCTGTTTTTCCTAAAAATACACCCTGTGCACAGTTTTGGGGTGTCTCATCCCATTTTGGAGATAGCGCATGTGCAGTTGCGCAAAGCAAGTAAAGACTGCACATGCTGTGCAGTCACTCAGTCGTGTGGTGGGGGCGGAGCAAAATTGCACTGATGGTGAGCGAGAGCGTGGAGTAGGAGAATGGAGTCTTAGGATACTCACCCACACAATGCCACGTATGACATGGATAAGCACGTTGCCACTGAGCCATTACTTTAGCTGGTAACCGCAAAATCAGAAGTATGGCGGTATTAGCAACAGGAGTTCGGTGTGTGAATGAGCTTGCTGCTGGCATCCACAGCAGACAAGAATGAGCCTTGCAGAGTTGGGCATACGAGCTGAATGGAGAACTGTTGGTGAGTCCGCCTCTATCTTATTCTGGGCACATAAAATGTTTAGATAAACTGGCTGGCTGGCTATAAATGTTTCAATTATGCAGCAGTTTAACTTAGTGATGCAGAGACAGAACTTGTGAAGGAGCCTCAGTTTGGGGTTGGCGTCCCACCGTCCCTCTTTCTTTGTCCTGGTGGGTCTCTGCTTTGCTGATAGATTATCTAGGAAACAGCCACTTAAGGAAACTGGGAATCTTTATAGAATAGCTGTGGGAAAAGTTTCTGGGCTCAGCATTGCAAAATGAGTAAAAGCCAACATCCTCCCTCATGGCAGGCTCAAAACTGCACGACCACCTGTAGCCCCCATGGAGGGGAAGAACTTTTTGCTTCCTCCACACCTAATGATCATCTGATGTCCTGGGATTTTTTTTATTTGAACCCCAGTAACCAGCATTGTATACATGCTGCACCCACACATTTGGTTTTTTTGTTCCTTTCCCTGGACTACAGTGTGGGAACACTTAACACTGACACTCTACACGGTGTACATGCAGTCTGTGTTTCAGGAGGAGTTGTGTGATGTCAAGGACTTAATTTGTCTAAATGAACATTTGTTAACTGCTAGCTAATAAAAACAAAGGAGGATATTTTTAAAGACTGGTGGTACTGGACAGACTTTCAGTGGAAGTTTCACATGCACCAGAGTTCAGGGAATTCCTGCATTCCCTTAGTAGAGTCCTCAGAAATGGCTGTGAGAGAATAACATTTAATGATGCAGCTCAGTTGCAGGTTGTAATATATAATCTCAGTAACAGTTACAGGGCAGGTTGTAAAATATAATGCTGGCAACCACAGATGCATAGTAAACAGTACATACACGTCATCACAGCTTTGTAAAACTAAAAAAGACTGAGATAGGTGCCGCAACTCGACAGGGAGAATGTAGTGCAATTAGGCATAATCCATCTAAGCATCACCATGCACTATTCATTATAGCACTTTATGTGCTCAGAGATATATTTGGAATGCGAAAGTGCCGGGGGGGGGTCCCTCTGCAGTGCTGAGAGTTGAATGGTAAGTGGCTGGCACAGTCTACCAGTGATCGCGTCGCAAAATACTACCGTCTTGGAAAACTAGGAAGTTTTCACTTCCTAGCCTGAAAAGTTATCTGGGGCCCTGGTTCTGCCCCAGTGCTCCATCATAGTTTCCAGTGATTCTGCTTATGCAGCCCTTCCCCTCTGCGGGGCCGCATAAACATACCCACTTCCTGGCGCACTACTTTTCCTTTCCGCAAGTGCGGACGTGACAGCCGCTGTGTGCAACATGGTGGTGCAGACTTAAACTGTGCATGCAAGAGTATTGTGCATATGTATGTAACCACCACACTACCTTTGGCTAGTTGGCACCCGCCTTAACTCATTCTCTCCCGGTGACCATTTTGGGTCAGGTTCAGTAATAGATGGTTCAGATGCCATATGGCACTGAAGGAGTTAAAAACTACTGACAACTACATGGCACACAATTTTCTTTTGGCAGAACTACACTCATGGTACCACCCCTAGCGTTGGAGTGTATACCAGGCTAATTATCTAGAGGATGGGGTGGGGGTACATACTAAAATGGACCTTTTTATTTACAACCAGGTCCAGGGGAGAGGATGCTAGGCATATGCTAGACCCAACTGCTGAGGAGCCCCAATAACGTTCACACTAGAAGCAAGAAGCGAAATGTCCAAAGTAGTAACAGGGATTTTGCAGCATGGCTTTATTTCCATATGTTACTTAAAGCAAGGGTGGTCCCCCAAATGTTTATCATTGCAATACAGGCAAGCTCTCTTTTGCAGGACACTTTGCTAGGCAGTACTGTTTTCCACAAAAAACATCTCTCTCTTCCAAAGTGTATATCTGTGGGATGTGCCACACACTGTAAAATCCTCCTGGTGCATGGTCGTTGCCCAGGGAACACTGGTGCCCATCCATGAACCACTTAGCCCTGCCTGAAACTCCAGATGGTGTTCCTCATCCTTTGCCCCAAACAGCCTCTTCCATTTCTTCAGGGTTACACCAAATAAGTCTCCAATCCCCAATGAATTGTTAAAGACTCCCAACTTAACTTTAAATTCAGCACAGTTGTGTTGAAAGGGGTCCTGACCGGTGTGATCTAGCCTTATCTAGGGCATACACACCTCAGACAACTCCCTCAGAGAACAGTCTCAAATTCTGTACTCACAGATTAGTTGTTTCTTCTTCCCAGTCGTGGAAAGAACAAAAGGCACCTTTCTTTCTCTGGTAGCTGTCAGAGTCTACTCATTGTTCTTTCTTAAGGCAGCTGTGAACTTCAGGAACTTCAGGGGATTGTCCCTTGGATCCACAAGAACTGCATTCGCTCTCACTCCCCCTGGAGTGAAACTAAAGAGTCTTGCAGGCAAACCGAAGATTTTACCAAACTAGGGTGAGAAATACCAGGGCTGCATTTGACAGAGCCCCAATGGCAGACCTCCTGCCAGTCTAACTGCCACACTTGAACTTACTGATGAACATTCTAAGCTCCCCAAGAGCAGCTGACTAAAATGGTTATGCTGCTGTCAGAGTTCTGAATGACAATCATCCTCTCAGGCTAGCCGAGTACACAATGTCATTATGTAGAAAGCCCCCAATGACCTCCCCACCAGCTGCATTTTCCTGCCTGCCTAAGACTAATACTAATGGGATTCTAGTAACCCGAGGGGACTAGGTTGTTACACGTAGTTATGTCAGCACCACCATGTTGCACAAGGCTGACTCTGGGGCACACTGTACATGTGCGATTATCACGGATGTGCAGTACTGTACTCGCTGCAGTATTACGGGAGACTCCTGTGCAGCGAGAGCACAGCATATTTTGTTCACCGCTCTTGCCGCTCCTAAAAGCTCTCCATAGCCATATTGGCTCTGACCAGAGTTTGTTTACACAATCTGTGGATGCAAATATCTTCTTCACAATCAGCTCACAGAATTAGAAACACAGAAACAGAATCTGATGGCAGAGAAGGACCACTTGGCCTTCCCAGTCTGCCCACTTTTCCCTACCTATATCATCATCGTAGACCCTACTTGATTCTACAGCTTTCTCGCCTCCTCTTCCTTTCCACTACAATTCCTTGTGCCTATCCCATGCAGTCTTGAACCACACCACTTTTTTCACCCCATCATCTCCACTAGAAGGCTGTTCCAGGAATCCACCACTCTTTCTGTGAAGAGGTACTTTGTATCTCTCATGAAATCCACCCCCTCAAGCTTCATATCATGTCCCCTTGTTCTTGAGCACCTTTTTTTCTGAAAGGTCTCTATCATATCCTCCCTCTTCCTATCTTCCAGGGTGTACATATTGAGGTCCTTTACTCTCTCCTCATAGGGCTTTTGATACAAATCCTGCACCACTGTAGTCACTCTCCTACCCCCTCCACTCTATGTTCTTCCAAAGAGGTGGTCTCCAGAACTGTAGACAGTATTCTGGGTGGGATTTTACCAGTGATCTATACAGTGGCAACACCACCTTCTTTCTGCTGGTGACTGCCCTCCTGACTGCCCTTGTCAAACTGCCTGGCCACCTTTAGGTCATCTGATATGATTACTCACTGGTCTCTTTCCTGTTTGGCGGTTGTCAATACCACGCCACCCATTTTGTACTCTGGCCCTGGGTTCCTGTTGCCTAAGTGAACTATTTTCTCCTTTTTTGCAATGAAACCCAGCTGCCATACCCTTGACCATGCCTCACTTTCTCGGTCTCTGGTCATCCTCCCCCGTGTCCAATTCTACTGCAGAATTTGGTGATGGGAGGCTCACAGGTGGAATCATCTACCAAACAGGCTTTCTTCCAGTTTTTCCCTTTCTTGCACAAGATCCTGGACTCACTGTGCTCCTCTACCGTTCCCATGCCAATCCCATCCCAGACCAGTGGCACCCCATAGCATAACCCCTATGGCAGGAACACTTTTCCTGGTTTCTCTTATAGAAGTTCCTGCTTAATGTAGCCTGGGCAGAGTCTGAGATGTGGGGGCTTTAAGCACTGGGACAGAGAGTCAGTCAGCTGATTTTTCCATTTTCTGTCCCCATCCCACCCACCTCCTTGGTGCTGGAGCAAGCGCATCTGTCAGATTCATGCATGCCCTCCCCACTTCCTTAGCCAGTGTGGCTGACATGCAATGCTCCTGTCAAAAGAACAGCAGTGAGTCATGCGCCACAATGCTTCAGCCCATCCATAGCTGTCAGTGTAGAGTGCCAAGACTCTCACTGTCCCCTGACGGGGGGGGGGGGGCAGTCCTGTAGCAAGCATCACACCTCAGTCCTGGTCAGAGTTGCAGGAATCCTGGGACTGAGACACAATCTGAGCCGCCTATACACTACCCTTCCCCCCAGACATCTGAAGGCCTTTCCATGTTTTGTGCATTCCTTCCACCATCCAAATCCAATAACACTGCCAGTCCCTGGTGATGGCACTCCTCTGACCACTGAGGTATGCATGTTCATCTGAAAAAATTGAAGAAAAGGGTTGTTTTTCAATGTGCAAATGAGGATGCTTGCCCTCTTTTTTTCCTTTTTTTCTTTTTACTGTTCCCTGCCATGTGGCTTCTTGCTTTATGACATTAGGAGTGAGCTGGAAGACAGAAGAACAAGGAAGACAAGTGAATCATGTGATTCATGATGTAATGTGTTTGCTAGGCTCTTCTCCCTTTGACGTTTGGGTGCTAAGCTTATCAGACAGTGCTACAGTAAATCACAGGAAGACGGGAACAAAAAGTGTCTGCACACTAGTTCTGAAATAAAGTCAGAGATACCACCTGTTTCTGATGGTAACTAGCACAATACTACATTGTTTGTTTTATGGTGGCCACTGCTCAGGATAAGAGCTTTTAAAAACTTCAAAATTCTGTATCTCAATTCAGGAATAAAAAAATGGTACACTGATGTTTATACTAGAAATACATGGTTACTTACAGAACATGACTACTAACAAACACTACTTCTTTTCTAAGCTTTAATGCATGTAGAAGCTGTTCGGCTTTGAAAAGTGCCATGGGAACACAACCTAATATTTTTACATTGACTTTATACATAAGAACACATTATGTTAATGTGCTTATGTAGGTGCAGGTGGGGGTAAAACTATCATACTGTCAAGGAAGGAGGGTATATACTTTATTACTGGGTCTATATGAAGCTTATATAAGCTAGGCATAGGCCCCATAATAAGTATAAATCAGCAGAAAGCACTGTAAATCTCTAAGAAATCACACATTCAAAACATTTAAACAGTTTTTTTTTACATACAGTTGATTACTGTTTAACAATATTATGTGTACATCCAATGCAAACCCATAATCCCGTTCCTCACTTGAAGCAAAAGGGGGCTGCAGAGCCATAACTGACTCCTTGGTTTTGTGTTAAAAAGGGTCCATCTTTTTACAGCAAAAACAAGGAAAGGGGTAATTTATAAAATGTGCAGACGAGCATGGGTAGCACTTTTTTCAGAGTGCCACCACTGAACTGCCAATCCTCTTACAGTGCTGGCATGAAAATGTGGGCGAAGAGGACATCATGTGGCCCCCATAATGTCCTGTGTTTCCCCATTTCCTCGGCAGGGGATTGTTAAACTTGGTCCCCACACCCCTACCGGTAGCCCACTGTGCACTGCTGACAGTATCTATTATGTTATATGCTATGTTATGCATAATTATTACTAACATATAGGGCTTTGGTACTTACCGTACACGTGTAAGTCACCAGGGACAAAAATACAGGTTACTCACCTGTAACAGAAGTTCTAGGAGTGGTATATGTTGTTCATCCACACTTACTGGCAGGTTCCTTGCCACTTTAAATGTTGCCAGAAGGTCTTCAAGCTGGCTCCTCCCACTCACCCAGGTGGTAAATCTCTCTGCTCCACCCCATGACGTCAGATCTTGCCCGCTGAAAGCCAGGCTGTGCATCGAAGCCGGGGAGGTCAGGTGGGTTATGTGGATGAACAACATATACCACTCCTAGAACTCCTGTTACAGGTGAGTAACCTGTATTTCTAGGGACGTGGATATGTTGTTCAATCCACACTTATTGTCAGACTCCTAGCAGTTCTCCGGGAGGAGGGAGGCAAGGCACGCACCCCCTACTTAGGGAATAAGGACTGGAGAACAGAGGTCCCAAAACCAGCATCCCGGCGTGACTCTAGGTCGATGTGGTAATGGGTAATAAAGGTGTGTGCTGACTTCAAGGTAGCAGCCCTGCAGATTACCTGGATAGGAACGTCCCTGGAAGCAACCACTGAAGCAGTGGTATGGAGGGTAGAATGAGCTCTTATCCCTTTGGGAGGCTCCATGCCTGCCAACCTATAGCAGAGATCTATGCAGGAGGTGACCCACCTGACTATCGTCTGCTTGGTTGCAGGTCTGCCAGATGCGGCTTCAGCATGGTGATAAACAGCTGGCGAACCTCTCCCCGAACCTCAGCCGTCCGCTCCTTGTAATAAGAGAGCGCTCTTCTAGGGTCCAAAGTATGGAGCCTATATTCGGCCTCCGAGGTGTGACTGGGGTGGAAAACCAGCAGAGTCAACACCTGGTTAAGGTGAAACTCCGATACCACCTTCGGAAGGAATTTCGGGTGGGGATGCAGGACAACCTTGTCCCTGTGGAAGACCAGATAAGGAGACTCGATGGAAAGCACCTAGAGCTCTCCCATCTTCTGGCTGACGTTATAGCCACCAAGAAGGCGGTCTTCCACGACAGGTGAGAGATGTCACACCTGTGCATCGGTTCGAATGGCTTGCCTGTGAGCTTAGCCAATACCAGCAGTAGATCCCACAGAGGTGGTGGTTCTCGCACCGTTGGGGATATGTGATCAAGACCTTTGAAAAAGTGCCCGACCACCTTCTCCTACACCACCGACTGCTTTCCGGCCCACGCCCGGTAAGCAGAGATGGCTGCCAGGTGCACCTTAAAGGTCGACTGAAGCCCTAGCTGAGAAAGGGACCACAGGTAGTCCAGAAAGCTGACCAAGGAACAGGAGGAAGGGTCCAACCCCTTATCCTGACACTAAATGGAGAATCTCTTCCATTTGAAGGCATAGCATTTTCTGGTCGACTCCTTACGGGATGCCTCAACAACACTGAGGACCTTGTCGGAAAGACCCAAGGCCTGGAACTCTAGCCGCTCAGGAACCAGGCCATCAGGTGCAGGGATTGAAGGTCCGGGTGGAATACCTTCCCCTTGTTGACTGAGATCAGATCTGGGCGGGCTGGAAGCTGTCTAGGGAGCCTGGAGCTGAGGCTGAGGAGATCTGGATACCAGAACTGGTGGGGCCAGTCTGGGGCTACCAGAATCACCTGTGCCTTGTCCCTTCTCACCTTGAGAAGCACCTTGTGGATCAAGGGAAATGGGGGCAAGGCGCAGAAGAGGCCTGGGGTCCACGGCCTCGAGAAGGCATCCCCCTGCAGCGAGCCCTGCTGAGGGGGGTGGACATGAAACAGCCTCAGCTTTGCATTCTCCCTGGAGGCACACAGATCCACCTGAGGTGTGCCCCAGTGGGAGAACAGATCGTGTACTACCTCCGGCAGGAGAGACCACTCGTGAGATGCAGCACCTATCCGGCTTAAGGCATCAGCTAGAGTGTTGGAGGCTCCCGCCACATGAATGGCTACGAGATCCGCCTCCAGTCTGCTCACGAGAGAGCAAGTGCGGAGAGCCTCCTTGCACAGAGGCAAGGAGCGCATCCCGCCCTGGCAGTTTAGGTAGTACATGGTCGTGGTGTTGTCCATCAGGATCTGGACCACTTTACCCCGTACAAACGGAGCGAAGGTGCTGAGGGCTAGTTGGACTGCTCAAAGCTCCAGCAGGTTGAAGTGGCATTGAGACTCCTGAGGGGACCAGAGGCCGTGCACTCTGAGCTCCCCCAGATGGGCACCCCAAGCCATCAGAGAAGCGTCTGTCGTTAGAGTGACTATCGGCTCTGGGCGGACAAACGGGATACCCTCCTGCAGATAAGCAGGAACGATCCACCACTGGAGAGCGTTCCCCATCTCCTGGGTCACTATCACTGGCTGGTCCAGAGGACTGGAGCACTGTGACCATTCATGGGCCAGTCCCCACTGTAGGGGACACATGTGCCAGCGGACCCAACGGACCACGCTGGTGCAGGCTGCCATGAGGCCCAGGAGGCACAGGAAGTACTGGGCAGGGTGCAACTGCCCAACCAGCAATGATTGGGCAAAGGAGGAAAGAACCTCAGCCCTGTCCACCGGGAGCTGTGCTCTGGCTCGAAGAGAGTCGCGCTCTGCCCCAATGAATTGAATCGCCTGCATTGGCACAAGTTCTGATTTGGCCTCGTTAATGAGAGGCCAATCTGAGAGCAGACCTGGAGGCCAGATCCTGGACCGCTCCACCTCCGACTTGAGAAGGCTGCAATCAGCCAGTCGTCCAGGTAAGGGTACACCCGGACCCTCGAGTACCGCAGGAATGCTGTCACCACTGCCATGGATTGGTGAAGACCTTGGGAGCTGGAGAGAGGCCAAGGGCATGGCCCGAACTTGTAAGGATCCTCCACTCTGAAGCGGAGGAACCGCTGGTGTGACGGATGGATTGGGACGTGAAAGAATGCGTCCTGAAGGTCCAGAGAACAGAACCACACGCCTCGTTCCAAGGATGGGATGATCTGAGCCAGAGTGACCATCCTGAAGGTTTGAGACCTTAGGAACTTGTTCAGGTCGTGGAGATCTAGAATGGGGCGCCAGCCCCCCCATCCGTTTTCGGACCAGGAAGTACCTGGACACAAACTCTGGGTCTGAAGGAGGGTCCGCCACCTCTCTGATCACCTCCTTCTGGAGGAGAAGGGCAATGTCGGCTCGACGGGCTGACAGAGAGGCTGCGGACCCCATATCCCCCCGTGGGGCGATGGCTCGACAGGGTGGGGACTGCTCGAATTCCAGCGCAGACCATTTCCTACCACTTCCAACACCCAGTGGTCCGTGGTGATATCAGACCAGGCGGAAATGAAGTGGCGGAGCCGTCCCCCCACGGGGGGAACCTGGGGAGGAGTGACGAGGTTGGGGTCGACACTCCTCAACCCGTCACTGGGCAGGCTTGGAGGAAGGACCGGCCGAGAAGCCTCCTGGACCTTTCCCTCCCGGCTTCCTGTTGGAGAAAGCGGCAGGTTTGGCTTTGGGGTGCCAAGTGCAAGCCTGCTGGCCCTGATGCTGGTGTTGCTGGGCCGGACATGCCGCAGAGGCTGAAGGACGAAAGGGCTTACGCTGCTGCTGGCTGCCTTTGTCCTTCTGGGCAGAACTGACCGAGTCCAAGGTGGCGCTGGACTTCTCGATCCGTTGGAGATGACCCTCCACCCCGGGTCCGAACAAGTCAACACCCAGGAAGGGGACGTCTGCCAGCTTGTGCTGGGTATCCACTGTAAAGTTGGAGATCCGCAGCCAAGCTCTGTGGTGCATGGCCACTGTGGCCGCTACTGACCGGGCACATGAATCAGCGATGTCCAGGGAGGTCTGGAGCTGCTGTTTCGCCACCGCCCTTCCCTGATCCCGCACCTGCATGACCATAGTTTAGAGGTCAGCCGGGAGATGAGGAATCAACTCATCCAGGGAGCCCAAAAGGGCGTGTGAAAAGTGTGTCATCAGGATGGCTGAGCTGGCCTGACGAAGGCCTAGAGAGGAAGCGGCGTAAACTTTCCGCGCAGAGTAGTCCAGCTTCTTGGACTCCTTGTCGGGAGGCTTGTCCACATCCCTAGTGTTCCTGCAACATCGGAAAACGCTAATCGGTCATGAGCCCCTCCGCAGAGGGGTGCTCCGAGAAACCAGAGAGTGAACCGGTGGGGACAGCATACTTCTGAGCCATCCTGGCTGAAGGTGCTGGACAAGATGCTGGCCGCTACCATAGCTCCAGGGCCAGGCCAACAATGGCTTCAGCCACCGGGAAGGCCTCCGTGGGGGAATCCCCTCTGTCCAGTATCTCCGTGAGGGGATACTTGCCCGTTTTGAAAGGGGGTTGAGCTTCATCACAGTGGATTCTGAGATGAGCCAAAGCAGTCCCAAAAACGAGGATGGGCTCTCGCCCACTGACTGACCCCCGGTGGACTCCAAGTCAAGCGGCCTGGAGAACAAGGAGGAGTCATCATCAGATTCCGAGGAGTCTGCAAACAGCTGCCGAGCACCTGAGCCACCCTCCACCTGCCGAGGTCGATCGGGAGTGAGGGTGACTGATAACCAATGGGGCAAGCCCTGACCCAATCGAGAATCCTTGGTTGGGGCCCCAAATTTAGGTTGTGGAGGCGGGGGTTCCACCACGATGGGTGGCGTAGCCAGTTTCAGCCGAACAACCGGTGCCGGCTTCGGCTCGACCGCTGCGAGGGGTTGTTTTGGCCGCTCCGGTGACAGCCACTAAATGGCTGGGGAAGATGACGAACTCGGCCTATTCCTGGTCAAAAGGAGCTGCTGCCACGTTAGCTCCTCGTAGCGTCGACGCATTTGCACCAGAGCCTATCCTCCGAAGAGGACGAAGACGAGGATGAGCGGTGCCGCCGCTTTCCACGGTGCCGAGACCGCCGATGTCGGTGGGATCAGCTGGACTGAGAAGAGGTCCGAGACTAAGACCTTCGGTGTTTCTGAGGGTGGGTCTGAAAGGGGGCAGGGGAAACCCACTCCTCCCTTGGTTCAGGGACTTTAACTGGGGACTCCGGCACAGGAGGCACAAGCAAGTCCTCAGTTTCCACCGGGGGAACTGGTGAAGAAGGGTTGTTGGCTTCTCCAGTCGACAGACCGTCCAACGGGTCGAGAAAAATCTCGACCGCGTCGACGGGTGTCTTGGCTGGCTGACCTGACGGGGACACCGTGAAGCCAGCGGCTTTAGCCACAACCTCGACTGATGTAGAGTGTCGACTCTCTGGGGAAGGGGACCTCTCCCGCTCCCATGAACGTTGACGGTGGGACTTACCCTTGGGGTCCTTCTTTTTGGACCGAGAGGAATGTCTCGAAGGGCCTTCTCCCTTGGTGGAAAGGGATTGGCAAAGCTCTTTGAAAGAAGCTGTGTAGGAGGATTCCAAGGAGAGCGGGATAAATGCCACGACCAAGGATGATGATGATGATACAGCCTGGGCCGCCTCATCCTCGAGGGTGATTATCTGCTCCAGCTGTTCCACCAAGCCTGCAGCCGCGGACACCGTCCAACGGGCCTCCTTAGACTTAACCGGAGGATAACATTTCTCGTGTCGCCCCAACAGTAACCGAGCAGCGCGGTCCTCCAAGACCGAAGCCGAAAAGGATTTGCACAACTCACAAGCCTGCGAGTCATGGCCAAGTCCAAGGCAATAAACTCACGTGGCGTGCGGATCGGTCTGGGACATCTTCAGCCCACAGGGGCACTGACGAAATCTGGGAGTCTATTTGTCCATCACAGCCATGAGGGCAGATACAGACTGAAGTCTTGTAAATTGTAAAATAAGTTTCGGATTAACCGAAGAGTGTGAATCCAGCCTAAAACGCAGAGCACTAAGGAGGGAACCTGTGCTTCCAAGCGGTAAGGAAGATCTGGCATCATGGGGTGGAGCAGAGAGTTTTACCACCCAGGTGGGTGGGAGAAGCTAGCTTGAAGACCTTCTGGCAACATTTAAAGCGGCAAGGAGCCTGCCAATAAGTGTGGATTGAACAACATATCCACGTCCCTAGAACTATAATTATTACAGATATTATTACTGTGATCATTGCTAGTAATGCATAATAAGTATTGTACCGAGAATACACTTATGTGTTCTCTGTTCTTCTGAGAAGTCACTGTATAGCCAACACTGCCATCACGCGGATTTATGTAACGCCGCACTTATTTTCTCTTTTACGTAGAAGACTTTGTTCTCATTTTAGCTGCTTTTACAATTTTGTATATCTTTCGATAACACTTTGGACCCACTTAACTTTTGGCCAATAGGGCTTGTTTTGTATATCTACTGTAATATATGCAAGTAAGAGTTGCTGTCATGGTTATTTATCTAAGTATATAAGTCTGTGTCCACTATTTTCCCACTGAGACCATCTTCATCCCCTAGCATATTGGGAAACTATGGCTCCCAGTGTCTATATTGATAAGACTGATTTGGGCAAATGTCTGCTTTTGTGTAATAAACAAGTTTATTACCGCACATGCCGCTTGTCTGTTTCTTTTGCTGGTTTATTACCACCAAGAAGCTGAGAAAGGCTTGACACCCTGACAGGATGATACTGCAGCAAGAGTGCCACATCCCACTTTTGGACTCTGAGCACTGCCTCATGATTCCACTAGCCAGGTGGCAGGGAGTAGGGTCGGAGGAGTAAATCCAGGTCTCCTGCATGGTAGACCCAATGCACTACTGCTGGCACTGCTAGGCTGGTAGAGATTAACTTTTCTTAAGATTCTCCATCCTCCTTGTATTGTAGCCTTTCTGCTCCCCTGCCCCTTACCGTGACCATCAGCGTCACCGAGACTGCACGATACCTCAGGTAGGGTGAGCAGCTACCTTCATAGCCCATGTGCTGGCAGGTGGTGCACTTCACCTCCACGATGCACCAGGTCCCAGCAGGCCTCAGTGTAGGATCGCCCTGGATGAAGCATGATGGGCTACCAAGCTGCACTCCACTTGGTCCTAATGGAGTTCATTACATATTCTCAGACAGCCTGCATCTTGTAAATCCCCTCGTGTCTTTATCATGTTATGCAACGTAGGTGATAGCAGTGGGAGACCAGGGAAGGGGGAACCAGTAATACAAGCCACTTGGGGGGGGGGGGATAAAAATACTGCACATACCTGAGAGACTGAAGAGTTGGAGAGGATAGGGTTGATGTGCTCTGTTGCCAGATCTGCACACGCAGACATACACACGGTGGCTATCATGAGAATGATTAGCGCCCTCCAGCGAGACCACAGGACAACTGCACTGTGATGATGACCAGGAACTATAACAAAAAAAAAAAAAAGGGAAGGATGTCAGTGCCAAATAAAATGGAACAATCCAGAATAAAACATGATTACGTCAAAATACAAAAACTAATCAAAGTAAAGTTTAAAATGGGAAATGCCTACTCAGCTATCGCATGTAAATAAATGGCTTGAAAAGCACTGTGTGATACAGTGCATGAAAAATCACTACTGAAAATTCTATACAGTCCACACACTGGTTGTTCCCTTTCCCCCACCCCTAGGTCACATCTGTAAACAAGATTTTTTTAGTATCTCTGTATGTCTACCTGGTGAAACATTTTAAATAAATAAATAAATGCCAATGGCAGTAATAGGTTTCAAATGAATACCCATCACTTTGCCTTCCTATTTTCATCTGTGACTTCAACCCTTACTTTTCCTCCACTACATCTCCTAGTGTCAATTTGTTTCCTCAGCATCAAACCAAATGATTCCCATACAGAGCAACACGCTCATCTGATCACTACCAGGCCTAAGCAGATAATGTAACTGGTACACACAATGGACTTACTCCTTCAGTAGCACAGCCAGTTATCCACTACAGACCAACAGATGAGACACCCTTTATAGTCAAAAGTAACATACCTGAGCAGTGCCGTAATATAGAGGTAATTTAAAAGAACAGTATGTAGGATGCATTAATAATAAGACAACATTCTTTTCAAGGCACACGTATGCATTCTAAAGCAGAAAACCCTTTGCAGAGCATCACGGGTATGCAAATCCTTTCATTAGTGTGAGGTGGGGTGGGGTAAGCTGTGTAAGAAATCTTAACTGGATCCTCCAATATGTAGCACGTATCCATAGGTGCCAGAACAGGGGGGGGCACTAGGGCCATGGCCCTACCACTTTCATAAGTGGCCCTATCACTTTTTGCTATCATGATAATATATTTAATAGTGGAAAACTTACCCCTTACATCCTTGGCCCTACCACTTTTCAAACTGTTCCAGCACCACTGCACATATGACTACCTGGACCTCACCATAGCAGACTCACGCACACTAAATGTAATACTAATCTTTAAAATCTGCATGAGAATACACAACTTCAGGAGGTGCAGAAGCTATACTTGCCACTTAAAAGCTACGAAAACTGACCAAATGCACAGATCAGGTCTGTTCACTGAAAAGAAACTTATTCAATCTGGTACTACCAATTCAAAAGTAATCTGCTTCTTAGAATGGATTTTTTCTTTGTCTGACTTGAACCAGTGCCTCGCAATGAAGACGGAAAGGGTATGCTAACAGAAACCCAAACACCTATCTCTTAGGCAGGGAAAGGAGCTGCATGTTGCCAAGCTTTCAAGGCCACTTTAAAGGAGACACACTAGATAATGTAAGCTGTACCCAAATTATCCTACAAAGAAACTCAAATCATTCCATTGACAAAACCGTTCCCAGCACCCTACACAATATCTCAACCATTGATGCTCCTCATTTAAAACTTGCGGACTCAAAGGTATTAGTCACACTGATTTTGGGGAACCAAGATAATCATAATGCCTAGATAGCTCCCAGATGTGCAGAGCAAACTTTATATCTTTAAATATAAATCTAATTCCCAAATGAGTGCACACAGGGAAGTGGTGCTCTAGATCCAACTCGGATATGCAGAAAAAATGCTCTGGCACTCACGAAACTCAAAGAGGGACACACATAAATAAATTAAATTTGATTATACCAAGACACCAAGTCCGGCCCTACATGTTTCGGACTGAGAACAATCCTTCTTCGAAGGCAAAGGACATAAAACAGAACGGCGTAAGACCGAGGTGAATCACATAATAGATCAATTAAGACCTTATTACAAATGTTAAAAAACATACACCAATTAAAGTGCCCGTATCACATAAAAATCCATTAAAGTGCTAAGAGAACAACACATCAAGAAACAATGGGGAAAAGGGAGGGAGGTAAGTAAAAGGGAAAAGGGGGAATTAAAAGGGAGGGGAAGGGGAAATGGAAGAAATTAAGATACAGAAAAACCCTACTGAGCTATAAAACTAATATTAACAATGCCTATTAATATCTATATTCAGAAACATAACATAAACAAGTCACACAGATGAAGCTAGATGCGATGTAACATTGAAACAGAAGTATAATGGACCTGGTAAATAGACCGCTTTGAAAACTAAATAAAACACATGAACCCTCAGGACTTCATGTAAGTGGCTTGAGCCAGGCAAATACAGTTATCTACTCACAAATGGATTAAATATTATAAATCCATAGATACTAGATGCAATGTAATAATACAATATAAAACTACTGAGAACATAGGACTACATCCAATTAACGTTTTTTTCAAATGGGGTGTAATTCCAGCTGGGCATTAAGACCTGGACTCTTAGTTGCCCTCAATGTTAAAATCCAGAAATTCTCTCTGCACAGTACTAAATTCTCATAGTCGCCACCTCTTGGACTAAGGCACACTTAGTCTACTGCCATGAAAGTAAAGGAGTGGGGTCCACCACTAGCCGCAACAATATGTACAGCTGTGGCATAGGTAACATCCTTCTTCTGAATGGCTCCGATGTGCTCACCAACTCTGGTTTGAAAACTTCTTGTGGTCTTACCAATATAAAATGCTTGGCATTCACATGTAGCCAAATAAATGACTCCTTCTGTACTGCAGGTAATGAAATGTCTTGCTTCAAATGCTCTCTCATTGTTACAACTAAAACATAATTTTCCCTGTGAGATGGAGACACACTGTACACATGTTTTGCATTTAAAACAACCCTTTGGTTTCTCAAGCCATGTAGTTTGCTGATTGACTTTAAAATGACTATGTGTAAGGGCATCCCTAAGTGTGGGAGCTCTTGCGTAACACATTCTCACAAGTTTTAAAGACAATTCCTTTAAACCTGGTTCTATCCCCAGTACATGCCAATGTTTTTTGATTTGTTCAAAATTTCATGCTTGTGCAGAGAATTCCATGACATAATTAAATCTATCACCACCACTAGATTCCACAATTTTGTCAGCTAATAAATGTTCTCTATCTATGGATTTAGCCCTATCATAAGCTTGCTGAATATTTCTAATGCTATAACCTCTCTGCGTCAGTCTCTCAGTGAGAACACCTGCACCCTCCTCAAACTCTTCTAAAGTAGAACAGTTATGTTTAGTTCTAAGGAACTGACCATATGGCATATTAGATGCACATGCGGCGGGAGTGGCAGCTGTTGGCCAAAAGAATAGTATTCCCATCTACTTTTCCAAAAAATACTAGTGTTTATGGCGCCATGGTAATTCTTTTCAATATTTAAATCCAAGTAAGTTATCTGACTGACTGCTGGTGAAAATAAATCTTAAATTAGGATTCATGTCATGTAAAAAAATCAACAAATTAATTAAGGCTGGAAATGTCCCCCTGCCACAAAATCAAAATATCATCAACATATCGTCTCCATAGCAACACCCTATCTGTGAAGTGGTTCACTATATTACAGAAAGCAACTCCCTTCTCCCATTTGCCCACATAAAGGTTTGCTATGGAGGGGGTGCCAAGTTGCCCCCATGGCAGTTTCTTTAACTTGCAGAAACAATGTTTGTCCACTCCTATGTCCTCCTTTCCCTGTAAAACTCGACAGTATACACAGAGGTACTGAACTATACTGAATAGTTATTGACCAGGCACGTTGCTGTGGAAGCCGTGCTTAAAACATGTCTATTGAAAGCACTCCTAATTTGGTATTTGCAACCACGAGCAGCGAACCACAAGTTAATCCACTGGTATATGTGGATGCACTGTTGCAGTCGGCAACAGAGGCAAATCTGTTTTTGAATCCTGATAACAGCCATGGAGAGACTCCTCAGGAAGTGAATTCACTACTTGAAGCCTTTCGGAATTTAGAGAAGCTAAAGCATCAGCTAAGGAGGCTCTTTTGGAACAGCACTAACCTAGAGGCTTATCTACAGGTAAATCGAGTTCCAAGAGGATTGAGACTTTTAAAAGATCCAGCCTGTGGGACTGAAAGTCATGAATTTATGCGGTAATGGGAAGTGATTTTATTAGCAGCGAGTGCTAAACTCATGCAACTTATTGTTAAATACAGCAAAGAAAAGGAGTTAAAGGTAAGAGAAACAATCAAAAAACAGGAAGTGGAAGTTTTAAAATCTCAAGCTCACACAGATTTTGAAAGAATGAATCAACGACTTAAAATATAGTATTTTAAAATTAGATGCGGAATTGCAGAAGATCAAAATGACCAAATTTCAAAGAGACAAGGAGGACTTTGAAAGGGGCACTATTTTCAAATGGGAGTAAAAATCAACTCAAAAGCATTCTTAAAACCAATCACAACAAAAATGTTTAGTTTGAGTACAGCACAGATGTGAGTACTGAGAACGGTGAAAATGAAGGTGAGGATGCACACAGAGGTCCCCCCCTCCCAGGAACCAGCCCAATTTGGACCCTCAATCACATATGGATTATCTGCCTTACAAAGTACAATACGCTCCCCCACTGCTGCACAGAAGTCAGAGGCTCCAGGAAAGGTTGTGAAAATACAGGGTAGGCACAGGAGGACGAGACGGGGAAGAAGGAATACGCCATGGAGGCAGACAATTCGCAGGACGCTACAGAGGGAAGAATCAATGGAGGAGAACCTATGGAGGGAGAGGGAGGAACTACCAGAGAAGGTTTACTTATTTATTGAATTGATTCACCAGGAAAGGCACACTGAGCAAAAATGATGCTCATCTCCTGGTGTGACCTGGGGGGAGGGTACAAGGGGAGGATAACACGCACGTTATCATATAACAAAATAACAGTTGGCAGTTACAAAAGAAAGAAAGGTATTTCTTGGTTACCAGTTTGTAACAGACAGCTAAAAGCATGTGCTCTAGAAATGGAAATTACGTACTTACCGTAATTATTGATCTTCTTGGACAGTCTCCATCACTCATTCACACTAGTGGGATAGCACCAGAGGCGCTAGGACCAAGCGGGAGCCAAAAATTTTCAGACGGGCGGCCCGGTAGGACCGCGCGACGCGCAGCACCGCGAGACTGGAAGCCTGTAATAGGCTATCTCGGCGCCGACCCGCCAACCGCCCTCAGTACCTTTCCGACCAAGGAGGTGCAGCGTAACTAATGAGAATAGCTCTATTCTGAGTGTCTGGGCCTGAGAGGGCCCAGATGGCCCTTAAAGAAAGGTCAAAACAATGTCTTCACAGTCGAACCATAGGCCATGAAGACCAGGAAAGAAAACAGAGTGAACCCAGGATGGTGGGTGAAGTGTGAATGAGTGATGGAGACTGTCCAAGAAGATCAAAAATTACGGTGAAATACGTAATTTCCATATCTTCCTGGACTAAGTCTCCATCACTCATTCACCTAGTGGGAGAGCAACGCTAAAATCAACAACCCTGAGTAGGGTGGTAGGAGATAGGTTCACTCTCGAAAGGACAGCCAAGGACTGGCCTGTTAATAAAAAGAGCTGTCTTGTAAGAGCATCTATAACATAGTGTCTACAAGATAAACGCTCGAGTTGTAACTCGTCACCTTGCCGACAACTACAAAGGGCAAAAAATTAAAGTCTGCCAGGCAGCCGCAACTATTCTAGGAGAGCGGCAAGAACCTGGCCTCACAATTTGATCTAGGACCAACATTAATAGTGTCAAAGACATGCACTAATCTAATGTAAAGGACCTCAGGAACTGCAAGGGCCGGAGGTAAAGTATACAGGTTCAGGGTAGTATGACCGTATGTGAATATTTGCGAAGCTACCTTAGAAAGAACCTACTTGACCAATGGTCAAGAAAAAAGCATGTCATCTGTTAAGCTGGAGCAAACATTGAAGTAGGAATCTAAGTTCCGACTTGCTGAAGAGTCACTTCTGTTGCTGCAAGGCTCTGATCAGGAGAAGAAAGCCTGATTTAAAAAAAAAAAAAAAAAGGGGACTAACAGACTGGTTAGATGCCTAGGTTTTGGAAATCTCGGAATAAGAGAAATTCTCTTAGAGAAAAGAGGTGAGCTATACCACCGCTGGATCGGACTGCCCCTTAGGGGTAGAAGAAAACAGGTACCCTTTACTGAGGTTTAGAGATGACCGCCTCCAGGGTTGGAAGAACCTGATCAGATCAAAGCGTGGTATCAGGAAATTCCAACTAGGCCCTGTGCTGTGACAATTCTGACCCCCCTTTTTTTTTTAATTATCATTAGTCCGAGCCTGACAAGGTTGTTGGCTGCTATTTGGCAAGGATTGCCTGATACAGAAATGACAAGGATGTCATCCCTCTGAGGAGCAGGAGGAGCCTGAAGATCCATAACTGAACCCCTGACTGGACTAATAATAGCTAGACAGATGTTAGCTACCTGTGGCAAAGCAACCACCAGAGGGCAGCATCAAAAAAGAGGCTGTATACCCTATCAAAGGAGGCGGGACAGTCTGTACAGCTCCGACCATAGAATTAAAATGTTCCAAAGAGTGTAATTGTCTTGACCACTGAAAAGTCTAGACGCAGAGGTATATAGTCCACAGATCCAGTCTGAACACTATGGTGGACCCCATAAATGAGGAACTACTAAAGAGCTTGCATCACAGACTCTGATGATAGAGAGGGTGTTCAGTATATAAATGAGTAATTCTGTATCACTGACCAGAAGGACAGGGAAAGACTCATCCAGATGCCTTTCTACCACAGAAGGACCCCAAAAGAGGTCTTGGTTAGAGCCACTAGAGACTCCGCCACCAGGAAGGGTGTCGAGAGCTTGGCACCACGTAGGGGAGCTGTGAGAAAGTGCTGAGCGGAATGAGAGATTCGCTGACAGAAACAGAACAGAAGAGTCCCATCGGGCGAAAATCGCTGGATGAGGAGATCCGATGCAGACCGCCACCCACTAAAAAGTGTGGAAATAATCCGCAGAATAGGAATTCCTTCCATGGAAACATCCCAACACAAGTCCTGTGGAAGAGAGGTCTGCAAACACAGATCTTTCCCTAGTTCTGTCAGACAGCACCAACTGGCACACCTGCGGCACTAGCATCACTCCTGGCACAGGAAGGCACCAAGCAGTAACCATGCCAACCTGAGAGACACCAGTGGGCACCCACGGCAGAACCCGCAGGTATCCTCGGTACCAATAGCAGCAATGGCACCCCGACGCCCATGGTACCATGGTACCCATGGCTCGGCGCCACCGCAGCACCCGTGGGTGCCAGGCGCCCATGTGGGTGCACTCCAGTTTTACGGCACCACCGCTGGTGCCCAGTGCCACCAAGAAGACTCCACGGGTGCCCGCGTGGGCATCAGTGGCACCATGAGACACCCACAGCACCGCTTAGCAGCACCAACAAAGAAGGACCCATGGCACCAAGCACGTTGCAGGCACAGCGTGAGCCACAGAGCCGACCCATGGCACCGAGCACCGCAGCTGACTGCAGCACAGAGCACGGGCGCCGAGCATGGCACCGAGCCGCGGAGCCAGAGCACGCGCCGACCACGCACCGAGCCACTGCGCCAATCTACACCCAGTACGCGCCAAGCACGCACCGAGACCCAGCGCCGACCAAACACCAGCGGCGCCATGGCACCCATGCCAAACCAGGGCACGGCACCAGACCTGCTGGCGCCACCAAGCAAGATAGGCACAACGCCAGGAAAACACCATGGAAAAGAAGAAGAGTGGTGCCCGTGCCGGCCTGCATGGAAAAGGAAGAGGGGGGTAGGCACGAGGGGCTGACAAGATGGCGACGGCACCAAGAGGGCACCGTGCTCATTCAGATCCAATTGACCCGGCTCCGGTCCAACGGCTCCGAGGCCCAGAAACCAGGAACACAACCAGGAAAAAAGGAGTCAAACCCCCTGCTCCACAGGAGCGGCCCAGAGGTGAAACTGCTCACCGGAACTCCAACGAGGACAGAGATGGAGTCCGGAGTCGAGAAAGCAGCTGTTAGAGCGGGCCAGTAAGGGGAACCTACTCTAAAGTCAGTTCAGCCTATCACGCCTCTACCAATGAACAATCCTCGCAGACATACCAACGGGCAACCTCAAAGCTGACGCAGTTCTTCTTCCCAAGCGAAGAAGAGCTTGAGCTAAGCTGAGTCAGATCCGGCACGCCAGATTCAGTGCTTCGGGTGGACTGTCCTCCCCGCCAAGCACAGGACTGTTCAGTGGTCAGACGACTCCGTATTTAAGGGTGGCGGACCGGCACAGCCCCTCTGCCATAACAACTTCAAACTAAGTCTCTTCCTACCGTCACGCTTCACGTCTAAGGACGACTCCATGGATGGCAGGAAAGAATTTCTTCATAATCTTCTTATTAAGTAAAATAAAAATTACTACTAAATAGTTAAATTAAAACTTTTCAATTAAACACTAAAGCTGCTGTCGTATAGGCGAAAACTTTGACTCGGCAGGCGGCGGCAAAGGCATCCAGCGCGCTTGGACGGCGGGAGAAAGAACTGAGGCGGTTGGAGGGTCGACAGAGATAGCCTATACAGGCGTGAGTCAGTCTCGCGGTGCTGCCTCGCGTGGTCCTACCGCCGCCTTCTGAAAATTTTTGGCTCCCGCTTGGTCCTAGCGCCTCCGGCGCTATCCCACTAGTGTGAATGAATAATGGAGACTTAGTCCAGGAAGATCTACATGTAACTGCTATGCCTACATACAATGCTTGCATACATTTATGGAGTACAGGTTGGAGCTGTAGATTGACCCATAGGCTAGAGCTAGGCAGGCCAGAGAGAGTCCAGGGTGTAAGACAGTAAGTGCCATTTTTTTTTAAATATATAGAAATAGATATATATGTCAACTACCAAGGATAAGACGGTACCACTGGTCAGGCAGAGGAATTTGGGGAATTGAGGGGGAGATTAGTTATTGTGCGCAGACACTGTTTACAGCGAAGTGGTTTGTCAGTGCAGCTGCTAGGGAATGGGTAGAGGAAGAGTGACGAATTTGAGGGGGAGAGCATTCCAGAGTTTCGAGAATTGGTGCGAGAAGGCTGTTTGTCCAGCGGAGGTCTTTCGACTGGCAATATTTAGTAGTTGGGAGTCAGGGGACTGGAGAGCATGAGGGGAGGTGGGAGCCGACAACAGTATTGAGGAAAGGTAGGAGGGGAGAGCATCAAGCCAGAATTTTGAGACAAACTTGGAGCAGTTCAGTTTTCGGTGATTCTCTAGGAATGGGAAGGTGAGGGAGCAGTAGAGGTCACAGTGGTGGGAACATGGTGTGGCATCTAGAGTGAAGCAGCAGAATGCGTTGAAAATGGGGTCTAGTTTACACAAAGTGGATATTGGTGTTGCGCTATAGACTATGTCACAGTAGTCTAAGGCTGGGAGGATCATTTTCTGAACTAGTTCCCGTCTAGCTGAGAAAGGGAGGCTACAGCGGTTCCTGTAGAGGACTCCAAGCTTGGGGCGTAGTTTTTTGATAATTGCATCAATGTGGTCGGAGAAGGTAAGGTGACGGTCGAGCCATACCCCTGGATACCGGAAGGAAGTGACATCCTCCAGGACTGTCCTGTCCAGCGTGCGGAAGAAGGGAAGGGAGCTGAGCTAACCACTGTCTCATGCCGAAGGATATAGTGACACTTTTTTTTTTGCATCGAGAGAGAGCTGATGCGAACTGAACCAGAGTTAAACTTTTTCGAAGGCTGTCTGAAGATTTGATGCTACTTCTTCAGGGGAGGAACCGGTGGAGAATAGGACGGTGTTGTCTGTGTACATGTGTATAGATGAATTTGTGCAGACTTGTGGCAGGTTGTTGAGGAAAATGGAGAACAGGATGGGACTGAGTACCGACCCTTGGGGGACATCGGTAGTCATGGGAAGGGGGGAGGGGGGGAGGATATAGCATCAGCAATTTTTACTGATTGTGTTCTTCCAGAGAGGTAGGCGCTGAACCAGTTTGTGGCTGAGATAGAGAGGCCTGCCTCCATGAGGCTTGTTAACAGCAGTGGGTGGGAGACCGCGTCGAAAGCTTTAACGAGGTCGACAAATATAGCTGAGGAGATCATCCCTCTATCCATACCAGAGAGGATGGTGTTAGTGAGTCTTAGGGAGGATGCAGTGGAGTGGCCCTTCCTGAAGCCAGACTGAAACGGCGTAAAGAAGTTATAGTCGGAGAGAAAGGAGTTAAGTTGGTCGAGCACCAGGTGCTCTTGAAGCTTTGCAAGGGCTGGGAGGAGGGAGATAGGGCGATAGTTTGAGGTGGAAGAGGAGGGCTCCCTTTCAGAAGGGGAATGACAACGGCATGTTTCCAAGCCTGTGGGACAGCTGTATTGTTAAAGGAGAGGTTTAGGAGATTTGCCAGAGGATTAGCTATAGCTGGTGCAGAGAGGTGGAGAAGTTTGGAGTCCAGCCCATCGGAGGAATTTCCTTTAGACGTGCTTAGTGACAACGGGGCCTCGAGGGATGCAGTTTGTGTGACTGGTCAGAAGGAGATGGTGCAAGACCCGAGCGTGTTTAAGACTCCTATGGTAGGACCGTGTGGGTCAGTGGGGGGGCAGGGAGGAGAGGAGAGTTGAGGCACACAAGGTAAAGTATGTGTTGAACTCATCAGCCACCACCCCTGGGTCAGAGAGGAGTGAGTTGTTTACTTTTAGGAGTGGTGCTGGATTAGCAGCCGGGGGGGGGGGGGAGACAGAAGAGAGAGTGAATGACCTTCCAGAACTTGGAAGGGCTGTTTAAATTTTACTGGAGAGAGGAGTTGAAATATTCCGTTTTAGCGAGCTGGGTCATTCTGGTGCACTTGTTACGCAGCACACGGTACTTATGGAAGTCTTGTGGGAGGTGCAAAGATTTGTGCTCGCCATGCTTTGTGGCAGGCTACAAGTTCTTGGGTAATCCATGGTAGGTGGTTGCTGCGTACCCTTGAGTGACGCAAAGGGGCATGTGAATTCCAGACATTTAGGAACGTGTCATGGAAGTGTAAAAGGGCATTGTCAATGGAGCTGGTTGAAGCGGGTGTGGTTCAGTTCGCAAGGGCTAGATTCTTCGAACACAGTGGCAAGGTTGAGGGATTTATAGGACTATTGGATTAGAAACCTAGGCACCTAAGTGGGGTGGTAAATTTTCCTGAGCAGGCAAATTATGTGGTGGTCACTCAGAGAATCAGGGAGCAGACCAGACTGAATGACCCGGTGGGGCTGGGAGGTGAGAGCCCAGTCTATTAGAAAGTGGTTCCCAGATCTGAGGTTTAGGCGGGTGGGCTCAGTGATGGTTTGTGCCAGGTTTAGGGCCGAGATGGCAGTACAGGTTTTGCTGAGGGACTGATAACCAGTTGTGGTTAAATTCCCCCATAACATATAATTCCCCCTTTGGGGTTAGGGAGGAGAGTTGCGAGAGTAAGTTGGTGACTGAAGATGCTGGCATGCCCAGCTGGCAGTATACACCAGCTATGTAGATAGGGAGTGAGAAAGGTAGATCCAGTTGAATCAGTAAAAGTTCATGGGCCCGAGGTTCAGTCTTGGTTAGAACAACGGAGAAGTGTAGTTCAGCCTTTACATAAATGACCACACTGCCGCCTCTGCTAGCCCTGTCCTGGCAGATCATGGTGTAACCAGGTAGTGATACTGTGGGCACAGCAATATTTTTGTTTAGCCATGTTTCAGACAGGATGAAGATGTCGGGGGCATAGTGGGTTGCAAGTACCTGTAGGGAATCAAGTTTGAAGGCTAGGCTTCATGTGTTTAGGTGCATGAGGCGCAGACCACATGGGAGGGGGCTGCTGCTGTTGTATTCGGATTAGTTTTGAGAGGGTCCAGATGAATTTTGCAGGGTGGGGGTGTGGTGGGGACCTGGGTTCGGGTGTATGTCCCCAGCTGCAAGGAGCAGGAGGGCAATTGAGAGGTAGTGTCCAATAAGTTTTAGCCACCTATAAGTGGTAGAGCTCCATTTTGTATAAGAACGCGGGCGGCTCTAGATTTTGTCTAGAATAGTGATTGCATCAGGAAGAAACAAACACAGAAACGTAGAAGTTGATGGCAGATAAGGACCGCAAGGCCCATCCAATCTGCCCATTTCTTTTTCTACCTTATAACTGTGCCATCGGCCTTTGCTCTGTTAATGGCCTATCTATTCATACTCATTTGTATTGCTCCCTTATGCCTATCCCATGCCTGTTTGAAGCCCTGCACTGTATTCATATCCACTTGCTGAGGTAGGCAGTTCCATGCATCCACCACCCTTTCTGTGAAAAAGAACTTCCTCACATTACCCCTTAATCGGCCTCCCTCTAATCTAATGATGTGTCCTCTTGTCCTGCTATTTTTCTTATATTGAAACAAGTTAGACTCTTTCACCTTGTTAATGCCCTTAAGGTGTTGGAATGTTTTGATCACATCACCTCTCTCCATCCTTTGCTCTAGGGTATACATATTGAGCTCCGTTAGTCTGTTCTCATATGTTTTCTGATGCAGTCCCTGCACCATTTTGGTTGTCCTTCTCTGGACTGCCTCAGTTTGGTTAATGTCCTTGTGAAAGTACGGCCTCCAGTACTGCATGCAGTACTCCAGATGGGGCCTAACCAGTGTCTTGTAAAGAGGGATTATTACCTTCCTCTTCCTACTTGTGATACCCCTACTAATACACCCCAACATCCCCTTAGCCTTATGTACTGCTTTAGTGGTCTGCTTGGATGATTTCAGGTCACTGGTGATGATGATGCCCAAGTCTCTTTCTTCCCTTGTGACGGACAGCAACTCCCCTCCCAGCCTATAGGTGGTTTTAGGGTTTCTCTTCCCTATGTGTGTGATCTTGCACTTCTTTGCATTAAACCTCAGTTGCCACTTTTCCGACCATTTTGCTAGTTTATCCAGATCTCCTCATTCTGCCCACCCATCTGGATCATCTACTCTGTTACAGATCTTAGTGTCATCTGCAAACAGACAAACCTTACCCTCCAGTCTATCTGCAATGTCACTGATTAAGATATTGAAGAGGACTGGCCCCAGGACTGATCCCTGAGGTACCCCACTTGCGACCTGCATCTCTTCTGACTGTATACCGTTTACCACCACTCTGTTTTCTGCCTGGCAATCAGTTTGCCACCCAGTTGATCAACTTCTGACCCACCCCGAGCCTACCCAGCTTATTAATCAATCTTCTATGTGGAACAGTATCGAAAGCTTTGCTGAAGTCAAGGTAGCCGACATCAACTACTCCCCCTTGGTCCACCATTCTGGTTACCCAGACAAAGAAATCTGTGAGATTAATTTGACAGGACCTTCCTTTTGTAAACCCATGCTGACTTGGATCCTGTGCTCCTATGGATTCCAGGTGTTGCACTATCCTTTCCTTAAGGACAGCCTCCATAATCTTGCCCATTACTGAGGTAAGACTGACTGGTCTGTAGTTCCCTGCCTCCTCTCTGCTACCACTCTTGTGGAACGTGTGTGTTGGTCTCTTGTCAGTGTCACTACGATGAAGGCTGAATCTGGCTTAGGTTTAAGACGCCACTGCAAAACTTACCGTGGCAACCACTGACATGAATGTCATAGATATGGGAATGAGTTTTCAGAGAGAAGATTAAACCTATGAGGTATGCAGCAGGAAGCAGGATCGACACAGTGTATATCAAGGGCCTGGAAAAGAGAGAAACAGAAATTCAAAATCTATATATATATATATATATATCCACACACTACAAAGCAGGGTATAAGCTGGAAATTTAAAACTTGCAGTTTTGTGGTGAATTGCTACTAAAATTATGCAGTGAAATCCCAAATCTGTAGCCAAACCCAAACATTTCATTTAGTTCGACACACAGAGCAGCCAACAGCATCACAATTTGGAGCCGAGAAAAAAAAAATCCAGAAATTAATTGTGAAATGCAATTTGGCAAGTGGCAGCTTAAACACAGTCATCGGCATGGCACGAGGTAAGGCGTCCAGCGCCTTAGCATCCAACATTTGATCCAAGGACAAGGTGTGTTAAGCCAGAGAGGAGCTCAAAGCTCATGCCATCTAGCAACTTCCTTTCATACTCTTGCAGAAACTCCCTGAAATTACATTTCGAAATCTTGGCTTTTTACTCCATGAAATGGCTCTGGACAATTTGTGGCAGTGAAGCCTATGGTTAGAGAGCAAAGTTGTGATCCTGAGACCTAGGTTTGAATCCAACCACCGCTGTGTGACCTTCAGCAAATCACTATGCCTTCAAGTGCTTAACCTCCGTGTGTGTGTGTGATGTCTACTACAAAGGTTAATGACCGCTTAAGCACTTGGAATACAGTATGTATGAAAAACATGATATAAAACCAAATTATTTTCTCTTAATATCCAACTTTTTTTTTTTTTTTATTTTGTCACTGTCCGACTGCCCCATTCAGCCTGACTGCCCCCAACCCCCAGCCCCGACATCCCTGAATGACAGGAGCTTACCTTATGCCTGGCCTGCGAGCGGAGCCTGCAGAGGGTCGGGCGGCATCCTGCAGCCGGATCCATTTTTTTTTTCTCCTCGCCATTTACCCTGGGGCCCCAGGAGGAGAGATGAATGCGCGTGGAGGCCAGCATGTGTACTACAGTCCTGGTGATGGCCCCTTCCACCCACCCACTGACCTAGCACTCCCTCTAGCCTGCGCTGCTTCCTGGCCTCCTCCGCGAGGCAGTCAAGAGCTGAGGGATACGACCTACCCTCCCCGGATAGGTGAGCTGCCTCTCTGTCGCTCCATCCAGCTCCGCGCTACCCCCCTTGCCAACCTCCGACGGCCCGTGCTTGTTCCCGGAACACCAGTCGCCGGCATGGTGATGAGGTAAGGCGTCCAGCGCCTTAGTATCCAACATTTGATCCACTGCCAGACGACAACTGCATTAAGCTTCTATCAGTTTATAGGTGCTGTGTTAGTTGTCTGCTATGGTGTAAAAATGTCATCTCACTGTTAAGCAGATCTAAAATAGATGCGCCATACAATTTGCATCACCCCTGGGTGTAGATTCCCAACAGAATCAGCACCTTTTTTTTTTCCTAACTCTGTTTATCTTCCATGGCCAATCAGCCAGGACCTCCTTTGGCTGCTGGTAGAGCCTCTTACCCATCCTGGGAGCTCCTTCTTGCTAATCTCTACTGGGACATCAGGCACTGGGATCCAACTGCTGTGCTGCCTCCTCAGTTTCCCCATGAAGTGAGGTACTGCTTTTAATTTCTTTACAGCTTCCCTAAGAGATCCTGCCACCCACAGCAGAGGTCCTCCTGAGGCCATAGAATGGCATGGCTCGGAACTCGTACAGGGTCCCTTCGGCTCTGAAGTGGAGGAACCGCCAATGAGACGGACAGATTGGGACGTGAAAGAACGCGTCCTGCAGATCCAGTGAACAGAACCACATGTTTCGCTCTAAGGACAGTATGATCTGGGACAGAGAGACCATCTTAAAGGTGCGTGACCTGAGATGCTGATTCAGATTGTGCAGATCTAGAATGGGGCGCCAGCCCCCCGTCCACTTGGGCACCAGAGAATGGTGCTAGAGAATCCGCCACTGGAGCTACTACCTCCTTGAGGAGGAGCTGAGTGATGTCTCAGAAAGCAGACTGAGTATGGGCGGATACTCTTTCCTCCTGTGTGGTGTGGACTTGGCTTGGAGGGTACTGCTCGAATTTTAGAGGCAGTCCCTGACTGACCACCTCCAAGATCCACCTGTCTGTGGTGATAGCGGACCAGATGGAAAGGAAGTCAAAGAGCTGGCCCCCCCACGGGATGACCCAGAGCTGGTGTGACGGGAGAGGGGGAGGCAGCCCCCACCCTGTCACTGAGCAGGCTTGGAGGATGATGATCCAGGACCTGAACCTCTGCCTCCTTTACGGACCTGGGAGGGCCCAGGCTTGGCCCGGGGGCGCCAAGCTTGAGCCTGATGCTGCTGCCGCCCTCCTTGAAAGGAGGATTGCTGGGCCACAGGGGAAGAATGCCAAAAAGGCTGCTTCTTCTGCTGCTTCTTACTTGAAGAACCTTTAGCAGAAGTGGTGTCCAAGGTGGCAGTAGCACACTGCACTGACAATATAAGCATACACATTGTATAATACATATATTTCTATATAACAAATCAATCACACACACACAAAAAAAAAAAAAATAGATAAACATGTGGGGAGTAGTGCAATGTAATGGCTGTGGGGCAGCAGTCTTCCGGGAGTCTTTCTGGAGGCTGAGATGCTGCCCTATTTGCAGACAACTCTCTGCCCTGAGGGAGGAAGTTGCCAGTCTTCAGGCAACACTGGACAGTAGTGAGGAACCTTCCCCAGGCCACACTGGACAGTAGAAGGAACCTCCCCAGCCAGGAGCACCAGAGCCACAACCACTACCTCAGAGGTTTGAAAGAAAGCACAGCAGTTGGACCACAGTGGGCTCAGGGAGGGTGAGAATGGTGGAACAGAGGCACACCCAGTCAGTTGTTCCACTCCACAATCCATACACCATTCTGGGGGAGCATAGCTCCCCATGGATGCACCTGCAGAGGAGACTAAGGAGACTGAGGACAACTGTAACAAGGGAGGCCCACAGGAAGGAGGCAGAGGACACCACAGGGAAAGGAAGCAGCTCCTGGTGGAGGACTCAGTTATTAGGGGGATAGAACTGGGGGGAGCAGGGAAAACTGAAGTAAGGTGCCATGGCTTGGAGGGACAGAAAGCGCATCCTCAGGATCACGAGAACAGCTGCACGGGAGTCTGAGCTGGACGTCATTTCCACCTAGGGACAAATGACTTGGCTCATCATGAGATTAGAGCAGTGCAGGAGGACTTTGTAGAGTTGGGGAGGGACCTAAGACAAGTAGCACACACACAGTGTCCTTCTCCAGAGGTGCTGCCTGTCAATGGCATGGGTGAAATTGCTGCCATGCGTTTAATGAATGGTTGAAAAAATGGTGTGGAGCACAGGGTTTGGCTTCATTGGGGACTGCGGTTCCACCTGGAGGGACACCAGCCCATACTGGCAGGATGGTCTGCATCTGTCCAGGAAGAGAACAAGTCTTTTGAGCAATCGGTTTAAATGCTTCATTGGCAAGCTTTTAAACTAGTCAACGGGGGAGGCACTGATAAGCAGCAGGAAAATCCCAGCCTCTCCCTACAAAACAGGGTACTAAATGAGAAAAAGACTGAGGTAGAAAGGTCAGTGGGGGATGCTGCAACAGAAGGTAAAGCCATCAAAAAATGGAGAGCAATGAGTACTAATGCCCATAGTCTGGGTAACAAGCTTCCTGAATTAGTGGCCTTGATGGAGGAGGAACATCTAGATATCATGGCAGTCACAGAAACATGGTACACAAAACCATGACTGGGATGTAAACATACCAGGATACACTATCTACAGGAGGGACAGGGAGGGTAAAAGAGGAGGAGTAGCTCTTTACATAAGGAAGGAATCAAAGCAACAGAACAAAAGGGTAAACAGGAGGAGAAGAAGCACTGTGGGTAAATTTGGAGACAGGCAATGGCACCACAATCCGCACAGGGTTAGATACAGACCCCTTCTCAGGGGAGGAAATGGACAAGGAAATGATAGAAGTATACTTAGAATGGCAGAAAAGGGAGATATTGCTGATGGGTGATCTGAATATGCCAGATGTTAACTGGAGTGCAGTTGCAGTAGCCACTTCGAAGAGTGGGGTTATTCTAGATGCCCTGCAGGGGGCATGCCTTAGACAACTAGTATTGGAGCCCACTCGAGAGGGAGCAATCTTAGACCTGGTTCTCTCAAATGGAGATGGAGAGAGGATCACAGATGTAGAAGTGGGTAGCCATCTGGGAACTAGCGACCATCGAACAGTATGGCTCACAATAAACACAGCAATAGAGTCAAGCCATACAAAGGCAAAAGTACTGGACTTTAGGAGGGCTGACTTTGCCAAAATGGGTGAGTTCCTAAGGAATGCACTAGCAAATGGGCAGGAAGGAGGGGTGGAAGAACAATGGGGAATAATAAAAACTGCCATCACAGAGGTAAAAGCCTTTGTGTGACAAAAACAAAATAAAATGATGTAAGAAACCAGTATGGTTCTCAAAGGACGTGGCAGTGAAGGTTCAAGAGAAAAAGAAAGCATTCAGGAAGTACAAGGAATCACAGAAGGAGCAGGACAGAGAACTGTATCAGTTAAAGCAAAAGGAAGCTGGGAAGGCAGTCAGAACAGCAAAGGCCCAAACTGAGGAAAAGATAGCCAACTCAGTTAAGAAGGGGGATAAAACCTTTTATAGGTATATCAGGGAGCGAAGGAAGATCAAGGGCGGGATAGTGAGGTTTAATAAAGGGGAGGGAGGGTGGGTGGAGGGTGACTGTGAAAGGCAGAGATACTAAACAAATATTTTTGCTCAGTATTTACAAATGAAGAGGGGAGGTACCTAAAACAAACAGTAGAAACACTCTGGATACAGAAGTTGATACCAGCCCATTTACAGAAGAAAGGGTTATGAAAGAACTCTCTAAAACTGAAGGTGGACAAAGCAATGGGGCCTGATGGATTCATCCCAGAATTCTAAAAGAACTAAGGGTAGAACTAGTGACACCACTGACTACCCTCTTTAACAAATCACGGAGGATGGGTGGTACCCGAGGACTGGAGGAGGGCAGATGTGATTCCCTTCACAAAAGTGAGCAAGGCAGAAGCAGAAAGCTACAGACCTGTTAGTTTAACCTCAGTGATAGGGAAAATGATGGAATCACTCTGAAGGAAAGAACTGTCTAGTATCTAGAGGCCAGAGGGGCACAGGACCCAAGGCAGCATGGATTCACAGCGGAAGGTCATGCCAGACAAATCTGATAGATTTCTTTGACTGGGTGACCAAAGTAGTAGATCAGGAAGGGGCTATGGACATGGCCTACCTAGACTTTAGCAAGACATTTGACACAGTCCCACACAAAAGATTAATATACAAGTTAGCCAGCCTGGGAGTGAGTCCCAAGATGACAGCCTGGGTAAAGAATTGGCTGGAGAATAGGACACAGAGTAATAGTAAATGGAGTCCACCCTGAAGAAAGCGGGGTTACTAGTGGGGTACCGCAGGGTTCAGTATTAGGACCGGTCCTCTTCAATGTCTTTATAAGCGACACTGCAGAGGGACTGGAAGGAAAAGTATGTCTCTTTGCAGATGACACAAAGATCTGCAACAGAGTTGATGCACAAGGTGGGTGGAAAGGATGAGAAGGGACTTTGGCAAGGTTAGAGGAATGGTCAAATGTATGAGCTTAGATTCAATGCTAAGAAGTGCAAGGTAATGCACCGGAAACAAAAACCCAGGGGAAGAGTACACAATGGGGGGTGAGATACTAACAACAACAAAAATGGAAAGAGACCTGGGGGTAGGGGGTAGTCATATCAGATGACCTAAAGGTGGGCAAGCAATGTGAGAGGGCAGCAAGGAGGGCTGGGGGGATGCTGGGATGCATAGGGAGAAGTATCACCAGTAGAAAACAGGAAGCTATTATCCCTCTGTACAGAGAGATGGTGAGACCCCATCTGGAGTACTGCGTGCAGTTCTGGAGACCCCATCTCAGCAAAGACAGACAGGATGGAAGCTGTCCAGAGGAGGGCAACTAAAATAGTGCAGGGTCTGCACCGGAAGGCATATGAAGAGAGACTTAAGGAGCTTAATATGTATAGCCTCGAGGAAAGGAAGGAGAGGGGGACATGATAGAACTTCAAGTACCCTCAAGGAATCAACAAAGTCCAAGAGGTTAGTATCTTTCAAAAAGAGGTGTGCAAGAACAAGGGGGCACAATTTGAAGATGGGGGGCGCTCAGAGGTAATTTAAGGAACTATGTTTCACGAGAGGTTGTGGATGCATGGAATGGCTTTCCAGAGGAGGCTGTGGAGTCAAAAACAGTGGTGGAATTCAAGCATGCATGGGACAGTCATAAGGCAATTCTAGGGGGTGGGGGTAGGAAGAAGTAGGCTGCTGGTTAACTAGGATCTGCAGCTTATCCAGTAGGTAGGGAAATGGGCAGACTGGGTGGGCCAAGCGGTCCTTATCTGCCATCAAATTCTATGTTTCTATGCATTGGACTGCTCAATACGCTGAAGATGACCAGCCACACCTGGGCTGAAGAGATCGGTGCCCAGGAAAGGCACATCAGCTAGTTTGTGCTGAGTATCTTCCGGGAAAGATGAGAGTCTCAGCCAAGCCCTGCGGTGACAGGCAACTGTGGCTGCCAACGAGTGGACACAAGAGTCCCCAATGTCCAGAGCCATCTGGAGCTGCTGTTTGGCAAAAGCCTGGCCCTGGTCCCAGACTTGCTTGACCGTGGTCTGCATGTCTGCGGGGAGATGTGGGAGGACTTCTTCCAAAGACCCCAAGAGGGCATGGGAGAAGTGTACAATGATGACAGTCGAACTTGCCTGACGAATTTTCAGAATAACAGAAGGTTTTGAAGCCAAGGCCTACAAAATGCGGGAGCATGAAGGAGGCAACCTGAATCTTCCAGCAGAAAGGAAGATCTGGCATCATGGGGCAGAGCCAGCTGGAAGACCCTCCGGAGATCCTTAAAGGGAAAAGCACATGCCAAGAAGTGTGGATGAACAACATATCCACGATCCTAGAACCAGTGATCGGGAAGCGGCCCAGATGGAAAAACGTTTCCATTTGGCATTGTATGTTTCCCTGGTTGCTGGTTTACATGATGCCAGCAATATATTGGCAACAGGAGAGGACACTTATGAATGTGCTATGAAAGTGTCCTCAGGAACCAGGCGTGAAGGTGTAGTGCCTTCAGGTTGGGTTGTAGAAGTGTCCCTTGATTCTGAGTCAAGAGATCTGGTCTGATTGGCAACGGAACGGGATCCTCCGCTGAGAACTGCTGAAGTAGGGGAACCACACCTGCCGAGGCCACAGAGCGGCTATGTGAATCATGGTGGCAGGTTAGAGTTGTAGTTTCAGTACAGTCTGTTGCAGGAGTGGGACGGGGGGGGCATATAAGAAGAGTTCTGTCCACGCTTGGGACAGGGCATCTGTAGACCGTCCCTTTTTGCTCGGGATAATGGAATAGTATCTGGGGAGACAGTGGCTGACTGGGGAGGCAAACAGAGCCAGTTGCACGGTCCCCCACAGATGAAAGATTTTCTGGAGCACTTATAATGAAGTGTCCATTCATGTGCAGAAAACTGGCAACTGTGAAAGTCGGCCAGGAGGTTGTAATGTCCTGGTAGATGGACAGCTGTCAGTACAAGGTGTTGTTGAATGGCCTTCTGCCAGACTGCAAGCGTCTCTTTGCATAGCGTACAGGACCTTGTACCTCATTTGTTGAGGCAGAATACTACTGCAGTGTGGTCTGACTGAATCAGCAATGGTCCTGCAGACAGGTGAGGTTGAAAAGCCGGGAGGGCTATGCGAACTGCCCTCAGCTCCAGGAGACTGATGTGGGGATAAAGGATGGACTCTGATTTTGTCTTCGACATTTCCTGTTCTTTGGTACCACTGATTCTGGAGAACCTACTGGACTGGTCTCAGATGAAGACGGGTAATAGCTACCGTAGGGATGGTAGCGGCCATGTGTCCTAGGAGACATAAGATGCGTTTGGCTGTGACTACTTTCTGGGTTTGTATCTGAAAAGCCAGAGGTAGGAAGTTTGTTTTGTCTGTTGGCTGGGAGGTAGTCCCTGACGGAGACAGTGTCTAGGATTGCTCCTGTATATTGGAGCGAGTATACAGGGGACAGACTGGACTTCGGCCAATAGTCCGTAATCCCTAGAAATAGGAACAGAGTTAGGGTTGCTTCTAGGGAGAAAAACAGAAAGGCTTTGGACTCTGCCTTGATGAGCCAGTCGTCCAGATATGGGAATACAAAGTGGCCGTCCCATTGAAGGGCTGCTGCTACTACCGCTAGGCACTTGGCAAACACTCTTGGAGTGGATGAGAGGCCGAACAGGAGTGCTCGAAATTGGTAGTGTTGACCCAACAGGTGAAAACAAAAGAACCTGTGGTAGACAGATGGATAGGGATAGCTTAGCAGAAGACACCAGGAGAAAGGACTGCTGTGTGATTGAACTTCTCTGCTGGGACTAAAGTAGAAGAACTTTTGTATTTGGACCTTTAATTTAGGGTAAAAAAACTAACATACAAAATAAAAAAAAACAAAAAAAAAGTGTGTGTTTTGGTTAACTGAACTGAATGGGTAACTGAAAAGTCATCTAGGTAAATCTCAGGTGACTGAAAGGACTTAACTGCTGTGAGGTTTAAATTACTTGTAGAAAGATCTGTCAGGTAGGGGGAGTGGCTTAGCTAGAAGGAAGCTACATTTAAAGACTGCCTCAGAAAGATTCTGCTAATAGCTTGGCAGAAGACACCAGGAGAAAGGACTGCTGGAACTTCTGCTGGAACAGGAACTTCCTGTTTAGGGGCAGGAAGTGAGTGATCACAGTACCACCAAGGACCCACCATCCTAGAAGGGCAAGAGTAGCTCTCCGGCCCCCTCTAGCTGCTGGAGGTCTGCCTCTGAACAAGTAAGTGGTCTACTGAGAAATATAGGATATTCTTGTCTCAGAAAAGGACAATCAGGAGCTTAAAGGGCACACAGGCAAAAAGTAAGGAGAGAGAAAAAAAACAGACGAAAGAGTAAGGATTGCAAACAGTTAAGGGGCCAGAAATAATACATGATTGGAGTGGTGCAGTGCAGTGGCTATGGAGCAGCAGTCTTCCGGGAGATGTTCTGGAGGATGCGGTGTTGTCCCATCTGCAGGCACCTCTCTGGGCTGAGGGAGGAGGTTGCTCATCTCCAGGCTGAGTTGGCCAGGATTTGTGGGACCTCCTCTTCCATCCAGGGACCACCAGTGCCACTGCCGTTGCCTCAGAGGTTGCCAAGAAAGAGGCGGTTGGACCACAGTGGGCTCAGGGAGGGTGAGGATGGTGGAACAGAGGCACATCCTCCAGTACCTCTCCACAATCCTATGCCATTCTGGCAAAGTGTGGTTTCTCTATGGAGGCACCTACAGTGGAGACCAAGGAAGATGTTGGGAACCTCCACAAAGGAGACCCACAGGAGGGTGGCAGGGGACCCTGCAGGGAAGGAAACAACCCTGGTGGGGACTCCATTGTTAGGAAGGTAGAACTGGGTAGGAAGGAGAGGGAGGTAGGTGCCTGCCTGGCGCCATGGCTTGGAGGGACAGGGAGCGAATCCTCAGGATTGCCGGAGCAGCTGCACAGGGAAGGGAGCTGGATGTCATTGTCCACCTAGGGACAAATGACCTGGCTAAGAAAGGGATTAGAGAAGTGCAGGAAGAGTTTGTGGAATTGAGGAGGGGACTTAGTCAAGCAGCACGCACGGTAACCTTCTCGGAGGTGCTACCCATCTATGGCATAGGAGAGGCTAGGGTGTTCCATACCATGGGATTCAATCAGTGGTTGAAAAACTGGTGTGGAGCTCAGGGATTTGGCTTCACTGGGGACTGGGGTCCACCTGGAGTGGTGTAAGCCTATACTGGCATGATGGGCTGCATCTGTCCGGGAGGGGAACCAGGATCCTAGGTGATAGGTTTAAATGCTTCATTGGCAAGCTTTTAAACTAGCCAAGGGGGGAGGCACTGGAAAGGAGCAGGAAAATCCTAGCCCCCACCCCAAACAATCACGGTAGTAAGTGTGGCAAACACCAACATGGAGGTGTCGATAGGGAGAAGGGCAGGGGTAAATGGAGAAAGTGACAAAGGCAAGAAGGACAGGGATGGGGCAAAAAGGGTAAGGCCATCAGGAAATGGAGGGTATGAGACCAATGCCTCGTAGTCTGGGCAACAAGCCCTGAGCTGGTGGCCTTAATGGAAGAGGGATGCCTGGATATCGTAGCAGTCACAGAAACATGGTACACACAGAACCATGACTGGGATGTTAACATACTCAGGGTACATAACCTACAGGAGAAACAGGCAGGGAGAAGAGGGAGGAGTAGCTCTCATGTAAAGGAAGGGATAAAAGCAACTGAACAAAAGAGTAAACAGGGAGGAGAGGAGGCACTGTGGGTCACCTTGGAGACTGGAAAGGCACCACAATCTGCACAGGGGTTGTGTACAGACCCCCATGTCAGGGGAAGGAATGGACAAGGATATGACGGAAGGCATTCTTAGAATGGCAGAGAAAGGGGAGATACTGTTGATGGGAGACCTGAATATGCCAGATGTTAACTGGAGCACATTTGCTGCAGCCACATCCAAGAGCAGGGCCATTCTTGACGTCCCTACAGGTGGCAGGCATTAGACAGCTAGTTTCGAACCCACTGTGAGGGAGCAATCTTAGACCTCGTGACTCTCAAACGGGGCAGTGAGAGGATCTCAGATCTAGAAGTGGTTGTCATCTGGGGACAAGTGACCATGAAACAGTGTGGTTCACGTTAAACTCAGCTACAGAGTCAAGCCATACAAAAGTGAGGGTACTGGATTTTAGGAGGGCTGACTTTGGCAAGATGGGAGAGTGCCTCAGAAAAGCACTATAAACAGGTAATAGAAGGAGGTGTGGAGCAACAATGGGAATTATCAAACTGCCATCACAGAGGCAACAAGCCTTTGTGCTAAGCAAATAAGCAAATCAAAATGAAAGAAAAAGCCACTATGGTTCTCAGAGAGGTGGCTGTGAAAGCCAGGAAGAAAAGATAGCATTCGGAAGTATAAGGAAACACAGAAGGAGCAGGACAGAGAGCTGTACCAGTTAAGGAGAAAGAAGCAGGAGGGAAGTCAGAATAGCAAAGGCCCAAACTGAGGAAAAGATAGCCAACTCAGTTAAGAAGGGGGATAAAACCTTTTATAGGTACATCAGCGAGCGTAGAAAGACAAAGGGAGGGATAGTGAGGCTGAACAGAATGAACGGTTGGTGGGCAGAGGGTGACCGTGAAAAAGCAGGAATACTGAACGAATATTTCTGCTCAGTATTCACAAAAGAGGAGGGGGAAGTGCCTAATCAAATTAACAGAAGCACTCTTGATAGGGGGGTCGATCCCAGTCCTTTCACAGAAGAAAGGATTCTGCAAGAACTCCTAAAACTGAAGGTGGACAAATCAATGGGTCCTGATGGAATTCACCCCAGAATTCTAAAAGAACTAAGGGTAGAACTAGTGACACCACTGACTACTCTTTTTAATAAATCATGGGAGGATGGTCTGGTACCCGAGGACTGGAGGAAGGCAGATGTGATTCCCCTTCACAAAAGTGGGACCAAGACAGAGGCAGGAAACTACAGACCTGTCAGTCTGACCTCTGTGGTAGGGAAAGTGATGGAGTCACTTCTGAAGGAAAGAATAGTTGAGCACCTAGAGGTCAGTGGAGCACAGGATCCAAGGCAGCATGGGTTCACAGCGGTAAGGTCATGTCAGATGAATCCAATAGATTTCTTTGACTGGGTGACCAAAGTAGTAGACCAGGGAGGGGCTGTGGACATGGCCTACCTAGACTTTAGCAAGGCATTTGACACAGTCCCACACAAAAGATTATTAGTCAAATTAACCAGCCTGGGAGTGGGTCCCAGGGTGGTAGCCTGGGTAAAACATTGGCTGGACAACAGGACACAGAAGGTAATTGTAAATGGAGTCCACTCTGAAGAAAGGGCGTTACTAGTGGGGTACCGCAGGGTTCAGTATTGGGTTCAGTCCTTTTAATGTCTTCATCAGTGACATTGCAGAGGACTGGAAGGAAAAGTATGCCTTTGCAGATGACACAAAGATCTGCAACAGGGTTGATACACAGGAGGCGTGGAAAGGATGAAAAGGGACTTGGCAAGGTTGGAGGAATGGTCAGGCGTATGGCAGCTAGGATTCAATGCAAAAGTGCAAAATAATGCACCTGGAAACAAGAACCAGGGAAGAATACACAATGGGTGGGGAGGTAGTAACAACAACAAAACAGGAAAGGGATCTGGGGGTAATCATATCAGATGACCTTAAGGTTAGCAAGCAATGTGAGAAGGCAGTAGGAGGGCCGGGGTATACTGGGATGTATAGGGAGGCATCAGCAGCAGAGAACAGGAAGTTGTTATCCTCTGTACAGACAGTTGGTGAGACCCCATCTGGAATACTGTGTCCAGTGCTGGAGACCCCATCTCCTCAAGGACAGACAGGATAGAGGCAGTCCAGAGGAGGCAACTAAAATGGTGCAGGGTCTGCAAGAGAAGCCGTGATGAGGGAGAGACTAAAGGAGCTTAATATGTATACCCTTGAGGAAAGAAGGGAGAGGGGCACATGATAGAAACTTTCAAGTACCTCAAGGGAATCAACAAAGTCCAAGAGGGTAGCATCTTTCAGAAAAGAGACTTGCAAGAACAAGGGACACAATTTAAAAGATAGAAGGAGGGCGGTTCTAGGGCAATGTGAGGAAGTATTATTTCACAGAGAGGGTAGTGGATGCATGGAACAGCCTTCCTGAGGAAGTTGTGGGGTCTAAAACTGTGGGAGAATTCAAGAATGGATGGGACAGACATAAGGCAATTCTTTTGGGGGGCAGGAAGATATAGGCTGTTGGTTAACTAGGATCTGCGGCCTATCCTGTAGGTAGGGAAATGGGCAGACTAGATGGGCCTAGCGGTCCTTATCTGCCGTCAAAGTCTATGTTTCTATGTAGGTAGGCATCCTTCATATCTAGGGCACATAGCCAGTCCTCTTGTTTCAGCATCGGCATGATGTAATTTAGGGTGACCATGTGGAACCTTTTGTAGTGGACGTATAGGTTCAATTGTCTGAAGTCCAGTACTGGTCTGAGATCTCCAGTTTGTTTAGGTACCAGGAAGAAGTGGGAGTAAAACTCCTTCTGGTGTTCTGCGGGGGGTACTGGGCAAACGGCAGGCTTGGTTAGAAGAGCCTGCAGTTCCTCCTGGCGAATAGGAATATGGCTGTGTGGTGGGTAATGGACAGAGCGGGGGGGATGAGGGGGAGGCCTGGAAAGCAATTCCAGGGTGTGACCACTCTGAATGATCCAAAGTACCCACTCGTCCAATGTGATCGTTCTTCAGGCCTCCGAGTGGAGGGCAAAATGACCGCCCACAGCTTCCAAGGCCTGACTGAGGAAGTGTGGACAGAGCCCCAGTTGGTCACAGGGAGACAGGCTGAACAGCCCCACCAGGAGGGTGGGAGCGGGGGCCCTTGGCGGCAGAGGTGCTGGTTCTGGTAGACTGGGAATGGCCTCAGAAGCCGCCTCTGTGTGAAGCTCTACATATTCCACTTCTTCTGGAATAAAAGAGGATTGAGGATGGTATGATGGCTGGGAGGTGTGGTACGTGCCATGCACTGTGCGTAGAGTTCTTCCTGAAAACTAGAGATCATCTATCAGTATTGGGCTACCTGGATCGAACAGTTTGGACCCATTAAAGGGGCATTGACCACTCTATGCTGTACACCAGGTGTAAGACCCGAGACATGAAGCCAAGCATGGCGACGCAAGGTAATGCTGGTTGCTGACATTCGTGCCGGAGGATCGACTGCATCATATCCCGGACGAAGTAGGTGTCAGGAGACAGAGTTGCCAGTAGATATTGTAGCCATTAATTGTTCCCTTTCTTGTGAAGAAGGGAGTTTATTGACCAATTCCATGGCCGAGGACAAGAGCGTACGCTGGTATTTGACCATATGTCCTGTATAATTTAGGATTCTGAGATTTATGGTACCTGTTTGGAATACTTTTTTTCCTACGAGAATCTGTCAGTAGGTAAGGAGCTCATGTGTTTCAGTCATTTAGTACGATCATGAGTGGCAGCAATCACCACCGAATCCGTTTCAGGAGTAGTGGATAGAAAAGGGTGATCCAGAGGAGCCTGGTAGAGGCTATCCGCCTTGTGGGGAATAGTAGTAACAGTGGAAGGCTAGTTCCAGGCTGCAAATATATATAGCATTTTGGTAGGTTTGGTTTAGTGGGGGTACCACTAAGACCGGAATCTCTGGTAATTCTAGATAGTCTGCCATATCCTTATGTTGTTTGTCATGTTCCAGTAGTGGAGAATCCCATGACTGTTTTGTATTTGGACCATCATCCCATGGAAGGATGGATCATCTGGAGGAAAGGCAGCCGCCTGCCTGGATAAGTCCTCATTTAGGGAGGAAAGCTCCAATAGGGGAGACTGGGGCTGGAAATTCATGTCCTGGAATCCCTCATCCTCCAGATTTCCGATAAAATCTACCAGAAAGTCAGCCTCGTCTGATAGGTAGTCATCCATGTATGAGGAAGGTGACCAGGGTGGTGAAGTGTCTCTGTCACCCTGGAAGCGTTAAGGTGGAGGAGTAGGGGAATGGGATGGGTGGCGCAGATCTCCTGGATCGGAGGGCTGAGCATGCCGTATGGCATGCAAGATGTGCTGTACTACTGAAGTAATGCCCAGCTGAGTAGTTAAGGGGGTGGGGGTTCTGGGAAACCAAGGGGATGGTGGAGGGATAGGATCGTAGCCCTAAGCAGGTCTTGTCCCAGGGTGGATTAAAGTCCAGGGTCCCGATTCCTGCCTGTCTGACCCCTATGGCAACCTACCTATGAGGGTGGAGGGGCAGTAAGCATAGCAAATGCAGCAGGTTTTCCCACTGGAATGTGGTTCCTCATTGACGGAACTGCTGGGGAAACAGTGTTATGCAATGTAAATGATGGCACCGTCGACAGGAGAGGAGCCCCCATCGACAGAGCGTAGATGGAACCCACAAGCGGTTCATTATAAACTGCCATCAATGCACTAGAAAGTGCAGTCGATGAGAGGGTGAAACCTCCCGTCGACAAGGAGGCAGTATGGGAATGCACAGTCTATGGTGGGGCACCAGTCATGGTGGCCGTCAATGAGCGTTTTAGGCACAGAGGTTGAGGAGGGCTTCTCTTTGTTGTGCCATCGACGGAACCCACAAGGGGTTCATCATAGCCTGCCGCTGAAGTGCTGGAAAGCGCCGTCGACAAGAGGGAGTAACCTCCTGTCTACAAGGAGGCAGAATGTGAATGCATCGTCAACGGTGGGGCACCTATAAAGGTGGCCGTTGACGAGTGTGCTAGGCAGAGGTTGAGGAGGGCTTCTCCTTCTCTTTTATGCACCGGGTATGAGAATCAGTGGATGGGGAGCTCTTGGGACGAGCCCCTTGACTCTCCATTAGAGATAATTTCTTGCTTATAGATTCTTCGATGTTGCTTTGCTCAAATTCTCATCGACTGCTGCTGAAGTTGCTCTAGCTGCTGCATGCAAGCTGAAGACAGTGGGAAAATGAACTGCAGATACCAGGGACTGCCCACACTTATATAGGAAACAGGAAGCTGATGTCATGCGTGGGTGGCCCCTGGAAAAGACTGCTAGAAGAGCTGCAGTGTGCCACAGCGACCTCTGGCGATGACCCAAGTGTATTACCTGCTGCAAGAGACCACTTCGTGGAAGATCTACTGTTACAGGTGAGTAATCTGTTCTAGGATCGTGAATATGTTGTTCTAGCCACACTGTTTGGCAGACTCCTAGCAGTTCTCCAGGAGGAGGGAGGGAAGGCGCACACCCCCTACTTAGAGAACAGAGATTGGAGAACTGAGCCCCCAAAACCAGCATTCCAGCTTGACTCTAGGTCAATGCGGTAGTGGGAAATGAAGGTGTTTGCTGACATCCAGGTAGCAGCCTTGCAGATATTCTGGATAGGGATGTCCCTAGAAGCAGCCACCGATGCAGTACTATGGCGGGTGGAATGAACTCTTATTCCTACAGAAGGGTCCTTGCCCGTCAACCGGTAGCAGAAATCAATGCAGGATGTTATTCATCTGCCGATCATCCACTTTGCTGTAGGTCTGCCAGGTGCGGCTTCAGCGCAGGTGACAAACAGCTGACGAACCTCTTCCTGAATTCCAGCCGTGCGCTCTTTGTAATAAGTGCACGCTTGTCTCAGGTCCAGGGTATGGAGCCTGTACTCAGCTACCGAGGTGTAACTGGGGTAGCACACTGGCACAGTCAACACCTGGTTGAAGTGAAACTCCGATACCACCTTCTGAAGGAATTTCGGGTGGGGCGCAGGACAATTTTGTCCCTGTGGAAGACCAGGTAAGGAGACTCGACAGAGCGCCTGTAGCTCCCCAATCCTTCTGGCTGACGTGATAGCCACCAGGATGGTCTTCCACAACAGATGTGAGATCTCACCCGTGCATTGGTTTGAATGGCTTGCCCATGAGCTTTGCCAGTACCAGCAACAGATCCCATGGTGGTGGTGGTGGTTCATGCACCGGAGAAATGTGGTCAAGGCCTTTAAAGAAACGCCAGACTACCTTCTCCTGAGCCACCATCTGATGACCGGCCTGCGCCTGATAAGCAGAGATGGCTGCCAGATGCACCTTAAGGGTCATGGACTGAAGATCCTCTTCGGAGAGAGACCAAAGGTAGTCAAGGATGCAAGCCACTGGACAGGATGAAGGGTCCAAGCCCTTGCCCTGACACCAAATGGAGAATTTCTACCATTTGAAGGCACAGCACCTCCTGGTCGACTCCTTCCTAGATGCCTCCACAACAGTGAGTACATTTTTGGAAAGACCCAAAGCCTGGAACTCTAGCCACTCAGGAACCAGGCTGTCAGGTGCAGGGATTGAAGGACCGGATGGAACACCTTTCCCCGATTGATCAAGAGCAGGTCTGGGCATGCTGGAAGACCTCGGTGGCTTGGTGCTGTGGCCGAGGAGATCTGGATACCAGAACTGGTGAGGCCAGTCTGGGGCTACCAGGATCACCTGTGCCTTTGTCCCTCCTGACCTTGAGAAGCACCTTGTGGACTGAGGGAAGGCACAGAAGAGGCCTGGGGTCCATGGCCTCAAGAAGGCATCCTCTGCAATGAGCCCTGCTGGGGCGGGCATGAAACAGCCTCAGCTTTGCGTTCTCCATTGAGATGAACAGGTCCACCTGAGGTTTGCCCCAGTAGGAGAACAGACCATGTACTATCTCCGGGTGGATAGACCACTCGTGGGAAACCTCGCCCACACGACTGAGGGCATCTGCCAGTTGATTCGAGGCTCCTGCCACATGGATGGCCAGGAGCTCTGCCTCCAGTCAGCTCACGAGGGTCCAGATGCGGAGCACTTCCCTGCACAAAGACCAGGAGTGCATGCCCTCCTGCTTGTTGAGACAGTACATGGTCGTGGTATTGTCCGTCTGGACCTGCACCACTTGACCCCGAAGGAACGGAGCTAATGCAGTCAGTGCCAGCTGAACTGCTCAGAGCTCCAGCAGACTGATGTGACATCGGGATTCCTCAGGGGTCCAGAGCCTGTGGACTCCGATTCCTCATGTGGGCACCCCAGCCCGTGAGAGAGACATCGGTCATCAGAACGACCATGGGCTTGGGATGGACAAACAGGATCCCTTCCTGCAGGTGCTCTAGGACTGTCCACCACTGGAGAGCTTCCCACAGCTTCTGGGTCACAGTGACCAGCTGGTCGAACTGACCATGTCGTGGAGTCCACTGGCTGGCCAGCTCCCATTAGAGGGGGTGCATATGCCACCAGACTCATCAGACCACAGTGGTGCAGGCTGCCACGTACCCCGGAAGGCGCAGGAAGTCCTGTGCAGGGTGCAAGTAACCAACCAGAAATGATTGGGCAAAGGAGGAGAGAACCTCTGCCCTGTCCGTCGGGGAGCCTGGCTCTGGTTCAGCAAGAGTCTAGCTCTACCCCAGTGAAGCAGATCACCTATGAAGGTATGAGTTCTGACTTGGTCTTGTTGACAAGGAGACCAAGTTTGATACAGGTCTGGAGAGCAAGATCCCAGGATTTCTCCACCACCTGTAAGGAGAGACCCGCTATGAGCCAGTTGTCGAGATAAGGGTACACTCTGACCCCCCCCGATGCTGAAGGTGGGCCACCACCACAGCAATGCATGTAGTAAAGACCCAGGGGGCAGATAACAGGCCAAACATCATGGCTTGGAACTCTAAGAGGGCTCCCTCTGCTCAGAACTGGAGGAACGTTCGGTGAGATAGACAAATCGGGATGTGAAAGAACGTGTCCTGGAGATCTAGTGAGCAGAACCACATGTTCTGCTTGAGAGATCGTATGATCTGAGACAGTTACCATCCTGAATGTGCAAGACCTGAGAAATTGGTTCAGATCATGCAGATCTAGAACAGGGTGTCAGCCCCTGTCTGTTTTGGGACCAGGAAGTACCTGGAAATGAACCCCAGGTTGACGGGGGGGATCCATGACTCTGGTCACTACCTCCTTGTGGAGGACTTGGGCGATGTCTAGGAGAGCCAACTGAGTTATTCTTACCGGTCACAATCTCCTCCCGTGGGGAGTCTTGAACCGTCTTGGTGGGTTTCCTTTCTCTTCAGTTGGGTATCTTGGCTTAACCAAATGAGGAACCTCAACGCTAGGTTCAAGTTAAAACAATTACTTTTATTAAGCCTTAAATTTAAAAAGCAAGCAGCACCCCTTCTTCTCGTGGCACGTACGTGTCATGTGACCATTTCACGTCACTCTGACACTTTGTCAAGGTTACCATATAACACTCTCTATGCCAATTTAAAGTGCTTTCTTAAAGATACATAGTCACCAACAATTTTTTCCACATATACAAATATCATTAGTGTGCTGTATCTAATATACACGAATAATCTATTTCAATAAACATCCATTTCCAAAAAAGTATCTATTATAAGACTATAACAAACATATAGATAGACACATTTATATTTTAGAAAAGTGTATATCTAAACATGTAAAGATCTCCTAAATTTTATCTGCAAAAATTTTTCCTCAAAATCATCTTTTTAATTTATCAGTTTCACAGTTTTCACTCAGTATTGCACCAAAGAAATGTATTTAAAGACATGAAAGAAAAAAAGGGAATAAAGGAATAAAAAAGGAGGGAATAAAGGAATAAAAAAGGGGAGGGGAGATTTGCCAATAAAATTTAGGATGTCTTTACATGTTTAGATATCAATTATGTGTCTTTAGCTATATGTTTGTTATAGTCTTTTAATAAATAATTTTTTGGAAATAGATGTTTATTGAAATAGATATCTATTTGTGCATACAGGATTTTTTTTTTTTACATACAGCACACTAATGATAAAATCTATATATATATATAAACATTTTTTTGGTGACTATATCTTTGAAAGCGCACTTTAAATTGGCATAGAGAGTGTTATATGGTAACCTTGACAAAGTGTCAGAGTGACGTGAAAATGGTCACATGACACGTACGTGCCACGGGAAGAAGGGGTGCTGCTTGCTTTTTAAATTTAAGGCTAAATAAAAGTAATTGTTTTAACTTGAACCTAGCATTGAGGTTCCTCATTCGGTTAAGTCGAGATGCCCGACTGAAGAGAAGGGGAAGTTTGTAGTTCTGCGTCATAGGCACCGGCTAAGTTTCTTTGTGAAGCCGCCTTGTGTTGTGATGTCTTGGTGGGTACTGCTCAAATTCCAGAAGCAGACCCTGGCCAACCACTTCCAAAACCCACTTGTCCATTATAACAGTGGACCAGGCAGAAAGAAAGTGGCGGAGCCAGACCCCCATGGGAGGACCCAGTGCTGGTGTGACAGGTATGGGGTTGGCAACCCCCATCCCCGTCACTGTGCAGGCTTGTAGGAGGAGGATACAGTTTGGGGACCACCAGGATCCTTTCCTCTGGGCTTGAGAGATGCCAGGGGCCCGGACTTGGGCCAAGGGTGTCAAGGCTGAACCTGCTGCTTTTGCTGCCCCGACTGAAAATGGGGCTGCTTGGCCGCAGGGGCAGAAGGCCAAAAAGGCTTTCTTTTCTGCTTTTTGGAACTCAGAAATTCCTTCTGAGCAGAAGTCAGAGTCCAAGGTGGCACTGGACTTCTCTATGCACTGGAGGTGACCATCCACTCCTGGGCCGAAAAGGTCGGTACCCAGGAAAGAGACGCCCATCAATTTGTGCAGTGTCTCCACCATGAAGGTGGAAACCCTCAGCTAGGCCCTGCAGTGCATGGCAACCATGGATGCCACTGAGCAGGCGCAAGAGTCCCAGATGTCCAGAGCCGGCTGGAGTTGCTGCTTCACAACTGCCCGACCTTGGTCATGGACCTGCTTCACCGTGGTCTGAAGGTCTGCGGGGAGGTGAGGAAGTACCTCATCCATGGAGCACAAGAGGGCGTGAGAAAAATGTGCCATGATAATGGCCGAGCTTGCATGACGAAGGCCAAGTGAAAAGTCAGCACAGACTTTCCAGGCCAAATGGTCCAGTTTCTTGGACTCTTTGTCCGGGGGTCTATCAGTGTCTCCCAAATTTCCCCGAGTGCCTGAACACAGATCTGGTCACCAACTGCTTGGCCGAGGGGTGCTCTGTGAATCCCGAAAGGGAGCCACTGGAGGCCACGCACTTGAGGGCCATCCGGGCTGAAGGTGCCGGGCAGGAAGCAGGGTGCTGCCACAGCTCCAAGACCAGGCCAACAATGGCACTGGCCACTGGGAAGGCCTCTGTCGGAGATTCCCCTCGTTTGAGGATATCTGTGAGGGAGTACGCAGCCCATTTCTGGACAGGCTCCAAGGGCAACCCCGTGGATTCGTAGACGAGACTGAGGATACCTATGAAGGAAGTTGGACCCTTCTCCGTCAAGAGACTCCCTACGGATTCATCATCCAAAGGACGGGGAATGCAAGTCAGAGTCCTCAGACTCCGAGGAGTCCAGATAGATTGGCTGGCCACCCAAGTCGCCTTCCACATGCCTAGGACGGTCGGGAGTGAGGGTGATAGACAGCGTGTGCAGAAGGCCCAAACCGGGCTGAGACTCCTTGGCAGGAGCCCCAGACGTAGGCTGTTTAGGTGGTGGTTCCACCTGAATTGGTGGAGAGGCCGGTTTCAGCCAAGTCGGAGGGTCTTGACTGGCTCTGCAGGTGGAGGGACTGTATGGACAGACTCCTGAGGAGTCGGCATCTGCCTGAAGGGAGACAGCCAAGTAATGGCCGGAGTCTACTCCGGGACGGACATAATCAGCTGTTGTCGCATCAAATCCTTGCAGCGTCGATGCAACCTGTGTCGAAGCCTCTCCTCTCCTCTTCCCAGGAGGACAAGGAAGAATGGCGGCGGCGCCACATTTTGGTGCACTAATGCACCTTCTTCGGCCCGTCAGTCGAAGGGGTCTAAGACCTCAACTTAGACTATCGGTGGGACCAATGGGGTCGCTCGGAAGGAGCAGGAGAGAACTGCGGCTCTTCCAGCTCAGCGACCGGGACTGTGAAGAGGTTCCCAGCGGGCTGGGTCTCCTCCTCAGTGGGTCCAGACAGGACAGGGGTCCTGAATAAGGAGCTGTCGGCCTCATCTAGTGACGATGGGCCGAGGGGTTGATAATTTCGACTGGTTTGTCATATTGCGTCTTGGCCAGCTGGCCTGATGGGGTACTGTGATGCCAGCGGCTGAGGGCGTAACCTCAACCGAAGTCAAAAGAGCAGATTCTTGGGATAGAGATCTCTCACAATTCCAAGAACATCATTGGCGAGATGAACCTTCTTTTTTGCTCTTTATCCTTTTTACAGGGACGAGAGATGTGCGTGCCTGAAGGAATCTTCTTCCCCTGGTGGGGAGAGACTGACATCTCCTCAAAAGGAGGCTGATAAGGTGGAGCCCAGAATGAGTGGGACGAAGACCAACAGAGAAGAGGACCGGGTGGGTTCCATTTTTGCAGTCTGCCCAATTGCAGTCGTGCGAGACAATCGTCCAAAACGCTGGGATGGAGCGCGTGACAAATTTTTAATGCTTAGGTGTCGTGATCATGACCCAAGCAATAGACTCACGAGGCATGTGGGTCAGTCCAAGACATCTTTTACCACACAGGCAGCAGTGGAAACCAGGCGAGGACTTGTCCTCCATAATGGTCGAAATCATGAAGAGATTTGACGAAACCTGAACAAGTTTAAGTTTTGATAAATCCGGAGATTTGTTTGCCAGGGCCTACTGTAATGCGTGAATGAGAAGGAGGGAACCTGCATCTTGCAGTGGAAAGGAAGATCTGGTGTCAAGGGGCGGAGCCAAGGGATATACCACCCAGGTGGGTGGGAGAGCCAGCTTAAAGACCTTACGGCAAGATTCTTAAAGGGAAAGGACATGCCAATCAGTGTGGATAGAACATATCCACAATCCTAGAAAGTACAGTTACGTAAAATTTTACTGTAACAGAAGATCTTTGAGGAGCGTCTCTTGCAGTAGGTAATACACTTGGGATGTCGCCAGATGGCGCTGTGGCACATGGCAGCTCTTCTAGCAGTTCTTTCCAGGCGCTGCCCACACAGGACATCAACTTCCTGTTTCCTATATAAGTGTGGGCCAGTCCCTGGTATTCTCAGCTTCCCCCGCTGGATTCGGCTTGCTAAGCGAGGCCCGGGGGGAAGTCGAGGTACCATAGGTATCCCAACCCATAAGTCACTGGACCACAATTTGTCCTCTTAGAGAAGTGGGGGACAGAGGGTGGGAACGCACCTACTACAAGAGACACTCCTCAAAGATCTACTGTTACGGTAAAAGTTTACGTAAATGTACTATCTTCCACAGAGTGGTCTCTTGCAGTAGGTAATACACCTGGGATGAATCCCAAGCAGTAAACCCAAAAAGGGTGATCATCATTATGACAGGAGGCCTTGAAGGACAGCTCAGCCAAAGGACACCCTACGTCGTGAAGCAACGTTTAAGTTGTAATGCTTTGTGAAAGTATGAATCGTGGACCAGGTAGCTGCATTGCAGATACCCGTAAGAGAGCCTTCTGTAAAGCAGGCCACAGTGGTGGCCATAGCTCTGGTAGAATGGGCTTAGACAGGTCCAGGTAATGATTTATTGTATTTTGAATAACAAAACATTATGCAATGGTAGCCAATTGAGGGAGTGTCCATTTAGTGACAGAGACCTTCCCTGCCTGAGGCGAAGGTGACGAGAAGTTGAGAAGTTTATCGTAATATGCAATGGACATCTAAAGTAAGTAATAGGTGTTCACCTCAATTGGAGTGTTTAAGATAATATACCGATAACTCCAAGGACTGGTTTAAGGTGTGCTCAGACACTACCTTAGGTAGGTAGGAAGGAAGGGTTGGTGTGAAGTGCCACCCTATCTTTGTGAAAAAACAAGTAAGGTTCTGCACACAAGGGTATGGAGCTTGGAAATATGCCCAGCCAAAGTGACAGCCACTAGGAACAGTGTTTTCTATGACAGAAAACGGAGGTCACAAGTGGCCACCGGTTCAAAGGGCTCAAGAGTTAATTTCTCTATTAGAGAATTGAGATCCCACGGAGGAGTGGGTCTTGTAATAGCTGGCTTAATATGTAACATTCCTCTTAACATCATTTTGGCTAGATGATGTTGATACAGTAATCTATCATCCAGAGGTTCACAGAAGGCTGAAATAGAGGCCAGATGAACTTTTACGGAGGAATAGCTTAATCCTGTCTCGGCAATTGAGGCTAGGTAATCCAAGACTTTTGTCAATGGACAAGAGTAGGAATCCAGTGATCGTGAAGCAACCCATATGGAAAAAACGTTTCCATTTGGCATTATATGTTTCCTTGATTGCTGGTTTACATGATGCCAACAATACATTGGCAACAGGAGAGGACACTTGTAGATGTGCTATGAAAGCGTCCTCAGGAGCCAAGCATGAAAGTGTAGCACCTTCAGTTTGGGATGTAGAAGGGTCCCTTGATTCTGAGTCAAGAGATCTGGTCTGATTGGCTGCGGAACAGGTTTCGCTACTGAGAACTGCTGAAGTAGAGGAAACTACACCTGCCGAGGCCACAGAGGGGCTATGAGAATCATGGTGGCAGGTTTGAGTTGTAGTATTAGTAGAATCCGTTGCAGGAATGGGAAAAGGGGGAGCATATAAGAAGAGTCCTGTCCACGCTTGGGACAGGGCATCTATAGACCATCCCTTCTTGCTCGACATAATGGAATAGTATCTGTAGAGATGGTGGTTGATTGGGGAGGCAAACAGGTCCAGTGGAAAGGTCCCCCACAGATGAAAGATTTTCTGGAGCACTCCGTAATGAAGTGTCCATTCATATGCGGATGACTGGCGACTGAGAAAGTCGTCAGAAGGTTGTAGTGTCCTGGTAGATGGATGGCTGTTAGTGTGAGGTGTTGCCGAATGGCTTCCTGCCAAACTGCAATTGTCTCCCTGCATAGAGTACACGATTTCATACCTCCTTGTTTGTTGAGGTAGTTTTTGTGGCCATTGAGTAAGTTAGGCACAGAGGGTGAGGAGGGTCTCTCCTTCTCTGTTTTGTGCCAGTGATGAGAATCAGTGGATGAGTAGTTCTTGGGACTAGCCCCCAACCCCCCGATCCTCCATGAGAGACAGATTCTTGCTTGTAGATTCTTTGATGTTTCTCGTTGATGACTACTGTTTAAGAAGTTGCTCTAGCTGCTGCATGCGAGCTGAAGACGGCGGAAAAATGAACTGAAGATACCAGGGACCACCCACACTTATAGAGGAAACAGAAAGCTGATATGTGTGGGCGGCCCCTGGAAAAGACTGCTAGAAGAGCTGCCGTGTGCCACAGCACCATCTGGCGACATCTCAAATGTATTACCTACTGCAAGAGACCACTCCGTGGAAGATCTACTGTTACAGGTGAGTAACCTGTGTTTCCAGGGATGTGGATATGTTGTTCTCATCCATACTGTTTGGCAGACTCCTAGCAGTTCTCCGGCAGGAAGGAGACAAGGTGCACAACCCCTACTTAGGGAACAGAGACTGGAGAACTAAGGCTCCAAAATCAGCATCCTGGCGTGACTCTAGGTCAATGTGGTAATGGGAAATGAAGGTGTTTGCCGACTTCCAGGTAGCAGCCCTGCAGATTTTCTAGATAGGGATGACCCTAGAAGCAGCCACTGATGCAATGGTATGGCAGGTGGAATGAGCCCTTAACCCTACGGGAGGCTCCCTACCAGTCAACCTATAGCAGAGATCAATGCATGATGTTATCCATCTGCCAATTGTCCGACTGGTTGTGAGTCTGCCAGGTGCGGCTTTAACGTAGGTGACAAACAGCTGGGGAACCTCTCCCTGAACTCCAGCCGTGCACTCTTTGTATTAAGTGAGTGCTTGCCTTAGGTCCAGAGTATGGAGCCTGTATTCAACCTCCAAGGTGTGATTTGGGTAACACACTGGCAGAGTCATTATCTGGTTCGGGTGAAACTCTGACACAACCTTTGGAAGGAACTTCAGGTTGGGGCACAGGACAACCTTGTTGCTGTGGAAGACCAGATAAGGAGATTCAGAGTGTGCCTGGAGCTCCCCAATCCTTATGGCTAATGTGACAGCCACCAGGAAGGTGGTCTTCCATGACAGGTGTGATTTCTCACTCCTGTGCATTGGTTCAAATGGCTTGCCCATGAGCTTTGCCAGTATCAGAAGTAGAGTCCACAGTGGTGGTGGTTAACATACCGGAGCGGAAATATGATCAAAGCCTTTCAAAAAACGCCATACCACCTTCTCCTGTGCCTATCTGCTGACAAACATGCGCCCAGTAAGCAGAGATTGCTGCCAGGTGCACCTTAAGGGTCGTAGACTGAAGACCCCCTTTTGAGAGAGACCAAAGGTAGTCGAGAATGCTAGCCACTGGACAGGACAAAGGGTCCAGCCCCTTGCCCTGACACCAAATGGAGAATCTCTTCCACTTGAAGGCATAGCACTTCATGGTTGATTCCTTCCTAGATGCCCAACTACAGTTGAGTACATCTTCGGAGGGACCCAAAGCCTGGAACTCTAGCTGCTCAGGAACCAGGCTGTCAAGTGCAGGGATTGAAGGTCCGGGTGGAGAACCTTCCCCTGATTGACAGAGCAGGTTCGGGCATGCTGGAAGATGCCTCAGAAGCCTGATGCTGAGGAGACTGGGGTACTAAAACTGGCAGGGCCAGTTTGGAGCCACCAGGATCACCTGTGCCTTGTCCCTCCTGACCTTGAGGAGCACCTTGTGGATCAAGGGAAGTGAGGGAAGGCACAGAAGAGGCCTGGGGTCCATGGCCTCAAGAAGGCATCCCCCTGCAGCGAGCCCTGCTGAGGGGGGTGGGCACAAAACAGCCTCAGCTTTATGTTCTCCCTGGAGATGAACAGGTCCACCCGAGGGGTGCCCCACCAGAAGAACAGGCTGTGTACTACCTCTGGATGGAGAGACGACTTGTGGAATGCCTCACCCACATGGCTGAGGGCATCCCCCAGCTGATTCGAGGCTCCTGCCACATGGATGGCTAGGAGATCCACCTCCAGTGGGCTAACAAGGGTCCAGATGTGAAGAGCTTCCCTGCACAGAGACCGGGAGTGTGTACCGCCCTGTTTGTTGAGACAATACATGGTTGTGGTGGTGTCCCTCTGGACCTGAACCACTTGACCCCAAAGGAACAGAGCGATTGCAGTCGGCGCTTGCTGAACTGCTTGTAGCTCCAGCAGGTTGATGTGGCATCAGGATTCCTTGGGGGTCCAGAGCCCGTGGACTCTGTGGTCCCCCATGTGGGCACCCCAGCTTGTGAGAGAGGCATCGGTCATCAAGATGATCGTTGGCTCAGGGCGGACAAACTGGATCCCTTCCATTGAAGCAGGTGCATATGCCACCAGGCCCATCAGACCACAGAGGTGCAGGCCGCCACATGACCCAGACACCGCAGAAAGTCCTGGGCAGGGCGCAAGTGCCCAACCAGAAATGATTGGACAAAGGAGGAAAGAACCTCCACCCTGTTCACTGGGAGCCTGTCTCGGCAAGAGTGGAGCTCTGCCCCAATAAAATAGATCACCTGCGAAGGCACGAGTTCTGACTTGGCCTTGTTGATAGGAGGCCAAGGTCGATGCAGGTCTGGAGGGCCAGATCCCTGGATCTCTCCACCTCCAGACTGGAGGGACCTGCTATAAGCCAATTGTCCAGATAGGGGTACACTCTGACCCCTCGAAGCTGAAGATGGGCCACCACCACTGCACTGCATTTGGTGAAGACCCTGGGGGTCGATGACAGGCTGATTGGCATGGCTTGGAACTCGTATATGATTCCCTCTGCCCAGAAGTGGAGGAACCTTCAGTGGGATGGATGGATCGGGACGTGGGAGAACGTGTACTGGAAATCCAGGGAGCATTACCACACGTTCTGCTCGAGAGGTGGTATGATCTGAGACAGACTTACCATCCTGAAGGTGCAGGATCTGAGAAATTGTTTCAGGTAGTGCAGATCTACAATGGGGCACCGGCCCCCCTGTCCGTTTTGGGACCAGGAAGTACCTGAAAACGAACCCTGGGTTGACAGGGGGATCCATGACTCTGGCCACTACCTCCTTGCAGAGGAGTTGGGCGATTTTGTCTTGGAGAGCCGACTGAGTGTGTACTGATACCTTCTCCTCCTGTGGGGCGCGGGCTTGGTGGGTACTGCTCAAATTCCAAAAGCAGCTCCTAACCGACCACTTCCAAGACCCACTTGTTCATTGAGACACCGGACCAGGCAGAAACAAAGTGGTGGAGCTGGCCCCCCATGGAAGGACCCAGAGTGGGCATGATGGGCATGGGGTGGCAACCCCCATACCGTCGCTGTGCAAGCTTGGAGGAGGAGGATCCGGCCGAGGGACCGCTGGAACCTTTCCCTCTGGGCTTACGCGCTGCCAAAGCCCCTGACTTGGGCAGAGGGCACTAAGATTGAACCTGCTGCTGCCCAGATTGGTATTGGGGCTGCTTAGCCACAGGGGCAAAAGGCTGAAAGAGCTTCTGCTTTTTGGAGCCCTGAGGTTCCCTCTGGGTGGAAGCAATGGAGTCCAAGGTGGCATTGAACTTTTTGTTCCAGGAGTTGATGGACACCTTCAACGCATCAAGTTGGTGCCCAGGAAGGGAACAGCTGCCAAATCTGTGCTGGGCGTCTACCGTAAAGGTTGAGACCCTCAGCCAGGCCCTGCAGTGCACAGCTACTGCAGCCACCACCGAATGGGCAAGAAATCCCCAACATCTAGAGTCATCTGGAGTTGCTGTTTTGCCACAGCCCGACCCTGATCCTGAACCTGCTTGACCATAGTCTGAAGGTCCACGGGGAGATGAAGCACCTCATCTAGAGAATCCAGGAGGGCAGGGGAGAAGTGTGCTATGATGACAGCCGAGCTCACCTGACTGAGACCAAGCAAGGAGGCAGCATAGACTTGACCTCAGTGGTAGGGAAAATGATGGAATCACTCCTGAGGGAAACTGTTGAGTACCTAGAGGCCAGCAAGGCACAGGACCCAAGGCAGCGTGGATTCACAGCAGGAGGGTCGTGTCAGACGAATCAAATAGATTTCCTTGACTGGGTGACCAAAGTAGTACACCAGGGAGGGGCTGTGGACATGGTCTACCTAGACTTTAGCAAGGCATTTGACATAGTCCCACACAAAAGAATAATAAACAAGTTAGCCAGCTTTGGAGTGGGTACCAAGGTGGTAGTCTGGGTAAAATACTGACCAGACAATAGGACACAGACGGTAATAGTAAACTGAGTCCTCTCTGAAGAAAAGGGGGTTACTAGCGGGGTACCACAGGGTTCAGTACTGGAACCAGTCCCCTTTAATGTCTTTATAAGTGACATTGCAGGGAATGGAAGGAAAAGTATGTCTCTTTGCAAACGACACAAAGATCTGCAACAGGGTTGATACACAAGGTAGGGTGGAAAGGATGAGAAGGGACTTGGCAAGGTTGGAGGAATGGTCAAATGTATGTCAGCGTAGATTCAATGCAAAGAAGAAAAAATTACTTACCTTAGTAATGTTGTTTCTTCTAATGGAGTCTTGCTATATTATAGACATTAGCAGTTTGTTCCAGCTCTAGAACTGCCCCGGAGTGAAATGGTTAAAACCATTCCAAAATAGAATTTTGGCACGAGAGCAGCTCTATCTGTGTCATTTCAAACTTGAACTGTCAGATCTCATGAGCCAAACTCACTAAGGTCTGTGTGAAAGCTGTAACCTACAGTAGCCAAATGGCTACCTAAATAATAACAACCATTGATGGTCCCAACACCCAAGACTCAAGTCAGGGGACCAGAAATACTAACACCATTCTAATAATATGAAAATGGAACATAAGTATAATAAAACACACACACGGCAGTACACATACACACCCCAAAGTCCCAAAGGGACAAAATACTAACAGGACATAAGTAGTGCCCACACTAAGTTGCCCGCACCCTACCAAGTAGAGGTTCTGAGAGGGGCAGGTTGGGGGGTCATAATATAGCAAGATTCCATTAGAAGAAACAACATTACTAAGGTGAGTAATTTTTCTTCAAACAACATGAAGTCTTGCTATATTATAGACATTAGCAGAATACAGCAGTACCTCCATGGAGGAGGGCAGAACCTACTTATGGAATAGGCTCTGAAGAACAGCTGTGCCAAACCGAGCATCTCTCCTGGCCTGGACATCCAGGGAGTAATGCTTGGTAAAAGTGTGTACCATTTTCCAAGTAGCAGCCTGGCAAATCTCTAATAAAGGATATCTCTGGCAGCAGCTAGAGACGCAGCTGTACCCCTGGTAGAATGAGTCCCTCAAACCGGGGGCTCTGCCCACTTTCTGATAAAATTGGATACAAGAGACAATCCACCTGGCTATTGATCTCTTTAATGGCAGGTTTGCCTTTCCCAACTTCATCATAGGTAAGGAAAAGTTGGAGGATTCAACCTGTGACCTTTGGTACGCCTATATAATAACTAAGAGCCTCTTAACATCCAGGCTGTGCAACCTCCTCTCACCAAGAGGAGTGATCAGTGAAAATACTGGAAGGAGGTAGATTGATTAAGATGGAAATCTGAAACCACCTTAGGCAAAACTTCCTATTAGTCCTAAGGACTACCTTATCCCTGTGGAAAGAAATAAAGTCAGTCTCCACTGACAAGGCTTGCAATTCACTTATGCGCTCTGGCAGAAGGGATAGCCACTAGAAAAAACAGTTTTCCAAGTTAGGTATCTAAGCTCTGCAGAAGACAGAGGTTCAAAAGGGGTTGCATTAACTGGGCAATGCAAACATTAAGGTCCCAAGCAGGGCGGTCCCAAAAGGAGAATTAGTATGGAGTAATCCTTTAAAAACTTGGAAAACACAGGATGAGAGGAAAGAGGGATGACTTTCCTGTTGACAGAAAAGCAGACACAGCTGCCAAATGAACTCTCAGGGTAGCTGGTCTGAGACCCAAGGAATTAAGATGTACCATGTAATCTAACAAAATGGGCAATTCAGCAGATTCTGGGAAATATTTTTCCCAGCACACCAAATGGAAAACCTTTTCCATTTAGAACTATAAGTAGTCTAGTGGAAGGCTTTCTGGAAGCCTTTAGGATCTCAAGAACACCCTGAGAGAGGTGTAAATCAGCAAACTCTAACTCAAGAGCCAGGCCTTGAGGTTGGGGATTTAGGTCCGGATACCAAACCCTTCCCTGGGCACAAGTCAATGGATTGTGATTCCTGGGAGGCACAGGGAAGATGGACTGTCAGAGACAGAAGGAGTGGGTACCAGGGCTGCCTGGCCCAATCCGGGGCAATCAGAATCACCCTGCAAGGCTGAGATCTGATTTTGACTAGTACTTTGAATAGGAGAGGAAAGCGGGGAAAAGCATAGAGGAACTTCCCCTCCCAATACAGAAGAAGGGCATCCAGGGGAACTGAGCCCAGCACTGGAGGCCTGCAACAGAACAGAGGAAGTCTGTGATTGTCTGGGGCTGCAAAAAGATCTATCTGAGGGATGCCCCACCTGGCAAAAACTATCCCCAGCACTTGAGGATCCAGGGACCATTCGTGATAGCCCTGGGAAATCCTGCTGAGGGCATCCGCTAGACATTGTCCTTCCCTGGAAGATGAACTGCTATGAGGGAAGTGTTCAGGGAATAGGCCAGAGACCACAACTTCATTGCCTCGGTGCACAAGGCCGAAGACCGAGTGCCCCCCTGTTTGTTGATGTACCACATTGTTGTGGTGTTGTCTGTTCTGACTTGTATCACCTTGTCGTGGACAGAGGCAGAAAAAGCTTGAAGAGCTAAAAGGACAGCTCTGAGTTCCAGCAAATTGATGTGGAGCAGAGATTCCTGGGGGGACCAAACTCCCTGAGTGGAAAGGTCGCCCATGTGGGCTCCCCAACCCAGGAGGGAAGCATCTGTAGTGAGAGTCAAGTCGTGAGAAGGGGAAATGAAGGGGACCCCCACTCTTAAATTGCTCTGATCCTGCCACCACTGGAGAGCTAGGATCAAGGGACCAACTTGGAAAGGGGGTCTCTTCTCTGAGACCAAAAGGTTCTCAAGTGAAACTGAATGTCTCTCATCTGAAATCTGGCTCCCTGCACAACAGCTGTGGATGCAGCCATGTGCCCCAGGAGCTGCAGAAAGTGTCTTGCTGGTCGAGAGACCTGCAGAGTGAAGGAAGAGGCCAGAGCCACTAAATTCCTTACCCTTTCTGGGGGAAGAAAGGCTCTGGCTAGCTTTGTGCCAATTCTGCCCTATAAAGGTGAGTACCTGGACTGGTTCCAGAACAGACTTTGGTAGGTTTAGCAGAAACCCAGGGAGGTGAGAAGCTGCTGGGTGACCTGCAGGTGAGATTTTACCTGTTCTGGGGACTGGCCTATAATGAGCCAGTCGTCTAGATAGGGAAAAACAGCAATCCTCTGCCTCCTTAAGTGGGCCACTGCCACTGCTAGACACTTTGTGAATACCCTTGGAGCAGAGGTAAGGCCGAAGGACATTGCTCTGAACTGGTAATGACCTGAGGGCAGTTCGAATCTGAGGTACTTTCGATGGAATCTTCTGATTAGGACATGGAAATAGGCATCCTTGAGGTCCAGGGAGGCTAGCCAGTCCCCTGGCCTTAGGGAAGGTAAAATCATTGCCAGAGTTACCATTTTGAACTTTGGTTTCAAAAGATGCTTGTTCAGATATCTGAGATCTACAATGGGCCGCCATTCTCCTGTCTTTTTTGGGGTAAGGAAGTATCTGGAATACAGACCCCTGCCCTGATGCAGGGGAGGAACCCTTTCTACTGCTCTGAGAGCTAACAGGGATGAGACCTCTGTTTCCAGAGCGAGGGTCTCTGAAGCACTTGCAGGTAGAAAAGTCTGCTTCTCAACTTGGGAAACTTTTGAAGCTGAGAACCAGACCCTGGCTTACTACTTCCAGAACCCACTTGTCTGAGGGTTAAAGAAGCCCAATTCTGACTGAAGTAAGCCAGCCTGCCCCCCACTGGTACAGGAGACGGCCTGGGCACCCCATCAGGGTGCCTGTTTCGCAGGAGCTTTAGGCTGGGGGGTGGGAGCAGGTCTGCCCACCCCTCGTCTGCCCCTGCCTCTGAAGAAGCCCCTCTGAGCACAGGCAGAGGAGACCTGAGTCTGGTAGAACGGCCTGTGAAAAGGCCTACCCCTACCCCTGGGGGCATGCCTTTGAGGAGTGGCTTGCCGCTCCTTAGCCTGGGCACTCTTGTAAGTAGTCCTATATTCATCCATCTTCTTCATGTAATTCTCTGTCTGCTCTCCAAACAGAGAATTTCCCACCACAGGAAAATCCATAGCCTTAGTCTGGGTATCCTGTGACAAACTAGTACACCTGAGCCAGGCCAACCTACGAAAAGCTACAGATGTGGCCATGACCCTAGAGGAAACATCATTAACATCCACAGCAGCATGAAACTGAACCTTAGAGGCTTCAATGCCATCAGCAGCCACCTGTTCTAGTTCACTAGCCAGCTGGCCATGGACCTGCTTGGCCAATTGCATAACAGTATCCCATCTAGATTTCTGATACCTAGCTACATAAGCCATATAATTTGCTTGCCTGAGTCCCAGAGAGGCTGCCATATACTGTTTTTTTGCCATGGCATCAATCTTCCTGGAATCCTTGTCAGGAGGATGTGAAGCCAAGGGAATATTAGCTTTATCACAGGCAGCAGCCTGAACTACCCCAACATGACTGCATTGCTGAGAAAGGAATTCTGTATCAGGGCCTGACAATGTATACCTTCTGTCCATCTTTTTATCTACAGGAGGCACAGAATTAGGAGCTTTTAAAATTTTAATTGTTTGTTTCTAAAAGACTTATGTAAAGGAATAGACAATCTCCTAGACTCTGGAATATCCATCATTTCTACAAAATCAGGCTCCTCTTGCTCATCCACAGCCTCTTCTAAGGGAAGCTGGAGGGTTTCAGCAACTTTTTATAAAACATAAAATGAGATGGGGACTCAGACAGCATAGGGAGATTCTAAAGGTCTGTCTGGGAGATGTCCGTTCAATGGGCACACCCAGACCTTCCCAGCCACATTCATACTGTTCATAATCATCCTCCCTCCTCTGGTTCATAAAATTCCTCAATATCATAATCCTGAACTACTGGGACCGGACGAACCGACCTTTTACCAGATAGTGGTGGTTGAACGGACCCTGAGACAGTGACTGGACAATTTGTATGGCTTTTGCTATCTCTGCAGCAGTTGGAGAAGAATTTTGGACTCCAGACCTGCTGATTTTCTTGTTTTCTTCACTGGAATTGGTTCCTCAGAACCAGCTTTTCTTTTGCCGAGGAAGTCTGGCCCTGGTCAGAGGGCACTTCTCTGGTTCGCTGGCACCGAACCGGCTGGCCATCCGGTCAGCAGACTTTTGTTCTCTGCCCCTGAGCCTGCCCAATCTTTTTCCAGGGTGGCTGCAGGGAAATTCTTACATACCTGGCAGTCTGACTGGAGGTGGTCAAACCTCAGACAATAAACACATGGTGTGTGGGTCAGCCTTGGCAAAGACTTCCCCACAAACATCACAGTGTTGAAACCCAGTGGGCCCGGTTTTCTTTTGGGTTTCTCAGACATAATGCCAGCCTAACCAAAAATCTGCCCTTTTAACGGCAGTTGGTATAAGATACTTTATCGGTTCCTAACCGTGTCATGTATTGGGAAAAACGTAATAAAATCCGTTTTTAGAACCGATAAGAACCGGAACCGCACTTAAAATAGTAACTTTTAGTTTTAAATGAGTTTTAAACTCACTGATCGGTTCAAAACCGAACCGATAACTTACAATTTCCACAGACAAAACCTTCATTTACTTACGGTTACCACAGATAGAGCTTGAACCGAACGGTTTTATGTTAAAATAAAACTATTCTCGTTAAATCCAACCGAGAAAACACTTTTAAAACCGAAATGAACCGAGCAGAAGGAGAAATTCGAGCGACTGTTCACTGAGGCGGAGTAAAGAATCTGACAGTTCAAGTTTGAAATGACACAGATAGAGCTGCTCTCGTACAAATTCTATTTTGGAATGGTTTTAACCATTTCACCCGGGCAGTTCTAGAGCTGGAACAAACTGCTAATGTCTATAATATAGCAAGACTTCATGTTGTTTGAAGTACAAAGTAATACACCTGGGAAACAAAAACCCAGGGGAAGAGTACACAATGGGGGTGAGATAATAGCAACAACAAAAATGGAAAGGGACCTGAGGGTAGTCATATCAGATGACCTAAAGGTGAGCAAGCAATGTGAGAAGGCAGTAAGGAGGGCTGGGGGGATACTGGGATGCATAGGGAGAGGCATCACCAGTAGAAAACAGGAAGTTGTTATCCCTCTGTACAGACAGTTGGTGAGACCCCATCTGGAGTACTGCGTGCAGTTCTGGAGACTCCTTCTCCACAAGGACAGACAGGATGGAGGATGTCCAGAAGAGGGCAACTAAAATGGTGCAGGGTCTGCACCAAAAGCCATATGAAGAGAGACTAAAGGAGCTTGATATGTATACCCGCAAAGAAAAGAGGGAGGTAGACATGATGGAAAGTTTCAAGTACCTCAAGGGAATCAACAAAGTCCAAGAGGGTAGCATCTTTCAGAAAAAGATGTGCAAGAACAAGGGGGTACAATTTGAAGATAGAGGGGGGATGGCTCAGAGGTAATGTGAGGAAGAATTTTTCAAAGAGAGAGTTGTGGATGCATGGAATAGCCTTCCTGAGGAGGTCATGGAGTCAAAAAACAGTGGGGGAATTCAAGAATGCATGAGACAGACAATGCAATTCTAGTGGGGGGGTAGGAGGAAGTAGGCTGTTTGTTAACTAGGATCTGCAGCTTATCCATTAGGTAGGGAAATGGGCAAACTGGGTGGGGCAAGCAGTCATCTGCCGTCAAATTCTATGTTTCTATAGCAGAGTGATCCAGTTTTTTGGACCATCTGTTTGGAGGTCCATTAGTGTCTCCAGAGTTGCCCGAGTGCCGAAACACAGATTCAGTCACCAGCCCCTCAGCCGAGGTGTGCTCTGTGAACCCAGAAAGGGAGCCGATGGAAACCCCGTATATTTGCGGGCCATCTGGGCTGATGGTGCAGGGCAGGAGGAAGGGTGCTGCCAAAGCTCCAGGGCCGGGTCAACAATGGCTTCGGCCACTTGGAAGGCCTCTGTTGGAGAATTCCCTTTTTCCAGAATGTCTGTCTGGGATATTGAGCCTGTTTCTGAACAGGCTCCAAAGACATCCCCCTTGGATTCGGAGATGAGATGGAGAATGCCCATTAAGGACGTGGGACCTTCCGCCATCAAGAGACCCCCAAGCAAGACCTCAAATGGACGAGAGTGTAATGAGGAATCTGGATAGACTGGCTGGATGGTCGGGAGTGAGGGTGACTGACAGCTTGTGAGGGAGGCCCTTAGTGGGCTGAGACTCCTTAATAGGAGCCCCAGAGGGAGGCTGTTTAGGTGGTGGCTCCACCATAATTGGCGGAGAGGCCTATTCTGGCTGAGCCAGGAGGGCGTTCACCGGCTCCACGTGCAGAGGGATAGTGTCGACTGGCTCTGGAGAAGTCAGTGTCAGACTAGAGGGCGACAGCCATGTGATGGCTGGCATGGAAGCCTGGGTCGACTTCGGACCGGCCAACACCAACTGTTGCCACATCAGATCATCGTAGCATTGGCGTAACTTGCGCCAAAGCCTCTCCTCTTCAGAGGAGGACGAGGATGAATAGTGGCGGCACCACTTCTTGGAATGCCCAGAGTGCCATTTGTGAGTTTTCTTTGACCTGTCAGTTGAACTTGACAGATACTTAGACCTCAAACGTCTGGGGTGCTCAGAAGGAGCCGGGGAGACCCGCAGCTCCTCCAGGTCAGGGACCATGAAAAGGTTCTCAGCAAGCTGCGTCTCCTCCTTGGTAGGTCCAGTCAGGACCAGAATCCTGAACAAGGAATTGTCGGCCTCATCCAGCAACAATGGATAGACGGTGTCGATAATTATTTCAACTGGGTTGCCATCCTGCATCTTAGCCAGCTGGCCTGATGGGGGCACTGTGAATCCAGAGGCCGAGGCTACAATTTCGACTGAAATTGAAACTGGAGATTCCTGGGAATGAGTCTGCTCTCGATCCCAAGAATGATGTAGACGAAACTTCTTCTGTCTCGACTCCTTAGAATCCTTTTTATGAGAACGGAACTGTGCAAAGCCGATGGGCCCTACCCCTTTGTCGGGAGAGACTGGCACAACTTCTTGAAGGAGTCTGTAAAGGTAAAGCCCAGTTTGAGCGGTACGAAGACCGATGCTGAAGAGGAATGATCGGTGGCTCGAGCCTCCTCCTCCTCAAAAGCCTTCATTTGCTAGAGTTGTTCAGCGGAGCCTGTAGCCGCAGAGACCACCCAACGGGCCTCTTTAGATTTGACTGGCAGGTTCAGTTTCTTCGGTCGGCTGAGCTTAATTGTGACAGGCAATCGTCTAAGATGTTCGGCTGGAAAGAGCAACAAAAATTGCAAGCCTGGGTATCGTGATCGTGGCTCAGGCAACAGACGCACGTGGCATGTGGGTCAATGCAAGACATCTGCCCGCTGGGCACCGACATAACCTGGGTGAGGACTTGTCCTCCATCATGGTCACAATCGAAAAATGATGCGGTGAAACTAATGAGTTTAAGTTTTTGTAAGAAATCCTAAGATTTATGCGCCAGGGCCTACTCAATGCAGGAGCGATAAGGTGGGAACCTGAATCTTCCAGCAGAAAGAAGATCTAGCGTCAGAGGGCGGAGCCGAGGCATATACCACCAGGGTAGATGGGAGGAGCCAGCTTAAAGACTTCCAGCAAGATAATTAAAGGGAAAGGACATGCCAAACAGTGTGGATAAGAACATATCCACATCCCTAGAAGTGGCACTTATGCCCTGTGGGCCTTATCCTGTTACCCAAGAATAAAAAAAAAAAAAAGGCAGTAAAAAAAGAACAGTTACCTACTGTAACAGCAGATCTTAGAATCTCCTCCACTGAGCCACATTAAGGAACTGTAATCCACCTGTGTCAGGACCACACAGAAATTTTTGGTAGCTGGGGCCACCTAAGTCGACATGCCTCATCGTCGCCTATATAATGCAGGTGTCCCCATCATGCCTCAGTTCCCTGTCGGAGACGAGCATGGAGGATTTCTGGACCGGCAGGGACAAAAGCAACCAGGGCCAAACCAGAAATACAGAGGATATGAAAACCTGAGTAAAGACGCTGAATTTAGCCAGCCTGGTGGCACTGAGGGTTGAGGCGCTGGATGCCTTACTACGCCCTACGCCAGTGACCCGGGTTCGAGAACAATCTTGGGTTGTCAGTGTGCCGGTGTGGGGAAGGGGGGAAGAGAAGCAGGATCGAGAGGGGCCAGCAGGCTGCTCTCCTCTCCTGGGGGTGGCTTGTTGCCCTCACACAGTTCTGCTTCCACTGGGTGGAGATCGGGTGGGATGGCGGAGGGGGTAGCAAGGATGGGAGGGTGGAAGGGGCTTTGCTGGCACCACAGTGTGCATGCGTGCCTCCACATGCACGTACACCCATGTGGCCTTGGGTGGGGAAGTGGAACAACCTACAAAAAGAAAAACTCAAACATCTATATAAAAAAAAAAAAAAAAAGGATGTTGAATTGAGGCATATGTGGAGAACCAGCATGTGGGAGTAGGCAGAATGATCAACCGTCACCTGACAAATGGGGGAAGAAGGGAGGGACAGCTGTGGCTCATGGGAGGAGTTTCGCTAAGATCTATTGTTACAGTAAGTAATCAGTCTTCGAGGACATCTTCCACAGAGCCAGATTGTGACAGGGTAGAATAAAACCCAGCCTCATTTGTTATGGAGAAAGCATTTAAATGCAAGGATCTGTCCTGTGTCTTCTCTGACTGGTTGTGCAATCAAATTTTTCTGTGAGACTTTGGACTTGATCAACCCGAACAGTCTCACAATTCTTTGCCTCTCTCTGTCTCTTATTTTTCTCTTGCTGTCTGTTTTTCCTCCCTTGCATATCTATATCAGCTAATATAAAAATATGCACAAATCACTGTATGGAATGAAACTGATAATGGGATCACTTTTATTTAGAGAATATTTAGAATTACTGTTGAAATGTATATTAATTGCATTTTGAGATGACTATAGAAAACTAGAGTATTCTGCCTTGATGTCCAAAACTAGAGGTTACTTGAGTGCATGTGCTGAGCCTTTTGCAAAAAGGAGCCTCAGGAAGCTCCTGAAACTTACAAGGACAGGATGTTTGCCCAGGATGGGGGTTGAAAAAGCCTTATAAAAGAGCTGAGCTGCAACTGGAAAGAGATTACAAGAAAGATTTTATTTTGCCTCTGTACATAGTTCTTATGAACAAGTTTATATATTTTTTTATTTTACTGCTAGAATAAAGTTTTGGTGATTTTTTTTACAACTTCTCCTGGGTTTTCCCTATGCTTCCTGACCTGTGCCTCGACGACACAGATCAAGGAACGCATCTCCCAAGCAATACCAAAGCACTGATGGAGAGAGGGAGGAAGGATCCAAGGACCCCGAGTAAGGAGGATTTGCAGGACAGTAAGGCCAAATCTGGCATATCTACGAGAGACAATGTCCATACTAATGTTTAGTAAATGTATGAACAGTACTCCAAGTGGCAGTAACACAAGTGGCAGCAACACGTGTCAGCAGCAGACACATTGTGAAAACTGGCCACAGAGGTGGCCACCCCACGTATTGAGTATGCATGGACAGGACCAGGAAGTTGTTTACCATGCTTCCATTAACAGAAAGAAATACAGCAGGCTAACTATCTGGAAAGTCCCTGCTTTATAATTAGGAAGTCCACCATTCTGGGGGTGAAAGCCACAAATAGCAGAGAGGATTTTCTACAGCCCTTAGTATGATCCAAATACCAATGCAGCATCCGACAGAGGTCCAGCATATGTAAATAACATCACCACTATGTGAGAGTTGAGAAATAAACAGGAAGGTCAATAGTCTAATTCAGTGTTCACTCAGACATGACTTTCGGTAGAGAATAAGGACTGGTATGCAATGTCACCTCTATCACTGTGAAAAACAAGAAAAAGATTTGCAACCATTGCCCGCAATTCACATATGCCATCAAGCAGAAGTCATAGCCAGTAGGAACAGCGTTTTCCAAGACAGGAAGCGCAGCTCACAGGTAGCTGCAGGCTCAAAGGGAGACGTAGAAAGGGTCTCTAGAACCAAACTGAAGTCTCATATCAGAACCAAATCACGGACCAGGGGGTGGAGAAGCAGAATATCTCTGAGGAATCTGCAGGAAACCTCAAGCTGGGTGTGACATGGTTGAATATGGCCCTGTCCCAGTTGTTATGCAGGAAGTGTTTAAACACAAGGATCTGTTTTATTCTCTCCTTTTCTGCTTCTTCTTTGTCTGGTTGCACAACCAGATTTTCTCGTGAGACCTAGGACTTGATCACCCCAATGATCTTGCAATTCTCGTCTCTCGCTATCTCTCTACTTTCTCTTGTTGTTCTGTCACCCCCCACATATCTGCTGGTATAAAAATGTGTAAATAATTATGTGGAAATGTAACTGATACAGGGATCCTTTTGTTTAGAAATGTATATAGTTTTACTGTTGAAATGTGTATAGTTATACTGTTGAAATGACTGCAAAAAGCTGTTAGGAACTCTAAGGGTTAACCTGAGAAGCTAGTTTGCAAACTCTCTGAAAAGCTGTAAGAAAGAGGTCAGTTCTGGGTCACAATGTTCTTTTTGCTGCACTTGTTGAAACTTACAAGAACACCGCGCAAGAAGCATGCTGTTCTCTTAACGAGCGGGGCTTGCACAGACTTATAAGAACAGAGCTGCAATTTCTTGTACCAGAGAGAGACACAGAGACTGAGAGGGACAGACTGGAAATTAAGAAGAAACCCAGATGGACTTTCTCTGTTTATACTTCCTGTGGAAATTATTATACTGAACAATTTCTTTTTTTTAATTTTACTGTTATGAATAGTAAATCACTTGTTGCAAATTTTACAACTGCTTCTGGTTTTCATATGCTTCCTGACCTGTGCCTCGATGACAGGTGGTGATCAGCCTAAGTGGGATTTACACTGTGCATACTCTAAGCCAGGAGTTTTGTGCATGGGAGCTAGACCTGCTACCAGGGAAGCATAGAAGGAGGTATGGATTCTGCAGCAGTAAGCCCAGGAGTGGTTACCAGGAGAATGGCAGCCAAACTAGCAGAGACAGAAGTCCAAGCTAAGACTGTACAGCTAGCATCAGTTATAGGAAAAGAACATGCAGTGACAAAACCTGAAAGCCTGTCTTTTCAAATGGTGGGCTATACAACAAAAAGATGGAGAAGCAGAGAAAAAGAGATTCATCATTTAGAAGCGCACAGAAAAGAAGAGATGCAGTGACAGGAGCAGCAAAGGAGAGAACAGATGCAGCGATGCCTTGCAAGTTATAAAAGCTGGAGGACCTGGCACTGGTCCAGCGGAGCAACAAGATACTAAATTTAAAATACATTAAACTTACAAAGTTGTGTCCCTCAGATGATATCAAAGCATTGCAGTGTCAGTGGCTCAGAAAGTAGCACACTCACCTCTGAGGCCAGGAGATCAGAGGGCTGTGGGTTCAGTTCCCACATCTGGTACTTGGGTTAATATCCCAGTACTGACACTGTAGTGCAGCATGAGAGGGGTGCTGCACTTCTGAGGTGCCGCCTTTCGGATGAGACGTTAAACTGAGGTCCCATCTGCCCGGATTGGTGGTAGTTCAGGAGGATGTCAAAGATCCCCATGGCACTTATCGAAAAGAGTAGGGGTGTTTTTATTTACAATAGTACATAAATAAAATTATACAAAAGGAAATGAATATATTACTGTATTAAAAAGAAACCAAACATCTAATCTAACACAAAAGGGTTACTTGATACGCTTACAAACAAGAAAAAAGCCTATTTATATTTAATCATATGAGAAAAACCCTTCCACCAAATTTTAACTTTATCTATGTTATATAGTTCTCATCATTCAAATATACTTTCTGTAATTCATTCATTACATATTGACAAAATCCTTCATACATGACTTTTTTTTTTTGATAAATTACCCATAGGCATCTCACCTGCCATAAATAAAATCGTAAACATGCAAAAAAGACCATCAGTGTTCTATATTCATAAGTTTTTAAACTAGGTGGTACATTTCCAATTACTAACAAGCATTTGTCAATGTCGAATGTTTGCTTGTTGGCATTGGTAGTGTAGAAGTTACAGAGCTGCATAATAGGAATGGCAGTGAAGTATTGAACTGAAGCCAACCCCACCACCACCCTGCAGAGACTGACAGGCATTGGGGTGTGCCTTTGGGTCATCGGGCATAATGGCCACGCCATTTCACCACACCCTACCCTGGAGACACTGACAAGTGTCACGGTGTGCCTTGGGGTCTTTGGCCCTTATGTGCACCCCATTCCATCAGGAAATACGGTGAGATGGGTGCGGTATAGGAGAATGGGGTGAACTTTGGGACTGAAGAGTCCAAGGCATACCTCGATGCCTCTCACTGGCTGCAGGGTGTGGAATGGTATGAGCCTTACAGACAAGAATCCCAAGTCACACCCCTGATGCCTGTCATTCTCTACAGGGTGGGGCATTATGGTTGGAAACCCTAACACCTCAGGCATTCGTTGGTATTTCCACTCCAAATTTTCAACATGGTTTTTTTGTGACCCCCACCTCATGAACAGTGGCAATATCAGTTTGTTAGCCGAAAGCTGCTTATGCACAGTGACTACGGCATTTAGCTCCACAGGTGCAAAAACACATTCCGAACAGGATGTGAAAAATGGCAGCTGTACTGTTCATGGGGAGTGTAAAAAATGTCAATGTTGCAAATCTGCAGTAAAAATATAAAAAAACTGGTGAAGTCACGAGCGCGCATAGAAACTGTGCAACACACACCCGTAATGTAATTAGTTTGGGGATTTTTTTATAACAGATTGTCAACACAGGCATTTTGGGACCTCTGATCATGAACAGTGTCACTGTGATTTTCTTTATCCGTCCCGAACAATGATTTCCCACAGCAACCACGCATCTCTGCATTGAAAGTGTGAAAACACATTTCGGCCATGTTGTGAAACATGACAGCTGTACTGTTCATAAGGAAGTGTGGAAAAATGCCATTGGTGAAAATCTGGACTGAAAATATTACAAAGTCATGAACTTATGAGGGTGCGTGGAAACCGTGCAATGCTCACTCGTAACACAGTCATTTTATGGACTTTTGTCACCAAATTTTCAATATAGCCATTTTAAGACCTCTGCTCATGAACAGTGCAACTGTGGTGATTTTCTTAATCTGTCCCAAACATTGCTTTCGCACATCGACTGCACCATTGTGTGCTACATGTGCGGAAACACATTTTGGACGACATGTGAAAAATGGCAGCTGTACTGTTCATAAGGAAGTATAATAAAATGGCAATGCTGAAAATCTGGAGTGAAAATATTGAAAATTCGCAAACTTACGAGCGTGCGTAGGAACTGCGCAACGCACACTCGTAAAACAGTCATTTTTAAGAATTTTTTCACCAAATTTTCAACATACCCATTGTAAGACTTCTGCTCATGAACAGTGTCACTGTGATTTTCTTAATGTGTCCCATACATTGATTTCGCACACTGACTGCGCCATTGTGCGCTACATGGGCAGAAACACGTATTGGGCAAGATGTGAAAAATGACAGCCATATTGCTCATAATGAGGTATGGTAAAATGGTAATGTTGAAAATCTGGAGTGAAAACATTGAAAATTTGCGAACTTACGAGCGTGCATAGGAACTGCGCAACGCACGCTTGTAAAACAGTCATTTTTAGGAATTTTTCCACCAAATTTTCAACATAGGCTTTTTGGGAGCCCACCTTATGAACAGTGGCAGTGTCGTTTCATTACTCAGTCCCAAGGTGATTTCACGCAGTGACTGCGAAATCACCCTTTGGGCCCGATTAATGCCATGACAGTGAGAGCATTCATGAGAAGGGGTCCCAAAAACCCCATGTTAAAAATTTGGTGCAAAAATTCCAAAAAATGGCTGAGATATGCAGCAAAGTTGAAAAAACCCTATCTATCCCATTATACAGCTTACCAGCATTTCCTCAGTTAAATTGGTCGGCTTGAAGAGTGCAGACATGTTCCCGTCCACCAAAGATCGCCGCACCGGAGTCCGGAGGTAAGTATGGGGCTGGGGTGGGAGGCAGGGTGCGCAGGGTGGGCGAGGGTGGGGCAGACAGCTAGGAACCGCTTTTGTGTTTCAGGTTTTTTGTTTTGTTTTTTTTTAAAGGACAACGACGAGGGATGTTTGCCACGCTGGGTGGGCTCCAGTGGCACAAGGATGGCTGTTTGGGAGAGGCGTGGAGCCGAGAGGGGATTGGGCACCCCCGTCGGCGATAGCATCTGTTGCCATGCTGGAGTGGGCTCCCAGCATGGCACCCTGTACTCGCTGGGGAAGGGGGAGACGGAGCCGACGGGGGATTGGGCACCCCCGTCGGCTACACGATGTGTAGCCACGCTGGGGTGGGCACCCAGCGTGGCATGTGTAACTCTGTTTGGGAGCGCAGCACAGCCAACGGGGATTGGGCACCCTGCCGCCATACAGAAGTGTGCGTGGAGCGAGCACGCAGTATGCGTATGCTTTTGTGTGTAGGGGAGCACGCTTGAGCAGGCGACACTTATCGCTGCTCACTGAAGTGTAGCTCCCCCTGTCAACTGTACTCCACTGCATTTTCGACTGCTGTCATAGACAGCTCCAGCAGCCATTGGAGAACTGCAGCCGCGCCTGCAAACACACTGACTAAATTGGAAGAGGGCTGCCACACCTCCGAAAACTCGGATGATGGCACTATGTTTCTTGCACATGCATGCAAGCACACATAAAAACTTCATAATTCAGCTTTGATAACCATTGCAGATTCCATTTTTCTGCAGCATAAATCCATAGAGGTTTAATAAAAGAATATAGAAAAAAATGTTCCATGGTTTCTTCCTTATTTATACAATCCGGATATGGACAGTTTCTTTCTTCCTTCCTTCGCTTTATATTTAGCGGTACCTCTTACGTACATAATGAGCCACTGTGTCTCCCACATATATTTTGGTAATCTGGGATTGTTTAGTTGGTCTAATATCCTGGTGTTCATAGCTGTAGGACAATTCTTAAAACTAGGACTTGGGTAGACTTTGGTCATAATGGCCTTATAAAGTGATTTTGTGGTGTTAGAACTAATTTGTAATTTTGAGATCTGCCATTTATATAGTTTCTGTGCTGCTGGTCTAAAATATAACGGAATGTGAATATGTGGATTGATTTTTTGAGCACTAATGAGCCATGCTTTCAGGTAACGTCCTAATGCAATCTCAGTCCATAAACCATCTCTACTATCCGGATGTATCAACCTTCGTTTGATTGTATGGACGAAGAAGAGAACATGGCAGAATGTGACGGGATCGATCATCCCTAACCTTCCCTTCTCTTTCTCTAGATAAGTGTAGCATCTCTTTACCGGGTTTAATCTATTCCCCCATAACATTTGGAAAAAGCATCTATATAATCTCGTCTCATATTGAGATGGTAAAGGAAAGATGATAGCAACATACTGTAAACACGGCATGATAAATTAAGAATTTGAATTCTTTTTTGATTTGAAAATTTAAACTGTTTCCATCTAGTCACTTTCATTTCAACTTTTTTCAATACCTGGTCCCAGTTGTCTTCAGGAAGATTTTCAGGCCCAAACTGAATGCCCAGGATGGACAGTGGTTCTGCAGATATCATGATATTATTTTGATTAATAACAGTCTGATTCCTAATCCCCATCATTAGCCCTCTAGATTTTGATATGTTTAATTTGGCATTGGAAACTGGTGAAAATAAACTCCTTAAAAAACTCACCCATTTGATCATGATTATTAAAAAATAGACAAACATCATCTGCATAGGCTTGCACAATCAACTGAATATTGGATTGAGGCCTTTTTAACCCTTCCCATTTTGGTAAAATAGCCAATGCTCTTATTAGGGGTTCAAGCGAAACAATATACAACAAGGGGGTAGAGGGCAACCTTGACGCACCCGTTTTTATTTCAATACTTTTTGTTACTGTTCCCTTTATCACTGGGTATACCTTAGCAGATTTATATAATGATGTAATGATCTTAATTATTGAACTGGGAATCACAAAAAATTCCAATACCATGAACAAATACATGTGATTGACCCTATTGAAAGCTTTCTCTAAATCTACTGAAAGTAAGCATCTTGATCTTCCTTCTAAAGATAAAGATTCAATTAAGTCTCTTATAATTGTTAGAGCCGATTGTATCCGCCTCTCTCATAGACCATAATATTGTAGTGATAAAATCACTTTGCCAGATTTTTCAGTCTATTATTTAATAAACTAGTAAATATTTTGTAATCAGAGTTTAAAATTGTGATGGCTCTCCAGTTTCTGATATCCCCTTTTTCCCCTGATTTAAAGATATATATCATTAGGCCCTCCACAAATGCAACCGAAATAGACTTACTTGATATACAAAACTGAAATACTAAATTTAAACAAGATATTATTTCCAACTGAAAGGTTTTATAAAAGAAGTTGGGTAGGCCATCCAAACCTGGTGTAACATTATCTTTAAGATCATGAATGACCATTTCTATTTCTTTGCAAGAAAATGGTTCAATCAAGGATCTAGTTTCCTGAGAATCTAATAGGGAGGAGGGAGGACACAGATTTTCTCTTATCTCTATTGCTGATGGATAAATCTCAGGTTGTACGTTATTAAAATGGGCTTCTATAATGGAATTAATAGAAACTTCATCTTCAACTCTAATATTATTATAGTCTAAAAATTCCATAGCTGTAGACTCTAATCTTTTTACATAGTTCAAAAGGGTCACCAACTATAGTTTTCTTCGAATGATTAGCTAAGAGCGCCTGAAGTGTTCTGGTTCTATTATACTGAAAATCTTTCATCAGAGTTTTAAAATTTTCAATTTGAATTGAAAAGTCTAATCTAGATGCATTTGTTATTGTAATTAGATGCTGTAACTGTGCTCTAAGTTTCAAATAAGAAAATAAATTTGAATTCCTCTGGCGAATTCCATATTTTTTAAACCAATTACTACAGTCTTTTTTTGTTTCCATCCACCAGGCACCTAGGTCTGGGTATAAAAATGCCACTGACAATCTAGCTTGAAGAGTAAGTAATATTGAATTTTTTACTAGTGCATCTAGAAGAATGGAGGTGTTTAATTTCCATCTAGGTTTCTTATATATATTGGAGGGCAAAACCCCAATTTCGACTTGTACAAGTAAGTGGTCAGAAAATTCAACTGGTACAGTTTTAAACTTACCCACTATGACTGATTTTGACGTCAATAAATAATCAATTGTTGACCCTACATTCCTCTTGAAAAAGTTACAACTAGGACCAGTAGTTAAAAAGCAATTACAGTTAGACAAATCAGCTAATTTTGTGATGGCCTCGAAACAGTCTGAATCACAATAAACTTTCTTTTTTGACATTTTATTCATGTTTAGACTGCAATTAAAACCTCCGCCTCAAGAAATTTTGAGAGAGGTTACCTGGTGTGGTTGGATTGCTTTCATACATTCAATTCTAAGTGCCTTGGTTTGGGGATTGTAAATATTAATGAATCTGCAGTTCATGGAATGCCAATATCCATCTATAATTAGGACTCTGCCTGGTATTAAATCTACCAATTTATGTAAAAGAAAGCGGAAAGAATTAAATAATATTCCTATCCCATCTGCACAGTCTCTGCCGAATGACCAATAAGAAGGTCCCCATGGCCAATCTCTTTTAAAGGAGGCTATTTGCTCTAATGAAAACATCCATGTTTCCTGCAAGAAGCCCACTGAAATGTCATTATCATGAAGGAATTTAAATACTGCTTCTCTTCTCATATTATTTAATATGCTATGTGTGTTTAATGAACCCCATATGTTTACTGTCATTATTCCTTTTTCATGTTGGGATCATATTTTTCCTTCCTTTTTTTTTTTTTTATAATCCTCTACTGGAGCTCCTATGTTTTCCTGAATTGATTTTTGGGAATCTGAATCCCCTACCTCCATTTCAGAATCTCCCCAATTGGTGAATAAGGCTGCATAGGAATTAGGGGATTCTATTAACTCATTGGGAGGTGCCGCTTTTGCTTTTATGTTTCTGTTAGACCTTCTAGGGGGTAAGGGGGAAAGCGAGGTACTTTCCATACCAGGAACTTCTGTATTATCTGGATCTTTGTAACATATTGGCTCAAACTGCCCTGCATCCCTTTCCATTTTTACTATTCCTGTGGGTTCCACCTGTGGACAGGGGAGAGGGCGGGGTGCTGATTTAGCCAAAGCAACAACTTCTGATTCCTGAGGTGGGGTTGCTGTGGGTTTCTCCGCCGATGTTTCAGCCTGTTTTGCCATGGTACCTTGGGCTTGCTGAATCAATAAATCTGGACTCCCACAAGAGGCTTTATTTTTTGCTGCCCAAGGGCACTCTTTGAATGCATGCCCATATTCCTCACAAAGGTCGCACTTTGTGTGGTTGGCACATTGCATGGTTACATGACCCACTTCCCCACAGATGTCACACCTGGGTTGATCACAAATACTCGAAAGGTGAGTTTTTAACCCGCACTTGTAACAAGCCCTAGGCTGTCCGCTGTAAAAACATACCCCTCAATCTATACCCAACAGGAAAGTGTTGGGGATATGTTCAATCCCTGTGTCAGACTGTCTCAATTTGACTTTATACTTCCAACCCCCTGTCCAGAATTGTTGTGAATCCAAAATGGGTTCAGGTTCATTTTGCATTTCACACTTCTGAGATAACCAATATGTTATGTCCTCCACATGGACCCCCTCATTCCTAAACATTGCAGTAACATTTTTTATTAAAGGTTTAGTTAGTGGAATTATTAAAAAGAGGGTCCATGTGGGGGAAAATTTAACTTGCCCATATCTCTCCCAAAACAGGTCTAAAGCAGAAGATAGTCAGAAACGAGTAAAACTACTCAGACCTGCACCTGGGAGCTGTGCTCAGCATGAGACAAGTAATTTTATAAGATTAGGATTCAAGCACAGCTCTAGGCTTCTATATCTGATTAAAGACTAGTGAAAGTGAAGCAGATGCAATCTCTGTAGTGCTTTCATTTTATTCCTATTTTCATGTTTATTTCAGCTTATGCTTATTTCCAAATGAAACAATGTGGTTCCTTGTTTCACTTGGAAATAGCGTGGATGGAAGCAGGGTGCAGGAATGAAATGGAATAAAATGAAGCACTTTTAGCACTTTACAGAGTTGTATCTGCTTCACTTTTTCCACCTATGGCTAATCCGAATTGATTCTACAGTGTGGAGAGAGGCAGTGGAAAGCTGGTGCTGGCAATCCTATATCCAAAGCATAAGATGTTCGGAAACTTAAGTCAAAATTATCCTCCCCAGAAATATTAATAAACACAAATACATCTCTAGGACAGAAATGTAATGACTCTTTTATAAGACATTCTCCTACATAATGTCTATCGTGCATTTCCTCCAGACCTCCTTTACAGCGGATGTGGACTGCATTACGCCTAGCTGCTGCTTCTCTTTTTGCACGCGAGAAAAGTTCAGACATTAAAGGTTTATTCGAATTGGCTGAAATACCTTGTTCATCATTACTTGCTGCTTTATGGAGAGTAGTTAACGTTTTTGATTGTATAGCAGGTTAGAAACATAGAAACATAGAATTTGACGGCAAATAAGGACCGCTTGGCCCACCTAGTCTGCCCATTTTTCTACCTAACAGATAAGCTGCAGATCCTAGTTAACCAACAGCTTACTTCCTCCTACCCCCCACTAGGATTGCCTTATGTCTGTCCCATGCATTCTTGAAGTCCCCCACTGTTCTTGACCCCACGACCTCTTCAGGGAGGCTGTTCCATGCATCCACAACCCTCTCAGTGAAAAAAATGCTTCCTCACATTACCTCTGAGCCGTCCCCCTTCTATCTTCAAATTGTGCCCCCTTGTTCTTGCACATCTCTTTTTCTGGAAGATGCTACCCTCTTGGACTTTGTTAATTCCCTTGAGGTACTTGAAAGTTTCTATCATGTCCCTCTCTCCTTCTTTCCTCAAGGGTATACATATTAAGCTCCTTTAGTCTTTCTTTCAGATGTCTTCTGGTGCAGACCCTGCACCATTTTGGTTGCCTCCTCTGGACAGCTCCACCCTGTCTATGTCTTTGCGGAGATGGGGTCTCCAGCACTGCACACAGTACTCCAGATGGGGTCTCACCAACTGTCTGTACAGAGGGATAACAACTTCCTGTTTTCTACTATTGATGCCTCTTCCTATACATCCCAGTATCCCCCCAGCCTTCCTTACTGCCTTCTCACATTGCTTGGCCACCTTTAGGTCATCTGATATAATTATAATTATAAGGTTGCACATTGTTAGGCTGTAAAGGTGTGTTTAATGCAGGGCGTGCCTTCTTGTTAGCAGGATTTGGCCCAGATTCATTTTTCCCAGATGAATGGTAGTTTAAGACTCTAGGTTTCCACTCTGGGGAATTAGTTTGCAAGTTAAACATAGCGTCCCATGCAGTGTCTGGAGACCAAATCCCTGTGGCAGTCCTTTCCCATCCTGCCTCTAGGAGCGCCTTCTGAGGTGACCAGTTCTCGTCATGTTCTCCTGTGTTTACCAATTCCAACACTTGATTAGCAGAAGCTGTCTGAGCTGCCATAGAGTTCACATTCAATACTTGACACTCCCGTATCTGAGACTTAGAGGCATCTGTATTTACTGACAATACTTGTGGATCCAGCGGCCACCGAAAACTAAATTGCATCACACCCTCTTGTAGATTATCATCGGTTTGAAATTTTATCTGGGTTGATATGTCAGTTTCATTCCCCCGCAAGGCCGGTGGTTTAAACACAAACCCTGCTTTTGTTAGGTGCGCTTTCCCCGCAAAGGACAAACTCTGAACAGGACAGCTAGAAGCCAGATTGCCACTACTGTGTGATAATGGGGTGCAAGCTTTACCGCAACAGATTTTGCCATTTTTCGGCATTGATCTAGGCTTTTGGCACTCGCTAAACTGAGCGAAAGAACTGCCAGCCTCAACACAGTCAATGTTTGAAATATTAGCTTTGTTTAAGTTCAACCATTCACCCTCTGGTGGGAGCAGCTGCGTTTTGACCGCATCATCGTTACTACTGTCAGGCCATTTTCTCGGTCTGTCAGATGAATCTGCTGTAGCCCCGATTAGCTCAGGGCTCTGGTTTGGACAGGACGTTCCCTTTAGAGCCGAATGAAACTCCGCTTGTTTATCAGCTTGGTAAGCACTCATTCCATCAATAGCTCTGATATTCTTCTCAGTGACAATGTTTTCAGTAGGTAGAAAATTATCCGGTATAGAACTAGCCTCATGAAATATTTCATCACCATCAGTTTCCTGATTCTCGATCATTTTATCCAGGATTTGTTGATCAGTTAGCAGTGAGGCTTTCCCCACCATTAAACTAGCATCCTTCTCCTCCAAAGTCTCTCCCAAAGTGGCCATCTCACAGCAAGACAGCCCATCCACCTACAGGAGAGTAGGGGAATTTCCTTGGTGTGCTGGCCAAATTTCCCTCATTCACTAAAAATACCACCAACAGCTTAATTTGGTTCAAGGTCAGTTGGCATTCATCTGTATCCCCCTCCCCTGGGTCGTGCCTGAAAATAGGCAGGATTTGTCTAGTGCACTTACCTGGTCAATAAAAATAAATACCTGAACTTTTGAAAGGGCTGCTTCAACTTGCCAGTGGCCAAAGCAGCCATGGGCAATCATACTGGTACCTTACCTGACAAGTAAAGCCCAACTTGCCTACAGCAATATGAACACTGCACAGTCAGAAAACTATGACCTGGTGAAAAGCGAAATCCTGAAAAGGTACATCTCAGGAAAGGCCTATAGGCAGAGATTTCGATCTCTGAAGTACAACTCAGTTGACAATCCTCAAGAAGCCTTCACTCGACTCAGAACTCCTGATAAAATGGGTCCAACCAGGGGGCAAAACAGTCCCACAGAGCATAGACACATTTGCAATGGAGCAATTCATCAACATCCTGCCTACAGATGTGCAGCTTTGAGTGAAAGAAGACTGACCTGAAAGTGGCGAAAAGGCTGTTTCTTTGGCCGAAGACCACCAAATGGCCAGACAGATGCCACAGCAGCGAGGTAACAGTCAAGCACCGGTAAGACATTCTTTTTCCCCATTTAAACTCCAAGTCTGATAAGAACTCTCGTGGGGGTAACAAATTTGTGCCCAAATACATTATTTGTTATAGCTAATAAGCCAGGTCATATTACGAGATATTGCCGTAGTAAGAAGAGTGACACTGGAGAAGATTTGACCTTAGCAAATTGTATTTAACAGATGTGAAGGTGGGAGATAAGATGTGAAACAGACAGACTGTAGTGCATATTGAAGTGCTGGAAAAACAATGTCAAAAAGGACCAGGTACTAGTGTCACCTGCATCCACGGGGACACTAGATACTATCCTAGCCAAGTGACTCTTCGCTATTAATGGGGTGTCACACTAAATGCAAATGTGGGTAGCACCCAAGTTACCTGTGATTACTGGAAGTTACTTTCCAGGATTTACTGATTTAATCATAGAGGGAGCAAATCCTGATGTTTCAGCAGCTGTGGTGACAAGAGCTCAGGCAAAGAAAATCTCAAATGGCGGGAACTCTGCCTTTCGCTGATTTTGATTCGGACTTGTTTGAGCACAGCTCCAACATCCGGAAGTCCAGGAAAGAAAGACGACACCTGAAGAAACAGTGTCAACGAAAGACTGATGGACATAAGGGATTAACATATGAAAATGCTGAAATTAAACTGATCACCGATTGCAATTTTCTTTCAGAACGGGCGAACTATGTTTCTCTCCAGGGTTATTTTAAGCAGCTGGGGGTGAAACCAAAACAGGGTGAACCTATTTTAAAAAAATGTAATGGGCTACTGTACAGAGTCTGGGGTAAACCTCAGACACAGGACCAGATAGAACTATTGGATATACCACAAAAGTATAGATCCGAGTTGTTACTGATAGCACATGATAGTCCTATGGCTGGTCATCCGCGAAGGGATCGCACTCATGCCAGATTGCTGTACAGATTTTACTGGCCTGGAATTCATGAAGATGTTGCTACTTGTTGCCGTTCTTGTGCTGAGTGTCAGAAAGTAGCCCCAGTGATTAAAAAAGACAAGGTGCTCCTGATGCCCCTACCTTTGATAAATATGCCTTTTGAGAGAACTGCAATGGATGTGGTTGGCCCCTTACACAAAAGTAAAAAGGGTAATCGATACATTTTGGTAATATGTGACTATGCTACTCAATACACAGAGGCAATTTCTATGCGTACTGTTACAGCCCCAAAAGTTGCAGCACAGCTTGCCAACATTTTCAGCAGGGTGGGCATACCAAAAGAGATCATTACTGATCAGGGTAGTAATTTTGGTGCTGCAATACTGAAGGCGCTATACCGATTACTATGCATCACTACCATAAGAACCTCCCCTTATCACCCTCAGCCTGACGCTCTTGTTGAGCGTTTTAATCAAACCCTAAAACGCACGTTAAAAAGGTTTGTAAAAGAGGAAAAGAAAGATTGGGACCAATACTAACTTTACTTGCTTTTTGCTTACAGAGAAGTGCCATAGGCATCACCAGGTTTTTCACCATTTGAAATACTGTATGTTAGACAACCTAGAGGGCTACTAGATGTAATAAAAGAAACATGGGAAGACAACCCCAATCAGAAACAATATTATATCTTATATGTGTGCCCTGAGAAAGAAGCTGGCTAAATATGTTGAAATCGCCCATCGTAATCAGGCAGAGGCCCAAAACCAGCAGAAGGTATATTATGACGATGGGGTAAAAGAAAAAGTGTTTTTTTTTTTTTTTAAACTTATTTTTTCTGCGCCTACTTGTCCCCCAACCTCCACTCATTCAGGCCTCCAAGGAGTGACACCCTCCCGACCCTCAGAGTCTGCCCCTAGAGTGCCACACTCACCATCGGGGCCCTTGATGGCCCAAATTGCCCCCCCCCCCAGGCGGGGTGAGAAGAGATCCCCCCCTTACCTTCCTCTTCTTCCTGAGGTGAGCTACACAGCGGGGTCTGCCCTGTTTGGTCGGCGGGTGGAGAGACCGGCCCCGGAGGACATCATCTAGGCAGGTGGAGGAACGATTTTCCTCCGAGTTGTATGGATCCCCAATGTTGGTGTGCAATGAGGAGCAAGGCTGGCAGCGTGCGTAGAGATGCACGTCGAAGCCGGTCCTCTGCCAGCGTCTACCCTTGCTTCAGAGCGTCTCTCAGCTGCACCGACCACCCCGAGTTTCCCCCAACAGGTGGCGGTATCGCGGGCGGAGGGCGTGGTCCCCCCTCCCCAGAGAAGGAGAGCAGCCGTTGGGCGCGCAATCCTTCTCCCTCCCAGCCAACCCCCGTCTACCTGAGTCTGCTCCCGAACCCGGGTCGCTGGTGTGGCACGAGGTGTGGCGTCTAGCACCTCAACCCTCAGCACCACCGGGCCGGCTCAAGAAAAAGTTTTTGAGCCAAGTGAAAAGGTCTTGCTAATGTTACCCACTACAGAAAATAAACAGTTAATGAAGTGGCAAGGGCCTTATCAAGTGCTTAGACGTACTGGCACAGTTAACTAGGAGATTGAGACCCCTAATAGGAAAAATCCTACTAAGATGTACCATGCTACCCTCCTCCAGAAATGGTTGGGGAAAAAAAAAAAAAAACGCCAAAACCTGCTTTGTTAGTTTTACCAGAAACTGATAAAGAAGACATTGATGTAGCTTATGATCGATTGGAGCAAACTAACTGCTGATGCTGTAAAGGTGAATGTTTCCTTAACCTCCAAACAAACCGCAGAAATTCATAACTTGCTATAGACATTTAACAGTACTTTTACCACAGTACCAGGCTGAGAAAAAGAGGTCAAGCATGTAACAGTGACAAGGAATGCTTGCTCTATTAGACAAACAAAAATACAGATTACCAGAGCGGCCATATGAAGTCCAAACTATCCACTGTTTACCTGACACAAAATGGCTGCCCAGGAGGTAATGAGTTAAGAGCTGACGTGGTAAGGAAATACAAAACAAAAAATGAAAGAATTGGATATCACAGAAGAGGCAAGATGTGCTTGGTCATCACCAATGGTGACTGTAAACAAAAAAGAAGGGGGTGTAAGAATATGCCTTGATTTTAAGAAACTTTAATCAAGTGTCAGAATTTGACAGTTATCCTATGCCCAGAATAGATGATTTGGTGGACAGACTGGGGAGTGCCAAATATATCAGTGCCCTCTATCTCACCAAGGATTACTGGCAAATCCCCCTAGCTAAAGAATCCAGAGACAAAACTGCATTTTTTACTTCTATAGGATTTTATCAGTTCACCACCATGCCATTTGGTTTACATGGTGCACCCACTACATTCCAGCGGTACGTGGAAGTAATTTTATCCCCTCACACTGATTATTGTGCTGCGTACCTGGATGATGTTGTGGTGTACAGTCCAGACAGGAAAAACCACCTAGAACACCTACAAGCAGTTATCCAATCACTCAAAAAGACAGGTCTGACAATTAATCCTACCAAGTGTGCATTGGGCATGCAAGAAACCAAATATTTGGTCTGTGTTTTGGGAAATGGAGAAGTCAAGCCAGAGGTTTCCAAGACAGAAGCTGTAGCTAATAGCCCTGTCCCCAAAACAAAGAAACATTTTTAGGGCTGGCTGGTTATTATCGGAGATTTGTTCCCAACTTTGCAGAGTTAGCTACTCCCCTCACAGAACTCACGAAACAACGGTACCAGAATAATGTGAAATAGACCCCAGAGTGTGACAAGGCTTTTTGAGCCATTAAGTCTGCATTATGTTCAGTCCGTTTTAATAAACCCAGACTTTGAGAAACAATTTTTGTTACAGATGGATGCAGAGGTAGGCCTAAGTGCAGTTCTGAGTCAAACTATATATGGTAGAGCGCATCCTAGTCTATACATAAGTAGGAAATTGCACAACAGAGAGAAAAGGTACTCCACTATTGAAAAGGAATGTCTTGCAACAAAGTGGGCAATGGAGTCCCTTAGGAGCTGACTTTATACTTGTAAGAGATCACAATCCTCTCAGCTGGCTTAACCAAATGAAGGATAAACATTCTAGAATCACACGGTGGTACCTGGCAATGCAGCCATTTAAATTTAGAATGATGCACAAATCTGGGAAAGAGAATGTCAATGCTGATTTTCTATCTAGCTATGGATCAGGAATTGAGAATTCCGAAGGTTAAAAAAAAAAAATGTGCGAGTTGAAACTTCTGTTTGATATGCTGTATATGCACCAAACTATAAAGACTAAAAGCTACTGTCATGTTAAAGGAGAATTTAAAGAAAGTTTTGGAAACCTGTTTTTGTAAAACAGGTTCCCTCTTTGGGGGGGGGGGTATGTGACAGGGTTGAATACAGCCCTGTCCCAGTTGTTATGCAGAAAGTGTTTAAATACAAGGATCTGTTTTATTCTCTCCTTTTCTGCCTCTTCTGTCTGGTTGCACAACCAAATTTTCTCGTGAGACCTAGGACTTGATCACCCCAACGGTCTTGCAATTCTCTGCCTCTCATTATCTCTCTACCTTCTCTTGTTGTTCTGTCTTTTCTCCCCCCCACCAATATCTGCTGGTATAAAATATATGTAAATTATTATAAGGCTATGTAATTGATACTGGGATCCCTTTGTTTAGAAATGTATATAGTTTTACTTAGTTATGCTGTTGAAATGACTGCAAAAAGCTGTTTGAACTCAAAGGGTTAATCTGAGAAGCTAGTTTGCAAACTCTCTGAGAAGCTGTATACAAAAGGTCAGTTCTGGGTCACACTGTTCTTTTTGCTGCGCTTGCTGAATCTTACAAGAACACTGTGTGAGAAGCATGCTGTTTTCTTAATAAGTGGGGGGGGTTGCAAAGACTTATAAAAACAGAGCTGCAATTTCTTGCAAGAGCGAGACGCAGAGTCTGAGATTGGAACTTGAGAAGAAATCCAGATGGACTTTCTCTGTTTATACTGACTTTGTAAATAGTTATAATGAACAAGTTTATTTTTTTATTTTACTGTTATGAACAATAAATCACTAGTTATGAATTTTGCAACTGCTCCTGGTTTTCCTATGCTTGCTGACCTGTGCCTCGATGATACTGGACCACTGTCTTGCCATCGGTGAGGGCAAGAAAAGCAGACACTGTGGCCAAGTAGACCCTAATGGTGGAATCCCCTAGGCCAGAGTCCATTAGGAACAAGTGGTAGTCCAGTACTTAACTGAATGGACACAAAGGGTTCCACATGACTGGCAGAACACCAGAAACATTTCCATTTTTCTGAGTTGGTTTACCACGTAGAGGGCTCTCTCTGCCAGCACAACTGCTAGGGAAAAAGCAAAGTGAAAGACCTCTAAATCCTCAGAAGCCAGCTGTGGAGGTGCAGAGATAGAAGATCTGGGTGCACTAGAGCACCCTGCTCCTGTGAAAGAAGTCCCACTTGTAGAGGGAGCAAGACAGAGGGTTCCACTGCCAACTGCTGCAGCAGAGGGAACCAAATTTGCCTGGGCCAGTATGGGGCTACCAGAATTAGGGTGGCCGACTCAGCCCTCAAGTTGACCAGAACCCTCTGTATGGGGGGGTGTACATAAACCTCCTTTTCTAAGAGAAGGACAACATGCCTCACCAAAAAACACCAGGACCTGGAGCGAGAATGAAGAAAAATAGCAATCTTTTGCTGTATGCAGATCTATGTCCAGGCAACCCCATTTTAGAAAGAGGTTGTCCATGACTGCGTCCAAGAGTTCCTAATCATGGCAAAGTGCCTGGGACAGACAGACTATACCCAAGGGCATTGAGGGTGCTGGGAAGGAAGCTGACCGAGAGGAACATGTTGAGTTCCACAGCCCACTGCCAGACTCTCATCACCTCCCTGCAGAGAGGATATGAGTTGACTCCACCCTGATTGTTGATGTACTACATTACCAAAATGTTGTCTGTATCGATCAACAGCTGATGACCTGAAAGGAGGGTGGCGAAGGCTTGTACGCTAAGCAAAACAGCCTTTATCTCCAGAGTATTGCTGTGCAGAACTGTATCCAGTGGAGACAACTGGCCCAGAGTCCAAGCAGGGGCTCAGATGGCCACACCATCATGAACCGGAGGAGTCCATCACCACCACCAGGAAAAAGGGATGGATGAAGAAAAGGGGATCCCGTCTTGAGACTGGAGCAGTCCAACCACCAGAGCAGGGAGCGATGGAGTGGAGAGGTCACTGATATGAAATACTCAAGCACATTGGAATGATGAGCACACTGGGCATGAAGGAACCATTGTGGATTCCTCACGAGCAAATACACCAGCAGGACAGTCAAAATGGCAGCAGCCATTAGGCCTAAGAGATCTAAAAGGCATCTGGCCAAGACACAGTCACTGGAAGAGACCAGCTGAGCCTGGGCAGGGTCTGAGGGAAGGAAAGCCTGACCCAGACCAGTGTCTAGAACTGCTTCTATATATTGGAGACACTGACAGGGAGTGAGGACTGATTTGGCTTGTTCATCAGAATACCCAACTGTTCAAACAGTTGTCTGGTTTGGAACAGTGAGTGTACTACAGCATACCTTGATGGTGCCTTCAAAAGCCAGTCGATGTATGGGAAGAAATACAGGCCCCCTTCAATGGAGGGTGGCTGCAACCCCTGTAAAGCATCTGGCAAAGACATGTGGTGCAGATGACAAACCAAAGGGCAATACATAAAAGTGATAGCGTGAGCCCTGGAGCATGAAAGAACAATTAATAGACTGGCCCGCCAGCACAGCAGCTGTGCTTCTGTGTGTGACGCTGATGACCCGAGCTCGGAGCATCACAAGGCTGGCCAGGGTGAGACTGGATGAGTATTCCACAGACAGCTCTGCACCTCTGGGGGTGGGAGGTTGGTGGCACCTTACATTTGACTGACACCCAGCATAAGCTGGATGTACACCAAGCCAGGACCATATGTGGAGGGTTGAGACAGTGGCAGACAATTGCAGGGCATGCATTAAAGCATGCATGCCCACATGTTGATGTCATTGTACACCGATGCCTCCACAGAACCATCACAAATGAATTCCCTGTGCAGCAGTGCAGAGCGAAGCCCTCTACTCTACATTGAATGATGCCATGGTATAAGTCTCTGGGAGGCTGGACGGGTGGATCTCTGCTCTCCCTAGGAGCCTTGCCATAGTAGGTAAGATAGGGCTTCCATTACAGGCAGTCACTGGAACATGCCAGTTGGAAGTCAGGAGAGGACAGAGTTGGGGAACATCACCACCTGCAGCACAGAGCAGAAATAGAGTTAATAAAAATAGTTATGCAAGAACTTACCATAACAGTAGATCTTTGAATCTTCTCCATTAGCCCACGACATTGGAACTGTAAGCTATCAGCAACAGGACCACACAAACTTTTTGCCAGTCAGAGCAGTCCACAATGAGGTGCAGTGTTGACGCATATATAATGTGGGCAGTCCCATCACTCCTCAGTTTCCCACTGGAAATTAGCCTCAGATGGCTCCCACTGTGAGGAACCAGGAGATTAGACCAGTACCAGGCAAACAAGGAGATGCATGGAACTGGAAATAGGATGCACGAAGTAAGGCTTTAGGCACAGCATCTGATGTAACCCTCAGGATATACAACGGGGGAAGTAGGGAGGGTACTGTATGGCATAATTGAGGAGATTCTCTTGTCACACTAAGTTCTTATGTAACTGTTCTATCTTCGAGGCTATCTCCTCCATTTAGCCACACCTTTGGAATGACTCCCAATTAAAGTACAAAGCAATTTGGGAGGATGGCACAGTCTAATGTGCAATTATGACAGGAGGCCTAGCAGTACTGCAAGCCCAAAACCAGCACGACTACGAGAAATGATGCCCAGACTGTAATGTTTAGTGAAAGGGTGAAAAGTGCTCCATGTGGCTGCAGCATATGTGTCAGCAGCAGACACATTATTTAAATTAGCAACAGAAAGTGGCCATACCCCTTGTGGAGTGAAAACGGACAGGGCCAGGAAGTTCATTACCATACATTCCAAAACAAAATATAATGCAATTCTCCAGCCATTTGGGCAGGTATTGTTTAGACAAAGGAGCACCCTCTTTGTCGGGGGCAAATTAAACAAAAAAGCTGAGAGGACTTTCTGCAGTCCCTGGTCTGAGTAACACAGTATCTCAGTGTTCTATGTACATCTAAAGAACGGAGCAGTGCCTCACCCTGGTTGGCATGCTCAGGATAACAGGAAGGTGTATTGTTTGATTCAGTGTAAATTCTGATACCGCCTTCAGTAGAAACTTGGGATTCGTATGCAAAAACTTCATAAAAATCAAATAAAGAGGCTCACACATCAAAGCCTGAAGTTCAGAAATCCCTTGAGGAGAAGTCATAGCAACAAAATAAATGTTTGCCATGACAAGAAATGCAAGCCATAACTCATGGCAGTCTCAAAAGCAGTCAACGTCAATTTCTCAAGTACGAAATTCGAGTCCCAAGGTGGGACTGGATTACAGATAGAAGGTTTCATACAAAGGACACCACTCAGAAAAGTATGGGACACCTCTAAATGGGCAACTGTGTTACCATCAACAGGGGCATTGAAAGCCAATATAGTGACCAAATGCACCTTAAGAAGAATATTTCAGAGGCCTGAGTCAGACAGGGAAAGCAAATATTCCAGTACAGAATTCACAGGCAAGGGTTAAATTGGGCAGGAACTCAGTTCCACTTCCTCCGACAACTTTCTTTACTGAATGCTTTTGGAGAGTTCTACCTCCTACAAATGTAGATATTACAGTTCCGCCTCCTAAAGCATTTCCAATTTAACCAATGTTTACAGGACATGTAGAGGGGTCCATATTCTGGGAAGCAGACCACAGAGTACAGCACTTCCATTCCAGGGAATAACTAGGTCTGGTAGAAGACTTCCTTGCCACAAGCAGGACATCAACAACCTTCATGCATGCAGGTGCAGGTACTTCGGGTCTGGACAGACCAGGGACCCACTGCCTTATGATAAACCCCAAGGTAGACGAAGAGGGAGAGCATGCTGCACCGCTGGATGATGGAGTGTAAACCATATCTGGAGAGGCCAGGACAGAGCAGTGAGGAAGAGAGTGGCACTCTCCACCTACAGCTTGAGCAGAACCTCTGTATCACAGGAACTGGGGGAGGGGGTTAAATGCATTTAGCAATTTGCTTTTCCAAGAGAGGGATAACATCTCACCCAAAAGCTCAGGCCCTGGAGTGAGTGAGCAGAATTGTGGCAGTTTTTTTTTTTTTTTTTATATTTAAGGTTACTAAAGCAACACTTGCACACTAAAGATAGTCATACAGTACACATCAGATGTAATTATTAAAATGATATCTTTAAAGAACAACAACAGAATACTTCAAACCATTTCCCCCCAACAGGGCAGGGAAACAAATCACGCAACCAATACTACAAGTAGTGGTCAAGGTACATCATAGAAGGTGCATATCAAAACAACAGTAACTAGGCAACTATGCTCTGCCCCGGCTCCAAGAGAGATAGCCAAAGACAGTATATGTAAGGTCTGAAATCACTGTTTTGTCTCCAAACATCATGGACGAACACATACAGCCAAGAATGAACAATGCTGAATAGTTTAAGTAACAAAATCCTAGTTGATCTGCATATAGTACATAACCCAGCCTTGCCATCGAGTACGGAAATGAGGAGATGTATTATGTAGTGCTGCCATCAGTCGTTCCAGAGCATAAATCTCAGATCATTTTCTGCCAAATTCTCACAGTAGGGGGTGGATAGGCTGCATCCAAAGATGGGTGATGGCTTTTTAGCTGCCAAGATACAGAGCAAGGATAAACAGAGTGCCTTGGTGGGGAGACATATCGACAATACCATCGTGGAAGAGGTAAGGTCCTAGGAGAACAAGAGATGAGACAAGTGGGCAGCTATATCCTGCCAGTACAAATGTGTTAGCTTTGCATTGTGTGGGGATACACAAAGTCCAGTTCTGGAAGACCCCATCTTGTGAAAGGTCATGTACCACGGAGGTCAGCAGTTCTCATTTGTGAACCATTGACTGGGACCTGCTTAAACTGTCTGCCGAGAGTGTTTTGAAACCCTAGTGGAAACACAGCCAACAGCTGAAGGTTGTGAGACAGAGCCCAGTAGCATACTCTCACTGATTCCTTGCACAGGGGATAGGAGTGAGTACCCCCTTGTTGATCTAATGCATCATACAGAGACTGTCTGGATTAGCAGAGGACTGGGGCAGAGATGATTCTGAAAGGCCTGGAGGCTGTACAGAAAAGTTCACATTTCCAGGATATTTACGTGCAGCTCAGTCTTCAGCTTGGTCCATGACCCTTGTGGCTGGTAAGGGCCAAGATGAGCACCCACGGAGCCTGAGGCATCTGTATGACAGGGCTGAATAAGGCCCTGCCCCATCTGTGATGCTGAAAGTTAAACGTAAGGATCTGTTCTTTCCACTCCTTTTCTGTCTCTCGTCTGTCTGGTTGCGCAACCAAATTGTCTTGCGAGACCTAGGAACTGATCATTCCAACGGTTTCGTAGTTCTTCGCCTCTTGCCATCTCTCTGCTTTCCCTTGTTATTTCTGTCTTTTCTTCCCCCCCTGCATATCTGCAGGTATAAGAATATATGTGAATCTTTATGTGGAAATGTCACAGATACTGGGATTCCTTTGTTTAATACTGTATAGTTATAGTGTTGAAATGATTGCAAAAAGCTATTTGGAACTCATGTGGTTAACCCGAGATGCAGTTTGTAAAGGACTCATAAATAACGTTAACGAAATGCGGCCCGCAAAAAAAACAGCACTGTAGGTTACTGTCAGCGTGGTTCAGTTGGCAGCACATCCGCCTCTGGACCAGAAGGTTGTGGGTTCTTGTACCACACTGGGATTGGACTTATACTTAAAACACTGGCAGCCGAGTGAAGTATTGGGGGTTGCTGTACTGCTGGGGTGTGCCGTCCTTTGGATGAGATGTTAAACCGAGGTCCCTTCTACCCATCTTGGTGGGTGTCCAGGTGGAAGTAAAAGAACCCAGGGTACTCCGCAAAGAGTAGGGAACTTTCCTGGTGTCCAGTCCAACATTTCCCTTCCCATAAAAAAATGGTTCATCCAATTGTCCAGGCTATGTGGGTGTTGATGTGTGATACGGCCACCACTACACATTCAGTCATGTCACTGCCAGTCAAGCACTGCTTGTAAAGTGCTTTGGGATACACTGTGTATGAAAAGCACTAAATAAATGCTGATGATTCTTCTGCTGTGATTTTGTTGCCCAGATTCTGCCCCTCTGTTTATGTTTCCTTTAAGCCCTTTGCAGAGTTGTCAACGAGAGGTCAGTTCTGGGACACCATGTGCTGTTTTGCTGCACCTGCAAGGATCAAAATGGACAAGAACATTCTGTAAACTTACAAGAACATTCTGCGAGAAGCAGGCTCTATTAACGAGTTCCCAGACAAAGATTTATAAAAAGAGCAGCAATGCTTTTGCTAGAGAGACAAGGAGAGTGAAAGACAAACTTGGAATTAAGAGATAACCTCAGAAGAAGGACTTAAGTTTTCTCTGGTACTGCCTTTGTAAATAGTTATACTGAATAATTTCTATTTTGCTACTATTGAGAAAAATAAAACACTCATTGCGAATTTTGAAACTGCGCCTGGTTTTCCTATGCTTCCTGACCTGTGCCTTGACAACAATCTGTGGTGAGGATCTGTACAGGAGCTGGTACAAGGAATGGAAAGACCCTTCAGTAAAATGCTGTGGTCCATACACCATAACAACACTCTGCAAAGTGGAGATGGGACAGGAACCATCTGCTCCAACTTGTCCGTTATTTGATCCCATACCCCAAATGTCCACTGTGTATCCATATATGAAGTTGGGCTAAAGGCCCAAACGACGCAAAATTGTTCATACAGAACCACTAGGGCTCCTGTGCGCTGAGTGTGCCAAAGCAATCAAGAGTGTCTGCCCTGTCCTGGGTCAGGAAAGCACATCCCTTTTCTGTGTCCAAGACTGCCCCTATATACTGCAGTCTTCAGCACTGAGTCAAGACAGACTTTAGCACATTCACTGTAACCCTCAATTGTTTAACAACCGTATTCAGGACAGGGTGTGAAGTAGAGCCTCCTTAGAGCTGGCCTTCAGAAGCCAGTTGTCCAGATAAGGGAAAACATACCTTCCTTGTGAAGCACTGCTGCAACTACTACCAAGCATTTTGTAAAGACCCCTGGCGCAGAGGACAAGCCAAAGGGCAATACTTTGAACTGATAGTGCCTACTCTCCAGCATAAAGTGGAGGTACTGTCTGTGGGACATCCTGATCTTTATATGAAGGTATGCATCTTCTATATCCAGAGACCAGAGCCAGTCCATGGCCTGCAGAGATACCATTAGAAACTTTTTGTATTCAATCTACAGACCGAAATCTGAGGTCTAATATATGATGCAAATCCCTGGTCTAAAGTACCTGGACTAGAACCCTTGCTTCTGTTTTTTGAGGAGGAACCAGCTCTATGCCAGGTTTCTGAAACAGGGTCTGAATCTCATTCTTTAGACGGGACATGTAACACAGAGGATAAACGGAAGGAGGCAGAGAATGATCTGTAGAGGTTTCTAACATCCAGAGCATATCCCTTTACAATTATCTCCAGAACCCACTCATCTGTGGTAGTCTCCTGCCATTGTTTTAAATGCCAAGAAATCCTGCTCCCATACTCACCCATGGAGGCAATAGCTGAGGGAGGGAAGAGATAAAATAAAGTCTGGCAGAACTGGGTGTGGCAGGGCACCAGAACTAATTCCTTTTGGTGCTCTGTCATGGGCACAAAGGCAGAGGGAACTCTGAGGGGACCACCACCTCTGCAACAGCCCTGCTGATGGTATACAGAGTTACCCCCGACAGTAGGCCTACAAAAAGAGCCCCTACCATATTCTCTAGTAGGAATGGGGTACAGTGACTAAACAGACCTTAGAGTCATCTTTGAAGTCTGAAGGCCACACAGGGATTCTTCAACATCATAACCAAACAGCCTGGAGGCCTTAAAGGGAGCATTCAAAACTGCCTGCTGCACACTGGTGGCAAAGCCAGCCACTCTGAGCCAAGAATATCACCTAAAATCAAATCCTAGGGGCTGCAGTCCTGGCAGAAGCAGAAACATCAGCTGAAGGCAGCAAATGCTTGCCAAGTTTAGCACCAGCAGAAAGAGTTGTAATCAGATAATTTGTGACAGAACCATCAAGCAAAGCCTGGGCAGCACTGCAAGCAGTTTTCCACAGGCTATTCTGGTATTTACTCATGTGGGCCTGGTCATTTTCAGTCCTAACACCTACGGATGCCTAGGCATTAGGTACACTTGCCCATGACATCCAGTCTCCCAGATTCCTTATCTGGAGGTAAAGTGCTCATGTGTCTAGGAACTTCAGACCGACCATGAGCAGCCATGATGACCACACAGTCGGTTTCAGACTGGTTAGCATAATAAAGCTTAGCAGATGGTGCAGGGTACTGCTAAGTAGCCTTTCTAAGAACTGCAAGCAGGGAGTTAGGTCTATGCCAAGCAGCAAAAGTAGGAACCTCTAAGGCAGGATACACTGGAGGAATTATGATGAAGGGAGTGCGAGGCACGTCCAAAAATTCCACCAGGTTCTTCTTAGCGGAATCTTCCTCTTCAACAGTGAAACCCTTGCCGGCCTGGTGGCACTAAGGGCTGGACGCCTTACCTCGCGCTACACCGGTAACCTGTGTTCGGCAATGAGCACGGGCTGCTGGAGGTTGGCAGGGGAGGAGAAAGATCAGGCGTCCGTCCGGGACTGCTCTCTTTCTCCCAGGGGGAAATTAGCCAGTGGTGGCTTTTACTGCTCCTGGGCGGAGGCTGGGGAACAGTGTGCTGACACTGTAGTAAGGGGAAAAGATGGGGTAGATGCTCGGAGGGAGCGCGTGTGGACGTGTGTGTGCTCTCTCCGCAGGAGTCATTGCACACCTCATCTCCTGGGAAGAAAACCAGGAAAAAGACAGATGCCATGGTGAATGATGGAGGGTGCCTCACAGGCTCCTCTCCTGGCTAACCACAGCACTGGCCACACTTGGATCCGGTCTCCAGTGGGGGTTGGGGAACCCCGCCGGCCCCGCCAGGGGAGGGTAAGACCTGGGAGTGCAGGCCAGTGCCAGACTGTAGACGCCAAGGGACATGGCTGGGGGCTCCCTTCGGAGGATGACCAGCATTAGAGGAAGAAAGCAATAGCAAAAAAAAAAACAGTGAAACCCTTGGCAGGCTGCATCATGTTTACCTGAACAGAGGAATCCTCAGGAGGATACCATGGAGTACACATTGGAATCCTCCATATAGGACTAGAGGGTATAGCTAGAGGGCAGGTTTCTTCAAACTGTTCCTCACCCTCACATTCTTCTTCTAAATCCACCTCAAAGTTCATAATGTCAGGATTACATTCCATTTCATCATCATCATGAACGACAATGGGAACTGCAGAAGGAGCCGGCAACATCGGCAGTAGTTGAGAGGCAGGAATCTGTGGCGTGCTTGTAGAAGTCAATGAAGGCCCTAAACTGCACAGCCCTGTCGGCAGTAAAGCTACCTGCAATGGCAACCCCAATAGTATGCATTATATATCATGTCTGAAAAATGACACCAGTACTGCATTGTAAGTCGATGGCACCCTGAAAAGGGTCCAGGACTACCTGCTTCGAAGGCAACATACTGTCTGTAGTAAGGTCATCAGTGCCTGCGCCAGACCCAACTTTAGTGTCACAATGACGTTTTTTGGGGGGCTTTTGTTGATGAAGCTGAAGTGGATGTTGAGGATGTACCTGTTTTCAATGGCAATGAGGACCTCACCAGTGAAGCAGACTGGTCTATCTTTCTGATTATGGCTGAACGATGAGACCCAAGGTGACACTTTTCCTTGTCATTTTCTGCCTGTTTCAACGACCACTTGCCGGACCACAGCGAGGGAGAAGCAGACTTTGAGCCCTTTTCTTTCCCCATGGCTTTCAATGCTTTTTCAGCAAGGAAGGTTTCTAGAGCCTTCCTACGGCAGTGCCTTGTAGCCTGGTTGAAACTCTGGCAAATCTTACAAGACCTCACACTGTAAGACTGGCCCGAACAGCACACACAAATGGAGTGCGTGTTGTCTTTGTAGATTTTATGACCACTAACACAATATCTCAACAAAGGTCCTTTAGACTTCGGCGACATGCAGAAACTACAGTAATACTGAAAGTTTAAGGAAAGAACAAAAACGGCTATGGTTTTGTTGAGGTTTCCTTCAGTAGGTCAAACGAGGATGATCAGTGATGGAACTAAGAGGTGATGCCCCTGCCTAGCAAAAAGTTTCTGTGTGGTCCTGACACAGAACTTACAGTTCCAAAGTTGTGGCCTAATGGAGGAGATATCCTGGGTGAAGATCAATAGGTACTGTCTGCAGAACTTCCAGATTTTGATATAGAGGTAGACAACCTTCCTAACCAGAGCAACTATTCAATCTCCTTTCAGTAGCAGGGGAGGAGGGACTGCAGAGAGACTATTTGAAACCGCCTGTATTCTACAAACTGACTGAGGCCTTGAAGGTCTAGGAAGGGCCTTAAATCCCTGGTCCATTTTGCTGGCTGTGGACAGAGCCTACAGCCATCTTGCTGTCTGTAGCTGGAAAAATGGAATACCGTGGAGCACATTTTTGGAGTTTTCAATGTATCCTTCTACACCTACAAATCACTATGCCACTTGAAATAAAATACTCCCTTCTTTCTGTTTAGAATAATGGAGACAGAACTCCAAGTTGCTTATCAGATGGCCATTAGGAAACTGAAACAGCTTGTTAAATACTGCTTGCCTATTAAACTGGACATCTGTTTACCCCCTTCGAAATGCAACAACTTGCACATTTAAATACTTAGCACTTAAACATTTTCTTGCCAATAGCTTCAGTTAGGCAGGTATTGTCTTTCAAGAAAGACTGATACCTCACAAATGTCACCCTGTCCCAGCAACAAAAGATTTAAACCGTTTTTTAACCTCTTAAGATCTGATGAGCACTGTCTCAGACATATGCCAGATCTTCTGTGAACTATCCAGGCAAAATATATAGCAATCAGCAGGCATTTACTATGCTTTTTGGGGAAAAAAATATATTGAGCTACAGCACGCACACACACACACACACACACACACACACACACACACACACACTCTCTCTCTCTCCATCCGTATGGCCACAACATTTGATATAAATACTGTACTACAATCTAATACATTATAAAACAATAAAGAAACTGCTTATGTCAGTAAACACAGTGAAGTTCAGTTTACAGTACCTTTCTTCAAATATTTCTTATCCTATATTTTGTATCCTGGATAGCACAGGGGAGATGCTACATCTCTGTCATAGGGATCTTCATTTTACACATTTTTGCACTGTATTTAATCAGGATGTCCCAGATTAGATGCAATATCTTGTTTTCAGTGGGGTCATGATTTTAGCATTTTTGTATTTATTCAGGGTAGCCTAGTCCAGATGTAAAATATCTTCAGTGTGTTCTGATTTTACACAATGCAGTACAATACTGTGTAGATTTAGAAAATCGGCATGGAGAAATCTCCATTCTGATTGGCTAAAGCCACAACCAGCTGGTCTGGTATCAGGCAACAGAGACCGGGAAATAATGAGTCCCAGTGTCTGTTGCCTGATAACATTCTGAGAGTAGTGTGCCCACAGAACGTTCAGTTTTAAAATGCCACCATTTCTTTTTCTGTCCTTAGGGTCAGGGAGCTGTCTTTCCCCAGACCGAGTGACACTACAGTTGGGTGGTGGTAACCTGCTTATCACAGAGCTCCTTTTAGTGATTGTAAGCACTAGACCTCAGAGCACAACTGTGAGAGCGCAACAGTATTTTCTTCATTCTCAGTACAGCAGATGGATGTCTATCTGCAGTATGGAGATAGAAGAAAATACTGCTACTCTGACACTCTAGCTAGCACAGTCTCTTCCTCTCGCTGAAGTCACAGATTCGGTGAAGATATTTGTTCTCCGGCATTACCATAGTCAAGCAAGCCCATCATCCTTCTGCGAGTAATAAATAAGTCACTGGCATATTTCCATAATGGGCCATTTTGGGCTTTGGGTCAGCACGTTCCCCCACCTTCCCCCCCGCTGTTGGCTTCACATAACCAGGTCCCAGCACATTTGTCAAAACTGTAGCCCGCGACTGTCATCACACAACTGCTGGTTTCCTGGGCTCCTACAGAAACACATTTTAAAAAAATTGAAGGATGACATACACTCACACACACCGGATCACACAAATACCTCTGGTATATCTCCATAGTCACCATGCTCACACCAAGTCCTCTGCCATTGCTCCACAGTTACGACCTTCAGTACTTAATCCCCCTGCCCATTCAAAAAAAAAAAAAAAAAAACATGTACAGTACGAGAACCGTCTGTATTTCGGCGGCGGCGCTAAGACAGGTAGTTTGTATCACATCTTCAAACTGCTCCCTTCCAGCTGCTCCCCAACAGTAGGCTCATTCTCAACAACGTGATCCCTAAATGTAACAGCTGCCATGCAACTCTTACAAGCCCTATGATCTCTCGCGCCTCTCTCCTTCACGAAACCACTGTCAAGTCTGCAGCGTGAAAAATAAAATAAAGGTAAAACGAAACTCCTGAGTGTCTCTTCTGCTGTTAGTGGTGGGGCGGGGGCAGCAGATGATCGCCAGCACTCTTTCATGCCTGTCTGAATGACAACCAAACACATGGGGGGGGGGCACCACGAACCGATGTCAGGAGGCCAAAAGTAAAATAAGCATCACAGCCTGTACTTTGTATGTGGGGGGGCATTTAAGCAAAAATATCTACAATCTGCAATCAGGTTGTGTGTGTGTGACCATGAAAAATATAGGCGGAGGAACTACTTTATTACAAAACTCATTTTGAACTAGTTTTGAAAGAACATTTTTTGCTTAAACATTTTTTCCACAGTGCCCATTGTCTAAGTGCAATAATACCCTCCAGGGTGGGCGGTATGGACAATACCAGACCTTCCAGGGGCTATAAGGCCCTCCGCCTGTGGTGTCGGGCCTCATTACGCCCCTGGGCGGTCCAGTATTGCCCAATACCACCCACCCCATCGGGTATTATTGCTTACGTAGAGCCCCACTGAAAATAAGATGCCTCGTCTTCTGTGAACCATCCAGGCTAAATATATAGCAATCAGCAGGCATATTCTAGGAAAACGCATTGTAAAAATGTGTAAAAGAGGACCGCATTGAAACTGCCTCTCAGCAGATCTGCATTGTGCAAATTCCTTAGAAATAATGGGCAAAAGCAACCCAAAAGCTTTTCACAGCCATATAGGCTCTAACCAGAGCTGCCTGTACCAGGAAGTACTGGGATCAATAGCTCAAGTTAATTTCTGTAACTGAGACAGGCTCTATGATCCTCTTGCTGAGGAGGGTTTGAAACTCCTCTAGCAGGAGGCAGGCGGACAAGATGTCCCGGAGGTTAATAGCTGGGTAAGGGAGGGTGCACCGGAGAGATGGAGAGGAGCTCCTGAGCGTGTCCTCTCTGAAGTACCTCAAGCACCCAAGCATCAGTAATGATCTATTTTGGTAGGAAGAGGAAGATGGAGGATTCAGCCTCCCCCTCTAGTACTCCCTGGGGTACAGAGGCCGGAGGAGGGGAGTCAGAATGCACCACGGGCATCGAGTGCACCACTGATACCTGCTCTTTTGGTGTGGGCACCAGGAGGCAGACTGGCTTGAGTCAGTAAGAACGGTGGTCCTGGGGTCACTGGGAGCCATGACTGGAACTCCTCGAGTAACCCCTGCCTGGATGGGCATAGGGCCTGCGACAAGAGCCCCTGCACCTACCCTGGGGTTTAGGGTTCAACATGTGCAGAGACATCAGGGTTCTTTAGGATGTTTGAAGGTCCCACAGGGCCAACTCAATGCCAGTGCCAAAAAGCTGCTTTGCTTTGGAAGGACCATTTAAGGATTGACCGCTGAACATCAGAGGCAAAGCCATCAACACAAAGCAAGGAGTAGCGGTGCACGCAAATGCTGGAAGCAACCACAGGCAGTCACGCCTGAGGTACCATAGGCAGAACTTAACAGGTGCCTACCGGCTTCTAGGACTTGAGCAACCATTTGCTGGACCATTATCAGGGCCTTCAGGCAGCATTTCAGCCATACAAGCCATAGATTTCCACAGGCAATTTTGATATTTAATCATATACACCTGGCAACTGGCAAATCTTAGTTCTAGAGATGCTGAAGAAAATGTTTGTCTCTCTAAGACATCAAGTTTTCTCAACTCCTCTTCAGGACGCTGAGAGCTTGTGTGTGTGCGCGTTTAGCTTTTGACCCATCACAGGAAGCCATAATCACTACTGAATCAGTTTCTGGTTGAGAGAAATAGTACAGTTTACTAGAAAGTGCTGGATATTGTTTATCCACCTTTCTTGGAACTGCAGGCAGGGCACAGGGTCTATGCCAGGCAGCCAAAGTGGCATCCTCCAGAGCTTAATGAACTGTAGGCTTAAGAATGGTAGAGGAAGCAGATACCTCTATAAAAACTCATACAGATTCCTCTTAGAGGAATCCTCCTCCGTGTCAAATCCCAGTTTGGCCAGGATCTGCTTGAGGAAAGCCAGAAAGGAGGAATCCTCAGGAGGTGACCTGGGAGTGTTCTTTATACTTTTCCAACTAAAGGAGGACGAAGTGGAACTGGAACATATTGCATTTAGGGGATCCAGCCCCTCCTCCATGTATTCTGAATTATACTCCAGCTCCTTGTTGATAACCATTGCAAAAGGGTCGATGGGCTGAGGAGGCAGAGAAGTCAGGACCATCGGAGGGCAATCCCTGCCCAGCATTATGTTGGGCAGAAGGAATTCCTGTGTCATCAACGAAGCTGACTGTTACCTTCGAAGGCACTGACAGGGATGACATCAATGATGGTGGCAAGGGCATAAGACTCAAAGAGCTCAGACATTGTCTGATACAGGAAATGAGCCCTGATGGGTTAGTCGACGATGGAACCAGACACGAAAAAATGCCTGACGGCAGTGTTGGCTGCAAGGTCCCCGCTAGGGGAGTAGAGCCCATGCAAGACACTGACCCTGGTATCGGAGAGATGGTTGGGCAAGGGGTGCAGCAGAACCAGAGGCCTTGCCCTGGGTCCTATCAAGTGACTTACCTCTTTTTATAGAAGAGGAGGATCTTTCTGTAGAGGCAGTCTTTTTCCTTTGTCACTTGTTCTTGTCTGTGTGATGGCACTTGTCTGTCAATTCGTCAGACTAGTCAGTTTTGGCTGAATCAGCTATGGCTGCCGTCAACCGTGGAGAACATTGGGTCGATGGCGAACCGGTAAGAGGGGGACCGGTTGATAACCACGAAGCCACCTTCAATGCACCCAGCTTTTCCTCCATAGCCTTGATTTTTAAGCATAACTCTAACGCCTTCTTATAACATCTAGTGGCCACGTTAAAAGCTCTGGCAAATGTTGCAGGCCTTTACGTTGTGAGCGAGGCCTAGGCAGCGAATGCACACAGAGTGGTCATCATCCTTGTAGATCTTCGTGTCACCACAATAACAGTATCAGAACAATGGTCCCTTTACTGTTGGCAGCAGCATAAAAGTTTTGAAATAAACTAAGAAGTAGCAGCATTAGTGATACTTGCAGAGTTCAATGGCGATCTGCAGCAACAGAGGACTGACAAGCAGTTGACAGTGGGAGAAAGAACTGAGGCATGCTGGAGATGCCCATGTTACATAGGCAATGGTGAGGTATCATGTAGATGGCTCCAGTTAGCAAAAAGTTCCAAGTGGTCCTGACACTGCTGACTTACAGTTCCATGATTTGGCTCAAATGTAGGAGATAACCTCAAAGAAGATCCTCAGTTCCCTGTACCCCAAAATACAATAAAGCACTAAGTTACCACCAATTGCTAAATCTGGTTCAGTTTTAGGTGGTCTGATTCAGGGGTCACTCGTGCAACGTCTTTCTGACACAGCTGAGCTCGTCTATCAGATGACTGTTCACTCCTGCAATATCAATCACCAGATCTGCACCCAGGCTGTGCACACGGTCCATGTGCAGACAGCCTCCCGACACAAAGGCACTGCATTTGGTCCCGTCTGTTCAGGTAGAACATGGTCTCAGTGTTGTCCATCAGTACCTGCATGACCTGACCTCTGATCAACAGAGCAGATTCTGTTAGTACCAGGCTGTGACAGGGTGGAATAGGACCCTGTCCAAGTTGTTAGGAGAGTTTAAATGCAGGGATCTGTTCTTTCCTTTTCTGTCTCTTGTCCGTCTGGTTGCACAACCAAATTTTCCTGCGAGACCTAGGATTTGATCACCCAACAGTCTCGCAATTCTCTGCTTCACTGTCCTCTCAGTCTTCCCTGTCATTTTCCTCCCTTGCATATCTACTGGTGTAAAAATATATGCAAATCATTATGTGGAACTGTAACGGATATTAGTATCCCTTTGTTTAGAAATTATATAGTGTTACTGTTGAAATGTATACAATTATAGCTTGAGATGATTGCAAAAAGCTATTGGAAACTCAAGGGGTTAACCAGAAATGCAATTGTCAAGCCTTTTGCAAAAGCCGTGGAGAAGGGGCCTCAGTTCTGGGGCATTGTGTTTCTGCCTGCACCTGCCTGAAACATACAAGAACATTTTAGAAAGAAACAGGATGCTTGTTAAGGAGGGGGTTTGAAAGGAATCATAGAGAGCTGCAATGTTTCAGAGAGACACAGACTGAAGGAAAACTCAGATGGATCTTATCTGTTTATTCTGCCTTTGTAAACAGTTATTCCGAACAATTTAATTTTTTTATTTTATTGTTATTCATAATAAAACTCTTGTTGCTAATTTTACTGCTCCTAGTTTTCCTATGCTTCCTGACCTGTGCCTCAACGACACAGACACAGTGCAGAGAGCTCCAGGAAGTTGATGTGCTGACAGGACTCCCTGGGGACTCAGAACCCATTGGCTCTGTGGCTCCCCAGCTGTACTCCTCACCCTACCAGAGATATATCTATTGTAAGCCTGATGGATGGCTATGGGGCAAACAAACAGGATTCCTTCCTCCAGATGTTGTAGGTCCAGTCACCACTGGAAAGCTTCAATCCTTGCCAGCCAACCCTGTCCACAGGCCCAAGGTCAGCATAATCATGCTCCCTTGGGTAATACTTGGCTCAGGGACAGAGACAATAACCTCTGGGTCCACAACAGGGTCAGTTCAGGAACGCATCCTTTTAATGGCATCACGAGTGATGCCAGAGGGGGGTCAAGTATTATGGTCAGTATCAGCTTTAGTACCAGGAGCCAAGGCAGCAAAAAGCCGCAATGCCGAGGTGCCCACCGGTGTAGATAGAGCAGATGGCTTCAAGCCTCATTAGTGGGGAATCTGCTGCCCAAAAGGGCCGACAGACTGGGAGGGGTGCTCAGCCCGCCCCCAGGAGGAAGCCACCTGTCCACCAGACCCCCCCCCCCCAAAAAAAACCTCAGGGCCTCCGACATCTCAGGAAGCAAGCGCAGGCAGTGTCCTGGTCTTCTTCAGTATGTATAGTTCTGAAAAGGGTCTCGGGGAACAGCCTAGGGTCTTACCTTGGTGTCCATGGTGCGATGCCTTTCTCTGAAGTTTGGGTAGATCATGGCCCCATCGCAACACATGCTTCATGGAGAAGCAGGCACTGCATCTATCCATATTGTGGTCACAACAAAGCAGGCCCAGCAATTGTCATGACCCCCACAGAGCCACTGACACATAGGGGGCGTTCTTGTTGGTCTTCTTGTAGCTTTTATGCTCCTCAGGTCCAGACATGGCAATGCAGAAAGATTTGGCACCTAACTAGTCATTAAAATAATAAAGCAACACTAAAGAACATACTGTCATCAAAAGAATGGCGCTGAACTAGGCAGCAACGAACTGAGGAAAGTATGATGCAGTTAGATAAAACACAGCCTCCCACGGTGTGCACTACACGGTGGGAAAAACAGAACGAAGGGAGGGGGTAAGTGCCCATTACTGGCCAACCCACAAGCGCAACGTCACTATGTCTGCCTCATGGGTGGTGCTGGTACAGACGTCAGCCCCCTAGGCCACAAAACCCTTTTTGCTCCCACTGGATCCTTGCATATCCGAGCCAGGCCAACAACATTTTAGAGAGTAAAAAGCTCTTAAACATTGGAGTTGTTAAACAGTAATTTTTTACATATAAAAACTGGGGTAGAGGTTGAAAAAGCAAGTAGTGACACAAAATGTTGGTGACCAATTTTGAGGGAATGGGGTGCTCCCCAGTTTTTATACATAGTAAATGACACTAACTACTCCGATGTTTGAGTTTTTTGCTCATTAGAATGTTTAGAATTTATTTATTGGAATTTCGGAAACAACCTTTGAGTAAGAATTCTTTTACAAATGGTCCACATCCGTTAAACAGTACAAATACAGACATAATTGAATTCACAGTACAAATTCTGACAGCTGAAATATCGGTACATCAATGAAATTCACATTACAAATATAGGTATGGTTGAATTATCAGTACAGGAAGTAAAAACACAGAAATCAGCCAAAAGTTTCTTATGCGTTTCATTAAGGGTTTAATACCAAGTGTGGCATAAGGAAGTATATGAGAGAGAGGAAAATGTAGGATAGGGAGAGAGTGGTTAGTGAATGGAGTGTGGGGATAGAGCAGCCCAATAAAAATAAATTATTTTAAATAAATAAAATGTGGGAAGTTTCCAGCCACCTTCTTGCTTTTCGTTTCCCCACTGGATCCTGACACCTCTGGGCTTAGATCTATAAGTGAGAATGAATGATGAAGATTGATTCTTGGTAGATCAGGGTCTTCCCAGAGAGGAAGCACAGCTCACAAGTAGAAGCAGGCTCAAAGGGAGACAGTCACGGTCTCCAAGACCAAATTACAGTCCCACACCGGAACCGGATTGTGGACCAGAGGGGTGTAAGAGGAGGATCTCTCTGAGGAACCTAAGGGAGACCTCAAGCTTGGCCACTGTTATGCCCTCTGTGAGGGCATGAAAAGCCGACACTATGGCAAAATGAACCTTTATGGAGGAATATTCCAGGCCTGAGCCTTTAAGGGACAAGAGGCAGTTCAATACTTAATTAACTGGACATGTTACAGGCTCCAAGGCATGTGCAGTACACCAAACTGTAAAATGTTTCCATTTTTTGCGACAAAATATACCATGTAGATGGCTTTCTACCCCCAGCATAACAGCAACAACCGCTGGAAAATCCCAAAGCAGGACAGCTCTACATCCTCAAGAGCCAAGCATGGAGGTGCAGGGACCGCACAACCAGGTACACCAGAGTGCCCTGCTCCTGTGTCAGAAGTCCAGCCAACAGGGGAGTGAGACAGGGGAAATGCTGGAGCAAAGGAAAAGTACAGTTACATAAGAACTTACCGTAACAGTTGCTCTTCAAGAGAAAGGCTCTTGCAGTAGGTAATCACCTTGATGGCAGCGCCCCCTGGTGTCAGGACCACACAGAAACTTTAGCTAGCAGTGTCTGACGGGGTACCACCCACCTGACGTCACGTGACTGACATCAGTGGGGACCTCCAAGAAGGAGCAACGGGAGAACGGAAAAGAGACTCCCGGAGCCTAAAAATGAGCTCATAAAGAAAGAGCAAAGAAACCAGGGGTTAGGAGGGAAGGGAAAAAGGTTAACTACTGCAAGAGCCTCTCTCTAAGATCTACTGTTATGGTAAGTTCTTACTTAACAGTACTATCTTACTTTGAGAGGGCTCTTGCAGTAGGCAATCACCTTGAGGACATAGTCCCAAACAGTGCGACTCAGAAGGAACTGAAACATGGGAGGCAGGAAAGGTCTGCAGAACACAGGGAGTTTAGGACAGGAGGCCTTGGAGGACAGCTAGACCAAAGTCAGCCCTGCACCTAGAGGCAATGTCCAGACTGTAATACTTAGTGAAAGTGTGGACAGAGCTCCAAGTGACCGCCGCACAAATGTCCGTGGCTGACACATTCCTGTAGCAAGCAGTAAAAGCAGCCATGGCTCTGGCAGAATGACCCTTAACGTCCCCTGGGAGAGTCTTACCATACTTCTGGTAACAGAAAACAATACAGTTTGCCAACCATTTAGACACTGTTGGGAAACTGCCGCACCCTCTCTCTTAGGTGCAAAACAAACTAAAAGCTGGTCCGATTTGCGGACAGACTTGGTTCGGTTAGTGTAACAATACAAAATTTTGTGAACATCCAAGGTATGCAGAATTGCCTCCCCCGACTGGAATGCTCAGGGCAGTATACTGGAAGTTGAATAGACTGGTTTAACGTAAACTCAGAAACCACCTTCAGTAAAAACTCAGGGTTGGTATGCAGAGCAACTCTGTCTTTGTGGAGAATCCAATAAGGCTCCTTACACATCAGGGCCTGAAGCTCGGAAATCCTTCAAGCAGAAGTGACTGCAACTAAAAAGAGCATATCACAACTGCCAGCTGGTTGAAAAGGAGGCATGGTCAGTTTTTCCAAAATAAAATTGAGATCCCAAGGTGGTGCAGGACTGCGCACCTGGGGTTTCAAGTGGAAGATCCCCTTCATGAAGGTTTTGGAAACCTCCAGCTAAGCTACAGCTTTGCCCTCCACAAAGGTGTGGTAGGCAGAAATAGCAGACAGGTGAACCTTCAGTGAAGAGTACCTTAGGCCCAGGTCAGAGAGGTGTAATAAATACCCAATAACCTGAGGAAGGGGATGAAAAGGGGTCCCAACCCTTCGAGGTGGCCCAAATGGAGAAACGCTTCCATTTCATGGCATATGTTGTCCTCGTAGAAGGCTTTCTGGCCTCTGCAAGGACCTGAGCCACTCTGGAGGAAACTCCATAGTGAAAGGCAGCTATGTCACGAGGTGCAACGCATGAAGGTGAAGGGACTTCAGACCTGTATGGACCAGCGTGCCCCTCTCCTGAGTCAAGAGATCATGGTAGAGAGGCAGAGGAACCAGAGGCTCCACTGCAAGCTGCTGAAGAAACAAACCATACTTGATGAGGCCAATACGGGGTGATCAGAACCATGTGAGCCCAATCCACTTGAAGCTTGAGCAGCACCCTCTGCAGAACTGGAAAGGGAGGGAAAGCATACAAAAACCTTACTGTCCAACAGAGAGTGTGCATCATGCCAGAAAACACCATGCCCAGGAGCAAGCGAACAAAACCTGGGTAGTTTCGCATTGTATGGGGAGGCAAACAGATCCAAGTCTGGATGACCCCATAGGTCAAAGATGTGATAGACCACCTCTTGCTTACATAGAAACATAGAATTTGACGGCAGATAAGGACCGCTTGGCCCACCTAGTCTGCCCATTTTCCTACCCAATAGATAAGCTGCAGATCCTAGTTAACCAACAGCTTACTTCCTCCTACCCCCTACTAGGACTGCCTTATGCCTGTCCCATGCATTCTTGAAGTCCCCCACTGTTCTTGACTCCACGACTCCTCAGGAGGCTGTTCCATGCATCCACAACCCTCTGTGAAAAATACTTCTCACATTACCTCTGAGCCATCCCCTCTATCTTCAAATTGTGCCCCTTGTTCTGCACATCTCTTTCTGGAAGATGCTACCCTCTTGGACTTTGTTGATTCCCTTAACGTACTTGAAAGTTTCTATCATGTCCCCTCTCTCCCTTCTTTCCTCAAGGGTATACATATTAAGCTCCTTTAGTCTTTCTTCATAGGTCTTCTGGTGCAGACCCTGCACCATTTTGGTTCTCCTCCTGGACAGCCTCCACTCTGTCTATGTCTTCTATGAGATGGGGTCTCCAGAACTGCACACAGTACTCCAGATGGGGTCTCACCAACTGTCTGTACAGAGGATAACAACTTCCTGTTTTCTACTATTGATGCCTCTCCTATGCATCCCAGTATCCCCCAGCCTTCCTTACTGCCTTCTCACATTGCTTGCCCACCTTTAGGTCATCTGATATAATTACCCCAGGTCCCTTTCTATTTTACTGTTGTCAGTATCTCACCCCCATTGTGTACGCTTCCCCTGGGTTTTGTTTCCCAGGTGCATTACCTTGACTTCTTTGCATTGAATCTGAGCTGCCACATCCTCACCATTCCTCCAACCTTGCCAAGTCCCTCTCATCCTTTCCACTCCATCTTTGTATCAACCCTGTTGCAGATCTTTGTGTCATCTGCAAAGAGACATACTTTCTTCCAGTTCCTCTGCAATGTCACTTATAAAGACATTAAACAGGACGGTCCCAGTACTGAACCCTGTGGTACCCACTAGTAACCCTCCTTTCTTCACTGTGTACTCCATTTACTACTACCCTTTGCGTCCTGTTGTCTAGCCAACTTTTTATCCAGGCTACCACCTTGGGACCCACCAAGGCTGGCTATCTTGTGCATTAATCTTGTGTGGGACTGTATCAAATGCCTTGCTAAAATCTAGGTAGGCCATGTCCACAGCCCCTCCCTGGTCTACTACTTTGGTCACCCAGTCAAAGAAATCTATTAGATTCGTCTGACACGACCTTCCCATCGTGAACCCATGCTGCCTTGGGTCCTGTGCCCCACTGGCCTCTAGGTACTCAACAATTCTTTCCTTCAGAAGTGATTCCATCATTTTCCCTACCACTGAGGTCAAACTAACTGGTCTGTAGTTTCCTGCCCCCACTTTTGTGAAGAGGAATCACATCTGCCCTCCTCCAGTCCTCAGGTACCACCCCATCCTCCCATGATTTGTTAAAGAGAGTAGTCAGCGGTGTCACTAGTTCTACCCTTAGTTCTTTTAGAATTCTTGGGTGAATCCCATCAGGCCCCATTGCTTTGTCCACCTTCAATTTTATTAGTTCTTTCAGAACCCTTTCTTCTGTAAATGGACTGGTATCGACCCCCTCTTCAGAGTGTTTCTCTTGTTTGGTTTAGGTAACTCCCCCTCCTCTTCCTTTGTGAATACTGAGCAGAAATATTCGTTCAGTATCCCTGCTTTTCACTGTCACCTCTACCCACATTCCTCCCTTTATTAAGCTTCAGTATCCCTCCTTTGGTCTTTCTTCGCTCTCTAATGTACCTATAAAAGGTCTTATCCCCCTTCTTAACAGAATTGGCTATCCTTTCCTCGGTTTGGGCCTTTGCTATTCTGACTGCCTTCCCAGCCTCTTTCTGCTTTAACTGATAAAGTTCTCAGTCCTGCTCCTTCTGTTTCCTTATATTTCCTGAATGCTGTCCTTTTCTCCTTAACCTTCCCTGCTACCTCTTTTGAGAACCATAGCGTTTTTTTCCTTCGTTGTGTTTTACTGATTTGCTTTACACAAAGGCTTGTTGCCTCTGTGATAGCTGTTTTGATCACTCCCCATTGTTCCTCCACCCCTCCTTCTTGCCTGTTTGCTAGTGCTTTTCTAAGGCACTCTCTCATTTTCCCAAAGTCAGCTCTCTGAAAGTCCAGTACCCTTGTTTTTTGTATGGCTTGATTGTATGGCTGTGTTTATCGTGAACCACACTGTTTGGTGGTCGCTTGTTCCCAGATGGCTACCCACTTCTAAATCTGAGATTCTTTCTCTGTCCCCATTTGAGAGTACCAGGTCTAAGACTGCTCCCTCCCGAGTGGGTTCCAATACTAGCTGTCTGAGGCATGCCACCTGTAGGGCATCAAGAATGACCCGCTCTTGGATGTGCCTGCAGCAAAGGTGCTCCAGTTAACATCTGGCATATTCAGGTCCCCCATCAACAATATCCCTTTTCTGCCATTCTAAGAAAGCCTTCTCTCATTTCCTTGTCCATTCCTCCCTGAGATGGGGGTCTGTATACAACCCCCATGCGGATTGTGGTGCCATTTCCTGTCTCCAGGGTGACCCAAAGTGCCTCATCTGCTTCCTGTTTACACTTTAGTTCTGTTGCTTTGATCCCTTCCTTTACATAGAGAACTACTCCTCCTCCTCCTCTTTTACCTTCCCTGCCCCTCCTGTAGATTGTGTATCCTGGTATGTTGACATACCAGTCATGGTTCTCTGTGTACCATGTTTCTGTGACTGCCACAATATCCAGGCAACCCTCTTCCATCAAGGCCACTAGTTCAGGGAGCTTGTTACACAGACTACGGGCATTGGTACTCATCACCCTCCACTTTTTGATAGCCTTACCCCTTTTAGCCCCATTTCTGTCCTTACTGCCTTTGCCTTTTTTTACATTTAAATCTGTTCTGCTCCCTAATAACTTCTGTACCTTGGTGTTTACCTCACTAATCACCATGTTGTGTGGGGGGAGGCTGGGATTTCTCCTGTTTCAGTGCCTCCCCCCTTGGCTAGTTTAAATGCTTGCCAATGAAGCATTTAAACCTCTCACCTAGGATCTGGTTTCCCCCCTGGACAGATGCAGACCATCGCACTAGTATAGGTCTGCATCCCTCCAGGTGGCCCCAGTCCCCAATGAAGCTAAAACCCTGAGCTCCACACCAGTTTTCAACCACTCATTGAATTCCTGGTGAGGAGTGCCCTAGCATCCCTTGCCATAGACAGGCAGCACCCCTGGAAGGTTACCGTATGCGCTACTTGTCTAAGGCCCTTCCCAACTCTACAAACCCCTTGCACTGCTCTGATCCCATTCCTAACCAGATCATTTGTCCCTAGGTGGACAATGACATCCAGATCCTCCCTCATGCAGCCTCCCACGATCCTGAGGATTCGTCCTGTCCCTCCAAGCCGGGCACCAGGAAGGCACCTTACCTCCTCTCCCTTCCTCCCCCATTTCTACCCCTAATGATTGAGTCCCCACCAGAGCTGCTCTTCCCTGTGGGTCCCATGCCACCTCCTGTGGGTCTCCTTCGTGAAGGTTCCCAGCATCCTCCTGGTCTCCACTGCAGGTACTCCATAGAGGAACCACTATCCACCAGAAGAGCGAATGAATTGTGGAGAGGTACAGCTGAGGGATGCAACTCTGTTCCACCACCCTCTCCTCCATGAGCCCACCCTGGTCCAGCCTCTCTCTTCTTGGCAACCTCTGAGGTAGTGGCATTGGCTCTGCTGGTCCCTCGGGTGGGGGAGGAGGTTTCACAACTTAGCAAGGTCAGCCTGAGACAGGCACCTCTCAGACCAGAGAGGTGCCTGCAAATAGGCAGCATCGCAGCCTCCAGAATGTCTCCCGGAACACTGCCTCCCCACAGCCATTGCACTGCACCACTCCTAACATGTCTTATTTTGTGTCCCCTCTGCTGTTTCTCTGGATGCTTACTCTCTCCTCACAACTCTCACCCTTCCTGTTCTGGGACAGCAACTTCCTGTCTTCTTCAGTAGCCTCCTTCTTCCTTGCTCCATATCAGACCACCAGCAGCTGGTGGGGGGTAGGGGGGGGTGAGCTACTTTTTTCCTTTAGGGTTGACAAAACCAATGTTTCTCTATGATCCTTTCCTTCCTACTGCTAAACAGGAAGTTTCTGTTGACAGTCAAATCCAGTGGCTATAAAAGTAGAACTGGCTTTGGGTGGGTGGGATGGAGGGCAATTAGTAAGAAAAAAGGCTAGCAACAGGAAGTTGTAATTTGACTCACCTGCTTTTATAGTGTCTAAACCACACCTCAATTAAGCTTCTTTCTCCTACTGGTTTAGCAAAGTCAGCTGATACAGAACCCTTCCCAGCACAGAACACACACTGACTTTCTTTCTTTTCTTTCTTTTTTTTAACCCTAAATAAGACCCCTTCTATTTCTAATAAAGTTATCTGTCTACTTAATCTTAACAGACGACTCCTGCTGAGATATAAGTTTTAAATTAATAAGAAAATGTAGCTTCTTTTAGTTAGCTGCTTTCTGCTCTACAAGCAAGGCTAGCAACAGGAAGTTGTAATTTGACTCACCTGCTTTTATAATGTCTAAGCCACACCCCCAATTAAGCTCTCTTTCCTCCTACTGGTTTAGCAAAGTCAGCTGATACAGAACCCTTCCCAGCACAGAACACACACTGACTTTCTTTCTTTTCTTTCTTTTTTTAACCCTAAATAAGACCCCTTCTACTTCTAAAAAAAATTGTCTACTTAATCTTAACAGACAATGACTCCTGCTGAGACGCAAGTTTTAAATTAATAAGAAAATGTAGCTTCTTTTAGTTAGCTGCTTTCTGCTCTACAAGCAAGGCTAGCAACCATTCGTGGGATCTCACCCTGGTGTGGCTGAGACTGTCCACTAGGATGTTTTGCATGCCCAGAACGTGAACAGTTGTGAGGTGAATTTGATGCAGAACTGCCCACTTCCACACCCGCATCATCTACCTGCAGAGGGAATACAAGCGAGTGCCCTCTTACTTGTTGAGGTATCAGACTATGCTCATATTATCTGACTAGACTAGTAGTGGACCCTGGTGGAGCAAATGCTGGAAGGCTTGACGAGCATACAGCACTGCCCTCATCTCCAGCATGTTTATGTGCAGGGAGAGCTCTGACTGGGACCACAGCCCTTGAGTCCTGTGTTTCTCCAAGTGAGCACCCCAGCCCATCCCTGATGCATCTGTCATTAGGGTCTGGGTGGGAGGAGGTAACTGGAAGGGGACCCCCTTGGTGAGGTTGTTGAGATCCTGCCACGACAGAGGATCTCTCTGCACTGAACTGGAGATCATGACTACGTGGTTCAGGTCGTCCAACCTTAGATCCCATTGCACTCTGAGCATCCACTGAAAAATCTGCATGTGGAGCCAGGCCAGAGATCAGTGGGAATGGCCGCTGCCATAAGGCCAAGGAGTCAGAGAACCGACCTGGCCGAGACCTGCCTGCTGAAAGCTACAAAATGAGCCTGTTCCATCAAAGTTTCCGCCCCGTCCAAAGGGAGGAAAGCCATACCCTGGGCCGTATCCAGCACTGCTCCAATAAACGAGGCACTGGGAAGGGGCAAGCTGGGACTTGGAAAGGTTGACAGTAATCCCCACTTGTGCAAAAAGAACCAGGGTAGCTGAGGGGGACATTTCCAACTGCTCCCTTGACAGGGCTGAAAGAAGCCAGTCATCGAGGTAGAGGAAGACATAATGGCCCTGGCACCCCGGGGCCACCGCCACTACCACAAGGCACTTGGTAAACACCCGAGGTGCCAAGGACAGGCCAAAGGATAGGGCCTTGAACTGGTAATGCTCCTCCTGAAAAGCTAACCTGAGGTAGCGGTGATGGGCCTGAAAAAATGGGATATGTAGGTAGGCACCCTGCATATGCAGAGCACAGAGCCACTATTCCTTGAGCAGGAAAGGCAGCAGATCTGGGAGGGTCAGCATTCGAAACCGTTTGTACTCTATGTACAGGTTTAGAGTGCTGAGGTCCAAGATGGGACACAAATCTCCTGTCTTTTTGGGAACCAGGAAGAAGTGAGAGTAATACCCCTTTGCTACCTGGTTTGCCGGTACAGGCTCTATTGCTTCCTTCTGCAACAGAGCCTCAATTTTTTCCCTTAAGAGGGGAATGTGCACCTTTGGATAAGAAGACACACCTGGGGGGCAGTCTGGGGGTTTCTCTAAAAATTCCAGGGTGTGGCCCCGACTGACCAACTGAAGGACCCATGAATTGGTGGTGACTGCCTCCCACTTCGGCAGATGACTGGCGAACCTTCTGCCCACTGGCTCCTCTAAGGAACAGGGAAGGGCGGGGCAGACTACAAGTCGAGACAGGGAGGGAGGGTTGGGGGAGAGCCATGCCTAAGGCCCTCTGAGCTTTGGCTGGAGGGACAGTAAGACAGGATTGAATAAGGCCCTGTCCCAGTTGTTGTGGAGAAAGTTTAAATGCAAAGATCTGTTCTGTTCTCCCCTTTTCTGTCTCTTCTCTGTCTGGTTGCGCAACCAAATTTTCTTGTGAGACCTAGGACTTGATCACCCCGAAAGTTTTGCAATTCTCTGCCTCTCGCTATCTCACTACCCTCACTTGTTTTGTCTTTTCTCCCCCCTTGCATATTGCTATAAAAATATATGTGAATCTTTATGTGGAAATGTAACCAGTACTGGGATCCCTTTGTTTTGAAATGTATATAGTTTTACTGTTGAAATGTATATTGTTATACTGTTGAAATGACTGGAAAAAGCTGTTTGAACTCAAGAGATTAACCTGCTTGCAAACTCTCTGAGAAGCTGTAAGCAAGAGGTCAGTTCTGGGTCACAATGTTCTTTTTGTTGTACTTGTTGAAACTTATAAGAACACTGTGCTAGAAGCATGCTGTTTTCTTAATGAGCGGGGGTTGGAAAGACTTAGAGAAGGACTGAGACAGGAAATTGAGAAGAAACCCAGATGGACTTTCTCTGTTTATACTGCCTTTGTAAATAGTTATACTGAAAAATTGTATAATTTTTTTTATTTTACTGTTACTAATAAATCATTTGCTCAAATTTTACAACTGCTCCTGGTTTTCCTATGCTTCCTGACCTGTGACTTGATGACAGATGGTGTCAGCCTAAGTGTGATTTACGCCATGCATATTCTAAGCCAGGAGTTTCATGCGTGGGTACCAGACCTGGTACTAGGGAAGCACAGGAGAGGGGTATGGATTCTGCAGCAGCAAGTCCAGGAGTGGTTACCAGGAGAATGGCAGCCAAACTAGCAGAGACAGAAGTCCAAGCGGAGACTGTACAGCTAGCACCAGTTATAGAAAAAGAACAGGCAGTGACAGAACCTGAAAGCCTGACTGCCTTTTTCAAATGGTGGGCTATACGACAAAGAGAGACAGAGAGGCAGAGAGAGCAAAAGAGATACAACGTTTAGAAGCACAGAGAAAAGAAGACATGCAACAACTCAAACAGCAGTGAAGAGAAGAAATGCAGAGATGGATGCCTTGCAAGTTTTCAAAGCTGGAGGATCTAGCACTGATCCAGTAGAGCAAGAAGAAACTAACAACTTAAAATGCATTAAACTTACAAAATTGTGTCCCTCGGATGAAATCGAAGCATACCTGACAACTTCTGAAAGGGTTGCAGCTGCCTTCCAGTGGCCAAAGCGGCAATGGGCAATCAGACTGGTACCTTACCAGACAGGTAAAGCCCAACTTGCCTACAGCAATATGGACACTGCACAGTCAGAAAACTACGAACTGGTGAAAAGTGAAATACTGAAAAGGTATGACATCTCAGGAGAGACCTACAGGCAGAGATTTTGATTCTTAAGTCCTCGAGAAGCCTTCACCCGACTCAGAGCATGCCTGATAAAATGGCTCCAACCAGACAGCAAAACAGTCCCACAGATCATCATCGCATTTGCAGTGGAGCAATTCATCAACATCCTGCCTATAGATGTGTAGCTCTGGGTAAATAAACACCGATCAGAAAGTGGATAAAAGGCTGTTTCTTTGGCCGAAGACTACCAAATGGCCAGATATATGCCACAGTAGCGAGGCAACAGCTAAGCACCGGTAAGACACTCTTTTTCCCATTTAAACTCCAAGTCTGGTAAGAACTCTGGTGGGGGTAACACATTTGTACCCAAAGAGGTTATTTGCTATAACTGTAATAAGCCAGGTCTTATTGCAAGAAATTGCCTTAAGAAGAGTGACACTGGAGCAGATTTGTCTTTAGCAAATTGGGGCAAGTATTTAACAGATGTGAAGGTGGGAGATAAGACTGTAAAGGGATTTATAGATTCAGGAAGCAAACAGACCCTAGTACATACTGAAGTGCTGGGAAAACAGTGTCCAAAAGGACCAGCTACTGGTGTCATCTGCATCCATGGGGACACTCTATACTCTCCCACCAGCCAAGTGACTCTCACTATTAATGGGACGTCACACCAAATGAAAGTGGGGGTAGTACCCAAGTTACCTGTGATTATTGGTAATGACTTTCCAGGATTTACTCAGTTAATTAAAGAGGGAGTAAATCCTGTACCAAGAGCTCAGGCAAAGAAAATCTCAGATGGTGGGGACTCTCTTCCCTTTGCCGATTTTGATTCGGACTTGTTTGAGCAGAGCTCCAACATCTGTAAGTCCAGAAAAGAAAGACGACGCCTGAAGAAACAGTGACAACAAAAGACTGATGGACATAAGGGGTTAGCATATAAAAATGCTGATTCTAAACTGATCACTAATTGTGATTTTCTTTCAGAACAAACTAATGATGTTTCTCTCCAGGGTTATTTTAAGCAGCTGTGGGTGAAATCAAGAGAGGGTGAACCTATGTTTAAAAAATGTAATGGGTTACTGTACAGCATACGGGCTAAAGCTCAGACACAGGGCTAAAGCTCAGACACAGGACCATACAGAACAATTGGTTATACCACAAAAGTATAGATCTCAGTTGTTTCAGATAGCACATGATAGTCCTATGGCTGGTCACTTGGGAAGGGATCGCACTCTTGCCAGATTGCTGTACAGATTTTACTGGCCTGTAATTCATGAAGATGTTGCTACCTATTACAGTTCTTGCGCCAAGTGTCATAAAGTAGCCCCAGTGACTAAAAAAGACAAGGTGCCCCTGGTGCGTCTACCCTTGATAGATGTGCCTTCTAAGAGAATTGCAATGGATGTGGTTGGCCCCTTAGACAAAAGTAAAAAGGGTAATCAATTAATTTTGGTAGTATGTGACTCGATACCGAGAGGCAGTTCCAATGCGTACTGTCACAGCCACAAAAGTGGCAGCAGAGCTTGCCAAAATTTTCAGCAGAGTGGGAATACCTAAAGAAATTATTGCTGATCAGAGTAGTAATTTTGGTGCTTCATTACTTAAGAAGCTGTACACACTACTAGGTATCACTGCCATAAGAACCTCCCCTTATCACCCTCAGACTGACAGTCTTGCTGAGCGTTTTAATCAAACCCGAAAACGCATGTTAAAAAGGTTTGTAAAAGGGGAAGGTAAAAATTAGGACCGATACTTGCCTTATCTGCTTTTTGCTTAAAAAGAAGTGCCAGAGGCATCAACAGGTTTTTCACCATTTAAAATGCTGTATAGTAAATAACCTAGAGGGCCACTAAATGTAATAAGAGAAACATGGGAAGATAACCCCAATCAGAAACAATCTATTATGTCTTATATGTATGCCCTGAGAAAGAAGCTGGCAAAATATGTTGAAATCACCCACAGTAATCAGGAAGTGGCCCCAAACCAGCATAAAGTGTATTATGACCATGGGGTAAAAGAAAGTTTTTGAGCCAGGTGAAAAGGTTTTGCTACTGTTACCCACTACAGAAAATAAACTGTTAATGAAATGGCAAGAACGTAATAAAGTGCTTAGATGTACTGGTACAGTTAACTATGAGATTGAGTCCCCTGACAGGAAAAATCCTACTAAGATTTACCATGCTAACCTCCTCAAGAAATGGGTTGAAAACATCAAAAGCTATTTTGCTAGTTTTACCAGAAACTGATTAAGAAGATACTGATGTAGCTTATGACTGAATGCAGCAAACTGTTACTGCTGATGCTGTAAAGGTGAATGTTTCCTTAACCTCTGAACCACAGAAGTTTGTAACTTGCTAAAGACATTTAACAATACATTTTCCACAGTGCCAGGCCGAGCTAAAGATGTCGAGCACATAATAGTGACGAAGAATGCTTGCCCTATTAGGCAAAAGACATCCAGATTACCACAGCGGTTAAGGGCAAACGTGGTTAAGGAAACACAAAAAAATTAAAGAACCAGGTATCACAGAAGAGTCAAGAAGTGCGAGGTCATCACCAATGGTGACTGTAAACAAAAAAGAAGGGGGTGTAAGAATCTGCCCTGATTTTAGGAAACTTAAGTGTCAGAATTTGACAGTTATCCTATGCCCAGAATAGATGATTTGGTGGACAGACTGGGGAGTGACAAGTATATCAGTATCCTTGATCTCACCAAGGGTTACTGGCAAATCCCCCTAGATAAAGAATCCAGAGCCAAACTGCATTTGCCACTCCTATAGGATTCTGTCAGTTCACCACCATGCCATTTGGTTTATATGGCACACCGGCTACATTCCAACGGTACATGGATGTAATTTTATCCCCTCACACTGGTTATTGTGCTATGTATCTGGATGATATCATGGTGTACCGTCCAGACTGGAAAGGCCACCTGGAACACCTACGAGCAGTTCTCCGGTGACAGATCCAGGATTTTACAATTGGGGGGGTACTGTGGTGGTATGCCTACTTGATATCGAACTGTTTATAACTTTGCCTCTGTGCGTGCGTGCTGAGGTTCTTTGTCTTTTAGCTTGTTTTTTGTTTTCATTGGGTTCACCACAACATAACACAGATAGACCATCTTAGAGTAGCTGGTTCATTCCACTGGGGTGTCACATAGATGAGGCACACTGATGAGTCCTGGCAGAACGAAACATGTACATGTGTCTTCTGTTGGCACCCTTTGCAGACTGTGTGAGAGGCCTTTCGGCGCCCTTTGCAGACTGTGTGAGAGGCCTTTCAGCACCATGCATTTCTGCTTAAAGTTGAACCAGTATAATATTCTGTGGTGATTTGCATATATAGCCCATGAAGCTTTGCATTATGGGGGTATGTGTGATTTTGTATAACTTTTTATATTGTTTTTAATCCTTTATACCATCCTTTTCATTACATTTAACTGAAAATATAAACAATCTATAGTTTTGAATGTATATTTTCTTACTTCTCCAAAAAAGTGAAATGCAGCAGCAAGCAATTTAAGTTACGGGTTGGGGGGGGGGTTGAACCTGTACCCTCTAAAACCCCTTAGATCCGCTACCCCTATCAACCAAAAAGGCAGGTCTGACAATTAATCCAAGACAGAAGCTGTAGCTAACAGCCCTGTCACTAAAACCAAGAAACACGTCAGGTAATTTAGGGCTGACTGGTTCTCATCAGACACTTGTTCCCAACTTTGCAGAGTTAGCTACTCCCCTCACAGAACTCTCAAAAAAACGGTACCTGAATAAAGTGAAATGATCCACAGAGTGACACAAGACTTTGAGCCATTAAGGCTGCTTTATATTCAGCCCGTTTTAAGAAGCCTGAAGCCCAGACTTTGAGAAACCATTTTTGTTACAAACAGATGCATCAGCGGTAGGCCTAGGTGCAGTCTTGAGTCAGCATATAGATGGGAAAGAACATCCTGTTCAATACATAAATAGGAAATTGCATGACAGAGAAAAAAGGTACTCCACCATTGAAAAGGAATGCCTAGCTCTATAGCCTAGAGATTAGAGTAATAAGCTTGGTACATCCAGCAGACTAGAACTGGGTTTGGTTCTCACAACCTCCACTTACACACTGTGCAACTGAGCAAGTCACTTAACCGCCCAGTGCTCCCAGGTCACTACTGAAAACAGGCACTTGTGCCTAGTGGGCCTTACCCGGTTACCAAAGACTAAAATAAAATAAAGTGGGCAATGAAGTCCCTTAGGTTTTACTTACTAGGAGGTGACTTTGTACTTGTAACAGATCACAATCCTCTCTGTTGGCTTAACCAAATGAAGGATAAAAATTCTAGAATCACATGGTGGTACCTGGCACTACAGTCATTTAAATTTGAAGTGATGCACAAATCTCGGAAAGAGAATGCTGATTTTCTATCTAGATATGGATCAGGAATTGAGAATTTCGAAGGTTGGAAAAAAATGTGAGTTGAAACTTCTCTGTTTGATATGCTGCATATGCACTGAACGGTAACGATTAAAAGCTACTGTCCTGTTAAAGGAAAATTTAAAGGAAGTTTTGGAAACCTGTTTTTGTAAAACAGGTACCCTCTTAAGGAGGGGGTGTATGTGACAGGGTTGAATAAGGCCCTGTCCCAGTTGTTATGGAGAAAGTTTAAATGCAAGGATCTGTTATATTCTCCTCTTTTCTGTCTCTTCTCTGTCTGGTTGCGCAACCAGATTTTCTCATGAGACCTAGGACTTGATCACCCTGATGGTATTGCAATTCTCTGCCTCTCGCTATCTCTCTACCCTCACTTGCTGTTCTGTCTTTTCTCCCCCCTTGCATATCTGCTGGCATAAAAATATATGTGAATCTTTATATGGAAATGTAACTGATACTGGGATCCCTTTGTTTAGAAATGTATATGGTTTTACTGTTGACATGTATATATACACACTGTTGAAATTATTGCAAAAAGCTGTTTGGAACGCAAGGGGTTAACCTGTTTGCAAACTCTCTGAGAAGCTGTAAGCGAGGTCAGTTCTGGGTCACAATGTTCTTTTTGCTGCACTTGTTGAAACTTACAAGAACAATGTGTGAGAAGCATGCTATTTTCTTAATGGGTGGGGGTTACAAAGACTTATAAAAAAACAGAGCTGCAATGTTATGCAAAAGAGACAGAGGGACTGAGACTGGAAATTAAGAAGAAACCCAGATGGACTTTCTCTGTTTATACTGCCTTTGTAAACAGTTATACTGAACAAGTTTTTAATTTTTTATTTTATTGTTAATAATAAATCACTTTGAATTTTACAACTGCTCCTGATTTTCCTATACTTCCTGACCTGTGCGTCTACAACAGGCGGCTGTTGCTGAAGGGGCCCGTTTTGGCTGATGTCTGGCCATCTGTTTCTGTTTCATCTGCCGCTTAGCCTGGTGACAAAAAGGCATCTTAGTCTGAAACCCAGGGCGGTTCATGGTATGGCCGACCTTAGGGCCTTGCCCTTATCGTGAAGGCTGGTGATATCTTGGGCGTCGCCTCCGAAGAGGACAGAGCCTCTAAAGGGAGCATCTTGGATGGCTGCCTGGACGTCCGGTGCCAGGCCAAACACCCTTAGCCAGGAATACCTCCTAAAACCATCTGCCGTGGCGGTACCCCGGGCCAAGCAGTCCACAGCATATGTGGCCCTCAGCGAATGCAGACAGGTGACCTTGGTGGGCCTGATGGTGTCAGCTAGGAGTGTCTTGAACTCTCGAGTCCGGCATAGCTTCGATGGCAGGTTCCAGTTGGCTGAAAAGAGAATTCTGGTTGTCACAGCATGTGGGAATAAACTTCAGATAAGGCAAATTAACAGGTTTAAAACACACTGTGGTGTGATATTTATTTTTCAAAAGTTAGAAAAATAAATGAAAACAAAAAAAATTGCAAAGAAAATCACTACTTCAGTAGTTTCTCACATAATACAGTTCTGGATCTTAGAGCTCCTAAGACCCTTTTCATCTGCATTCACCAGCTTGTCTACAGTAGCACCTCTCTCCTTCATTCTCAAGGCTGAACTCTACTGGACTGCCCTGAAGTGAACTGAGTGAAAATATTTTATAACTTTTGGTGGGTCACCTGACACAGCCCTTTCTATTTACATGTCTGAACATGTTTCAAAATTGGGGGGACGGGTTGTTTCAGGGGACTTCCTGGTTCAGGTAAAGGTACAGTGTACATTTCCACAGATACCGACTATATCTCTGATCCACAGTGACTAAGCACTTTTATAAAGCATACCACATCCTTTTGTTCAGCCTCATGCATAGAACCTTATACAGTAACAGGTTTATAGTGTGAATTTATGAAAATACCATAGGTATATCTTATAACTGTACTAATCATGAAATTATTGTTTTATATGGCTTCTGAATCCTTTTTATTTAAAAAAGGCTTTATTAACTGTATGTATTCCTATTTAAAGTAGCCTTCATGTTTTTTTGTACACAAAATGCACTTATGCACGTATGCACTTTTCACACATCCTCTCTGGGTGTTTGGCATTATTCCAGGGACTGAATGGATGGAAATGGAAAAAGAATGAAAGAGAACTAGTAGGAAGTTTAGTAGGGATAGTGAAGAGCTACGCTAGGTGGCCAACCTAGGGTAGGGGGGAAAAGAAGAAAGGCAGAGAGAAAAGCATCACCTGTTGCACAACAGAAGTTTTGGTAGATAGGAAACAGAGAGAAATGTGGTCCAGTCACAGCTGAGGGTGTAGCCTAATTCCACCACACAGGTAAACCAGCATGTGTGCCACGTAATTCAAAGCACACACGGCCAAAGTGGAGGAAGAATTAAAATTTCCTCCCAAATTGGTCCAGCTGCCTCGACTCCTTATCAGGAGGAGAGGTGCTCATGTGCCTCCGCTTAGTGGACCTGTCATGAGCTGCCGCAATGGCTACAGAGTCTGCCTTAGGGTGAACGCTAAGGTGGTCTTTACCCTCCAGCATCCTGTATATCCAGTCAACCGTTTTGGCTACAGCTGGTATTAAAGAAGGCATCATCCAAATGGTAGATGCCAGGTTTTCAAGCGGCTCTAACCAAGGAGGTGTGAGAATGGGAGCCGCCTCCTGGATATCCAAATGCTCAGCCAGCTATTGGTGCTTAGGATCCTGAGCGTCAAATTTCCATTCGTAGACCTCCGCAATCTTTTTCAGGAGGTCTGCGAAAGAAAGGTCCTCAGTTGGGGATTTAGGAGATTCCTTAGGCCTAGGTTCCTCTGTGGGAGGAGTTTCAAACTCCGACCCTGCTGAGGAAAAGGAGTCCGAGACAGAGCCCAGCTCCGAGGACTCCTAAGACTGGATGTCAGGCCGAGAAGCTTCCCAAGATCCGGGAAGGGCTTTGTCTGTTGACCGCCCTGCCGAAGGCTCTTTCGTCAGGCCCAATGTCAGCCATCATGCGTCCACCATAGGAATAGATCTGGGTGTGTGGTTTGACTGAACCCAGGTAGTATCTCCAGGGGGGTGGTGGCTCTGCAGCTCTGAGATGAGCTGGGCCTTTGTCTCTGACCACCAGGACTGAAGGATAGCCTGGAAGTCCGCCTGAGGAAGCTGTGGAGGGGGCTGGTAGGCTGGAGGATATCTAGTAGAGAACCCCTGATGTCGGGTAGCCCAGCGTACGATAGGTGTGAGCGAGGTAATCCGGTAAAGGGTAAGTGGGCGACTACCCCGGCATCAGACAGCCTAACAGCGGGTAGCCCACAGGAATGTAGGCTGGCGGATACTGTTGTGTTAGAAGACCCGGAAGGTAACCTGACGGTGGGCCAGACAGCGATGCCAGGAAACCCAAAGGAGGACCCGTAGGAGGCCTAAAACCTGGCCCCAAAGAACCCAGGAAAATCAGGTCAGATGCCGTACCGGTGGGAGGCAAGCCGAACAACAGTGCCAGTGTCTCCGGAGGAACCAGTGGGGGACAGGCCCAGGGGTTTACCTGGGAGATCTGTCAGGTCCGAAGGTGAACAAGGGAAGGTTTCACCTGATGGACGACCCCCGTCCTCTGTGCCCCGAAGATCTGGGGAGGGCAAAGGAAGCTTTTCTAGAGGAGAGGATGGGGTAACCCAGAGGGGAGACCCAACTGGGGAAAGCTGTGGCAAGTCCAGCAGCTGGATATCGTCTGGGCCGTCGCTGGACCCCAATTGGTCAGGCAGATGTTGGATGGGCCGATCGATTTCACAGCCTGGGCCAGGCACTCATCAGAAGATCCGATGAGCGGCTTACTGGCCCCGCCAGACAACTTGAACCCACTGGTGGAAAGGGGCCTAAGAGCGGTGGAAGCCTCAGACGTTATAGAGGCGCCCATGGCCACTGTGACAAGTGGCAGTGGGGGGTCCAAGGGCTGCTCCTGGGAAGGTGGGGCAGGTTTGAATATAGCGACTGACTTCCTGGAGGAAGAGGGCTGCTGCTCACCTGTGCCCCCCCCCCCAATGGCGGCTGCGGGCGAGAGGGAGACTTGCCCTGGTCCCAGTGTGTTTCCCCTAATCCCTCTTCTTCTTATGCTTGTGTGAGTCACTGGGTGAGCAGAATGCACGTCTGAGTTTCTGGAGCTTTTTTCCCATCATAGTCACTTTTTGCTTTAACAAATGAACTTTGAGGGCCTGCTGGCAATGCTTCCATGTGGCCTGGTTGAAGCTGGAACAGGCTTCACAATCCTCAACCTTGTGCTTCGAGGCAAGGCAGAAGGTATGAGAGTCTGTGTGATAGCTGTGCGCAGCACAAACTGCACTTATTTTTATACGACTCGAAGACAGTGAAGACATGCACAAAAATAAAAATAAAGCTCTAAAAGAGAGAAAAAACCAGATACTCATCATAAGAAAGACGATCAAACTGCAGCAATAATCTCTGCGAGGTCCAACATGCTCAGGTCGATGGCGGGAAAGAACTGGAAGGCGAGTGTGGGGACCGCCCACAATATAGTGTCACGCTGACGTTGGGTGGGCAGTCTCCCATCAGACACTGCTAGCTAAAGTTTCCGTGTGGTCCTCACGCCAGTGGGTGCAGTCCTCAAGGTGATTACCTAATGCAAGAGCCCTCTCCAAGTAAGATCCAAATTTTCCTTAGCAAGTAAGAGTCCACCAGAATTAGGTTCGCTGACTTAGCCCACAGCTTGACCAGGACCCTCTGTATGACAGGGAGTTTGGGGGGGTATACAGAACTCCCTTTCTAGGACAGGGACAATGCCTCTCACCAGAAAACTCCAGGCCCTGGAGTGAGTGAGCAGAAACGTAACAGTTTTGTGTTTGGTGACAAACCAGTCTATGCCCTGCGACCCCATTTTTCAGATGAGGTCGTACACGACAGAGTAAGAGTTTCCATTCCTGGAAGAGTGAATAGGATCAACTGAGGTGATCTGCTAGGGCGCTCAGGGTATCGGGCAGGAGTACTGCTGACAAAATATGTCACAGTCTCATGCAATGTCAGACTATCATCGCCTAGGATACAAGTGGACTCCACCTTGTTGGTAGATGTGGTACACTGAAACATTGTCTGTACAGATTAGCAGTTGATGCCCTGGAAGAAGGGTGGTGAAGGCCTGTAGGACATGTAGAACAGCCCTCATCTCCAATGTGTTGCAGTGCAGAACAGTATCCAGAGGGGTCCACTGGCTCAGAGTTCTGAAAGGGCCCAGATGGACACCCCAGCCCAAACCAGAGGCATCCATGGTCATCACCAAGGGGGGAGGTGGACGATGGAGGAAGGGGGACCCTGCCTCTAGGCTGGAGTGGTCCAACTACCAGAGCAGGGAGTGATGAAGCAGAGGAGTCACTTGTATGAGACACAACTTGTCTGAATGCGGTGTCCATGGCACCCTGAGGAACCAATGAGAGATCCTCATGTACAGACATGCTAGTGGGATGGTTAGTATGGCAGCTGCCATAAGGCCGATCAGCAGTAACAGGCATCTGGCCAAGACAAAACTCGCAGGAGAAAACCAGCTGAGCCTGGGCCACCAGTGCCATAGCACGATCTGAGGGCAGAAATGCTCAACCCAGCCCAGTGTCCATGACAGCATCAACATATTGGGGTCGATGACATGGGGTAAGGACCGACTCTGGTTCATTGACTAGGATACCCAACTGGTTGAACTGCCTAGTCTGAAACATTGTGTATACTATGGTCTCCCATGACGGGGCTTTCAGAAGTCATCTATGTATGGGAAGACAGAGATCCTACCTGGGAAGGTCAGGTACCACTGCAACAAAGCACTTGGTAAAGGCACGCGGTGCAGAAGACAAGCCAAAGGACAAGACATGAAACTGACAGTGAGAGCCCTTGAGCGTGAAACTCAAGTACTTTAAATGAGACTTGCAGATCTTGACATGAATGTATGGGTCCTTTCATATCCAGAGCAACCATATAGTTCCACTTTAGTAAATGGAAAAGAAAAGCCTGCAAGAGAGACCACACAAAACCTTTTGTATTCGATGAATAGATTCAGTTCCCAAAAGTCTAATAGTGGTCTTGGATCCCAGGTCCATTTTGGTACCAAGAAGTACTGGGAATAACAATCTTCATTTTGTTTAGAACCTGGGAAAGTTCTATAGCTCTCTTGCAGAAGAGGGTTTGAATCTCCTCTAGCAAGAAGGCAAGATGTCCTGGAGGATATCATTTGGTTTGGGCGGTGTCACTGAAGGAAAGGAAAGGAAAGGAGCTGCACGGCATGTCCTAGCTGAACTACTTCCAGGACCCAAGTATCCACTGTGATATCCCTCCACTCTTTGTAGGAAGTGGGAGATTAATCTTCTCAACAAAATGTCCTGAGGCAGTGAAGCCGGAGGAAGGAGAGGGGAGTTGGAAAGCCCCGGGAGTGGTGGGGGCATTGGTAATGGTTTCATTTTTTTTTTTTTTTTTTTAAACTTTCTTTATAATTTTAGTTCCGTAGAACAAGACAAACAAATTACATACAAACAAGTAACAGGTACAATAAATTACAATGTTTTCATAGGCAATTCCATTAACTCCTTTCTTGACCAGATTGTTTGACAGATAATGCTCAATTTACTAAGGCAGTCAAGTCTTCAATTATTGAAATTAAATTACTTTACTTCATTATTTGTTATGTTACTAGAGGTAATTTAAAAGTTACATTATATGCCTAAGCATTTCATTAAACTTATACAGCACCCAAGGCACATTGCCTTCTACCACAATCAGAGGAAACCCGCTTTGCCTCAAGCAGTTTTTAATTGTTGATTAATTGACCTAACTAGAAATATTCTAAATCTGTATATACTGGGGTCTACCATGCTTCACGAGGTCCAGGGCCCACCATGTAGAACCTCCCCCAATATCCCGTGGACCTTCTTCATTATGGAATAAAGTCAGATCTCATCTCTGCCATATACAGGATCCAATGCCTCCACAGAATCTCAAATTGGGGCAATCTTTTATTCAAGGACGCTGTTATTGCCTCCATCCTATAAATGCTGATCATAATCTCCTGCCACATATTTAATGTGATCGGAATTCGAGTCATCCAATTTTTAGTTATAGCCTTCTGGGCTGGTAAAAATGAAATTTTCAAGAACTTGATTGTAAGGGGGTCTCTGAATTCCTTTGGAGCTTCTAGGAAAAAATAGTAGGAGGGAGTTAAAACCAAACCTGGGTCAATTATTGCCTTTAGAGCCTGTTGTAGATCCTGAAAAAAGGTGGATAGCACAGCGCAACTCCACAGCATGTGTACCAATGCTGCTGGGGAGTGCCCACAGTTTCTCCAACAGGCTGAAAGGTTGTTTCCCTGATATTTCATCAAGATTGCTGGAGTCCGGAAATATCTGGCAAAGATTTTCTAAGAAAATTCCTGCCAACTAATTGATGAAAAGCCCCAGTGGATTTTTGTTTGGGTCCATGCCCAAGTTTCCTCTGGAATCTGACTCCCCATATCAAGTTCCCACGCTCTTTTTATAGTGGAAGTAGTGTCACCTTTCCATGCTAAAAAAGCTTGGTATATATTAGAAATAATGTGTGTTCTGATGGGTGCACCTTCTATTGCTTTTTTAAGAGTAAGTGCAAACTGGGGAGGCTTTGAGATCCCAGTCCTTAAACCTGTAATGATGCTTCTAATACAGTTTCAAATTTGTTTTTTTTTTAGCCATCCTTTTTATCCCCCTTTCCTACCTCGGTGTCCACTCTTTCCCACTGCTCATGCCGCTTTTACGCCACTCCCCCAGGATCTGCCCCTAGAGTACCTCTCTCCTCCCTCCTTCTCTGCACATTGGGGTCTGTCCTGAGTTCGGTGGTCTTGGGTGGAGCCGTCTTCATCTAGGATCACCAAGGGGGTTTTCCGTTTTTCTCCCTCTACCCACTGAGGACGTTGGCACGCAGGACTGACATCCAGACAGACGGTGTGCTGACGCACGCTGTTGTCAAGTGCTCAGACGTCCTCCCCTCCCTGGCTCTTGGCCGCTTGTGCCCCTGGTGCCTGTGGTTTCCACTGGCGTTCGAGCGCTGGTGTGTAGCAGCACCCACGAATTCCACCCCTGAGGAGGAGAGCATCCGTTGGGACGCCGATTCCTCCTCCTCCTCTCGACCTCCCAGCAACCCGAGTCCGCTCCTCAACCCGCCGGGCGTGGCGCGAGGTGTGGCCCAGCGCCAACCCTCAGCGCCACCGGACCGGCCATACAGTTTCTAATTTGAAAGTATCTGAATCTGTCTTGCCAAGGGATTCCATACCTGTTGACTAATGTTTCAAAAGAAACAATCTCCCCTTCCTCCAGAAAATGCCATATTAGGTGTAGGCCCCTTGCCTCCCACCTCCCACAAACCAGGAAAAAAGGTATCCATATATGGGACAGAAAGTAGCAGATACCTCCAGCCAGTTGCCTTTCTGTCTCTCAAGGTACCAAACCATATACTCAATGTAAGAGTTGTAAATGGATTACCTTCTTGACCCATATTTAATCTCTCCCTCTGCCTAAGAAGGGAGCTGTTCAAGTTTGAAAGGACCCCCTCTCTGAGTTCCAGGTTTTTCCATTTAGACAGATAGACCTGGTCTAGCCAATAAAAGATTGTCCGTAGCTGTGCGGCCTGATAATATAATTTAAAGTTAGGTAATGATAGACCTCCTTCCTTCTTCGGGATCTGAAGAACTGAGAGCCGGACCCTAGGTTTATGTGAACCCCACAAAAAGCGAGAAACTGTCCTATTAAGCGAGCTAAAGTGGGAATCCGGGACATGGATAGGGGGTGTTTGGACCAGGTATAAAAACTTAAGGAGAATTACCATTTTTATTGCCTCCACCCTTTGTATTAAGGGGATGGGGATAGGTGCCCATTGCTCTAATTCCAATTTGATGTTTTTTAAGATTGGAGTAAAATTAAGTGTTAATAACTGGTCTATCTGAAAACTCAGTTGGATTCCTAGGTATTTAATATGGGTTAGGTCCCATCTAAAGGGATACTTCTGTCTAATTTGTTCTGATGGTTCATAACGTACTTTTAATACCTCAATTTTAGATGTATTCACCTTATACCCAACCATGAGACTGAACTCTGTGAGGCATGCCCACAAATGTTCTAGTGACTGTTCTGGATTTTGAAGGTAAACTAACAGGTCATCTGCATAGAGGGCAAGTTTGTGTGTCTCCCCTCCCAAGTCCCATCCCTGTATTGTCTTATCTTGCCTCAATGCCTGGGCTAGTGGTTTAAGATATAGGACAAAAAGAAGGGGGAAAAAGAGGGCAGCCTTGCCTAGTGCCTAGTTGAAAGTAATCTGGTGGGAAACTCTGCCGTTAATCTTTACATAGGCTCTCGGGTTGGTATAAATAGTATTTATGATCTTGATGAAGGATTCCGAGAATCCAAACCATTCAAGGGTCAATTCCAAGAATTTCCATGCCACCCGGTCAAAGGCCTTCTCAGCATCTAGGCTCAGAATCATGCAAGGTGCCCTCGACCGGGCGGCATGGTACAACACATGTAAAGATCTTTTAATGTCTTGAGTTTGCCTACCCAAGATAAAGCCTGTTTGGTCATAGTTAATTAGCCTAGGCAGGATCACCTCCAGGCGTTTTGCCAAAATCGAGGCATATAGTTTATAGTCGATGTTTAAGACAGATATAGGGCGGTAGGAGCTGCATTGTGTAGTATCCTTCCCTAGTTTGGGGATACTCGAGATAACTGCGTAATTCCAAGTGTCTGGAAGAGCTTCCCCTAGTTGTACCACCCTACAAGCCCTCAGCAGAGGGTCATTTATCTTCTTTACAAAGAATTTAAAGAATTCCGGGGTGTACCCATCTGGTCCGGGTGACTTTTTTGTTTTCAATCTCTTAACTGCAGCTGCCAATTCTATAGAGGTTATAGGGGTGTCTAGGGATTCTCTAATTTCCTGAGTCAATTTTGGTAACTTTAGCTTAGCTAAATAAGTTTCTATTTTTTCCCTGTCTGGTGAGTGTTCTGACTTATATAAATTTGTATAAAATTCCCTAAAGCCGGATAAAATCTTTTCTGGAGATTTTAGTAAATGACCTGTTCTGGGATTTATGATCTGCGCAACAGTGTTTTTCACGGTCTGTCGTCTGAGACGGTGTGCTAAGAGGCGAGAGGCCCGAGGTCCGGACTCATAATACCTCTGTCGCAGACGCTGTAATGCCTGTTCCGTCTTTATATCAATCAATCTCTGGATTTTTTGTTTGACTTTTTGAATATCCCCCTGTACCATGTTAACCCCCTTTGCATGCTGGTCCTGTAAGGCCTGCAATTGCCTTTGGAGATGTTCCAGTTGTTGATTTTGTTGTCATTTAAAATGGGCAGCAAATTTGATACAGTCTCCCCTGAATACAGTTTTGATAGTATCCCATAGCACAGTATCTGATATCTCAGGAGACTCATTATCCTGTTGGATTTGAGCTAGTCTGGCAGTAGCCATGTCCGTAAACTCCCTTATGTTCAGAAAATAACTGTTGAATTTCCAGAGGGATTGACCTTTTTTGACCTTCTAGTTCAGTCTCAGTAGCAACTAAGCGTGGTCAGAGAGAACAGACAGAACATGTCTACATTCCAGTATCTGATCTTGGTGTTCTCCCGAGATCAACATATAGTCAATCCTGGCATATGAGCCATGGGGATATGAGAAGTGAGTGTATTCTTTTTTTATTTGTGTTCTGGCTTCTCCAGGCATCTACCCAGAAAGCCCCTTTCAAATGCTTCCTAATTAGTCTATTAGCCGGGTTCTGTCTGAAGGAATTAACCTTGGATGTGTCTTTTTGAACCCATATCTGGTTCAAATCCCACCTATCAATAACAATCCGTGTGATGCTCAGTAATCTTATGAAGTAAGGAGCGAATGACCTCCTCAGAGAACCGGAGGTGCATACAGGAGGCCAATGTGATAGAAGCCCCTCCAGGTTGCCCGGTAGTGGCCAAACGGCCCTCTGGGTCCATGTAACTGGCTGTCTTTTGGAACTGGATTCCTCTAGAGACCAGTATAGCAGAACCCCTTCTTTTCCCTTTCCCATAAGAGGCTGCTACCACTTGGTCATAACCAAATTTCCTCAATTTCTGGTGTTCAGATCTATTAAGGTGAGTTTCTTGTAGTAAAACAAATGAGGGGCTCTCTCTTTTAATAACAGACAAACTTTATATTGTTTTACCGGATTATTTAGCCTGTTAACATAGATACATAGACAGTGTCGGCAGATAAGGGCCTATGGCCCACCTAGTCTGCCCATTTGAGCTTGTAAGTTCAGTTTGTTTTCCTAGAAGTCTGTTTCCCATTACCCCTGCCCTCTAGAATTCCTTTATGTCTATCCCATGCATTCTTAAATCCCGTGATTGTTTCAGCCCCCACCACTTCCTCTGGCAGGGTGTTCCACTTGTCCACCACCTCGTTCTGTGGAGAAATTCTTTCTCATGTTTCCTCTGAATCGTCCTCCCTCCAACTTCATCCCATGCCCTCTAGTCCTGAAACATCTTTTTCGCTAAAATAGTGTTTTCCTGCACCCTGTTCCTCCCTGTAAGATACTTGTATGTCTCTATCATATCCCTCTCCCTCCTCTCCTCCAGGGAGTACATGTTCAGTTCCTTCAACCTGTCTTCATAGGACTTGTGATGCAACCCATGCACCATCTTTGTTGCCCTCCTCTGAACCTTCTCTACCCTGTCTATGTCCTTACGTAGGTATGGTCTCCAGAACTGTACACTGTACTCCAGGTGGGGCCTCACTAGTGTCTTGTATAGCGGAATTATGACCTCCCTTTTCCTGCTGGTGATGCCCCTGCCCATACATCCCAGCATCCTATTTGCTTTACCTGATGCCTTGTCACACTGTTTCCCTACCTTGAGGTCATCAGAGATGACAACCCCAAGATCCCTTTCCTGCTTGGTGCATGCATATCCTCACCCCCAACTGATATATTGTGGCAGGGTTTTGTGCCCCTATATGCATTATCTTGCACTTCTTTGCATTGAATTTCAACTGCCAAACCCTTGACCATTCTTCAAGTGTCTGCAGGTCCCTCTCATTCTGTCTACACCCTCTGGTGTGTCTACTCTGTTACAGAGCTTTGTGTCATCAGCAGTGAAATTCTGCCTTCCTAGATCCTGTGCAATGTCACTGATGAAGATGTTGAATAGGACCGGTCCCAGCACTGATCCCTGTGGTACCCACTGGTTACTCTTCCCTCTGTGGAGTGACAGCCATTTACCACCACCCTCTGTGTCCCCACCCAGCCAGTTACCTACCCACCACACTACTGTCCTGCCCACACCCATATTCCCCAGTTTGTGTAATAGTCTTCTATGTGGCACAGTGTCAAAGGCCTTGCTGAAGTCCAGATAGGCCATGTCCACTGCCTCCCTGATCCACCTCCCTAGTCACCCAGTCAAAAAATTCAATGAGGTTGGTCTGACGCGGCTCCCCTGGTGAAACCATGCTGCCTTGGGTCCTGTAGTCCATTGACAACCAGATGTTCCACCAATCTCTCCTTCAGTAGTGCTTCCATGATCTTTCCCACTACCGAGGTGAGGCTGACTGGTCTGTAGTTCCCTGCTTCCTCTTTGTTCCCACTTTTGTATAAGGGGACTACATCTGCTGTCCTCCAGTCTTTGGGTACCTCCCCTGTTTCCAGTGATTGGAAACAGGATAGCAAGAGGTTCAGCCACCACCTCTCTTAGTTCTTTAAGGACCCTGGGGTGCACCCCATCTGGCCCCATTGCTTTATCAGCTCTTATTACTTCAGTTCCTTCAGGACCCTTTCTCGTGTAAAGGGACTTGTGTCCATTTCTGCAACATTCTCACCCTTGTACTCCTTCAGACCCATTACCCCCTCTTCCTTAGTAAAGACTGAGCAGAAATACCTGTTCAATATGTCAGCTTTATTGTTGTCATCCTCCACGTGGCTCCCATCCTCCCCCTTCAGTCTCACTATCCCTCCCTTTGTCTTTCTTTTTTCACTTATGTACCTGTAAAAGGTTTTGTCCCCTTTACCCACTGATTTTGCAATGTGTTCTTCTGTCTGAGCTTTGGCTTCCTTACTGACTTCCCTGCCTCCTTTGTTTCTCCTGGTACTTCTCCCTATCCCCTTCTGCCTGTGTCTTTTGTATTGCCTGAATGCAATCTTTTGGCTTTCACTTTCTTTGCTACCTCTTTGGAAAACCATAATGGTCTCCTCTTCCTTTTCCTCTTGCTAACCTGCTTAATGCATAATTCTGTTGTTCTTATAACCCCTATTTTAAATACTGCCCACTGTTCCTCAACCCCTGATTCCTGTCCCATTCCTCTTAATGCCTCTTTCAAGTATCTCCCATTTTCCCAAAGTCTGCCCCTAAAATCCAGGATACGTGTTTTGTGTGGTTTGGTTCTGCCTTTCTGTGATTTCAAACCACAATGACTGGTGGTCACTGTTACCCAGGTGCTCCCCACTGTTACCCCCATCACACTGTCCCTGTTTGTGAGCACAAGGTCCAGTATTGCCTTCTGCCGAGTTGGTTCCATGACCAGTTGCTTGAGGAAGGCACCCTGAAGGGAGTCCAGGATAAATCTGCTCCTAGTTGATGCTGCTGCTGGGATGCTCCAGTCCACGTCTGGTATACTGAAGTCTCCAACCAGTACTACCTCACCCTTGTCTGCCATCCTTTGGATGGCTAGCATCAGCTCCCTGTTTCTTCCTCCTGGCTGGTGGTCATAGACCACACCTGTCAGCGGATGGCTGGCCCCATTTTCCTTCCAGCTTAACCCACAGTATCGCTCCCCCATTTTGTTCCTCCTGGATCTGTGTGGCCCTTATGTCATTTTTCACATACAGTGCCACTCCTCCTCCCTTCCTGCCTGCTCTGTCTCTTCTGAATATGTTGTAGCCAGGTATGGCCATCTCCCAGTCATGGTTATCATTACACCAGGTTTCAGTGATGGCCATAATGTCCAGGTCTGACTGTACCATGACAGCCTCCAGATCTTCCATCTTGTTGCTAAGGCTCCTGGCATTTGCACACATGGCTTTCCATGATTTGACCTCCTAGACTGCTTCACTGTTCTACTCAGCCCCTTCCTTGGTTGTCATTTATCCCTGGTTCTCCTTGCTGTTTGCCCTTCTGCTGAATTTTGCCCCTTTCTGCTTATCCACCTTTTGGACACTAATCTCCATCTTTTTGCACACTGCTTTGCAGAATAGCCACTCCTCTGGTTCACTGGTTCCACTATAGCTGTGAGGGGTGAGCAAGTAGGTACCGCCCTTGCTGGCCTGCCACCCCTTGCTAGTTTAAATGCTTGTCAATGTAGCATTAAACTTATCATTGAGTGCTTGATTCCCTCCAGGATGGATGCAGGCCGTCAGGCTTGAACAAACCTCCATCCTCCAGGTGGGTCCCCAGTCACCAATGAATCCAAACCCTTCTCTCACAGCACCAGTTCTTCAACCATGAGTTAAAGTTCCTGGTATGCACTCCTATGCTCTCCCTTGCCTCTCACAGGTAGTACTTCAGAAAGTGACAGAAGTAGCTACTTGCTTGAGACCCTCCCCAGTTTCCTAAACTCTTCCTGAACTTCCTTTGGCTCCCCATTTGCCAAGTCATTAGTACCTAGGTGGATAATGACATCCAGCTCACCCTCCCGTCAGTGCCTTCCCAGTGATCCCCAGTATCTTCCTTCCATCCCTCCATGCCGTGGCACCTGGTAGGCACCTCACCTCCCTGTCCTCCCCTCCTGTGTTCCTAGCTGGATCCCTCTACGATGGAGTCCCCACCAGGATTCGCTTCCTCCTCCTCTGGGGTCCACTGCTTTCCCCACTGAGGTCACCTCCTTGCCTAACCTCCACATCCTTTCCTTCCACTTCCTGGGTACCTCTATTTGTTGTCCTCATTTGCCAGTATGGCATATGAGTTCTTGAGAGGAATAGGATCTGGGATGTGCCTGCCTGACTGCTCTACCTCCCTGAGCCCACTGTCATCCAAGTGCTCCTCGTCTCGGCATCCTTTGAGGCAGCTGCATTGGACTGGGTGGTCCTGGATAGGGGTGATGGTACTCCTGACCCAGTTTACTTCCGCTCTGAGTCTGGCTACCTCATCCCGCAGTCCAGAGAGATGCATGCAGATAGGGCAGCACCTCAGTGTCCAGAAGGTCTGCCTGAATATGGCTGCCCCACAGCCACTGCATTGCACCACTCCCCACATTATACTGCAATTCCACTACTTCTCTGCTACTGAAGCTCTCTTAGTTCTCTTTTTATTTATTTACAGTACTAAAAATCCTGTAACTGATCGTCAGATATATTTTTTTTTTAAGGAAAAAGAAACCAATAAATAAATAAATGAGTCAAAACACTTGTCGTGCTGAGGGTGGTCTTCTTCCCCCTTATGCCCCTCCTACTTCACACCTCTTACTATACCCTGTGTTTTAGCTCCTGTCAATCAGATTTATCAGGGCATATAATTAAGAGTTGGGGAAGGGGTGGGGGGGGCGAAAATATGCAGCAATTAAAGACAGCACAGAATTACACCACCACTATGTTTTAAATTTTCAACAGCCCAAAAACAATTATAAGTAAAGACAACATAGAAATTATTGGGAAATTATTTTAATACCATTATTGTCCCCCATTTAAATAAAGAGAACTGTAAATCCCTAAACCTGTGGGAACAGACTCCCCACTCCTCAGCCACTTTCCTGAAATTTTCCACAATACTCCTCCCCAGCTTTCCTCTGTGTTATTCCATGGTCTCTCTGATAACTTTATTAAGCCTTGCCTTCTCGCTTGATGTTTAAATGTAACCAGCCTATAAAACTGTTTATCTATATCTAGGTCATGTGACCAAACATCAACACACACAGAACATATAAACTTACAGAATCTATGGGGGGCTGCTAACTGAGCAGCCCTTACCCAACAGTAACAATTATTTACAACGTGACTCCCAAGGTAGGGGAACAGAGTATACTGTTACCTGTAATATCAAGTAGTCAGTACTCGAATGGGAGGAGAAGGAGTCATAGTAATGGCTCGTTCCTCCCAGACCCTAAAACTCATGGGTCCTTGCCAGATGACATGGCTCGTTGTCACCAACAGCATTCCCACCAGAATGCATGATGTGCAGAACACCACAGGCCTAAGCAGCATTTGCAATGCCTCCAAAGCTCCCTTCCAACCCCCCCATTCACATCAAACATTTTTACTTTGAGATCCTGAATGTCAAGGGTCCCTGTCAGCATGTTATGAAATTTGTAATCAATGACGCCTTTTTTTTTTTTTCCTTTGGGAATAATGTCATTATAATGGAAATTCCCTGTCTCCCCACTAGGGGGCATCTGATTAATCTAGGGACGTCAGTCTATAGGAGGTACCCGGCTGCAGCTGTTTACAAGCACTCCCACTTCACCCCCTCTCAGTTCCAAACACTGACTTAAGAGGGCCAAAGTAGAGAGTACAAGGGGATCTAACGCTTTTTATAACTTATCCTAACTTATTACTATATGCCATGGGTGAAGGCATTGTCCCTCCAGGTGGACAGCCCGTCATATCATCTTGTCCCCCTGACCGGGCATGTGACCACATAGAGTCTCAGTAGCGAGCATCACCCTCTCACTCTTTATGTTGAGGCTGGAGCACCCCTTTACGATTGTATAGTCCATCGTGTATATGAAGATCTATCCCTAATCAAAGGGCATTTTTATTACTTCAAGGGGACTGCTCTTTTACTTCCTGCTGTGGGCGTGTGCCTTATCTTGCATTACCAGGAGGTTATTACCGCCTAAGCGACCCACAGCTGCAGCAACAGGTGTTAACCCCAGTAGGTACATTTAACCCTCCACAAAGTAGCCCCCCTTGTTGCCACCGTCTCCCTAACATCAAATAGTTAAGTGGAGCCTTAAACAACAACATCAGCCCTCATCTGCCCCATCTTGAATGGTGACGTAGTCCTCAATAGAGCACCCACATATAAAACAACTCCTGTGTGTGCCCATATCATCATCATATTAGACAGTGACAGCACTTTGTTCAACCACCTGTCATTTCCTTTAAATTAGCACCGCTGTTTCAAAAATGGCCCAGAAATACATCCTACCCAGCACGGCATAGGGGATTTCATTCGCAAGTTAGAGTACTAATCTGTCCTGTGCACCCACCCCTGTCCCCCATTCTCACAGATACCAATCCCAGAAGGCATTCCCTGGCAATCAGCAAGGACCTCCCCCCAAACAGGCTACCCCAGGCAACCCATGTCTCCAGTGACCCCTTCCCGGGCGCATATTTGTTTCATCTCAATTCAGGGGAAATCGCATCTTTATAACCTGACCCAATTTGCATTTGCCTAGTATTTCACTCCCCTAAACGCCAACGTTGTTACGCTTTAAGTGATTTTATGGGGGATTTTACTGTGCCTATACGGCCTACCATTGCAAAATTACAGGCTGTGGAGGTCCCGTTGACAAAAAGATGCATCTTGCCCTCACCAAACCCTTTACCACCTAGGAATCCATTAATATTGGTATCTGCTCGAAGTCTCAACTCCCACTTCTGCCCACATATTTTACCCCAAGACAATTAAGTACAATAAGTGTCTTTACCCTCTATTCGGTTTCATCTCACTGAGATTCAGAGGGGCCTATAACAGCTGAGCGGTTCCTCCACACGACTGTTTTTAACCTCTCGGACATATTCCTTCCACCACGAGGAGAGTCGCATGGATCAATGGCTCGGCACAGCATAACTGAGCCTCCCAGTGAACCCTCAGGAGTACTGCACTTCAACTTTGGGTTAGGTGCCCGCCCCATTATAAAATTCCCCAACAATCTTAACCTTCGAGAAGGATTTCAATTTTAAATGCCTATCTCTTTCTACTGCCCCGGTATGAGTGGGGGCCCAAGCCGGCTACCCTACGTATAGCAGCCCGTCTCCATGTTAGTAAGACGACTCGACACCCCCCGTCCCTCCCGTCTACATTCAACCCTCATATTGACAGATCCCAAGACAGTGTTTTCTAAATTCAAGTAGATAAGAGCTTATAAATTAAACAAACAGTCACATAAACCAAATGTCCGGTCGAAAACCATAAATCCAATATGTCCTTGTGAGAGGAGGAGTAGCAGGAGGTGATTCCAACTAAGTGATCACAAACCCCATCGGGTAGCTCCCTTCTTCAAGTACCAGTTTGGTTTTTCCAGCAACGATTCCCCGGAGTTCTGGGAATGAGTAAGTTTGTATAGCATGTTTTTAATGTCCTGAAGGGTAGTACTGGCTGCCTTCTTCCCCGCTCGGTTAGAGGTTTGGGAACCAGTCGAACACCAAGGGTTCTGTGGAGTGGGGGGTGGCTCTCTGCATCTGGGGGCCTCCAAATCTTCATGCCCTTTCTTCCTGAAGGCCTGGAGGGCCTCTTCGGCTGTATGGTACACTTCAGTTCCAGTTTCCCAGTGTACCCGCAGGCGTGATGGGTATGGTGTCTGAAACTTAACATTTAGAGCTTTTAATTTCCTCAACAAAGGGGCGTAGGCCTGTCATTGCTGCTGTATCACTGGGGGGTAATCCTGGTCGAACATCAGACGAGTGCCATTATATTCTACCTGACCCTGCTTCCATGCGGCTCTCAGGATCTTCTTTTCTCGAAAACTAGAAAACTTGGCTACTATCGATCGAGGCCTGGCTGTCGCTGAAGTAGGTTTGGGCACCAGTGCACGATGTGCTCTCTCGACTCTAAATGAGAAGGCCTGTGGCAGGTCCAACACATGGCGAAGGAGATCCTCTACGAATTCATTCATGTCTCCAACCTCAGCTGATTCAAGCAGACCATAAATTCTGAGATTGTCGCGTCTCGATCGTGCTTCTAAATAGAGACATTTGGCCGATATACTATCATTCTGTTGTATTACGTATTCTATCGCTTTGGATAGCTGTATTAGGTCACCTTCAGCCGTTGAGACCCGATCTTCCGTAGCAGTAACTCTAGTTTCCAATTTATTCAAGTCGGCGTGCAGCTTACTGAATTCCTGCTTTGTCTCCATTCTAAATTGTTTGATTTCGGCCAGGAGAGTCTCAAATCTGGACCTAGATAAAGTGTCCATTTCAGACTCTGTGTCTCCTCCTGCTGTACTCATAGGAGACTCTCTCCCGCTAGCAACAGAACTTACAGGGCTCAATCCAAGTCGATCTCGCATCGATTTTGAGTTTTTAGATCAGGATCTTCTCGTAGCTTTATTTCCACTTTGTGATTTCTGCATATTCGAGTTTATTACTATTATTCAAGCTGAGTGGAATCAAGCTTTATGAATGGTGGGGGAGAGAGCTCCCTGGTTGTCTCCATGCCGCTGGTGACGTCACCGGAAGTCGGTTTTACCTTTTTAAGTCTGGCATGGGCACCAACAGACAGGTTTACAGCCCGGGAAGTAAAAGGCTGAGGTCTCTGGGAACCACGCCCCAGACCCCTGGGATATTCATGGCCTGTGAAAGGAACCCCTGCCCCTACCACAGGGCTTAGGGTTTGAGTGTGTAAGGAACCTCAAAGTACTTTTTGAAGACTTTAGATCTCAGAGCATTGTCTACATTTGATCCAAGAGTTGCTTTCCTCTGAATGGGGCATGAAGAACCGACTGCTGAACATCACAGGCAAAGCCTGCAACTCATAGCCAAAAGTTGTAGCACAGGCAAATCCCTAAAGCAACAGTATGGGTTGCAGCATCTGAGGCATCATAAGCAGACCTGAGCAGGTGCTTTCAGACTTCTTGTCCGTCCGTCAACATCCGTCTACTGAGCCAGCACTTTGTCAGGGCCATCTGGCATTTTATCAGACAGGGAGGCTATAGTCTTCCATAGGTAATGTATGCCTGGTAGTCAGCAATCCTTAGACCAAGTGATGCAGAAAAACAGGTTACTCACCTTTAACAGTAGTTCTAGGAGTGGTATATAGTGTTCATCCACACTGTTGGCAGTGTCCATCGCCTTTAAGGCTTGCCGGAACGTCTTCAAGCTGGCTCTTCCCACCCTGAGGGTAACTCCCTCGGCACCACCCTGTGACTTCAGATCTTGCCTGCCAGAAGCCAGACCAGTGCATCACTTGCCAGAAGAGGTCAGGTGGGTCAGTGTGGATGAACACCATATACCATTCCTAGAGCTACTATTACAGGTGAGTAACCTGTTTTTCTAGGGACATGAATATGGTGTTCTATCCACACTTCTGGCACTCTCGTAGCAGTTCTCCGGTGTGACAGAGCTGAATAAAACCCTGCCCCATTTGTTATGCAGAAAGAGTTTAAACACAAGGGTCTGTTCTATCCTCTCCTGTCTCTTGTCTGTCTGGTCGCGCAATCAAATTTTCTTGCGAGACCTAGGAACTGATCACTTTGACTGTTTCGCAATTCTCTGCCCCTCGTTATCTTTCTGTCTTTTCTTCCCCCTTGCATATCTGCTGGCATAAAAATATATATAAATCATTTTGTGGAAATGTCACGGACACTGGGATCCTTTTGTTTAAAACTATATATAGTTATAATGTTGGAATAATTACAAAATGTTGTATTTGGAACTCAAGGGGTTAACCTGAAATACAGTTTTTAAGCCTCTTGCAGAGATGTAAACAAGAGGTCAGTTCTGGGTTGCAATGCTCTTTTTGCTGCACCTGCAAGAACACTGGAAACTTACAAGAACATTGTGTGAGAAGCAGAATGTTCTCAACGAGCTCCTGCAAAGATTTGTTATAAACATAGCTGCAATGTTTTGCAAGAGAGACAGACAGATTTGAAATTAAGAAAAAGGACCCTGCTTTCTATGTTTGTACTGCTATTGTAAGTTGAGAATTTTACAACTGCTCCTGGTTTTCCTACGCTTCCTGACCTGTGCCTTGACGACAGCTGGGAAGAGAGGTGAAGTTGCACAGCCACTACTTAAGGAATAAAGATTGGAGAATAGAGGCCCCAAAAATCAGCATCCCGGAGTGACTCAAGGTCGACATGGTAATGGGAAATGAAGGTGTGTGCTGACCTCCAGGTAGCAGCCCTGCAGATTTCCTGGATATGGACAACCCTGGAAGCAGCCACGAGGCAGCAGTATGACAGGTGGAATGAGCCCTTAGCCCTACAAGATGTTCCCTACCCGCCAACCTATAGCAGAGGGCAATGTAGGATGCAATCCACCTGCCAATCGTCCACTTAACTGCCGGTCTGCCAGGTACAGCTTCAGCGTACATGACAAACAGCTGGCGAACCTCTCCCTGAACTCCAACCAGGAGCTTCATGCAATAGGCACAGGTCCAAGGTATGAAGGTTGTGCTCAGCCACCAAGGTGTGGTTGTCGAAATACACCGGGAGTTTACTCACCTGGTTAAGGTGAAAATCCACCACAACCTTCGGAAGGAACTTTGGGTTGGGGCAAAGGACAACCTTGTCCCTGTGGAAGACCAGGTAAGGAGACTCCACCAAGAGCGCCTGGAGCTCATTGATCCTTCTGGCTGAGGCGATAGCCCCCAAGAAAGCAGTCTTCCACGACAGGTGAGACACTTCACACCTGTGCAACAGTTCAAATGGCTTGCCCATGAGCTTTGCCAATACCAGCAACAAGTCCCAAGGTGGTGGTGGTTCACACACAGGAGAGGAAATATGGTCAAGGCCTTTAAAAAAGCACCAGATCACCTTCTCTTGTGCCACCGACTGCTGACTGGCCCATGTCTGGTTGGCAGAGATGGCTGCTAGGTGTACTTTAAGGGTCATCTACCGAAGGCCCGACTAGGAGAGGGACCAAAGGTAGTCAAGAATGCTAGCCACTGGGCAAGATAAGGGATCCAAGCCCCTTGCCCATGCACCAAATGGAGAACCTCTTCCATTTAAAATCATAGCATTTCCTGGTTGAATCCTTCTGAGATACCTCAACTAATAATAATAATAGTTTAACTACAGCGAGGACATTGTCAGAGAGACCCAAAGCTTGGAACTCTAGCTGCTACGGAATTAGGCTGTGAGGTGCAGGGATTGAAGGTCCGGATGGAATACCTTCTCCTGATTGTAGGAGAGCGGGTCCGGGTGTAGAGGGAAACACCTCAGGGGACTGCTGCTGAGGCTATCGGGGCACCAGAACTGGCGTGGCCAGTCTTGAGCCATCAGGACAGTACAATTATGCAAGAACTTACCGTAACAGTAGATCTTCGAGAGAGGCTCTTACAGTAGGTAATTACATATTGGACTGAAGCGGGCAGGCGTCAGGACCCCACGGAAAAATCTCTATCTAGCAGTCTCTGGCAGGGGACCACCCCCATGTCAGGTGACCGGCATCAGGCGACATCAGTATAAAGGGGTGGTCCCACATGCCCGCCTTCCAGTTCTTTCCCGCCAAGGGCCAAAAAAGCAAGACGAGACAGAAGTGGATATTTCCCTTCAAGGAAAAGGAGCGGAAAAAGCTAAGGGGGATGGAGGGTGGGAAGGCATTACCTACTGCAACAGCGCCTCTCGAAGATCTACTGTTGCGATAAGTTCTTACGTAACTGTACTATCTTACTTCAAGAGGGCTTTTGAAGTAGGTAATTACATATAGGACTGACTCCCAAGCAGTCTGGAACAAAGAGAAGCACTCGGGAGGAGGAAAAACTACACAACCATAGAACCTCTGGCTGTAAGGGTCTTAAGAAAGAAGACCTTGCAGGACAGCCAACCCGAAGCCTGCTCTACGGCTAGAGGCAATGTCCAAACTGTAGTGTTTCATAAAGGTATGGACAGAAGTCCAAGTTGCGGCTGCGCAGATGTCAGCCACTGACACATTCTTAAAACAAGCTGCAGAGGCAGCGACTCCTCTGGTGGAGTGACCTCTGACTTGATCCGGCAGGGTCTTGTGGTACTTGTCATAACAGAAAGTGATACAATGATCCAACCATTTAGAAAGGCATTGCTTGGAAACAGAATCGCCCTCTCTTTTTTGAGCAAAAGAGACAAAAAGCTGATCAGATTTCCTGAGATCCTTAGTCCTAGTGGTGTAGTAGCTTAGCATTCTGTGAACATCCAAAGTATAAAAAGAGGTACTCCTCTTGATTGGAGTGTTGTGTAAAGAAAGCAGGTAGCTCAATGGATTGTTTCAGCGTAGATTCTGCCACCACCTTCAGGAGAAACTTAGGGTTCGTGTGCAGAGCCACACGTTCCTTGTGAAAAATCAAATATGGGATTTTACACATCAAGGCCTGAAGCTCGGAAATGCATCGAGCTGAAGTAATGGCCACTAGGAAGAGAGTCTTCTAAGAGAGGAACTTCAAGTCTGCTGAAGTTGCCGGTTCAAATGGATGCAGGGTAAGCTTCTCAAGAATAAAGTTCAGATCCCAAGGAGGGTCAGGAACGTGAACAGGGGGTCTCAAATGGAGAACCCCTCTAAGGAAGGTCTTAGAGACTTCCAGCTGCATGAAAGTTCTGTCCCCAAAAGGAACATGGTAGGTGGAGATAGCCGCCATGTGAACTTTCAAAGAGGAATGGCTGAGAACCGGGTCAAAGAGGTGACGTATATAGTCCAGAATTCTCCCGACAGGGCAAAAGAATGGCTTGAAGTCCTTGGGAGAGGCCCAAATTGAGAACAGTTTCCATTTCATGGCATAGGCTGATGTAGTGGAAGGCTTCCTAGCCTCCACCAGAATGTCAGCAACAAGCTGGGAAACCCCGAATCGTGCTTGAGCTATGTCTGCAGGAGCCACGCATGCAACTGAGGGGATTTGAGATCTGGATGAATCAGGGTCCCCTGATCCTGGGTCAGCAAAAGTGGCGACAGAGGAAGAGGAAGTGGAGGTTCCTCTGAAAACTGTTGCCGAACAGAGAACCAAACTTGCCTGGGCCAGAAAGGAGCGATGAGGATCATGCAAGCTTCTTCTGAGCAGAGTTTGTGTAGGACCCTCGAATCAAGGGAATCGGGGGCACAGACTAATTTGTCCTTCCAGTCTACAGACAGAGCGTCCCTCAAAAATATGACTCACCCAGGAGCGAGCGAGCAGAAGGTGGGAAGTTTTGCATTGTGAGGAGACGCGAATAGGTCTACCTGAGGTGTTCCCCAGCACAGGAAGATATCGTCTACTACCCCTTGATCCAGTTCCCATTTGTGGCCTTTGCTGATGACCAACTGAGGTGGTCTGCAAGCGTGTTTTCGACTCCCGGAACATGAACTGCCATCAGGTGAAGGTTGTGCTGAACAGCCCAACTCCAAACTCTCATTGCTTCCCTGCCCAGAGGGTAGGAACGCACAACTCCCTGCTTGTTGATGTACCAGACTATGCACATGTTGTCCGTCTGGATGGCCAGATGACCGGGAAGCACATAAGAGTTCAGAGCTTGGAGAGCATATAGAACAGCCTGAGCTCTAGCACGTTTATATGAAGAGTCTGCTTGAGTCTGGACCAGGAGCCCAGAGTCCTGTGAGACCCTATATGGGCTCCCCAGCCCTCCCCCGAGGCATCTGTTGTCAATGTTTGGGAGGGGGTTTGAGGCAAAAGGGAACTCCCTGGCAAAGGTTCTCTTGCACCATCCACCACTGCAAGTCCCAAACCATGGGGCTGGAAACCAGAACTGCTTAGTCTAGGTTGTCCAATGTCTGGTCCCACTGAGACCGAAGCATCCACTGACAGATCCTCATATGGAGCAGAGTGCGAGGGACTGTCAGAATAGCAGCCGCCATGAGCCCAAGGAGGCAAAGGACTGACCTAGCGCTGACCCACCTGCGACTGGACAGCAGACTTGCATGAGCCTGAAAGGTATCCACCCTGTCCAGTGGCAGAAAAGCCATGCCAATGGTCATGTCCAGGATCGCCTCTATGAACTGGAGCCTTTGGCAGGGGACCAGTTGGGACTTGGCCTGATTGATGGTGATACCGAGGCAGGTGAAGACCTGCAGGGTAAGGGAGAGAGAGCGCAGGAGATCCTCCCTGGACGGGGCCGCCAGGAGCCAGTCGTCCAGGTATGGGAAAACATGTACTCCTTGGGTACACAGGTGAGCCGCTACCATGGAAAGGCATTTGGTGAACACTTGGGGCGCCGAGGAGAGACCAAATGGGAGGGCCTTGAACTGGTAGTGGTGCCCTGGAATGAAAATCGAAGGAATTTGCGGTGGGAAGGGCAGATAGGGATATGCAGGTAAGCATCCTGCATATCCAAAGCACACAGCCACTGTCCCTACTGAAGTAAGGGCAGAAGGCTCTGCAGGAAGAGCATTCTGAACCATTTGTACTCCACGAACATGTTCAGGGAGCTGAGGTCTAAAACAGGTCTCATGTCTCCCGATTTCTTTGGAACTAGGAAGAAATAGTAGTAGTAGCCTGTCCCCCAAAGGTGGGTTGGGACAGGCTCCATCGCCGCCTTCAAGAGAAGGGAGGAAATTTCTTCCCGAACCAGAGGAAGATGTTCTGGGGAGTAAGACGACTTGGGGGGTGGTTTTGTGGGTGGTTTCTGAAGAAACTCGATTGAGTGTCCTGCTGCTATCAGTTGAAGCATCCAAGCATCTGATGTGATCCTCTCCCAACCGTGTAGATGGAAGGAGAACTTCCCTCCCACCAGTTCCTCTGGGGAGTCCAGAGGCTGGAGGAAATGAGTCAGAGGTGTGGGCAGCTTGGCTGAAGCTCCCGCATTTTTGCGTGGGGATTCAAATGAGGTTCACTGCTGGGTTGTCCGGGTTTCTTTAGTCGAGGATCTGGAAAAGGGCAACGCTGTCTTGGCCTGCACAGAGAACAGATCATGCAGTCCTTCTGAGGCAGCGATGTCCTGACATCCCCACTTAACAGTGCCGAACTCATGCATCCTGATATGACTGCACCTGGACCAAACCAGACCAGAGCCAGATGACGCCAAGACCTACGGTGAAGCTTAGCTCCGAACTGCAGCGTCCACTGCATGATATGTGGCACGGAGCATGTGCCGACTGGCTGAACAAGCAGATCAGACAAGGTCAGCCACTTCCTGTTTGGTCTGATGAGTCCAGCTTGGATTCCACCTCACTCAGGCTAGCCTTCTGGTAGTCCCCCATATGTGCAACATTGTTCAGGGCCCTGATCCCCAGAGTAGAAAAAGCATACACCTTCTTCCCGTACTGGTCCAGAAGACGGGATTCCTTGTCAGTTGGCGATGAGCTAAGGTGTTTAGGATTTGCCGACCGGCCGCGAGTGGCGCTAATCACGACTGAGTCGGCCTTCAGATGTGTGTTCAAGGAATCCACACACTCAGGAGCCTGGTATAGCCTGTGCGCCTTCCTCGGAAGGGTGGGCTAATGCAGACGGCTGTTTCCAAATAGTGGAAACAAGGTCCGCGTGCGGCTCGATCCAGGGTGGAATCAATGTCGGAGCACTTTTGGGCAGATACAAATGAGCAACAGTTTCTTCTGCTGTGGATCCGACTCCAGAGATTGCCACTGGTGAACCTCCTGGATCTTACGCAGCAACTCCAGGAAAGAAGGATCTTCCGGAGGGGACTTCAGAGGAGCCCTTGGCCGGGGATGTCTGGAGTGTGTGGCTCGTCGTCAGGATTGGAGCACCCCTCAGAATCTGATTCCGAGGTCTCCGAAGAGGAAGATGAAGACCCTTCCCGGCGCGGGGGAGGAATGAACCCCTTGTGCAACCCTCGGGGAAGCGCATCCTCCCCGGCCTGGCACCCGAGGGCTCACCTCTGGTGTCGGGTAAGTGGGAGGGAGTCTCTTGTCTCCGGTGACAGGCATCCGGAACCGGGTCCAGCGTCAGCAGATGGCTCTCCACCTTCCTGGTGAGCCGAGCCTTGGCCTCAGCCCACCACGAAGCCAGAGTCTCCTTCAGGTCCACCGACGGCTGTGGGGGCGGTGGAGGAGGGGGATACGGATACTGAGGTTATCCATAAGGTGAGTATCCGTAGCCAGATGGCGGGAAGCCCGGCGTTTGGTACTAAGGCGCCGGGTACTGCAGCATTGGGTAGGCCGGCATCGGGTACTGCGGCGCGTGATACTGCGGTTCCGGGGAGGACTGCGTCAGATAAGACGGGGTCGGATACCCGGGAACCAGGGGCTCTGATGAAGCAGAAGGCCCTGCGAGAGGCCAGCGGGTGGGCCAGGTATAGGTGGCCCAGCGGGCATCTGGTCTAGCGGTGAGGCGGTGTCCAGTAAAGGGTGTTGGCGGGCCGGAGGGTCCAGCATCAGGGATCCGCCCAGTGGGAGGAGACCCGACGGAACACCAGCGTCCCTCTGTTCGCCCAGCGAAGGAGGACTAAAACTCGGGGTCCAACAGGGGGACGCTGGAGCCTCGGTCAGCAGCGGTGAGCGCCAGGGCGAGCTGAGACGACGGTCTGGTTGACTGGGTCCGGTGTCTGCTCTAATGCCGTGCATCCGTCGGAGGGGCAGATGTCTGCCTTACCATCAGGATCCGGGCGGGCGTCGGAGGAGCAGGCGTCAGAATTATCGGATCCAACGCCTGAAGGCCGCAAGGGAGGAGCAGCCTTGGCAAGCGTTTTTGAGGTTGTGCGCTCCCCCGGAGGGTTGGGCGTCTTAGCAGCCTAGTCCGAGTGGGCGTCAGTGGCACCGGCATCTGACTTACCGAACCCGCTCGACCCGGAAGGCAGCATGGCGGCGGCCTTCTCAGGAGCGGTCGCCTCCTTTGTCCTGGAGGCTCCCAATGGGCCAGAGCGCGAGCCCGACAGGAGGGATGATGCCACCTTGGAAACCTCCAAGACGGCTGTCGAGGATTGGTCCCCCGGGGGGGAACGTTACCTTTAACATGGTGACTCCAGTTGGAGTTGCGGTGGCCGTGGAAGTGGAGTCCTGGTCCCGGTGCTTCTCCTCCTTCTTGTGGTATCCCTCTGGGGAAGTTGAGGCCTGCCGAAGCTTCTTCAGCTCCTTCTCCATGGAGGAAATCTTTTTCTTTAAAATATGTGCCTCCAAGGACTGCTGCCTCCGTTTACAGGTGGCGGCATTGAATTACTGGCAGTGCTGGCACTTCTCTACGGGGTGTTTCGGGCCTAGACAGAAGAGGCACAGGGAATGACCGCCTTTATGCGGGAGCTGGGTGCCGCATGAGTCGCACTTGTTTTTATGTGAATCGGAGGGAGTAGGGGACAACATACTCGGCAATTTTTGATGAAAGAATTGAAAATTGCGAAAAAACTCTAAACTGACAACAGACTGACGAAGCAGTAGGAACTTAATCACAAGCTAACGGCAGGTAAGAACTGGAAGGCAGGCGTGGGGGACTGCCCCTTTATACAGATGTTGCCTGACGCCAATCACCTGACGTGGGGGCGGTCCCCCGACAGAGACTGCTAGCTAGAAACTTTTCCATGGGGTCCTGATGCCTGCCTGCATCAGTCCTATATGTAATTACCTACTGCAAGAGCCCGCTCAAAATAAGATCATCCGTTCCTTGTCCCTCCTCACCTTGAGCAACACCTTATGGATCAAGTAAACTGTGGGAAAGCATAAAGGAGGCCCGAGGCCCAGGACCTTGAGAAAGCATCCCTCTGCAGCGTTCCCTGCTGAGGGCGGCAGGCACAGTACAGCCTCAGCTTTGCGTTCTCCCTGGAGGCAAACGGGTCCACCAGGGGGGTGCCCCACTGGGAGAACAGGCTATGTACAACCTCTGGGTGGAGAAACCACTCATGAGACACCTCACCGACATGACAGAGCATCCGCTAGCTGGTTGGAGACACCAACCATATTAATGGCCAGGAGATCGGCCTCCAGGCTGCACGAGGGTCCACACACGGAGAGCATCCTGCCCTGCTTGTTGAGGTAGTACATGGTCATGGTGCTGTCCATCTGGACCTGCCCACCCGACCCCAAATGTGAGGAGCAAAAGCAGTTGGTGCCAACCAAGCTGCCTGGAGCTCCAGAAGGTTGATGTAGCACCAGGACTCCGAGGATCCAGGGCCAGTGGGCACCCCAGGGCATGAGAGAGGCATTGGTCATCAGGATGACCATCTAATCTGGGCAGACAAATGGGATACCTTCCTGCAGATGCTCCAGGACTAACCACCACTGGAGGGTGTTCCACATCAGCTGGGTCACAGTGACCGGCTGGTCAAAGTGGCCCTTGAACTGAGACCACTGGAGAGCCAGCCCCCATTGCAGAGAGCCCATTCTCCACTGGGCCCAAGGAACCACTCTGGTGCAAGCTGCCATGTATCCCAGGAGGCACAGGAAGTCCGGAGCAGGGCGCAACTGCCCAACCTGAAATGATCGGGCAAAGGAGAAGACAGCCTCCGCCCTGGCTCTGCAACAGTCAAGCTCTGCCCTGATGAAACTGATCACGTGCAGGGGCACGAGTTCCAACTTGGCTTCGTTGACCAGGAGACCAAGAGAGATGCAGGTCTGGAGGGCCAGGTCCCTGGACCTCTCCACCTCCTGCCTGGAGGGACCTGCAATCAGCCAGTCTGGGTAGGGGTAAACCCGGACTCTTCAGCACCTCAGGTAAGCTGCCACCACTGTGCTGCACTTGGTAAAGACCCTGGAGGCCAAGGAGAGGCTGAATGGTATAGCCTGGAACTCTGAGGATCCCTTCCTCTCGAACCCATAGGAACCAGTGATGGGACAGATGGATTGGGACATGGAAGAACGCATCCTGAAGATCCAGAGAGCAAAACCAAGTTCTACTCGAGAGATATGATCAGAGACGGTGTTACCATCCTGAAGGTGCACAGCCTGAACTTGTTCAGGTTGTGCAGATCCAGCATGGGGCGCCAGCCCCCCCCCATCCATTTTGGCACCAGGAAGTACCTGGAGACAAACTCTGGGTGTTTTGGAGGGTCCAAGACAGGAACCACAACCTCCTTGCAGAGGAGCTGGACAGTGTCATCCCAAAGGGCCAAGAGGATGTCAACGGACACTATGCCCTACCATGGGGTGCGGGCACGGCAGGGCGGGTATACCTCTAACCCCAGAGGCAGAATCTGACTGACAACCTCGAGGTCTCACCTGTCCATTGTAACAGCAGAATAGGTGGAAAGGAAGTGGTGGAGTCAGCCCCCCACAAAAGGACCCAGTGGAGGCGTGACCAGCATGAGGTAGGTACCCCTCATCCCATCACTGGGCAGGCTTGGAGGTGGAGGACAGCCTGGATGAAGAGCCACCAGGACCTCATCCTCCAGGCTTGCAGACTACTGTGGCCACAGACTTTGGCCGAGGTCGCCTGACCCTGCTGTCCAGCCTGGGGCTGGTTTGGCCGAAGTAACAGAGGGGCCAAAAGGGCTTCCTCTTTGGTTGTTTAGAGCCCTGGGGTCCCTCTGGGTGGATGTCACAGAGCCCAAGGTGGCACTGGACTTCTTGATGTAGGTGAGGTGCCCCTTGACACCAGGCCTGAATAAGTCGGTAACCAGAAAAGGGGCATCCACAGGCTTGTGCTGGGTATCCGCTGAGAAGGTAGGGATCCACAGCCAAGCCCCGCGGTGCATGGCCACTGCAGCCACCACGGACCAGGCACATGAGTCACTGATGTCCATGGCTGTCTGGAGCTGCTGTTTGGCCGTGGTCTGGACGACAACCAGGAGATGAGGAAGAACCCCATCAAGCATGCCCAGAAGGGCATGAAAAAAGTGGGCCATCAAAAGGGCTGAAATCGCCTGGCAAAGGCAGAGAGAGGAGGCAGCACAGACCTTCTTGGCCATATGGTCCAGTTTCTTGGACTCATTATTGGGTGGCTTGTCGCCGCTCATGTTGCTCGAGCACCTGAACACGGAGTCAGCTACAAGACACTCAGCTGAGGGGTGCTCCATGAACCCCAAAAGGGAACAAACTGAGACTGCATACTTGCGGGCCATCCAGGCTGATGGCACAGGGCAGGAGGCTGGATGCTGCCACAGTTGCAACAAAGGGCAAGGAATGGCCTCTGCAACCGGGAATGCTTCTCCAGGGGAATCGCTCCGGTCCAGGATCTTGGTGAGTGGGTACCATGCCTGCTTCTGAACAGGCTGCATCTGGAGACCTCTGGACTCAGATAAGGCAGAGCAGGCCCATAAAGGAAGTAGGGCCTTCCTCCATCAAGAGACCCCCGGTCGACTCTGCGCCCACCAGATGAGAGTGCAAGGAGGAGCCCTCTGACCCCAAGGATTCGTCAAAGAGGGGTCAACCTCCAGAGTCCCCACTGACCCTCTGAAGACAGTCAGGGGTGACTGTGACAGACGGCCGATGGGGAAGACCCAAGGGTAGGTGGGCCTCCTTAGTCGGTGTGCTGGTCTTCAGCTGTTTTGGCGGCAGCTCCACCAGAACTAGCGGAGAAGCTGGTGGAGGCCAAGCTGGGACCTGTCGGGCTGGTTCCAATAGAGGCAGAGAAGGTGTGATGCCTTTGTGGCAAGAGTCAAACGATAGCCAGGGTCAAAGCTGGAATGGGCTTCATTCCAGCAAAAACTATCTGCTGCCACATTAAGTCCTCATAGCATCAACACAACTTGTGCTGAAGCCTCTCCTCACCAGAGGAGGAAGAGGACAAGGAATAGCGGAGACACCGCTTCTGCAAGCACGAGTGTCAACAGCGACATGGGCTGCTCGACTTGGGGGAATGGAGAGTGGGACTGTGACTTCAACCGTCGGGGGGGGGGGAGAGAGACCGATGGGCATTGGAGAGAGCCTACGATTGCCGAGGATCCTCCGGGTCTGGAAGCTCCTGAGGAAGAGGCAGCGGAACAGCTGACTGATCCATCCCTCCTTGAGTCAGAGGCAGGACCGGAGTCCTGGATAAGGACGTATCAGCCTCTTTGGGTGACAATGGCTTGACCGGCTTGAGAAAAATCTCTGCCTCAAGATCGACCTGCATCTCGGCCAACTGGCCAGATGGAATGACTGTGGGGCAGATGGCCTTGGATGAGGAATCGACTGAAGTTGGAACCTCTGGAGAAATGTGGGAACTGGAGGCCAGAGAGCACTCCTGATCTCATGTTCAATAGTGAGACTTTTTTTGGTATCTCTTTTTTAGACTGATATGTGCCTGGAAGAAGGACCCTGCCCATGAGTGGGAAGGGCCTGGCACAATTTCTTGAATGTCGATGTAAAGGAAGCACCCAAAGAAAGTGGCAGTATGGTTCTTATAAAGGTTGCAGCCTGCCACATCATGCTACCTGCCAAGGCAGTAAAGGAACGTGTCGTGCAGGTCAGTGACTGACATTTTCTGCCGGCACCAAGTGCAGAACTTAAATTTCCTTCACTCCATCATCAATCATGATTGTGAAGTAGAACCAGAAGATGTGGAAGTTTTGAAGTAGACTGAAAAGTCGAAGATTTTCACCAAAGCAGAGTTGCAATGGAGGAAACCTGTCCCTAACAGCAGAAATAAAGATATGAAGTTAGGGGGCGAGCCGAAGGATGCACCACCCAGGTGGTGGGAGGAGCTTAGCTTGAAGACTTCCAACAGATTGCCTGTCTCCAAGAAACTGCCAGAGTGTGGCTAGTGAACTGTATCCATGCCCTTAAAATGGTAGTTGGGTAGGGAGCCACAGCCTCAGCATCACTAGTCAGATGATTTTGTTTATTTCGGTGCAACATATACTTGCCTGACATGTTTCAGAAACTTAATTCCTTTTCCAAAAAGGGTGAGTGCAGGAGGCGCTGTGGAGCCAGAGTTCGGAAGTCACATAGTACTTCAGCTCCTGGGATCACAGAAAATAAACTTGTTAAATATTGTAGTTTTTCTGGACTTTTCATTCAGTTTACATCACTCGAAATAGGACGTCTTGAAGCGCAGGATGAGTAAATCAAATAAAAATCAGCTGCAGGGGGACAATCGGAAAGACGGAAGCAAGGGACCACCGGCAGGCCCAAGTACTTGTTCTACACCACATGGTGCTACAGAGGGCAATGGCCAGGAGGAGATCCTTCAGTCTTTGGGCCACAAAATGCAGCAGTCGCTGTCATCATCATCATTTTCTATGAACGCCAAACTGGATAATTTAACAGGACGCATTGCTACGGCAGAAAAAGCAGTGGCGTTGATGCAGAGGATCTGGAAAACATGAAAAGGCACAGGGACATGTGTAAAAGTGCAATGGTTCAAATGGCCAAAGAACAACAACATACCAACTATCGGTTGGAAATCCTAGAGAACCAGATGAAGCCAGAATATGCCATTAGTGGGCTTACCAGAAGAGTCTGACTGAGATCACGCTGGCCTTTTCCTAAAAGAATGGCTATCTGATCAATTTCGGTCCCATACTGTGGGCATGGAATTCCTGATAGTCAAAGCCTACCGCATCCCACACCGTACTAAACATCCGGAGGAGCTACCGAATATTATGATGGTGGTACTGGACAGTATGGGCACTAGAGATCAGCTGCTGAATTTGACTAAAAGGTTTGGACCATTGACAGTGGATGGTACCGCGGTACATGTTTTCCCAGATACCTCTTATGCAATGCGACTTCAAAGAAAGAAGTTTGATGTGGTCCGTTCCACACTTAGAGAGTTCAACGTTCCCCATAGTATACAGTTCCCTGCAGAACTGAGGATAGCTCATGACAGTAAGATCTAAGTCTTTACTGACCCAGCGGATGCGAGGAAATGGGACTCCAAGCTGAAGGCCACAAGGCAAGCCACGAATGCACCTAAAGAGGAGGGTGCAGAGATCTGAAAGGATGGCTTTATTGTAAGAATAGTGGAGTCAGTACCTCATTATGTGCACCGGGACACTCTGCTCAGTGAAAATGAAAAGTTCAGTGTTTGGTATTAGTGTATGCATTTGGTAGTTTCCATGTTCTAACTACGGCGTGGAAAGTACCCTGATCATTTTCTTAGTCTGTTCTTTTTTACCTTCTGGGAAACTGCACGGAGTACAGCAGTTCTGATTTGGGCAACTAAACTCATTTTCTTAAACTCAGGTAGTTGTCACCTCATTTATTTTCTAAGAAATGTTCATGGATTATCAGGTTTAACTGTGCCTGTTTATATTGTTAGGTGACAGCTTATCGCAGGAGGTGTAGTAATGCTATTGCGACGGTTTTTAAACTTTGTTTATTGTATTTTAAAACAAAAAAAGCACATATAGGCATATACATGCATTGCCAGATATAGCAAACAGTATAACAGGTCACCACGTAGAATTAATCTAGTAAGTACAGGGTCTATAATCTGTTTTTGTCACATGGAGGGTCCCCAACAGTGAAAAAGCCAATTTTTAAACACATCAGGAGCCATGAGTACAGTAATGCTTTGGAACATAGGAGGATAATGAGCACTAATAACCAATCCCTGCTAACTACAGCGGTTCATAGAAAGTTCAACATTTCGGCAGTACATAACACTTGCTAAACAATCAGCGTACGTCACCTATGGCAGCATAGGCCTGTAGATATCAATAAAACTCTCTCACCCTCGCAATACAAAACAGTGTAAGAGAGAATAAACTGCTCAACTTAACTTTAGTTTAAAACAGGAACCGGCAGTAACACAGAAACATAGATTTTGGCAGCAGATAAGGACCACTTGGGCCCACACAGTCTGCCCATTTCCCTACCTAATGGATAAGCTGAAGATCCTAGTTAACCAACAGTCTACTTCCTCCTACCCCAACCCCCTAGAATTGCCCTATGACTATCCCATGCATTTTTGAATTCCACCACTGTTTTTAACTCCACAACCTCTTCAGGAAGGTCGTTCCATGCATCTACAACCCTCTCTGTGAAAAAAATACTGTCTCGCATTACCTCTGAGCCGTTCCCCCCTCTATCTTCAAATTGTGCCCCCTTGTTCTTGCACACCTATTTTTCTGAAAGATGCTACCCTCTCGGACTTTGTTGATTCCCTTGAGGTACTTGAAAGTTTCTATCATGTTCCCCCACCCCTTTTCCTCGAGGCAATGCATATTAAGCTCCTTAAGTCTCTCTTCATATGTCTTCTGGTGCAGACCCTGCACCATTTTAGTTGCCCTCCACTGGACTGCCTCCATCCTGTCTATGTGTAACCCCCTGCAAATGGGGGGTTCCCAAAAGACTTCCAGGAGCTTGCTTGAATGCTCCAAGCCTGAATCGGTGTTTGGCATTTAAGCCATTTATCAGTGAGTGTTTTAGAGCCTCTGGTACTGTCTCTTTAAGAGCTGTCTGCTTGCAGACATAATTATTTGTATGGGGGACTGTGTGCTTCTCTGAGTACCACTGAGCTGCTGCCAATTCACTTCATTTTGCAGTCACTAGGGTGCAAAGGAACCTATCTGAAAGATGTAACTGTTTGCCAGAAATTATTTAGAGTAATAATGAAATTACAGTTTGTCTAACCTGCTTTCTTTGCAGTCAGAACTGTGTCTGCTAGTTCCCCATTCTAGTTTTGAACTGCTGAACTGGACCAATCAGTGTGGGGTAAGCTAGCTCTAAAATGGTGCCTTGGACGAATCAGAACTTGGACTCATAATCTGAGCCAGCCACAAGAGGATTGTATGGGCAGTGACTCTGGGAGATGTAGTTTAGACTTCAGTGCCTTTTGGACCAACAGCAGCAGTCTATTGTGAGTGACAGCCAATCCAGTCAAGAACTGGGAGGAACTCAAAGGAAGTGCCAGTTTTGTCGGTTGGAGTTCAGTTGAGCTTTGGCAGTGAAGAAGGAAGAGCCCTGTGCTTTTCAGTGTGCAGTTTTAGTCAAAAAACGTGTGTAAGGCCCAGAGTTCCGGTCTGCAGCTTGTGTAACAGCTTGTTAGGACTGAATCCGTCCTGTGAAAAGAATCAAAGGATCTCTGAAGAGTAGAAACCAGGCTCACCCTGTAGAAGACTGGAAGAATTGCTGAAAATTGCACTCGGTCTGTCAGGAACTGAATCTGCTGTGTGTTCTCCCGGGTATTGTGCAGTAATTGCGATCGGGATACAGATGCAGCCTGCCTGGTATAGTGCTTTCTTTTATATGGATGTGTGAAGAGGTTTGTGTACCTCAAGTGAGCCCTGCTGACATTGAAGGACCCTATCTTATTTGGAGGTCGTGAGTACTAATTCAGGTCGCTCCTGTTGGAATTGCCACATTAAATCCAAATGGAATTACTGTACTGCTGACTGTTTAATTCTCCTTTTCTCTGTGTGAAAGGCCCCTACCAGCTGCCACGGTTTGGACTAGCCACTAGGGCTTGGGTACCCAGGACAGTAACTGATAGGGATAGGCCTGTGCACAGAGCCATAGGTAGATTATTAGAGTGATAAGCTAATTAACCTGATTTCCCCTGTCCTTGTTATATCCCCTAAATAAATCAGAGCTGCTTGTTTCAGCAAAGTTATACTGCCTGAGGTATTTGTCTATGTTAAAGTACTGTACTGTGATTGTTGCACTGTATCTCATTTCACAGGAGGTCCCAGTGCCGGAACCAGACCTGGGGTAAGTGTATACTGTGAAGGTAATTCTGATATATTGTGTGGGCCACTAGTGGGAAGAAAGGGGGTTGCAGTGTCCCAGAGGGCTGTGACCAAGTTAGTTTAACTATTGCAAACCCTGACCTCTGGGTGGAGGCACCGCCATTGGATCCAGGCCCCTCAACCTGTTAGTGGCAAATCAGGCAGGGGTAGTAGCCCTGGGATAAGCGCCATCTAGGGGTTACATCTTGGAGGCTCACCGCTGGGATTGTGTGTCCTCTGGTGGCCATATTCACGAACCACTGTTAAGAAAAAATGGGTACCCGACAGAAGTGGCTGTGCACCGGCTGGTGGAGTGGTGTACTGGGAGGAGATCGACCCCCAAATGCTATGCTTATCCTGGACATCCCCTGGGTATCAATACGGACACTGTGCAGGAGTACTTTCCAAGGTGGAAGGTTTACAAAACCCTGTGGTGGTGGGTCGGCATGCTAATCTGCTCACCCACACTTTCCTGGCCCTAGTAGAGTTTAAGGATCCCATAGATAGCTCCAAAGTGCCACAGACCATTACCCCAGAGGAGCCCTCACTGCTTGGAGAGTGATAACTAAGGACAGTAAAGACCGGGGGAATCAGCCCCACCACTATCTGAAACTTTTGAGGAGAATTTGCTGAATGGTTGCTGGGAGAGGGAAAACTGTGGAGGACTTGAAGAAACTATTCTTGCCACCTGGAGTGTTCCTCCCCAACACCCTCTCCTGCTCCAGTGCCCGTAATGGTGGCTGAACCAATGCAGACTCCTATTTCTGCACCTGCCATTAGTCACGACTCTTACCGAAGGTTGAGGATCTTCTCTGGCACCCCTCCCACCCCCAAGGGGAGGATGACTGGGAGACCTGGATAGACTATGTTGCCCCAAGTGCTAGAATGGCAATGCTCGGGAAGTGAGCGAAGAGGGTTAGTGAGAGCCTCCGAGGTCCTGCCCTGGCTACCATCCGTGCTAAGCGGCCAGTAACCCTGAAGCGACTGCACAGGCCTATCTTGAGGCCTTGGAGAATGTGTATGAGCCCAGATTCTGATGAGGACCTATGGTGGAGAGTAAGAGATGCACAACAGTACCAAGGGAGTTGTTGTCTGTGTATGTATCTCGGCTGGAAAAATTGTTGCAAAATGCCTCGAAAAGGTAGTTTGCCAGCGATTGAACTGGACCGAACCAGGCTGGACAGGATCCTTAAGTCTGCCCCTTCTCAGAACTGCTGTTGCTTCAGTTACGCCTGGCAGATCGACTGGAATCCCCACCCTCCTATGATGAGTTAATGAGAGAAATTCGAGGAGTTGAGAAAAGACGACCTCGGGAGGGACCTGCACCAATAGCTGCGGCTACGACCCGAGTGACTGAGGGTGACCCATCAAGTGAAGTTCAGGGGCAGAGGTTGGCAGTCAATGAGTGCTCTGACAAGGAAAAAGATATGCCACAATGGGGCGAACTGTTGAGAGAGATCCGGGAATTCAAAAACAGTCCCTTTATGAAGGCCACGCCTGCAAGTACGGGCCCTGACCTATATCCGACTGCATCTGCTATGGGGTGGGGTACCCATGTATCTCCTGCTGATAACAGCTCGAACTCGATTCCTTGACCATGGAAGTGGAGAAACTGACGAGATGTCTCCAAATGCTTATTGCGCCGCAGACAGAGATGGCACCAAGGTTTCCAGTTAGTAATACCCCCGCCCTGGCTCCCAGTGTGGCGCCTCGGCCAGCTCAAACTCCAGAAAGTATGTTTTGCTATAATTGTGGGAAAGATGGGCACATGAAAGGGAATGCCAGTCCCAAAAGACACTGACAAAGTTGCATATAGGCTACAAGGAGAGCTTGGAGAAGAATCAGTGGTTAAGAGGTGCCGACATGATCCCAGTGAGGGCACCAAAATGCTAATTCACGTCCTTTTGTGGCAAGGTCAGTTGCCCAGGCCCCCACTACCGCCTCTCAGACTGGTCCAGAATAGTGGGTCCCTCCATGGAGACCACTGTAAAGGTGACAGGGTGTCTACAAGAGCTATATTAGACAGTGGCTCCCAAGTGACAATTATGTTCCAAGATTGGTATCAGAAGCATTTGTCAGACGTACCCTTACAACCATTAGAAGGACTGCATGTATGGGGTTAAGTGAGAAGGCCTACCCCTATTCGGTATATCCGAATTTGGCTGTCTTTCCCCACCTCCGTGGCTGGAGTGGCCGAACAAGTAGAGACCCTAGCCTTAGTGTGTCCCCCACTGGACTGTATGATGGTGTCCCTTTGTTGATTGGAACAAATGCTCATATGTTCGGAAGGCTGGCACAGTTGTGTTATGAAAAACAGGGTCAAAGACTAGTAGAGCTTTAAGAGTTCGGCTTTAATTAAGAAGGCCTATGAGGCACAGAGATGCTGAAAAACAGAACCAGAGGAACCGGTCGGAATTGTATGGAAGAAGGATCCTGAGTCTCTGATCCTGGCGCCAAATGCCCAGTGTACCTTACAGGAGAGGTCCGTATCAGAAAGGATGTTAAGAATAAAATATTAATGTTGGATGCACCAGGCGATGGAAAATTGCCAGAGGGACTGCTGGTCAAGCCTAGTATTTTGCCGCTAGAGCCCATGCTTATGCCAGAAGGGTAATGGTCCAAGTTCATAATGTGTCTGAAAGAGACATTCGAGTAAACAGAGGTTGCATCCTGGCTAATGTGCATTGTGCAGACACTGCAGTGCTACCCAGCAGCAAGAGTTCAAGGAAGAATGACAGAGTAGCAGCCTGACTTGTTTGATTTGGCGACTCCGCTGCCAGCTGAATGGAAAGTGAAGATCAGTGAGAAGCTTGCCCAGAGAGACCAGGTGTTTTCTTTAAAGGAATGGGATGTAGGATGCGTGCAAGGAGCTGAGCACAATATCCGGCTGCATGACGAAAGACCATTTCTGAGAGGTCTCGACGCCTGGCACCTGCTGACATAGATGATGTGAGGCGGCATCTGCAAGAGATGTTAGCTGCTGGTGTAATACAAGAATCCAGAAGCCCTTATGCTTCCCCATTGTGGTAGTGAGGAAAAAGAATGGAACAGTAAGGATGTGTGTGGATTATCGCACCTTAAACGGCGGACTATCCTGATCAGTACACAATGCCCGCATTCAGGATGCTTTGGACTGCCTAAGCGGGAGCAAGTGGTTCTCTGTGCTGGATCTCCGCAGTGGGTACTACCAGATCCCGATGGCCCCAGAGGACCGTGAGAAGACAGCCTTTATCTGTCCGGGCTTCTATGAATTCATGAGGATGCCTCAAGGATTTCAGGTGCCCCAGCCACTTTTCAACGATTGATGGAGCGTGCAGTGGGGACATGAACTTACTAGAGTGCCTGGTATACCTAGATGATGTTATTGTGTTTGGCAGCTCACTGGAGGAACATGAGAGCAGATTATTTAAGGTATTGGACCGACTGGAGGACTTTGGCCTTAAACTGTCCATTGATAAGTGTCAATTCTTTCAAACATCAGTAAAGTATGTGGGACACATAGTATCCACCGAGGAATAGAGACCGACCCAAGTAAAGTTGAGGCCTTGACCACCTGGCCACAGCCCAAAAATCTAAAGAACTGCAAAGATTCCTGGGATTCTGTGGTTATTATCGGCGCTTCATCAAGGACTATTCAAGAGTGATCCGCCCTTTACTTAACCTTACTCAAGGGTATCCCCAACCCACAAAAATACCAAAGTCAGCGTCCTCAAGACTGAAAGAGTGTATTTTCATCCGAGTGAAGTATTTGGGGCCCGCTGGACTCCTGATTATGAGACTGCTTTTCATGAGATCATATATCAACTTACCCATGCTCCAGTGCTGGCCTATGCCGATCCAAGAAAACCTTCGTCCTGCACACTGATGCTAGCTTGCAAGGGTTGGGGGCTGTGTTGTACCAAGAGCACGAGAATGGCCTGAGACCAGTGGCCTTTGCCAGTAGAAGCCTGACCCCATCCGAAAGAACTATCCTGTACATAAGTTAGAGTTCCTAGCTTTGAAGTGGGCTATTGTTGACCAATTCCATGAGTACTTGTATGGGGCTAAAATACTAGTAAAACTGACAATAATCCTTTGACCTATGTGCAGACCTCAGCTAAGTTGGATGCCACTGGCCATAGGTGGCTTTCTGCATTATCTACATATGACTATGCTCTCGAATACAGCAGGTCTGAACCACATAGATGCTGATGCTCTCTCCGGAGGCCTGTTCCCCAGAATGATTGGGTCCGATTGGCAGAACCTGACATTCGGGCACTCTGCGGAGAGTTTGACAGGGAGGAACAAATGTCCACCAGGGCCTGATGGACTGCATGGTGGATTGCTTGGGAGCCTCTGAGAATTGCATACCTGCTGCTTATTGCCACTTTTCTGCAATAGACATTGGTGCACTGCCTCAGCTGGACAATGACAGTATTCAGTGGGCTCAATCCTGCGATCCCATGATCAAAGCAGCTTTAGAAGCCCTCTATGCAGGAAAAGATGTGTCCAAATTACGCTCCACTGATTTGAGAACTGCACTGTTATACAAAGAAGGTCCTAAGTTGAAACTGATCAATAAACTGTTATACAGAGAAACAGTAGACAGAGGGGGACAAGTAGACAAACAACAACTAGTGCTGCCCACTGCCTTTCGAGACTCAGTACTGAGGTCCTTGCACAACCACATGGGGCACCTTGGTATAGACAGAACACTTGACTTGGTGAGATCCAGATTCTATTGGCCTAAGATGGGGGCTGATGTGGAGCAACACATTCGAACTTGTAGTCGCTGCTTACAGAGGAAAGCTTTGCCCCAGAGGGCTGCCCCCCTTGTTAACATCACCACCAGTGCACCCATGGAGCTGGTCTGTATTGATTTTCTGAGTTTGGAGTCAGATCAAAGAAATATCAGTAATGTGCTGGTGGTCACTGACCATTTCACGAGATATGCCCAAGCTTTCCCACCAAAGACCAGAAAGCATCCACTGTGGCCAAAGTACTTGTAGAAAACTTTTTTGTTCACTATGGGGCTCCACAAAGAATCCATTCTGATCAAGGGAGAGACTTTGAGAGTCGTCTGATCAAAGAGATGCTTTCTCTGTGGGGAGTGCGAAAGTCCAGAACCACTCCTTACCACCCCCAGGGGACCCACAGCCTGAGACGTTTCAACCGCACTTTGCTAGATATGCTAGGCACCCTGCACCCAAAGGACAAGCCTAGATGGAGCCAACAAATTAGCACCCTGGTACATGCTTATAACTGCACCAAAGTGATGCCACTGGATTCTCCCCTACCGCCTGATGTTTGGAAGAAAGCTCGACTACCAGTAGATGTGTGTTTGGGGTCTCTCTGATGGGGTTCAAGCTGACAACTATTTACAGTATGTGCAAAAGTTAAAGGCCAAGCTAACTCATGCGTACCAACTGGCTCAAACCATGGCTGCCAAAGAAATCTGGCCAACAAAGAAAGGTATGATAAAAGGTGAAAGCACAGGAACTCCAGGAGGGAGATCGGGTATTGCTAAGAAATCTGGGACTGCATGGCAAGCACAAGATTGCTGACAGATGGCACCATCTCCCTCACATTGTAGTGGGCAAACTAGATGATCTGCCAGTGTACAAAGTAAGGCCTGAGAATAATTCAAAAGATGTAAAAACAATGCATAGAAATCATTTACTGCCCATTGGACAAATCTTAATTGAGTCTGAGCCCTAGAAGATGCCCCTCTGGACCAGTGACTAGAGCTGCTGCTAAGAAAAGATCAAGAAAGTCTGCACCTACAGAAGCAAAGTTAAAGTGTTCCCTCCACAAGTCCCAGTTGAGCATGACTGTCAGTCCATATCGGAAGAAAGTGAGAGTGACTTTGAATACTATCCTTCTTACGAACTGAGTCAATTGTTTGAGGCAATCCCTAGTCAATACTGGAGACAAAGCTGGGCCTTCTGGACTGTCTAAGCCCCAGCTTCATCCCTGGAGCCAATGCTCCCAGAAAGTGAAGTGCAAAGCATCAGATCAGATGAAATGGAATCATTGTGCATGGTTGAACTGTTTGAGCTTTCAGGGAGGAAAATGATAGATTGGGGCAGACTGGTGATACACCCGAACAAGAAGAGTATTTTGAGTGCCCTGACAGTCCACTGCCAGTGTCCGAAAGCTCTCCATCGAGCCAAATGTTGTGGACTCAGAAACTGTAACTCCTGGAGCTGAAAGTGCCCCAAGTTCTAGCCTCTCTACCCCATGGAGACTCCCTGACAAGTGAGGACAATGCTGAAAATGAGGCTCAGAGTGCAGAGACTATAACAGTTCCCCTAGAAAGACTGGTCGAGCTGTAAAGCCTGTGGTGCACCTCAGTTATGATTCACTTGGGAGGCCTGTGGACTTGCCTCTCAATGTTGTCCATAAAAGGTGTATGTGTCCCAGGCTCATTGCCCAAACTGAGCGTCAGTGCTAACTCCAAGTTACTTGTGTTGCCCTCTAAGTATGGTGCCCTTGCCCGTCCAGCCCCAAGGTAACTGATAGGAAGGGCCCCTCTCTTCAGGTTTCATGTACAAGAGGTAATAACTTGAGTTATGGTACAATGTGTATGTAATACTGTGTAAAGAGTGACGTACTGCAATGTTTCAGAAATGTGTTCTTGGTAAAATGATATATTGACTGATGATTACATATGCGAGCCTAATGCAAATGTATATGGTTGCAGTTGAAACTTATGGGTACTTGCTTGCGCGGACGTCAAGCTTTCCCAGGCCAGGAAGGGTGTAACCCCCTGCAAATGGGGGTTCCCAAAGACTTCAGGAGCTTGCTTGAATGCTCCAAGCCTGAATGGTGTTTGGCATTTAAGCCATTTATCAGTGAGTGTTTTAGAGCCTCTGGTACTGTCTCTTTAAGAGCTGTCTGCTTGCAGACATAATTAGTTGTATGGGGGACTGTGTGCTTCTGAGTACCACTGAGCTGCTGCCAATTCACTTCATTTTTGCAGTCACTAGGAGTGCAAAGGGAACCTATCTGAAAGATGTAACTGTTTGCCAGAAATTATTTAGAGTAATAATGAAATTACAGTTTGTCTAACCTGCTTTCTTTGCAGTCAGAACTGTGTCTCTAGTTCCCATTCTAGTTTTGAACTGCTGAACTGGACCAATCAGTGTGGGGTAAGCTAGCTCTAAAATGGTGCCTTGGACGAATCAGAACTTGGACTCATAATCTGAGCCAGCCACAAGAGGATTGTATGGGCAGTGACTCTGGGAGATGTAGTTTAGACTTCAGTGCCTTTTTGGACCAACAGCAGCAGTCTATTGTGAGTGACAGCCAATCCAGTCAAGAACTGGGAGGAACTCAAGGAAGTGCCAGTTTTGTCAGTTGGAGTTCAGTTGAGCTTTGGCAGTGAAGAAGGAAGGAGCCCTGTGCTTTTTCAGTGTGCAGTTTTAGTCAAAAAGCGTGTGAAGGCCCAGAGTTCCGGTCTGCAGCTTGTGTAACAGCTTGTTAGGACTGAATCCGTCCTGTGAAAAGAATCAAAGGATCTCTGAAGAGTAGAAACCAGGCTCACCCTGTAGAAGACTGGAAGAATTGCTGAAAATTGCACTCGGTCTGTCAGGAACTGAATCTGCTGTGTGTTCTCCGGGTATTGTGCAGTAATTGCGATCGGGATACAGATGCAGCCTGCCTGGTATAGTGCTTTCTTTTATATGGATGTGTGAAGAGGTTTGTGTACCTCAAGTGAGCCCTGCTGACATTGAAGGACCCTATCTTATTTGGAGGTCGTGAGTACTAATTCAGGGTCGCTCCCTGTTGAATTGCCACATTAAATCCAAATGGAATTACTGTACTGCTGACTGTTTAATTCTCCTTTTCTCTGTGTGAAAGGGCCCCTACCAGCTGCCACGGTTTGGACTAGCCACTAGGGCTTGGGTACCCAGGGACAGTAACTGATGGGGATAGGCCTGTGCACAGAGCCATAGGTAGATTATTAGAGTGATAAGCTAATTAACCTGATTTCCCCTGTCCTTGTTATATCCCCTAAATAAATCAGAGCTGCTTGTTTCAGCAAAGTTATACTGCCTGAGGTATTTGTCTATGTTAAAGTACTGTACTGTGATTGTTGCACTGTATCTCATTTCACAGGAGGTCCCAGTGCGGAACCAGACCTGGGGTAAGTGTATACTGTGAAGGTAATTCTGATATATTGTGTGGGCCACTAGTGGGAAGAAAGGGGTTGCAGTGTCCCAGAGGGCTGTGACCAAGTTAGTTTAACTATTGCAAACCCTGACCTCTGGGTGGAGGCACCCGCCATTGGATCCAGGCCCCTCAACCTGTTAGTGGCAAATCAGGCGGGGTAGTAGCCCCTGGGATAGCGCCATCTAGGGGTTACATATGTCTTTACGGAGACTGGGTCTCCAGAACTGCATGCAGTACTCCAAATGGTGTCTCACTAGCTGTCTGTACAGAGGGATAATTACTTCCTGTTTTCTACTGGTGATGCCTCTCCCTATGCACCCCAGTAATCCCCCAGCCCTCCTTACTGCCCTCTCGCATTGCTTGCCCACCTTTAGGTCGTCTGATATGATTACCCCCAGGTCCCTTTCCATTTTTACTGTTGTTAGTATCTCACCCCCTATTGTGTACTTTTCTTCTGGGTTTTTGTTTCCCAGGTGCATTACTTTACAAGTCTTAACACTGAATTTAAGCTGCCATACATTTGACCATTCCTCCAATCTTGCTAAGTCCCTACTCATCCTTTCCACCCTATCTTGTGTATCAACTCTGTTGCAGATCTTTGTGTCATCTGCAAAGATACATACTTTTCCTTCCAGTCCCTCTGCAATGTCACTTATAAAGACATTGAAGAGGACCGGTTCTAGTACTGAACTCTGCGGTACCCCACTAGTAACCCCCCTTTCTTCAGAGTGGACTCAGTTTACTATTACCCTCTGTGTCCTGTTCTCCAGCCAATCCTTTACCCAAGCTACCATCTTGGGACCCACTCCAAGGCTGGCTAACTTGTATATTAATCTTCTGTGTGGGACTGTGTTAAATGCCTTGGTAAAGTCTAGGTAGGCCATGTCCACAGCCCTTCCCTGATCTACTGCTTTGGTCACCCAGTCAAAGAAATCAATTAGATTTGTCTGACATGACCTTCCCGCTGTGAATCCATGCTGCCTTCGGTCCTGTGCCCCTCTTGCCTCTAGGTACTCAACAATTCTTTCCTTCAGAAGTGATTCCATTATTTTCCTTATCACTGAGGTTAAACTAACAGGCCTGTAGTTTCCTGCTTCTGCCCTGCTCCCACTTTTGTGAAGTGGAATAACATTTGCCCATCTCCAGTCCTCAGGTACCACCCCATCCTCCCATGATTTGTTAAAGAGGGTAGTCAGTGGGGTCACTAGTTCTACCCTTAGTTCTTTTAGAATTCTGGGATGAATCCTATTGGCCCCATTTCTGTGTCCACCTTCAGTTTTAAGAGTTCTTTCAGAACTCTTTCTTCTGTGAATGGGCTGGTATCAACCCCCATATCCAGAGTACTCCTATTGTCTGGTTTAGGTACCTCCCCTCTTCATTTGTGAATACTGAGGAAAAAATATTTGTTTAGTATCTCTGCCTTTTCACAGTCACCCTCTGACCACCCCCTCCCCTTTATTAAGCCTCACTATCCTTCCCTTGGTCTTCCTTCGCTCCCTGATGTACCTATAAAAGGTTTTATCCCCCCTTTTAACTGAGTTGGCTATCTTTTCCTCGGTTTGGGCCTTTGCTGTTCTGACTGCCTTCCCTGCTTCCTTTTGCTTTAACTGACAGTTCTCTGTCCTGCTCCTTCTGGGATTCCTTGTACTTCCTGAATGCTTTCTTTTTCTCCCTAACTTTCCCTGCCACCTCCTTTGAGACCCATAGTGGTTTCTTCTTATATCGTTTTGTTTTATTTGCTTCACACAAAGGCTTGTTGCCTCTGTGATGGCAGTTTTGATTATCCCCCATTGTTCATCCCCCATTGTTCTTCAACCCCTCCTTCCTGCCCATTTACTAGTGCATTCCTTAGGCACTCACCCATTTTGGCAAAGTCAGCCCTCCTAAAGTCCAGTACCTTTGCCTCCTTTGCCTTTATGGCTTGACTCTACTGTTGTGTTTATTGTGAACCATACTGTTCAATGGTCGCTAGTTTCCAGATGGCTACCCACTTCTAAATCTGTGATCCTCTCTCCATCTCCATTTGAGAGTACCATTTCTAAGATTGCTCCCTCTTGAATGGGTTCCAATACTAGTTGTCTAAGGTATGCCCCCTGTAGGGAATCTAGAATGACCCCGCTCTTGGAAGTGACTGCTGCAAATGCACTCCAGTTAACATCTGGCATATTCAGATCCCCCATCAACAGTATCTCCCCTTTTTCTGCCATTCTAAGGATACCTTCTATCATTTCCTTGTCCATTTCCTCCCCCCGAGATGGGGTCTGTATATACAACCCCTGTGCGGATCGTGGTGCCGTTGCCGGTCTCCACATTGACCCACAGCGCTTCCTCTCCTCCCCGTTTACCCTTTTGTTCTGTTGCTTTGATTCCTTCCCTTATGTAGAGAGCTACTCCTCCACCTCTTTTACCCTCCCTGTCCCTCCTGTAGATAGTGCATCCTGGTATGTTTACATCCCAGTCATGGTTCTGTGTGTACCATGTTTCTGTGACTGCCACAATATCCAGATGTTCCTCTTCCATCAAGGCCACTAGTTCAGGAAGCTTGTTACTCAGACTACGGGACTTGGTACTCATTATTCTCCATTTTTTGATGGCTTTACCTCTTGTAGCACTATCCCTGTCCTCATTGACTCTGCTTTCTCCATTTACCCCTGTCCTGCTCCGTACTGACCTTTCTACCTTAGTCTTTACCTCATTTAGTACTCTGTTTTGTAGGGGGAGGCTGGGAATTCCCTGCTGCTTATCAGTGCCTCCCCCCTTTGACAGTACACTTACAGTTTGAAAGGTGCCTCTTACGGCATTCAAATAAGAAACCTGCAGCAATAAAGGCTATCCCAAGCACTAAAAGTGAAACAGTCAAACTCCATGTAGGCTGTAAAGACAGCCCTGTATTCAGTTCAAAATATTGAGGCACCATATATTCAGGAGCTCAGACAGGTTTATAGCCCTTGACGCAGCAGGACTGAAAAACTCACAAGTGGCATCAAGGTACCAATATAACTTCTGAGATACCATAACACCCCCTTAACAGAGATTCCTAAAATACCTCCGATTAGTGAATATTTAGATCCAGATTTACACACCCTCCACCTTACCATCTTAGTATTATCCAACTTTAATAAACAACTTCAAACAACATGAGAGAGGGCACATAGGGGATTAAGTGCAAGACACAAACCATGTTAATTCCTGTAATTAGGTAAATCAGAGTCCAAATATCAGGTACAAAATATGGAGCATATTTTTTCAAAAGTCCAGACCATAATGGGTCAAGTCTTTTCAGGTATTACCATCATCCGAAAGGGTCTCCTCATTCTCCGGATGTATATTCACCGGTGTTAATTTCTCAGCAGAGAGTCCTGCTGCTTTAGGGTCTGTAAAGCTGTATGCTTCATCTTGAAAAGTGAACTGTAAGCATGCTGGAAATACCAAACGATATTGAATACTTGCTGCTCCCAATTTAGCCGATACCTCATCAAATGCCCCCACCCCCGCTATTGCGACTGTTTATTTCCATTATGATAGTGGTATATGTAGTTTAATTCATAGCATCTTTAGCCCTCTTGGGCACAGGATTATTGAAAAAATCCATTCCAGGGTCATTGGATATAACTTATCTGCAATGTACTCTTGGGCTACAGTTCCACAGCTGAACGTAATTTTCAATGTGCGGTAAGTAACTGTAGGTGGTCTCTCAAATAAAGATTTTAAACAAGGAGATGCAATCAACCTGTTTAGATGTAGATGTTAATAACAGTTCCTTGTATATAATGTTTGTATTTTTGTAATTTGTACCATAAAATGAATAAAATATAGCTTAAAGAAAGGTGAGTGCCAGATTTGCATTGCCTGGACTGCTATATTGATTGCAGGCACCCCACTCCATGTCCATCTCTTCTGTCTCTCCAGCGACCTGCTTCTCCAGCAACAACTGGGATGTACCCAGAGTAAAGGGCATCATAACTTAATCCAATCTACTGCACAGCATCCCTCCACAGACTGGGCTGCTGTCAAGTGACATTAGATTTGGATAGGGCCAAGGGGGCACAGACTGCATTTAGCAACTGATAGGGATTACCGAAGAGAAGGGGATATACCCTGAGCAAGGAGATACCTCTTTTTTTGGTTGGTATGGGGCCCTGAAAGGGGCCTTACCCCATTGGTATGGGGCCCTGAAAGGGCCTTACCCCAGTATTTTTTAAGATTTTCTTTTTGTGGTGGGGCCGAACAATGTGTCCCAAGCCCCCTTTTTTTTAATACAAACAAAAAGCTAATATACAGGGAAGGATGTAACTAAAGAGATGTAACCCCCCCCCTACAAATGGGGGTTCCCGAAAAGTCTTCCTTGAACTTGCCTAAATGTTCACTGCCAGACTGGTGTCCTGTGTTTTAGCAGTTTAAATGTGATTGCCAGAGAGTGCCTGTATAGCCTCTGTGTACTGTCTCTTTAAGAGCTGCCTGGATTGCAGTCAGTTAATCTGAGAGGGAGCTCTGTTAGAATATGTACTTGTTTGCTGATCATTTGTTAGAGTAGTAATAACACTGCAGTTTGTTCTAACCTGCCTTCTTTGCAGTATGACCAGTTCTGTTTGTGTCCATCATCTGGGTCCTGGACTGCAGAATGGGCCAATCAATACACTTGGGATTCTAAAACGGAGCCTGTCTAGAGGGGCTTGGTGGGGCCAAAACTTGTAGGAATTGTAGTTTTGGGCTTTTGGCACCTAAAATAACCTGGAGGGGGAGCCCTTGTTGTGACTGACAGAAAGATCAGCCAACTGAACCTTTTGGATCTCGGGGAAAGTCCCACACTGCTTGCAGTTCCAGTTAGATCTCAGTTGGGAAGTGAAGAAGTAACAGCGCGAGATAGTTCGAGAAGCAATCCATAGTGGATTCGCGCGGGAGAACTGTGGAAAGGCCTGAGTTTGACCTGCATGCCTGCTTGCTGTTCCTAAGGGGGAACTTGTGTTTTTTTCAGACTGAATCTGAACTTGGAGAGCGAATTAAGCCACTGAATTGTGACCAGGCTTTAACCTGAAGACGACCGAAGATTTGCTGAATGCGATCAGCCTGTCAGGACTTTCAGCTACCTCTGAACTCCCGGGTTGTGCAGAGACTCTAACTGTGACCGGAGAGCCATTTGCCTCGTACAGTGGAATTTTCTTACATGTGAATGTACTGTGTGCTTGTAGTGGGTCATGATTTGGTTCCCCACTGTGTGTCTGAACTGTGTATTGCTTGCTGGAGGCTGTATCCAGCTCCATGGACTGAATCCATATTCATTTCTGTTTGCCTGGGCCCTGCTACACTGGCCCAGCCAGAATACCTGCTACGCAGAGAAAGTCATTGACGATACACCAGCCTGGGGATCGTCCCACTGATCAACGCCTTGAACAGGAACGATGCCTCGGTGATTCGTGTGGGCCCTGCTTCTCTGGGCACTCCAGCTCAACAGCCTGCAGTCTCGATTTCATCCTGCCGGTGTCCAGTATTGGGCATCATGAGTAAACATCAGGGTAGCTCCCTGCAACAACAGCTAAATCTAAAAGTGTTGTCATCTGATTGTCTTGTTGCCTTTTCTTTCACAAACTGAACCCTCCGGCTCCGGATTACAAATAGTGTGCATTGTGTATGTTGCTTTCTTCCATCACAGGGCCCCAACTAGCTGCAACGTTCTTGGCTAGCCCACCGTTTTCCTACCTGGGTACCCAGAGTGTGCGACTGTGTAGGGACTTTGAACTGCATGCATAACTGTCTGACTAATATAGCTTTTAAGCAAATCAACCTGATTAACAAGGGAGGGGCGTAAAGCCCCAAGAATAAATCAGATTTAACTCTGTTTGCATTTAACTTGACTGTGGTTCCAGTTTGTGTCCAGAGTACTGTACTGTTATTTGCTGTGTTTAACCCTGTTTTACAGGGGTCCCCAGGGTCAAGCTAGAGGAACCAGCCCTGGTGGTAAGTGCAAACAGTGTGGGTAATTGCCTGGTGAATAAGGGTCATGATGAAAGTAATTATTGTATATTGTTCAGGCCACTAGAAGGGAAAAAGGGGGGTTACAGTGTTCCAGAGGGCTGTGCCCAGGTTACCTTGGCCACTAACAACCCTGACCTCCAGGTGAAGGCACCCGTTTCATTACCCAGGCCCCTTAACCTGCTACTAGCCAAGCAGGCAGGGGTAGTAGCCCTTGAGATAGTGCCACCTAGGGGTTACAGAAAGACCTGTAGCACTAGGTGGTGACAGCCAGCACAAACAGGCTGAGCTACCCAGAGGCCCTGGCTGTTCTGCTAGAGTGGGGAATGGTGGGTGGATGTGGTAATCAATTGTGAAAATAGTCTGTATGATTAGATGCAGTAAGCAAGTGATTTTCATATCTACCAAAAATCAATCTTCAAACCACTGATTCCCTCTTATGGGTCTGAGTACCAAGCTATCTGTCATGTGGGAGGAGCACATAAAAGATACTCTCAGCCCTCTGCATTGGGGAGAACACCTGATGGCAGGTGCTCCTTATGGGTCCAGTGAGACCTGAGACAGAGGCTGGGGCTCCTGTGGTACAGGAGCAGGAGGGTTCCAACAGTTCCTGCCTGATCCTAGGGAAGAATAAGAGCCCTCTGGAAATGCGAGTTAAGCATCTTACACCGGTCCAAAGGTGCCACCTGGGAGATGTGAAGCTATGCCATCTGCCTGGTGCAGACTGTGGTTCCTACCTGTCTGAGGCCACCTCACTGGCATCTTAAGATGTCCTCAACTGGTGCCATGCTACCTCCAGTGTCAATGGCTTGCCTAACTGTCTCGCTCTGTGGCAGTGTAACTAGGAGAGTGTTCAGCTGCAACCATAAGCGATGGTTATAGGCCGCCACATGTGCTTGGTGTGAGAAATGTACATTAGGATGCATGCCATAGTAAATGCCTTCCTCCCAAGAGGAAAAGTTTGAGGGGAATTTGCTTCTCGATGTCGAATCACGCGAAAGGCACCATGGCCCCAATGGGTCTGCAGTACCTGAAGCCCCAAAGTGCTGTGAAGTAAGAATCATGCAGTCCCTGTGGGTGCGTAATACTGTGTGAGAAGTCCGTGAAGATGGCTGGAGATGGGACACCTCCACACTGCCCTATATGCCCTCCTCCAGGCTCTAGGCAAATGACTACAGTATCGACATAAGGAACCCTGGGGAGTCCAAACAGCAGGGCTGTTGGACTGTAGTTTGTAAAAGCTTGTAGGTTAAGCACCTGGAACATCTCCAGCAAGAATCGCTGGTAAAAGGCATACTCAGCAGCAGTAGGAAGGTGGACAGATTTGTGGTCTTCTGAGGAGGGTGTTGACGGAGCCACAGCATCTCTGGGTATAGTGGGTGCTGGGGAAAGGCCTGAATTGGGCCCTGTCCTACTTAGTCCAGTTCTCTACGGCACAGACAAATACCCGGTGTTGCTCCCTCATTAATGGCCCCTTGGGGCCTATAAACAAGGGCATCCTTTCCATGAAACAGGGAGGCCCATCTTGGGAAGGGTGAGACTCCTGGTCTTGAGGGCCTCGGCCTGGACTGTGGAATTGCTTAGGGGACCTCACCTTGATGGGAGGGCCTAGCAGAACTGCCAAACAGTGTCCTTAGACCAGAGTAGTCCAGGTACCATGGGGCAAACCAGGTCTTCACTGGCAATGTCACAGAATTCCATCTTCAGGTCGTCTGACCCAGAGTCAGCACCACCTCCAGCACTGTGCTCAAGATACGGTGACTTCCTGAGAGACAGGCCTCAGTCCATCACCATGGTCAGCACAGTCCTCTACCCTCTGCTTGATGTTGTGCTTGGTGCAGTCCTCCTCCTGGGTGTCTTGGGAGACACCAGAGTCAGACAATCTCCAAGACAACATCGTTGTCAACACCTCACTGAAGGGTGGCCTGGTGGCACGGAGGGTTGAGGCACTGGACGCCACACCAGCAACCTGGGTTCGGTGACAAACTCGGGTTGCCAGGGGTCAGCAGGGGAGGGAGAGGATTGAGCGTCCGGAGGACAGCTCTCCTCTCCCTGGGGAGCGCTCCAGGGCTGCTCGGTGTCCTAGTGACCCCCGATAGAGATTGGGGGTACTGCAGGTACACCAGCCAGAATGCAAGGGGGTGGAGTGTGGCAGAGGCCAGCAGGGCAGCCGTGTGCAGGCGTCATTGCACGCCGCACTCCGAGGGAAGAAAAACAAGGAAATACCCAATGGCCTGGTGAGGTGACTGCTGGTCTCCAGGGGCCGACCCCCATATGCTCAATGCCGGCCATGATCCTGACCTTACCCCTTGCGTATCCTCAGCCTCCTCCTGTATGAATTTGGCAGGAGAGGAGGGGATCCTGATCCCAATGTCTTGGTTGGGGATGTGGTTCAGGCGAGCGGTTGGGGGAACGCCAAGGAAGCCAGCCTGAGAGATGCCGCAGACCACCAGGTGAAGAGAGCTGAAAAAAAAAAAACAGAACACCTCACTCAGAACTGGGCCCAGAATTGGCACCATTCCATCACCACCTCCATCAGCATGTCCGGAGTCATCACTCTCCTCAGTGTCGTTAGTGACACTATGGATAGTGGCAGCATCCATTCTTGTGATGGAATAGGTAACAGCCTTGGGGCTGGCCCCTCCCCAGAGACCCATGCTGGAAGAAAGCCCGGCATCATCCTCTGTGCCAACTGCAGCACAGGTCACCATGAACAGTGACAACAGCACAGGCGACAGAGAAATGTAAATTACGTACCTACCATAATTCTTGATCTTCTTGGATGAAGTCTCCACCACTCATTCACACTAGTGGGACTACGCCAGAGGTGCTAGGACCAAGCGGGAGCCAAAAATCTTTAGGAGGGCCGGCGCTGAGTTAGGACTGTGTATGAGCGGCACTGCGAGGTTGGCTCGCACCATATAGGCTACCTCGGCGTCGACCCTCCAACCGCCTCAGTACCTTTTTGACTGAGGAGGTGCAGCGTAAACTAATGTAGGAAAAATTAACTTATTCCGGACATGAAATATTCCGTGTAACCCATGCAAGAAGAGTCAACTCAACAATGTCTTCACAGCCCAACCAACGAGGGAGTGAAGACCAAAAACAAGATGAGTGAGCTCGGGGGATGGTGGGTGGGCATGTGAATGACTGGTGGAGACTTCGTCCAAGAAGCTCAAGAATTACAGTAGGTACGTAATTTACATATTTTCCTGGACATAAAGTCTCCTCCATTCATTCACACTAGTGGGAGAGAGAACTGAGCCAAAATAATCCCCCCGAGATGAGCGACAGGAGAGAAAAGAGCTCACTCAGGACATTAGTCCATCAAGGATTGTTTTGCCAAAGGATGGTTGCTGACTGGCATGGACATCCAAGGCGTAGTGCTTCACAAAGGTGTGCACAGAGTTCCAAGTGGCTGCATTGCAGACGTCTGCAATGGGCATGTTTCAAATTTCTGCCAGAGATACTGTGACTGCTCTAATAGAGTGGGTGTACACCCTGCCTTCCAGCTTGACCTGTACCATTGAATAGCAATGGTGGAGACATGCTACCAGCCATGACGAAATGCATCTAATGGTAACAGGCTGACCCAGCTGGGCCATGCTGAATGAGACAAAGAGTTGCTTGGATTTGCGGATCTCCTTTGTTACGCCGATGTAGAACCGCAAAACCCTTTTACATCCAGGGAATGTAGGGTACGCTTCCCTTCATTCTGAAAGTTCGCAAAGTAGGACGGAAGAACCAAGGGCTAGTTCATGTGGAATTCCTAGACAACTTTTGGAAGAAATTTAGGGCAAGCTCCGAGAACCACCTTGTCTTTATGAAACACTGTATATGGTGTGTCCGTGACCAGGGCATGTATTTCTGATACCCTGTGAGCAGAAATAATGGTTACAAGGAAGGCAGCCTTCCAGGTCAGGAACTTCAACTCACAGGTTGCTAGAGGCTCAAAAGGTTTACAGGTGAGCATGTCTAGCACTACCGGTCTCCTGACTGGTGGCCTAGTGTGGAGGATACCTTTAAGGAACCTCTTGACCAAGGGCAGCTGAGCCACTAACATGCTGTGGATAGGCTTGTGGTACACCGAAATCGCACAGAGGTGTACTTTCAGCATCGAGTAATGCAGTCCTGCACTTGACAGGTCTAGCAGGTACTCTAACACCTTGCTTGGTGAGCAAGAAAAGGGGTCCAGAGAGGACTCTGCGCACCAGATAGAAAATAGTTTCCACTTTGCCATGTAGGTTTTCCTAGTGGATGGCTTGCGCACTGCTAGGAGAATGTCAGATTCTACAGGAGACGTTGAATCTACCTACTTCTATCTCCTCAGGAGTGAGGCATGGAGATGGAGACCTCAGGTTGGGATGGACCACTGGGCCCTGGGTCAGTAGGTCCGTTTGAAGTGGTAGTTGTCTCGGTGGAACTTCTGATAATCTGTTGATTAACAGAAACCAAATCTGACGAGGCCAGTAAGGGGCGATGAGAATCATGCTCCCCTCCGTGCCTCCAGCTTGAGCAGCACCCTCTGAATTAAAGGAAGTGGAGGAAAAGCATACAGAAAGTCGTCTACCGCAGTCTGAATGCATCCTGACAGAAAACACCAGGTCCTGGATTTCTGGAGCAGAATAGAGGCAGTTTTGTGTTGAGTGGGGACATAAAAAGGTCCAGGTCCAGAGTGCTCCACTCTTCGAAGAGCGACTGCACAACGTTTGAGTCGAGCGACCAGTCATGTGGATCTGCCTCCGTTCTGCTGAGGCGATCTGCCAGATCATTCTGGATTCCTGGCAACTAGATTGCTTGGATCAGGGCTTCGTGCTCTGGGCACCATTCCCACACTCTCGTGGCTTCTCTGTACAGAGGATAAAAGTGCGCTCCACCCTGTTTGTTGATGTAATATAATCACTGCCTTGTTGTCCATCTGAAGGAGAATTACTTTGCGACAGAGGATATCCTTCAGGGCCCAGACGGCGTACAGGATGGCACTCATTTCCAGGACATCTGTGTGCAGTTGAGACTCATCCTGACTCCACAAGCCCAGGGTGTGGAGATCCTGACAGTAAGCTTCCCAACCAATCAGATACATGTGTGGTGATAGTGATCTGTGTCTCCAGTGGGGCAAAGTGAAAACCTTGAAGAAGGTTGTCCTCCTGAGTCCACCAGGTGAGTGACCTCATTAGAGGCTCCGTCACCTTGATGTGAAATGACTGCGGATGTGTGGTTGGGGACCACCGAGCGTTGAGCGTCCATTGTGTGGTTCTCATGAGCAAACAAGCCAGGAACACCGTGAACACAAATGACGCCATGAGAGCCAGCATTCGCTGCATCGAGAGAGCCTGAGCAGAGTTGTTCTCCTTGATGAAGCGAGCCATCTGGAGAATATAATTTCTCCTGTCTTCTAGGAGGAAGACTCTTGCCCTGGAGGTGTCCAGAAGAGCCCCTATGAAGAGGAGTTGCTGAGAGGGCTGAAGCTGTGACTTTTCCAGATTCAGCAGAACTCCCATGGATGTGAGGAACTTGGAAGCCATAGCCACTGCTTCCTGCGTCCCTCATCTGGAGGAACTCGCTAGGAGCCAATCGTCCAGGTATGGGAACACTTGCACTCTCGAGTTTCCTGAGATGCGCTGCAAGTACTGCAAAGCACTTTGTAAAGACTCACGGTGCAGAGGACAGCCCAAAGGGCAGGGCTCTGAATTGGTAGTGCTGGTCCAGTGGTGGCTTGGGTGCACCGGGACAAGCTGGTAGGCATCCTGCATGTCCAGGGAAGCCAGCCAATTGTTTTGATGAATCAGAGGTAGGAATACACCTAGCGATATCTTTGAATTCTCTGAAGAGGTATTTAACTTCCTTAGGTCTAGAATAGGGCGCATGCTGCCAGTTTTCTTTGGCATTAGGAAGTAATGGGAGTACAAACCTGTGTCCCATTCTGCTTGCGGAACCACTTCTACTGCCCTGTTGTTCAGAAGGCCCTGAATCTCAGAAGCAAGGAGGTCTGACTGAGTGATAGACAGTTTGGGCTGTCGTTTGGGTGGATGATCCAGAGGGGTATCCTAAACATTTAAAGAGTAACCCTCTCAAATTATTCTGAGAACCCATTTGTCCATTGTGACGGACTTCCACTGGTTGTAAAACTGAGTCAGATGCCCCCCTACTGCCAAAGAAGAGTCCCCCTCGGGCAGTTGAGGTGGACATGGACCGGGTCTTCAGAGGGTGGCACTAGGCACCTTCGGGCCCTGTGCCTTCTGCGGAGTTTTCTTTTGCAGCTGAGGGTCTTGGTTCTAGTTAAAGGCCCCATTGGCCTTAACCACGAAAGGAATGACTTACGAAACCACCGTCGGTTTCCACCCCACTGAGGGGTGGCAGGGGCTGGTCTGGCCATCTTAATAGCAGTCCTTGTTTTCCGAGTGGCCTCCAGTGCCTGCTCCAACTGTGGGCCAAACAGATAAACTCCATCAAATGGCAAGCTCATGACTCTGTTAAGCATCATTTCTGAACCCTGCAGTCCGTAGCCATGAGTGATGCCGGGTGCATATCCCGGCCGCTGCTGCTGCTCTAGAAGCAGTGTCAAAGGCATCCATAGGAGCCTTAAGTTGCTGATTGTTGGACTCAATGCCTCTAGTAATGATCTGGAGAACCTCTGCACTAACGTCCAACTCCAGAAGACCTTCCACAGTGGCTTTGAGCAAATGCCAGAGGGTATACTCATACTGAGAGAAATAGCTCTGGTAGCTGGCAATACACTTTCCTAGGGTAGCAGCAGCAAACACTCGCTTACCAAGAGTGTCATTTTTACAGGATTCCTTATTCACTGGACGAGACATGGAGTCCTGAGGAAGAACGGCTTTGTCACTCTCTGCCAAGACCATTATGGCATCCGCAAAGGCTTGAGAGGCAAGGACCGGCCTGCCCCTACTTAGTTTACTTGGTTTTAAAGGACAAAAGAAGGCTACAGCCCATCAAGATTGTTCCCCACCACCATGGTGGGAATAGCTATACCCTGGAGGTGTTAGCCTCCATCCATTTATCCAATCTTTTAAAAGAAAGAATGGAATTACTATCTACAAGGTCTTGGGGAAGAGTGTTCCAAAGTCTGGGGGATCTGACTATGAAGTAATTTAACCTTTTATTAGTTTTAGCCACATCTATTTGCTTATTGTGAAGCCGAGGTGCACTTCTACTAGAAAAGTTCAGACCACATTGGTGCATTAGGTCCCGTGAGTTCTGAATTTTATATAATAGGAGATTACCTCTAATTCGTCTTGACTGAAGTGAATACAAGCCAGTTTCATGAATTCTATCCTGATGATCCATGTTGGACAGCCGGGGAACCATTTTTGTAGCTCTCCTCTGAATTTTCTCAATTCTGTCATTATCCTGTCTTAGATAAGGGCTCCAAAAAGAGGAGCCGTAATCTGAATGTGGCCTTACATGGGTCCTATAGAGGGGGATAATACATTCCTGGGTCCTAGAGATGAAGGATCGTTTAATTCGAATGAGCAACGCATTTGATGTTTTAGCTACCCTTGTACAGTGGTCAGAAAAAGACAGTTTATTATTAACAAGAATTCCGAAATCCCACTATTAATGAAACATGAAGAGGGATATCATTTAGAAAATAGGTCTGTCTAGGATTATTCCTACCAAAGTGTAATACATGCCACTTATCTGTATTAAGTATCATCCCATTAGTATCTGCCCATTTTTTAATAGTTTTTAAGTTGTTCTTAATAGTGGTCCTATTATAATTTGTTAATACTGCCCCAGCTTAGTATCATCAGCAAATTTTGAAAGGAGGTTGTCTGCATTATCTTGTAAATCACTGATAAAAATGTTAAACAAGGTTGGTCCAAGGACGAACCTTGTGGCACACCACTAGTAACACTGCCAACATCAGAAAGTGTGCCGTGTATTCTTACTTCTTGATGTCTATTAGACAACCAGCCAGAGACCCAAGTAATTACAGACTGGGAGAATCCCAGTTTCAACATTTTGTCAAGCAGTTTATCATGTGGGACCTTATCAAACGCTCGACTGCAGTCGAGAAGGATTACATCCATAGGGTTACCATTATCAAGTCCTATGCTTATGTAATTATAAAAGGCTACTAGGTTAGTGGTACAAGAGTACCCATGCCTGAATCCATGTTGGGTTTGGTCAGTTATATTGTTGGAAATTATTTCCTTTTCCATTATTTTTTTTTATAATTTTCTCCATTAATGTACTTATAACCGAGGTTAGGCTTATTGGACGATAATTTTCAGGACTGGAATGATTACCTTTTTTAAATATTGGTATGACTGTGGCATTTGACCAATCATGGAGAACACCACCTTCGTGAAGAGATTTGTTAAAGATAAGGGTTAAAGGTTTAGTGATAGCTTCAGCCGTTTCTAACAAAAATTTTGGATTAATGTTATCTGGTCCTGGACTGGATGACCTTTTTTAGAGAATGAATAGCCTCTAAGGTGTCAGCTTCAGAAATGGTGTGGAACAAAATATTATTTACCGAGTGCCTAAAAAGTTTGGGGTCTTCTTTTTTTTAGTAAAGATAGAACAAAATTGGTGGTTAAAGGTGTCAACAATTCCCGTATCAGTAGAAATTACAGAATTTTTTTTTTTTTTTTTTTTTTAACAGAGGGCCAATGTATCTATTATTCAGTTTTTTGTTATTGAGACAAGAGAATAACGATGTATAGCTGTCTTTAGAGTGAGCCAAGTGAAACTCCAATTTCCTTTTAGATTGCAAAACAGCACGTTTTAAGAGTTTTAAAGTTTTTCTATATTTAAGAAGTAGTTCTTTGCTAGATTCTGCACTATTTTTTACAAGAGAAAAGAGACTTTGTTTACTATTAGTTTTTTTATAGATTTATTTAGACACAGAGGGATCTTCCCCTTCTTATATTTCTTTTCAGTGGGGACAAATAGATTTTCTAGATAATAGATCAAAGCTTTCAAGTACTCCCAAGCTTCCTCAAGAGAAAGAGATAGTACTTCTTCCCAGGGAATCATATTTAAATGTGCATTGATATCATGGAATTTAGCATTGTCATCATTTTTAAATTGAGTAAAGTTCCGAATTTGCTGAGAAAAGAGTAAAGAAAAGGAAACAGAGTAATGGTCGCTAGTACCCAAGGGGGCACCAACTTGAATATTAGATATTGTACTCCCAATATTAGAAATAACTAAATCTAACATATCCCCCAAGTAGGCTCAGTTATAACTTGTTCCAAGTCCATATCCACAATAAGTGCAATCAGGTCCTTTTCACTATGTGTATTGCCAGACAAGGTGGTCCAGTTTATAGAGGGCATATTAAAGTCTCCCATAACAAGAATATTGCCTTTAAAGGCCATATCAGATATCTCTTTATGTAGAAGTAGAGTACAGTCGAAATTAGCTGATGGGGGCCTATAACATGTTCCCACAAGCAACTGAGGTTGATCTTTGATCTGAATTTTCTCCCAGATGGATTCTATATTGTTGGTATGGGGAAGCTGAAAGGAGGTTATATCCTCCCTAACATAAAGACAAACCCCACCACCAACCTGGCCTTGTAGATCCCTATGATATAACTTATAACCTGGTAAACGCGAGTTCCAAATAGTACAGGGACCCCACCAAGTTTCAGTGACGGATATAAGACCATAATTGGCAGAATTACATTTAACTTCGAGTTCGCCATTTTAACAAGGTTTAAGGATCTCGCATTAAGGGAAAGAACCTCACATACAGTGGGAAGACTATTAGAATTTTTTAGAGCACAGGACAAGTGCCTGTACTCCCCCCAGCATTTAGTATAAAAGTTTATTAATAGCTGAAGTAATGCTTCTTTCCAAAAGTGTGCTTCCCCTTCTGCTGAGGTGGAGACCATCCCAGTAGAATGAAGAGTTTTTTTTTTTTTAAAGAATTTTTCCCAATGAGCAAGGCAAAAAATACCCTGCTGGAGGCACAATCTTCTAAGTCAATCATTAAAGGCTTTAATTTTGGTATTAATTTCATTGGTTGCCCTAGGAACAGGTAGGATCTCAGAAAAACAAAGAAGACTATCTTTTACTGCCAATACATTATTAAGTGCAATGACATCACGTTTAAGCTCCTCGAAGCTGGTTCTATTAATATCATTTGTACCAGCATGATTACAAATAAGGGATTTTCTCTGGCCCCCACTAATACCTCTAACTACAGTAGTAATATCTAAGACTCTAACCCCTCAGACTGGAGCAAGTACGATTTAATTTATCAACATTACATACTGGACAATCTAAATGTTTAATAATAGAGTTGCCAATAACAAAAATTTGTTTAGGTGTGGTTTTGTGATCCGAATTAGTGTGAGGTGGTGATATTATTTCGGATCCGTTAATAGAGTTGGAGTAAGAAACATTTGACTTTAATAAAACATTTCTGTCTTTTTAATCCTTTAGAAGGGGGACAAGTTACTAATTTACACTTTCGAGTATCATAAATAATCTCATCCTGTGTAAAAACTGCATTTTCATGAGAAAGAGCTTCAAACCTATTAGATAGAGGTAATACTGGTGCACTATTAAATATTTAGCCACCTCTGCATTTTGTTTTTTGATTAGTAAGTACTGACCGATTTTCTAATTCATCAGGGAGCAAAGCAGATGAGGAAGAAATACTGGGGGGGGGTCCTTGTTTAAAGTAACTGGGTCGGCAGGGGATATGGAGGAGCATAATGAAGTAGTCTGTCCCAGCATCAAATCTATATAGTCCTCCAGAGCCTCTATCTCAGGGCTAACCGCTCTAGCTGCCTGCAAATGACCTATTTCCTCTTGCAAGGTCTCTATCAATAAACATCTACTGCAGACAAAGTCAGCAATTTGGGGTTCCATACCAAACATCTGACAAGATGTACAGTAGTAATTAGGTGTATCCATTTTAGGCAACTCCACATACAGTACTATAGTATATACAAGCACGTACTAGTACGTGGAGCTGTGGATCAGGACCCTTTCCCTCCGCTACTCCAGTGGACAGCAGACGCCAGGTGTCTCTGCACGCATCTCCACGCTACACAAGACGCCTCCCTGCTCGGGTTGCTCTGCTCGGGCCGACTTCAATACAAGTCTGTAACCCGGAAATGACCCTGGTTAACGTAGTGAGGCAATATATTAAAAAGAGCCCAAATGTGAAGTTACTTTTAATAGTGCCTTAAAAAGGCGTTCTGCAAACAAATTCACTTGCACTAGCGCTTTATGGCAAATTTTGGCAGTGTCTGGCAAGTTTGTAGTCCAGAGAAGCTCTGAATGAACTACTCGCCCTCTTCCTGTTCAAACAAACAGGGCTCACATATGGTAGTACAATCAATCAAGAATATTGCATTAAAAGGTACATCACATACAGGGGGAGCATATATTCTGTCAAAGGACTTAGCCACAGAGGGAATTTTTTTTTGTAACTTTCTATTTATGCCCCCTTCTCCACCGCAGCACCTACCTTCCCTCAGGGACTCCCAAGGCATTGTGCCTGCCAGGTCTCTGGGAACTGTAAGCCCCTCATGAGTCTACCCTGCCATCAGCCCTTGGATTACCCCCGAGTGGGGTGGGAGGTATACCCAGAACCTCCCATCCTTCATCCACGTGTTGGACAGACTCGTGCGGCTCCTCCCCAGTCCTAGTCTACATGATGCCGGGGTTCATCTCCAGGCATCACTACAGGTCTTTTTTTTTTTTCTGCTTTCTGCTCCCGCCTCCCCTGTGGACATTGGCATGCGAGGAGGGACCAAGGAGACTGGGGCTTGCAGAGACGTGCCTCCACTCTGGACCGATGTCCACCCCTCCCTGTTCTCTGCCTCCTCATCTGCACCTCCACCTGTGGTCACCCACGTGGCAGTATCGCAGCGAGGAGTGCAGCCCACCCTCCCCAGAGAGGGAGAGCAGCCTGTCAGGCACTCAATCCCTCTCCCCGGCCGGCCCTCCAGTGACCCGCGCTCACTACTTAACCCGAGTTGCCGGTGTCGCAAGCAGAAATCCAACCACTGCGCCAATGGGCCAGCTAGCCACAGAAGGAATGAGCACCGAACTGTCCCACACCATCTGTGAAAGCGTTTCAAAAGAGGGCTGTACCGGGGGTATCAAATCCATAGGAATTTCAGGAACATGCAGATACTGAAGGCAGAACAGCTTCCCAGGATCCACCTCAGAAATCTTGAGAGAAAGGGTGGAATTTGAAAATGGCGCCACCAAGGCTGGAGCTGAGGCCGGTGCCGCAGCCACCACTGGAACAGTGCCTGGAGACCCCAACACTGGGGCACCCAAGGCTAGAGACCTGAAAATACGAGAAGGAGTAGGAGAAGGCAGTACCTGTGCTGGCTCCTGCGCTGCAGCCGTGTGGGGAGGGTACACAAGGTGCGGTGTGGCAGCACGGTGCCTTATCTTCAAACTGACCTAACCACCCCGCCTCAGGGTCTGTAGCCCTCAGGCCCAGGAAGTCGGGACAACCGCTGGACCCACTGCTCTACAACAGCGGCCAAATGAAGAAACTGCTCATCGGAGGACCCCCAAGGGGGCGGGGAAGGACTCTGGAGTCTAGGATCGTGGCTGCTGGCAACCAAGGCTGCAGACGACCCCGACAGAGCCGGGGTCGGCCTCCTGTCCCCCGCTAGATGATCTCCATGCAGATGTGCCAGAGGGTGACACCGAGCGGTACCACTTCTTCGACTGGTGGGATGAAGAAGAGCTCGAGGCTGAATGGTGTCGGGTGCCCGACCTCTATCGGGAACAGGACCACTTCTTTTTGTGCTTTCGAGTGGACCACCCCTTCCTCCCTAGCACCAGACTGCCTGTGGTCAGACCCGCCCCTGAAGAAGGCAGTGGACCGGACCCAGCCCTGCTGCTAAAACAGCTTTCAAGCGAAGTCTCCCTACCATCACCAGCCCCGTTCATGGTTGACTCAGTCGAAGGCGGGCTGAAGAAGACTTTTTCTGTTCAATGAAAATTTTTTTTAAACACAATAATAAATAAATATACTAAAAATAATCAAATACTGAACGACTATGCTGCTGTCATATAGAAGTGAAGATCTGACCCCCGGCGGATGAGCAACGTCATCACTGAAGCGCACTTGGCGGGGAAAAAAGGAACTGAGGCAGTTGGAGGGTCGACGCCAAGGTAGTCTATATGGCGCAAGCCAGCCTCACGGCACCGCACATGCATGGTCCTACCTCAATGCTGCCCCTCCTTAAGATTTTTGGCTCCCGCTCAGTCCTAGCACCTCCAGCGTAGTCCCACTAGTGTGAATGAGTGGTGGAGACCATCTCCAGGAAGATCAATGCTGAGGTGTCCACTGAAATAGAGTGTATAGCTGCGACCTTGCCACAAGGAATGTCTGCCATTAATGAGAAGAAGACTGGAGGTTTCGCAGTCAACTATTTAGAGAGTCACTGTCCACCAGACCAGTCCACCAGAGTCTTCAACATCTCAGTGGGGTGAGGGCAAGGAAAACTCCATACTTCCATGGAACCAGAGGTCCCAGGAAGAACCAAGAAGCCCAAGGAAAAGGCTTAAAGAGCTACTTTTGGGATGCCTGCATGCAAGGCCTACCTTTGAAGGTGGGGATCTGAAGAACCCACCTTAACGCAGGATTTTCTAAAGTATGACACTCCATGAGGAACAGAGCATCGCATACATCCAAACAGTGCTCTGGTCCAAGACAGGCCACACAGGACTGATGCCAGTCCATCATAGCAATAACTTTTTCTACAGGGGCAACGATGCATAATGGGTGGCTGTTGGACATTCTGTTTCTTTGATGTGACTTTCTTCTCGGGTTTCAGCACTGCACAAACATGGAAATTACATACCGTAATTATTGATCTTCTTGGACAGTCTCCAACACTCATTCACATTAGTGGGACAGCGCCGGAGACGCTAGGACCAAGCGGGAGCCAAAAATTTTCAGAAGGGTCGGCACCGAGACAGGACCACGCATGCGCAGCACCGCGAGACTAGCTCACGCCTGTGTAGGCTATCTCAGCGTCAACCCTCCAACCGCCTCAGTACTTTTTCGACCGAGGAGCTGCACCGTAACTAATGAGAATAACTCATCCTGAGTTTCTGGGCCTGAGAGGGCCCAGATGGCCTTTGCAAGAAAGGTCAAAGAACAATGTCTTCACAGTCTGAACCATAGGACCATGAAGACCAGGAAACAAAACAAGTGAACCCAGGGGATGGTGGGTGGGCGTGTGAATGAGTGATGGAGACTGTCCAAGAAGATCACTAATTACAGTAAATACGTAATTTCCATATCTTTCTGGACTAAGTCTCCATCACTCATTCACATTAGTGGGAGAGTACCGAACTAAAACCAACAGCCCTGAGTAGGGTGGTAGGAGATAGGGTTCACCAGAAAGGACGGCCAAGGATTGTCCTGCTAATAAAAAGAGCCGTCTTGTAAAGAGCATCTAGAACATAGTGCCTACAAAATAAGTGCTCGAGTTGTAACTCACCACTTTGCAGACGACTGCAATGGGCACAAAATGAAAGTCTGCCAGGAAACCGCAACCACTCTAGGAGAACGGCGAGAACCTGGCCTCACAATTTGGTCTAGGCCAAAAATTAATAGAGTCAAAGACATGTACTAATGTACTGTAAAGGGACCTCAGAAACTGAAAGAGTCAGAGGTAAAGTCTACTGGTTCAGGGTAGACCGGAAGTGCAGATGGAAACTCCCACTATCAAGTATGGCTAACCTGTGAATAACAGGTCCAGGAGCACTGAACCCCTTACTTGGTGAGCAAAGGGGGTCCAGGTGGGGTTAGCCCATCAAGGAGAATGGTCTCCACTTAGTTACTGGAACTTTCCTGACAGAAGGCTAAGCACGACTCAGAAGCCTCTTGAGGTGGTCTAGTAGAACCAGATCCTACCCACTGCATATTCCAAAAAGGAATAATCCTGCCCCTGTGTACAACTGTAGTAACAGTCTCTGAACTCGGGGAAGAAAGAAAAAGTGTACAGGAGGACATGACCACTGCGGAAAAAAAACATTCTGACAGAAAAACACAGGGGCTGGATTTCTAAGGCAAATAGAAGCAGATGTGCGTCGAGGAGGGACATAGCAGGACCAAGTTAGGGCTAACCCATTAGTTGAATGTGACTGAACAGCGGCAGAAGTGACTCAATGCAGTGAGGCACCACTCACTCCGGCCTCCCTGAAGGGAGTAGGAAGGACTCTAGTTTGCTTTGCTGAAAAACAAACATTACAGCTCCATCATGCACTTGGAGAGGATAGCTTCACGTGCGACTGGCACAGAACCAATGCACAGGAACCGAAGGTGTGAATATTTGAGAAGCCACCTCAGAAAAAGACCTACCTGACCAACAGTCAAGAAAGGAGCATGTCGTCTGTTAAGCTGAAGCAAGCAAGGAAAAAGGAACCTAAGTTCAGACTTGCTGAAGAGTCACTTCTGTTGCTGCGAGGCTCTAATCAAGAGAAGAAAGCCCGATAAAAAAAAGGAGACTAACAGACTGGGTAGTCACCTAGGTCTAAGAAATATCTCAGAATAAGAAATCTCTCTTGGAGAAAAGAGTTGACCCTAACCTCCGCTGGATTGGACTCCCCCTAGGAGTAGAAGTCGTCAGGTACTCTTTACCATAGTTTAGAGACGACCACCTCGGGGCTGAGGCGGAACCTGACCAGATCCAAAAGTGTGGAATCGGGTAATTTCGGCTAGGTCCTGTGCTGTGATAATTTTAACTTTTTTTACCATTAGTCCGAGCCTGATAAGGTTGCAGGCTACTACCTCACAAGGATTGACGGATACAAAAATGATGAAGATGTCATCCCTCTGAGGGGCAGGAGAAGCCTGAGCATCCATAACTGAAATCATGACCAGACTAATAATCACAGCTGAAGAGATGCTAACCACCTACAGAAGAAGCCACTGAAAGGGCAGTATCAGAATGGGGCTATATACCCCTATCAAAGGAGTGGAAGAGTCTGTGCAGCTCCCGGCCATTGAATTAGAATGTTCCACAGTGTGTAATTGTCTTGACAACTGAAAGAGTCTAGACGCAGAGGTGTATGGTCCACGGATACAGTCTGAATACTATGGTGGACCCCATCAGTGAGGAACTACTGACAAGATCTTCCATCACAGACTCGGATGATAGAGAGGGCATGCCCTTCAGTATATAAAATGAGTCATCCGCTGTATCACTGACCAGAAGGACAGGGAGAGACTCATCTAGATGCACTTCTACCCCAGAAGGACCCCTAAGGGAGGTCTAGGTAAGAGCCACTAGAGACTCCGCCACCAGGAAGGATATTGAGGAACTCGGCACCATATAGGGAGCCGAGAAAATGCTGAGCGGAATGAGGGATTCTGCTGCCAGAACAGTACAGAAGAGTTCCATCAGCTGGAAACCGTTGGATATCACACAAGATCCCACGCAGACCGCCACTCACTAAGATGTGTGGAGAAATAATCCGCAGAACAGAACTTCATTCTGTGGAAAACATCTTGACACAAGTTCTGCGGAGAAGAGGTCTGTAGAAGGAAATCCATCACTAGGTCTGCTGGACAGCACCAACTGGCACCCCTGCGGCACCAGCATCACTCGCGGCACAGGCGGGCACCAAGCAGTGCCTATGCCAACCTGGGTGACACCCAAGGGCACCCACGGCAGTACCTATAGGTATCCCTGGGACCCATGGCAGCAAATGCAACCAAGGGCACCCAGAAACCCATAGCAGCAATGGCACCCATGGGTGCCCGCGGCGCTGCGAGACACCCGCGACACTGCCAGCAACTAACGGCACCAACAACAGCACCCGTGGTGCCACACAGAGAGACGGCTCTGACCCAACACCAGTGGTACCGCCCACGGCACAGACGCCAAAGCCAGCGGCCATGGCGTCAGACCTGCGGTGCCACCCATGGCATTGGGCACAGTGCCAGGACAACACGACCATGGGAATGCCAATGAAGAATCCTGAGAAGGGGAGAAGAAAAAAAGGTGTTGCCCGTGCCGGCCCCTGCATGGAAAGAGAGAGGGGGGTAGGCACGAGAGGTCGACACGATGGCGAAGACACCAAGAGGGCGCCACGCTCATCCTGATCCAATCGACCCGGCCCAGAGGCCCGGAGGCCCTGAAATCAGAAACAGTGGCCAGGAAAACTGGATAGAAATCGAACCCCCTACTCCACAGGAGCGGCCCAGAGGTTAAACTGCTCACCAGAGCTCCAACGAGGACAGAGATGGAGTCCGGAGTCAAAGAATGCAGTCGTTAGGAGCGGGGCCAAGGGGAACCCACCAAAGTCGGCTCAGGCCTATCGCCTCCGACTAACAACTCTGCAGACATATCAGAGGGCAACTCGAAGGGAACTCATTCTTCTTCCCCAACGAGGAAGAAGAGCTCGAGGTTAAGTGGAGCTGGATCCCGGAACTACTAATTCATGCTTCGTGGACTGTCCTCCCCCCAGCACAGGACCCCCCATTTATCAAAGGGCGTGGACTGGACACAGCCCTCTGCCATAACAACTTTCAAACAAAGTCCTCTTACCATCACCGCTACCATCTAAGGGCGACTCCGTGATGGTAGGTGAGAATTTCTTTTTCTTCTTCATAATCTTTTCTTGTTCGTAAATAAGAAATTAATACTACTAAAATGTTAAACACTAAAAGCTGCTGTCATATAGACAAAAACTTTGACTCCAGCAGACGAGAGGCGTCGACATCCAAGCGCACTCGATGGTGAGAGAAAAGGAAATGAGTCGGTTGGAGGGTCGTGACACCGAGATAGCTCAGCACAGCAGTGAGCTAGTCTCACGGGTGCCACACATGCGTGGTCCTGTCCCGGCGCCGACCCTTCTGAAAATTTCTGGCTCCCACTTGGTCCTAGCACCTCTGGCGCTATCCCACTAGTGTGAATGAGTGATGGAGACTTAGTCCAGGAAGATCAAACGTTAGATGGCACTGGGAAATGAAAAAAAGAGCACAGTGATGCAGACAGAATACCAACAGCGACAAGACAAACTGAGATGTCACTCCCATAGCGTGCACAAAATGGTGGGAAGAACAGAACTGAGATTGGTGAGGGAGCAAGCAGTCACTGGCTAGCAGGTGGCACCAGGTGGGAGTGCACTGGCTGTGCCTGTAGCCGCTGCTGGCTTTCTGGCCAAGCTTTGCTCCCTTGGGGTCCTTTTAGGGCAGACAAGATGGGCCTGGCACTCCTTATCTGCTGACAGTTTCTATGTTTCTAGTGCCTTAAGCCCAGACCTACAAGAGGGAATCTAGGGTGAAGATTCTTCATATCCAGTCCTTCCCTACATTTTATTCTACTTATATACTGGTTGACATGACAAGGAAGTGAAATAACCCCCTGATGAAGACCTTGTGCAGTTGGGTTGATTTTTATTCTCATGTTCTTCCTTTTTTAGTGCAAGATCCTGAGATCCCCTTTGGTTTTCACACTAACACAGAGATAAAATAGGTGACCAAAGAGGTACTTACTGTATGTGACTGATGAACAAGGAGCCATTTTCCATCTGTGGACAAATAGGTGAAACAAAGGTTGTCAGTCAGTCTAGTATTAAAGAAATTAAAAGCTTCTAGCAATTCTGTTTTTGTGCTCTACCTGGCCCTGCTCTGGCCTCTCCTAAAAGCCCTGCCAATCCCAGAGTCCCACCTGCAGAACTGCATCCTGGCCTATCCTGCCCTTGGTCTCTGCAACACTCACACCATCATGGACTCTGCTTCTATCCTTAATTACATAGATACATACATATACATAGACAGTGTCAGCAGATAAGGGCCTATGGCCCACCCAGTCTGCCCATTTGAGCTTGTAAGTTCAGTTTGTTTTCCTAGAAGTCTGTTGCCCCTTACCCCGACCTCCAGAATTCCTTCATGTCTATCCCACGCATTCTTAAATCCTGTGATTGTTTCAGCCCCCACCACTTCCTCTGGCAGGGTGTTCCACTTGTCCACCACCCGCTCTGTGAAGAAATTCTCTCATGTTTCCTCTGAATCGTCCCCTCCAACTTCATCCCATGCCCTCTAGTCCTGGAACATCTTTTTCGCTTAAAAATAGTGTTTTCCTGCACCCTGTTCCTATCTGTAAGATACTTGTATGTCTCTATCATATCCCCTCTCTCCCTCCTCTCCTCCAGGGAGTACATGTTCAGTTCCTTCAACCTGTCTTCATAGGACTTGTGATGCAATCCATGCACCATCTTTGTTGCTCTCCTCTGAACCTTCTCTACCCTGTTTATGTCCTTACATAGGTATGGTCTCCAGAACTGTACACTGTACTCCAATTGGGGACTCCCTTTCCTCTGGACTCTCCAGAAGGGAGAAAGAACTTTTTTCATGATGCTGCACATGCCTCTTTAAGACTACCTGGCTCACTTTCATAAAGACCTGGTTAAAAAACAAAAATAGGTTACACACCTGTAACCATAGTTCTAGGAGTGGCATATAGTTCACATCCACACTCTGGAAGTTGCACTGTGGATGCCAATTCAGATGTCTTGAAGCCAAGCTCCTTCTATCACCCAGGAAGGGACAGTGTATCCTCCAATTCTGTCCCGTGATGCCAGATCTTTGCACACTGCAAGCAGTGATTCATGTGCCACTTGTCAGGGGAGGCCAGGTGGGTTGTGTGGATGTGAACTATATACCACTTCAAGAATGTACAGTTATGTATGAACTTACTGTAACAGATCTTTGACAGGATCTCTTAAAGCAGACCATCACTGATAGGAATAAGCCATCAGGCGCCAGGACCACATGGAAACCTTTCCAGCTAGCAGTCTACTGGGGGCTGCCCACCTTCAACATCAGTACTGATGTCAGCTTATCCTATATGAGGCAGGTGGTCTGCACTCCTCCTCAGTACTCCCACTTGGGACCATAAGTGGATACTGGAAGGGGGGGAACCAAGAAGGACGCCGAGGTAACCCTGTAACAAGTAAAAGCAGAAGGCTCGCCCCAATGGAAGGGGAGAGGGACACAGGAAAAAAGGAGGAAGGAGGGAGGGAAAGCAGGGCCTGCTGCAAGACAGCCTCTCGAAGATCTACTGTTACGGTAAGTCCTTGCGTAACTGTACTATCTTACTTCAAGGGTATCTCCTGCAGCAGGCCATCACCGGTAGGACTGAGTCCCAAGCAGTTCTGGTACTACTAACAAGCAGGCCAGGTGGCAGGCAAAAAAAACAACAACCCAAGAGAGGAGGCCTTGGAGGACAGCTAGGCCGAAGTTGGCTCGATGCCTAGAGGTAATGTCCAGACTAATACTTGGTAAAGGTGTGGACAGTATTCCAGGTGGCAGCAGCGCAGATGTCAGCAGCTGGGGCATTACGAAAGTAAGCCACTGATGCAGCCACACCTCTTGTGGAATAGCCCTTAATGCTTCTAGGAAGTTCCTTGCTGTACTGTAGTTGGGTGGATTTAAAGTAAACTCCAACACCACCTTAGGAAGAAACTTAGGATTTGTACGCAAATACATCTTTGTGAAAAACTGAACAAGTCTCCTTACACAAGGGCCTGAAGCTCTGAAATCCTTTGAGCAGAAGTAATGGCAACTAAAAATAATGCTTTCCATGACAGAAAGCATAGCTTGCAAAAAGCAGCAGGTTTAAAGGGAGGCAGCAAAAGCTTTTCCAACACAAAATTAAGCTACCATGGCAGGACAGGGTCCCTGATTGGGGGCTTCTAGTGCAGAATGCCCTGCAAGAATGTACGGGACACAGCAAGCTGGGCCATTGAGTGCCCATCCACAGGTACAGGATATGCAGAGATGGCAGAGAGGTGAATCTTAATAGAAGAGTACCATAAGAAAAAATTACTCACCTTAGTAATGTTTCTTCTAATGGAGTCTTGCTATATTATGACTATTGCAGATTGTCCCACCATTAGAACTGCTCCGGAGGTGAAAAAGTTAACTTCCATGCCAGGCATGGAACTTGGAGCGCGAGCTCGGTTAGAGAAGCTCTGTCTGGAAGATTTCAAACTGAAACTGTCAGATCTTTACGAGCAAAACTCACTAAGGTTCTGTGTGGAAGCTGTAACCTACACTAGCCAACTGGCTACTTAAATATTAACACATTTTCCTGGTCCCAACACTAAGACTCAAGTCAGGGGACCAGAAAATAAAATAATATGAGATAAGATAATATAAAAACAACACCCAAACACCCCAAAAAGAAGGGGTGGAAAACAAAAAATGGCATCAAAAAGTGCCAACACTGGAATGCCCACCCCATACCCCAAGTAGAAGTTCTGAGACAGGCAGGTTGGGGAGTCATAATATAGCAAGACTCCATTAGAAGAAACAACATTACTAAGGTGAGTAATTTTTTCTTCAAACAACATGAAGTCTTGCTATATTATGACTATTGCAGAATACACAGCAGCATTCTCCATGGAGGAGGGACAGACCCTACTTAGGAATAGGCTCTGAAGCACGGCTTGTGTTAAACCGAGCATCCCTCCTGGCCTGATATCCAGGAGTAATGCTTGGTGAAAGTGTGTACCGTTTTCCAAGTAGCTGCTTGACATATCTCTAAGATAGGGATGTCTCTGGCAGCAGCTAGAGATGCAGCTGTACCTCTGGTAGAGCGAGCCCTCAGGCCTGAAGGGGGAACCTTTCCCAGTTTTTGATAGCAAAATTGGATACAAGAGACAATCCACCTGGCAATGGATCTCTTAGTGGCAGGTTTCCCTATTCCAGCCTCACCATAAGTGAGAAATAGTTGGAGGGATTCGAACCTGTGACCCTTGGTACGCTCTATGTAGTAACTTAGGGCCCTCTTAACATCTAAGCTGTGCAACCTCCTCTCACTAGAGGAGGAATGATCAGTGAAGAACACTGGAAGGGAGATAGACTGATTAAGGTGGAAATCTGAAACCACCTTAGGCAAAAACTTCCTGTTAGTCCTGAGGACTACCTTATCCCTGTGAAAGGAAAAGTCAGTCTCCACTGACAAAGCTTGTAACTCACTTATGCGCCTGGCAGAAGTGATGGCTACTAGAAAAACAGTTTTCCAAGTCAAGTACTTAAGCTCTGCCGAAGACAGAGGTTCAAAGGGGGGTTGCATCAGCTGTGCAATGCAAACATTAAGATCCCAGGCAGGAGCAGGGTCCCTGAAAGGTGGATTAGTATGAAGTAATCCTTTGAAAAACTTAGAAAATACAGGGTGAGTGGAAAGAGAAGAAGGCTTTCCTGCTGAAATAAAAGCAGAGACAGCTGCCAAATGCACTTTCAGGGTAGCTGGTCTCAGTCCCAAAGAATTAAGATGGACCATATAGTCCAAAACAATGGGCAAATTAGCAGATTCCGGGGAAATATGCTTCCCAGAACACCATATGGAAAACCTTTTCCATTTAGAGTTATAAGTAGCCCGAGTGGAAGGCTTCCTAGAAGCTTTCAGGATTTCGAGAACACCTTGAGAAAGGTGTAGGTCAGCAACTCTAACTCCTCAAGAGCCAGGCCTTGAGGTTGAGGGATTTGAGATTCGGATACAGACTCTCCCTGGGCACAAGTTAACAGGTTGTGGTTCCTGGGGAGACACAGGGAAGATGGACTACTAAGGACAGAAGGAGGGGTACCAGGGCTGCCTGGCCCAATCTGGAGCAATCAGAATCATCTTGCAGGGCTGAGATCTGATTTTGACTAGCACCTTGAACAAGAGAGGGAAGGGGGGAAAGGCATATAGAAACATCCCTACCCAATTGAGGAGAAAGGCATCCAGGGGGACTGAGCCCATCACTGGGGGCCTGCAACAAAACAGTGGAAGCTGATGATTGTCTGGGGCTGCAAAAAGATCTATCTGAGGGGTGCCCCATCTGACAAAAACTATCCCCAGTACTTGGGGATCCAGTGACCATTCGTGATGGCCCTGGGAAATCCTGCTGAGAGCATCTGCCAGGACATTGTCCTTGCCTGGGAGGTGAATTGCTATGAGGGAAGTGTTCAGGGAATAAGCCAGAGACCACAACTTCATTGCCTCGGTGCACAAGGCTGAAGACCGAGTGCCCTTGTTTGTTGATGTACCACATTGTAGTGGTGTTGTCTGTTCTGACTTGTACCACTTTGTTCTGAACAGATGCAGAAAAACATGAAGTGCTAGAAAAACAGCTCTGAGTTCCAACAGATTGATGTGGAGCAGAGATTCCTGAGGGGACCACACCCCTGGGTGGAGAGGTTCCATGTGAGCTCCCATCCCAGAAGGGACGATCTGTAGTAAGGGTCAAGGAGTGAGATAGAGGGATGAAGGGGACCCCTTGTCTCAGATTGCTCTGATCCTGCCACCAGTGAAGGGCCTGGATCAGGTTCGAGTCATTGGAATCAACTTGGATAGGGGATCTTTTCTTTGAGACCAAAAGGCTCTCAAGTGGAACTGAATGTCCCTCATCTGAAATCTTGCTCCTTGCACTACAGCTGTGGAAGCAGCCATGTGTCCTAGGAGCTGTAGGAAATGCCTTGCTGGTCGAGAGACCTGCAGAGTGAAGGAGGAGGCCAGGGGCACTGGTTCCTTACCTTTCTATGGGAAGGAAGGCTCTGGCCTGCTTTGTGTCCAATTTGCACCTATAAAGGTGAGTACCTGGACAGGTTCCAGAACTGACTTTGGAAGATTGAGAAGAAAGCCCAGAGAGGTGAGCAGCTGCTGGGTAACTTGGTGTGATTTGACCTGGTCTGGAGACTGACCTACAATGAGCCAGTCGTCTAGGTAGGAAAGATGGCAATCTTTGCCTTCTTAAATGAGCAACTGCTACTGGCAGGCATTTTGTGAATACCCTTGGGGCAGAGGTAAGGCCGAAGGGCATTGCTCTGAACTGGTAATGGCCTGAGGGCAGTTCGAATCTGAGGTACTTTCGGTGGGAGCTTCTGATAAGAACATGGAAGTAGGCATCCTTGAGGTCCAGGGAAGCTAGCCAGTCCCCTGGCCTTAGAGAAGGTAAAATCATTGCCAGAGTCACCATTTTGAATTTTGGTTTTAAAAGGTGCTTGTTCAGATATCTTAGGTCCAGAATGGGCTGCCATTCTCCTGTCTTTTTTGGGGTAAGGAAGTACCTGGAGTACAGACCCTTGCCCTGGTGTAGGGGAGAAACCCTTTCTACAGCTCTGAGAGCCAGGAGGGTTGAGACTTCTGTTTCCAAGGCACAAGTCTCTAGAGGATTTGCAGGTGGAAAAGATCTGATTCTCATCTTTGGAAATTTTTTGAAGCTGAGAACCAGACCCTGGCTTACTACTTCCAGGACCCACTTGTCTGATGTTAAAGACTCCCAGTCCTGAATGAAATAAGCCAGCCTGCCCCCTACAGGTAATGGAGAACGGGCCCTGGGCACCCCATCAGGGTGCCTGTTTGGCAAGGGCTTTAGGCTGAGGGGTGGGAGCAGGCCTGCTTGCAACCCGTCTGCCTTTCCCTCTGAAGAACCCCCTCTGAGCATAAGCCAAAGAGGAGGCCTGGGTTTGGTGAAAAGGCCTGCCTCTACCCCTGGGGGTCTGTCTCTGGGGAGTGGCTTGCCGCTCCTTGGCTTGTGCACTCCAATAAGTGGTTCTATATTCATCCATTTTCTTCATATAATTCTCTGTCTGCTCCCCAAACTGAGAATTTCCACCACAGGAAAATCCATAGCCTTAGTCTGGGTATCCTGTGACAAACTAGTACACCTGAGCCAAGCCAATCTACGAAGGCCACAGATGTAGCCATGACTCTAGAGGATACATCATTAGAATCCACAGCAGCATGGAATTGCACCTTGGATGCCTCAATACCATCAGCAGCCACCTGCTCCAGCTCCTTGGCAAGCTGGCCAGGGGCCTGTTTGGCTAAAGCCATGACAGTGACCCATCTAGATTTTTGGTATCTTGCCACATAAGCCATGTAATTTGCTTGTCTGAGTCCCAAGGACGCTGCCATGTATTGTTTTTTAGCCATGGCATCAATCTTCCTGGAGTCCTTGTCAGGAGGATGTAGGCCAGGAATATTATTTATCACAGGCTGCAGCCTGAACTACCCTAACATGACTGCATTGCTTGAAAGAAATTCTGTATCAGGACCTGACAAAGTGTACCTTCTGTCCATCTTTTGTCCACAGGAGGCACAGAATTAGGAGCTTTTAAAATTTTTATTGTTTGTTTCCTAAATGATTTATGTAAAGGAATAGACAATCTCCTGGACTCTGGGATATCCATCATTTCCACAAAGTCAGGTTCCTCTTGCTCATCCACAGCTTCCTCCAATGGAGCTGGAGGGTTTATCAACCTTTTTATAAAACAGAAAATGAGAAGGGGACTCAGAAAGCGTAGGGGGAGATTCTAAAGGTCTGTCTGGGGAGATGTCCGGTTCAATGGGCACACCCAGACTCTCAAAGTCACATTCACACTGTTCATAATCATCCTCCCCCTCCTCTGGTTCATAAATCTCTTCCATATCATATTCTTGAACCGGCGGAACCGACCGAACTGACCTTTTGCCAGATAGTGGCAGTTTGGACGGAACCAGAGAAAGTGACTGGACAATTTGTATTGCTTTAGCTATCTCTGCAGCAGTTGGAGAAGGAATTTTTGACTCCACACCTGCTGATTTTCTAGTTTTCTTTGCTGGAACTGGCTCCTCAGAGTCAGCTTTATGTTTGCCTGAGGAAGTCTCGCACTGGTCAGAGGGCACTCCCTCCGGTTCGGTTGGCACCGAACCGGGCTGGCCATCCGGGTCAGCGGACTTTTTGGCCTCTCGTTCCCTGAGCCTACCAACTCTCTTATCTAGGGTAGCTGCAGGGAAGTTCTTACAAATCTGGCAGTCTGAATTGAGGTGGTCAAAACCCAGACAATATACACATGTGGTGTGTGGGTCAGCCTTGGCAAAGGCTTCCCCACAGACACTAAAGTGCTGAACCCCAGTGGGCCCAGTTTTTCTTTTGGGTTTCTCAGACATAATGCCAGCCTAACCAAAAACTTGCCCTTTTAATGGCAGTGCCAGGCAAGACACCCTTATCGGTTCCCAACCGTGTCACGGGTCGTGGAAAAAAACGTAATGAAATCCGTTTTTTTTAGAACCGATAAGAAGCGGGAACCGCACTCTAAAAGCTTTAGAATAAAGTTTTAAAACAACCTGATTGGTTCGAACCGAACCGATAAACATTTACAAGTTCCACACAGAAATAAACCTGTCTATTACTTACAATACCACAGACAGAGCTTGAACCGATTGGTTTGCGGTTAAAATAATAATCGCGGTTGAATTTAACCGAGAAAATACTGTTTAAACCGAGAAATGAACCGAGCAGTAGGAGGAATCTCCGGAGCGACTGTTCAGTGAGGCGGAGTAAAGAATCTGACAGTTTCAGTTTGAAATCTTCCAGACAGAGCTTCTCTAACCGAGCTCGCGCTCCAAGTTCCATGCCTGGCATGGAAGTTAACTCTTTCACCTCTGGAGCAGTTCTAATGGTGGGACAAACTGCAATAGTCATAATATAGCAAGACTTCATGTTGTTTGAAACCAGAGTTTGAGAGTGATAGAAGGTACTCCAAAACGTTATCCACTGGACAGGTGACGAGATCTAACTAGTGCAAAGCAGCCCAAAGAGCAAAGCATTTCCATTTCTAGTAGGTGGCCCCAGTGGAGGGCTTCCTGGTCACCACCAAAACATCAGCCACTTCGAGGGGAAACCCTGAATCTGGCTATGTCCTCAGGAGGTCTGGATGGATCAGGGCGGTCTGGTCCTGGGAGAGCAATCCTGTGCACAGTGGCGGTTCCACTGCCAGTTGCTACAGTAAGGGGAACCAGATTTGAAGAGGCCAGAAGAAGGTGGTGAGGATCATCGCAGCCCCCTTCCATCTGGAATTTGATCAGAACTCGTTGAGCATGGAAGGAAGGCATACGGAAGCCTCCCTGTCCAGGAGAGGGACAATGCATCTCACCAGAAAACTCCAGGCCCTTAACCTAGTGAGCAGAAAAGTGGTAGTTTTGCGTTGAGTGGGGATGCAAAAAGGTCCAACTCGGGCCGACCCGATCTGTTGAAGAGGTCTTCCACCACTACCCAGAAACAAAGTTTGACAGCAGATAAGGACTGTTTGGCCCACCTAGTCTGCCCATTTTCCCTACCTAATGGATAAGCTGCAGATCCTAGTTAACCAACAACCAACTTCCTCCTGCCCGCCACTAGAACTGCTTTATGTCTGTCTCATGCATTCTTGAATTCCCCCACTGTTTTTGGCTCCACAACCTCCTCAGGAAGGCCGTTCCATGTATCCAAAACCCTCTCTGTGAAAAACTACTTCCTCACATTACCTCTGAGCCGTCCCACCTCTATCTTTAAATTGTGCCCCCTTGTTCTTGCACATCTTTTTCTGAAAGATGCTACCCTCTTGGACTTTGTTGATTCCCTTGGGGTACTTAAGTTTCTATCATGTCCTCCCCTCTCCCTCCTTCCCTCGAGGGTATACATATTAAGCTCCTTTCATCTCTCTCTCTTCGTATGTTTTCTGGTGCAGACCATGCACCATTTTAGTTGCCCTCCTCTGGACTGCCTCCATCTTGTCTATATCTTTGCAGAGATAGGGTCCCCAGAACTGCATACAGTACTCCAAATGGGAGTCTCACCAACTGTCTGTACAGAGGGATAACAACTTTCTGTTTTCTACTGGTGATGCCTCTCCCTATGTATCCAAGTATCCCCCCAGCCCTCCTTGCTGCCTTCTCACATTGCTTGCCCACCTTTAGGTCATCTGATAGGAATACCCCTAGGTCCCTTTCCATTTTTACTGTTGTTAGTATCTCACCCCTATTGTGTACTTTTCCTCTGGGTTTTTGTTTCCCAGGTACATTACTTTGCACTTCTTTGCACTGAATCTAAGCTGCCATACATTTGACCATTCCTCCAACCTTGCCAAGTCCCTTCTCACCCTTTCCACCCCACCTTGCATATCAATCCTGTTGGAAATCTTTGTTTCGTCTGCAAAGAGACATACTTTTCCTTCCAGTACCTCTGCAATGTCACTTATAAAGACATTAAAGAGGACCAGTTCCAGTACTGAACCCTGTGGTAACCCGCTAGTAAGCCCCCCCTTTCTTCACGGTGGACTCCGTTTACTATTATCCTCTGCGTTCTGTTGTCCAGCAAATTTTTTTCCCAGGCTACCACCCTGGGACCCACTCCAAGGCTAGCTAACTTGTATATTAATCTTTTGTGTGGGACTGTGTCAAATGCCTTGCTAAAGTCTAGGAAGGTCAGAAGTTCCCACTGGTGAGCTCTTGACCGAGAGTAACTTAGGCTGTCCGCCAGGATGTTTGGTTGCCAGGAATATGGATGCCCGAGAGTTCCAGGCCATGCTCAATGGCCCAATACCAGACTCTCATCACTTCCCTGCACAGGGGATAGGACAGAGTCTCCCCCCACTTGTTTGTTTATGTAATTAACTACACACACACACTGTCAGTCTGAACCAACAGTGAACCCGGGGAGAGCTGTGTCTGGAAGGCCTGTAGGGTCTACAAGACTGCCTGTATCTCCAGGACAAGGATGTGGAGATATCTCTCGATCTCGGACCAAGTCCCTTGGGTTTGGTGGGATGCCATCTGAGCTTCTCCAACCAAGACTGGAAGTGTCCATTGTAAGAATCTGCTGAGGGGGAGATACGGAAAAAGGAACTCCTCAAAACAGGTTGCAGGGCTCCAACCCCCACAACAGCACCTTCCTGACTGAAACAAACACCAGCACTAGTTGATCCAGGGCATATATGGGTTGGTCCCACTGGACCCTCAATGTCCACTGAAGGATTCTCATGTGCAACCAGGCTGAGAGAACTGTAGCAATGGCTGCAGTCATGAGGCTCAAAAGCCTTAGAAACTCCCACTTCATAACATGGCAGTTGGAGAAAAGAAGGTGAGCCTGAGCCATCAGGTGCTCAGCTCTGTTGGAAGGTAAAAAGGCCTTACCTTGAGCCATGTCCAGACCTGCCCCTTTGTATATATGGTGCTGGTAGGGGATAGGAAATGATTTGGGCATACTGATGGTAATGCCCAAAGCCTGAAACAGACTTCAGGTACTCGCTAGAGTCTGCAGCAGCCGGTCCCTGGATGGGGCTGCTAGAAGCCAGTAGTCCTGGTAGGGAAAGACAAAAACCATGTCGCCTCAAGGCTGTGGCCACCACCAACAAGCACTCAGTGAAAAATTCCTGGGGGAAGAGGACAGGTCAAAGGGCAGAGCCCAAAACTGGTAATGCTCTCTCATGAAATGGAAGTGAAGGAAGCGCCTGTGAGATGCAAAAACTGATGTGCAGGTAAGCATCCTGCATATTCAAACAGCAGAGCCATTCCCCTTGTGAAGCAGGGGCAGCAATCCCTGAAGGGTGACCATCAGTAAAATGTTTGTACTCTATGTACAGGTTGAGGTTGTGCAAGTTGAAGATGGACCAGAGATCCCCTGTTTACTTGGAAACCAGGAAAAAGTTGGAGTAGAACCCCCATCCCTGTTGGGACTGAGGGACAGGCTATATAGCCCTCTTTTGCAGTAAGGCTTGAATTTCTGCCCGTATGAGGGGAACATGGCCTGGAGGATATGCAGACGGACTTGGAGGATTTTCTGGGGGCCACTCTAGGAATTCTAGAGTGTGGCCATGCTTGATGAGCTGCAGCACACAGTTGTCTGTAATAACCTCCCTCCACCTATCCAGGTGGAGGGAGAAATTACCTCCGACCACAGCCTTCTGAAGTCCTACACGGGGTCTGGCAAGAAGTCAGGAAGTGGGGGCAACCCCTAGCTGGCCTGCGGTCGCACATCTAGCAGCTCGGGAAGGGTACGGGTGCGAGGAGGACAGCATCTGCTTTGCATTTACCTTGGGCTTTGGGAGGGAGTTGGGCCTGTCTACATGAGGAGCGGCAAAAGGGGGCCCAGTGACCAAAATTTGGCTGGGTGTAGTACATGGAGTGGACCAATTTCAAGACCTGCCTGGAGGTTTGCAGCTCAGAGACAAGGTCTTGAACATCTCCCACAAACCGCTTAGGATCCCGAAAGGGAGCATCCATAATGCTGGATTGGACATCTGGAGCAAAGCCAGAGACTCCGAGACAGGCATGGCCCCTCATGCTAATGCCAGTGGCAGCCGCCCGGCCCGAAGCATCCACGGCATCATAAGCTGCCCTGAGGACATGGGTGCCTATGTCTGATCCAGTCTTCTGGGCCTGAAGGGTTTACTACTTGGAAGAGTCATCTGGTATGGCCATGACTGCCTCCCTGGCCTGGTCCGACAACAGGTTTTGGTATTGCACCATATGGGCCAAGCAGTTATGAGCCTGGGAGGCAGATGTAAAGGCATGCTTGCCCACTTGGTCCAGCTGTTGGGAGTGTCTGTCTGGAGGGAGGGCACTTAGGGTGCTTCAGCCACTCTGTGCAGTCGTGGGCCACGTTAATGACAAAATCCACTTTTGGGTCCTCACCAAAGTAGGATTTACCAGCTGAAGCATGGTAAAGCTGATGAGCCTTTTTAGAAACCGATGGAACAGTATTAGGGTGGTGCCATGTGGCCTTAGTAATGTCTTCATAAGACTCAGTGAATTGGTGGGGGGATAGCATCTTGCTGATGAAGGTAGACTGCCAGGTGACAATGCTCCGGGTCCTGTTCCTCAGTCTACCACCCATAGTGACTTGGATATGCCCCATGATGTCCATGAATGTGGGGACATCAGAAAGTGATTTGGGCACATTACTGGGCTCTCCATCCCCCCCCCCCCAAGGAGTCTGCCAAAATGGAAGAAGTCTCTGAACTGGCACCGTTGTCTGTGGCGGAGCTGCTGTCCCCACTGTCATCAGGCTATTGATCGACTGGGTGAGCAGGGGTGCAGTGTTGGAAGATCTCCTGGAAGTACGAGGAGCACTTTGGCTCAGTGGTGGTGGGTCCCTTGGAGGCCCTTGTGGGTGCATCTTTATCAACCCACTTGGCGAAGGGACCTGCAACTGCATAAAGGTCCATAGTGCTGAGTTCAAGGCACAGTAGTCCACCGGCGCCAGCCCTGTGGGCACGGAATAGGTATAGACCGGCTGATGTCCTACCGGTGCAGGATAAGGTAAAAGCAGGCACCAGTCCCCCAGGCATTGGGTAGGAGTAAGCTGGCTGTCAGACCAGATACCCAGGCTGTGGCCCCACATGAGCTGGAGGCGGTATAGGTGCCGGTACCCCCAGAAGTGGTAGTGCTAGGCCAGATGCAGGTCCCCCAGGCATTGGTAGGAGAATAATCAGCAAAGGCCACGCTGTCACTGGACGTGGCAAGGCCGCTGAAGGGCTCGTGGGTGAACAGGCACAGGTCAAGCAGCTGTCATGTCAAGCAGCTGTCAGCCTGGGTAACGCTGGAGGGAGATCCATAGGCACCAGAGAAGGAGAAGCTGGCGCTGGGGAGGAGGGCCCAACTAGCGAAGGCAGAAGGAGACTGGGCGCTGGGAGGCACCGATGTCCTGCAGTGCCTTCCACTGTGAATAAGGGGCATAACCGGTGGTCCTGGGGGCCGATACCTGCATCAGGGTGACAGGGTGGCAGAGACAGAACTGGAGCCAGCAGTACCCATACCAGCTGGAGGAGCTCCGGCTGAGCCACATGCCGAGGAGCCCGCAGAAAACAAGGGCTGGAAGAGCAGGAGCTGGGGGACAGGATATAGGAGACCCTGCCCCTCAGAGCCACCTCCGGTCACAGAGATCTGGGCAGCCAGCACGGCCATCAGCAGCCCTGAAGGGGGAAGGGCATGTGGGGCTGAAGAGGTCAAACCCCCCACCCCCCTGAGGGAGGAAGACCCTGACGAGGTCAGTTTAGGAGACTTATACAGAGACTGCAAGTGGGAGGCAGACCAGGGTCGGTCTCGGTCCTTGTCCCAGTGCTTGCACTTCCTCCAAGAATTGTCCTTGGATCTGGATGAAGAAGAACCCAAGGACTGGGTCGGGGAGGTGGAGGAGCTCCACGTCTACAGTTCCCATTCCATCAGGGTGTCCTTCTGCTTTAGGAGATGACTTTCCATGGTCTTCTAGTAGCTTCTCCTGGTAGCTGGGTTCAACTTCTGGCAGACCTTGCAGGCTTGCATGTCATAGTCAGGGCCTAGTCAGAAGAAGCAAGCAGAGTGACTGCGCTTGACTGGGATCTGTTTACCAAAGGCACACTATGTGGCGCGGTCAGAAGTAGAAGATGGTTGGAAAGACATAAAAGTAGGAGAACAGCACCGGGAAAAACTCTATTAACTATTCAAACAAGAAAATAAGAAGGCACGGTAAATGCAGGAAAAAGGCTGTCAACTGTAGCTGTGGCGGTGTCAGTGGTCCAATGTGTGCTGGTCGACGGTGGGAAAGAATTGAGGTGGGTGTGGGAGCCACCCACCTTATATAGGATAGGCTATTGTCAGTCGCTGATGTCTGAGGTGGGTGGCCCACTCTAGTAGACTGCTAACAAGAAAGGTTTCTGTGTGGTCCTGGCACCTGATGACTTAGTCCTACTGGTGATGGCCTGCTGCAAAAGATATCCTCGAAGTAAGATCTATGGTTACACATGAGTAACCCATTTTCTAGGGGCGTGGATATAGTTCACTATCCACGCTCTAGCAGACTCCTAGCAGTTCTTTAGGAGAAGGAGGCATGTTGCACACCACTATTTTGCGAACAGAGATTAGAGAACAGAGGTCCCAAAAGCAGTATCCCGACGAGACTCAACACTGATGTAATGGGAAATGAAGGTGTGTGTTGACTTCTAGGTGGCAACCCTGCAGATTTCCTGGATAGAAATGTCCCTGGAAGCAGCCAGCGAGGCAGGGGTATGTCTGGTGGAATGAGCTCTAAGCCTTACCAGAGGCTCCCATTAGCTAATCTATAGCAGAGGTCAATGCAGGATATTATCCACCTGCCAATTATCTGCTTTGTTGCTGGCCTGCCAGATGCAGCTTCAGTGAATGTTAAACAGATTGCGGCCTCACCCTGACTTTCCAGACGGGCGCTTGTAAGAAAGCACTCTCTGCAGGTCCAGGGTATGGAGCCTGCGATTGACTTTGTTTTTTTGGTATAATCTGTTTATTAAAATTTTAAGTTTTAGATCCACATATAACACATACAAAAACTAAAAATGAATGTATCCAACAGTGTTACCAACATTCATTTCAACCTAGGTGCAGCAGCATTAATATAAAAAACTTAAGAAAATTATGTTCTTTCAGTTCACAATTTCAGTTGATGCAACATTCAATATTAGGACAACATTTAATTGATGAAACAATTGATTAATTAATAGGTGTGTATGGTTCCCTTCCCATTTCCATCCCAGCCTTTATTCTTCTAGACCCCCTTGCAGTATTAGAGCTTCTTCTGGGCTCAGGCTAGCCAAGTATGGTGACCAACTGCAGAGGTACCCCTCACCCCTTCCCCTGTCAATGTGAGCTTTTCAAGCTCTAGGGTCTGGAGGGTAAGTGTCTGCCACTGCTGCACTGTGGGGCATGCACTTGACACCCAGGTATTTGGTATGCAGTGCCTGGCGGGTATTAGCAGTACCCTCGCCCATCTTGGCAGCAGTACCCAGTCTTCCCCACCCATGACTTCTACTCCAAATAGGCACAGTAGTGGGTCCACCAGTAGTGTTCTGTCCATCACTCTTCCCACTTCAGATACTATCAAACCCCAAAACCCCCAAACCGCTGCAATATTGGGCATGTCCAAAAGCAATGGAAATAAGTACCCTTTTCCTTCTCGCATCTCCCACACTTGGAAGGGATTGCAGGGTGGAATTTACGCACCATGACAGGTGCGCAGTAGAGTCTGTGCACAGATTTAAAGAAGGCCTCCTTGAATCTATTGCACACTATTATGCCCATGTGCATGGTAAGCAATAGTGTCCAACTGTCTTCCTCTACGTGACGCCTCAAATTAGTTTCCCGCCATCTTTTAATCTTATCAGTTAGGTCAGGAATAACTTGCTTCCCCTCCCATGTGGCTTTCCGAATAAAACCCTTAGGGTCCTTTCTGGCTAGTATTATGAGGTGTTCAGTTTTCTCTAACTCTTGGGTTTCACTTCCCCCTCTATCCATCTGCATAATATATGCCCTAACTTGAAAGTATCTGAAGAGGTGCCCCTTTCTAGTCCCAAGTACTGCTGTAGGTCTGCGAAGGAGCACAAATCTCCCCTTATAAAAAGATCTCTCACACTCTGTATTCCTTTCTCCTCCCATATCCTGAACCCTGGATCTTCCAGGCCCGTAAAAAAAAAAAAAAAAAAAAAAAAAAAAAAAAAGTTTTTTAGCTAATGGCAAAAGTAGCATTTCACCATTCTGCATCTTCCTACTTTTCAGTAACTGTCCCCAGGCATCCAACACTGCCATGATAAGTAGGTTCTGCTCTCCTAGTGCCTGATATGCCCTACGCCCTTTCCTATCTAGGTACGCCGCGATCCTCCTTTGGCACTCCATCTGCTCCAGATCCACCCAGCTGGCCACTCTTGGCCTATGTACCCAGTCACTTGTACATCTCTGCTGTATAGTTAAAAAATAGTTTCTAAGGTCCGGAAAGTTTAACCCTCCCCTGGCTGTTACCGCCTTCAACTTCTGGAGACTTGCTCTCGGGTGCTTTCCTTGCCATATGAAGGAGGAAAATGCCCCCTCTAGCTTCTTGATGTCCCCTTTTGTGAGCCCCACATGTATCATTTGCATAATGTATAAAATCCTGGGCAGGATATTCATTTTAATCAGGTTTATTCTCCCCAGCCAAGAGATGGGTAGAGATGTCCACCTTCGAAGGTCAGCATCTATCAACTTGATAATGTGTCAGTGGCTCAGTAGGTAGCACACTCGCCTCTAAGGCCGGGAGATCAGAGGGCTGTGGGTTCAGTTTCCACATCTGGCACTTAATATCCCAGTACTGGCACTGTAGTGCAGCATGAGAGGGGTGCTGCACTTCTGAGGTGCTGTCTTTCGGATGAGACGTTAAACTGAGGTCCCATCTGCCTGGATTCGGGGTAGTTCAGGTGGATGTTAAAGATCCCATGGCACTTATCGAAAAAGAGTAGGGGAATTTCCACGGTGTCCTGGCCAAATTTCCATCATTCACTAAAAATACCACCAACAGCTTAATCTAGTTCAAGGTCAGTTGGCATTCATCTGTATCACCCTCCCCCGGGTCGTGCCTGAAAATAGGCAGGATTTGTCTAGTGCACTTAACCGGTCAACAAAAACTAAAATAAAATAAAATAATGGGGGTACAGTTCAAATCATATAGGGACCCCAGTGACCTACCCGCCCTGATGCCCAAATATGTAAAACTCTGGGCAACTACTTTTAGTCCCTACTTCCCATCCCCCCCCTTCCGCCCCCAGGTATGCTCATCAAATCAGATTTATCCAAATGAATCTTGTACCTGAGAATTGGGTGAATTGTTAGATTAAACCCAACATGGGGGTCATGGAGGTCTCTGGGTCCCTCACAAAAAGCAGCATATCATCTGCATATAAAGTAATTTTATGCTGCCTACGCGACACCCCCTCCACTCCCCTAATCTCCCCACACTGGAGTATTGCCAGTGCCAATGGTTCTAACACCAAGGTGAAAAGCAGAGAGGAGAGTGTGCATCCTTGTCTAGTACCCCTGGTTAGTTCAACTTTTCCCCCGATAGATCACCATTCACTAGGACCAGGGCCCCTAGGGGGATTCATACATCACTTGTACCCAGCCCACAAATGTTTCACCCAGACCAAACCGGGTCAACACCTCGAACAGATATCCCCACTCCACTCAAACGCTTTTTCTGCGTCCATGGATATTATATAGGTATCCTCCTGCAGCCTATTCGCTCTCCACACCACATTTAGCAGCTGGCATAAATTACGGTATGAAAGGCGGCCTTTTATAAACATGGCCTGGTCTGGGTGAACAATCCTCGGAATCACCTGTTCTAATCTAGCAGCCACGACCTTTGCCAATATTTTAAGGTCACAATTCAGTATGGAAATTGGTCTGTATGATGCACATTCTGCCAAATCTTTTCCGGCTTAGGAATTAAGCATATTGTGAAATCATAAAAGGATACAAGGAGCCCCAGAAAATCTCACCTAGCGGGCTCAGCAATTGCTTGGCAAGCTTTTATAATATTCTGCTGGAAAACTGTCTGGGCCACTAGGTTTACTCACCTTCAATCCTTGGACAGCTTTCAGTACCTCCCCTCTCACAATGGGTTGACTTAAATTATTTATTTGTTCCTTTGTTATTTTTGGCAATGTTAATCCGTCCAGAAACATCCTAGTGAGCCCAAACTGTCCCCCATATTCTGACAGGTATAACTTCCTGTAAAAGGCCCGAAAACAATTTCTAATTCTGTTTTTCCCCTGTGAAGGTTACCCCTCACATCTTTAACCCCTGTGATCAGAGTGGGGCATTTTTCTCCCCGCATCAAACAGACTAGGAATGGGCCGGGTTTGCTTCCCCATTCATACAAGTGTTTTTTTTGTTGTTTTTTTTTACCTTTACAGAACATCCATGATCTCCTAGCTTCTCCTCGTAACAGTATGTTCAGAGCCTCCCGGGTAACCTCCAAGAGCCCCGTCTTCACCCCTTTCCCCACCTGCCACTCTTCTCTCCAGCTCTCTTAATTTTGCTTCTAATTCTACTCTTTTCTCTGGTTTCTGTTTCTTGACTACAAAGAAGCAGCACCGCGAGCCAGGCTGGTGCCATTATAGACTACCTCAGCGTCACACCTCGAACTGCCTCAGTACCTCCCCAAGGAGGTGCACGTAGCTAACCTAGAGAAAGACTAACCTAAATGTCAGACATAAGACAGTCCGGATGACCCATGTAGGAAGGGTCAAAAAAACAAAGTCTTCACAGCCCAACCATTGAAGGAGTGAAGACCACAAACAGAGAAGTGAGCTTGGGGGATGGCGGGTGAATGAGTGGTGAAGACTTCGTCCAAGAAGATCAAGAATTACAGTAGGTACATAATTTCCATATCTTCCTGGACATAAAGTCTCTACCACTCATTCACACTGATGGGAGAGTACCGAGCTAAAATAACCCCGACAATAAACATGGGCAGCAGGAGAAAAAAAAAAGAGGAGCTCACCTAGGACAAGAGCCCATTAAGGATTGTCATGCCAAAGGACTGATGTCTGGCATGGACATCCAAGGTGCAGTGCTTTACAAAAGTATGCACGGAGCTCCAAGTGGCTGCATTGCAAATGCATTGCGGATTTCAGCAAGAGATGCTGCGACTGCTCTGGCAGAATGAGCAGAATGAGCTCTGACTTCTAGCTTGGCCTGTGCCATGGAGTAGCAGTGGTGGAGGCATGCCACTTGCCACACTGAAATACACCCGATAGCAACAGGTTGACCCAGCTGGGCCGTGCAGGAGGAGACAAACAGTTGTTTAGACTTGCTGATTTCCTTGTCCTGTCTAAGTAAAACTGCAAGGCTCTCTTTACATCCAGAGAATGTACGGTATGCTCTCCCTCATTCTGGAAGTTTCCGAAGTAGGTAGGAAGGAGCAAGGGCTGATTCAGATGGAATTCTGAGACAACCTTAGGGAGAAACTTGGGATGAGTCCTAAGAACTACCTTGTCTTTGTGAAATACAGTATATGGTGGGGTCTGTGACCAAAGCATGTATTTCCAATACTCTGCAGGTGGAAGTAATGGCCACCAGGAAGGCAGTCTTCCAGGTCAGAAATTTCATGTCACAAGTAGCTAGAAGCTCGAAAGGTTTATAGGTGAGCATGTCTAGCACAAGGTTAATGTCCCAAGCTGCTATTGGACATCTAACAGGCAGTCTGGTATGCAGGATGCCCTAAAGAAGCCTCTTAACCATGGGTAACTGAGCCAAAGACATGGAAAATACAGGCTCATGGTATGCGGAAATTGCGCAAAGATGAACCTTGACTGTGGAGTACTGTAGGCTTGCGTTAGAGAGGTCTAGTAGATACTCTAGGACTTTACTCGGTGGGCAGAAAAAGGGGTTCCAGGAGGATTTAGCAAACCAGATAGAAAAACGCTTCCACTTAGCTGTGTAAGTGTTCAGAGTAGCTGGCTTGCATGCAGTTAGAAGAATATCTGAAACTATGTGAAACGTTAAACCTGTTAACCTCTATCTCCATAGGAGCCAGGTGTGGAGGTGAAGGGACCTCAGGTTGGGATGGACTACAGGGCACTTGGTCAGCAGGCTCATCTTAAGTGGAAGCGACTTCGGGGAGGTTTCTGATAGCCTGTTGATTAAAGGAAACCATATCTGATGAGGCCAAAATGGGGTGATGAGAATCAGTCTGCCTCCCATGCCTCCAGTTTGAGCAATACCCTCTGAATTAGGGGAAGAGGAGGAAATGTGTATAGAAAGCATTTCGTCCACCGCAGCCTGAATGCATCCTGACAAAAAAAGCCAGGTTCTGGATTTCAGGAGCAAAAGAAAGGCAGTTTTGCATTGAATGGGGATGCAAAAAAGGTCCAGATCCGGAGTTCCCCATTCTTTGAAGAGTGATTATACGACGGGTGTGTCGAGAGACCACTCGTAAGGATCTGTCTCCGTTCTGCTGAGATGGTCCGCTAGATCGTTCTGCACCCCTGGCAAACAGACCACCTGGATCAGAGCTTTGTCCTCCAGGCACCATTCCCACACTCCCATTGCTTCCCTGCATAAGGGGTAAAAGTGTGCTCCACCCTGCTCGTTGATGTAGTACATCACTGACTTGTTGTCTGTTTGAAGGAGAATGGTCTTGTGACAGAGTGTGTCCTTCAAACTCCGGGCCGCGTAAAGGATGGTTCTCATCTCCAGAACATTTATGTGAAGTTGGGACTCATCCTGACTCCATCTACCCTGGATGTGGAGATCCTGGCAGTAACCCCCCCACCCCAGCAGGGATGCATCCATGGTGATGGAGACCTGAGACGCTAGAGGAGCAAAGGGATATCCTTCCTGAAGGTTGTTCTCCTGAGACCACCAGGTAAGCGACCGTTTCAATGGTTCTGTCACCTTGATGTGAAAGGACTGAGAATGTGTGGTTGGAGACCACCAAGTGCTGAGCATCCACTGGGAAATTCTCATGTGAAGACGAGCCAGAGGCACCGTGAACACTGAGAAGGCCATGAAACCCGACATCCGCTGTATTGAGAGAGCTCGAACTGAGCTGTTTTCTTTGACGAAGCAGGCTATCTGGAGGATATCGCCCCTTCTGTCCTCCGGAAGGAAGGCTTTCACGCAGGAGGTGTCCAGAAGGTCTCCTATGAAAAGAAGCTTCTGGGAGGGCTGCAGCTGCGACATTTTCAGATTTAGCAGAACTCCCATGGACGTGAGGAAGTTTAAGGCCGTAGCCACAGCCTCTAGAGTGTCTTGCCTGGAAGGGCTCGCGAGAAGCCAGTCATCCAGATATAGGAACACTTGAATCCTGATCTTCAGATGTGCCTCGAGAACTGCACAGCACTTTGTAAAAACTCGAGGCACTGAGCACAGCCCAAACGGCAGGACTCTGAATTGGTAGTGCTGACCCAATGCCACAAACCTTAGGTATCTGTGGTGGTTTGGGTGCATGAGAATGTGTCGATAGGTGTTCTGCATGCCCAGGGAGGCTAGACAATCGTGCTGATGAATCAGAGGTAAAGTGTACGGAGTAATATCATCTTTAACTTTTCCTTGTAAAAGAACTTGTTTAACTTTCTTGGGTTGAGAATAGGGTGCATACCGCCTGCCTTCTTTGGAACTAGAGTAAAGGGAGTAGAAACCTGTGTTCCGCTGCTCCAGTGGAACTACCTCTACTGCCCTGTTGTTCAGAAGGCCTTGGATCTCAGAAGCAAGAAGGTCTGAGAGACAGCTTGGGCTGTCGCTTGGGTAGATGATTCGAAAGGGTTTCCGACAGACAGAGAGTACCCCTTGCGGATTATCCTGAATACCCATTTGTCTGATGTTATTGACTTCCACCGGTCATAAAACTGAGTCAGATGCCCTCCTATTGCCAAGGAAGATTCCCCCTCGGACAGTTGAGGTGGGACCTGGACCAGGAACTCAGAGGGTGGCCCTGGGAACTTTGGGACCCTGTGCCTTCTGCTGCATTTTCTTTTGCTGCTAAGGAGTTTAGTTTCTGTTGAAGCCCCCTCTGCCCATACCACGAAAGGACTGATGGTTATGAAACTGACGCTTGTTCCCACCCCTTTGAGGGGCTGCGGGAGGGGGTCTAGTTGTCTTGATGGCTGACCTAGTTTTCTGAGTGGCCTCCAGCGCCTGGTCTACTTGAGGTCCAAACAGATACATACTGTCAAAAGGCAAGGCCGTAACCTTTTGCTGGGCATCATTCGTGAAGCCCGAGGTGCACAACCAAGAGTGGGGTCTAGTTGTCTTGATGGCTGACCTAGTTTTCTGAGTGGCCTCCAGCGCCTGCTCTACTTGAGGTCCAAAGCTTCTACCATAGCTCTGAGTGAATGCCAGAGAGTATATTCGTACTGTGAAAAGTAACCCTGATAACTAGCAATGCGCATGCCCAAGGTTGAAGCAGCAAAGACTCGCTTACCCAAGTTGTCGATCTTGCAAGATTCATTGTTTATTGGACGAGCTGTAGATTCCTGTGGAAGAACAGCCTTGTCATTCTCTGCCAGGACCACGATGGCATCAGCAAATGCTTGAGAAGCCAGAATGGGACGATCCTTGGGAGGAGCATATTTCCTATCTATAGACTTGGCCACAGAGGGAATAAGAGCTGGGTTATCCGACACTATCTGGGAAAGAGTCTCGAAAGAGCTGCACCGGAGGAGTTAAATCTGTAGGGATTTCCGGAACATGCAGATACTACTAATGCAGCAGCTTCCCAGGATCAAATATCTGACGTCGGGGAAGAGGAATTTAAATTTTTGAACAGAGACTTAAAGGAAAGGTCCTCGACCAGAGGCTCTGTAGGTTGTTTGATCCCTGCCCTTTTGGCGGAATCATCATCAAGGTCATCCCCCAATTGAAGATCAGGTTCAATGTCATCCCCTGCCAGTCCAGAAGGGACTGAATACATAGGAAAGGAATGAAAGCAGAGGAAGGAGGAGGAGCAGAAAGAATCGGCGTTGAAAACCTCTGAAACCCATGTGGCACCGCCAGCGATCCCAGTGCCGCCACTGAAAGCAGCACCAAGAACATAGATGGCTCGGCATAGAAGTGGAGCCGGGCGGGCGGCGCGCTGGTAGGGATTGCAGCGCCACACGGCAGTGCTGGCACCGGGGAGGCCGGCACCACAGACTGTGGCACTGCAGCAGAAGTCTGTGAACTTCGATTTGAAGAAGAGAAAGGATGAAATTGAGAAGGAGATAATGGCATCAGTGTGGACCCCTGCACTGCAGCCATGTAAGGGGGACAGACACCAGAGTGCAGAGTGGACGGCAACGGAGATGGTGCCACGCGACTCTGAAGTCTCAATCACCCCACCTGCAGGTCCAAAACCGACAGGCCCGAAGGCCCCGTTGATGGACTAGCTGGTTCAGGCAGTCGGGACAACCTCTGCACCCAATGCTCTGTAACAGCGGCCCAATGGTGAAACTGCTCACTGGAGGACCCCCAACGGTTGGGGAGGGACTCCAGAGTAGACGCCAGTCAGCAGGGGCAGAAACTGGAGGAGACCTCGGAAGAGGCGGAGACTGGCCCCTGCCCCCAGCAACTGACAATCTACGCTCATACGTACCAGAGGGTGACCTCTTGCAGTGCTGCTTCTTATTCGACCAGCAGGCCGAAGAAGAGCTCGAGGTCGAGCGGTGCCGAGAATGGAATCGCTGCTTTTTGTGCTTTCAGGGAGACCGCCCATCCATAGAGGGTGGCGGACCAGACCCAGCCCGGCTGACTCAACAGCTTTCATGTGAAGTCTCCCTAATGTCAACTGCCCCACTCATGGGCAACTCAGTCGATGGAGGGCTGAAGACTCCTGTACGAATAATAAATTTAAAATGTAATCGGTAACTATTTTTCTAGAAAATAATAAAAGTAAAATTAAAACTGAAGCTGCTGTCATACAGGCAGAATTTGACTCGGTAGGCGGCAGTTGTCACTGAAGTGCACTGGCGTAGGGGAAAAAGGAACTGAGGCAGTTGGAGGGTCGCTGCAAGGTGGTCTATACGGGCATGAGCCTGGCTTGTGGTGCCAGCTTCCTCGCGGCCCTACTGAAAAAGTATGGCTCCCACTTGGTCCTAGTGCCTCCAGCGTAGTACCATCAGTGTGAATGAGTGGTGGAGACTATGTCCAGGAAGATCCACATGCTGCACCCTGCTCCCCAGCTCGCCTGCACGGTCAACCTCTCATCTAGGCATCCAGTCATATAGCCCTCTGTTTCGGGTTTTCTCCCATAAATTCAGGCGTTGGACCATCCTGCCAAGTCTCTCTGCAATTGGGTCCACGCCAAGGCCCACTCTTCTTTTAAGTCCCATCGAGGCAGGGAAAGGTCGCTCCATCAAAATATAAAGTACCTTCGGCCCAACATGGGGGAAACTGGTATACAGTCAAAAGTCAACCAAAACACAATGCAGAAAAACAACTCAAGGCTTCAGTCCTCAGATCCCAAATTCCCTTCAGCCAGCTTTCTTTTGTAGCTCTCTCACAAAGGTATCTGCTTTGCCCACTTCCCAAAACGAAAACATGGCACCTCATGGCGGATTTTCAGTGCAGCAGAATATATCATAAAGTGTTCCACCGTCATCTCCCACAGCCTGGTCATTGTTGCATTAAACCGTTTTCTTCTTTTCAGCAGCCTAGCTGAGTAATCCTGTGATATAAACAATCTATGACCATCCTACATTATGGGGCCTTTCTCCCTATATGCTCTCAGCACAGCCTCTCCATCTTGAAAATGATGTAACCACATTATCACTTGCCTGGGGGGGCTGATCTGCTGGCGGGCTGGGCATCACTGCACTATGTGCTCTCTCCATTTTAAATCTTTCATTTTTCGGTGATAATCTCGGCAGTTTCAGCAGGGTTGCTGCACAAAATCCCAGGACATCTGCAACTTCTCTTCCCTCTGGTAGCCCCCTCAGATGCAAATTCAGCCTGCGGTGATAGTTCTCCCTGTAGCTGAAAGCCTCCTTGAATTCCTTGAGCTCCCTTTGTAGTGCTGCGACCTGGCCTGGGACTGGTGTCATTTCATTCTCCAGCCGAGATATGCGGTTCTCTGCTTCAGTAATCTGAGTTGCTTGTATTGATTGCTGGGCCAGTACCTCCTAGAGCTTATCTATTTTGCTCTCTAACTTGCACAGCCTGGGTTCAAATGCAGCCAAGACCTGGCCTGTTAAATCTCGGCCTAACGCGCAGACTTCTGCTGCTGATAGAGAGACTATGTCCGTACTATCACTATGTGCTCCTGCCACTTGCCTCTTCCCCACTTTTCCAGCGAGCCTTTGACTTTTGCCAGCATTTGAGGTAAGATATTCCTCCATTATGTGTTCACCACTCAGCCTGTTCTCTTAGCAACTGAAATTAGAGGCAAAACTTTTAACTTTTATAAGCCGGTGTTGAGGAGTTATGGAAAGACACGTCCGCTTAGTTAGCTGCTCATTAGCACACCCCCCCCCCACACACTGACCTTTGAAGAAGGGTTGATAAAATATACCAGGAGGTCCATCATCTGGTTAAGGTGGAACTCCGGATTTGGGCAAAAGATGATTCTGTCCTTGTGGAAGACAAGATAAGGAGACGCCACAGAGTGAACCTGGAACTCGCTAATCCTTCTGTCTGACAAGATGGCCACGAAGGACATCTTCCACAACAGATGTGATATCTGTCACCCATACACAGGCTCGAGTGGCTTGTCCATGAGCACAGTCAGCACTAGCAGTAAGTCCCTTGGTGGTGGTTCACACACTGGAGAGGACAGGTGATCCAGGTCTTTGAAAAAGCTCCTATCAACCTCTCTTGTGCCACCATCTGCTCACTAGCCTGCACCTGATAAGCAGAGATGGCTGCCAGGTGCACCTTGAGGATTGTCGCTCACAGTCCCAACAGAAAGGGACCAGAGGTATTCCAAGATGCTCACCACAGAGCAGGCAAGGGAATCAGGCTTGTCTTGACACCAAATGGAAAACCTCTTTCATTTAAATGCACAGCATCTGTGAGTCGACTCGGAAGACCGCTACAACATGAAGCATGTCTTCCAACAGATTCAAGGCCTGGAACTCTAGCTGCTCAAGAACCAGGCTGAGAGGAGCAGGGACTGAAGGTCTAGGCGCAAGACCATCTCCTGTTGTCTGGTCAGCAGATCAGGGCAATGAGGCAGCCACCACAGAGGTCTGCTGCTGAGGCTGAGGAAATTCAGCTACCAGAACTGCCATGGCCAGCCTAGAGCTATCAAGATCATCTGCACTTTGTCCTTCTGGGCCTTGACCACCACCTTGTGAATCAAGGGGAAGGAAGGGAAGGCATACACGAGGCCTGGGGTCTGGGGCCTCATTCAGGCATCCTCCAACAGTGTGTCGGACTGTGAGGAGGGCACAAAACAGCCTCAGTTAAGTGCTCCCCCAGGAGGCAAACAGATCTAGAGGTGTGCCCCAAAGGGAGAACTAGTGGTTAACCACCACCTGATTCAGGGACCACTCATATGACATATCTCCTACCCAGATGAAAGCATCAGCCAGCTGCCTGAACTCTCGTTATGTGGATCACCAGATCTGCACCCAGGCTGCAGATAGGGTCCAGGTGCAGAGGTCTTCCTGACACAAAGGAAGGGAGTGTGTTCTGCCCTGACTATTCAGGTAGAACTTGGTCATGGTGTTGTCGGTCTGGACCCGCATGACCTGCTCTCCGACTACAGGAGTGAATTCTGTTAAGAGCAAGCCATGCTGCACAAAGCTCCAGGGTGATGGAACTCCCTGGGTGACTAGAACCCATGGGGGCTCTGTGGTTTCCCATGTGTGCTCCCCCACCCAGCTAGAGATATGTGCATCATTAGTGTAACAGTTGGTTCTGGGCAGACAAACAGGATTCTTTCCTCCAGATGTTCTAGGATTAGTCACCTCTGGATGACATCTCACATCGGCTAGGTCATGGTTACTGGCTGGTCCAAGTGTCTTAGGTTCTAGAACCACTGCTAGCCCAACTCCCACTGCAGGTGGTACATCCAGTAGTGGGCCCATTGGACCATACAGGTGCAGTATGCCATGTACCCCAGCAGCCGCTGGAAATCCTAGGCAGAGTATCAGTGCTCAACCTGAAATGATCAAGCAAAGAAAGTAAGATCCATTGTCCAGTCCACAGGAGGCAGGCCTTGGCCCGCAGGGAGTCTAGTTCTGCCCTGATGAACTTGATCACCTGTGAGGGGACTAGTTTGGACTTGTCCGTGTTGATCAGAAGGCCCAAGTTTTAGCAGGCCTACAGAGGCAGATCTCTGGACCTCTCAAAGGTCTCTCTGGACGGCCCATCTAGCAGCCAGTTCAAGTAGGGATACAACCTGACACCTTGGTGCTGTAGGAAGGCTGTCACACTACTACCATGCATTTTGTGAAGACCCTGGGTGCAGAGGAGAGACCAAATGGCATGACCTCTAACTGGTACAGAACCCCTTCTGCTGGGAACCAGAGGTACTGGGGGTCTGACGGACGGACTGGAATGTGGACGAACACATCCTGGAAGACCAGGGAGCAGAATCACATCATCTGTTCCAGAGATGAAATTATCTGGTTTAGAGTGACCATCTGGAACTTGTGCTTTCGCATGAATTGGTTCAGATATTGCAGATCCAGTATAGGGTGCCAGCCCTCAGTCAGTTTTGGAACCAGGAAGTACCTGGACATGTAACTGACTCGACAGGGTGTCCAGGACACAGGCTATAGTCCCCTTTGAGAGGAGCTGAGTGCTGTTCTCCCAAAGGGTGGACAGCATGTCAGGTAACACTCTGGACTCCCAAGGAGTTAAGAGTGGGTAAGGCAGGATGGCATCGAAGTCTAGACTCAGCCCTTTGCCCACCACTTCTAGCATCCACTTGCCCATTGTGACAGCAAACCAATGTGGCAAGAAGTGGCTTAGCTGATCCCCAGCCAGGAACACAGGCAGGGACAGGATGGGTGGAGGCCTGACGCCTCCAACCAGTCACTGGGGAGCTTCTGCAGTGGCAACAGCCGATGCGGTTGGAAGGGCACCACCAGCACTGCACCTACATTGCTTAAGGCCCTAGCCTGTGAACTTGGGCTTGGGACACGAGGTTTGGTACTGCCACTAATGAAGCTGCTGCTGTGGAGGCTGTGGCTGAAAAGGACTGATACTGAAAAGTCAGATTCTTAGGCTCCTTCTAGGGACGATGCCACAGAATCAGTGGTGGCACTGAACTTCTTAAGATGGGTGAGATGTCCTTTTACCCCAGGACCGAAGAGGTCAGGGCCCAGAAAACGAATATCAGCCAGTTTATACTGGGTGTCCGCATTGAAGGGGGACAGATGCAGCTAGGCCCTGCTCTGCATGGAGACTGTTGCTGCCATGGTATGGGTGCAAGAGTGGCCCATGTCCAAGGCCATCTGGAGCAGACATTTAGCCAGTGGCCGACTTTGGTCTCTGATCATCTTCACTGTCAAATGCTGATCAGCAGGGAGGTGGTGGAGGATTGTATCCAACACTCCCATTAGGTAGTGGCCAAAATTAGCCTTCAACATGGTGTACCTTGCCTGATGGAAACCCAAAGACGCCACAGCACAGATCTTCTAAGCAGCATGGGCAATCTTTCTGGACTCCTTGTACAGAGGTTTGTCCACATTCCCCCGATCCCTGTATTTGCGGAAGGCCAAATCAGACACCAGCCTCTCAGTGGAGAGGTTGTCCATAAACCCTAATAAAAATGGGGTGCACAAAAACAGATCCTAATGGTGCAGCCCTGTACAACAGACATCTGAACTACAAGAAGGGACAAAACAGGGTGCACTCACCGAACTGAGGTACATAAATAATTTATTATAAAGTGAAAAAACAACAGGGAACAGAACTACCCCATAGGCATTCACCCTATACAGACTTCATCAGGGAGTTTTGGTGGTCCGTGAACCCCCGACAGGGGCAGCATATTTGTGAACCATATGGATAGAGGGTGCCAGGCAGGATGCTGGGTGCTGCCAAAGCTCCAGGGCCAGTACCAATATGGTACCTGCCATGGGAAAGGCAACCACCAGGGAATCATCCTTGTCCAAAATGTCCATAAAGGGATACTTAGCCTAGCAGGACAGACATGGACTCTGAAATCTAGCACGAGTGCCCCAAAAGACAATGTGCCATGCTCTGTGCTAAGATCCTTGACTGAGCCTCAGTCAAGAAACAGAGCCCAGAGAGGCCATGGACTCGAGCACCAAACTGTCCAAGAACTCCTCAAAAATGACCCTTGATCGTTTCTCACCACAGGCCACCAGAGTATCCTCAGCTTGGGTGATCTGCACCGACAACTGGCCTGGCAAGCCGTGGCTAAATTGGCCTTGATCAGAACACTCAGTTGAGAAGCAGTTGTGGGGAGCACCTGTGTAGCAGGGACTTGTGAAGATAAGACTAATGGCTGCAATGTGACTGGAGGTTTAGGAGGTAGAGCCCTACCCCACCCCGCAATGCCCCAGTGTTGCCAGAGGAGCTCCTTGCAGCCCTACCACATCTTACAGTGGTGCTTCTCCTTACCAGAGGACAAGGAGGAGTACTGATGGCATCATGTCCCAGTTGAGCAGGATCCAGACAAAAAACACCTCGATCAAGACCTCGATTGTTGACCGTTAGAGGGACATCGAGGTGAGCTTTCCAGCTGATTGTGGTACACCACGTGCCTGGCTATCCTGACCAGGACAGGATTTGAAGGCTCAACTGTTGGCGGAGGCTGCTCCTGAGATGAACTGGTTGGGGACACTGACTGGTCCACATACTCCTAAGGGAGAACTGGGAGCCACATGGTCTGGGAGATCAACTCCTCCATCTTATTCAACAGCCAGTCAACATGCTCATGGAAGATTTCCACAGCCTGCTCAACCAGAGCCAAGGTTGACAAGCCCAGTGAGAGTACTGAGGAGTCCTCGACCTTCCCCTTGACCAAAAGGATCTCAACCAGAGTTAAGTGCCCAGGGAAGTCGAGGGATTGGGAGGACTTCTATCTCTTCCAGTCCCACAGCTGGCGCTGGCAGCACTCATGTTTCTTGCCACGGTGGGTAAGGCTCTCCCCCAAGGTCTGAAGGCCCATGCACATCTCAGAACCCATCCATTAAAGACCCTCCAATGCTGGGCTCAGCCAGAAGCAGCACCAAGAGTGATTAGGTGCCACTGCAGCGGCTGTTTTTTCCTCAAGGGGCACAAGCTGGAAAGCAGATCTGGCAGTCTCCAAGGCCTTCTTGCGGCCTTTAGGGCAGTCCTTTGGATCCTGTTTTGAAGGTTGTCAGAGGGTAACCCGATGCTTCTGGTCTTCAGGGGACTCCAGGAGCATCAAAACGCAAAGGTTGCACTCGACCATGTTGTGCTGCCTGCCCAGACAGTACAGGCACATGTCATGTGAGGTAACCAACATTTTCTACTGGCAACAGATGCAAAATCTGAAGCCCAGCCAGTCGATCACCAAGTAGAGTTGAAGGGGCCAATAGAGAAATCTAAATAAAATTTGAAAACTTTGATATACTGGTTCTCCAATGGCATGCTCAATCCTAAGCAAGAACCACGAAGGATGTGACCTGTTCTTCCAGCAGAAAGATAGATCTGACATTACGGGGTGCAGTCGGGGATATGTTTAATGAATCTGCTTTTGCAATGGAACTAGCAGAGTGTGGATAGTGAACTATATCCACCCCCAAAAGAACTAAATTTCTCCAGTTGACCATGAAGAAATCAGACCTCCTTCTCCTAGGCAAGAATTCTAAGTGTCAAAAATAAAATACCCTATAATTTCCATTTTAGTTTCCAGTCATGACGATCATAAAAAAATGGCAAGAACTTGGAAGAATATCTTGAACCTGAGCTGTTCTTTAAAATGCCCATTACTTACACTGCAGAACAAAATGTGATAAGTTTTTAGGGAGTGAACTTGTTGCGTGTTTTATGACTAGAAGTATCTCCACTGATGTTCTTTTATTTATTTAAAAACATTTCACCAGGAGGGCACACTGAGCCGAGGCTCGTTTCCAGGTGCGACCTGGGGGAGCGGGATGGGAAAAAATATATGCATACAGGTAAAACATAACAGTGTTTTGAATATGAGAGAACTGCAAACCAAAGATTATTTTCTTTATTTCAAAAGTTTTATCAGGAAAGACATACTGAGCTGGTAACAGTTTGTTTCCAAACAAGTTCTGGGGGGGAGGTGGGCGTGGATAATCTATAACAATATAACAGGGTGCATCAAGTACAATAACAGATAAGGTGCAGTAAGTGCAATAATAAATAAGGTGCAATAAACAGAGGTGCAATAAGTGCAATAATAGCAAATAAGGTGCACCAAGTACAATAACAAGGTGCAAGAACAAAAACAAATAAGGTAGAAACATAGAATTTGATGGCAGATGGGGACTTCCGGTGACGTCAGGGCTCGTTATGGCAGCTTGATTTACCCGCTCCGCTCCCCACCGACTAAAATCAGAATTAATCGCCTGATAAATGATGGCATCCCCGGCCAAACAATGACTTAATAAATCGGGGAAACTGCACTTAACTCCGGCCCAGAAGCTCAAAGTGATGCTGCAGGAGGAAGACATAGAAAGTAATGAGGAGGGAGAAGCCACTGGAGAGATGCAACAGGCCGCACAGCGTGGGAGTCTTCGCGGTGACGACCTGGTCAAAACCATTAGACAAATGGCTCATACGGTCACAAAAATCGACTGTACTTTATCTTAACTACGAGCTGACCTCAGCAGGATCGACCACAAAACTGACCAAATGGAACTGTGCCTCTCAGCCATCTCGGAACAGATGGGCAGGCAAGACAGGTTGCTGCTTTATCTCCTGGCGAGGGACCAAGAGCTGACCCACCGCCTCAATGACCTCGAGGGCAGAAGCAGGCGACAGAACATCAGGATACATGGGGTCCCAGGGGGCTCAGAGGACGGAGCTGCAGACACCATCGAGTTTATACAAAGCCCCCTTAAAAAGTTCTCGACCTGCCAGAGGATCTTGATTTGAGGCTGGATCGTGCACACCGATCTTTGGCTCCGAAACCAACCCTGAGGCCAGGCCCAGATCCTTTATAGTCCGGTTTACTTTGTACACCAGTAAGGAAGAGGTGTTGCAGTGAGCCTGGCGACAGAGCCCACTGGAATATGAGGGCCACAGGATAGCGATCGATAATGACCACACAACGGAGGTACAGGAGGCCCAGAAAATGATTTGGCCCATAGCAAAGCAGCTTAGAGCAAAAAACATAAAAATCCAGGTGCTGCACCCAGTGAGGCTGAAGATAACTACTGATCAGAGAACTAGAGTTTTTAAGGATCTTCTGACTGCCGCGCCTTACCTCGAGGAACTGGGAATTAGCACACCTCCACTGGCGAAAGAAATGTTGGAGCGAGACCTCCTAGCGTCTGCATGGTGCATGGCTCAAAAAGAAAATCAAAAAAGGGTCTTCACAACGGATGCTGCAGACCTCTCTCCGCGCAGACATCGGCGCAGTGCTCTGGAAACTTGGGGATCCCTCACTGATCAATAAAGGTGCTCCACACTTGAAAACAGTGACTGTGACCGACGAGACAGGCGAAATGGGCCCATCGCGAACACTGGACACTTGAAGTAGTTCACAGGAGAAGTTTGTCTTCATCAATCAAGCAACTTGCTTTTCTTTTGGGTCTCTTAAGCTAGCAGCCCCTCTGTCCCCCTTGAATCCCCACTCAATACCGCATGTGGACCATATCTTTTCCCTCGATCATCAAGATATGTAGGGGATGAAGTGAGTACTATGGACAATCTCCTGCAGTTATGCTGCTCATAACAAAGAATAACTGGCCCGCTGTTCACTGTATCTGTACCCGCTCTCTCATTTCATTCCCTTTCACCTTTAGAAAATGTTTTAGAATTATTTTAAATATGAACAGGGTTTGTGGGTGGGGAGAGATGCTAAAGTGGACCCTGGGGAAACACTTTGAAATGTCATGGCATAGACTGCAAATGATTGTTTTAATTAGTCATGTTAATCTTAGCACTCACGGGTTATCTGCATGTGGCGAGGCGGGCAGAGGCCTTAGAGGTTGGTGGATTTGGGGAGGGGCTGGAGGGTGAGACTCGACAAGCCCAACTAGGTCCGACTTCATATGACTTCCGGATGGGCAGGCATGAAAAGGAGGGCTTGGCTAAAACTGGGCTTCGGGGCGGGGTGAATTTGCCCAGAGACTTCTATATTTGGCCCCGCCTGACTTTGGGCGACACATGATGATCCTTCGCTGACTGTTGGCTTGGCGGGGACCACACATACTGCAGAGTGTAAGGGCGGGGATGACTTTACGACGGACTTTGCAGGGCAACGCACAGGTCGGATGCCCTCTGAAGACACCATTGAGCCCCATGGCCAGGGTATCCTGGATTTACTTCTCTTGCCCCTACCCAAAGAGGTTGATGTGATGCTGGGAGGAGGCGTACTAGAGGGTCCACTTTGGCATACTGGGGGCACACCGGGACTATGAAATACCTCTGGCTTTAGCTTAATCTCTTGCCCTGAGTTCCGGATTCATAGCACTGGATGGGTTTTTTCCCCGTCTGGATCTGTAGGTTCCAGGGGAGTTGTGGGGACGGGACCTTTGGTTTGAGCAGTTGGGGGATATCAATGGCAGGGGTTGGCTAATGAAGGGTCGTCTTGACTGAGCCACATGCCCTGAATGGGGACACTACCTATTGGCAGCCGAAGTGATGATGTCACCCTGGGTGAATCCACCCCCTTTAGAGGTATGAACTGTGTACCCTGGGCCCGGCTAGCCCCCTAGGTCACCCTCTGGAGATGCTATAGGTGTTTGGATACCCGGGGGAGAATACTTGATATTGTAAGCCAAGATTGGGGGAGACTTCCCTCTCGGGGAAACTTCCCTGAAGGCACATACATTAAAGAGTGCCCGGGGAGGTTTCCACGCCTGAGAGATAGAGGGAAGGGGGGCCCGGGATGCCAAGGACATGCACTCTTAAGTTTTGAAGTTAAGGCGAGCTAATTGGATGCTATGATTTCGTTTTCTAAGGGGTGGGGGGGGATGGGAATTGGATGCCTATGCAGATGCGTACTGACAACTGGAAGGGGGCATTTCCCATGGATATTCCTGGGGCCCGCAGGGAACACTCATTGCATTATGAGCTCCCTGCTTTGGTCTGTGCAATCAGACACCCTCTGCTGACAACCACCGTTCAGCTTTCCCTTGAAAGTCTAATCAGTGGATTTTGGGCAGCCTGGCCGGGAGTAGTTTCAGCAGTGGCTAACTAGCACTTAATCCAGCTCTTGGCTCGAAGTTGGATGAGGCCAGAGCAACAGTTCAGTTGTTCAGTAGTTACAATGAATGTTTTAAAATCTGTTAATGTTTACATTAAAAAGTTTGATGCTTTGCAGGACTACTATCGGGTTAAATTGCTAAAGCCTAGTAAGTCAGTGTTCAAGAAAAGGGTATATGTTCTTAGTCTGGAAAATGGCTAATCAAGCTACGAAATTTATGTCACTTAACATAAATGGATCATCAAGCCCTATTAAAAGGAGGAGGATTCAGCAATTCATAGTATCCCAGAGGTGCGATGGAGTGTTCCTACAGGAGACCCACCTTTCCCCTCTTGAAGCTCAAAAGCTTAAATCAAGGTCTTTTCCTCTAGTCTACCACTCGTCTCTTCCAGTAGGCAGAAAGAGGGGGGTGGCGATTCTCCTTTCGGAAAACCTCCACCTTCAACAGCAGGAGGTGATAGAGGATCCTGAGGCAAGGTACCTCATAGTTATAGGGACTATTCAAGACATCCAAGTTACGCGCTTCCCCGTTGGCACAGCAGTGGGATTTCCGCTCGCGACGCCAGCGACCCGGGTTCGAATGGATTCTGATCGCCGGAGGGCGTTTGGGAGAAGGATAGAGCGTCCCAAGGACTGCTCTCCTTCCAGGGGAGGGCGTAGTGTTCGGCACGATTGAGGGCTTCAGCGGAGGCTAGGGGACCCCAGGCGACCGACGGAGCCAGGCATGGCTATGGGCAGACGCTATGCCATTGCACGCCCCCGCCTCCGTAAAAGAGAAAACCCGAGGCGAAGGCAACGCGATATGACGCCTCCCCGAGGACTCGAGACACCACCGCGGCCATGGATCCCTCGACCAGACATAAGGCCCGTGAGCTGCCGGTGAAGGAAGCCACGGCCCGGCCCTTCGGGGGGCAAGCTGGGGGTGACTGGGGATCTCGGCAACCATAGGCGGTGGTGGTCTCCGGGGTGCCCTGACAAGGGCAGAAGTAATACGGAGCCCAGCCCGAAAAAAACAGAATTATAAAAAAAAAAAAAAAGACATCCAAGTTACCATGGTCAATGTTTATATCCCTCCAGGGTCCCCGTTCTGGGTCTACTCAAACCTCCTCCAGCTGGTGGCCAAAAGGGCTAAAGGCATATTGATATTGGGAGGGCACTGGAACATAGTTTTAAACAGGGCTCTAGACTCAATGTCCCAAATTTCGAAACTGGACGCGGCTAAAGCTCGCTCCATAAAATTGCTGTTGGAACAGTTGGGCTTGGTCAACATCTGGGAGAGAGAAATATCTTGGAGCGAAAGAGTACACTTGTTTCTCTCCAAGGTTCCATTTTTTTTTCTAGACTGGATATGTTCTTCACATTTTCTGAAGACTTGTGTAGGCTTCCCTCCACCTGTATGGGTACGACCATTCTCTCCGACCATAGCCCGATCTACCTAGAGGTGGAACTGGGACTGCCTAAGCGCATTAGATACTGGTGACTGAATGCCTCTCTCTCCTCCAGGATAAAGGGGTGGTGGAAGAGCTTAAAAAGCACCTGAAAACAACCTTAGAAGAGAACAGTAGACAAGAAACTTCCCCACAAATTTTGTGGGACACGGCTAAAGCCTCACTTAGAGGCAAACTGATATCTATAGCTTCCCATAAGAAACAAGTAATGAAGCAGAAACAACAGGAATTACTAACGCAGATTAAAGAACTGGAAGATGCCCAAAAAATTAAGTGGGATGAGGCTTGGAGCAGGGAGCTGACAGCATGCAAGAATCTACTACAAGAAATCCAAAAAACTGAGGTAGAAAAGGCCCCGTTTTATTTAAAACAAAGATACTACGAGGGAGGTCCTACAGGCACCAAACTCTTGGCCTTTAGACTACATCAGTACGTAGCAAAAGCCACAATAACCAAAATAATATCCCCTCGGTCAGGTCAAACGGTTAGACAGGCCTCACAGATAGCAGAGGCATTTGTTGAATATTACTCGAACTTCTATGGCCCAGATGAAAAAACCTCTGCACAAGACAAACAGAACTACTTGGGCTCCATTCCCCACCCCCCACTTTCACCGGATTCGGTAAGGATGCTGACCAGGCCCATTATTCAACAGGAGATAGTTTCCACAATCAAGAAGCTTAAGTCAGCTAAATGCCCAGGCCCGGATGGGTATGGAGCTGAATTCTACAAAACCTTTGCCTCAGAAACAGCTCCCCTGCTTCTTAAGGTCTTCCCAAATATTTGGTCTGAGGGAGGGCCCCCCCGCCCTCTTGGCAGTATGCGACCATAACCATCTTGCACAAGGAGGGAAAGAACCCAACACGGTGCGAATCATATTGCCCTATCTCCCTACTTAACCATAATTACAAGATATTCACCTCAATTATTGCCTCCCGGTTGAATCCCATCCTACCAAACTTGATTCATACAGACCAATCTGGTTTCGTTATGGGTCGACAGGTTCCGGATGGAGTATGCTCTGCTCTGAACATGATAGATAAAATTCAACGTTCCCGCACCCCGGCATGTCTGATGAGCCTAGATGCCGAAAAGGCCTTTGATAAGGTCTCATGGGATTTCTTGTTCATGGTACTGGAGCATAGGGGGTTTCCCAAATTATTTATAGACACCATAAGGTCCCTATATACAGGCCCTCAGGTATATGTCAGGGTGAATGGGGGGCTTTCAAATAGATTTTGGCTGGGTAGAGGCACTCAGCAGGGTTGCACCCTTTCCCCCCTTCTGTTTGCCCTCTATATCGAGCCTCTGGCGGAGGCTGTGAGGAGGGCGGAGGAGGTGTCAGGGATTGAGGTGGGTGTCGTTCAGAAAAAAATTCTGCTATGTGCAGATGTCCTGTTGTGCCTTTCCCAACCACATAGGTCCATAGGACAGATATGGCCCATACTGGAAGAGTTTGGGAAACACTCAGGATACTCCGTAATTAAAACTAAAACAGAAGTCTTAAGCTTCTTCTTTAGCCCCTCTGAGGGAACGCGTCAGCTCCTACCCCTGAACTGGTCTGCCAACAGAATGAAATATCTGGGAGTAAATATCACTAAACATTTTTCCCTAAACTATTCAAAACAAATTATTCTCCCTTGACTGTCTCCCTTAAAGATATGGAAAGATGGTCCTTGACTAACATGCCCATGCACTCTAGAATCCATGCCATAACAGTAAGTATATTGCCTAAATTCTTGTACTTATTTCAATGTCTACCGCTACACATACATAAGTCAAATTTTCAGATGTGGCATAAAATGATTTCCAGATTTATTTCAGGCAACAAGAGACTCCGAATAAATTTAAAAATTCTGCAGGCCCACCAGGATGGAGGAGGTAGATCCCTTCCGGAGCTGGAGGATTACTTTTTGGTGGTCCAACTGAAAAATGCATTACAATGGGTCGGTCCCAGTTCCACCTCTGGTTGGAGAGAAATGGAGAAGGGCGAGGAGGAGGAGGGTGGTAGGGTACCCCTTGGAGACCGTATAGTAATCCCCCTACTGTCCCATGGACATCCTACACCCAAGTTATATTCTGTGGGGGATACTATTCGCTCAGTCCATAGGCTCTGGCAAAAATATAAATTACAATCCTCTGTATGGCCACTAAAAAGCCTAGCTTGGGCCGAGGACTTCCCTCCTAACCCTCTAGATCTCACATATAAACAGCGGGGTAAATCAGGATTGGAATACCTGGGTCAATTCGTCCAAGGAGACTCGATCCTGGACTTTGTTTCCCTTAAGAATATGTTCGGCCTTAAAAGCTCGGACCACTTTAGGTTCCTTCAGATTAGAGCATGTACAGCATCTCGTCAAAAGAAAGAGGTAGACTCGGCTAGGGTTGTTCCCCTTATGTCAACCATCCAAAAGATAAAATCCACTACTAGCCAGAGGGGACTGATCTCTCACCTCTACAGGTCCCTAAGGACAGTGAAAATTGACCCATTAACCAAGATCAAGACTAGATGGCAGGAGGAACTCAATCTTGATTCCCCGACTCCTGACTGGGGATCTATCTTTAACATAGCCAAAAAGACGACCAGGTCCCCCCCTCTGGCAGGGATTTGCCTGGAAGGTAAGGGTCCGCTTCTTTCTTACTCCTAGACCTTAAATAAAAGAAATCCAGAATACTCAGCTAGCTGTTGGAGAGCCTGTGGGGAGGAGGTAGCGGACTATCCTCATATTTTGAGCCTGCCCAAAATTGCAGAGGTTTTAAGCGGAGATCACTACAGCTATAGGGGAAATTCTCACATCAGACCAGCCTTCTGACTGGATGGAAGTGATCCTGGGACCCCCCGCTGACATTAGGGGACCTGATTCTCTGTACCTATGGGCCATCTTAATTACCGCAGCCCATAAGGCCATAACTAGGTCATGGCTTAATCCCTTACCACCTAAGAAACAAGATTGGATATCAGTCATCCAGAGTTTAGCCGAACTAGAGGCGCTCACTTTTAAAATAAATCACAGGGCCTCGCTTTATATCCAGAGATGGATGAGGTGGGAGATTTGGAAGCAAGCAGAGGGAGAAACATAGATGGGGTAGTTGGGAAAAGAAATCCTCCTTCTCTTAACTTAGTACTTAGAATTGTGAAAGAGGTTTAATGGAATCATAAGTTTGGGGTATAGTAAGTATTATATCCATGGAGTGACTGTATAATATATTTTAATGGCATACTTTGATTGTACTGATCGACCTGACAAATGTATTCCAAGATTCCTGCAAACTGTCAATAAAATTAAAGTTTAAAAAAAAAAAAAATCTGATGGCAGATAAGGACCGCTTGGTCCACCTAGTCTGCCCATTTCCCTACCTAATGGATAAGAAGCAGATCCTAGTTAACCAACAGCCTACGTCCCCTACCCCCACTAGAATTGCCTTAGGTCTGTCCAATGCGTTCTTGAATTCCCCCACTGTTTTTGACTCAACGACCTCCCCAGGAAGGCCATTCCATGCATCCACAACCTCTCTGTGAAAAAATACTTGTTGCATTACCTCTAAGCCCCCCTCCCATCTTCAAATTGTGCCCCTTGTTCTTGCACATCTCTGTTTCTGAAAGATGCTACCCTCTTGGACTTTCTTGATTCCCTTGAGGTACTTGAAAGTTTTTATCATGTCCCTCCACTCCCTTTTCTCAAGGGTATACATATTAAGCTTCTTTAGTGTCTCTTCATATGTCTTCTGGTGCAGACCCTGCACCATTTTAGTTGCCCTCCTCTGGACAGCCTCCATCCTGTCTGTCTATTTCCTTTCGGAGATGGGGTCTCCAGAACTGCATGCAGTACTCCAGATGGGGTCTCACCAACTGTCTGTACAGAGGGATAACTTCCGGTTTTCTACTGGTGATGCCTCTCCCTATGCATCCCAGTATCCCCTCAGCCCTCTTTAATGCCTTCTCACACTGCTTGCCCACCTTTAGGTCATCTGATATGACTACCCCCAGGTCCCTTTCCATTTTTGTTGTTGTTAGTATCTCACCCCCACAAAAGGTGTAATAAGTACAATAACAACACAATGTGCAGTGCAGCGAAATATAATACAATAAGGTGCAGAAGGAAGATAATTTGCAAGTGTACAGAAGGCAATATACAGTTCACAGTGGAATCAATGGCTGTAAATTGGGAAGAGTGGATGTGGGAGCTGCACTAGTGTAAGTGTCGAGCATAAGGACAGCAGCGACTGGAGGGTGGTGGACACAGACACAGGATCAGGAGTAACTGCAGGAGTGAGTAATGAAGTCACAGAGGAAAGATCTGAGGAAACAGGGAAGGGGGCAGTGTGGATGGCAAGGAGGAGGGGGAGAGCACAAGAGTTTAGGGAAGGAGGCGGCAGCTTGACCAGCACAGGATTTCTTTGTAGGAAGGGAAATGAAGCGATAATCAGAGTTGCAAAGGGAGTACAAGGTGGAAGGGGGTGATGAGAGGAGGGAAGAAAGGTATAATGAAAGAGAACTAAGCTAGACTTTGTAGATAAAGGAAGCACAATGGGTGAGGTGCCTGGCATCAAGGGAGGCGGAGGATTTCTGGCACCCTAAGGATTGAAGGCTGGATACTAATAGCCTTGAGGCACTACAATTGTCCCAATGGATAGGCAACAGAGGGTGGTGGTTAAGTGGCACTCACTCTAATGAAGGGAGAGTGACCACTGGGGTACCTCAGGGCTCAGTGCTGGGACCTGCCCTCTTCAATGTCTTCATACGTGACATAGCAGAAGAAACGGAAGGGAAGGTATGCCTCTTTGTAGAGGACACCAAGCTCTGCAATACGGTAGATACTCCAGAGGAGGTGGACAGAATGAGTGGAGAGCCAAGAAAATTTAAGGAGTGGGTATGGCAGCTGGATTTCAATGCAACAAAAGTGCAAAATCATGCACCTAGGGCACAGAAATCCAGGTGTGGTGTATAAAAAAGGGATAGGGGAAGGTACTGAAGGTCAGAAAGCAGGAAAAAGACCTTGTGGTTAACATATCTGATGACCTCAAGGTGGTGGGGCAGTGTGGTAAGGCAGCAGGTAGGGTCAGGAGGATGCTGTGGTGCATTATGGAGGGGTATCACCAACAGAAGGAGAAGTGGTGTTGCCAATGTATCGATTGTTGGCGAGATCCCCCAAAGGAGTACAGCATCCAGTTATTAAGACCACATCTCAGGAAGGACACAGACAAGTTACAGTCTGTCCAGAGGAAGGCGACTAAAATGGTGCAGGGGTTGCATTAAAAGCCCTGAGGAGAGACTGAGGGAACTAACTGTGTACACCCTGGAAAAGGGGGGGGGGGAGCAGATAGAGACCTACAAGTCAATCAGATCAATCAATCACTTTATTTAACCAGGCATACCTCACGGGGGTGAAAAAAGGTATAGGATGGGAGTATTTTTCATAGGAGAAGTTGCACCAGGCAAGAGGACCTGCAATGTAGCTAGAAAGGGGGGGGGGAGACAGTTTAGGATGTATGTGAGAAAGTACTTCACCGAAAGAGTGGTGACCACCTGGGACAGTTTACCAATGGAGGTGGTGGGAGAGAAAACTGTGGTGGGCTTCATGCATGCATAAAATAGGCAAAAAGTAATCTTAGAAGAAAAGGAAGGGGGTGGCAGCTAGAGATCAGGTGGGGTCTGCATTGACAGTATAGACAATGATAAACTGGGCAGACTAGGTGGGCCAAGTGGTCCTTGTCTGCTGACAATTTTCTTTTCTATAAAACTTTTTATCAATCCTCAAATATGTCTTAGAATTACTGCGACTGATGATAACGTTTCTAAAATCTTCAATAAACTTTATACCACTGTAAATCCTCAAATTATTGTTTGACAACATAATGGGCCTCATTCTTAGCCACAAAAAATGTACTATATAGTTCTTGTTGCTATGCACTGCATGTGCAAATGCCAGTTGCTGAATAGTTACTTTGCATATCTACCAAGCAACATAACAGGGGTCAAAACAACCACCTGTCTGCCTCTCCTATATATCCAGTTTTCCCCAGAGACAGCTGGTTTCATTTCTCTGTCTATCCCTGGAACAGGCACCAAGTGAAAAAGCATTAACATGCACTAGGATCCAGGAGATGCCGCCATCTGTATGGCTGGGTTATGAACATCCCAGTGTCACATCCTGAGATATGTCCATGCAACCCTGAGTCCCATGATGGGCTCTTCTGTGTGGTCGGTGGTTTTGCCAAGCAGCAGAAATGAAAACAGTGCTGTGGTAGGACTAGACTGTGCATGTAATCCTTGTCATCCTGTATGTGTAGCTGCCTGTCTTCTTTTTGCACTGCTTACCTTTTTTTTTTTCTGTGTGCTAGCTGTAGTAGCAGCCCAAGATTAGCTCTTGTTCACGAGCAGCAGAGTTTTGGGGATACAAATTAAAACCACTTTTCAGGGCTATCTACTAAGAGGGGCCTGGCTAAGGCTAAAGAAAGCCATTGTAAGGACTAGAAAATCATACAGTATTTGAAAGCCCTTTTCAGGACTGACAGTCAATGCAGAAAGAGGGCAAAACTCAGTAATGAGAGAATAGAAAGAGAACTTAAAGGGCTGAGACAACCACTTAAACACCCCAGTCAGGGCAGAAAGTGCTCCAGAGAACAGGAGACTGGGAAGCTGGTTAAAAGCCCTTGACAGGGTTACGAAGTATGGGGATTCTTTTAGTGGTCAGGCTGTACACAGGACCAGAGGAAACTAACTGGCTTGTCAGGGCAGAGCAGAAGGGAGTTAATTAAGGACCCTTGTCAGGGCTACTGCAGAGCAGGAGTGGGGAGTAAATTAAAAACCCTCAACATGGCACTGAACTGGGGCACACTTGTGAAGTCCTTTTCAGTTCATGTATCAGCCAGTGGGTAATATTTAACAGCCTTTTTTAGGGCACCTTACAATGGGTACCACCAGTTAATAAGCCATTTTCAGGGCACTGTACCAGCCAAGGGAAACATGAGTTATTAGCTCATATTCAGAAACAGAAATGTAAAATTAGTAAACAAAAATCAACAGGACAGTACAAATTCTGTCAGACAGTGAAAATAAATATTGCACCTGTCCCCTGGACAGCCATCCACAAAAAATTATCTATAGTCCTGCAACAAAAGTATCAGAAGGACTACAATAGGTTCGAGCAGACTCGATAGACCGTAAGGCCTAATCTGCTGGCAAATAGTATGTTAGTATGTAATTGCAGGGCCAGCCCGGTGGCGCTGAGGGTTGAGGCGCTGGACACCACACAGGCGACCCAGGTTCAGGAATGGACTCCGGCTGCTGGGGTTGGCAGGGGAGAGGGTGGATCGAGCGCCCTAGGGCCACTCTCCTCCCTCTGGTATGGGTTTGCGGGGTTGCGCCGCGCTTCAGCGGCCCCTGGTGATGACCGGGGGCAGCATAAGTTGCAACGCCACCAAGGGGCGGAGCACGGCATGACGCCTCGCCTCGCATACACGGTGGGTGTCATTGCACTGCCAGCTCCAGGGTCACTAATTGGAGGAAAAATGGCTGGTGCGCACTGCAGCTTGATAGCTATGCCCTCACCGCCTAGGAGGCCCATTCATGGAATCACGCTAGGGGGTCCGTACAGGCCGTGATGGAGAGGTAAGGGAGAACTTCCGTGGGTTGAGTAGCCGTGACCGACCCCCTCATATCAAATGAGCCTGTGGTCCTCTGGGGATGGGGGGCGGCGGCTGGATGCCCCTGCCGGTGTGCAAAAATATAAAGGATAAAAAAAAAAAAGGACTACAATTGCAGTCACCAAGATTCAAAATGTAAGCCAGCCCGGTGGCACTGAGGGTTGAGGTGCCGGACGCCACACTTTGCACCACGCTGGCACCCAAGCTCAGGTTGCTGGGGGATCGACTGGGGAGGAAAGAATTGAACATCCAGAGGACAGCTCTCCTCCTGGGGAGGGTGAGCTCATAAGTCCCTGGCAGCAACTTCCAGTGGAGACTGGGAGTGCATCAGCCAGGGTGTCGCGTACGCAGGGGGTGGAGGCATCAGCGCACATCCGTGAGAAGTGTGCAGACGTGCGCTCAGCTTACACTGGACATTATTGCACGTCTGCACCTCCAGAGACCATCATGAAGTCACATGGAAAAGGAAAACACCACGGCTCCTGAAAGAGATGACAGCACGTCAGCTCCACACCCACTGTCGGACCCCGCCTCCTCCAGTCCAGATATCCTCTGGCCTGCACCAGACCACCAAGCTAGATTAAAAAGAGCACCCAAGGTAAGTGGTGGGCGGCCCCACCCTGGAGTGCACAAGCCCAGGGGTGTATATGGTGGTTTGGGGTACTGGGTTGCCAGAGTTCGGGGGGGTCTTAGGCTGGGTGGAACAAGCTGGGGATGCCTGAGGAATGCCTCAGGACCCGGCGTCTGGAGGAAATACATGTGAAAGAAAAACAAAACAGTAAATTCAAAATGTCCTCTAAAATTTGCACGAGCTATCCACATAGCCAAAGCGCACTCTAAGAAAAAATAAACTGCATTCCACCAGTTTAGAGTGGATAAAAGCAATCCTAAACCACCTTTGAGGACAGGTGCAGAAGAACGCAAGTAAAATAACACAGCCCATGCAGAAGAGTGCAGGGTGTGTGTGTGTAATGTGTGTGTGTGTGTGTGTGTGTGTATATGTATATATATATATATATATATATATACATACACACACACACACACACACACACACACACACTCACACACTCCAGTTACATAGGAACATACACTGGATTTAAAAAAAAAGACCAAGGGTCCATCACGATTGTCTCCTGCCCCTGATGTAGCCGCAACACAAAATGTAAAAATATATTATTAGGCATGTGCCCTGCGATAATTGTAGTAGCTATTGTAGTCAGAAAATGTAGGTTACTCATCTGTAAATGTACTTCTATTACTGGTATTCAGTTTACATCCACATTCTGGCAGTCCTCCTGGAGACCGCAGAACCACGGTAAGTCTTCCAGTTAAGCTCTTCCAATCACCCAGGTAGTACATCCTGAGACTCAGTCCTGCGATTTCAGATCTTTTGCATGCTGAGAGCAGGGATTTGGGTGTTACTTGCCAGGGGAGATTGGTTGGGATGTGTGGATTTGAACTGAAGATCGCTAATTTATTTAGTTTTTGTTGACCGGGTAAGTGCACTAGGCAGATTCTACCTATTTTCAGGCATGACCCGGGGGAGCAGGATACAGATGAGTGCCAACTGAACTTGAACCAGATTAAGCTGTTGGTGGTATTGGCAACGGTTGCAGGCTGGTAACGTAGATTTCTAATAATGTGGATACAGCTTATTATGCACACTCTGGCAGATTCCTGGCAGTCCTCTGGGAGGAGGGGCAAAGCACATACACCTATTTGGTGAACAGAGACTGGGAAGGAAGACAGAGTACCCAAAACAGTATCCCAATTACTCACGATATTGATGCTGTAATGGAGGATGAAGGTGTGTGCTTTACTCCAAGCTGTAGCCCTGCAAATCTCTGCAGTGGAGATTCCCTGGAAGCAGCCACTGAGGCAGCATTATATCTGGTGGAATGAGCCTTAAGCTGCTTGGGTGACTCCCTACCAGCTAATGTATAGCTAAGGATGATGCAGGATGTAATCCACCTGGCAATTATCCACTTTGCTGCTGGTCTGGATGGGGTGGCTTCAGCAAATGTCACAAACACCTGGCAAGTCTCACCCCTTGCTCCAGCCGTAAGCTCCTTATAGTAAGGGTGCCCTCCACAGGTCCAAAGTACACAGCCTGCAATTGGTCTCAAAAGTCAGGTTGGCAAAAGTATAATGGTAAGTTGATCACCTGATTAAGGTGAAACTCAGATATGACCTTTGGAGGAAGTTCGAGTGGGGGAGAAGGACTATCTTGTCCTTGTGGAAGACCAAGCAAGGAGACTCCACCTAGAGCGCCTGGAGTTCACTGACCCTTCTGGCTACCAAGAGGGAGCCTTCCTTGACAAGTGACATCCCACACTTGTGCATCATCCTGAACGGCTTACCCATGAGCACTGCCAACATCAGTAGTAAGTTCCACAGAGGTGGTGGTTTACACACTGGGTGGACAGGTGACCCAGGCCTTTGAAAAAGCACCCCAACTCTGTCTCCTGCACCACCGTTGGTGCACTAGCCTAGGTCCAGCATGAAGAGATGGCAACCATGTGCACCTTCATGGTTACAGCTCACAGTTCCGATTGTGACAGGGACCACAGGGAGTCAAGAATGGTCACAACTAGGAAGGCAAGGGAGATCAAGTTCCCTCCCCTGACAACACGACGAGAATCACTTCCACTCAGAGTGCCAGTACAGTAAAATAGAGATGGTGAAAATAAAAAAGGCAAAAATTAAAAATCCCATTATAATCCCAATTAATCAACAACAAATAGATAAAATAATATACTATAACAACATTTTTAGCACCCATCTAAAATAAATACTGGAATGACTGCTTACTGTCTCATACTAATGACCGGGATCTGGACTCACACCCCATAGGCCTGTGCAAATAAAGTAGTTTTAAGTCCCCTTTTAGAGACCTCCAAAACCAGACCCACAATCTCGAAGGACCCGTCCTCTCCCAGGTTTTAAGCCCGACCTGGGGAACAACCAGGAGGCCTTCATCAGCGGAGTGGAAGGGGCACACAGGCATGTAGGGGTGCAGGAAATCACTCACGTAACCCGGGCACAGCCTGTGTAGGGCCTTATAACTTAGTAATCCAACTTTATAGGAGACATGCCCCTTTACCAGCAGCCAGTGCAGTTCCAAGTCCAGACAGGCCTGGCGGGCTAGACCTCTGGACTGCTCCACAGTCTCCTTGGATGGCCAGGCACGCAGCCTGTCCGCGAGGTGGGGATACACCTAAACATCCCTGTGCCGCAGGAAATCTGCCACCACTGTTATGCACTTGGTAAAGACCTTCAGCACAGATGAGAGGCTAAAAGGCTTGTCCTGGAACTGGTAAGCACCCAACCAGAAATTACTAGGCAAAGGAGGCAAGATCTGAGGCCCAGTTCATCAGGAGGCGGGCCCTGGCCCTCAGGGAATAGAGTTCTGCCACAATGAACATGGTTAACTGCAAGGAGACCAGCTTGAACATGGCCTGGTAGACCAGATGGCACAGGTTCCGACAGGTTTGGAGGGCCAGATCTCTGGACCGTTCCACAGCCTTCTCAGATCGCTCGGCAAGCTGACAGTTGTCCAGGTAGGATACATCCAGACACTCTTGTGCTGCAGGAAAGCTGCCACTGCTGCTATGCACTAAGTGAAGACCCTTGGCTCAGATGAGAGGCCAAAAGTCATGACCTGGAACTGGAGGACCACCCCCTTTTCACAGAACTGAATTGTGAAAGATGGACAGGGATGTGGAAGAACGAGTCTTGGATGCCTAGGGAGCAGAACTACATTCCCTGATCCAAGGATGGTATCTGATTTGGTGTCACCATCAGGAACTTGTGCTTCCGCATGAACTTGCAAGTCCAGTGTGGGGCACCAGCCCTCCATCAGTTTTAGAACCCAAAAGTACCTGGAGACATATCCCTTAATGGCCAGAGTGTCCAGGACATGTTATCGCCCTGTGTTCCAGAAGTCGAGCTATGGCAACCCTTAGGGTGGACAACTTTTCCTCCAGCATCCCAGACCCCATGGAGCTCTGAGTCGGTATGGTGTGAGAGCCTCGAAGTCTAGAGGCAATCCCTTGCCCATGATTTCCAGAACCCATTTGTTAAAGGTAATAGCAGACCACTGGAATGAAGTGGTGTACTTATTCCAGACAGGGAGCTGGCAGAGGGACTGGACGGGAGAGGGAATGGCACCCTGTAACCCATCACTCAGCAGCCTTGGAGCGGGTGCCGGCAGAAGGGGCCCCTGGGCCACCTCCACCTCAGGCCTCCTCTTCTCTTTTCTTTTTTTGCCCCTAGATGCCAAACAGCCTTTGAACACCAGTGCTAATACTGTTCCTACTACGACTGCTGCTTAGGCTGAAATGGCCAAAACTGGAATACTTGAAGTGTTTTGAATCCTTCTGGGGCAAATCCCCAGAATCAAGGGTGGTAATGGATGTCTCTGTAATGGTGAGATGTCTTTCCACCCCAGGGCTAAAGAGGTCTGTGTCCAGGAGTAGGACATCAGCCAGCTTGTGCTGGGTGTCAACTGTGAAGGTAGGTAGCTGCAGCCAGACCCTATGATCATAACCATGGCACAACTCCTGTGACCGTGCCACAGCTATGGCATGGGCACAGGCATGACTCATGTCCAAGGCCATCTAGAGCTGATGTTTAGCCAGCATTCTTCCCCTGGACTCCGAGCATCTCGTTCATCTTCTGCTTATTAGCGGGAATCGGGTAGGAGAAGCCCAATAGTCATACAAAGAAAATGGCCAAAGTCAGCCATCATTACTGAATAGCTGGCCTGACTGAGACCAAGGGAGGCCACCATGTACCCCTTTTTAGCCTCGTGACCCAACCTTTTGGACTCCTTGTTGGGAGGTTCGTCCATGTCCCTCTTGACTAAGACTTGTGAAAGGCTGAACTTGAAACCAACCCTTGGCCGAGGGGGTGTCCACGAACCCTGAAAGTGTGCCCATGGGTACAGTGTACTTGCAGACCATCAGGGTAGGGAGCTCCAGGCAGGGTGCTGGATCCTGCCAAAGCTCCACAGTTGGTCCCAAAACAGTCTCAGCCAAAGGAAAGGCAATCCCTGGAGATCCAAGATATCAGTGAACAGGCATTTAGCCAGCTTCTGTACTGGTTCCAAGGGCACATGCAAGGATTCTAACAAGTTGGAGCAATGCTCCAAAGAGGTCAACCCAATGCAGCAGACTGACCATCTGAGGAGTCATGGCTGAACTGCTGAGTCCTGACTGAGGCCATAGACGACTCATGCACGATAATTCCTCAAAGATTGATCTGGTTCTCTTCACTGTGGACCACCTGTGTGTCATAACGGGTAATCTCTAATGATAAATGTCATGGCAAGCCAGAGATTGAGCTAGACTTCTTGGTGGGTGCCCCGAACTATGGCTGCAAGGGAGGGTGATCCACTGGAAGTGGAGGAGAAGCAGATGCTGTAAGTCTGCGGAGTCTGGTGGACTAACGGGAGTAGCCAGAGGAGAATATCCAAGATAAGGCCTGCACATCCCTGTGCTGCTCTGTGGTGCCACTGTGTGGTAAATCTGTCCCCCTGTAAATCATGAACACATAAGAGTAGCACACACACTGGGAGTCGTTCAGAAGAGTCAGGGCTGTGACTGGGGCACCTGTCTGCAGTGTTGTGTGTAGCACATATGTCAATTTGGGCAAATAAAGCTTTGAAACATATCCAGCTTGTGACATAACTTTTTTTGAATGAATCCTAGCATATGCGCTGCTCATGTTATGTGTGAATAGGCTAGAGGGCCATCTGCCCCAGGAGCAGAGCCCTGCCACTCACTGCAATGATTCACTGCTGCCAAAGGAGATCCTTGCAGTGTTGATGCAAATGCTGTCAGTGCCTCTTACCCGAGGATCAGGAGGTCGTGGAGCATCGAAACAACCCCTCCTGGTCAAGCAAGATAAGTGCTTTGACTCGAGGACTGATGTCAACATGAGTCTTCCATAGGTTACTAATAGACAATGTGCTTGTGCAACATGACAAACAGTCTTTAAGGCATGACTGCCAGTGGAGGTAGCTCCCAAGGTAACCTGGCTATGGGTACCAACCGGTCCTTGCCCTCCTCAGTGAGGACAAGGAGCACCTGGGTTTGGAAGACAGACTTCACCTTGATCTCAGTTGACAGCCAGTTGACAGGTTCAAGGAAAATCTTGACAAGCTCATCCAGGCCCTCAACCAAAGGCAGCTCGACCAAGGCCGAGCGGCTGGGGGGAGTTGAAGGAGCAGGAAGAGCAAGATAGTTCCCAATCCCAGAACCTGTGACAGCAGTGCTTCTTGTGCTTTTTGCTGCAGTGGGAAGGGCTTTCCCTGAAGGTCTGGAGGGCCATACACATTTCAGAATTCCTCTCAAAATGACCCTCCAACCCTGGCCCCAACTGGGAAAAGTGCAGAGATCGCCAAGGTTCCTTTCACTGCCTCTTCTTGAAGAGCTACAAGCTGAGCAGCTGACCCAGCAGCCACCGAAGCAGTTTGTGCAATCCTTCAGCATACCTAGGGCTTGTCTTGCCTTCTGTTCCTCAATGGATGCTGGCAACATGGCACTGTGGCCAACTGTCAAAGTCGTGCTGATCATCAAGGCATAGACATGTGTCGTGTGGATCTGTGACTGACATTCTGTCTACACTGCATGCAGAATTTGCAACCTGGTTTCAGCTTATTCGCTGCAGTCGCCGAGGCGAAATCAGAAGACAAGATCAAGTAGTAAATTGAAAACTCAAATTTTTCTAGTTGTAATTTGCCAAGAAAGCACTTGACAACTCTAAGTCCCTCTACACATGCAGCGTGGGAAGGAGGAGACCTGTCCATAGCAACAAGAAAGATCTGATGTCAGGGGGCAGAGTCTGAGGATATACTATCTGGGTGGTGGGAGTAGCTTAGCTTGAAGACATTTCTGATGACTCAGCTGTCTCCAGGAAGACTGCCTATGTGCGGCAAGTGAACGGAACCCGCATTCCTAGAAAGAATTCATATATACCCACCCAACCTCTGGAAACTCTTACTCTACAAGTTGTAATTGGTTTACATTTATACGGGCTACTGGACTGGTGCATTTTTGTAGCTTATTTTGTGTGTGTGTGTGTGTGTGTGTGTGTGTGTGTGTGTGTGTGTGTGTGTGTGCCGCATGATGCCCCAATGCCAGTATCCCCAGTAAACAGTCCTAGTACATCCAGTGTCCTCCAGTAAGATGACCCCAGCCCAGGTGACAAAATGGGGAGGACAAAGTGGCAGGGCCCCCATAAAGCAAACTGCAGCCTGCAGTTTAACATGCCTTTCTTTCTCTTTTTCCTGTTTGCAGCCTGCCTAATAGAAGTGGCATGAGCCGGTGCCACAGCCAAAATGTCCAGCTTGCAATGGACAGCTGTTGTTCCTGCTTGTTAGGGACTCTGCATCCCAAACTCCAGGGAGGGTTCTGAGTGTGTCCAGTAACAGCTGTTAGTGGAGAGAATCAATTGGCAAGCAAGGAGTGCTGCTGGGGAGTGCTGCCAGGTGCTCCGAAGAATAAAGTCCAGTGTTGGTGGCCAGAATAAAGAAAGAAGACACAGGAAGGTAAAGAAATAAAAGTGCCTGCAGTCCTCCTCTCCTCCATTTGCTGTCCAGTGGCAAATCAGGTCCCAGCAGTGTTGGTGCCTGAAATCAGTGGTCATCTGGTCATGGTGTGGGCTCTGTTCAGACCCATTTTTAAATTTTGTTTAAAAGTTAAAAAAAAAAAAAAATGTATTCCGGTCCCTTGGTGGCAGTGCCCACAAACAAGGCCACATCTTTGAAATTACCTGCATCAGCCAGAGAAGGGTCGGGGTGGAGCAAGCAGACTGACAAGGGCTCCAGAGAAGACCACTCACTGCCCGCAGCCAGCTTTCAGCCTGCAACCAAGCCCAAAGTCCTCCTCCTGTAATTTATTTTCCTCGGACTGGGGCAGTGAGTCAGCAGCAGCACAAATGGGCAGGTGCTGACCGCCAGAACTGTTTAAAAGAAAAACACTTTATTTAAATGCACCGGACGGTGCAGGAAAAGGCTGCAGTAACATTAGTGGGACTAAGGAAGGGTCCCCAATATAAGAGATGCCATGAGAGCGAGGCCATTTAAATTTATTTAAATTGTGCTCCAGCCTGGAGCATAGAGTGAGGGCGGCCCTAGGGGAGTTCATTTAAATATATTAAAATAAGTTCCAGCAAGGGAGTCAAGGCAGGAGCGGGCTTATTTAAATGAAGTCCTCCCAGATGCAGAGCATCGGGCAAGTCTGGCCCTGAATTTTTTTTGTTTATTCATTTCAAATTCTGATTAATACCTTTGAGCCGGGGGCTCGTTTATAAAGGCTCCACATCAACAAGGAATACAAAACATTTACAGGTGATGAAGCATTGCAGGACAGAAATAACATCAACTAACAAGTAGTAGTAGTGTGCAGTTACAACATTAAGCAGGGTACAACAAGTGAGGAGAAACAGGACCACACTTGTGAAGAAACATATTAATGCAGCACTAATTAAGTGCGGTACCGTGTTTAACAATCATGTTACAGTTCAGACGCGGTGCTCCCATTCTGCAGAAACGCAGTTTTAGCAGCCAAGGTGAGGCTTTGTCAAGGGGAGGTGGGGGGCAGTTGTGGAAAAGGAGGTTGGGAGTGAGAGAGAGTAGTGTTTGACGGGTGCCAGAACGGCTGTCAGAGGCCACGGGTTAACAAACACTGGCAGTCAGATCTGCTGGCAAGAAGAGATCAAAGCCCATTTTTAAAGAGGCCAAGTCTGGGAGGAGTCAGTAAGGTCTGCAGGCAGATCATTGAACCATTTAGGCCCACAGAAGGAGAGGGATTTTTAGCCAAGGGTGGTTTGTTTGAAGGGAACAGTTAGGACAGCCCTGGAGGCACTCCTTGTGCATTTAGATGGTTGTGCAGGCTCAAAGAGGGCTGAAGTAGCTGTAGGCATGGACCCCATCAGGTACTTTTGTGGCAAGGAGGCAGGCCTGGTATTGGAGACTAAAGTGAAGTGGTAGCCAGCCAGTTTCCTTGTATAGGTCACAAGAATGAGACATCTGGTGTACTCCCAGGACCAGGCAGCAGGCCTTCTTGAGGATGGTTTTGACCCTTTTAAGCACTGTGTCTGTGCCTGCTCCGTATATGACAAGGCCATAATTCACAGATGAAAGAACTTTATTAGATCTAAATTAAATAGTAAAAGAGCTCCAACCAGGAGTAGGGATAGAAACATAGAATTTGATGGCAGATAAGGACCGCTTGGCCCACCCAGTCTGCCCATTTTCCTACCTAACAGATAAGCTGCAAATCCTAGTTAACCAACAGCTTACTTCCACCTACCCCCCACTAGGACTGCCTTATGCCTGTCCCATGCATTCTTGAAGTCCTCCACTGTTCTTGACTCCACGACCTCCTCAGGGAGGCTGTTCCATGCATCCACAACCCTCTCAGTGAAAAAATACTTCCTCACATTACCTCTGAGCCATCCCCCCTCTATCTTCAAATTGTGCCCCCTTGTTCTTGCACATCTCTTTTTCTGGAAGATGCTACCTCTTGACTTTGTTAATTCCCTTGAGGTACTTGAAAGTTTCTATCATGTCCCCTCCTCCTTTCCTCTAGGGTATACATATTAAGCTCTTTAGTCTTTCTTCAGATGTCTTCTGGTGCAGACCCTGCACCATTTTGTTGCCCTCCTCTGACAGCTTCCACTCTGTCTATGTCTTTGCGGGAGATGGGGTCTCAGAACTGCACGCAGTACTCCAGATGGGGTCTCACCAACTGTCTGTACAGAGGGATAACAACTTCCTGTTTTCTACTATTGATGCCTCTTCCTATGCATCCCAGTATCCCCTGCCTTCCTTACTGCCTCTCACATTGTTGCCCACCTTTAGGTCATCTGATATAATTACCCCCAGGTCCCTTTCTATTTTTACTGTTGTCAGTATCTCACCCCCCATTGTGTACACTTCCCTGGTTTTTGTTTCCCATGTGCATTACCTTGCACTTCTTACATTGAATCTGAGCTGCCATACATCTGACCATTCCTCCAACCTTGCCAAGTCCCTTCTCATCCTTTCCACTCCATCTTGTGTATCAACCTGTTGCAGATCTTTGTGTCATCTGCAAAGAGACATACTTTTCCTTCCAGTTCCTCTGCAATGTCACTTATAAAGACATTAAAAGGACCGTCCTAGTACTGAACCCTCATGGTACCCCACTAGTAACCCTCCTTTCTTCACTGTGTATTCCATTTACTACTACCCTTTATGGCCCTGTTGTCTAGCCAATTTTTATCCAGGCTACCACCTTGGGACCCACTCCAAGGCTGGCTATCTTGTGAATTAATCTTTTGTGGGACTGTATCAAATGCCTTGCTAAAATATAGGTAGGCCATGTTCACAGCCCTCCCTGGTCTACTACTTTAGTCACCCAGTCAAAGAAATCTATTAGATTCGTCTGACACGACCTTCCCATCGTGAATCCATGCTGCCTTTGGTCCTATGCCCCACTGGCCTCTAGGTACTCAACAATTCTTTCCTTCAGAAGTGATTCCATCATTTTCCCTACCACTGAGGTCAAACTAACTGGTCTGTAGTTTCCTGCCTCTGTCCTGCTCCTACTTTTGTAAAGAGGAATCACATCTGCCCTCCTCCAGTCCTTGGGTACCACCCCATCCTCCCATGATTTGTTAGAGAGAGTAGTCAACAGTGTCACTAGTTCTACCCTTAGTTCTTTTAGAATTCTTGGGTGAATCCCATCAGGCCCCATTGCTTTGTCCACCTTCAATTTTATCAGTTCTTTCAGAACCCTTTCTTCTGTAAATGGACTGGTATCGACCCTCGCCTTCGAGTGTTTCTTGTTTGGTTTAGGTAACTCCCCTCCTCTTCCTTTGTGAATACTGAGCAGAAATATTCATTCAGTATCCTGCTTTTCACTGTCACCCTCTACCCACATTCCTCCCTTTATTAAGCTTCAGTATCCTCTTTGGTCTTTTCTTCCTCCTAATGTACCTATAAAAGGTCTTATCCCCCTTCTTAACAGAATTGGCTATCCTTTCCTCGGTTTGGGCCTTTGCTATTCTGACTGCCTTCCCAGCCTCTTTCTGCTTTAACTGATAAAGTTCTCTGTCCTGCTCCTTCTGTGTTTCCTTATATTTCCTGAATGCTGTCCTTTTCTCCTTAACCTTCCCTGCCACCTCTTTTGAGAACCATAGCGTTTTTTTCCTTCGTTATGTTTTATTGATTTGCTTTACACAAAGGCTTGTTGCCTCTGTGGTGGCTGTTTTGATTACTCCCCATTGTTCCTCCACCCCTCCTTCTTGCCTGTTTGCTAGTGCTTTTCTGAGGCACTCTCTCATTTTCCCAAAGTCGGCCCTCCTAAAGTCCAGTACTCTTGCTTTTGTATGGCTTGATTGTATGGCTGTGTTTATCGTGAACCACACTGTTTGGTGGTCACTTGTTCCCAGATGGCTACCCACTTCTAAATCTGAGATTCTTTTCCATCCCCATTTGAGAGTACCAGGTCTAAGATTGCTCCTTCCGAGTGGGTTCCAATACTAGCTGTCTGAGGCATGCCCCCTGTAGGGCATCAAGAATGACCCTGCTCTTGGATGTGACTGCAGCAAAGGTGCTCCAGTTAACATCTGGCATATTCAGGATGAAGCAAAGCTCCAGTTTATTTATTTTAAAAATGTTGGTAACCAAGAAAGGCACACTGAGCCAAGGCTCATTTCCATGTGCAATCTGGGGGAAAAGGGGAGCGAACATCCAGGTGCAACATAAATATGGTGTGTAAATACTAAAAAAAAAAATTAAAAGGTAATGGAATTAACAATGATACATTGGCAAACACTGCTACACATCTGTAGCACAAAGTCAGCACAGGAAGCCAGCTATAAAGGAGAAACTAAAGGAGGCACGGAAGGAGAGAAAGAATCATAGGGGGAAGAGGTGGCAGGACTACTACTGGCAATTAAGTCAGAAGAGTTGGGAAAGTGGAATGCACAAGGAGGCAAGCGAGAATGAGAGGAGAAAGACAGCCTCACACAGGTTGCTGGGAAGAGGAAGGACATGAGCAGGAGGGAGGGAGTTATTGGGAAAGGGAAAGTTTTAGAGAGTGCAGGCAAGGAGATGAACAAAAGGAGCTAGGAAGAGAGTTCCAGAGGGAGGGGAGATGGTAAAAGACCACAGCCTGCCCCGAACTGGAACAGGGAACGTGGGAGAGAGAAGTTACTGACATCACTGAAGTGTAGCTGATAAGAGGAAGGGGATGATGGGGAGAGGAGATGAGAGGTAGGAGGGGAAGAGACCCAAACCAAAATCTGGAAATAAAAGTGGTGGCATGGTGCTGGAGACGTAGGTGAAGAATGGGAAGAGTAGAGAGAGCAGTAGTGGGTACGGGAGTGGAGGAGCATTGATGACAAAGTGGCAAAAAGCATTAAAGAGTGTCTCTAATCTAGAGAGAGACGAGGCAGAGGCGGACGCGAAGATCACATCAGCATAATCAAAAACAGGATCATTAAGGTAAGGAGCTCTCGGCGACTTACAGGAGAAAGGGAGTCCATTTCTATACATGGCTCCTAGCTTAGATGGAGTTTGGTGTGGATATAGTTGATATGTGAAGAGAAGTCAAGACAACTGTCCAGCCAGATGCCAAGATACTTAAAAGCAAGAACTACATCAAAGGTGGTGCCATTGAGGGTAGAAAAGATGGGGAGGTGGGGGAGAGTTAGGCCAATTTTTGAGCGGTACCAAATGTCATAGCTACAGTTTTTAGTGTTAACTTTGACCTGATTTTTTTGGAACCAGCATAGCACTCAAGAAGTCCCTCTGCAGGTGGGACTGCAGGCATAGAGTGCCATATCATTGGTGTACATGTGAATGTGGGAAGAGGCATAGACAGATGGGAGGTCATTAAGGAAGACTGAAAAAAAGGACTGGGCCCAGAATGGAGCCATGAGGGACACCAGACTGAATGGGAAGTGGGGGGGGGGGGGAGAGAGACAGGGTGTCACCTGCTTGGACACATTATGTTCGGCCCATAAGATAGGACTTGAACCAGTCTATAGCATGGGATGAGAAACCGGCAGAAAGGAGTCTAGACATAAGAAGAGGGTGGGACACGAAATCAAAAGCTTTGGATAGGTCGATGAATATAGCCACAGTGATATGGCTATGGTCTATGCCACTGAAAATTGTGTCGGTGACTAAGGAGGGAGGTGATGGAGTGGTTCTTCTTGATTCCTGACTGAAATGGAGAGAGGAAGACAGAGGAGTTGAGAAAGTCAGAAAGTCTAGAGAACACAGGGGACTCTTGCAGTTTAACCAGGGAGGGGAGAAGAGATATAGGCCTGTAAAATTACATTTCTTCTGCACCTATTATTAATTCTATTGTCAACATATTTGTGAGGACTGATGCATGATGATAACCATGGCTGTAACCTGCATACACACCTGAAACTACTCTGTAATCCAAATCTTTCTCTATATGAAAATATGTATCATCATCCCAAGGTTGCCCCTGAAAAAGGGACCTTCGGGGCTCAGTGGGCCTACCCAGTCACCAAATTTTAACAAAAGTAATTGCCTGGGGTGGAGGGATTGCGCACCCTGGAAATTTTCCATGCCTGAGGTACAGTACTAGGAGTGAAGGAAAGGTTCAGCAAGTGGGAGAGAGAAAGAGTTATAGCAGGGGCAGAGATCTGAAGAATGCGGGGGGTCTAAGCCATCTGGGATGGATTTATGAGGGCTGAGAGGTGAGAGCACAGAGGACTTCATGCACAGAAATAAGGAGAGAAACTAAAGCCTTCAGGTGAGGGGAAGACAGTTGGGCTGGGGGAAGGGCACAGGTAGTGAAAAAGGAATTGAGAATTCAGGCAACATAGCAAGGGTCAAATACATTTAAAGCCAAGCTAGCCTAGGTGGGCTACTGAATAAGTGCTAGCAAGCCTAAATTTTTTTTTTTTTTAAATAATCACCAGGTTGGCCAGATAGGGGAAGGAAGCAAGCCCCCGTTTCACCAACGGTGCTAGCGCACCAGGGTGACAAAGGTGACTCGTAGCCAGGTGGCCACAAATAGTCAAGTTAAAGGCTAGTGTCTAGAATTATAAATCTGGAGTGGATCAGCCAGTTAACCACCTCAGCAACATAGCTGTCTCAGCCCTAGCAAAGGCTAATAACCTGAACCTGCAAAGTGTGTAACTGACCCATAGCCCCCTAAGCCAGGGAGGGACAATTATCACGAAATCTTCAGCATATAAACTAGTCAGAGTACCCTCATCTAATAGGGTAGTACGCCTGTTAATTTCTCTGAACCCAAGCAAATGCCTGTGAGAGGGAGGACATCCTTCAGGGTCCCCACGTAGCTATGTATAGCCACAATTAGTGAGGTTCCCCCTTGTTTACTGCCTGTCCTAGTGCAACTGTCATAGAAAGTGATTCTTCAAAACATTTTTGGAATGAAAATGCTGAACTGAATGTAAATTGTGGAAAAGGGCAAAAAACTGCCATTGATCCGAGACTGTATGTAAAGGGATAGCACCCAAAGTTGCTGCATGCTTTAAGACTGTGCAACTGCCCTGTGCGTACTAAGTTGCCCTACTTTTTGCAAATCTGCCCAGTTTACTCTGAAGACTGTTTGGACTATCCCAGAAATTTGCCTTGCATGTTACAAACTGCCCTGCATGTTACCATAGTACCTGCATGTTAACAGAGTACTCTGCCTAATGTCTATCATCCTGTTTGGTCTTTTCTTTAGGATCAGTAATCTCACAAGAAACGCTAAGCTGAGACTGGTCCAAACTACCTTTCTGTCATTACTAGATTACACAGACTTTTTATATAGCCAGGGTCCGGCCAGTGCATTAGCCAAACTGGACATGTTTTACCATAGTGCACTGAGGTTCATTACACGATGCCCTTATTTCACACACCATTGTTCCTTGTACATTGCAGTGGGATGGTCATCTCCCCGTGACAGACGATGTAGAAACGCGGCAACCTGGACCTATAAAGCTATCATTAAAAAACTGCCCTACTATACCTCTGCTTGTCTTCCACTATGCACACTTAGTAGGTATGCTCTGAGAAGTACTTCCCTTATCTCCTTGTCTGTGTACAATTCCAAATCACGGTCTGGCAGGGTGTCCTTAAGCCGTGTGTTACCGCAATTATGAAAACCTGCAAATAACACTGAAAATAACTCACCCCATCAGCCTAGCCACCTTTAAATCCCTATACCTGCACCACAATAGGGAGACCTGCACCCATTTCCCTTGTCCTAGACCTCTCAAATCGCCCTTGTGCTTAGAATCCCACTGGTCTGAATCAAATAACCTTAGCATTAGGGGCGTCCCTTCTTACATGCATTTACCCATCCGTTACTACATTGTAGTTCTTGTCAGTCTGGTATTACTACTCCTTTTGTTTCCTTTCTTACTAGTTTTCCCCTAGACTAGATTTGTAGTACCTACTTTTATCACTGGTGCATAATATATACTGTATAATTAAAACTGTGCCTGCACACAACTGTTGCACCCCTCAACTATGCCTACATATTTATTATTGTATATATCTTACCGCTTACTTTTTGTATATATGCCACTGTTGTATAAAGTCCTCCCGTTTTCTCATTGTACATCACTGTAGAAAGCTTTGCTCTGTTATTGCATTTGCTTGTACTGAAACCCCAGGTCCACCTCGAAAATGAGCACTGCTCAAGGTGATCGCCTGGTTAAATAAAGATTTTGATTGATTGATTGTTTGATGGTTGCTTGCCCAAAGACTGCCACTAACAGCAACCATCAAGTTATTGGACTTCCACCTGAAGACATGCCCCCAGTTTTCCCTGCATGATCCAAAGACCATCACCCTTCTACATTTTGACCACTTGGTCCAGTCGCCGGTATAGGAATAGCATAGTCAGCTAAGGAACTCCCAGTCACTTGCTTTCTCCAGCATCTTCAGGCCAACTCCTCCCTAACAGTAAGCTAGGTAGTGCAGGGAACTGCACTGGTTCACAAATAGGGATGAGTTGAAAGTGGGTTGGGTTTTTGATGCAGGTCTTCAGCTTTCCAGAGGTTCTTCAGTGGAGGTGTTTCAATTTGACAGTTCATCAGTCTCAGTTCTTCAAGTCTTTTCCTGGATCAGTGGCGACAGCCCAGAAATGTATCAGTTCTGCAATTCATCGATCTTCAGTCTTCAAATCTTTCCCAGGTCAGTGGTGATAGCCCAGAGGTGTTCTTGTTGTGCAATTTGTCAATCTTCAGTCTTCAAATCTTTTCTGGGTCAGTGGTGACAGCCTGGAGTTCTGCAATTAGTCAGTCTACAGTCTTCAAATCCTTCCTGGGTCAGTTCTGCCATCCTGGAGGTGTTTTTGTTTTCAGTTTGTCAGTCTTCAGTCTCAAGCCTTTTCCAGGGTCAGTAGTGACAGCCCAGGAGCCTTCAGTTTGCACCAGTCCTTTGGAATACAAGTGTGCTGGTTTGCTTACATCATTGGGTTTGATTGACGTCCAGTGGCCAAATCTTTGCTTCATCTGCTCTACCAGCCAGCCAATGGAAGCATGTGCACAGAGATTCCTGGTTCTGCATTCCTCTGCAACATCTATCTTTGGTGCCCAACAAATCTAATTGTACTCTGGAGTGAAAACGGAGCAAATTGTGCAAATGTTACAGTGTTGAGTTTTGCAATGGATTTCAATACAATTCTTAGTGATAGTAACCTTAGTACTTATAGTTAGCAGTGATTAACAAGAGTTAAAAGCAGTGCATAAAAATGACAGTAATGGTCTTATCACCCTTTTCTCCTGTTCAGAGTTCTGTGATCAGTTGCTTAATAACTGGTCCTTTTCACGAGGTGTGCCTCCTGCCTCTTCATTCTGGTGAAATTACATTGTGTAGCCAAAAAGTCAAAGAACCATCTTACCACCCAACTGGTTTATTTCTTCTCCACTATCAGAGGGAGAGACTCTCATCCTGATCATCTAGGAGCATCACCAACATCCATCCATTCCACCATCCCACCTCTTTTGGCTGGGAGCTTGGCTATTATTTGACCGTAGTTATCTTCCAGAAATAGAGGGAGTGACAGGCATAATAAGGAGCTGCTCCTACAGCACTGAGAGAAAGCAGATTCACTTCCATATGACATTTCTTCCAAGGCAGGGAGGTGTGCTGGGACGAAGGCCCAGAAATGTACGAGTCACCAGAGGAGGCAAAAACAGCTCTACAAGAGCGAGGCATACAAGTCACAATACCGCAAGGAGGTTCCATGATGAAACTGCGTTCACCCACTGACTGGTCGCGTGTGTGCAACCAAAAAGCACACTGGCTGCCCAGAGAGCCACACATGAAATTCGGAAATTGCCGCAGGGACTATGAGACACACAGACTGCATGATGTCCTGACTTTTGAGCCAGTGACTTGATCTTCCTTGCTGAGGTATTGAAATGTTGCAAGTCACCGTGAGTTCTCTCGCTGGTGGTTATTGCTCTTTTCTAGGATCAAAGTTTTGGAATCACCTTCAGTCATTTTTAATGGATAGTTCTGACAGCTCTGAACTTACCAACTCTGATGCTGGATGTCTCAAACCCTTATTCTTATCTAACATTTTGCTACTGCCTGCAGCCCAATAATTTCTCACAGGTGGCTGGATGATGCACTGTAGTTTATTTATTCATTCCACATAAAACCCTTTAGGCAGAGCCTATTTGCAAAGGGTTTAGGGTTGGCAACGACGGAAAAAAAACAGCAGAATGTACAGGGAATAACATGAATTCAGTGCAACACAGAGCTTAGTGCAAAGAATATACAATACTTTTAAACTTTACAACACAGTAATGTAATGTTAGCAATAATAATATCTTTATTTGATTGCGCGCCTACAGGGAGGTTACAGGTAGGTGAAAGACAACAGTTGTACAATTAGTACAGCTACTCTCAAATGAATGAGCACTAGTATACAAATAACAATTAGTACGGCCACGAACAAAAACCATGGGTGTCAGGGAACCAACATTTCAACTACGGATTACCTCACAGAGCATCTGCAGATTAGTAAGTGGGAACAATGAGAATATCCAGATAGGGAGAGGGAGGTAAAGAGTTGAGATTTAAACTGACTCAGAAGATCAGTTTTCAAGGAGGGAGGTAGGTCATTCTATAGTTTGGAGAATCTGTAGGAAAAATTGGCTTGGCCTAGTGAGGTTTGACGTAGGAGGAGCAGGGAATGTTGTGCAACTCCCCTGGTGGCATATGTTTGGTCCATGAAGCTGAACATGGTCTGGAGACCAGGGGACAGAGAGCCGAAAAGGGCTTTTCATCCAGTAACTAGAGTATGAAAGCTCAGCCTCAAGTCGAAATTGAGCAAGTTTAAACTGCTGTACAGTAAACATGAGTGAGTGTCCTGCTTTAGGCTGAGGGCAAAGCGGCAGGCTCTGTTATGGAGACACCTTACTCTAGCCAGCTCATCTTCATTTGCCGAGCCATAGACAGAGCCTGTGTGTCTATATATATATAAATATTTTTTTTTAATTAAGACAGGCAAGTGAGGTCCTACCCGCTGTATTTGCATCTCAGGGTATTCAGCAATGTAAAACCCCCTGGGTGGAGGGGCAACTTCAACTCCATATGTAGTGTCTTGTTTTAATTACTTGGCAGTGCTGTGGCAGGGGGATAGGACTAGAGGGGGGAGACTAGGATAAACAGCCACACTGGGGCTTGAGAAGCCAAGCCAGAGGCTGGATACTGTTCCTGCCTGGTCAGCGACTTCCATTTACCCCTTTACTTCCCCTGCTTACGGCCTGCTTTGGTATTTTCAGGACTGGGGCAGCCCGCTTACATATTAGCCAATTTAATAATTACCTACTGTAATACAAACTTCAGTTGGCAGTCTACTGTCTCCCTGAAGAGGCACGGGGGGGGGGGGGAAAGCATGCGCAGGAGCAGGCCTCAAACTTTGATTTTATACTAGGGGATACACTTACCACTCAAATGGGGCTCAGTGACAATTGGATGGTGAACTATTTTATATTTTTTTATTTTTATTCTTTCTAAGCCCCCTTCTCTCCGCTGCAACCGCCACTCTTCCGGGATCCTAGGCTGGTTGTCCCTTAGCCTCACCCCGGGTAGCTCCTGGAGGAGCCGTTGGACCTGATCCCATCCTGCCTCGGATTGCCCCCACCCCCGGGAGGGGGTCCTGGGTCCTCCTCTTCCCAGTCCATCAGTATGTGACAGGTAGTCCATATGGCTTCCTCCCACAGGAGCCCGGTTGTGAGGTCTAGGGCAGCCAGGTCCCTTCTACCAGTGGCCGCAGTGGGACTTTTCTGTTTTTTGTGGCGCCCCCTCTGAGAACGCCAGCACATGAGGGGAGACAAGGAGGCGGGGCACATATAGGCGTGCCACCACTCCAGCTCCCGGCCAACATATTCCCCTCCCAAGCACTGTGCAGCCCCGCAGCCTCCTCTAAGGGAGAGCAGCCCTATGGGCGCTTAATCCTCCTCCCCCCCCGGCAGTGCCTCCAGAGGCCTGAACTCGCTCCTGACCTTGGGTCACCGACGTCACAAGCGGTAGCTCTACTGCTGTGCCAGCAGGCCAGCTGATGGTGAACTATTCTAAGTGTCACCTTATACACTTACAGTATGACAACATAAGATTGGGGGAGTCCATGGGGTAATTTACTGACGAGACGTGACGTGATAGCCCTTAAAAAGGAAAAATCTCCAGGGTCGGATGGCATACATCCCAGAGTTCTATGAGAGCTGGTGGATGCACTGGCTATACCTCTGGCGGATCTCTTCAACATGTTGCTTGAGACGGGGGAGGGGTACCGAGGGATTGGAGGTTGGCATATGTGGTGCCCAACCACAGAGGGGGATTGAGGGAGATGCCGGGGAACTACAAACCTGTCAGTTTGTTGTCAGTGGTTGGTAAGATAATGGACAGATTACTTAAGGAACATTTGGGTAGGTTCTTGGAGAAGATGGGATTCCTGGATAGTCATCAGCATGGGTTTGTGCCAGGTAGATCGTGTCAAACTAACCTTGTGGAGTTCTACGAATGGGTAACATTGGAACTATATAAGGGGAGGCCTGTGGATGTACTGTTCTTGGACTTCAGCAGGGCATCTGACTTGGTCCCCCACAACGGCCTGCTGGAGAAACTGAGGGGGATGGAGACAGGCCCATTGCTAGTCAGATGGATCAGAAACTGTGTCTGGGCGATCTCAGACAGTAGTGATTAGTGGGGAGGTCTCGTCTCCTGGGGATCATTAGTGGGGTACCACAGAGCTCGGTCCTGGGGCCACTACTGTTTAATGCCTACATCTCCAATATCAGGGAGGGTACTGGGTGTGAGAAGAGTCTCTCTGTGGATGATTCCAAGCTGGGTGCAGTAGTTGAGGGGAAGGGGGGAGGTCAACCCTGTAAAGTGACTTGGAGACCCTGGACAGGTGGGCCTGCACATGGAAATTAAATGTTAACTCCTCCAAGTGCAATGTGTTACACCTTAGGAAGGGTAATCCCAATCATGAGTACATCCTGGGAGGGGACGAGCTGAAGGTCACGGCAGGGGAAAAAGAGCTGGGAGTCCTGGTGGATGTCAACTTGAATAATTCTGAACAGTGCAGGAGGGCAGCAGTAAAGGCAAACAGGATGTTGGGCTGCATTGCAAGGAGGATTACCTCAAAGAGCAGGGAGGTGATTCTCCCATTGTACAATGGCCTGGTTAGACCACACCTTGAGTACTGTGTGCAGTACTGGAGGCCGCACTTGAAGAGGGACATCCAGCTCCTGGAAAGGGTTCAGAGGACAGCTACCAAAATGATCTGGGGTCTAGGGGAGCTGACGTATAAGGAGAGACTAGAGGAGCTTGGCCTGTTCTCGCTAGAGGAGAGGAGGGACTGGGTGAACATGATTGAGATCTTCAAGTACCTCAAGGGAATCAATAGGGTAAATCGGGAGGGGATATTTAGGCTAAAGTAGGGTGGAATCACCAGAGGACATAGTTGGAAGCTCCAAGATAGAAGGATGGGGGGGAAGGAGGAGGAGGTATTTCACAGAGAGTGGTGGAACCATTGAATGCTCTGCCTAGTGAGCTGGTTCTGATTTCTAGGGTGGAGGGTTAGGTACAGAAAGGGGATGAAGCAGAAGTTTGTTTGCACCAGGGAGACTGGGATGGAGGTCAGGGGAAACAGGAATACGGGGGGGGGGGGGATGGCTTCGGTACCCACCCAGGGTTCTGAGGCACGAGCACACTCTATAGACCGTAAGGCCTAATCTGCTGGTTAGTGATTAGGATCTGTGATGTGGCAGTGATGTTTTGCACTTTGAGCCTTTTAGATTGCTGTCTCATGGAGTGGTGCTCTCTAACACAGGGATGGAGCCCACCACCATCTCCACTACAGCCTGAACAGGGATGTTGGGAAGGCAGAGGGTGGAGCAGGGATGGTTTCTTAGTGATCTCCATCCCTGGAAGGGGAAATGTTACTACAACATTTATGTTTTTAGCTGCCCTGTTAGCACTGTATTTCATATTCACTGTTTTGTTTGTGTTACAGGTAGTCACAGAGAAAACTGAGGTGTGTATCCTGAACCAGGGAATTTCCAACTCATTTCAATATCAAAACAGGCATCTTGTGCACTGTGGTTAATACAAATACTTCAGTTGTTGCTTCATTTAAAATTCACATTGTAAGAAATGTGATGGGATTTCTGAAGAAAACTAAAGCAGACTTCTTGTTACAGGAAATGCATCTCTTAAATGCAAAGCATGCTAAATTGTGGGGCAATGGCTACTAGACTACTGTCCACTCATTCTATGAGGCTGGGTTAATGAGAGGGCACAGCTGGGCTGGCACCCAATGTTGTTGCTTTTGAAGTTCTTGATCAACGGGTGGATAAAGAGGGCAACTACGCCATACTCAAGGGACATTATAATGGAGTCTTGTTCACTCTGGCCTCACTCTATGCCCCTCTTTGCTCCGATTTTTAAATTTTGTAATTTGTCTTCTTTAATTCCATTTCTGGCACTTTGGCCAGAAAGGGGATATCTGCCCCAGGACCCAGCTAGCCTCCCATCTCCCCTTGGCATTCCTCCAGCTGCCCGGTCCTGGAGGAATGTGAATTACCCATCACGGATGGGCTCCATGCAGAGAGACCAACATCACCCTGGGGCCCCAGGCCGAGGCTTACACTGCCCTTGTTTCTGCAGTGGTGGTGAGCTGGCTGCAGCCTCTGGTGTCATTCGGCTCTCTGCCAAGAGGGTTTTTTGTTGTGGTTCCTGGGCAGTGCGGCCATGCAATGACAGCAAGCTTGTGGCCCTATGAACTTTCACACACGGCATGCCAACACCTCTACCCTATGTTGTGAGGTCCCTGGCTGATGGACTCCTAGCCTTTGCTGGAAGTCACCCTATCACTGTGCACCAAAGCCCCCCCCAAAGAGGGACGCCATCTCATGGATGCTCATCTTATCCTCTGCCACGCCCAATGAATCTCCTGGTCCATTCCAAAACCTGAGTCATCAGCACCAAGAGTAGAAGCAGTACCACCGCGCTTAGTGGCCACTGATTTTCAGGAGATTTGTTCTTACTGCTTGCTGAATGGGTGGGGGGCTTTTTTAACCTTTTATTTATGACATTTTATACGGCAGCATAAAATGCATCATATTCTGAACATGTATAACATATTTCCATCCATTATACATTGTTAAGGAAAGAGACTACTTGTTCTTTTGGTACAGCATTGAGGGGTAAAATCAATCATATATAAGTAAAATTACTATAAGAAATTAAAGCTATAACACAGCCAATGTCCTATTTTAAACATCCTAAATTAATAAACAATCAATTTCTTAACTGACCCTTAAGGTCCTTTGTAAAGTTTTAACAGCTCATAAAAAAAAAAAAAGGGTTCCCATTCTCCAGAGCTCCAAGAGCCCCACTTAAACTAAATAGGTGCTGTATTACTCCAGCAAGGCCTTAAGAGAGATCTCACCTAGTAGAACAACATAATAAATTCTTGCCCCATGTATAAACTATATACTGGTGTGTTATAGGCCCAGATTCCAGCTCTAGCCCACAACCCCAGTACAATCCCATGAGGGTACTCCTTTATTGAGCCTGGGTCTCTCAAAATTAGCCTGTGTAGCTTAAGGAGAACACAAATTGCAGCCATGCATAATTTACACTATTGTAACAAACAACTTCTGTTCCATCTCCTGATCATCACTACACTGGAGAATAATTAGAATCAGCTTCTTCCTGGTATCTCTGAAGGAGGAATCCAGATAACATATATAACTATTACAAGCCTGAAACAGCATGCAAAAGAAAAGGGGGTTTGATGACCCAACGAGGAAAAGTCTGTATTTATCAGAATAAAGTCTCATGTTGACTTTTTGAGATAGTCAAAGAAATCCGGACAGATCCTTCTCCATATTTATCAGATATTTAAACAGGCATGCCCTTCTAGTGTCTCATTTTATACTAAGAACAAGCTAATCCCACAAGAAAATTTAAATGTCTGGCCAATACTTCACTCAATCCTCCTCAGAGTCTTCCTCTTCATGCGATCGGTCATCCTGGGCCCGTCTGGCGGCAACCCACTCCACACACAACCCTGCCTCCTTGGGATCTGTAAAACGATATGGTTTCCGAGCCTCCGGGAAACGATTGGTCTGGAAATGCTAATGAGTATATGATTTACAATGCCCTCAGCTTGCGTTTAACCCTGTCAGAGGCCTTATGGCGTGTTCTGGTAGCATATGATAAGTCCAGAAGAAAAGCATGCGTGCCTCATCTACAAAAACCGAGCCCTTGTTGCCAATGGCTCCCAATACCAGATCTCTCTCTGCCACTGATGTTAGTGTTGCCACAACCATTCGGGGGTTGTCCACATCGGTGTTAGGCCTTCTCAGGGTAACTTGGTAGGCCTTTGTGATCTTAAAAGTATCAGTCCCAGTCAGTTCCGACAGCAATCGTTCTAGAAATAGCACTAGACTGTCCCCCTCCAACCCTTCAGGGAGACCCAGAAGCCGAATGTTAGCCGCTCGCACAGTATTTTCGAGCTGCTCCACCAGACTTTGAAGTGCAGCTTGCTCCTTAATAGAGGCAGTGGTAGCAGCGAGGGCCCTCCCTGCCATCGCCTCTGCAGTCTTGGTTATTTCCCCCATTGCATCCAAGCGGGTCTCCACAGGAATAAAACGTTATGAAAAAATTTCCAGTTTCTGATCAATCTGCTGTATAGTTCTTGTCAGGGCATTAACTGACTGCTGAAGGGAGGTCAATGAAGCTGCTTCAGTCTCCATGCTCGTTGAAGGGAGAGAGCCAGCCGTATGGTCTGGTGGTTTGGTGGCTAGCGTGCGTGGCTGAAAAAAAGTCTTGCTTGACAGACTTTGTATGGCCCATTCTACACCGAATATAATGTCCTGAAGAACAATGGAAGAGTTACTGGGCAACGAACTGGCTTCCCAGACAACTGAAGCAGAGAAATATGCATTTTAAGCTCTTAAATAGGGCTTCTGTCGGAAGCTCCAGAAAAATGCTGCTGCTGGCTGGGCTGCTAGTTCTGCCCCTCCGTTGGGGGGCTCCTTGATAGGTGTAGGTGATCTTGATTTGACTTTCCAACCACATTTGGATGGTGCCTCACAAATACTTAAGAGGACCACAGGATGCAAAAAATGTGAGGAAACTGATAAGTGAACTGGGCTACCTGGATGCCTGAGTCAGCACCTATATGGTCAGGAGCAGAATTACACTGGTTACGCCATGCCACTTCCAATTTACTCCAGGTGTGATTACTTTTTGGTCCAGGAGAAGCTGGGAGAACATTTAGAAGAAAGATGGATGGGTAATCTTGTCTTATCCCATCATTCCATTCCAGCCGAACCAAAGCATCGCAGAGGGGTTGAGAGGGCGTACACAGCTCCTCTAACCACCTTCCCCCCTCCCATCAACTGCCAAAGCCGGCATACAGCCCTGCGGCCAGAGGGGTCCCACACGCCACCTCCGTCCTTGCTGCACTGCTAATTGGCAGACATTACCGGCCACAGACACTGCAGCAGGAGGGCCCACCAAAATCCAAATCAAACTGTCCCTTTGTTTGACTCTGCTTTAAATACTGAACGTCTACTTGCTTCACAGCAATTCCAGCCACACCGGAGCATCACATCATGGTTGATAGGGTGCGCACAAATCTCTATCCACCCTACCCCCCACCAATCACCGAAGCCAGCACACAGCCTTGTAGCTAGAGGGGTCTTGCACTCTGCCTCCCTCCTCACTGCACTGCCAATCAGCAGACGTTACCGGCTACAGACACTGCAGTGGGTGAGCCCGCCAAAACCTAAACTGGATCCCTTTGTTTGACTCTGCCTTAAATACTGAATGCACCTGCTACACATCCATTTCAGCTGCACCAGAGCATCGCAATGGGTTCAATAGGGTGTGCACGGCACCTCTACCCCCGCCCTCCCACACAGATTGTTTAAGCCAGCACACAGCCTGTAGCTACAGTGGTCTCACACTCTGCCTCCCTCCTTGCCACACCGCCACCACCAGCCCAGCATAAAAGGCTGCCCTAGCAGTCCTCCATGCTTGCAGTCCAGAGTGCTAAGGGCCGCACTGCATAGGTCATCTACCGTAGGCATCAGTTGTGGTGACTGCGGTCATCTGGAAATCCTGCCCTTTTACAAGCAGGTGAGATGGTTAATGATGGCTGCTGAAAAATACAGTTACATAAGAACTTACCGTAACAGTAATCTTCTAGAGGAACTCTTGCATTGGCCACACCTAAGGAACTATAGCCACCAGGCACTAGGACCACATGGAAACTTTTCTAGCTAGCAGAGTACAATGGGGTCACATGATGTCAGATGCCCAACATTCCTCCCATATAAAACGCTGGTGGCCCTAGCCCTCCTCGCTTCTCCCATCAGAGACCATAAGCAAGAAATCCCCAGCAGGGGAACCGAGGAAGCCCATACGTTCCTGCTAAGAAAAGTTGAAACAGAGGTTGGACTGCCTTGGAGAAAGAAAGGAAAGGACATAGAAGCCCAAGGCCAAGGATTGGGGTGGGGACAGCATGGCTCAGATGCAAGAGATCCTCTCAAAGATCTACTGTTATGGTAAGTTCTATGTAAAGTACTATCTTATTTATCTCTTGCATCAAGACACATCTAAGGAACGAGTCCCACGCAGTTGCAGACAGGTACAAACTGGGTTGCTGGAAGCTACAGGCCTAAGTCAAAAAGGGCTAACAGCCACAGGCCCAAGACAAGAGGCCTAGAAGGAGGTGATATAGGCCTAAGACAAGAGGTCTTGAAGCACAGCTAGGCCAAAGCCTGCCCTCCCTCCTAGAGACAATGTCCAGACTGTAGTGTTTAGTGAAGGTGTGGACAGTACTCCTGGTTGAAGCCGCACAGATGTCAGCAGTTGAAACATTCCAGAAACAGGCAACATAGGTGACCATGCCTCTGGTAGATTTTGGCCACAGACAACCTCAGTAAGGTCTTTATTGTACTTCCTACAACAGAAAATACAGCTGGCCAACCATTTGGACAGGTACAGTTTAGAAACTGGAACGCCCTCTTTCCCAGGGGTAAAAGAAACAAACAGCTGCAAGGACCTTCTGTAGTCCTCTGTGCGGTGTGTATAGCAACGCAGAATTTTCGTGCGCAAAGACACCCTGCCCTTGTGGAAAATTAAATAGGGAATATCACACATCAGAGCCTGAAGCTAGGAAATCATCCGAACAGACGTAATACCAGGGAGCATGACAACTTGCTCCCAGCACTTCACGCCGCAACATTCTGCACCCGGGAATTCACTCCTGTGACATTATACTCCTCCAACAATCCGCACCCTGACATGCCGCCCCCATGAATTCATCCCTTCAACTTGCCACAGAAATCCTGTCATCCACTGGCCTCCTCAGCAGCAACCACTTGCAACCCCTAGGAACCCCTAGTAACAACAACTCCTGACAACCCAATCCCAGAATTCCCTGCATTAGCAACCCCTAGGAACCCTTAGCAACAGCAGCATACGTGACGTATAATATTCTTACCTGGGATTCTATTACAAGCAGCGCATTATTTCCTCCCTCATCTGCCCTCTTCAGATTCAGGTAAACTCAGATCATTGGTTTCTTCTCAAATGTGCAGAATTAAAAGTTTAATCAATCATTATCCTTGCAACCACCAGGAGTGTCGTACTGTGCCACGACCACATTAAAAAACAGTCAATCTTTATTTCTTCAAATTAAAAATTTTTGCAAGGAGTTTATTTCATTTTTGATGCAGGGGAACATGATCATTAAAACTGTGTGCCACACCTCTGGGGAAACTCCTTGGTGGTGCGGTCTGTGCATTTCTCTAGTATGTATTCGAGTCTTACTGCATTGTCTCTATATGCCCTTTTGGATGAGCTTGGAGCATTACCTGCAATTAGTTGTTCAATTTCAGAGTCCCACTTTCGGCTGTATATTGCGCACACCATCTATGAATTTCCAGATGGTGGGTGGACCATGCTGAGAATGCTTTGCATTCCCTGGTGGAATGTTTCCAGACCATTATTTGTTTTTGACCGCTTTTCTCCATTTCACAGTGGTTCCATAACTCTATGGGAAAGTGAAGATTGCGTCTGCCAGTGCCCCTTCTGTTCCTCCTCCTGGATCCAGGTATCTTCGAAATAGTCTATTACTGGACTCCAGTTCTTGATGGGGACACCTAGGTTTTCATCTGTGATCTCCTCAAAACGAATGACTACCTAGTTGGGAGGATAAAACGCGAGTGCAGGAAGATATTTACATTTTAATATCAATTCAGCATCTTGACTAGCATGTGGCAAGACCTTCACTTTGAATCTTCCGATATATACACTGGGTGAAGTGAAAAAAAATACCTGACCTGGTGAGCATTCGTAAAAATGGCTATAAAAGCAAGCACTGTAGCTCTCTCAAAATCTGTCACAATGACACCTGGATTGAGAGCTGGGTTCATTTCTTTAAGCTTACGAAGCATGTGTTCATCTACTTCTCTGTGTTTACCAGGCAGCACAGCGCAGATAGCTGGCTACACGCTACTAAACCTTTCCCCAATAATTATGTACATCTGCTGAAACAGAGGTGGTGCAACACTTAATGTTCCATCAGCATACCAATGTTTTGAATTTTTAAAATTGTTACAGGAGAACTATGGCAATGCTAAGTTCCCCACTCCCGAAAAGCTTACCTCGATTATGCACTGCGACTAGAAACCTTTTTCCAGCAGGCTCTTTATTTATTTCTGAAAATCATGAAATCGAAATATGAGTGTCTGTGTGCGCTCTTTGTAGCAGTGCGGCGCTCACACCGCCGCCTCAATGAAGCAAGCGTATGGTGCCACACTGTTACAGTAAATGGAGCTGCGCACACTCCTGCCATATTTCAGTTCTGTGATTTTGAGAAATAAAATAAAGTAAGCACCTGCTGGAAAAAGAGGGGTTTCAGTCACAAAAGCTTAATCAGGAGGTAAGCTTTTTGGGGGTGTGGAGCTTAGTATTGCCACAATTCTCCTTTAAGTTTGCTTCAGTTCCAAAAATGAGAATTCTGTCATCCCCTGGGCCACTTTCATAAAACAGCAAATGAACTGCTGGTGCACCACAGCTTGGTACATATGTTCGGTAGTCCTGTGGAATCACAAGCTCTGTAAGATCCTTGGGGTTTGGTGGTGCACCATGAACTCTCACCCTCTGGATGGTGCGCTTCACATTTTTATCAACCACTGTTCCCTGAGCTGCTAGAGATATATTTCCTTTTGTAAATAGCAGCACCTGTACCGTTGTAACCCAAGTTTCGGCTACCCTCACCTTAGCTCTCTTGATAGCTTCACCCCTTGCGACAGCTGCAGGGTCAGGAGCATGGGTATGTTGCCTAAAACGGGTTACTATGACAGGCTCATCATAGCTAACTGTGTGTACGCTGGCATTACAGATTTTTTCCTTTTTAATTGCACATACACACTGCCATATTGCTTTACCATCAACACCCCTTTTGTGGTGGGTGTTTATAAAGTTCTGCTCATCTACCAACTTTCTTTCCTGCTTCTCAGAAAGAATGAAGTGAGCCATGATGTGGCACAAAGGTTTGAAACAGTGTCAGAGGCTCTTACATCACGCTTAATTGGTACCCCCCTCAATTACAGTTGATTGGTGCTGTTGTACCTGTATTTCCAGTATTTAACTAAGTACTGCCCTTAAAGGGGCACTGTCAGCTTTTCCCCTCTGTTCTTTGTCATATGAAAGCAGTGTGCCTCTTAGCACACACTTGATTATGACTGGCCTAGTATAGTCCCAGTAGATCTGAAACATAAGCCATACACTCTAGATTTTTAGTTTATTCATATTTATTGGCTGCTCCAACCGAGAGTAATTCATCTCGGCCACAGCACATCCTGGTTAAGAATACATACACTTCCAGCACGTTCCCGAAGTGCGGGTTTTTGACATGCGAGTAACAAATACTAAAGAAATAACTGCATTGCGATCTCCTGAGCTGTTCGTGGGGTGTGCAAAGTAAAACTGAGCACAGAAAGTATTGTAATTTGCTCTTTAAAAATCAGGGCCCAAAACCCGGACATGCGCAAAAGTGGGGAGAGTTAAGATCCCGCACATCCGCAGGAGCACCCCTCTCTTGCTCGTGCACGTGATTTTGGCCCCCGATTTTAGAGAGAAAATTACAATACTTTCAGTGCTCGGTTTTACTTTGCACACCCGATGAACAGTTCAGGAGATCGTGATGCATTTATTTCTTTACTATTTGTTACTCGCACGTCAAAAACCCGCACTTCAGGAATGTGCTGGAAGCATATGCGCATTCTTAGCCAGGATGTGCTTCCAGTGGAAGGGTGAGTTAATCTCGGTCCAAGCGGCCGAATAAATATGCATAAAACTAAAACTCAAGGTATATGGCTTACGTTTCAGATCTACAGGGCCATACCAGGGCCAGTCTGTAATAGGTGTGTGCTAAGAGGCATGCTGCTTTCATACCACAAAAAAAAAATGGAGGGGAAAAGCTGACAGTGCCCCTTTAAGGTAGGCTGGACAGTGTCAGTCTCACACTTAAGGTTGTAAGGTGCTACGGCAGTGAATTTCACAGGAGCAAAATAGACGGGACTATATTGTCGCTGGCACAAATAGATGGGAGTGAACTGTTGCGGAGTGAAATGACAGACTCATAATAGCAACTAAAAATAATTCTTTCCATGATAGAAAGTGCAGCCTGTAAGTTGCAGCCAGCTCAGAAGGAGCCAAAGTAAGTTTCTCCAACACAAAATTCAGGTCCCCAGGAGGGAATGGATTACAAATAGGAGGCTTCATATGGAGAATGCCCCCCCAAAAGGTATGGGACATCTCCAGTTGTACCACCATATGGCCCTCAACAGGCACATGGAAGGCCGGAATGGCTTGCAGGTGCACTTTAAGGGAGGAGTATTTCAGACCAGAATCTGAAAAGAACAGTAAATACTCCAAAATCTGATTCACAGGGAAAGTGAACGGATCCAGTTGACAGGCAGTCGCCCATAGAGCAAAGTGCTTCCACTTCATGGAATAAGCGGCCCTGATGGATGGCTTCCTGGCAGCCTCCAGAACGTCAGCCACCAATGGGGCACCCCAAATCTGGTCATGGCTAGGTCTTCAGGAGCCAGGCATGAAAATGCCCTGACTTGAGGTCCAGATGGATTGGGTGCCCTGTTCCTAGGAGAGCAAGCCGGTGCACAGAGGGGGTGGCACTAGAGGTTCTACTGCCAACTGCTGCAGAAGAGGGAACCAAATTTGATGAGGACAGAGGGGGGCAATGAGGATCATGGTGGCCCCCTCCGTCCAGAGCTAGATTAGCACCCTCTGGATTAGGGGGAAGGGAGAAAAGGTATAAAGGAACCCTCCTTACCAAAAGAGGAACAATGCAGCTCACCAAAAAACTCCAGGCCCTGGAACGAGCAAGCAAAAACTTAGTTTTGCATTGAGTGGGTATGCAAAAAGGTTCAACTCTGGATGATCCCATCAGTCAAACAGGTCTTCTGCAACCAAGGTCAGCAGCTCCCACTGGTGCATCTTGGACTGCGACAGGCTTAGCCTATCTGCAAGGATGTTTTGGAGGCCTCGAACATGGACAGCCAACAGTTCTAGACCCACGTTCTAGAGCACAGTACCAGACCCTCATCACTTCCCGACACATAGGATACGAATGGGTCCCCTCTCCCGCTTGCTTGTTGATGTAGTGGATACACCGATATTGTCTGTCTGCACCAGCTGATAGCCCATGGACAGTTGAATCTGGAAGGCTTGTAAAGCATACAGTACTGCCATCACCTCCAGGACATTGACATGGAGAGCAGCCTCCAGCCTGGACCACATCCCCAGAGTCTGATGTGGTCCCAAATGAGCCCCCCAGCCCCAGCCCTAAAGCATCTGTGGTGAGAACTTGCTTAGGGAAGGAATGAGGAAAGGAACCCCTTTAACAAGTTGCTGGGGTCCATCCACCAGTGCAGCACCTTTTGACCAGAAAGCAGACTAGGACCTGTTCTAGGTCATCTGTGTGTTGGTCCCACTGGACTCTTAACATCCACTGAGGGATCCGAATGTGTAGCCAAGCAAGAGGAACTGTGACAGCTGCTGTAGCCATCAAGCCCAAGAGCCTCAGGAAGGTTCTGGCCATGGCAGATCTGCTGTCATAGACCAGATGACCCTGGGCTATTAAGCAGTCCACCCTGTCTTGAAGTAGAATGCAAAATCCTGAGCTGGGTCCAGAGCTGCCCCTTTGTACTGCAGGAGTTGGCAGGGGAACAAAACTGACTTGGGCCGATTAACAGTTTATTCCCACGGCATGGAACAGCCACAGGGTACGTTTTAGAGTCCCTGGACTGTGCCTTGAGCAGCCAATCGTCCAGATAAGGGAACACGTAAAGCCCCTCCCTCCTGAAGGCCACTGCGACCAATGCCAAGCACTTGGTAAAGACCCGAGGTGCAGAGGGCAAGCCAATGGCCAAAGCTCTGAACTGGTAGTGTTCCCCCAGAACTGGAACCTGAGGTACTGCTGGTGGGGAGCACATACCTTGATATGCAGATATACATCCTGTATGTCCAGGGAGCAAAACCAATCCCCTTGGCATCTGATGTAGTTATGGGCAGCACCCCTTTGCTGACTACTAGCTAGAAAAGTTTCTGTGCGGTTCTAATGCCTGGTGGCTATAGTCCCTTAGGTGTGGCCTGATGTAAGACATACCCTCAAAGTAATATCTGTATTGCTTTATAGGGTCTAATTATCCATTAGGCACTGTGTTTGTGCTTCCCCCATATATAAGAAACAAGTAACATTGCGATCCGTGCCCACTCAATTTAAACTCTTGTTTATGTCATACATTATGTTTTTTCACAAACAGGCGATGTCTAGCTAGCTGTAAATTACTTGTAATATATGGAGCTGCACACATTTTAAGTTGCACTTCCAGGTATACACTGCTATTAGTTTTACTATACATGTGGGTAGTCCCTGTCTAATGATCTACTGGGATCAGAGCTGCACATGTAATAAGTAATACGTTAGTTTTCTGCTAGGTACTGCGGTTGAGAGGTAGCAGTTAATCTGATGCATACTGTAGTCAATGACCGAAAACCAGCTAACACTACACATACTGGTTGTGATTTCTAAAAGTGCCTATACTCTATGTCGATCTAAATGTTCTCTCTATAGGGCTGAGGTACATTAACTCGAATAACCTTGATCTCCCTAAAGTGCTCTTAAAAACAAACAAAAAGCTGCTAGTAATACGAGCCTCCTGGAAGTCTTTTAGGTTTTATACAGCAAACGCAGTTCTGCAGGATAATCGCTACCCATGCTCTCTGCTTCACTAGGGATCTCCCTGTAAAACAGTCCTCAGTACTTTACCCAAGGTAATTCTTTCCCTGTGACCCTACAGTCACTGCTTCATAGGTGTCATTGATGTTATATATAAATTGCAAAAAAACTTCATTAATGCTCTAGTTAGGGTTATAGCCATAAAAAAGTTGGGAAGTGTGGTGTTAGGGTTTCTAACCCAACACCCTCGCCTGTACTCACACACACCAACAGGTTAAGCATGTGCTGAAGTTTTAGATTAGCCCTAACGCCACCCCATTCTCCTACACTGTACCGATCTCGGCTCATTTATTTATGGAATGGGGTGAGCATTAGGGCAGACGACGACCCCCCCACCCCCACCGACACCTGTCTGTCTGTGCAGCAGCTGAGGGTTAGGTTTTGAAATCCTAATGCCACATTTCCCTACTTTTGTGACTGTATCCCAACCTAGAGCATTAACAAAGCTTTTTGCAATTTATTTCCTTACTTTTTGAAATAGTATAATTGTATCCTTATTTGCCTGTGGAAGCGCACAGCCCTCCGGGCCCTGTGCTCCCATCCCTCCATAGATGCATCTATGTATGTAACTGTGGAAGCATAGGGCCCTCTGGGCCCTGCGCTGCCATTTACGGTGTAACAGTGATCAAAATGTCAGCACAGCCATCGAATTACCCCACCTAATGTACCTGTTACATAAAATGTTTGAATCCCCGCCAAAACGTAATTCTGCGCAACTGCTATGCCATTCCACGCCACAGGTGCGAACACACATTTTGGCCAGGATTTGAAAAATTACTTCTGTTGCTTACATGAGATGGGGTAATAAGAAGGCTATGCTGAAAATCTGGGGTGAAAGTATTGAACATTTCCAAAGTTACAAGCATGGGTGGCGAAATCGCAACGAATGGTTATAACTGACATTTTTTCATCTCAAATTTTTAACATAGCCTTCTTATGACTCCACCTTATGAACAAGGGCAGAAAAAATGTCCAAATCCCGCCCAAAAAGGGGAATTCGCCAAGTGACTGCAAAATCACCTTTCAGGCTGGAGTTGTGTAATATCAGGCCTATTGTTCATTTGGGGGTCCCCAAAAGGCTATGTTTAAAATTTCGGGTCAAAATGTTAAAAAATGGCAAAGTAATGCATAAAAGTTGAAACCCCCAGTGAAATACATTGAACCGCATTTACCTTAGTTTCTCATTTTGTAGTTGCCAGCTCCAGCAGCAAGACATATCCTCAGTCAGAGAGTGGATCTAGAACCAGGGACCTGTTCTGGTGTGTGAGGGTGTACTGGGGGGTGCGGGATGGTGGGTGCTGAGTGGGAGGGAGCTAACAGGCAAAGGACTGTTTTCTTTAACAGGTTTTGAAGGGAAAAAAAAAAACACATCAATGGACTATTTTCTTCATCTCAGGTACTTTGGCTGCAATGCCGGAGGGTGCCACTAGACACTAGCGAATAAAGAATTTTATAACAGGGATGGTGACTGGCAGGTGGGGGGGTGCCACTAGACACAAGGAGCAGCGTCATAAAAAAGGAAATAAGCCCTAACCATATACTATATAAAACAGTGGATGGTTGACCATCCACACAAGGCTGTTTCCATCCAGGGAGCCAAAGACATCATGGAGACCTTGAGAGCGAAGCTCAAGAGGTCTCCCTGATGTCATCAACTCCTAAGATGCAAAAAAGGCCTTGGTTGTGGATGGTCACCCATCCACTATTTTATATAGTATATGGTTAGGGCTTATTTCCCGTTTTTATGATGCTGGTTATCTTCTATGCTATTTGCTGGCTTCTGCTTCTCTCTGCTGCCACTGCCACTCATTTTGGCTTTACTTCACTCCCGCTGATGGCGGCTTCTCCTCACTCCAGCTCGCTTTCTTTAAGCAGCACTGTTTATTTAAAAAAAATGCCGTGCCACAAAGTTATGTGAGGCTACTATGTCAGTAGAAGGAAGATCCCAGAAGACCCACAGCTCCTCACACACTTAATCGCACCATGTTTTTACTTTTTTTTGTCATTACAGCCAGTCAAGTCAGCCAATCAAGAGGTAGGACAAGGTTGAAAAGTTGTACTATCGTTGTGACATCAGGATGACAGTACAACAACTTTTTTGACTTTTGAATTGTCCTGTAACAAAATTTTAAAAGTCACTGATTTCAATCTACAATAAGCCCTAACCATATACTATAACTGCATAAAATAATTCTACAGTGTCACTACCTGCTATACCACTTGTATAACACTATAACTAGAACCACATACAAGTTTATTCCCCCCCTCTGCCCCCCCCACCACCACCACCCGACAGGCACATACCAAACCCGGAAGAGTAAGTGAAAGTTCAAGAAATCAACACAACATACAATGATGCTCATTTATTAGAAATCATGGAATCGCGCAATCTTTATCCAAAGCAGAGTTGCAAAACATTACTGTCTCCAAATAAACAATCAGTAAATGGACACACCACCATTTATACTTGTATCTTGTGGCACTTAATCCACACAATACATTAAAGCCTCTTATCTGAAAAATGGAAGGCTTGTAATTGTGACGTTTTTATTTTGCAAGGGACTGTCAAACTGTCACAACAAATCAATGCTGTATTACAGCTGACTAATAAGCTTATCACATTACCAATGTTTTAAATACTGTAAAACAAGTGAAGAGGAGGTTTAAACATTCACAAGATGTAGAAACTCATTCATAATTACCAAGAAAAGTAAAAGTTTCTTGAACTGGCTGTTGTTCATCTGACGAATTACGGTCAGAGGACGAGTCTGTGTCATCTACAGCAGCACTGGGGGGTTGTCTTCTAACTGTTAGGGGCTCACACATATAGGGCTGTACTACATGATTTATGTCCCTGCAGTAAAGCTTCAGCCATTTCAATCAGTGGCACCAATTCGCTGTCAGAATTCGGAGTTGTACAAGTAATCGGTGAAGTGACGGCACGGGCCAACTGTCGCCGAAACGGTCAGTCTGGCGATCATAAATGACCGCAACACACAACCTACACTGCAGCTGGCAGCATGAGTTCAGCTGCAAAATTCCTGCTGTTCTCATACAGAGAACAAGGGGGAAGCGCTCCTCTGGCTAAGCTGGGCACGTGGGATTCTGGGTGCCCAGAAAAGGTATTTGTTGCCATTATATTAAGAAAAACATCAGAATCTAGCTAAACTGGTAGCTAGGTTCTGATGTGCTTTTTTTTTTTTTTAATCCCACCATTTATATGTATTTTTCATGTTTGTTAAGACTGTGGAAAACAAATCAAGATGGCAGTTGGCACAGCACAAAAAATGTTTGGTGCCCTACCAATTCAGTGGTACTAAAGCAAAAACAAGCATTAGCGGCATCAATTTTTTACTTTTGCCACAGAATGTTATCTGAAAACCCCTACTGCACATGCTCAGGTCGGAAAACACTAAATTTAAAAGCCTTTTAACTCTGGAACCCTTTGATATTTTTTTTTCACCAGACCTGTCAAAGGCACTACCTTGGAACATTACACATGTCCCCTGCAAGTTTTGGGGGAAATCATATTCCATGTAGGCTGTACAGGAAAGCAAGAAGAACAGAAGTTAAGTATAGAAAAAATTTGATTTTGACAAATAATGAAACTGGTGTATCTCAGAAACAGCACAAGCTGCCATCACAAAACTTTCCACACACCTAGACCTTGCCTCCTAAACACATACAAAATTTCAGCTCATTTCATCAAAGGGAGCCAAAGCCATTAATGTGCAAAGTTAGGAGTTTAACACTAAACAGGCTTCTCAACTCTAACTATATCAAGCAATCCTATTTTATTTAAGCGCAATTCCAGAAGATCAAAGCTCTGTCCATAAAATTTAAAACATTAAGTTGCAACAATAAAGTACAGTTACATAAGAAATTATCGTAATAATAGATCTTCAAGATAGGTTCCTGCAATGGATCATAACATGCAGGACTGTACCCTCTGGCATCAGGACTGCACAACAAACGTTTGATAGCAATGTCTGGAGGGGGACCGCTCACCCAATGTCACATGACTGACATCGGCGTGACCCTATAAGTGGGCGGTCTCCGTGCCTGCCTTCCAGTTCTCCTGCCGGAGACCCAATAGAGTCCGTCAAGAGAAAAGGGTATCATCCCTGGAGCCCAATCCAAAAAGGCCTGCAAGAGCAAACAGAAGATTGAGGGAAGGAGGGAGGGGAAAAAATGATGACCTACTGCAGGAACCTCTCGCAAATCTACTGATACAGTAAGTTCTTACATAACTGTACTATCTTACTTCGAGAGGGTTCCTGCAGTAGGTCATAACATGTAGGATGGAGTCCCAACAAGTAAACTGATCAGGACAAACTGAAGCATGGAAGGAAGGAAGATCTGAAAAAAGACTAGAGCAGGTCTATGACAGAAGACCCTGCAGGACGGTCAGGCCAAAACCCGCCCTACGCCTTGAGGCAATGTCCAGACTGTAATGCTTAGTGAAAGTATGCACTGAACTCCAAGTGGCCGCAGCACAAATCTCTACTACAGACACATTCCTGAAAAAAGCAGGAGAGGCAGCCGCACTTCTGGTGGAATTACCTTTGACCTCTCCCGGAAGAGGCTTGTCATACTTCTGGTAACAAAAATGGATGCAGCTGGCCAACCATTTGGACAAGCACTGCTTAGAGACTGCTGACCCCATAGTCTTAGGGGCAATGGAAACAAAGTTGATCATCTTTACAGATGTCCTTGATCCTGCTGATGTAGTAGCGCAATATCCAGTGCACGTCTAGAGTGCCCAGGAGCGCCTCACCCCTGTTAGAGTAAGCCGGATAATGAACAGGTTACTCACCTGTAACAGTAGTTCTAGGAATTGTACATGTTGTTCATCCACATATGTTGGCATGTCCCTTTCCCTTTAAATCTTGCTGGAAGGTCTAAAAGCTAACTTCTCCCACTCACCCGGATGGTATATGCCTTGGCTCCGCCCCATGATGCCAGATCTTGCCCGTCGAAGCCAGGGAGGATGAACAACATATACTACTCCTAGAACTACTGTTACAGGTGAGTAACCTGCGTTTCTAGGGATGTGGATATGTTGTTCTCATCCACACTTGTTAGCCGACTCCTAGCAGTTCTCCGGGCGGAGGGAGGCAAGGCGCACACCCCCTATTTAGGGAACAGAGACTGGAGAACTGAGGCTCCAAAACCAGCATCCCGGCATGACTCTAGGTCACTGTGGCAATGGGTAATGAAAGTGTTTGCAGACTTCCAGGTAGCAGCCCTGCAGATATCCTGGATAGGGACATCCCTAGAACCAGCCACCGACGCAGCAGTATGGCGGGTAGAATGAGCTCTTATCCCTCTGGGAGGCTCCTTGCCTGCCAACCTATAGCAGAGATCAATGCAGGATGTAATCCATCTACCAATCGTCTGCTTTGCTGCAGGTCTGCCAGGTGCAGCTTCAGTATAGGTGACAAACAGCTGGCAAACCTCTCCCCGCACTTCAGCTGTTCACTCCTTATAAGAGGGCGCTTGTCTCGGGTCCAAAGTATGAAGCCTGTACTCGGCCTCCGAGGTGTAATTGGGTTAAGTACATCCGGAGAGTCAACACCTGATTAAGGTGAAACTCGGACACCACCTTCGGAAGGAATTTTGGGTGGGGGCGCAGGACAACCTTGTCCCTGTGGAAGACCAGATAGGGAGACTTGACAGAGCACGCCTGTAGTTCCCCAGTCCTTCTGGCTGATGTGATAATCATCAAGAAGGCGGTTTACCATGACAGATGTGACATCTCAAACCTGTGCATCGGTCTGAATGGCTTGCACATGAGCTTTGCCAAAACCAGCAGTAAATCCCACTGAGGTGGAGGTTCACGCACCGGAGGGGATATGTGGTTGAGGCCATTAAAGAAATGCCAGACCACCTTCTCCTGTGCCACAGTCTGTTGACCGGCTAGCGCCCGCTAAGTGGAGATGGCTGCCAGGTGCACCTTAAGGGTCGTAGACCGAAAAACTCCTTTGGAGAGAGACCAAAGGTAGCAGAGGATGCTAGCCACCGGACAGGATGAAGGGTCCAGGCCCTTGCCACGACAACAAATGGAGAACCTCTTCCATTTGAAGGCACAGCACCACCTGGTCGACTCCTTCCTAGATGCCTCAACTACAGTGAGTACATTGGAGAGACCCAAAGCCTGGAACTCTAGCCACTCAGGAACCAGGCTGTGAGGTGCAGGGACTGAAGGTCTGGATGGAATACCTTCCCCTGATTGAGAGAGATCAGGTTCGGGCGTGCTGGAAGACGCCCCGGGAGCCTGGTGCTGAGGCCGAGGAGATCTAGATACCAGAACTGGTGGGGTCAGTCTGGGGCTACCAGAATCATCCTTGCCTTGTCCTTGTCCCTCTTGACCTTGAGGAGCACCTTGTGGATCAAGGGAAGTGGAGGGAAGGCATAGAAGAGGTGTGGGGTCCACAGTCTCGAGAAGGTATCCCCCTGCAGTGAGCCCTGTTGAGGGGGTTGGCATGAAAGAGCCTCAGCTTGGTGTTCTCCCTGGTGGTGAACAGGTCCACCTGAGGGATGCCCCACTGGGAGAACAGGCAGTGAGCTACCTCTAGGTGGAGAGACCACTCTGACACCTCACCCATGCGGCCGAGGGCATCTGCCATCTGATTCGATGCTCCTGCCACATGGATGGCTAGGAGATCTGCCTTCAGTCGGCTCACGAGGGTCCAGACGTGGAGCGCTCCCCTGCACAGAGGCCAGAAGTGCGTGCTGCCCTGTTTTTTGAGGTAGTACATGGTCGCGGTATTGTCCATCTGGACTTGAACCACTTGATCCTGAAGGAATGGAGCAAATGCAGCCAGGACCAGCCGAACTGCTCGGAGCTCCAGCAGGTTGATATGGCATCAGGATTCCTGGGGGGTCAAAAGCCCGTGGACTCAGATTCCCCATGTGGGCACCCCAGCCCGTGAGAGAGGAGTCAGTCAAGAGGACGACTGTTGGCTGGGGGTGGACAAATGGGATCCCTCCTTGCAGATGTTCCCAGATGGTCCACCACTGGAGGGCGTCCAACATCTTCTGGCTCACAGTGGCCAGCTGGTCAAAATGACCTTGTCACTGGGACCACTGGCTGGCCGGCTCCCATTGAAGGGGGCGCATATGCTACCGAGCCAATTGGACCACGGTGGTGCAAGCTGCCATGTACCCCAGAAGTCGCAGGAAGTCCCGGGCAGGGTGCAGTTGCCCAACCAGAAATGACTGGGCAAAGGAGGAGAGAACCTCTGCCCTGTCCACTGGGAGCCTGGCTCTGGCTCGGCAAGAGTTGAGCTCTGCCCAGATGAAGCAAATGTCCTGCAAAGGCACAAGCCAAGGCTGATGCAGGTTTGGAGGACCAGATCCCAGGACCTCTCCACCTCCAGTCTGGAGGGACCTGCTATAAGCCAACTGTCAAGACAGAGGTATACTCTGACCTCTAGATGCCAAAGATGGACTGCCACCACTGCTATACATTTGATGAAGACCCTGGGGGCCGATGACAGGCCAAACGGCATGGCTTGGAACTCATAGAGGGATCCCTCCACTCTAAAGTGGAGGAACCTTCGGTGGGATGGACAGATCGGGATGTAAAAGAACGCGTCCTGAAGATGCAGTGAGCAGAACCACATGTCCTGCTTGAGGGATGGTATGATCTGAGACAGAGTTACCATCCGAAAGGTGCGCGACTTGAGAAACTGGTTCAGGTCATGCAGACCCAGAATGGGGCACCATCCCCCCATCCGCTTCTGGACCAGTAAGTATCTGGAAACGAATCCTGGGTTGACCGGTGAGTCTACGACTGACCACGACCTCCTTGCAGAGGAGTTGGGCAATGTCACCTCTGAGAGCCGACCGAATATGGGCGGATACCTTTTCCACCCATGGGGAACGGGCTCTTCTTGGGGGGTACTGCTTGAATTCCAGAGGCAGATCCTGGCTGACCACCTCCAGAACCCACCTGTCTGTTGTGACAGCGGACCAGGAGGAAAGGAAGTGGCGAAGGCCCCCCACGAGAGGACCCAGATTGGTCATGGCAGGTATGGGGCTTGCTGCCCCCATCCTGTCACTGCACAGGCTTGGAAGATGAAGAGCTGGCAGCAGGTCTGCCAGAACCTCCACCTCCGGGTTTACAGTTTGCTGAAGCCCCGGGATTGAGCTGAGCATGCCAAGATTGAGCCTGCTGCTGCCAATTTTTGTCTGCTGTATACTTTCTAGGACTCCTCGGCTGGGGGGGGGGGTTGTACCCATGGCCCCCCGTCCAGCTGTCTCTCTTGGCCCCTACCCCAGCCAGACCTCAATCCCTATACCCCACCCCTCCCCTCCCAGCCACATCACAGTGGGGACTTACCCCACTCACTGCGAAGGCCAGGTGAGCACCAGGGGAGCAAACTTGGGTGGTCTGCTGCAATGCCAGCAGACCACCTTCACGTACACGGGGAGGATTTTTCTCTGTTTCCCCCCTCCCCTCAGCGCAGATGTGCAATGATGAGGAGGATGTTGCATGTGCATGTGCACGTACCACATGTCCAGCGTCAGCCTGCATCGAGCCCCCAGTGGGCCATGTGCTGCATTAACCCCCAGCCACAGCTAGAAGCCAGCATGTCCGTGGTCATCCCTTCCTACCCACATCAGAGGAGGAGGAGCGCAGTCCCTGGGACGCTCAATCCTCCTCCCTCCCTCCCGACCCCCAGCTCCCGAAGTCGCTCCCAACTCCAGGTCGCTGGCGTGGCGCGAGGTGTGGCATCCAGCGCCTCAACCCTCAGTGCCATCGGGCCAGCCCACTGCTGCCCAGTTTGATACTGGGGCTGCCTGGTCGCAGGGGCAGAAGGTCAAAAGTGCTTCTTCTGCGATTTTTTAGAACCCTGGGGTTCTTTTTGGGCGGAAGTAATGGAGTCCAAGGTGGTGTTGGACTTCGATACATTGAAGGTAACCATCGACCCCTGGACCGAACAAAGTCAGTACACAAGAAGGGAATGTCCACCAGTATATGCTGGGTGTCTGCCGTAAAGGTTGACACCCGCAGCCAAGTCCTGTGGTGCATGGTGATTGCAGCCGCTACTGATTGGGCACAAGAATCCCCGATATCCAAAGCCGTCTGGAGCTGCTGTTTAGCAACAGCTCGGCCCTGATCACAGACCTGCTTGACCATGGTCTGAAGGTCTGTGAGGAGATGAGGAAAATGTGCCATGACAACAGCTGAACTCACCTGTCTGAGACCAAGCAAGGAAGCAGCATAGACTTTCCTAGCTGAATGGTCCAATTTTTTTGACTCTTTATCCGGAGGTCTATCAGTGTCTCCCGAATTGCCCAAGTGCTGGAACACAGATTTGGTCACCAAACCTTCAGCCAAGGGGTGCTGCGTAAACCCCAAAGGGGGGCCGGTGGGGACCGTGTATTTGTAGGCCATACGAGCGGAAGGCGCAGGGCAGGAGGCTGGTGCTGCTAAAGCTCCAGGGCTGGACCAACTATGGCCTCAGCCACTGGGAAGGCCTCAGATGGAGAATCCCCTTTCCTGAGGATATCAGTCAGAGAGTATTTGGCCTGCATTTCAACAGGCTCCAACAGCATCCCCACTGATTTGGAGACGAGACTGAGGATACCCATGAAGGATGTGGGACCCTCTTCCGTTGACACTCCTATTGAGTCGTCATCACAGAGACGATTGAAGGTCAGAATCCTAGGACCCAGAGTCCAGGTAAAGTGGCCGACCACTAGAGTTGCTCTCGACCTGCCGTGGCCAGTTGGAAGTGAGGGTGACTGGCAGCCTGCGCAGGAGACTGATCAGGTCGAGACTCCTTGGCAGGAGCCCCTGAGGGAGGCTGCTTAGGTGGCGGCTCCACCAGAATAGGTGGAGAGGCCAGTTCCGGCCAAGCCAGGAGGGTCTTTGCCAGCTCCACGGGCAGAGGAACAGTGTCGACCGGCTCTGGAGGAGTTGGCTTCGGCCTAGAGGACTACAGCCAGGTGATGGCCAGAGTCGAAGCCTGGGTCGACTTTGGACCAGCAGTCATTAGCCGTTGCCACATGAGAGCCTCGTAGTGATGACGCAATTTGCATCAAAGCCTCTCCTCACCCGAGGAGGTCAAAGACGAATGACAGCGTCACCGCTTCTTGGAGCACAGCTTATGGGATTTCTTCCGCCTCTCGGTCAAGGGGGTCCGAGATCTAGAAGACTACTGCTGGGGGGACCGACAGGGCTTCTTGGAAGAAGCCAGGGAGAACCGCAGCTCCTCCAGATCAGGGACCGTGACCAAGGGTGGAGCACCAGCTAGCTGGGTCTCCTCCTCAGTTGGTAGGACTGAAGTCCTAAACAAGGAATTGTCGGCCTCATCGGTCGACGGGGTCGATGATAATTTCGACCTTGTCATCGTTCCTGCTTCTGAGCCGTCTGGCCTGACGGGGGTACCGTGACACCAGCGGCTGAGGCTGCAATTTCGACCAAAGTCGAAATAAGAGACTCCTGTGACCGAGATCTCTCTCTGTCCCAAGAGAGTCAGCGGGACGATTCCTCTCTCTGTTCTCTGTCCTTTTTATGGGACCAGGAGGTGTGCAAACCTGATGGGCCCTACCCTTTAGTATGGAGCAACTGGCACATCTCGTTGAAGGAACCGGAGGAGGAGGTACCCAGTTTGAGCAAAACAAAAGCAAACAATGAGGAGAATTGTTCGGCGGCATGAGCTGCCTCCTCTTCGAAGGCTTTCATCCGCTCCAACTGGTCAGCAGATCCTGCAGCCACAGAGACCATACGACGGGCATCCTTAGATTTGACCAGCGGGTTCCGTTTTTCTGGTTGTCCCAGCAGAAGACGTGCAAGATGCTCGTCGAGCACCTGAGGGTGGAAGGTGCGGCAGAAATCACAGGCCTGAGTGTCACGCGCATGGCCCAGACAGACGAGTGTTGAATGCAGATTGGTGCAGGAAATTTTCTGTCTGCAGGAACACCAGCGGAACCCCGGTGAGGAGTTGTCCTCCATTGCAGTCGCAACAACAGACTGTTGAGGGGATGCCTGAACGAGCTTTAATTTTGGTATTTTAGCCGAAGTTTTGAACGCTAGGGCCTATTCAACACGGAGCGTAAGGAGGGAACCTATATCCCTTCCAAGCGGAAAGGAAGATCTGGCATCATGGGGCTCAACCAAGACATATACCACTCAGGTGGGTGGGAGAAGCCAGCTTTTAGACCTTCCAGCAAGATTTAAAGCGAAAGGGACATGCCAACAAGTGTGGATAAGAACATATCCACATCCTTAGAAACAGGGAGTTTGACAGTTTGGTTCAAAGTGAACTCGGAAACCACCTTGGGAAGAAAATACAGATTACTCACCTTTAACAGGAGTTCTAGGAATGGTATATGTTGTTCATCCACACTGTCTGGCAGGTATCCTTGCCACTTTAAATCTTGCCGGAAGGTCTTCAAGCTGGCTCCTCCCACCCACCTGGGTGGTAAAACTCGGCTCTGCCCCATGATGCCAGATCTGGCCCGCTGGAAACTCAGGTAGTGCGAGCCGGGAGGTCGTGGTCAGGATGAACAACATATACCATTCCTAGAACTTCTGTTACAGGTGAGTAACCTGATTTCTAGGACATGGATATGTTGTTCATCCACACTGTTCTGGCAGACTCCTCAGCAGTTCTCCGGAGGAGAGAGGCAAGGCCAACCCCTACTTAGGGAATAGAGACTGAGAACTGAGGCCCCAAAACCAGCATCCCGGCGTGACTCAAGGTCGATGTGGTAATGGGTGATGAAGGTGTGTGCTGACTTCCAGGTAGCAGCTCTGCAGATTTCCTGGATAGGGACGTCCCTAGAAGCAGCCACCGATGCAGTAGTATGGCGGGTAGAATGAGCTCTTATCCCTCTGGGAGGCTCCATGCACGCCAACTTATAGCAGAGATCTATGCAGGAGGTGACCCACCTGCCTATTGTCCGCTTGGCTGCAGGTCTGCCAGGTGCGGCTTCAGCGTAGGTGACAAACAGCTGCCGGCTAACCTCTCCCTCACTTCAGCCGCAAGCCTTATAGTAAGCGGCCTCTAGGGTCCAGAGTATGGAGCCTATATTCGCCTCCGAGGTGTGACTGGGGTAGAACACCGGCAGAGTCAACACCTGGTTAAGGTGAAACTCCGACACCACCTTCGGAAGGAATTTCGGGTGGGGGCGCAGGACAACCTTGTCCCTGTGGAAGACCAGGTAAGGAGACTCGATGCAGAGCGACTGGAGCTCTCCCATCCTTCTGGCTGACGTGACAGCCACCAAGAAGGCGGTCTTCCACAACAGGTGAGAGAGTTCACACCTGTGCATTGGTTCGAATGGCTTGCCCATGAACTTTGCCAGTACCAGCAGTAGATCCCACAGAGGTGAGGTTCTCGACCTGAGGGAAATGTGATCAAGGCCTTTGAAAAGCGCCAGACCACCTTCTCCTGGCGCCACCGACTGCTTCCCGCCCCGCGCCCAGTAAGCAGAGATGGCTGCCAGGTGCACCTTAAGGGTCGCCGATCAAGCTCCTTGCTGAGAAAGGGACCAAAGTAGTCCAATATGCTCGCCAAGGAACAGGAGGAAGGGTCCAGGCCTCGCTTGACACCAAATGGAAAATCTTTCCATTTGAAGGCGAGCATTTTCTGGTCGACTCTTACGGACGCCTCAACGACGTTGAGGACCTCGTCGGAAAGACCCAAGGCCTGGAACTCTAGCCGCTCAGGAACCAGGCCGTCAGGTGCAGGGATTGAAGGTCCAGATGGAATACCTTCCCCTGATTGACACAGCAGGTCCTGGCGAGCTGGAAGCTGCCTCGGGAGCCTTGAGCTGAGGCTGAGGAGATCTGGGTACCAGTACTGGCGGGGCCAGTCTGGGGCTATCAGAATCACCTGCGCCTTGTCCCTCCTTGCTTTGAGCAGCACCTGTGCATCAAGGGAACGGGGAAAGGCGAGAAGAGGCCCAAGGTCCACAGCCTTGAGAAGGCATCCCCCTGCAGCGATCCCTGCTGAGGGGGCGGCATGGAACAGCTCTGAGCCGTGATTCTCCTGGAGGCAAACCGTCGACCTGAGGTGTGCCCCAATGGGAGAATAGATCTTGTACTACCTCCGCAGGAGAGACCACTGGGACGCAGCCCTATCCAGCTTAGGGCATCGGCCAGGGTGTTGGAGGCCCTGCTACATGAATGGCTAGGAGATCCCTCCAGGCTGCGCACGAGTGACCAGATGTGGAGAGCCTTGCATAGAAGCATGGAGCGCGTCCCGCCCTGGCGGTTTAGATAGTACATGGTCGTGGTGTTGTCTGTCTGGACCTGGACCACTTGACCCCGAAGAAACGGAGCAAAGGCGGTGACAGCTAGGCAGACCGCTCTGAGCTCCAACAGGTTGATGTGGCATCGGGACTCTCGCGGGGACCAGAGGCCGTGCGCTCGGTGTTCCCCCAGATGGGCACCCCAACCCATCAGAGAAGCATCGATTGATAGAGAGACCGTCGGCTCGGGGAGGACAAACGGGATGCCCTCCTGCAGATGAACTGGAACGTCCACCACTGGAGAGTGTTCCACATCCCCAGGGTCACCATCACTAGCTGGTCCAATGGATCGCAGTGTTGGGACCACTGGCTGGCCAGCCCCCACTGAAGGGGGCGCATGTTCCAGAGGGCCCAACGGACCACGCTGGTACAAGCCACCATGAGACCCAGGAGGCGCAGGAAGTCCCAGGCAGGGCGCAATTGCTCAACCAGAAATGATTGGGCAAAGGAGGAAAGAACCTTGACCCTGTCCGCTGGGAGCCAAGCCCTGGCTCGAAGAGAGTCGAGCTCTGCCCCGATGAAAAGAATCACCTGTTTCGGCCAGAGTTCTGCATGGCCTCTGATGAGGAGGACGACCGAGAGCAAACCTGGAGGGCCAGATCTCTGGACCGCCTCCACCCCTGTCTGGAGGGGGCTGTTATCAGCCAATCGTCCAGGCAGGTAAACCTGGACCCCTCGGGTGCCACAGGAATGCTGTCACCACTGCCATGCATTTGGTGAAGACCCTGGAGCTGGAGATAAGTCAAAGGGCATGGCTTGAACTCTAAAAGGATCCCTGCTCAAAGTCAAGGAACTCTGATGACGGATGGATAGGATGTGAAAGAAAGCGCCCTGCAGGTCCAGAGAGCAGAACCACATGCCGTGTTCCAAGGATGGTATTATCTGAGCCAGAGTGACCATCCTGAAGGTTCGGACCTTAGGAACTTGTTTATGTCGGTAGGTCGAGAAGGCTAGCCCCCCATCCGCTTTCGGAACCAGGAAGTACCTGGACACGAACCCCGGCTTGGGGCGGTTCACCACCTCTCATCACCTCCTTCTCGAGGAGGAGAGCGATGTTGGCTCAAGGAGCTGACAGCGAGGCTGGACCCCGAGGCCCCCGAGGTGCGACGGCTCTGGAAGGGTGGGCCTGCCTCAACACCCACCCGTCTGTGGTGACAATGGACCAGGCGAGAAAAGAGTGAGCTTCCATGGGGGCACTTGGGTGAGGTGACAGGGTCGGGGCACCCCTCAACCGCCACTGGGCAGGCTTGGAGGAAGGACCGCCGAGGACCTCCAGGCTCTTTACCTCCTGCTTCCTGGAGAAGGAAGCCGCTGGCTTGGGTTTGGGACGCCAAGCGCGAGCCTGCTGGCCCTGATGCTGCAGGGTCAACGCTGCAGACGACTTAAGGGGTACGAGGTGTCTGCGGTCTTTGTTCTCTGAGCGGATGAGACCGAGTCCAAAGTGGCATTGGGACTTTTCGATCCTCTGGAGGTGGCTCACTTCAGGGTCAAGAGGTCGGTCCCTAGGAAGGAACATCCGCCAATTTGTGCTGGGTGTCCGCTGTGAAAGTGTATATCCTCAGCCATGCCCGGCGGCGCATAGTCACTGCGGCCGCGACTGACCTGGCACATGAGTCTCCAGTGTCCAGAGCAGTCTGAAGTTGCTGCTTGGCCACCGCCCTTCCCTGGTCCCACACCTGCCTAACCGTGGTCTGCAGGTCAGCCGGGAGATGAGGGACTACCTCGTCCAGGGAGCCCAACAGGGCATGGGAGAAATGTGCTATAAGCACGGCCGAGCTGGCCTGACAAAGGCCAAGGGAGGATGCAGCATAGACTTTTCGCCCGGCATAGTCCAATTTCTTGGGACTCCTTGTCGGGAGGTTGTCCATGTCCCTAGCGTTTCCGGCACGCAGGAAAACGCTGTCGGTAACTAACCCCTCGGCTGAGGGATGTTCCGAGAAACCCGACAGGGAACTACTAGGGACCGCATACTTCCTGGCCATCCTGGCCGAAGGCGCAGGGCAGGAAGCAGGGCGCTGCCAGAGCTCCAAGGCCAGGCCCACAATGGCCTCGGCCACAGGAAAGGCCTCCATAGGGGAATCCCCTCGGTCCAATATCTCTGTGAGGGGATACTTGGCCCACTTGGATACGGGCTCGAGCTGCATCCCGGTGGACTCCGAGATGAGCCTGAGCAAACCCAGGAAGGATGAAGGGCTGTTGTCCAGCGACTGACCTCCAGAGGACTCCAAGTCCACTCGCCTGGAGAAGAAGGAGGAATTGTCGGACTCAAAAGAGTCCGCAAAGAGCTGCCTCGGGCCTGAGCAACCCTCCACCTGCTGAGGGCGATCGGGAATGAGGGTGACCGACAGCCTATGGGGCAGACCCTGAGCCAACCGAGAGTTCTTGGTCGGAGCCCCAAACAGCGGCTGTGGAGGCGGAGGTCCCACCGAATCGTGGAGCATCTGGTTTGGCTTAACAACTGGCCTGGGAACAGGCTCCTCGGTAAGACGAGGGGTTGTTTCGCCCGCCTCCGTGACAGCCACTTAATGGCCGGGAAGCATAGCTTGTTCCCAGTCAGAAGGAGCTGTTGCCACATGAGGTCCTCGTGATCGCCGACGTATCTACGTTGAAGCCTCCCTCATCCGAGGAGGACGACAAGCGGCGCGCGCCACTCTGCCGCTGCAGGTCGAGACCGCCTATGACGGCGGGATCGGCTGGACCACGAAGAAGTCCGAGACCAAGAACCTCGGCCTTTCTGAGGACGGTGCAGGGAGGGGACGGGTGGAACTGGCTCCTCCCTTGGCTCGGAGGGTTCACCCGAGGGCTCCAGAACCGGAGGCACTGGCAAGTCCGCGGGATCCTCAACTCCCACCGGGGGAACCGGTGAGAGGGGATTTTCGGCTTCACCGGTCGACAACCCGTCCAACGGGTCGAGAAAGATCGACTGTGTCGACGGGAGTCTCGGTCAACTGACCTGACTGGGACACCGTGAGACCAGTGGCCGAAGCCGAACGATCGACCGAAGTCGATGGCCGACAACTCGGGGAGAGGGACCTTTCCCGCTCCCAAGAGTGTCGACGGAGGGACTTACCCTTGTCTTTCTTCTTGGACCGAGAAGAAGGTCCAGCAGACGTTGGTCCCTCTCCTCTAGTGGAGAAGGACAAACAAAGCTCCTTAAAGGAAGCTGTGTAAGAGGAACCCAGGGAGAGCGGGATAAATGCCGCGGTCGAGGAAGATGCGGCCCGCGCCGCCTCCTCTTCGAGGGCGATCATCTGCTCTAGCTGATCTGCTGAGCCGGCCGCCGTGGAAACCGCCGACCGGGCCTCTTTTGACTTCACCGGAGGAAAACGTTTCTCAGGGCGCCCCAGTTGTAAACGGGCAGCACGGTCTTCTAGGACGTAGGCTGAGAAGGAAGAGCACAGGTCGCAAGCCTGCGGGTCGTGCTCAAGGCCTAAACAGTAGACACATGTGGAGTGCGGATCCGTCCGAGACTACTTCTGCCCGCAAGGGCACCACCGAAAACCGGGAGTCGATTTGTCCATCGCAGCCATGAGGGATAGAAGACCGAAGTCTATAAATGCAAAAAACTTTTAAATTCGGAAAACCGAAGAATTAGGAACCAGTCTTATATGCAGAGCGTTAAGGAGGGAACCTGAGCTTCCACGCGGTAAAGGAAGATCTGGAGTCATGGGCGAATCCAAAAGTTTTACCACCCGGGTGGGTGGGAGGAGCCAGCTTGAAGACCTTCCAGCAAGATTTAAAGCGGCAAGGATACCTGCCAGACAGTGTGGATGAACAACATATCCATGTCCCTAGAACTTGGGATTTGTACACAGAGAAAATCAGATAAGACTCCTTAAACGTCAGGGCCTGGAGCTCGGAGATCCTTCAAGAAGAAGTAATGGCAACTAAAAAGAGTGCCTTCCAAGAGAGATGGTGCATCCCACAGCTCATTGCTGGTTCAAATGGAGGTAATGTAAGCTTTTTGAACATAAAATTCAAATCACAAGGTGGGGTGGGGTTACGTATAGGTGGTTTCAGATGGAGGATCCCTCTCAGAACTATTTTGGATACCTCCAACTAAGAAATCATCTTCCCGTCTACCAAGGAGTGGTAGGCGGAGATAGCAGTTAGGTGGACTTTAAGCGAAGAGTAGCAGAGTCCTGCATCAAACAGGTACAAGAGGTACTCCATCACCTGGGGCACCAGGCAAGAAAGAGGGTCCCTCTCTTTTGAGGCCACCCAGATGGAAAACTGTTTCCATTTCATAGCGTAAGTAGCTCTACTGGAAGGCTTTCTAGCCTCCACCAGAACATGGGCAACCCTGTCAGATTCTGAAATGGTTAGCAATTCCAATTATGTCTAAAGGAACCATGCATGGAGGTGTAAGGACCTGAGGCCCGGATACACCAGTCTGCCCCAATCCCGCATCAACAAATCGCACCAAAGAGGCAGAGGAATTGGGGGTTCCATAGCCAACTGTTGTAGGAGTGGAAACCAAATTTGCCAGGGCCAGAGGAGGCGATCAGCAACAGCTGTACCCCCCGCTTGAAGTTTCAGCAAAACCTTCTGCAGAATGGGAAAGCGTGCAAGTATCTCCCTGTCCAACAGAGATAACGCATCGAGACAGATAACATAAGGCCCTTGAACAAGCGGGCAGAGCTTGGGAAGCTTTGCATTGGATGGGGAGGTGAACAGCTCTAACTCTGGACACCCCAGCAGTGCAACAGATTTTCTGCCACTTCCTGGTGTAGTTTCCATTTGTGAGCTAGAGCCAAGGAATGGCTGAGGCTGTCCACCAGGATGTTGTGCACTCCTGGAATGTGCACGGCTGTGAGATGTAGGTCATGCTGGACTGCCCAGTACCAGACCCGCACTGCTTCCCTGCGCAGGGAATACGATCAGGTGCCTCCTTGCCTGTTGATGTACCAGACTACCGACATGTCGATCTGTATGAACAGTATTCCCACTGTCAGAAGGGGCTGGAAAGCCTGAAGGGTGTACAGGACCGCCCTCATCTCCAGAATGTTTATGTGGAGTAAGAATTCCAACTGGGACCATTTTCATTGGGTTTGGTGGTCTCCTAGGTTAGCTCCCCAACCCAGACCCAATGCGTCTGTGGTGAGGGTCCAAGAGGGCAGGGAGGGACTGAACGGTGTCCCGAGACAGGTTCAGAGGGTCCTGCCACCACAAGAGGTCCTTTTTGAGTGCACTGGACACCAGACTAGGATGATCCATGTCATTGGTGCCCTGATCCCATTGGACTCTTAATGTCCATTGGGCGAATCATGCAACCTGGCCAGAGGTACAGTCAAAATGACTGCAGCCATCAAGCCAAAGAGGCATAAAACCCACCTGGCTGGGGCATGGCCGGAGGAGACTAGCAGTCTGGCCTGCTCCTGCAAAGTATCCACTCTGTCTGCCGGAAGGAAGGCCTTGCCCTGGACCGTGTCCAGTATCACCCCCCCAATAAATTGCTGGCATTGAGACAGGACCAGAGATGACTTGGTAACACCCAGTCGAGTAAAATGGTCCAGGGTGGAGGACACAGAATCCTCTAGGCTGCTCCTGGATGGGGCTGCTATGAGCCAATCATCCAGGTATGGGAACACAAATTCCCTGGCGACGAAGTGCCACTGCCACCACCGCTAAGCACTTGGTAAAGACTCTGGATGCTGAAGAAAGGACAAAGGGGAGGACTTTGAACATGGAAGTGCTCCCTTCAGAAAGAAAACTGCAGAAATTGGCGGTGGCCCAGGAAAACTGGAATGTGCAGATACGCGTCCTGCATATCCAGTGCACAGAGCCAATGGTCTGTCTGAAGTAGGGTCAGGAGTCCCTGGAGCATCAGCATGCGGAACCTTCTGTATTCTATTTAAAGGTTCAGATGGCTGAGGTCTAAAATGGGCCTCAGGTCACCCATCTTTTTGGGGATAAGGAAGAAATGGGAGTAATACCTTTTTCCCCTCTGCGCCCAGGGAACTGGCTCCATCGTGGATTTTTAGAGTCGAGCCTGGATCTCTTCTCCTACCAGAGTTATGTGGTCTGAGGGATAATGAGATGGTCTTGGAAGAGAGTCTGGAAGTTCTTCCAGAAACTCGATGATGTGCCCTCTTGCTAGGACCTGAATAACCCAAGAATTTGATGTGATGCCCTGTCACTCTGCTAGGTGGAGAGCAACGCCCGTCCACACTGTTTGGAGGTGGAGGAGGGGTCTGAAGGAGTCAGTAGGTAGAGGAATAGGCGGAGAAGGTACTGCCTGTAACTTGTTGGTCCTTGGGGGAAAGGAGAGAGGTAACAGCAGGTCCCGCTGTTCTCCTCTTATTCTGACGCCTGTTAAATGGCTGCTTGCTTTAGTGATTTTGCTGGTGCCAAAAGGGCTGCTTAGACTTAAGGCCCACCTTGTACATGGATTTTACAGATCTCAGGTCCTGCCCACTATCCTGGAGGCCCGTGATGATATCTTTGGTATCACCTCATAAGACGACGGAACCTCCGAAAGGTGCATCCTGTATGGCTGCCTGAACATCCTGAGAGTCCAGAACTACGAAGCCAAGCGTGGCCCGAGGCAGACTGCTGTAGCCAAAAAACGAGTCATGAAATCTAGAGTCGTAGGTAGCCCTTAATGCATGCCTACAAGAAATATTTGACAGCCTCAGGGCCTTAGTGAGTTTAGCCTTAAGGCCAGAGTCCTCCACCTTTTCTAGCCTGGCCTCGAGTTGAGCCATGGTAGCTATTTGGTATGAATCATACGTGCCACGTAGTTTAATGAATGTAAGGAACACGTAGAAGTGGAGTAGCTCTTCCGGCCGAACTGATCCAACTGCCTTGACTCCTTGTCAGACGGGGAGTGCTCGTATGTTTAGGTTTTGCAGTCCAGTCATGATCCGTGGCGATCATGATGGAGTCTGCCTTCGGGTGGGAGCACACATAAGGGGGAGTTTCTTAGGTGAATGGTAAGCCTGGTCCGCCTTCTTGGGGACGGCCGGGGTGGAGTGAGGCATCTGCCAGATAGTGGAGGTGAGATCCGTCATGGCTCCGGCCCACGGGGATTGGTATGGGTGATACCTCAGCTAGGTCCAAATTTTCTGAAAGGCGTTTGCGTTTCGGGTCCTGTTCCTCTGCATTCCAACCACTGGCTTGCTGAAGGATGCGGAGAAGTTCACTGAAGGATCTTCAGAAGGAGACTTCGGAGACTCTTTACCCTTAGCGTGATTTCTGAAAGGTTTTCCGAGGATAAGTCGGAGGAATCAGCCTCAGAGTCCAAGGAGTCTCCCTTCTCAAAGGTCTTCATCTCAGTTAGAGGAACCTCTGGAGTGTCGCCCCCAGAAATGTGTGCTGCAACATCCTGATCTGTGAGAACCTACAGGTGATAAAGAATGTCGGTTGGGGGTCGCCACCGGGGCCAGCGGTCTCTTGTTCAAATGCACCACTAACTCAGATCTGGCCTCCTGCCACCAGGTCTGGAAGTCTGGCTGAGGTGGAGGCTGGAAGTATTGGCAACCTGCCCCTGGGTAATAAGGGGGGCAATTTGGAGTCTGTAAAGGGACTCCATAGCCCAGCGTCTGATATTCATGGTAAAAGCCATGGGGAAAAAGGAGTCTGCGTTGGGTCAGACATCGGGAGGCCTGGGTAATGAGGGTAGCCAATGGACCACAGTGAATACCCTGATGGTCCAAGGAGGTCCCAGAGTGCCTCGAAGGAGGTGGAGCAGAGGGACCTGGGAGGTTATCCGGCATCACGAGTCCTGGCGTCAGGATAGCTGGCATCAGAGATGCCACAGGGAAGCCTGGCGTCTGATTCTCAGGCGTCAGAAAGGATGGCGTCAAACTTGGGGGGCCTGACAGAAGCTCCAATGGTAGCTGGGTCAATGGACCTGACATCAGAGGCTCAGAGCCCGATGTAGTGATCCCCAACATTGGGGCCGATGAAGGGCCTGAAGGGGTAGGAAGGTCCCTAAGAGACAGTGGAGGTACCGACTCCGACACGAGAGCCCCAGGAGGAATATCTGTGGGGGTCTGGAGGATTACCAATGCTGGAGTGTGTGAGGAAAGAACCACTTCTAGGTGACACACTTCCCCCTCCATCCCAGGTAAAGGGTTGGGCACAGGAGGTTCCATCAGTAAAGGTGGAGAGAAAGGCTCCCTGACAGGGCAAACCTGACGGGAAGGGCTGGCCTTGGGAGTTCAGCGTACTCAACCGGACGTCTGGTGTGTCGGCGTCAGCCCCCCCCGATGATTGATCTTCGCCCGGGCGGGTGCCAGCGTTGCTAGCATCATACTTGTCAGTCAAAGGAAGAACAGCCGGGTGGGGGAGGAGTCCTCGACCAGCTTATCGGCAGATGTCAGGCAGGTTCCCTCCGGGCAGGAACAAGACTTATCGACAACCAGGCATGCTCTGGAAGGACCGGGGTCCAACATACAGGTATTGACCAGGCATCTGCCAGCGGTCCCGGCAGGCGACTTACCAGTCGAGGATTCAGTCTTAGAGCCCATCTTGATGTGCTTAAGAGAGGCAGAGGAACTAGACGACGAGTCGTGGATAATCACCAGGGAGGTGGCCAAGGCATGGTCTTCTCTGCAGGCTTAAGTCCCGTGACCTTGCTAGTAGAGGGCTGCTCTCGGTCCTTCAGACACTCCCAGTGCTTCTCTTTGTCTTTCTTTTTCTTCTTAACCTCCGAAGAAGGGGAAGAAGCGGAGCCCCTCAGCTTCTGCATTTCTTGCTCTAAAGAGGCCATCCTGGATTTTAAAAATGGGCTTCTAGGGCCTGCTGCCTGCGTTTGCATGTGGCCTGGTTGAAGAGCTTGCAATCCAGGCAGGCCTCGATGTCATGGGCCAGGCCAAAGCAGAAGAGGCAGAGCTTATGGCTGTCCTTATGAGGGATCTGCGAGCCATACTTCCTCACACTTCTTGGTCTTCAGAGGGTCGAATGGAGAAGACATAAAAAATGAGAGCAACAAACTATTAATGGAAGAATTATAATTATCAAAATGGCGATCGTCCGGAGCAACGTTGACCACGAGGTCCTTGCGCAGGTCAACGGTGGGAAAGAACTGGAAGGCAGGTGCAGGGACCGCCCACTTGTACGGTCATGCTGATGTCAGTCACGTGATGTCAGGTGAGCAGTCCCCTGCCAGACATTGCTAACAAAAGTTTGCCATGTGGTCCGGATGTCAGAGGGCACAGTCCTACATGTTATGACCTATTGCAGGAACCCTCTCAAAGTAAGATCAGTTTATCTTGGCAATAACTGCATTCTCAAATCTATATTTCAGATGGAGATGCTTGACTAGAAAATACAGGTTACTCACCTGTAACAGGAGTTCTAGGAATGGTATATGTTGTTCATCCACACTTATAGGCAGGTTCCTTGCCGCTTTAAATCTTGCCGGAAGGTCTTCAAGCTGGCTCCTCCCACCCACCCAGGTGGTAAAACTCTCGGCTCCGCCCCATGACGCCAGATCTGGCCCGCTGGAAGCTCAGGTTGTGCGTCGAAGCCGGGAGGTTGTGTGGATGAACAACATATACCATTCCTAGAACTCCTGTTACAGGTGAGTAACCTGTATTTCTAGGGACATGGATATGTTGTTCATCCACACTTTATTGGCAGACTCTAGCAGTTCTCCCGGGAGGAGGGAGGCAAGGCACACCCCTACTTAGGGAATAAAGACTGGAGAACCGAGGCCCCAAAACCAGCATCCCGGCGTGACTCAAGGTCGATGTGGTAATGGGTAATAAGGTGTGCTGACTTCCAGGTAGCAGCCTGCAGATTTCCTGATAGGATGTCCCTGAAGCAGCCACCATGCAGCAGTATGACGGGTAGAATAAGCTCTTATCCTCTGGGAGGCTCCATGCCCGCCAACTTGTAGCAGAGATCTATGCAGGAGGTGACCCACCTGCCTATCGTCCGCTTGGCTGCAGGTCTGCCAGGTGCGGCTTCAGCGTAGGGTGACAAACAGCTGGCTAACCTCTCCCGATTTCAGCCGTGCGCTCCTTATAATAAGCGAGCGCCCTTCTAAGGTCCAAAGTATGGAGCCTGTATTCGGCCTCCGAGGTGTGATTGGGGTAGAACACCGGCAGAGTCAACACCTGGTTAAGGTGAAACTCCGACACCACCTTCGGAAGGAATTTCGGGTGGGGTGCAGGACAACCTTGTCCCTGTGGAAGACCAGGTAAGGAGACTCAATGCAGAGCTCCTGGAGTTCTCCCATCCTTCTGGCTGACGTGATAGCCACCAAGAAGGCGGTCTTCCACGACAGGTGAGAGAGTTCACACCTGTGCACTGGTTCGAATGGCTTGCCCATGAGCTTTGCCAGTACCAGCAGTAAATCCCATGGAGGTGGAGGTTCTCGCACCGGAGGGGAAATGTGATCAAGGCCTTTGAAAAAGTGCCAGACCACCTTCTCCTGCGCCACCGACTGCTCCCCGGCCCGTGCCCGGTAAGCAGAGATGGCTGCCAGGTGCACCCTTAGGGTCGTCGACCTAAGCCCTTGACTAGAAAGGGACCATAAATAGTCCAAGATGCTTGCCAAAGGACAGGAGGAAGGGTCCAAGCCCTTGCCCTGACACCAAATGGAAAATCTCTTCCATTTGAAGGCATAGCATTTCCTGGTCGACTCCTTACGGGACGCCTCAACAACATTGAGGACCTCGTCAGAAGACCTAGGCCTGGAACTCTGGCCGCATGGGAACCAGGCCGTCAGGTGCAGGGATTGAAGGTCCGGATGGAACACCTTCCTGATTGACTGAGAGCAGGTCCGGGCGAGCTGGAAGCTGCCTCGGGAGCCTGGAGCTGAGGCTGAGGAGATCTGGGTACCAGAACTGGCGGGCCAGTCTGGGGCTATCAGAATCACCTGCGCCTTGTCCTCCTTGCCTTGAGAAGCACCGTGGAATCAAGGGAAATGGGGAAAGGCGTAGAAGAGGCCCGGTCAACAGTCGAGAAGGCATCCCCTGCAGCGAGCCCTGCTGAGGGGGCGGGCATGAAACAGCCTCAGCTTGCATTCTCCCTGAGGCAAACAGGTCCACCTGAGGTGTGCCCCAGTGGGAGAACAGATCTTGTACTACCTCCGGCAGGGAGAGACCACTCGTGAGATGCAGCCCCTATCCGGCCCAGGGCATCGGCTAGGGTGTTGGAGGCTCCTGCCACATGAATGGCTAGGAGATCCGGGCCCAGGCTGGCGCGACGAGTGACCAAATGCGGAGAGCTTCCTTGCACAGAAGCATGGAACGTCCCTGCCCTGGCGTTTAGGTAGTACATGGGTCATGGTATTGTCCGTCTGGACTGGACCACTTGACCCCGGAGAAACGGAGCAAAGACGGTGAGAGCTAGCGGACCGCCTGAGCTCCAGCAGGTTGATGTGGCATCGGGACTCCCTGCGGGGACCAGAGGCCGTGCGCTCGGTGTTCCCCCAGATGGGCACCCCAACCCATCAGAGAGGCATCGGTCGATAGAGAGACCATCGGCTCGGGGCGGACAAACGGGATGCCCTCCTGTAGATGAGATGTAACGGTCCACCACCGGAGAGCGTTCCACATCTCCTGGGTCACCATCACTAGCTGGTCCAATGGATCACAGCATTGTGACCACTGGCTGGCCAGTCCCCACTGAAGGGGGCGCATGTGCCAGCGTGCCCAACGGACCACGCTGATACAGGCCGCCATGAGACCCAGGAGACGCAGGAAGTCCCGGGCAGGGCACGATTGCCCAACCAGAAATGATTGGGCAAAGGAGGTAGAAGCTCGGCCCTGTCCGGCGGGAGCCGTGTCTGGCTCGAAGAGAGTCGAGCTCTACCCCGATAAACAGAATCACCTGCTTCGGCTCGAGTTCCGACTTGGCCTCGTTGAAGAGAAGACCGACTTGAGAGCAAACCTGGAGGGCCAGATCTCTGGACGCTCTACCTCCTGTCTGGAGGGGGCTGCTATCAGTCAATCGTCCAGGTAAGGGTACACCTGGACCCCTCAGCGCCGCAGGAAAGCTGTCACCACTGCAATGCATTTGGTGAAGACCCTGGGAGCTGGAGACAGGCCGAGGGGCATGGCTCGGAACTCGAAGAGGGATCCCTCTGCTCGAAAGCGAAGGAATCTCCGATGTGACGGACGGATAGGGACGTGAAAGAACGCGTCCTGCAGGTCCAGAGAGCAGAACCACACACGCGTGTTCCAGAGATGGTATTATCTGAGCCAGAGTGACCATCCTGAAGGTTCGAGACCTTAGGAACTTGTTCAGGTCGTAGGTCGAAATGGGCGCCAGCCCCCGTCGTTTCGGAACCAGGAAGTACCTGGACACAAACCCCGGGTCTGAGGGAGGGTCCGCTACCTCCCTGATCACCTCCTTTTGGAGGAGGAGAGCGATGTCGGCCCGACGGGCCGACAGTGAGGCTGCGGACCCCGAGGCCCCCCGAGGTGCGACGGCTCTGAAGGGCGGGGCCTGCTCGAATTCTAGAGGCAGGCCTTTTCCCACCACCTCCAGTACCCACCTGTCCGTGGTAATAGCGGACCAGGTGGAAAGGAAGTGCAGAGCCATCCCCCCACGGGGGGAACCTGGGGTGAGGTGACGGGGTTGGGGGCGACACCCCTCAGCCCGTCACTGGGCAGGCTTGGAGGAGGGACCGCCGAGGGACCTCCTGGGCCCTACCTCCCTGCTTCCTGTTGGAGGGGCCCCGGCTTGGGTTTGGGATGCCAAGCCCGAGCCTGCTGGCCCTGACGTTGCTGGGCCGGCGCGCGGGGCGCAGGAAGGACGAAAGGGCTTAGGCTGTGGTTTGCGGCCTTTGTCCTTCTGAGCGGAAGAGACCGAGTCCAGGTAGCATTGGACTTCTCGATCCTCTGCAGGTGACCTTCCACCCCAGGGTCAAGAAGTCAGTCCCCAAAAGGGAACATCCGCCAACTTGTGCTGGGTATCCGGGTAAAGGTGGATATCCTCAGCCAAGCCCGGCGATGCATGGCCACTCGGACGCCACAGACCTGGCACATGAGTCCCCAATGTCTAAAGCAGTCTGAGCTGCTGTTTGGCCACTGCCCTGCCTCTGGTCCCGCACCTGCCTGACCGTAGTCTGCAGATCCGCGGGAAGATGAGGGACGACCTCATCCAGGGAGCCCAACAGGGCATGAGAAAAATGTGCCATGAGGACGGCCGAACCGGCCTGACGAAGGCCAAGAGAGGACGCAGCATAGACTTTTCGCCCAGCATAATCCAATTTCTTGGATTCCATGTTGGGAGGTTTGTCCACATCCCTAGTGTTCCCGGCACGCCGGAAAACGCTGTCGGTAACCAACCCCTCAGCAGAGGGGTGTTCCGAAAAACCGGACAAGGAACCGGTAGGGACCGCATACTTCCTGGCCATCCTGGGTCAAGGCGAGGGCAGGAAGCAGGGCGCCAGAGTTCCAAGGCCGACCCACTATGGCCTCGGCCACCGGAAAGGCCTCCGTAGGGGAATCCCCTCGGTCCAGAATCTCCGTGAGGGGATACCTGGCCCATTTAGAAATGGGTTCGAGCTTCATCCCGGTGGACTCAGAGATGTCCGAAGCAATCCTAGGAAGGACGAAGGCTATCGTCCACCGACTGACCTCCTGAGGACTCCAAGTCCATTCGCTTGGAGAAAAGGGAGGAATCGTCTTCAGACTCGGAAGAGTCCTCAAAGAGCTGTCTCGGGCCTGAGCCACCCTCCACCTGCCGAGGTCGATCGGGAGTGAGGGTGACAGACAGCCTATGGGGCAGTCCCTGAGCCGACCGAGAATTTTTGGTCGGAGCCCCAACTAACGGCTGTGGAGGCGGAGGTTCCACCGGAATCGGTGGGACGGCTGGAATTGGCTGAACAACCGGCCTGGGAACAGGCTCCTCGCCTAAAACGAGGGGTTGTTTTGGCCTCTCCAGTGACAGCCACTTAATGGCTGGGGAAGACGATGGCGTCGGCTTATTCCCGGTCAGAAGGAGCTGTTGCCACATGAGTTCCTCATACCTCCGACGCAACTTGCGCCGAAGCCTCCCCTCGTCCGAGGAAGAGGAAGAGAATGAGCGGCGGCGCCGCTTGCTATGGTGCCGAAACCGAGACCGCCTATGACGGCGGGATCGGCTGGACCGCGAAGATGTCCGAGACCGGGACACTCGGCTAGGCCGAGGACGGCAGCGGAGGTGTCGAGGGAATCGGCTACCCTCGCTTGGACGCATTCCGCCGAAGGCTCCAGAACCGAGGCACAGACGAGCCGACGGATCCTCAACTCCCACCGGGGAACTGGGAGAGGGATTTCAGCTTTCCAGCCGACAACTCATTCAACGGTCGAGAAAATTCAGACCGCTGCCGACAGGAGTCTCGTCCAACTGGCCTGACAGGGACACCGAAGCCAGTGGCTGAAGCTTAGGATCGACCGAAGTCAACCGCCGGCCAACTAGGGAGGGGATCTTCCGCCCCCAAGAGCGCCGACGGGAGACTTACTCTTGTCTTCTTTGGACCGAGAAACGGTCCAGAAGAAGTTGGACCCTCACCTTTCATCGAGAGGGTCAGACAAAGCTCCTTAAAAGAAGCCGAATACGAGGCACCGAGAAAGCGGGACAAATGCCGCAGCCGAGGTAGAAGCGGCCCGCGCCACCTCCTCTTCGAGGGCGATCATCTGCTCGAGGTGATCCGCCGAGCCCGCCGCCGGACACCGCCGACCGGGCCTCTTTTGACTTAACCGGAGGAAATCTTCTCGGGACGCCCCAGCTGTAAACGGGCAGCACGGTCTTCGAGGACGTAGGCCGAAAAGGAAGAGCACAGGTCGCAGGCCTGAGGGTCGTGCTCAAGGCCCAAGCAGTAAACGCACGTGGAGTGCGGATCCGTCCGAGACATCTTCTGCTCGCAAGGGCATCTCCGGAAACCGGGAGTCGATTTGTCCATCGCAGCCGCGAGGGAGAGAAGACCGAAGTCTTTTTAGCAAAAACTTTTATTTCGAAAATTCTAAGAATTAGGAACCAGTCTTATACGCAGAGCGTTAAGGAGGGAACCTGAGCTTCCAAGCGGTAAGGAAGATCTGGCATCATGGGGCAGAGCAGACAGTTTTACCACCCGGGTGGGTGGGAGGAGCCAGCTTGAAGACCTTCCGGCAAGATTTAAAGCGGCAAGGAACCTGCCAATAAGTGTGGATGAACAACATATCCATGTCCCTAGAAGAAAAGTTTTCAGCTCAGATTTAAAGCTCTTGGTGGTCTGGCACTCTCTTATCCAACAAGGTAGAGAGTTCCACAGGGTCAGTGCCACATAGGCAAAAAAGCATGCTCCTGAGGTCTTCAAACGAACCCTGGGAACCTCTAGCAATCCCTCGTCAGCAGAACAGAATCGGCAGTGGGGACGATAAGGAACAACAAGATCTTGCTATAGGGGTGCGGTAATATAGGATATCTCTCATAATGGGGCTGCTTGTTTGGAATGTATGGCTCACCGTAATCTTACTGTACGTAGTGCACTCTGTATCACTGACTCCCTTCCCTTGCTTGTTCCACTCAGTGATGAACCCTAATAATACACAGATTTTACAATGCTTAACCTCGTAACCCACTATGATCCCACTGCACTAACCAAATTCCTGCTCCCACTACAGTGTATCCTCAAGATAGCCACCTTCCTAAAACAAATTCTAGTCAGAGCCAATGCAGCTGCTATACTGCTTTAAGAGTGCTCATCCAGAGTCAAACAATCCTTGGAGCTCCCAGCAAGACCGATACTAGGTGATCAGCGATACTCACGCATGTGCACTGAGCTCATGACTGCCATCTTGGGCATGGCGGGCTATTGTTTCTCAGCTGCAACTGTGGAAGTGAACTCGTGCATGAGCACTGACCTCATGGCGGCCATCTTGGGCATGGCAGGCTTTTTTCGGCTGCAACAGTGGAAGTGACAGGTATCAAGAAGACAGTGTTCTGCATTGGGGGGGGGCCAGAGTGACGGGAGAGAGAGAGTGGAGAAACAGAGCAGCATTGACTGTACTACTGTGGAAATACAGAGTGAAAGTATCCAGTCATGTGCTTCCACTGTCCCTTCTCTCTCCTACATCACAGCAATATGTCAGCAAGGCTCCACCTATGTAGCCGTAAAAATGACTCTGGTGTTTAAGTTCATAAACTTGCACTCTATGTACAGTCCCCTCATATATTGCTCTCATTGGCCTTTTATCTTCTGGCAATGTTGAGATAAATTCAGGTCATTCCTCTGCCATGCCGTCCTTCCATTCTGCACCATGGCAAAATGCTAAGGGCCTCAAAATTGCTTATATCAAAATAAGTCTGGTCCGCAAACTAGACAAGCTCTCAGCGTGGGTCACACACACAACCAAGCTGATATGCTTGAATTTGTATGCGACTCCTCGGGGAGTTAAGACTTAGAGGGAAGAAGGTGAGTGTAAGGAGGGAGACATGGATAAGGCAGAAATATTTGAATAAATACTTCTGTTCAGTATTCACAGAAGAGTGAGAGGGAAGGGACCACACCTGAGCACCAGATGCCTGGGGAGAGAGGTGGACAACAGTCCATTCACGAGGGAGAGAGTCCTGCAGGAACCCACTAAACTGAAGGTGGACAAAGCAATGGGACCAGAAACCCAAGAATACTACAGGAGCTGCAAAGAGAGCTAGCAGAACCTCTGGCAGCATTGTTTACCAAGTCACTTAACACAGGAGTGGTGCCAGAGGATTGGAGGAGGGCACATATCGTCCATCTACACAAGTCAGGTACTAGGGAGGAGGCGGGCAACTAAAGCCCAGTCAGCCTCATCTCGGTAATGGGAAAGATCATGGAGGCACTACTTAAGAAAACAATAATGGGACATCTAAAAGCCATCAGTGCCTAGGACCCTCGGCAACATGGCTTCACAGCGGGTAGGTCATGTCAGACAAATCATAGACTACAACTGGTTGACAAAGGTAGGTAAATCAGGGGGGCATGTTGGACGTAGCCTACCTTGATTTCAGCAAAGCCTTCGACACTGTCCCACACAGGGGGCTGGTTAACAAGATGGGTAGTCTAGATATGGGAGACAAGGTGGCAAACTGGATTAGGAACTGGCTAACGGACAGGAGACAGAGGGTGGTGGTAAATGGAGTACAATCTGGGGAGAGGAGGGTGATCAGTGGAGTACCTCAAGGATCAGTCCTTGGACCAGTTTTGTTCAATGTCTTCATCAGTGATATTGCAGAAGGGTTGGAAGGAAAGGTCTGCCTATTTGCGGATGACACAAAGATCTTGTACAGGGTGGATACTCCTGAAGGGGTGGAGAAAATGAGGAGGGACCTGGGAACACTTGATACATGGTCTGCAGAGTGACAACAGAGGTTTAATTCAAAAAAGTGCAAAATTATGCACCTGGGACACAGTAACCCTGGGAGAGCTAGAGGATTTGGGGGAGAGAAGAGTTGCTGACAGTCACCAAAGAGGAAAAAGACCTGGGGGTTACTATTTCAGATTACCTGAAAATGTCAAAGCAGAGCACAAAGGCAGCAGGGTGGCCAGTGGCATGCTGGGGTGCATAGCAAGGGGTATGTATCACCAGCAGAAGGCGTAAGGTGGTGATGCCGTTATACAAAACCCTAGTCAGACCTCAAATGGAGTACTGTGTGCAGTTCTGGAGTCTGCACCTTCGAAAGAACATTAACAGGCCAGAGGCAGTCCAGAGAAGGGTGACGAAGATGGTACAGGGCTTGCACTACAAGACTTAGGAGGAGAAATTAAGGAACCTTAATATTTACTCGCTGGAGGAGAGGAGGGAAAGAGGGACATGATAGAAACATTCAAGTACCTCAGACATATAAATAGGGTGGGGGATTTTCCAATACAGGAGGAGTACAAGATCTGGGGCATGACATGAAACTAAGGTGGCAGGTTAAGAGGAAGTTTTTCTTCAGAGAGGGTGGTGGTGCCACAGGAGGTGGTGGGAGACAGCACTGTGGTTGGATTCAAACATGCATGGGACAGGCATAGGGGAACCACAGAGGTTAAGCGGGGGGAGGGTTAAAAGCTATTATCATACTAACATACTAAAATGCCAGCAGAATAGGCCTAACGGTTTTTCGTGTCTGCTCGTTTGGTCAGCCCTCACCCTGGGTGCTGACCTTGCTGCCCCCCTCGCCTTCTCCCTTCCCAGTTCCGGATATTCTTGCTGCATTGGATTTTGCTTCCAGAACCCTTCCCCTGTACCTGTCCCACCCCTCTTGAACCCTCCACTGTCTCTGCCTCCACCAGCCCCCTAGGCAGTGCATTCCATGGCTCCACCACCCTCTCAGTGAAATAGCATCCTCCTTTCTCCCTGAATCTTCCCTCCAGCTTCCACCCATGCCCTCTAGTGGCCCCTCCTCCTTCCTTCAAGCACCCTGACTGTTCCTCCCCTATTTATCCTCTTCATGTACTTGAAGACCTCTATCATGTCCCCTGGTCCCTTCTCTCTTCCAGTGTGTACATATTTAGCTCTTCGAGCCTCTCTCATAGGTCCTGTCCCCAAGCCCCAAATCATTTGGTTGCCCTCCTCTGACCCTCTTCAGGAGGTTAATGTCCCTCTTTAAGTGTGGCCTCCAAAACTGCATGCAGTACTCAAGGTGCGGCCTCACCAAGCAGTTACACAGAGGGAGTATCACTTCCCTCCTTCTGAGGTGATCCCCTAGCGATGCATCCCAGTATCCTGTTGGCCTTGTGCTGCCCTCCCACAAGTCTCAGAGTTGTTCATCTTGACATCCACCACCACCTCCAGGTCCCTCTCAGCCATCGAGACTTGTAGCATTTCCCCACAGGGTGTACACTTGGCCTGGGTTTCTGGCCCCCAGGTGGAGTACCTTGCATTTCCCTGCATTGAACCTCAGCTTCCACTTTCTAGACCATCTTTCCAGAGCCTCCAGGTCCCCCTGTAGGGCCACCCTCCCCTCCTCCCCATCCACCACCGCCCTCAGTTTCGAGTCATCTGCAAAGAGACTCATCTCACTCCTGATTCCTGTCCTTATGTCAGATACGTAGGCGTTGAACAGAAGGGGCCCAAGGACTGATCCCTGTGGGACCCCACTAATGACCCTCCTTGGGGATGAGACTATCCCACCAAATAAGACATGGTCCTGGAGCCAATTGCCTATCCATCTGATCATCTGGTTCCCCACCCCCATTTCTCCCAGCTTATCCAACAGGCCCACGTGAGGAACAGAGTCAAATGCCTTGCTGAAGTCTAGAAAGAGGACGCCCACTGGTCTACCCAGGTCCAAGGCACTTGTCACCCAGTCATAGAACTCCACCAGGTTTGTCTGACACGATTTCCCCGGGATGAATCCATGCTGTCTATCGTCCAGGCACCCTGACTTATCCAGGTCCCCCCCTAGCCTCTCCTTGACAATGTCCTCCATCACCTTGCCCACCACCGATGTCAGGCTGACAGGCCTGTAGTTCCCTGCCACCTCCCTTGATCCCCCCTTGTGGATAGGCACTATATGCGCCACCTTCCAGTCTTGGGGCACCCACCCTGTCCTCAGAGATGTGGTGAAAACCTCCGCCAGGGTTTCGCCAGGACATCCGCAGTTCCTTCAGCACTCTGGGATGTAATTTATCCGGCCCCGTGCTTTCTCCGTCTTAAGGGAGCTGAGGGCTTCCCTCACTCTCTGCTGTGATTTCCACCTCCGTACCTTTCTCCTGCTTAGCCCTCTCCCCACCTGCCAGTGATGCCTCCTCTCCCCAGACCCGCCCGATCGTAGGGTCCCCCTCCTCAGTGTCTGTCTCCTCCCATGTATGATGCAGCACCCCATTTTCCTTGGTGAAAACTGAGATGAAGTACTATTTAGTACCCAGCCTGCTCCCCGGGTCTTGTGCCCATCTCTCCCTGATTTAATCCTGCTAATCTGCCCTTCACCCTTCATTTTTCCCAATGTATCTAAAGAACCCCTTGTTCCTCTCCGATTTCCCTGGCCAGGTTCTGCTCCTTCCCTTGCCTTAGCCGCCTCTCACCACTCTAGTGGCCTTTCTAGCCATCAGCTCGTACTCCCATCGATCCCTTTCACCCTTGAGCACCTGAATTGCTTATAGGCTGTTTTCTTCCCGCACCACCTTCTGGACCTCCCTGGTCCACCAGCAGGGTTTTGGCCCCACCGATTGTCTTACTCTTGCACAGGTGCTGGTAGCATCCTGCACCCCTCTCCTGATGATTTCACCTACTATCAGCGTCCATGTCTGACCCAATCCCATCCAAATGCTCCTTAAGGATCCTTCCCATTTCCTTAAAATCTGCCCCCCTGAAGTCGGTTACTTCCGTCTTTGTGCAGCCTTCTACCCCTCCTAGGTCCAGGCAGAACCAGACCGTGGCATGGTCACTCCCCGCCAATGGGTCCCTTACCTCCAGGGCCCCAATCTGGTCGCTGTCTACCAGGACCACATCCTGTATCCGCGCCTCCCTGGTCGGTTCCCTCACCTGCTGAGTTAGGAACGCGTCTTGAAAGACATCCAACAACCTCTGTTCCCTGGTCACAGAGGATGTCATAGTCTCCCAGTCTGTTCCTAGCATGTTTAAGTCCCCCAACACCACCACCGTTCCTCTGCCCAGTCTGCAGTGCCTCCCAACAACTGCCACCATACTGTCCTCCAGCTCCTCCGCCAGGGCAGGGGGTCTATACACCACTCCTATTTTTACTCTCTTGCCCCCCTTGTTATCAAGGTGACCCAAATCGCCTCCATGGTTCCCTCCACCTACTCTACTCCCTTCCCCCTATGCCAATGCAGTTTTTGACTATCATTGCTACCCTCCCCCTTCCTTCCCCCCTGTCCTTCCTGAACATAGTGTAACCCTCCAGGTTCAGGTCCCAGTCATGTCCTGCAGTGGCCCAAGTCTCAGTGACTGCTGCCACATCCACTGCTCCCTCAGTTAGCATCGCCTGGAGCTCAGGCATTTTATTGCCCAAGCTCCTGGCATTTAGCAGGACTACCTTCCACCCTTTCCTATAGTTCCATTTCCCCTGCTCGTGTTCCCATGGGGATTCTGTTTTCCCCTGGTCTGCACTTTTCCAGTCGGCCTTTTCCTGCAATCCTCCTGGTCCCCAGGGGGGTGGAGACAGAGTCCCTCCTTTATCGGCACCCCCTTGACAGCCTTTTCTCCCATCCCGCCCCCCTTCACAAGTTTAAACCCCACTTTTCACCAATGAACCCCTATTTTCAACTTAGGATTCTCCCTCCAAATTGAGATGTAGTCTATCTCAGCATACAGCTCCTTATCCTCCCAGGTCTCCCCAATCCCCATCAACCCATACCCTCTGGCCTCACACCACTCCCTGAGCCACTGGTTTATCTCCTAATTTTCCTTTTGTGTTCCCCACTAGCCCTTGGCACTGGCAGGATTCGAGGGAAATTGTGCATCCTATGTCATGACAGACCCTGGCGAGCTCCTGAATCTTGCCTGTATCTCTAGCTCGCTATTTCCCTCAATGTCATTTGTACCCAGGTGGACCAGTATGTCTGGGGAACCCCCACAATCCTTTGCCAGCTGATATACCTCGTGCTTAGCCCTGTGCACCGTTAGTCCAGGGAAGCATCTTGTTCTAACTGGCCAGGCTTCTCCCTCCCTATCCCATTTGATACCCCTGATCATAGAATCCCCCAGCAGGAGCACTCTGACCACTCCTTTTCGAGTACAGGACTTACAGGCAGACGGGATGGGCCTAGTGGTCTCTATCTGCCGACTATTTCTATGTTTCTATATCAGAAACATGGCTAAAAACAGTCAGTCATACAGGATAATTTAAGTATGCCTCCAAAATATAATTTTATCAGTAGTGATCACCCTGGCCTTTAGAAATGAGGTGGTACACCGATATTACAGATCACTTTTGTGTAGTGGCACCATCTCACCTCTCCTCTGGAATCCCCTAACATGCTCAAGCAGAATTGACTTTGGGTGGTGCAAAAAAGCTTAATATTTTCTGCACCTATTTTCCACCTACTAGGAACTCGATCTTATTTCCTTCCCTGACCAAGTCCATCAGTTCAGTAGTCAAAAACAATGAATTCATCATATCTGGGGACTTTAACATAAATTGGTAGAGTGACTACAGCAAAACAGGGGTACAGACCCTTAATATGCTAAACATTACACAGATCATCTCCGAGCCCACTAGGTACTCTAACAAACGGCAGCATGCATACCAATATAGACTTGATACCAACACTCAGGCCAGACAGATTCAAAAGTTCAGGTGTTCTGTCTGTTGCCATTAGCAACCACTCACCCAAAAGCCCCTCCTAGAATCAGACATTTCAGGAAACATGCTAATCTAGATCCTGAACTTTTCAGGCTATCAGTATCTTCCGCCAATTGAGCCTGCCTTTATGAGGCCACCAATGTAAATTCGCCAGTTGATTTATGTTGCACAGTTTTCATTAAACTGCAGGTCAAATGTGCCTAACTCACCATAAGGAAGGTGCATGCCCCTATTACTAAATGGCTGGACCACACGCTATTAACCAAATTTACTGAACATGACAGAAAATGGGAGGCATTTAAGGCCTCCTCATTCCTCTTGGACTGGACTGCCTGTAGAACCCTGCATAACATCTGCAAAAGAGAAGTCAGGAAAAATAAAATCATTATTGAAAAACACTAACGCCACTGCCCTGAACCCTAGACTATTTTGGATGCAAATCAAAAAAATACTTGGTCAACAGGGGACTCATCCTTCCTGTGACGCAATACTAAATGGCGTGCACTGCAATAACACCACCACCATAGCCAATACATTTAACTTGCATCTCTCAGACCCCTCCCATTCATGCATGTCTTCTCAAACTTGCCCCCTTCCCAACTAAATACAAGAACCATCCCTGGGCTCCCACGAACCTTATAACAGACTCCCTTCTATTTTAAATGGGTCAGTCCTGCTAAGGTTTGTGAACTCCTTATGCAGGTTCTTGTCTCTAAATCTGCAGGCATGGCTGGTATTGAATCTAAACTTCTGAAAATTGTCACCAAAGAGTTAGCCACCCAGTTGCTAAAATAATCAATCTATCCCATACTACTGGCGTCTGACAGGGCTAAATAAGACCCTGTCCTATTTGATATGTAGAAAGAGTTAAACACAAGGATCTGTTTTATCCTCTTCTGTTTTGTCTCGTCTGTCTGCGCAGTCAAATTTTCTTGTGAGACCTAGGAACTGGCAACTCCAGTCTCACAATAACCCCCCCCCGTATCTCTCTGCCTTCACTTGCTGTTTCTCTTTTCTTCCCTCTTGCGTATGTGAAGTTATAAAACGTGGTAATCTATATGTGAAACTGGGATCCCTTGGTTTGAAAATGTATATAGTTATATTGCTGAAACAGGGTTCATTTTTTGTTGGGGGATTGGGACAATTAGCACACAGTTTTTAATTCTGACCGACTTTTTCTTCTACCTTGGAGACAACTTACTCAGTGTTATTGAGGTTTTAAACTGATATTTGATGAATCTGGGCCCAGTTGAACAATATGACCCATTATTTTTTTTCATTTGATCCTCACTTTTTATATCCAGTGGGTCAATGTCCCACATAGGTAAATATCTGAAATGAGCCCTGCTGAAATGATTGCAAAAAGCTATTTGGAGCTCAAGGGTTTATCTGAGATGCTGGTTTACAAATTCTTAGCAGAGCTGTGAACAGGAGGCCACTTCTGGGACACCATGAACAATGTTTTGTCACACCTGCAAGGAAGGAAACGGACAAGAACATTTTCAGAAAAACAATAGTCTCCTCAACGAATTCGCTGGCAAAGACTTGTTATAAAAAGTGCAGCAATATTTTTGCTAGACAGTTTCAGATTTGAAATTGAGAAGAACCACTCAGAAGGAGGACTGCTTTCTCTGTTTGTACTGCCTTTGTAAATAGTTATACTAAACAATTTTATTTTACTGTTATTGGAAAAAATAACACTACTTGCAAATTTTATACCTGCTCCTAGTCATCCTGTGCTTCCTTACCTGTGCCTCGATGACATGGCGTAGTGCCGGACACATGGAAAACTCTGTCTTGTTCCAGTCTTTAATAAGGGCAATCCCAAAAATCTGAATGGTTATAGGCCCATTGCTATTCTCCCTGTTCTAAACAAAATACTGGAAAAAGCAGTTGATTCAATTCACTAGTTGCCTCTCTGCCTGTGACCTGCTATCCCATATTCAACACAGTTTCTGAAGAGGACACAGTACCACTACTGCCCTCCTCACCCTTACCAACACTATCTCTTTAGTAATGGACACCAGAAGCCTCACAGATGCAGTCTTTATTGACCCAACAAATGCCTTTGATCTGGTTGATCACTCTGCTCACTGGCAAACTTGCCAATCTGGGTATCTCACAGACTGCTCTCCCCTGGTTTTGTAATTACTTGGCAAATAGAGCCCAGAGGGACATGTAGGAATCCTCCCCTCTCAAACCCTGCCCCAGCTCTGGTGGGTGTTCCCAAAGGCTCCATAACAGGCCCACTGCTGTGAGCCTTACTCACCTCCATAACTCGAAGGCTGACCCACTGCTCTGCCATCCTCTGTGCCGATGATCTGATTCTGTATTCCTCCTCCAAAAATACAGACCAAATCAATCAGCACCTAACAGCTAACCTACGGTTAATGTACAAATGGTTATCTTAGAACAAACTAATCCTTAACATAACTAAAACACAATCCATGCTATCTGGCACATTCCCCAAACTAACAGCATGTCCATCCTCACCATCTGTTGCATACCAAGATGGCACCTTGATTCCCCCACTATCTACACCTTCACATATCTTGGAGTCACACTTGACCCCATGCTTCATTACTCGTCACACGTCACAAGTGCCTGCAGGTCTGTGAACTCTATGCTGGGTGTCTCATATAAAGTTGCTTCAGACCCGACACCACAGGCACACCTTGATATCACCCAGGGAATGCTCCTTCCCAAGCTCCTATGTTGCCCCACTGTACTTATCAGCTTCTAAAGCTACTCTCATCAAAAGGGATGTCACATACAACAGTATTTGCCACTTTGCGTTGTCTCCCCGGCTCACTCGTTACTGCTCACTTTATAAGCTGGGCTGCCTCTTTCTGTCCTTTCTATGTGATCACAGTCTTGGAAGTATGAACTCTAGCATAATGCTAGATGGTCAGTCCTTGCCTCATCTCTCCAACCAATGAGCAACGGATACATCTTCAGGTCATGTGATAATGCCCTGCTGGATGTCCATAAGGTCAGAACTCGTACTGGCATTTTTTTCCTACCTCCTATCACTTTGTTTTCCTAATCCTCTTTACTTGAGAGAAGTTCCTTGACAAAATTGGCTTCCCTCATTTCGAAATATGTGGGCACTCTGCATTTAATGCTAATTTAGCAAGAGAATTTTGACAGCTAATTCAAGACATCATTCCAGGGAATTGTGGGAGCTAAAAAGCATCAACAGCGAGACAAACATCCTAACCTGATATAACGTGCCAAAAAGGCCACAGGTCCTAGAATACAAGTGTATTTACTGCTTTGTATTTTTCAGTAACTGCTGTTATTGCCTTCGTGTGCTTCATAGTCTTGGACCTATAATATCAAACCTGAATGGTGGTTGGATTATTACATGTATAAGGAATGACCCAACCTATTGTTATTGATGTGATATACTGCAGTATTTCTCCAAGATGCCCTTTATTACAGACTGCTGTAAAGGTTGCACATTCCATCAATAAAATGTTCATCTAAAAAGTAAATAAATAAAACTTGTACTGGCAAAACGTTCTTTGCTTATCATAGAATCATAGGAATTTGGCAGCAGAAAAGGATTCTCTGGCCCATCGAATCTGCCCCTTCCATCCCCTTACTCATTACCTATGTCACAGGACCTCCCGTTCCCTCCACTTGCCAACCACTTATGTCTGTAATGCCCTCTTGAATCCCTCCACATTTCTGCCCCCATCACTTCCTCCGGTAGTTTATTTCAGGCCTTCGCCACCCTCTCTGTGAAGTAACGACCTCTTATATTGCCCCTAAATCGTCCTCCCTCCAATCTTATTGTGCCCTCTAGTTTTAGGAAAGGAGAGAAAGGGGACATTGTTTAACCAGGAGTAGCACACTAAGCCGAAGCATGTTTCCAGATGCAACCTGGGAGCACAAAGAATTTAAGTGACTTGCTCCGGATCACACAGTATGCACCTAGGCTGATGTGGGATTCAAACCCAGGTCTCCAGATCTGCAGCTCAGAGCCTTAACCCACTGTGATATACTGCCTTTTAACCTTCACCTTCCTCAGATAAGCTTCCCTCCCTTGCCTTATTGATCCCCTTCACATACTTAAATTTTGTCTATATGTCCCTCCTCTTCTTTCTAGTCTCCAATGGGTACAGATCCAATTCCCTCCACCTCTCCTTATATGACTTCCCCTGCATACCATGCACCATCTTGGTTGCCCTTCTCAGCACCCTCTGAATCCCATCTATGTCCTTGCATAGGTGTGGTCTCCAGAACTGAAGCCCTTACTCCAGGTGCAGCCTCACCATGGCTTTATAAAGAGGCATCAGTACCACCCTCCTGCTTGTTATGCCCCTCTCAATACACACCAACATTCTATTTGCCTTTCCCACCGCTTTGCTGCACTGATGACCCATCTAAAGGTTGCTTGATACCAAGATCCCCAGATCCCTCTCCTGCTCAGTACGGACACGCTACTGTGCTGTGTCCGGACTGCCAGCACTTTTTTTTTTTTTTTTTTTTAACCAGTGGTAGTACTCAGAGACTGCACATTTATTGACCAATCAGGATGCAGTAATTTTCCTACAAAATTTTATAAAAATACCGTATAACTTTACTAATAATATACTTCCACAATATCAGTGGCACTGTTCTCAGATATAATGAGGGGTCAAATTCCAGTGTTGATTCCTCTGTTAAGGGCCACATCAAGCAACGTGTGGGGGGGGGGGAGGCGGTTTTTTTTTTAAACTTTGTTCCCCTTTCAATCTGCTTCTGTGTTCTTCAAATTCAAATTTATTGGAAAGCAAATTAAGAGCAAGCTCTTGTTTACAAATTGCATCCAGTACAAAAAAGACAGTCACAGTAAATCAATACGATAAACATAAATTAACGTGCAACATACAAATAAATGCACAAGACTAAACTAAGAGCAAACACATAAGGGTATCAGGGAAGTACAATGAATGACAAATTCAATCAACTATCAGTTTAGAACAACAAGTACAGCCATGTGTCATGTACTCAAACAAGATACGTTTAAAATGGGATATTGATATTAATGATATTTTTTATACTTTTCCTCTACTTCCTGTGAGGTGGCATCAGCATTCTAAAATTGAAACACAGAATCCGACGTTCGATAAGGGCCACTTGGCCCATCTAGTCTGCCCATTTTTTATCCATCTTTATTTTATTTTTGCTGCAGACCAACCTGATCTATAGCACTGTCTCCCCCCCCCCCACCCCCATGATTCCTTGTGCCTATCCCAGGCATTTTTGAACCCTACTACTGTTTTCACCCTGCTGCTTCAGCTGGAAGGCTGTTCCAGGAATCAACCACTCCTTCTGTGAAGAAATACTTCCTCACATCTCTCCTGAAATTATAGAAATCAGACAGCACCAGAGTGAAAAAAAAATATCAGCAAAGCACACCTGTGAACAGGCTGTGGGCCATTGGAAAAGATCTAATTGACCTCATGTTGCCCCTGGGCTGTATGAGGAATGAAGGGCAAGATGGCAGCCAAGCTGGGCTGCTGTCTGTAAGCTCTCTGAAATGACAGCAGTTTTCTCCCTACCTGCCTATCTTTTTTTCTTTTAAAACTTTAAGCAAAGGAGAATAAAAGGTGAGTAAGAGGGAGTTTAACTTGCAATATGCGAGTCACTGGCAGTACGTTGTGCCAGAGTCCAAAATTTTGGCTGTTTTAGTTAGAGGCAAGGTTTAGGGTTTTAACTATTACTTAGGAATGGTTCCGTAAGAGCAGGAAACAGATTGTTTTCCATCAGTGCCACAGTTTTTGCAAACTGTACTGAGCAATCACCTGGAGGAAGTTCCGTGAGGATCCGAGATGGAATCGAAGAGGAATTGCAGAATCCACTGCCGGTGTCTGTGAGGTTCGGCCCGGAATGCTGGGCTGCGACAGTGCCGGATGATTGTATCTCTGCTGCTGCTGCTGGTCAGACCGGAGATTTGCTACCTTTGTGTGTGGAAGAGGAGGATCGTTTCCTGGGTTTTTGGCTTATCTTCCAGGTCAGCGTTTTGGAGGCTGTAAACCCCCGTGGTGTGAGCATCTTTGCCTGGGAGTGCTCATAGTCCATGGGGAGTGCTCTGCTGTGATCCACTGGTGCATGGCGGACCTGTTTCAAACTGAAGGAGAGGACCGAGGTGACTGCCATTCTTTCTCTTGGCCCATATGCGTAGTTATCGGGCTCCATCTCTACCTCGTTTCCTGGACCTTTTACTCCTGGTTGGTCCCCTGCATTGTTGAACTGCAAAGCTTGCCACCTGTGGGCTTGTCCAGTGCTGGTTATTTTGCCTGCTTGCTGTTATGGTGATTTCGCCCATTTTCCTCCATGACTTAATTTTTTTTCAGCACTATTGAGAGGAGTTGCTAAATTTTGACTTTGCTGAGTACAGTTTCCTTTAGTGGTATATGCTCTACTGTATGGATTTTTTTCTCTCAGCTGGAAGAACTTCTTGGCCTGAGGTCCTGGGGCAGTGAGCTCTCTGCATCTCTGGTGACTCTGGGAAATTCTGACTTTAGTTTTACCATCACTAAATATTTTCTCTAGTTAAACCAGTTTTACAGACATTACTCCTTTTTAGGAGTTTTATTATCTTTCCGTGGCATTCTTGGACTCTGCTCTCCTGGGGACTTGAAATTCTTTGTTCTGCTTACTGAGGGGGTGGTTTTGAGGGACAGGTGGTTGTGGGTTGGGGTAATAATTTTGGGTTGTACTGCAGGGAATAATAAGTGGTGTGTGTGTGTTTGGGTGTATGGTTAGGTGATCTTTGTATGTATTCGGAGGACAGGAAGTGATTGTGGTTAGACAGGTAGCTGTATCGTTAGTCAGGTGTTCATTAGGTGTATGGTAACTGAATGCGAGTTTTAAGTAGGAAAATCTTAAATGGGATTATTTTAGTCCAGCTGTGTATTTTTAGCAAGTCTAGTAGCTGGCTGGCTGGAAGGATATGCTGGGGCCGGGGACCCTCGCGAAATACCTTCAACGTATCCTAGCTGTGTGATCTCCATCCCTTTGCTAGCCTCAGTGTGTCAGCTATGACAGCGAGTCACTGTCGGGAGGTCGGCATCATGAGGGAGCGGTGGGATCGGTGCTGGCAGGGTGTTGTAGGTATAGTGGAGATGAGAGATATCAAGGTGGTCAGGTGCAGGAGGCACCCTGGGTCCAATAACGAGGCCAGACAGGTTTGATTTCTGTCCCCAGGGCTCCCATCGGTCTGAGAAGACAGGTAGCCAGAGGGTGCTGCAACATCTACTAGTCCCCTTCGGGCGGTGCTGTGCAGTGCCAGGTAGATGAGGAATAAGACCGCAGTTATGGCGGACTTGATTTCCTCTGTGGATCTGGCTTGCATCATGGTGACCTGGTTAGGTGATGCCGCTCCAATCCTGCAGGCAGCCGTCCCCACTGAGTACTCTGTAGTGCACGGCCTGAGGCAGGAACACAGGGCAGGGGAGTGGCCATCTGCCTTAGATCTAGCTTGGGCTTCACCATGCACACAGTGGGAACTACAGGGTATTTTGAGTTTGTGGCAGTGTGTGGGGGTCCAGGTAGAGGATTCTCATTTACCGCCCTCCTGGGGGGGGTGGGGAGAGAGTTCCTGCAGGAGGCTGCAGATTTTGTCACTGACAAGGTGTTGGGAGTCCCCCAGATGTTTAGTTCTGAGGGACTTCAATGCCTTGGTTGATGACAAATCTTCGCAGGTTGGATTCAGCCTCCTCCAGTTGATGTCATCACTGGGCCTGACATGAAGTTTCTTCTGTGACCCACCATGGCCACATGTTGGACCTGGTGTTCTCACTGGGGCTTGAGGTTATTAACTTCAGGACTGATCAGGTCATGTGGTCTGATCATTGCATGGTGAAGTTCTCATTTGGGCCCTCCCCCGAGAGATCCCCCCTCATTGAGATGGTCAGTTATCACCCTTTAAAGGGACTGTACCCCAGAGGGACTACTGGCAGTAGTCAATTTATTCAGTGTACACACTGCATGTGTGTCGAGTACAAGTGAAGTGGTTGCCGCATATAATAGGGCAGTTTCTGCAGCTCTTGATACCCTTGAACCGGTCCATGTATGACCCAGATCTTCTCACTTGAGGTCTCCATGGTTTGATGGTGACCTCAAGGCGATGAAGATCAGGGGTTGGAAGTTGTAGCATTGCTGACGGAGGTCCCGGTCAGATGTGGACAAAATGGCCCTGCATGCTCACTATGTTGAGTACCAGGGAGCAATCAACCGTAAGAAGGCAGAGTTTCTGTCCAGGGAGATTGCTGCAGGGAAAAACCGACCATATCAGCTTTTTCAAACTGTGGATAGGCTTCTTCATCCAGCCTGTCTACAGCTGAAAAAAGCCTTTTCAATCACTTTATGTGATGAGTTTGCTCAGTTTTTCGCAAACATCGTGTCCTCTATACAGCAGGGGATCCCATCAATGAGTCACATTGTGACTCACAGTGATCGGCTTGGGGGTCCGGAGGTGCTCCACCTGTCTAGGATGAGTTTAAACCAGTGGCAGTGGCTGAGGTCATTGGAGTTATCGCAAAGCTGATGCACATATACCATGAACTGGACCTAGCTCCAACATGTTTCTTAAAGAGATGTGTTTGTTTTGTTGGCCCAGTGTTCGTCATGATTGTCTGGTGCTTGTTGTCGGAGGGGGTCTTTCTAGATTCCTTGAAAGATGCTTTGGTGAGGCCCCTTCTGAAGAAGTCATTTCTCGACAAGGATATCTTGGTGAATTACTGTCCTATCTCCAACCTTCCCTTTTTGGATAAGGTTGAGAAGATTGTGGTGCAACAGCTTGAGGAGCTCCTCATGGCCTTTGGCATCTATGAGTCACTCCAGTTGGGTTTTAGAGCCAGGCACAGCACTGAAACAGCATTAGTTAGGGTGCATATGACCTCCCAGGGCTAGAGAGTGGTGACAGGTCAGTTCTTGTTCTCCTCAATCTCACGTCAGCTTTTGACACTGTAGATCACACACTGTGCTTCTCAATCGCCTCATAAGAGTATTGTGGACTCACTAGAGCTGTCATCAGCTGGTTTGAGTCCTACCTCAATGGCAGAAAGCAACGGGTAATGATGGGGAATTTCTCCTCCTCCCCGAGGCTTCTTCCCTGTGGAGTATCTCAAGGGTCGATCTTGTCGTTGTTGCCATTTCCAGTGTATATGCTGCCCCTGGGAGAGCACATCAGGTGATGTAATGTGGGTTTTCATTGCTATGCAGGTGATACCCAATTGCATCTGTCCTTTGCCCTAGAAACACCAAACGCTGTGGAAGTGCATAACATCTGCCTGGCAGAGATTAATGACTGGATATCCTCCAGCTGGTTGCGACTGAACCCTGATAAGACGAAGGTGCTGGTGGTCGAGTCAGATCAAGGGCGTGATGTGTGTATGGCCAGTGGGACCTCAGGTCTTTACCTGGGACCTATGCCATTGATGGCTTCCTCTAGAGTGCAAAATCTTAGCATGATCCTGGATGACAGGTTGACATCTGAAGCTCAGGTGTCATCTGTTGTCCAAAGTTTTTTTTTTTTTTTAAACCACTTGAGGAATACTGCCAGGATCAAACCCCTAGTTCCGCCTGAAGACCTGCCCACACTAGTGCATGCTTTTGTGATGTCTAGGCTTGATTACTGTAATGTTCTCTACTTCAGGGACTCTGGAGGTACCTTCCACCAGATGCAGCTGGTGCAGAATGCTGCTTCCAGGTTACTGATTGGCATTTCTAGGTCCAGCCTTGCGACTCTAGTTTTGCGGGCTCTGCACTGGCTGCCGGACAGCTGGAGGGTTATCTTCAAGGTGAGTTTACTCACCTGTAAGGCTCAACATGGACTAGGCCCTGGCTATCTGGCTGACTTTTTGACACTGGCGGTCTCGGTCCAATCCCTATGCTCCTCGTCCAGGGGCCTCCTTGAGGTTCCCAGGACCCGTTTTAAAACGGTCAGCAACCAGGCTTTAAGAGTCGCTGGCCCGGTCCTGTGGAATGCTTTTCCACCTGCTATTAGGGAGACCCCATCGGTTGAGCGCTTTAAGTGTGGTGTCAAGGCCCACCTATTCTCGCTGGCATTCCCAGACATTGTGTTTTGACCAGCTCTTAAAGCAGATGCTCTCTCATTACTATTCTTTTTTAAATTTCTTATTTATGCTCCTGCAGCTCGGCCTGCCGTAGATCCAGCCGCCATCCTCTCTTCCGATCAGCCTGTAGGTTCACTTACATCCGGCTGGTGTGCACTGTGCCAGCAGAGGGGTCCCCACTCCCTCACGCCAGGCCGGGAACCACTACCGGAGTGTGATTCCCACGATAAGCCCCCTGTATGGAGAGAGGTACGCCAATCGAGCTGCTTTCTGGCCGATCGTCTTTTTCTTCCTGTTTTGTATGCCCTGAAGTACGGATGTGCAATGACTTCAAGGCACTATGTGCTAACGTCCACTGTACTTCACCCCTTAAGTGCACTACTCCTACAGTGCCCCCGATTTTCATCGGGCAGCCGCAGATCGATGGAAACCCTGAACCCTCCCCAAGGAAAGGACAGCAATCCACTGGACGCTCCATCCTTTCCCTCCCCAGCCAACCCCCGACATGTTCCCGAACCCGGGTCATCGGCATGACACAAGGTGTGTTGTCAGCACCTCAACCCTCAGTGCCGAGCTACATTTACTATTTTAATGGTTTTTACTGATGGTTATTATTTCCTGTTTGTATGATGTTTTGGTTTTATTTTATATGCTTCTTAGCGTGTTAGGCACCCAGAGCCTCCAGGATTGGGCGCCATACAAATAAATTTAGCCTTGCCTTGATGAGTACCACTGCACTATAGCAAAAGACAGACTTCATGTTTAAGACACTTTTTAAACAGTTTTAGATTTCTGGTTCATATACTAGCAATACAAATAGCACTGGAATGACATTTTATTATCAAAATGTGTTTTCAAAGGGGACCACATTACATACAAAATTAATTTCTTGCAGTAATTGCAGTTTTTTTCCCCAGTGTGGCCACTCTCCAAGTTATTGCACTTACTTATTCCTTGCATCACAGCTATCAAAAGATCAAAAGTGTTGTATCGTAAACTATGGTACCAGTGCCTCAGATTCCTTTTCTGCAGTTATGGGAATAGGAGCTGCCCAGCCCTAAATTACTGCAGAAAGCAACAAAACGTGCAGACAGTCTCTCTGCCTAGAGCAAGCCTATTAAAACAAATCTGACCTGGCTGCCCTCACAGGGAGAGGCTTGGGGGGTTTAGTTAGCAGGGTGGAATGAAATACTGCATCTCAGTTTGAAGGCATACACTCTTTATGCTGTACTTGTGTGAAATGAACAAACTGGAAAAACAAGTTACTCACCTGTAATAGTAGTACTATCAGCAGTATATGGTGTACATCCACACTTCTGGCAGTGATCATTTTCCTTTAACGGCAGCCAGAACGTCTAAGCTGGCTCCTCCCACCCACCCGGATGGTAACTCCCCTAGTGCTGCCCTGTGATGTCAGATTTTGCCCGCTGGAAGCAAGACCAGAGTGCCACTTGCCAGAGGAGGCTGGGCGTGTCAGTGTGGACGTACACCACATACCACTCCTAGAAAGTACAGTTACAAAAAAACCTGCCATAACAGTATATTTTTGAGGGGCATCTCTTACAGCAAGTAACACACTTGTGTCATTGCCAGAGGTCGCTGTGGCACACAGCAGCTCTTTTTGCAGTCTTTTCCATGAGCCGCCCACACATGACATCACCTTCCTGTTTCCTATACAACTGTGGGTGGTCCTTGGTATCCTCAGTTTCCCCTGCTGGATTCAGCTTGCTAAGCGAGGACCGATGGAAAGCCGAGGTATCCTAGGTACCCAAACCATAAGTCACTGAACCAGAATTTGTTCTTTTAGAGAAGGATGGGGATGGAGGGCGGGATCATACCTGCTGCGAGAGATACCCCTCAAAGATCTAGTGTTACGGTAGATTTTTATGTAACTGTACTATCTTCCATGGGGTGATCTCTTGCAGCAGGTAACACACTTGGGATGAATCCCAAGCAGTAACGCCAAGAAGGGTGGCATTATGACAGGAGGCCTTGTAGGATAGTTCGGCCAAAGGCTGTCCTACGGCGTGAAGCAATGTCTAAGTTGTAATGCTTCATGGAAGTATGAATTGTGGACCATATAGCTGCATTGCAGATATCTGTGATAGAGGCCCCTTTAAAGCAGGCTGCTGTAGTGGCCATAGCTCTGGTAGAATGGGCTTGGACAGGCTCTGCTAATGCCTTGTTGTATTTTGTGTAATAAAATGTAATACAGTGTGCTAGCCAGTTGGAAAGGGTACAGTTAGTGACCGGGATACCTTCCTTGCTTGATGCAAAGGTAACAAAAATTTGAGAGGTCTTTCTAATTGATTTAGTTCGATTAGTATAGTATCGTAATATACGATCAACATCTAGCGTATGTAGGAAGTATTCTCCTCAACTGGAGTGTTCAGGGTAATATACTGTTAAGTCCAAGGATTGATTTAAGGTGTGTTCCGACACCACCTTAGGTAGGGCGGAAGGACTGGTATGAAGTGCCACTCTGTCTTTATGAAAAATTAAGTACAGTTCTTTACATGAGGGCATGAAGCTCGGAAATACGTTGAGCCGAAGTAACAGCCACTAAGAACAGTGTCTTCCAAGAGAGAAGATGGAGGTCTCAAGCGGCTGCCAGTTCAATGGGTTCAAGAGTTAATTTCTCTATCAAAAAATTGAGATCCCACAGAAAGGTGGGTTGTCCGATAGGTAGCTTAAAATACAACTTTCCTCTTAAAAAATTTTGGCTAGATGATGTTGATACAGTAATCTGCCATCAAGGGGTTCATGGAAGGCCAAAATGGAGGCCAAATGGACTTTGATTAAAGGAATAGCTCAATCCTGTCTCGGCAATCAAGGCCAGGTAATCCAGTACTTTCATCAGTGGACAAGAATAAGGATCCAATGACCGGGAGGCAGCCCAAAGGAAAAAATGTTTCCATTTGGCATTATAGGTTACCCTGGTCACTGGTTTATGTGAGGCCAGTAGAATACTGGCCACCGGGGAGGACACTTGGAGATGTTCTATGAAAGTATCCTCAGGAGCCAAGCGTGAAGGTGTAGTGGACTTCAGGTTGGGATGTAGAAGGGTTCCTTGATTCTGAGTCAACAGATCTGGTATAGGTAATGGGAAGGGGTCCTCCACTTGAATGGGGAGGCAAACAGATCCAGTTGTGGGGTCCCCCACAAATGAAAGACTTTCTGAAGAACTTTGTGATGAAGTGTCCATTCATGTGCAGATGACAGGTGACTGAGAAGGTCGGCCAAGAGATTGTGGTATCCTGGCAGATGGATGGCTGTCAGTATAAGGTGTTGCCATATGGCTTCCTGCCAGACTGCAATAGTCTCTCTACATAGGGAATGGGATTTCATGCCTCCTTGTTTGTTGAGGTAGAACACTACTGAAGTGTTGTCTGATTGAATCAGCAATGGTCCCGGGGATAAGTGAGGTTGAAAAGCCTGGAGGGCTAAGCAGACTGCCCTCATCTCCTGAAGATTTATGTGGGGAGGACGGGTAGAACTATTCCACTTGCCTTGTGTGCTATAAGGACCCAGGTGCACATCCCACCCTTCTAGAGATGCATCTGTGGTCAACATCTGCTGGAGAGGGGGGGAACTGGAAGGGCATGCCATGACAAAGATTGGTTTGGAGGGTCCACCATAACATGGTGGACTGTAACTTGGGGGTGATCGATTCTGTCTTCGAAATTTCCTGTTCTTTGAGACCATTGGTTTTGGAGAGTCCGCTGGACTAGTCTAATGTGAAGATGGGCAAATGCTACCATAGGGATAGTAGCAGCCATGTGTCCTAGGAGGCATAACATATGCCTGGCTGTGACTACTTTTTGGGCTTGTAACTGAGAAGCCAGGGATAGTAGCCTGTCTTGTCTGTTGGCTGGGAGATGAGCCCTGGCGGAGATTGTGTCTAGGACCGCTCCTATATATTAGAGGGACTGTGTAGGGGCCGGATTGGACTTCGGCCAATTGACCAATTCCTAGGAAGTGAAATAGAGTTAAGGTTGCTTGTAGGGAGGAAAGCAGAGAGTTTTTTTAGACTCTGCCTTGATAGGCCAGTTGTCCAGGTATGGGAAGAGAAAGTGCCTGTCCCATCATAGGGCTGCTGCTGCTACTACCACTAGGCACTTGGTAAACGCTCTCGGGGCGGTTGAGAAGCCAAACAAAAGTGCCCGAAATTGGTAGTGTTGTCCTAGCAGGTGAAAACGAAGAAATCTGTGGTGGGCAGGATGGATGGGGATATGAAGGTAGGCATCCTTCATATCTAGGACACATAGCCAGTCGCCTCATTTCAACATTGGCATGATGGAATTTAGAGTGACCACACAGAACCTTTTGTACTGGACGTGTAGGTTCAAATGTCTGAGGTCTAGTATCAGTCTGAGATCTCCAATTCATTTGGGCACCAGGAAGAAATGGGAATAAAACCCCTTTTGATGCTCTGCTGGCAGTTCAAGATAAATGGCCTTCTTGGTCAGAAGAGCCTGGAGTTCCTCCTGGAGAATTGGAATGTGGTTGGGTGGGTAGAGGACAGAGCGGGGGGAATGAGGGGGAGGTATGGAAATAAGTTCCAAAGTGTGACCTCTCAGAATAATCTGAAGTATCCACTTGTCCGATGTGATTATTTGCTAGGCCTCTAAATAGATGGCAAAATGACTGCCCACAGCTTCTGAGGCCTGACTGAGGAAGCGTGGACAAAGCCCCAGTTGGTCACTGAGAGGTAGGCTAACCAGCTCCACCAGAATGGTGGGAGCAGAAGTCCTTGGCGGCAGAGGTGTTGGTTCCTGAAAGCTGGGAATGACCTCAGGATCTGCCCTCTATATGAACCTCTGTATATTCCAGCTGTTTTAGAATAAGAGGAGGACTGGGGACGATATGATGGCTGTGATATGCGGTACAGTGTCCATCCTGAAGACTGGAGATCATCTATCATTGTTTGGGTACCTGGGCCAAAAAGTTTAGACCCATTTGAAGGGTGCGTTGACCACTCTATGCTGTACATCTGGTGTAAAACCTGAGATGTGAAGCCAATCATGGCGATGCAGGGTAATGCTGGTTGCTGACATGCAGACTGAAGTATTGACTGCATCACATCCCAAGCGAAGTAGGTGTCGGGAGTTGGAATTGCCAGTGGATAATGTAGTCAGTAATTATTTATAAATCAGATTTAGAACCTTTGAGTCAGAGACTCATTTACAAAGGCACCTCGTCGCAGGGAGGGTAGACAACACGTGACAGTGACATAAAACAATGGAGGACGATACTGGTGTGGTACAGCAAGGGGAATATACAGAGCAATTCCACATAATGCAATTGATTACAAATTCGACCAACATTCTTAAAAAACAGTATAACAGGCCTGCACTAGTGTATCTATGGAACAAGTACCTGGGAGAGTGAGGACCGTGGTCTCGGGGAAGAGGCGGGAGGCAGCCGAGAGGACGCTGTCAGATACAGAGAGCCAGAAGAGCAGGCTCTAGGGGAAGTCAGGGGCACCTACAGATCAGAGTGTCTGTGAGGTGTTTCCGGAGGGTAATTTTAAAAGGGCCTATTTTGGGGATGCTAATGATATGAGGGGGGAGAGAACTGAACCAGGAGGGTGCTTTGTAATAGAAGGACCTTTGGGGGAGTGAGGTCCTAGCTCTCGGAACCTGAAAGGTGGTCTTGACTGCACTTCAGGTGGCAACTGTCTGAGAGGCTGGTTTTAGGGATGAGGTAACCCCAGGAGGGGAGAGCCCAAGTAGTGATTTTTTTGGCCAGAATGCATGTGTGGTAGCGCAGGCGCTCATCAAAGGTGAGTAGGAGTAGAGTTGGCATGTGTGAGTTCTGCTATGGGCAACTGTCAGGAGCCTACAGGCCTTGTTTATTGAGATCTGGACTTTGGTGAGGGCAGTGATGTTGGCCGCAGCATAGATAGGAAGCCCACAGTCAACCAAAGACAGGATAGAGGACGTGATAACCAGCCCGAGGGCAGTCTGAGGGAGACAGTCTCTGTGGTGGTATAGGAGACCAATCTGGGTGTTTACTGTGGTGGACAGGGTTTTGAGGTGGGCATGGAAGGTGAGTGCTGTGTCGAAGGTGATGCCTAGGTATTTGTATGCTGTTACCTGTTCGATGGGATGTTTGGTGCTGGGAAGGATCAGGAGGGGGACATTACTGGCGTTGCTCTGACAGTGGGCAAAGAGCATGGATTTAGTTTTTTTGAGGTTCAAGACCAAACAGTGGTCGAGGAACCTAACATACTAACATACTAAAATGCCAGCAGAATAGGCCTAATGGTCTTTCGTGTCTGCTCGTTTGGTCAGCCCCCACCCTGGGTGCTGACCTTGCTGTCCCCCTCGCCTTCTCTGGCTTCTCCCTTCCCAGTTCCGGAAATTCTTGCTGCATTGGATTTTGCTTCCTGAACCCTTCCCCTGTACCTGTCCCACCCCCTCTTGAACCCCTCCACTGTCTCTGCCTCCACCAGCCCCCTAGGTAGTGCATTCCATGGCTCTACCACCCTCTCAGTGAAGTAGCACCTCCTCCTTTCTCCCCTGAATCCCCCTCCAGCTTCCACCCATGCCCTCTAGTGGCCCCCTCCTCCTTCCTTCAGCACCCTCACTGTTCCTCCCCTATTTACCTCTTTTATGTACCTGAAGACCTCTATCATGTCCCCCGTCCCTTCTCTCTTCCAAAGTGTACATATTTAGCTCTTGAGCCTCTCCTCATAGGTCCTGTCCCCAAGCCCCAAATCATTTTGGTTGCCCTCCTCTGGACCCTCTCCAGGAGGTTAATATCCCTCTTTAAGTGCGGCCTCCAAAACTGCACGCAGTACTCCAGGTGCGGCCTCACCAAGCAGTTATACAGAGGGAGTATCACTTCCCTCCTTCTGGAGGTGATCCCCCTAGCGATGCATCCCAGCAACCTATTTCAACTTCGCTGAAAATGATCTGAAGGGAGTCCTGGACGATGGTGGGGTCAGGGTGGGAGGCGATGAGGACCGCAACGTCAGCGTATGGGAGCATTTTGCCCGAGCAGGAGTTAAGAAGGGTGTTGAGAAAGAGACTGAACAGAGTAGGGCCCAGGATGGACCCCTAGGGGACAGCGCAGTGGACAGGTAGCGCGGTTGATAGGGTACCGTTTGTCTTGACCTGCTGGGATCTGTCATGGATGTTTCCTTTCCTGTGAAGGAGGGAGTTTGTTGACTAATTCTATGGCAGAAGACCAGAGTGTATGTTGTTATCTGACCATTTGTCCCACATAATTTAGGATTCTGAGATTCATGGCACCTGCCTGGAATACCTTTTCCCCCCCAGATAGTCTATCCTATGGGAATCTTTATCGGGAAGTAAGGAGCTCATGTGTTTTGGTTGTTTAGTATGATCATGAGTGGCAGTAATCATTATTGAATCCGCTTCAATAGTAGTTGATAGAAAAGAGTGATCCAGAGGAGCCTGGTAGAGGCAATCCACCTTGACGGGAACAGCCGTAACAAATGAAGGCTGATTCCAGGCTGCAAGCATAGCATTTTGGTCAGTTTGTACAAGTGGGGTACCACTAGGACTGGCTCCTCCGGTAGTTCTAGATTGCCTGCCATATCCTTTCATTGTTTGTCATGTTCGGTAGTGAAGAATCCCATGATGTTTTGGATTTGGAGTATCATCTCATGGAAGGATGGGTCACTGGGAGGAGAGACAGCCACCTGGTGGGATAAGTCCTCATTTAAGGAAGAAATATCCAAAAGAGGGAACTGGGGTTGGAAATTCAAGTCCTGAAATTCCTCATCCTCCAAATCTCCGGTAAAATCTGCTGGAAATTCAGCCTAGTCTGATAGGTAGTCATCCACATACAAGGGAGGTGACCAGGGTGCAGAAGGGTCTGTTACCTTGGAAACGTTTAGGTGGAGTAGTACGGGAACAGGAAGGATAACTTGGATCCCCTGGATCAGAGGATAAGTATGCCAAATGGCTTGCAAAACCTGATGTACCACTGAGGCAATGTCCATAGAGAGAAGAGGGGTGGTGGTGGGGGGCTTCTGAGAAACCAAGGGGACTGCTAAGGGGATTGGACGTGCGCTATGAGCAGGTCTTGCACCTGGGTGGAAGAGCCCAGGGTCCCGGATCCCTTTCCGCCTGGCCCTTATGAGAATACAGCTGAGGGAGAAGGGGCAGAACGCATATCAAATGCAGTGGGTTTCCCCACTGGAATGTGACCCCTCGTCGACGGGGCCGCTGGGGAAGTAGTAGCAGAATGTTGAAATTAAGTCACCGTTGATGGGAGATGAGCCTCCATCAATGGGGACATCGAGAGAACTTGCAAAGGGTTCATCATATACTGTCATGAGGGTGCTAGAAAGTGCTGTCGATGAGAGGGTGAAAACCCCCGTTAATGAGGAGGCAGTGTGTGAACGCATCATTGATGGTGGGGCACTTGTGATGGTGGCTGTCAATGAGCGTATAGGCACAGAGGTTGAGGAGGGCTTCTTGTCTTTTGTGCCATTTGTGAGAATTAGTGGCTGGAGAGCTCTTGGGATGAGCCCCCTGATTCTCCAGCAGAGGCAATTTCTGCTCCATTAAATAGGATTCAATTTCCTGCAGCCATCAACGAGTTGCCTGGTTAAAATCCTGGCAATGTATGCAGGAGGTGGTGTCATATGTGGGTTCCAGACACCTTACACAAGTGGTGTGGCTATCAAAACAGTAGATTTTTCTACTGCAACGACAGGAACGAAATAGTGATGTCTTGCTTGTAGATTCTTTGAAACATTCGTCGATGTAGAAAGTGAAACAGAAGAATTCAGCTTCTAATCTCAAATTCTTGTCGATGACTGCTACTCTGTGCACTAACTGCTGCTGAAGACAGCAGGAAAATAAACTAAGGATATCAGAGACCACCCACACTGACATAGGAAACAGGAAGTTGATGTCATGGGTGGGCATCCCCTGGAAAAGACTGCTAGAAGAGCTGCCGTGCACCACAGCGACCTCTGGCGATGACGGGGACGTGGATATGGTGTATGTATCCACACTTCTGGCAGATTTCTAGTAGTTCTCGGGGAGGAGGTGGGCAAGGCACACACCCCCTATTTAGGAAACAGAGATTGAGAACTGAGCCCCAAAACCAGCATCCTGGCGTAACTCAAGGTCAATGTGGTAATGAGAGAAAGGTGTGTGCCAACTTCCAGGTAGCAGTCCTGCAGATTTCCTGGATAGGGATGTCCCCTGAAGCAGCCACTGAGGCAGCGGTACGGTGGGTGGAATAAGTCCTAAGCCCTACAGTAGGCTCCCTACCCACCAACCTATAGCAGAGGACAATCCAGGACACAGTCCACCTGCCAATCATCCACTTAGTTGCCGGTCTGCCAAATGCAGCTTCAGCATAGGTGACAAAGAGCTGGCAAACCTCTCCCCAAACTCCAGCCATACACTCCTTATAATAGGCAAGTGCCCAATGCAAGTCCAAAGTGTGGAGCCTGTGCTCAGCCTCTGAGGTGTGGTTGGTGAAGCACACTGGGATATTTGTCACCTGGTTAAGGTGGAAATCTGACACAACCTTCAGGAGGAACTTTGGGTTGGGGCAAAGGACAACCCTGTCCCTGTGGAACAGCAGGTAAGGAGACTCCACCAAAAGCACCTAGAGCTCACTTATTCTTCTGGCTGATGTGACAGCCACCAGGAGGGCGGTCTTCCATAACAGGCGAGACATTTCACACCTGTGCACTGGTTCGAATGGCTTGCCCATGAGCTTTGCCAACACCAGCAACAAGTCCCAAGATGGTCATGGTTCATGCACCAGAGGGGAAATGCGATCAAGACCATTCTCCAGCGCCACCAACTGCGTACCAGCCTGTGCCCAGTAAGCAGAAATGGCTGCCAGGTGCACATTAAGCGTAGTCAACCGAAGGCACAACTGAGAGTGGGACCAAAAGTAGTGGAGAATGTTAGCCACCCGGCAAGATAAGGGGTCCAACCCCTTGCCCTGGCACCAAATGGAGAACCTCTTCCATTTGAAGAGGTAACATTTTCAGGTCGAATCCTTCCAAGATGCCTTGACCACAGCGAGGACATTGGAGAGATCCAAAGCCTGGTTCTCTAGCCACTCAAACTCTGCTGTCAGGTGCAGGGAGCTGTTGTCAAGGCACAGGTCAGGAAGCACAGAAAGACCAGGAGCAGTTGTAAAATTCTCAACAAGTGTTTTATTATTAACAGTAAAATAAAAATATAAAAATTGTTCAGTATAACTATTTATAATGGCGGTACAAACATAAAAAGAAGAGCCCTTTTTCTTCTCAATTTCAAATCTCAGTCCGTCTCTTGCAAAACACTGCAGCTCTTTTTTTTTAGAAGTCTTTGCAGGAGCTCGTTAAGAAAACAGAATGCTTCTCACATAATGTTCTTGTCAGTTTCAGCAGGTGCAGCAAAAAGAACAGCATGACCCAGAATTGGCCTCTTGTTTACGTCTCTGCAAAAGGCTTAAAAAAAAAAAACTACATTTCGGGTTAACCCCTTGAGTTCCAAACAGCTTTTTGCAATCATTTCAACAGTACAAATATATATAATTTTAAACAAAGGGATCCCAGTATCAGTGACATCTCCACATAAAGATTCATATATATTTTTATACCTGCAAATAAGCAAGTAGGGGAGAAAATAGAACAGCAAGTGAGAGTAGAGTGATAGCAAGAGGCAGAGAATTACAAGACCGTCAGGGTGATCAAGTCCTAGGTCTCATGAGAAAATCTGGTTGCGCAACCAGACACAGGGGAGAGAGAGAGAGAGAAAAAGGAGAGAATAGAACAGATCCTTGCATTTAAACTCTTTCTCCATAACAGCTGGGACAGGGCCATATTCAACCGTGTCACAGAATTGAAGGTCCTGATTAAGTACCTTCTCCTGACTAAGAAAGCAGGTCCAGGTGTTGAGGGAGATGCCTCGGGAGCCTGTTGCTGAGGCGATCGGGGTACCAAAACTGGCAGAGCCAGTCTGACGCAAACAGGATCATCTGTGCCCTGTCCTTCCTGGCCTTGAGTAACACATTATGGATCAAGGGAAATGGAAAGAAGGCACAGAGAAGGCCAGTGGTCCAGGGCCTGGAGAAGGCATTCCCTGCCGAGGGGGCGGGCACAGTACAACATCAGCTTTGTGTTCTCCCTGGAGGCAAACAGCTCCACCAGAGGGGTGCCCCTTTGGGAGCACAGGCTGAGTATTGCCACCATATGGAGACACCACTCGTGAGATGCTTTGCCCACCCGGCTGAGAATGTATGCCAGCTGGTTGGAGATGCCAGCCACATGAATGAGAGTCCAGGCCGAGCAGGAATGTCCAGATGCAGAGAGCTTTCCTGCACAGAGGAAGATAGTGCGTCCCACCCTGTTTGCTGAGGTAGTACATGTTCATGGTGTTGCCTGTCTGGACCTGAACAACCTGACCCCGAATGTGTTGAGCAAAGGTGGTCAGTGCCAGTCGAACTGCCCTGAGCTCCAGCAGGTTGAAATGACATGGACTCCTCAGGGGTTCAGAGCAAGTGGACTCTGTGGTCTCTACAGGTGGGCACCCCAGCCAATCAGGGAGGCATCAGTCATCAGGATAACGGTTGGCTCTGGGCAGACAAACGAGATCCCTTCCTGCAGATGTTCCCGGACTAACCACCACTGGAGGGCATCCCACATCCAATGAGTCGCAGTCACCAGCTGATCAAAGTGGTCCTTGTGCTGAAACCACTGTCAGGCAAGCTCCCATTGTAAAGAGTGCATTCTCCACCAGGCCCAGTTGACCACGCTGGTGCATGCTGCCATGTATCCCAAGTGGCACAGGAAGTCCTGGGCAGGGCGCAACTGGCTAACCGGACATGATCAGGTAAAGGAGGAGAGAGCCTCCGCCCTGTTTGCCAGAAGCAGAGCCTTGGCTCTGCAAGAGTCAAGCTCCGCACTGATGAAATGAATCACCCAAGGGCACGAGTTCTAACTTGGCCTCACTTAACTAGAAGGCCAAGGAAGATGCGGATCTGGAGGTCCAGGTCCCTGAACCACTCCAGCTCCTCCCTGGAGGTATCTGCAATCAGCCAGTCATCCAGGTAGGGGTAAACCCAGACCCCCTGGTGCCTCAAATGAGCGATCACCTTGAGAACCCATTTGTCCGTGGTGATAGTGAAGCAGGTGGAAAAGGAAGTGGCAGGGCCATCCCCTCACAAGAGTACCAGGGGGAGACAGAATGGGCATGTGGAGGCTGAGTCGACTCCAGCCGAGCCAGGACAGGCAGAGGTCTCAGTGGCGAGAGCCAAATGATGGCCAGGGTAGAAGCCAGGATCGACTTCACAACAGTGAACGTAAGCTGGTGCCAAGTAAGCTCCTCATAGTGCCAATGCATCTTGCGGCAGAGCCTATACTCATCTGAGGAGGAATAGTAGCAGCGCCACTGACCCGAATGTCAAGAGCAGGAATGTCGATACCGACATGGGCTGCTCCCCTCGGGACTTTGGAATCAGGACTGCGACCTCGAACATCACAGCTGCTAGGTCTCAGAGGGAGTTAGTGAAAGCAGAGGATCCTCCAGGTCCACTGGATCCTGAGGGAGAGGGGGTGGGATCAGGAGGCTGGTCTGACCCTCCCTGGGAGGTAACAGGCAGGACCGAAGTCTGACAGGGAAGCATTGGCCTCATCTTGTGACAACGGGTCAACTGGCTCGAGAAAAATCTTGGCAGGAAGGTCAGCCTGTGCCTTGATCAACTGGCCTGACGGGGAGACCATGGAGCCAGTGGCCTGGGCCAAAGTTTCAACCACAGTCGAAACCTCCATGGAGGTATGGGAATCAGAGGCCCGAGAGCGCTTGTGATCCCACGATCAACGTTGGGACTTTTCAGCCTCTTTCTTCAATTTAGATTTTGTGCCAGAGAAAGGACCCTGCCCAAGAGTGGGAAGGGCATGACACAGGTCTCAACACACCTGAGAAGGAGGCACCTAAAGGGAGCAGCAAAAAGGCTGAAGCTGAAGAAGCATGTTTCAAGGCCTGAGTCGCAGCTTCTTCAAATGCTGCAAGCTGTTCAGTGGACCCCGCAGCTGTGGAGACAGCCTGACAGGCATCCTTAGACTTAACATAAGAATCCCATTCATCAGGGGGTCCCAGAAGTTGAGTATGCCACTCCTCCAACGCAGTAGGATGCAAGTTGTGACACAGACCACACTCCTAGGGATCATGCTCATGCCCTAGGCAATAGACATATGGTGTGCAGGTCTGTCCAGGACATCTTCTGCCCATAAACATACTTTCTGAAACCAGGAGCAGATTTCGCATCGTCCATCACAGGAGAGGTGAAGGAGATCGTCTAAAAACAAGTAATCTGCAACAGGGTTGATACATAAGGGGGGTGATGGAAAGGATGAGAAGGGACTTGGCAAGGTTGGAGGAATGGTCAAAAGCATGGCAGCTTAGATTCAATGCAAAAAGTGCAATGTAATGCACCTGGGAAACAAAAACCTAAGAGTACACAATTGTTGGGGGGAAAAACAAAAATGGAAAGGGATCTGGGGGTAGTCATATCAGACTACTTAAAGGTAGACAAGCAATGTGAGAGGACAGTAAGGAGGGCTGAGGGATACTGGGATGCATAGGGAGAGGCATCACCAGTTCAAAACAGAAGTTGTTATCCCTCTGTACAGACAGTTGGCGAGACCCCATCTGGAGTACCGCGTGCAGTTCTGCAGACCCCATCTCCGCAAGAAGATGGGCAGGATGGAGGCAGTCCAGTGGAGGGCAACTAAAATGGTGCAGGATTTGCATAAGAAGCCACACGAAGAGAGACTAAAAGCGCTTAATATGTATACCCTCGAGGAAAGAAGGGATGGGGGACAGGATAGAAACTTTCAAGTACCTCAAGGGAATCAAAGTCCAAGAGGGTAGCATTTTTCAGAAAAAAATGTGAAAGAACAAGGGGTCACAATTTGAAGATAATAGGAGGGATGACACTTGGGGGCAATGTGAGGAAGTATTTTTTCATGGAGAGAGTGGTGGACGCATGGAACTGCCTTCCTGAGGAAGTTGTGGGGTCAAAAACAGTTGGGGAATTTTAAGAATGTGTGGGACAGACATAAGGCAACTCTAGTGAGAGGTAGGAGGAAGTAGGCTGTTGGTAAAACTAGGATCTGCAGCTTATCTAATAGGTAGGGAAGTGGGCCAACTGGTCCTTATCTGCCATCAAAGTCTATGTTTCTATGCAGTGCACCCCTTTTCGTCGACACCCTGATGGCGAAACAGGAAAAAAAAAAAAAAAGACCATTATGGCGGCATTTGCTAATAATGGTCCTTTTCTGAGTTTCGCCTTCCCCTAGTGTTCTGCCCCCCCCCCCACTTCCCCGGACCAACTCTGACCTGTAGTTGGAATCCTAAAGTCCGGGGGGTGCACAGGGCAGAGCCCCCCACATGGGGGGGGTGGGGAGCAGCCCCCCACAGAAAACATCCTTACAACAGGCGGCATAATACCTGCGTCGGTATTGTGCCGTCGCTGTAGGGGAGGTCAGCACTGTCGCTGTCGACCAAACTTGGTGTTTGTTTCTAAGTCATCGCAATTTGAAAGTTTTTCTAAAGCAAGGGGCCTACTCGCCACAAGAGTGGTATGGAGGGAACCTTCTTCCAGCAGAAAGGAAGATCTGATATCAAAGGATGGCGCTAGGGGAGTTACTACCTGGGTGGGTGGGAGAAGCCAGCTTGAAGGCATTCCAGCTGCTGTTAAAGGGAAAAGACCACTGCCAGAAGTGTGGATTCACACACCATATCCACATCCATAGAAAGATTGTTACAGAAAGTACAGTTATGTAAGAACTTACCGTAACAGTAGATCTTCGAGAGAGGCTCTTGCAGTAGGTAATTACATATAGGACTGTTAAAATCTTATTTTTAGTTTACAAGAAATTACTTTAAAATATCGTGGTAGTAAAAGCTAGTATTTTAATATGGCAGACACTGTATTTTTTTTTACTTTGCTTGGAGGCTTGATGATATCCTTTGGTAAGTAGATTTTTTGGAGGAGGAAAATGAGATCCGGCAGTTGACTGTGCTTTTATAGAGAATTAATGTATGGACAGCTGATTTGTTCTTGCCATTTTATAAAGCGTTTTAATGCAAGTCTCACAGGTGTGAGGCAAGAGGCTGAAAGCAGTGTCCTTATGCCCCTGGGACATGCATTCAGATTCTTTAATGTACACCCTGGCTTATGACACATATAAAATGGCTCACTGCTATGTATAATATGTTGAGTGATTTTTTTTTAATACGATTTTGTTTTACATAAAATCATTTGTTTAAATAATTTGAAATAACAAAATAAGCATGTGAAATAATCCCCAAGTTTGAAGACATTGAGGCTTTTGCCTTGGTAATGTGAGCTGGCACCTGACTGCGTATCACTAGCTGCTAATGCATGATTAAGTGATGTTTCTCAGCCAATGAGGTTTCAGGAATTTTCCTTGCCATTCTATAAATAGTGGACATACACTGGCCTGTTTTCAAATGCAATTTATTTTGATTAGTGAGGGGGCAGGACCATAACTCATGCACGAGTTATAAAAGTTTGACCCCTTCAAAATGGAAATAAATTGCACTGTATACTTGAATACAGGCCATTGTATGTTCTATATATAAACATACAGTAAATTTTTTTGTTTCATTATTTTATTTGTGTATATTTTTTACATTTGGTGATCCACCCCCACGTACCCTGTGTGTTTGACTGTGGCTTTCAGGTTGCAATTCATAAAAGGATTCAAATGATAAAGAAAGTTAATCCATAATAAAATGTTAAGTGTTTTTAAGTTTGTCATGTGCTCAAGCGCAGACAAACTTGTTGATATGAGTAGCTGTAGAGGGGTGGTGAAGGGTGTCCACTGGAGAGCTCTGTTCAAAGGGCAGGTCTGTGGCAGGCGAATCAGCAGGCAGGCTGTTTTATGACACACTTTCTGGTTTCGGGGCAGAGTCAGCAAAGATTTCAAAGGACTTCTGAAGGAAAGAATTGTTGAGTACCCAGAGGCCAGTGGGGCACAGGACCCAAGGCAGCATGGATTCACGCGGGAAGGTCATGTCAGACAAATCTAATTGATTTCTTTGACTGGGTGACCAAAGTAGTAGACCAGGGAGGAGCTGTGGACATGGTCTACCTAGACTTTAGCAAGGTATTTGACACAGTCCCGCACAAAAGATTAATAAACAAATTAGCCAGCCTGGGAGTGGGTCCCAGGGTAAAACACTGGCTGGACAACAGGACACAGTGGGTAATAGTAAATGGAGTCCACAGTGAAGAAAGGAGGGTTACTAGTGCGGTACCGCAGGGTTCAGTACTGGGGCCGGTCTTTATAAGTGACATTGCAGAGGGACTGGAAGGGAAAGTATGTCTCTTTGCAGATGATACAAAGATCTGCAACTGGGTTTATATGCAAGGTGGGGTTGAAGGGATGAAAATGGACTTGGCAAGGTTGGAAGAATGGTCAAATGTATGGCAGCTTAGATTCAATGCAAAGAAGTGCAAAGTAATGCACCTGGGAAACTAAAACCAAGGGGAAGAGTACACAATGGGGGTGAGATACTGACAACAGCAAAAATGGAAAGGGACCTGAGTGTAGTCATATCAGATGACCTAAAGGTGGACCAGCAATGCGAGAAGGCAGTAAAGAGGGTTGGGGGAATACTGGGATACATAGGGAAAGATATCACCAGTAGAAAACAGGAAGTTGTTGGCCCTCTGTACAGACAGTTGGTAAGACCACATCTGGAGTACTGTGTACAGTTCTGGAGACCCCATCTCCGCAAAGACATAGACAGGGTGGAGGCTGTCCAGAGGAGGGCAACCAAAATGGTGCAGAGTCTGCACCGGAAGACATATGAAGAAAGACTAAAGGAGCTTAAGATGTATAGCCTCGAGGAAAGGTGGGAGGACATGATAGAAACTTTCAAATACCTCAAGGAATCAACAAAATCCAAGAGGTAGCATCTTTCAGAAAAGAGATGTGCAAGAACAAGAGGGCACAATTTGAAGATGAGAGGGACGGCTCAGAGGTAATGTGAGAGTATTTCTTCACAGAGAGGGTTGTGGATGCATGGAACAGCCTTCCTGAGGAGGTTGTAGAGTCAAAAACAGTGGGGGAATTCAAGAATGTATGGGACAGACATAAGGCAATTCTAGTGGGGGGTAGGAGGAAGTAGGCTGTTGGTTAACTAGGATCTGCAGTTTATCCGTTAGTAGGGAAATGGGCAGACTAGGTGGACCAAACGGTCCTTATCTGCCATCAAATTCTAAAAATTCTATGTTTCTATATGCCGGCCGGTGGCAGGACCCCACGGAAAAATTTCTAGCTAGCAGTCCCTGGCGAGGGACCGCGCCCACGTCAGGTGACCGGCGTCATAAGACGTCGGTATAAAGGAGCGGTCTCGGACGCCAGCCTTCCAGTTCTTTCCCAACACAGGCCCAGAAGGCCCGGACGAGAGAGAAGCAGATATTTCCCTCGATGGAAAAGGAGCTGAAAAATCCTAGGGGGATGGAGGGTGGGAAGGTATTACCTACACAGAGCCTCTCTTGAAGATCTACTGTTACAGTAAGTTCTTACAACTGTACTATCTTATGAGAGGGCTCTTGCAGTCAGGTAATTACTATAGGACAGAATCCCAAGCAGTCTGGAACAAATGAAAGGCACCGGGGAGGAACTACTCAAAAAGTAGCAAATAATCTAGCAGTTCTCAAGAAAGGAGCCCTTGCAAGACAGCTAACCCAAAGCCTGCTCTACGGCGAGAGGCAATGTCCAAACTGTAATGTTTAGTAAAGGTATGGACTGAAGTCCAAGTGGAGGCAGCACAGATGTCTGCCGCAGACACGTTCTTGAAACAAGCCGCAGAGGCTGCAACTCCACGAGTGGAGTGACCTCTGACTTGACCTGGGAGGGTTTTGTTGTACTTGTCATAACAGAAAGTGATGCAATGGGCCAACCATTTTGATAGGCATTGCTTAGAGACAGCATTGCCTTCTCTTTTGTGAGCGAAAGAGACGAACAACTGATCAGTCCTTCTGAAATTCTTCATCCTATCGGTGTAGTATCTCAGAATCCTGTGAACATCCATGGTATGGAGCAGGTATTCCCCTTGATTGGAGTACTGCGTGAAAAAAGCAGGTAATTCAATAGACTGATTTAAGGTAGATTCCGCTACCACCTTCGGGAGAAACTTAGGATTCGTTTGAAGAGCTACTCATTCTTTGTGAAAAATCAGATAAGGGATTTTGCACATCAGGGCCTGGAGTTCAGAAATTCTGCGAGCAGAAGTAATGGCTACCAAGAAGAGCGTCTTCCACGACAAAAACGTCAAGTCTGTGGAAGCCGCAGGCTCAAAGGGAGGAAGGGTAAGTTTCTCGAGGACAAAGTTTAAGTCCCAAGGGGGAGCTGGAATCCGGACAGGGGGCCTGAGATGAAGGAACCCTCTGAGGAAAGTTTTGGACACCTCCAGCTGGGCAAATGCCTTATCAGTGAAGGGGACATGGTAGGCTGAAATAGCCGCCATATGGACTTTCAAAGAGGAGTGACTGAGACCCAGGTCGAAAACATGATGCATGTACTCAAGTAGAATGGTCACAGGACAGGAAAAGGGCTCCACGTTCCTGGACGCAGCCCAGAAGGAAAATCTTTTCCATTTCATGGTGTAGGTGAACCTAGTGGAGGGTTTTCTAGCCTCCACCAGAATCTCGGCCACCTTTCGAGAAACGCCAAAATGAGATTCAGCTAGGTCTGCAGGAGCCATGCATGAAGTTGAAGGGACTTGAGTCCCAGATGGACCAGGGTCCCCTGATCCTGGGACAGCAATCCTGGAGATAAAGCAAAGGAAGAGGAGGAGCCTCTGAGTATTGTTGTAGAAGAGAGAACCAGATTTGCCTGGGCCAGAATGGGCGGATTAGAATCATTCTCGCTCCTTCAAAAGCCAACTTCTGCAGCAACGAGGACCAGAAGAACTGGGGAAAAGCATAAGCGAATCTGTCCTTCCAGCTTAGAGATGGCGCTGCTCCAGAAAGCACTTCGCTCTGGGCGAGCAAGCAAAAGATTGGAAGCTTTGCGTTTTGGGAGGAGGCAAACAGGTCTATCTGAGGAGCCCCCCAAATCTGGAAGATGCTTTTTAGAACTTTTACGTCCAGTTCCCACTCGTGTGGTAGAGCCAATGTGCGACAGTCTGTCTGCCAGGACATTGTCGACTCCCGGAACATGGATCGCCGTGAGGTGAAGGTTGTGAAGTGTTGCCCATTCCCAAACTCTCATCGCTTCCCTGCACAGCGGGTAGGACAGAGTCCCTCCCTGCTTGCTGATGTACCACACTATGCACATGTTGTCAGTTTGGACAGCTAGGTGACCGGGAAGGATGAATTGGTGAAGGGCCTGGAGAGCATACAGCACTGCTCAAAGCTCGAGCACATTGATGTGGAGAACTATCTCCAAGTTTGACCATAGGCCCTGGGTTCGGTGAGGACCCAGATGGGCTCCCCAACCTTCGCCTGAAGCATCCATAGTCAGAGTCTGATCGGGGGGAGGATGAAAAAAGGGGACCCCCCTGGAATAGGTTCTCTCGAACCATCCACCATTGCAAGTCTCTTACCATAGGCGAGGAGATCAGAACGAGATGATCTCGGTCGTCTACCCGTTGAGCCCACTGAGATCGGAGAGTCCACTGAGAGATTCTCATGTGGAGGCGCGCGTGGAACCGTCAGGATGGCCGCTGCCATAAGCCCCAGTAGACTGAGCGCTGACCTCGCCGGAACCCTCCTGTTTTCTGATAGGAGGGAAATCTGGGACTGGAGGAGGCACCCTGACCGCGGAAGGCCCTGCACATTGTCGTGTCGAGATTGCCCGATAACTGGAGCCTCTGTGAAGGATCCAGGTGAGACTTGGAATGGTTGATGGTATACCAGACCAGTGAAAACCTGCTGGGTGAGGAGAGAAAATGCAGGAGTTCCTCCCTGGAGGGGGCTGCCAGGAGCCAGTCGTCCAGGCAGGGAAAACCTGAGCTCCCAAAATGCGTGGGTGGCCGCTATCACCACCAGGCATTTGGTAAAGACTCGGGGAGCCAAGGAAAGACCAAAAGGGAGCGCCCGGAATTGGTAGTGGTCCCCCTGGAACGCAGATCTGAGGTACTTTCGGTGCGAAGGGCGAATGGGGATGTGCAAGTACACATCCTGCATATCCAGTGCATAAAGCCATTGGCCCGGCTGGAGAAGGGGCAAGAGGGTTTGAAGGAAGAGCATCCTGAACCTCTTGTATTCCACATATAGGTTCAGGGAGCTGATATCGAGAATAGGTCTGAGATCTCCCGTCTTCTTTAGTACAAGGAAGAAATGGGAATAGTAACCCATCCCATGGAGGTGAGGGGGGACGGGCTCTATAGCCTGCTTCGCAAGGAGAGCAGAGATTTCTTCCCTGACCAAAGGAAGATGGTCCCTTGAGTAAGAGGAGTTCAGAGGGGGGTGACGTGGAGGTTTCTGCAGAAACTCTATGGAGTGCCCCTCTGCTATGATCTGAAGCACCCATGAATCCGATGTTATCCTCTCCCAACCCGGAAGGTGGAGGGAGAACCTCCCTCCTATCGGTTCCTCTGGAGCGTCTGGAAGCGGTGGAAGAGGGAAGGAGTCCGGTGGTGTGAGGCGGCGCCGCAGCTGGGGCACCCGTTGCTTTTTTGGGCGGCGGGGGCCTGGCAGCTGTGGGGGCCCAACGTTTAGTGGCCCACCTTCCCTGAGGTTTCACTTGAGGCCAGCTGCGTCTACGAAAGGGACGGCATTGTGGGGGATTGGGACGGTACATTGACTCAACAGATTTAAGGGCCGTCCCCTTCTCCTGCAAGTCAGTGATGATGTCCTTGACATCACCGCCGAAACGCACGGAACCCCTGAAAGGTGCTTCTTGAATTGCTGACTGCACCTCCGGGACCAGACCTGACACACGGAGCCATGCGTGACGCCGAAGACTTATGGCAAAGCAGAGCTCCGCCCTCAGGTGTCCACTCGTCATAGGTCATCCTCAGAATGTGACGACTGGCCGAACGAGCAGAACGGACCAGGTCGGCTAACTCCTGCTTGACTTGAGAGTCAGGCAAGAGTCAATCTTAGATTCCACCTGGGTAGGACAGCCTTCTGGTAATCCCCATATGTGCTACATAATTCAGGGCCTAATCCCCAGTGTGGAAGAAGCATAGATCTTCCTTCCATACTGATCCAGAAGGCGAGATTCCTTATCCGGGAGGCAAACTCAAGTGTTTGGTGTGCTGACCGGCCATGAGCTAATCACGCCGAGTTTGCGAGGGTGAGAGTCTAAGAAGTCTACACCCTCGGAGCCTGGTATAGCCTGTTCGACTTCCTAGGAAGTAGGGGCTAGCCGCCGGTTGTTTCCAAATAGTGGAAACAAAGGTGGGCGTGAGGCTCGATCCAGGGTGGCACTAGGGTAGGAGTCGTAAGGGGCAAGTCCAGATGTTCGGCGAGTTGAACCCGTTGAGGATCTGGCTCTAAGGAATACCACTGATGGACTTCCTGGATCTTTCTAAGCAACTCCGTGAAGGAAGGATCCTCTGGAGGAGACCGGAGGAGTCCTCGGCCAGGGCTTGGACCGGAGGCGGCGGCTCATGCGTCTTTCTCCGGAACACCATCGGAGCCTCGAGGTCGAGAGAGAGAGGAGGAGAGATTTGAAGCAGAGTAAGACTCCTAGCTCGTCTGGGGAGGAGCGTGTTCATGGGGAATCCAGGGCGTGTCCTGCCCCTCTCTGGATCCCGAGGGCAAAGCCCGGGAATCCGGAGGTGGACAGGGAGTATGCCATCTGGGGTGTATGGGAGCCGGAAGTGGCACCGTCGCCATAAGACGGCTCTCGACTTCCTTGGTGAACTGAGCCTTGGCCTCAACCCACCAGGAGTCAAGAGTCTCCTGGAGATCCACTGGCGGCCGCGGTGGAGGAGGAGGAGGGGGATAGTTGTACGGATGAAATCTGTAGGAAGAGTATCCGTAACCCGGCTGTGGCAATACCGGCGTCGGGTACTGCGGCGTTGGAGGAGTCGATGCCGGGTACTGCGGCGCAGGATACTGAAGACCTGGGAAAACCGGCGTCGGATAGGACGGCGGATACCCAGGCACTGGAGGAGCTGCCGGAGCAGACGGCCCAGCGGGTACTCACGGGTGGATCAGCTGGGATGAGCCCGTGGGTGAAGGTCCCAAAGGAGAGATATCCCCACGCCGTCCGGAGGGGCGGGCGGCATCTGAGCCGGCGTCAGGGAAACCAGCGTGGATCTGGCTCTGAAGGAAGAGATGGGACGGTAGCCCAGGATCGAGCCTCGTCCGGGGATGGAGGGAAAATCTCCGAGGGTCTGGCAGGGGACTCTGGCTCCCCTGACAGCGAAAACTCGCGGGGAACCTGGTATGACAGGCAAGCAGGGTCTGTCGTATGCTCCGAGGCCAGGCGCCGTCGGAGGGGCTGATGTGCGGCAAGGGCGTATCGGCGGACGCCAGAGGCCAGCATCCAACGGAGTCCCTCGTCGGGAGCCAGGCAGTGGGAAGAGGCCGGTCTGAAGTGGACACTGCCGTGCACCGCCCGAAGTCGGCGTCTTAGCGGCCTTCTCCTGGCAGACATCGGAGGCGATGTCCGCGCTTATGGCGCGCCGCACAGTGAGCCGCAAGCCTGTGGCGGTACCGGGGCTGAAGCTTCCTTTGCCGGAGGCACCCTGCAGGCTCAGCGTGAACCCGGCGGGCGGGCCGACGCCTCCTCCAAAGCCTTGGAGGCTGCCGTCTGGCGATCCCCAAGAGGGGATGTTACCTTGCCCGCGACTCCAGCCAGAGTCGCGGAGGAAGAGGCCTTCTCCCGGTGCCTTTCCTTGTCCTGCTTCTTGTGCCCTTCAGGGGAGGTCGATGCCTGCCAAAGTTTCTTCAACTCCTTCTCCATCGCGGACATCTTCTTCTTGAGGAGATGGGCTTCAAGAGATTGCTGGCATCATCGGTGGGTGGCCACGTTGAAACATAGGCAGTGCAGACACTTATCGATCGCATGGTTGGGGCCTAAACACAAAAGGCAGAGGGAGTGACCGTCTTTGTGAGGCAGTTGGGCGCCGCACAAGTCGCACTTATTTTTTGAAGAGGACGACATACCGACGTTCGCCTGACGACAGAAAATACAAAATACAATACTGAAAACTTTTCAGAAAAAGCAATGATAACAGGACTGGCGATAAGAACTTATCCATGACGCTACGCGACTGGCGGCGAGAAAGAACTGGAAGCAGGCGTCGGGACGCCCCTTTATACTATCGTTGCACGGTCACCTGGCGATGAGGCGGTCCCTCACCGCGGACTGCTAACTAGAAATTTTTCCATGGGGTCCTGCCGCCGGCCGGCGTCAGTCCTATATGTAATTACCTACTGCAAGAGCTCTCTCGAAGTAAGATCTAGTTTTGTAACTATCCATAAGCACTCATGCTGCACTGGGCCCTTTTGGCCAAACAAATCTGATTTCAACCATGGGCACACATATTAAAAAAGAAACACCTAAGGAACATGAAAGCAGAGTAGTTCAGTTTTCATTTACTTACTATGTCATAGTGGCACTCCATGCACTGGAAAGGTCCAGTGGCATTTTCAGACACGTTTCTGCACCCCTGGCAAATGAGGTTCCCATAAGCTTTGGAAAACAGAGTTGGTGCAAAGACACCTATCAGCAGATTGGAGAAAGAAGTCATTATTGTTGGTGGGGGAGTGCTCTTCATAATGTTAGAAATATAAAATTATCTGAGTGATTAATTGCATTTATTTCTGATACTTACAGTACATGTATTATAGAAATACAAAATCACACATACCCCCATAATGCAAAGCACCATGAGTTATATATGCAAGTCATCATAGTATATTATGCTGGTTCAACTTTAAGCAGAAATGCATGGCACCAAAAGGTCTCTCACAAAGTCTGCAAAGGGTGCCAACAGAAGACACATACACGTGTTTTGTCATACCAGGACTCATCAGTGTGCCTAGTCTGTTTGACACCCCAATGGAATGAACCAGCTACCCTAAGATGGTCTATCTGGGTTATGTTGTGGTGAACCCAATAAAAACAAACAACAAGTTAAAAGACAAAGAACCTCAGCGTGCAAGCACTGAGGCAATGGTTACCCCAAAGGGCAATGGCCGGAAGCCAAGTTTCAAAAAAATACAAAATCACACATACCCCCATAATACAAAGCACCATGGGCTGTATATGCAAATCACCACAGTATATTATGCTGGTTAAACATTTTAAGCAGAAATGCATGGTACCAAAAGGTCTCACACAGTCTGCAAAGAGTGCTAACAGAAGATTTTTTATTATAGCTTCCAACCAGAAGCGGACGACTCCTTGATGGTCAACTTGATTTTTCGGTCTATACTGACTATATCCATGCCAAGCTTCTTCCCAAGCTAGGGGCACTTAATAGAAACAAAACCTGTATTCCTCACCCTCCCAGGCATGAGACTATCATTAAAATTATCCTCCCTGCCTTTGACGTCAGGGCTGTGGTCTAGAGGCTTACTCAGATACACCATCTGGAAACAGTATAGCATAGTGGTTAAGGGCACTGAGCTATACACCTGGTGACCTGGGTCTGAATACCATCAGCCCCCACTTGCATACTGTGTGACCCTGAGCATGTTACTTAACTTTCTTGTGCTCCCAGGTTGCACCTGGAAACAAGATAAGGCTTAGTGTGTCTTTCCTGGTTAAACAAGTTTCCTTTCCTTACCATAGCCAGGCTGGTCCCATGTTCTGTTCTTCTTGTTGCTTTGCCCTGGGCTGCCTTCCCTGAATCCATCACTGTTCCCTGTGCTCCTCCCCCTCTCTTGAAGGCTGGCACCTCTCACACTGTGCCTCTCATATATGCAAGTTTAGGTTTGGATGTCTTCCTTGCTCTCCTCCTTCCTATGCTGCCCCTAGCCATCCACTTACTCCCTTTGCTCTGCTAACCCTCGTTCCTTCTACTCTAACGGCAAGAACAGTCAGTCAGTCTGTGTTTTCTCACTGATCCCTACTTTGGTCCCACCTCCCTCCCATATCTGATCTGTCTCCTGCACATACTCCTTAAAGGCTCTACCCCAAGCATACACTACACGTTTGCTCCTGCACCTAACTGTGCCATTGATCCCATGCCCCTCCCTATTATGCTCTCTGACCACTTTTGTAGCTCACTTTACCAAATGAAATCTAGCACTGAATGTACGGTTCCCTTGCTGCTCACTATACTTTATATTTTGCTCATTACTAAACTGCTTTAAGCCCTCGTGCTTCCTTATGTATCCCTCCTCCAAGACGCCACTGGAAATGAGCTGTTTCAGCTCTGCCTTTCCTAGTAAAAGGTTTGATAAACAAATTTCCATTAAACACTTTAGTGATAGCAGCCCAAAGACCCAACTCTGACCAGGGTTCAGAAGCATACTGGAGAGATGGCCTGGCTGCACGAGGAAACAGGAACAAAGATTCTGTTGGAAGAAAAGGACCTTTAGGCCTAGCCAGTCTGCCCCTTGTCCCTGCCTGTTCTATCACTACTGATCCTAGTTGGTCACAAGTGTCATTCCCTCCTCCCCCATTCCTCTACCTAATATGCCCCTGTCCCTATCCCACAAATATCTGAAGCTCCCAACAGTTTTTTTACCCTACTACCTCCTCTGGCAGACTGTTCCAGTCATCCACCACCCTTTCTGTGAATAAAAATTTTTGCACATCTCCCCTAACCTTTCCCACTCTTAGCTTCATTGCCTGCCCCCTTGTACTAGTGCCTTCCTTTCTCTGGAAGAGACCCTTCACTTGCACCTTGTTCACTCCGGTGAGGTACCTGTAGGTCTCGATTATGTCCTTTCTCGTTCTCCTCTCTTACACAGCATACATGCAGAGTTCCTACAGCCTTTCCTTGTATGGCTTCTCGTGCAACCCTCTCACCATTTTGGTTGCCCTCCTCTCTACTGCCTCCACCCTTTCAATGCCTTTGTGCCCTCCTGTTACCTTGTCTTCCCTTCCTCCCCTCTCTTCCAACTATTACTGCTCCTCCAGACTTTACTGCCCTGCCATTCTCTTTGCTTCTATCAGCCTTTTTTTTTTTTTGGGAGACAATCTCTGCCTCCCTCAGTCTTTCTGCCTCCCTCTTTGGCTAGTTTAAATGCACATCAAAGCAGCATTCAAACCTTCTACTCAGGACTGTGCTATTCCCCTCCTGGATGGATGGAGGCTGACTCCACTGTGCAGGCCTCTAGCTCCCCAGGTGCGACCCCAGTCCCTGATGTAGCCAAAGCCCTCCTCCCTGCACCATGCCTTCAACCAATCATTGAAGGACCTTGTGCAGAGTTCCCTAGCCACCTTCAGACCATGTCGGCTGGGTTGGTGCTGCTGCGCTGCAGCGTGCCAAGTTTCTGCCGCCACACAGATCCTCTGTGGTGGGTTATGGAGCTTGCTCCTCTGCTGGAGGGTCAGTAAGTGCATGCAAGGCCTGTCTGGGCACTGCTCAGCACCACGTGGGAGGCAGTGAGGGCCAGGGGTAACAGGAAATATATCAGGAGGAAAATGGAACCACAAGGATGCTGTCCTTCAGTACTCCTGTGCCTAGTGTTGCTGTCAGGTACCCAGGACCTTGGCTGAAGGCAGGTACTGAGTGAGTTGGGAGTTTGGAAGGGAGACTATGGGGGTGAGCTGCCAGGAGAATAAATACCAATATGAAGCCCTCCACTAACTGGCAACACCAATGGTCTAATGGTAAGTGGGGCAGCATACCATGCTGATCATCCAGGTTGGAATTTGGAGCCCAGGGTTTCACACTTCAGGTGGCTAAGTGCTGAGTGTCCCTATCCAACACACTCAGTCTCCAGGAGAGACTGCCACTGCAGCCTACATGAAAAAGCTGTGCTGCAGCTCCAGACTGGCAGGGTGGTGCTGGTGAAATCCTTCTGCTAGCATAATGACATGCTGCTAGGGCACAACAGAATCATATATCCAGTTCTGGATCAGTGAGTGGGAAGATTTCAGCCCACAAATGACTGGCCAGAAGGTCTCCTCTCTTGGGCTAAGCCCCAGTGGGTTGGCAAGGTCTGACATTGAGGGGGGCAGAAAGAAAAACTGAGTAGAAACAATGAGGATTCTCAGATGCCCTCAGATTTAAATTAGTACAGCTCTTTTGAGCTATTGTTTCATTTGGAACCTTCCCCCTTTTCCTGCTCTAAACTCCTCCACGTCCTCTCTCTGCAGGGTCATGAGAAGAGAACAAAACTCAGCACTCTGTAATTGGCGTTCAAAACGGGCATATTTTATTAACAAAGAATAACGCCAAGCCTCACAACAAGGAACAAACAATCCCAACCAGTTTCATGCACAGCACGTCATCAGGGGGTAATACCAGGTAAAGCCAAACACCATTTTATAGGTTTACCCTTAAAGGCATACTAACCTAAAAGGAACCTAATATGTCCATTGTCCTCTCACAGATATAATGGATTTGATTTATCTACTGAATATACCATAAACCATAACCCAAATAGTGTGAAGCTAATACAAATTTAAAACTGCAGCTAACAAACTAGAAAAGATATGTATATAAAAATAAAAAATGCTTTTTGAAAAATCTAATGCAATTATAATGTACATAGACTGCAACACTTTTATAAAATAAAAAACTGATATATCTTAAAGTATACTATACTAGACAGGAAATCAGCTCCCAGCCATCGGGACACACCGAATATTCCATGTCCAGATACTAAGGTAATCAGCATCATTTCTCTGTAAATGAAAAAAGATATACATTAGTATAGGGTAATTACAACTATAAACAGTGCATCAACTCTATCTTGTCATTTAATCCTGGGGCTACAAGGGCCCCTAATGTAAAAATCCAAAAGGACTCTATATTTCAACTTGGAATCCAAATCTCTCCGAGCCCTAACTTAACCACTTCAATACCACAAAATTTAAATACATGTACCAAATTATCACCAATGTTTTGATCACAATGTATTGCAAGGGCACTTCGAGTGTCTCTGTGAGCAATCGATCTAAGATGTTCACCCATCCGTACCTTTAATGGACGTGTGGTTTTGCCCACATAAAAAGCCCCACATTGGCAAGTTGCCAAATAAACTACATTTGCAGTACTGCATGTAATGAAGTCCCTAATGTCATAGACTTTAGTACAATTACAACTTGTGAAGGTCTTACACCTAAGTGTGTATTTACAAAATTTGCAATTACCACAATTAAACATTCCACAAGGAACAGAAGAGCTATCTTGCCAGTACCCATATCAAAAGGTGTAGTATAGCTATGTACCAACCTATCTCGTATATTTTGCCTCTCTTATAAACCATCCTAGGATTACATCGGTTCACTACAGATAACCGTGGATCACCCAACAAGACATTCAATTATTCCGTTTCACCTGTTCAATGGCTTTAGAGTGTCTAGTGTAGGTAGTGACAAAGTTAATCCTCTGCTCCTTGGGTGTTCGATTTTCTGTCTAATAAGATCCCTCCTATCCATACACACAGCTTCTTGAAGGCCTCCTGTACCTTACCATAGGCATATCCTCTTTCTACAAATCTATTGCACAAGTCTGAACCCTGAATCATAAAATCCACATCTTTACTACAATTACGCTAACTCTTAACATCTGTGCCTTGGTATACTAGACACCAGATGGCGTGGATGGCAACTGGATGCATGCAGTAATGAATTCCTATCTGTTTCTACTGAAACAGAGTTGTCTGAAAGTACCATCTTTCTCCTTAGTAATACATACATCCAGAAAAGATACACATTTCTCGTCCTGTTGTAAGGTAAATCTCAAATTCACATTACTGTTTTCTAAGTACACAATAGAAAATAAAGCATCCAGAGTACCGCACACACCATAAAGATGTCATCAATATAGCGAGCAGATGTCTATATAATCATAGAATGGATTAAGCGTCCCTATAATAAACATGATTCTTTTCCCATAAACCAAGATGCAGATTAGCATAATTGGGTGCAAAAGTAGCACCCATAGCTGTACCTTTAACTTGCAGAAAAAATTGGTCCTGGAACAGGAAAACATTCTTTGTAAGTACATGTTCTGCACATTCTAATAAAAAATTATTTTTACCAGGAGAAACCTGTACATCTTGTGAAAGAAAGTAATCCAATGCATAAAGACCCTCCTCATGTGGGATATTGGTATACAGGGAAGCAATATCCATGGATGCCAAAATCCACTCTGGTTCTAGCTGCATATCATCCACTATCTCCAAAAAATGCCCTGTATCTTTAATGAAAGAAGGTAACGTATTAACAAGCGCTTGTTGTATTAATTAAACTGGCGTATTCCCCCACAAAATAACGATCATGCCAGACTTTTTCCGATGATTTGAACTGTGATTTCAAACTTGTAGCATACTTCTGTATAAACTTATATGCCAGGCTTTTTTTGTAGATGATATAAACTTGCCACTGTTAATAAAAAGTCTGAAGAAATATGAGTCCAGCCAAACAGCACTTCTCACCGGCTGGTGCAAACAGCAAACAATAATTACAGTGCAGCTTGAAGCAGGTATAAGTGCCTGTTATATTGATTAAACTGGCGTCTCTCCCCACATATCGCAAGCAATTCACACAATAATTCCACAAACAAATGCCCCATATCCGTTTGAGATCTTACTATTTAAATCATATAGTTGAAAAAAGAGGACCACGGCTAGTCACCGTCTTTCAGAAATTCAATGACTCGCAGCTCACTTCTCCAAAATAAATCATTTGCCAAGTCTGTTACTTAATGACGTGAACCCACAGCGAGCAGCAGGTGAAATTGAGTAACGATTCAAAGCGCACGGAGCAACGCTACTCACCAGCTGGAGCTGACAAACAACTGCAATAACAGTAGTGGCACGTATAAACGCCAATTACTTTTTAGTGAACTGGCGTGTTCACCCACACATCACAGACAATTTATAATTTATAACTGAATGGATTGATATACTGTACCAACTTAAATCTTGCTTTTTAAGCTTGCAGTTTGAAAAAAAGGGTCCACAGTCATTCACGATCTCCAACCGGAGTACTGAGCGTCCTCTTGTAGTAAAGTCTCTCACAGAAGCGCTGGGCATCCAAAAAAAGAGATTATCTCAGACGACACTGTTGTTCAACTTAAAACAACTTAAGTCCTGCTAATTCACACGTGTAATTGAAGTAAATCCACGGTTATAACATGTTCTTTCACAGGAGCACTTGAACAAGAACAAAAGGGTCACTTCCACTTAAAAGGGCAGTCCAGGTAGGCTTATATGAAATGCCAGAAAGCCAATCACGGAGAGCACGTTCACTTAATCACTTAAAAGAAATAGCCAAAACAGCTCCTCCGATTAAAACAGGTGCTCGAGTAAATACTGACTCTTCATCAGGACTGTTCATCTACATATGTGAATATATCTAAAGTGGAATCTGAGGCCCTTAGAAGCTTGGAAAAGAATAGAGATATCACTATTAAACCTGCAGATAAGGGTGGGTCAGTTGTGGTAATGAACACTTCCAGTTATATACAAGAGGCATGGAGACAACTGGAAGATGTGGCATTCTACGGGCCATTGAGCACTGACACAACTAAGAACTACAAAGCAGAGATTGATAGTTTTCTTTTTTCAGCGGAAAGTGAGGGTATAATTGGTCATAATGAATTGTTATTTTTAGAAGTAAAACATCCAGTATTGGCCTGTTTCTACATGTTACCTAAGATACATAAAGATTTGAGGAATCCACCAGGGCGTCCTATTGTGGCAGGGATAGGGTCTCTTTTGGAGCCACTGTCACAATATGTGGATTCCTTTATTAAGAAACATGTTAATACGTTACCTTCTTTCATTAAAGATACAGGGCATTTTTTGGAGATAGTGGATGATATGCAGCTAGAACCAGAGTGGATTTTGGTATCCATGGACATTGCTTCCCTGTATACCAATATCCCACATGAGGAGGGTCTTTATGCATTGGATTACTTTCTTTCACAAGATGTACAGGTTTCTCCTGGTAAAAAGAATTTTTTATTAGAATGTGCAGAACATGTACTTACAAAGAATGTTTTCCTGTTCCAGGACCAATTTTTTCTGCAAGTTAAAGGTACAGCTATGGGTGCTATTTTTGCACCCAATTATGCTAATCTGTATCTTGGTTTATGGGAAAAGAATCATGTTTATGATAGGGATGCTAATCCATTCTATGATTATATAGACATCTGGCATCGCTATATTGATGACATCTTTATGGTGTGGCGTGGTACTCTGGATGCTTTATTTTCTTTTGTTAAGTACTTAGAAAACAGTAATGTGAATTTGAGATTTACCTTACAACAGGACGAGAAATGTGTATCTTTTCTGGATGTATGTATTACTAAGGAGAAAGATGGTACTCTTAGTACAACTCTGTTTCGTAAAGAAACAGATAGGAATTCATTACTGCATGCATCCAGTTGCCATCCACGCCATCTGGTGTCTAGTATACCGAAGGCACAGATGTTAAGAGTTAGGCGTAATTGTAGTAAAGATGTGGATTTTATGATTCAGGGTTCAGACTTGTGCAATAGATTTGCAGAAAGAGGATATGCCTATGGTAAGGTACAGGAGGCCTTTCAAGAAGCTGTGTGTATGGATAGGAGGGATCTTATTAGACAGAAAAATCGAACACCCAAGGAGCAGAGGATTAACTTTGTCACTACCTACACTAGACACTCTAAAGCCATTGAACAGGTGAAACGGAATAATTGGAATGTCTTGTTGGGTGATCCACGGTTATCTGTAGTGAACCGATGTAATCCTAGGATGGTTTATAAGAGAGGGCAAAATATACGAGATAGGTTGGTACATAGCTGTACTACACCTTTTGATAAGGGTACTGGCAAGGATAGCTCTTCTGTTCCTTGTGGAATGTTTAATTGTGGTAATTGCAAATTTTGTAAATACACACTTAGGTGTAAGACCTTCACAAGTTGTAATTGTACTAAAGTCTATGACATTAGGGACTTCATTACATGCAGTACTGAATGTAGTTTATTTGGCAACTTGCCAATGTGGGCTTTTATGTGGGCAAAACCACACGTCCATTAAAGGTACGGATGGGTGAACATCTTAGATCGATTGCTCACAGAGACACTGGAAGTGCCCTTGCAATACATTGTGATCAAAACATTGGTGATAATTTGGTACATGTATTTAAATTTTGTGGTATTGAAGTGGTTAAGTTAGGGCCTCGGGGAGGAGATTTGGATTCCAAGTTGAAATATAGAGTCCTTTTGAATTTTTACATTAGGGGCCCTTGTAGCCCCAGGATTAAATGACAAGATAGAGTTGATGCACTGTTTATAGTTGTAATTACCCTATACTAATGTATATCTTTTTTCATTTACAGAGAAATGATGCTGATTACCTTAGTATCTGGACATGGAATATTCGGTGTGTCCCGATGGCTGGGAGCTGATTTCCTGTCTAGTATAGTATACTTTAAGATATATCAGTTTTTATTTTATAAAAGTGTTGCAGTCTATGTACATTATAATTGCATTAGATTTTCAAAAGCATTTTTTATTTTATATACATATCTTTTCTAGTTTGTTAGCTGCAGTTTTAAATTTGTATTAGCTTCACACTATTTGGGTTATGGTTTATGGTATATTCAGTAGATAAATCAAATCCATTATATCTGTGAGAGGACAATGGACATATTAGGTTCCTTTTAGGTTAGTATGCCTTTAAGGGTAAACCTATAAATGGTGTTTGGCTTTACCTGGTATTACCCCTGATGACGTGCTGTGCATGAAACCGTTGGGATTGTTTGTTCCTTGTTGTGAGGCTTGGCGTTATTCTTTGTTAATAAAATATGCCCGTTTTGAACGCCAATTACAGAGTGCTGAATTTTGTTCTCTTTTTGTATTTTCAGTATTTACTCGAGTACCTGTTTTAATCGGAGGAGCTGTTTTGGCTATTTCTTTTAAGGGTCATGAGAAGCCTGCTGAGCTGAACCGCATTCCACGGTCCTACCTCAGAGACCAGCGCTCCCGGCGCGTGGAGCCAGCTACCCTCAAGCCCAACCCAGGGTCCCAGCATCAGGTACAGCATCTTGACACAGCACCGGCAATCCCAAAGCCATAGGTCCCTTCTCAATTCCATTAATTTTCTGCGCTGTCGCATGGTGTTCAGACGATTGGCTGTTCGTCAGCGTGGGGCTTGCTGATTGGATGGCTGGACTTGCCCAGCATTTTCAATTCTTTAGCACTAAATTGTAACCTAAATGTGCTAAAGTAAGGCTGCCGTGATAATTTTTTTTTCCCCTCTCTTTTGTCTTCTGGTTCTTCTCTGTTGCCCCCTGTATTCTCCGCCCTTAAATTAGTTTTGGAATTTTCTCAAGCGCTTGCCTCGATAGGGGAGCAGTCTCCAATTATCGACCTGCTGTAATGTGTTAGTAGCAGAAGCGCTACAGCCTGTACATTCCTATGCTCTGGTTCCAATTCACTGTTAAGCCTGCCTGCATTGTGTTAGTGTGGATGTTAATTTGGATGTAAAACAAAAAATGTATTGAATACTGGGCAGAAATTGGTGTTTGCTTCTAAATTCCTCCTTTGTCCCCTGAGACTGCCACTGTTTAGCGTTGTACCCCCGGCCCCTGCAGACAGAGCTGGCGCCTCGCTTACTATCTGCAGCCCCCCTCAGTTTTAAATTAATGAACATAGCTCTTTTGAGCTATTGTTTAATTTGGAACCCTCCCCCTCTCTTCTGCTCTATCTAAACCCCTCCACATCCTTGCTCTGCAGGGTCCTGAGAAGCCTTTTTGTCCCACCCCCCCCTCGCTCCCAGGCCACCTTTAAATACACAGTAACTATGTCTACTTCAGGCTACATTACCCTGACTGGCTATTACTCTCCATACTATTTTCTTAAAGGTACACCCTAAATTTCCTTGATTTTGATAGACTCCTCTCCCCTTGGATCTTCCTTGCCAGATTTAAACAATCACAGTATTTCTTTGTAATAGCACTTCAAGATGAGATCAGCGCTATTTCTAACTATTGTATAGAAACATAGAATTTGACGGCAGACGAGGACCGCTTGGCCCACCCAGTCTGCCCATTTCCCTACCTAATGGATAAGCTGCAGATCCTAGTTAACCAGCAGCCTACTTCTTCCTACCCCCCAGAATTGCCTTATGACTGTCTCATGCATGCTCGAGTTCTGCCCCGATGAACTGAATCACCTGCAATGGCACGAGTTCCAATTTGGCCTTGTTGATGATGAGGCCAATCAGAGCAGACCTGGAAGGCCAGATCCCTGAACCACTCCACCTCCAACCTGGAGGGGGCCGCAATCAGTCAGTCGTCCAGGTAAGGATTCACCCGGACCCCTCAGTACCGCAGGAATGCTGTCACCACTGCCATGCATTTGATGAAGACCCTGAGAGTTGGAGAAAGGCTGAAGGGCATGGCCCGGAACTCGTAAAGAGATCCCTCTGCTCTGAAGCGGAGGAATCGCTGGTGAGATGGATGGATTGGGACGTGAAAGAACGCATCCTTGAGTGACCATCCTGAAGGTACGTGGCCTTAGGAACTTGTTCAGGTTGTGTAGGTCGAGAATGGGGCACCAGCCCCCCATCCACTTTGAGACCAGGAAGTACCTGGACACAAACCCTAGGTCTGGAGGAGGATCCACCACCTCGCTGATCACCTCCATCTGGAGGAGCAGGGCAATGTCGGTTCGATGAGCCTACAGAGAGACTGCAGAGCCCATTGCCCCCTGTGGGGCGATGGCTCAATAGGAAGGGGACTGCTCGAACTCCAGAGGCAGACCCCTGCCGACCACTTCTAGCACCCAGTGGTCCGTGGTGACAGCGGACCAGGTGGAAAGGCAGTGGCGGAGCCGTCCCCCCAGAGGGAGAACCCAGGAAGAAGTGACAAGGCTAGGGGTGACTCCCCTCAACCCGTCACTGGGCAGGCTTGGAGGAAGGGCCGGCCGAGGGGTCTCCAGGACCCTTCCCTCCAGACTTCCTACTGGAGGAAGTGGCAGACTTGGCCTTGGGGTGCCAAGTGTGAGCCTGCTGGCCCTGTTGCTGATGCTGCTGGGCTGGATGTGCTGCAGGGACGAAAGGGCTTACGCTGCTGCTGGCGGCCTTTGTCCTTCTGGGCAGATGTGACAGAATCCAAGGTGGCACTGGACTTCTCAATCCTCTGGAGATGGCCTTCCACCCCTGGCCTGAACAAGTTGGTGCCCAGGAAGGGAACATCTGCCAGCTTGTGCCGGGTGTCCGTCGTGAAGGTGGAGATCCACAGCCAAGATCTGTGGGGCATGGCTACTGCAGCCACTACTGACCAGGCACAAGAGTCACTGGTGTCCAAAGAAGTTTGGAGCTGCTGTTTAGCCATCACCCTTCCCCAATCCTGCACCTGCTTGACCGTCGTCTGACGGTCAGCCAGGAGATGGGGAATCACCTCATCCAGGGAACCCATAAGGATGTGTGAAAATGTGCCATCAGTACAGCCGAGCTGGCCCGTTGAAGGCCTACAGAGGAAGCAGCGTAAACCTTCCGTCCCGAGTAATCCAGCTTTTTGGATTCTTTATCGAGCGGTTTGTCCACGTTCCTAGTGTTCCCGGAACGCCGGAAAACACTGTCCGTCACCAGCCCCTCCGCAGAGGGGTGCTTTGAGAAACCGGAGAGTGAACCGGTGGGGACCGCGTACTTGCGAGCCATCCTGGCCGAAGGCATGGGACAAGATGCAGCCCACTGCCACAACTCCAGGGTCGGGCAAACAATGGCTTCGGCCACCAGGAAGGCCTCCATAGGGGAATCTCCTCGGGTCCAGTATCTCCGTGAGGGGATACCTGGCCCGTTTCTGAATGTGTTCGAGCTGCATCCCAGTGGACTCTGAGATGTATCAAAGTATTCCCAAGAATGAGGATGGGCTCTCATCCACTGACTGACCCCCTGCAGATTCCAGGTCAATGGGCCTGGAGTACAGGGAGGAGTCGTCAGACTCCGAGGAGTCTGCGAACAGCTGCTGAGCGCCTGAGCCACCCTCCACCTGCCGAGGCAGATTGGGAGTGAGGGTGACAGACAACCTGTGGGGAAAGCCCTGACACAAACGAGAATCCTTGGTCGGGGCCCCAGTCTTTGGTTGAGGAGGCGGTGGTTCCACCACAATGGGTGGAGCAACTGGTTTCGTCGAACAACTGGTGCTGGGGTCGGCTCCTTGACAACTCTGAGGGGTTGCTTGGTCGCTCCAGTGACAGCCACTTAATGGCCAGAAAAGTGGCGGAGTCTGCTCGTTCCCGGCCAACAAAAGTTGCTGCCACATCATGTCCTCGTAGCGCCAGCGTAACTTACGTCGGAGCCTATCCTCCAAAGAGGACGAGCGGCGATGCTTCTTTCCATGGTGCCGAGACCGAGACCACCGATGTCGTCGGGATCTACCCGACATGGAAGAGGACCGAGACAGAGACCTTCGGGGTCGCCAAGGGTGGTCAGAATGGGGGCGGAAGAAACCCGCTCACCCCTCGGTTCAAGGTTCTTGACCGGGGAGACTTCAGAGGCATGGGCAAGTCCTCAGTTACTACCGGGGAACTGGTGAAGAAGGGTTGTCGGCTTCTCCAGTCAACAACCCGTCCACCGGGTCGAGAAAAATCTGTACCGCATTGACGGGTGTAACGGCTAGCTGACTTGATGGGGACACCGCGAAATCAGCGGCCTTAGCCACAACCTCGACTGAAGTCGAGAGCCGACAGTCCGGTGAAGGGGATCTCTCTCGCTCCCATAAACGTCGACGGTGGGACTTACCTTTCGGTTCTATTTTCATCGACCTACTGGTATGTCCCAATGGCCCTTCTCCCTTGGTGGAGAGGAACTGGCAAAGCTCCTTAAAAGAAGGAGTGTAGGAGTCACCCAAGGAGAGCGGGATAAACGCTGTGGCCGAGGAGGAAGATTAAGCGGCCTGGGCCGCCTCCTCCTTGAGGGCGATCAACTGCTCCAGCTGTTCCACGAAGCCTGCAGCCACGGACACTGCCCAACGGGCCTCCTTAGACTTCACCGGCGGGTACCATTTCTCGGGGCGCCCAAGTTGTAGTCTGGCAGTGCGGTCCTCTAAAACCGAAGCCGTGAAGGACTTGCACAGATTGCAGGCCTGTGGATTGTGGTCAAGACCCAGGCAGTAAATGCACATGGCGTGCGGATCGGTCCAGGACATCTTCTGCCCGCAGGGGCACTGACGGAAGCGGGGAGTGGATTTGTCCATTGCAGCCATGAGGAAAGATGAAGACTGCAGTCTAGTAAACTTTAAAATTATTTTCAGAAAACCCGAAGTGTCTGGATCCAGGCCTAAAATGCAGCGCGCTAAGGAGTGAACCCGAACTTCCAAGCGGTAAGGAAGATCTGGCGTCATGGGGCGGAGTTGAGGGTTTTACCACCTGGGTGGGTGGGAGGAGCCAGCTTGAAGACCTTCTGGCAAGATTTAAAGTGGCAAGGAACCTGCCACAAAGTGTGGATTGAACACATCCACGTCCCTAGAAACCACACCTATTCTCCCATGCTGGGGTCCTGTTCTCCGATATTCGTGACCACTGCTTTATTACCTGTGTAAGAGCTACACCTAAGCTGCCCTCTGTCGCAAAGCCTACCCTGAAGAGAAGTAGAAGAAACTTCGATGCTCACGCTTTCACCTTGGACTTACAAGACTCCCTGCTTTGGCATGACTTTTACCTTGCAAAATCTGTATGCATAACATTTTCCAAGCTATCATTGTAGGGGTACTGGAGAAGCATGCACCAGTTACTAAAGTCAGGACGAAGGCCAAATCCTGCTGGTGGTTTACTGCCGACCTGAAGGCCCTATTGCTTAACAGAGATTGGCTGTGGAAACTTGCATATAAAACCAAACTTCCAACGGACTGGGCTCTTTTTAGTACAGCTAGGAATTTCTGCACTAAGATAATCAGAGAAGCCAAGGCGCACTGCTATTGTACTGAACTCGAATCCTCCGTGAAGTATTCTTCCAAATTCTGAAAAACCGTAAAGTAGTAAGAAGGCTCCACATCTGTAAATTAATTGCTAAAGAAAATCACAATTGGTTCTGCTACAGTCTCTGATAGGAATACTATCCTCGATTCACTCAATAATCACTTTGCCACTGCAGGTCTAGCTTTTGATTCCTCTCCTGCAAGCAACCTCCACGCGCAATTGGGTGTTCAGGATCATGAAGTTTACGGCAGTAGTGCAACTTTTTCTCTGCAGCCTGTAACCTTGAAAGAGGTGGAAGAATTATTATTACAGCTAGATGACAGGAAAAGTGCCAGGGCTGACATTATTGACCCTTTTTTCCTGAAGATCAGTACTCATGTCCTGGCTGTACTAATCATGCACCTCTTTAACCTATCACTCTCACAAGGAAATATCCCTCCCATATGGAAAATGGCCAATGTGGTCCCTCTGTTCAAATCTTGAGATCCCAGTGACCTAAATAATTACAGATCTATTTTCCTGCTTTCCATCTTGTCTATACTGCTGGAGAAACTAGTGAGTTTGCAGCTTAGGAGTTCTCTAGAATCATCTAACCTGCTGAATCCCCTACAATCAGGCTTCAGACCACGGCACAGCACCATCTCAGCACTGGCAAAGGTAATGGATGACTGGCAGCGTGAGTTGGATGCAAACAAGTTTGTACGTTTTTTTTAGACCTAAGTAAGGCCTTCGACACGGTCGACCAAAGCTTGGTTACTGTCTTCTCTTCAGAATATCTGACTGGACCCCCTGTCACTGAAATGGTTCTCTAACTACCTCACCGGCCGATTCCAACAGAAAAGCAGAAGGGGAATGATCTCCACTAAAACCACTTTTGAGAGGTGTATCACAGGGGTCTATATTGGGCCCACTGTTTTTCGCAATTTAAATCAGACTTGATGCTAGTATCAAAGACGCTAACATTCACCTCTTCTCAGACGATACTGTGCTTTGTGTCAGCAGACCTACTCTTGGATCAGCCTGTAGTGATCTACAGCAGGAATTCAATGAACTGCAGCTATGGCTCCTAAATCAGAAATTACTTTTAAATGCCAAAAAACCTAAGGCAATGCTTTTTTCCACCCCCTTCTCATGCAACAAATCCATCTACAAATGGAATGCTTCCTCAGATTACCACCCTACTTGGTAAACCTTTGGAATTCATAGAAAATTTTGAATATCTAGGGGTCTGGATTGACTACAAACTTTCATTCACTGATCAAATTGAGGAGCTGTCGAAAAAACTCAGAGAGTTGGTCTTTTTTACAGGATTAAGTACTTTCTCACCAAGGATGCGAAGAAGAGATTGGTGCAAACCACGTTCCTTTCCCCGGACTGACTATGCAGACTTTCTATATAGTCAAGATCCTACCACCATGCTAACTAAGCTGGACACACTCCATCACCGAGCCCAAAGATTCATCACAGATCTCCCTTACTCAACTCACCACTGCACTCTATGTACAGCTGTGGGTTGGTCTTCCCTAAGCTTTAGACAAGTGAAACGCTGCCATGTGGACCTATAGTGCCATCACTCAGAGGTTACCCTCATATCTCAGATTGTCTACATCCAAGTATGGGCTGAGAAATGCTCAGTATATTTCTCTGACTGTGCCCAAGGTCAGATCACGGTCTGGTCGGTTTGCCATAAGCTGTATGCTACCATTGCTGTGGAATAAGTTGCAAGAAACTCAAACTATTCCGCTCTATCAGTCTAGCAGCATTCAAATCAAGTTACAATCGCTCCTTCAAGGAAGCCTTTAATGGTTTCCATCGATACCTGCCATTTCTTCAGTTGTTGGTGTCCTCCCTGAGCCTAGCCTCGTAACAAGTATCAAAATTCTGGCATTACTGTCCCCTTACCATTCTGCCCTCTCCGTCTTTTTGCTTCAACTCGTACCATCCAAGGGCAATTGCTGACTGCTTACTATCCTATCCTCCCCCCAACCCTTCCTACCCTTCTCAGTATACTGCCCTAGCTTGCCATATTAGTCTTCTCATGGTGAGTGTTGCCATCTTGTAGGATAACACACCTCTAACACATATCCTTCCATATTTACTCCTGCTCAGTGACAGGGTCTATATGTAAATATTTGTGCAGCTGCTATGTGTTGGTTCTATTGCTATGTTCTCAGACTCTTTCTTCCTTAATTGTGATTATATTGTTAATTGTCCTGACCCCAGCTCAACCCTCTGACTGGTACTGCTGTAACCTCGATATCCCTTATTGTCTTATTATTTTATGTCCAGGTCCATCTTGAAAATGAGCTAGCTCAATGATGTTCGCCTGGTTAAATAAAGATTTTGATTGATAAGTGCTGCCACTATGCTTTCCCTATCCAGTCACAGCTCACAGAATTCTGGGTTCCTACCCATATCACGAAAGTTTCAACTACCTCTGCAGAAAATTATTCCCCAAAGAGATAAACAAGTTAATAAAGACTTTCATATGAATTACACCAGAAGAAAACATTACTTACCATAGTAATATTGTTTCTTCCAAGGGATCTCTTACTATGCTTACTTATGCAATCAGCCTGGAAGGTTGAGCTGCCCTAGAGAGAGTGGAATATATGCTAATTATGGAACGCTGAACACATTTTTAGATCACTGCCTCGTGGTGGTGGTGCTGCATTGTGCACTATAACGTTAGATTTATTTTGACAGCCAACAGCCACGAATCTTACTAACCTATTCTACACTATACCTAAAATGAAAACTGCCAATAACAATAAAGCTTTGGCCTCCCAGGCCAAGCTACTGCAGACAAATAGAAACTACAGTAAACCTGATTGGGAATGAACAACAAGTAATGCTCAAGCAAGTGAATACCAAACAAACACTGATTCTTGTAGAACCTTTTCCAGGTTCTGGAAGGGGAGGCAGGGTGGGAGATTTAAGCATAGTGAAGGATTCCTTGGAAGAAACAATATTACTATGGTAAGAAATGTTTTCTTCAAACCCCAGGAATCCCTCACTATGCTTACTTATGCAGACTACAAAGCAGTACCTTGGGAGGCTGGGTACAGAACCTGTTTAGGGAAAAGGTTCTGCAAGACAGCAGTACCAAACCTGGCATCTCTTCTGGACTACATCCAGGCAATAGTACTTTTTAAAGATGTGCACAGTTCTCCAGGTACTGTAGCTGCTTTACAATTTTCTAAAAAGGGAATATCCCCTTGCAGCTGCCACAGAGGCAGCAGTACCATGTGTGGAGCGTACCCGGAGGCCTTGTTGTGGTTGCTTGCCAGCTCTAGTGTAGCTGAACTGGATGCAGGAGACTATCCAGTGAGCAGTAGTCCTCCTAGAAGCTGGCCTGCCGTTGCCCACTTCACTGTATGGCAGAAACATTTGTAAGTGGGAAGGTCTGAGGCCCTTAGTGCAGTCCAGATAGTATTGGAGTGCCCTCTTAACTTCCAGATTATGTAGCCACTGCACATCAGAACTGGACTTCGCTGCACCTACCCGGTGGCGCCGACAACTGAGGCACTGGATGCCACACCTCGCACCACACCGGCGACCCGGGTCTGGGAACAAGCCTGGGCAGTCGGGATTGGCCGGGGGAGGGGGGGGAGATAAGGATTGAGTGTCCTAGTGACTGATCTTCTCCGGGAGGGCAGGATGGGGAAGCTGTGGCTTTCCTGGCTCCTGGTGGTGGCTGGGGGTCAGTGCAGGCAGGTGGCACAAAACGTGGGTCGGCACGGGTGGCGTCTGACGCATGGTGCATGGGAGTATGCACGGCGGCGCCATTGCACACTCGTGCCAGGAGGGAACAAGGGATCAAGTAAAAATATTCCTTGGTGTGCAGGATGAGGGTCGGTCCAACAGTGCCATGCCGCTCTGACTCTGGATGCTCCCCCTGGGTCCTAACTCCCCTGCTTCCGCGGTGGTGGGGTACATAACCGCCGCAATGCAGCAGATGTGTGGATCGGAGGAGGGGGTAGAGCATAGTATTCGGAGCAGTGCGAGAGCTGTGAGACCAGCCTGACTTGGGGGGGGGGGGATCCATATGTAACACCCCCCAGCTGTAGAGGAATAAAAAATATATATTTAAAAAAAAAAAAAAGAACTGGACTTCACTGTACAGAACACTGGCAAAGTGATGGATTGGTTCAAATGAAACTCTGACACCACCTTAGGAAGGAATTTCCGGTTAGTCCGAAGGATTACTTTGTCTCTGTGGAAGCTAATGTAGTTAGGATTGGTGCAGAGGGCCTGCAGCTTGCACACCCTCCTGGCAGAAATCATGGCCACTAAGAAGACTGACTTCCAGATAATATGCTTCCGATTTGCAGTATCCATGGGCTCAAAAGAATGAGCTCGGCTATACACAAGTTCGAATCCCAGGGAGGGACTTGCTCCCTAACAAGGGGATACAGATGCGGTAGGCTCTTAAAGAATTTCTTTAAAATGGGTTATGAAGCCATTTTCTCATTACCTGCTGAAATACAGACAGAAATAGCTGCCAGGTGTACTTTAAGGGTTGAAGACATGAGGTCCAAAGCCTGCAAGTGAACCAAGCAGTCCAAAAGTATGGGCAGATTTGCCTGTAAGGACTGAGCTGCTTAGGAGCACACCACAGGGAAAACCTATCCATCTGGAAACATATGTCTTTCTGGTAGCAGGTTTCTGGGAAACCTTGAGGACCTCTCTGAAAACTGAAACTCAATACTCCAACGCCTCAAGAACCAAGCCTTACGGCGCAATGACTTGAGGTTCGGAAAGGTTACTTTGCCCTGAGACATGGTCAACAGATTGTGTGTCTGTGGGAAATGAACTGGCTGTTTGGTGACGAGGGACAGGAGCAGGGAGTACCAGGGCTGTCTGGCCCAGTCTAGGGCCACTAATATGGTTGCAGGTTGGCTCCTTCATTTCAGGAGAACTCGAAGTAATACAGGGAATGGAGGGAAGGCATACAGGAACTTCCCCAACCAGTCCAGGGTCAGGACGTCCATGGGGACTGAGCCCACTGCTGGAGGCCTGCAACAAAGAGAGTTGATAATTATTTACGGAAGCAAACAGGTCTATTTCTGGTGTGTCCCATCTCCTGAAAATTATGGCTAGCACCTACTTGTTCAGATTCTTTCTAGAAGCCAAGCATTTACTTTGAAGAACTGGGGCACTAACACTGTACCTGCAGTGTCAGATCGGTACTCTTATGTCCTCAGTTATGAATTATGAAAGAACTAGCTATATGCTGCCTGACCAATTGGAATCCTTCGAACAAATCTCAAACATATTCCTAAATGCAGAAAAAGTGTTAAAAGCCAAATAAGTGGAACTTTTCACCTTCCTTGGTGTTTGTCATGGTTATTGCTATTTTTAGAACGTACTGTTTCCCTGCTCGCAGATTACATTCTTATCTTCCTTCTGAGTCCTTTACTGCTTTAGTAACCAAAGGTTATACTAATTCCAATGGTTTTAATGTTCAATGTCTTATCAATCCATTTCTTTAGCTGATATTAAGTACTTTCAGTAATTGTTATTTGAATGCTCTCTGTGTAGCTCGTAACAGTAATAGGGTATTTGATATTGCTGTGTATATACCGTTTAATTGCTTATGTATTTGGAAAAAGAAAAAATTTCAATAAACTTTTTAATGAAGACTTACAAAAAAAAAAAAACCTTTGTGATACTCCAGGCTGACCCTGCTGAGGGACTCTGCCAGGACATTGTCTTTCCCTGGACGATAGACTGCTGGCAGCTGCACTTCCATGGAGTAAGCCAAATTCCAGATCTTCGTAGCTTCTAGTATCTCGTGCCTCCTTTGCTTGTTGATGTAATACATAGTAGTGGTGGTGTTGGTCCTGACCTGGACTGACTGGCCCTTTACCTGGGGAGCAAACAACTGAAGGGCGAGGAAAACTGGCCTTAATTTCAGGAAGTTTAGGTGTTCTCTGGATTCCTGGGGGGACCACACTCCACTTACTGGTAGGTCACCCAGGTGGGCTCCCCAGCCTAAAAGGGAGACATCTGTTGTCAGGACCACCGTGGGGAATGGTTGTTGAAAGAGCATTCCTTCCCCGAAGTTGTCCCTTTCTTTCCACCAGTCAAGACCTTGTAACAGAGTTTTTGTCACAGGCACCAGCCCTGAAAGGGGGTGCCGTGTATACCAATGTGTATACCCTAGAGCAAATTAGGGAGAAAGGTGATATGATCGAAACATTCAACTTTTTTTTTTTTTAAATATAATTCTTATTACAAGAATTGTCAACATCCAGTCAGACAGTCTGTATTGTTATATGTGTTGATTATTACAAAAAAAACACACATACATGTGTGGAGGATTCCAAGCTAGTTCACCTCCTGCCTCCCCAGCAACTTCTTTCGACCAGCATAAGATACAGGTCTTTATTTCATCAGTCCTCTTCCCTTACAGTAGGGTGGAAGAGGACTGTTCCAGTTAGCAACATGCATTTAGTCATACTTGTTCTTATGCTACATGTTCTATTAGTTGCCCTCCCCTGGTTAGGGTGGGGGATGTGAGGAGAGGTTTGGAGCCAGGTCCCTTGGGGGGGGGGGGAAACGGAGTGGGCAGAAAGACCAGAGGAGGGCCCAACCATTACTAGTGGGTCCCTTCACCGTCCTATCTGCTCTTCTGCCTATTTATCCCCCTGGTATCCTGTGTTTCTGGGTATAGCTTGAGCCTGATCTCTTCCACAAAACTGCCAAATCCCCTTCCTCCCTGAGAGGCCACCATCTCCTTTATGGGACAAATGTTGCATCTCATCATTATACATATTATCCATCTGGTCCATCTGGACATACATTTCTCTTTCTGGTCGTTGAGACTATATGTAATCTTTTCTAGATGGTATATCTGGGTCTCTATTGTCCTCCATTCTTGTATGCCTGGGATTCTGGTGATCAACCAGGCCTTAGTAATGGCTTTCTTTGCTGCTGTTATAAGTATGCCTAGGAGGTATTTGGTACCTGGGTCTCTAAATCCCCATGGGTATTGTAGGAGCACAAAAAGCTTCACTGTAAATTGCAGCCCATCCCCCAGGACCTCCACCAGCTCCTCCTGAATTTGTTGTAGAAAAGGGGTGTATGCGCGGGCAGGACCAGATCACATGGGTGTGGTTTGCCCGGCTTTCTCCGCAGGATCGCCAGCACCTTGCATCTCTCCGGAGGTCATAATCTCCTGCAATGATCGGGGTGCGGAAATACCTCAGAAGGTGCTTCCAAGCATTTTCTCTCCATTGGTGGGAGCTTGTAACTTTAGAAGAGTTATAGCATGCCTTACTACAGCACTCCCTGTCAATCTGGGTCTCTAGTTCTTCTTGCCATGACATAATAGTTATAGTGGTGGTGTACTCTAGGGTGAGTAGCATTGGTTGGTATATCAAGGACACCAGATACCTCCCTCCCGGGTGTGTGAACAAATTAGTGAGCGTATTAACTATAGGGGATGTTGATGGGTGGGATCATGGACCCTCTGGGCAGAGCATAATAGCAGTGGCGCAGCTGTAAGTATCTAAAGAAGTCCTGCCTTGGTAGTCCATGTGTCCCCTGTATCTCACCAGATGTTTGGAAGGTGTCCACTTTTTGGAACGGACTAAGATATTTAAGCAGACAGAGTTCACATTCTCGGAATTTGTGATCCAGAATGGCGGGCTGAAAGTCCGGGAGATGGGCAACTGGGCACAAGAAGGGGCCAAAAACAGGGTAAGATGCATTGCTCTCCTAAATGTCGTACACCCGGTGATGTACAGTTTAATCCAGGGATTGGTGGTAGTCAGGTCTCCCTGTCTAAGTCCAGTATGGTAGAGGGCCCATTCAAACATCTTAAGGGCATTAACAAGGTGAAAGAGTAACATGTTTTAATATAAAAAAAATAGCAGGACAAGAGGACACAGCATGAGATTAGAGGGAGGCCGATTAAGGGAGAATGTGAGGAAATTCTTTTTCACAGAAAGGGTGGTGGATGCATGGAATGATTTACCACAAGAAGTGGTGGCTATGAATACAGTGCAGAGCTTCAAACAGGCATGGGATAGGCATAAGGGAGCAATACAAATGACTATGAATAGATAGGCCACTGACAGAGCAAAGGCCGATGGGCACATTTATAAGGTAGAAAAAGAAATGGGCAGACTGGATGGGCCTTGCGGTCCTTATCTGCTGTCAACTTCTATGTTTCTATGCTTTCTATTCTCTCTTGGGTAGGAACAACTTGCCCTCGAGGGCATCTAGCTCTGCTCCTATGAACTCCAGCAGCTGGACTGGTGCTTTAGTGGGGAATTCTGAGTAGTCATGAGAAATCCCAGTGTCTCCAAGGTGCTCTGAGTAAGCCAGAGAAAGTCCCTGACCTGCTGGTGACACTCCTGGAACCAGTCATCCAAGTAGGGGGAAAAAAACCCCCAAAAAACAGAACTCCTTGCCTCCTGAGATGTGCTGTCACCACAGTTAAGCCCTTTGTGAACACCCTGGCTGGCAGCAGACGAGCGACTGAAGGGAAGGGATCTGAACTGATACTGACCAGAAGGCAGCCTGAACCTTAAGTTTTTCCTCCGGCTGGGCCAGATTGGGATAGGGAGATATGCAATTATCAGGTCCAGAGATCCCACCAAGTCTCCCTGTTGCAGGGATATCACTGTGGGCAGGGTGATCATTTTAAACTTGTCTTTTTTCAGGTGTTTGTTCAGAAACCTGAGGTCCAAGATGGGTCGCCACTCCCATTTTTCTTGTGAGTGAGGAAGTACCTTGAATAAAGGCCCATTTCTCACTGGGGGATTTTTCCGCTGCATTTGCCTGCTGTAACTTTTGTCCTCCAAATCCAGCAAAATCCTCTCTGTTGGAGTGGGAGGTTTGAAGTTTCAGCAGACCTGCAGCTTGGGAAGTCTTCTGAACTGCAGTGTGAGCCCTGGCTCACTACTTCCGGGACACACTTGTCTGTGGTGATGTTTTTCCATTCCTGGAAGTAGTGAGCCAGCCTTTCTCTCACTAGCAATGGATAAGCCACCTGGACTGACTCGTCAGGGGTTCCGACTGGGTTTAGCCTTAGGAGCTGGGGCTTGCTCAGTCCGTTTGGGACCTCTTCTGCCTCTGCCCCTAAAAAAAAACAAAAACCTTGCATCAGAGTAATCATAGGGCATGAATACAAGGGGAAAGTAACTCCTACTCCTACCTCCCCTTCCATGAGGCCTGTAGGAAGTGGAGGCCTCTTCTTTCTCAGTGTTGCTCTTGTAAGTTGTTTTGTATTCTTCCACCTTCTTCATATACACCTCTGTCTCATTTCCAAAGAGAGCATTGTTCTCGCATGGGAAATCCATGGCCTTTGCCTGGGTATCCTGGGAAAAATTAGTGGTCCTTAGCCAGGCAAATCCCCTTAAGGAGATGGCAAGAACCATAACCCTAGAGGCTGGGTCAGTGTTATCCACTGCCATATGGAACCGATATCTGGTAGCATCAAGACCAGTTCTGGCAGTGTCTGCCAAAGCTTGTGCCAGGTCCCCTGAGGTTTTTTTCACTTTTGGCAAGTATTGAGTTCCAGAGGGCTTTCTGGTACTGGCAATGTAGGCCATGTATACAGCCTGCCTCAACGGTACGGAGACAGAGATATACACTTTCTTCCCCGTACCATCTAGTTTCCTGGAATCTTAATCTTAGAGGCTGGGTAGAGAGAGAACTTTCGCCTTGTCACAGGCAGCCACCAGGACCACCTCTTCATGACCTGGTGAGAGTAGAGGTAGGTATTCAGCATCACATCTGTCCAGCTGGTAGTACGTCTCTTTCAATCCCTTAAGTGGAGGTAGGGGTCTGCTACAACATGCAGATTGCTTTCTTTTTTCTATCACCCCTCTTTCTCACCTTGCAGCCACAGTCCTGCTATACATCCAGCCACCGCTCCTTCCTTCACCTCCGACCCTGAAGCTAATGTGCCCAGCTGGCATATGAAGCTACGGCCATCGAGAGGGCCCCCCCAAGCCCCCGCGCTCGGTGAGGATCCAATACCGGCACACTCCTTATTTCAGGCATCGTCGGCCGGTGAAGCTAGCGGCCATCAAGCTGCCATGGACTATGCTGCCATTTTCTATCCCTTTTTTTCTCCCCGATGGGAGCACGGACATGCAATACCGTCCATGCACAATGTGCAGATGTCTGCCGTGCTCCCCCCTCCTTAGCACTCATGCAACTGCAGTTCCTCCGGGCATCCCTAGGGACAGCCACAACACGGTGTGCACCCACCCCTTTCCCCAGGACTAGGAGAGGTGTCATCGGACACTCGATTCTAGTCCTCCCCTACTGACCCAGGCTCGTTCCCGAACCCGGTCACCGGTATGAAGCGAGGTGTGGCGTCCAGCGCCTCAACCCTCAGCGTCACTGGGCGGCGCAGATTGCTTTCTAAAAGGATTCGTGGACAGGCAGAAGCAACCTTTTAGTTGGTGTTAACCCCATCATATCCAAAAATTCCATCTCCACTCCACCTCATTCCCAGGTTTCTTGGGTTGATCTGCCCAACAAAGGCATAATGGAAGGAGAAATACTCTGGACCGGGGATCCAAACTCCTGCTTGGGGAACAGTCAGATTGGACGAGTTCCCCTTCCTCCTAGAAAATTCTGCTCCCTGGCCCTCAAGAACCAGGACGGGAGGCAGAAACTGAAGGAGGAACTGGCACATCCATTAAGGAGCCCATGGCTTGAAAAGCCAGAGGGAATTGCCAAGCCTTGGTCATGTACTCCATAGAGGGCATTTTTGCTCTGTTCAGTGATGGCTTCTTCAGGAGGGGGGCAGTGACATATTTTTTTTTTGTTTTCTTTTAGCAGAAGCAGAGTCCGGAACCTGCTCAGAAGACCTCTTGTGCGTGGTCACCCCAGGAATCCCTTTGTCAGGAATCCTGGAATCACACCGGTTTTTGGAGGAAGGTCCCTCATGTGTGTGCTTTGGTGACGTAGAGGCAGACTGAGAAGCCATAATAACATCTAACTTTTGGCCCTTTTCTTAACAGTTTTAAGACAAAAACCTGTTGCAAAGTTCATAGTCAGTAAATGGATGATCAGGACCTAGGAACCTTAAACAACTTGTGTCTTGTTTCTCATTTAAATGTATAGTGTGTTATTTATTTGCTTGTAATGATCTTTTTAGAGTTCAGGTGACGTCATGGAAGACACTACAGCCTAAGACGCAAGGATCCCGCTAAACCCTGTTAATATACCTCCTAAAAACAGCCTACTATTTTTGAAAATAAGGAACTGAGCTATTTATTTATTAGTAATTGAATAGCGTACAACAGGAGAGGAAAATGCCTAAAAAATGAGGGGATGCAAAAATTAGACCTCTGGAGTGCCGAGATGGAGAGAGATCACTAGGGGACGACTTGGAGAATGAAGGATTGTGGACCTCATCAGCCTCCTGACAGTACTGCACCCAGTGATCAGATCCCCTACACTATACTTCGGCGACAAATGGCACAAGTATTAACCGAACTCCAGGACTTTCGCAAGGAGATGCGATCAACAGTTACAGCCCTGTGCACCGATACTGGCAAACTTGAAAAGATACAGGAGGCCAGCGGAATTCAGGCAACGGACATCGATAAGCAGGTGGACGAAACTGACCCGGCCATCTTACAACTTCATAGCAATCTCCAAACACTGCAAGAACAAGCTGCAGATGCTGAAAGTCAGAACCGTAGAAACATCAGAATATCAGGTATACCCGAGGGGGCCGAGGGAAAAGAAATGATTCCATTTGTATAGAAAACACTTCGGGAGCTGCTTCATTTACCAGACAACATTACACTTGAAATTGAACATGCACCCCACACACTGGGCCCTAGCCCTGCTCAGGGAGCTCGCCCACGCACAATCTTAGCCAAATTCCTAAGGCATCAAGAAAAAGAAATGGTGCTCCACACAGCATGGAAAGCAGGCAAAGTACTTCTAAATGGCCAGAGGTTATACCTTGACAACGATTACGCCCCTGAGATTATGGCCCAGAGGATGGCATATGCCCCAGTAATGAAAGCCCTTAAAGCTGCAGGCATTTGTTTTCAAACCCCTATCCTGCCAAGATGGTGATCTTTCTGAAGGGTTCACTCACCTTTAACAATGCTGCAGCAGCAGCTGCTGAAATGAAATCCAGAAACATCACTGTTTTGCAGCAGCGCCCCAGCTCTGGCTCGTCAATTGCCTCCAAACTCTCGCAGAAAATCTGGCATAACAACCAAAAGAATTCAAGACGCCAGCAAGGAGCAGAGACTTCTCAGAAGATAGCAGACGTACTACAGGCCAGGAAAAACCATGAGGAAGGATCAGAAGAGGTCGATCGTGTGGCAGAAGGCTGAAGCACAGCAAGTACAAATACAATGGACTTTATGTTCTACGCACTATTCTAAATAGTAAACATATAAGGGATTTGAGGATAAGTACCACTGCTCTAACTTGTTGTTATAGCCTAGACAACCGAGGATCAGCCAACAGTACGTTGGGGGGGTGGGTTCCCTCTACTAGGAGGTTAAGCAGGGGGATAGGCATACAGATCGTGGCTTGCTGCAATGCTGGGGATGATCATTATGCCGGGATCAGTATGATCTCCCAAGTGCCAACTTCCCGACTTCTAAGTGACCGACATTTGTTTGCCGTCGCGGGCTGGCGGGGGATGCTGACGGTAATATCCCAACATTGCAATTCAGAAAACGGGCGACGTTGCTTGTCGGTGTCTCTTTTTTGGCTGTCGGTTTGCGATGTCGATAAATAAATGCTACTGAAGTAAACTTAAGTTTTCTGGATAAGAAAAACCCTGAATCCAGTTAAGATGCTGATGGAGCCTGGACATAAAACAAGGCCACTAGCGCAAGGTAAAGATATTCTGAGACTCTGTTCCATATTAAGAACTTGCAATATATAAAAAGATAAACACCCTGTTAGTGGAAGGTAAGGTAGCACAGGGCAAACATACAGTCCAACCCAATTACATTTAGCCGAAAAAGTAAAACAAACCTAGATTCAGACGGCTTTTCTAAATACAGTGCCTAGGTGCTCTTTAGTGGGGAAATTGGAGTAGTGAATTTTACGATCACACACTATGAAGCTGTAACTTGCCCCTCTCTTTTAATGGAAATCCTATCATTGCCCTCTGCCTTATTTTGCTGCAGACATTTTATTGAAGGCCTTCTTGAGGACATGAGGACAGGACTCGCGTCACTATTGCCACTTACAGAGAGGAAGCACTTGGTCTGCAACTGCACTGCACTAATTTGTCTGCCTGCAGTTAATACAAAAAAAAGAAAAACATTCCAGGTAATATCTGATTTTGGTATTCTGCCGGGAGAATTTAAGTCGGGAAAACTATCAGCGGGAAGGTAAGAATCGGGAAATCAAACTGGATTTTTGGCGTCGGGAGTATTACTGTTGGGAGATTGTGCTAGACCCATTATGCCTCTGGCCTCAAAGGGGAAAGGAAGGAGACGTGGGAGGGAACAGATTAGGGGGATCGAAGGAGATGGGGGAAGGAAGGGGGAAGAGTTCAGACTTCTTACCACAGAAGTGATCGCCCCATGCCCTGCTTTGCGATGCTACAATAATGAAGTGCCTCATGCCAGAAAAAGACAGCTACCTCCTGTTTTGGCAATGAGATGACATGACATGACAGGATGAGTGCTGCATCGCGGAAAGTACAGAGATGTTCTGCGATTATGCAGCTTTCACTGACAGCAACACGAGGGGAACAACAGGTGGAGAGGCTGTAAGGGGCTAGGACTGGAGAGATCCCTGAGACTTTTGGGTGCTCTATTCTCTCTCTCTGACATCAGAAGATGGGCACCGGGGGGGTGGGGATTTTCTGGGGGCTAGACAGTACACTGGCATAAACACAAATAATGTGGGATTACTGGGGGTGGCGAGGGTGCCACTTTCTGTGCAGTGTTCCTCCCCAGGCTGTTCCCTCTTTGTCCGCTCTCATCCTGGAACCGAGGGGCCCTCATACTCGCAGACATTAGACTACAAATCCCCAATTCAACTGGGAGGGATCAGGGCATAATTAAGTATGGAAACCTTCCCCCAAAATCTAAAATACAATTCTCTTCATCATAGCTAAGGAGAAGCCTGACTTTTTTTTTTTTACTGGTGACGTCACCCAATCCACTTACCTCTTTCCATAGACACTATAGGTGTCTATTGACCCTTGATAGTTAAGGGTTAAAAGTAAGGACCTCACCTTACTGAAGTCGGGATCCTACCCCGACCTGTGGAAGTACAAGTTGTTCTAAGTATTTATAAGGACCATGTGGGTCATTTTTGTATTTGTGAACTGTTTGTTACTGTTAGTCATTCAGACTCAAGAGTATGTTGTCTGGTTATAGTTGTTGTTTAGATAGGTTCATCGGGTCCCTTCACTACCCCACTCAGAAACCTTACCGTATACATGTATGTATAAAGAGAAACCCATTTATGAGATGCAGAGGTTTAAGCATTTCCCAAAATTGTAGATTTGGAAATGAACTCCCCTAAGTTTAAATTATTGTCCCTGAATGTTAACGGATTAGCCTCTCCAATTAAACGCTCTAAAGTCACGGCATACCTTAAAAGATCTAAGTCAGATCTAAGATACCTGCAAGAGACTCACCTAAACCCAGCAGAACATACAAAGCTAGCTACACTCAGTTGGGGTCAGGTTTATCACTCTTCCCATACCACAGGTAGGAAAAGAGCGGTAGCAATAATAATTCCGACATACATTCCCTTTAGAGTGAATACCTCCTGGGCAGATTCAGAAGGTAGACTGATTATAGTCCAAGGAATGCTCAACGACAAGCAAGTCACACTAGCTAATGCTTATCTACCACTGGGCATACTCTTGCCATAACTGAAATTTTTATTGGACAAGATGATACAAGAAACCAAAGGAATACTCCTGCTAGCCAGAGACTTCAATTTCACAACAGACCCCAGCATGGATACCTCACACCCTAGACCCTCCCCCCAAGCAATCGACCACACAGAAGTTTTTTAAAAGATTTATAGCAGAAGTTGGATGGTGTGATGTGTGGATAAAAATGCAACCACGGACGAGAAATTACACTTTTTACTCCGCCGCACACAGCACATATTCTCGCATAGATCACACATTCACACAAGTAGAGAATCTTGATGCTTTACAGGAGGATGGGGTGGGGTGGGGGATATCTCCATCTCCAATCACGCACCCCTGGTTTCCACATGGGAAATGGGCCTCCAACTTCAAAATACAAGATAGAGGTTGAACCCATTCCATCTCCATCAGAAAGACTTCCGAGAGTTTGAGTGATAAAATTACGGAAATCACAGTAGATAATACCCCGACAGATACCACCCCAGCAATAAACTGGGATACCCTTAAAACAGTCCTCAGAGGGCATATTATAAACTTTACAGTAGAACTGTCTAGGCAGCGTAAGAAACAGAAGGTGCCGCTGGAAGAATCTCTCCACTTTCTTCAAATGGCCCACAAACAGGGCAATATGTCAGTATAACCCCAGGTACAACAAACTAAGTTAGATCTAGACAGATTAATACAAACAAACTAAAAAAAGCTTTGACCTTCTTAAAACAAAGATTTAATGAAGTGGGTCCCAGGGCTACTCGCTTATTAGCCTACCAAATTAGAAAACAAAGGAAATCAGCTACAATTCAATCTACTGGACACCCGGAAACAGGCCAACCACTTACTAAAATATGTGAAATAGCAGACGCCTTCACCAACTACTATAGCAATTTATATACCCCTGAGCATACCCCCTTCCACACAAGAGATAACAACTTATCTCCAAGCAATTACCCTACCGCAGCTCACAAACACACACAAGGAGGCCCTGGTAGTACTAATAACTGGAGCCGAAATTAGTAATACTATTGCAAACACCAAATCCTTGAAGTCGCCAGGTCCAGATGGATACGGCTCAGAGTTTTATAAAACAGTTAAGATGCAGGTGATCCCCAGGTTCCTTCCTTTATTCAATTCAATACTGGAGGGAGATTCTCCACCCCCCTCTTGGTCATATGCGACCATATCGGTAATACCTAAGCCAGGTAAGAACCCACAATTATGTGACTTGTATAGACCTATATCAGTACTTAACCAAGACTATAAACTATTTATGAGTATACTAGCACACCGAATAGACCAGCTTCTCCCACAACTGATACACAAAGACCAAACTGGCTTTGTAAAATCCCACTCTACAACTGATAACATAAAGTGAACCCTTCATATAATGCACCAAATGCAAACTTCCATGTCTCCCTCAGTACTAATTAGCCTGGACGCCGAAAAAGCGTTCAATAGGGTTGCCTGGCCTTTCTCATATCTAACTTTAGAAAAACGTGGTTTTCCCCCAGCCCTAATTACGATCTTACAAAACATTTACTCTGCCCCGAAGGCATGTGTGAAGGTAGATGGACATCACGCTGACTACTTCCACCTGCTAAGAGGTACCAGACAGGGCTGCCCACTCTCCCCAGTTATTTGTGGTGTTTATAGAACCCTTAGCCCAACAAATACGGGAAGCCCAAACAATTACAGGCATTAATATCGGACATACAGAACACCGAATTGCATTATATGCAGATGACATCTTACTATATGTATGACACCCTGAAACTTCTCTCCCAATATTGAAACAAATCCTGGATAGCTTCAGTCAAGTTGCAGGCTACAAATTAAACCTAACCAAAACAGAGATGTTAACCTTTAACTATACACCCTCTTCTCACATCCAAGCTACCATACCCGGCAGATGGAAATTGCAGAAATTAAAATACTTGGGAGTCCAGTAGTCCCACTTTCACACCACCACCTGTTAAATATAATTACATCCCTTTTACTATGCAATTAAAGGCGGATCTGGCCTCATGGGCGACTTTACCACTCAGCTTGACAAAGAGAATAGAACTGATTAGAATGATAATTCTGCCAAGGGCTCTATATCCGTTTCAAAATCTACCCTTCCATATACCACTAAAAGCCTTCAGAGAATGGAACTCTCAGATAACCAAATTCATATGGGCCAACCGAAAACCCAGGGTCCGTTTTAAAATCTTGACCTTCCCCCGCCGGGAAGGAGGACTGGCACTACCAGACCTACGATTATATTATCAAGCAGCATCCTTGACACATGTCATGGCTAGGCAAAATAAGACTGCCAGCCGACACTGGTTGGAAATCTAACGGCTGCTGTTGGAGGACCGGGAGTATTACCATACCCAATACCAAACAATGGGCAAACAGGTAGGGAGTATTCCACAAAGCCCTTGGCTTACCGCCCAGTTTAAAACTTGGCACACCATTAAAGCAAACCAACATCTAGCCCTCTACTATCCCCTTATTTGCCCCATCTCACGACTACCCGACTTCCCAACAAATAGCTTAGATAAAAGTGTTTGTGTATGGGGAAAACGTGGACTAAAATATATACCGCAGAGAATATCACAGGGCAGCATATGGATTTACGCAGACATTCAGAGAACGTTCCCTCTGCCTCATTCTGACTTTTTTCGGTATCTACAGCTTCGTCATTACATAGAGAACCTACCAGAGATACTCAGCCGGAACATTATCCAAACTTAGTTCATACCCTCATGCAGCTCAACACTAATTTGAAACAGGACCATTTGGTCTCCCTTTATTACCAAACACTGAATTCTCAAAGACACTCCTTCACTGAGAGAATTCGTAGGCAGTGGAAGCAACAAACAGGACATGAGCTCACACTGGAGAATTGGTGTTGGGCATGTGAAAATACAACCCGAGTAACTAGTTCACACCAATGGCGAGAATACACCTGGAAACACCTAATTAGATTCTTCAGAACCCCTATGGTCACGTCCCATTACGCTCCCACCAATCCGCAAGTTGCTGGCGAAAGTGTGGTGAGAGTGAAGCTGATCACACGCATATAATGTGGGGCTGCCCTTCACTTAAATCATTTCTCTTCCAAATTCAGATACAACTACGGGAAATATTTGATCCTCAACTTCATTTATCAATAGAGATGTTTATGTTCCTTTTACTCCCTAAAGCATACAGAAGCCCAAACATAAGGTACCTTCTCCTCCTGCTTATCATAGCAGCCAAAAAAGCAATTACTAAATTGTGGCTAACCGCCAAAACCCCTACAATTCAGAACTGATGGGTTATTAAAAGACAAATTTATAATATGGAAAGAATAACCCATAACTTAAATGAACAGCAGGAAAAATTTACAGCCAGATGGACCCGATGGCAGATATAACATATGCTAAAGGATACCACTTTTGTACTCTAAGAATTTGAAGGTGCCAATAAAAGTTCAAACGGCCTAAAAACTCTCCGGAACATAGATGGTAGGATATAACACTATTCTAAGAGAGGATCCCCCAGATGGTATAGGAAGGGGAAGGAGGACTATCAACACACTCAGCACCCACTAGTTATAGATTGTAACCCGAAATGGGAGATTTTATCCAGAACCATTGAATGGTCACAGGTTTTAACTCAGAAAAGTGGATACTACTGAACTTGGCGATATGAGATATTAAAATTATTCAGTGTGTGGCACTGAGAATATTACTACTAGGATAATCTCCCCACAATCTTAAAGAAATTATAACAGAAACAAAGTCTGTGAACATACATGATAGGGGACCTACCATTATAGATTGATCAACCATTTCTATGAGTAACATTATGAATGATTAATTATGAAAATGTTACCTCTGTATTGTATCTCATTCTTTTTTTTTTTTTTACTTGTTTATTCACGCCTTGTATCCCCACGACCCCCTCTCCTTCCGTGCTCGAGAAGTGACATCCTCCAGATCAACCTCGGCCATCTGGGTCTGCCCCTAGAGTGCCTCGCTGCCATCGGGACCCAACTCGACGGCCCGGATTACCCCCCCCCCGGGCGGAGAGAGGAGAGGCATCCCCACACTACCTCCTCTCTTGTACTCTGCCGCGAGCGTGCACAGTGGGATCTGCCCTTTGGTCGGCCTGATGCTGAGAACCACTCCGGAGAACTTCATCTAGGGGGCCGGAAGCATTCTCCTCCCAGCTTGAACTCTTCCCCTGTAACCCAACCCCCTGAGTCGCCGGCGCAGAGAGTCGACGTGCAGACGCACGCTCGCTCTCAAGCGCCTAACAACATCCCCCTTCCCCGGCTCTGAGATACAAAGCCGCCGTGTCCCTCAAGAGTCTGTGCATCCACCGGCTCCCATAGGACGTCTGGCGCTAGACAGCACCCCTGGCATCCCACCCTGAGGGAGGAGAGCATCCTTGGGGACGCTCCATCCTCCCTCCCCCTGCCGTCCCCCACTGACCTGGGTCCATTCCCAAACTCAGATCGCCGGCATAGCGTGAGGTGTGGTATCCAGCGCCTCAACCCGCAGTGCCACCGGGCAGGGTTGTATCTCATTCTTAATTTCAAAAATGCCAAAGAAGTTAAGACGTAATAAGATGTAATTCTGAACTCTCTCCCTTTGTGTACGTAGTGATGTATATCGGAAATGAACTGAATATGACCTGATGTTCCATGCATAAAGGTTGAAAATACTAATAAAAAGATATTTATAAAAAAAAAAAAAATTCTTTTTAGATTGAACAATAAAAGTTTACCATACCAACTCGTGGCAGTCTGCCTTCACCAAGAGTTGACAACTCTTTGCAAGATTCTTAAAGCCTGTAGGTCCTGTCTTCTTTTTGGGTCTGTCAGACATACCAATTTAAAGACAACCCTTAAAATACAGCTCCAAAACAGAAAAAAAAAATCTAAGCTTACGGTCTGGTTCCTTAAAATGAACGAACTTCTATAAAGAGAGTGAAAGCACTTTTTTTGTTATTTGTTTCCCTTAAATACACAAATACTGTATAACAAAAAAGTCTCAGTTCCAGAAAAACATGAACAGAGGCACTGGGTATTTAAAGTAAGGACAAATAAAAGAAATAAAAGAAATGATGAAAGAGGATCAAATAATATATATAAATCTGCGGTTTAAGTGAAGACCGCTAAGTGAATTCAAGGAGTTTCTCTGCTTCCTGGGAAGCGCTGAGGGACCAGAGAAAATGCAAAATCAGAGACAAAAAGGCTAAAACTCTTCTAAACGACAGTAACCAGCAGAGGAAACAAAGACAAGTACTGCGATTTGCTTTCTAAGGCCGAGTGCCACTATGAGGCAGAGATTTGAAAACATGTTCAGAGTTCCATAATTAGCATACATTCCACTCTCTCTGGGGCAGCTCAACCTTCCAAGCTGATTGCATAAGGAAGCATATTGAGGGATTCCGGGGGTTTGAACCTTCCTGAACACGTTTGTGCAGTACTCACCTCCCACCGATATGAAGAGCAGGGCTGAGCCGATGCCTGCTGACCTGCTGTTAAATCTCTGCTCCCGGTGTTTAAAACCGCCAATCAGCATGCACAAACCCTGGGGAGGAGAACCCACAAAAATATCAATGTTAATCTTGCTCCCTGACAGAGAAACTGTAAAGCTCCAAGCCTGGAGAAAATGCTAAAATTCGACTACCAAAACCTAAATGTAGTGTTTTAAAGGGGGAAAAAAAAAGACCACTCAAAATACATCCTGCCATTTTAAAACATCCATCACCTCAGCAAATACAACTTAGTCGCAGGTGGTTTTAAACGAGGCCGGGGACCCCAGCAAGCTGAAACTGAAATGAGTCGTATCCTGTTTTGGCTATTACTGCTTTTCTGTTCCAAGCTTTTTTTTAAAAACCCCTGTGACTAAACGTCTATTTGCTCAGCAGATGGATGGCTTAAAATAAATTAAAATGTTCATGTTAGTTTGCACACTATGGGGGAGGAAGGAACTTTTCAAAAAAAAATTGCTTTTTTTTTTCCTCGCGGCCTTAGATTTTCTCGTTTTCTGAACAGCTGGCCTCATTCAGACTCTTTCACATCATTCCAGATTATTTAAATTTGAGGACATTCTGTTATGCATTACTAAAGGCATCGGTATGAAAACATGATCATAACAGTGAAGAACCTTGTGAAACTACTAGAGAGAATCTAGAAACCTTATTGTTAACAGCCATCACCGCACCATGGTTTAAAACACTATCAATGCATGGTTACACATATAGACAATTTTTCCATGGGGCTTTTTATCTGGCCCCCAGTTTATTCCTCTCCTAATGACAACCCATCAGTCCTATCACCAACCTTCTCAGGTAGCTGCAGGGTGCCATCACTTACCCATGACCACCATGCGGCGGGCAGTCTGCTCTGTCAGTTGTACCTGGGCTTGCAGAGAGCACTTGTGTCACGTTGCAGAGGGGGGATTTTATCCCCTCTCTTTCCTCCTCAAGGGCATCTGGCTGCAATGACATGCACACATGCATGCTTGGTGTGAGGCAGCTGCCCCCTTCCTGCTGTGTAAGCCCCCTTGTGCCACCAGGTGGCAGTCATGTAGCAGAATAAGAGTCCTCCCTCCTCTCAGGAGAGCTCAATACTCCCTCCCCCATCCGGCTCCGAGCAGCCGGTGTCCATTCCCAAACCCAGGTGTTAAAGCTACCACTGTGCTACCAGGCTGGCAAGTCTGACTCCTTCCTAAGTTCAATCAAAAGCCATCCTGGTGTCTGAAACCCAATTACAGATCAGTGCACCCCTCTGTCCCATGATCGAATGAATCCCTTTGCACAGAACTTCGGCTTACACAGCTGAGTTTTAGCTCTTTAACCAGCACCAGCAAACAGCCAGAGCCCCTGTTCTCCCCCCACCCCAAAACTGAAGCCTTTGTTTAGAACTGAAAACTGAACCTCACACAGCTGGGTTTTAGTTGCATAATCAGCAGCACTCAATAACCGGATCCATCACACTTTTACAATGGACTATGATGCATGCAAACCATAAAGGAAAAGTGCTGCAGGAAACAAGGCCGAGATAGTGTTCAATCTGTAGGTGGGAGCGCCCATGGATGCTGTGCAATCACAGTAGAAAGAAAAGGGGGGCAGTTCTCCATAAAAAAAAATCTGTCTGCACAAACTTCCACTTGCTTTTCATTAGGTGCTGTTTACTGCATCTTTCTTGGTTGACCCAACCATTTTGCTATATATCATTCTCATTATGCTTTTTTCCCTGCTGGTTGGTGCAGGTGGCTTCTCAGCCCTGTCCCCACGGTCCTGAGGCCCTCAATCCTCCATAGATCGCCCCTCATGGTGGGGCCATCCTACCCCCACCAGGTGATGCGCATCCAGATTTGTGGGCTAGGTGATCGGTGACAGCGCAGGACGAAGGCAGGCGGGCAAGGCTTCATATAGCCTGTGACAACTATTTTCCATTTTCTCCCTACAGCCCCTTGCTGTGGTGGCACGCAAGTGTGTGCACATGGAGGGTACACACACACACACACACACACACACACACACACACACTATGGAACCGAGGCTCCTCCCCTTCAAGCTACCAGCGTTACCTCCGGGCCTCCACCCGGTGACAGCCAAGGACAGTGTCTGCTAGCCTTCCCTCCCCAGGAGAGGAGAGCTGTCCATCAAATGCTCATTCCACACTCCCCCCCCCCCCGGTTGACCACCAGTGACCTGAGCTCATTCCCAAACCCGGGTTGCCGGCATGGTGAGAGGCAAGGCGCACAGCACCTCTGCCCTCTATGCCACTGGGCCAGCATGCCATATATTTTAATGACTTCTTCACGGTAATACCTTTTAAACACACTTTAATAGAAACAAAATAAAATATTTTTTTTTTTTTTTTTAAATTACAACATTATTTGTCCACTTTTCCGTGGACCCGGCATTGGCTATGACACCCCGAGGGGTAAGTCCTCCGGCCCATCGGGGCCATCATGGGTCCTGGCCAGGTCCCAGTATTTTCCTCCGCTTTTCTCCCGTGCAACGGGCGCAGCAGCCGTCTCCACCTCCGTGGAGGCAATCAAGCACACCTGGGCGCGGGTCTAACCCCTCTTGTGGTGACGCATGCAGCACACAAACCCCCCACCTCGAGGAAGGAGAGCAGTCCTCCAGATGCTCAATCCTCAGCTCCCCGGCTGACTCAAGTCTGTTCTTGAACCCGGGTCACCGGCGTGGCGCAAGGTGTGGCACCCAGCGCCTCAGCCCTTAGTGCCACCGGGCCGGCAAATATGTGTTTTAAAGAGAAGATCCCCTCAGCCTTTTATTCTGTTTACCAGCGTAGTTTGTAGGCATGAACAATGACCACCTCTACTGCACCTTCCTAATTTCATCAGGATTTAAATGTAAATGAAGGCACTTAAGTTTGGTGTGAAAACCTGCTTGACTATTGCAACGGTCATGTAAGGCATCCAGGAATTACACAAACACAGAATCTGCTGGCAGATAGAAAATATACAGCTCACCTAGTCTGCCCATTTCCCTACTTGGCTTGGCAATCTCTACTCTTATCTGGACTGCCTTTCCCCTGCTCTGCTGTACAGCAAGGTGCCTTTATGCTTTTCCCATGCACTTTTGAATCCCCATACTGTTTTCGCTTCCACCACCTCCACTGGTAGGCTGTTCCATGGATCCACCACCCTCTCTGTGAAAAATACTTACTAGCATTCTCCCTAAGCCTCCCTCCCTTCCAGCCTCATGTTATGTTCCCTTGTCCTTGTGTACTTTCTTCTCTGAAATATGCTCCTCTCTCGTATCCTGTTTTTTCCTCTAAGGTATTTGAAAGTCTCTATCATATCCCCTCTCTCAGTGAATAGATGTTGAGTTCCTTGAGTCTTTCCTCATAAGGCTTGTGGTGCAGTACATATATCATTTTTGTTACTCTTCTCTGGACTGCTTCCATTCTATGTCCCTTCTGAGATGCGGTCTCCAGAACTGGACACAGTATTCAAGATGAGGCCTCACCAGTGATCTATACAGTGGCATCACCACTTTGCTCCTCTGACTGGTCATGCCCCTTCCTATGCACCCCCCAGCATTCTGTTTGCTTTCCCCTGCTTTTTTGCATTGTATGGATGACTTCAAGTCATTGAATGTGATAACCCCCAGGTCTGTCTCCTGACTTGTGGTGGCTAGATCCTGCCCCCCAATCCTATATACTTCTCTTGGATGTCAGTGAGGTGCATTACCTTGCACTTCCTGGCACTGAAACCCAACTGCCAAACCCTTGACAATTCCTCAAGTAGTCTTAGGTTGTTTCTCATTTTATCTATCCCTTCCTGTGTGTTAACTCTGTTGCAGATCTTGGTGTCATCTGTGAACAGGCATAATTTCCCCTCCAGTCCCGCTGCAATGTCGCTTATGAAGACACTGAATAGGACTGGACCCAGCACCAATCCCTGTGGCACCCTGCTGGTCACCTCCCCCTCTTCGGATTTTATGCCATTTGCTACCACCCTCTGGGTCCTGCCTTTTAGCCAGTTTCCAACCCATTTTACCACTTTAGAGCCCACACCCAGATTCCCTAATTTGTTAAGCAACCTTCTATGTGGAACGGTGTCGAAGGCCTTGCTGAAATCCAGGTAGGCCACATCCACCGCCCCTCCCTGATCCACCACCCTATTTGAATTATATGATGGTTTGGTGTTGAAGCCTGCTGTATTAGTGATGTTGCTGTCCTCTGCAGTCCCTATGTTAGTCTTATGCTGGCCACAAAAACTTTTCAAGGCATAGCAAGTGCCCTGCTGTTTTCTGTAGTCTAAAAGTGTCAGTGTTAGAAAAATGGGAAGAAAATTAATATTGGCATCACTGAAGGTTATGTTAAAACCAAGCTAAGTAAACTGTAGGTTAATAAAGTACAGAGTTCTTAAGGTATTCACCCAAGGATACTTAGGGAATTATCTAACAAACTCGCTGGTCCTATTAGCTTGCTGTTCAACAGATCACTACAAAAGGGGGAAGGTTATTAATAAGTAGAAATTAGCTTACATAACACCTATTCATAAGAAAGGGTCAAAGCATGAGGTAAAGAACTACAGACACATCAGCCTCATGCCTATAACTGGTAAACTGATGGAAGAATTAATTTTAAAAAATTATAGAAAACCACATACTAAAGAACGGACTGAAGTACATATCACAACATGGCTTCAAGACAAAAAGGTCCTGCCAAACTAGTATCCATCACTTTTGTGAACCAATCAGTAAGGTGCTCAATCAGTGTTTACCAGTGGATGTCCTCTACCTGGACTATGCCAGAGCTTTCAACATGGTGCCACATAGGGGATTGATAAGAGTCCATGATCCAGGCACAGGTTAGCCCAGTTATTAACTGGACTGGAGAGTGGTTATACATGTGGAAGCAAAGGGTCATTATTAAGAGTCACTGTTCAGAATGGGGTATGGCGGGCAGTGGTGTGCCCCAGGGGTCGGTGCTGGGGCCCACTTTAATATTTTCATTTCTACTGTGCAGATATCCCCCAGCTCATAGTTGAGCAAATTTGCTGATGATATTAAGCTAGGGGGAATGGCTGAAAAAGAATTTGCACTCCGTGGTCTGCAGAGTGACTTAAAGAACATATAACTATGGACGAAAGACCACAACTTAAGTTTCAACATGGACAAGTGTAGAGTGATGCATTTTGGATACAGAAATAAAGAAGCAAGGTATCATCTGAATGGTACTGAACTCAAGTCCACTGACAAAGAAAAAGACCTTGGTGTTTTTATCACCAATAATCTGTCCTTTAATGCCCATACAACCAAGCTTGTCAGACGTGGCAACCAAACGTTATTATATATATTAAGACATATTAGAAGCAGGGACAGAGAGCAGGTCCGGTGGCGCCGAGGGTTGAGGCGCTGGACGCCACACCTCGCATCACGCCGGCGACCTGGGTTCGGGAGCAAACTCTGGCTGCCGGAGGGTTGGCTGGGGAGAGAAAGATTGGAGCGTCCGACGACAGCTCACCTTCTCCGAGGGGGGAGGGAGGGCTTCCTAGTCAGCAAGCGGCGACTCCTGGTGGAGGCTGGGGGCACGACAGCACGCTGAGTCACTGGAGCACAACTAGTCTGGGGCGAAGGTCCGGGGCCAATCAGCTCTAGGGGCAGCTCCTTCGTGGAAGGAGGGGAGGGACGTTACAGGCATCAGCGTGTGTGCCTTGATGCTCCGGCATGCAGCGTCCCACAGAAAAAGGGAAAATCACCCCCCAGAGCCGGGTAGACGGAGCGCCGAGCCCAGTCCCGATATGCCACCGACTGCTGTCTCAGGGACCTGACAAGACATTAAGGTATAGGGGTGTTTCGCCCCACCCCAAACCCTGCCCCGGGGTAATCCACGGTAGGATGGAGGGACCCAAGCAGCAAGTAAGTCGGTGGCAGGGATGGGTTTCATTGGCGACTCCTGAAGGGGCGGCTCTGGCAGGGACGTAGGTGGGGAGAAATAAATTAAAAAAAAAAAAGAAGCAGGGACAGGCAGGTCATCTTGCCCCTGTACGAGTTTCTGGTTAGGCCCTAGTTGGAGTACTGTGTCCAGTTTTGGGCACCTTATAAATCTGGCGATATTGCTCTGCTAGATCAAGTGCAGAGGGCAACAAAACGGATTAACGGGTTGTCACAACTCTCATATGACAAAACGCTCAATGAGCTGGGCCTTTATCTCCTGGAATACAGAAGGCTTCGGAGAGATCTGTGCCCGACACATACGGCATTTAAGAGTGAAGATCTCTGGCAATGTCTAGGCCTATGTAGAAAGGGAGCCATCAGAGAAACGAGAGTACAGTTATGTAAGAACTTACCGTAACAGTAAATCTCAGAGAGAGGCTCTTGCAGTAGGTAACCATTAGGACTGAGCTGCCAGGCGCTAGGACTACACAGAAGACTTTAGCTAGCAGTGTATAGCAGGGGGACCACCCCCAACATCACGTGACTGGTGTTGGACAGGCGCCATATAACAGGCGGTCCCCATGCCTGCCCTCTAGTTCCCCCACTGGAGACCTGAAAGGTGCAACAGGAGACAGGAGTGGGCTCCTGGAGCCAATAGAAAGGCTGAAAAAGAACAGCGGCTAGGGGAAGGAAGGAGGGAGGGAAAATCTTACCTACTGCAAGAGTCTCTCTCGAAGATAAGGCAGTTACGGAAGAAGTTCTACCAAAAAGTGTCCAAACTGACATGGACATATAGGGGTCTCAAACAGTAGGAAAGTGCACATATACCCCAGGAGCTGATAATTACAGACAAAGTTTTTTTGGGTCAGCACAACATTTCAATTTTTATTACAAAAAAGCATCGCACGTAATAGGGCACAGGACATAAAAAAATGGTTCAATCTCACCCAATCTCGTATATCACCCTCTTAGTAGTCTCAGGACCTGGTAGACAAGTGATTTACACGGATGGTTTGTCAAATATGTAGCCAGTATCTATGCAGCGCAGGCAAAAAAGCAGGTATAACGCCAATGTTTGTCGAGAGCTTTGCAGTCGACTAAAAGTTTTGCCAAGTCAAAAAAAGAGCATATACACACGCTAACAGAACACCAAAGCCACCAAAGCACACTCCCAGGCGTACAAAATTAAAGCATGTCTATGGAAAGACGCCAAACATACTCGCCATAGCTGCCGCATGAACCACAGAGTCTCCACACGGAAGAGAAGGGAAAACGTCACACTATGACACGCTTACATATCGACCAATCAGGTCTTCCTCAGAGCATGACACATCTCCATCTCTCATCCCCTTAAATACAACTAAGCACTTAAAGAAACAGAAAGAATTAAATATATGAAACAACATTCAACTTTTTAAACATCTACAGAAATCTAATGACAGACACATAATGAATTGTATCAAAAAACAAACAAAATTAAAATGAATAAAGCACCATGCCCGAGAATGAGCAAAACTTTTAGTCTACTTGGAAGCTCTCAACACTCATTGGCGTTATACCTGCTTTTTTGCCTGTGCTGCACAGATACTTGCTACATATTTGACAAACCATCCGTGTGAATCACTTGTCTACCAGGTCCCGAGACTACTAAGAGGGTGTTATACGAGATTGGGTGAGATCGAACCATTTTTTTATGTCCTGTGTCCTATTATGTGCGATGCTTTTCGTAATAAAATTAAAATGTTGTACTGACCCCAAAAACTAAGTCAGTTACGGAAGAACTTACAATAACAGTAGATCTTTGAGAGGGTTCTGCAGTAGTCTTACATAGGGACTTCAAGGCCGGGCTCGAATGGTAAACTTGTAGATGGCAATCAACAGCGGGCCCCTCCCCAATGTCAGATGACTTGAACGTCATCCCGACTATAAGAAGGGGCGGTCCCGCGCCCGCCCTCCAGTTCTTTTCCACCGGTGACCTAGAGAAAGGGAGCAGAAAAGTGGAGTAACAACCCTGGTACCCAGTACCCTGGCTGAACCAAAAGGCTAGACAGGAAAAAAGGAAATAACTCCAGGAACTGGGGGAAGGTGGGAGGGAAATTAGACCTACTGCAGGAACCTCTTGAAGATCTACTGTTACAGTAAGTTTTGTTTTTTTTTGTACTTTGTATTTATTCATTTTTCATTGTGAACACAATAAAAATATTACATTTGAGTAATAGCAAGCTCCAAAAAGTGTACATTAGCAATGCAATTACAGGATTCAGGTACTATCACTTTAGTTACATCATATGGTGGGGTCTCTATATCCTAAAATAAAAGCCTATTTACAATTAGACTTCAAGAAGAGACCACTGCAGCATGCACATGGACTAGAAAACTGAAAAGTGTTCCAATAATTACCTAGGTGTAAAACACCCATTAGCACATCAAGTGCTTTATGAGTCCATGTAATATCCGATCATTTTATAACTATAAGTTATAGGACTATACTGCTACAGGATTAACTCCTATAAGCCCTCAGATACTAAAATAGCTACATATAAAACAGCACTTCCCCAGATTATTTGGGTATGAGCTTCTTAGTACAAATAATCAACTAGGTTAACTAACAGAAACAGCAATCGTTTTAGCAGTGTGCTAATCAGCAGCTCTACTAAATACAGGATACATTTACTAAATCCTAGGTGATATAACAATGATTACTATAAAAATATTTTAATCAACATATATGTAGAAACTGGTGATTGCAAATATGAAACTTCGACGTGCCAGATTCTTGTTTGTAGGAGAACAAAGACCCCTAACATTAAACCACATATAATGTACACTAGTCTTCTATATGTTATTCAAAATTCTAAGCAGAGCACTGCCCATCAGGCACTAGTTTCAACTAACTAGCAGTGTTGTAAAAAGTTCTCAGGCCCCATGATCTTCATGGTCGGTGGATAAAGTTCTGCTTAATAGCTTCAAGCCTTTTCCCCATTTCAGTGGGGTCACTGAAAATACAGGTCTTACCCGCATAATAGACTCTCAATCTGGCTGGAAGATGTAGAGAATGGTTAATCCCCAGGGCACGGAGACCTGCTCGAACAGCATTGAAGCTTTTACACCTTTCCCGCGTGGTGTAGCTCAAGTCTGGAAAAAAGTATGTGCGGTCTCCAGTCTCTAACTTCAATGGGCCTGTTGATTTAGCCCCTTCAAGTACCATGTCCCGAATATGGGTTCCTGCCGTAATGATCATGATGGTGCGTGGCACATCTGCCGTGGGCTTCCTCCATGGATTAAGGCGGTAAGATTTAATTAGTTGCCCCTGTAGATCCAAATATAAGTGTTTCTGGATTAAAGACCGGATAAAGTCTGGCAAATCTGTGCCCTCTTGTGCTTCTGGGACCCCCAACAGCCAAAGATTACTGGCCTGCATGTTATTCTCCAGTGATTCTAACCGGAGTCGTGCGGTCTGGTTTTCGGCCAGGATCCCAGCCACCGATGCCGCCGAAGTGTTTGCAGAGTCCACTGCCGTTTTAGCCTCAGATCCAAACGGGACTCCATAACTGTAAAGCGAGTGCCCAGGCCACCTACCTTTCTGTCTAGTTCTCTAATTGCTTGAAAGGCTGCTGTAATGGAGGGTTCTGAGGATTTGCTGCCCTCCGCTACTAGGCCACTGCCATGTGGCGTGATGGGTCCTCTGCTTGTTGGGGGTCATGCTGAGTCACCTGGCATGTTTTCCCCATCTTTGCTGGAAAATCGACCTCCGGAACATTTTGCAGACACCAGTATTCAACTTTTACCGCAAAATTAGAAGTTTTATTGTCTTAAAAGTGCCTTTTTGTATCAAAATAGGCAGGAGCTCCTGTGCAGCGCGTCTGCTCTGTCTGGCTGCTGGGCTGGCCCCTACAGTAAGTTCTTACGTAACTGCTATATCTTACTTCGAGAGGGTTCCTGTAGTAGGTCTTCACATATAGGACTGAATTCCAAGCAGTCTAACAAAAAGAGGGAATCGGAGACTAGTTTCCAGGAGGAGGAAGATGTCTGCCAACTAAGGATCTGCCTTAAGACAGAAGACCCTGCAAAACTGCAAGGCCAAAACCAGCTCAACACCTAGAGACAATGTCCAGACTGTAGTGCTTAGTGTAGGTGTGGACGGAAGACCAACTGGCCGCTGCACAGATGTCCACAGTGGAAACATTCCTGAAAAAAGCGGTAGAAGTGGCCATGCTTCTGGTGGAATGGCCTTTAACCACCCCTGGAAGGGTTTTTTCATATTTCTGGTAAGAGTAGTGAATACAGTTAGCCAGCCACCTACAAATAGTCTGTTTAGAGATAGCCTTGCCCTGGCACTGGGAGGCAAAGGCCACAAAAAGTTGGTTCGACTTTTGAACCTCCTTAGTCTGAGAGGTATAGTACCTCAAAATCCGATGCACATCCAAGGTGTGCAAAAGATATCCCCCCTGTTGGAATGCTGAGGAAAACAGACCAGCAGTTCAACACTCTGGTTGAGAGGCATCTCCGAAACAACTTTAGGAAGAAAAGAAGGATTAGTCCTCAGGACCACCTTGTCCTTGTGGAAAATCAAATAAGGCTGTCTGCAAACAAAGGCATGAAGCTCTGAGAACCTTCAAGCTGAAGTAACTGCAACCAAACACAGCGTCTTCCAGGACAGGAAGCGCATATCAACTTGCTGCCAGTTCAAAAGGGGGCAAGGTAAGTTTCGCCAACATAAAATTAAGATCTGTGAAGGATACCCTTCAAGAAAGTTTTGGAAACCTCTAGTTGTGCTTGGGTTTTGCCCTCCACCAGAAGGTGCTAGGCCAACACCAGAGAGAGATGGACCTTAATTGAGGAGTAACTAAGGCCAACTCAAAGATGTAAGAGGTACTCTAACACCTGGGAGGCCGAGCAGGAAAAAGAGTCCAAGCTTTTGGCTGTGGCCCAGATAGGAAATCTCTTCCACTTCATGGCATAGGTGCATCTGGACCCGAGCAACCTGAGAGGAAACTCCATAGCAAGAAACCGCTATGTCCACAGGTGCCACACATGAAGATGGAGAGACTGAAGACTCAGATGTACCAGAGTGCCCTGCTCCTGAGTCAGAAGGTCGTGAGACAGTGGCAGAGGGACTGGCGGTTCTAGAACTAGTTGTTGCAACAGTGGGAACCAAATCTGCTGGGGCCACAGAGGGGCAATCAAAATCAAGTGGGCCCCCTCTGCCTGGAGTTTCAACAGAACCTTCTGAATGAGAAGAAAGGGAGGAAACACATACAGAAACCTCCCTGTCCAGGAGAGAGACAGTGCGTCTTGCCAAAAAGCACCACGCCCGAGAATGAGCAAGCAAAAGTTGGGTAGTTTTGCATTGAATGGGGAGGTGAATAGATCCAGGTCTGTCCGGCCCCACTGAAGAAACAGGTCTTCAACTACCTCCTGTTTTAGTTCCCACTCATGTGCCCTGGCCACTGATCAGCTGAGACTGTTGGCCAGGATGTTGAGAGCACCTGGCACGTGGACTGCTTTCAGAAACAGGCCATGCTGAATAGCCCAATACCATACTCTCATTGCTTCCCTGCAAAGTGGGTATGATCAGGTACCTCCCGGTTTATTGAGGTACCAGGCAGTCGCCATGTTATCTGTCTGTACAAGAAGTTTTCCCAGGAGGAGTAATGACTGGAAGGCCTGGAGAGCATAGAGGGCTGTTCTGGTCTCCAGGATGTTGATGTGAAGATTCTGCTCCTGAGGAGACCACAAACCTTGAGTTCTATGGTCCCCTAAGTGGGCTCCCCAACCCATATCGGAGGCATCTGAGGTGAGGGTCTGGGAGGGAGCTGGGAAGTGGAAGAGGGCTCCCACCAATAAGCTGGTGAGGTACTGCCACCAGAGGAGATCTGTCTGAAGGCTGTTAGAGATCATGACCAGTTGGTTCATGTCATCTGAGTGTTGATCCCACTGGACTCTGACAGAACACTGGGTAACCCTCATGTGAAGCCTGGCCAGGGGGACAGTAGGAATGGCCACTGCCATAAGACCCAAATGACGGAGCACCAAGTACGCCGGGGTCCATCGTGCTTTGGCCACCAAAGTGGCCTGAGAAACCAAGGTCTCGACTCGATCTAATGTAAAAAGGCCTTGCTCTGGACTGTATCCAGTACTGCTCCAATAAACTGGAGATATTGAGAAGGTACTAGCTGAGACTTGGGAAGGTTGACTAAAATGTCCAACTGGGCAAACAGATCCAGAGTGAAGGAGAGAGACTCCTTCAGACTGCACGGGGATGGGGCTGAAAAGATCCAGTCGTCCAGGTATGGGAACACATATGCCCCAGCGGCAGAGAAACACCGCTACCACCGCTAGGCACTTGGTGAAAACCTGGGGTGTTGAGGACAGGCCAAAGGGGGGTGCCTTGAATTGGAAATGGTTCTCCCTGAAGGAGAATCAAAGAAAACGGTGGTGAGCTGGGAGGATGGGGATATGAAGGTAAGCATCCTGCATATCCAGGGAGCACAGCCATGTGTTTGATGGGAGTAGGGCCAGGAGTCCCTGAAGAGTCAGCATGTAGAATCTCTAGTACTCTACGAAGAGGTTGAGCATGCCGAGATCCAGGATAGATAGATGATCCCCTACCTTTTTTGGAACTAGGAAGAAATGGGAGTAGAATCCCCTTCCTAGTTGGTCTGGGGGGACAGGTTATATTGCCGCTTTTTGTAGCAGGACCTGGATTTCTTGATGGATGATGGGGATCTGACCAGACGGGTAAAAGGACCTTCCCAGACGCTTTTGGAGGTGGAATCTCCAGGAACTCGATTGAGTGACCTCTTTGTATGAGCTGAAGAACCCATATGTCTGCGGTGACAGCCTTCCACCCCTCCAGGTGGAGGCTGAATCTCCTTCTAGCCAGTTCCTCTGAAGGGGACAGAGGGAGCAGGAGGAGGGGAAGTGAGTCAGGATGCTGAGGGGAGTGGAGCTTTGCTTCCAGAGGCTGCTTTGGCGAACTTAGCCTGAGGAGCTTTGGCTCCTGAGCCAGTGGTGCATCTTTTGCCTTGACGCTTGTTCTGGTTCTTGTTCCATCTTCTTTGGCAACAAAAGGGCTATTTCTTTTGGCCTATCCGATACCTGGAGTGCACGTCTCTGAGGGACCTACCGCTCTCTTGCAGCCCCGTAACAATGTCCTCTGCGGCGCCGCCAAAGAGGATGGGACCTTTGAAAGGCGCGTCCAAGAGGGATGACTGGACATCCTGTGCCAAACCTGTGAAGCGCAACTATGCTAGGCGCCAAAGGCAGATTCTCCGATGCCACAGCCGAGCCACCGAGTCCACAGAATCGTAAGTGGCCCGGAGTGCGTGATGGTAGGAAAATTTATTCATGTAAACCTTCTCCAGCAATTTAGCCCTGAGGTTTTCATCAGGGATGTCCTGAAGGTTCCTCTCCAGTTCTGAGAGAGAGAGAGAGAGAGAGGACTTCTGAAAAACCACCATGTGGGATACGTAGTTCAGTGACCAGATGGCGCAGGAGGTGGACAAGTAGATCATCTTACCGAACTGGTCAAGTTGTCTGGAGTCCCTGTCTGGTGGGGAGGAACTCAAGTGTTTAGGCTGAGCCGAGCAGCTGTGATGACCCTAAGAGTCGGCTTTTGGGTGAGAATTCAGGTGAGAGATCCTTTCTGGGGGTAAGTAGGTTCTATCAGCCTTCCTGGAGACAGCTGGTATGGAAGAAGGCTGTTGCCATATTGTGGAAACTAGATCCTTATGCGGGCCCATCCAAGGGGGGGGATGGGTAGAGGGTCCGCGGTGGACAAGTCCAATGTTCAGCAAGCCTTTTTAACTGAGGATCTACCTCCTTGGAAGGCCAGCCCCCTGCTGTTTGAATGGTCCTCAATAGATCCCCAAAAGAAGGATCCTCCAGAGGGAATTTTGGTGATTCTTTTGGTTGAGGTTTGAGTGGTGAATGAGGTTCAGAGAGGTTGATACTGGAGTCCTCATCTGACTGACCCACTAGGAAGGGAGGGATCCACCAGTGTCACCCACCGGAAGAGAACCAGCAGCACGTCCCAAAGAAACTGAAGTGGGAGGTGGTGCTCTGGGTAGAGGAATTCCTGCAAGTGGCTGGGACTGCCTAAGTTCTGTAAGGAGTTGCATCCCAGCATCCTGCCACCATGCCAGGATAGTTTCGTTGGAGGAGGCTGGTACCCAGGATACCCAGCCAAGGGCGGGTCAGTGGGATGATGCCAGTAAGGGTATTAGTACCCTGCAAACCCCGAAAGATAAACTTGAACGTGAGTATCCGGATAGTGGATAACCCAACGTCGGGTAGCCCAGTGTGGGAGGCACCAGGCCTGGCATCTGATAAGAAGGGTTCGGAGGAGGGCCGCACAGCGGCGGAACATGGGGGTCAGGCCCCGGGAGTCTGCCAAGGGGTCTAGCAGGAGGAGCTGACGGGCTGGCTGGGGGAGGTGCTGAAGGGTCACTGGGCAGCGACAGGGGATCAGGCATAGTTCCCGAGGGTCCCAAAGGAGGAGGGTCCATACCTGAAAGATCCTGGTCTGGTGATGGACCCCTGGGAAAAGGGGGATCCAGCAACAGAGAAGAACCAGGCGAAGGGGGGAGCTCTGGAAGAGACCTCAACGACAGGTCTAGGAGCGTTCCCGACAGAAAGGAAAGGTCGGGAACAGGTGGCGAATCCCTGGGGGTGGAGACCTGCAGGGATGAACTGTCCCCCACGAGCACACTCGTTCCAGCATCAGGGTCCTCAAGGGAGCCTGACGGGAGAGTAGATGGAGATGTACGGTTGACAGAGGGTCCATCATCCGGCTTACCAGTTGCAACCGGGCTGGCTGCGGAACAAGGGCTGCAGTCAGGCTTATCAGTCTGGGCAGAGCGCCCGGCGGCAGAGCTACGAGTGGAAGAACTAACAAGAGACCTGGAGAGAGGTGACCTCTGGCTGCCCGCACACCTCGGCAGGAGCGGGAGAAGGCATCCGGCCCACAGTAGTGGATTGAGTACCCATAAGAGTGGTACTCACGGATCTGGAAGTAGAGGATCTCCCTTACGGCGACTGGCTTCTCTCCCAGCGCTTCTCCTTTTCCTTCTTTTTCTTTCTTTTTTCTGGGGCCAGTGACGATGACCTCTCGCTAAGCTCCTGGAGCTCCTTTTCCATTGAAACCAGCTTCTGGGTCAAAAGGTGGGCCTCGAGGGTCCACGTGCGTCGGGTCCGTGTGGCCTGGTTGAACCCTTGGCAACTAGCACACTCGGCAAAGTTGTGCTTAGGCCCCAGGCAGAGGAGGCAGCGGGAGTGGTCGTCCCTGTGCAAAATTTGGGTGCTGCACTTTGAGCACTTCTTTTTAAGATGAGATGACATACACGTTCGAAAAATTCAGAGAAATACTACAGAAAAAGATGAAAAACGTTGAATACTAAGTGGGCGACTGATCGCTGTTCTGCCACGTCTGTTAAACTAACTGATGACGCCATGAAAGAACAGAAGGGCGGGCGCAGGGACCCTCTCAAGTAAAGACTTACTGTTACGGTAAGTTCTTATGTAACTGTTCTACCTTACTTCGAGAGGGCTCTTGCAGTGGGGTAATAACCATTAGGACAGAGTCCCAAGCAGTGACATTCAGACAAAGGCTGAAACAAGGGAGGCTGGAAAGGTCTGCAGTAGGTGCAAGATTAAGACAGGAGCCCTGAAAGATGGCTAGTCCAAAGCCTGCCCTGTGCCAAGAGGCAATGTCCAGAGTGTAATGTTTAATGAAGGTGTGGACAGAGCTCCAAGTGGCTGCTGCAAGAATGTCCGTGGCAGAAACATTTCTGAAACACACAGCAGAGGCAGCCATGCCTCTGGTTGAGTGCCCTTTAAGTTCCCCCTGGAAGTGGCTTGTTGTACTTCTGATAACAAAACAAAATATAGTTTGCCAACCATTTGGATAAACACTATTTGGAAACTGCCGCGTGTGATGCATGGGATAAGAGAGGACTTGAGTGAGCAGTTGCAAATCAAAAGAAAACCATTTATTTTAGTATAAATCAACAATGGACTATACGACAAAAATAACAAAGAAAATAAGAAGGTTATACATTCAGATACTAGAATGGGCTAGCATCCATACGACTGGGAATGGCATACGTCTGCACCTCACAGCTCCAAACCTCCAAATAAGTGTCTGCTCTCTCTCTCTATATATATATATATATTAACATATGTGTGTGTATATATATATATATATATATATATATATATATATATATATATATACACACACATATACACACACACACACACAGAAAGGGGGAGGAGCCTTAGACTCCACCTTTCTGGTGTTTTTAACATTTGTCTTCACAACTCAAGTTTAAAAATAATGTTTGTAATATCATAAACAAGCACATTTTTATTAAGTACTCTTTAAGAGCAAAAAGTCAATAAATCTCCCAAAAACACAAAACTCAAGGAAAGGTTTTAAAAGAAGCTCCGCCCACTTCTTTGATCCTAACAAAAATGGGTGTGGAAAGGCCGTCCAGCTCTATAGGACACACAGACCCTTCCAAAGCAAGAGTTCGGTTTGAAACTTTTTTTTTTTTTTTTTTTTAGAACGTCCCTCAAACAGGTATTACCAATCTATCCCATTTGATAAAAGTAACAAAGGTTTTAAGCATTCACAGTTTATGCAGTAATAATTTACAACAAGGATATAAACGTACTGCCAGTAAACACTTGAGCCATAGCAAAACGAAAACAGAATTCAAAGCTAAACTTGCTTTGCGCATGGTTTTTAACCAGGAAAGAAAATAACCAAGAGAAAACCCTTTTTAATACCTTTTAGTCCAGAATAAATGCTGGCCTTTCCACCCAAACATAGTGCTACACAAAGCGGAGGATAATTCAGGGCTTTTCCTCAGTTTAAAAACGAGCATTTTCCTAACGCAGTTATGCGAGTCCAAAGAACACTTGCACCGCATCTTAAACTTCACCCAAGTGCTTTTTCTAGCAGGTGGGGCGAGTGAGCATTTTGCACTAAACTAAAAGCACAAGCCCCACAATCTTTAACTGCAGATATACAATTTAACTTAAAACAGAACACCATAGCGAACTATGGTAACGCTAAGCCTAGGGCTTTGGTACGCTCTCCGATAATGTTTCACTATTGTTATGCCTGCATTACAATGTTTATACTCACTGTTTTTTGTTAAGGGGTAAGGAGGGAAGAAGATGAAAGGCTGAGCAGGAGAGGAAAACGAGATGAAGGGCTAGGAAAAAAAACAAAAAAACCTTACAGGTGGCCATTCTGTAAGTGACAGGATAGTAAACAGAACAACAAGGGAAGGCTGTTGCAACAGGCTTTTTAAAAAAAAAAAAAAAAAATTCCCCTGCAAGAAGGTCAGCCTCACATTCCTCCCTGCCCAAGAAAAAAACATGAGTTAAACGAATCAAGTTCTGTTTCTTTACGAACAGAGTTCATAAGGGTAGTATCCTAAATATTTGTTTGGTAGATCAGAACTCTTCCCTTATCTATAGTGAAGGGATGGAGCTTTAGCCCTCCCACTCCCAAAGCTCCACCCCAGGGTCCCCAAACACAAATAACAAGAACACCAAAAACTGGTTATTAGACATAGTGCAGAGCTAATTCCCTGACTGATGTCTGATTTTCAGCATCCTCATCTATTACCCCAGGGTCTGATATTGGCATCTGCTCTCTAACTGCTCCATAGCGAGACATGTAGTCAGCATTCTTATGCCTACTACCTGATCGATGTTGAATGCTGAATTTGTATGGCTGTAATGTCAAATACCAATGCATGATGTGAGGGTTTCTATCTTTCATCATGTTTGACCAACAAAAAGGATATGGTCAGTAATAACTGTAAACTCTCTACCCTACAAACAGAATTTAAGTGATTCTACTGCCCAGCGAATGGCAAGACATTCTTTCTCAATAGTGAAGTATATTGTCTCCCTCTCATGAAGTTTACGACTAATGTACAGTACTGGATGTTTGTCCCCATCATTTATCCAAGGTAACTCTGCCCCAATCCCGTGATTAGAAGCATCAGTTTGTAATAAAAATGGGTATTGAAAATTTGGACTGTGCAGTACTGGATACGAACATAACTTTGCTTTAAGGGATGTGAAAGCTTCTTCACATTTGTCAGACCATTGCACTTTTTCTGGTTTTGATTTTTTTGTTAATTCAATCAAGGGTAGCAAGTTCAGCAAATTGTGGGACAAAACAATGGTAATAACCTGCTAGCCCTAAAAAAGATCTAACATACGTTTTTGTTTGGGGTTGTAGACTTCTGGATACAGCATCAATTTTTGTAGTTTCTGGTCTTACTTTTCCAATAATAAATCCCAAATATTGGGTTTCTTGCAAGTACGTCCTATGGATGTGTCATATGTTCTTCCCATGAAGGGCTAAATATAATGATGTCATCCAGGTAAGCAGCGCTACAGGCTGTGTGCGCTTGTAAAATTTGGTCCATGCACATTTGGAAAGCTGCAGGTGCTCCATCTAAACCAAAAGGCATTGTTGTAAAGTGAAACAATCCCAGAGGGGTGCTGAAAGCAGTCTTTTCCTGGGATTCGAAATCTAACGGGATTTGCCAATATCCTTCTGATAGGGCTAACGTACTGATGTATTGCGCATTCCCTAATCTGTCAATGATATCTATACAGGGCACAGGGTACCCGTTGAATTTTGAGATGGCATTTAGTTTTCGAAAATCTAGACACACCCTAATACCCCCCTTCTTTTTTATTGACCACTACCATTGGGAAACTCCAGGGACTCGTAGAAGGCTGTATGACCCCTAACTGTTGCATTTTCTTTATTTCCTTAATCACTCCTTCCCTCAAACTTTCAGGTAATCTATATGATTTTGTTTTAATGGGGATACTTTGGTTTATCTCTATGTGATGTGAAATACCTTCAACCCTCCCAGGCACAGTGGTAAAGGATAATGGAAACAAAGATGATAATTTGTCTAATTCTGTACGTTGTTCCACAGTTAGATCAACATTAATCTTTACATCTGATAACTCTCCCTTAACATCCAATCTATCAGAGGCTAGGTCCATTTCACTTTGTAACATGGCATAAAAAAGAAAAACGAAATGAAGCACTCAGATAGGCACAAACATACCACGTGGTACAGTAGAAACCATGGTCTAATACCATAGTAGATCATGGTTTGTGATGTAATACCTCAGCATTCCACTACAGACAAGAAGCAGTACACAAGTGAAAACAACATGCAAATAGTTTGCAGTGTGTAATTATCCCAGCTTGTATCTGGTAAGGTTTTTCCTGGCACAGGGTTTTTGACATTTTCAAGATTGTTCTATGTTGTAACTGCAACAGAAGTTCATGAGTTACTAAAGATTGTACATTTAAACTCCACAAATACTGTTAATTATGCTGCAACAATATTTCTTTAGAAGTGAACATTCACATACTGTTACCATCCTTTCTGATCTACTGCTTTCTAAGCACCTGTGGGTGCAATGCATTGTGGATGACTGAATAATATTATCTGTCCTAGCCTTTTCTTGGTGAATACACAGTGGTAAAGATGAGCATGCAGCTTCTATAACCGAAAACAAAAATAACAGACACTGAGATGAACAAAGCAAACTCAAAGAGAGAGGATACTTCTATGGGTGAAAAGACAAATAAATTGAAACAAAAAGAAATCAAAGAAACAGACTAACAATACTAGTCAAAACAAGTATTTGAAAGGTGAAAACAGTAAACGTTATGTTGTTCTATGTCCTGCTGAGTTAGATAGTTTAGAGGGGAAAAAAGTGAAAATAATATTCTGCAAAATAGTAGTTCAATAAAGTGTTTTTCAGATTGGCTTAATTCAGTACATTTGGAGAAATGGTGCTTGTGCTACTAGGATTGTTTGACAACCACCTATTGGTCTGCAAAGGAACTGCAGGAAGAAAACTAAAATGTACCATAGCATACTCCCATCATGCAGTGCAGCCCATATCTTCTAATGCACAGAGAGGAAAATCAAAGCACCTAGAATAGAAAGTGAATTGCAAGTTTTTGAAAAGTTGTAAAATATGTTTTGATGTTAGAAAGCTTAAAGCTTATAATGAAAGTTATTTTAACAAAAGTAAAATAGCAGCCACGATATTTCCAATAGGTGTGTTCCAATTGTTTTGAAGTATATGTTCATTATGTTTAACAACTCAACATACAGTATTCTGAAAGTAAATCAGTGTTATTGTACTCATTTATTCAAAGACTATTAATCATACACTCATTGCCATGTTACAAGTGGATGAAGTCACTCGAAAGGATGGGTCTACAGTGGAATTAATCAATGGTTGGACCCACAGACCGACCCCCAAAACCACGGATTAATTCCACAGTAGACCCATCCTTTCTTGTGGCTTAACCTTACTTGTTCCACTTCTGGGGCTACATACAGGGAAGGGTTTACTTTATCTTTCCATGCTTTTAAGAGGTTAGTATGGTAGATGCATACTTTATTCCTTTTATCAGGACATTTAATCTCATAATTGACAGGTCCTGTTTGTCTTAAGATGGTGTATGGTCCTTGCCACTTCATTAATAATTTGTTATCTGAGCAAGGCAATAGAAGGACTTTCTCCCCAGGCTGGAAGGATTTTGTACCCACCCCTCTGTCATAGTATTTCTTTTGGTCTGCATTATATTATTGTGCTTTTGTAGTGTAGTCTTTCAGCTTCTACCGTAGTGTATTAATATATTCCAGGGCTCTTAGAGGTATTTTATCCACCTTTTCCTCTTCCCAATTCGCCTTTATAATATCTAACAGGCCTCTGGGATTTCGGCCAAATAATTCAGAAGGAGAAAACCCTGTAGATGACTGAGGCATCTCCCTGTAAGCAAGCATCAGATATGGTAGTAATGTATCCCATTTCTTTCCTTCATCATTAGTGAACTTCTGTAACATCTTTTTTAAGGTTTTATTGAATATTTCAACTAATCCATCTGTTTGTGGGTGATATGGTGAAGTTAATATGGAATGGACTCCCAAAGCTAAATATAATTTCTTTAGCACTTGTGAACAGAAATTACTACTTCAATCAGATAGGATTTCCCTGGGAATGCCTACACGTGAAAAGATCTTCACTAATTCCTCTGCTACCTTATCTGCCGTTACCATGCGCAAGGGCATCTCTTCTGGATATTTTGTAGCATAGTCACAAACAACCAGTATGAAGCGATTTCCCTTTGCACTTCGAGGTAAGGGCCCCACCACATCCATCGCTATACGCTCAAAAGGAGTGGATATTAATGGAAGAGGTTGTAGAGGTACTTTTTCTTTCTTGCTGACAGGAGCTACCATTTGGCACTGCACACTGGTTTTGCAATATTCAGCTACCTAGGTTTTAATCTCGGGCCAACAGAACTGATATAACCACCTCTGAAGGGTACGTTCCCCACCTTGGTGTCACGCTAAGGGCACTTCATGTGCTAGGGATATAAGGTGTTCTCTATAGATAGTGGGAACTACCAACTGTGTCAACACTTCTTTTGTATTAGGATTAACACATTCCCTGTACAATAACCCTTTGTTGATCACATATTTATGCCCCTTAGTTTGTTCATTCCCCACCTGTAAAAAACATGACTTTAACGACAGGTCCTTTACTTGCTCTTTTCCAAACAATTTATCAGGCTGTATATCTATTTTAGAAATGCCCATGTCCTTTTGATGATTATCAGACTCCTGTGTCTGTTGCCACCTCCTCTTGTCCAGGCGTTTCTCCCGCCTAGACTTTTTTAGGGCACCTGGCTCTCCAAACAAGTCAGCCTCAAAGGGAAATGAATGATACAGTTCAGCATTAAGTCTCTCTTTAGCTCTAGTTGTAACAGCCCCCAAGTCTGCAGCTTCCGCAAGTAGAGATGAAAAATCAGGGTGATCATGACCAATTATCACCGGTACAGGGAGATGAGGAACAACCCCCATATTTAATTTCCGACTAAAGTCTTGTATAAGAAAGTACAGTTACGTAAGAACTTACCATAACAGTAGATCTTCGAGAACAGCTCTTGTAGCAGGATACACCATTAGGACTGAAACCGACAGGCGCCAGGACCCCACGGAAAAATTCTAGCTAGCAGTATCCAGCGGGGGACCGCCCCCGACGTCGGCCCTTCCCCGTCAGGCATCACATAAAAGGGGGCAGTCCGACAAGGTCACGTGATGCAGTGCAGCTAGAGGCAGCATTTTCACGGAGCTCCTGTTACCCACCAGTCTTCTAACTATTTTCAGCCTACAAATTCGATATCTAAAGTTATATTCTACATCTAGTGTATAGATAATACTCTTCGGTACTTGGCAGCATCTTGCGTTGTGCATATTAATGCACTTGGAAGCAGATTGAGATGGAAGCGGAGATGAGGCCTGCTGGCATGAAGCACACCCCACCTTCTACGCTGGAGAAATCTTCCAAAAAATCTAAAAACCAGCATTCGGGGCCTGCAGTAAAACCACCCCCTTCCAATACTTCTCCAACTCCTCTTACCGAGGACAGTGTCTTGCAAGAGCTAATTCCTTTCAAGGAAACATTAGACGATATCTCTGCTGAGCTGAAATCACTAAGGGGAGATCTCAGTGCCCTAACCACCAGAATGGGAGATTCGGAAGCCAGAACTTCCTCCTTGGAGACCTGGAGGGAAAAGATAGACCCAGAAATCATTCATCTTAGACAACAGATCAGTAAACTGCAACTCAAAACGGAGGACTTAGAAGGAAGGAGCCGAAGAAACAACTTGGTGATCCTGGGCCTCCCCGAGTCTGAGGAGGGCCCTGATATTAACCTCTTTCTCCAGAAGTTTCTAAACAAAGTTGTTGGGCCTTCCCCTCATAATCCACAATATCATATTGAACGTGCTCATCGCTCTCTTAGACCGAAACCTGCTGCAGGAGCCCTGCCAAGACCAATCATTATTAAATTTCTAAGCTTCTTGGAAAAACAACATGTTCTATCAAAGGCAAGAGAATTACAGGCAATTCTATGGAGTGGTTCCAAGCTGCGTATTACTCAGGATCTTCCCTACGAGACGAGGCAAAAGCACTCAGCATTTCATTCTACAGTTAGCAAGCTGATCGCAGCAGGCATTCGCTACAAAATGCGCTACCCTCCCAAGCTTCAAGTTGCCATTGATGGTTCCTGGCTCTCCTATGAATCCCCAGACAAAGCGGCAACAGATCTCTCAATCAAATTATCTAACCTGTTTAAACCGGGCTGAATCGCTGAGGCAGAGCTAAGAAGTTACCTCTTACTACATGCTGCATTTTTGGACTTTCTTTTTGGGTTTTTGATTCCTCATTTCTCTCTCGTCTGGACTTTCTGATGTAGATCTCTCAATCAAGTTGCCTAACCTTTTTAAACTGGGCCGATTCGCTGAGACAACGCCAAGAAGCTACCTCTTGCTACATGCTGCATTTTTGGACTCTCACCTTTTGTTTCTGGCTTTTCTTCTCTATCTCGTGCTGGATTATCTGGTGGGGGTGCGGCTTTGGAGTGGTCTGTTGGGAGGTTGAGTGGGCTCCAGTTGTGCGGTGGTTAGGTGGGCCAGCTCGCTGGGGGTGGGAACTTGGGGTGCAGAGGCGGTTTCCACACGACGTGAGTCCGGTGGGACCTTTTGGTCCCCCTAGTAAATATTGCTCCCCTGGTTCCTCTTGTCCTTCCCTGGCCCAGGTAATTAGGCTTGCTTAATTTCACAGAAATTGGACAGAAGTGCTCATTAGGATATCCTGGGGTATTCTTCAGGTGTAGTTGGTGGGTTGGAGAGGTTTTTTTGAGTAAAGGGATGAGCTGGGCCGATATTAGGCAACAAGGATTGTTGTTGTTGTTGGGGTGAGCACTTTGGAGGGGGGTTGGCAGGATGTCAGTCCGACCCTGCTTGTGCCCTAACGCACTTCTATATTTGAGAACATAATTTTTACCGCCGAGGTTTGATGGCGGCGAAGCCTATAGTTGGCCCCCTGGGCTGGGGGGCCTGACTCTGATCCTTAGCATTACCATTGGGGTCTCAGGGTTATTATCCCCTACCCTATTCAGTTCGGAACCTATGCGGGTAATGTAATTCGGTTATTTCTCTTGAGGGTTTAAGGAGTTCAGACGGCAGTTGGGGGGCTGGAGGCAGGTGATGAACCAGCCGGTCAGCAATTTGTCCGGGGCTATTTCCTCATGGTGAAGACTGCAATCCAGGAGACCCTGGTGGGCTCTCACTCTCTAGTGAGCTCTGGCTGTATCTAACCCAGGTTAATGGGGCTTTCTCAGTATAACCCCAAGATTTTGGTCAGGTTCTCATCTTTCCCAGTATTTTTGTAGGCTTAATCTGATTTATCTGTCTTGGGGGGGCTCCATGGGAGGGTCGGCCCTGGTGGGACTGCTAAACGCACCAAAGAGAGGGGGGGGACAGCAGCCCAGACAGGTTTTTTTTTTTTTTCAGCCAGGAAGTTCTCAGTACTTATGAGGGAATTACTCTCTACTTATTAGCCGACACTTCCTCAGGTTACCGGTTCATGTTTACCTCCCGGTACACCCATCTAGCGGTGGCTTTTGGGGCTTTGTTCACCGACCTAAGCACCATTACTTTCAGTTCTTCTCAAGAAGTAGTCAGGGGAACAGTTGTATATAGTTTCAGGGATGGGGAGGGGTCTTTCTTAGTTCAGGATTTGGTAAAGGTTGTAACACTATGTCTGAAATTTATACTGCTTCAGTTCTTCTTTACTGGTCTCGAGGGGAGGGAGGGTGGAGGGGTGGGATTTGGTCGATGGTGGGATTTTGGGGGGAGGGCAGGATGTGCCTTCTAGGGTGGTCTGTTTTTTAATATTTTCATAGTCCATTGCTGCACTGTATATTAAATAATGACTGTTACAGCGCTTAAAATTGCTACGTGGAATGTAAGAGGTGTCAGAGACCTAACTAAAAGGTACCAGGTTTTCAAAAACTGTGCTTTACTGAATGTTGATATTCTCTTGATGCAAGAAACCCATTTGCTCTCATGGAGTCAAAGGGCTTCGCCGTCAAGGTTACGCTCAGGTTTTTGCCTCAGGGGGTCGTCCTCTAGTAGGGGGGTGGCCATTCTGGTTAAGAAGCATATTCCCTTTCTGGCAGAAGAGCTTTTATCGGACCATGAAGGTAGATTCATTATTCGAAAGGTTCGCTCTACAATGTGAAGATAACACTAGGGGCGATCTACGCCCCAGTAGGGGGGGACCCAGACTTCCTCATGACTTTGGCTGAAAAGTTGAGGGGACTCTTACCCTCAATGCTAATAATCGGGGACTGGAATATAGCTCCCTCACAAGATTTGGATAAATCTTATAGACCCCTGAAACCACTCTCCTCTTCGCAATTAGCCTTGAGGAATTTTATGGACTTACTGGGCTTGTGTGACCCTTGGCGTTTACTTAACCCCACAAGACAACTCTTTTCTTATTACTCCCAAGTACACAAGACCTGGTCCAGAATTGACCTAATACTAGTCAGCAATAACCTTCTGTCGGGAGTACTCCAGTCTGGTATTGAGCCCATAGTGGTGTCAGACCACTCAGTGGCTTGGATTTTGGTCTCCCCAAACCCATAGGTGCAAAGAGATACTGCCTGGAAACTAAACACCCAGCTTTTAGAAGACAAGGACATAGTTTCCCATATCAGATCCCTAATCACCTCTTTTGTTGAGACCAATACAGGTTCAATCGAGAGGGAGGATCTGCTTTGGTGCTCCCTTAAATGCTTCATTAGGGGCGAATTTATTAAACTCGCATCTAGGAGGAAAAAACAAAGGGAGGCCAAGATCATGTTATTGTCGAACCAAATTAGGTTGGCAGAGAATAAGTTATCCTTCTCCTCTTCCCAAGCTGATCTAGAAACCCTAATGAAACTCAGAAACGAGTACTCAGATTGGATAAGAGACAAGGCAGAGTATACTCTTCTGAAAACAAAGGCCCTCTATCTCGATCAAGGGGAGAAATCAGGTAACATGCTAGCTTTACAGTTGAGGGAAATTGAGGGATTGAGATGGATTCCCTCATTATTATCTTCCGATGGTTCCCATAAAACTCCTCCTAGGGATATTTCACGAATTTTTTAGTCATTTTATAAGGAACTTTATGCCAGTGGTACCTTCCACCTCTCTCATTCCCTTGTGGACCAGTTTCTGGAGGGCCTCCCCCTCCCTCCCTACCCTCCAAACTCACCTAGGAGAAGCTCTGACTACTCCTATCAAGGTAATGGAAGTGGAGGAGGTGATCAAGGAATTTGTTCCGGAACCTGATGGCTTCCCTTCCAATTTTTATAAAACTTTTGGGAAGGAACTGGCCCCTCTCCTCACGAAATTATTTGAATGCATGTTTAATGCTACCACTCTGGACCCTTCCTTGCTGGAAGCCACTATTGTTCTGATACTGAAACCAGATAAATCCCCGACCGACCCTGCTAGTTACCGCCTAATTTCACTTCTTAATTACAACATTAAAATCCTAACCAAAATCCTATTCCTTAGACTCAAAAGGGTCTGGCTTAACTTGTTGAGTCCTGAACAAGTAGGTTTTGTGTAGGGCAGGTCCTCTATAGACCACCTGCGTACTCTCTCACATATTTTTCAAGCAGCCCAGGACTCTCAAATCCCTATGGCTCTGATATCATTAGATGCGGAGAAAGCCTTTGATAGAGTCCATTGGGAATTTCTCTGGATTATATTAAAGAATGGGCTTCCCGGAGGTCTTTATTCAATGGATTAAATCGGTCTACCAATCCCCTACTGCCAGAATTTATTGTAACAGGGTTTTTTCTTCTCGATTTTCACTATTTACAGGCACCCAGCAGGGCTGCCCCCTGTCACCTTTCTTGTTTAATCTCTATCTGGAGCCTCTCCTTCTCAGAATCAAAAATTCTCCACTGGTCACGGGATGTTTCATTCAACAGCAGTCTCTGGTTCTCTCGGCCTATGCTGATGATATTCTCTTACACTTGACTAACCCTGAAGTGTCCCTAACACATATATTACACATTATAGCCCAGTTTGGCCAGGTGGCTAATTACAAGTTGAATCTAGCTAAATCAATCATATTTCCACTGAACATCAACACGCTTCAGGTCAACTTTTCCCAATTTGGTATGAAATGGGCCCCCTCCTCTCTCAAATATTTAGGCATTTTCCTTACTAAAGACCCTGAACTTTTCAGGAAGCTTAACCTAGACAATCTATTGATTAAAATTCAACGAGACCTTCAGAGATGGTCTGCCCTCCCTTTATCGCTGTGGGGTCGTATTAATATTGTTAAGATGAATGTGTTGCCTCGGGTTTTCTACCCACTTAGCCTAATGAACATTTTCCTACCGATGTCCTATTTTCATCACTTCCACAGGTCCATTTCCAAGTTTATTTGGCAGGGTAAACAGCCCAGGAAAGCCTTCTTAAAACTTAATTTACCCAGAGCGAAGGGAGGGATCCGTCTTCCCAACTTTATGCTCTATTACTGGGCAAGCCACATGACAAAAATTGGGAGGTGGTACGACCAGAGGGTGGACGAGTTTCTACCAATTTGGGTACAACTTGAGAAAAAGATTCTAACCGAGTTTGGCCTTCCCCCATCCAGACTCCTCTATTACTGTATAACCTATCCACTTTGCCTCCACTTTTACAGGGGAGCGTCACTGGCACTTCTATCAAGGTGCTTGATCAATGCTGGCATTTTTTCAATCTCTCTCCCAGGAGAGAGACTTCCCAACCTCTTACCCTAAATTTAAATATTAGGATGGACTGGCTTCCTCAGCTGAGAGATTGCTGTATCGATGATTTATTCCTGAATAACTCTCTTTTATCTTCCGGGAAGGTTCTGACCAAGTATAATATTCCTCAGAAGCACATTTTTAAAGTTTTCCAGTTACGACACCTAGTGGCTTCCAGCTTGGGCTCCAATCCTACACCGTCTCAAATGAAACCCTTCCTAAACCAGATACAGGAACAAGCAACAAAGGCCCATAGCATTTCTAAGCTTTATTCTTTCCTACTGGACACTAAATTCCCGGACTACCTGACTGGTTCCAAATGCTGGTCTTCTCTTCTGCCAGATACCCTTCTAGATTGGGGACAAATTTGGGTAGATACATATCGGTATCTCTCTCAAGACAGACAAACTCACTCAATACCATATATTGAACAACATGTATTATACCCCAGTTAAACTGGTTAAATTAAACAGACTATCTTCAACCCTATGCACAAGGTGTGGCACGGTGGAAGGGAACCTGGTACACATTTTCTGGTATTGTAAGAAGGTGGCTCCCTTATGGCAGTCCATCCAATCTAACTTAGACCCTCTTTTGGGCCTGGATGATTTATTCACTATAGAAGTTTGTATCATAGGGAAGCTTTCCAACATACAAGTGATGGAGTGTAGATTCCACATGGCCTTAATCTCGATGGCTGTCAAAAGATTGGTCCTTAGGCATTGGATGGACCAATTGGTTATCTCTTATGCAGAATGGATCAGTGAACTTTCTCTCTGTTTTTGGACTGAAAAGTTAATAGCAAGTTCTCAGAATTGTCTGGTTTCGTTTGAGCGGAAATGGGGCAAATTATATGCTCTTTATTTGAATTAATGTCCTGTTGGGTACACCTCTAGCTACCTTGGCAGCCGATATACCTTTATGTATTTCATATGTGTCAGAATCAGCTCCCTTTCTTCCTTTTCTTTCTTTTCCTTTATAGAAGGCACATCCTGGGGGTGGAGGGATGGCGGCCTGGGGATTTGGGTGAGGGGGGTAGGTGGGTATTTCTCATTCCTTTTCCAGATTCAGGGATTTCTGTAAAATGCTGTATATTGTCACTCTGCAGCTACTATACAGTTTATGTCATTGGTCATAATGTGCAATCCCTGTACTGTTCTCTCAGGTACATTATCTTTATATAAAATAAAAAAGAACTATAATTTCAAAAATAAAAGGGGGCAGTCCCCCAGCATCCCCAGTTCTCCTGCCGGAGACTCCCGGCCCAAGAATGACATCTGAAGGGGAGACAGAGGATACGCTTCCAAAGGAAGGTTTGCAGAAAACGTCGAAAGACGCTGTAGCCTAGAAACTAGGTCAGAAGACAACCTCCAGAGGGGAAAGTGGAAGGGAAACTACCTGCTGCAAGAGCTGTTCTCGAAGATCTACTGTTACGGTAAGTTCTTACGTAACTGTACTATCTTACTTCGAGAAACAGCTCTTGCAGCAGGTTACACCATTAGGACCAATTCCCAAGCAGTAAGGGACCAAGTAGTTATTGGGAGAGGGGATAGGAGGAATGCTCCAAGTTTCAGGACAAAAGTCCCTGAAGGACCGCCAAGACGAAACCAGCTCTGCGCCTAGAGGCAATATCCAAACTGTAGTGCCTGATTAATCTGTGTACAGTGCTCCCGGTCGCTGCTGCACAAATGGCTGAAGTGGAGACATTTTTAAGCACAGTGAAGGAGGTAGCCACCCCTCCTAGTAGAATGACCCTTCACTGGACCCGGTAAGGGTTTACTGCATCTCTGAAAACAAAACAAAATGCACTTTACCAGCCATCTAGAAAGCGATTGTTTAGAAACAGCAGCACCGATCATCTTCTGTGCGTAGGAAACAAAGAGCTGGTCCGATGTACAGTACGATGGGCTTTGGTTCTGGTCAGATAATATCTGAGGCACCTATTCACACCTAAAGTGTGCAACAGGGCTTTCCCCAGTTACCGTGATTCGGGTAATACACCGGTAGGTCTATATCCTGGTTGAGTGTGACAGCAGAGACCACCTTGGGAAGGAACTTAGGATTTGTTCTCAAGGACACCCTGTCCTTGTGAAAAACCAAATAAGGATGATTGCACATGAGTGCATGAAGCTCAGAAACTCTTCTGGCAGAAGTAACAGCAACTAAAAGGAGAGTCTTCCAAGCGAGGAGACGCAGCTCACAATCCTCGGCTGGTTCAAAAGGAGGCAGCGTAAGGTGCTCTACAACAAAAGGAAGATCCCAAGGTGGAACCGGGACTTTGATGGGAGGTCTCAAGTGCAGGATGCCATGCAAAAAGGTGCGAGAAGCCTCTAGTTAAGCTAGGGACCTGTGACCCATCGGAGAATGGTACGCTGAAATAGCGCATAGATGGACCTTAATGGAGGAATAGGCAAGTCCTGCCTCATAGAGGGATAGGAGGTAGTCCAAAACAGACCTTACAGAACACTCCAATGGGGTCAATGCTTGAGCCTGAGCCCAAATACAAAATCTACGCCACTTCATGGCGTAAGTAGTGTGAGTAGAGGGTTTTCTGTCTGCCACCAGAACATCCGCAACTTCCTGAGAGACCCCGTATCTCAGGACTTCTATGTCCTTAGGAGCCAGGCATGCAGGTTCAGAGACCGAAGATCCGGATGGACCAAGGAGCCTGGTGACAGCAAAATGGCAGAGGCACCAGAGGTTCCTGGGCCAGCTGATTTAAGAGAGGGAACCAAATCTGCCTGGGCCGAAAGGGTGCTACTAGAATAAGGCACGCTTGCTCTTGATGGAGCTTCAATAGAACCCTCTGGATCAAAGGAAAGGGCGGGAAAGCATACAGGAACCTGCCCGTCCAAGAGAGGGACAACGTGTCTCACCAGAAAACACCAGGCCCTGGATCTAGCAAGCAGAAATTGGGCAGTTTTGCATTGAATGGGAACACAAAGAGGTCCAATTCTGGTGTCCCCCATCTGTGGAACAGGTCCTCTGTGACTTCCTGAAGTAGTTCCCATTCGTGGACCCTGGCCTGTGATCGGATTCGGCTGTCTGTGATAGTGTTGTGCACACCGGGAACATGTACTGCAATAATGTGTGCGCCGTGTTGCAATACCCACTTCCAAACCCTCTGAGCCTCCCTGCAAAAGGGGTAGGAATGAGTGCCTCATTTGTTGAGACGGTACATCACCGCGGTATTGTCTGTTTGAACCAGAAGAGTACCCAGCGGAATCTCCGTCTGGAACGCCTATAGGGCGGCTCTCATCTACGGAATATTTATGTGAAGATGGGACTCCAGAGACATCCAGGAGCCTTGAGTCCTGACCCCGTTGAGGTGAGCTTCCCATCCGGACTCCGAGGCATCCGTGGAGAGTCGCTGAAGGAGGTGGCACAGTGAAGAGGACTCCTGTCGAGAGGTGGTCTGAGACAAGCCACCAATGCCAGTCTCGAATAACTGCGTTCGTGATCCGGACTGGATGCTGCAGATGATCCTGCTTTTGGTCCCATTGTGCTCTCAGCATCCACTGGGTAACCCGCATATGGAGTTGAGCTAGGGGGAACCGTCGTAATGGCAGCCACCATGTGTCCGAGCAGGCAACGGACGTGCGGGCTGGTACCATCTTCTTTTCCCTTATGTCCCTTATGAGGGATCTGATGCATTCTGCCCTGTCCTGGGGAAGGAATGTCCTTCCCTAAATTGTGTCCAGAACCTCTCCTATAAAGTGCAAGTTCTGAGACGGAACAAAGTTCGACTTCTCCTGACTGATGGTGATGCCCAGCGATAGGAAGAGAGAACAGTCCGAAGGGGAGGGCTCAGAACTGGTAGTGGCGTCCCAGAAATTCGAAGTGCAGAAATCTGCGGTGCGCTCGGGAGATGTAGGTAAGTGTCCTGCATATCCAGCGACGCCAGCCATGCGCCCTCTTTGAGCATGGGAATGAGACCCAGCAGGGTCACCATACGGAAATGCTTGTACAGCACAAAGTTGTTGAGATCGCCGAGATCCAAAATCAGGCGCAAATCCCCTGATTTCTTTGGAACCAAGAAGAAGTGGGAATAGTAACCATTTCCTCTCTGGTTCAGTGGAACATGTTCTATGGCCTCCTTGTGTAGGAGGGCCAAGATCTCTTGCGAATAAGCAGAGCATGCTGACCTGAGTAACGGAAGAGCAGGGGAGGTCTGAATGGTGGGTGACCGAGGAACTCTATAGAGTGACCTCATTCGACCAACTGTAACACCCACCGGTCGGAGGTGATCCTCTGCCATCCTGAAAGGTGATGAGATGCGACCCCCGACCTTCTCTACCCTTTGATCCACAGAAGGGGCGGGGGCCAGGAAGGAGTCATGCTGTGGTGGTGTTGGCCACCGCAGGCTGGGCTGCTTTTGAATGCTGCGGGCCCTGGCCAGAGGGGAACCTGGCTTGATTCTTATGGCCAAAATTGCCCCAGGGTTGCTGGCCGGAATGTGGCTGTTGCCTTTGTTGGCGGCCATGAAAACGATTCTAGTTCCTAGGAAAGGAACCAGATTTTGGTCTGTACATGGCTTGTACAGTACATCCAGGAGATTCTTCTGGACATCCGGGGTAAATCCGGAGACCCTCAGCCATGAGTGTCTCCGGAGATAAACGCCTGTAGCTGTTCCCCTGGCTGTCAAGTCTGCTGAGTCGTAAGCGGCTCGGAGAACCTTGGTCCCCATGTCAGACCCAGTTTGGAGGAGGTTTACCAGCTCCTCCTTCTTTTCACCATCTGGTAGATCTTTAAGAAGGTCTTGGCCCTGATCCCAGAGGGCGTTCTGAAATTGCACCATGTGCGTCCAATAGTTCAAAGACCTAATAGAGCATGCAACAGCTGCATACACGCGTCTTCCAATGGAATCTAATTGTTTAGATTCCTGGTCCGGAGGCTGGGTGCTCAAATGTTGAGGCCACTGGGACCTGTCATGAAATGCAGTAATGACCAGGGAGTCGGCCAGGGGTTGTTGCGCCAAATACTGGTCCTCCGTAGGAGCCCTGTAAAGATGGTCAGCCTTCTTTAGAACAGCCGGTGTGGAATGCAGATGCTTCCAAGCTGCCTTGGTGACGTCCGTAAAGGTGTCCACCAAAGGTGGGACCACCACAGTCTTCGGGTCTTTCTGCCTGAGATAACGGGCAAGGCGTCATCTCTCGGGGTCTAGCTCTTCAGTCTCCCATCCCATATTGTTCAGGATGTGCTTCATGATTTCCGAAAAGGAGCGATCATCCGGAGGTGACCTTGGAAGGTCCCGTGGGTCTGGTGATGGGGGACTGAAAGGAGATGGAGACCTGGATATGTCGGATGTATGCGGTCTGGAGTCATCTCCCGAAGATCGATGTCTGCTCCTGGCTCGCTTCGGGTTCAGGGACCCTGAGGGACAGCGTGATGGCCGTTTCCCATCTCTTGATCGGCCCTGAGGAGGCAGAGTTGGCTCCTTGGGGGTCGGGCGTCTGTCACCTTCGGCACCCCTAGGAGAAGGAGGTGGTGGAGGAGGCTGAGGCTTAGGACGAACCACGTCTTTCTTGATGGTTTCCCACCAGAAGGTGAACAAATCCTTAACCTCCTGGATGTTCATACCCGATGACGGACACGGCGTCGATGTGGGCCTGTCGTTGGGTTCGGGCGTCGGGTCCTGGGGAAGCACTGGATCTGGCTCCCTGGAAAGGCTGGCGTCCTCCCTGTCACCCGTCTGGTGGCACGGTAGCCTCTTCGCCTGAGGACCCCTGACGTCTGGTGTCCACCGGCGTCAGTGTAGTAGTCTGTCGTTTTTCAGGTGTTGGGTCTGATGCCTTCTTAGACTCCTTCACCCGCTTAAGGGACGCCAGCTTGGAAGTCCTCCTTTCAGGAACTTTAGGAGGTTGGGAAACGGACCTGAAGTCAGTGTCCCAGCGTCAGTCAGACGCACCTCGCGACTTGGAGGAAGACTTTTTGTGCCTGTCCGAAGGAGCAGGCGTAGAGGCATCCGACACCTGAGAGGTCTTGAGTGGGTGCAGCACAGATGGCAGAGGAGGAGACGTTACGAAGTGCTGCAAAGGAGGTAGCCACCCCTCTAGTAGAATGGCCCCAGACTGCGCCCGGGAGGGGTTTCTGCTTTGTATCATAGCAGTATGATATACACTGGACAAGCCAGCGAGAAAGGGACTGCTTCGATACTGGTTGGCCCATCATCCTGTCAGCAAAGGAAACGAAGAGTTGCTCCAACTTGCGAAGCTGTTTAGTCCTGTTCAGGTAATACCTAAGACAGCGGTGAACATCCAGGGTGTGGAGCAGCGCTTCTCCTCTATTAGAATATTTAGGGAAATATACAGGCAGGTCAATGTCCTGACTGAGAGTGAGTGCAGAAACCACCTTAGGCAAGAACTTAGGATTCGTCCTCAGGGACACTGTCCTGATGGAAAATCAAATAAGGTTCCTTACACATGAGAGCGTGAAGCTCGGAAATTCTCCTTGCTGACGCAACAGCAACTAAAAATAACATTTTCCATGACGAAATGCAGCTGTAATCATGACGGGTTCAAAGGGGAGCGTGAGTTGTTCCAGGACAAAAGTAAATCCATGGAGGAACAGGATCCTTAATGGGTGGCCTGAGTGTAACATCCCTCTCAGAAAGTCTCGGAGGCGTCCAAGTTGCGCCACTGTGGCTGTCCCACTGGGAAGTGGTAAGCAGAAATAGCGCGGAGGTGCACCTTAATAGAGGTAGGCGAGGCAACGAATGGAAAAGGGAGAGCAGGTATTCTAACACCGCTTTCACTGGGCAACCCTAGAGGGAAAGGCCGCGTGCTTGCGCACCACAGGCAAAACGGCGCTGCTTCATGATGCATTTCGCGTGAGTCGGCTTGGCTGCGGAAAGAACTCGCCACCTCTTCGAGACCCCTGTCGTAAAATGGCTATGTCTCTAGGAGCCAAGCATGCAGGTTCAGTGAGCATAAGACCGGGTGGACTAGAGAACCTTCCTCCTGAGACAAGAGATGGGAGCTGAAAGGCAACGGGATTGAGGTTCCCGGACAGCTGCGTTAGCAGGGAACCAGATCTGTCTGGGCCAGAATGGGGCTACCAGGATCATTGTTGCATGCTTCCTGCGCAGTTTGAGAAGAACTCTCTGGATCAACGGGAAGGGAGGGAAAGCGTAGAGGAATCTGTCCGCCCAGGAGAAGGACAACGCGTCTCACCAGAAAACACCAGGCCCTGGATCTAGCGAGCAAAAATTGGGCAGTTTTGCGCTGGATGGGGAAGCGAATAGGTCCAACTCTGGAGTGCCCCATCAAAGAAACAGATCCTCTGCCACCCCTTGAAGAAGTTCCCACTCGTGGACTCTGGCCTGGGAATGACTCAGGCCGTCTGCGATTGTATTGTCCACTCCAGGAACGTGAACTGCAATCAGGCTCGCACCGTGTCGAATTACCCAATCCCACTCTCTCATTGCTTCCCTGCAAAGGGGGTAAGAGTGTGCGCCTCCTTGTTTGTTGAGGTAATACATCACCACCGTATTGTCTGTTTGGAGCAAGAGAGTATTTGACGGGATCTCTGACTGAAAGGCCTGCAGGGCGTAAAGGACCGCCCTCATCTCCAGAATGTTGACGTGGAGATGAGCTTCTAGAGGGGTCCACGTTCCCTGGGACCTCACCCCGTTCAAGTGTGCTCCCCACCCCAGCCCTGAGGCGTCTGTGGAGAGGATTACCTCCGGGGACGGCACTGTAAACGGGACACCCGCAGAGAGTGTCCCTTGGTCTAGCCACCATTGCCAATCTCGAATCACGGCGTTCATGATTCTGACCGGATGCTGCATGTGGTCTTGCCTTTGGTCCCACTGCACCTTGAGCATCCACTGAGTAACCCGCATGTGGAGCCATGCCAAAGGGACGGTCGGAATGGCCGCAGCCATGTGTCCGAGCAGACGAAGGACCAGCCTGGCAGGGACAGTCTTCTTCGCTGAGAGATCCCTGATGAGGATCTGATGCATTCCGCTCTGTCGCCTGGAAGAAATGCTCTCCCTGAACGGTGTCCAGAACTGCTGCCTATGAACTGCAGCTTCAACTGTACAAGGAAGACTTCTCGTAATTGATTATGATGCCCAGAGACCAAACAGAGTCTGGGTGCCCTGGATAGCCATCAACAACGCCTCTCTGGAGGCGGCCATGAGAAGCCAATCGTCCAAGTATGGAAACACATAGTGGCCCTGTCTCCTTAGAGACGCTGCCACGACTGCCATGCATTTGGTAAAGACTCTGGGGGTCAATGACAGTCCGAACGTTAGAGCTCGGAACTGGAAGTGGTGGCCGAGGAACTCGAAGCGCAGGAACCTCCTGTGCGCTTGAGCTACGGGTATATGCAGGTATGCGTCCTGCATGTCCAGGGACGCTAAGAAGGCATCCTTCTTTAGCATGGGAATAAGACCCTGCAGGGTCACCATGCGAAATCGTTTGTAGGTGACCGACATATTGAGGTCGCTGAGGTCCAGGATTGGACGGAGGTCCCTTGTTTTCTTCGGAACCGGAAAGAAGTGGGAATAGTATCCGTACCCTCTCTGGTTCTCTGGAACATACTCTACCGCTTCCTTTTGCAGGAGTGCAAGTATTTCTTGCCTGATAAGCAATTTGTGCTGACCTGAGTAACAGGAGAGCAGAGGAAGCCTCGAGGGTGGCTTGTCTGCAAATTCTATAAAGTGGCCTTTTTCGACCAACTGAAGAACCCACCTGTCTGTGGTTATGGACTGCCATTCTGGCAGGTAATTCTCATTACGACCCCCGACCTAGATATCCCGTTGATCCTGAGGGGCGGGAGCCGGGAAGGAGTCAGGCTGTGGTGGCAGAGGGGCCCGCGGACTGAGCCAGTTTAGCTGGACGCTGACCTCGGCCCGCGGGCTGTCTTCCCTGGGCTCTGCGGGAACCGGAGCCCCTCTGCTGTGGACCGGTGCGGGACTGTTGTCTCTGTGTCCGTCCACGAAAATGGCTTTGGTTCCTACGAAAGGAACTAAGCCTCGGTCAGTACATTGCCTGGACCGACCTCACCGCCTTCCCGGCCTCTTGGAGCTTGGGGAGAACCTTCTCAGAGGGTGTACCAAAGAGAACTTCTCCTTCGAAAGAGGCGTCCATGTTGTTTTTCTGGACATCCCGGGGTAAATCCGGGGACAAGGAGCCATGAGTGTCTCACGAGGCATACTGAAGCTGCCGCTCTGGCCGAGGAGTCCCGGAATCATACGCCTCTCAGCACCTGGGTTCCACGTCCTGAACCCGTATGGAGGAGCTGTAACATCTCCTCCTTCTGCTCACCTTCTGGCAATTCTCCGCCAGATCAGTCCCTGTTCCCACAAGGCATTTTGGAACTGTACCATGTGGGTCAAGTAGTTCAGGGACCTGATGGCGCAAGTAGCGAAGGCACGCGGCGCCTGCCCATAGCGTCCAGCTGTTTGGACTCCAGGTCCGTGGCAGGGTGCTCAAATGTTGCGGTCTCTGGGACCAGCTGCGAGAAGCTGTTATGACCAGAGAGTCGGCCAGAGGATGTTGGAGCCAAGTACTGGTCCTCCTTAGGGCCTTGTACAGGCGGTCAGCTTTCTTCGGCATCGCCGGGAGGCAATGTGGGCGCTCCACGCTGCCTTGGTGGCGTCACAAAAGTGTCCACCAAGGGTGGTACCACCACAGGCTTAGGATCCTTCTGCCGAAGATACCTAGCAGGCGTAATCTCTCGGAGTTTAATTCTTCCGATCCCATCCCATGTTCTCTTGGATATGTCTCATGATTTCAGAGAACGATGGGTGATCCGGAGGAGATCTAGGAAGCTCACGTGGGTCCAGAGAGGGGATGTGAAGAGGAGAGGGGGATCTGGATCCTGTTAAGAACTCCGATCCCGTAACCTCAGTCGAAGGCAAACGACGGCGTCTTCTGGGTCTCTTAGGACTGGGTGACCCTGAAGAAGATCTAGACGGAGGTCTCCTTTTATCAGGTCTCCCCCTTAGAGGGTCCGTAGGCTCCTAGGGAAGGTATTGACCTGCAGCCCGGACGGAGAAGGGGCGCAGGAGGCACGGAAGGGTCGTGAGGTGGTGGAGGAGGAGGAGGAGGAGGGTGTGGGAACCATATCCCTTTTAATGGTATCCCACCAGTGAGAAAAGAGCTCCTTAACCTCGGAAAGGGAATGCCCGGACGGACGACGGCGCGGTGGCCGTCGTTGGTTCCGCGGCCGGCTCCTCAGGGCCTCAGGTTGTGAGAGGGTTCCCTGGGAGGTGTGACAGGACCGGGTTCGCCCGTCTGTCCTCGGGCTCGTCAACTCCTCCTCTGTGACAGTCTCCTGACCAACGTCTGTAGGAGGTGTCAGGTCCTCTTCTCTAAGCGTATGGAGTGGACGTCGGCCCTCCTGCCGGCGACGGGAGGAAAGAGGCCTGACCCGGCCGCGGAGTCTGGCGGTCGATGGCTCCCTGGGACCTGTGATGAGTGGCCGACGTCGGACGGGCTGACGTCGGGTCCGACGGCTTCTTAAGAGAGGTGAGCTCCTTGGTCTTTCGCTGGGGAGGAGGCAAGGAGACAGACCTGACGTCGGGTTCGGAATGGCAGGAACCCGACTTGAGATGATGATGACGGTCCCCAGACCTGACCAGGGCTTTGGAGGAAGACGACGAAGAGGGCCTGGAGGTCTTGGCCTGTGAAGAGGAAGAGGAGCCCGAAGGTTTCTTCACCGCAGCAGGGGAAGGCTGAGAACGGGCCCGGGAGGGCGAAAGCAGTCGGGACAGGGAGCCAGAACTACGGGAGTCAGAGGCCCTGAGACGGGACTTGAAGGAACCCCTCCCTGTGCTTCTCAGAGTGTTTCCGGCCTTTTCTGCTGAATCCTCTTTGGAGTGTCCATGGCCTTAATCTTCTCCTCGAGCAGGAATGCCTGCAGAGCCTTCTGCGCGGATCCGGGTCCAGCTGTTGAACCCCTGGCAGAAATTGCAGGACCGGGTGTCGTGGTCTGGGCCTAGGCACCGGACGCAGGCTGAATGCGGATCCTTAAATGGGATTTGCTTCTCACAGGCGCACTTCGAGGGATGGCCTTCAACGGAGGTTGGAGAGGACATCAGACAGCAACTGAACCGAAGAAAAGAATGTTTTCCCGAAGGAAGAACTTAACCGTGCGTCGCGCGCTTAGAAACGATCTGAAGGGTCGAGACATGCAAGTCGATGGCGGGAAAGAACTGGGGAATCTGGCAGGACCGCCCCCTTATGTACTATGCCTGACGTCGGAGGCGGGACCGACGTCAGGGGCGGTCCCCACTGAAGATAGCTAGCTAGAAGAATTCCATGGGGTCCTGACGCCTGCCGGCTTCAGTCCTAATGGTGTTACCTGCTGCAAGAGCTGTATCTTGAAGTAAGATCTGAGGATGCTGGGTGACCACCCCCTTTTATGTGATGCCTGATGTTGGGGAGGGGCAGACGTCGGGGCAGTCCCCTGCTGGATACTGCTAGCTAGAGTTTTTCCGTGGGGTCCTGGCACCTGCTGGCTTCAGTCCTAATGGTATAACCTGCTGCAAGAGCTGCTTCTCAGAGTAAGATCATCTATTTGTTTCATGGGTTAAAAGAAAAAATTACTCACCTTAGTAATGTTGTTTCTTCTAATGGAGTCTTGCTATATTATGACATATGCAGCGAGTCCCAACCTTCGAACTGCTCCGGAGGTGAAAGAAAGAGTTAACTTTCCATACCAGGCATGGAACCTAGAGCGCGAGCTCGGTTGAACACTCTGTCTGTTGTTCTTCAAACTCAAACTGTCAGAACTTTATGAGCAAAACTCACTAAGGTTCTGTGTGGAAGCCGTAAACCTACACTAGCCCACTGGCTACTAAATACAAGAACACATTTTCCTTGGTCCCAAAACAAAGACTCAAGTCAGGGGAACCAAGAAAGAAAATTTAAAAACATAACACCCAAACACCCCAAAAAGAAGGGGTGAGAATAAGGTGGGCATCTACTAAGTGCCAACACTACACTGCCCACCCACATCCCAAAAGTATAGGTTCTGAGAGGGGCAGGCAGTGGGGGAGGTCATAATATAGCAAGACTCCATTAGAAGAAACAATATTACTAAGGTGAGTAATTTTTTCTTCAAACAACATGAAGTCTTGCTATATTATGACATATGCAGACTACACAGCAGTACCTCCACGGAGGAGGGACAGAACCTACTTTGGAAATGGGCTCTGAAGCACAGCTGTGCCAAATCGAGCATCACTCCTAGCCTGGATGTCCAGGGAGTAACGCTTGGTAAAAGTGTGAACTGTTTTCCAGGTAGCTGCTTGACATATCTCTAGGATAGGGATGTCCCTGGCAGCAGCCAGAGACGCAGCTGTACCTCTGGTAGAGTGAGCCCTCAGGCCTGAGGGAGGAACCTTACCCAGTTTTCATAGCAAAATTGGATACAAGAAACAATCCACCTGGCAATGGATCTTTTAGTGGCAGGTTTCCTTTACCAACCTCACCATAAGTGAGGAACAGTTGGAGGAGTCAAACCTGAGCCCTTGGGACGTTCTGTATAGTAACTAAGGGCTCTTTTGACATCCAAACTGTGCAGCCTTCTCTTGCCAGAGGAGGAATGGTCAGTGAAATACACAGGAAGAGACATGGATTGGTTCAGATGGAAGTCTGAAACCACCTTAGGCAAAAACTTCCTGTTAGTCCTGAGGACCACCTTATCTCTGTGAAAGGAGATAAAAATCAGGCTCCACTGACAATGCTTGCAATTCACTTATGCACCTGGCAGAAGTGATGGCTACCAAAAACACAGTTTTCCAAGTCAAGTACTTAAGCTCTGCTGAAGACAATGGCTCGAAAGGGGGTTGCATAAGCTGGGCAATGCAATTATTAAGATCCCAAGCAGGGGCAGGGTCCCTGAATGGGGGATTGGTGTGCAGCAACCCCTTGAAAAACTTGGAGAATGCAGGATGAGCTGAAAAGGAAGAGGGTTTACCTGCTGATAAGAAAGCAGACACGGCTGCCAGGAGCACTTTTAGGGTAGCTGGTCTAAGCCCCAACAAATTCAAATGCACCAAGTAATCTAGGATTGTGGGCAAGTCAGCAGATTCTGGGGAAATGTGCTTGCCAGAGCACCATATGGAAAACCTCTTCCATTTGGAATTATAAGTAGCCCTGGTGGAAGGCTTTCTAGAGGCCTTCAAATATCCAATACACCTTGGGAAAGGTGTAGGTCAGCAAACTCTAACTCTTCAAGAGCCAAGCCTTGAGATTGAGAGATTTGAGGTTCGGATACCAAACTCTTCCCTGGGCACAGGATAACAGGTTGTGATTCCTGGGAAGGCACAGGGGAAGGTGGACTGCTAAGGACAAAAGGAGAGAGTACCAGGGCTGTCTGGCTCAATCTGGAGCAATCAGGATCACCTTGCAGGGTTGAGATCTGATTTTGACTAGCACCTTGAACAGGAGAGGGAAGGGGGGGGGAGAGCATAGAGAAACTTCCCTTCCCAACTGAGAAGGAAGGCATCCAGAGGGACTGAGCCCAACACTGGGGGCCTGCAACAAAAAAGGGGAAGTTGGTGATTGTCTGGGGCTGCAAAAAGATCTATCTGCGGGGTGCCCCATCTGGCAAATACTACCTCCAGTACTAGGGGATCCAGGGCCCATTCGTGATGGCCCTGGGAAATCCACTGAGAGCATCTGCCAGGACATTGTCTTTGCCTGGTAGGTGAACTCGCCGTAAGGGAGGTGTTCAGGGAATAAGCCAGAGACCACAACTTCATCGCTCCGGTGCACAAGGCCGTAGACCGAGTGCCCCCTTGCTTGTTGATGTACTACATTGTAGTGGTGTTGTCTGTTCTGACCTGTACCACTTTGTTCTGAACAGATGTGGAAAAAACCTGAAGTGCTAGAAAAACTGCTCTGAGTTCCAACAGATTGATGTGGAGCAGAGATTCCTGAGGGGACCACAATCCCTGGGTAGTGAGGTCGCCCATGTGAGCTCCCCACCCCAAGACGGATGCATCTGTCGTAAGGACTAAGGAGTGAGACTGGGGGGTGAAAGGGACCTCCTGTCTCAGATTGCTCTGGTCCTGCCACCACTGAAGGGCCTGGATCAGAGTCAGAGTCACTGGGATCAATTTGGTTAGAGGGTCCCTCCTTTGAGACCAAAAGACTCTCAAATGGAACTGGACGTCCCTCATCTGAAATCTTGCTCCCTGCACTAGTGCTGTAGAAGCAGCCATGTGCCCTAGTAGCTGAAGAAAGTGCCTTGCTGGTCGAGAGACCTGAAGGGTGAAAGAGGAGGCCAGAGAGATCAGGGTCCTTGCTCTTTCCAGAGGAAGGAAGGCTCTGGCCTCTTTTGTGTTCAGTTCTGCACCTATAAAAGTGAGAAGCTGGACAGGCTCCAGGACTGACTTTGGGAGACTGAGAAGGAAACCTAGAGATGTGAGCAGTTGCTGAGTTACCTGAAGGTGTAGTTTGACCTGATCTGGAGACTGGCCTACTATGAGCCAGTCGTCCAGATAAGGAAAGATGGCAATCTTTTGCCTTCTTAAGTGGGCAACTGCTACTGCCAGGCATTTTGTGAATACCCTCGGGGCCGAGGTGAGGCCAAAGGGCATTGCTCTGAACTGATAATGGCCTGAAGGCAGTTCGAATCTGAGGTACTTTCGATGGGAGCTTCTGATAAGAACATGGAAGTAGGCATCCTTGAGGTCCAGGGAGGCTAGCCAGTCCCCTGGTCTTAGAGAGGGTAAAATAATTCCCAGAGTCACCATTTTGAACTTTGGTTTTAAAAGGTGCTTGTTTAGGTATCTGAGATCTAGGATGGGCCGCCATTCTCCTGTCTGTTTTGGGGTAAGGAAGTACCTGGAGTACAACCCTTTGCCCTGGTGTAGGGGAGGAACCCTCTCCACAGCTCTGAGAGCCAGGAGGGTAGAAACTTCTGTTTCTAGGGCAAGAGCCTCTAATGGATTTGCAGGTGGAAAGGACCCGATTCTCATCTTTGGAAACTTTTTGAAGCTGAGAACCAGTCCCTGGCTTACTACTTCCAGGACCCACTTGTCTGATGTTAAAGACCTCCAGTCCTGGACAAAGTAAGCCAGCCTGCCCCCTACCGGTAGTGGAGAATCGGCCCTGGCCACCCCATCAGGGAGCCTGCTTGGCAGGGGCTTTGGGCTGAGGGGTAGAAGTGGGCTTACTAGTACCCCGTCTGCCTCTCCTCTAAAGAACCCCTCTGGGCATAAGCAGAAGAGGAGGCCTGGCTTGTAAAAGGCCTATGAAAAGGCCTGCCCCTGCCCCTGAGATGCTGCCTTGAGAGTGGCTTGCCTTTCTTTGGCCTGTGCACTCCTATAGGTGGTCCTATATTCATCCATTTTTCTTCATATAATTCTCTGTCTGCTCCCCAAACAGAGAATTACCCACAACAGGAAAATCCATAGCCTTAGATGGGTATCCCAGACAGGGTAGTACATCTGAGCCAAGCCATTCTGCAAGTGCCACAGATGTAGCCATGACCCTTGATGACACATCATTAGAGTGTACTGCAGCATAAAATTGCACCTTGGATGCCTCAACACCATCCCAGCCACCTGCTCCAGCTCCCTGGCAAGCTGGTCAGGGACTTGTTTCGCTAGGGCCAGCACAGTATCCCATCTGGACTTCTGGTACCTAGACATAAGCCATATAATTTGCCTGTCTGAGTCCTAAAGATGCTGCCATGTATTGTTTCTTTGCCATGGCATCCATCTTCCTAGAGTCCTTTTCAGGAGGGTGCGAGGCTAGAGGAATATTTGCTTTGTCACAAGCTGCAGCCTGCACTACCCCCACATGGCTGCATTGCTGAGAGAGGAACTCCGTATCAGAGCCTGATAAAGTATACCTCGTGTCCATCCTTTTATCAACTGGGAGGATGGAGTGAGGAGTTTTTAAAATTTTTACTGTCTGTTTCCTAAAAGATTTATGCAAGGGAATAGACAGTCTCGTAGACTCTGGAATATCCATCATTTCTACATAATCAGGCTCCTCTTGGTCATCAACAGCTTCCTCAACAGGGAGTTGGAGAGTTTCAGCAACTTTCTTATAGAACATAAAATGAGAAGGGGACTCAGATAGCCTGGGGTGGGGAGACCCCTGACGGCCTGTCTGGAGAGATGTCCGGTTCAATGGACAAATCCAGACCTTCAAAATCACATTCACTCTCCCCATATTCCTCCTCCCCTTCCTCCGGTTCATAAAAATCCTCAAAATCAAAATCTTGAACCGGTGGAACCGACCGAACCGACCGCTTCCCTGATGGTGCCGGTTCGGACGGAACCGGGGAAAGTGACTGGACAATTTGAATTACTTTAGCTATTTCCTCAGCGGTTGGAGAAAGAACTTTTGCTCCAAACTAGCCGACTTTCTAGCCCTTTAGTTGGAACTGCCCTCAGAGCTGTTCTTCTCTTGCTTCCGAGGAAGCATCGCCTGGTCAGAGGGCATTCCTCCGTTCGGATGAAACCGAACCAGGCTGCTCATCCAGGTCAGCGGACTTTGGCCTCCCTTTCCTGAGCCTACCAACTCTCTTTTCCACAGTGGCAGCAGGAAAATTCTTACAAATCTGGCAGTCTGCATTGAGGTGGTCAAACCCAGACAATATACACAGGTGGTGTGTGGGTCAGCCCTTAGCAAAGGCTTCCCACAGAGACCACAGTGTTGAAACCAGTGGCCGTTTTCTTTTGGGTTTCTCAGATAGTGCCAGCCTAACCAAACTTGCCCGTTAATGGCAATCCGTCAAGCAAGACTCCCTTATCGGTTCCTAGCCGTGTCACGGGCCGTGGAAAAAACCGTAATGAAATCCGTTTTTTTTAGAACCGATAAGAACCGGGAACCGCACTCTAAAGGACTAGAAAGTCCATGAAAATCAACCTGATCGGTTCAAACTGAACCGAACACATGTTTACAAGTTCAACACAGAAGAAAATAAATGTAAGCCTATCTATTACTTATGATACCACAAACAGAGCTTGAACCGACCGGTTGCGGTTTAATTTCGGTCAAGAAACCGAAAAATAAAACTTTTTAACTGACAAATGAACCGAGCAGAAGGAGAAATCTCCAGAGCGACTGTTCAGTGAGGTGGAGTAAAGAATCTGACAGTTTGAGTTTGAAGAACAACAGACAGAGTGTTCAATCGAGCTCGCGCTCTAGGTTCTATGCCTGGCATGGAAAGTTAACTCTTTCACCTCCGGAGCAGTTAGAAGGTTGGGACTCACTGCATATGTCATAATATAGCAAGACTTCATGTTGTTTGAAATTGGTATCTCGATGTACGCAGGCTACCCCTGTTCGGTCTTCGCACAGTATATTATGGGGCAGGACATTGGCTCTCACCAAAGATTGTCGACTCCCAGAGTCCAGTAAACCAAGCAACTGCTTCCCATTTATTTCCACAGAGGTTAAATACTATCCCCAGTTTACAACAGCCAAATGTGTAATTACGGCTTTCTTTTTAGGGCAAAACCTTGCTATGTGGCCTTTGGCTTGACAGTTACGGCATATAATATCTGGGTTAAGGTCCATCAGTTTTTGACTGTCTTACACCCCCACTAGGCATATTAGTAGGTAATGAAGATGTTCTTACCGTGGGCTGGGTTGCACCGGTTCCAGAGTATCCTTTTTGTCTATTAGGTCTGGCAGCTAGAGTCTCTTCGGCCAATTGGACAGCTTTTTCAGCAGTCTCTAGGCCGTGTTCCCAAACCCACACCTGTACATCCTGTGGAAGAATATGCACAAACTGTTCCATAACGATAGCTTCCATCATTTGTTCCTTGGTATTGACGGCTGGCTGTAACCATTTTCCACATAAGTCCTTCAACCTAGCATAAGCTTCTTGTGGAGTATCAGTAAGGTGAATTCTTAACGCTCTAAACCGTTGCCTATATGTCTCTAAGCACATGTCATCTCTCTTCAGTATCGCTTCTTTAAAGGCATTGTCCACATGCTAACTGGGCCTTGCCTGTAAGGTATGGGGCAAGACGAATAACCCACTGGCTTCTAGGGTACTGGCAAGCTCGGGCAATACACTCAAAGGTAGTCAGGTACGTTTCAATGTCATCCGTTTCACACAGTTTAGTTAATTTGATGTCTTTTGGACCCTCACCTGCTCCAGGGGTCCGTCCAACACCCACAGCTTGAATTGCCCTCAATGTATCAGCCCATCTGGCTTCATTTCTTTGCATATCCTTCTCCCTCTGTTTCTCCAGGGCTACCTGTTGAATAGAGAGCCACTGTAGCTGTTCCTGTGGGTCCCCAGCTGGAGGGGTTATTTCCACCTTCTCCTCCTCCTCTATATCTGAGGCATCCCCAATTACACCTTCTTCTTCTGTCCTTGCAGTTTTCCGTCTCACATCACCTAGGCCAGACATCAATGGGAGACCAAGCTTGTCCGCCATCGTCTGAGTCAATACACCACTCCTTGGTTCCTCTTGCAACATCCGACACCTCCACAGACACTATCACAGCATCAAACGCCCCTCTCAGAAGGCTATTAATCCCACGACTGCCACCACATGTGATGTGTGGGATAAAAGAGGACTTGAGTCAGCAGTTGCAAATCAAAAGAAAACCATTTATTTTAGTATAATTCAACAATGGACTGTATGACAAATAAAAATAAAGAAAATAAGAAGGTTACACATTCAGATACTAGAATGGGCTAGAATCCATACTGCTGGGAACAGCATACGTCTGCACCTCACAGCTCCAAACCTCCAAATGAGTTTCTGTTCTCTGTCTCTCTCTCATATATATATATATATATATATATATATATATATATATATATATATATATATATATACATACACACACACACACATATACATGTATATACACACACAGATATAGATACACATATAAACACAAAGGGGGAAGAGCCTTATACTCCTCGTTTCTGACGTTTTTAACATTTATCTTCACAAGGCAAGTTTAAAAATAATGTTTGTAATATCATACACAAGTACATTTTTATTAAGTACTCTTTTTAAGAACAAAAAGATCAATAAATCCCCCCAAAAACACAAAACTCAAGGAAAGGTTTCAAAGGAAGCTCACCCACTTTGATCCTAACAAAAAATGGGTGTGGAAAGGCCAGCCAGCTCTATAGGACACACAGACCCTTCCAAGGCAAGAGTTTGATTTATTTATTTATTTATTTTTTAAAAGAACTTCCCTCAAACAGGTATTACCAGTCTATCCCATTTGATAAAAGTAACAAAGGTTTTAAGCATTCACAGTTTATGCAGTAATAATTTACAACAAGGATATAAACATACTGCCAGTAAACGCTTGAGCCATAGCAAAACGAAAACAGAATTCAAAGCTAAACTTGCTTTGCGCATGGTTTTTAACCAGGAAAGAAAATAACCAAGAGAAACACATTTTTAATACCTTTTAGTCCAGAATAAATGCTGGCCTTTACACCCAAACATAGCGCTATGCAAAGCGGAGGATAATTCAGAGCTTTTCCTGACGCGGTTAGGTGAGTCCAAAGAACACTCGCACCGCGTCTTAAACTTCACCCGCCAAGTGGTTTTTCTAGCAGGTGGGGCGAGTGAGTGTTTTGCACTAAACTAAAAGCACAAGCTCCACAATCTTTAACTGCAGATACACAATTTAATTAAAAACAGAACACCACAGCCAACTATGGCAATGCCAAGCCTAGGGCTTTGGTGCATTCTCCGCTAATGATTCACTATGTCACGCCTGCATTATAATGTTTATACTCACTGATTTTTGTTAAGGGGCAAGGAGGGAAGAACATGAAAAGCTGAGCAGGAGAGGAAAATGAGATAAAGCGATAGGAAAAAAACAACAAGAAAACCTTACAGGTGGCCATTCTGTAAGTGACAGGATAGTAAACAGAACAACAAGGGAAGGCTGTTGCAACAGGCCCTCTCTTTTGGGAGCAAGGGAAATGAAAAAGCTGATCCGTTTTTCGGACTGGTTTCTTCCGATTTGCGTAGTAATGCAAAATCCTGCACACATCTAAAGTGTGAAGAATTGCCTCCCCTTAATTGGAATGTTCTGGGTAATACACTGGTAAGTGTATAGACCGATTCAAAGTAAAACTCAGAAAACTACCTTTAGTAGAAACTTAGGATTTGTACGCAGACACCCCCAGTCTCTGAAAAATCAAACAGGGCTCCTTGCACGCAACAGCCTGAAGCTCAGAAATCCTCTGAACCAAAGCAACAGCAACTAAAAAGAGCACTTTGCAAGACGGATAGTGTGGGTCGCAACTCGCGTCTGGTTCAAAAGGAGGCAGAGTGAGTTTCAAGAACAAAGTTCAGGTCCCACGTGGGAACAGGGTTCCTCACTGGTGGGGGGTCAAATACAGTATCCCCTTTTAGAAAGGTTCGGGATACCTCCAACTGAGCCAGAGTTTTGCCATCCACCGGGGTGTGGTAGGAGGAGACGGCAGAAAAGTGGACTTTTAGCAAAGAATAAATGAGCCCAAGGTCTGAAAGGTGCAGAACATACACCATGACCTGCGGGACAGGGCAGGAGAAAGGGTCCCAGCCCTTCGTGGTTGACCAAATGGAAAACCATTTCCACTTCACAGCGCAAGTGGTTCTTTGGGATGGCTTTCTGGCCTCCACAAGGTCTTGAGAAACTCTGGAAGAGACTCCAAAGCTCAAGGCACCTACATCAAAAGGTGCAACGTGTGAAGGTGAAGGGACTAGAATCCTGGATGAACCAACCTGCCCTGCTCCTGTGTCAGAAGGTCTTGGTAGACTGGTAGCTCCACCGCTAACTGCTGCAGCAGAGGGAACTAAATTTGACAAGGCTAATAAGGGGCAATCAGAATCACGTGAGCCCTTTCTACCCATAATTTCAGGAGTACCCTCTGCAGGAGCAGGAAAGGTGGGAAAGCGTACAAGAATCTCCCTGTCCAGCAAAGAGACAGCACGTCTCACCCAAAAACACCAGGCCCAGGAATGCGCAAGCAGAAACTGGGTAGTTTTGCATTGTATGAGGAGGAGGATAGATCTAGGTCTGGGTGACCCCAGAAATCAAAGATGTCTTCGGTCTCTAACTGACTCAGTTCCCCATTCGTGGGCCCTTGCTTGGGTGCAACTGAGACTGTCTGCTAGGATGTTTTGAACTCCCGGGATGTGCACTGCCATAGCCTGAAGGCAATGCTGGACTGCCCAGTCCCATAAACATAATGCTTCCCCACACAGGGGATACGAACATGTGCCTTCTTGTTTGTTGACGTATCATACCATGCACATGTTGTCCGACTGGACTAGCCATGCACCGGGAAGGAGAAGGGACTGGAATGCCTGAAGGGCATACAACACCGCCCTCATCTCTAGCATGTTGATGTGCAGAGAAAACTCCCTCAAAGACCAGGATTCTTGAGTCCTACAGTCTCCCAGATGGGCTCCCCAGCCCTGATCCGAAGCATCTGTTGTCAGGGTCTGGTTTGGAGCAGAGGGCTGGAATGGAACACCTCAGCAGAGGTTGTTCAGGTCCTGCCACCAGAAGAGATCCTGCCACATGGGACTGGACACCAGAACCCTGCTGTACAGGTTGTCTGATCTCTGATCCCACTGAACACAGAGTGCACTGTGTGACTCGCATGTGAAGCCTGGCTAACTGAATGGGGGGATGGCCGCTGCCTTAAGGCCCAGGAGACATAAAACATCCCTGGCCATTACCCAGCAGTTGAAGGCCACATGCCTGGCCTGCTGCTGCAATGTTTTTGCCCTGTCCAGAGGGAGGAAAGCCTGACCCTGGGTTGTATCCAGTACTGCCCCAATAAATTGGAGGCTCTGAGAAGGGATAAGGTGAGACTTGGGGTAGTTCATCATAATACCCAACTGACGGAAAAGATCCAGGGTAGCAGACAGAGGTTACACCAAGCTGCCAGATGGGGTTGACAAAAGCCAGTCATCAAGGTAAGGAAACACATAATAGTCCTGATGACGCAAAGCTGCTGCCACTACTGCGAGGCACTTGGCAAAGACCCTGGGTGCCAAAGACAGGCCAAAGGAGAGAGTCTTGAACTGGAAGTGCTCCCCCTGGAAGACAAACCTGAGGAAGCGGTGGTGAGCAGGGAAGACGGGAATATGCAGGTAGGCATCCTGCATGTCCAGCGTGTAGAGCCACTGTCCCTGATGAAGCAGTGGCAACAGACTGGGTAGAGTCAGTATGTGAAATCTCTTGTACTCTACATACAGGTTGAGCATGCTGAGGTCCAATATTGGCTGAAGGTCTCCCATCTTTCGGGGGACCAGGAAGAAGTGGGAATAGTATCCCCTTCCGATCTGGCTCTGAGGAACGGACTCTATGGTGGATTTTCTCAGCAGAGCCTCAATTTCCTCTCAGATGAGTGGAATGTGACCTTTTGAGTAGCGAGAGTGACCTGGAGGGTTTTTTGGAGGTCTCTCTAGAAATTTCAGTGTGTGACCCTGAGCTATGAGCTGAAGGACTCACAAGTCTGCTGTGATCGCCTCCCACAATGCCAGGTGGCTGGCGAACTTGCCCCTTACCGGTTCCTCCGGACCCGGTGGAGAAAGCAGGGGGGCAAGCTGCAAGTCAGGAGGCAGTGGGCGGGCTGGGATGTGCCACCCCGGAGGCTCTCAGATTTGGGTGGAGGCTGAGGAAGTAGCCGGACACTTGGTCTGATGTCTGGCAGCCTATTGCCTGTTTTGACGACAAAAGGGCTGCTTAGGCTTAGTATTAGACCGGTACAGAGATTGTACTGAGCATAGAGCTTTGCCACTGTCTTGTAATTCCATTACCATGTTCTTGACATCCCAAAAGAGGATGGAGCCTCAGAAACGGGTGTCCAGGATTGAGGTCTGAACATCCTGGGCAAATCCAGAGACTCGCAACCAGGAGTATCTGTGTAGGCAAACAGCCATGACAGCGTCAGATGTTTCGCAAGGCATGGCAGCAGGTAATCTCAGTTGTTCTGACTGTTCAGTTTCAGTCCTGGCTTCAGAAGCAGTTAAGGCCTCAATTTTAGACTTGAGCTGCCCCAATGCAGTCTTCTGATGATCCTATGGCTCAGATACTTCGGAGCCCGCACAGCCAGAGTAGAGGATGAGCAGAACTTGCATCTGAACTGGTCCAGCTGCCTCGACTCCTTATCTGGAAATGAGATACTCATATGCTTGGGCTTAGCAGTGTGGTCATGCGCTACGTTGTCCACCGAATTATCCTTGGGGTGGGTACTGGAGTGGTCCTTGCCCTCTGGGCCATAGTATAACCTGTCTGCAATTTTGGAGACAGCAGGGACAGACAACGGCTGCTGCCAGACAGTGGTAGCCAAGTCTTCATGAGGCCCAATCCATGGGGGGGGATGAGAAGGGGAGACATCTCAGGGAGATCGATGTGCTCTGCCAATCTCTTCCGCTGAGGATCCTGGTCCTCAGTCCTCCAAACATGAGCCTCCCAGATCTTCTTGAGGATTTCCATAAAGGATGGGTCCTCTGGGGGAGACCTGGGAGTCTGCTTAGGCTTGGGATACTCCAGAGGAGTCTTGTATCCGGAGGAAGAGTCAGACTCATGAGTTAGACGAAAGGCTCCCGTCTGGGAACAAAGCCCTGGGAAAGTGAACCTCCTTGCGAGGTTCAACCAACCCACTGGCACGGCCCTCCACAGAGGAGGCACCCAGCGTGTGAACCAAAGTGGAGGGGCGCGTCTCCACCAACGATAGAGACCATGGAGTGGGAGTCAGGTGGACTGGCATGGAGGCCGCTACTGGCTGATGGCAGTCCAACTCCGTAACCAAGTGAGACTTGGTTTCGGCTCATCAAGAGTAAAAAAAAAAAAAAAAAAAAAAAGCCCTCAAAGTTCACCTGCAGCTGTGGAGAAGGTGGAGGTGGCTAATACAGCAGCACATAGTGTGGTGGATAGCCCAGCACCAGGTATTGTGGCATCAGGTGGCCTGGCGTTGGACAGCTGGGAGATGGTTAGTCTACCGTTGGGTACCCTGGTGTACGGTACCACGGCATCAGATACCCTGGGATAGGGTACTGCAGTGGATAACCTGGCATCGGGTAGCCTGGTGTAGGCCCCGCTGGCAGTGCTGGAGGACCCAATGGTGGCCCGTTAGGAATATGAGACAGCTGAGGGCCTATTGGAAGAAGAACCGAAGTCAGTTCTGAAGGGCCGGAGGGACCCACCGGAGTCTAGGGAGGAGCAGAAGGCCCAGACGGAGGGTCCACAGGGGTGGGCATCGAAGTCCCTGAAGGGATGCCCAGCGACAGGCGGTCCAGTGCTGGCATGTTTGAGGGACCAGCGGGCAGCCGGTCCTCTTCCTCTGAAGGGATGGAGGGGGTCTGGAGGTGGTGTAGGAAGGTCCTGGGAGGGGGAGTCCTCCCAAGGAGGCTGCAGCGCAAGTGGCAGCGGGCGCTGATCTGGAAGACTGTCGTCAGAACTATTACTGGGGTCAGACGGGAGCGCCATGGCTGGGCGTTCGTCAGAAGGACCGATGCCCAACTTATCAGCCGAACCACTCTGCTTAGACTCTGGAGTTTTGAGGGGCTTAAAGGTAGTTGGAGCCTCCAAATCCCTGGAGGTACTCAACTGAACCGTAACCAGCTTGGGGAGGGGGGGCAGTCACCTCCGTAGCAGAAGCAGACTTAGCCGGAGGGGCGCTTCCCTTGCTGGAGGAAGTCCTCTCTTCGGCTGCGGTCCTCAGAGAGAGCCACAGCTGGAGACCGATCCTGGTCCAAGTGTCTCTCCTTGTCCTTCTTCTGCTTGTGGGAGTCAGAAAAACCTCCCAGAGATGCAAAAGCACTTCGCATCTGCTGTGTTTTTTTGCTCCATGGAAGCAAGTTTAGTCTTCAAAAGGTGGGCTTCCAGGGCCTGCTGCCTGCATTTCCGTGTGGCCTGGTTAAATTTCTGGCAGGCCACACAGACCTCAGTGTCGTGGTCGGGTCCTAAGCACAAGAGGCACGAAGTGCGAGTGTCCATCTCTGGGAGCTGCTCCCCCCCCCAATCTATTTCTTCACCTCCAGGCTTGGAACTCTCTCGGCTGCCTCACTCGCCTGTGTCGTTCTACCTCCCACTGTGTTCCCCGCCATCTTCAAAGTCATTAGGACTCTGTGGGACATGGGTGGGCTACAGCCCTGGAGAGCTCAAGAGGCAGTGGCGGGGAACCAGTGTTGGATGTGTGGCGGCGGCACTGGAGGAGCCTTCGTCTATCCGGCTAGAGGGGCTTTTTCCCCTTGTGTGTCCTTCCCACCTCCCCTCCCATGCGTGGTGCACATCGCCGACGATGCGGCACACGGCAACTCTGCCTGCATCGGGCCAAGCTGTCTGCATGCAGTCCAGCACTCTGCAGTGCCCTCGGTCTCCACCAGGGGTTGCCGGAGCACCAGGCGTCCCAGTGCCCTCCCCCTGGGAAAGGAGAGCAGCCCTGCGGGCACTCGATCCTTTCCCTCCCTTGCCGACCCCTAGCACCCGAGTTCGCTCCTGAACCCGGGTCGCCGGTGTGGCGTCCAGCATCTCAACCCTCAGTGCCACTGAGCCGGCCCTCTGGGAACTGCTTACTGCTGGCACACTTATTGTGATATGATTCGGAAGGAATTGGAGAAGACATGCACTTCGACAAGTACTACAACTTTTATGAGAAAACAAGGAAAATTCAAAAGATCTATTTATCGAAAATGGCGATCAAACTGCAGCAGCATTCTGAGAGGTCTGACGTGTGCAGGTTGATGGCAGGAAAGAACTGGAGGGCGGGCGTGGGGACCACCCCTTATATGGCATCTGGCTCACGCCAGTCACGTGACATCAGGGACGTTCCCCTGCTATACACTGCTAGCTAAAGTTTTCTGTGTGGTACTAGAACCTGGCGGCTCAGTCCTAATGGTTATTACCTACTGCAAGAGCCCTCTCAAGATATCAGTTTCCAACACAGGGGTGAACTATATAAAACAAGAAGAGGGTAATGGTTTAACCAGAGGGTGGTGAACATATGGAATAGTTTACCAGAGAAAGTTTATACTCCAAACAGGTTCTTTTAAAAAGGTCCTGGATAGTTATATACTAAACAACCACATGTGATGATCCATTGTGTAATGGCAAGTTAATAATGGCTAGCGCTACTGACTCAAAACCATTCCTATGATTCCTATGAAAAAAATGCTTTTAGAGAATACAGGGACTTCACAAGACACGTAGCAGCTGCTGGCTTCTGCAGGTACACATCAGCTCATGTCTTGCATGAGTTGGGTCATGACCTTTGCAATGGAGACAAGCAGGTTTTCATGCTAGGGCAAAACAGACTAAAGCATCCTCATCTGTATTTAAATTAGGATAAAATTAGCGGGATGTGAGAGAAGGAATCATTGGTCATGCCTGCAAACTACACAGGTACAATATACAGAAAATAGGCTGAGAGGACTTTTCCCTTTAAAGTGACTCACCCAAATGTCAGATGTTTCACAATATTATAATCTGTATGCATAGTACCATACACCTCCGTCATGGCTTGTACATCTTTTAAGGACATGAATAATTTTTAAATTCTTTGTTGCTATTTTACCTGCTTAATTTCTGTGGCAAAATAGCAGCAAAGAATCTGAAACCGAATTCTAAATTATGGACAAGTCATAGCAGCAGTATAGTACTATGCATACAGATTATACTAATGAAAAATCTGATGTTTTTTGAAGAGACTCACCCAAGCATTTAATTTTTTATATTTAAAGGTGTGTTGAAAAGGTATTCCCCTGAAGAAGCCATTTAAATATTTGGTGAAATGTTGGGGGTCAACCAAGAAAGGTGCAATAATCATTATCACCTAATGAAAAACAAGTGGAGCTCTGTGCAGAGAAGTTTTTCGAAGTGTGCAGTGATTTATTTAATGCATTCTGTTCCTCAGAAATAAAATCACTTCCTGGACTGCATCTAATCATGTTTCTTTATCTTTCATTTAACCACAACCTCAAAATGCCCTTTGTTAAGCAGAATAAACCACACCCGGCTGTGGTTTAAAGGATTTTGATGCATTTCCCAGGACTGTACACTCTGCCTTCAGCCTTGTGTTCTTACACCCTTGGGATCTGCATCAAAATCTTTTAAATCACAGCCTGTCATAGCTTACTCCCTTGCTTGTTTAGTGGAGCAGAGTGACAGTCAAACAGCCTCTGATGTGCAGAGGACTTCTGTGAAAGGTGTGGGAGATGCTGTTCACGGTCAGGCATGATGCCAAAAGGTGAAGAGGAAATCTGGCTAACATTCATTTGATTTTCTTAAACCCAACTCATGGAACAGTCTGCCTAAGGCAGAAACCCACCACTGCTGCCTTCAAATAGTTGCTCCCAACATATTTTAATGCAGTTAATCCAATACACTGCAGGCTTTTCTGAGCAGAGCCAGAGTCATATAGAACAACTGTGTACTTATCGTAACAGTAGTTCTTCGAGAGAATCTCTCATCAGGCCATACCTTTGGAACTATACTGCATTAGCCGCTAGGACCACAAGGAAACTTTTGCAAGCAGTCAGCCAGAGGCTGCCCACAACGACATCATGAGTCCATGTCTATATAAGCACGGGCGGCCCAGCCTCAGTTCCCCACCAGAGATCATGCTCAGAGTACCTCCTTGTAGGGACCCAGGAGAAACTGCAGCACTCTGCATGCCAGGCGAGACAGCAGGCAGGAATACAGAGCAATGAAGTCTTCTTTGTCACAACCCCAGAAAGGAGGATAGATGGTGGGACAGCATGACCTGATGAGATTCTCTCAAAGATCTACTGTTATGGTAAGCAGATAACTGTTCTGTCTTCATTGAGGATCTCTCCTTCAGGCCACACCTTTGGAATGAAACCCAAGTAGTACCAAAAGCAAATTAGTCTGGGTTGTTGGAACCTGTAGGCTTACGACAGGATCCCTGGTAGTTCAGCAAGGCTAAAGCCAGCTCTTCTAAGAGAGACAATGTCCAGACTGTAATGCTTAGAAAAGGTGTGGACATTAGGTCAGCTGCACAAATCTCCACAATGGCAATAATCCAAACACAAGCAACAGAAGTGGCCATGCCTCTAATGGAATGACCATGAACCACACCAAGAAGTTCTTTATTGTACTTCCTATTACAGAATGCAAGACAGTGCACTAACCATCTGAACAAGCATGGATTAGAAACCAGAGTGCCCTCTTTCCAACGGGCAAACGAAACAAAAAGCTGTGAGGACTTTCTGCAGTCCTCCGTACAGTGTGTATAGTACTCAAGTAAGCTATACACGGCAAAAGTATGGAGCAATGTTCTCTTGAACTGCCATGCTCTAGAAAATTAGGTGGCTGTGTAGAATTAAAGTAAACTCCAACACCGCCTTCGGCAGAAACATAGGAGTGGTATGCAAACACCCTCTGTTTTCACTGAAAATCAAATAATGCATGAGAGCCTACAGCTCTGCAATCCTTCGAGCAGAAATGCCGGCAACTAAAAATAATGTTTCTCCAGAAGAAAGCTGAGACCACAGGCCGCGACTAGGTCCAAAGTTGGGACTGGATGCCAAGCAGGAGGTTTTAAATGTAGAATGCCCCCCAAAAACAAAACAAAACATATTGGTTACCTCCAGTTCAGTGATCGTACAGCCATCCACAGGCACATGGAGAGCTGATACGGCTACCCTGGGAACTTTAAGCGAAGAAACATGCAGAACCAAGTCTGATAAAAGCAGCAGGTATTCCAAAATCTGACTGTACTGGCCAGATAAATGGACCCAGATTATGGGAAGTGGCCCATAAAGGAGACAGTCATCCTTTCATAGGGTAAGTATGGCTTGGGGGCACTTTTCTAACAGCCACCAGAACATCTGCCATTTTCTGTGAATCCTCAAGATGAGCCATGACTGTGTGTACAGGAGCCATGCAAGCAGAGGGAGGGATACAGTGGGCCCTTGCATAAGGGCAGATGTACTTGAGATTCCTCTGCCAGCTGCTGCAGAAGATACCATATCTGACAAGGCCATAGGGAAGCAATGAGCATTAGAACTGCCCCCTCTATCTGCAGCTTAGGTAGCATGCTCTGAATCAGCGTGAAGGGAGGGAAGGCATGCAAAAAACTCCCTTTCCAAGAGAGGGACAATGCATCTCGCCAGGTTTCGTGAAGCGAATGAGCAGAAATGTGGCAGGTTGGCACGGTATGGTCCCACCCTGGACAACCCTACCATTCAAACAGGTAGTCAACCACCAGGCGCAGCAGTTCCCACTCATGTAGGTTGGACTGCAACCCAAAGAATTTATCTGCCACAACATTTTTGGGAGCCTGGAACCTGTAGAGCTGATAATTCTAGTTGTGGACAACCACAATCATAACCAAATCAAGTCATAGGCTGACTGACACCATAATGTGCGTCAACAGTGGCATCCTCCAATGCAGAAAACAGAGAAGGAACCACAGACCTCATGGTCTAAGTTCTTAGGTACTGGTTCCCACAAACCGGAAGGGTTACTGTAATGATCTCACATACAGGAAGACCAGGGACAAGGCAACAGTGGATGCTGCCATTAGACCTAGCAGGCATGGAAAACCCCACACTAGATATAAGGAACGCAGCAGGCCAAGGAGGTGGTGCCAAGTCTAGTGACAGAAACGGACAGCCCACAAGGAGGCCATGACTGCCCCTACGTATGACAGGCAGGGGCAAAGAGACAAAACAGATACAGAGCCAGGCACTGTCGCCCTGAATACGTCACCCTGAATGTCTCAACCATCTGTGTGGTGCTTTCTAGCAAGAGGTAGGATCAGTGGACCCCTGAAGCGTATTTTTGAGAGCCAATCCTCCAGAGAAATACAAACAAACAGGCCTTCCTTGCTAATGGCCTCTGCTGATACTGTCAGACATGCAGGAAAAAAGCGTGCGAGAGGGCCAAAGGGATGGAAGTTTATTAAGTAAGGCTCCCGGATATACCCAGGAGCAGAGATCATATGAGGAAAGGTGTCTGGCCAAACTGACACCTTTGTCTTTAGGCCACCATCAGCAGCAGTACAATGGTTCCAATTTAATAAAACAACCACTGAAGGCTACGCACCAGACACAGTTGATAGAAAACCCGTTGCTCAGGCCAACATGCACAGTCACTGGGCATAAGCACCTAGGATCCGGCAGGAGTCATCCTGAAATACACCAACCGAGTGGAGAAAACAGGATCCATCAGCCAAGCACTGGATAGTGTTAATAAAAACTGTAAGTAAGTGTTGCAACTTCTAAATATTGTAAATATACCTCTGGACCTTGCATGGTTCTCCACATGTTTACTGTGCGACTGTAGCTGTACCCCAACCTGTATTTTCTGATGTGGAACCTTTATAAACGAGCTCTGCTCAAAGGTGTATCTGAACATTGCAATAAATAAAGAACCCATGGCCTGGTAGTATGTAATGCACAGGCTTCCTCCATCCACACCTATACCCTGCAGGACAGAAAGCTGCACATGGGGTGGGAAAGATGGATCCCTGGTGGGGAGACCAAATATGGGGCCCCACAGAGTCCACAGGACAGCATTTGGTAAAAGGTGCAATACTGTGTGACCTTCCTTGTAAGGAAATCCCCCTTGTTATCATTGGGGAGAGGGAGCTGTGTCAGTGACACTGCAGCAGATGACAAAGAGAGAGGACCACTCCAAAGACTGCAGAGTTTGTGGGAAATGCCTGTGAACAGTACTGACAGGAAACGATGACTGCCCCCCCCAGACCCTTGTCGAAGGTGGAATGGGCATTCCAGGTAAGCCTGTGAGAAAACATGGCAGCAATTCCATAGCACCACCAGCATGACATATACCTCAACAACGCTGTCTGTGCGGCTGAGGGTGAAGGAACCACTGACGGGTAGTGTCACCACCAGACGACACATGCCTGCTGTATATGCACGGCACTATGTGAGACATACCCAACCTATAAAAGGTAGTGTTGACAGTCAGGAGGTCTGGTAGTCGAGAGCGGGCTGAGTAGTTAGCCATGTCAAGGGAAAATATATGAGCTATGTAAGTATGGTAATACAGACTGTAATAAAAACAAAAAAAAAAGCCCTGACCTGAAGTTTGGTCGACATTCGAGGGGCTGGTATGAAAAGTCTGGGAGTACCAGGCAAACACAGCACCAGACTGCTCATATGTCAGTTAACAAGCAAGTCCTGACTATAAGATTAGGTGATGGACGGGGTGCTGTGAGACCAATGACAGGCTGTGACCTGGTGACAACAGCAAGCTACCTGCCGTATAGGTGTGGTAGTGGTAAAGCACAGCCCCGCCCATGGTATCTGAATGATGGCCAGGGCGGCTACCAGTTAATGGTGGGGGAGACCCGGCAGCGAGGAGAACAGACCACTGATGTCTGACAGCAGGCTGCAGCCTGATGACAAGAGCAATGTACCGGCCAGAAAGGCATGGCAATGCAGAAACTAAGCCCAGACTTTGGTGTCTGAGCAACTGTTGGGGGGGGGCTAGAAGTTGATGGCAGGCGAGAGACTGCTACGATGGAAACAGACCCCTAAAGGCCAAGAGTCAACTGCAGGCATCAGCCTGGCAGCAATGGCGACATACCAGCCATACAGGCACAGTGGTGAGAAGCCAAGCCCGACCTTGGTATCTCAGTAATAGTTTGGGGAGACGCCAAGCAGACAGCAGGAAATACCCAGTGACAATGGACTCCTACTGTCCATACAGGCCCAACAGTGCCTATGCCGAACCCTGCCCTTAATGTCAAGATGACTAGCAGGGAGGCCATGGTCTCTGCCACCAGAGCGGATGGTGACCAGTAGACATAGGTGCCCCAGGCCAAAAGGCGACCAAAGGCCAGAGGGTGTAAGGTGGTGCACGACAGGCAGGCAGCAGGGCAGGCAATGTGAGAATCCCATAGCTATACAGCCTTCCATAGCTGCTACTGATGTCTTTTTGAGTAGAAAAGTTGTGGGAAAAAGAAAGCAATGTCATCTGGTGGCGGAGAGAGAGAAGCCCAGTGGCCCTCACAGTTAACTCTGGTGAGAAGCCTGGGCAGCCTAAAACTGCATCAAGCTGAGCTGCGCACCTAGAAATGCGTGAAAAGAATGGCGATACGGGTGGCAGCAAAAAGAATGGTGATATACAGGTGGCAGCAAAAACAGATGCTGAAAAAAATCTGTAAACCGATTTCCTTAAATAGAAGGAAAAAACAGGAAATAGCAGTTAACAAGCAATGTTTCCAGCCAGCCCCCTGGTGTAGCAGTAGCACTACCACTCGTGAAACAGATGATCCAGGTTTGAGAACGAGATTGGGAAGTTGGAGGGCAAGTCTTGGGGAGGAGGACTGAGCATCCTATGGACTGCTCTCCTCCTCCAAGGGGGGGGAGAAAGTCACCAGTGCTTGGATGACCTCGTGCAGCAGCTAGGGTTTCAGCAGCTGGGACTGAATCTGTGGTGAGGCAAATCAGACATTCAGCATGCTGCTCTAATGTCACTGCACGACACCTCCCGGGGAGGAAACCATGGAAAAACCAGAGGTTCCGCATCCGCAGGATGACGTCGGCTCCCATGTAGCGGACCCCGCGCCACTGCCCGGGCTCCTGCTCCTGACCAGTCTCCTAAAGGGTGGAGCATGCTTGGACTAATGGGCCAGCAGACATGGAGCCCAGAAAAAAAAAAAAAAGTTATGTTTCTGGCAGCAGGTCCAACGACTATGATGGCCGGCGGGAAAAGAACGGAGGAAAGGAGGGGCCTCCCACGCTTATAGAGATGTGGATGCATGATGTCATGGGTGGCCCCTGGCTGACTGCTTGCAAAAGTTTGTGTGGCCCGAGCATTGACGCAGTATAGTTCCAAAGGTGTGGCCTAATGAAAGATATCCTTGATGAAGATCCCTCATTTCCCTACTGAGCCACTGCTGTAATAACCCTGTATAAATACTGCACTTATGCTATTACAATGCTATGAATTATCATTGTGTTCAACTGAGGGCTTGGCTCCAGTCATCTAGAACTCCTTGTCTTACCATTTAAGGAGTTACCCTTCGGGGGAGGCACTTAAAATTAAAAAAGTCATCTGTTTACATTAGCATTTAACACTGTCGACTGTGACCAAGATTAATACCCTCAGCAGTTTTTTCATTTAGTGATATGGTTTTAATGTATTTATGTGTAACGCCCAGGTTCCCGTGGGTTACTAGAACCCCTTTTTCAGCGTAGTTTAGGTAGGATTTGGGCAGCACAAGGGCAAAATCCCTGTAGGGCTCCTTTAAGCCATCTGGTCAGCTCTGCTGGGCAGAGGGTTCTAAAATGGAATATGGAACTCTCACAGCAGCATGACTTGTAGTGCTGCAGTTGAAATGCAATTCTCAGAGATGGTGTCTGGAGTTCGAGTGAGTTGGTCAGTGCTCTGCCAGTGGCATACAGATTGCCAGAGGGGAGCACTCCTCTTCTTTTCTCGACCTAGTTCGTAAGTGGAATGGTCTGGACACTTGGTCATGGCGGCTGCTGTCTTCTGTGATGCCCAGAGGAGGTGAATATCTTCAGAAAGTGCTTTTGGGACTGGTAACATTGAGTAGCTACTGGGGCCATCCCCATCTGTAAAGATTTGTTTGAAAAGTGCTGCCCAGAACTGGTTTGGCCCAATCCAAGCCCTCCAATCATGGAAAATGCAATGTGTTTGGAATTTGTCACTTCAGGACTGTAAAGCAGGTTTGCCCTCTGACAAGGGGCTCCTGGAAGTCTGGGGACTGTATTTTCCTCAATTGCTGTGAGGGATAGTTTCATTCCAAGCTGGACTTTCACAGAATTGCTGTGCAAAGTGCTTCTGTCAGAACTAACGTGGGATTGCTGAAAGTCATTAAGTGCCTTCACAGTTCATGTTTCTGTGCTAACTCAGTGTTGTCTGGCCTTTGGCTGGAGCTGAGCTGAATGCCTCGGTCCAGTTCATGAGGGGAAACTTGTTCACAAGTTATTTGGGGAGTCAGGCACTGCCTTCTTCCCTGTTGCTGTTGGAGTCAGGCACTGCCCTCTACTGCATACGTGCTTTGGGTCTGCCCATTGCGAAGGTGCTCTAAAAATGTGTGGGGATCCTGGTCCATTGCCCAGAAAAGGGGACAGATGTTTGAGTTGTTTATACCAATAGTATATTTCTACAGTCTGTGGATTCTGTGTACTTCAGCCTGCACCTGCAAAAGTCCCTGTGGCACCATCTTTTCTGACCTGACCACAGTGTTAGAAATAAAATCATACTGCATGACTCTATGCCTCTTGTGGACCTTCAGTGTGTGTGTGTGTGTGTGTGTGTGTGTGTGTGTGAGTGAGAGAGACTTGTGCGACTTTCTGGGAGCTCCCCCAAGACTGTGTAAACCCACCTTTGCCAAGGTATCTCCCCTGGGACTTGGAGTAAATAGAAATGTTATGCACCTCCCCCCCGACCTCCTAGATGAGTCAGGCAACTGCCCAGAAGCCAGGGATAAAGAACCATCTTGTTGCCCAAGGTGAGAATGGGTTACATTAATGGGGACTCGTCCGCAGATTTCAGGGGATAAATATTGCCATTTAAGGGTATGGTTGAGGTTTTTTGTCTGGTGGCGGTGCGCCCAGTGGAAGAACTCTCTGTGAATAAAACGCTTCTGAAATGTATTGGTGGACTTAGAGGCGGGGGAGACAGTTCAGTTTTGCCACTTGAATTCTTCCCAGCAGCTTAAAGAGCAAGCCTTCTGTAGTCGTCACCTAACACACAACTGACCTGGCCAGGAGTTGCTAGATACAATTTTTCAAATTTCTTCCATAAAGGTGTTATTTACTCATAATTTTACTCCTTAGTCTCGCCAACAAAACTTGCATCTTCCCTATACTGGAATATTTCCTATTTAACTCCTTGCAGATGTCATTAAATCCATAGGCGCAGTACACTCCACCGATTTGAATGGGGTTATTTTCGATACGTATTAGTACTTATTATCGTTGGGATTTTAATAAATCAAAGCAATCGCTCAATTGACAGGGTTCCTGTAAGTCGAGCGGTCGCTCCAATTTATTAAAATCCCAAGTAGTAGTACTAATATGCATCAGAATACAGACCCCATTCAAATCAATGGGGCACTCACATGCAGCCTTCGTTTACTGACATCACAAACCGGGGCTGCGTGGGGGACATGGTTCTAGTATAGGGAAGTTGCTCCATTTTTGTCGGCGTGGTCTGAGAATAAAATTATGAGTAAAATAACGTTTAAACATGGAAGAAGTTTGAAGAAAGATTTGTATCTAGCAACTCCTGGCCAGGTCAGTTGTGTTATGTGTTTGGGTGAGTGGCTATTATTAAACTAAGAAGCTGCTCTTTAAGATGTGCTCGAGAAGAGGGGGAGGAAGAGAAAGAGAGAGTGTGTGTGTGTGTGTGTGTGTGTGTGTGTGTGTGTGTGAGACCCTGCTCATTTGCAAGGAGTCATGAGATTGGACAATGGCAAGTAAACCCCGCCTCTTGTCTTAGAGTCGTGTGTTGGAAAGCACAGTACTCCTGAGGAGTGCTGAAGAGCAATCGAGGTGTGAAGATTTGTTTGCAATCAGTGGAGAATTGTGGATTTGTAGCAGATCTCTCGGGCAACCCAATGGGCGAATTCCCGCAGCACTGGAAGACCGTTCGATCCAGTGTCAAGATCCAGCAACTGGCAGTGTCAGTCACCGTTTGAGATTGTTCCATGGTGTGTGAGCGACAAGCGATCGACTCTGTATCGGCAGCAGCAAAACGCCTTGTAAAACTCAGCATCTGTGAGTATTTCAATTCAAATGCTTTGGAAACAAAAAATGTTCTAGGCAGCTGAAAATGTTTCAAGTTCTCTAATCATTTGCAAATTTAACTGTTAATGGGGACTCGTCCACAGATTTCAGGGGATAAATATTGCCATTTAAGGGTATGGTTGTGGTTTTTTGTCTGGTGGCGATCGCCCAGTGGAAGAACTCTCTGTGAATAAAACGTTTCTGAAATGTATTGGTGGACTTGGGGGGGGGGGAAGACAGTTCAGTTTTGCCACTTGAATTCCTTCCCAGCAAGCTTAAAGAGCAGCTTCCTAGAAGCCGCTCACCCAAACACATAACACAACTGACCTGGCCAGGAGTTGCTAGATACAAATCTTTCTTCAAACTTCTTCCATGTTAAAAAGTTATTTTACTCATAATTTTACTCCCAGTCCTCGCCAACAAAAACTGGGCATCTTCCCTATACTGGAACCACGCCCTTCAGCAAGGGGTGCTTGGATGTCTGGGGACCGCGTTTTCTTCACCTGCTGTGAGGGATAGTTTCATTTCAAGGTGGACTTTCACAGTATTGATATGCAAAGTATTTCTGTCAGAACCTGAGATTGCTCAAAGCCATTAAGTGCCTTCACAGTTTGTGTTTCTGTGTGAATTCAGTGTTGTCTGGCCTTTGGCTGGAGCCGAGCTGAATGCCTCAGTCCAGTTGATAAGGGGAAACCTGTTCACAAGTTATCTGGGGAGTCAGGTACTGCCGCCTTCCATGTTGTTGTTTGGGAGTCAGGAGCTGCCCTCCCTACTAAATATGTGCTTTGGGTCTGCCCATTGCGAAGGTGCTCTAAAAATGTGGGGGGGATCATGGTTCCGGTCCATTGCTCAGGAAAGGGGATGGATGTTCAAGTGGTTTGTACTAGTAGTATATTTCTACAGCCTGTGGATTCTGTGTACTTTGCCCTGCAAATGCCCCTGTGGCACCACCTTTTCTGACCTAACCATTGTGTTAGAAATAAAACCATACTGCATGACTCTATGCCTTTTGTGAACATTCGATCTGTGTGTGACCTATGTGACTTTCTGTCCCCCCCCCCCAAAAGAATGTGTAAACCCACCATTGCCAAGGTATCTCCCCAGGGACTCAGTAAATAGAAATATGTACCCCCCGATCTCCTCGATAATGCGCCAGGTAACTGCCCTAAAGCCAGGGGTAAGGACTGTCTTCACGTTGCCCTAGGGAGTAGTGGTTACAGATGTATCGGTTTGATAGTTTTTATGCAAACTTCATCTGTGCAGTGCCCTGAGCCCTAGAAATAAGGCACAATCTCTGTATAATATCTGTAAATTGTTTGTCTGCCACCTCCCGGGTGGTGTCTGAAAATAGCCACATTTGTGGCTATGGCACCTTACTCGGTAAACAAAAACTAAATAAAATAAACAAACAATATAAATATAAATGCCTCGCCTGTCTGCCTGTTCCAGTGGTTGTTCACATGCACAATAAAGATTCTACGGCACCCAGAAAGTGTCATGAATTTTCACCAATTTCCGGGCTAAATTCTCCCCCATCCATTAACTCACTAATAGATTTACATGATGTATTATCAATCATGTCAAATCTAGACATGAGAGAATGGATGCAGTGTACTGGCCCAAAAAGACTGCTGTGTTTCACGTCACAGGTGGCTACATTTCGTGATTGTTTTAGGGCAGAGTACAATGGACTGAACTTGCTCAGCAGCATGACAGAATTTATTTCATTAAAAATGGGCCATTGGAGCGCTAAGAACCAGTCAATTAATACCTGATCACATAGTTTTAAATTAATAATAGTAAACCAAAACACTCACAGGAATGAAGAGGACACATCCCAGAAGAGTTCCTGTGAGGGCAGATTTCACCAATTCTTCGTAACACTTCTTCCCTTCTTTTGCGCCCTTTATCAGTGCTGTGATGTAGAAGGTCAGCTCTGTGATGGACCCGAATGTAGCATTCACCACTGCACCCACAGCAAAGTTACTCTGTGCTGAAATACTGTCAACACAAAATAAAATAACCTGTGTTAAGTGTCCAAAATTCTGTATGCATTGCGCAACCTGTGATAAAGGACATTTTATATCCAGGAATACTGAATTCTCAAGTCCCCTGCTAAACGCATTTTTTGTTCATAGTAAAAACACTTATCTTGTGGAGTAAAAAGTGCTTAGTCACTCGTAGTTCTGGCCCGCTTTCCACCAAAGACTTCAACAGTCTACCACGTACATGCTCACGGGGTCATGGAAATTTAGTTCCTCCTCCCTCCCAACGATCTACTGTTCATCATGCAGACACATACATGCTCATGGCATCATGGAAATTTAGTTCCTCCCTCCTATCTGCTGTTGATCATGTAGTTGAATTGCTGTCTCAAGATTAGCGAATTTCCTATCAAATGAGAGCTCTCTCTTCGCCAACGTTTAAGAAATGGTTAAAAGACCGTTTTAAGGTAAGCTTTTGGGTACTAAGTAGGACTAAATGGAAGGTCTACCGATTTTATTAAAGCTTTTACTTTAATTATGTTAGGTGCTCTGTGCTGTTGTGGAAGGGTGTGTTATAAATTGAATAAACAAAAGTAAACTGTGTCAAGTACATGTGGTTTGGGACAGGAGAAGAAGAAATTTCTTTATACTTACCGTAATTTCCTTTTCCGTCAGCTTTTACACTGTCAACGGAATTCACTACTAACGGGTGACGTGCACACCGGTTACATCACTTCAGGGTATCAGTGGTAGTGCACTCGGTCATTACGGCGCTAAGAGGTTATCACGCTGTCCTCTTTGTGGGGGGCTGTTGCCCCCCATCTAATTATTCAAACTCCAAGAGGCGGACATCAGGAAGGGGCAGCAAATCTGGCAATTGGCGCCCTAATGACCAGGCACACTACTACCGGTGCTCTAATGCCCTGAAAGGGTGCACACCTAGGGGAAATGGCACAGCCCAAGGCTATGATCAGTACAGAATCCTAGGCATCTGAACATTCCAGACAGCAGCAGCTCTCCAGTCACTTTTGTCCACACAGTGCCTCTAAATATGGAAAAAATAGATACGTATAGTTCATACTGTTTGTCTTGTCACGAAAGCACTCACATGAGCTGCCTACACAAATAGAACTTTAACCAGAATAAAATATAGTAAACAGTTGCCTACCTCGTCAGATGGGTGGAGGTAAGGAAAAACGGGTTACTCACCTGTAACAGTAGTTCTAGGAGTGGTATATGTTATCTTGTTCATCCACACTTGTTGGCAGGTACCTTGCCACTTTAAGATGTGCCGGAAGTCTTCAAGCTGGCTCCTCCCACCCACCCGGGTGTTATAACCCTCGGCTCTGCCCCATGATGCCAGATCTTAACCCACTGGAAGCCAGGTTTGTGCGTCAAAGCCGAGGAGGTCGGGGTGGGTCAGTGTGGATGAACATATACCACTCCTAGAACTACTGTTACAGGCGAGGAACCAGTTTTTCTAGGATCATGGATACGTTATTCTATCCACACTTGTTGGCAGACTCCTAGCAGTTCTCTAGGAGGAGGGAGGTGAGACACACACCCCCTACTTAGGGAAGAGGGACTGGAGAATTGAAGTTCCAAAACCAGCATCCCGGCATGACTCAAGGTTTGATATGGTAATGGGAAATGAAGGTGTGTGCTGACATTCAGGTGGCAGCCCTGCAGATTTCCTGAATAGGGACGTCCCTAAAAGCAGCTACTGATGCAGCGATATGGCAGGTGGAATAAGCACTTAGCACAACGGGAGGCTCCCTACCCACCAACCTATAGCAGAGGTCAATGCAAGATTTAATCCATCTAGCTATTGTCTGCTTGGCTGCAGGTCTGCCAGGTGCTGCTTCAGCACAGGTGACAAACAGCTGGCGAACCTCTCCCCGAATGTCTGCCGTTCGCTCTTTGTAATAGGTGAGCGTCATCTCAGGTCCAAAGTATGGAGCCTGTACTTTGCCTCAGAGGTGTGACTGGGGTAGAACACCAGCAGAGTAATCACCCAGTTAAGGTGAAACTCCGACACCACCTTCAGAAGGAATTTCAGATGGAGGCGCAGGACAACCTTGTCCCTGTGGAAGACCAGGTAAAGAGACTATGGAGAGCACCTGTAACTCCTCGTCCTTCTGGCTGACGTGACAGCCGCCAAGAAGGCGGTTTTCCATAAGTGTGACATCTCACACTTGTGCATAGGTTCGAATGGCTTGCCCATGAGCTTTGCCAAAAACAGCAGTAAATCCCATGGAGGTGGAGGTTTACGTACCGGAGAGGATATGTGATCTAGACCTTTGAAAAAGTGCCAGACCACCTTCTCCTGCACCGACTGCTGACTGGCCCGCACCCGGTAAGCAGAGATGGCTGCCAGGTGCACCTTTAGAGAGCTTGAGGATCAGTTTTGGAAGCAAATCTGAAGATTCCGAAGCCAGGGCCTACTACACACGGGAGCGCTAAGGAGGGAACCTGAACTTTCCAGCGGAAAGCAAAATCTGGCGTCATGGGGTGGAGCTGAGGGTTATACCACCTGGGTGGGTGGGAGGAGCCAGCTTGAAGACTTCCGTCACATCTTAAAGTGGCAAGGTACCTGCCAACAAGTGTGGATAGAACAACATAGCCACGATCCTAGAATCAAGGCTTATTCCAATTCTCTAATGAAGTGGAAGATCCTTGTAGTGTTGAGCCAACTAAAAAAAAAAAAAGACTGGTCAAAAGGAATTAATGCAAACAGATAATGCTGGGGGAAAAAAGACTGCAAACAGTGTAAGCACTCCCCTGTAACAAAGGAGGTGTCCTTATTTATCATCGAATTTGAACCTGTTAAATCTGAGTGCTAGTAACCAGCATTTTAATGCAGAACTGCTTTTGGTTTTTGCATATCTATATAAATACAAGCACAGTAGGTTAACTATAGAAGAATGTCCAGACAGACTTAGAGGCTTATTACAAATCAACAAACATACCAGACAATATTTTCCTGCAGGAGTAAGGCTCCCGGACAGGCCCCACTGACAATGTAGGAGCTAACAGAAAATGGAAATTATGTTAAGTATGAAGAAATATCTTTCTTCTGTAGTGCTCCACATTGTCAATGGGATTCATTACTAAAAAAGTTTCTTAGCAGTACCCATGAAAAAGCCGGGTGGGGAAGAATACTGTCCCATACATCAACAGCAAATAGGAAAGGAATTTGCCTGCTAACTGCTGCCTGCAAAATTCTGTGACCAAAGCCTGCATCAGCAGAACTTTAAACATTCAATCTGTAGTGATTGGTGAATGTGTGGACGGAGGACCACATAGCTGCCTTGCACAATTCTAAGAAGGATGCTTCACCTTTCTCCACCCAGGAGGTAGCCATAACTCTGCTCCAAGGGCTGACACCTGACCTATCAATGTGCTCAAGGCCAAACCTTTCTCCACTCATTCCTGCAGAAAATTCAAAATCTCAGAACCATGGCTTTAGAAGGCCGGATATTCTTCTCTCTGGATCAAACCGAAAAGGTTGACTATATGCAAGCATTAAGCTGCCTACATGAAATTCTTCCTGGCATCCATCAGGGTGTCCACTACCTTCTTAGAGAAACCCAGTTTTAGGTGTCTCCTCCTTTCAGGAGCCAGGCCTCGAGCTGCACTGCTCCAGGATTTCGATGCAGAATGGGACCTTGGGAGAGAAGATCCCCCCCACATTGGATGGCAAAACAGAGCTTGTTGAGCTAGGTTCACTAAGTCAGAGAAATACAGGTTACTCACCTGTAACAGGAGTTGTAGGAATGGTACATGTTGTTCATCCACACTTATTGGCAGGTTCCTTGCCGCTTTAAATCTTGCCGGAAGGTCTTCAAGCCACGTCCCCTGGGTCTGTGTGGTGGCTGCTTGTGTTTGTCTGTGTCTGTAGCTTAGTTTTTGTGGATTTACATGTTTTTCTGCTTGTGATAACTATACCATTCTTGCTCACTACATCCGTGAAAGTCTCCTGGACTGGATTTCTGCAAAAAAATCATCATCCGGTATCTTTATTTTCATTTTAAAATCAACTTTTTGGAAGCTATCCCACGCAAAACACAAGTGAAGCAACTACATCTGACAAACTTGGTGACTCTGGGTCCTGCTGGAATCCACATTTTCGTCTGACCTGCTCCATGATCTGTATGTGGGCTTTTCAGCAACCTGTTTGAATGACAAAGAAGCATACAGACAAAGGGATTTCACATCCTGCATATGTGCAGGCAAAGTTAATCACCTTCAGGAATTTTAACATTTCAGTGACTCTGGACCTCAGCTGTTGATCATTCTTTTGGCTTTTGACTTAACCACCAGGTACCTATCTGCAAGCGACTGGGTGCAACTGACAAGCTACAACAAGGATAAATGGGCATATCATCCTCTATTACTAACAATCTCCTTGCTCTGGGTCCCTAGGCGCCTGCACTGGTCCAAGCCGCATAAGCCTCAGAAGTGTAATTCAATTGACTACAAAGTACAGCAACTGTCTCTTAAACTCCTACTCCTCCTCCTCTTGATATCAGGAAGTGTCCACTCAAATCCTGGCCCTGTCTCCTACAGTACAACAAAGCGTGCCAAAATGGAGGGGGGGCTCAGAATTGCTACCTTAAACATCTGCAGTCTCCTCCCAAAACTGGCCTCCCTTCAAATCTTTGCCAGCCAACACAACCCGGATATCCTTGCCATCATCGAAACTTGGCTGACACCTAATACTCCAGATCATGCCATCTCTATACAAGGCTACAAGATATTCAGGCTGGATAGGACCTCAAAAAGGGGTGGTGGATGTGCAATCTACATAAAGGACTACCTCACCTGTCTCCCTGGTTCTTATCCCACCACAGAAACCTCAGTGCAACTCCTCCCTATCAAGATACTACTTGGTGCCCAAAACAAAGTCCTCACAATTGCTGCTGTCTATATCCCACCAAAAGATCCTGATTCCGGCCTACAGGCTGTCCTCGAGTTCGTAAGTACACAACCTTCTGACATAGAGCTCCTTCTCCTTGGGGACTTTAATATAAATTGGCTTGCTCCTGATGCAGAGTCAAACAAAGATGCCATCCTAGCAGCAAATTTAACACAAGTGGTAAACTCCCCTACCAGGAGAAAAACTACAAATCAGGGACCAGCACCCTCATTGACTGGATCCTTACCAGCCACCCTACCCGTATAACCAATGTAAGTGTTCTCCCTGACTCGCTCAGTGATCACTCTCCAATAATATGTACCTGGACAAATAAGTTTCGTAAGTCGCCTCCAAAAACCATCTATAGCAGAGTCCTACCTTATGGCAACCTTACTCATCTCAAGACCTGTCTTAGGCAGATAGACTGGTCCTTGATTTACAAAACTCAAGATGTTGACCTAGCCCTTGATTACTTTATTACTACTTTCAACACTGCCTGTGACACCTATGCACCAGTAAAAAAAAGCGCAAAATCAAAGCACTCACAAATCCCTGGCTCACGGCAAAGCTATTGGCACAACTCAAAAGTAGGGATCACCTCTGGGCCACTGCAAGAGCTACTGGCACTCTGTCGGACATTCAAAAGTATAAACAGGCTCGCAACCACTGTACTAAACAGATCCGCTTGATGAAGAGCTCCTACTTCAAGAATGCCCTCTCCAACTCCTGGGGTGAAGGGGAAATCCTTCTGGGACAACATAAAGAATATCATGGGTCAGCAGTCCAAATCCTCTCCTACAATAATGAATGTGGATGGAACCACTACATTAGACCCAGAGATCATTGCAAACACCCTAAATGATACCTTCACGGACCTTAGTGGTGTCCTCTCATCTGATTTCTTTACTGATGCTGACCCTCCAATTTCTACTTCTACTACTGCCTCTCCAACCAAACCACCCTTCCATTTCAAACTAGTAAAGGCACATGAAGTCTATAAATATGTAAAGAAGGCCATTTCTAAGTCCCGAGCAAGCAGCGACACTATTGACCATAAACTTCTGTCCCTCATTCGGGAGGAAGTACTGCTCCCCCTCACAAAAATTTTCAATCTCTCCCTCTTTTACAGCCAATTCCCTAGGAAATGGAAGGCTGCAGTTGTCACTCCAGTGCACAAAAGTGGTGATAAGTCACTGCCTGGTAACTATCGCCCGATATCAATACTACCACCTCTCTCTAAGGCCCCTGAACGCTTGGGGGTGGACAACTCAGACTACCTGGAAAAGCACAACATCCTATGCACTCAGCAGCATGGATTTAGGAAAGGACACAGCACATCGACTCCCTACTTGAATTCTCAGGAGCAATCCACAATGCCATGGACAAAGGAAACCTAACTGGAGCAGTCTACATTGACTTAACCAAGGCATTTGATACAGTTCACCATGGCCTACTTATCAAACAACTTCTATCCCTAGGGCTCTACTAGGGTCCTGGTGACTGGGTAAAAATTACCTTGCTCAGCGCTCTCAATCTGTAAAAGTAGCTGGAGTTCTCTCAGACTCAAAACCGGTTCGCTCAGGAGTTCCCCAGGATCCATCCTGGGCCCCCTCCTTTTCAGCCTTTTCCTAAACTCCCTCCCCAAATCCTGCCCTGAACAATCAATCCTCTATGCCGATGATGCCGTGATTCTTGCCACTCATAAAGATCCGAACCTCTTACGCCTCAACCTTCAGCATGCTTTTTCCAAAGTTGAGATGTGGTTCCTTGAACATAAGCTGGTTCTAAACCACAAAAAAAAACTAAATCCATGCTCTTCTCTAACCCGCAAAACAAGAAACGGCAAGTCCCACTCACCATTAATACATACCTGGGAAATACCCTTGAACAAGTGCCAATTTTCAAATATCTTGGAATCAACTTTGATCAAGGCCTAACCTTTGCAACTCACATTGATAGTACAGCAAAAACTATTAATCAGCGAATTGGGATTCTGTATCGGAACCGACAGCTTCTTACCCATTCTGCACTGAGGATTGCCATCCAATCTTCTATCATCTCAGTTGTTGACTATGGCTTAGTTATATACGGATCTGCCACTACTACAGCACTTAGTCGCATTACAACATCCCTAAATAAGGTCTGTCGGCTGCTCACTGGTGCACATCGACGTACCCACACATGTGAACTCTATGCTGACTCAGGTTGGTTGCAACTCTCAAACCGGATAAAGTACCTTACCTGCCTGATGGCGAAAAAATCCACTCTGGGCCTCACTCCACCCTGTATCCAAGACCTGTTATGCCCGAGCGCCTAGCAACTGCTTTTACCAGAAGATCAGAACACCAGCCTCTCCAAGTCCCCGATGCCGGACTTCTCAGGGACAAAGATCATTTGCCTATCGTGCCCCAGCTGGCTAAATGCCCTCAGCACTCATATTACTGCCTCCACCTCTCTAGGTATTTTCAAATCAAGGCTTTTCTCACCTTGCCACCTCCAGCTCATGTGACTGCCCTGATTAAACCTCCTATTTTCTCACTACCCACCCTGTTCTGTTATTTGACAAAGACATGTTTGGGAAACCTTTTCTCCTGCTATTGTCTGCTCCCCACACCTTTCACTTAACCTCTCTGTTCTGGACTTTTCCCTATTTGTTTCTCCTAATCTGGCATGACCTCTTTCTTGTAATAATAATGTGATTATTGATATCTCATGTCCTTTTGCACAAGTGATTTGATATGTATTTGTATATGTTTCTTGTTCTGACACAACACAAATTGTTGTGTTATCTATGTAACCTTTGTACTGTACCTAATTGACGTGGAACCTTTGTAAAGAGCCTCTGGCTCAAAGGTAGTAATTCCTAGAACAATAAACTAAACTAGCTGGCTCCTCCCACCACCGGGTTGTAAAACTCTCGGCTCACGCCCAGCACCAGATCTAGCCGGCTGGAAGCCAGGTTGTGCGTTAGAAGCCGGGGAGGTCGGATGGGTCGTGTGGATGAACAACATATACCATTCCTAGAACTCCTGTTACAGGTGAGTAACCTGTATTTCTAGGTACATGGATATGTTGTTCAATCCACACTTATTGGCAGACTACTAGCAGTTCTCCGGGAGGAGGGAGGCAAGGCGCACACCCCCGATACTTACTTGGGAAAGAGAGACTGGAGAACCGAGGCCCCAAAACCAGCATCCCGGTGTGACTCAAGGTCGACGTGGTAGTGGGTAATAAAGGTATGTGCCGACTTCCAGGTAGCAGCCCTGCAGATACCCTGGATAGGGACATCCCTGGAAGCAGCTACCGATGCAGCTGTATGGTGGGTAGAATGAGCTCTTATCCCTCAGGGAGGCTCCATGCCCGCCAACCTATAGCACAGCTCTATGCAGGAGGTGACCCACCTGCTTATCGTCCGCTTGGCTGCAGATCTGCCAGGTGCGGCATCAGCGTAGGTGACAAACAGCTGTCGAACCTCTCCCCGAACTTCAGCCGTCCGCTCCTTATAATAAGCGAGCGCTCGTCTAGGGTCCAAAGTATGGAGCCTATATTCGGCCTCCGAGGTGTGATTGGGGTAGAACACCGGCAGAGTCAACACCTGGTTAAGGTGAAACTCCGACACCACCTTCAGAAGGAATTTCAGGTGGGGGCAGGACAACCTTGTCCCTGTGGAAGACCAGATAAGGAGACTCGATGGAAAGCGCCTGGAGCTCTCCCATCCTTCTGGCTGACGTGATAGCCACCAAGAAGGCGGTCTTCCACGACAGGTGTGAAATACTGCACCTGTGCATCGGTTCGAATGGCTTGCCCATGAGCTTGGCCAATACCAGCAGTAGATCCCATGGAGGTGGAGGTTCCCACACCGAAGGGGAAATGTGGTCAAGGCCTTTGAAAAAGCACCCGGCCACCTTCTCCTACGCCACCGACTGCTTCCCGGCCCATGCCCTGTAAGCAGAGATGGCTGCCAGGTGCACCTTAAGGGTCATCGACCGAAGCCCTTGCTGAGAAAGGGACCACATGTAGTCCAGAATGCTTGCCAAGGGACAGGCGGAAGGGTCCAAGCCCTTCCCCTGACACCAAATGGAGAATCTCTTCCATTTGAAGGCGTAGCATTTCCTGGTCGACTCCTTATGGGACACCTCAACGACGTTGAGGCCCTCGTCGGAAAGACCCAAGGCCTGGAACTCTAGCCGCTCAGGAACCAGGCCGTCAGGTACAGGGATCGAAGGTCCGGATGGAATACCTTCCCCCGGTTGACTGAGATCAGGTCCGGGTGGGCTGGAAGCCGCCTCGGAAGCCTGGAGCTGAGGCTGAGGAGATCTGGATACCAGAACTGGCGGGGCCAGTCTGGGGCTACCAGAATCACCTGCGCCTTGTCCCTCCTCGCCTTGAGAAGCATCTTGTGGATCAAGGGAAATGGAGGAAAGGTGTAGAAGAGACCCGGGGTCCACGGCCTTGAGAAGGCATCCCCCTGCAGCGAGCCCTGCTGAGGGGGGCAGGCATGGAACAGACTCAGCTTCGCCTTCTCCCTGGAGGCAAACAGGTCCACCTGAGGCGTGCCCCAGTGGGATAACAGGTCTTGTACTACCTCCGTCAGGAGAGACCACTTGTGAGACGCAGCCCCTATCTGGCTTAGGGCATCGGCCAGGGTATTGGAGGCTCCTGCCACGTGAATGGCTAGGAGATTCGCCCAGGCTGCGCGACGGGACCACATGCGGAGAGCCTCTGCATAACAGCATGGAGCGCGTCCCGCCCTGGCGGTTCAGATAGTACATGGTCGTGGTATTGTCCATCTGGACCTGAACCACTTGACCCTGTAGAAATGGAGCGAAGGTGGTGAGAGCTAGACGGACCGCTCGGAGCTCCAGCAGGTTGATATGGCATCGGGGCTCCCGAGGCGACCAGAGGCCGTGCGCTCGGTGTTCCCCCAGATGGGCACCCCAACCCATCAGAGATGCATCGGTCGATAGAGAGACCGTCGGCTCGGGGCAGACGAACGGGATGCCCTCCTGCAGATGTGCCGGAACGATCCACCACTGGAGAGCGTTCCACATCTCCTGGGTCACTGTCACGGGCTGGTCCAACGGATCGCAGCGTTGTGAACACTGGCTTGCCAGTCCCCACTGAAGGGGACGCATGTACCAACGGGCCCAACGGACCACGCTGGTGCAGGCTGCTATGAGGCCCAGGAAGTCCCGGGCAGGGCGCAATTGCCCAACCAGAAATGATTGGGCAAAGGAGGAAAGAACCTCAGCCCTGTCTGCTGGGAGCCGTGCTCTGGCTCGTAGAGAGTCGAGCTCTGACCCGATGAACTGTATCACCTGCTTTGGCACGAGTTCCGACTTGGCTTCGCTGATGAGGAGGCCAACCTGAGAGCAAACCTGGAGGGCCAGATCTCTGGACCGCTCCACCTCCGCTCTGGAGGGGGCTGCAATCAGCCAGTCGTCCAGGTAGGGGCACACCCGGACCCTTCGGCACCACAGGAATGCTGTCACCACTGCCATGCATTTGGTGAAGACCCTGGGAGCTAGGGAGAGGCCGAAGGGCATGGCCCGGAACTCATACAGGGATCCCTCTGCTCTGAAGTGGAGGAATCTCTGATGGGACGGACGGATTGGGATGTGAAAGAACGCATCCTGGAGTTCCAGGGAACAGAACCACATGCCTCGTTCCAAGGATGGGATTATCTGAGCCAGAGTGACCATCCTGAAGGTCCGAGACCTTAGGAACTTGTTCAGGTCGTGCAGGTCGAGAATGGGGCACCAGCCCCCCATCCGTTTTGGGACCAGGAAGTACCTGGACACAAACCCCGGGTCTGGAGGAGGATCCGCCACCTTCCTGATCACCTCTTTTTCGAGGAGCAGGGCAATATCGGCTCGGCGGGCCAACAGCGAGGCTGCGGACCCCGTGGCCCCGAGGGAGACGGCTCGAAAGGGTGGAGCCTGCTCGAACTCCAGAGGCAGGCCTTTTCCTACCACCTCCAACACCCAGCGGTCCGTGGTGATAGCAGACCAGGCAGAAAGGAAGTGGTGGAGCCGTCCCCCCATGGGGGGAACCCAAGGGGGAGTGATGAGGCTGGGGGCGGCACCCCTCAACCCGTCACTGGGCAGGCTTGGAAGAAGAACCGGCCGAGGGACCTCCTGGGCCTTTACTTCCTTGCTTCCTGTTGGAGGAAACCGCTGGCTTGGGTTTGGGACGCCTGCTGGCCCTGTTGCTGGTGCTGCTGGGCCGGTCGACATGCAGAGGCCGAAGGACGAAAGGACTTCTGCTGCTGACAGCAGCCTTTGTCCCTCTGGGCGGAGGTGACAGAGTCCAGGGTGGCACTGGACTTCTCAATCCGCTGGAGGTGTCCCTCCACTCCAGGGCCGAAGAGGTCAGTCCCCAAGAAGGGGACATCCGCCAACTTGTGCTGGGTATCCGCCGTGAAGGTGGATATCCTCAGCCACCCCTCGCGTCGCATGGCCACCCGCGGCCGCTACTGACCTGGCACAGGAATCACCCATGTCCAGAGCAGTCTGAAGCTGCTGCTTCGCCACCGCCCTACCCTGGTCCCGCACCTGGCGGACCGTGGTCTGCAGGTCAGTTGGGAGATGAGGAACAACCTCATCCAGGGAGCCCAAGAGGGCGTGGGAGAAGTGTGCCATCAGCACGGCCAAGCTGGCCTGTCGGAGGCCGAGGGAGGATGCAGCGTACACCTTGTGCCCTGCAAAGTCCAGCTTTTTGGACTCTTTGTCGGGGGGCTTATCCACATCCCGAGCGTTACCGGAACGCTGGAAAACACTGTCGGTGACTAACCCCTCGGCAGAGGGGTGCTCAGAGAAACCGGGCAAAGAGCCGGTGAGGACCGCATACTTCATGGCCATCCTGGCCGAGGGTGCAGGACAGGAAGCAGGCCGCTGCCAAAGCTCCAAGGCTGGGCCGACAATGGCCTCAGCCACTGGAAAGGCCTCCGTGGGGGAATCCCCTCAGTCCAGTATCTCCGTCAGGGGATACTTGGCCCCTTTGGACACAGGCTCGAGCTGCATCCCGGTGGACTCAGAGATGAGTCGAAGCAGACCCAAGCAGGACGATGGGCTATCGTCCAATGACTGGCCCCCGGAGGACTCCAGGTTGACCTGCCTGGAGAACAGGGAGGATTCATAAGAGTCTGTGAAGAGCTGCCTCGACCCTGAGCCACCCTCCACCTGCCAAGGACGGTCGGGAGTGAGGGTGACCGACAACCTGTGGGGCAGGCCGTGACCTGACAGAGAATCCTTGGTCAGTGCCCCCGACTTCGATTGTGGAGGCGGAGGTTCCACCACAATCAGTGGAGCAGCTGGTTTTGGCCGAGCAACCGGCCCTGGAGCGGGCAACTCGACTGGGGCGAGTGGTTGCTTCGGTCGTTCAGGCGACAGCCACTTGATGGCCGGGGGCTGGATCAGGGTCGACTTAGGCCCGGACAGCAGCAACTGCTGCCACATAAGCTCCTCGTGGCTGGTGAGCCTCCCTCATCTGAGGAAGGGACGAGGAGGAAGGTGTGCGCCGGCTTACTCGGTATCTAGACCAAGACCGCCCGAAGTCGTGGGAATGGCTAGGACCGAGAAGAGGTCCAAGACCGAGAACCCGGGGGACCGAGTGGGTATGGGAAGGGCGGGGACACCGCTCTTCCCTCGGCTCGGGCACTTTAACCAGGGACTGCGGCCCAGAAGGCACAGGCAGATCCTCTGTATCCACCGGGGAGACCAGTGAAGGAGGGTTGTCTGCTTCTCCAGTCGACAGCCCGTCTAACGGATCGAGAAAAATCTCGAATTAGTTGACGGGAGTCTCGGCAAGCTGGCCTGATGGGGGCACCGTGAAGCCAGCGGCCACAGCCACAACCTTGACCGAAGTCGACGGTCGGCTGTCCGGGGAAGGGGACCTCTTCCACTCCCACGAACGCCGACGGTGGGACTTACCTTTCGACTCCTTCTTCTTGGGCCGAGAAGAATGTCCCGATGGCCCCTCTCCCTTCATGGAAAGGGACTCACAAAGCTCCTTGAACAAAGCCGTATACGAGGAACTCAGAGAGTGTGGGATAAATGCAGCGGCCGAGGAGGAGGAGAGGCGGCCTGGGCTGCCTCCTCCTCGAGGGCGATCATCTGCTCGAGCTGCTCCAGCCAGGCCGCGGACACCATGTGAGCCTCTTTTATTTACGGTGAGCGTTTCTCGGCCGGAGCTGGTCAACGCGCGGTCCGTCCAGGGCGTTGGCCGAGAGGCGCAACTCGCAGGCCTGCGGGTCGTGATCTAGGCCTAGGCAGTAGACGAACGTGGAGGCGGATCCATCCTGAACATTTTCTGAGCCCGCAAGGGCACCCAAAAGCCGGAATAGATTTGGTCCATCGCAGCCGCTAGGAAGATGAAGACCGAAGTTTAGAAAACTTCAAAGCCAATTTCGGACGAACCGAACAGTTAGGATCCAGTCTAAAACACAGAGCGCTAAGGAGGGAACCTGAGCTTCCAAGCAGTAAGGAAGATCTAGTGTCATGGGGCGAGTGAGAGTTTACCACCCGGGTGGGTGGGTGGGAGACCAGCTTGAAGACCTTCCGCAAGATTTAAGGCGGCAAGGAACCTGCCAATAAGTGTGGATTGAACAACATATCCATGTCCCTAGAACCACAGCCTTCTGGGCCACTCTGGAGCTACTGGAAGAAAACTTCCTCTTGAGTGCTTTGTTTTGCATATGGCCTTGGGGAGGAGCAGCAGAGGAGGGAAGGCATATGCTCTGCCGAAATTCTGCGCTTGTTACAAGGCAGCCACTGCCTCCACCTGTGGGCACTCTCTGAATTAAGAACTGCTATACTTCAGCATTCTGGCTGGAGGCAAACAGGTTGATCTGTGGACGACAGAATCTTTGATCCCCACACCCTCTGAATCTGGGGGAACGAAACTGCCCAGGGTCGTAACCCACAAGTTTATGACTCTGGTAACAATGCAAGAGGCACAGGCGGTGCGGAAGTTTACGCCGTTGGAGGCAAAAGTTCTTCTGTACAAAGCATCCACTTGCTTGTTGTGCAAATCCAATAAGGCCATGGACCTTTCAATAGGAACAGTAGTGTGTGTGTGTGTGACGGAATTACATACAGCCTTATCCACCAGAGGAGGGGTTTCCCACTTGCGGTTATTCTCTTCCAAAATATCGGAAAGCTAAGCCGTGATACTGGGCATGTGCTTATAAGCGCATGCCCAGTATCATGGCTCAGCTTTCCAACCATGATTTTTACCAGTTGCAGCCTTCGTTTACACATAAGAGCCACTTTCCTGAGTTCAGCTTTCCTTCTTCTTCTCAAATAATGTTTTTAGCTGAACTCTGGTATTGGGAGGCATGCATGAGCCTCCGGGCACTTTGGTATCATTTAGAAATGTGACTATGCTTCCCGACAGGAGCACTACTTTGGAGCAGACCACGCGGATTTCGAATTTATGTGAAATAGAAAAATATTGGCAGAATCTACTGGCCGCACCAGCCTCTTCTGCACAATGTGTGTAACCAGGAAATGTAATATCCCAAATACCGAATATTTGAGGCTGGGATCTTGACTGTGTCCCTTTAAGGGTGGCTTGTATTGCAAAATCAAATTTCAAGTGCTAAGAAAATATTACACATGCTGGATTTGATCACGTTTATTGTTATAGGTCTACATTGCATCAAAATAAGCACAACAAACCTCAACTAAGACAGTATGTTAAAATGAGCATTGGCCAACACCAACCAAGTTTGCTTACCTGTATTTGCTACGTAAGCAATAAGCCATGACAGGGTGTGCGTTAAACACCAACACATGGCTAGGAGGCGTAGTGAGGCACAAGGCCACTGGCCAAGTGAGTCCAGCTTCCTAGCCATGTGTTAAAGTGTCTAACGCACACCCTGGAGTGTTTTATTGCGCTTATGAAATGGCTATCTGTAGTGCAACTCCATTTGGTAGGTTAAATTCCCAATTTTAAGTAGGAAAAAACATTTATGTTTGTGTCAGTTTTAATAAGATAGTTCCTCCACCTAAGTGTCCTGTGTGTGTTTTTTTTTCCCTTTGGACTGAAGGAATTTTGTCCTACAAAGGCTTCTGTAGTTTAGGTCTGGTTGTCATGGCAGTATCCCCCAAAAAAAAAAAAAATGCAATGTGGAGAACTGATTGCAGTGGTTTCTTTTTTTTTTTTTGTTGAAATTCAAATACAAAACTTAAAGAGCAGGCGGGCCGGTAGAGGGATACAGCGAGTGGGCAGGCTGGTGGAGAGATCATGGCTTTTTTTTTTTTTTTTAATACATGAACGAACGGGTGGGCTGGGAGAGAGATCGCAGGTGTTAGTATCTCTTTTTTGTTGAAAACAAACCTTGTAGACAGTGTGGCCGGGCTGGTAGAGGGATCACAGCTGTTACATTTTTTTTTTCTTTAAATACATGAACGAGCAGGTGGGCTGTGAGAGAGATCACGGCTGTTCGTTTTATGCTGCATCCATGAGGAGACAGGCAGATGGATTTAAAAAAAAAAAAAAATAAATGGAAATATTCTAAGCCTGGGGCAAAGAGAACAGGAGGCCAGTTTTTTTTTTTTTTTTTTTTTTTTAAACAGTTAGGATGGCACCACTTCTGGCACAAACAATGGCTGCGTTTTGTTAAGGTTCTGAGTGGGCAGCATCACCCAGATCAATGCCCGCAGGGCACCGCTGGTCCCTTTTCCTGTGCATCAGAATGAATATCACATCCCTACTAGCCAATCACCTCCATCAGATAGGGTGAGATGGCCGACAAAAATGAAACTCAGCCTTTCCTTAAGTCAGGCAGTGCACCTGCAAGCTGGGGCAGATAGAAGGGTATTTTTAAAGTGCAATCTGAATTGGTGGGGAATGCCTGTGAGTGGAGCGTGGCCTACATGTGTGTATATCTTTATATAGCTATTTATATGTGTACATATCTGTATCTATCTATATCTAAATATATATGTGTATACACACACACACAAACATATATACATGTATCCAGAGCTCACTCCGCAGGAGTGAGAATGTTTTCCATATCACACGATCTGCACATCATATGTGCAATTTATGCAATGGGTGTGGGAGCTCCAGAAATTATGCTTTCCTGTGTTCTTTTCCTGTTTCTGTGTCCTTTCTGCTCTTTCTGTGTGTGGTCTGAATGTGTGAGGTTTTCTGAATGGACTGGGAGTCTCTGGAACACAGGTGAGTGTCTTTTGCAATGCTAATTGAACAAGTTGCAGGTAGCAGTGAGAAAAACTTTTTTGTGAAGTAATTCCATTTAGAATGCAGGCTGTAGTGAGTGAGTGGTGACATCAGCAGAGTATAAATGGCATTTATTTTAACTCTGCTGATGTCATCACCATTTATCACACTGCAGTGAAAATAACAGGATTTATCATAGCTTGGCGCTCCCACCCCCATTGTACAAATACACACATACATATATACACACACACACATATATATATATATATACACACACACACATATATACACACACACACATATATTTTTGTTAGCATTAACAAGTAGTCTGTTAGATGCAAACCAGGTATGTACAGTTTCAAAATCCTTGGAGAGGGAGAGGGACAAGTTCAATGGGCTCTTGTCACTCCTGGATATAATGAGATTGTCCGCATACATAATCCTGCATCAGTCTGTACTATCCCAAGCAGGTGGCTGAAAGAGGGAGAAAAGTATGGGTCCTAGTATGGACTCTTGCGGGACCAACTATCCACCTCTAGGGGGCTGGATGTGAACCCCCCCCCCCCCAAGTACAGACCCTTTGGGATCTACTGGAGAGGTAGTTCCTGAACCAAGTCATAGTTCCCATTGAAAAACCACAGGAACCGAGTTTACGAAGAAGGATGTCATGATCTACTAACTCGAAGGCCTTAGATAGATCAACGAAAATGACCCCAGTGAGCTTGCCTTCATCTGCGTTCCTTAGAACATGGTCCATGAAACAGGCCAGAGCAGTGGTTGTGCTGTGGCCCTTTCTGAATCCATGCTGGTTGGGAGATAAACTAGTTAGAGACTCAGAAATCTGCTGAAAAATAATTTTTTTCCAGGATCCTACTCAGGTGGGAAAGGATGGATACTGGCCTGTACTTATCCCGGAGTTTAGGGTCACTTGACTTGAATAAGGGAATGACTCTGGCCTGCTTCCATAACAGGAGGATGGACGAGGATGAAACGGACAGATTAAATAAGATACCAAGGAGACTAGTAATAAGGTCAGCTGTCAGTTTGAGGATCCAAGGGCAGAGAAAACAGCCACTTCTGGCACAGTGGGCGAAATAAAAGGGGGGACAGTAAAGGCAGAAAACCTCTGCGTCAGGCAAGTAAGAAAAAGCAAGAGGAAAAAGAGACCACTATGGTTCTCAAAAGAGGTGACCGGGAAGGTAATGGCAAAAACGTTAACATTCCAGAGGAATAAGGAAGCAAGAGGGAGGAGGATAGGGAGGTGTATCAGGAGAAACAGGAGGAGGCAGGGAAAACTATTAGGAGTGCAAAGGCGCAAATGGAGGAGAAAATAGCCCAGGCAGTAAAGAACTGGGACAAGACATTTTTCAGATATACTGTATAAGAAAAAGAGACCAGGGGAGGGCTCTAGAGGCAATGTTCAGACTGTAGTGCCTGGTGAAAGTATGGACAGTACTCCAGGTGGTGGCCGCACAGATGTCAGTGGCTGAGACCCCTCAGAAACAAGCCACAGAGACAGCCATGATTCTTGTGGAATGAGCTTTACCCACTCCAGGCAATTCTTTGCCATACTTGTAACAGAACACAATGCAATTTGCCAACTTTTTGGATAAACACTGCTTAGAAACTGAAACAGCCTCTCTACCTGGGGTGAAGGAAACAATTGCTTCGACTTCCTACATTCCTTGGTGCGAAGCAAGTAGTATTTCAAAGTTCTGCACACATCTAACATATGGAGCAGTGCTTCCCCTGGATTGGCACGCTTGGGAAAATAAACAGGACAGTGGATAGACTGGTCGAGTGTAATCTCAGACCACCTTAGGGAGAAACTTAGGATCTGTGTGCAAGACACCCTTTTCTTTGTGACAAATCAAGTAAGACTCTGCACCAGAGGGCCTGAAGCTTGGAAATCCTTCAAGCAGAAGTAAAAGCAACCAAAAATAATGCTTTCCAGGAAAGAAAGTGCAGTTCGCAAGTCGTGGCTGGCTCAAAAGGAGACAGGGTCAATTTCTCCAAAACACAACCCAAATCCCAAGTCAGGACAGGGGAACGGACTGGGAATTTTAGATGCAGGGTGCCCCTCAAGAAAGTACGGGAAACATTCAGCTGAGCTATGGTGCAGTCACCCACTGGCTCATGAAAGGCAGAGACAGCCAAAGGTGCACTTTTGGGAGTACTGAGACCCGAGTCTAACAGCGATAACAGATAGTCCAGAATCTGGTTCACTGGATAAGTGAAAGAGTCCAGATTATGCTTGCCAGACCAGATGGCAACCCTCTTCCACTTCATGGCACAGGTGGCTCGAGTGAAGGGTTTCTGAACAGCCATCAGAACATCTGGTACCCTACTGGAAACCCCAAATTTTGCAATGGCTACATTCTCAGGAGCCAAGCATGCAGATGGAGGGACTTGAACTTGGTATGAACCAGGGTCCCCTGAGCCTGAGTCAGCAGGTTCTTGCAGAGAGGGAAAGGGACCAGGACCAGAGATTCCTCTGCTGGCTGCTGTAGTAATGGAAACCATATCTGATGGTGTCAGAATGGAGCTACCAGAATCATGGTGCGCCCCCCGCACCAAATATCTGTAGTTTGATTAGCACCCTCTGAATCAGAGGAAAAGGAGGGAAGGCATAAAGGAACTTCCCACTCCAGGAGAGGGGCAACACATCTCACCAGAAAACTCCAGGCCCTGAATAGAGTGAACAAAAACTAGGCAGTTTTGTGTTGAGTGGGGATGCAAAAAAGTCCAACTCTCGACGACCCCATCTGTTGAATAGATCCATGACAGATGAGTTCTCATTCTTGCATACTGGACTGCATCCAGCTGAAGCTGTCCACCAGAGTGTTTAGCACTCCTGGGAACGTGAACCGCCAAAAGAGTTAGACCGTGGTGTAACACCCAGTATCATACTCCCATGGCTTCCTTGCACAGGAGATAAGAATGTGCGTCCCCCCCCCCCAATGTAATACATGACACTGAGGTTGTCGGACTGAATCAACAGCTGACCTAGAAGAAGATGGTTCTGGAAAGTCTGCATGGCATACGGCACCACCCACTTCTCCAGGACATTGATATGCAGGGAAATTTCGATCTGTGACCAAGAAATACAGGTTACTCACCTGTAACAGGAGTTCTAGGAATGGTATATGTTGTTCATCCACACTTCATGGCAGGTTCCTTGCCACTTTAAATCTTGCCGGAAGGTCTTCAAGCTGGCTCCTCCCACCCACCCGGGTGGTAAAGCCGCACCACCCCACGATGCCAGATCTAGTTCGCCAAGCTGTGTCAGCGTCAAGTTGGTGGTTGTGGATGAACAACATATACCATTCCTAGAACTCCTGTTACAGGTGAGTAACCTGTATTTCTACAGACATGGATATGTTGTTCAATCCACACTTCATGGCAGACTCCTAGCAGTTCTCCGGGAGGAGGGAGGCAAGGCACACACTCCCTATTTAGGGAACAAGAACTGGAGAACCGAGGTCCCAAAACCAGCATCCCGGCGTGACTCAAGGTCGATGTGGTAATGGGTAATGAAGGTGTGTGCTGACTTTCAGGTAGCAGCCCTGCAGATTTCCTGGATAGGGACGTCCCTCGAAGCAGCAGTATGGCGGGTAGAATGAGCTCTTATCTCTTTGGGAGGCTCCATGCCCGCCAACCTATAGCAGAGATCTTCGCAGGAGATGACCCACCTGCCTATTGTCTGCTTGCCTGCAGGTCTGCCAGGTGCGGCTTCAGCGTAGGTGACAAACAGCTGGCAAACCTCTCCCCAAACTTCAGCTGTCTGCTCCTTGTAATAAGAGAGCGCTCTTCTAGGGTCCAAAGTATGGAGCCTATATTCGGCCTCCGAGGTGTGATTGGGGTAGAACACTGGCAGAGTCAACACCTGGTTAAGGTGAAACTCCGACACCACCTTCGGAAAGGATTTCGGGTGGGGGCACAGGACAACCTTGTCCCTGTGGAAGACAGATAAGAAGACTCGAGGAAAGCGCCTGGAGTTCTCCCATCCTTCTGGCTGACGGATAGCCACCAAGAAGGCGGTCTTCCACGACAGGTGAGAGATGTCACACCTGTGCATTGGTTCAGATGGCTTGCCCGCCAGGCTTGTAATACCAGCAGTAGATCCCCAGAGGTGGAGGTTCTCACACCGAGGATATGTGATCAAGGCCTTTGAAAAAGCGCCCGACCACCTTCTCCTGCGTCACCGACTGCTTTCCGACCCACTCCCGGTAAGCAGAGATGGCTGCCAGGTGCACCTTAAGGGTTGTCAACCAAAGCCCTTGCTGAGAAAGGGACCATAAGTAGTCCAGAATGCTGGCCAAGGAGCAGAAGGAAGGGTCCAACCCGTTATCCTGACACCAAATGGAGAATCTCTACCATTTGAAGGCATAGCATTTTCTGGTCGACTCCTTACGGGATGCCTCAACAACGTTAAGGACCTCGTCTGAAAGACCCAAGGACTGGAACTCTAGCCGCTCAGGAACCAGGCCGTCAGGTGCAGGGATTGAAGGTCTGGGTGGAGTACCTTCCCCTGGCTGACAGATCAGGTCCGGGTGGGCTGGAGGCCGCCTTGGGAGCCTGGAGCTGAGGCTGAGGAGATCTGGATATCGGAATTGGTCTGAGGCTACCAGAATCACCTGCACCTTGTGGATCAAGGGAAATGGGGGAAAGATATAGAAGAGGCCCGGGGTCCACAGCCTTGAGAAGGCATCCCCCTGCAGTGAGCCCTGCTGAGGGGGGTGGGCATGAAACAGCCTCAGCTTTGCATTCTCCTTGGAGGCAAACAGATCCACCTGAGGTGTGCCCCAGTGGGAGAACAGATTATGTACTACCTTCGGCAGGAGAGACCACTCGTGAAATGCAGCACCTATCCGGCTTAGGGCATCGGCCAGAGTGTTGGAGGCTCCCGCCACATGGATGGCTAGGAGATCCGCCTCCAGTCAGCTCACGAGGGACCAAGTACAGAGCGCTTCCTTGCAAAGGGGTAAGGAGTGCGTCCCGCCTTGGCAGTTTAGGTAGTACATGGTCGTGGTATTGTCCATCTGGACCTGGACCGCTTGACCCCATACAAACGGAGCGAAGGCAGTGAGGGCTAGTCGGACCACTCGAAGCTCCAGCAGGTTGATGTGGCATAGAGACTCCTGAGGGGACCAGGGGCCATACACTCTGTGCTCCCCCAGATGGGCACCCCAACCCAGAGAGGCATCGGTCGTGAGAATGACCGTCGGCTCGGGGCGGATAAACGGGATGCCCTCCTGCAGATGAGCTGGAATGATCCACCACTGGAGAGCGTTCCAATTCTCCTGGGTCACCGCCACTGGCTGGTCCAGAGGACTGGAGCGCTGTGACCATCGGCGGGCCAGCCCCATTGAAGGGGATGCATGTGCCAGCGGGCTCAATGGACCATGCTGGTTCAGGCCACCATGAGGCCCAAGAGGCGCAGGAAGTCCCAGGCAGGCCGCAATTGCCCAACCAGAAAAGGGTACACCCGGACCCTTCGGCGCCGCAGGAATGCTGCCACCACTGCCATGCATTTGATGAAGACCCTGGGAGCTGGAGAGAGAGGTTGAAGTGCATGGCCCGGAACTCGTAAAGGGACCCCTCTGCTCTGAAGCGAAGGAATCGCTGGTGGGACAGACGGATTGGGACGTGAAAGAACGCATCCTGGAGGTCCAGAGAACAGAATCAGATGCCTCGTTCCAAGGATGGAATGATCTGTGCCAGAGTGACCATCCTGAGAGTTCGAGACCGTGGGAACTTGTTTGGAGTCTATAGGCCTCGCGAATGGGCATGAGCCCGTCGCGTTGGGACCAGGAAATACCTGGACAAACCCTGGGTCTGGTGGAGGATCCTACACTCCTGATCACCTCCTTCTGGAGGAGCAGAGCAATGTCGGCTCAACGAGCCGACAGGCTGCGGACCCCATAGCCCCTCGTGGGGCGATGGCCCGATGGGGTGGGGCCTGTTCGAATTCCAGAGGCAGACCTTTCCCTACCACTTCCAACACCCAGCAGTCACCGGTTATAGTGGACCAGGCGGAAAGGAAGTGGCGGAGCCATCCCCCCATGGAGGGAAGCCAGGGGGGAGTGACAAGGCTGGGGGCGACACCCCTCAACCCGTTACTGGGCAGGCTTGGAGGAAGGACCGGCCAAGGGACCTCCAGGGCCTTTTCTTCACGGCTTCCTGCTGGAGGAAGCTGCAGGCTTGGCTTTGGGGTGCCAAGTGCGTGCCTGCTGGCCCTGATGCTGGTGTTGCTGGGCCGGATGTGCTGCAGGAGCAGAATGACGAAAGGGCTAACGCTGCTGCTGGCGGCCTTTGTCCTTCTGGGCAGACATGACCGAGTCCAAGGTGGCACTGGACTTCTCGATCCTCTGCAAGTGACCCTCCACCCCGGGACCGAACAAGTCGGTACCCAGGAAGGGAACATCTGCCAGCTTGTGCTGGTATCTGCCGTGAAGGTGGAGATCCGCAGCCAAGCTCTGCGGTGCATGGCCACTGCGGCCGCTACTGACCGAGCACAAAAGTCTCCAATGTTGAGAGCAGTTTGGAGCTGTTGCTTTGCCACGGCCCTTCCCTGATCCCGCACCTGCTTGACCGTAGTCTGGAGGTCAGCCGGGAGTTGAGGAATCACCTCATCCAGAGAGCCCAAAAGGGCGTGGGAAAAGTGTGCCATCAGTACGGCCGAACTGGCCTGACGAAAGCCTAAGGAGGACGCAGCGTAAACTTTACGCCTGGAGTAGTCCAGTTTGTTGGACTCTTTATCCGGTGGCTTGTCCATGTCCCGAGCATTTCTGGAGCACCAGAAAACACTGTCGGTCACCAACCCCTCCGCAGAGGGATGCTCCGAGAATTCGGAGAGTGAGCTGGTGGGAACGGCATACTTCCTGGCCATCCTGGCTGAGGAAGCTGGACAAGAAGCCGGCCGCTGCCATAGCTCCAGGGCTGGGCCAACAATGGCTTCGGCCACAGGAAAGGCCTCCGTAGGAGAATCCCCTCGGTCCAGTATCTCCGTGAGGTAATACTTGGCCCACTTTGACACGGGTTCGAGCTTCATCCCAGTAGATTCTGAGATGAGCCGAAGTAATCCCATGAATGAGGATGGGCTCTCGTCCACCAACTGTCCCCCAGAGGACTCCAGGTCGAGAGGCCTGGAGAAATGAAAATTACGTACCTACCGTAATTCTTGATCTTCTTGGACGAGTCTCCACCACTCATTCACACTATTGGGATCTGCGCCGGAGGCACTAGGACCCATCGGGAGCAAACTTTTTGTTGGAGGGTCGACACCAGAGATGGCGCCACGAGCACTAGCTCGCGCGGCAATGACTATCTCGGCGTCTACCCTCCAACTGCCTCAGTACCTTTTTTACCAAGGAGGTGCAGCGCAACTAATGTAAAGAGTAACCTAACCTTAAGACCGGACATAAGATAGTCCAGGTGACCCATGTAAGAAGGGTCAACAAAGAAGTCTTCACGGCCTAAAGATTTGAGGGAGTGAAGACCAACACAGTGGTGAGCTCGGGGGATGGAGAGTGGGCGTGTGAATGAGTGGTGGAGACTCATCCAAGAAGATCAAGAATTACGGTAGGTACGTAATTTTCATATCTTCCTGGACATAAGTCTCCACCATTCATTCACACTATTGGGAGAGTACCGAGCTAATAATCCCCCGAGAGGGCGGCAGGAAGACCAAGAGCTCACGTTTCTAGGACAGAAGTCCATTAAGGATAGTTCTGCCGAAGGTGGAATGTCGCCTGGCATGAACATCCAGTGCATAATGCTTATCGAAGGTATGCACTGAGCTCCAGGTGGCGGCATTGCAGATGTCTGCCGGCACATTGCGAATTTCCGCTAGGGATGCAGCGACCGCTCTGGTAGAGTGAGCGTAAACCCTACCTTCCAATTTAACCTGTGCCATGGAATAGCAATGTCGAAGACATGCCACTAGCCACGATGAGATGCATCTGATAGCGACAGGTTGACCCAGCCGGGTCTCGCTGAAGGAAACAAACAGTTGTTGGGCTTTGCGAAAATCCTTGGTTCTATCTAGATAGAAACGCAAGGCTCTCTTAACATCCAAGGAATGAAGAGATCGTTCCCCTTCATTTTGGAAGTCCGCAAAGTAAGAGGGAAGGACCAAAGGTTGGTTTAGATGGAATTCCGACACAACCTTGGGAAGAAATTTAGGATGAGTGCGAAGAACTACTTTGTCCTTATGGAACACAGTATACGGAGGGTCCGTAACCAGGGCATGTATCTCAGAGACCCTGCGGGCTGAGGTAATGGCCACTAGGAAGGCCGTCTTCCAGGTGAGAAATTTTAGCTCACAGGTAGCCAGAGGTTCGAAAGGTTTCCGAGTGAGCATGTCAAGCACAAGGTTAATGTCCCAGGCTGCAACCGGACGTCTTATAGGGGGTCTGGTATGCAGAATTCCTCTAAGAAATCTCTTAACCATAGGTAACTGAGCCAGAGACAAAGAAGAAACTGGCTCATGATACGCTGAAATGCACTAAGGTGAACTTTGACTGTAGAGTACTGAAGACCTGAATTTGAGAGGTCCAAAAGGTACTCCAAAACCTTGTCTGGTGGACAGGAAAGGGATTCAAGAGGACTTTGCACCAGAAGACGCTTCCACTTAGGCGTGTAAGTTTTCTGGTAGCTGGCTTCGAGCAGCCAGAAGAATGTCTGAAACTCTTGAGAGACATTGAACGGTTCACTTCTACCTCTTCAGGAGCCAAGCGTGAAGGTGAGCAGATCTCAGGTTGGATGGACCACCGGACCCTGAGTCAACAGGTTCATCTGCAGGGAGTGGTCTCGAGAGGGCTGCCAACATACTGTTGAGTAGAGGAAACCATAGTTGTCAAGGCCAAGAGGAGCAATGAGAATCATTTGGTCCCTGAGACTCGAATTGAGAAGTACTCTCTGAATTAGAGGAAGGGCGAGGCGTAAAGCGTTTGTCCACCGCAGCCTGAACGCATCCTGACAGAAAATGCCAGGCCCTGGATTTCTGGAGCAGAAGAGAGGCAGTTTTGCGTTGAGTGGGGATGCAAAAAGGTCCAGGTCTGGAGTTCCCCACTCTTCGAATAGTGATTGAACTATGGTTGAGTCAAGAGACCACTCGTGAGGATCTGCTTCTGTTCTGCTGAGACGGTCCGCCAAGTCGTTTTGTACATCTGGCAGGTAGACCGCTTGAATTAGAGATCTGTGTTCCAAGCACCATTCCCACACCCTCATCGCTTCCCTGCTAAGGAGTAAGAGTGAGCACCGCCCTGCTTGTTGATGTAATACATCACAGCTTTGTTGTCCGCTTGAAGGAGAATGTTCTTGTGACAGAGGATGTCCTTCAAAGCCCGGACCATAAAGGACGCTCTCATCTCTAGGACATTTATGTGAAGCTGGGCCTCGAGAGTTGAGTCCATACACCTGGTGTGGAGAGGCGACAATGAGCTCCCATCCCATTAGCGATGCTCTGTGGTGATGGATATTTGATGATCCAGAGGAGCAAGGAAATCCTTCCAGGAGATTGCTCTCTTGAGACCACCAGGTGAGAGCCTCTGTAAGGGTTCTGTCACCTTGATGGGATAAGACTGTGGGTGAGTGGTTGGGGACCACTGAGCACTGAGCATCCATTGGGTGGTTCTCATGTGTAGCCGAGCTAGGGGTACAGTGAACACTGAGGATGCCATGAGGCCTAACACACGTTGCATTGAGAGAGCTGTAACTGATCTGTTCTCCCCACTGTAACGGGCCATCTGAAGGATATCGAGCCTTCTGTCCTCTGGAAGGAAAGCCTTCGCGCAAGAGGTGTCCAGTAGAGTCCCTATGAAAAGGAGTATCTGGGAGGCTGCAACTGTGACTTCTTTAGATTCAGCAGAACTCCCATGGACGTAAGAAGGCAGAGGCCGTCTGAATGGCTTCCAGGGTCCCCTGTTTGAAGGGCTTGCTAGAGCCAGTCGTCCAGGTAGGAAACACTCGGAACCGAGCTCCTGAGATGCGCTGCAGAACTGCACAACACTGTAAAGACTCGCGGCGCCGAGGATAGCCCAAAGGGCAGGACTCTGAACTGATAGTGTTGACCCAGAGCCACAAACCTCAGGAATTTGTGATGCCTCGGGTGAATAGGAATGTGCTGGTAAGCGTCCTGCATGTCCAGGGAGGCTAGCCAGTCATGTTGACGAAGCAAAGTAACAGGGTTCCTAGAGAAATCATTTTGAATTTCTCCCTGGGGAGAAATTTGTTTAGCTTTCTGAGGTCTAGAATGGGGTGCATACCCCCAGACTTCTTTGGAACCAGAAAGTAGTGGGAGTAGAACCCTGTGTTTTGCTGATGCAGAGGCACCAGTTCTACTGCCCTGTTGTTCAGAAGGCCCTGGATCTCGGCGGCGAGAAGGTCTGACTGAAGGATTGACAGCCTGGGTTGTCATTTGGGAGGACGATTCAGAGGGGTCTCCAGAAAATTGAGAGAATACCCCTCGCGAATTATCCGAAGGACCCATTTGTCTGAGGTTATGGACTTCCACTGGTTGTAGAAGTACATCAGACGACCTCCCACCGGAGAGGAAAAGTCCACCTCGGGCAGTGGAGATGGAACTTGGGCCGGCAACTCATAAGGTAGCACTGGGCGCTTTGGGACCTTGCGCTTTCTGTTGCGTCTTCTTTTGAGGTTGGGCAGGTTGGTTCTTATGGAAACTTCCTCTGCCCCTGCCTCGAAAGGACTGACGATTATGAAACTGACGTTCACCGACATGCCCTCGAGAGGGGGTAGGAGGGGGTCGAGCCAGCTTAATGGCTGACCTAGTCTTCTGAGTAGCCTCTAGAGCTTGCTCTACCTGAGGACCGAAAAGATACGAGCCATCAAAGGGCAACGCCATCACCTGCTGCTGTGCATCATTCGTGAAGCCCGAAGTACGCAGCCAGGAGTGACGGCGAGTACAAATACCAGCGGCTGCTGAACGAGAAGCAGTGTCGAAAGCATCCATGGCTGCTTTGACCTGTTGGTTATTAGATTCAATACCTCTGGTAATGGTCAGAAGAAGCTCTGACTTAGACTCCGAGCCCGGAAGAGCTTCAACCATTTGCTTGATAGAGTGCCACAGGATATACTCATACTGAGAAAAATAGTCCTGATAACTGGCAATACGCATACTTAGAGTGGACGCAGCAAAGACTCTCTTACCTAATGTATCAATCTTACGAGACTCTTTGTTAATAGGTCGAGCTGTAGTAGTTTGAGGAAGAACGACCTTATCATTCTCTGCCAGGACTACAATAGGATCCACAAAGGCTTGAGATGCCAAAATGGGACGATCCTTGGGGGCTGAATATTTCCTATCAATGGATTTAGCCACCGAAGGGGTAAGAGCAGGATTATTCCATACCATTTGAGACAGCGTCTCGAAGGAAGGTTGAATCGGAGGAGTCAAATCCGTAGGGATCTCTGAAGCATGAAGATATTGGAGTCTTAACCGCTTCCCAGGATCGATGTCTGTAGTCTGGAGAGAAAGAGTGGAACTCAGGTTCTTCAACAGAGACTTAAAGGACAGGTCCTCGACCACAGGCTCTGTAGCAGTGAAAGATCCTGCTTCATCCACTTCATCACCCAACCGAAGGTCTGGGTCAGGCTCAACGTCATCTCCTGATAGTCCAGGGAGGACTGTTTGGACAGGAAAGGAGTGAAATACAGGAGAGGAAGGAAGAATTGAGAGGAAAGAGGAGTCCTTGAGAGCTCCCGGTGCCGAGGAGGCAAACGGGGCCGAAGACGGCGCCGAGAAACCGCCCGGTGCCAAGACCAGCCGAAAAACGCCTGGTGCCGCAGACGGTGCCGAGAAGGCACACGGCGCCGAAGCTCCGCAACGCCGCAGATGGCGCCGAGAAGGCACACGCGCCGCAGAAGGTGCCGAGAGCTCCACGGTGCCGGATGGCGCCAATGCCTCGCGACACCGCAAAACAGTGCTGACAAGTTCATGACGCCGAAATGGTAACCAGTTACAGCGACGCCGCTGGACGGCACCAAAAGCATCCCAGGACCCTGAGAAACATGGTTAGAAGGGAAAATAGCAGGAGATAAGGGCATCGGTGTGGCCCCTGCGCGCAGCCATGTGAGGGGGGACACCTAGCCTTGAGTCGCCGACACGAGGTAGGTGCCTTGTGACCAGGAAAGTCCAACCGCCCTACCTGGTCGCCGACAAGCCTGAAGGCCTGCAGGCAACCGAGCCAGGTAGCAGAACCAACCTCCGAGCCCACTGCTCCATAGAGTGGCCCACTGATGAAACTGCTCATCTGAAGACCTACCTATAGGCGGGGTAGGACTCCGATGCGAAGCGGCGGCTACGGAAGCAAAGTTGGCGACTCGAAGGAGGAGACCGACAACTAACCACGATAACAGACTGTCGGCGCGCAGACATATCAGAAGGCGACCTCGGTGATGCCTTCTCTTTTTGAACCTGTGGGCGAAGAAGAGCTCGAGGCGAGCAGTTGCCGAGAATAGCGACCGTTTGTTTTTATACCTCTGGGGGGACCGCCCATCCCCCCGGGCATTGGACTGACCGTTGTCGGACCCCCGTTCGGGAGCAGGAGGCGGACCGGACCCAGCCCGACTGACTGAACAGCTTTCATATGAAGTCTCCCTACCGTCACCTGACCTGCTCATGGTCGACTCCGTCAAGTAGGCTGAGACTTCTTTATTGTATATTAAAATAGAATAAACTTAAGCGATACTATATCGAGATAATACTACAAAAAAATAAACTGAAAACTATGCTGCTAGTTTGAAGTTTGACTCCGACAAGCGGCCGGGCGTCGTCACTGAAGCGCACTCGGCGGCGGAAAAGAACGAGGGGCGGTTGGAGGGTGCGCCGAGATAGTCATTGCCGCGCGAGCTAGTGCTCGCGGCGCCATCTCTGGTGTCGACCCTCCAACAAAAAGTTTGCTCCCGATGGGTCCTAGTGCCTCCGGCGCAGATCCCAATAGTGTGAATGAGTGGTGGAGACTTATGTCCAGGAAGATCAGGGAAGAGTCATCGTCAGACTCAGAGGAGTCTGCAAACAGCCGCAGAGGGCCTGAGCCACCCTCCACCTGCCGAGGGCAATCAGGAGTGAGGGTGATAGACAACTGATGGGGCAACCCATGACCCAACCGAGAATCCTTGGTCGGAGCCCCAGTTTTTGGTTGTAGAGGCGGGGGTTCCACCACGATGGGTGGCGCAGCTGGTTTAGGCCGAACAACCGGCACCGGCTTCGGCTCCTCGATGACCATGAGGGGTTGTTTCGGCCGCTCAGGTGACAGCCACTTAATGGCCGGGGAAGGCGATGGGGTCAGCTTGTTCCCGGTCAGAAAGAGCTGCTGCCACATCAAGTCCTCATAGCATCGATACAATTTGCACTGAAGCCTTTCCTCCAAGGAAGAAGAAGAAGAGGACAAGCGGCGCTGCCACTTTCCTCGGTGCAGAGACAGAGTCTGCCGGTGTCGGCGGGATCGGCTGGACCGAGAAGAGGTCGAGACTGTCGGTGTTTCGGTGGGTCTGGGAGGGGGGGGAAACCGTTCCTCCCTTGGCTCGAGGAACCTTAACGGGACTCCGGCACAGGAGCATGAGCAAGTCCTCGGTTTCCACCCGGGGGCAGTGAAGAAGTTGTCTGCTTCTCCAGTCGACAGCCCGTCCGACGGGTTGAGAAAAATCTCGACCGCGTCGACGGGTGTCTCGGCCGGCTGACCTGACGGGGACACTGTGAAGCCAGCGGCCTTAGCCGAAACCTCGACCGGAGTAGAGCGTCGACTGTCCGGGGAAGGGGACCTCTCCTGCTCCCACGAAAGCAGACAGTGGGACTTAGCCTTCAAGTCCTCCTTCTTGGACTGAGAGGAATGTCCCAATGGACCCTCACCTTTTGTAGAGAGGAATTGACAAAGCTCCTTAAAAGAAGCCATGTAGGAGGAGCCCAAGGAGAGCGGGATAAATGCCGCAACCGAGGAAGACAAAGAGGCGACCTGGGCCGCCTCCTCCTCGAGGGCGATCATCTGCTCAAGTTGCCCAGCTGAGCCCGCCACCGCGGACACCACCCAACGGGCCTCCTTTGACTTCACTGGAGGAACACGTCTCTCGGGGCGCCCAAGTTGGAGTCTGGCAGCACGGTCTTCGAGGACGCTGACCGAGAAGGACTTGCACAAATCGCAGGCCTGCGGATCATGATCAAGTCCAAGGTAATAAACGCACGTGGAGTGCGGATCGGTCCGAGACATTTTCTGCCCGCATGGGCACCGCCAAATCCAGGAGTCGACTTATCCATCGCAGCCGTGAAGGAAGAAACAGACCGAAGTCTAGGAAATTTAAGAATAAGTTTCGGTTTAACCTATGAGTTTGGATCGAGGCCTAAAACGCAGAGCGCTAAGGAGGGAACCTGAGCTTCCAAGTGGTAAGGAAAATCTGGCATCATAGGGCGGAGCCGAGGGTTTTACCACCCGGGTGGGTGGGAGGAGCCAGCTTGAAGATCTTCCAGCAAGATTTAAAGCAGCAAGGAACCTGCCATGAAGTGTGGATTGAACATATCATCCATGTCCCTAGAACCCTGAGTTTGAAAGGGACCCAGATGAGTCCCCCCCCCCGCACAAAACAGAAGCATCCGTGGTGAGAATTTGCTGGGGGGAGGAGATCTGGAATGGGCCCCCTTGCAGCATATTCAGGGGATCCATCCACCACTGGAGCACTTTGCGGAGTGGGAAGGAGACCTACACTAATTGGTTTAACTCGTCCGTGTGCAGGTCCCATTGTACACAGAGTCTCCACTGGAGGATGCGCGTGTGAAGCCTGGCCAATGGAACAGTGGGGATGGCCGTCACCATCAGCCTAAGGTACACCCTCGCAGGGCTATTACGGCTTTGAGCAACATCTTGAGCCTGGGCAATAAAGCACTCAGCCCTGGTCTAAGGCAGGAAGGCCCTTCCCTGTGCCAAGTCTAGGACCGCCCCTATGTACTGCAGCCTTTGGGATGGGACTAGAACCGACTTGGGCAAACTGACCGTAATGCCCAGGGAGAGAAATAACTAAAGAGTTCTCTCCGGAGCCCACAGGAGCTGTTCCTTGGATGGAGCCTTTAGTAGTCAACTGTCCAGATATGTGAATACATATAGCCCCTCCCTTCTGAGAGCTGCTTCTACTGCTGCTAAGCACTTGGTAAAGACCCAGGGTGTAGAGGAAAAGCCAAAGGGCAACACTTTGAATTGATAATGCTCACTCTGAAAAAGAAACAAGAGGAACCTCCTGTGAGGAGGAAATACTGAGATGTGCAGGTAAGCGTCATGCATGTCCAGAGAACATAGCCTATTTTCCTGCTTGAGAGGGGCCACGAGGCCTGGCAACGTTACCATCCAGAACATTTGGTACTGGACATACAAACTGAGGTCCTTGAGGTGTAAAGATAGGCCTCAGATCTCCGGTTTTCTTGAGCAGAGGAAGAACCTGGAATAAAATCCTTGGTTTCTCTGGTGACTGGACACTGAATCGATGGCCTGTTTACGCAGAAGGGACTGTACACCTCCCAGAGAACAGACAAGTGGGCTAGGGGTAGGTGGAGGGCAGAGGAGTCGTCTCTGGAGGTTGCTCAGTGAGCTCCAGCGAGTGACCCCTTTCTATGATTTGAAGAATCCAGGCATCTGATGTGATGGTTCTCCATTGATTGAGATGGAGGGAGAACCAACCTCCAACCACCACCACCTTCTTGGTTGGGAACCGGAAGGCGGGTGGGGTCTGACAAGTACTCAAGCGGAGGCAGATCCAGCCACTGGGGCTGATATGTCACCTCTAGGACATTTGGCCGTGGCTGCAGCAGTGGAGGGGTGGGCAAAGCAGAGGCAGCTCTGCTATTGCCTTGGGGCTGAGGGGCTGCTCCCAGCCTGTTGTATCCCTTACGAAAGGAAGGGTGCTGTCTGCTCTTGGGATGCAATTAAGAGTGAATGGACAAATCTGATACCCCTGCCAGATGCCTGCAAATCATTAATGCTATCCTGAGCATCTGGCCCAAATAGTTTTGAGCCACTGAAAGGAGTTGTGACAGGGTTGACTAGGACCCTTTCCCAGCCATTATGGAGAGTTTGAACGCAGGGATCTATTCTGTTCTTTCTTTTCCTATCTCTTACCTGTCTGGTTGCACAACCGAATTTTTCTGTGAGACCTAGGATTTGATCACCCTGACGGTCTTGCAATTCTCTGCCTCTCACTGTCTCAGTCTTCCCTTGCATATCTACTGGTATAAAAATATATGCAAATCATTATGTGGAAATGTAACCGATACTGGGATTCATTTGTTTACAAATTATAGTGCTACTGTTGAAATGTATATAATTATAGTTTGAGATGATTGCAGAAAGCTATTGGGAACTCAAGGAGTTAACCTGAGAGCAGTTTTTAAGCCTTTTTTCAAAAGAACTGTGGAGAAGGAGCCTCAGTTCTGGGACACTGTGTTCTTGCTGCACCTGCCTGATATTTACAACAACATTTTAGAAAAAAACAGGATGCTTGTTAAGAAAGGGGGGGGTTACAAAAACTTATAAAGGAGAGAGAGCAGTGATGTTTTGAGAGAGACACACAGAGACTGAAGGAAAACTCAGATGGATCTTGTGTTTATTCTGTCTTTGTAAATAGTTATTCTGAACAATTTATTTTATGTACTGCTAGCACTAATAAACACTTTTTGCAAATTCTACAACTGCTCCTGGTTTTTCCTATGCTTCCTGACCTGTGCCTCAATGACAGATGGTGTCAGCCTAAGTGGGATTATGCTGTCCATACTCCAAGCCAGGAGTTTTGTGCATGGGTAGTGGACCTAGTACCAGGGAAGTATAGAGAAAGGTATGGATTCTGCAGCAGCAAGCACAGGAGTGGTTACCAGGAGAATGGCAGCCAAACTAGCAGAGACAGAAGTCCAAGATGAGACTGGACAGCCAGCACCAGTTATGGAAAAAGAACCGGCAGTGACAGAACCTGAAAGCCTGACTGCCTTTTTCAAACTGTGGGCTATACAACAAAGAGATGGAGGAGCAGAAAGAAAAAGATTCAACGTTTAGAAGCACAGAGGAGAGAAGAGATGCAGCAACAGGAGCAATGATGGCTGGATGCCTTGCCAGCTATCAAAGGCAGAGGATCTGGCACAGATCCAGACGAGCAACAAAACACAAGCAACTTAAAAGCCAATAAACTTACAAAGTTGTGTCCCTCGGATGATATCGAGGCATACCTGACAACTTTTCAAACAGTTGCCACAGCCTGCCGATGGCCAAAGCAGCAATGGACAATCAGACTGGTACCCTACCTGACAGGGAAAGTCCAACTTGCCTACAGCAATATGGACACTTTCAATGTCATAAAATTTTGACCTGGTGAAAAGCAAAATTCTGAAAAGGTATGACATCTTAGGAGAGACCTACAGGCAGAGATTTCGATCTCTGAAGTACAACTCAGTCGACAATCCTCAAGAAACTTTCACCTGACTCTGAGAACTCCTGATAAAATGGCTCCAACCAGAGGGCAAAACAGTCCTACAGATTGACACATTTGCCATGGAGCAATTCATCAACATCCTGCCTACAGATGTGCAGCTTTGGGCAAAGGAAACCGACCAGAAAGTGTGGAAAGGCTGTTTCTTTGGCAGAAGACTACCAAATGGCCAGATTGACGCCACAGCAGTGAGGTAACAGCAAAGACATTCTTTTTCCAATTTAAACTCCAAGTCTGATAAGCACTCTGGTGGGGGAAACAAATCTGTGCCCGAAGATGTTATTTGCTGTAACTGTAATAAACCAGGTCATATTGCAAGAAATTGCCATAAGAAGAGGGACACTGGAGCAGATTTGTCCTTGGCAAATTGGGGCAAGTACTTAACAGATGTGAAATTGAGGGATAAGACTGTAAAGGGCCTTGTTGATTCGGGAAGCAGACAGACCCTAGTGTATGTTGAGGTGGTGGGAAAACACTATGCAAAAGGACCAGGTACTGGTGTCATCTGTAGCCACGGGGACACTTGATACTATCCTACCACTCAAGCGACACTGACCATTAAGGGTGTGTTGCAAAAAATGAAAGTAGGGGTAGTACCCAAGTTACCTGTACCCATGATTATTGGAAATGACTGTCCAGGATTTACTGCGTTAATATGAGAGAAACTGAACCCTGCAGTTTCAGCAGCAGTGGTAACAAGGGCTCAGGCAAAGAAAATCTCAAATGGTGGGGACACTCTTCCTTTCGCCGACTGATTTGGACTTGTTTGAGCACAGCTCCAAGATCCGGAAATCAAGGAAAGAAAGACTATGCCTGAAGAAACTGTGGCAAAAAATGACTGATGGACATAAGGGGTTAACATATGAAAATGCTGAAACTAAACTTTTCACTGATTGTGATTTTCTTTCAGAACAAGCTAACAGTGTTTATCTCCAGGGTTATTTTAAGCAGCTAGCGGTGAAGCCAAAACAGGGGGAACCAATGGTTTAAAAAAATGTAATGGGTTACTGTGCAGAGTTTGGGTTAAACCTCAGACTCTGGAACAGACAGAACAACTGGTTATACCACAGAAGTATAGAACAGAGTTGTTACAGATAGCACATGATGGTCCTATGGCGGGTCACTCAGGGAGGGATCACACCCTTGCCAGATTGCTGTACAGATTTTACTGGCCTGGAATTCATGAAGATGTTGCTACCTATTGTAATTCCTGTGCTGTGTGTCAGAAAGTGGCCCGTCACTAGAAAAGACAAGGTGCCCCTACCCTTGATAGATGTCTTTTGAGAGAACTGCAAAGGATGTGTTTGGCCCTTTAGACAAAAGTGAAAAGGGTAATACTTATCCTTGTAGTAAAAGACTATGCTACTCAATGCCCTGAGGCTGTTACAATGCGTACTATTACAGCCCCAAAAGTTGCAGCAGAGCTTGCCAAAATGTTCAGCAGGATGGGCATACCAAGAGAGATTATTACTTATCGGGGAAGTAATTTTGGTGCTGCATTACTCAAGGAGCTGTACAGACTACTAGATATCACCGCCATAAGAACTTCTCCTTATCACCCTCAAACAGACGGTCTTGTTGAGCATTTTAACCAAACCCTAAAACGCATGTTAAAAAGGTTTGTAAAACAGGAAGGGAAAAACTGGCACCAATACTTACCTTACCTACTTTTTGCTTACAGAGAAGTGCCACAGGCATCAACAGGGTTTTCACCATTTGAAATGCTGTATGGTAGGCAACCAAGAGGGCCGTTGGATGTGATAAACGTTGGAAGATAACTCCACTCAGAAACAATCTATAACGTCTTATATGTGTGCCCTAAGAAAGAAGCTGGCAAAATAAGTTGAAATTGCCCACAGTAATCAGGAAGAGGCAGAAAACCAGCAGAAGGTACATTATGACCATGGGGTAAAAGAAAACGTTTTTGAGCCAAGTGAAAAGGTCTTGCTACTGTTACCCACAACAGAAAAAAAAATGCTAATAAAGTAGCAAAGGCCTTAGAGTGCTTAGTCGTACCGGCACTGTTAACTATGAGATTGAGACCCCTGACAGAAAAAAATCCTACTAAGATATACCATGCTAACCTCCTCAAGAAATGGGTTGAAAAAAATGCCAAAAGCTGCTTTGCTACTTTTACCAGAAACTGATAAAAGATATTGATGTAGCTTATGACAGACTGGAACTAACTGCTGATGCTGTAAAGGTGAATATTTCTTTAACCCACAAACAAACCGCAGAAATTCATAACTTGCTAAAAACATTTAACAGTACTTTTACCACAGTACCAGGCCGAGCAAAAGGGGTCAAGTATGTAATAGTGCCAAGGAATGCTCACCCTATTAGGCAAAAGACATACAGGTTACCAGAGCGGTTAAGAGGCGATGTGGTTAAGGAAATACAAAAAATGAAAGAAATGGGTATCATAGAAGAGTCAAGGAGTGCTTGGTCATCTCCAATGGTAACTGTAAACAAAAAAGAAGGGGGTGTTAGAATCTGCCTTGATTTTAGGAAACTTAAGTGTCAGAATTTGACAGTTATCCTATGCCCAGAATAGATGATTTGGTGGACAGACTGGGGAGTGCAAAGCATATAAGTACCCTCGATCTTACCAAAGGTTGCTGGCAAATTCCTTTTAGCTAAAGAATCCAGACAGAAAACTGCATTTGCCACTCCTGTTGGATTCTATCAGTTCACCACCATGCCATTTGGTTTACACTGTGCGCCAGATACATTCTAGCAGTACATGGATGCAATTTTATTACCTTACACTGGTTATTGTGCTGCAAACCTGGATGATGTCGTGTTGTACAGTCCAGACTGGAAAAGCCACCTGGAACACCTATGAGCAGTTATCCAAGCTATCGAAAATGCAGGTGTGACTATTAATCCTAACAAATGTGCATTGGGCATGCAGGAAACCAGATATTTGGGCTATGTGTTGGGAAGTGGAGAAGTTAAGCCAGAAATGTCTAATATAGAAACTGTAGCTAACAGCCCTGTCTCTAAAACAAAAACATGTCAGGTCATTTTTAGGGCTGGCTGGTTATTATCGGAGATTTGTTCCCAACTTTGCAGAGTTAGCTACTCCTCTCACAGAACTCATGAAAAAACTGAGGAATCGAGGGTCCTGAAGGCTGAAAAACAAATGTACGAGTTTAAACTTTACGGTTTACTTAACTTGTTATAGAAAAAAGGATACTGCACATGTGCTTAATTTCTGAAAGTTAGAAGCCAATGCTAGTACAGAATTAATAGAACGTTTTGGAAACCTGTTTGATAAAACAGTTTCCTTCTTAAGGATGGGGGTGTATGTGACAGGGTTGACTAGGACCCTGTCCCAGTTGTTATGAAGAGTTTGAATACAGGGTTCTGTTCTGTTCTTTTCCCATCTCTTGCCTTTCTGGTTGCGCAACCAAATTTTCCTGAGACCTAGGATTTGATCACCTCGATGGTCTTGCAATTCTCTGCCTTGCACGGTCTCTCAGTCTTCCCTTGCTGTTTGTCTTTTTTTCCTCCCTTACATATCTGCTGGCATAAAAATATATGCACATTATTATGCAGAAATGTAACTGATATTGGGATCCCTTTGTTTAGAAATCATATAGTGTTACTGTTGAAATGTATATAATTATAGTTTGAGATGACTGCACAAAGCTATTGGGAACTCAAGGGGTTAAACAGAGCAGGTTTTTAAGCCTTTTTTCAGAAGAGCTGTGGAGAAGAGTCCTCAGTTCTGGAACACTGTGTTCTTGCTGCACCTGCCTGATATTTACAAGAACATTTTAGAAAAAAAATAACAGGATGCTTGTTAAGAAGGGGGGTTGCAAAGACTTAGAGAGAGTGGCAATGTTTTGAGAGACACAGATTGAAGGAAAACTTGAATCTTCTCTGTTTATTCTGCCTTTGTAAGTAGTTATGAACAATTTTTTTATGTTACTGCTAGTACTAATAACCACTTTTTGCAAAGTCTACAACTTCTCCTGGTTTTTCTTATGCTTCCTGACCTGTGCCTCGACAACAGGGATATTTTCAGCACCTTCTGCTGGACATCCACAGCAAAGCCTGAGACCCTTAGCCAGGAGTGTCTATGGAGGCAAATGCCTGTGATAGCCCTGGCAATAGTATTGAAAATATCACAGGGCCCGCAAGAGGGGCTTGTTAATATCCTCAGCAGTTTGTAAGCACTTTAGAACCTCCTGCTTCTGGGTACCATCTGGAAGTTCCTGGGCAGCCGCCTTGCCCTTCTTCCAGTTGGTATTCTGGTACTTCACCATATGGGAAAGGTAGTTGGCAATCCTCAGCCCAAGGGTGGAGGAGGCACAAACCCCTCTTGCTCCAGAGATCGATTCTGCACAACTCTGTCAAGGGGTAGGGAGATAAGGTGCTTGAGCACTTTAGACCTATCATGCGCTGCCTTTACTGAATCAGTTTCCGGTTGGGCAGTATAATGTGGAACACTCCGAGGGGCCTGACAAAGTTTATCAGCCCTGTGGGGCACTGCTGGCACCATGTCAGGCTTGTGCCAGGCTGCAGTGGTAGCATTCCTCAAGGTAGGCAAAGCAGGAGGAATGCTCTTGGGAGGAGACTCTGGGATCACCAGGAAATCCACCAGATCTTTTCTGGTGGCATCCTCCTCCTCAGTATGAAAGCCCATGGCTAAGGACAACTGCTTCATAATATTGAAGAAAGTGGGGTCCTCTGGAAGAGACCCAAGGGTGTTGTCTGAGAGTCCTCACTCACTCACTGAGGAAGCTGTGGAACTGTTTGAGGAGAGGAGTTCTTCCTCCTCTTTATCTGGAAGAATAAGATCAGGATAGTGGTACTCCTTGATGTTGATCTGTTCTAATTCTAACTCTGACGGCCCGCGTTGGGGGGGGAGGCTTCAGCCTACGAAGGCCAAGTTGGTGTCTAAGACAATGGAACCATTGACTGTGCAGGCGATGAAGGCCTACATGCACCTAACTGGTGGACCAAAACTAAAGTGGATTTGGTCAAAATGTCACGGAGGTCAACGACAGTAGAAGACTACATCAACGGGGAGGGGGCAGCAGTGCAGGGAGTGAAGACCCAGCAGATGGGCCGCAAGAGCCCCGAAGTCAGAGGGCCAGGGGAAGCATCAGGCCAAGTTGACAACCTGGAGGTCGATGGCTGACCACCTTGGACATCAGGCAGAGGCACTGTCTGTTTGGGTGTGGTAAGAACAGAGACCTGGACAGCAGATTTACATGGTGGTGCAGCCGCAGCTGATGGAGTACCCCTGGATGATGAGAAAGAGGCAGTTGGGGAGTGGGGCCACCACCTGGGGGAACGGTCCCATTCTCGGTCTTTTTTTGACTTTTCCCCAAGGACTTGTCTCAGGCCTTAGCAGCCTGGGAGCTCAATGACCCTGCCAGCAATTGGGAAAGAGGGACCCCAGAGGACCCCTGCCTGAACTGGCCACCCGTTGCTCCATGAGGAAATCTTTAAGTGCCTTTTTGCGTTGCCTGAGGGTGGTTTGATTAAACTTCTGGCAGAGCTCATAGTCATAGACTTCGTGGTCAGGCCCAAGACAGCAGACACAGAGTGTTCATCTGTAGAGGCAATCTTCTTTCTGCAGAACAAAGAAGCTGCAGTACTAACTCGACATAAGAAATAAAGGAATCACTTTAGAAAAAGAGATTCTAAAATATTAAGCACAGAAATGCCATAGGCAAAAAATGGCACAAAACTGTGTCGGAACTTCCACAGAAACCCATGTGATAGTCTATGGCGGGAAAGAACAAAGAAGGAAGTGGGGCTACTCATGCCTTTATAGGGTTGGTGACATTGGCAGATGTTGACGTGGGCAGCCCCAGTTGTACTGCTGAAAATCTTCTGTGTGGAAACTGCTTCACCGATGGTGAAGTTCCTATGGTGTGACCTGATGACTGAGATACCCCCAAAGATGATCAGCGGGATCTCTAGTCCCCCACCCTGCATTGGACATCTCCACAGTGAACTGTAGATCCCACCAGCCCAGGACAAGACCAGTAAAGAAGGACACTATCCTGGATTCCAATGCATCAGTCCAGTGCATCACCAGTCAGCAGCACTGGGACAAGCAGAAGCTACTTTACTTTTTTTTTTTTTTACAGTTAAAATAATTCAAGGATATCTCCATTAAATAGTTCTGAGCCAGGTTTTTATAAATATTCTTAGCCCATTAAAGCAGCAGTACAAGTTAGTTGGCAAAAAATGCCATCCCATCTTTTTACAGCAATGTATTCCTGATAATCTTAGATTCTTCATTTAGGCATTTTAAATATATTCGGCTAGTTTTAAGACCATGTTTAATTACAAAATGTGTAATTTGTGTGGACCTACGATAAAGATGGCAGCCCCCTAACATCTTTTAAAAATGTCCTCCATGAAGGTCACACTAACTGCACCTACTGTATTCATAATGCAGATATGTCAGGCCATTGCCAGCAAAGGTTTCTGAAGGCTGCCAGCACAGCACCTCCCTGACCTGCTTACATCCATGATGGCAGGCCTGGCAAAGGAGCAAGAACTTTTAAAAACTTCAAAATCTTCCCTCTTGCCTTTGGAATAAACTAAAAAAACTCATATTGATGTTTTGGTTTGTCCTAACTGCCAACTAAATTATTGTAATTTTTGTTAACTAGTGCTGCTGCTTTAAATCAGCATCATCTAGGGTTACCACCTTTTAAGAAGCCTAAAGTGGGACATTTCTTACTGAAACAACATTTTTCGCAGGACAGCACGTAACCTCGACCAATACAACAGACGTGTTTTCTCTATATAATCAGAATTAAGGTTAAGTATTATAGTTTCTTAGTTGCTTCTATTGTTTCTTATCATTTTAAGGTATTTTAGTTAAGATATGATAGTTTTCTGCAACATTTAGTGGAAAATTAGAAAATATTTTTACTACTACAAAGTCAGGACATGTAGTATTTTTCATGTTTTTTTGCAGGACACAGCTACCCAAATCAGGACTGTCCTACGAAAATAGGGACAGGTGGTAACCCTAGCATCACCATTCTGGTAGCTATGATGAACTTGAATGCAACAGATACTGTCCCCTCACCTTATAAGGCACTGGAGACATCAGTACTAACTTCTGGTCATAAAACTATATTTTCAATATGTGGAACACAAAACGGCTTTCTCAACTGCTGCACCTATTTCCTGGAGTCAGTTGCCTGATTAAATTTGAAAGGTGCACTCCTATATTAATTTTACATTTCATTATTGTTAATATTTGATACAGTATATCCAAGAGTAATTTTATTGTATGACATTTTTTGTTGCATCTTTTTTTATATATTTTTGTAAATAGCAGTTTAACATTTTGCAGACAAACATGACACTTAATGAGTCATCAATAAATATTTTTCCACCCTCCTGTCTTTTTGACTATTATACTTAAGTAATGCTTCACAGGGGGTTAAATTCGAAAATCGGAGTGGTGGTAGACAGATGTTTACCAGACAGTATTTACTTGTTGGCGTCACCTTATGAAGTAGAATTCTGTAGGTTTACAGTTGTATATACTTGGATACTGTCTGGACTCATTCTGACAAACATTTACAAAAAACTTCCAGGCTTCTACAAATGTCTATGGAGTATCAGCAGGCCCTGGGGCTTGCTGGGTGGTTATTTTTTTTTTTAATTTTTATTTTATTCTTTGTTAACCGGGTAAGGCCCACTAGGCACAAGTGTCTGTTTTCAGGGGCAACCTGGGAGCACTGGGGAGGTTAAGTGACTTGCTCAGAGTCGCACAGTATGCAAGTGGAGGTTGTGGGAATCAAACCCAGATATATGTGCTGGATGTACCAAGTTAATTCACAGCTCATTACTCTAACCTCTAGGCTACACTGCCAGCCCCAAAACCATAACATAAAACACAGTAATTCTGGACTGATCAGTCCACAGCACAGCAGGGGTTAATCCTATGAATCTTAATTTTTTTTCTTTTCAAATATCTATAAAAAAAATTTTAAGATTTGACAGTCACATTACATCTGATTTTAAAACATTATTTATACACAGGTACAGGTCAAGAGGTTCTTATTCCACACAGTTATCATAGTAGCTTTGTTACAACTAAGGTATACACCCTTATGTCAGAATCCGGACAATTTTGGATAAATATCGCCCAACATCTCTCTATATACAATCTCCTCCCCACATCCCTTCCACTTACCCTACCAGTGCTTAGCATATTGTAGTAATGCCTTACTAAATTGAGGCTTGGGTCCAAAGCCCGATATAACTGGTCTGAACAGACAGGCAAGTAATATAGAGTGCTAAGGCACAAAGTGTGGATCTTTAGTCATAATATGTAAAATCCATCTTCTCCACTTCAAGGAGCATAGTTCTGCTTTATCGTTTAGAGTATAAGTTATTCTTTCAGATCTATATATAAGGTTTACTATCTCTCTCCAATCCGAAATGGTGGGTATCAATACTGTGAGCCAGCGTTTAGTGATGGCTTTCTTCGCTGCTAGGAAGGAGATGCTCAGTAGATACTGGGAGGAGTGGGGGTCTCGCAGTTCGCGAGGGAAGAGATGTAGGATAAAGAAATCACCACTGTAAGGAAGCCTGACCCCGAAGAGATCCTCTAACTCAAGTAAGGCCTGTAAAAAGGGCTGCAGCTTTGGACAGGACTACAGAACATGAGAGTGATGGGCACTAGCCTTGCCACATAGGCACCAACAGGCTGCAGAGCCTGTAGCGCAGTAATGTGAAGTTATTACTGGGGTTCAGAAGAATCTTGTTAATAGTTGCCATGAGAATAACCTCCAAGAGTGAGAGTAAGTGATTCTCGATGTTGTACACCAGATCGTTTCCCACTGCTGTGGTGAAATTTGGGATCCCAATTCCTTGTTCCATTTTTCCCTTAACCCCGATGTGTTTCCACCAGCAGTTTCCATCAGGGACTTGTATAGGGTAGAGATAGCGTGCAGTAATCCGTGGGATTTTAATGTTTGTTGAAACAGCTGAATCACCTGGGGATGTACCTCAGGGGAGCGGACACTAAGGGGAAGGGATTCGAAATAGTGTTGAAGCTGTAAATATCGAAAAAAATCTGATTGGCGGAGATGAAGTTCTCGGCTGATCTCCCCAAATTCTTTAAAAAAGGGGTCCTGCCTGTAGTTGTGAGAGCTTTGAAAGATGGGTATGCCTCCAGTTACGAAATGTGTGGTCAGAGAGAGCTGGGAGGAAATCTTCCAATAAATCTATTGGGCAAAGCATGACCAGAAAGGGAGTAATCCCTAGGGCCCTACGTATTAAGTACCACACCTGGATTTGATAAATGGTCCAGGGGCTCAGAGTCAGCTGGTCGAGCGGAGGTGGATTTTTGTGGAGGATTAATCTTTGGTATTCTCGATGAGGGAGAACACTCTCCACGATTTCCCTCCACCGGGCCGGAGACACTCAGATCAGGCGTTGTATAATAAAGGACAGATGGGATGCCCAATAATAAAATTTAAGATTGGGGAGTGCCAATCCACCCTGTGATTTAGGGAGATAGAGAGTCCCCCTCCTAATTCTAAGGCATCTTCCTGCCCAAATAAACTTTGTAATGGCCTTATTCCAGACCTTAAAAAAATTATTCGGTAAATTAAGAGGGACATTCTGAAACGGGTAAAGGGCCCTCTGTAGAGTCACCATCCGGACCACTTCAATACGCTGAATCATATTCAGTGGAAGAATATTCCACCTTTCAAGGTCCTGCTTCATCTGAGATGTAAAGGGGCAATAATTATTATTCAGAGCATCATCAGCTTTTTGAGATAAGTGTATTCCTAAATATTTTAGCATAGGAGAGTCCCCAACAAAAAGGGTAGCTTTCCCTTAGTGACTCAGGACGTACAAAGTGAAAAGTAAGGGCATCCGTCTTGCTAGTGTTCAGCCTATAGCCCAAGTGTGATCCAAATTCCTCCAAAAGCTGAAAGACTGAGGGGATTGACTGTTCGGGTTTAGTGAGAAATAGCAGGACGTCGTCTGCGTAGAGAGCTACACGGTGCTCTTTCCCTTCTATATTCACTCCCGAAATCCCAGGTGATGCTCTGATTGCCTGGGTCAGGGGCTCTATAAAAATGGCAAAGAGACCAGGAGACAAGGGGCAACCCTGACGTGTGCCCCTGGAAAGGGGGAAATATTCGGAGTGGTGGCCAGATATTTTAACACATGCCTGTGGGGAAAAATAAATTTTTCGCAGGATAGCTATAAAGGGGAGTGAGAAACGCATCGCCGTCATTGTGGCGAAAAGAAATGGCCACGATACCCAATCGAAGGCCTTCTCAGCATCTAGGCTGAGAAGGACCGATGGATCTTCCCGGAATTGCATTTCATGTACCAGATGTACGGCCCTACGGGTGTTGTCCGAGGTTGATCTGGAGCTTACGAAACTGGTTTGGTCGAAACCTATCAAGGCCGGTAGAATGGCATCCAGTCTCTGGGCCAAAATGGACATAAAATATTTATAGTCCATATTAAGGACCGAGATTGGTCTATATGAACCACAATGTAAAGGGTCTTTGTCCGGTTTGAGGATGACTGAAATTGTTGCGTATGCCCAACTGGGTGGGGGAGCCTCCCCTGAGAGGGGCTCATTAAAAGCATCCAGGAGAGGTTTATTAATTAGCTGAGTTGAGCCTTTATAAAACTCAGCCTCGTAACCGTCCGGACCGGGAGCTTTTTGAGTTTTGGACCTGGAAATGACCAACATCAGTTCCTCCAGCGAAATTGGTCTCACCAAGTTATTTTGCTGATTGGAACTGAGGGTGAGTAACTTTAGGGCCACTAAAAAGGAGTTGGTGAGTGCGGGGTCCGTCTCGTGATCCGAAGTATAAAGGGCTCCAAAGTATTGACAAAAGGTTTGTGATATGTTTTTAAACTTAGTGTGATAAATTCCTGTGATGGGGTCTTTTATTGTTGTAATAGTGGACAGTTTGCATTGTTGGCGAAGCCGATATGCCAGCAGGCGGGAGGCCCGAGGACCAATCTCGCCATCTCTCTGGCGAAGGTATGCCAGGGCCACTTCTGTTTGTTGATGGCATAAAGAATCTAGATTCTTCTTAGTCTGCATTATCTGAGCTAGAACCAAGTGATCTTGCTGGTGAGCCAGCTGATGGAACTGCAGTGTCTGTTCGAGCTGCGATCATCTTTCTTATCATGCCTTCGCTAACCTGGCTGAGTATTTTATCAAATGGCCTCTCAGGACTGCCTTTAGGGTATCCCATTGTATAGATGATGAAATTTCTTGGGCGGAGTTATCCTGAATTATTTCCGAGATCTTATCACTGAGAAACTCTCTGAACTGTTCACTTTTCATGTGGATGGGATTAAATCTCCACCTAGTACTGCGCTTCTCTAAGCCCAGGTTCCATACAGTGGTAAGTGGTGCATGATCTGAATGAGCTATGGTGCCCAAAGTGGCCTCAACCAGACAGCCGAGGTGCTCCCTCCAAGTATAACAATGGTCTATTCTTGTACAGGTCCCATGGACCGCAGAGTAGAAGGAGTACCCCCTGTCCCTAGGGTGTAGGGACTGCCATGAGTCCAGCCATCCCACCTCTCCTGTAAACTGTTTAAAAAATTTGTGTGAGGCCTGTTGCCTGCCAGGCTGGGTCCTAGTGGTGTCCAGAGCTGGATTTGGGGCGATATTGAAATCACCTGCCAGGATCAAAGTTCCCCTAGTCAGCTCAATTATTTTGTCCAGAAGGAAACGGATTGTAGGAGAGTTTGAGGCTAGAGGGAGATAAATATTGGCTAAGGTTAATTCCTGTTCATGCAGGGTCCCCTGAACTATAATTAGTCTACCAGCTGGGACTTTCTGGAAGGGAAGGTGCAGCGAGACTAGTATGGCGACCCCTCTCCTCCTAGCCCCGGGCATGGCTGAAGAGAAAACCTGGGGGTAACCTCTCCCCCGGAGCTTCCCGTGCTCCACTGAGGTCAGGTGGGTTTCCTGCATGTAAACAGTCTCAGCATTCGACTTCCTGGCTAGCGTTATCATCCTAGTTCTCTTTACTGGACTGCTCAGACCATTCACATTCAGTGAGTATACTTTTAAGTGTTTATGGGCCATTTGTCTATCCAAGTTAACACTTCTACTGTATTAAGCCTTCTAACCCATTGAGATTGTACTGTAACCTCTTCCTGATTTTCTACTGTCATGTGACTGTTTACTACATTCCAAGAGTACTTCCCCTCTAAAATGGGAGATAAACATACATTATCTAAACAGAAGCCCGAGACATAAACTCGAGGGCTTAACCACGTACCTTCTCCAATGCGAACTTTAGTTAAATCTAACACAATGACTAGCTTCAAAGTAAACCTACCCCTTAAGTCTTCAGTGGTCAAAGGGGGGTTTCTGGGTCGAAAGAGCCTTCAAGCTCAGCCAGGGCCACTGAGGCTCTAGAGAGACGCTGGGGCAATGACGGAGTTCACAAGGTATGCATCTCTCTACCTGTGGAAACCCAGGGGGAGATAACTGAAGGTAAAGGGGTATTTGCAACACAACTATTAAAACCCCGAAGGGTGCAGTAACTATGCACAATGCCCAAAGCAATGCTAGGGCACGCGGGAACAATGAGGAGGGAGGGAACCTGATGCCACCTCCTCAGAACAAAAGTTGAATGACTTCCAAGGGGCTACTGGAGGGTGTTATTCAGCAGTAAGGCAACTGCAACAGTGCAGACAGGAAGGCACTCCTGCAATAGAGGAGATAACCCTCGGGCTCTAGGGTAAGGACCCTTGTAGAACTTGCCTTGCGGTCAGCCAAAAACATGTCTGGCTGCTCCCCCCAAGGGAACCCCTGCTTAGCCAACTGAACTAAAACTTAACATCACCTGTTTAAAGTAGATTAGTGAACTGCAATCCACAAGGAATGTCTAAAAGCATGAATGTTTGGTAGTAAGAAAGGAAGGGAAAACTCCCCCTGTGGCCCCCTCAGGGGCCCCATGCTCTATTAACATGTCTAGATTAGGGAGATCAGATGCACCAAAACTCCTCTGCGTACAAACCAGGGTAGAATCAACAAGCATATTTGGTTGTAACAATTATAGTCTGAGAATGATTACCCATCCATAAAGGTAGTACACACAAGGGTGAGGTAGAAGAAGGGGGGGGGGATCTGATCTGTGATCCTCACCCTTACCAATCACTCAACCACGTGACCAATAATCATGCAGAATGTCAGTCGTCCCAGGGAAGCCCAGGGCCTTATCAGACATCCCAGAGCGCTAACTGAAACAGACCCCCGCCGCGGACAGGGAGGCGCCAAGCGTACGGTGGCACAGCGCACATCCAAAATGGAGAGAGGCGAACAGGGACAGTGCCCAGTTGTGTTTAGGTATGGCCTACGAGTTTCACGGTGAATGGGCACTTCATTAAAGGTGTCGGGATATTCCCCATCACCTCTCCATGTTCAAGAGGTGCACCCGGTTCCAATGCCCACCTCCATGAAGGCCAACAACCTCCCACGGGTAAATTCCCAGTCCCTCGCCCCAGGGGAAGCGAGCCCCTAGGCAGAGAAGCCACAAACTGCAGCGCCTTTAAGGGTACTGGTGGAGATGAGTAGGGGTCTGTATATTTACATCTCGGGAGTTGCAGGAGCATGCGATGCGAGAGAGACCAACGAGCAGTTTCCGGCTCCATATTGTAGGCTGGTGGGCAATTATCTGCAGATGGAGCCAGGAACCGGAGGACCTTGCTACAGTGGCATGACTGAATGACTTCTCGGGCTATGGTGCGGACAAGGCCCATGGAGAAACCCCGCCCACCCTCCCACCCCAGTACAGTGCTCACAAATCAGGCAGAAACAAAAGGCAGTGCATGATGAGAGTACTCACAGGGCCCCATATAGGAGATAAACATCTCTGCCATGCTGGAGGTTAGTGTTTCAGCTGCCCTGCAAAGCCTGGGAGCACCAACTAAGAGGGAAGTAGGGCCTCGGTAGGAGGAAACAGGAAGGAAAGGAAGGGAGTGTCTCAGAAGGTTAAACATAATCTGAGGAGTGTAAAACTTCTCTGCACCAGTCAAGTGTTCACAGTTACTTGCTGTTCGTCATTTGAAACATGTCCCTCAGAGTCATCCATTAGATGTGCAGCTTTCCTGTTCATCATGGAGAGATCTCCATATCGTCGCAGCAAGATGGAGACATCAGCACGCAGGTTCATGTGTGGGGACCTCTGCGAGGATCCGGGTCTGGAGGTTCCTTTTTGTGTGACCGACCAGGCTGAGGCAAGTAGGTCCTTCTCCAATTTTTCTTTTAGGAGGGGAGGCAAGGTAATCCCCAAGGTTTCCAGAAAAGGGGAGGCAGCCAGCAGATCTTGGAAAATTTTTGGGCCCACTTCAGTAAAAACCTTTAGTTCGCCGGGTATAAAACTTGGGCTTTGACATTTCTAGCCCAGAGTTGCTTTAGCACTGGCCAGAGGGTCCTTCTGGCCTCTTGCACTGCTGAAATGTGGTCATTATCTATGGAGATTCGGGAGCCAGTGAAGGTTAACGAGCCCTATTGCCATGCCTTCTGTAATAGCTCTTCCTTAGCCTTGTAAGAGGTAAATTTGGCTACAATAGACCGGGGCCTAGGAGCGAGACATCTATGCGCCTGGTCCATCTCCATACTGAAATCCGCTGGCAGGTTGAGTAGATCACGTAGGAAGCCCTGTAGGAAGACGATCATAGATGCATGCTTGTCCTCTAAACCCTCGGGGACCCCGCAGACCCTCAGATTTTGCCTCTGACTTCTGCCCTCGAGGTAGTCCAGGCGATGGGTGAGCTCATGATCTCTGGCCAGGAGGTACAGGAGTAAACGGTCATGGCAGTTGGCTTGCTCCGAAATTTGGGAAGTGGAAAGCTCCAGCCGGTCCGTTTTATGACTTATACTACTGATGTCTGCTTTCAGCTCGGCAAAGGACTGGTCTATCTTGGTGACCGTATGGGCCGTTTGTTTGATAGCAGCAATCAACTCGGAGTGGGGGCCCTCGCCATGCGGGTCGGGCTGCAGCAAATCGAGCGGAGCATCCCAGGAATCCACTGGATCCCCTTGTACACACTGGATCAGGGCTCTCAATTTCTGCATCTGGGTGGGCTGGGGTCTCCCTGGTTTGTTCCTTTTCGTTTTGGCAGGCGAAGACATCCTATTAAGCGGTGACTGGAAATGTTTATTGTCGGCAGGAGAACGGAGCTACAGGGTTAAGCAGCCATTAGTGCGCTGATGCCACCAGAAGTCCCCATGAATTTTAATTCTGACATACATATACAGTCAAGGTGCCCATTTCATAAGTGCAATAAAATGCTCTGGGGTTGTGCTCCCCATGAAGCCATGTAGGTCATGGGGTCCCTCTGTGACAGCTATTGCAGGAGTCTCCCACAGGAACAATGCCTAGGTAGTCCAAAGGGTATGGGGAAGGGGAGAGGGAGGACTCAGGCAGGCAATGTCGACGAACCCACTGAAAATAAGTATAAACCAGTTTTTAACTGTGGTGCGTGTACCTGATTAGAATACTCGTGGTATAAATGTTGGGTCTTTACTCATAATCTGCTGAATCCAGGACACCCACCTATATTGGAATCGAGAAGTGAGGTCATTCAACGCAGATGTTTAACGTTCCTCCTTAAAGATAACATTCACTATATCACTCCATTCTTGAACTGCAGGGATTACTGATTTCCTGGTTAATTTTTTTTTTTATATGCCACAATATGGATCCCTAGAATATAATTACTGGCTTTCCCTTTTTCCCATAGGGAAACAGTGGCGTAATTTGCCATAATAAAGGAATGTTTATTATGGCAAATATGTGTATGGTTTCCCTCACTCTGCGCATGTGCCCACCGTAGTTCCTCACTTCCTGATCGCTCTCCGCTTGCCTTCTCGACAAACCACTAATGAAGACTGAACTGCCACTCAGCCTCGGCGGTAAGTAATTAAAAAACAAAACAAAACAAAATGTGCCACAACGACCTAAAAAATTAACTGTCGACTGGCCACAAAAAAAGAAAGGCGATCGTGGACCACGTGCTGTAACCTAACCGGACCGCGGTCGCACAGCAGCTTTCTAGTTTGTATAATTACTGAGGCAAAAAAGGGAAACCCAGCAATTATATAAAATAAAATATGGGGTGGTGTTTAAACTCCAAGTTTACACACACCCTCAACACACCCTCAGGGTTTGAGGCTTTCACAAACCCCTCAAGCTTTCCTCTCAGAGTTTATATAACATCTAACCCCTCGGGTGTGTGTGATGATAAAATTATGATACATTTTTAACACAGGATATTTTATGTTAAGGTAGAACCTTATTTTCAACATACTCCTGTACTTTTCACGTAAAGATACATTTCACATACAAATCTCACTTACAAGTCATACTTTACACAGAATACATATAATAGTGGTATGTTAAAAGAGAACATATAGTTTAAAATTATAACACTTAAGATGTTACTTCTCGTTACACACACCACCCCATACTTTATCCTATTTATAATGAATATATATTTCTGTGCACCCTACTGGGCATTGTAGGAATAAACATCTATCTCTATCTTTATATTACAGGGGCACAATAGCAGCCCTATAGTTAGGGCTCAGTAATCTGTTTCACGTTAAACCTCAAATTTTGCACATTTATATCTTTGGCTCTCTAATGGAATGAGCTGACATTTTGTATGTTGTCTAGAGGCAAAGTCTTGATGTGTGGACATTTTTGTGACAGCAGCTTGTGTGGCGTCTGAGATCTGCATGTGTAATTTTTAGAAAAAAAAAATGTTTTCTCTGGCTGGCCCGTTGGTGCAATGATTTGGATTTCTGTCTGCAGCATGGCCGGGCGGATTCGGGAACCGATTCGGGTCACTGCAGGGCCAGCTGGGGGAGAAGGATTGAGCATCCCACGACTGATCTCCAGGAGGGAGGGTAGGTAGTGTGTTCAGTGCACTACGGACACCTGGCGGAGGCCGGGAGTACCACTGCACCAACACCAGTATGTCAAGGGGCGGGGCGGATGCTGGTCATCACTGCACGTCCCCACCCCATACACAAAAGGGGGAAAACCATGCAGCCGGCCACCTCCGTGAAGCCTGCCTCCGGCTTCAGTTAGCCTCCGAGCTGGCTCTTCCAGATAGTTACTAGGATCGCGGTGCTGTTGGGCCCAGTGCCACACCACCACCCCCTGGGAGGCAAGCCAGGGGTTTCAGGGAGATGCGCAGGCAGACCAGAGGCAGGAGCTAGGAGGGCTATGACCGGGCGGATGAGCTGCGGTAAAAAGCATAGTAAATTAAAAAAAATAAAAATAAATGTTTTCCCTATACTTAACATTGTTTTATTTTGCTCTCGCCTACAGCCTACATGGAAAGGAACTGTTGCCCCAAACTTGCAGGGGACATGTGTCATGTCCCTAGGTAGTGCCTTTGACAGGTCTGGTGAAAAAACAGAAACAGAATTTCATGGCAGATAAGGACCACTCAACCCACCTAGTCTGCCCATTTCCCTACCTAATGGATAAGCTGCAGATCCTAGTTAACCAATAGCCTACTTCCTCCTACCCCCCCACTACAATTGCCTCATGTTTGTCCCATGCATTCTTTAATTCCCCCACTGTTTTTGACTCCATGACTTCCTCAGTAAGGCTGTTCCACGCATCCACAACCCTCTCCGTGAAAAAATATTTCCTCACATTACCTCCGAGCCATCCCCCCCTCTATCTTCAAATTGTGCCCCCTTGTTCTTGCACATCTCTTTTTCTGAAAGATGCTCAAAGGATTCCAGAGTTATAAGGCTTTAAATGTTAGTGTTTTCTGATTTGCACATGCACAGTAGGGGTTTTGAGATAACGTTTTGTTGCGCATGTGCAGTAGAGGTTATCAGAAAACATTCTGTGGCAAAAGTAAAAATCTGATGCCTCAAATGCTGGTTTTTTTTTTTGCACCACTGAATTGGCAAGGCACCAAACGTTTTTGGTGCCGTGCCAGCCGCCATCATGTTAATGTTTTCCACAAAATGACAAACATGGAAAATACATAAAAGTGCTGCAATTTTTAAAACCAAACATCAGAACCTAGCTAAATGAGACCAGTTTATCTAGATTCTGATTTTTTTTCATTATGCCCAGAAACATGTTTTCTGGGTACCCCAAAACCTTGGGTGCCAGGCTTAGTGAGAGGACTGCTTCTCCCACGTTCTCTGTATGAGAACAGCAGGGATTTCTTGACTTCTGCAGCCGCAGCTGAACTCATGCTGCTGGATGCGGTGTGAGCCGCTGAGCCACTGTTTCCTTGGTGTTTCGTGGCACCTGCCCCCCCCCCTTACTTCATTGCCGTCCCAGATAATATCCTGGTGTCTAGTGACCCCTCCACCCCCCGTTCCCATCTCACTGGTGCTCAGTAGCACCTCCACCCACCCGCCAATTGCTGCTGCAGAATTCTATGGAGGTTAGTGGCACCCCCGATCACCACTGCTGAATTCCTCTGTGTCTAGTGGCACCACCCTCCCACCCACCAATCACTGTCTCTGTTTTTCTGCATAAGTTCCCTGGTATCTAGTGGCATCCCCACCCTCCCATTTCAGGTAAAACCTAAAATAAAGAAAAAAGTACAGTTACGTAAGAACTAACCGTAACAGTAGATCTTCGAGAACAGCTCTTGCAGCAGGTTACACCATTAGGACTGAAGTCGGCAGGCGTCAGGACCCCACGGAAATTTTCTAGCTAGCAATCTTCAGTGGGGACCGCCTCCGACGTCGGTCCCGCCCATGACGTCAGGCGTAGTACATAAGGAGGCGGTCCCACAGAATCCCCAGTTCTCCGCTGGAGACTTCCGGTCGCTGGATGACATCAGAAGAGAGACCGAAGACTCACCATCAGATGGCCAAGACTAAGAACCGACCTTTCTAATCCTAAGGATAGTGTTAGGCTGGAACCTACTTCCTCCAAGGGGGAATGGTGGGCGGGAAGGTACCTGCTGCAAGAGCTGTTCTCGAAGATCTACTGTTACGGTAAGTTCTTACGTAACTGTACTATCTTCTTCGAGGTACAGCTCTTGCAGCAGGTTACACCATTAGGACTGATTCCCAAGCAATAGCGCCTTGAGAGGCCATCAGGAGGAGGCAATACGGAGATTCAGACCCGTCCTGAGCCTAAGACAGGAGGCCCTGAAGAACAGCAAGGCCGAAACCCGCTCTTCGCCTAGAGGCGATATCCAGGCTATAATGCCTGATGAAAGTGTGCACCGAACTCCAGGTGGCTGCGGCACATATGGCCGACGTAGATACGTTCTTCAGTGCCGCAAAGGAGGTAGCCATTCCTCTTGTTGAATGGCCTTTGACCACTCCTGGTAAGGGTTTGTTACGCTTGTCATAGCAAAACGAGATACACTGAATGAGCCAGCGTGAAAAGGTCTGTTTCCGAAACTGGGACCCCTTTCATCCTCTCAGCGAATGAAACGAACAGCTGCTCCGCTTTCCGGTGCTGTTTAGTTCTGGTCAAATAATATCTGAGGCACCTGTGAACATCCAGGGTGTGGAGCAGTGCTTCTCTCCGATTGGCGTACTTAGGAAAGTACACTGGTAAATCAATGTCCTGGTTAAGAGTAAGGGCTGAAACCACCTTAGGCAGGAACTTAGGATTCGTCCTCAGGGACACCCTATCCAGATGAAAAATTAAATAAGGCTCCTTGCACATGAGAGCATGTAATTCGGAGATTCTTCTTGCCAAAGTAACAGCAACCAAAAACAACGTTTTCCACGACAGAAAACGTAGCTCGCAATCTGCAGCAGGCTCAAACGGTGGCAGCGTAAGCTGCTCCAGGACGAAAGGTAAATCCCAAGGAGGGACGGGATCCTTAATGGGCGGCCTGAGGTGGAGGACCCCCCTTAAAAAGGCCCGGGTAGTATCCAGCTGGGCCACCGTGCGTTGGCCTATGGGGCATAGTAAGCTGAGATTGCACAAAGGTGCACTTTGATCGAGGAGTAAGCTAACCCAGATTGAAAGAGGAAAAGCAGGTACTCCAGAACCAGCTTCTCAGGACAGTCTAAGGGCGAGAAACCGCGTGCCTGAGACCACAGGCAAAACCTGCGCCACTTCATGGCGTATGTTGCGTGTCGCCCGGTTTTCTGGCGGCAGAAAGTACCTCTGCCACCTCTTGCGAGACCCCGTGTCGCAACATGGCTATGTCTCTAGGAGCCAAGCATGCAGGTTCAGTGAATGTAAGTCCGGGTGGACTAGTGAACCCTCCTCCTGAGACAACAGGTGGGAGCTGATTGGCAAAGGAAGCAGAGGTTCCCGGGACAACTGATTCAGAAGCGGGAACCAAATTTGACTGGGCCAAAAAGGCGCCATCAAAATAAGCGTTGCGTGCTCCCTGCGAAGTCTGAGAAGGACACTCTGGATCAACGGGAAAGGAGGGAAGGTGTAGAGGAATCTGCCCACCCAGGAGAGGGACAACGCGTCTCGCCAGAAAACACCAGGCCCTGGATCTAGCGAGCAAAAATTGAGCAGTTTTGCGTTGGATGGGGAGGCGAATAGATCTAATTCTGGAGTACCCCATCTGTGGAACAGATCCTCTGCCACCTCCTGCAGAAGTTCCCACTCGTGGACTCTGGCCTGGGAACGACTCAGGCTGTCTGCAACAGTGTTGTTCACCCCGGGAACGTGAACTGCAATGAGGTTTGCGCCGTGTGGTATTACCCATTCCCACACCCTCATGGCCTCCCTGCAAAGGAGGTAGGAGTGTGTGCCTCCTTGTTTGTTGAGGTAATACATCACCGCAGTATTGTCTGTTTGTAACAGGAGAGTACTCGGTGGAATCTCCAACTGGAAGGCTTGCAGGGCATAAAGGACCGCCCTCATCTCCAATATGTTGATATGGAGATGAGATTCCTAAATGAGTCCATGTTCCCGAGACCACCTCACCCCATTCAAGTCTCCTCCCCAGCCCTGAGGCGTCTGTGGAGAGTGTTATCACCGGGGCAAGGGCGTGAAGGAACCCCACTGAAAGGGTTTCCGGATCTAGCCACCATTGCCAGTCCTGAACCACGGTCTTCGTGATTCTGACTGGCTGCTGCAGATGGTCTTGCCTTTGGTCCCACTGCACCCTTAACATCCACTGGGTTACCCGCATGTGGAGTCTTGCCATCGGGACCGTTGGAATGGCCGCAGCCATGTGTCCGAGCAGGCGAAGGACCTATCTGGCCGGGACGGTCTTCTTCGCTGACAGTCCCATATGAGGGATCGTATGCGTTCCGCTCTGTCCTCGGGAAGAAAGGCTTTCCCCTTGACGGTGTCCAGAACTGCCCCTATGAACTGCAGTTTCTGGGACGGTACCAGGAGAGACTTCTCGTAGTTGATTAAGATGCCCAGAGACTGAAAGAGAGCCTGGGTATGCTGAATGGCCAGCAGCAATGCCTCCTTGGAGAAGGCCATGTGAAGCCAGTTGTCCAGGTATGGAACACATAGTGGCCCTGTTTCCTCAGAGATGCTGCCACAACTGCCATGCACTTGGTGAATACCCTGGGTGCTGATGACAGCCCGAAAGGAAGTGCTCGGAACTGGTAGTGGCGACCGAGAAACTCTAAGTGCAGGAACTTCCGGTGCGCCTGAGCGATGGGGATGGGCAGGTAGGCGTTCTGCATGTCTAGGGACGCCAAGAAAGCATCCTTCTTCAGCATGGGGATTAGTCCCAGGAGGGTCACCATGCGGAAGCGCTTGTAAACGACCGACATATCGAGATCGCTGAGGTCCAAGACTGGACGCAGATCCCCTGTTTTCTTTGGAACCAGGAAGAAGTGTGAATAATAACCTGCTCCTGTCTGGTTCCCTGGAACGTGCTCCACAGCCTCTTTCTGTAGAAGCGTGAGCACTTCCTGCTTTATGAGCAGAGCGTGCTGACCTGAGTAACAGGAGAGCAGAGGAGGCCTTGTGGGGGGCTTATCCAGGAATTCTATATAGTGGCCTTTTTCGACCAACTGTAGCACCCACCTGTCGGTGGTGATCGAGCACCACCCTGGCAGGTGGTCTGCGATGCGACCCCCAACCTTTGTTTCCCGTTGATCCTGGGGAGGGGCAGGGGCTGGGAAGGAGTCATGCTGTGGCAGCAGAGGGTCCTGCAGGTTGGGCTGACTTGGTAGCACGCTGGCCCCTACCTGAGGACGTCTTAACCTGGGCTTTCCAGGAAAAGGAGCCCCTCTGTTGCTGACCGGAACGAGGTTGCTGCCTCTGAGTCCGGCTGCAAAAACGACTCTGGTTCCTACGAAAGGAACTGAGTCTAGATCTGTACATGGCCTGGACAGATCTAACAGCCTTCCCAGCTTCCTGTAATTTGGTGATGACCTTTTCCGAGGCTTCACCAAACAAAACTTCGCCATGAAAGGGGGCGTCCATAATGTTTTTCTGAACGTCCGGGGTAAACCTGGAGACACGGAGCCATGAGTGTCTCCGGAGACATACGCCTGAGGCTGCCGCTCTGGCCAAAGAGTCCGCGGAGTCGTACGCGGCTCGGAGCACTTGGGTCCCGACGTCTGAACCCGTCGGAAGGAGCTGGAGGAGTTCCTCCTTTTGGCCACCGTCTGGCAATTTCTCTGCCAGTTCCTGTCCCTGTTCCCACAGCGCGTTCTGGAACTGAACCATGTGGGTCAGGTAATTCAACGATCTAATGGCACAAGTCGCGGCCGCGTAAGTGCGCCTACCCAGCACGTCCAGTTGTTTGGACTCCGGGTCCGGTGGCTGCGTGCTCAGATGTTGCGGTTTCTGAGACCGGTCATGAGAGGCTGTAATGACCAGGGAGTCGGCCAGAGGATGGTTAGCCAGGTACTGGTCCTCCCTTGGGGCCTTGTACAGGTGGTCAGCCTTCTTCGAACGTGGATGCTTCCACGCTGCCTTGGTGACGTCCACGAAGGTGTCCACCAAGGGTGGTACTACCACAGGTTTGGGATCCTTTTGCCGAAGGTAGCGGGCAAGGCGTAGTCTTTCGGGGTCGAGTTCCTCCGCATCCCATCCCATGTTCTCTTGGATGTGTCTCATTATCTCAGAGAACGAGGGGTCATCCGGAGGAGACCTAGGGAGGTCGTGTGGGTCCGGAGAAGGAGACCTGGAGCATTCAGAGATGTCAGATCTGGAGTCCTCCGTAGACGGCGAATACAGACGTCTTCTGGGTCTCTTGGGGCTGGGTGACTCTGAAGAGGATCTAGACGGAGGCCTTCTCGTCTCTGTAGATCTGCCCCTAGGAGGTGCTGCTGGCTCCTGAGGGGAAGGTGCTCGGCCTGCTGCCCCTTTTGGCGAAGGAGAGGGAGCAGGCATCGGTGGTGCCGCGGGTATGGGAGGAGGGTGTATGGTGACCACATCCTTTTTGATGGTGTCCCATCAGAAAGTGAAGAGCTCCTTCACTTCTGCCAAGTTGAGGCCCGACGACGGACCGGGCGCCGGTGGCCTGTCGTCGGGGCCAGGCGTCGGCTCCCCGGGGGTCTCCGGTTCTGGGGAGGGTTCCCGTGGGAGCTCGACGGGTCCGGAATCGCCCGCCTGGTCTTCGGGCTGGGTGGACTCCTCCTCCTCCAACAGCGCCTCCTGACCGACGTCGGTAGGCGGCGGTGTGGTTCTTCTGGCTGCGGTATCTGACACCGGTCCCCCCGCCAGCGTCCTGGGGGTGAATGCCTGACAGCGGCGGGTGACGAACTGCCGCGGTTCACAAGGTGTTTGTGAACCTTGGCAGGCGTCGGTCCGACGCCTGGCTAAGGGAGGTCAGCCCTTTGCCCTATGCTGGAGTGCGTGTGGCAAGGAGACGGACCGATGAAGGCAGAGTGCCGAGACGAGGACTTGTGATCCCCTGACCTGGATGAGGCCTTAGCTGAAGAAGCGGGCCTGGAGGTCTTGGCAGGCCGCAGAGTGAAGAACCGCTGGCTGATTTGACCCACGACCGGGGGCTGAGTGGGCTCTAGGCGGGAGCAGTCCGACCTGGAGCGGAGCTGCGGGAGTCCGAGGCCCTAGAGGGGATCTAGGTCTCATCTTCTCCCGGTGCTTCTCGTGGTGCCTGTGCGATTTGCCCGAAGATTCCCCCCTGGAGGAAGGTTCCATGGCCTTGAGCTTTTCTTCAAAAAGGAAAGCCTGGAGAGCCTTCTGTCGGCGGATTCTGGTTCGGCTGTTAAAGCCCTGGCAGAAGGAGCAAGCCTGGGTGTAGTGGTCCGGGCCCAGGAACCAAACGCAGGCCGAATGAGGGTCTTTAAACGGAATCTGCTTCCCACAGGCACACTTCAAAGAATGGCCCTCCACTGAAGTTGGGGAGGACATCAAACGAAGAAAGGCTGCTTGAAGAAGGATTTCTTCCGAAGTTTGGATTTCTGAAAAGATTTCCTGGTCGTCGCTCGCTAGACTAAACCAAAGAGGTCGAGACATGCAAGTCGACAGCGGGAAAGAACTGGGGATTCTGGCAGGACCGCCTCCTTATGTACTATGCCTGACGTTGGGGGCGGGACCGACGTCGGAGGCTATCTCTGCTGAAGACTGCTAGCTAGAAAATTTCCGTGGGGTCCTGACGCCTGCCGGCTTCAGTCCTAATGGTGTAACCGGCTACAAGAGCTGTACCTCGAAGAAGATCTGTCCCTTCCTTATTATTATTATTTTTTTTTTTTTTAAACCTGAAAACAAGGAAAAGCGATCCCTCGCCGATCAGCTACCCCAAACCGACCTCCCAATCAGCACCCACCACCCCACACCGCCCAGTACATCCCCACACACCCTTACTCACCTCAACAGGTCCCAGGTTCGAGATCCGCTCTCTGACTGAAGACGCATCTTGCTGTTGGAGCTGGCAATTGCAATATGTGAATTACGGTAAAAATTAAAAAAAAAAAAATAATATAAATATGATTCTATGCATTTCATAGGGGTTTTTAAACTTTTATTCATAACTCAGCCATTTTTTGACATTTTTGCACCAAATTTTCAACATAGCCATTTGGGGACCCCACCTCATGAACAATATGAATGTCGTTCGGCAACTCCAACCCGAAACATGATTTCATGGTTGCTTGGCAAATTCACTTTTTGGGCAGGATTTGCAGAAAGGCCATATTGTTCATGAGGTGGGGTCATAAGAAGGCTATGTTGAAAATGTGGGGTAAAAATATGTAAAAATGTCAAAGTTATGACCATTCATTGCAATTTCACTATGCACACTCATAACTTTGGAAATGTTCAATATTTTGACCCCAGATTTTCAACATAGCCTTCTTATTAACCCACTTCATGTATGTCACAGCTGTCATTTCAAATCCTTGCCAAAATGCATTTTTGTACCTGTGGCACAGAATAACGTTTTGGCGAGGATTTGAAAATGTTCTGTACTGGGTACATGAGGTGGGGTAGTAACATGGCTATGCTGATAATTCAGTCATTGTTGTCCTATAAATGAAAGTGCAGGGCCTGTAGGGCCCTGTGCTTCCACAGCTACGCATGTGTACATATATGCATATATGGAGGGATGGGCGTGCAGGGCCCAGAGGGCCCTGCGCACCTACACAAATAAGGATACGATCATGCCATCTCAAAAAGCACGAAAATAAATTGCATAAACCTGCGTTAATGCTCTAGTTAGGGATAAAGCCACAAAAGTAAGGAAATGTGGCATTAGGGTTTCCAAACCTAACATCCCACCCCACGCTGCACACACCAACAGGCATCATGGTGTGCCTTGGGGTCGTCGGCCCCAATGTTCACCCCATTCTCCTGTACTGTAACCATCTTAGCTTATTTACTTATGGAATGAGGTGAGTGTTAGGGCAGACGACCCCAAGGCACACACCCCCCGACGCCTACTAGTGTGTGCAGCATGGGAGTGGGGTGTTCGGTTTGGAAACCCTAATGTCACAGTTCCCTGCTTTTGTGGCTTTATCCCCAACTACAGCATTACATATTATATTTTATAGACACACACACACACACACACACACACACACACTCTGCAAGAAAATATGTTAATGCATCAGTTAGGGTTTTTATTAAAGTGTAAAAGCTGGGAAATTTGACATTAGGTTTACCAACCCCTACCCCAGCCTCCACACCAACAGGCATCAGGGTGTGCCTTGGGGTCATTGTCCCAACTCTCACCCCATTCCATGTGTAAACAAGAAGAGATGGTACAGTATAGGAGAATGGGGTGAGAGTTAGGCCCAACGACTCCAAGGCACACCCTGACTCCTGCTGGTGTGTGGAGGGTGGAGTGGGGGTGATAGGGTTGGTATCCCCAATGTCGAATTTCACAGCTTTTTATGCTTTAATAAAAAGCCTAACTGATGCATTAATGTAGTTTTGCAATGAATTTCCCTTCTTTTTGATAAAGTGCAATGTAACTGGGTGTAGTTGTGGGAGTGCGGGCCCTGCGCTCCCCTCATGCTACCCATTATTGCATAATGATATGCATAAGTGGGAGCGCAGACCCTGTGGGCCCTACGCTCCAACTTGCACATAAGTACAGACATACCGCAGCCCTATGGTCATGGACAGTAACCCTTATAACACTAATTTGTTAATATCTCAGTAACCACAGCAACTATGGAAAACATTCCACTGCAGTTATAATCATGACTTGGAAACCTCCATGGGTGCTCAGTCCACTAAGCTGCGGAGTGCAAACAAATCCGTATTTTGAATAGTTTTCAAGATACGGGTGCCGCACCACGCACCACAATTCAACGGACGCACACAAGTCGGGCATTTTTATGATTTTTTTTTTTTTACCCAGTTTTCAACACGGCATTTTGGGGACCCCAACTCATGAACAATGTCACTGTCATTTTGTTAATCTGTCCCAAAAGTTGAGTTCACACAGCAAACGCGCCATTCTTCGGCACAGGTGCAAAATAATGTTTTGGGCAGGATGTGAAAAATGACAGCTATATACTGTTCATGAGGAGGTGTGGAAAAGGGTAATGTTGAAAATCAGGAGGTAACATATGCAAAATTGGCGAAATTACGAGCATGTGTAGAAAATGCGCAACGCACGCTTGTAACATGGTCATTTTGGGGAATCTTTTAACCAAATTTTCAACATGGGGCATTTTGGGAAATCTCCTCATGATCGCTGGCACTGTGATTTTGTTAATCCATCCCAAAAGTTGATTTTGCACAGTGACTGCTCGATTGGTACGAACACACATTTCGGGAGGATGTGAAAAATGACAACTGTAGTGTTCATTAGGAGGTGTGAAAAATATCAATGTTGAAAATCTGGAGTGAAAATATTAAAAATTGGTGAAGTTATGAGCGTGCGTAGAAACTGCGCAACGCACACTTGTAACACGAACGTTGTTTGAATTTTTTGCACCAGATTTTCAACATGGGCCTTTTGGTACCTCCCCTCATGAACACTGGGACTGTCATTTCATTAACTGGTCTCAAAAGGTGATTCCGTGGAGCGACTGCAAAATCATCTTTCGGGACCGAGTAACGAGATATCAGTGACATTGTTTATGAGGTGGGGTCTCAAAACCCTCATGTTGAAAATTTGGTGCCAAAATCTCAAAAATGACAGGTAACATAAGTTGACCCCCCCCCCCCACACACTGACTGCCATTATATGACTTACCTTTGATTCCTCAGCTTGCGGTTCAGCTATGAAGAGTGCAGACGTGTCCCAGTCCACAGAAGATGACAGCATCTGACCTCTGAGGTAAAAGTGAGGTGGGCAGAGGGAGGGTCGGTATTTGGGAGCGGGACGGAGAAACGAGGGACTGTGTTTTTTTTTTTTTTTTTTTTTAAATACACACACACACACACACACACACACACACCTAAAAGACGTTGGAGGACTGTTTTATTTATTTCAGGCACTAATGCTGGCCATGGAGGGACATGCTCTAACTGGGGGCACTGGGAGTGGACTCCTCAGTGTCCCATTCTAGTGGGGGAAGCTCTAGTGCTGACATGGGCATTGGGCACCCAATGTCGACAAGTGTTTTTTTAAAATAATTTTTTTTCCTATTTTTGGGTCATGACCTAGGATCCTAGGTTGTATCATGTGCATACAAACTAGGATCCTAGGTCATATTATGCGGATACGAAGTAGGATTTAAATTATTAAATAAACACATTTCATGGGCATATTTCGTCCCGTAAAGTGCAGAATGCACCAAAGGGGGTCCAAATAAGCAAGCTACATGTGTTGGTTCCTCCCAAGAATATCATTTTGGGAGGTTTCAAAAAATGTTTTTTGGCAAAACTAAAAAAAAAAAAAAAGATGGTGGCCATACGAAGTAGGAATTTCTCCATATGGAGCAGGATTCCTACTTTGTTTCATGCAGCTATATTGCAGTGCCTACTGAGCATGCTCAGAAATTATTTTTTCATATTTTTTAATTGCAATAACTTAAAAACTACTTATTCTTTTTACACCAGACTAGCAAAATGCACATCTGTGGGTTAGTCCTTTTCTACCATGCACATTTCACGCCAAATAACCAAACACTCTGGGCTGTAGACAAGTTCAAAGAAAAATCCCAGCAAAGGCAATAGGTAAAAACATGTTTTTTCGCCTCTCTAACTCAGAGACCGCACATCCAACCAGAACGAAACTTGCCAAATAAAGAGATCTACCCCACAGGAAAGCGCATACCAAATTTCGTGCACATCCATTCAACGGTAAGTTATTAAAGTGCAAAATTCTGAGTTTAACATTAAAGTGCCTACTCAATCCTAACTATAGGGGCATGACTGCGCCCCATCCCATATTGTACACACACACACACACACACACACAAAATCACACATGCCCCCACAATGCAAAACATCATGGGCTGCTTATGCAAATCACCACAGAATATTATGCTGGTTCAACTTTAAGCAGAAATGCATGGTGCTGAAAGGCCTCTCATACAGTTTGCAAAGGGTGCCAACAGAAAACAGACATGTGTTTCATCCTACCAGGACTCATCAGTATGCCTCATCTGCTTGACACCCCAGTGGAATGAACCAGCTACCCTAAGATGGTCTATCTGGGTTATGCTGTGGTGAACCCAATTAAAACAAAAAACAATTTAAAAGGCAAAGAACCTCTGTGTGCAAGCACTGAGGCAATGGTTACCCCAAAGGTCTTTCGGCACCATACATTTCTGCTTAAAGTTGAACCAGCATAATATTCTGTGGTGATCTGCATATGCAGCCCATGATGCTTTGCATTGTGAGGGCATGTGTGATTTTGTATTTCTTTGAAACTTGGCTTCCCGGCCAAATGCCCTTTGGGGTAACCATTGCCTCAGTGCTTGCGCACAGATATAGATATATCTACATACACATACATATATATCTACGTGTGTGTATATACACAATCACAGGATTTAAAAATGCATGGGATAGACAAAGGAATTCTGGAGGTCAAGGGTAAAGGGCAACAGACTTCTAGGAAAACAAACTGAACTTACAAGCTCAAATGGGCAGACTGGGTGGGCCATAGGCCCTTATCTGCCGACACTGTCTATGTATCTAAGTATCTATGTAATATGTAAGTGTGTAAACACATATGTAAAAATATCTATCTATATACCCATTTATATCTATATCTCTATCTAGCTGTATCTCTCTATGCCTAACTATATATCTATCTTTATCTATACCTCTAAAAAAAAAAAAAACAAAAAAAAAAAAAAAAAAAAAACACACACAGGAAGCTGTTTAGAACTATTTCCCAGCCTGCTGGTAAACAATAAGACACAACGGGGTGGGTGCTGGACACTTCTAGCGCACAGCCAGGGGCATAGTGAGGCGCAGAGCTGCAGGGCAAGTGCCATCAACCCCTGGTCGTGTGCTAGAAATGTGTATCGCGCAACCTTGGAGTGTCTTATTGTGCTTATGAAATGGGCACCCTGACTGTACATGTGTGCCAAAATTACCATTCAAAACATTAAATAACAAAAGTTACATCTGTTTTAATTTTAAATGAAATAGTTCCTTCGCCTGCATTAGTGTAGTGTATTGTTTGTTACTTAAGGACGTTTGTCCTAATGTGGCCTTAGGTTTTTTTTGTGTACTCGACTGGTTGTCATGGCGCAACACACACACACACACACACACACACGCGTGTGTATATATTATAGTGGCACAGTAGTGCCACTATAGTTAGAGCTGAGTACCCCATTTATGGTTAAATTTGAAATTTGCCAGCTCAACTTTGCCGCCGTATGACTGATTTGCCTGAAATTTGGAATGCACAGTCTGTTATCAGATTTCTGCACCTTTGTATTCACTGTGCTTCTGAATGCATCTTTTTGGGAAACAAAGGGTATGTGTTTGCATTACTGTAACCGTTAGCGTTTTCTGCTTGCATTTCTGTTACCATTTGCGTTTGCATTTCCGTTTACGTCATGTGCATTACCCTTTGTTTTTGCATTTGTGTTTGCATTACTGTTACCATTTGCATTTCCGTTATCATTTTTGTTTGCATTTACTTTTGCATCACCGTGTGCATTACCATTTGTGTTTGCGTACGCGCTTACATTTGCTTTTCCATTTGCATTACTGTTTCCTTTGGTGACATCGTTGGTGTTACTGTAACTGTTTGTGTTACCATTACTGTTTGCATGTTCATCATCATTTGCATTTCCATTGGCCTTAGCGTTTGTGTTATCGATAGTGTTTCCGGTGTCGAGTGCGTAACTGTTTCTGCATCGCCGCTGCCATTACCGTTTGCATTTCTGTTTGCATTTCCATTACCGTTTGTATTTTCGTTACCGTTTTAGTTACCGTTAGCCTTTACATTACCATTTCTGTTTTCATTTACGTTTGCGCTTGCATTTCTCTTACCGTTTGCGTCGTTTCCATCTGCGTCACCATGTGCGTTAACATTTCGGCTTACGTTTGCATTACCGTTACCATTTTCTTTTACCTCACTGTTGCCATCACCGTTTGCATCATTACGGTTTGTGTTTCTGCGTTTAAACAGTGCAGTGCAAAACATTATGTTTTTGCTATTTTTCTGCACGGTCTTCCATGATGCATAGTGCAGCCAGTGTGTTGTTGATTGATCTGAAACTTGCCACCACACAGAAAGACCTCTGTTCAAGGAACATGTCAGCTTTTGTTTGGTGAAAAAATGTTGTTCCGTTCCAGAGTTACTGCAATTTGAAATTGGCCTGCTTCATAGTTACTGATTTGTTGGCCGCCAGGTCCACCATTTTAGCACATTTTTGGCTGCGATTTCCACCATTTTGTGGGGGAAGATTTCTTAAAGGTGCAGAAACGTAAAAATTGAATCTCTCTGGAACGGTTTGGTCTTTTCATATGAAATTTGGAGGGTGTTGAGTGGATGTCCTGGAGATGTGAATTATGTTTAAAAAATAATTCACTGCGAAGATACTGCATGACACAGTTAACGTTTTGCGCATAGCATTCTGCATGGTGCTACTGGCTTGAAATTAATAGTGTAGGTAGCCCTAGTGGTCCAGAGGTGCCTTGCAGTGGTTTGGTGTGTAAAACATATGGGTGCGGAATTATGCCACTCCAACTAATGAAAATTTGGATCATTCAGCTTCAATAACTTTTGAACCATGTGTCCGATTTGCCTGGTATTTGGAATGTAGAAAGATTTATAATAGATCTTTGACAATTTTCAGGTCGCTGGCAGTTACGTTTGCTGAACTGTGCCTACACAGTTGTTTGCTTGTGGCACTGTGCGACCGTTGAACGGATGTTCACACAATTCTGGACATGGTGTACTATGGGACATGTCTTTTACCAATTTTTTCTTCCATCGGATATATGGTTCTTACGTAGCGAAGAGGCAAAAATGTTCTTTCTGGCACTCCTGCGCAGTTTTCCCAGCTTGGCGCTGTGCAACTGTTGAACAGATTCAGACATTTGTTCAACATGTTTTGGTATGGTACATGTCTTCCTTTACCAATTTTTCATTTCAGTCGGTCATACAGTTTTTGCGCAGCGAAGTGACAATTCACATGGTGGGACTGCACCACCATATTCCATTCACTATTTTTAGTGAACATTCTCAACAACCAGCAGGAGGTGTATACCTGCATTTATTTATTTATTTATCAAGTTTAGGATTACAAATACCTCAGAGCCATGGCTCTTTTACAAAGGTTCCACATCAGAGAAATACAAATTATGGGGAACATCAAGACAGGCATTACAACAATGTGGACATTGCAAACAGAGTACAGATTACCGTAGGAAATGGAGAAATCAAACTTCGGGTATCATACATTATTTACAAAGTTGTTCTACGAGGTTAGTTCACCTTAAGGTGAACCAAGCTGGCAGGAGCGAAAACGGTGTACTTCACTTTGTTTTCAACATATGGGCGGTGAAAGGCATCTTGGGCGCCACAATGTTACTCTACGGCAAACTGCTCAATTTCAGAACAGTGTAACTTAGTCATCCTTAAATATTTTATCACCAAAGCAGGAAAAGGCACATCTACGGGACCAGGGCTTGCCACTGCAAATTTCAGCTCAAAGGACCCAACCGTTTGCTTGCAGGATGATGGCAAAGATGTGCAGTCATCAAGAGCATATTTTCGCAAAATCCTTTCGCAAACACGAAAGTGTCGCAAACAGAAGACACGACAATGTCGCATTTGCAAAAGCATGCAAAATATAGTCGCAAACACAAAGAAGTGTCGCAAATGCATAGCATGACTGTAGCATTTGCGAAAGTGATTTTTGAAAGTATTTCAGAGAATGTGCAAAATCCTGTTTTGGATCTTGTGAACCACAAAACACCATATGTGTAGTCTGTGTTATGTGTTGGTAGCAGCGTGTGGCCCAAGATGCCCAGTTGTCCGTAGTGATATATGTTTTGCGGTGGGTGGAATGTCCGGGATCAGAGTTAGCAGTGTCGACCCAATGCCACAGCCCGATGGGAGCATCGGTGTGTGGTTTTGTGGGTTAGATAGCTGTATGTTATTTCTGTTAACTGCTGCTGGTTGTATGTGATTGGTTGTGTTGCCTTGATTCTTCCCCTACTTGCGTGTGTGTGTGTGTGTGTGTGTGTGTGTGTGTGTGTGTGTATGGTGGTAGTGGTGGGGGATGTGCAGTTAGGGTTTTCAACCCCAACACTAAATTTCCTCACTTTTGTCGCTGTGGAACAACCATAACTGATGCATTAAATGTAGTTTTCTGCCATGAATGAATATATATATATATATATATATATATATATATATATACACTATATATATATATACATACACACACACACACATATATATATATACATACACACACACACACACACACACACACACACACACTCTGTAGAACTATTAATGTTCACGTAAAGTTTATATCGCGCACCTGCATTGGAATCTGTGATTGCGCAAATGTAATATCGCGCATTGCTACTGGCTGACACTAAACAGTGTCACTGAATGCCATTTAATGCCATCTACAAATGCAGTGCTGGCTGATCTCCCATAGTGAGAACCACTGGGCTAACTCACTGACCACCATCAAATACACTGACACTCTACTTGTTCCATACATTAACAACACTAAAGTCCAAATGGATCTGCCACACAAGCAGCGAGCTATTCTTATACTGGATTTATTCAGAGGCCATAAAACACCTGAAGTTATTGAGAACTTTGAGAAGCATCAGATTATTCCCATCTTTGTTCCAGCATCCTGCACAGACATGCTGCAGCCACTGGACATTTCCATTAACAAGATCTTTAAGGATCTATTTAAGATGGAATTTACAGAGTGGTATGCTGAGCAGATTTAAGAGCAGCTCTGTTAAAGTGGATCTGAAATCGGCTTTACTTAAAGCACGCCATGCACAATGGCTTGTGACAAGCATAGCAAAGTTTTCTACCCGCAAGGACGACTGTGTACAAGGTTTTTGCAAGGCAGGGATACTGGAAGCACACAGTCACTGTTTAGATGGTAACTCTACATACAGTACAACTTTATTGCATTCTGCTATCCTTGTTGTCTGTCACAAAATGATCATCCATCCTTTATTTTTCAGAGCAAAGGGAAGCTGACTCACCAAGTTGAAAGCGAAGACAAGGCAAGCGTGAGAGCCAGAAAGTTGGTGTCTCTACATCATAGGCCGAGAAAATAAAGAAGACCTGTTGACTGTCGAATAACCCTTCACTGTGTGTTGCATGTAAAACAAAAACAAAAAAAAAAAAATTGCACCAGAAAAGGTTTACAATCTCACTATTTGGCAAAACAGACGATGAAAATACTTTCTCGCGTTCTGTGTTGTGAACGCCGACTGAAGTGAACGCAGTTTCCCTAGAAACAGTACCACATGGTCGGCTGAAAACTGAAAGGAAAGATCGCTGTAAATCTAATATTGCGCTTAAAGGGAAAGCGCGATTAGAGTGATTTTTTTTTTTTTTTTTTTTTACAGCAATCATTAATAGTTCTACAATATATATATGTGTGTATATATGTCTGTACAGTACTAGAGAGACTTGCATGACCTCTATAATAATGAGCTGTAACTTCTTAAATAACTAATAAAATGTTTCAATTCTAATACTCCCTAGTATTGTACTCAATAAGGACATACTGTAAATAACAACAGCCTCTGTTGTGTTGCTGTTTCTCTGAGGACCCATCTGGAGTGCCACATTTCCCCCTTAAGAAAGATGCCATTTTGTGACATTATTCCATGTCACTCAGAGTGCCTCATTTCAGTCTCAACATTTACATTTTAAAGAAAAACAAGTTGTATGCTGGTATCTCATAGTTAGCTCTTGTGCTTCTTAAAGCTCTCCCTTTTCCATCCACTCCCCACCCCTTTTTTATCCTCACTATTGTCTCCTTGCACTTCCTTTTCTCCCTGATGCATCTGAAAAAGTCTTTCTCCACCCCACCCCAGTTAATTCCCTGCGCTAATCTCGGCTCCCTCTGGGCCTTGGCTTCTCTCACTTTTCTGGTCACCTCCCTGGACCACCTTGCATACTCCTTCCTGTCCACTTCCTTCCCCATCCTCCTATACCTCTGGTGTGCCTCTTGTTTTGCTCTCACTACCTCACTGTTCAACCAGCATGGTTTTCTTGCTCTTCACTTCTTACTCTGTGTCTTGGTGCAGGCTTCTGTTGCCTCTGTAATCCCCCATTTAATAATATCCCATTTCTGCTCTGCATCCATCTCCTGCCTTATGCACTCTAGTTTCCCTTTCAGAACTTTCTGCATCCTCCCAAAGTCTGCCCCCTTGAAGTTTACCACCCGAGTAACTGATTTCTCTGGCTCCCCCGCACATCGTGATATTAACCCACACCATTTGGTGATCGCTTTCGGCTAGTGGTTCCTCCACCTTTATTTCCCTTACTGCCTCCCCATTCGACAACACTAGATCTTAAGTGTTCTTTAGCCTAGTAGGTACACTAACCAACTGTGTCAGGAGACCCTCTTGGATCACATCCAGGAGCACTTGCTCCCTAACACTGGAGGTGACTGGAATGCTCCAGTCAACCCCAGGCAAGTTGAAATCCCCCACGATAACCACTTTCCCTTTTCTACATACCTTTCTGATTTGTCCTGCTAATTCCCGGTCAAGTTCCTCAGACTGAGACAGTGGCCTGTATACCACCACAAACCTCAGTTTCCTACCCCTTGAGTCTAGGAGCTGCAGCCAGATCGCCTCTGTTCTCCTTTCTTTCCCCTCGTCCCTTGTGCATTTGATCCCGTAACTCACATAGACTGCCACCCCACCGTCCCCCCTTCCTTACAGTCCTTCCTATATACTTTGTATCCTGGAACTGCCTGATCCCAGTCCTGGTGCTCAGTTGCCCACGTTTCTGTGACAGCTGCAATATCTACCCTCCACACTGCTAGGATTCCCAGATCTGTGAACATTTTCAAGGTAGCATCCAGGGAGGCAATCCGAGCTACTCTGGTGTCCGCTTTTATTAGCCAATCGTCTAGATATGGAAAGATGAAGTGCCTTTCTTTTCGCAAAGCTGCTGCCACCACCTCTAGGCACTTGGTGAACACTCTGGGGGCTGATGAAAGGCCAAAAAGTTCGAAACAGGCAATTCTGGCCCAATAAGTGGAAGCATAAAAATTTGTGGTGGGCAGGGTGGATGGGTATATGAAGGTAGGCATCCTTCATGTCCAGGGCGCAAAGCCAATCTCCCTGTGTCAGAATCGGCATGACAGCTGGTAGGGTGATAATGCGGATACAAAGTGATCATTTGCCAGGCCTCAGATGGAGGACAAAATGACCCCCCCCCCCCAACAGCCTCAGAGGCCTGATCGAGGAAGTGGGAAGAAAGCCCTAGTGGGTCACTGGGTGAAGGGCTGCGCAGCCCCACCTGAAGGGCAGGAGCAGGCCCCCAGGGCAGTAGAGGTGTTGCCTCTGTTGGACTGAGCACGACCTCTGAAGCTGCCTTTGTTATTACCTCTGTATCGGCCACCTCTTTTCGAGTAAGAGGTGTGTTGAGTATGGTAGGTTGTAGCTGGAGTATGATACATGCCATGAACCATACTGAGTTCTGCCTGATCCCTGTAAGTCATCCAGTAAAGTTTGAGTACCTGGCCCGAACAGCTTGGACCCGTTAAAGGTGGCATTAGCTACTTTATGTTGTATATCAGGTGCAAAGCCTTAAACGCAAAGCCAAGCATGGCGATGCAGAGTGACAGCAGTGATAGTCAGACTAAGGCATCATAACCTGACCTGAGAAGGTGACAGGAAATTGAATTACTAGTTGTCACTGTAGCCAATAATTTATCCCTGTCCTGTGAGGGAGGGAGTTTATTGATTAGCTCAATGGCAGAGGACCCACGCATACGCTGATTATTTAATCATATGACCCATATAGTTCAAAATTCTGATTTTCATAGTACTTGAGGAAAAGACCTTTTATCCCCCAAGATAGTCAATTCGTCAGGATTCCTTATCAGGAGCTAAAGAGCCCATGTGCTTGGGTTTTTTTGGTACACTCATGAGCGGCAGTAATGACCACTGAATCTGCCTCTGGAATACTAGACAGAAAGGGGTGGTCCAGAGGAGTCTGATATAGACGATCCGCTTTGCGGAGAACAGCTGTAATAGCTGAAAGCTGATGCCAAGCAGCCAGCATGACATTCTGGTAAGCTGGTATTAGTGGGGGAACCACTAAAACAGGCTCCTCAGGTAACTCAAGGTATTCTGCCATATCCTTACATTGGTCATCGTGTTCCGTAGTGGAGAATCCCATGACTTTCTGAATTTGAACCATCATTTCACTGAAGGAAGGGTCATCTGGGGGACAGACTGCTGCAGGCAAAGGCAGATCCTCATCCACTGAAGAGATTTCTGAATAGGGGGATTCTGGATTAGGGAAATCCAAATCTTGAAACTCTTCATCCTCAAGATCACCAGTGAAATCAGGTGGCAATGCTTTCTTGGTCATCTGACAAATAGTCCTCTACAAATGGAGGAGACGACCAGGGTGGTATGGTATCCTGGTCACTGTGGAAACTTTTAGGCGGAGGAGAGGGAGGAGATCAGGTGAGATCACCCAACCCTTCTGTGGGCTGAGAATGCCGCATGGCATGCAAGACCTGTCTGACTGCATTCGAGCGGTCCCATTCCTGGGAAGGAAGGGGTTAAGAAGAGGAGCATGTTGGGTAACCAGAGGGGTGACAGAGGGAATGGGATGGGCAGCCTGGGCAGGTCTTGCCCCTGGGTAGTAAAGACCATGGTCCCGATCTCTGTCCGCCTGACCCCTATAAGAAGCCACCTGAGTAGGCGGAGGGGCAGTCAAAGCATAAGCTGTGGGCTTCCCCTGAGGAATGTGGGGTCTCGTCAACGAGCCCACAGGGGAAAAGGAGTTATTTCCACTTAAATTATCAGATGCCGTAGACTGGAGAGGAGCCCCCATCGATGCAGCAGCAGTGTATTTTGCTGCATGTAAATTGCAGAAAAGCATAGTCGATGAGAGGGTATAAGTCTCCATTGACGGAGCACTCACTAGTGGAACTGCATTCAAAGCGCTGGAAAGCGCCATCGACGAGAGGGTATGAGCCCCATCGACAAGGAAGCACTTAAGACATCACGTTGACACAGGGACACCAGAAATGGTGGCCGAACGTCGAGGCAGGGAGTGTGAGTAGGGTTTCTCCTTTTTCTGCCTGGAATGGGAACCAATAGAGGGGGAGCCCTTGGTACGAGCCCCTGGTTCTCCAAAAGAGACATTTTCTGCTCCGTCAAAATTTGTTGAATTTCGAGCAAACGTCATCAAGTTGCCTGATTAAAGTACTGATATAATCTGCAGGAAGTGGTGCCATGTGTGGGTCCCAGACACCTTACACAAAGTGTGTGATAGTCAAAGTGGTATATCTCCGTACCGCAACGACAGGAACTAAATAAAGCTTGTTTAGTTGAAGAATCAGTAGACATTCATCTAGTTCCAAGTTTCTCATCGATGACTGCTACACAGAAGTTGCACTAGCTGCTGCATGAGCTGAAGACAGTGGGAAAATGAACTGAGGATATCAGGGACCGCCCACACATATAGGAAACAGGAAGCTGATGTCATGTGTGGGTGGGTCCCTGGTGAAAAACCACTAGAAGAGCAGCCGTGCACCACAGCAACCTCTACTGGATATCCAAAAGTATTACCTACTGCAAGATACCATTCTGTGGAAGATCTATGGTTACAGGTGAGTAACCTATTCTTCTAGGGGTGGATATGGTTCACCTAGCCGCCCTACGGCAGACTCCTAGCAGTTCTCTGGGAAGAGAGTAAGGCACACACCCCATTTGATGAACAGAGACTGGAGAAACAGGCTAACAGGCAGGAGGCAGAGGGTAGGGGCAAATGGGGTGCAGTCTTGGGAAAGGGTGTGACCAGTGGGATGCCTCAGGGATCGGTCCTAGGGCCAGTCCTGTTCAATGTCTTCACAAGCGACATTGCAGAAGGGCTGGAGGGAAAAGGTCTACCTGTCTGCAAATCACACCAAGATCTGTAACAGAGTGGATACCCCACAAAAGGTGGAGAAAATGAGAAGGGACCTGGGGAAGCTTGAAAATGGTCTGAGGACTGGTACCTGATGTTTAATTAAAAAAAAGTGGAAAAATTATGCAGCTGGGACACAGAAACCCTGGAGAAAGCTTTAGGATTTTGAGGGGGTTGCAGACAGTCACAAAGGAGGAAAGGGACCTGGGGGTTATTTCAGATGACCTGAAAATGTCAAAGCAGAGTGCTAAGGCAGCTGGGAGGGCTAGTAGCATGCTGGGGTGTATAGGCGGGGTATCAACCAGCAGAAGGAGGGAGGTAGTGATGCCATTATATAAAACCATGGTCAGGCCTCACATGGAGTACTGTGTGCAGTTCTGGAGGCCGCACCTTTGTAAAGATATTAACAGGCTGGAGACGGTCAAGAGAAGGGTAACTAAGATGGTAAAGGGTTTGCAACACAAGACTTATGAGGAGAGATTACGGGACCTCAACATGTACTCACTGGAAGAGAGGAGGGAAAGAGGGGACATGATAGAAACATTCATGTACCTCAAGAGTATAAACAAGGTGCAGGGGGGAGACAAGTAACTATACCATCTTTAGGGCAGATAGGACCAGCAAGAGAGGCGGTGGCTGCGCAATTTATATTAAATCCCCACTCAATGCCACTGTAGTTCATACCCCCACCCTACAACATGGAGCCCAGACACTAACTGTCAAACTTAGTCTGGGTTCCAAAACACTCCACATCATCTCTGCCTATATCCCCTCTCCCCCCCCCCCCGAGAAACCAGAAATTCGCATTTGAGTCTATCCTTCACACTATCTCCCACCTACCTATTACTAGTGAAATCATATTAATGGGTGACTTCAACGTCGACTGGCTATCCCCAGCCACATCCAGCTACAAAGACGCTGCCCTGGCATTGGATCTTACCCAACTAGTCACCTCCCCGACCAGGTGGGACTCTAGATCAGGGACCTCCACCCTCTTAGACCTCATATTCACCAACAGGCCTCAAAACCTCTCCCAGGCAACTGTGCTCCCTGACTCTGTCAGTGACCACTCCCCGATTACTTGCTGGTGGATGGGTAAACTGCCCCCTGCCCCGCCAAAAACCTTTTGGCAGCGGAGGCTCAAAAAAGGAGGCCTAAAGAACCTCAAAGACCATCTATCCAACAGCCACTGGCTCCCCATATACACCACGCAGTCAGTAGACATTGCTCTCACCCACTTTATAACCACCTTCAACAAAGCCTGTGATTTATTGACTCCCCTCACAAAGCAAGTTGTGAAAACCAGAACCACCCCCTGGATCGCACCCTCTCTCCCAAACCTTATGCAACAAAGGGACAACCTTTGGCACAAGGCCATTGACTCCCAATGCACCCAGGATAGACAGCTATATAGGGAGGCACGTAATAAATGCAGATGGGTCACGTGGCAGGCAAAAGCTAATTATTACCAACAAACCCTTACCTCCTCCTGTTGAGACGGAAAAAAATTCTGGAACAACATAAAAGAACTCAGTGGTAAATCCTGCTCCCCCATCCCTACCCAACTCAATCTAAACGGGAATGTAACTCAAGATCCTGCCACTATCGCAGAAGCCCTTAACGCCGCCTTCTCGGACCTCTCCCATATCCTCCCTCCAAATTTCTTCCACCCTACCAAACCCCCCCCATCCCCAAACACTGTGTAATCTCAACTCACCCCTTTTCGGCCCGGTCATCCCCTGTAGTGAGGCAAACGCTATATCACCAAAGCTATCGCCAGCAATTCAAGTACAGCAAGGACTCCCCAGACTCCAAACTCATTAGGCTTACCCCGATGTCACTTCACCTCACCTTACAAAAATTCTCAACTTTCACTATGCCTCAGCCAGTTCCCCTCTACCTGGAAAAAAGCCATAATCACTCCCATTCTGAAGAACGGTGACCCCACTAACACCAGCAACTACAGACCTATCTCAATTCTTCCTCCTCTTTCCAAAGCTCTGGAAAAAACAGTCTCGGACCAGCTAACAGAACATCTAACTAAACACAACCTTCTCAGCAAAGAACAGCATGGTTTCAGGACTGGCCATAGTACCGTCACTGCACTCACTGAACTCACCACGTTCATCCACGAGGCCCTTGACCAAGGCTCAACCGCAGGGGCCATCTATGTGGATCTGACCAAGGCTTTTGACACTGTCAGTCACGAACTACTGCTTTGTGTCCTTCCTCAACTAAATGTGGTCCCTGAGGCCACGGCCTGGCTCAAGGATTACCTCTCAGGACGGTCACAGCATGTCAGGATAAACACCACCATCTCCACCTCCAAAACTGTTTGTTCAGGGGTCCCTCAGGGGTCTATATTGGGCCCACTGCTCTTCACCCTCTTTTTAAACTCTCTCCCTAAAGCATGCAGCGGTCATCTTTTACTCTATGCTGATGATGCGGTTCTGTACTGGAAACACCCTCAACCGAGCGCCCTCCAACTAGTCCTTCAGGGTTTTTTCCGGGGAACTAGAGCACTGGTTTGCTGATCACCGCCTGATCATTAACTATAGCAAAATTAAGTCCTTGATCTTTGCGCATCGCCAAAGCCCACACAGTCAGATGGCACTCCAAATTAAGAACTCACTAGGCACCCAACTGGAACACGTTACACACTTTAAATACCTGGGTATCACTTTGGATACCTCCCTCTCCTACCATAGTCACGTCCATCTCCTCTCATCCGCAGTCAACACTAGAGTGGGCACCCTCTTCAGACTCAAAAACTGCCTACTTGCACAGGCCATGCAACTAGCAGTCACCTCCTCCATCCTCTCCTTAGTCAACTACGGGATAGTTATATACGGTTCAGCTGACCCCACCACGCTAAACAGTATAAACGCTGCACTTAATAAAGCCTGCCGCCTAGTAACAGGCTGTGACAGACTAACCCATACCTGCGATCTTTATACACTGACTGGTTGGCTAAACTTCCAACAAAGACTAAAATACCACACCTGCATTCTCGCAAAAAAGATACACCTCCAGCTTGCCCCAGCCGGCCTACTCCCCATCATCAGTGCAGCCCCCATCAGGCGTAATACAAGACTCAGAGCTAAATCATCTCTCCTGGTTCCCCTTTGTAGAACATCCCTAGGGCAAAGATTTTTCCGCTACCATGCCCCTCTCTGGCTCAACACATTACCATCCCCCCCACTCTCCCAGTCCCATAACATCTCTCTTTTCAAATCAGGCCTTAAAGCCCAACTAATGGAGAATGCTAAATGTGACTGTGGCTAATGCTGCCCACCCTCTTGTCTCCCAAATCCTCCACTTCTCCTGACTCTGGGACTCCCTAGACCCTACGTAATGGCATCCTTCAAATCTCTGTCTAGGGAATCACAGGAATGCTTCCTAATTACCTCACCCGCTAAATAAGTTCTAGCCTGGACTGCCCTGCCAGTACTGTAATTGTAACTACTGCCTGTCAATGTTAGTCTTGTACTGTTCGTTTTCCCTCCACCCCCTGTAACCGACGTGGAGACTTTGCAAAAAAAAAAAAAAAAAAAAGTTACTCTGTCAGTACTGAAATTGTAAATAATGCCTGTTCTCGTCTGTCTTTTGCTAAGGCTCCACGTTGGGTTACAGGGGGTGGAGGGTAGACAAATACAGTAAGAGAGTCTGTGACTCAAAGGATTGTAATTCCGATTGTACTCAATAAATAAATAAAATAAATAAAATGTTCCAATACTGGAGGAGCACAGGAACAAGGGGCATGACATGAAAAATTGGAAGGTGGGAGGTTAAGAAGGAATGAGAGGAAGTTCTTCACAGAGAGGGTGGTGGAAGCATGGAATGGTCTGCCTCAGTAGTGGTGGGAGCGAGCACTTTGGATGGATTCAAGCATGCTTGAGAAAGGGATAGGGGAACCATAGAGGTAAAGCAGCGGGTGGGTCAGAAGCAGCAAAGCAGTACAAGGGCTTACGGGCAGACTAGATGGGCCAGGTGGTCCTTATCTGCCAACAATTTCTAAGTTTCTATGAGAACAGTGGTCCCAAACTCTCATTCTGGCATAATTCAGGGTCGACGTGGTAATGAGAAATGAAGGTATTTTATGACTTCCAGGAAGCAGCCCTACAGATCTGTACTGGAACATCCCTGGAAGCAGCCGTGAGGCAGCGGTATGTCTGGAGGAATGAGCCCTATTCCCTATGGGAGGTTCCTGATCAGCAAACCTATAGCAGAGGTCGATGCAAGATGTGATCCACCTTGCAATCTTCTGCAAGTTTCCAGTCTGCCAGGCGTGACTTCAGCATAGATGACAAACAGTTGGCCAGCTTGTCCCCAAACTCCAGCTGTAAGTACACTCCACATAGCCGGACAGCGCTCTTCGCAGGTCTAGGGTATGGAGCCTGTGGTCAGCTTCCAAAGATGGGTTGGTAAAATATATCAGTAAGTTAATCACCAGGTTAAGGTGAAACTCCAGTACCACCTTTGGGAGGAACTTCAGGATGGGATGAAGGACAACTCTGACCCTGTAGAAGCCCAGACAGGGAGAGTCCACCGAGGGAACCTGGAGCTCCCCAACCCTTCTGGCAGATGTAATGGTCACTAGGAAGGCAATCTTCCATAATAGGTACAACAACCACACCTGTACATCGGCTCAAAAGGCTTGCCCATGAGCACATCCAAGACCAGCAGTAAGTCCTACGGTGGAGGTGGTTCACGCACTGGAGGGGACAAATGGTAGAGGCCCTTGAAAAAGTGCCCGACTGCCTTCTCCTGGGCTACCGTTGGCATACTGGGCCACACCCAGTAAGCAGAGATGGATGCCAGGTGCATCTTAAGGTTAGTCATTCGTAGTCCCAGCTAGGAAAGGGACCAAAGGTAGTCCAGGATGCTAGCCAAAGGACAGGCAAGGGGAGAAAGCTCCTTGCCCTGACAACTGAAAATCTCTTCAGTTTAAAGGCATAGCACCTATGAGTTGAGACTTTCCTTGAGGCCTCCACTACATGGAGGAAATCCATGGAGAGTCCCAAGGCCAGGAATTCTAGCTACTCTGGAGCCAGGCTGTGAGGTGCAAAGATGGAAGGTCTGGGTGCAAGACCATCCCCTGAAGTCTGGTGAGCAGGTGTGGTCAGAGAAGAAGTTGCCAAAGAGACCTGCTGCCGAGGATGAGGAGAGCCGAATATCAGAACTGCCAACGCCAGTCTGGAGCTAGAAGGATCATCCGTAACTTTTTCCTTCTTGACCGGCACTCCTGGATCAGAAAGAAGGGAGGAAAGGCATACACGAGGCCTGGGGTCTAGGGCCTCACAGAGACATCCCCCATCTGTGTCCTGGATTGTGGGGGCTGAGCACAAAACAGCCTGTTTGGTGTTCTCTCCCAGGAGGAAAACGGGTTCACCGAGGGTAAGCCCCACAGGGAGAACAGGTGGTTCACCACCTCCTGATTCAGAGAACACTTGTGCATTGTCTCTCCTACCAGGCTGAGGGCATCTGTCAGCTGACTGTTCTCCTCTGTGACATGAATCACCAGGAGATGGTCACCAAGGCTGTGCACATGGGTCCATGTACATAGTGCCTCCCGACAGAGTAAGGGAGTTTGTGCTGCCCAGTCTGTTTAGGTAAAATATGGTTGTGGTGTTCTCTGTCTGAACCAGAATGACCTGATCCCTGACTAGCAGAACAAATTCCATCAGAGCCAAACACTCTGGATCGTGCTCCAGTGGGTTTATGTGGTGGCAGGACTCCCTTGGCAACCAGAACCCATGGGCCATGTGTTCTCCTAGGTGTGCTCCCCACCTTATCAGGGACGTATCAGTCATCAGCATGATGGTTGGCCCTGGCTGGACAAATGGGATTTTTCCTCCAGATATTCTGTCAGGCCACCACTGGATGGTGTCCCACATAGAAACAAGACTGATGGCAGATAAGAACCGCTTGGCCCACCTAGTCTGCCCATTTCCCTACCTACAGGATAAGCTGCAGATCCTAGCTAACCAACAGCCTATTTCTTCCTACCCCCTACAAGAATTACCTTATGTCTGTCCCATGAATTCTTGAATTCTCCCCCAGTTTTAGACCCCACAACCTCCTCAGGAAGGCGGTTCCATGCATTCACCACCCTCTCTGAAAAAAACACTTCCTAATATTGCCCCTGAGCCACCACCCCATCTTCAAATTGCATCCCCTTGTTCTTACACATCTTTTTTTTCTGAAAGATGCTACCCTCTTGGACTTTGCAGATTCACTGTGACCGGCTGGTCCAAGTGGCCTGGAGGTGGGACCACTGATGGCCCAGCTCCCACTAGAAGTGGTGCATCCACTAGTGGGTCAGCGGACCATGCTGATGCAGGATGCCATGTACCCCAGCAGCCGTAGAAAATCCCAGGCAGGGTGCAAGAACCCAAACTGAAATGTATTTTATTTTATTTATTTTAGTCTTCAGTAACCAGGTAAGGCCCCACTAGGTACAAGTGCCCGTTTTCAGGGGGGACCTGGAAGCACTGGGAGGTTAAGTGACTTGTCCAGAGTCACACAGTATGCAAGTGGAGGTTGTGAGAATCAAACCCTGGTCTGCTGAATGTACCAAGTCCATTCACAGCTTGTTACTCTAACCTCTAGGCTATACTGCCTGCTACATGATCAGGCAAAGGAAGTAAGATCCTGTGCCCGGTCCACCGGGAGGCGGGCCTTGGCCTGCAGGGAGTCTAGTTCTGCCAGCGAACTTGATCACCTGCTTTGTACCAGTTTGGACTTGTCTGTATTGACCAACAAGCCCAAGTCTCAGCATGCCTGGAGAGCTAGGTCTGTGGCTCTCTCCGTGGCCCCTCTGGATGGACTGGTTATCAGCCAGTCATCCAGAGAGGGGTACACACTGACCCCTAGGCGCCGTCGTGCATTTGATGAAGTCCTGGGTGCAGAGGAGAAGCTGGAGGGCATGACCTGAACTGGTACTGGAACCCTTCCACTCAGAAACAGAGGTACCAGTGGTGGGACCCACTGAGCATGTGGAAACCCACATCCTGGAGGTCCAGGGAGCAAAACCACATGCTCTGCTCCAAGGATGGTGTAATTTGGCTCAGAGAGTTCATCTGGAACTTCTGCTTCTACACGTACTGGTTGGGATCGCATAGATCTAGTATGTTGGGGGGAGCCCACCGCTCCCGTCCATTTCAGAACCAGGAAGTACCCCAACATGCAATCCTGACTGGCTAGGGCACCTGGAACATGGGCCATTGCCCCTTTTGCAAGAAGTTGAGTGATGTCCTCCCTGAGAACGGACAGCATGTCTTGAGACACCCCAGACTCTCTAGGCATATGGAGGTGGTACAGCAGGAGAGTCTCAAAGTCTAGAGACAATCCTCTGCCCATTATGTCTGATACCCACTTGTCCATGGTGATAGCAGAACTATGTGGCAAGAACAGACGTATCCAGCCTTTAACTGGGAGCGCAAACAGGAGACAGAACAGGTGGAGAGAAGACACCAGGAGCATCATCAGAATTCTAAAAGAGGGAGGGCACATGTCCCCATCAGTGACTTTTGCCAAAAAGGGGGTCCAGGGGGATCCCCCAGAAATTTGAAGAATTTGGTGCCAAATGATGCATTTTAGAAGCATTTTCTATGAAATCTGCAGCAAGACAAGCATAGGGATTTAGTAGCTGAAACCCTGAAATACAGCAGGTGACTTGAACCATGAAACATACTTAATCTGTTTTATTGCCTTAGTCTCATACCCACACTACATACAAAGACAGAAAGAAAACAGATTAATCTTTACCTTTTCTGCCCCCCAAACAAAATGGGGCCTGGTGGGCAGGGCAGGATTTGCCCCCCGGAAGAAATTTTGAAGAATCCAATAGCAAACGGTGAATCTTAGAAGCACATTCTATGCAATCTGCAGCAACGCACGCATAGGGAATTAGCAGCTGAAAACTCCTCAATACAGTACATGACATGAACGAGTGAACATGGTTATTTTAACAGTTACACGCTCGATCTGGTCTTCCAGCTGGGTCTTGAGGTTGCCAGCCTCAGGGATGATCACGTCTCTTGGTCTGATCATTGCGCCATGAGGTTCACGCTTGGGGCCCCTCCTGAAAGTCCTTCCCCAGCAGAGGTGGTCAGCTACCGCCCCTTAAGGGGCTTGTGCACAGAGGGACTACTGGTGCTAGCCGACCTATATAGAGAGAATGCAGCTTGTGCGACTAATGCCAGTGAAGCTGTGGCGACCTATAGCAGGGTGGTTTCTGAGGCACTGGATGTCATCACTCCAGTTCATATACGACCCAGATCCCCTCACTTCAGATCCCCTTGGTTTGATGGGAATCTCAAGACGATGAAGATCAAGGGTGGAAGTTGGAGCGTTGCTGGCGGAAGACCCGGTTAGAGACCGACAAACTGGTCCTGCGTGCTCACTACAGTGAGCATCAGGAGGCAATCACCTGTAAGAAGGCAGGATTCCTGTTCAGGGAGATTGCTGCAGGGAAACAGACCTTCTCAGCTTTTTCGGACTGTGGACAGGCTACTTCATCTTGCCTGTCTACAGCTGAAGACGACTTTTTCATCCACTTTATGAGAAGAGTTTGCTCTGTTTTTCGACAAGAGTGTCATCTATCTGGTTGGGGATTCCGTCAAGTGAGGCATTCCATGTCTCACACTGGTCAGACTGGGAGGAACAGAGTCAGTCACTCTGTTAATCTAGGAGGAGTTTAAACCAGCGGAGGTGACAGAGATCATTCAGGTGATCTCAGAGCTGAAGCACACCTATTGTGTACTGGACCCTGCCCGACACGTTTCTTAATGAGCTGCGCCGGGATTGTTGGCCCGGTATTCACTGGTATGGCCAGGTACTTGCTGGTGGAGGGGGTTTTCCCCAGTGGCTTTGAAAGACGTACTGGTGAGACCCCTCCTTAAAAATCTCTCAACCCTGATGTCCTGGCAAATTACCATCATATGTCCAACCTGCCATTTCTGAGCAAGGTTGTTGAGAAACTTGTGGCACAACAGCTCGAGGATAACCTCGTGTCCCTTGAGATCTACGAGACATTTCAGTCGGGTTTTCAGGCCAGACAGCATAGAAACAGCATTAGTTAGGGTGCATAATGATCTACTCAGGGCTAGAGACAGAGGAGACAAGTCTATTCTTGTTCTCGATCTCTCCTCAACCTTTGACATTATGCATCACTTTGTCCTCGATCGGCTCTGTGAGTATTGTGGACTCGCTGGTGTCAAAAGGTTTGAGTCCTATCTCTCTGACAGGGTGCAGTGAGTGGTGATGGGAAATTTGTCCTCCAATGCCCCTGTCATGTGGAGTGTCTCAGGGCTCAATCTTGTCGCCGATGTTGTTCGCAGTGTACATGATGCCCCCAGGTGAGATCATTCGACAGTTCAGTGTGGAGTTTCACTGCTATGCAGATGACACCCAGCTGTATTTGTCATGTGTGCCTGGAACATCCAATGCTGTAGATGTACTTAACATCTGTCTGGCTAAAATCAATGACTAGATGTCCTCCAACTGGCTGCAACTGAACCCGGATAAGACGGAGGTGCTGGTAGTCGAGCCAGGTTGTAGACATGATGGGTAGCTACCTGGAGTGGACACAGGTCTTTTCCTGGGGTCTGCTTCATTGGTGGCTTCCCTGAGGGTGCGCCATCTTGGTGTAATCCTAGATAGACTGATGTTCGAAGATCAGGTATCATCCATTGTCAAAAGTGCTTTTTAACCACTAAAGGAATATCACCAGGATCAAGCCCCTCATTCCACCCAAAGACCTGCTGACTCTAGTGCACGCCTTTGTTACCTCTAGGTTCAACCACCGTAACTTTCTAATACTTTGGGGTCACGGGAGGGACCCTCTGCAGACTGCAGCTGGTGCAGAACACAGCAGCCTGGTTACTGACGGGCCTGTCTAGGTCTAGTCATGTGACCCAGGTTCTGTGTGCACTGCACTGGCTGCCGGTCAGGTGGACTGTCCTTTTTAAAGTGGGCTTGTTCACCTTACAGGCCCTATATGGACTGGGTCCTAGCTACCTGACACCTGCAACTTCTGTCCGCTCCCTCAGCTTCTCATCGTGGGGCCTCCTGGACGTTCCCAGGGTTTGGCTCAAAACATCGGGAGATGGCGCTTTTAGCATAGCTGGGCTGACCCTGTGGAACTCGCTACCACCTGCAGTTCAGAAGACTCCCTCGATCGAGGTGTTCAAGCAGCGTCTAAAGACTCACCTCTTCCACCTGGCCTTTCTGGAATAAGTCTCTCCACACGATCGTTTGAGTTACACTGAGACATATTTTAATACTGTGATCATTTATATATTTTCTTTTTTGTCTGTGATTATGAAATCTAGCCATTACTTAGTTTGTGTTTTTATGACCTGTACTTTCTTGTTAGGTGTCAGAGCCTCAGGTAATGGGCACCATATAAATAAAAGTTGCCTTGCCTTTATTGCCTCAGTCTTTTCATCAGGTCATCATATGCAAACTGCACACACAGAAAGAAAACAGACAGATGGAATATATTTGGTGACTATCTAGTGTGACCTGGGTGCAAGAGACAGAAACCAAAAATATTTAATCCACTGAAAATGGAAAATGCACACGAGAGAAAGTAAACCGGTTTTGGATGCGATATAATCTTGAAGTTAAAATGGGGTCAGACTCAGCACACAGAACTGCACTTCACTGATCCTGCCATATAATTCAAGAATTTTCATTAGTGACGTCAGCAGGAAGCAAAAGATCAATACATCCGTTTGACAATTTGTCAAATCTGTCAATGACTTTGGATTTATTAGTTTTGTTGTCTCACCCCTGTCATTGAGGCACATGTCAGGAACACAATGTCCCAGAACTGAGGCCCCTTCTCCACAGCTTCTGAATAAGGCTGAAAAATTGCATTTCAGGTTAACCCCTTGAGTTCCCAATAGCTTTTTGCAATCATCTCCAACTAAAATTATATACATTTTAACAGTAACGCTATATAATTTCTAAACAAAGGGATCACAGTATCAGTTACATTTCCATATGATCTGCATATATTTTCATACGAGCAGATATGCAAGGGAGGAAAAGCCAGAACAGCAAGGGAAGGTTGAAAGACAGTGAGGGCAAATAACGGCGAGACTGTCGGGGTGATCAACTCTTAGGTCTCAATAGAATATTTGGTTGCACAACCAGACAGACAAGAGGCAGGAAAGGAAACAAAACAGATCCCTGGATTCAAACTCTCCATAACAACTGGCACAGGGTCGTATTCAACCCTGTCACCCCTCCTTAATTGCTAATGCAGCAAGATCACTTAAGTCTGTCCTGATCTACTGCATTTCTCAGGTATGCTATTGTTCTTTTTAGGGCACGGACATATCGTTCACATGAACATGAAGTGACTGGTATAGCAAGTGCAATGGTACCCAGATGATGAATGCCAGGAAACATAGCCAGTGGCAGTTATTCAAGACATGAAGAGATGTCTGTGGACAGTTTTCAGAAGGCAGACGTTCAATAAACCTTTGCGCTACAATCTTGCATCCATTGTGCTCACTAAGTAAAACATTTTACCCTTTATAGAATTTGAGTTTATGTTTGAATGTCTCTGTAGTTTCGCATGTCACCACCTCCAGGGGCAATCTGTTCCATTCAAAAACCACTCTCTGATTTAGCCATTTGCTGGATTTCACTAGTTTTGTCAGTCTAGCCTTCAACTGCATGGGATGTGACCTTGTGTTATATACTTTGTCAGAGGCTTCAAGGCCCAGATTGTCCTACAAATCATTCTCCAACCATGCTTTGTGTATTAAGCACATATCTCCCTTTTTTCTCTCCAGTATTCCAAGGCAAACAGGTTTAATGAATCCAATCGCTCTTCACAAGTCTTGCCTGCCATATTACTTGTTCCTCTGGTAGCTCTTTTTTGGATTCTCTCCAACATAGATATATCTCCCTTATAATATGGTGACCAGACCTGGGCTCCATACTCCAGCATTGGTCTAACTAATAGAGTATAGGGACAGGATAACTTCTTTATTCCTTGTTTCTATGTGCAGTTTTAATATTTTATTGCCTTTTTGTGTTAGGTTTTTGCAATGTGACGTAAATTTCATATCATCAGTTATTAAGATTCCCAGATCTCTCTTCTACTGTGGTCCTTAGTGGGGTGTTGTCCAACATATATTTATATCTCAAGTTATTTTTTCCCCAAATGCATAACAGTGCACTTATTTTGATTTAGAACCAGGCCTGCTACTTTAGTCCAACCTGAGATATGATGGAGCGCTGTTTGTAATGGACTGGTGGTGTGATTTACTACTGCACCCAACCTACAGTCGTCTGCAAAATTTGTAAAGCCAGACGTCTTCGTCGCACTGTAGTGAAGCTACATACAAGTTGAAGAGGTAAGGGCCCAACACTGATCCCCGGGGCACTCCACTTGTTACTTTTGCCCATGTGGAGAATGACCCCTTAATGCATACTTTTTGGCTTCTATTGTTTAGGCAGGCCTGTACCCATGATATTATGGATTTCTGGATTTCTAAACTGTACATTGCTGTCAACAGTCCTGCATGTGGCAGTTTGTCAAAGGCTTTGGAAAAATCCAGATATGCTACATCTACTGAACTGCCTTCGTCAAGTTCCCTTACCACCTTGTCATAAAAACCTAACATGTTAGTCTGACAGGACCTCCCCTTTACAAATCCATGCCAAGTACTATCTGTTAGATCTTCTTGATGAATGAAGTGCAATATATTATCCTTTAATATACTTTCCCGTATCTTAGATAGGATAGACTTTAAACTTACTGGGCGGTAGTTGGACGGGTCAGACTTTGAACCTTTTTTGAATAAGGGGATTACATTGGCTCTATTCCAATCCTCCACTACCTCTCCACTATCCAATGAGGTCTGAAAAATGTATGTTAGAGGTGCTGCTACTTGGTTGCACAGTTCCTTGAGAACTCCAGGATGTAAATTGTCAGGTTCAGAGGATTTATATGGATTTAATACTCAGTCTACTCTCCGTGTCTTTTGGATCAATAAGGAGCCTATTTTGTACATTTGCTTCTGGTGTCTACAGTGACGGACTAGTCCCATAATTTTTGTCGAATACTGATGTGAAATCAGACAGTAGTTTTCCATTTTGGTTTTTCAAAGGTCCTACCTTATTTGAGTTCCCTTTTTTATTGTTTATATATGAAGGGAATGTTTTATAATTTTGTTTAACCGCTGATGCCAGCTTAAGTTCGTATTTCACCTTTACATTTTTAATTCTACTTTTTAATATTTTTAGACTGTTTCTATAGTTTAAGCTATTTGTTTCCATACTGCTAGTTCACCATTTTTTATACAGTCGTGGCCAAAAATACTGGCACCTTTGCACTTTTTCAAATAAGTCAATTTCCTCTAAACATAAGTTGAAATTAACAACAGTACAGTATTTGGTCTCCACAATTCTTTATTTCTCTGTTAATACTACAGAACCTTTGTTTTGGATTCAGAGTTTAATATATCCTTTTAAATCAGAAAATGAAAAGAAATGGCATTGACAAAATTATTGACACCCTAGACTTAATATTTGGTAGCACAGCCTTTGGTCAAAATAACTGCAATCAACCACTTCCTATAGCCATGGATAAGCTTCCTGCACCTCTCTACTGGCAGTTTGGCCCACTCTTCTTGTGCAAACTGCTCCAGTTCTCCCAGATTTGAAGGGTGCCTTCTCCCAACTGCTGTTTTCAGAACTCTCCACAGGTTTTCAATGGGATTTAGATCTGGACTCATTGCTGGCCACTTCAGAACAGTCCAGTCTCTTGTCTTGAACCATTCCTGGGTGCTTTTTGAAGTGTGTTTGGGGTCACTGTCCTGCTGGAGGACCCATGACCTTCGACGGAGACCCAGCTTTCTGACACTGGGTTCAACATTGCGCTCCAAAATGGCCTGGTAATCTCCAGATTTCATGATGCCATGCACACGTTCAAGGCACCCAGTGCCAGAGGCAGCACAGCAACCCCAAAACATCACTGAACCTCCTCCATGTTTGACTGTAGGGAAGGTGTTCTTTTCTTTGAAGGCTTTGTTTTGTTTTCTGTAAACATAGAGATGATGTGCTTTACCAAAAAGCTCTAATTTGGTCTCATCTGTCCACAGGACATTCTCCCAGAAGGATTTTGGCTTGTTCAGGTGTGTTTTGGCAAACCCCAGTCAGGCTTTCTTATGTCTCTCTCTCAGCAGTGGGGGCCTCCTACCATATAACCCCCTTTCATTGAGTTGGCGACAGATGGTGCAAGTTGAAACTGTCGTACCTTGTGTCTGAAGGTCAGCTTGAATCTGTTTGGCAGTTGATCGAGGTGCTTTCTCCACCATTCGAACAATCCTGCGCTGCAATCTTCGATCAAGTTTTCTCTTGCGGACACGTCCAGGGAGGTTGGCTACAGTACCATGGGCCTTAAACATCCTGATAACATTACGTACGGTGGAAACAGGAACATCAAGGTCTCTGGAGATTGATTTGTAGCCTTGAGATTGTCCATGCTTGGCTACAATCTTCTGTCTGACCTCCTCAGACAATTCTCTGGCTGTCTTTCTTTTCTCCATACTCATTCAGGTACACGATGACACAAAACAGGAGAATGAGTCATTTCTCTATTCAAACTGGTTGAATGAGTGATTTTTATATTGCAGGCACCTGCAACTCACCACAGGTGAGTTCAATTCCAAAGTGAAGGAGAATCACCTGCTTGAAATCTAATTATTTCTAACCACTTCTAAAAGGTGACAATAATTTTGTCCGGGCCATTTAAGGATTTCTGTGTGGAATAAGCTAAGATTTAGTAAATTTTTCTGCTTTTTTTTTGTTTTATTCCACTGCAGACCAAAGAAATACATATGTGGATACCAAAATATTTTTTAATTTCAACAATTTTCTGGCAGGAATGGTGCATTATTAGAAAAAATTGCAAGGGCGCCAATATTTTTGGCCACGACTGTATAACCTTTCCTTTCTGTTCAGTTTTTTTTTTATTGCTGGAGTTAATCACTGTGGTCTGGGTTTGGCTTTATTATATTATTGTTTCAAGGGTATATTGTTTTGTACGTCCTTATTTTGTTGCAAAACAGTTCCCACATTATATTTAATGTTTTATCTCGTAGATCACACTGCCAGTTCCAGTTGTTTAACTTGGTTCTTGTGTTCAAAGTCAGCCTTGCTGAAATTCAAGGTGGAAGTAGAGCCTGTATTGTTGTAAAGGGGTTCCCTAATTTTAAATTCTATTTTCAGATGGTCGCTGCTGCCTAAAGGAACTGAAGTTTTATGGTCCATAATGGTATCACTCATATTTGTCAATATTGGGTCCATTGTATTCCCATCTCTTGTTGGTATCTATCAGTTGTATTAGTCCAATAGTATCAAATGTATCTAGAAATGTTCTTTCTGTTTTATTCTCTTCTTTAAGCGTATGCCAATTAATTCCTGGCAAGTTGGTGTCCCCAATTTTTAATATTCTATCTGTAGGGTCTAAGTTGTCAATTTTCCTTTCAAGATCATTTGCTTGTACTGTACCCGATGGTGGCCTGTATATAGTGCCCACTATGATTTTTAGGAGATTTGGGTGGAAACAGCTTCACCCAGAGTTGGTCCGTTACCTCAATCTCTGCCTCTAGGCCCTCAGATTTTATGTCGTCTGACAAATACAGTGCCACTCCGCCTCCTTTTCTATGGAGTCTGAATTTTTTTATACAAGGTATAGCCCTGTACATTTTGGTCCCAAGAATCATCAGCATCCCACCACGTTTTCATTACTGCGCATAAAATACAGGTTACTCACCTGTAACAGGAGTTCTAGGAATGGTATATGTTGTTCATCCACACTCATTGGCAGGTATCCTTGCCGCTTTAAATCTTGCCGGAAGGTCTTCAAGCTTGCTCCTCCCACCCACCCGGGTGGTATAACTCTCGGCTCCGCCCCATGACGCCAGATCTGGCCCGCTGGAAGCTCAGGTTGTGCGTCGAAGCCGGGGAGGTCGGGTGTGTCGTGTGGATGAACAACATATACCATTCTAGAACTCTTGTTACAGGTGAGTAACCTGTATTTCTAAGGGACATGGATATATTGTTCATCCACACTCATTGGCAGACTCCTAGCAGTTCTCCGGGAGGAGGGAGGCGAAGCCTCCTTCATACTTACTTGGGAAAGAGAGACTGAGAACTCGAGGCCCCAAAACCAGCATCCCGGCGTGACTGAAGGTCGATGTGGTAATGGGTAATGAAGGTGTTTGCTGACTTCCAGGTAGCAGCCCTGCAGATTTCCTGGATAGGGACGTCCCTGGAAGCAGCCACCATTGCAGCAGTATGGCGGGTAGAATGAGCTCTTATCCTCTGGGAGGCTCCATGCCCGCCAACTTATAGCAGAGATCTATGCAGGAGGTTACCCACCTGCTTATCGTCCTTGGCTGCAGGTCTGCCAGATCGCGGCTTCAGCGTAGGTGACAAACAGCTGGCGAACCTCTCCCAATTTCAGCCGTCGCTCGCCCCTATAATAAGCGGCGCCCTTCTGGGTCCAGAGTATGGAGCCTATATTCAGCCTCCGAGGTGTGATTGGGGTAGAACACGGCAGAGTCAACACCTGGTTAAGGTGAAACTCCGACACCACCTTGGAAGGAATTTCGGTGGGGCGCAGGACAACTCTGTCCCTGTGGAAGACCAGGTAAGGAGACTCGATGGCAAGCGCCTGGAGCTCTCCCATCCTTCTGGCTGACGGATAGCCACCAAGAAGGCGTCTTCCACGACAGGTGAGAGAGAGAGCACACCTGTGCATAGGTTCGAATGGCTTGCCCATGAGCTTTGCCAGTACCAGCAGTAGATCCCACCGGAGGTGGGGGTTCCCGCACTGGAGGAAATGTGATCAAGGCCTTTGAAAAGCGCCAGACCACCTTCTCCTGCGCCACTCGACTGCTTCCTGCCCGCGCCGGTAAGCAGAGATGGCTGCCAGGTGCACCCTTAGGGTCAGCCGACCTAAGCCCTTGACTAGAAAGGGACCATAAATAGTCCAAGATGCTTGCCAAGGAACAGGAGGAAGGGTCCAAGCCCTTGCCTGACACCAAATGGAAAACCTTTTCCATTTGAAGGCATAACATTTTCTGGTCGACTCATAGGGACGCCTCAACTACATTGAGGACCTCGTCGGAAAGACCCAAGGCCTGGAACTCTGCAGCTCAGGAACCAGGCCGTCAGGTGCAGGGATTGAAGGTCCGGATGGAACACCTTCCCTGATTGACTGAGAGCAGGTCCGGCGAGCTGGAAGCTGCCGCGAGTCCTGGAGCTGAGACTGAGGAGATCTGGGTACCAGAACTGGCGAGGCCAGTCTGGGGCTATCAGAATCACCTGCGCCTTGTCCCTCCTCGCCTTGAGAAGCACCTTGTGGATCAAGGGAAATGGGAAAGGCGTAAAGAGGCCTGGGGTCCACTGCCTGAGAAGGCATCCCCCTGCAGCGAGCCCTGCTGAGGGGGGCGGGCATGGAACAGACTCAGCTTCGCGTTCTCCCTGGAGGCAAACAGGTCCACCTGAGGTGTGCCCCAATGGGAGAACAGATGCTGTACTACCTCCGGCAGGAGAGACCACTCGTGGGATGCAGCCCCTATCCGGCTCAGGGCATCGGCCAGGGTGTTGGAGGCTCCTGCCACGTGAATGGCTAGGAGATCCGCCTCCAGGCTGCGCACGAGTGACCAAATGCGGAGAGCTTCCTTGCATAGAAGCATGGAGCGCGTCCCGCCCTGGCGGTTTAGATAGTACATGGTCGTGGTATTGTCCGTCTGGACTCGGACCACTTGACCCCGGAGGAACGGAGCAAAGGCGGTGAGAGCTAGGCGGACCGCTCGGAGCTCCAGCAGGTTGATGTGGCATCGGGACTCCCATGGGGACCAGAGGCCATGAGCCCGGTGTTCCCCCAGATGGGCACCCCAACCCATCAGAGAGGCATCGGTCGATAGAGAGACCGTCGGCTCGGGGCGGACGAACGGGATGCCCTCCTGCAAATGATCTGGAACGGTCCACCACTGGAGAGCGTTCCACATCCCCTGTGTCACCGACACAAGCTGGTCCAAGGGATCGCAGCGTTGTGACCACTGGCTGGCCAGTCCCCACTGAAGGGGACGCATGTTCCAGCGGGCCCAACGGACCACGCTGGTGCAGGCCGCCATGAGACCCAGGAGGCGCAGGAAGTCCCGGGCAGGGCGCAATTGCCCAACCAGAAATGATCGGGCAAAGGAGGAAAGAACCTCGGCCCTGTCCGCCGGGAGCCGCGCTCTGGCTCGAAGAGAGTCGAGCTGCGCCCCGATGAATAGAATCACCTGCTTCGGCTCGAGTTCCGACTTGGCCTCGTTGATAAGGAGGCCCAGTTGAGAGCAGACCTGGAGGGCCAGATCTCTGGACCACTCCGCCTCCTTCCTGGAGGGAGCTGCTATCAGCCAGTCGTCCAGGTAAGGGTACACCCGGACCCCTCGGCGCCGCAGGAATGCTGTCACCACTGCCATGCATTTGGTGAAGACCCTGGGAGCTGGAGACAAGCCGAAGGGCATGGCTTGAACTCAAGAGGGATCCTTCCGCTCGAAGCGAAGGAATCTCTGGTGAGACGGACGGATAGGGACGTGAAAAACGCTGTCCTGCAAGTCCAGAGAGCAGAACCACACGCCGCGTTCCAAGGATGGTATTATCTGAGCCAGAGTGACCATCCTGAAGGTTCGAGACCTTAGGAACTTGTTTAGGTCGTGTAGGTCGAGAATGGGGCGCCAGCCCCCCGTCCGTTTCGGAACCAGGAAGTACCTGGACACAAACCCTGGGTCTGAAGGAGGGTCCACCACCTCTCTTACCACCTCCTTCTGGAGGAGGAGAGCGATGTCGGCTCGACGAGCCGCCAGTGAGGCTGGGGATCCCGAAGCCCCCCGAGGGGCGACGGCTCTGAAGGGTGGTGCCTGCTCGAATTCCAGAGGCAGGCCTCTTCCCACCACCTCCAAGACCCACCTGTCCGTGGTAACAGCGGACCAGGCGGAACGGAAGTGCCGGAGCCGTCCCCACACGGGGGGACCCAGGGGTAAGGTGACGGGAATGGGGGCGACACCCCTCAGCCCGTCACTGGGCAGGCTTGGAGGAGGGACCGGCCGAGGGACCTCCTGGGCCTTTTCCTCCCTGCCTCCTGTTAGAGGAAGCCGGCGGCTTGGGTTTGGGATGCCAAGGCCGAGCCTGCTGGCCCTGACGTTGCTGGGCCGGGCGCGCCGGGGGCACAGAAGGACGAAAGGGCTTAGGCTGTGGTTTGCGACCTTTGTCCTTCTGAGCGGAAGAGACCGAGTCCAAGGTGGCATTGGACTTCTCGATCCTCTGCAGGTGACCTTCCACCCCAGGGCAGAGGTCAGTCCCAAAAGGGAACATCCGCCAACTTGTGCTGGGTATCCGAGTAAAGGTGGATATCCTCAGCCAAGCCACGACGATCAGCCACTGCGCCGCCACCGATCTGGCACATGAGTCCCTATATCCAAAGCAGTCTGGAGCTGCTGTTTGGCCACTGCCCTGCCCTGGTCCCGCACCTGCTTAACCGTAGTCTGCAGATCGGCGGGAAGATGAGGATGACCTCATCCAGGGAGCCCAACAGGGCATGAGAAAAATGCCATGAGGGCGGCCGAACTGGCCTGGAGAGCCGAGAGAGGGCATAGCGTAGACTTTTCGCCCGACATAGTCAATTTCTTGGACTCCTTGTCAGGAGGTTTGTCCCACATCCCTGGCGTTGCCCGGCCGCCGACAGCTGTCGGTAACCAACCCCTCAGCAGAAGGGTGTTCAAAAACCGGACAAGGAACGGTAGGGACGCGATACTTCCTGGCCATCCTGGCCGAGCGCAGGAGCAGGAAAGCGAGAGCTGCCAAAGCTCCAGTGCGGACCCACTATGGCCTCGGCCACGGAAAGGCCTCCGTCGGAGAATCCCTCGGTCCAGAATCTCCGTGAGGATACCTGGCCCGTTTGAAGCGGGTTAGACTCCATCGGTAGACTCGAGATGAGCCGAAGCAGTCCTAGGAAGGACGACGGGCTATCGTCCATTGGCGGACCTCCTGAAGACTCAAGTCCAGTCGCTTGGAGAAAAGGAGGAATCATCTTCGGACTCGGAAGAGTCCTCGAAGAAAGCTGCCTCTGGCCTGAGCCACCCTTCACCTGCGAGGTCGGTCGGGAGTGAGGTAACTGACAACCGATGGGGTAGACCCTTAGCCGACCGAGAATCCTTGGTCGGAGCCCCAATTGGTGGCTGTGGAGGCGGAGGTTCCACCGGAATCGGTGGAGCAGCTGGTTTTGGCCGAACAACCGGCCTGGGTATAGGCTCCTCGGATAAGTCGAGGGGTTGTGTCGGCCGTTCCGGTGACAGCCACTTAATGGCCGGGGAAGGCGACGGGGTCGGCTTATTCCCGGCCAGGAGGAGCTGTTGCAACATAAGGTCCTCGTACCGTCGACGTAATTTACGCCGAAGCCTCCCTCATCCGGGGAGGAGGAGGGCGGGGCACACGGCGACGCCGCTTACCTTGATGCCGAGACCGAGACCACCCATGGCCGGTGGGATCGGCTGGACCATGAAGGTCCGAGACCGAGACCGAGAGTCCCGAATTTCCGAGGTCGGTGCGGGAGGTGTCGGCGGAACCGCACTCCTTCCGCTCGGATGGTCCATCCGAGGGCTCCGGAACCGAGGCACAGGCAAGCCCAGGATCCTCAACTCCTCCGGGGAACCGGGAGAGGGAATCTCGGCTGCTAAAGGCGACAGCCCGTCCAATGGGTCGAGAAAATCTCGACTTCATCGGTGGAGTCTCGGTCAACTGACCTGGCGGGGACACCGTGAGGCCAGTGGCGAAGCGAGCGGTCGACGAAGCCGACGGTCGGCGCCCGGGAGAGGACCTTTCCCGCTCCCCAAGAGCTCGACGAGGGATTCTACCCTGTCCTCTTTTTGGACCGAGAATAAGGTCCAGCAGACGCAGGCCCTTCTCCTTTAGTGGAGAGGGACAGACAAAGCTCTTAAAAGAAGCCTGTAGGAAGAACCCAGAGAAGCGGGATAAATGCGCGGCCGAGGAGATCTGACCCGCGCCGCCTCCTCTTCGGCGACCATCCGCTCGAGCTGATCTCTGAGGCCCGCCCGGACACCGCCAACCGGCCTCCTTGACTTCACCGAGGGAAACGCTTCTCGGGACGGCCCAGTTGCAATCGGGCAGCACGGTCTTCGAGGACGTAGGCCGAGAAAGATGAGCACAGGTCGCAAGCCTGCGGGTCGTGCTCAAGGCCTAAGCAGTAGACACACGTGGAGTGTGGATCCGTCCGAGACATCTTCTGCCCGCATGGGCATCTCCGAAATCCGGGAGTCGATTTGTCCATCGCAGCCGCGAGGGATAGAAGACTGAAGTCTTTTTGCAAAATTTATTTTTAAATCCGCAAACGGAGAAATAGGAACCAGTCTCAAGCAGAGCGTTAAGGAGGGAACCTGAGCTTCCAAGCGGTAAGGAAGATCTACGCCATGGGGCGGCGCTGAGGTTATACCACCCGGTGGGTGGGAGGAGCAAGCTTGAAGACCTTCCGGCAAGATTTAAAGCGGCAAGGATACCTGCCAATGAGTGTGGATGAACAACATATCCATGTCCCTAGAATGAATGTTTTGTGTATTTATTGTGTGTTTAAACTAATCAAATTTATTGGTTAAGCTTCTAACATTTAGAACCATACAGTTCCATGCGCAAGTAATTGAGTCTTTATTTAACTGGGTTTGTCTTCCTTGGCTGGTTTAATCCCCCCCCAACCAGTTAGTTTAAAATCTTCTGAAGTTCCCCTCTAAATCTTTTTGCTAGATACCACGAGACCATTTTATTTAGGTGGAGTCCATCGGGTTTATACAATTTATAGTCCCTGAATGCATCTGTATTGTCTAAATATTTTAATTTTTCTTTTTTGCAGAGTTCTCTTAGCCAGTTGTTTAGTATATTAATGTTTCTGGGTTTAGGACCATGTTGGCCATATACTGGAAGTATGCTGGATAGAATGACTTCCCCCTCCCTTTGTCTTCAGAAAGTTGCACTCCATAGTGATTGCACATAACATTTAGTTTTGCCTTATCAAAAAAAAAAAGGCAAAAAAAAACACAGAGGACTTGTTAGTTTCAAAGCCTGAGCTGCTTTCAGTAGTCTACCCACTCTTTTGAAAATCGTCATCTCAATTCTGTAATTATGTCATCTAAAACTGGGTAGTAAATTTTAGTTCAGTAATCTGTTTCTGAGGTAACTGGTTGCTGTTCCCCAAGTCTCATGTTAACATATGCTTCAAAATGAGCAGCTAAGGAATGGGTACATTGTAGGTGGGTTCTGTTACACCATTGGGAGCTATGTTATGTACTACAGCGAATGCTGTTGCTTCACAGAGTAATTCTTCAAATGTATCTTCATTTCTGAGTATTTGTGAATGAAACCAGAATATCAATAAATGCTTCTACTGTAACGCCAGCACTGGCTAGATCCAGATCTTCAGTCTGTACTAGATTGTGGAGTCCTTCTGCGAATCCGAGAATGTAATCAAAGAGGAAAAAAACTACAGTGTTAAATTACAGATAAAACTGATATTAATTTAGCATTTTTTTTTTTTGCTTCTTGCACATATGCATCTGTAATACAGGAAGCAACACACTGACAGACCATTCTGTGACTCTGCCAAGACATAGGTTTCATTTGATGGGATGGAATCATTTAATTGAAGCACTCTGTCAAACTTTTTAACCATATCGAAAGTCTCCCTGACACTTCCTTTATTAACACTGCTCATCTTCACTGTGACCATGGAAAGGTAACCGTATCTGACCCAAATGTAGGGTGACTTCAACCAGTCTCTTCATGTATTCTCTTTGCAGAATTTTCCTTAACCTTGCCCTTGCCTACCTGTATAACGATGTTACCCATTTCATTTGTGCACATATATGCAGATCCGGCAGCCGCTGCACTTCTGTGAGTGTAAGCTGATGTGTGCGTTCTGAATTTCTCCAACGCATTTTTCCAATTCTGAAACCCACAAATTGTAAATGCTTAGTTATACAATGGCAAAGAAAAATACCGGGCTCCGATTGGTCACTCTGGGACTGGACTCGTGATGTTATCCCAGTACAACATCACAGCTCTAGTCCCAGCGCGCACAACACACACACACACACACACACACACACACACACCCACATCAACCAGCATAAAAATTACTCTACGCAGCCTGCATAAATGGATCTCCCCACTCTGTCATTACCCGCTCTAAGCTGCATTACCAACTACCAACTCTTTTCACTAATTGAAGTAAGATACCCCTCTTAACTCTCCCCAGCACTGACCATTCCTAAAGAAAATCTCACTTTTTTTTTATTTTTTTTTATTTAATTTCTCACACACTGCCGTAGCCCCCGCTTCACTTTTGGTCACACAAGCACAGCATCACAACGGAGCACGAGGTCAGCTGTTCTCTCACAAAGCAGCAGATAGTGGCTGGCACTGAAAGCAGCAAACTTAACTTAATTTGGCCGTGTTCCACATAGCGCCCTCTCCAAACACCTGATCCAGACCCCAAAACCTCACCCATCCCAACAGCTGTTCCACGAATCAAGATGACTTGCCATTCACAGATACGTGAAAGTCTCCACAACTTGTGCTTCCTTCACATCATGGTTTCTTACAAGAAAAAAAACAAACCAAGACGAACTTAATTACATCAAAGGAGCAGTAGTGCGAGGGGGCAGACTACAATACAAAAGGAAACATCTTTCTCTACAAAGAATGGGCAGGGAGAGCAAACCCACAACAGCAAAAAAGTAGCTAACTAGCAGTAGCACCACCTGCTGCACATAATAGAAATTGGACTTTTTTGTTACAAAGTATACCTCCACATACAAAAAAAAAATTAATTAAAAACTTGATATATTTTAATTTTTTTTTTTTTTTTAATTTTCACAAATGAGCCATTGTATAATAGCAATAATGCACTCCAGGGTGTGTGTTGTGCTGGGATAACGTCACTTCTGGGGTGACTGGACGCACTCTGCCTGCAGCCTCGTGCCCAATCACCCCAGGCGTGACGTTGTCCCAGCACACCACACACCCTGTCGTGCATTATTGCTTAATTAGCACATCCCTGCCCATGCATGAAACATCTATATGCAAAACAGAAGGGACTCTTTCACAGCTGTACTCCAACCACCAGAAATCTTTGTACTAGTGATGGCTAAAGCCTTGTCTTTTACCTCCATAAATTTCAGTGCTGTAATTAGTCATAGGCAGAATGGGGCCTTTTATTGCCAAGATCAGTAGGGGGGTTATCACTGGGACACGTCTTATTAAATACAGGCACAAGACTTATGAATTCAGGTTTTGTAATGCTGCTAGTACTGAGGCCAATTTTTTCTAATATTAATTTAACTGCCTCAAATTTGGTACTGGACTGTGAAAGGCACTGCAGCTGCAGCGCACATATCTGCTGGGAGTTTCAGTAAGAACTCTGCTCCTTGTCGACAGTCTCTCAAAGTACAGTGCTCAAGCTAGTGCTAGAACAAAATGATGACCACGTTCGCCTCAGCTAGCGTATGTAGTCAGCCAGGCCAGCCCCATTCCAGACCTTGCTCCAATTATGCTGTGGAACTTGTAGCATTGACCACCGCCCACTGAGATGGCCACACATGACTGGAGTAAGACAGCGCCAATAAATCTTACCCCCAGTCAGTGGTCTCTCCTGCCTGTTGCAGTGTTCCCCACCTTGGCCCCAGTAAGACCTATGGGATGACTCCCCAACTCCCCACCCATGTGATCAGCCTGCTGCACCAGAGTCAGCCACATGTGAAGGGAGAAGGAGGTGGACCATGAGAGCACAACAAAGCCAGCAGCATGGGTCAAGGCAGGGTCATGCTTGCCTCGCCCGGCAATATCGCAGCCAGGTTGAACAGTGCGCAGACGCTCCAACTGCCACTCTGCTGAAGGCTCAGGGAGAAGAGAGCAATGGAGTCATGGAGCTGCTTCATTGCTATGTAGGAGAAACGGAGGCAGGACTGGAGGAAGAGAGGGATGGCTATCGGGGTGGGGCTACGTAAATAGAAGTGGAGCTGGAACTGCAGCTCTCCTTGATGCAGCCTGGGCTGCCTGGCAGCAAGATTTAAGATTTATGTGTTGCCAAAAAAGTGTTAGGGGGGAACTGCCATAAACTGGGGGATCATGCCCCCACAGGAAGACACCCTCCAATTCCTGTCACTGTGCAGTTTTGCAGGGGCACCTGTGGCTGCTGATGGAGGGCACCATTACCCCACCCCCACCAGTATTTTGGACCTTGGGCCCTGGACATCTGCATGGGGCACCAGGTCTAAAACCATCCCTGCTGGGGCAGCTCTTCATGGAGGCTGTGAATGAAAGGACTGGTACTGAAAAGCCTGCTTCTTTGGGTCTTTCTGGGAAGAGGTCACACAGTCAATGGTGGCGGCAATGGACTTCTCAATCTGAGTGACGTGCCTTTCCACACTTGGGCCAAGAGGTTGGTGCCCAGAAAAGGGACGTTATTCAGCTTCTGTTGGATGTCTGCTGTGAAGGTGGACAAACTCAGCCAAGCCCTGCGACACGTGGAGACAGTCGCTGCCACTGCACAGGCAAAAAAAAAAAAAAAATCACCCATATCCAAGGTTGTCAGGACCTGGTGTTTAGCCAGCGAGTGACCATGGGCTCTTATGAGCTCCATGGATATCTGCTGCTCTGGATGGAGGTGGGGGATGACTATCAAAAATTCCCATCAGGGAATGACCAGTTAGCCATCATGATGGCATGGTCAGTATTACGTGACTTCTTGTCTGCAGGCTTGTCCACATCCCCCTGGTGTCTGAATTTATGGAACACTGAATCCGTGATCAGACCTTCGGCCCAAGAGTGGTCTAAACACCCTGAAAGGGAGCCTGTACGGACCTCGTATTTATAGACCATGTGAGCCGAGGGTGCCTGGCAGAATGCTGGATGCTGCCAACGCTCCAGGGCCAGTCCCAAGATGGCCTCAGCCACCAGGAAGGCAACTCCTGGGGATCATCCCGGTCCATCTTCTGGAATCGCTCAAGCGAGATCGACGTGGACTCCAAGATAAACTGGAGCAGTCTACCAAAGGAAACTGGGCCATGCTCAGTGGAAGGCTCCTTGACTGAGCTATGGTCGAAGAACCAAATCCCTGATGAGGCCATGGACTCCTGATCAGAGTCATCTGATAACTCCTCGAAGACTGCCCTCTCCTGCTGTTTGCCACAGACCTCACAGGAATCCTCACCCAGGCTAATCTTAGACAACCGGCCTGGCACGCTGGTGGCCAGTCAGCCTCCTTGGCCGGAGCACCGACTGGTGACTGACAGGTGGCAGCTCTACCTTAAATTGGTGGAGACGAAGACGTGGGGTGCACCTGTGGAACACGGACCGGTGGAGAAACCACTGGCGAATGCCAGGGGACTGAAGCTCCATGGGGTATAGCCCTACACTGCCCTGCAATGCCCCACTGCTGCCAGAGGAATTTCTCACAGATGCATCTTTACACCAGTGCTTCTCCTCATCCGATAATGATGGATGATGAGGACAAGGAACAGATGACGAGATCTCCAGGTTGAGCAGAATCGAGTTTGTGAATGCCTCAACCGCCATCTATTCAGCCGACAGTGAGAAGGGTCTCCCTGCAGTTGGCCATAGATGACATGCTTACCAATGTTGAGCAACACAGGTGTCAAAAGACTGACCCTAGGAGGAGGCTGGTCCCTGGAAGGATTGACCGGTGTCACCGATCGGTCCACATCTTCTTGAGTGAGGACCAAGAACACTGATGTCTGAGACAGGCTCTTCTGCCAACAACCAATTACATAGAAACACAGAAATTGATGGCAGATAAGGACCACTAGTCCCATCCAGTCTGCCCATTTTCCCCGCCTACTGTAAAAGCCGCAGACCCTCAATCTCCAGCTTTACCTTCCCGTTTCTATTGCTAGGGTTCTTCTATGCCTGTCCCATGCATGTCTGAATTCCCCCCATTGTGTCTGCCCCACCACCTCTGCTGGGAGTCTATTCCATGCATCCACCACCCTTTCTGTTAAGAAATACTTCCTCACGTTACCCCTTAATCTACCCCCTTCCAACTTCATGTCAGGTCCCCTCGTTTCTGGATCTCTCTTTTTCTGAAAGATGCTAACTTCCAGCACCTTATTTATGCCTTTTAGATATTTGCAGGTTTCTATCATATCTCCTCTGTCTCTCCACATTAATGTCTCCCAGTCTCTCATCATATGAATTGTGGTGCAGGCCCTGCACAATCTTTGTTGCCCTTCTCTGAACTGCCTCCACCCTGTCTATGTCCTTATGGAGATGCAGCCTCCAGAACTGGACACAGTATTCCAAATGAGGCCTCACCAATGATTTGTACAGTGGCATCAACACCACCTTTTTTCTGCTGGTGATACCTCTACTTATGCACCCCAGCATCCCACTGGCTCTCCCCACAGCCTCGTCACACTGATTGGCCACCTTTTGGTCCTCAGATATGATTACCCCCAAATTCCTTTCCTGTTTGGTGGCCATCAGTGTCTCTCCCCCCCCCCAAATCATGTAATCCTCCCCTGGGTTGTTGTGCCCCAAATGCATGATTTTGCACTTTTTTGCATTGGATCTCAGCTGCCACACTCTAGACCATTCCTCCAGTTTACCTAGGTCCTTCCTCATTTTTTCCACCCCTCCTGGAGTGTTTACCCTGTTGTAGATCTTAGTGTCATCTGCAAAGAGGCACACTTTCCCTTCCAGCCCCTTTGCAATGTCACTTATGAAGACATTAAAAATGAATGGCCCCAGAACTGATCTCTGTGGCACTCCACTGGTCACCGTCCTTTCCTCAGATTCAGCTTTATTTACCACCATCCTCTGTCTTCTATCAGTCAACCAGTTCCTAACCCAGTTTACCACCTTGTGACCCACTCCCAGGCTGCCTAGCTTGTTCACCAGTCTTCTATGTGGAACGGAATCGAAGGCCTTACTGAAATCCAGGTAGGCCACCATCCACCGCTCCCCCGATCCAGAACTCTTGTCACCCAGTCAAAGAAATCAATCAGATTTGTTTGAAACGACCTTCCCACTGTGAATCCATGCTGTCTCGGATCCTGTGCTCCACTGGATTCAAAGTGTTCCACAATCCTTTCTTGAAGTAGTGATTCCATAATTTTCCCCACTATTGAGGTGAGGCTGACTGGTCTATAGTTTTCACCCCTTCCCACTTTTGTGAAGAGGGACATCTGCCCTCCTCCAGTCATCTGGAACCACTCCTGTATCGAATGACTCATTGAACAGTGCTGCCAGTTGCGCTGCCAGCACCTCCCGTAGTTCCCTTAGTATTCTAGGATGTATCCCATCCGGTCCCAGTGCCTGGTCCACTTTCAGTTTTGTGAGTTGTTTTAGGACTCTCTAATGCAAATGGACTGGTGTCCATCTCCCTCCCATATTTGTTCAAGTTGCCCAACTGTGGACCCTCACCCCTGCCTTCTTCCTCAAATACTGAACAAAAATATTTGTTGAGTATTGATGCTTTTTCTGGGTCCCATTCTACCCCTTTTAGCCTTACTATCCTACCCCTTGTTTTTCTCCTTTCACTAATGTATCTGTTAAAAGTCTTGTCCCCCCTTTTTTTTTTAACCTCCTGTGCTATTTTCCCTTTGTGCCTTTGCTCTCCAGATTGCTTTCCCTGCATTCCTCTGTTTATCCAGGTACACTACCCTGTCCTCCTCCTCCTGCTGTGTTTCCTTGTATTTCCTGAAAGCCATCTTTTTTGCTCTTACCATCACAGCCACTTGCTTTGAGAACCACAGTGGTTTTCTCTTTCTCTTGCCCTCGTTTACTTGACTAATGCAAAGGTTTGCTGCCTCCACTATGGTTCCTTTCAGATGGTCCCAATGCTCCTCCACTCCACCCCATTTGTCCCGACATATCCCCATCTTACTGAAGTCCACCGTCCTAAAATCCAGACAGGCCCAAGAAAAATCTCAATGGCCTGGTCAAACAAAGCCAAGGTCAACTGGTTAGACAGAGGGGCCGAAGAGCCCTCGACCTGCCCAACCTGCCCCTCAGCTGAAGGGAGCTCGACAGCCGTTGAGTGGTTGGGTGAGCAAGGGACCGGGAGGACTTCGATCTCTCCTCATCCCACAACCAGCGCCGGTGGCGCTTGGATTTTTAGCCACGGAGGGCAGAGCTCTCCCCCAAGATCTGGAGGGAGAGGCATATGTCACGGAAATGACCCTCCAATACTGACCCCAGGGAACAATGCCGAGACTGAGGAGGTGCCCGCCATGGCAGCCGCTGCTTCCGCCTCAAGGGCCCCAAGCTGCTCAGCAGATCTGGCCGCAGCTAAGGCCTTTCTGTGAGTCCTGAGATCATACGGTCCACCCAGAAGCACACACATCATGTAGGTAGGTAACCAACATCTTCTGCTGGCACTTAACACAAAATTTGAATCCTGATTTCTTATGCTCCATCACTGGTCCAGAAACAGTTGAAAGAACCGCGAAACTACAACAAAGACTTTGAAAACTTTCAAAAAAAGGTTTGTCTGTGGCACAGAAACCCTAAGCAGAAACACAAAGGAGGTGACCTCTTCTAGTGGAAAGAATGATCTGACGTCACAGGGCAGAGTCAGGGGTTATACTGCCCAAGTGGTGGGATGAGCTTAGCTTAAAGACGTTCTGGCCAATAACATCTTTTTAATGGAACTGCCAGAGTATGGATGAGTGAAACTTTACATATGAATGAAAAATCACCAAAAGCACTGTATTCCTTGGCACTACATATATTCTGCAGCATGATGCAAATTCTGCAGCATGATGCAAATTCTATACACATGGAACTGTACAATTGCTGAGGTCTTGTTTACAGAGTCTTCCTACTTCCTGATGTTCACCAACAGCCCCTTATGATTAAAACCAGTACGGCTGCTCCTGTCACTCTTTAGGACCAACCTTTTCTTAAATCTGTTGCAACAGTTCTTCTATTTCTTAGCCTAATTTATCCTTTACAATTTCTAATCCATAAGGTTGGCCACCTATGGGCACCCCCCCCCTTTCTTGACTATGCTATAGTGTCCTCTAATTTTCCTTTCCCTCTCAGGTCCTCATACAGGGAGGTTACTGTTGTGACCGCTGAGCTGATAAACTGGCTGCATTTCTCGTTGTTGGATTTAGTATGCAGAGGCACTATGTCACAAATATACCTTATGTGCATAAAATCTGTAAATGTTGAAAATACTATCGCACTAGGTTTTTTTGATAAAGGTAAAAAGTTACTAGGGGACTGTAGGATAAAAATTAAGTTAGTTGTGCTACTTAAAGGTGACACGCAAAGAAACACTGCAGCCCGCTCCCGTTCCCACATACCTTGCAATGCTGCTGCAGGAGTCTGGGGCTGCAGTGATCTTAATTTTAACCCACTGTGTTTTGCTACAAACTTAAACATTCGGATGAATATGGAAGTGCCGTATGTTCCCAATTGAGCGGGCAAGTAAAGAGTGATGGTATATACCCATTTAGTGATGTCAGCTACTCACCACTGCTCTTATTATAGTAGCAGTGGCTGTATTTTATTATGTTTATTTTATGGCTTCTAAGGGGGTTTTCAACATGTACTGTTACTTACAGCAACAACCTGTCCAGGTGTTGCTGTAAGTAACATTACAGGTATGACAACAAAGACTTCCATAAACTGATGTACTGAAGGGATATGCCATTGCTGAAGGTTATCTACTGTATTTTGAATAAACATTCCACAGAGATTGTGCATTGAACTTGAAGTTTGGTGTCTCATTCATCTGTTATCCCACAACCCCTCCAAGGCTGTACCCCAGATAGGGTTATTTCTAGGCTTTTCCAAATACCAAACTACAAACCAGAGTTCAAACCACCAGTCAGCTCCACCCCCGACAGGTTTTAGTTAGGCCCTCTGTTAATACTACCCTGCAGACTCAAGCTCCCAACAATCCCTGGGTTTAAAACCTTATGGAGCTACAACCCAGGTAGGTGTATTCACATACCTACCAACAGACCGGAGTACAAACCAGGCCACAGCGCTATATATACCTCAGCCACTACATAATTATACTATGAACGACTTATTCAGAGTACTCTTGGTGGACAAACCAGATGTTTCCAACCTTGGACCAGCTGACCTAGCAGTCACATGCCCTGCAGTTTTCACAGCTCTAGTTAACCCCCTTAGAGAATTCCCTACCTAGTTCCAACAACTTATAATTTCAAGCAATCCCCTTCAAGTCTTGTCTCTCTCCAGAGCCCCTGAACTATGAGAACAGAATTTCAGTCTTTTGTCTCTGCTGCTTCACACTAGATCTCCCTCCCCCCACATCTTGCCAGACAAGTACAAGGTGTAAGCTTATTAATATGGAGCTGCAATTGCTGCCCTTACCACTTAAAGGGAATAGTTAGCACAAAGGACCCCTCAACGCAAGTGTGGGGCTGGTCCCAATGTGCACTTTGTGTGCAAAAAAACAACAACAAACAAAAAAAAAAAAAACAGGTTACTCACCTGTAACAGTAGTTTTAAGAGTGGTATATGATGTTCATCCACACTTATAGGCAGTGTCCATTCCCTTTAAAATGGTGCCAGAAAGTCTTCAAGCTGGCTCCTCCCACCCACCCAGGTGGTAACTCCCTTGGCTCCACCCCATGATGCCAGATCTTGCCCGCTGGAAGTAGTTGTGTGCGCCAAAGCCAGGGGAGGTCAGGTGGGTCAGTGTGGATGAACATCATATACTACTCCTAGAAAGTGCAGTCATGAAAAAACTTACCGTAACAGTAGATCTTTGAGGAGTGTCTCTTGCAGTAGCTAATACTTTTGGGTATCCAGCAGAAGTCACTGTGGCGGACGGCAGCTCTTCTAGCAGTTTTTCACCAGGGACTTCCCACACATAATATCAGCTTTCTGTTTCCTATATAAGTGTGGGCGGGCCCTGGTATCCTCAGTTTCCCCCACTGGATTCAGCTCACAAAGCGAGGACTGAGGGGATGCCAAGGTACCAAAGGAGTCCCAACCCAAAGTCACTGGACCGAATTTGCTCTCTTAGAGAAGGAGGGGAACGGAGGACAGGAACAAACCTACTGCAAGAGACACTCCTCAAAGATCTACTGTTACAGTAAGTTTTTACGCAACTGTACTATCTTCCACGGAGTGGTCTCTTGCAGTAGATAATACTTTTGGGATAAATCCTAAGAAGTAATACCCATGTGGGAGGACAGTTATGATAAAAAGACCTTGTAGGACTGCATGGCCGAAGGCCACCCTATGTCATGAGACAATATCCAGATTGTAATGCCTTGTGAATGTATTAATCATGGACCAGGTAGCTGCATTGCAGATATCAGAAATGGAGGCTCCTTTAAAGGAAGCCGCAGTGGAGGCCAAAATGTAATACAAATTTGCCAGCCAGAATGAAAGTGTACATTTAGCAACTGTGACGCCGTCGCAACCCAGGGCAAAAGAGACGAACAGTTGAGAGGTCTTTCTAATCGATTTTGTCTGACTAGTATAGTAGCGTAATATACGATGAACATCTAAACAATGTAGTAGATGTTCACCCTGATTTGAGTAGTCAGAATAGTAGGCCGGAAACTCCAAGGACTGATTTAAAGTATGTTCGGAGACTACTTTAGGAAGGAAGGAAGGGTTGGTACGAAGGACCACCCTGCCTTTGTAGAAAATCAAGTAAGTTTCTCTACACATGAGGGCATGAAGCATGGAAATATGATGAGCGAAAGTGACAGCCACCAGAAAGTTTTCCATGAAAGAAAACGAAGGTCACAAGTGGCTGCTGACTCAGGAGGCTCAAGGGTCAATTTTTCTATCATAATATTGAGATCCCACGAAGGAGTGGGTCTACTAATAGGAGGTTTAATATTTAACATTCCTTTCAAAAATATCTTAGCTGGATGATGTTAGTACAGTAAATACAGGTTACTCACCTGTAACAGGAGTTCTAGGAATGGCATATGTTGTTCATCCACACTTTCTGGCAGGTATCCTTGCCGGAAGGTCTTCAAGCTGGCTCCTCCCACCCACCCGGGTGGTAAAACTCTCGGCTCCGCCCCTTGACGCCAGATCTGGCCCGCTGGAAGCTCAGGTTGTGCGTCGAAGCCGGGGAGGTCGGGTCGGTTGTGGATGAACAACATATACCATTCCTAGAACTCCTGTTACAGGTGAGTAACCTGTATTTCTAGGGACATGGATATGTTGTTCATCCACACTTTCTGGCAGACTCCTAGCAGTTCTCCGGGAGGAGGGAGGCAAGGCTCACCCCCAGATACTTACTTGGGAAAGAGACTGGAGAACCGAGGCCCCAAAACCAGCATCCCGGCGTGACTCGAGGTCGATGTGGTAGTGGGTAATAAAGGTATGTGCCGACTTCCAGGTAGCAGCCCTGCAGATATCCTGGATAGGGACGTCCCTGGAAGCAGTTACCGATGCAGCGGTATGGCGGGTAGAATGAGCTCTTATCCCTCTGGGAGGCTCCATGCCCGCCAACCTGTAGCAGAGCTCTATGCAGGAGGTGATCCACCTGCCTATCATCCGCTTTGCTGCAGGTCTGCCAGGTGCGGCTTCAGCGTAGGTGACAAACAGCTGGCGAACCTCTCCCCGAACTTCAGCAGTCCGCTCCTTATAATAAGCGAGCGCTCATCTAGGGTCCAAAGTATGGAGCCTATATTTGGCCTCTGAGGTGTGATTGGGGTAGAACACCGGCAGAGTCAACACCTGGTTAAGGTGAAACTCTGACACCACCTTCAGAAGGAATTTCGGGTGAGGGCGCAGGACAACCTTGTCCCTGTGGAAGACCAGGTAGGGAGACTCGATGGAAAGCGCCTGGAGCTCTCCCATCCTTCTGGCTGACGTGATAGAAACCAAGAAGGCGGTCTTCCACGACAGGTGTGAAATATCACACCTGTGCATTGGTTCGAATGGCTTGCCCATAAGCTTGGCCAATACCAGCAGTAGATCCCACAGAGGTGGAGGTTCTCGCACTGAAGGGGAAATGTGGTCAAGGCCTTTGAAAAAGCGCCCGACCACCTTCTCCTGCACCACCGACTGCTTGCCGGCCCACGCCCGGTAAGCAGAGATGGCTGCCAGGTGCACCTAAGGGTCGTCGACCAAGCCCTTGCTGAGAAAGGGACCACAGGTAGTCCAGAATGCTTGCTAAGGGCAGTCGGAAGGGTCCAAGCTCTTCCCAACACCAAATGGAGAATCTCTTCCATTTGAAGGCATAGCATTTCCTGGTCGACTCTACAGGACGCCTCAACGACGCTGAGGACCTCGCCGAAAGACCCAAAGCCTGGAACTCTAGCCATCAGGAACCAGGCCATCAGGCGAGGGATTGAAGGTCGGGATGGAATACCTTCCCCTGATTGACTGAGATCAGGTCCAGGCGGGCTGGAAGCCGCCTCGGGAGCCTGGAGCTGAGGCTGAGGAAATCTGGATACCAGAACTGGCGGGGCCAGTCTGGGGCTACCAGAATCACCTGCGCCTTGTCCCTCCTCACCTTGAGAAGCACCTTGTGGATCAAGGGAAATGGGGGAAAGGCGTAGAAGAGGCCCGGGGTCCACGGCCTCGAGAAGACATCTCCCTGTAGTGAGCCCTGCTGAGGGGGGGGCCTGGAACAGACTCAGCTTCACATTCTCCCTGGAGGCAAACAGGTCCACCTGAGGCGTGCCCCAGTGGGAGAAGAGATCTTGTACTACCTCCGGCAGGAGAGACCACTCATGAGACGCAGCCCCTATCCGGCTTAGGGCATCGGCCAGGGTGTTGGAGGCTCCTGCCACGTGAATGGCTAGGAGATCTGCCTCCAGGCTGCGCACGAGGGACCATATGCGGAGAGCTTCCTTGCATAACAGCATGGAGCGCGTCCCGCCCTGGTGGTTCAGACAGTACATGGTCGTGGTGTTGTCCGTCTGGACCTGAACCACTTGACCCCGCAGAAACGGAGTGAAGGGCGGTGAGAGCTAGATGGACCGCTCGGAGCTCCAGCAGATTGATGTGGCATTGGGACTCCCGAGGGGACCAGAGGCCGTGCGCTCGGTGTTCCCCCAGATGGGCACCCCAACCCATCAGAGATGCATCGGTCGAGAGAGAGACCGTCGGCTCGGGGCGGACGAACGGGATGCCCTCCTGCAGATGTGCTGGAACAATCCACCATTGGAGAGCGTTCCACATCTCCTGGGTCACTGTCACGGGCTGGTCCAACGGATCGCAGCGTTGTGACCATTGGCTGGCCAGTCCCCTTTGAAGGGGACGCATGTACCAACGGGCCCAACAGACCACGCTGGTGCAGGCCGTCATGAGGCCCAGGAGGCGCAGGAAGTCCCAGGCAGGGCACAATTGCCCAACCAGAAATGATTGGGCAAAGGAGGAAAGAACCTCGGCCCTGTCCGCTGGGAGCCGTGCTCTGGCTCGCAGAGAGTCGAGCTCTGCCCCAATGAACAGTATCACCTGCTTTGGCACAAGTTCCGACTTGGCCTGGTTGATAAGGAGGCCAACCTGAGAGCAAACTTGGAGGGCCAGATCTCTGGACCGCTCCACCTCCTGTCTGGAGGGGGCTGCTATCCGCCAATCGTCCAGGTAAGGGTACACCCGGACCCCTCGGCGCTGCAGGAATGCTGTCACCACTGCCATGCATTTGGTGAAGACCCTGGGAGCTAGGGAGAGGCCGAAGGGCATGGCCTGGAACTTGTAAAGGGATCCCTCCGCTCTGAAGTGGAGGAATCTCTGATGGGGATGGATGGATTGGGATGTGAAAGAACGCATCCTGGAGGTCCAGGGAGCAGAACCACATGCCTCGTTCCAAGGGTGGGATTATCTGAGCCAGAGTGACCACCCTGAAGGCTCGAGACCCTAGGAACTTGTTCAGGTCGTGCAGGTCGAGAATGGGGCGTCAGCCCCCCATCCGTTTTGGGACCAGGAAGTACCTGGACACAAACCCCAGGTCTGGAGGAGGATCCGCCACCTTCCTGATTACCTCTTTTTCAAGGAGCAGGGCAATATCGGCTCAGCGGGCTGACAGCGAGGCTGCAGACCCCGTGGTCCCCCGAGGGGCGACGGCTCAGCAGTGGGGCCAGCTCGAACTCCAGAGGCAGGCCTTTCCTATCACCTCCAACACCAGCGGTCCGTGGTGATAGTGGACCAGGCGGAAAGGAAGTGGCGGAGCCGTCCCCCCATGGGGGGAACCCAGGGGGGAGTGACAAGGCTGGGGGCGGCACCCCTCAACCCATCACTGGGCAGGCTTGGAGGAAGAACCGGCCGAGGGACCTCCTGGGCCTTTACCTCCTTGCTTCCTGTTGGAGGAAGCCGCCGGCTTGGGTTTGGGACGCCAAGCGCGAGCCTGCTGGCTTTGTTGCTGGTGCTGCTGGGCCGGTCGAGAAGCAAGGACCGAAGGACTTCTGCTGCTGACGGCGGCCTTTGTCCCTCTGGGTGGAGGTGACCGAGTCCAGGGTGGCATTGGACTTCTCGATCCGCTGGAGGTGTCCCTCCACTCCAGGGCCGAAGAGGTCAGTCCCCAAGAAGGGGACGTCTGCCAACTTGTGCTGGGTATCCACTGTGAAGGTGGATATCCTCAGCCATGCCCTGCGTCACATGGCCACCGCGGCCGCTACTGACCTGGCACAGGAATCACCTATGTCCAGAGCAGTCTGAAGCTGCTGCTTCGCCACCGCCCTACCCTGGTCCCGCACCTGGCGAACCGTGGTCTGCAGGTCAGGCAGGAAATGAGGAACAACCTCATCCAGGGAGCCCATGAGGGCGTGGGAAAAGTGTGCCATCAGCACGGCCGAGCTGACCTGTTGGAGACTGAGGGAGGGCGCAGCGTACACCTGCAGCCCGGCAAAGTCCAGCTTTTGGACTCCTTGGCGGGGGCTTATCTACATCCCGGCGTTACCGGAGCGCGGAGAAGCGCTGTCGGTGACTAACCCCTCGGCAGAGAGTTTGCTCCGAAACCGGGCAAAGAACCGGTAGGGACCGCATACTTCCTGGCCATCCTGGCCGAGGGCGCAGGACAGGAAGCAGGCCGCTGCCAAAGCTCCAAGGCTGGGCCGACAATGGCCTCAGCCACCGGAAAGGCCTCCGTGGGAGAAACCCCTCAGTCCAGAATCTCCATCAGGGGATACTTGGCCCATTTGGACACGGGCTCGAGCTGCATCCCGGTGGACTCCAAGAGGAGTCAAAGCAGACCCAAGAAGGACGATGGGCTATCGTCCACTGATTGGCCCCCGGAGGACTCCAGATCGAACTGCCTGGAGAACAGGGAGGAATCATCATCGGATTCTGAAGAGTCTGCGAAGAGCTGCCTCGGCCCTGAGCCACCCTCCACCTGCCAAGGACGGTCGGGAGTGAGGGTGACCGACAACCTGTGGGGCAGGCCGTGGCCCGACCGAGAATTCTTGGTCGGTGCCCCCGACTTCAGTTGTGAGGCGGAGGTTCCACCTGTCAGTGGAGCAGCTGGTTTCGGCCGAGCAACGGCCCTGGGCGAGGCAACTCGACTGGAGCAGTGGTTGCCCGATTCGATTCAGGCGACAAGCCACTTGATGGCGGGGTCTTGGCTGGGGTCGGCTAGGCCCAGACAACAGCAACTGCTGCCACATAAGGTCCTCGTAGTGCCGGCGCAACTTGCGCCGCAGCCTCTCCTCACCCGAGGAGGAGGAGGACAAGGAAGAACGGCATCGCCGCTTACTTCGGTAACGAGACCGCCGATGTCGATGGGAACGGCTGGATCGAGAAGAGGACTGAGACCTTCGGGGGGACCGAGAGTGGGTCTGGGAAGGGCCGGGGGGGACACCCGCTCTTCCCTCTGCTCGGGCACTTTAACCGGGCACTGCGGCCCAGAAGGTGCAGGCAGATCCTCGGTATCCACCGGGGGAACTGGTGAAGGAGGGTTGCCGGCTTCTCCAGTCGAAAGCCCGTCTAACGGATCGAGAAAAATCTCAACTTCGTCGACGGGAGTCTCGGCAGGCTGGCCTGATGGGGGCACCGTGAAGCCAGCGGCCTCAGCTGCAACCTCGACCGAAGTCGATGGTCGGCTGCCCAGGGAAGGGGACCTCTCCCGCTCCCACGAGCGCCGACAGTGAGACTTACCTTTTGACTCCTTTTTCTTGGGCCAAGAAGAATGTCCCGAAGGCCCCTCTCCTTTCGTGGAAAGGGACTGACAATGCTCCTTGAACGAAGCCGTATACGAGGAACTCAGAGAGAGCAGGATAAATGCCGCGGCAGAGGAGGAAGATGCGGTCTGGGCCGCCTCCTCCTCGAGGCGATCATCAGCTACGGGACACCATCTAGAGCCTTTAGATTTTACCGGCGGGAAACGTTTCTCGGGGTGCCCGAGCTTCAATCGGGCAGCCGATCGTCCAGAACGTTGGCCGAGAAAGAGCAGCACAACTCGCAGGCCTGCGGGTCGTGATCTAGGCCAAGGCAGTAGACGCACGTGGAGTGCGGATCCGTCCTGGACATTTTCTGCCCGCAAGGGCACCTCCGAAAGCTGGGAACAGATTTGTCCATCACAGCCGCGAGGGAAGAAGACCGAAGTTTAGAAAACTTCAAAACCAATTTCGGACAGACCGAAGAGTTAGGATCCAGTCTAAAACGCAGAGCGCTAAGGAGGGAACCTGAGCTTCCAAGCGGTAAGGAAGATCTGGCGTCATGGGGCGGAGTCGAGAGTTTTACCACCCGGGTGGGTGGGAGGAGCCAGCTTGAAGACCTTCCGGTAAGAATTAAAGCGGCAAGGATACCTGCCAGAAAGTGTGGATGAACAACATATCCATGTCCCTAGAACCTGCCATCCAGAGGTTCATGGAAAGCCAAGATGGTGGCCATGTGGACTTTGATGGAAGAGTAACTTAAACCTGACTCAGATAGTGAGGCTAGGTAGTCCAGAACCATCAGTGGACAAGAGTAAGGGTCCGCAGATCAAGAGGCTGACCATATGGAAAAACGCTTCCATTTCGAATTGTATGTTGCTCTTGTTGCTGGCTTACAGGAGGCCAAGAGAATACTGGCACCAGGAGAGGACACTTGTAATCTAGTTATGAAAGCGTCCTCAGGAGACAAGCGTGAAGGTGTAAAGCCTTCAGGTTGGGATGTAGGAGAGACCCCTAAAACTGAGTCAAAAGGTCTGGTCGGCAACAGAACAGGGTCCCATACTGACAGTTGTAGGAGTAGGGGAAACCACATCTGGTGAGGCCACACTGGGGCTATGAGTATCACTGTGGCTAGTTCTAGTTGTAGTTTCAGTAGAGTCCACTGCAGGAGAGAGATGGGGGGGAAGCATATAAGAAGAGTCCTGCCCATGGTTAGGACAGGGCATCTATACACCGTCCCTTTTTGTTCAGGATAATGGAAAAATACTTGGGAAGACAGTAATTCACGGGGGATGCAAGCAGATCCAGCTGTGGAGTGCCCCAGAAGCTGAAGATTTCTTAGATCACTTGCTCATGAAGTGTCCATTCGTGAGTTGTGGATTGGCGAGTCAGCCAGCCTGCTAACTGGTTGCAATGTCCCGGGTAGGTGGACAGCGGTTAGTGTCAGTTGTTGCCGGATGGCTTCTTGCCAAACTGCAAGGGTCTCCATGCCTAGGGTGCGAGATTTTATACTCCCTTGCTTGTTGAGGTAGAACACTACTGCAGTGTTGTCTGATTGGATCAATAATGATCCTGATGCGAGGTAGGGCCTGAATGCCTGAAGAGCTAGATGGACTGCATTCATCTCAAGAAGACTGATGCGAGATTGATGAGGAGAAGCGGGCCACCGGCCTTGGGTCTAATAAGGACCGAAGGCCGTGCCCCATCCCTGCAGGGAAGCATCCGTGGTTAACATTTGCATGGGAGGGGGGACCGGAAAGGCATTCCTTGATTCAGATTCATTCTGATTGTCCACCATGTCAGGGTTGACTTCAGATAGGGAGTGACCCTGATTTTGTCTTCAAACTGTCCTGTTTTTTGGGACCAGTGATTCTAGAGGGTCCATTGGACAGGTCTGAGATTGAGACGGGCAAATGCCACCATAGGGATGGCAGTGGACATGTGACACAGAAGGCGCAGCATTTGACTGGCTGTGACTATTTTCTGAGTCTGTATGTGTGACACGCCAGAGATATAAGCATATCCTGCCGGGCAGGCAGGAGGTAAGCCCTGGCTGTAACTGTATCTAGGACAGCTCCAATGTATTGGAGAGACTGTGTCAGATTTGGACTGGACTTTGGCCAACTGACTGATTCCCAGATCTGCGAACATTTTCAGGGTAGCATCTAGGGAGGCAAGCAGAGCTAATTTGGAGTCTGCTTTAATTAGCCAATCATCTAGATATGGAAAGATAAAGTGCCCTTTTCTTCGTAAGGCTGCTGCCACCACCGCTAGGCACTTGGTGAACACTCTGGGGGCTGATGAGATCAAAAGGGAGTGTCTGAAACTGGTAATTTTGACCCAGTAGGTGGAAGAGCAAAAATCTGTGGTGGGCAGGGTGGATGGGGATATGCAAGTAGGCATCCTTCATGTCTAGGGCACAAAGCCAATTGCCCCATTTCAGGATCGGCATGATGGCAGGTATGGTGATCATGCGAAAACGTTTATATCGAATGTAAAGATTCAGTTGTCTGAGATTCAGTATAGGTCGGAGGTCTCAATTTTTGGGGTACCAGAAAGAAGTGGGAGTAAAATCCCATTTGATGTTTCAGAATGGGAACTGGTACAATGGCCCTTTTGGTCAAAAGGGCCCTTGATTCTTCCTGTAAGAGGGGCATATGATCTGAAGGATAATGAATCTTCCATGGAGGGCAAAGGCGTGGGGTGGAGAGGAACTCCAGAATATGCCCCGTCTGTATAATCTGAAGTACCCATTTGTCTGAAGTGATAGTTTGCCAAGCCTCCAGATGGAGGGCAAAATGAACCCCCACAGCCTCCGAGGTCTGGTCGAGGAGGCAGGGGGAAGCCATAGTGGGTCACTGGGAGATGGGCTGCGCAGCTCCACCAGAAGGGCGGAAGCGGGCACTCCGGGTGGCAGAGGCGTGGCCTCTGGTGGACTGAGCATGATCTCCGAAGCCACCTTTATTACCTCTGTATCTTCCACCTCTTTTGGTATAAGAGGAGTGTTGAGTATGGTAGTTTGTAGATGGCGTATGATGCATGCCATGGAGTACAGAGGGTTCTGCCTGATGCCTGTAAGTCATCCAATAAAGTTTGGGTAACTGGCCCAAACAGCCTGGACCCGTTAAACGGGGCATTAGCTACTTTATGTTGTATGTCAGGTGCAAAGCCTGAAATGCAAAGCCAAGCATGGCGATGCAAGGTGATACCAGTGGCTGATAGTCAGGCTGAGGTATCTACGGCATCGTATCCCATTCTGAGAAGGTGACGGGAGACAGAATTATTAGTTGTCACTGTAGCCAATAATTTATCCCTCTCCTGTGAGGGAGGGAGTTTATTAATGAGCTCAATGGCAGAGGACCCAAGGGTACGCTGATATTTAATCATATGACCCATATAGTTTAAGATTCTGATATTCATAGCATCTGAGGAAAATACCTTTTTCCCCAGATAGTCAATTCTTCACGATTCCTTATCGGGGAGTAAGGAGCTCAAGTGTTTAGGTTTTTGGTATGGTCATGAGCGGCAGTAATGACCACAGAATCTGCCTCTGGAATACTGGACAGAAAGGGATAGTCCAGAGGAGCCTGATCGACAATCCACTTTGCGGGGAACAGCTGTAATAGTGGAAGGCTGATGCCAAGCAGCCAGCATAGCATTCTGGTAGTTTGGTATTAGTTGGGGAATCACTAAAACAGGCTCCTCGGGTAACTCAAGGTATTCTGCCATATCCTTACGTTGTTGGTCATGATCAGTAGTCAAGAATCCGATGACCTTTTGCATTTGAGCTATCTCACTAAAGGTTGGGTCATCTGGAGGAGAGGCTGCGCAAAGTATTGGCAGGTCCTCATCCACAGAAGAGATTTCCAAACAAGGAGATTCAGGATTTGGAAAATCCAGACCTTGGAACTCTTCATCTTCAAGGTCACCGGGGAAGTCATCCGGTAATTCTTGTTCATCTACGAGTTGCCTGATTAAATTCCTGACAAACTGCAGGAATTGGTGTTGTGTGTGGGTCCCAGAAACCTTACACAAAGTGTGTGGTTGTCAAAGCGGTACATCTTCCTACCACAACGGCAGGAATGAAATAATGCTTGTTTCTTTGAAGAATCTGTAGACATTCGTCTTAGTTCCAAATTTCTCGTTCAATGACTACTACATAGAAGTTGCACTAGCTGTTGTGCGAGCTAAAGATGGCAGGAAAATGAACCGAGGATACCAGGGACCACCCACGCTTATATAGGAAACAGGAAGCTAATGTCATGTGTGGGCGGTCCCTGGTGAAAAACTGCTAGAAGAGCTGCTGTACGCAACAGCGACCTCTGCTGGATACCCAAAAGTATTACCTTCTGCAAGAGACCACTCCATGGAAGATCTACTGTTACAGGTGAGTAACCTTTTCTTCTAGGGACGTGGATAATTATGTTCTATCCACACTTATGGGCAGACTCCTAGCAGTTCTCCTGTAGGAGGGAGGCAAGGTGCACACTCCCTACTTACGGAACAAAGATTAAAGATCTGAGGCCCCAAAACCAGTATCCTGGTGTGACTCAAGGTCAATGTGGTAATGGGAAATGAAGGTGTGTGCGGATCTCCAGGTAGCAACCCTGCAGATTTCCTGGATAAGGACGTCCCTGGAAGCAGCGGCATGACAGGAGGAATGAGCACTTAGCCCTCTGGGAGCCTCCCTACCCACCAACCTATAGCAGAGATCAATGCAGGATGTGATCCACCTGCCAATCATCTGCCTGGCTGCAGGTCTGCCAGATGCGGCTTCAGCGTAGGTGACAAAACAGCTGGCGAACCTCTCCTTGAACTCCAGCAGTGCGCTCTTCATAATAAGTAAGCAGTCGCCTCAGGTCCAGAATATGAAGCCTGTGCTCTGCCTCAGAGCAGGAATTGGTGAAGTACACCCCCTGGGAGATTAATCACCTGGTTAAGGTGAAACTCTGACACAACCTTCGGGATGAACTTCACTTTGAGGTGCAGGACAACCTCGTCCTTGTGGAAGGCCAAGTAAGAAGACTCCCCGAAAAGCGCCTGGAGCTCACTGATCCTTCTGGCTGACATGATAGTCAACATAAAGGCAGTCTTCCACGACAGGTGGGGCATATCACACTTGTGCATCAGATCAAATGGCTTGCCCATGAGTTTTGTCAAAACCAGCAACAAGTCCCACGGTGGTGGTGGTGGTTCACACAATGGAGGGGAAATGTGGTCAAAGCCCTTAAAAAGCACCAGACCACCGTCTCCTGTGCCACATACTGCTGACTGGCCCGTGCCCAGTAAGCAGAGATGGCTGCCAGGTGCACCTTAAGGGTCGTCAACCGAAGGCTCAACAGAGAGGGACCAAAGATAATCCAGAATGATAGCCACTGGACAGGACAAGGGGTCCAACCCCTTACCCCGATACCAAATGGAGAATCTCTTCCACTTGAAGGCGAAGCACTTCCTAGTCTACTCCTTCCAAGATGCCTCCACAATGGTGAAGACAACTTTGGAGAGACACAAAGCCTGGAACTCTAGCTGCTCAGGAACCAGGCTGTCAGGTGCAGGGAATGAAGATCCGGGTGGAGTCCCTTCCCCCCTGACTGATGGAAAGCAGGTCCGAGCATAAGGGAAGACGCCTCTGGAGCCTGTTGCTGAGACTGAGGAGATCGGGGTACCAGAACTGGCGTGGCCAGTCCGGAGCCATCAAGATCACATGTGCCTTGTCCCTCCTGGCCTTGAGCAGCATTGTGTGGATCAAGGGAAGTGAAGGGAAGGCACTGAAGAGGTCTGAGGTCCAGGTCCTCTAGAAGGCATCCCCCTGCAGTGTTCCCTGCTAAGGGGGGGCGGACACAAAACAGACTCAGCTTTGTGTTCTCCCTGGAGGTGAACAGGCCCACTTGAGGTGTGACCCACTGGGAGAACAGACTGAAGTACCTCTGGGTGGAGAGACCACTTGTACAACGCCTCGCCCACCCAGCTGAGGGCGTCTGCCAGCTGAATGGAGGCTCCTGCCACATGGATGGCTAGGAGGTCCGCCTCCAGGATACGCTCAAGGGTCCAAACACTGACAGCCCTGTTTGTTGAGGTAGTAAATGGTCATGCTGTTGTCCGTCTGGACTTGAACCACCTGAGCCCGAATATGCGGATCAAATGCAGTGAGCATTAGCTGAATTGCTCGGAACTCAAGCAGGTTGATGTGGCATCGGGACTTCTTGGGGGGGCAGAGCATGTGGACTCTGTGTTCCCCCAGGTGAGCACCCCAGCCCACGAGAGAGGCATCAGTCATCAGGACGACTGTCTGATCTGGGCGGACAAACGGGATCCCTTCCTGCAGGTGTGCTGGGATAAACCACCACTGGATGGTGTCCCACATCCTCTGGGTCACAGTAACCAGCTGCTCGAAGCGACTCTTGCGCTGAGACCACTGGCTGGCCAGCTCTCACTGCAGGGATCGCATTCTCCAGCGGGCCCAACTGACCACACTGGTGCAGGCCGCCATGTAGCCCAGCAAAGAGCAGAAAGTCCCAGGCAGGACACTATTGCGCAAACCGAAATAATCGGGCAAAGGAGAACACCTCACACCCTGTCCACTAGGAGCCGGGCTCTGGCTCCGCCCCGATAAGTTTAAACACCTGCGAGGGCACAAGTTCCGACTTGGCCTCACTGACCAGGAGGCACAGGTCTGGAGGGCCAGGTCCCTGGACTGCTCCTGCCAGGAAGGACCTGTAATCAGCCAGTTGTCCAGGTAGAGGTAAACCCAGTCCCCTCACCACCTCAGGTAAGCTGCCACCAGTGCAATGCACTTGGTGTAGACCCTGGGGGCCGAGGAGAGGCCGAATGACATGGCCTGGAACTCAGAGGGCTCCCTCTACTCGAAAGAGGGGGAACCTTTGATTCGATGGACAGATCAGGATGTGGAAGAACACATCCTGAAGAGCCAGGGAACAAAAGCACATGTTTTGTTCTAGACATGGTATGATCTGAGACAGTTACCATCCTGAAGGTGTACAACCTGAGGAATTTGTTCAGGTCATGCAGATCTAGAATGGGAACACCAACCCCCGTCCACTTTGGCACCAGGAAGTACCTGAAGACAAACCCTGGGTGTTCCGGAGGATCTGTGACAGGAACCACGACCTCCTTGTGGAGGAGCTGGGCTATGTCATCTCAGAGCAGACAGTATGATTGTGAAAACCAAGTCCTCCGGTTTGGCAAGGAGGGTACTGCTCGAATTCCAAAGACAGACCCTGATCCACCACTTCTAGAACCCACCTGTCCATGGTGACAGCGGAACAAGCGGAAAGGTACTGATAGAGCCAGCCCCCCATGGAGGACCCAGGGGAGGTGTGATGGGCATGAGGGAGGCACCCCTCATCCCGTCACTGAACAGGCTTAGAGGAGAAGGAGGGCCCAGGCTGAGGCACCGCCAGAGCCTCTCCTTCTGGACTTCCGGACAACCGAGGCCACGGACTTGGGCTGAGATCACCAACCCTGAGCCTGCTGACCAGCCTGTTGCTGGGCTGGTTTGGCAGCAGGAGTGAAGGTGGACCAAAAGGGCTTCCTCTTCTGCTGCTGCTTGGAGCCCTTAGGGTTCTTCTGGGTAGATGTCATGAAGTCGAAGGTGGCACTGGACTTCTTGATACTAGTGAGGTGACCCTCAACCCTGGGCCTGAACAGGTCGGTGCCCAGGAAAGGGACATCTGCCAGCTTGTGCCAAATGCCCACCGTGAAGGTTGAGATCCTCAGACAAGCCCTATGGAGCATGGCCACTGAGGCTGCCATGGAGCAAGCACAAGAGTCCCCAATGTCCAGGGCTGTCTGGAGCAGTTTGGCTACAGCCCGGCCCTGGTCCCAGACCTGTTTGACAGTAGTCTAAAGGTCCACAGGCAAATGAGGAAGCACCTCATCAAGAGCACCCAGCAGAGCATGAAAGAAGTGGGCCATGAGAAGGGCCAAGCTTGCCCAGCAGAGAACAAACAAGGAGGCAGCGTAGACTTTTAGCTGCATGGTTCAACTTTTTGGACTCCTTATCAGGTGGCATCTCAACATCCCCAGTGTTGCTGGAGCACCTAAACACAGTCTGCTACCAATCCCTTGGCCAGAGGGTTGCTCTGTGAATCCTGAGAGGGAACCAGTGTACACTGCGTATTTGCCGGCAATCTGGGCAGAAGGTGCAGGGTAGGAAGCAGGACCCTGCCAAAGCTCCACGGCAGGGCTAAGAACGGCTTCTGCTACTGGGAAAACCTCCAGAGTCTCTCTCCAGTCCAGAATCTCTGTCAACGGACAATAAGCCCACTTCTGGACGGGCTCCATTTCATACCCATCTATTCCAAGATCAAGCGGAGAAGCCCCATGAAGGAAGATGGGCCTTCATCTGTTGAGAGGTCCCCCACGGACTCTATGTTGACTGGATGGGAGTGCAGGGAGGACCCCTCAGACTCGTTAAAGAGTGGTCAACCACCAGAGTCCCCACTGACCCTCCACAGAAGGTCAGTGGTGATGGTATCTGTCAGCCGATGGGGAAGCCCAATGGCTGGTCAAGACTTGGTTGAAGCACCAACCATCGGCTGTTTAGGTGGTGGTTCCACCATGATCAGTGGACACAGCGGAGTCGGCTGAGCTGGGACCGTTTTGGTCAGCTCCACTGATGGAGATGGCATTGGCCTGTTGGGTGACAGCCAAGTGATGGCAGACATCGAAACCGGAGTCGGTTTAGCACCAGTAAGTACCAACTGTTACCACATCAGGTCCTCACAGCGTCGACGCAATTTGTGCCGAAGTCTCTCCTCACCAGAGGAAGACAAGGACTAAGTAGTGGCACGCCACTTCCCATGGTGACAGGAGCGGGAACGCCGATGACCACTAGACCTGTTTGACCTCGACTGCCGGGGGGGGGCGCTCAGAGGGAATCTGTAAATGCCAAGGCTCCTCCTGGTCAGGGTCTGGGACCAAAGACGGCGGGTCAGTGGACTGATACGTCCCTCAAATGGTCTGTGTCAGGACCAGAGTCCTAGACAAGAAAGTATCAGCCTCTTCGGTCAACAACTGGTCGACTGGTTCGAGAAAAATCTCGGCCAAGACCTCCACCAGCATCTCTGCCGGCAGGCAAGATGGGGGTTACTATGAAGCCAGCGGCCAATGCAGAGGATTCGACCAAAATCAAATCCGATGAAGCACGGGAGTCAGAGGCCCTCGACAGAGTGCTGCCGATCCTACGAATGGTGACAAGTCTGCTCTTTCTCCTTCTTGGACTCTTTCTTCTTTGATTTGTGCTCTGAGGGTCCCTGACCATGGTTGTGCAGAGACTGACAATTCTCTAAAGGAACTCATGAACACTGAGCCCAACTGAAGCAGCACAAAGGCAGAAGCCGAAGAGGAGTGAGCTGTGACCTGGGTCGCTTCCTCTTTGAAGGCCGCGAGCTGTTTGGTGGACACAGCAGCCGCGCAGACCAAACAATGGGCTTCTTTAGATTTGACAGGCGGGTTCCGATGCACCAAGTTGCCTAGTTTAACGTGGTCAAAACGGTCCTCCAGAATAGCTGGACGGAAAGAACAGAAGTCGCAAGACTGGGGGTCGTGATCGTGCCTCAGGCAGTAGATGCACGTGGCATGCGGTTCAGTCCTGGACATCTTCTGTCTGCAAGGGCAAGGGCACCAGCGGAACCCAGTAATGGATTTATCATCCATGGCGGTCACGATCGATCGCGCTGAAGACAAACTCATTTTGGTTTTGGAAGTAAATCCGAAGATTTGAGTGCTAGGACCTAAACGCCTGGAGCAGTAAGGAGGGAATCTGCTTCTTCCAGCGGAAAGGAAGATCTGGCATTATGGGGCAGAGCTGAGGGAGTTACCTCCCGGGTGAGTGGGAGGAGCCAGCTTGAAGACTTTCTGGCACCATCTTAAATGGAAAGGACACTGCCTATGAGTGTGGACAGAACATCATATCCATGTCCCTAGAAACATTTTTGCTTGCTTACAATTTACTATTGTGTAGTAGATTGTATCAGACTAGTTTTGCTAAGTTATAGGCAGACATCTTCTGTTACTACAAATCCCAGAATCCCCTGCAGCTGACAGAGTAATTGGCAACAGTAGGAGATTAAATAGCCTGCAGTGCATGTTAGGGCTTTTATAATCTCCAATTAGAGGTTTTATGTCACTGCTTTTCTCCAGGGGTCCCAATACAGTCATCTGTGACTGTATACAGCCCATGGAGGACAGCAGAACTAGCAAACAAAAGATCAGGGGCCCAATATTAAGAAGTCTGCATGTGTGCAAATAGGTGTTTACCGACACAAACCAGGTTTTGCACCAGGTCTCGATATTCAAAAGGGGCGGTTGTGCAGGCACACATGGTTAGCGTCCCTGCAAAAAATAACGTATGCAGTTGGGAAAGGGAGAGACAGGGACAGGAATACCCACACAACCCCATATTCAGCACATGTGTACTGTGCAAAAAGGGTTAGCACGGTCCTTTTGTGCAGCGCAAATAGCGCCAAACTATCTTAACTCCGGGCTACTAGCAGCTACTGAAGTTATGGCAGCCAACTGCAGAGTTGGCCGGTGGGGGAAGCACACCTGCCCTCTGGTGCCCAGTGGTTCCACCATCCCTCCGATCGCTGGCCCAACACAGTATAGTATGCCTGGTGGACAGAGGTCTCCCTTCCCTCCAACTGCTGTGCCATGAAAAGAAGTCCCCGACATCCAATGGTCCCCCCGGTCCCACTTGCATAAGCTTACCCCCTGACATCCAGTACCCCCCTTCCCCAATCCCCAGACCCATTATATCAGGCATACAGCATACTGCCTGGCATCCAGTGCCGCCCCACCCCGGTAACATCAAACGAGACCACCAGTGGCCAGTAGCCCCTCAACAGTCACCAATCCCGGTCCCGTAACAAATACAATATCCTGTCCTGTGCCTGGGATTACTGTCAGTAAGCCATGGTGCATAGCAAACAACCACCAGAAAACTCCCTGGTGTCCAGTGATACCCCCATTGCTGTTCCTCTGTCACACCCGTAATCCATGGTGTCTAGTAGCCCCCACCTGCAGCATCAACCACCCCTGCAACTCCCCCCACCATACTCGTGTCAGTGCAGGGGAGCCTGTCACGGTGACTGGCACAGCCAGGGAGCATGCACCCTATGTACAGTACAGGGTGTGCATCCTCAAGACGTGCACAGTGTTCTGTATACAGGATGTGCGCTCCATATCTTTTCACATGGCAACCAGCCAAGGAGGTGACAGAAGGGCTGTGCCAGTCACTGTATGGGCTCCCACGGCACCGTTGAGTCAGGCAAGGGGGGAAGAGAGTTGGCAGGGTGGGTGGTCAGTGCTACTGAGAGGGGCTGCTAGAGGCCAGGGATTATGGATATGATCGGGAGGAATGGCAATGGGGGGGGGGGAGGAGACCACTGGACACCATGGAGTATTTTGGGTGGGTGGTTACCATTAACTGTAACTTACTGATAGTCACTCCAGGCACAGGACAAGATCTTGTATTTGTTACTGGACTAGGGATTGGTGATGGGGGAAGAGGGGAGTCACTGGCCGCCAGAGGTAATGTAATGGGTCCAAGGAGGACCACTGGATGGCAGGGAGTATACCTGACATAACTGGTCCAGGGATCAGGGACAGGGGAGTGGGGAATCACTGAACGTCAGGGACTTCTCTTCCCTGCATGGGACAGTGATCGGGGCGACTGGCCACCAGGGATACTATTCTGTTTTACCGGCCTATCAGAATTGGGGGTGAGACCACTGGGTACCAGGGACTGTCCTGTATTATACAAGACAGGGCACTTGGGGGGTGGGGGATCCACGCAAACCTGCCACCACTACCTATTCAAATGAGCCCTTAATGGGCATGCAAATGGCCCCTTAGCACTCTGCATGCCCAGTGGGCTCATTTGCATGGGTTCCTTTGAATACGGCACCTAGTGCTCCAGTGCCATCGGGTCTGGTGTCGCTACTCGCTGCACAGCAGGGATCCATGTCAGGGCAGTGCTACTTGACTTAGCGTGGTGCTGGCATGCCCTTATATTCAGTCGGATAGCGCCAGAGTGCTATCTGACTGAATATAACATCCTCAGATTCCTGGGCAAGGGCAAAGCCCAGCACAAAACCTTGCACTCCACTTTGCCCATTTTTGAATATTGGGCCCCAGAGCTTATATAAACTCTAGCACACACTGCAGAGTATTGAATCGTCTCACTGCTGCCTACTGCTCCAATGTCCTCTGCAGGGGATTCTGAGATTTGTAGTAAAAGATGTCAGCCCACAACTAAGCAAAATTAGTCTAATATGATCTACCATATTACAGTAAACAGTAAATAAGCCAAAATGTTTTTGTACACCAAGTACACGATGGGACCAGCCTCACACTTGAGCATAGGGGCCCTTGGTAGTGACTGTTCCTTTTTTTTTTCTAACTCCATTTTTGGCACCTTACACCCCCAAATTTTCTCAGGCTGCCTCAACTTGCTGGTCTGCTCTACCGCCCACCGTGGTCCTCTTCTCCTCACGTATATTACTGCTACTCTGAGCCCCTTGGGGCAGGGCCACCAACCACTCTGGCGCTTTATCTATAATCTAGATTGCCCAGCTTTGAGCCGCTGAGAGGCCAAAGGGGCAGAGAGAGGACTCAGTTTGGCGTGTGGCAGCCAGCCCTGTGAGGAGCTGTCGCCTTCCGGGAGTTTTTTTTCCTTCGTTACGCCCCTTTCCCCTGCATCCCAAGCCTGAGTGTGCAATGACGCCAAGGATGTCTGTTGCGGCTCTGCATCCTACTAGGCCCTGTGCTTTGCAGTGCCTCCAGTCTCCACCAGGGGCTGCTGTGGTGCCAGGCTGTCCATGGATCCCTCCCAGAGAGAGAGGAGAGCAGTCCTCCGGACGCTCAATCCTCTCTCTCTCTCCCCCTGCCAATCCCCGGTGGCCCAGGCTTATTCCCGAACCCGTGTCTCCGGCATGGCGTGAGGTATGGCGTCCAGGCTGAACTGTTCCCCTTTAAAGGGAGCAGGAAATCTGTGCTAATTTGTAGCTGTTTGTAATGTGCTAATTTATACTAACATACTATTTGCCAGCAGATTAGGCCTTACGGTCTATCGAGTCTGCTCGAAACTCAGATCCCTAGTTGGGTGCCGAGGCCCTCCCCTCCCTTGTGTTCCAGAAACCCCTATCATCCATCCCCACCCCCCCGGGACAGGCCATCATCTGATACATCCACTTTCTGTGTCTGTCTCACCCTCTCTTGAAGCCCCCCACTGTGGATCTCTGAACCAGCTTGCCAGGCAGTGCATTCCAAGGTCCACCACCCTCTCAGTGAAAACCTCCTCCTCTTCCCCCTCACCCTTCCTCCTTCCAACTTCAAACCATGCCCTCTGGTAATACCTCCTGCTTTAGTCTAAAGATCCTCCATGTTTACCTTATTTATTCCTTGAGGTACTTGAAGACCTCAATCATGTCCCCTCTCTCCTCTCCTCCAATGAAAACAGGCAGAGCTCCTCAAGTCTGTCCTCATCGTCAAATCCCCTAGCCCTCGTATCATCTTAGTTGCCCTCCTCTGTATCCTCTCCAGGAGCTGTATGTCCCTCTTCAAGTGTGATCTCCAGTACTGCACACAGTACTCAAGGTGTGGTCTAATCAGTCCATTGTACAGCGGCAAAATCACTTCCTTGCTCCTAGAGGTGATCCCCCTTACGATGCATCCCAACATCCTGTTTGCCTTGCTAGCCGCTCTCCTGCACTGCTCAGAGTTATTCATACATGCATCACCATGACCCCTAGGTCTTTTTCCCCTATTGAGGCCTCCAGTGCCTCCCCTCCCAGGGTGTACCTGTGTTTAGGGTTTCCCTGCCCAAGATGCAACACCTTGCACTTGGTGATATTGAAATTTAATTTCCATGTGTGAGCCCAGCTTTCCAGGGTGTCCGGGTCCCTTGCAGGGCCAACCTCCCTCTTCTCCCTCAACTACTGCTCCCATCTTGGAGTCATCAGTGAAGAGACTCATTTCACACCTATACCCTCCCGATGTCAGATATGTATGCATTAAACAGGATCGGACCCAGGACCGAGCCCTGCGGTACCCCACTACCAACCTCTCTAGGGTTCGAGAGCTCCCCACAGACCACTACTCTCTGGGTGCGTCCAGCTAGCCAGTTTTATAATCCATCTGACCATCAAAGGGCCTACTCCTAACCCCATCAGTTTCTCAACCAGACCATTGTGGGGGACAGAGTCAAACGCCTTGCTGAAGTCCAAGAATAATATATCCACAGGCTTTCCCCTGTCCAGTTCTGATGTTACCCATTCGTAGAACTCCACAAGATTGATTTGACATGATCTGTCTGGCACAAACCCATGTTGCCGACTATCCAGACCTCCCCCCCTCCTCCAAGTACACCCCCAATCGTTCCTTTAGTATACTCTCCATTAATTTTCCCACCACCGGGGTCAAACTGATGGGTCTATAGTTACCTAGTACTTCCTCGACCCCCTTTATGGATTGGCACCACATGTGCCTCTTGCCAATCCCTAGGTACCCTCCCTGTCTCAAGTGACCTGTTGAAGAGCTCCGCCAGGGGTGCAGCCAGTATGTCCGCCAATTCCCATAGTACTCTCGGTTGAATGCCATCCGGCCCAGGAGATTTGTCTTTCTTTAGGGCCTTGAGGGCTAACCACACCCTTTTGGCGGTGATAGCATCATCCATCCCCTTCACCTTACTGGCCTTTTTATCCTTGTCCAGATGTGACACCCCTGGGGTACCTCTCCCTCCCTCTTGCTCCATTCCTGTTGCTCCCCTGATCCCACTCACTGCCGCTTTTATCCCCATCGTGCCTTGCTTTGTAGATATCCTATCCCCCTCCCTAGTGAACACAGAGACAAAGTACTCATTAAATACCTCTGCCTGGTTCCTCGCCTCTTCCACCCACCCTCCTTCTAATCTCAATCTGCTGAGATGGTCCTTAGATTTTCTCCTCTCCCCAATGTACCGGAAGAACCCCTTTTCCCCTCCATGTATCCCCTGTGCCAGCCACTGCTCTTTACTGGACTTTGCTCCCCTCACCATCCGGGTGACTTTTCTAGATGCAAGATGGTACATTTCCTTATCCCTATCCCCTCTTGTTTTATATTTTTTGTAGGCCGCTTTCTTTTCTCTGACTGCTACCTATACCTCACTGGACCACCAGCATGGTTTATATGACCTTGCTCCCTTACGTTTCAACTAGCGCAGATCCTGACTGCCTCATGAAGTCCCCGTTTTATGACCTCCTATCTCCCTTCCACACTTGTCATTGATGTAATCCCCTTCAAGTGATCCTTGAGAATATTTCCCATGCCCACAAAGTCTGCCTCCCTGAAGTCCACTGCCAGTGTCCAAGATCTCCCCCCCTCCCCCCATACTTATTTGAAACTAGACAGTATTGTGGTCACTCCCAGTCAGGGGGTCCTCTACAACCAGGTCCTCAGATCCCCATCTGCCAGAACCACGTCCAGGACATGCCCTTCCCTTGTCGGCTCCATCACATGCTGTGTTAAGAACACATCCTGGAAGCCATCCAGTAGCCTCTGCTCCTTGGCCACCTTAGAGGACATGGTTCCCCAGTTAGTACCTGGCATATTAAGGTCCCCCATCAACACCACTCCTTCCCCTTTCGGTCCACACTGGGCAATGATGTTGTCCAGCAAACCATCCACTAGAACATCACTCATCCCGGGGGGCCTATATACTACATCCAGCTTGACCTTATCTCCTGCTGGGGATCGTAAGCTGACCCATAGGGCCTCCACGTTTCCCTCTGCCTCTTCTACCCTAGCAATTTCTATGTCATCTCTAATGAACATAGCCACTCCACCCCCTCTGCCCTCTTTTCTATCCTTCCTAAGCATAGTGTACCCCCGCATGTTTAGGTCCCAGTCATGGTTTTTGCTGGCCCACGTATGTGTGACCGCCGCCACATCCACCCCCCCCCCCCCCCCGAACAGCATGGCCTGGAACTCTGGCAACTTGTTTCCCAAGCTCCCGGCGTTTACTAACACCAACCTCCACAGCTTATCCCTGATCCCCTTTGTCGAACCCCACCCAGGTTCCTTATACTTCCATCCTCCCTCTGCTCCTCCTGAAACCTCCACCCCCAGTCTGTTTCCCCCCTCCCCCCCTTGGGTTTGAAGGCTACTCCCCTCATCTGGAGGAGAGGGCTTCTGGTCAGCCCCTCCCTTATCCCTTCCCCACCTCACAAGTTCACAGAAATAAAATTCATACCTCAAAATGATCCACATTTAACTACCGGGACAGGCATTCATGTAAACACACTTTTTTTTGTGTTGCTTTCTTTTAGTGGAAAACATTCTATGCAGCTCTTTTCAAGGAACCAGTAATGTGGAGTTTTCACTATGTCACAACTTGTGTACAGAATGCTAAGCATGAGCTATTGACCTATTAGAGAACTGCTAAGGGTTCTGTACTCAAACCATGATATACTCACTACTTCATATTTGTTCCATGAACAGAACAGTACAAAATGCTCTCAAAAACAAGGCAACACAAAACATGATTTTCTCTCAAACTTTTATTTAGGTAGTGTTAATTATGGATTACTTAGGTGTATGAATGCAATTCCTGAAAACAAGAACATTACAAACAGCTGCCAATTAAAGAATTCCCTGTCCTCTCAAAGATCTAGTAAAAATTTACAAAGAAATAAGTTCTACTGAGTGTTATGATTGGTGTGTGTAGTCCTAGTGTGTTCTTTCCTTTGTTTACTTTTCAGATCTACCTACTTGTTTAATGGCCCCTAGGAATCATCACACTTTTCTTTTATTGCCTTTCCGTTTCACCACAATGCCTACTCTCCAATGTGACAGTGATGCATCCAACACCACTGATTCAGTGAATACTGGCTTACTGTGTGTTTACAGCAGTATACTGTAACTGTGCTTTAAAATGCCTCACCTTATCCCAAGAGCAATAAAGACTACATTCACAGTTTGGCCAACATCTGAGAGATAACGGAGTGGGCTATACGGAAACAGCTAGTCTTCACTGATTACAGAACTGATGACCAAGGGTGATTTGATTTGTATTTTATGGCTGTGTGTGGTTTGATGAAAAGAAAAGCTTAAAAAACACAAAACATTTACTCCTACTGCCTAAACCTATACACCTAGAAAACAAAAGATTGGATTAGAAAAAGATACTTCAGGCCAGAACAACATGTTCTTAAACAGCACAGTGCTGCTGCACCCAGGACAAAGTCAGTACTCAACGAATCAATGGTCTCAGCAGATCGCTACCATGTGGGAAAGGAGGCAATTGTGAGAAAAGGAAAGAATTTAAAAAAACAAACAAAAAAAAAACAAAACAGATATAGTCATGAAGATCTCCAGTGACCATAAAAAAGTAGGCAAATTTAGAAAAAAAGGAGACGGTATTATTACATACAAATTGAAAACACTCGGCACAACCTATCTGTTGTAGATTTTGCATGTAAATATAAATCAAGAATTTTAGCCAGCCCGTCCATGCAATAATAGCACTACTGCTTGCAATGCCAGTGACCAAGGACTGGGAGCAGTCTTGAGGTGACAACCCGGGGGGGAAAGGATCGAGCATTCCAGAGGACGCTGTCCTCCTCTGGGGACAGCAGTCTCAGACACCGCAATATTGCCAGCTGGGTGACTGCAGATGGCAGTGAGACTGGAAGGAACAAAACTGGGAAGAGCAGACATCGACGTGCTGATGTACATGGTGGTGTGTGTGGGGGGGGGAGACAAGGGAAAATGTGCTGTGGCACCACAGGTTAGTAGACCTGGAATATCTGGCCCCCAACCTGACCAGGTTACCCAACATGGGGCCACAAGGCAGACCTGCCCAGTCCCCCCCCCCCATGGGGTGGGGGGCACACCAAGCAATCCTGATGGCCCAGGGAAGATCCAAGATAAGTGACAATGAGGTGCCAGTGACAGAAGGGGGCATAAACAGAAACAAAAAAAAAAAAACAAGAGTTGGCTGTGACCCCACTAGCTGCTCCACAGTTCCCAAAGTTATAATTAAATGGAAACCTGTATAGTGGAATAAACATACACGCACAAAATATCTGATCCATCTTCACAAAAAATAGCGGTTTCAAACTTGTGTAATTTCTTTCCTATGCTACTACTGACAATGATATCTACTGCCACATTTGGTAATCAGAGGCCTCTGGGAAGCCTAGTGCCCAAGACTAACCCCGTTCCTCACACACATATATAATCCCATAGTCTCATTAGCTAAAAAGCAGTTATTTACCATAGAAATAAATCTTTGCGAGAATGTCCTCCATTGAGCCACACCTATGTAACTGCAAGCTGGGAATCAGGACCACTCAAATATCTGTCAGCTGTGGCCACCCATGTTGACACCACCTATATAATATGGGCAGCTCTACTGCACCTCAGTTCCCCGCCGGACACCAGCTTGGAGGATATACAGTTTCAAACTGGCAGGTACCAGGAAAACCAAAACCAGGCACAGAGTAGAGGTGAAAGAACTGACTAACGTAGCAATCACAGGGCACAGGAAGAGTACAGAGCGTGCGAGAGCAGGCAGGACTTTCAGGAAACACCAACTGAAGCAGAGAAGGGGGAAGTTGGGAGGGTAAGCTATGACTAAATGGAGATTTTCTCGAAGGTCTACAGTTACAGTAAATAACTGCACTGTCTTCTCAAGGACATCTACTTCCACTGAGCCACACCTATGGAACCATTCCAAGGCAATACAGTAGGAATCATGGGAGGTAGGAAAGATAAACCTGATCCTAAGATAGGCCTTGCAAAGCACGGAGGCCAAAGCTGGCATGTCTACAAAAGACTATGTTGAGACTATAATGCTTAGTGAATGTGTAAGCAGTATTCCAAGTGGCTGCAGAGCAGATGTCAGCAGCCACCATGCTGCGGAAAAAAGCTACACAAGTAACCCAAGTTGAGTGTCCACAGACAGGACCTGGAAGCACTTTACCATACTTCTGGTAATATGGAACAATACAAGATGCCAACCATGTGGAAATGCATCACTTAGAAACAAGTGAGCCCACCAACCTGAGGGAAAATGACAAATAGTTCTGAGGATGTTCTACAATCCTTGATACAATCCAGGTAGAAATGGGATGTCCTACAGACATCTATGGAATGCAAAGAACAGTTACCTGTATGTAATAACTTATGTAACAGTAGATCTTTGAGAAAATCACTTGCATCAGGCCACACCTTTGGAACTATAACCGCGTCAGTGCTAGGACCACGTGGAAACTTTTGTAAGCAGTCAGCCAGGGGCCGTCCGTGACAATATCAGCATGCACATAAACGTGGGTGACCCCTCCTCTCCTCAGCTCCCAACCAGAGATTATGCTCGGAGGACTTCCATCTAGGGAACCAGGAGAGACCCCAGCACTCCACACACCAGGCAAGACAGAGTGCGGAAAAAATAGCAATGGAGACAGCAGTACGAGGATCCTTTGTTGCAACCCCTGAGGGGAAAGGATGGTGGGACCACATGGCCTGATTAAAGATTCTCGCCAAGATCCACTGTTATGGTAAGTTCTTGCATAACAGTTCCATCTTCTTTGAGGGTATCTCATCAGGCCACATCTTTGGAACGGGTTCCAAGCATTACCAAACGCTAACAGTCTGGGTGGCTGGAGCCTATAGGCTCATAAGAGGTCTTGTAGCACAGCTAGGCCAAACTCGGCTCACTCATGAGAGAATGTCCAGTCTGTAATGCTTAGTGAAGGTGTGGACAGTACTCCAGGTAACACAGAAACATAGACTTTGACGGCAGATGAGGACTGCTTGGCCCACCTAGTCTGCCTATTTCCCTACCTATTGGATAAGCTGCAGATCCTAGTTAACCAGCCACCTACTCCCTCCTACCCCCCACTAAAATTGCCTTATCTCAGTCCCATGCACTCTTGAATTTCCCCACCACCTCCTCAGAAAGGCTGTTCCATGCATCCACCACCCTCTCCGTGAAAAATACTTAGACTGCCCCCGAGCCATCCCCCCTCTATCTTCAAATTGTACCCCCTTGTTCTTGCGCATCTCTTTTTCCGAAATATACTACCCTCTTGGACTTTGTGGATTCCGTTGAGGTACTTGAAAGTATCCATCACGTCCTCCCTCGCCCTCCTTTCCTCAAGGGTATACATATTAAGCACTTTTAATCTCTCTTCGTATGGCTTCTGGTGCAGACCCTGAACCATTTTGGTTGCTCTCCTCCCGACTGCCTCCATCCTGTCTATGTTCTTGCAGAGATGGGGTCTCAAGAACTGCACGCAGTACTCCAAATGGGGTTTCACCAACTGTCTGTACAGAGGAATAACAACTTACTGCTTTTTAATGGTGATGCCTCTCCCTATGCATCCCAGAATCTCCCCAGCCCACCTTACTGCCTTCTCACATTGCTTGCCTACCTAAAGGTCATCTGATATGAGTACCCCAGGTCCCTTTCCATTTTTGTTGTTGTTAGTACCTCCCCCCTCTCCATTGTGTACTGTTCCCCTGGGTTTTTGTTTCCCAGGTGCACTACTTTGCACCTGTTTACATTGAAACTAAGCTGCCATACTCTTGACCATTGCTCCAACCTTGCCAAGTCCCATCCCATCCTTTCCACCCCCCTTGCGTATCAACCCTGTTGCAGATCTTTGTGTTGTCTGCAAAGAGGCATACTTTTCCTTCCAGCCCCTCCACAATGTCACCTATAAAGACATTAAAGGATACCGGTCCGAGTAATGAACCCCGTGGTACCTCACTAGTAACTCGCCTTTCTCCAGAATGTGCTCAGTTTACTATTACCCTCTGTGTCCTGTTGTCCAGCCAATTTGTTGCCCAGGCTACCACTCTGGGACCCACTCCCAGGCTGGCTAACTTGTTTATTAATCTTCTGTGTGGTACTGTGTCAAATGCCTTGCTAAAGTCTAAGTAGGCCATATCCAAGGCCCCTGCCTGGTCTACTGCTTTTGTCACCCAGTCAAAGGAATCCTTTTAGATTTGTCTGACATGACCTTCCCGCTGTGAATCCATGCTGCCCTGGGTCCTGTGTCCCGCTGGCCTCTAAGTACTCGACAATTCTTTCTTCCAGAAGTCATTCCATCATTTTCCCTACTGCTCAGGTCAAACTAACAGGTCTGTAGTGGTCCCATTGCTTTGTCCACCTCGAGTTTTAAGAGTTCTTTCAGGACCTTTTCTTCTGTGAATGGACTGGTATCAACCCCCCTGCCCAGAGGGCTTCTGTTTGGTTTAGGTACCTCCCACTCTTCTTTTGTGAATACTGAGCAAAAGTATTTGTTCAGTATCTTTGATGCTCTCTGCCCACCTCCCCTTTATTAAGCTTCACTATCCCTCCCTTGGTCTTTCTTCGCTCCCTAATGCAGCTATAAAAGTTTTTATCTCCCTTCTTAACTGAGCTGGCTATTTTTTACTCAGTTTGGGACTTTGCTATCCTGACTGCCTTCCCTGCTTCCCTCTGCTTTAACTGATACAGTTGTCTGTCCTGCTCCTTCTGTGATTCCTTATACTTCCTGAATTCTATCTTTTTCTTCCTAACCTTCCTTGCCACCTCTTTTAAGAGCCATAGTGTTGTTTTTACTTTGTTTTGTTTTCTTTATTTGCTTCACACAAAGGCTTGTTGCCTCCATGATGGCAAGCTGCACAGATCCCTGAATGGAAACATTCAGAAAACAAGCTGGAGAAGTGGCCATACCTCTGGTGGAATGACCATGAACCACCCAAGGGAAGTTCCTTACCATACTTCCTGTAACAGAATGTAAAATCATGTGCTAACTATTTGGACAAGCAGTTTAGATACTGGGATGCCCTCTTTCCCAAGGCAAATGAAAAACAGTTGTGAGGACTTTCTGCAGTCCTTTGTATGGTGTGTATAGTACCTGAGTATTCTCTGCACATCTAAGATATGGAGCAATGCTTCGCCATGGACTGGCATGCTTTGGGTAGGGTAACACACTAGCAGGTGGATGGTTGTGTGTGTGTGTGTGTGTGTGTGTGTGTGTGTGTGTGTGTGTGTGTGTCTTTTTTTTTTTTTTTTTTTTAAAAACACCCCCCTGCTGGCCTAGCTGACCTCTCTTTCAGGCGGCCAAGCCCCACCGCCATGCTCCTCCTGTCCACTGCCCCTCATCCTGCCGCCCCCTAGATCTATCATTTCGCAGGGGGGCCCTCCCGTGGTCACGACCAGGAGGGGAAGACTGTGTCCAGAAGCACATCTTTCATCCTCGCCAGGGACAGCGAGGGCACAGCATGGGCATCCCAGGCTGTCGTGGCAATGGGAGGGTGGACCACCTTCATCCAGATGGCTAGGCAGCTATTTTCTTGGTTTTCTTCCCCCGCCCACTCGTGCGCATGTCATGGTGTCCTGGAAAATCGCACAAGCAACATGGTCAACCACAACACAAGTTGCGATGCCAAACCGGGCTGCCAGGAGCCACCCAAGGGCACACTTGGCTCTCTCCCAGAGGAGAGCGTCCAAGGGACGCTATTGAGCCCTCCCTGCCAGCCTCCGCTCCTGCCGTCCTGGATCCGAGTGCAAGCCCGGTTTGCCAGCGTGCCAGGTGATCCCCATCGCCAAGGGTCCGGCTAGGATGGTTCGATTTAATGTGAACTCAGACACCACCTTTGGTAGAATCTGAGGATTAGTACACAAAGACACCCTAAGCTGTGGACAATCAAATAAGGAGGCTCGCACATTAGAGCCTTCAGCTTTGGACCCTTTTGTGCAGAAGTGATTGCAACTAAAAATAAATGCTTTCCAAGAAAGAAAGTACAAGACTGCATATTAGTAGGTGATCTGATGTCGTACAAGGACCAATACAGCAACAAATTTTTTTCTGACAATAAAGAAAAGTGTAAGCCACAAATCGTGGCTGGCTCAAACGAAGCCATAGTCAGCTTTTCCAAAATGAAATTCGGGTCCCAAGCTGGAACTGGATTTCAAATTGGAAGGGAGGACAACGGACCAGTGCCTTCAGGAGGGAAAAGAGGAGTAGGGAGGGAGGGGAGCACAGATGTAGTAACAGAGAAGGACAGAGTGAGGGAGGAGCTTCTGGCATTTTAGGTGGACAAATCACCAGGCCCAGACAGAGTAGATCCAAGGGTACTAAAGGAACTGGCTGTGGAGCTGGCAGGGCCACTGGCAGACCTATTTAATAGTTCACTAGAGTCAGGCGTGGTACCGCAGGACTGGAGAACAGCACATATAGTGCCTTTCCATAAAAATGGTCCCAAGGATGACCCAGGGAATTACAGACCAATCAGTCTGACCTCCATTATGGGCAAGCTCATGAAGACCATACTAGAGGAAAGGTTGTTGGAAGCTCTAGAGGAGCATGGTCTCCAGGATTCGAGGCAGCATGGGTTCATTGGGGAGGATATCATGTCAAACAAATCTGATCAACTTCTCTGACTGTGTCACTAGGACAGTAGACAGAGGCCAAGTGGTAGACATCCTTTATCTCAATTTCAGCAAGGTCTTTGACTCTGTGCCCCACAAAAGGTTGATCAGGAAAGTTGGTGGATCTTGGGGTTAGGAAAAAGATGGCCAGATGGGTGGAAAACTGGCTGAGGGAAAGAACCCAGAGGGTGGTTGTCGGGGGGAAGAGTTATCTGGCACCAGTGAGGTAACCAGTGGGGTCCCGCAGGGCTCAGTGCTGGGGCCGGTGTTGTTCAATGTCTTCGTCAATGACATTGGTGATGGCATTAAGGGCAAACTGTGCCTGTTTGCAGAGGACACCGAGCTCTGCGGGAGAGTGGACACAGCTGAAGGGATACAGGACCTACAGAGAAAGCTCTGAAAAAGCTAGGGAGGTGGTCCAGGATCTGGCAGCTTGGCTTCAATGCCAAGAAATGTAAAGTTATGCATACTGGAGCCAAGAATTCCAGGTCGGAGTACTACCTGGTTTGAGTCAGAGTATCTGCATCAGCAGGAGGAGAAGGACCTGGGAATGATGATCACTAGTGACCTGAAGCCCTCCACGCAGTGCAAGAAAGCAGCAGCAAAGGCAAACAAGATTCTGGGATGCATATCTAGGGGGGTCAGTAGTAGGAGAGAAAAGTTTATACTGCCCTTGTACAGATCACTGGTATGGCCACATCTAGAGTACGGAGTTCAGTATTGGTGCCACACCTCAAAAAGGACATTAACCTGCTGAAGAAGGTCCAGAGGAGGGCTACAAAGATGATAGTGGGTCAGCAGGGTAAGGCATACGAGGAGAGTTTGAGGGCACTGAATATGTACTCCCTGGAAGACAGGAAAGAAAGAGAAAGGGGGTGGGGTAGACATGATTCGGACCTTCAAGTGCTTGAAAGGGATAAATAAGATTGATAAGGAGAGTCTCTCTAAAGCGGAGTGGCAACCATAATACAAGGGGGCACAGTCTTAAGCTGGAGGGTGGGAGGTTAAGGAGGGAGATCGGGAAGCATTTCTTCACAGAGAAGGTGATGGGACACTTGGAATGCGCTGCCCGGAAGAGGTCATCTCTTTGAAGACAGTGGGCAGCTTTAAGACAGGCTGGGATAGGCATGGGAGAAGGTAAGGATCATGGGTAGGGAGGATGGGAGGAGTGGGGAGGGAGGGCAGTGACATTAGCTCAAGCTGTGGACCCTGCAATACGAGCAGACTTGATAGACCAAATGGCCTTCTGGTGGCTTCTTCATATGTATGTTTTATGTGTAAAATGCCTCTCAAGAACGTACAGGCCATCTCCAGCTGAGCAACTGTACAGTCATCCACAGGCACATGGAAAGCTGATATAGCAGCTCACTGGACAGGTGAATGGATCCAGGTTATGTGAAGTGGTCTCTAAAGCAAATAAATATGACTGATGGATGGTTTTCTAGCAGCCACCAGAACATTCGCCACTTTCTGTGAGACCCCAAAGCAAGCTATGGCTATGTCTTGAGGAGCCATGCATGCAGATATAGGGACTTCAAGTTTGGGTGGACTAGGGTTACCTGCTCCTATGACAGTAGACCCTTGCACAAGGGCAAATGTACTGGGGGTTCCACTGTCAGCTGGTGCAAGCAGGGGATACCAGATCTGCCAAGGCCATAGGGAGCAATCAGTATTAAACTTGCCCCCTCCATCTTGAGCTTGAGTATTACTCTGAATTAGTGGGAAGGCATACAGAAACCTCCCTTTCCAAGAGAGGGATAATGCGTCTCGTCAGAAAACTCCAAGCCCTGGAGCAAGCAGGCAGAAATGTGGCAGCTTTCGGTTGTGCAGGAATAAAAAACAAAAAAACAAAAAAATCCAACTCTGGATGACCCAATCTTTCAAACAGGTCGACCACCTAGGTTAGCAGTTCCAACTCCCACATCCTGGACTGTGACCAGTTTAGTTTGTCTGCCAAGATGTTTTAGACACCTGGAACATGTGCTGCTGATAGTTCTAGGCCATGTTCCACAGCCCAATACCAAACTTATATTGCTTCCCTGCATAGTGGGTAAGAATGCACCCCCCTTGTTTGCTGACGTAATACATCACACTGATGTTGTCGATCTGTATTAACAGAGGACCTGGGGAAAAGTGGCTCTAGAAGGCCTAGATTGCTCTCATTTCCAGAACCTTTATCTGCAAAGCACGCTCCAACTGGCTCCACATGCCTTGTGTCTGCGGAGGTCCCAGGTGGTCTCCCCATCCTGATACCAAAGCATCCATGAGGAGGATCTGATATGGGGATGGAAGCAAGACTGGGATGCCCTTCAGCAGGTTGTTGTGTTCCATCCACCACTTAAGCACTTTGCACAAGGGGGATGTGATTAGAACCATCTGTTCTAGATTGTCTTGTCAGCTGGTCCCACTGAGCTCTCAGGATCCACTGTGGGATATGCATGTGCAGCCTGGCCAGAGGCACTGTAACAATGGTTGCAGCCATGAGGGCCAGAAGGTGTAAAAACAACCTTGCTGAGACATAACAGCTGTCATGCACCAATTGTGCTTTTGGCAATCAGGTGGTCTTCCCTGTCCGAAGGCAGGAACGGTTAATCCTGGGCCACATCCAGAACTGCTTTGTATTGCAGTCATTCACAGGGTGTCAGTACAGACTGTTATGCTGACAGTCACCCCCAGAGAATTGAAAATCTGTCTACTCTAAGCCAAGGTCTGCAGCACTTGGTCCCTGGAGTAGGCTTTTAATAGCCAGTCATCCAAGCAAGACCTGTGAAGGGCTGCTGCCACCACTGAAAAGCATTTGGTAAAGACTTGTGGCACAGAAGATACGCCAAAGAGCAACACTCTGAATGAGTAATGTTCCCCCTGAAAACAGAATCTCTGATATTTCCTGTGAGGTTTCCAGATTTTGATATGATAATATGCATCCTTCATATCTAGGGACCAAATCCAATCCCCGGTTTGCAATACGGGAAGGAGACCCTGTAGTGAGAGGATCCAAAACTTCTTATAGTCTATAAAGAAATTTAGGTCCCTTGGATCCAGAATAGGCCTCCGATCTCCTGTTCCCTTTGGGACAAGGAAGTATCTGAAGTAAACACCTGTGTTCCTCTGTTCTGGAAGGACAGGTTCTATGACCCATTTCTGAAGTAAAGTCTACTTCTTATAGCAACAGGTACATGTGCCCTGGTGGGTATGTTGTCACAACTGGTGGATGATCTGGAGGACTGTCCAAAAGTTCCAGAGCATGACCCTTCTCTATGATCTCCAGAACCAATTCATCTGTAGTCACCGTCCTCAAATGATCCAAGTGAAGGGACAGGCGACCCCTTACAACCAACCCCTGGAGATAAAGGTGGTTGGGTTGTGTATAAGGAGCCATGTAGAGCCAAGCGGGGGAGGGGTAGAGCCACTGACTCCACTACTCTTAGGTGCTTTGGTATTGGCACCTGGGGTTGTGTTGCGGACTGGCAAGGCCCCTGCACCTTTGCCTCTTCCTTGCTGTCTGCAGGCCTTGCGGTGTCCTCGAACAGTGGACTAAAAAAGGTCAAACAGTTTCTGACCTCTGAATGGGGCACTAAGAACAGTTTGCTGCACATCACTGGCAAACCCTGCTATTCTGAGCCAGAAGCAGTGCCTGAGACAGATGCCAGAGCCTGCAGCCCTGGCAGAGGCATAATGCATGCTGTTTTGCCGCATTTTCATTATTCCAATGTGTCCCTTTGTCCTATTCCTAGATGGGAACTCGGGACATGGCAGCACAACCTTCGCTTCTTCATCTAGTGTGGGAAAAGGCCTCAGACAAGTCAAAGACTTAATCTTTCTAAGAACCAAAGGGGTTGGGCTTTTCCATTGCTAAACGGATACTGGAGTGCAGCCCAAATGCATATTGGTCTGTTGTGGGGCAACCCATTTTTACACTGCACATTGGAAAACAACTGGCCTAACTGAAGATTTCCCCATTCCCCTTCCTGCTTTGATTTTCTCAACTAAGGCTGTTCATGCCTTCCGGAAGTCCTCTCTTAGCAGACTCCGCACAGTTTTGGATGGTTGGAAACGGGGTACAACCAGGGGTGACACCAACAAGACACTCTGGAAATATAAATGGTGGGCTTGGGATGATTCCCTTTCTCTGCCACCCTGGATCCTTGGTTTAAAAGTCAGGCCCAAAAGCGAGTTCAATCCCCATGGCAACTTTCACGGGTAGACATGGTCATTCCCTTTGACACTGCCCTGAAAAATTCAATTGGCATCCCAATGATTGATTTAGATACTTTCAAATTAGAGATTACATTTTTTTTGTATAATCTCTGAGTATGCGAGCAAACGCATACAAAATGCATTTCCAAGGTAGGATTACATCAATCCTATAGCACAAATACGAGTCGAAATGTCCTATGTTTAACCTTATACAAAATGGGGGGCATGCACTATAGGATTGTTAAACTAGTACAAGTGGCCTGTAGGCACCCTCTGAAGCATCCTCCCCCCCTTCAAAAAATATGGGGCTCTAAACGCAGGGAAAGGGCTAGAACATTATTGCAAGCTAATTATATAAGGAATCAGGGTTTCACAACTGAATCAGTGAAACTCTGCTGGGAGACCGATCTGAATAGCCCTCTAGACTTTAAGCAGTGGACTAGGATGTGGGAGCGGTCCTGGTGGACCTCTTCCTCCCTAACTTGGCGCAAGTTTGCCTGGAAGCTACATATCCATTACTTTATAGTACCCCAGTTGAAAGCTAAATGGGACCCCACCTTTTCAGCTCCTTGCTGGACACTGTGAAGAGGAGATCGCTACGCAGGCCCATATCTTTTGCTCATGCCCTCACCTAAAGGAATACTGGACTTCCATAACTGAACATATAACCCAGATTTTCACCATTACAACCCCATTCAGTCTAGAACACCTATTGCTAGGAATTCCTCTAAAACGGCGGGATTTACCGTTGGCCTATTTTAACCATAGCAGCTACAAAGGACATTATGAAAAAATGGCTTCAATCTGATCCCCCCCACCATTGCAGACTGGCACAATCCTACAGCAGATTCAAAGGTTTGAAAGAATAACTTTCCTAGTACAACACAGAATGCCTGCTTATGTAAATAGATGCACCAGATGGAACCTTTACCAGGGCATAGTGACCTGGGCTGTGAAAGGGGGTACTAGGACCTTGTTTCTACACATTCCTATCTTTTCACTGTGATTTCCTTATTTCTGTAGGTCTATTCTTCAGTATTTAATCCTTGGTGCTTATTCATAACTCAGTGTGGCAAGGAATGGACTTGTTTCTTTCTGTGTTTTATGCACTTTTTAAACTGGTTACATTTATTCTATGGTCTTTAAATTCTCTTTTATTGAATTTTTTCTTTCTTTTAAGTCAGGAGACATTTTACAATCAGAACATTTTCTATGATTACTTCAGATATGTTATTGTACATGTTTACAATGCTTGAAGATCTTTTACATTTGATATAGTTTACGGTTAAAATAGATTATTAATTTTCTTTATTAGAATCGAATAATTCTGCATCACCACTCTAATCTCATTTTTCTCCCCCATCTGCTATGGGCAAAAATCAGGATCGACCCTTGCATGATGAATTGATCATCTCTGCCAGAGATGGCAAACTTATCCGTTTGGTTATTTCGTTTTGCAGTGATGTTTTCCATCCGATATATGGAATTCACAATTTGCCTCCAATCTTGTATGCTCGGTATTTCTTTGGTCATCCATTTCCTTAAGGTTTTTTGCAGCCAACAGAATGGGCAGCAGGGTTTTTGTCCATGGGGGGGGGGGGAGCGATCCGGGTAGACAGCCATGAGCACCACTTCGGCAGTGAGCTCAACACACTCTCCAAGGCCTTCATGGATTTCTTTTTGTATACATATCCAGAAGGGCATCAAGCATGGACATAGCCACATTATATGTGCCAGGTCGGCCATCTCGGCTCCACATTCCCTCCAACAAGCCCCAAATTCAATCGGAAGGTATTTAGTCAGACTCGACGGTGACCTGAAAAACCTAGATCTACATTTCCAAGAGTATTCTCTCCAAATATGTGATTGGGTGATTTTGACCACTCGCAGAGATGAGGAGGACCATTCTTCTTTAGATACAGCGAGGTCTAAGTCCTTGTTCCAACTTGTTAGTATTGAGTTTGCTGATTCTTTAGATTGATCTTGCATCATTTTGTATAGATTTCCAATTAAATAATTCCAATGTTGTCCCTGGGAGTGGTCAAAAAATAGTTTGGGGGGGGGGGGAGAGTCAGTTTAACCTGAATAATTCTGTTACGTAGTAGGTGGTTTCTGATTTGGAGGTATCTAAAATGATCAACATTTGGAAGGTTAAATTTAAGTTTTACTTCTTTGAATGGGAAGATCCCATTTGGACCTAAAAATTGGAATACCTGCTCTAAACCTAATCTACTCCAACGGGAGAAGGTTAAGTCATTGTGGGATGGAATGAAAAGATCATCCTCTGAAATAATCTTACAATACTCGTTAATTAATTGAAGTGGCTCTTTATCTCACATTTTAAACCAAATTTTTAAGACCTGTGAGGTGATATCGGTAAAGTCCCTCAATGGAGGAGTCCTCCCTGGAGAAGAAAAAAATATTTTTTTAATGTCATACATATCGTTCAGGTGGAATTCCAGTTTCTTCCATAGGGAATCAAACTGATCAGAGAGCCATAAAAGAAGAATTTTCAGAAATGCGGCTTCTGCATATTTTTTTCGGTCCGGGAGGTTAGTACCACCCTGAGCCAATGATAATTTTAGTATTGAAAGACAAATTTGTGTTTTTTGTTTGTTCCAGATAAACTTTGATATCATGTTATCCCATGAATTAAAATAATATTGGGATGGGAAATATGGAATACTTTGGAACAAATACAGTAGGTGGGGTAAGACGTTCATTCTAATAGTTTCGATGGCGCTGGAACAAGGAAAGTGGGAGGTGGGTCCATCTGTCCAAGTCTTTATTGATCGCTATGGAGATAGGTTCATAGTTGATCAATTCAATTACATGATGATTATGGGGAATATATATGCCAAGATATTTTGTTTTGGTTGAGTGCCTTTTAATGGTTAAACTTTGTTTTAAAGTGTTTTTTTTTTAAATTACTATTTTTTCTCCTTCCTGCCTGCCATCCCCGACCCTTCCGGAGCCTCAAGGTAGACATCCCTCTGCCTTTCACCCTGCCCGTATGACCCGCAGGAACCCCATGGGCTACAGTTTACCCCTGGCGAGGATGGGCGACCCCACTCCCAACAATCAACTTTCGTCGGTCCGGAGGCCATCGGGTGGGCGAGGGCACGTCTCCGGAGGCTCCATCTTCCTGGCGATGGCAGGCGTTTTTCCGCTTTTCCTCCCACCCCCTACAGCGCAGGACCTCTGACATCAAGGCGCAGAGCGCCGACATCACGCTGTATGTCGGCAGCCTTTCCCCTGAACATTAGGGGCTTGCAGTACTCCGAGCGAACAAGTGTTCGGGCTATAGCCTTAACCCTCCCCGGAGTAGGCGAGCTGTCGTGGGACGCTCAAGCCTAACTCCCCCTGGCTGGCCCACCAGTGACCCGAGTCGCCTCGAACCGGGTTGCCAGCATGGAGCAAGGTGTGGCGTCCAGTGCCTCAACCCTCAGCGCCACCGGGCCGGCTTGTTTTAAAGTGTTTGGAGGGGTATAGTTATATAAGAGGGCTTTGGTTTTTGAGATGTTTAATTTAAAACCAGCTAATTCCTCAAATTGTGATAGAATTTTCCATGTCTCTGATCGAATCTGTAGGGGATAGAAGGGAAAGGAGTATATCAATGAAAAGACTAATCTTGGGTTCAGATTGTTGCATTGGAATGCCCTCTACCTTATTCGATATTCTTATCGCCCTTGCTAATGGTTCAAGATATAATACAAACAGAGGGGAGAGAGGGCAGCCTTGCCTTGTGCCCTGGCCTATTGGGATTGGGGAGGAAAGTCCCCCATTTATACGAATATAAGCTTTTGGGGAGAGGTATATTTGGCTCAGCCAATGTAGCAATGAGTCCGGGAAGCTGAATGTTTTAAATGTGTCCCAAAGAAAAGGCCAACAGACCTTGTCAAATGCCTTTTCAGCATCAAGGCTTATAAAGGCTGCTGGAATCTTCAGAGTTTGGATATATTCCATTAGTATTAGGGATTTTCTAACATTGTCCATAGTTGACCTGTTTTTTATGAAACCCGCCTGATCTGGATGCATTATCGTTGGAAGGATTGTTTCTATTCTCTTGGCCCAAATGGCCATGAAAATTTTATAGTCTGAATTTAATATTGATATCGGACGGTAGGAGGCGGGGTCTAATTTATTTCCATTAGGTTTTGGGATTGCAGCAATTGTGGCATAATCCCATGATGGCGAGGGTATATTTCCCACTGCCATTTCTCTAAATAACTTGAGAAGTCTTGGGGTTAATTCTTTACTAAAGAGTTTGTACCATTCATTGACATATCCATCAAGGCCGGGGCAACGACCCGAAGATTGTTTAGTGACCTCGGCCTCCATTTCTTCAATTGCTATTGGGGCTTGAAGTTTCTGAGCTTGTATTGTTGAGATTTTTGGTAGTTTTAACTGGGCTAGAAAAGTTTGTCTGTCCTCTTGGGAAGAGGTATTATGTGTTGTGTAGAGCTGTTGGTAATAGTAAGCGAAGGCTTGTCTTATGTCTTCTTCTCTGTGGGTTATCTTACCAGTTTAAGGATGTTTAATTTTTAATATTGTTACTGCGTTTTTCCTTGTTCTCAACTTCTGCGCCAACCTGCGTGTTCCCCTGGATCCACCCTCATAGTCAGTTTGTTTTACGTATATTAGGGACATTTGGATCTTTTCATCTATTATTTTTTGGAGAGCTGATTTAGCTGCTCTAATATTTGTTTGTATTTCTTTATCCCCTTCTCTATGGAGCAGCTGAAGAATTTGTAAGGTCTTGGTAAGATCATTGTATTTCCTCTCCCTTTCTTTTTTTCCTGGAGGCATAGGCAATGACCTCGCCTCTGATGGTGGTCTTCATGGCATCCCATAATATGGCTTCTGAGACAGACGACTGTGCATTTTCTTCAAAAAAATTGTGAGATTCTTTTTTTTATTTGGTCGGTGAATTCTTTATCTTTTAGAAGATAGGGGTTTAGTCTCCAGAGTGTTTGTTTCATTTTTTTTACCCATATCTACTTTTAATAGTAGAGGGTGGTGATCGGATATTTCTGGACAAATAGTTGTGTCTCTCACTGAGGAGAAGTGTTTGCATGAGGTAAAGAAATCTAGTCTAGAATATGAGTGGAATCTTCCAGAGTAGTATGTAAAACCTGGGACTGAGGGAAAAAATTTCCTCCAGATGTCTACCAAACCAAGGTTTTCGAGTTGTGTTTTGAAAAACTTTACTGGGGTTGATAGACGGTAGACTTTGGGGTTAGATGAATCAAGATTTGAAGTGATTGTCATATTGAAGTCTTCTGCCATTAGTAATTGCCCCTGGTGGAGGTCTAATATTTTATTTAGTATTTGCCAGATTATTGGTGATTTAGTCTGTGGAGGTAGGTATATATTGGCTAATGTTACTTCTTGATTGTATAGGCATCCTTGAATGATGATGTAGCATCCTAGTCTATCAGATTGTATACTGTTTATTTTGATTTGAGTAGATGGGATAATTATTGTCACACCCCTTTTGCGTCCATTCAGATGAGATGAGGAATAAATGGTATATCAACCCCCCTCATGTTAATTTCTAGTGTTTGATGTCTGAAAGGTGGGATTCTTGCATGAATACAACATCTGCCTTTTGTTTATTTAAATGCTGCATCACTCGCAATCTTTTGATGGGGTTATGAAGGCCATTTACATTTACAGAGTAGATCCTCACTGGTTGGGAAGCCATTTGGGTTTATTGTTCTTTACTTCTATTTTTACTGCTTTAGGCTTAATACTTATTACTTTTGTTGTCATTTTGAGTTTCTGACTTTCACTATTTTTTTTTTTGTTTGTTTATTTTCCTGGCCACCCCAGTCCGACTTCACCCGGATCGCTCCGGCCCCCGATCATGTGGAAAGAATTGCCAACTATGATCAGTTTCTCCTTCAAAAATCTGTTAGATCTTCCTAATAAAAGTTTCTGAAGTTTCTGTAATAAAGCAAAACACTGAAATATTGTACCCTGTCTCCTGCATCTCCTTCCAACTTCGTTGCATGAACAAAGGTTAACTTCAACATTAACTATAACTTTATAAAAAGCTGTAAATAAAGTTGTGAACCTGAATGGTTTTCAGCTGACAAAACAGCGTAACTCAACAGAACTATGTAAATCAATGCTTCCATTGTCAGGGTGGGAATAAAGTTCCACCCTTCCATAGTCTCAAGCCGATTCCCCAAGGAAATCAGCATTGATCGAGGATCTCCTTTAGTAGAGATTCCTCAGAGGGTGCAAGTCAGCACCCTAAGGGTTCACCAAAATGGGCAGTGCGAGCTCCCTAAAATCCCTGTATGGACAGGCCCCCTTCTCTGAGTCAAGACAGAAAAAGTGGGAGGATCAAGAACCAATCCCTCGTTCCCCGGACCTATCCCCCTGACCCTGTATTTCCGACCCCCTTCCCTCTCCCCCCTACCTGGACCCCCCTCCTTTATTTGGGGAAAGTCTTCTCAATGAAGGATCCAACTCTCAGATGTGCAGGGCCCCTAGTTAGGAGGGAGCACCCGTTCCCACGGATTAATTCCCTGACCAGGAAAAGATAGGGAGACCACCTGTATAGTCTTCCAGCTGGCCCCGATTGTCTCAAGCAAGAGCCTGAGGTTGATTTGAGGGATCTCACTCCTCCACCAATCTGTCCCTTCCCTCAAGTGATGTCCATCCCTGTAATCTTGGGGACCTTCACCCAATTTAATTCCTGCCTGTACTAGTTACCGGGCACCTAGTAGTTAACTTGCCCTGTACCGGAATTCAAAGTGGGGGTGTCTTCACAAAGTAAAAAAAAAAAAAAAAAAAAGAAATGAACTGTTTAACTAGAAAATTCAGGAGGAGGGGGGAATACATTCCCGGGTCTGTCTCTTCCAACCCCATCAAGGAGGATTACTTTCTCTCTGTCACAGTAAGGTAGCGGGAAATAATATAGTATCCCTTTATTAAGGTGCTGAACTGTTTGGGACAGCGCCTAGGAACAAAAGACCACTGCAGACCCCCCCGACCGACAACCCCATCCCCCACCCAGCCTCCCGAGAAGAGCATCGTAAGACTCACCAACCACCAGGACTTATTTCTGGTCCACCATCATGGAGGGGTTTCTCAGTAGTCGAATCCTCTGCAGCATTTCTTCCAGGCACATGTTGGACTGAGGCATTCCATCCGGCAGCGATTGTCCCTGGGACGTGCTCCTCGAGGGTCCAGATCGAGATGGGAGTTGCTCTTTAAGCACCCCTTTCTTAAACAGGTCTTCCTTAGCTGAAAGGTATGAGATAGGGCCCTCTGGTAGATATACAAACAACTTGGCTGGGTAAAGGGTGTGAAATCTGATCTGTTGGGATCTTAATATGGGGAACAGCGGAGCATAGGTCCTTCTCTGACTTTGGGTGAAGGGAGCATAGTCATCATCGATGATGATGCGATGGTTTCCATACATAATCCTCCCTTTCTGCCATGATTTTTTCAGGAGCAGTTCCTTCGTTTGAAAGCTCTGCATCCCGATGACAAACGATCTAGCTCTGGCGTCTTTAGCCTTAGGTTTGGGGCCCAAGGCACGATGGGCACATTCAAAGTCAAGGGGGTAATCAGGCCCGAGGTCAAGGATGGATCTGAATAATTGATCAGCAAAAGCCAAAGGATCAGTGCCTTCATGGCCCTCTGGTAGGTAGAAGACCCGAAGATTTTTTCTCAGTCCTCTGTTCTCTGCGTCCTCCTGCCTGAGAGAACAGTGCAACTGGGATTTCGCAAGGGAAAGAATGGCTGACTCCAGGGCATTAATTTTATATTGTTCTGGGAGATCTGCTGATCCGCCAGAGTCTGCAACGATCTTAGGTCAGCCCTGACCTGATTTACTGAGTCCCTCATCTCTTCCCTAAAATCTGAAATGGACCATAGGATATTTTGCTCAAGTTGAGGGATTGGTTGAGCTGGCTTGGCTGGCTGGGTTTCATTTCCCTTCCTTTTCCTTCCCTTGGTAGCCATCAATGAGGGGGGTGAGTGAGAGGGGCTGTTTGGAAAGGCTGCAGCTGAGGTGAAGAATCCAGATAAATCAGGGGCACACGGACTGTCTTTATCCTCCCAGCAGTCAAATCAGTAAGTGGAAAAATCTATTGAAAAGGCAATGTTCCATCCAGTGTGGGGGAGGAACTGATCTGGAGATCGCTGGGGGGGCTCGTCTTGGTCCAGATCACCATCAGCAGATGCAGGTCATATTTATATTCTTCTTGTACCTCAGACTGTGTAAAACTGAGAAGAAGTTCTTTAAGTGAACAAGGACTGGACCGCTTACTCCGATCTAGTTGGGCCGTACAGGCCGACTGCTACTCCCTCGCGATCGGGTCTGCTATCAATAGGAAAGCCTGCTAAAAGATCCTGCTTCTGGCCAGGGACGGCGATTGAAGGGACCAGTTCTCACCAGGAACACACCCAAAGCCTGGGCTGTATGAGATGCCAGGGATTCGATCGGTCCTCCGACTGAGACCAGCCACCGTTTCAGAGAACAAGGGGGCTGCACCGTGAGCTGTGCATGGAAGCAGAAGGTAGCCAGACACTCTGGACGGGTTAGGCCTTGCAGACTAAATCTCTCCTCCTACGCGATCAGGTCATGCAACCAGGGGAGCTCTTACTGCTCGATTTACATAGAAACATAGAAACATAGAACATAGAAACATAGAAACATAGAAGTTGACGGCAGATAAGGACCGCAAGGCCCATCCAGTCTGCCCATTTCTTTTTCTACCTTATAAATGTGCCATCGGCCTTTGCTCTGTCAGTGGCCTATCTATTCATAGTCATTGTATTGCTCCCTTATGCCTATCCCATGCCTGTTTGAAGCCCTGCACTGTATTCATAGCCACCACTTCTTGTGGTAAGCCATTCCATGCATCCACCACCCTTTCTGTGAAAAATTTCCTCACATTTCCCCTTAATCGGCCTCCCTCTAATCTCATACTGTGTCCTCTTGTCCTGCTATTTTTCTTATATTTAAACATGTTAGACTCTTTCACCTTGTTTATGCCCTTAGGTGTTTGAATGCCTCGATCATATCCCTCTCCCTCCTTTGCTCAAGGGTATACATATTGAGCTCCGTTAATCTGTCCTCATATGTCTTCTGATGCAGTCCCTGCACCATTTTGGTTGCCCTTCTGGACTGCCTCAATTTGGTTAATGTCCTTGCAGAGGTGTGGCCTCCAACACTGCATGCAGTACTCCAGATGGGGCCTAACCAGTGTCTTGTACAGAGGATTATTACCTCCTCTACGACTTGTGATACCCCTACAATACACCTAACACCCCCCTAGCCTTACCTACTGCTTTAGAGGTCTGCTTGGATGATTTTAGGTCATCAGTGATGATGATGCCCAAGTCTCTTTCTTCCTTTGTGACTGCTAGCAACTCCCCTCCCAGCCTATAGGTGGCTTCAGGGTTTCTCTTCCCTATGTGCATGATTTTGCACTTCTTTGCATTAAATCCCAGTTGCCACTCTTCTGACCATTCTGCTAGTTTATCCAGATCTCTTCTCATTCTGCCCACCCCATCTGGATCATCTACTCTGTTGCAGATCTTGGTGTCATCTGCAAATAGACAAGCCTTACCCTCTAGTCCATCTGCAAGGTCACTAATGAAGATGTTGAAGAGGACTGCCCCAGGACTGATCCTGAGGTACCCCACTTGTGACTTGCATCTCTCTGACTGTATACCATTTACCACCACTCTCTGTTTTCTGCCCGTCAACCAGTTTGCCACCCAGTTGACCAACTTCTGACCCACCCCAGAGCCTACCCAGCTTATTTATCAATCTTCTATGTGGAACAGTTTCAAAAGCTTTGCTGAAGTCAAGGTAGGCGACATCAACTGCTCCCCCTTGGTCCACCACTCTGGTTACCCAGTCAAAGAAATCTATGAGATTAGTTTGACAGGACCTTCCTTTTGTAAACCCATGCTGTCTTGGATCCTGTGCCCTATGGATTCCAGGTGTTGCACTATCCTTTCCTTAAGGGTGCCTCCATAATCTTGCCCACTACTGAGGTAAGACTGACGGTCTGTAGTTCCCGCCTCCTCCTGCTACCACTCTTGTGGGCGGGATCACATGAAACCCTTCTCCAGTCTTCTGGGACCTCTCCTGTGCTCAGAGACTCACTAAACAATTCTGCAATAGGCTCTGCTAGTTCCTCCTTTAGCTCCTTAAGTACCCTGGGATGTATGCCATCAGGTCCCATTGCCTTATCCACCCTGAGCTTAGCAAGCTCTTGTAGGACCCTTTCTTTTTGTGAAGGGGTAGTGCTCACCTCCTCCCCGTGTCCATGATGCTGAGCTGTGGGCCTGCCCTACCTTCTCTTCAGTAAATACTGAGCAAAAGTATCTATTTAGGATAGATGCCTTTACAGGGTCCTCCTCCTCACATGCTCCTTTTCTCCATTAAGCTTAGCAATACCCTCTGGACTTTCTCCTTTCACTAATGTATCTATAGAAAGTCTTGTCACCTTCTTTTACTGTTCGTGCTAGTGTTTCCTCAGTTTGGGACTTTGCCTGCTACCTGCTTCCCTTAGGGCAGTTTGGTATGCCTCCTATCTTCATCCCGCTGTGTTCCTTATATTTCCTGAAGGCCAGCCTTTTGGCTCTGACCTTTTCTGCTACTGTATTTGAGAACCAAAGTGGTTTCCTTCTTCTTTGCACTTCCTTTTCTGTCTAACACAATGGGATGTTGCTTCAGTATTGCATCCTTAATGCTTGCCCACTTTGCCTGTACCCCTCACCTGTGTTTCTTTTTGCCAGGGCTAGCTTAACTCTGTTGGCCATCTTATCAAAGTCAGCTCCTCTGAAGTCCCATATTTTTGCCTTGGAATGGGATGATTTAGATGTAGTAGCCAAATTGAACCATACCATGTGATGGTCACTGGCCCCAGGTGACCTTCTACCTGGAGATCTGTGATCCCTTCTTTGTTAGTCAGTACTAGATCTAGGATAGCCCTGTCTCTTGTGGGTTGCTGTACCAGTTGTTTGAGGCCCTCCCCTGCAGGAATCCACTATGAGTCTAGTTCTGGCAGATGTTCCTGCTGGTATTGACCAAACTGTATCCGCATGTTGAAGTCTCCATTATCAGAACGTCCCCTTTAGCTGTCATGTTTTGTATATCTTCTAACAGTAATGTGTCTATGTCCTCCCTCTGGTCTGGGGGCCTGTAGACAACCCAGTTCTTATGGCTGTCCCATTTCCTGTTTCAGGGTGACCCACAGTTCTTCTGGCTCCTTATGTGTATTCTGAATTTAAGTAGCTTTGATATTTTCATTAACATACAGGGCACTCCTCCCCCCTTTTTGCCTCGGTCTCTTCTAGACAATACATAGCCAGGTACTGAAGTCTCCCAAGTGTGGTTACTGGTAAACCACGTCTCACTAATTGCTACTATGTCCAGTTTAGCCTCTGACATTATGCCTGCAGGTCTGGGATCTTATTTCCCAGGCTGTGAGCATTTGTACATGATTTTCCATTGGCCAGATTTTGGTGCGTTAGTTGTTGGGTGAAGTTTGGCATTATCACAATGCGTCGTATGGAACAAACCTTTTTCTTACTGGTGATGCAAATGAATGGCAAACATGCTGAATTCCTGTTTGACCATTGTTGAGGGGAGGGTGTTCTTCCCATTCGACGTATGGGATGCTGCACCCCTCTCCCCATTTGCTAGTTTAAATATTCTGCAAAGACGTCAAACTTCTGCCCCAATGCACTGACTCCCTCTTTAGTCAGATGCAGTCCATCAAATTTAAAGAACTTTCGCTCCCAGAACTGTTGCCAGTTCCTACAAATCTGTGTCCTTTTCTGGCACCAGCCCTTGAGCCACGTGTTTAGCTCCCTATCTCCCCTTCTCTGACCTTCAGTCCATCTGCTCCCCTCTCCCAGACTGGCAGGATCTCAGAGAAGGAGATGCAGACGAAATAGATGATAGTTTGTCACCCAGCCTAGTCAGGTGTTCCTTGGTCTCCTCAACTGACCGGCTGGCGAAATCGATAGTCCCTATGTGTACTAGGACATCAATGTTTTCTCCTGCTTTGTGAACAATTTTAGCAATGCGGTCAGTGTCTCTCCATGCTGATGTACCTGGAGACATCTGACCATCATCCTGGCTGGAGATGGGTATCAACTCCCGAATCATGGAGTCTCCTATGATCAGAAGTTTTTGGATTTCCTTTGTGCTTGTTTTGTTTGGTTCCTGATTTGGGTGAGTTTTGTTGTGCTAGCTCCTGTGCGCAGTGTCCTGCTCTGCAGTGTCTTCTGCCTCTTTATTTGATTTCAGAGATAGAGGCAGATACCAGTTTATAGTGTTTATATGGTTTTGGAGGTAATGTGTTGGAGAGCAGAGGTGATGGGGCACCTGATTTGCTCCTCCTAACCACCTGCCAACCTCAGGACCAACTACCCTCTGTGATCGAGGTTTTTCTGTTTGGATGCTGGGGAAATGGCGGGTGGTTCTTATAATGTTTCCTCTTCAATATGAAATTTGAGGCGTGCAATCTCTGCCCATGCTGCCCGGAGCTGAGCCTAAGATCTCGAAGGCCCAGCATGTAGGACAGTGTCCTAAATCCTGTAAGACTGTCCTTCTGAAAATTGTTCCACAGTACCTGCAGTTAATGAAATCCATTCCAAATAAGTTGCTGGGTTTGTAACCTAGTCAGAGTAATCAGAAGGAGAAAAAAAAAAGGAAAAAAAATGCAAGTAATGGTTTAATTGTGCTTTGTTTAACTTGTTATAACAAGTTAAATTACTAGTGCCCCTGTAAATGAGATCACCTTGTGGAGGCCCCACTGATCCGCCCCTTCCTGCTCTGCCACAGGAAATGTCACAACTGTTTGTACCCTATAAAGGAGTGTAGTGTGGGGTGGTTGGGGATGGGGGTGGGTGGCTGGGCCTTCCTGCCTAAAAAGAAGAACCACGGACGAAAGAACAAGGAGGTAAGAGCAGAAACAATCAGTCAACAACAAATGCAGTAACCCTGAAAGCTTATCCTAATGTTAGATAAAACTGTAAAAACCTGTAAAAGCACCACCTGTAATAATTTCAGAGAGATATACGCTAAGAAACACTTTGCTCCAGAGAAAAATAAAGCAGTAACAGAAGATATACCTTGCAAAAGACAATTTGAATCAGAAGATTACAGGAGTAATCTGTTAGCACACACCTGTAGGCACACCTTGTAATAATGCAGAAGTAGGTATACCAGCAACAACAATTTGAATCAGAGAAAAAATAAAGCAATGAAATGTTAGCAACAAACAGTAGCAATCCCTGTGAGTAAAAAATAAAAACACCACCACACAGTAAATCTGCTTAGCCAAACTAAGTCTTAATCCTTTTCCCTTGCTCTGGTAAGTTTCTCTACTCTGCCTTTCAAGCAGTCTTAGAAGGAAAGAGCTCAGGTGAAGCTAGGTGCCTTGGCCAGCAAACCAAGTCTTTTACCACCAGAGTCAGCAAGAAGATCGGTTCCAATTGTTGCAGGGGTCTCTCTTCTGTCTGGGTATCCATTTGCTGATAATGTATGTTTCTTTTTTGAGGTAGAAGACCGATTTTGTAGATTGGATTTGGGAGCCGCTACTGAGAGGCGTTTATCGAGCCATTCTGGAACCGGAAGTCCTTCTTTAACTTATCTTTTATTATTTCTTTGCTATGATGCCTAGTTGACCTGTTACAAGTTATAAAAACTCTGATGTACTGTTATGCAGCAAATCTACATTTTCAACTAAGTAAAAAAAAAATATATATATATATATGCATATATGCTGTGCGGATCAAATGTTTCCCCACATCAGCACCAGTATTAAGAGTTTTTATTAACCCTGTTTAGCAGAACCCTCAGGCAAGGCCTGTAGAGCAGCTTTAGCCTTCCTCCACAGGGTGTTCTGATATTTTATCATATGGGCCTGGTAATTAGCAATATGTAGGCCCAGCGAGGCAGAGACATGTACACACTTGCCGAGGACACCTAACCCCCTGAATTCTCTATCAGGATGAAGGAAGCTCAGGTGCCTGGGTGCCCTGGACCTGTCATGGGCAGCTGCAATCACTACTAAGTCAGTCTCAGGCTGGCTGGCTGGCATAAAAAGGCTTTCCAGAAGGGAAAGAATACATTTTGTCTGCCTTTCTGGGCACAGCTGGTATATTGTGCGGCTTGTACTAGGCTGCACAAATGGCATCCTCCAATGCTGGCATTTGCTGCATCATGTTAAAAAATGACAGCTCCTCTGGAAGTCATCTGGGTGTATTCACAACAGAGCATTCACTACAGGAGGAGACTGTAGAGCTGGTGCCACATCGATAGTGGCTATCAGCATAGTCTTCCTCCTCCATCATAAGGTCAGGATTATATTAGTCATCTACTATCATCAATGGGAGTGAATGACTGCGCCGGCAGTGCTGGCGGTGGCAGAGGAAGTCTATTCCACAAGCTATTAACTTATGACGTTGATGGGGCAGTAGTTGTAGACCTTTTTGACGGGGCCCCTGAAACAGGTAAGACTAGTGGTAGATGCTGCATCATGTCTGAAAATGACAGAAGTACTGCCTAAGCATTGGTGACACTTTGGGTAGTAGGCATGACTGCAGTTGTCTATGTCTGAGGTTGGTTCTCCGTTAATGATGGTGACGTACCAGCTGTAATAGGCATGGTGATGCTTATGCCAAGCCCTGACCTTGGTATCTGGTCGATGGTTGGGGGACAGTCTGTGTTGCTGCCAGAGTGGTCAATGACAAAGCAGAGGTCGCACCTGTAGTCCATAGGGGCTACTCAGCTCTCGCTGAGGAGGCCTTGTCCCGGAGCTTGTGACTCCCCGAAGATTCTGCCTGGGACTTCGATGACCACAATTCAGTTGACTGGACTGAGAACACAGATTCAGCTTGCAGTTGCTTCTCCCTTGCTTAGACAGTCTTTTGGAGGAGGAATTTCTCCAACGCCCCCTTCCTGCGTCACCTGGTTGCGGAGATGAACCCCTGCCAGATCTCACAGGCTATCACGTTGTGAGAGAGGCATAAGCAGCAGACACAGATGTTGTGGGAGTTGTCTTTATATACCTTCTCTTCACACTCACAGTACCAGAAGAGTTTAGATGATTCCTTTGGTGGATACAGGTCACCAAAAATCACTATAAAAAGTGATTACTTTGGTATAAGAAAAAATAAAATGGCAGTTATGAGCAACGTTTCCAATGGTGGGTCCAAAGAGTCTGATCGGTGGCAGGGAAAGAACAGAGAAGAGGAGGGCTGCCCACGTTTATGTACATGCTGACATCTGATACAGTCATGGGCAGCCCCTGGATGAATGCTTGCAAAAGTTTTTGTGGGGCCCTAGTGCAGTTACAGTTCCAAAGGTGTGACCTGATGAAAAAAATATCCTCTCAAAAGATCATCCATTCCCTTCTATTAGATGGGGAAAGAAAATAAACTAGACGTTGAATAGCCCAATTCAAAGAGACAACCTTCAGGAGCAAATGAGGATTGGTCTGAAAATCAACCCAATCCTTGTGAGAGAAAAAAAAAAAGGAAGCCTCCACAACCAGAGCTTGCAATTCAGATACTCTTTGTGCTTAAGTTATAAACTTCATATTTCTGAGAAAGGCTTCAAGAGCATTTTGATGTCTCCTAATAGCCCTGGCAAATGGCACAATTGTTCATGGTGTGGAAGAGGCCCAAGCAACACACACTACATGTGAGTGTCGTCCTTGTAGATGTTTACTGTAATGTGCCGCAATGACAGACAGAATAAAGGCTTGTTACCCAAAGATTGTGACATACAATTAAAAATTAGGAAAAGAAACAAAGATAAACCAGCAATATCGACAGTGTTTCGGCATGGATTCTCTTCAATCCAACCAGCGGTTGATAGCAAAACAAAGAACTGAGGAATGATGGGGCTGCCCATGTTATACAGGCAATGTCACAACATTGACATGTTGTCTACGGCTCCAGATGGCCCAAAAACACAGAGAGGTGAACATTCTCTGCTGAGAAATGCAGACCTGCATTTGACAGGTCCATGAGGAACCCCAAAATTTTACTTGGTGGGCAACCAAAAGGGTCCAGACGGAACTCTGCACACCAGATGGTGAAATGAAACCACTTAGCTGCAGAAGTCTTCCTGGTGGATGATCTATGCGTGGCTAAGATGATCTCTGTGATGGTCTAGAAACCTAAAGCTTGCCCACTTTCATCTCCTTAGGAGTATGGAAATTAAGGGAGCGCAGGAAGGATGGAACAAAGTCCTTGTGGTCAGAGGGTCCGCTCGTAGAGGGAGTCTCCTCGGGGGAACTTCTGACCAACTGTTTATCTACGCAAATTATATCTGCCAAGGCCAGTCTGGGATGATGAGAATCATCCTGTCCATGTTTGCTTACAACTTGAGCAGCACCCTCTGAACTAAAGGAAAAGGAGGAAAGCCTACAGGAGCATCTTGTCTACTGCAGTGAATACATCCTGACAGGAAACACCAGGGTCTGGATTTCTGAAGCTGGATGGAGGCAGATTTGCATTGAGAGGGGACAAAGAAAGGACCAGGTCCGGACTTGCCCCACTCATCGAATAGTGACTGCACAATAACTGAATTGATGTAACTTGCTCAAGGCACCACTCTCACCTCCTCAAGGCCTTCCTGCACAGAGGGTAGAAGAGTGCTCCACCCTGCTTATTGATGAAAACGTCACAATATTGTCATCCGTCCGAAGTGGGATCACTTCGTGGCAGAGGGCCTCTTTCAGGACTTGGAAAGCGTACAAGACAGCTCTCATCTCTGAGAAATTTATGAGAAGATGATGCTCCTCCTCCTGGCTCCACACATGAGTGCGGAGGTCTTAAGAGTGAGCTCTCTAACTGACCAGGAGTGCAACCGGTGTGGTGGTGATCTGAGATTTAGAGGGTAAGGGTAGGCCTAGCAGAAGCTAGGCCAACCGCGTCTACCATGCGAGTAATTTTGTCTGAGGTTTTGTCATTTATGCAGAGGATTGCAAATGTGTGGTTGGAGACCACCATTTGTGCAGATGAAGGCATAAGTCTCAGCAATCGCTGCATCGAAAGGGTCCCAGACAGAGATGCTTTCCGTGAAGTTAAGAGACATCTGAAGGTGTTGTTTCTTCCATTCTCCGGAAGAAAGAACCCTCACCCTGAAGGTATCCAGGAGGGCTCCTATGAAAAGGAGCTGCTGGGAAGGCGGATCTGGCACCTTCCCTGAATCAGAAAACCCCTCCAGTTTTGAAGGGGGACTATTTTCTCCTAGCCAGGGAGCTGGTTGGGATATTGCACCCCTCTGGATTCCCAGGTTTGGCTGCAAATGCTGCCTTTCTTGGGTTCCTTATTTGAATCTGCATTATTTCCTGTGGGTTCTACCTGTCTGGGAGTGAGGGTGCCTCAGACTGTTGTGGAGATTCCGCCAGCAAGTTTTTTGCCCTAGGTGAACTGGGATTTTTCTTCTTGGTTATTGGAGTTACCCCTGAATTTATCTTCCATTAGTAATTTTGTGTGGACTAGTGCACTGGCTGTGTTTTTCACCTCCCTATTTCTGGATTTTATGGACTTCATTTCCTTGTGGATTATTGGATATAATTGACTCTGGGATCTATGGTGTAAAGACCTCTAACTTCCCTCCTTGATTTGTTAATTCTATTTTTTTTTTTTGGACAACTAGGTGGTGAGAGTACCCTGTGTCCACCTATTTATTTTATTTATCAGTGTTAAAGCTTTTTTTATGTTATGTGTAATAATGGGCAGTGAGAGTACCCAATTATTTATTCCCCTTCTCCCTAGTTGTGAGAGAGCTGGGTGGGGGGTGAAAAAGTTAATTTTATTACATTTATTTTTGGTCTGGGTGGTGAGAGAACTTTACCTTTTTGTGAAATGTCATACGTATGAGAGGGAGCATAGCTGTCTTGACTTAAGTTTGGACTTGTTTTATTTAATTGCGATTAGGGTGGTATTTTAAATTGTTTGGTTAAATATTTGTGGAATTTATTTTTGGGGTGGTTAGTGTTATTGTAAGTCGGTTTTTGTACTGTTTTTGGCTATGTAGGAGCAGCATGTGTCGGCCTTTAATCCCCACGGTGGTGCGCTACTTATCCTCCTCTCAGGATAAGTAGCGCAGGAATGAATGACCTTCACCCTTTTACTCTCCCAGTCTCCAATTTTAGATCTACAAGCTGTAGAGGCACTGGGATTATCTTGTAGAGGTGGGCGGGGTTGCGAACAGGGAGGATTGTGAGGGGGGTCACCGTACAAGGTTAGTAGGATCTAGAAGGCGTCCTGGGGCGAAATGGAACCCAGATCGTGGTTCACCATGTCTGGTGTCCTTACCCAAGGGCACTACCATATCTGGTAGGCAGATGGTCCAGACACCCTCCGAGGTTCATCCAACTCTGGCGGTGTTGTGCAATGTCAGGTCCATCAGGAACAAGACAGCTATTATTGCTGATCTTGTTGGTTTGGTGGACCTGGCTTGCATCATATAGACCTGGCTGGATGAAAATCCAGGCCCTGCATTGGAGGCTATGACTCCGGCTGGGTACTCTGTGATACACCGCCCGAGACTGGATCGTTTGGGAAGGGGGGGTGTTGCGGTCTGTTTCAAGACTGAACTGGGCCTCATGAGTGTAGTAGTTGAGGAGTTTGAGTCCTTTCAGTGTACAGTGGTAGCAGGTGCAGGCATTCGAATAGTTCTCATCTACCATCCACCCGGGGATGGGAAGAGATTCCTTCAGGAAGTGGCAGACTTCGTCGACATGGTGTTTGAATCACCCAGATTGATGGTTCTGGGCGATTTCAATGCCTGGGTTGACGACGAATACTCGCAATTTGGTCAGCACTTCCTCCAGTTAATGGCATCTCTGGGCCTTACACAGGTCGTTTCCACTGCTACACATAAATATGAACACTCCCTGGACTTAGTCTTCCTGTTAGGGATCAAAGCCTCCGACGTGGGGGTGGAACCATCCGTTTGGTCAGATCACTACACCGTGAGGTTTAGTTTTTGCACCCCTCCTTAAAAGGCCTACCCCTCTGGAGATGGTTAGGTACCATCCTTTATGGGAATAAATTCCCAAGGCCTTGCGGCGGTGCTTGACCTATTGTCCCCCGTGTTGGTGAGCAGTGATCCAGAGACCCTTGTGTCAGCTTATAAATCAGCTGTTATGGTGGCTCTGGATTCTATTGCTCCTGTCCGTGTGCGCCCCCTCTCCCTTTGCCCCAAGTCCCCTTGGTTTGATGGGACATTGAGGGAGATGCTGAGACAGGAACGAAGGTTAGAATGTTGCTGGCGTAGGTCCGCCCTTGATGCCGATCACCTTAGATTGATTGACCATTATTCAGTCTATCAATCTGCAATCACGCGTAAGAAGGCAGAATTCCTGTCAGGGGAGATTGCAGTTGCTCGGAATCGACCAGCTCAGCTTTTTCGAACTGTAGACAGACTGTGCAACCCAGCCTGCAAGTTTGTAAAGCTTTTTTGCAATTACAGTGCGAGGAGCTTGCTCGATTTTTTGCAAATAAGGTGGCCGACATCAGGGTGGATTTGCAACCGGCAACCTCTGGGGGGCTGCGGTTGGTCAGTGCGAGTTCGCTATACCTCAATTTTCTTGGAGTACCTTCAGTCGTCTAGACTTCATGAATGTCATGAGGATTATCCAGAGTGTGCGCTCTACATGCTGTAGTCTGGATCCTGGACCGACTTCCCTAATTTTGGGTTGTAGTGATATCATCGGTGATCGGTCCAGTCCTTGTGTGAATAGTCTGGTGCTCCTTGGAGTCGGGTGAGTTTCCTAGCTGGACCCAGACTGTTTAACTACAGACCTATCTCTAACCTTCCCTTTGTTGGGAAGTTGATTGAGAAAGTAGTGGCAGCTCAACTGGAGGACCATTTAACCATCCATGACATCTATGAACCCCTCCAGTCCGGTTTTTGTAAAAGACACAGTACCGAGACAGCGCTGGTTAAGGTGCTCAATGATCTCCTAAGGGCGAGAGATCAGAAGAAGACATTCCATCTTGGTTCTCCTAGATCTCTCCTCAGCTTCTGACACCGTGGATCACATGGTATTGATAGCACGCCTGAGGCATTTAATATAAACATAGAATCTGATGGCAGATAAGGACCGCTTGGCCCACCTAGCCTTCCCATTTCCCTACCTGATGGATAAGCTGCAGATTTTAGTTAATCAACAGCTCACTTCCTCCTATCCCCCATTAGAATTGTCTTATGCCTGTTCCATGCATTCTTGAATTCTACCACTGTTCCTGACTCCACAACCTCCTCAGGAAGGCTGTTCCATGCATCCACCACCCTCTCTGTGAAAAAATACTTTCCAACATTACCTCTGAGCCGTCCTCCCCTCTCTATCTTCAAATTGTGCCACCTTGCTCTTGTACATCTCTTCTTCTGAAAGATATTACCCTCTTGTACTTTGTTAATTCCCTCCTTTCCTCAAGGGTATACATATTAAGCTGCTTTAGTCTCTCCTCGTATGTCTTCTGGTGCAGACCCTGCACCATTCTGGTTGCCCTCCTCTGAACAGCCTCCACTCTGTGTCTTTGTGGAGATGGGGTCTCCAGAATTGCATGCAGTACTCCAGATGGGGTCTCACTAACTGTCTGTAAAGAGGGATAACAACTTCCTGTTTTCTACTGTTTATGCCTCTCCCTATGCATCCCAGTATTCCCCCAGCCCTCCTTACTGCCTTCTCACATTGCTTGCCCACCTTTAGGTCATCTGATGTAATTACTCCTAGGTCTCTTTCGATTTTTGTTATTAACTCACCTCCCATTGTGCACTCTTCCCCTGGGTTTCTGTTTCCCAGATGCAATACCTTGCACTTCTTTGCACTGAATCAGAGCTGCCACATATTTAACCATTCCTCCAACCTTGCCAAGTCCCTTTTCATTCTTTCCACCCCACCCTGTGCATCAACCCTGTTGCAGATCTTTGCGTCATCTGCAAAGAGACATGCCTTTCCTTCCAGGTGCTCTCCAATATCACTTATAAAGACATTAAAGAGGACCAGTCCCAGTACCCCGCTAGTTATCCTCCTTTCTTCACTGTGGACTCAGTTTACTATTACCCTTTGCATCCTGTTGTCCAGCCAGTTTTTCATCCAGGCTACCACCTTGGTACCCACTCCAAGGCTGGCTAACTTGTATATTAATCTTTTGTGTGAGACTGTATCAAATGCCTCGCGAAAATATAGGTAGACCATATCCACAGCCTCTCCCTGGTCTACTCATTGGTCACCCAAAGAAATCTACTAGGTTCGTCTGACATGACCTTCCTGCTGTGAAACCATGCTGCCGTAGGTCCTGTGCCCCATTGGCCTCTGGGTACTCAACAATTCTTTCCTTCAGAAGTGATTCCATCATTTTCCCTACCACTGAAGTCAAACTAACTGGTCAATAGTTTCCTGCTTCTGCCCTGCTCCCACTTTTGTGAAGTGGAATCACATTTGCCCTCCTCCAGTCCTCAGGTACCACCCCATCCTCCCATGATTTGTTAAAGAGAGTAGTCAGTGGTGTTACTAGTTCTACCCTTAGTTCTTTTAGGATTCTTGAGTGAATCCCATCAGGCCCCATTGCTTTGTCCACCCTCTGTTTCAACAGTTCTTTCAAAACCCTTTCTTCTGTGAATGGACTGGTATCGACCCCCCTATTTAGAGTTTCTCTCTCGTTTGGTTTAGGTACCACCCCCTCCTCTTCCATTGTGAATACTGAGCAGAACTATTTGTTCAGTATCCCTGATTTTTCACTGTCATCCTCTGCACACATTCCCTCCCTTTTATTAAGACTCTGTATACCTCCCTTGGTCTTTCTTCGCTCCCTAATGTACCTATAAAAGGTTTTATCCCCTTCTTAACAGAGTTCGCTATCTTTTCCTCAGTTTATGCCTTTGCTATTCTGACTGCTTTCCCTACCTCCTCCTGCTTTAACTGATAAAGTTCTCTGTCCTGCTCCTTCTGTTTCCTTATAATTTTTGAATGCTATCCTTTTCTCCTTAACCGTCCCTGCCACCTCTTTTGAGAACCACAGTGTTTTTTTTCCTTCATTTTGTTTTGTTGATTTGCTTCACACAAAGGCTTGTTGCCTCTGCTGTGGCTGTTCTGATTTTTTTCCATTGTTCCTCCACCCCTCCTTCTTGCCCGTTTGCTTGTGCTTTTCTGAGCCACTCTCTCATTTTCCCAAAGTCAGCCTTCCTAAAGTCCAATACTCTTGTTTTTGTATGGCTTGACTCTATGGCTGTGTTTATTGTGAACCACACTGTTTGGTGATCACTTGTTCCCAGATGGCTACCCACTTCTAAATCTGAGATCCTTTCTCCTTTCCCATTTGAGAGTACCAGGTCTAAGACTGCTCCCTCCCGAGTGGGTTCCAACACTAGCTGTCTGAGAATGCCCCTGTAGGGCATCAAGAATGACCCTGCTCTTGGATGTGCCTGCAGCAAAGGTACTCCAGTTAACATCTGGCATATTCAGGTCCCCATCAACAATATCTCCCTTTTCTACCATTTTAGGATGCCTTCTATTATTTCCTTGTCCATTTCCTCCCCTGAGATGGGGTCTGCACAACCCCGTGCGGATTGTGGTGCCATTTCCGGTCTCCAGGGTGACCCATAGTGACTCATCAACTTCCTGTTTACTCTAGTTCTGTTGCTTTAATCCCTTCCCTTATATAGAAAGCTACTCCTCCTCTTTTACCCACCCTGTCCCTCCTGGTATGCTGACATCCCAGTCATGGTTCTCTGTGTACCATGTTTCAGTGACTGCCACAATATCCAGGCATCCCTCTTCCATCAAGGCCACTAGTTCAGGGAGCTTGTTGCACAGGCTGCGGGCATTGGTACTCACCTTCCATTTATTTTTTATGGCCTTACCCCTTTTAGCCCCATCCCTGTCCTTACTGCCTTTTTCTGCATTTATCCCTGTCCTGCTCCCTACTGACTTCTCTACCTTGGTGTTTACCTCTCTAACTACTGTGTTTTGTGGGGGGAGGCTGGGATTTCCCTGCTCCTTTTCAGTGCCTCCCCCCTTGGCTAGTTTAAATGCTTGCCAATGAAGCATTTAAACCTGTCACCTAGGATACTGGTCCCCCCCGACAGATGCAGACCATCACGCCAGTATAAGCCTGCATCCCTCCAGGTGGCTCCCCAGTTCCCAATGAAGCCAAAACCCTGAGCTCCACACCAGTTTTTCAACCATTCATTGAATCCCATGGTGCAGAATACCCTAGCATCATCTTTGCCATAGATAGGCAGCACCTCCGAGAAGGTTACCGTACATGCTACTTGTCTAAGGCCCTTCCCCAACTCCACAAACTCCTCTTGCACCGCTCTGATCCCATTAACAGCCAGGTCATTTGTCTCTAGGTGGACAATGACATCCAACTCTCTCACTCATGCAGCTGCTCCCGTGAACCTGAGGATTCGCTTCCTGTCCCTTCAAGCCGAGGCGCCAGGCAGGCACCTTACCTCCCTATCCCCTTCCTCCCCCACTTCTACCCCCCTAATGACAGAGTCCACCACCAGGAGTTGTTTCCTTCCCCTGTGGGGTCTCGTGCAACCCTCCTGTGGGTCTCCTTTGTGGAGGTTCCAAGCATCCTCCTTGGTCTTCACTACAGGTGCCTCCATAGAAGAACCACTCTTTGCCAGAACAGAATATAAATTGTGGAGAGATACAACTGGAGGGATGCACCTCTGTTCCACCCCCTCACCCTCCCTGAGCCCATCTTGGTCCAACCACTCCTCTTTCTTGGCAACCTCTGAGGTAACGGTGGTGGCCCTGGTGGTTCCTGGGTGAGGGAAGAGGTTTCACGAATCCTAGCCAGGTCACCCTGGAACCGGCAACCTCCTCCCTCAGACCAGAGAGGTCCCTGCAAACAGGACAGCATCGCAGTCTCCAGAATGTCTCCCGGAACACTGCTGCCCCACAGCCATTGCACTGCACCACTCCCATCTTGACTTATTTTGTGTCCCCTCTCCTGTTGCTTTGTATGCTTACCATCTCCTCCCTCTATGTATTTTTACCCTTACTTTCCTACTGCCTATGTGCCCTTTCAAAACTCGCCCTTCCTGTTCTGGGACAGGAACTTCCTGTAGTCTTCAGTAGTCTCCTTCCATGCTTGGATTCAGACCTCCAGCAGCCGGGGGGCGGGGGTTGTTTTTTCAGGCTCCTTTAAGGTTGATGAAACTAATGTGTCTCAGTGATCCTTCCCTTCCTACTGCCAAACAGGAAGTTCCTGTTGTCAGTCAAATCCAGTGGCTATAAAACTAGAACTGGCTGTGGGTGGAGGGGTGGGAAGGAGGGTAATTAGTAAAAAAAAAAAAATCTGTAGATCTAGACTGCTGCTTCTTGCTCTAAAACCAAAGTTCTCCTCTGTTAAAAACAGCAGGAAGCTGTAATTGGAGCCACCTGCTTTTGTACTCCTAAACTGCTAAACCACACCCCCAATTAGATTCGCCCTCTGCACTGACTCAGTAAATTAAGCTGATGCAGCCCCCTTCCTCAGAGAAACACAGTTTTTTTTTTTTTTTTTTTACTTAGATGAGACCCCCTTCTTCTAATAAAGTAAGTTTGCTTAATCCAAACAGGTACTGACTGCTGCTGAGATAGAAGTGATTTATCAGTAAAAAATCTGTATATCTAGACTGCTGCTTCTTGCTCTGAAACCAAAGTTCTCCTCTGTTAAAAACAGCAGCATTTATGTGGAATATCGGGAACCATCCTTCGATGGTTCATGTCATTCCTCATGAGGAGATCACAAAGACTGTGTCTAGGGTCTTTTCCTCAGGCCCAACGCCTTTGTTGTGTGGGGTGCCTCAAAGATCTGTGCTGTCACCCATGTTATTCGCGGTGTATATGCTACCCCTCGGAGACATTGTAAGAAGGTATGGGCTGAGGTTTCACTGTTATGCAGATGATACCCAGCTATACCTTTCTTTTGCACCTGACCCGGATGGAGCTCAATCGGTCTTTAACAACTGTCTGAAAGAAATCCAGAAATGGATGGATTCTAGCTGGCTGACGGAACTCAGAAAAGACAGAGGTACTGGCTGTGGACCCTGGTTGACAGATAGAGGGGTTGGGTGTTGGTGTGCCTTCAGAAATTTCTCGGCGGCATTTCTCTCCCAGCCTCTGAAAGGGTGCATAACCTGGGGGTGGTCTCTGATGATAGACTGACATTGCAGTCGCAGGTGTCAGCAGTCGTCAAGACCTCCTTTTATCACCTTAGGAACATTGCCAGAGTTAGGCATCTGGTTCCGTCTGACGACCTTCCAACACTGGTCAACACCTTTGTGTCCTTGTACTACTGCAACTCCCTTTACTTTGGGCTTTCAGGGGTTGCAATTCGTCGCCTGCAGCTGGTGCAGAACGCAGCGGCCCGGGTTCTGACAGGCTCTAGTAGATCCTGTCACATTACCCTGGTGTTGCACGAACTTCACTGGCTGCCTATACAGTGGCGGATCACCTTTAAAGTTGGTTTACTGACTTTCAAAGCCCTTCACGGTCAGGGTCCGGCCTATCTGAAAGAACTTCTAGTCCCCTACTCCCCTGGTCGATCGCTCCACCGACGAGGGGTTGCTAGAGATTCCAAGGGTCAACCTTAAATCATCCGGCTCAACAGCTTTTTCCTACGCCGTGCCAACCCTTTGGTATTCTCTACCCAGTCGGTTACGGGAGTGCACCTCCATGGAGGAATTTAAGAGAGGATTAAAAACTTTTCTCTGGCAAAAGGCCTTTTTTTGAAAACTGAATTGAATTCTGAATATGATGTTTTTAGCCATGTTTGAGATTTTGGATTTTAATGTCTGTTTTAAATTGTTTAAGCTGTAAAGCGCTTTGGAATTGGAAAAGCGCCGCATAAATAATTATTATTAATTATTATTCTTTAACCTTTCAAGGCCGAGAAATGGGTGCATGCCGGCTGTTATCTTGGAACCAAGCATAGGAAGTAGGAACCTGTGTTCAGACTCCTCGCTGTGGAACAACTTCTACTGCTCTGAGGCCCTGTCTCTCAGAGGAAAGCAGTTCTGACAGAGGCGCAAACAGACTGGGCTGCCACCTGGGTCTAGGAAAAATCTCTGTGATTGGGAGAGCATCCCTCTCGGACAATCCTGATGACCCATACGTCTGCTAGATTGGACATCCACTAATTATAAAACCAAATCAGGTGCCCCCCACTACTGCTGAGAGGCGTCTACCTCAGACAGCTGAGGTAGGACCTGGGCCGGATCCAAGAGGATGGTACCAGGTGCTTTCAGGCCCTGTGCCCTCTGCTGCGATTTGGTTCCTGACAAAGGCTTCCAGGACTCTATCATGAAAGGACTGCCTGTTACAAAAATGACGACGGTGCCGTCCCTCAGAGGGGCAGCAGGAGTCTGAGCACCCTCCAGAGCTCAATCTGAGGGCCAAACCAATAATCATTGCCAAGGAGATGTTATTCACCTGCTGCCAATGGTAGCTACCCTAGGGGCAGTGTCATGGGGGGCCTATAAAAGCTTTTAGCTGATTATTGAGCTATATGCCCTATCAATGGAGCGATAAAGTCTGAGAGACTCTCGACCATTGCATTTAGTGTGTTCCACAGGGTGCACTTGCACTGGGGACTGAAGGAACTCCTGACATAGAAGTCTGCTTTGGTCCACAGACAAAGTCTGAAATGTTATGGCGGACTCAATATCCCTGAGGAAAAACTGAAAAGAAGATCTTCCATCACAGGCTCTGCTGATACAGAAGGCTTGCATTCCAGCCTCGAAAATTAGTCATCTGCTGCGTCTCTGACAAAGTAGGACTGGGAGAGACTCATCCAGATCCACTTCTACCCTAGAAGAACCTCCAAAAGGTAGGTCCAAGCCAGAATCACAAGAGATGCCGCAATCCAGAATGGTGAGGAGTTCGTCGCCATTCACGGTGCCGGCACCACACACGGCACCAGGTGTACTGGCCCTAGACCTGAAGAAAAAAAGGGGGAGAAGGAAAGTGGAACCCATGCCAGCCCCTGCAGAGGAAAAGGTGAGTGGGGTAGGCACACGGGGTCAGCGTCGATAGTGCCGGCACTGGAGAAGGCACCACGCATATCCTGCCCACCCAACTCTGCCATGGCCCAGCAGATCCGAGGCCCGAAGGCCCCAGGACTGGGTCCACTGGCCAAATCAACTGGGCAGACATCGTACCCCCTGCTCTAAAAGAGCGGCCCAGAGGTGAAACTGCTCACCGGGGCCCCATTGAGGACAGCGATGGGGCCTGGTGTCTAAGATCGTGGCCATTAAGAATGGAGCCACAGAAGACCCTACCGAAGTTGGGTCAGGCCTACCGCTCGCCACCACCACAAAGGGATCCCTGTGCAGATGTACCAGAAGGCGACCTCAAGCAGTACAGTTTCTTCTTGAGCTGGGTCACCGATAGAGGTCGGGAATGGACCCGCTGCTTTGGGCGGACTGTCCTCCCCCTCTGAGCACCGGACTGCCTGTGGTTGGAGTCCCCCTCTCCACAAAGGGCAGCAGACCAGACACAGACCCATGGCCATCACAGCTTTCAAACGAAGTCTGCCTACCGTCACCATCTAAGGTAGAGTCCGTCAATTCCTCTTTTTTTTTTTTTTTTAAAAAAACAAAACAGTAAAGTGGTAAATGAATCGAATACTGAACGGCTATAGCTGCTGTCGTATAGACGAAGACCGACTCCCCACAGGCAAGCGACATCATCTAAGCACACTCAACAGCAGGAGGAAAGGAACTGAGGTGGCTGGAGGGTAAACGCCGAGATAGCCTATATGGCACAAGCTAGTCTCGGGGTGCTGCGCATGCGTGGTCCTATTCCCGCGCCTGCCCTCCTTAAGATTTTTTGGCTCCTGCGGGGTCCTAGCACCTCCGCCGTAGTCCCATTAGTGTGAATGAGTGGTGGAGACTTTTAGTCCAGGAAGATCAGTCATCATGCTGGAAGCGGTTTTCTCCAACCAACTGTGTCACAACCACAACACTAGTCCCTCTTGCATGCAGCACCATAATTCAGTGTTTAGTATTCCAACTACATGTCCCCATGGATCACCACACAAGCGAATGCTGCAAGTTAATACCTATTTTGCCAAAACAAGGAGGAAGCAGTGATCAGAGTCTAACCTCAGCCTGGTGGCATGCAGAACGAGAGGTAGAAGGGGAAAGCAGCACGCCACCAAACTGGCACAACAGGAAGCATTGTTTTGGCAATTACGAGGTTCTGAGATGTGTTCTGTCTGTGACATGTAAGTGTGTGAAGCACTTTTGGCATAACTGGTTGAAGAAACAGCCCTCTGGGCATCACTGCGGTTGGATCACTGTCAAAGTCAGCATACAATTCGAGGGACAGAAGAGTTTCAGAAAAATATGTGTTCGGAGGATCTGGATTGGGAAAACGTAGTAAAACTTCATCCCCTATGGATGGTCCCAGCAAAAAGTCATTTTATGACAGAGCTGAATTCCATCCACAGTTTCACTAGGGAACTAGAATTTTGTATAGCCGATATGATTACAATAATAGCTGCATCCTACAGACCAGCTATAAATAACCAACATTACAATAACAGCAGCATCCCATGGACTAGCTATAATTAGCGGACATGATTACAATAGCAAGGTTTTAAACAACTATAATAGTATAATATATAAAATATAATGTATAAGACTGTTAATCAATCTACTAAATATTTGTTTGACCGGTTGGTGGTTTCTTCCCATAAACTCTCTTTATGAGAAGTACAGCACTGCTGTTACCAGATGCCCAAGTATTTAGCCGTTTATGGAAAACAACATTTCCCTTTTGCTGCCCCCCCTGCCTGGAACAGTTTAGCACTACATTTTCAAAGCTGTTCTAGTTTTACTTTAAAAAAAATTCTGTAAAACTAAATATGTTAAATATACAACAGACCACTAACAGTAGCTGAAACACACCGGGATATGCACAGTGCACACAATCTGGGCTCAAAGTCAATGTCACACTTGACTGCATGATAGCAATCAAAACATAGGTCAGCACCATCAATAACTAACGCAGAAACTTTTCAAAAACTGACGTAAAGTCAAATGTAAATGATGGCTGTATTTTAAATGCTGTAAAAGCATACCACACCAGTGATGTTCACCACATGCTGTTACAACATTTAAAACAAATTCTGCTCACAGCCGATATGGCTGTGGAGAGCTTTTAGGAGCGGCAAGACCATTGAAAAGAATATCCAGTGCTTTCACTGCACCAGAGTCAGATATAACTAATACTGTAGTGATTACAGTATTGCACATGCACAGTTTGCCCAGAGTCAACCTTTTGCTAACATGGCGCTGCACTGATACGACTATGTATGCACGATACCAGCGATGGCGCAGTCACGCCCGACATGTTGCACATGGCGGACATCACTTCTGCAATTGTGGAAAGGAAAAGTAGTGCACCGGGAAGGAGGTGTGTTTATGCGGCCAGAAGAGGGGAAGGGCTGCATAAACAGAATCACTGGAAACTATGCCGGAGCACTGTGGCAGCAAACCAGACAGCGGAGTCTGGTCACATGCTTCCACAGTGCTTTTATACAAATCTGATGATAGCATAATGTCTGCGGAGCTTGGCCCACGCAGCCGTAAAAAGTTGACTGCTATTTATCACTTCAGAAGGCAGACTATTGCAAATGTCTAATGTCCTTTGTGTGTAATAAATCTTACGCTTGTTCTAAAATTGTTTGGTCTAATTTGTTGTTCACGTCCCCTTACTTTTTGTTCCATTACAACATTTTAAATTCAATTCATTAGATCTTCCTTGTTAATGATTTTGTACACCACCACATTCCCCCCCAATATGCCTGTTGTGCAGAGTATTTACCCCCACCTACTCCCTCCACAACTCCTCGATATCACCCTCACCCTCCCTGCCCATACTTCTACTTCAGGGAGAGCTGCCTTCTCCTATCACTTTTCAAACATTTGGAACTCCCTCCCCTTAGATATCCATTCTGCCTGTTTACTTGTGCGTTGTCCTATCTTATTTGACACTATTTTCCCATCCTGCAATTGTACCGGACCCACCTCTCCTTCATTACCCCTCCCTGCCATCTCTTCTGTTCTATTTCCACTACTCTACCCCCCATATACCCCTCCCTAGGCATGCAGATAGCCTATAGCACTAGCTGGGTTTACATCAGTGTTCGTACCCTTGGTGTGCCACTCCTGGGGGCAAGGCTTGCCTCCCCCCCTTCCTCTTTAATTCTTCCCTTTCACAATTTCATACCGCCTCCTCCCATCACCCTTTTGTTCACAATCCTACCCCCACCCTTTCCTCAAGTTAGCCACACCCACCTCTTCTATGCCAGTATTCTGTTCCCCATTTTATCCCTCACCGCTCCCTCCTTTTCCCCTCCCAATCCCCTTGTAGGGTGTGCATTCTGGAGGAGTGAAGGCTCACCTAATCTCTAACCATCTCCCATTCCTCGTCCCCCTATTCTAGCAAGGTTTTTCACTCATTTATTGAATTTTGATGACTGGATAGGCCCACTGAAACTAGAAGTCCCTTTTTCAGGGTCGACCGGAGGTTGTGGGGTGGGGGATACAGATGGTAACCAACTGAAATTGAACCACATTAAGCTGTTGGTGGCATTTTTAGTGAATGGGGGAATTAGGCCAGGACACCGCGGAATTCAAGAAGTGCCATGGGATCTTTAACATCCACCTAAACAACCACCCGGAACAGGCAGACAGGATCTCGGTTTAATGTCTCATCTAAATGACGGCACCTCAGGAATGCAGCCCCCCCCCCCAATGCTGCACTATAGCGTAGTGCTCCCAAATCGATTTTGCATCTTCCCTGTAATGCCAAGGCGATTTTCCTGTGTTTTCCTGTATTCTACATTATTTCCTATGAAAGCAGAATTGCTCTGTTTTCCTGTAAAATCAATGCAAGTCTATGGGAAGAATTTCCCCTGTAGATGGCTCCAAATCACTGTAAAATAGAAGAATCCTTGTAGATCTGGGAGCCATGTCAATATTGGGATTTAACCCAAGTGCCTGGTGTGGGGCTAGAACCCACAGCCTTCCAATCCTCCAGCCTCAGAGGTGAGTGTGCAACCTGCTGAGCCAGAGACACTGCTAATTACTACACCAAGAGCTAAAAAAGCAAAACGCATCTGTGTTGAAATGCTTTGTGTTATGTATATATGATATGTATAGGAGTATAAAAGTGTGTGTGTATATGCTTAGAAACGTGTGTATGTATATAGACTATATTCTGGATGGTAAGTGCTGCCTGCCTATCCCACCAAAATGTTTGTTATAGCTTTAAATTTATTCGGTAGTATGTACAAACTTAGTTCTATGTATATTTTTATGTTTGCTTGCACGCATGTGCAAGAAATATAGTGCCATCATCGGAGATTTCGGAGGTGTGTCACCTCCTCCTCCAGTTCAGTCAGTGTGTTGGCAGGCTCGGCCCCTGTAAGCCAATGCATGCTGGAGCTGTCTATGACAAGCTCCAAAATGCAGTGGCATACAGTTGAAAGGGGGAGCTGCGCTTGAGTGAGCAGCGATAAGATATCGGCTGCTCACGCGCAGCTTCCCCCCACACACACAGACGCCTGACGCGCGCATGCGCCTCACCCCGCAAGACGCACTGTATAATGACGGGTGCCCAACCCTCGCCGCTGAGCCAAGCCTCCGCCTCCCCCAAAGCTCGAAATCCCACGCTGGGTGCCCATCCCAGCGTGGCAACTAATGATATAGCCGACGGGGTGCCCAACCCGCCGGCTCCACCGTCCCAACCCCCAGTAGTAAGTGCCACCCCAGCGCAAGCGATTCTAGGCTGACGGGGTGCCAACTCGTCGGCTGAACCCCCAAACCATCCTTTAGCAAACGTCCCACGTCGTTCGGTTTTTTTTTTTTTTTTTAACCTGTAAAGAAAACGTCCCACGTAGTCTCCTGGCCCCTCCCACAACCCGCACTCCACCCACTGCGCAACCAGTTTTCCACACCCCTCACCCCATACTTACTCCGGAGCTCGGGCGCGACGATCTTCGGTGGACCGGGAACACGCTCTGCACTCTTCAAAGCCGACCGAACTGAGGAAATGCCGTAAGCTGTATAATGGGCTAGATAGGGGGTTTCTAACCTTGTTGCATATCTCATGCATTTTTAAATTTTGCACCAAATTTTCAACATGGGCTTTTTGGGACCCTTCTCATGATTGATGTCACTGTCATGGCGTTATTCGGGCCCAGGGTGATTTCGCAGTCACTGCGCCAAATCACCCCTTCGGCCTGAATAACGCCATGACAGTGACATCAATCATGAGAAGGGGTCCCAAAACCCCATGTTGAAAATTTGCGCCAAAATTCCAAAATGACTTTACGAGCGCAGGGCTATGCAGTTCCTACGCAGGCTCGTAAGTTCAAAATTTTCATTATTTTACCCAGATTTTCAACATTGCCATTTTACCACACCTTCTTATGAGAGTACAGCTGTCATTTTTCACATCTCACCCAAAATGCTGCTTCGCCATGTAGCGCTACAGTGTGCAGTCGGTGTGCGAAATCAATGTACGGGATAAATTAAGAAATGACAGTGACATTGTTCATGAGCAAAGGTCTTAAATGGCTATGTTGAAATTTGGTGAAAAATCAAAAATGATTGTTACGAGCGCATGCCATGCCAGTTCCTACGCACGCTATAAGTTCGCGAATTTTCAATATTTTTCACTCCAGATTTCAACATTGCCATTTATTATACTTCCTTATGAACAGTACAGCTGCAATTTTCATATGTCACCCAAAATGTGTTTTCACATGTAGCGCATAATGGTGCTGTTGGTGGAAGCAATGTTTAGGACAGATTAAGAAAATCACAGTTACACTGTTCATGAGCAGAGGTCTTAAAATGGCTATGTTGAAAATTTGGTGACAAAAGTCCATAAAATGACTGTGATACAAGTGAGCATTGCGCAGTTTCCACGCACCCTCGTTACTTCATGACTTTGTAATATTTTCAGTCCAGATTTTCACCAGTGACATTTTTCCACACTTCCTTATGAACAGTACAGCTGTCATTTTTCACAACATGGCTGAAGTGTGTTTTCACAGTTTCAGCGCAGAGATGAGTGGTTGCTGTGGGAAATCATTGTTCGGCACAGATAAAGAAAACAAAGTGACACCGCTCATGATAGGAGGCACCAAAATGCCTGAGTTGACAATCTGCTGTAAAAACTCAACCTAATAATATTACGGTGTCGTTGCACAGTTTCTATGTACTGTCGACTTCACCATTTTTTAAATATTTTTACTACAGATTTGCAACATTGCCATTTTTTTACACCTCCCCATGAACAGTACAGCTGTCATTTTTTACATCCTGTTTGGAATGTTTTTGCACCTGTGGTGCTAAATGCCGTAGTCACTGTGCATAAGCAGCTTTCAGCTAACAAACTGATATTCCCCCTGTTCATGAGGTGGGGTCACAAAACAAACAAGTTGAAGATTTGGAGTGAAAATACCAACGAATGCCTGAGGTATTAGGGTTTCCAACTATAACGCCCAACCCTGTAGAGAATGACAGGCATCAGGGGTGTGACTTGGGATTCTTGCCTGTGACGCTCATACCATTCCACACCCTGCAGTCAGTGAGAGGCATCGCGGTATGCTTTGGACTCTCCAGCCCTAAACTTCACCCATTCTCCTATATCGCACCCATCTCACCAAATTTCCTAATGAAATGGTGCGACAAGGGCCAGAGACTTATGGAACACCGCGACACTTGTCAGTGTCTGCAGGTTGGGGTGTGGTGAAATGGCGTGGCCGTTATGCCCGACGACCCAAACGCACACTCCAATGCCTGTCACTCTCTGCAGGGTGGTGGTGGTGGTGGTGGGGTTGGCTTCAGTTCAATACTTCACTGCCATTCCTATTACGCAGCTCTGTAACTTCTACACTACCACTGCCAATGCCAGCAAGCAAACATTCGGCATTGACAAATGCTTGTTTATTTGGATCTCGTATTCAAAATTGTATTCCCTTTTCCCCTTCCCCCAGGATGCACATGAAAAAAGCTACTGTAGCTTAGTAAGCCTTTCCTGGTGAAACTTTTCAAAATAAATAAATAATGCAGTCTGAGGAGTTTCAAACGTGCCTTACATGTCTTATGTTCCAAACCCTTTCTTGTTGCCTTCCTCTGAATACATTTGTCTTCCTATTAGTAATAGTAATATTTAAAACTCCCCAAAGCTGTGAGCAGTAATCTATGACAGGTACATATTGTACAGTATGAAGTTACTGCATTATGATGGTATGCAGCTGTATACCAGTGTTGTCTCATCTACATTACTGGATTTTATGTATTTATTTTTAATAATCCATACATTGTCTACATACTAATGACACAGCCAAGGATGCTCCTTACAATCTGCAACCTTTTTTTTTTGTACTACTGTATTCATTTTTGGGAAATCACTTGCAACCTGGCATGTACTCGGTTTTGTTAGGTTAACAATGTGTTAACCGTAACAACTGCAAAATGCTAGCTGTCTCTCCCCCCACAAATTTATAACACAGGGATCACTCCTTACCACCCACACCAGAAGTGACCCTTCACATAAGAAACTATTTCGCTTCACATCATAAGGCAAAGTAGAGGAATTGAAAAATAAATCTCACTGAACTAATTGTTTTATTAGGTCTGAATATAGACGCTTCTCTGTTGTGCGCTTCATTGATTTCAACTTTGGAATGTCAGTAATTGGGGTGGGGGGTGCACAGACTAGTAGTATAGCATAGCAGAAACGTGATTCTTAAACACAAGGTCCTCAGCCTAGAAAAGCTGTGAAAGGATTATCTGAATAAAAAAAGGAGGTACAAAATCAACAAAAATCCCATATAATCAGATAAGTACTAGCTGTTGGGTCACTTAAAGCAGGCAGGAGGAGAGAGAGAGACACAAGAGAGACAAACAAGCTGAAAAATAGTGTTGCAACTGGTCTACAAAGAGTAGAGTATTTCATTCAATTGGCATAGTGATTTGTAGTTGTGGAAGGATACACAGAAAACTCCAAAAAGTTGTGCTTCAGTATCCCATTTATAAAGCTAAAGCAAGACGGCTGTAGGCTCAGCCACAGCCGTAATAAAGCTATCATTTACATATGAGTACAAAATCAGTCTTTGAGAAGTTTCTGGGCCTGATTCCAAAACACATGGCGCAACTCACAGGCATATGAGAGTTGCGCCATGCGGCACTACGCTGGGAACCCTGCACCATATTCCACCAAGGCAGGCAGGGTCCCAGACACCCACATCCTGCGGCAGCTGCAGGCTAGTGCCACAGGAATGGCAAAATGGACCTGGGCACTGCAAGTCACAGCCCGTAGAGATCTGCCCTCCCCCCACACCTCGGAACAACGATGCATGCACCAGGGGGCATTGGGGGGGGGACTGGTCAGGTGGCACTGGCGTTTGGGGGGGGGCATTTTGTGGAACAGACACCGGGGGTGCCTGACATTCGGGGGTGGGGGCATGTCTGTGTTGGAGGGGTATGGGGAGACAGGCAATATACATGCCACAGCGCTGCAGAGTGGGCAGTCGACTGGCACGGATGGACACCCCTTAGACAATCCCCTGCTGGTATAATTCTGCTGCGTCACAGCGACTCCTGCAATAGCATAGGTGGGTTATGGCAGCCGCCCTTTTCGAATAGGGCGTAGTTGCTGCCGTAACCACTACCTGCACCATGCCACCGCGGCGTAATGGGTGGTGTAGCCATCTTTACGCAACTCCCACTTGGAATCGCTGATTAGAGCATCGCCTGTGCAAGGTGCTATTTAAGGCCACCAGGTTTGGTGTAAATCACCTTGCGCAGGCGTAATGCCTCTTGAAATCGGGCCCCTATATTGAAGTGGTTGATGATGCGGATCTATCATTTGATTGCTGTTGTGCAGTCCAGTGTCATTTAAATAAGTTAAATACCAGATTGTTCTGTACATGCTTTGTATTTTTCTTTTGTATATTCTATTTGTGCTTCCTCCTACCTCGGGGCATCTCTCAGGGTCCCATACTCAGCTCGTGGCTCAACCGCCCGTCTGAACCTCCTCCACCGACTGCATCGGGTAAGCGAGGGCTCCAGGCTCCCCCTGCCCCATGGAGAGACTCCAGAACCCCAAGGGAGTGGCGGAGAGATGGCAGACTCTGTGCATGTGGCCAGACTACCAACTGTTGCCGTCGCCTCACCCGAGGAAATTTTTCTCTTTTTTCGTTTTCCTCGAGAACTCTGACGTGCAGTGACATCCTGCTCGGCATACACACACTCCCGTGCATACCCAAAGGACGTCCGCCGCTGTTCAGCCCCTCTTACAGCCGGTCTAGCATTGCGCATCCTCCAGTCTCCACTAGGGGCTGCTGCTGCACCGGCATGGGTGGATCCCCCCTCCCCGAGGAAGGAGGGCAGTCCCTGGGACGCTCGATCCTTCCTCAATCCCACTGACCCCCGACGACTCTGACTCGTTCCCGAACCCAGGTCACCGGCATGGCGCAAGGTGTGGCATCCAGCGCCTCAACCCTCAGCACCACCGGGCCAGCACATGCTTTGTATTTTAAATGTAGCAGTCTGCTTTTTGTCATTTTGTTTTGTCTAGTATTGTACTACTTGACATGGAGCATTCTGTAAACAAGATTTTTTTATCTCAGAACTTATCCTGTAACCCTGAACTTTTCAATAAAATAAAAAAAAAGTTCAAGTTAGCTAGACTGCTCAGGGGGCACTGTAGTCCAATGCACAACCCCCTACTTCAAGCAGCCTTGTGCAAACTTACCTGGCTATTGCCATGCCAATGTAATAAGAGAGGGGCATTGTCGAGAGCAGTGCAAGGGTGAACTTCGCAATAGAGCTGGTGTAGTGATTTTCACTATCCACATATCCCACCACCAATGTGACAATCACAATGGGTACAAGGTCTAAGAACAATGGGTTAAGGAAAAGGAGCTTTAAAAAAAAAAAAAAAAAAAAAGGTAGGTACAATCTCTTTTCTTTTCCTATTGTCAACCATTTAGTCCCCCAAACTCATGGTTGAGGAACTGACTCGTTGCATACCTACATTTTAAAATTTATTTATTTATTTAAAATCACATTTCATCTTCTGTAATGGAAATCATGCCCCCCCCCCCCGCATGGAGTGTTGTTTAGAAGAATAACATGGACTCTCTTGGTGAAATCTAAAACCTTGCACAAAGAAACCCAACATTAAACAGCCTCCACCATGGTTAGAAAGAACAGCTTACTCACCTGTAACAGTAGTTCTAGGAGTGGTATATGTTGTTCGTCCACACTGTCTGGCATGTCCCTTTCCCCTTTTAATTCACCGGAAAGTCTTCAAGCTGGCTCCTCCCACACACCCGGGTGATAAATACCTCGGCTCCACCCCATGACGCCAGATCTTGGCGCGCTGGAAGCAAGGTAGTGCACCTAAAGCCGGGGAGGTCGGGTGGGTGCGTGTGGATGAACAACATATACCACTCCTAGAACTACTGTTACAGGTGAGTAACCTGTTCTTCTAGGAGCATGGATATGTTGTTCATCCACACTCTCTGGCAGACTCCAAGCAGTTCTCCAGGAGGAGGGAGGCAAGGTGCACATCCCCTATTTAGGGAACAGAGATTGGAGAACCGAGGCCCCAAAACCAGCATCCTGGCATGACTCAAGGTCAATGTGGTAGTGGGTAATGAAGGTGTTTGCTGACTTCAGGTAGCAGCCGACAGATCCCTGGATAGGGATGTCCCTGGAAGCAACCACCGATGCAGCAGTATGGCGGGTAGAATGAGCTCTTATCCCTCTGGGGGCCCTGCCCGCCAATCCTTGGCACAGACCTATGCATGATGTAATCCATCTCGCAATGGTCCGCTTAGCTGCAGGCCTGCCAGAAGCGTGCTTCAGCGAGGTGACAAACAGCTGGCAAACCTCTCCCTGAATTTCCACCATCCTCTCCTTGTAATAGGAAAGAGCACGTCTCAGGTCCAGAGTATGGAGCCTGTACTTGGCATCAGAGGTGTAGTTAGGGTAGTATACTGGCAGAGTCAACACCTGGTTAAGGTGAAACTCTGACAACACCTTCGGAAGAAATTTCGGGTGGGGGTGCAGGACAACTTTGTCCCTGTGAAAGACCAGATAAGGGGAGTCCACCGACAGCACGTGGATTTCCCCTGTCCTTCTGGCTGACATGATAGCCACCAGGAAGGCCGTCTTCCACAAGTGTGAGAGCTCACACTTGTGCATGGGTTCAAATGGCTTGCCCGTGAGCTTTGCCAAAACTAGCAACAGATTCCACAGAGGTGGAGGTTGACGCACTGGAAGGGATATATGATCCACGCTTTTGAAAAAGCACCCGGCCACTATCTCCTGTGTCAATGTCGGCTGACCGGCCTGCACCCGGTAAGCAGAAATGGCTGCCAGGTGCACCCTAAGGGTCGATGACCGTAGACCCCCTTTGGAGAGAGAGACCAAAGGTAGTCTACAATGTTAGCCACAGAGCAGGATAAGGGGTCCAGACTCAGTCTGACACCAAATGGAAAACCTTTTCCATTTGAAGGCATAACATTTCCTGGTTGATTCCTTACGAGATGCCTCCACCACAGCGTAGACATCCTCGGAAAGACCCAGAGCCTGGAACTCTAGCCGCTCAGGTACCAGGCTGTGAGGTGCAAGGATTGAAGGTCCAGATGGAATACCTTCCCCTGGTCCAATGATATCAGGTCTGGGTGTGTACAAAGCCGCTCCGGGGCCCTGCAGCTGAGGCTGAGGAGATCTGGATACCAGAACTGGTGGGGCCAATCTGGAGCCTTGTCCCTCCTCACCTTGAAAAGCACCTTGTGGATCAAGGGAAATGGAGGGAAGGCGTAGAGGAGGCCTGGGGTCCACAGTCTCAAGAAAGCATCCCCATGCAGCGAGCCCTGCTGAGGGGGCCGGGCATGGTACAGTCTCAGCTTGGTGTTCTCCCTGGAGGCAAACAGGTCCACCAACGGTTTGCCCCAACAGGAGAACAGACTGTAAGCTATCTCTGGATGGAGAGACCACTCGTGGGATGTCTGGCCTATCCGTCTGAGAGCATCCACCAGTTGGTTCGAGACTCCTGCCACATGGATGGCAAGGAGATCCGCCTCCAACCTACTGACGAGGGTCCAGATTCGGAGTGCCTCCTTGCATATAGCAGATGGGAGTGCATGCCACCCTGTTTGTTGAGGTAGTACATGGTTGTGGTATTGGCAGTCTGGACTTGAACCACTTGACCCCGGAGCTGAGGAGCGAAAGCTGACAGGGCCAGTCTGACTGCTCTGAGCTCCAACAGGTTGATGTGGCATCGGGACTCCTCGGGAGTCCAGAACCCATGGGCCCTGTTGTCCCCCATGTGGGCTCCCCAGCCCATGAGAGAGGCATCAGTAGTCAGGATGACCGTCTGCTCGGGGCAGACAAATGGGATCCCTTCCTGCAATTGGTCTGGGACGGTCCACCACTGGAGAGCATCCCACATCTTCTGGGTTATAGTGATCAGCTGGTCGAAGAGACCATATCGCTGAGTCCACTGGGTGGCCAGCTCCCATTGAAGGGGCGCATGTGCCACCTGGCCCAACAGACCACCGAGGTGCACGCCGCCATGTAGCCCAGAAGGCGTATAAAGTCCCGGGCAGGGCGCAAGTGCCCAACCAGAAATGACTGGGTAAAGGAGAAGAGAACCTCCACCCTGTCCACCTGGAGCAGAGCTCTGGCTTGGCGAGAGTCGAGCTCTGCCCCGATAAAGCCCATCACCTGAGAGTTCATGAGTTCCAACTTGGCCTCGTTGATAAGGAGGCCTAGTTGGGAGCAGGTTCGGAGGGCCAGATCCCTGAATCTCTCCACCTCCTGAAGGGAGGAACCAGCCAGGAGCCAGTCGTTGAGATTGGGGTATATCTGAACTCCTCGACGCCGAAGATGGGCTGCCACCACTGCAATGCACTTGGTGAAGACCAGAGGGGTTGATGATAGGCCAAACGGCATGGCTCGGAACTTGTACAGGGTCCCTTCGACCCTGAAGCGGAGGAACCGCTGGTGGGATGGACGGATTGGGACATGAAAGAACGCATCCTGTAGATCCAGTGAACAGAACCACATGTTGCGCTCCAGAGATGATCTGGTTCACAGTTACCAACCAGAAGGTGCGAGACCCGAGATACTGATTCAGGTCATGGAGATCTAGGATGGGGTGCCAACCCCCCCTCCCCCGTCCGCTTGGGCACCAGGAAGTACCTGGACACGAAGCCTGGGTCTGTAGGAGGATCCAGCACTGGAGCTATCGCCTCCTTGTGGAGGAGCTGAGCGATGTCATCCCGAAGGGCCGACTGAGTGCGAGCTGAGATCCTTTCCTCCTGCGGGGCGCGGGCTCGGCTGGGAGGGTACTGCTCGAATTCTAGAGGCAGTTCCTGACCGACCACTTCCAGAACCCACCTGTCTGAAGCGATACCGGACCAGGCGGAAAGAAAGTGGCTGAGCTGGCCCCCCACAGGAGGACCCAGAGCTGGCGTGACAGGTGTAGGGGTGGTAACCCCTGATCAGTCACTGAGCAGGCTTAGAGGAGGAGGAGGAGGTGGAGGCTCCTGGACTGGCACCTCAGCCTCCTTTATGGGGCTGCTGAGGACCCTGCTTGGGCCTGGGGCACCAAGCTTGAGCCTGCTGCTGCTGCTGACCTCCTTGATAGGAGGTCTGTCTAACCGCAGGGGAAGAGTGCTGAAAGGGCTTCTTGTGCTTTTGCTGGTTCTTGCCCGAAGAACCCTTTGCAGAGGTAGCATCCAAGGTGGCACTGGACTGCTCTATATGCTGGAGGTGACCTGTCACTCCCGGACCGAAGAGGTCGGTGCCAAGGAAGGGCACATCAGCTAACTTGTGCTGAGTATCCACCAGGAAGGAGGATAACCTCAGCCAGGCTCTGCAGCGAGTGACCACTGCGGCTGCTAAGGAGCGGGCACAGGAATATCCATATCCAGGGCCGTCTGGAGTTGCTGTTTTGCAACAGAATGGCCCTGGTCATGGACCTGCTTAACTGTGGTCTGCATGTCTGCTGGAAGAGGAGGGAGGACTTCATCTAGTGACCCCAGAAAGGCATGAGAGAAGTGTGCCATGATCACAGCCGAGCTGGCCTGACGAAGGCCCAAGGATGAGGCCGCATAAACCTTCCAGGCAGAATGGTCCATATACTTGGACTCCTTGTCAGGAGGGCGGTCAGTGTCAGCTGAGCTACCCATGTGTCTAAACACAGAAGCAGTCAAGGCTCTCAGCCGAGGGATGCTCTGTGAAACCCGCTAGGGACCCCATGGGTACCGTATACTTGTGGGCCATGCGGGCAGATGGAGCTGGGCAAGAGGCAGGGTGTTGCCATAGCTCAAGGGCCGGGCCAACAATGGCTTCAGCCGCTAGAAAGGCCTCCATCGGGGTATCCCACCCTTGAGAATATCCGTGAGAGGGTACTCCGCCTTCTTTTGGATGGGCTCTAAGGGCATTCCGGTCGATTGCGAAATGAGGTGGAGGATGCCCTGAAAGGAGGAAGGACCTTCCTCCAAGCCTGCCACCAATTACTCATCATCCCCCGAATGAGAGTGCAGACCAGTGGCATCAGAGTCCGAAGAATCAGGATATAAGGGTCTCCCACCTATGTCTCCCTCGATACACCAAGGGTGATCGGGGACCACCATAATGGACAGATGACGGGGAAGGCCGGTGTCCTTCCTATCCTCCTTCGAGGGAGCCCCTCCCTGAGGCTGCTTAGGCGGTGGTTCCAGCAGAATTGGTGGGGAGACCAAAACAGGCAGAGCTAGAATGCATACCAGCCCTACGGGTGGAGGAACCAGAATCTTCAGTTCCAGAGGGGTCGGCATCAGCCTAAGAGGCTGAGGACAAACAATGGCCAGTGTTGCCAGTGGAGCCTGCTTCTGACCGGTCAGAATCAGCTGTTGCCACATGAGATCCTCATAAGGTCAACAAGTTTCCGTAGAAGTCTCTCCTCATCCGAGGAGGATGAGGATCGGTGACGCCACCTCTTTCTACAGTGCTTGTGACCTTTCTTTGGTTTTTCGACCGAAGGGGTCCTGATCCTCGATAGAGACCAACGGGGCCAGCTGGTTCGATCGGAAGAAGCCGGAATCAGTGAGAACCGAGGTTCTGGCACCTTTCCCTCGATTGGGATACCTGAGGGCTGGGTCTCCTCATCGGGGAAGGAAAGGATAGATGTCCTTTCCAAGAAATCGTCAACAACGGCTCGATCGGGTCGAGAGGAATCTCGGCCGGTTCAGCCGTGTCCTCGGCCTCAGTGCCTAGGCCTAACGGAAGGTCCTAGAAGCCGGCGGCCGAGGAAGCGATCTCAACCGAGGTAGAGATCGCAAGATCCTGAGAATCGTATCACTCTCGGTCCCAGGAACGTCTTCTTCTGGCAGAAGATGATTTAGGGTCCTGTCCCTTTTCTTAGGGCGGAAGGAGTGCGAGCCCGAGGGCACCTCACCCCTGGTGGGGAGAGACTGACACAGCTCCAGAAAGGACCCAGTGAAGGTGGAACCCAGGTTAAGCGGCACGAAAAAACTTCGGCTGGCCGAAGCTTGAGCAGCTTCCTCTTCGAAAGCCGCCATCTGGTTGAGCTGCACGGCGGATCCCGCAGCCACCACACACCTGGCCTCCTTCGATTTCACCGGTGGGTTGAGAAGCTCTGGTCTCCCTAGTTTTAGGCGCACCTTGTGGTCGTCCAGGACACTGGGATGGAAGGCCAGACAAATGGTGCAAGAAGTGGTGTCATGCATGACACCCAAGCAATAGACACATGAGAGGTGGGGATCGGTGAGCGACATTTTCTGCCCACAGGGACACCGGCGAAATCCAGGGACGATTTGTCCTCCATGTCCGACGCGCTCAGATTGGAATCAAACTCTGATGAGTTTTAAAGACAGCGACTGCAGTAAAAACCGTTGTTGAGAATCCAGGGCCTACAAACTGCAGAAGTAGCACGAGGGAATCTGAATCTTCCAGCAGAAAGGAAGATCTGGCGTCATGGGGCGGAGCCGAGGTATTTATCACCCAGGTGGGTGGGAGGAGCCAGCTTGAAGACTTTCCGGTGAATTTAAAAGGGAAAGGGACATGCCAGAGAGTGTGGATGAACAACATATCAACGCTTCTAGAATGGGTCATTAGTGACCTAAGTGACATGGACAGTGACTTTTCCAAAGCCTGATAACTGACAAAAAATAGAATACTCACGTGTAATAGTAGTTCTAGGAGTGGTATATGGTGTACATCCACACTTCTGGCAGTATCCTTTTCCTTTAAATATCTTGCCGGAAGGTCTTCAAGCTGGCTCCTCCCACCCACCCTGGTAGTAACCCCCTCTGCACCTCCCTGTGACGTCAGATCTTACCTGCTGGAATTAAAATTCAGTGTGCCACTTGCCATGGCAAGTCGGCTGGGTTGTGTGGATGCACATCATATATCACCCCTAGAAAGTACAGTTACTTAAGACCTTACCGTAACAGATGATCTTTGAGGAGTGTCTCTCTTGCAGCAGGTAATACACTCAGGGTCATCGCCAGAGGACACTGTGGCACACGGCAGCACTTCTAGCAGTCTTTTCCAGGGACCGCCCACACATGACATCACCTGTTTCCTATACAAGTGTGGACGGTTCCTGGTATCCTCCGTTTCCCCCACCGGATTCAGCTCGCTTAGCAAGAACTGAGGGGAAGCCGAGGTACCATAGGTGTCCCAACCCAAAAGTCATTGTACCAGAATCTGTTCTCCTAGAGCAGGAGGGGGGCAGAGGGTGGGATCGTATCTGCTGCAAGAGACACTCCTCAAAGATCTATTGTTATGGTAAGGTCTTACGTAACTGTACTATCTTCCACGGAGTGGTCTCTTGGAGCAGATAATACACTTGGGATGAATCCCAAGCAGTAAACCCAAGAAAGGTGGAATTATGAAAGGAGTGCACAGACAGAGAGGTTATTCACAGACTTTATTGAGCAACACTAAAGAAGTTGTGGACCAGATTCCGAGAAAATATTTATTTCAGAGTAATAAACAGGTTGACCATAAAAAATAAGAGATCCACAATTGACCTTTGTTAGCACTTTTAACCCTCAGTCAAAGGCTATAGCCAATATTATCAATAAACATTGGCATGTAGTTAAACAGGATTCAGGCCTGATTAATTTAAAAGAGGAAGGGCCAAAGTTTGCATATCACAGGGGTAATACCATTAAAGACAAAACTGTACATTTTTTGCAGCCTACACAACATAATCCAAGAATGTGGATTCCAATAAGGGAGAATAGCTGCAATAAATGTGGTAATTGTAAATTTTGTCAAAAGGTAATCACTACAAAATCTGTAAGGGACCCCATTAAAGGGACAGATGTTCCGATTAGGGGTTTCATTACATGTAGTACTACAGGCTTAATATACCTTGCCATATGTAAATGTGACTGTTTCTATATTGGAAAGACGATCAGAGCATTCAAAACCAGAATTGGGGAACATGAAAGAGCAATTTCAAATGAAGATTTGACTAATGCATTATCTATGCATGTGTTTAAGACTAGAAACAAGAATCAACATACATTCACTTATACAGGTTTAGAGAAACCAGTTATGTCCAGAAAGGGGGGAGACACCTCAACAACTTATTGTCGAAAAGAGAACAATACTGGATTTTCACTTTTAAAGCAATGGATGGTAAAGGATTAAATGGCAGATTTGAAGTTAAGCAATTTTTTAAAGCATAACTTGCATAATATGAGATAGTTAAATATTGGTGTGATTTTAATTCTCTCTTTTTTCTTTCTCTATACAGATTTGCACCAGCATACCGTGCTGTTTGGGTTTACAAAACTGGGTGCAATCTTTCTCACTTTTGACAGGTTTGATTTTAATAATGTTAATGGATGTCACATGGCAAAGTGATCTATGAAATTGTGCATTTTATGTTTTGTGCATAATATATCTGTTATGATTGATTACTGGATATTATAAATACCAGAAAAGCTGTTTATAACAATGACTTAACAGATTATGATGATGCACGTCATATTTTAGTTGATTATAGCTAACTTAGCCATTGAATATGTATGTATTACTAGTATGGTGGTAGTGTGTCTTTAAATTTTCTTAGATTTAAGGTCCTGGCTTGGCAGTGTCCCTGAACCTTTGAGAAAGCCTCCGATTGGGCAGAACACGTCAGGTGACGAGACACTAAACCAAGAAATCCGGAAGTGTGTTGTTGTGTGCCGATTTTCACTGTTCTCTCTGTTGGATTTTATTCTGCTGGACAATTAAAGTACATTGCAGTTTGCAGTTACAATATTCCCAGAGTCGGTGAGTCATTATAAGGATTTCAGTATCACGAGTGAGACTTTTCTGTAAAAGCCTTGGTTACAGGGCTGTTTTTTTTCCTACTCATTAATTATGACAGGAGGCCTTGTAGGACAGCTCGTCCTACGTCGTGAAGCAACATCCAAGTTGTAATGCTGTTTGAAAGTATGAATCATGGACCAGGTAGCTGCGTTGCACATGTCAGTAATAGAGGCCTCTTTAAAGCAGGCCGCTGTGGTGGGCATAGCTCTGGTAGCATGGACTTTGATAGGTCCTGGTAATGGCTTGTTGTATTTTGTGTAACAAAATATTATACGGTGTGCTAGCCAATTGGAGAGGGTCCGTTTAGTGACCAGGAGACCTTCCCTGCTTGAGGCAAAGGTAACAAAAAAGTTAGAGATCATCCTAATAGACTTAGTTTGATTAGTATAGTGTCATAATACATGATGGACATCTAAAGTATGTAAGAAGTATTCACCTTGAATGGAGTGTTCAGGATAATACACTGGTAACTCCAGGGCTTGATTTAAGGTGTATTCGGACATTATCTTAGGTAGGAAGGAAGGGTTGGTACAAAGTGCCACTCTGTCTTTGTGAAAAATTAAAATGAGGTTCTCTACACATGAGGGCATGAAGTTCGGAAATACGTCGAGCTGAAGTGACAGCCACTAAGAATAGTGTTTTCCAAGAAAGAAAACTGAGGTCACAACTGACCGCCAGTTCAAAGGGTTCAAGAGTTAATTTCTCTATTAGAAAATTGAGACCCTATGGAGGAGTGGGTCTTCTGATAGGTGGCTTAATATGTAATATTCCTTTTAAACACATTTTGGCTAGAAGTTGTTGATACAGTAGTCTGCCATCAAGAGGTTCATGGAAGGCCGAGATGGAGGTCAAATGGACTTTGATAGAGGAATAGCTTAATCCTCTCGGCAATCGAGGCCAAGTAATCCAAGACTTTCGTCAGTGGACAAGAATAAGGATCCAATGATCGGGAAGCAGCCCAGATGGAAGAGAGTTTCCATTTGGCATTATATGTTTCCCTGGTTGCTGGTTTACGTGAGGCAAGTAAAATATTGGCAACAGAGGAGGACACTTGTAGACGTGCTATGAAAGTGTCCTCAGGAGTCAAGCATGAAGGTGCAGTGACTTCAGGTTGGGATGCAGAAGGGTCCCTTGATTTTAGTCAAGAGATCTGGTCTTACTGACAATGGAACGGGTTCCTCCACTGAGAACTGTTGAAGGAGGGGAAACCAGACCCGTCGAGGCCACAGAGGGGCTATAAGGATCATGGTGGCAGATTCAAGTTGTAGTTTCAGTAGAGTCTGTTGCAGGAGAGGGACCGGGGGAAGCATATAAGAAGAGTCCTGTCCATGGTTGGGACAGGGCATCTATAGACCGTCCCTTTTTGCTCAGGATAATGGAATAGTATCTGAGGAGACAGTGACTGACTGGGGAGGCAAACAAATCCAGTTGCAGGGCCCCCACAGAAGATTTTTTGAAGCACTTCATGACGAAGTGTCCATTCGTGTGTGGACGACTGGCAATCAAGGTCGGACAGGAGATTGTGATGTCCTAACAGATGGACAGCTGTCAGTACAAGGTGTTGCCGTATAGCCTCCTGCAAGCATCTCTTTGCATACGGAATGGGACTTCGTACCTCCTTGTTTGTTGAGGTAGAACACCACTGTGGTGTTGTCTGATTGAATCAGCAACGGTCCCGGGGATAAGTGAAGTTGAAAGGCCTGGAGGGCTAAGCGAACCGCCTTCATCTCCAGGAGACTGATGTGGAGATGAGGGACACAACTGGTCCATTTGCCTTGTGTCCTGTAAGGACCTAAGTGCGGCCCTCCACCCTTCTAGGGAGGCATCTGTAGTCAACTTCTGCTGGGGTTGGGGGGGGGGACTGGAAGGGCATGCCTCGACAGATTGTCTCGGAGGGTCCACCATATTAGGGTGGACCGCAATGTGGGAGTGACTGATTTTGTCTTCAAAATTTCCTGTTATTTGAGACCACTGGTTCTGGAGGACCCACTAGATAGGTCTCATGTGAAGACGGGCAAGCGCTACCATAGGGATGGTAGCGGCCATGTGTCCTAGGAGGCAAAACATATGTCTGGCTGTGATTACTTTCTGGGTTTGTATTCGAGAAGCCAGAGATAAAAGTTTGCTTCATCTGTCGGCCGAGCGATAAGCTCTGGCAGAGACAGTGCCCAGGACCACTCCTATATATTAGAGAGACTATGTAGGGGTCGGATTGGACTTTGGCCAATTTACAGTAATCCCTAGAGCCTGGAACAGAGTTACAGCTGCTTGTAGGGAGGAGCGCAGAGATATTTTGGACCCTACCTTGACGAGCCAGTCATCCAGATACGGGAAGACAAAGTGCTCGTCCTGTCGTAGGGCTGCTGCCACTACCGCTAGGCACTTGGTAAACACTCTCGGGGCAAATGAGAGGCCGAACGGGACTGCTCAAAATTGGTAATGTTGTCCCAACAGGTGAAAACGAAGAAACCTGTGGTGGGCAGGATGGATAAGGATATGTAGCTAGGCATCCTTCATATCTAGGGCACATAGCCAATCTCCTTGTTTCAACATTGGCATAATGGAATTTAGGATGGCCATGTGGAACCTTCTGTACTGGAACTGGACATATGGGTTCAATTGTCAGAGGTCTAGCATTGGTCAGATCTCCAGGTCATTTGGGTACCAGAATGAAGTGGAAATAGAACCCCATTTTGGTGTTCTGCAGGCAGTTCCGGGTAAATGGCCTTCTTGTTTAGAAGAGTCAGCAGTTCTTCCTGGAGAATAGGAATATGGTTGGGTGCGTAACGGACGGGGGAGATAAGGGGAGGTCTGGAAAGTAGTTCCAGGGTGTGACCCCTCTGGATAATCTGAAGTACCCACTCGTCCGATGTGATCATTTGCCAGGCCTCTAAATGGAGGGCAAAATTACCACCTGCAGCTTGTGAGGCCTGGTCGAGGAAGCATAGACAGAGCCCCAGTTGGTCACTGGGAAGGAGGCCAGCCCCACCAGAAGTGTGGGAGTGGGTGCCCTTGGTGGCAGAGGTTCTGTAAGACTGGGAACAACCTCAGAATCTGCTTCTGTGTGAGCCTCTGTATTTTCCACCTCTTTTGGAATAAAGAGTGGATTGGGGACGATACGATGGCTGGGATGTATGGTACATGCCATGGACCATGTGTAGTGTTCTTCCTGAAGACTGGAGATCATCTATCAGCGTTTGGGTACCTGGACCGAAAAGGTTGGACCCATTAAAGGAGGCACTGACTATTCTGTGCTGTATATCAGGTTTAAAGCCTGAGACGCAAAGCCAAGCATGGCGACGTAAGGTAAGAAAAAATTACTCACCTTAGTAATGTTTCTTCTAATGGAGTCTTGCTATATTATGACATATGCAGTATAACCCCAGGTTAAAACTGCTCCGGAGGTGAAAGAGTTAACTTCCATGCAGGGCATGGAATCTTGAGCGCGAGCTCGGTTGAACACTCTGTCTGTTGAAGCTCAAACTTAAACTGTCAGATCTTTATGAGCAAAAACTCACTAAGGTTCTGTGTGGAAGCCGTAAACCCACACTAGCTGCTGGCTACTAACTACAAAAACATCTTTTGATCTTGATCCCAAAACAAAGACTCAAGTCGGGGATTCAAGAAGAAACTTACATAACACCTAAGCACCCTAGAAGGGTGAAATAAAGTGGGCATCAAAGAAGTGCTAACATTGCACTGCCCACCCACATCCCAAAAACAGAGGTTCTGAGAGGGGCAGACTGGGGTTTATATATAGCAAGACTCCATTAGAAGAAACAACATTACTAAGGTGAGTAATTTTTCTTCAAACATGAAGTCTTGCTATATTATGACATATGCAGACTACACAGCAGTACCTCCATGGAGGAGGGACAGAACCCACTTGGGAAATAGGCTCTGAAGCATGGCTGTGCCAAATCGAGCATCACTCCTAGCCTGGATATCCAAGGAGTAATGCTTAGTAAAAGTGTGAACTGTTTTCCAGGTAGCTGCTTGACATATCGCTAGGATAGGAATGTCCCTGGCAGCAGCCAGAGATGCAGCTGTACCTCTGGTAGAGTGAGCCCTCAGGCCTGAGGGAGGAACCTTACCCAGTTTTTCGTAACAGAACTGGATACAAGAGACAATCTACCTGGCAATGGATCTTTTAGTGGCAGGTTTCCCTTTACCAACCTCACCATAGGTGAGGAACAATTGGAGGGATTCGAACCTGTGACCCTTGGTACGTTCTATATAGTAACTAAGGGCTCTTTTGACATCTAAACTGTGCAATCTCCTCTCACCAGAGGAGGAACAAGCCTGGTCAGTGAAGTACACAGGGAGAGACATGGATTGATTAAGGTGAAAGTCTGAAACCACCTTAGGTAAAAACTTCCTGTTAGTCCTGAGGACTACATTATCTCTATGAAAGGAGATGAAATCAGGCTCCACTGACAAGGCTTGTAGCTCACTTATGCGCCTGGCAGAGGTGATGCCTACCAGAAACACAGTTTTCCAAGTCAAGTACTTCAGCTCTGCTGAAGGCAATGGCTCAAAAGGGGTTGCATGCTTGAGCGATGCAAATATTAAGATCCCAAGCAGGGCAGGATCCCTGAACGGGGATTGGTGTGAAGCAACCCTTTAAAAACTTGGAGAACACAGGGTGAGCTGATAAAGAAGAGGGCTTACCTGTTGACAAGAAGACAGACACAGCTGCCAAGTGCACTTTTAGGGTAGCTGGTCTCAGCCCCAAGGAATTCAAATGCACCAAATAATCCAGGATCGAGGGCACCAGCAGATTCTGGGGAAATATGTTTACTAGCACACCATATGGAAAAATTTTCCATTTAGAATTATAGTAGCCCTGGTGGAAGGCTTCCTAGAGGCCTTCAAGATATCCAATACACCTTGAGAAAGGTGTAGGTCAGCAAACTCTAACTCTTCAAGAGCCAAGCCTTGAGATTGAGAGATTTGAGGTTGGATACCAAACTCTCCCTGGGCACAGGTTAACAGGTTGTGATTCCTGGAAGGCATAGGGAGGGTGGACTGCTAAGGACATGAGGAATGGGTACCAGGGCTGCTGGCCTAATCTGGAGCAATCAGGATCATCTTGCAGGATTGAGATCTGATTCTGACTAGCACTTTGAAAAGAAGAGGGAAGGGGAAAAGACAGAGAAACTTCCTTCCCAACTGAGAAGGAAGGCATCCAGAGGGACTGAGCCCAACACTGGGGCCTGCAGAAAAAGGAAAGTTGGTGATTGTCTGGGGCTGCAAAGAGATCTATTTGGGAGTGCCCCATCTGGCAAATATTACCTCCAGTATTAGGGGATCCAGTGCCCATTCGTGATGGCCCTGGGAAATCCTGCTGAGAGCATCCGCTGGGTCCATTGTCCTTGCCTGGGAGGTGAACGCCGTGAGGGAGGCGTTCAGAGAGTAAGCCAGAGACCACAACTTCATTGCTTTTGGTGCACAAGGTCAGAGACCGAGTGCCCCTTTGTTGTTGATGTACCACATTGTAGTGGTATTGTCTGTTCTGACCTGAACTACCTTGTTCTGGACAGATGTGGAGAAAACCTGAAGTGCTAGAAAACTGCTCTGAGCGCCAGCAAATTGATGTGGAGCAGGATTCCTGAGGGGACCACAGCCCTTGGGTGGAAAGGTCGCCCATGTGAGCTCCCACCCCAGGAGGGATGCATCTGTAGTAGGTCAAGGAATGAGACTGGGGGTGAGGGAACCCCTGTCTCAGATTGTTCTGATCCTGCCACCACTGAAGGGCCTGGATCAGGGTTCGAGTCACTGAATCAATTTGGTTAGGGGATCCGGCCCTTTGAGACCAAAAGGCTTCAAATGGAACTGAATGTCCCTCATCTGAAATCTCGCCCCTGCACTACTGCCGTAGAAGCAGCCATGTGCCCTAGGAGCTGTAGAAAATGCCTTGCTGGTCGAGAGACCTGCAGGGTGAAAGAGAGGCCAGAGACACCAGGGTCCTTGTTTCTCCAGGAGGAAGGCTCTGGCTTTTTGTGTTCAGTTCTGCGCTATGAAGGTGAGAAGCTGGACAGGCTCCAGAACTGACTTTGAAGATTGAGAAGGAAACCTAGAGATGCAAGCAGCTGCTGGGTTACTTGCAAATGAAGTCTGACTCTGTTCTGGAGACTGGCCTACAATGAGCCAGTCGTCCAGATATGGAAGATGGCAATCTTTGCCTTCTTAAATGAGCAACTGCTACTGCCAGGCATTTTGTGAACACCCTTGGAGCCGAGGAGAGGTCAAGGGCATTGCTCTGAACTGGTAATGGCCTGAGGGCAGTTCAATCTGAGGTACTTTCGAGGGGAGCTCTGATGAGAACATGGAAGTAGGCATCCTTGAGGTCCAGGAGGCTAGTCAGTCCCCTGGCCTTAGAGAGGGCAAAATAATCCTCAGGGTCACCATTTTGAACTTTGGTTTTAAAAGGTGCTTGTTTAGATACCTGAGATCCAGAATGGGCCGCCATTCTCCTGTCTTTTTGGGGTAAGAAGTACCTGGAGTACAACCTTTTGCCCTGGTGTATGGGTAGAACCCTTTCCACGGCTCTGAGAGCCAGGAGGGCAGAAACTTCTTCTTCCAGGGCAAGTGCCTCTGATGGGTTTGCAGGTGGAAAAAATCTGGCTCTCATCTTCGGAAATTTTTTGAAGCTGAGAACCAGTCCCTGGCTTACTACCTCCAGGACCCACTTGTCTGATGTTAAAGACTTCCAGTCCTGGACAAAGTAAGCCAGCCTGCCCCCTACCGGTAGTGGAGAATCGTCCCTGGCTACCCCATCAGGGAGCCTGTTTTGCAGGGCTTTGGGTTGAGGGGTAGAAGCAGGCTTACTAGAACCCCTTCTGCCCTTCCTCTAAAGAACCCCTCTGGGCATGAGCAGAAGAGGAGGCCTGGGCTTTGTAAAATGGCCTAGGAAAGGCCTGCCCTGCCCCTGACATGCTGCCTTTGGAGGAGTGACTCGCCTTTCTTGGCCTGTGCACCCTATAGGTGGTCCTATACTCATCCATTTTCTCATATAATTCTCTGTCTGCTCTCAAACAGAGAATTTCCCACAGCAGGAAAATCCATAGCCTTAGACTGGGTATCCTGTGACAGGGCAGTACATCTGAGCCAGGCCATTCTGCGAAGAGACACAGATGTAGCCATAACTCTAGATGAAACATCATTAGAGTCTACAGCAGCATGAAATTGCACCTTGGATGCCTCAATACCATCTGCAGCCACCTGCTCCAGCTCCCTGGCAAGCTGTTCAGGGGCCTGTTTTTCTAGGGCCAGGACAGTATCCCACCTGGATTTCTGGTACCTAGCTGCGTAAGCCATATAATTTGCCTGTCCGAGTCCCAAAGATGCTGCCATGTACTGCTTTTTTGCCATGGCATCCATCCTCCTGGAATCCTTTTCAGGAGGATGAGAGGCTAGAGGAATATTAGCCTTGTCACAGGCTGCAGCCTGCACTACCCCCACATGGCTGCACTGCTGAGATAGAAACTCCGTATCAGAGCCTGATAAAGCATACCTCTTGTCCATCCTTTTATCCACAGGGAGGATAGAATGAGGAGTTTTCAGAATTTTTACTGTCTGTTTCCTAAAAGATTTATGCAAGGGAATAGACAGTCTCCTAGACTCTGGAATATCCATAATTTCCACAAAAATCAGGCTCTTCTTGATCATCAACAGCTTCCTCAACAGGGAGTTGCAGAGTGTCAGCAACTTTCTTGTAAAACAAAAAATGAGAAGGGGACTCAGATAGCCTGGGAGGAGATACTCCTGAAGGTCTGTCTGGAGAGACGTCCGGTTCAATGGGCACATCCAGACTGTCAAAATCACACTCACTCTTCTCGCACTCTCCTCCCTTCCCTGGTTCATAAAATCTTCAAAATCATAATCTTGAATGGAACCGACCGAACGGGCGCTTTACCCAATGGTGCCGTCTGGACGGAACTGGGGAAAGAGACTGGACAATCTGAATAGCTTTGGCTATTTCCTCAGCGGTTGGAGAAAGAACTTTTGGCCCCAAACTAGCTGACCTTCTAGCCCTTTTAATTGGAACCGGCTCCTCAGAGCTGGCTCTTCGTTTGCCCGAGGAAGCATCGCCCTGGTCAGAGGGCACTCCCTCAGGTTCTGCTGGAACCAAACCGGCTGGCCATCCGGTCAGCGGACTTTTGGCCTTCCTTTCCTGAGCCTACCAACTCTTTTCCACGGTGGCAGCAGGAAAATTTTACAAATCTGGCAGTCTGCATTGAGGTGGTCAAACCCCAGACAATACAATATGGTGTGGGTCAGCCTTGGCAAAGGCTTCCCACAGAGGCACAGTGCTGAAACCCAGTGGGTCCGGGTTTTTCTTTTGGGTTTCTCAGACATAGTGCCAGCCTAACCAAAACTTGCCCGTTAACGGCAATCCACCAAGAAGACTCTCTTATCGGTTCCCAACCGTGTCACGGGTCGTGGAAAAAACCATAATAAAATCCGTTTTATTTAGAACCGATAAGAACCAGGAACTGCACTCTAGCTAGAAAGTAATTTTTAAACCCCTCTGATCGGTTCAAACCGAACCGAAAAAGACGTTTATAAGTTCCACATAGAAGAAAAATAAAAAAGTAAGCCTATCTATTACTTACAATACCACAGACAGAGCTTGAACCGATGATTGCGGTTAAATTTCGGTAAAATAAACAGAGAATTACACTTTAAAACCGACAAACAAACCGAGCAGCAGGAGGAATCTCCGTAGCGACTGTTCAGTGAGGCGGAGTAAAGAATCTGACAGTTTAAGTTTGAGCTTCAACAGACAGAGTGTTCAACCGAGCTCGCGCCCAAGATTCCATGCCCTGCATGGAAGTTAACTCTTTCACCTCCGGAGCAGTTCTAACCTGGGGTTATACTGCATATGTCATAATATAGCAAGACTTCATGTTGTTTGAATGCATGTTGCCGACATGCAGGCTGAAATATCAACCACATCATAGCCCAAACAAAGTAGGTGCTAGGAGATGGAATTGCCAGTAGATACTGTAGCCCATAATTGTTCCCTTTCCTGTGAAGGAGGGAGTTTATTGACTAATTCTATGGCAGAGGACCAGCGTGTACGCTGGTATCCGATCATATCTCCCATATAATTTAGGATTCTGAGATTCACGGTACCTGCTTGGAAAACTTTTTTTCCCCAGATAGTCAATCTTACAGGAATCTTTATCATGACGCAAGGAGCTCATGTGTGTTGGTTGTTTAGTACGATCATGAGCCGCAGTGATCATTACTGAATCTGCTTCAGGAGTAGTGGATAGAAAAGGGTGATCCAGAGGAGCCTGGTAGAGGTGATCCACCTTGCAGGGAATAGCCGGAACAATAGAAGGCGGATTCCAGGCAGCAAGCATAGCATTTTGGCAGGTTGTATAAGTGGGAGTACCACCAAGACTGGTTCCTCTGGGAGTTCTAGATAATCTGCCATATCCTTACGTTGTCTGACATGTTCGATAGTGGAGAAACCCATGACTTTCTGAATTTGGACCATCATCTCATGGAAGGATAGGTCATTGGAAGGAGAGGCAGCCACCTGATGGGATAAATTCTCATTTACGGAGGCAATATCCGAAGGGGGCGGGGGGACTGGGGCTGGAAGTCCAGACCTTGAAATTCCTCATCCTCCAGATCTCTGGTAAAATCTGCCAGAAATTCAGCCTTGTCTGCTAGGTAGTCATCTATCACCCTGGAAACATTTAGGCAGAGAAGTAGGGGAACGGGATGGGTGACTCTGCTCCCCTGAGTTGGAGGGCTGAGTATGCCGAATGGCATGCAAAACCTGCTGAACTACGGAGGCAATGTCCAGTGAAGGGGGGGGGGGCTTCTGGGAAATCATGGGGATTGTAGAGGGGACTGGACGTGTAGTCTGAGACGGTCTTGCCCCTGGGTGGTAAAGCCCGTGGTCCCAATCCCTGCCCGCCTGATCCCATGGGAATACACCTGTGAAGGTGGAGGGGCAGTATGCATAGCAAATGCAGTGGGTTTCCACACTGGAATGCAACCCGTCATAGACAGAGCCACTGGGGAAACATGAGTAGGATGTTGAAAAGAGATCACAGTCAACGGGACAGGAGCCTGCATCAACGGTATGGAGACTGAACCCATAAAGGGTTAATTGTAGACAGCCATTAAAGCACTGCCGACGAGAGGGTGTAGCCTCCCGTCAATGAGAAGACAGTGTTTAAATGCATCGTCGATGGTGGGGCACCTGTAACGGTGGCCATCGATGAGCATTTAGGCACAGAGTGTAAGGAGGGCTTCTCATCTTTTTTGTGATGTTTACGAGAATCCGTGGATGGGAAGCTCTTGGGATGAGCCCCGATTCTCCATGAGAGAATTTCTGCTCCATTAAATGTTTTTTGATTTCCTGCAGCCATCGATGACTGATTGACTGGTTGAAATCCTGGCAATGTATGCAGGAGGTGGTGTCACGTGTGGGTCCCAGACACCTTACACAAGTGGAGTGGTTGTCAAAACAGTAGATTTTTCTACCGCAACAGCAGGAACAGAATAGCGCTATCTTGCTTGAAAATTCTTTGGACATTCGTTTTTCAATGTTGTTTTGTTCAAATTCTCGATGACTGCTGCTGAAGTTGCACTAGCTGCTGCGTGCAAGCTGAAGAAGGTGGGAAAATGAACTGAGGATACCAGGGACTGCCCACACATACAGGAAACAGGAAGGTGATGTCACGTGTGAGTGGCCCCTAGAAAAAACTGCTAGAAGAGCTGTCATGTGCCACAGTGACCTCTGGCGATGACCCCAAGTGTATTATCTGCTGTAAGAGACCACTCCATGGAAGATCTACTGTTACAGGTGTGTAACCCGTTTTTCTAGGGACGTGGATATGGTGTACTTATCCGCACTTCTGGCAGACTCCTAGCAGTTCACCAGGGAGGTAGGGGGCAAGGCACATACTGCCTACTTAGGGAACAGAGACTGGAAAACCAAGGCCCCAAAACCAGCATCCTGGCTTGACTCAAGATTGATGTGGTAATGGGAAACGAAGGTGTGTGCGGACTTCCAGGTAGCAGTCATGCAGATCTCCTGGATAGTGATATCCCTGGAAGCAGCCACCGAGTCAGTAGTATGTCTGGTGGAATGAGCCCTTAGCCCTACGGGAGACTCCCTACCAGCCCACTTCAAGCAGAGGTCAATGCAGGACATAATCCACCTGCCAATTATCCACTTTGCTGCCAGTCTCACAGGTACAGCTTCAGCGTAAGTGACAAACAGCTGGCAAACCTCTCCCTGAACTCCAGCCACATGCTCCTTATAATAGGCAAACGCTCAGCCCAAGTCCAGCATATGGAGCCTGTGATCGGCCTCAGAGGTGCGGTTGAAGAACCCCCGGGAGATTCATCACCTGGTTAAGCTGGAACTCTAAAATAACCTTCAGGAGGAACTTCAGGTTGGGGCGAAGCTCAACCTTGTCCCTATGGAAGACCAGGTAAAGAGACTCCACTGAGAGCACCTGGAGCTCATCGACCTTCTGGCAAAGGTGACAGCCACCAAGAAGGCGGTCTTCCACGTCAGGTGAGAGATGTCACACCTGTGCATAGGTTTGAATGGCTTGCTCATGAGCTTTGCCAATACTAGCAACAAGTCCCAAGGTGGTGGTGGTTCACGCACCACAAGGGAAATTTGGTTAAGGCCTTTAAAAAGTGCCAGACCATCTTCTCATGTTCCACCGATAGCATACAGTCCATGCCCGGTATGCAGAGATGGTTGCCAGGTGCATTTTAAGGGTCATCAACCGAATGCCCGACTGAGAAAGGGATCAAAGGTAATTGAGAATGCTAGCCACTGGGCCAGGCCAAGACAAAGGGTCAAGCCCCTTGCCCTGCCAACAAATGGAGAAACTTTCATTTGAAGGCATAGCATTTTCTGGTCAACTCCTTCTAAAAAGCCTTAACCATGAATAGGACATCAGAGAGGCCAAAAGTCTGGAACTCTAGTCACTCAGAAACCAGGCTGTCAGGTGCAGGGACTGAAGGTCTGGATGGAATATCTTCCCTTGACTACATGAGAGCAAGTCCAGGCCTAGAGGTAGACACCACGAGATCCTGCAGCTGAGGAGACTGGGGTACCAGAACTGGTGGGGCTAGTCTAGCGCCACCAGGATCATCTGAGCCTTGTCCCTCCTGGATTTGATCAGCAGAAAGAGAGGGAAGGCACTGAGACAGCCCGGGATCCAGGGCCTCAAGAAGGTATCCTCCTGCAGTGTTCCCTGCTGGGGGGTGGGCATAATACAGCCTCAGCTTTGCATTCTCCCTGGAAGCAAACAGATCCACCAGAGGGTTCCCCCACCAGGAGAATAGACTGAGCACTACCCCCTGATGGAGAGACCACTTATCCATTGGGTTGAGGGAGTCCGCCAGCTGATTTAACATGCTGGCCACATGGGTGGCCAGGAGATTGGCATTCAGGCTGAGCATGAGGGTGCAGATGCGGAGAACCTCCCCGCATAGAGGAAGGGAGTGTTTCCCGCCCTGTTTATTGAGGTAGTACATGGTTGTGGTGTTGTCCATCTGGACCTGAATGACCTGACCCCAAAGGTGTGGAGCAAAGGCCATCAGCACCAGTCTAACTGCCCAGAGCTCCAGCAGGTTGATATGGCATTGGGACTCCTCAGAGGTCCAGAGTCCATGGAGTCCATGTTTATTTATTTAGCTTTTGTTGACCAGGTAAGTACACTAGACAAAACATATGCCTATTTTCAGGTATGTTCCCGAAGGTGGGCACCCTAACCTATCAGGGAGGCATCTGTCGTGATGGTGACTGTCAGCCCACTGTGAACAAAGGGGATTCCTTCTTACAGATGTTCCAGGACTAACCACCACTGGAGGGCATCCCACATCAGCTGGGTTACAGTGACTGGCTGGTTGAAGTGACCCTTGCGCTGAGACCATTAACGGGGCCACAGCACCCACTGCATAGAGCGAAGTCTCCACCAGGCCTAACAGATCACGCTGGTGCAAGCCACCATGAATCCCAGGAGGCACAGGAAATCCTGAGTAGGGCTCAACTGCCCATCTGGAAATGATCAGGCAAAGGAGGAAAGAACCTCTGCCTGATCCACTGGGAGTTGCGCTCGGGCTCTGCAAGAGTCGGGCTCCGCCCTGATGAAGTGCATCACCTGCCAGGGTATGAGCTCAGACTTGGATTCATTCACCAGAAGACCAAGGGTCAAGCAAGAGTTGAGGGCCAGGTCCCTGGTCTGCTACACCACCTCCCCGGAGGGACCTGCTATCAATCAGTTCTCCAAGTAGGGATACACCCGGACCCCTCGACACGTCAGGTAGGCTACCACCACTACAGTGCACTTGGTGAAGACCCTGAGAGCCAAGGAGAGACCAAAAGTCATGGCCTGGAACTCGTAAAGTTTTCCCTTCCACTCGGAACCAAAAGAACCGGTGGTGGGATGTACAGATGGGAACGAGGAAGAATGCATCCCGAAGATCTAGGGGAGCAGAACCACAAGTTCTGCACCAAGGATGGAATCATCAGAGACCGAGTGACCATCTTGAAGGTGCGTGACCAAAGGAACTTGCTCAGGTCAAGATCTAAGATGGGGCACCAACCCCTTCCCCCCCATCCTTTTCAGAACCAGAAAGTATCTGGAAACAAACCCTGGGCTTACTGGAGGGTCCAGGACTTGAGCAATGTCTTCTTCAAGGGCTGACAGCATGTCAGCGGACACCATGCCCTCCCATGGAGCATAGGCTCTGCACGGAGAAAGGCCTCGAACTCTAGAGGCAGACCTTGATCGACCACTTTGAGGATCTACCTATCCATGGTGACAGGGGACCAGACGGAAAGGAAGTGGCACAGCCAGCCCCCCATGGGAGGACCCAGGGGAAATAGAGCGGGGGCATGTGGGAAGCACCCTCCACCCTGTCACTGTGTAGGCTTGGAGGTGGAGGAGGAACCAGATGAGGATGCAGTGGGACCTGAACCACCTGGTTTGTGGACGACCGAAGCAACTGACTTTAGTCAGGGGCGCCAAGCCTGGGCCTGTTGCCCAGCTGAGGGCTGGGAAAACTTGGCCGCAGGGGCAGAGAGGGGCAGAAAGGGCTTTCTCTGAAGCTCAGAACCCTTGGTATCCCTCTGGGCAGAGGTGACAGCATCCAGGGTGGCTCTGAAGTTCTCAATCCTAGTGAGGTATCCTTCCATCCCCAGCCCGAACAAGTCAGTGACTAGGAAGGGGACATCCGCCAACTTGTGCTGGGTATCTGCTGTGAAGGTAGAACTCTGCAGCCAAGCCCTGTGGCACATGGTTACTGCGGTGGCCACAGATCGGGTGCAGGAATTGCCGATGTCCAATGCCATCTGGGGCTGCGGTTTATCCACTACATGGCCCCAGTCCTGGACTTGCTTGACCATGGTCTAGTAAATCAGTCAGGAGCCGGGGATTCCTCATCGAGAGTGCCCAGTAAGGCATGAGCAAACCGGGCCATCAAAAGGGCTGAACTTGCCTGCTGAAGGCCAAAAGAGGAGGCCGCATAGACCTCTTTGGCCATGTGATCCAATTTTTTGGATTCTTTGTCAAGAGGTTTATCCATGTCCCCAACATTGCCGGCACGTCAAAAGACAGAGTCGGCAACCGAACCCTCAGCCGAGGGATGTTTAGTGAAACCAGAAAGGGAACCCATGGGGACCGCAAACTTTTGGGCCATACAAGCTGATGGCACAGGACAGGAGGCAGGGTGCTGCCAAAGCTCCAGAGCGGGGCCAAGAATGGCCTCAGCGACCAGGGAAGGCAACCCCCGGGGAGTCACCTCTGTCAAGAATTTCAATCAAGGGATACATGGGCCATTTTTTGCACGGGCTCCATCTGAATCCTGTAGATCCTGAAATTAAACCAAGCAAGCCCTCAAATGAAGCGGGACAGTGCTCTACAGACAAATCCTCCCCCAATTCCACGCCTAACAGACAAGAATGCAGGAAGGAGTCCTCAGACTCCGAGGATTCACCAAAAAGTGGTCGACCTGAACCTCCACTGACTCTGCAGGGTCTATTGGGAGTGAACAGTGACAGACAGACAGCCAACGAGAAAGGCCGAGAGCGGGATGGGTGTCCTTAGGAGGAAGACCCTCCATCTGAATAAGAGGCAGCTCCACCCTGATGGGTGGGAAGGCCAGAACAGGATGAGCTGGAGCAGGTTGGGGCCTTGCTGGCAGCACCCACGGAAAAGCAAGGGTGGGGGCCAGAACTGGCTTAACCCCAGAAAGCATGAGCTGTTGCCATATTAGCTCTTCATACTGCCAGCGCATCTTGCATCGGAGCCACTCCTCAACTGAGCGGGAGGAAGAGTAGCGGTGATGCTGCTTACTCGAGTCTCGAGAGTGCCTATGCCGGCGAGTGCTGCTCGATTCCGGGCCACGGGATCTATACCTCGGCTACTGGTGAACCCAGTGTTGAGAAAGAGAGGGAGCTGGCAAATGCCATGATTTCTCTGAGGGAACAGGATCCAGAGGGTCTGGGACCAGATCAGGAAGTTGGCCCAACCCTCCCCCGGGAGGTGATAGGTAGGACCAGAGTCCTAGAGAGGGAAGTATTCCCCTTACCCTGTGACAACACGTCTACCAGCTTGAGAAAAATCTTGACTAGCTAGTTGACGCACATCTCGGCTGACTGGCCCGACAGGTAGATGGGGAGGCCGTGGAGCCAGAGGCATGGACCGAAGGATCAACCAAAGTCAAAACCTCCAAGAAAGCGCAGAAATCTGAGGCCCAAGAGCACTTGTGATCCCACGATCTTCGACAAGACCATATTTTTTTTTTTTAGTGTCTTTTTTTTTTTTTTAGAAGATTTAGAGGAGTCTGTGCCCTTAGAAGGACCCTACTCAAGAGTGGGAAGAAACGGACAAATCCTAAAATGCCCCTGTAAAGGTGGCATCAAAGAAAAGCGGCACAAAAACCAAAGTCGAAGAGGCATGCTCTGTGGCCTGAGCTGCCGCCTCCTCGAAGGCCGCAAGTTGTTCAGCAGACCCCGCAGCCACGGAGACTGCCCAGCGGGCATCGTTCGAGCAAACAGGAAGGTCCCGTTCATCTGGGCACCCAAGAAGACGACGAGCGTGCCGGTTCTCCAAAGTGTTCGGATTCAAGGTATGATATAGGCTGCAAGCCTGGGGATCATGTTCATGGCCCAGGCAGTAAATGCACGAGGTGTGCACATCTGTCTGGGACATCTTCTGCCTGCAATCGCACTTTTTAAAACTGGGCACAGACTTAGAGTCATCAATACCGATGGTAGCGCTTTTCAAACCTGAATTAGACAAAGAACTTGAAGATTTTTTTTTCCCCTACTCAAATGCAGAGCATAAAGGAGGGAACCTTCTTCCAGCAGAAAAGAAGATCTGCAGTCACAGGTGCCAAGGGAGTTACCACCCGTGTAGATGGGAGGAACCAGCTTGGAGACCTAATGGCAAAATATTTAAAGGGAAAAGATACTGCCAGAAGTGTGGATTTGTACACCATAGCCACGTCCCTAGAAGCCATGTTTTCTAGGTTTGTTTACATTTTTGACTCTGATTAAGGCAACTCTTATGGTAGACACTGTGTCCTGTTTGCTTTGATTAAAAATGTCTGAGGTACTTAAAAGTGTTGATATTTATGCCACCCCAGTCAGTGCTTAACCCAGAGTGTCAAATACCTATATGCAGGTAAAAACAGATATTGATTTTGTTTTACTGATAGTTTTTGATAAAGATAAAATAAAAATACAGTATGTCTGTCCTATGTGTATACATTTCCAACAGTTAATCCAACCTAACAACTCCAGATGCTGGCCAGATAGCGCAGCGATAGTCAGCCTGGGGTTGGGAATGGACTTGTGTTGCTGTGGGGCCATCCAGGGATTGCACATGGAGACTCCCATGAGACCACTCTCCTCATCCGGGGAGTGGGGGGGATTCTGTTTTCCACTGCTCTGCTGCCACCTAGCAGAGACTGTGTGGTATCACTGCGGAAGCCAATGAAGTGGTCGTGGAGACTGATAGGTTCCTGTGCATAAATATATGCACGCACTTCACTGCACACCAGAAGCCCCAGGGGAGAAAAGCAGTGGGGAAAAAAAAATCCCAGACAGTAGGATAACTGCCAGCCTCCTGCATCCCCATACTGCCAACCGGGCACCCACTACTGGACTGGATCCTGAAACTGGGGGAAGTGGTGATGCCGGGGGATCTCGCCTGGGGGGGTTGATGAGGCTGTGGGGGTTCACCCCCCCAGTCAGAAGATAAAGAGTTGGCTGGCCCAATGGTGAACAGGGTTGAGGAACTCTGCACCTTACTTTTTGCCACACTGGTGACCTGGGTTCGGAAGAGAGCTCGGGTCACCAAAGGTCGACCAGGGAGGGGGAAGATTGAGCATCCAAAGAATAAACACTCCTCTCCTGGAGTTGGGTGACTTGCCATCTCAATCTTTGGCTGCCCCTAGGTGAAGGCCTGGGGGTAGAGCTGGCAGTTCTGAGCAACCCTAAGGGAGGGGCTGTGGTTCTGTAGGTGTGTGTGCCTCCACGTACACACACCTACATGCACTGCGGCAAGGGAACCAAGGAAGAAAAGCAGGAAATGGTGGGTGCAGGCTGTATGAAGCCCTGCATGCCTACATCCACCCAACACTGTCAACATCTGGATGTGTGTCACCAGGTTGGGGGGGCGGAGGGGAGAGATCTGTGGTGGGATCTCAGGCATGATGGTCCAATGCGCCGAGTGCCAGGTGAGAGTAGATGGGGACAGGGCTGACAGCCTGCCTGCACCGACCCTGGCAATAACCTCTATGGCAAAAATAAGATAGTGGGTGAAAAAAAAAAAAGAAAAAAGTAAACAAAACAACTCCAGAACTGACCCGGAGAGGCTTGGTCAGGCACACTCCCCTCCAGTTTCACACACGACTTTAGGGAACAAAGTCCAAACAGCATTTCTTGATTGAAAGAAGGAACCCAGCGAGACCACCTACTATCAAAAAAGAGCCATCTGCAACCCCAGGACACACGAGACCTTTTTCAAGAATATCTAATATGACATAGCCAAGTGCATGTATGCATTATAGCAGCCGGACAGGAATAAAGAGCATTTTAATAACTAATTTTTCTGAAGGATACTGACAGCAAAGATATTAATCCCATCAACTGTGTACTTGTAGTAATAAAGATTAACAGCATGATAACAGCAGAGGATCACTTCATCATCCGTCGGAACGTCTGTCTGTAGAAAAAAAGGATTACCAGAATGAATATGCATCTACACAGCAGTCTACTAGTAACTCTCAAACACTGGTACATTCCCTTCATTTTAACTAGAGAACTTACAAAATTAACAAAATCGGCATTTGTCTACCTGCTTATGAAAATCATAGAGACTGAGTGAATGTGAATTTTAGCACCAAAGCAGATAAAATAAAAATAAATAAATTGAGTCTACCAAAAATAATTCTATTTTGTAGCTTCCCATTGAGAATTAACCATTTAAAGAGGGACTCCAGCCTTCAGCAAAGAAGATAGTTGGCATCACTGAAACTATGCATGCTAATTGTTCAAATGTGGTTCACATTTCATCCAGGTCATGGCTGAAAATCAGATGCGTGTCTCAGTTCATCGTACCCCACTACCAATAAATAAATACAAAGGCCCCCATATTCAAAAGTACCCTTCAAAATCACGCAAGTGCCTGCGCTGGCCCCCCAAAATGGTATACTCAGAAGATACGTGGGAAGATGCACTCGTGCATGTCTGACTGAAAATCTAAAACATGAGCAATCCTGAATCTGAAGATGTGCAGCACATCTCAGGCTGGGGGAACCACACACCACAGGCAGGTACATAGGGAAATGCACTGGGACATGTGAGATAGGCATAGAGCAACTTTGCAATATTCAGCCAGGATATGCAGATGGCCTCACTGCACATTCTAAGCCCAAACCCCACATGCCGGCGCTCATTACTGGAATGTATTCAGGCCATCTGCATACCCCGGGCATGCTCAGTTCCAGCTTTGCAGAGCGGCCCCACCACCCCACAAAGGTGAACAGGAGGTACTGCAACCTAGTAGGCAGGTGTGCTGGGATGGTAGTGTGTGGGTGAGTGGACTGCACTGGCCTGGGTACAGTGCTACACCCCATAGCCATGTACAGGGTCAGACAGGGATATGGGGGGCCCACCTGGACAATGGCCACAGGGGCCAACTGGACATGCAATAGGGGTGGGCACAGGGTGACACAGGCCGATCAGGATGCCACACGCATGTGATACACCAGCTCCATATGCTACGTACAATCACCTGCAGTGCCCCACACACCCCAGTATGGGAGGTACCTGGCAGGCACTGCAAGGGATGGCAGTGTGCAGACAGTGGCCAGGTACCTGGATGGGTAGGTCCCACCTATGTGCACTCATGGTATGTATGCGCCATTGGTCAGTCTCTGACCTGTGCCATGCGGACACTAGTACCACTGGGCACCATTGCTATGGACATCACCCTGGATGCATGCCACCACTGGGTGGCACCCTGCAGGCTTCATGGGTGCTGGCCATGGCCCCTGGTACACATGCTGCAGTGTGGCTGTCCACCCCGCTGGTGTGCCTGGGGAGGGGCACATGACAGCACTGGCATGTGGCTGCTGGGTGTCTACCTCCAGGGTGCGGTGTGGAGTGTAGCTCTCTGGACAGTGCCAGTAGTGACATGGCACCTGTGGCTTAGGGTTCATCCATCCTGGCGTAACTGCTGTGTGTGGGTGCCTGGAGCATGTTCTTCTGTACCTCCGAGGGCAGTCTCCAGACGGCCTACCTGCAGTTCTGCAGCCAGCCTGTGGGTGGCTGGCCTATTCAGGCCACCCTTTTGTATGCCTAACTTTGGGTGGCTAATTTCTGAGATGCACAGCAGATGTGCGGCCCATTCTGGCTGAATTCAGGGATGTGCGGCATATTCATGGAAACGTCCCCTTTATCTGCACCGCATACATTTCCACACAATGGTACATTCGCAGATGCGTGCTGCATCTCTATCTTTCGAATATTCATGCTTTGGCACATTTTTTTTTTGAGATGGGAGGTGCATCTCTACTTGGCGCCATACATCTCCTTTGAAAAATGTGGGCCATAAAGCCTATGCTGTAGATAATCTGTAAAGGGAAAAGCTTCCGTTTTCATAATTTTTTTTTTTTTTTATAAAAATACTACAAGTGGCTTCTGAAGATACCAACTGAGATTTCTTTAGCTGGTGGCAGGCCCCCTCTTAGGTATGTATTTATTAATTTTAAAGAGATTGCAATCCCAAACTGAACTAGAAAAAAAAAAAAAAAAGGGGGTGGCTCTCCTTGATGGAATACCACTAGCACCTTTCCACATACCAGACACCAGCAATTTAGTGACTTGTCAACAGTCCCATTTTTTGTCAAAGGATCATGAAAAGGTTGAGCTGGCACAGCTATAGGATCAACTGTCCATCAATATGTAGGAAATATTCCATGAGGTGGCTTAAAATATGATCGCTATTCAGTGCAGGATGTTGCCGTCATTGTTCCTTGCACTGAGCAACTGAGGAAAGTCACCAGTGGAAGGGAGCAAAGACCAACAGTCTACACTGAAGAATAACAGTCTTATTTTATGCCATCTCAAACTATCCAACATATACCACGGAATTTGAATAACAGCTACTAGTCAAACAAGCATTTGTCAATGCTGAATGTTTCCTTGCATGGTGCATGTGGCAGAGGTGTACTGTGTTGGTTGAAGTAAAGGGAGAAAAGGAGTGACAGTATTGGTAAACGTCAGGATTTACTTGGTTCGTATGATGCACTGAAAGTGGAATCGGCTCTGTCTCCCACTGACACCACTGGAAGATTCTGTAGCAAGCCTGAGGGGCAATGGACAGAGAGGCTTAGCTTTCCATTTTTCCACGGGTGAACCTGTGTGTGTGTGTGTGTATTCCTCCCTGAATGCACCATGTATGTACAAAGATAACAGTGTACCCCTCCCCAAAAAGGGTTTATGGCATGCTGCAAAGGACGAGCAGGTGAGCCAGCATTGGGGTGGGGGGGGGGGCATTGAATGATGATTTGTGTGTGTAGTGGAAGGAGGAGGGATGTCTGGGCTGATGGTCTGAAAGGACAGCAATCACTGTTACCAGCAGATGTTTAGGCAGGAGAAAGAGTCGCAGGAGAGGACAGATAGCGGCTGGATCAGCATCATCAGCAGACATGGGTTTTGGGTCTTTTTTGGGGGTCCAGGCATACAGTGCTGCAGGACATTCTTTATTAGTATTAGCACAGTGATTTAAAAAGGAATTCTCTATACAGTAATTAACAAATTAGCATCATGTCAGAAAACAAACTACTAATTGTTTTCCTGAGTTAGCCTGTACAGCAGCAATGTAAAAGCGCCACATAAAAAAAATGTATTTATTTATTGAAATGTTTCACCAGGAAGGCACACTGAGCGACAAGTAGCTTGTCTCCGTGCAACCTGGGGGGGAAGGGTACAATAGGAATGAGACATTAAACATTCAAGTTACAAGATCAACAATAACATACAGTTGTAAGACAGGTGTTAAACAGTGTTACAACAGTGTTGCTCATAATATGTAGAAAGAGTAGACAATAAGTGCTGGGTTGATAAGCAAACAAGTGCTTACGAGAAAGAAAAGAAAAAGGGTAAAGGGGAGGGAGGGGTGAGATGGGGAAGGGGGAAGAGTTGTGTCCCTGGAGACCCCCTCAGGATGCGAGGAACCCTACAAGGGGACTGGGGGGACCAGAGAGAAGGGGATAAGGCAGTGTCCCAGAGAGATCCCTTTAGGACGGTGGGGAAAGGGAGTAGATGAGAGATGCAACCCCCCTTGGGGGGGGTAGGAGAGGGACCCATGGCGGGCATTCAGGGTCCTTCACATTCTGTGAGAGATCAAGGAAGGCCAGCAAGGGGAAGCGAACTACAAATTTGAGGGGTGGGTGTGCACAGGGTAAAATGAAGGTGACGGTAGAGGGGCAGGGTTTGTCCAGGAATTAGGGAGGGACATGGCAGGAGCAGCTAGGTGCAAAGTAATTATTGAGGGCAGAGCTGATGGAGTAGGCAGAGGATGAGTGCTGGATTTGAAGGGGGAGGGAATTCCAAATTTTTGGGAGGCGGTGAGTATCTGGATTGGCCAATTTGGGTGGATCTACGGGGGACAACCAGGATACGGGAGTCAGTTGATCCAAGGGAATGGGAGGGTGAGGTGGGCTTATAAAGGAGGAGGTGAGGGAGGAAGGGAGCTCACCCAACCAGTGCTTAGAAGTGAATTTAGCACAGTGGGAGGGTCGTCTATTTTGTAAGAGAGGGGAAGGATAGGGCACGATAAAGATCGCAGTGATGGGTGCGAGGCGGGGCATCCAGGGCAAAGCGGCAAAAGGAATTGAAGAGGGTGTCCAGTCTGGCCAGGGAGGACTTGGGGTCAGCACCACAGACTACGTCACAGTAATCAAAAATGGGTAGTATCATCTTCTGAACAAGTTCACGCCTAGCCGAAGGAGGGATGCAACTACGGTTCCTGAACATCTATACTAATCCATTTATAATCAGATTTCCAGTCTAAATTCTTTACAATATTTAAAATGTCTTTACTATCTTTAATATAAGAGGGAAGAGCCACAACCTGAAATTGAATAAAAAAAAACACACAGTTTCCCAAGTTCTGTGTAAGAGAATTACATCCTGTCACTATGGGCCTACCTGGAGGGTTCACTTAAGTTTTTATGGATTTTAGGAAGAATGTAGAAACTAGGAACTGCAGGAGATTCATGCCAAATGAATTTATATCCATCGTTGGTAATCAGGCCACTATGCTTATGAATCAAAACTGAGCACTACAAGTACAAAAATTTACATTTCTGGACCTGATCCGAAATCCCGTGCATGCGCAAGGGCAGCATGCTCTTACGCATGTGTGGGATCTTTGCCCGTGTCTCTTTTTAAGTATGCACGGAATTTCGTTCGTCTGGAATGTTGACTTTTATACTTAGAAATGTTTGATTATAGCACTAGGAGCAGTTCCGTTTTGCTTAATTCAACAATGTTTCAAAACCACGTAGAACTGCCTATTTTCTGGATCTATGGATGCATTACAGGGTACAAATGTTATAGGCGAGTGCCAGCAGGCATACTTCTTGGAAGTGATAAAACAACGTGGGGGCAAAGCTGACAGTGCCCCTTTAAGATTTAATTATTTTTTGGATTTAATTGGTCTCTGTATTTAAGGACATGTATCACCAGTTATGCGTTACCCCTTATGAAGACTCTTGTTTGAGTCGAAGCGCTGGTTTTAGTGACCTTTGTATTTGGTAGCCTGTTTGTCACTATGCATGTTGCATTATATTAAATCAATATTTGATAGCATTGAAATACCTGTTTGGACCTGCATTTTTGCTGTTATCAGGCTGGAGTGCTTATTTCTTCTGGATTTGGACTGTTTGTGGGTTGGCAGCCCTAAATATAGCACCTCCCTTCGTTCTGCCTGCCAATCGCAGCACACTTCTTTGTTGTTGTATCTTGAGAACTATAGTGGTCTCTTTTTTCCTTTTGCTTACAGAGGTTTGTTGCCTTCATTATGCCCTCTCACTGTATACACACACACACACACACACACACACACACACACACATCTCCCCCACCAGGTTGTTTGATGCATTCACTCATCTTTCTAAAATCATCTCCTCTGAAGTCCAGGACCCTCGTCATTGTGTGGTTGGATTCCGCAGCTGTTCTTAATGTTGAACCACACTGTACAGTGACCACTGGTCCTCAGATGGAGTCTCACCTTGAAGTCTGCAACACTATCCCTATTAGTAAGCACCAGGACTAGTACTGCTCCATCATGAGTGGGTTCACCGACTAGCTGCCTGAGGAACGCCCCCTGCAGGGAGTCCAGGATGTCCCTTCTAGATGAAGCTGCAACTGGGACAATCCAGTCTACATACAGCAGACTGAAGCCCCCACCAGAACCACCTCCTCCTTTTCAGCCATTCTACCAACTGATTCCAACATTTCCTTATCTAACTCCTGCCTCGTGCCGAAGGCCTGTAGATCACACCTGTCTAAACAGTGACTTGAGGACAACCCACAACACCTCCACCCTCCCTCCCACCAGAATTTCCTATATTTCTGGTGTTTTTATGCTTTCCTTTACATAAAGCACCACACACAGTCATTTCCTTCCTACCCTGTCCTTTCTGAAGGATGAAGCCTGGTATGGCCATGTCCCAGTCATGGTTTTCAGTGCACCATGACTTGGTGATGGGTCCAACATCCAGGCTGACCTCTAGGTCCGGAATCTTATTTCCTAGACTTCTAGCATTCACTCACATGGCCTTCTAGATTGTTGTTACCACTACTCTGTTACCCCCTTTTTTCTTATCTGCCCTCCTTCCTTCCTCCATCTGTTTTTACTGATCCTATTTCCATTCCCCTTCATTTCCACCACCCTGATTCCTAACCCCAAGGTACCTCTCTCCATTCAGGTTCTTCCTAATTCTTACTTTAGCCTGTGTGGGGGGGGGGGCAGTTACTGCTACCCCAATTAAACAGACTTTGATGGCAAATAAGGACCTCCTGGGTCCACCTAGTCTGCCCATTTTCCCACCTATCGGATAAGCTGCAGACCCTAGTTAACCAACAACCTACTTCCTCCTACCCCCCACCAGAATTGCCTTATGTCTGTCCCATGTATTCTTGAATTCCTCCATTGTTTTTAACCCCACGACCTCCTCAGGAAGGCCGTTCCATGCGTCTACCACACTCTCTGTGAAAAAAAACTCCTCACATTCCCCTGAGCCATCCTCCCTCTATGTTCAAACTGTTTATTCCACCACTACCCTTGGCTAGTTTAAGTGCTCATCTAAGTGACTTTTAAACTGTTCACTGAGGACTGTGGTTCCCCCTCCAGATGGATGCAGGCCATCACCTTCGTTAAACCTCTTATCCCTCCAGGTTTTGAACCCCAGTCCCCAATGTGGCCGAAGCCCCCAATCTCTGCACCATTCCTTCAACCATGAGTTAAAACCCCTGGTGCGGATATCCCTCTTCTTTCCCCGTCGTAGAAAGGCAGCATTTCTGCAAAAGTCACAATGTGCTACCTGCCTAATACCTCTCCTCAGCTCCCTGTATTCCCCTGCACTATCCCTAGCCATGTCATCCTAGGGTGGACAATGACATCCAATTCTGCTTCCCTTCCTGCTGCCCTAGCAATCCTTGGGACCCTCTTCCCATCCTTCCTGGCTGTGGCTCCACATAGACATGCACCTAGTCGCTCCCCTCCATTCCTATTCGCAGATCTATCCCCCTCACAATCGAATACCCCACTATAAGTATTTTCCTCCTCCTCCTCTGGGGTCATTTAACACCCTTCTTGGGGTCTCTGCTACGAATGACCCCACATCCTCCCCCGTCCCTACCATGGGTGTGTTCTTCATGCAGTCCTGCTCCACCTGAGCAGCTTATGAATTATATATTGGTATCAGTTGAGGAACGTGCCTCTGACTCACCACCCCACTCTGCTACAGCCCACAACATTCCAGACGCTCCTCATTCTAGGCACTTTCTGAGACAACTGTCAGATTTTGTGGCCCCTGGATGGGGGAGCATCCCAGCCAACTCGGCCTGGAGTCTAGCAGCCTCCTCCCTCAACCCAGAGTGGTGCAAACAGATGGGGCACCAACCTAGTCTCTAGAAGGTCTCTCTGAAAACTGCTGCCCCACAGCCACTTTACTGCACCACTTCCAGTACTCTTAATTCCTACCCTTCCCTGTGATTTTTGGAAATTCTTATGTACCCCTACTCCTGACAGGGTATAAAGAACAGTCACGTAAGAACTTACCGTAACAGTAGATCTTTGAGGGGATTTCTGTCATCAGGCCACACCATAGGAACTTCACCGTCAGTGAAGCAGAAGCCACACAGATTTTCAGCAGTACAGCTGGGTCCTCCCACACCGATGTAATCATCCCTATAAAGGCGTGGATGACCCTGCTCCCTCCTCCGTTCTTTCCCCCAGAGACTAAGGGAGCAACGCTCTAGCCATGGGGGACCGAGGGGAGAGAGAGAGAGAGAGAGCGCGAGGGGTGCCCAGACCTAAATGAAAGGTTGGATACACCAGACAGCCAGTTCCTAGACAGGAGCCCCAAAAAGGGGATGGTGGGAGGGAAAGTAGACCTGATCACTGAAATCCCCTTGAAGATCTACTGTTATGGTAAGTTCTTATGCAACTGTTTCATCTTCATCAGGTCACAGCGTAGGAATGAGTCCCAAGCAGTTACAGGTGCAAACTGTCAGTCTGGAAAGAGGGATCACCATAAACTTAAGACAGTAGGCCCTGCAGCACAGCCTGCCAAATCCTGCACGGGCTCTAGAGGCAATGTCCAGACTGCAGTGCTTGGTGAAAATATGGACGGTACTCCAGGTGGCAGCTGCACAGATGTCAACGGCCGAGTCCCCTTGGAAACAAGCCACAAGGTCTCTTGTGGAATGAGTCTTGACAGCAACAGGCAATTATTTTCTGTACTAATTATGGCAGAACACAATGCAATTTGCTGACCATTTGGATAAACACTGCTTAGAAACTGAAAAGTCCGCTCTACCTGGGGCAAAGGAAACAAACAACTTCTTCAATCTCCTACATTCCTTGGTCTGAAGCAAGTAGTACTTCAAACTTCTGCGCACATCTAATGTATGGAACAGTGCTTCCCCTAGATTGGTACGCTCAGGAAAATAAACAGGAAGCTGGGTAGACTGGTTGAGTGTAAACTCTGAGACCACATTAGGGAGAAACTTAGGATTTGTGCTCAAAGACACCCTGTCTTTGTGAAACAAATCAGATAAGGCTCCTCATACCAGAGGGCCTGAAGCTCTGAAATTCTTCGAGCAGAAGTAATGGCAACTAGAAATAATGCTTTCAAAGAGAGAAAGCGCAGCTCACAAGTTGCGATTGGCTCTAAAGGTGACAGGGTCAACTTCTGTAAAACAAAATTAAAATCCCAAGACAGGAGAACAGCTTGGGGAGTTCAGATGCAAGATATCCCTGAGAAATATATGGGAGACATCCAGCTGAGCAATCAAGCAGTTACCCATAGGCTCAGGAAAAGCAGAAATAACAAAAAGGTGCACCTGGAGGGAGGAGTACTGGAGACCCAAGTCAGACAGAGAGATCAGGTAAGTCCAGGATGTTGTTCACCAGGCAGGTGAAAGGGTCCAAACTATGTTTGGCAGCCCATATGGCAAACCGCTTCCATTTCATGACATATGTGGCTCGAGTGGAAGGCTTCTGGGTGGCCACCAGGACATCCACCACTCTGTTAGAGACCCTGAACCTGGTGATGGCTATGTCCTCAGGAGCCAGGCATGCAGATGGAGGGACCAGATGTTGGGATGGACCAGGGTCAACCGATCCTGGGTCTGCAGGTTCCTGCAGAGGGGGAGAAGGAGTGGGGGCTCCTCCTCCAGCTGTTGAAGGGGGGGACCACATCTGTCGAGGCCAGAATGGAGCTACCAGAATCACGCTGGCCCCCTCCACCTGCAGCTTGGTTAGCATCCTCTCTATTAGAAGAAACGGCAGGAAGGCTTAAGAAACCTCAAGCTCCAGGAGAGGGATAACGCATCTCGCCAGAAAATTCCAGGTCCTGGATCTAGCAAGCAGAAATTGGGCAGTTTTGCATTGACTGGGGATGCAAAAAGGTCCAACTCTGGAAGACCTCATCTGTTGGAACAAGTCTTCAGCGATGGATGGGAGAAGCTCCCATTTGTGCATGCTGGACTGAGTTCCGACTGAGACTGTCCACCAGAGTGTTTAACATGCCTAGCACGTGGACTGCCGAGGGGTTAGACTGTGATCCACTGCCCAGTACCACACTCTCAAGGCCTCCCTGCAAAGGGGGTATGAATGAGTCCCCCCCCCCAACCGCTTGTTGACGTAGTACTACACTTAACGACAGTCTGATTGCACCAGCAGCTGACCCGCAGCAAGGTGTTCCTGAAAGGTTTGCATGGTGTACAGCACCACCCTCATCTCCAGGACACTGATCTGCAGGGAGGTTTCCAACTGGGACCAAGAGCCCTGCGTCTGGAAGGGACCCAGGTGTGCTCCCCAGCCCAGACCAGAGGCATCTGCGGTGAGGATCTGCTGTGGGGAACAGATCTGGAATGGGACGCCATAAAAAAGATTCAAGCAGTCTATCCACCACTACAGTACCTTGCAGACTGGGTGATCTAACTCATCAGTGTGCTGGTCCCACTGTACCCAGAGGGACCACTGAAGAATGCGCATATGAAGTCTGGCCAATGGAGCAGTGGGTATGGCAGCTGCCATCAGGCCAAGCAAACGCTAGTTTGTTGGAATTAAAAACAATCTTAGATACACCCTGGCAGGAATATGGTGGCTCCGAGTGACTTCCTGAGCTTGGGCTATAAGGCACCCTGCCCTGATTTGGGGCAGGAAAACCTTCCCCTGTGCAGAGTCCAGAATCACCCCTATATACTGTAGCCTTTGGGATAGTACAAGAACAGACTTGGGCAGACGGATAGTGATACCCAGGGAGTGGAAATGCTGAAAAGTTCGCTCCAGAGTCATCAAAAGCTGTTCCCTGGACAGGGTCTTTAGGAGCCAATCGTCCAGATAAGGGAAAACATACAATCCCTCCCATCTGAGAGCTGCTGCTACTGCTAAGCACTTGGTAAAGACTCACGGCACAGAGGACAAGCCAAAGGGCAGCACCTTGAACTGATAATCCTCACCCTGAAAGGCAAAACGGAGAAACTTCCTGTGGAAAAGACCGATATGTGCAGGTAAGCATCCTGCATGTCCAGTGAGCAGAGTCAATCCCCAGTTTTAAGGAGTGGCATTAGACCTGGCAAAGTTACCATCCGGAACCTTTTTGTACTGGACATACAGATTGAGGTCCTTTAGGTCTAGAACAGGTCTCAGATCACCAGTCTTTTTGGGGACCAGGAAATACCCGGAATAAAACCCTTTGTTTCTCTAGCACCTGGGTACTGGCTTGATGGCCTGCTTGTGCAGAGGGAAAGTACAGTTACGTAAGAACTTACTGCAACAGTAGAGCTTCAAGAGAGGCTCTTGCAGTAGGTAATAACTTGTAGGACTGTGCCCTCTGGTCTCAGGCCCACATGGAAACTTTTGCTAGCAGTGTCTGATGGGGGACTGCCCACCCAATGTCACGCGACGGACATCAGCATGACACTATATAGTGGGCAGTCCCCACATAGAGAGTCATGACAGGAGAAGGGGAAGAGGCTCCTGAACTCAAGAACGGACTCTGGAAAAAGAGCTGTGAGTAAAGAGGGGGAAAGGTGGGTGGGGGAAAAGGTTACCTACTACAAGAGCGCCTCTCAAAGATCTACTGTTACAGTAAGTTCTTACATAACTGTACTACCTTGCTTTTAGAGGGCTTTTGCAGTAGGTAATAACTTGTAGGACTGAGTCTCAAGCAATCAGAGTCCAAGGGACAGGAAAACATGGGAGGCTGGAACAAAGATCTGGTATAAAGCCAGATAGTTAGGACAGAGGTCCCTGGAGGACTGCTAGTCCAAAACCAGCCCTGCACCTAGAGGCAATGTCCAAACTGTAGTGTTTCATGAAAGTGTGAACTGAACTACAAGTAGCAGCCGTGCAGATGTCTGCAGCAGATACATTTCTGAAACAGGCTGTAGAGGCAGCCATTCCCCTGGTGGAATGTCCTTTCACCTGCCCTGGAAGGACGTTACCATACTTCTGGTAACAGAAAGTAATGCAGTTGGCCAACCATTTGGAAAGGCACAGTTTGGAAACTACTCCACCTTCCTTTTCAGTGCGAAAGAAACAAAAAGCTGATCCAATCTGCGGATAGATTTCGTCTGTGTAATAACAAAATCCTGTGACTGTCTAAAATGTGCAGGATGGCTTCCCCCAGATTAGAATGCTCAGGGTAATACACCGGCAACTTGAAAGACTGATTCAGGGTAGTCCCAGAGACATCTTTTGGAAGAAACTTAGGATTTGTGCACAGAGCCACCCGGTCTCTGTGAAAAATCAAATAAGACACCTTGCACATCAAGGCCTGAAGCTTGGAAATTCTTTGAGCAGAAGTGACCGCAACTAAAAAGAGCGCTTTCCAGGACAAAAAGCGCATGTCACATGTACCTGCCAGTTCAAAGGGAGGCAAGGTCAGTTTCTCAAAAAAAAAAAAAAATTTTAAGATCCCACAGTGGAGCAGAGTTACAAACAGGGTGTTTTAGATGCAAGATACCCTTTAAGAAGGTGTTTGAGACTTCTAACTGAGCCAGAGTCTTGTCACCTACTATAACATGGTAGGCAGAGATGGCCGCTAGATGCACTTTAAGGGACGAGTAGCTCAAGCCCAGGTCCGACAGATACCAAGTTTCATACTAAGTAGTAAGGAGCTAAGGGGGCCCATGACAGACCCATAACAGCGCTCCTTTCCTCTTTACCCATAGTATGTTGGAATGTGGCCTTGTAAGATATAGGTATCTAGTTTTCTTTTAAACTGTGCCTTACTCGAAGAGTATACTATTTCTTCCGGTAACCCGTTCCAGGGTCCACCACTCTGAGTATAAAATGCCATATGTTTACTTGTATTACACTGTATATGTCTTAGCTGAAGGTAGTGCCCTCAGGTACCCAGTTTATTGTTTTTAAACTGAAGATTCAGTTCGTTTAACATATGGTCATCCTGCATTATATCATAACACAGCATTAAGTCCCCTCTGACTCTTATCTCCAATGACATTAGCCTTGGATCTACCAGTCTCTATGGGTATGGCCTATCCTGCATGCTGTACACCATCCTTGTGGCCCTCCTCTGTACCCTATCCAAACCCACCATTGCCCCTTTGTTTATGGGCCCCCATACAGGGGCACCATAGTCCAATATAGGTCTAACATAGGCTCTGTACAAGGGCATAATCACAGATTCCTTTCTACGTTTAAAGTTTTTGGTTTTTTTTTTATTCCATAAAACCCTGTTAGCTTTTATTATTTGTTTGTCATACTGAGCATGGTACTTAAGTTTTTGGTCTACTAATATGCCCAGGTCCTTTTCCACCTCTGACTTCCTGAGGGTTTGCCCACTGATCTGATAACTGTGTTCAGGATTTCTGTTTCCCATATGGATCACACAACATTTGCCTATGTTAAAACTCATTCCCTTTTCGGTTGCCCATTTGTTAATTCTGTCCGTGTCTTTCTGTATTGTCTCCGCCCCCCTGCCTGTGTTACTAGGCTGGCCAGCTTAGTATCATCTGCATATTTACTCACCCAGCTGTATGCCCCTTTCCCCATCTGCGCTATGAAGAGTTTAAACAGCACCGATCCCAACACTGACCCCTGAGGGTCCCCCCCAGTCACAGGGATCTCAGACAGATAGCCATTTATGCACATCTTCTGAGTCCTATCCGCCAGCCAGGCCTGGATCCACTGACATACCCTACAGTCCATATCTATTTCTGACAAACAATTTAGGATGTCTATGTGCGGTACTTTATTGACGGCCTTAGCAAAACCCAAGTATACACAATCGACTGACTCCCCCCCCCCCCATCCAAAGTTGCTGACATTTTCTCATGAAAGCATAACATGCTTGTCATACACAACCTACCAGCCACAAACCCACACTGCTCCCGATCATCCTGATCAGACTCAGTTACATATAGATTTGACATCCTTTAATTTGCCCGGCACCGATGTCAAACTTTTGGGCCTATAGTTCGTGCAGTACACTCTGTCGCCCTTCTTATAAATGGGTATCACGTTTGCTGCTAACCAATCCCTAGGCACTGCCCCTTCCCCCAGTGACTTCTGGAAGATAAAGCTTAGAGGGATAGCAATATTTGGTGATAGTAGTTTAAGAATATTGTTTATGTTATCGGGCCCTGCTGCATTTGTGTTCTTCAGTGTCTTATTTTATTTAGAACGATCTCAACAGAGCCTTATGTTGAATGCTTTGTTTGGGTTAAATTTCACCAAACCCGAAGACCTAGCCGCGAAGACTGCACTGAAGTATTTGTTAGACATTTGCTATATTAGTGGGATCCGATATTTGGGTTCCCTCATCCATAACAGTACATAGGTTATTGTTTGATTTCCTCAAGGAATTTAACATAGCTATAAAAACTTTGCACACTGTCTATGTGCGGTTGAAGCCAGCCTTACTTCTATACTCTGCTTGCTTCTTTTTATCAATTTCTTAGACTTGATCTGTGCCTGTTTATATTTAGCCCAGGTGATGGCATCTCCACACTCTTTATGAATTTGATATACCAGTTTCTTTTTAATTTACTGTTTTGAGTATCGTCTTTGTGAGCCATCTAGGTTCCCCCCCTTTCCTGTTGTACACCTTTACCTTTTTTATATGTTCGCTACATATTGCAAAAATGTGTTTTCCAAAAATAACCCACATTTCCTCAACTGTTATATTCTCCAGCAGCCTTTCCCAGTTTATAGCTTCCATTTCCCTCTGAATGTTTTCCTTGTCCGCAGTTTTTATACGAAAAACCTCTACAGCCTTTCTCCAAGGGGGTGTACTTCGGATATGAGAAACATACCCCTACATGGTCGCTACTCCTCAGCGGTGCAGTTGTTTGGCATCCCAGAATATTTATATCCTTCACTGCCATAACCAAATCAAGGGTGTTTTTTCCCCTCATGGGGTCAGTCACATATTGGGTGATGTCCAGCTCCTAGCAGAGGTCCAGAAATGCTTTACTGGTTAGATTTGTGGCCAGCTGGCCCACCCAATCGATGTCCTTATAGTTTAGATCCCCCACCATCATTACCTTGCCTTTTTCGCATGCTCGAGTTAGTTCTACGCTGATCTGGTCTGACAACTCCTTTGATGCCCCAGGTGGCCTGTAACAGACCCCAATAATTATTGGTTTTTGAGCATATGTAATTATCTGGATCCAGATTGTCTCTGGCCCAGTTACCCCTGACTTGACCTTTTCCGTTATCTGTAGCCTCGATTTTGGTTGATATATATGCTGCCACCCCCCCCTTCCTTCCCTATCCCTGTGGAACAGGGTGAATCCAAGAATTTCTCTACCCTAATCCTTGTCTTCAGTCCACCAGATCTCTGTAATAAATGCCATATCCACATTTTGTCCCCCACATACGAGTGCCTCTAGTTCCTTTTTATTATTTAAACTGTGCATGTATTAGCAGGCATTTATTAACAGACTGTGTAGGCCTTAACTTTGGTTTAGGATTCCTGCCATGCTGTGCCTTATTTAGGTACCCCCCCCGTACCTAGTTTAAATATTCACCCAGCATTCCCCTAATTTCAGATGCCAGTGTTTTTGTGCCCAGGAGTTTAGATGTAATCTATCCCTTCTGTGCAGATTGTTTTGATCAATAAACCTCCCCATGTCTCTATGAATGTGATGTTTCTAGCACCACACTGGTTAGACACTCTACAGTTAATTCTTTGTATGGTGCAGTTTTTTTCAGGGTTGCATCCGTAGTTGGGTAACATTGCTGCGATGATGGGTACTTGTCCTCCAGCAGTTACCAAATCGGCACATTCCAGGAACTCATCCACTATCTATTTTTCGTGCTCCCTACCCACATTACTTATCCCCACATGCAGCACAACCACTTTTTTGTTAGGTGCATTTAATAATAATCTGGGTAAGCGCAGTTTAATGTCCCCAACTCTTGCCCCAGGTAAACAATTTACGGTCATATTCTTTTTACAGCCCATAGTAAGTACAGTATCAGTGTTTCGAATTAGAGTCCCCTATTACCAGTATTTCTGTCTCTGGGGCTGTATCAATGGTATGTGTACCCTGAGTTGCATCCAGTTTGAGTGTCTCAGTGCTCGTCCCCGATTCAGAACTGAGCGGTGAGTATCTATTGTGTATTGCAACTTCAAAACCTTCTATAGCCCTCCTCCTTTTTTTGTAGGGTGCTTTTTGTATCGTTGCCCAACTATCAGCCTCCATTCCCTCACTCGCAGTTGTCCAGTTATAGACATCGGAGCTATCACTGAAGCTTGCATTTGATATTTTTGGGGGCTCTGTACTAGAAGTTCCAGGCATTACAGTTGCCAATTGTCCCTCAGCTTCATTAGCCTGGGATTGAATATGTAGGGGCATTTCTGCTGCCATTCCCTCAGTTCTACATTTAAGGCAGAAAATTCCATACATTTAGCACACAGATACCCAGGTGTACAGGTTTTAGATGAGTTCCTAGCGTACATTTCACATTGCCCACATTTTAGGAGGTCCCCCGTGCTGCACAGTGTTTCCAGCACCTGTTCCATGCCAATATTACCCTTGACAGCATGTTTTGCAACTATGAGTTCAAGCTTAGTGTTTACAGATGGTTACACAAACACCCCACCCATACCCCCGGTGACACCTGTGATTGCCAGCGACCGCTAATCCTCGATCCCCACAAGACCACGTGACACCGCATCTCTGGCGTGCTCACCGAGCTCGCTCTGGAGCCTATTTAAATACCCCCATGGACCGGAAGTTGAGTCACTCCCGCCTGCTGCCCCCGAGTACAGTATTCCTCAAAATAAGAGTAATTTAAAGATTTACTTTGTCCCACTAGTGCCATAAAGTATTAATATCCTCAGACTGTACCAGAAAACTGCAAAATATTTGCCCTGTTACGGTCCTTCCACACTGCACCCTAGCAACAGCTAGACTGCAGTTCGGGCCCCTCAAGTTCCTGCTTCCTGCTGTTTACATATACAGAGCACTATGGTATATGTGACACAGATACAAATACAAGGTTCATTTCAGAAACTGTGCATTTCCTGGGATTTGCTCCACTGAAATAGGCTTGCACCTTGTGGTTAGGTTTTGCTCACTCCCTCCAGCTATACACAAGTTTGGTTTTAACATGAAAGCCCCGTCACTCGCTCTGGAGCGTATTTAAATACACCCATGGACCGGAAGTTGCGTCACTCCCGCCTGCTGCACCAGAGTACAGTATTTCTCAAAATATGAGTAATTTAAAGATTTATTTTATCCCACTGGTGCCAGAAAGTATTAATATCCTCCGACTGCAGCAGAGAACCGTAAAATATTTGCCTTGTTACGGCCACTCCACAGTGCGCCCTAGCAACAGCTAGACTGCGGTTTGGGCCCCTCAAGTTCCTGCCTCCTGCTGTTTACATACACAGAGCACTATGGTGTATGTGACACAGATACAAATACAAGGTTTATTTCAGAAACTATTTCCTGAAATAGGCTTGCACCTTGCAGTTAGGTTTTGCTCACTCCCTTCAGCTATACACAAGTTCGGCTTTTACATCAAAGCCCATGACCTGAGGAGCGGGGCACGAGAAAGGGCCCCAAGACTTCGAGGTGGCCCAAATGGAAAAGCATTTCCACTTCATGGCATAAGTAGCTCTAGTAGATGGCTTTCTTGCCTCCACCAAAATCTGAGCTACCTGAGGAGAAACCCCGTACCATGAAGCAACTATGTTTTGAGGAGCAACGCGTGAAGATGGAGGGATTTCAGTTCCGGATGTACTAGCGTGTCCCTCTCCTGGGTCAGGAGGTTGTAGGAAAGAGGTAAAGGAATCGGAAGTTCTGCTGCCATTTGCTGGAGCTGAGGGAACCAACTCTGTCAAGGCCAAAACGAAGTTGTCAATATCATTTGTGCTTCTTCAGTTTGTAGCTTGAGTAACACACTCTGCAAGACTGGGAAGGGAGGAAATGTGTACAGAAATCTCTCTGTCCAAGAAAGCAACACTGCATCTTGCCAAAACACACCAGGCCTGGGATCAAGTGAGCAAAACTTGGGAAGTTTTGCATTTGATGGGGCTGTGAAGAGATCCACCTCTGGACGACTCCAAAAAGGTCAAAGATGTGATCTAGTACTTCTTGTTTTAGCTCCCACTCATGTGCCCGTACCCTGGTGTGGCAGAGACAGTCTGTGAGAACATTCTGCACCACTAGGATGAGGACCACTGGAAGACTGAGCTTGAGCAGAACCGCCCAATTCCAGACCAGCATCACTTTCCTGCAAAGAGGATACGATCAGGTGCCCCGCTTGTTGATGTACCACACCACAAACATGTTGTCCGAATGGATTAACAGGTTCTTTTGCTGAAAAATGTGCTGAAAGGCCTGAAGAGCATAAAGCACTGTTCTCATTTCTAGCACATTTATGCGCAAGTGCATTTCTACAGGCGACCACAGGCCCTGAGTCCTGTGGCGTCCCAAATGGGCACCCCATCCCATTCCCGACGTATCTGTAGTCAGTATTTGTTAGTGAGAAGGGGTCTGGAAAGGAACTCCTTGAATCAGGTTGCTGGAGTCCTGCCACCATAACTGATCCTGTTGCACTGGGCTGGAGATGAGGACCTGACTGTCCAAACTGTCCTCCTTCTGATCCCATTGGGACCTCAGAGTCCACTGCAAGATTCGCATTTGGAGTCTGTCCAATGGGACTGTAGGAATAGCTGCTGCCATGAGGCCAAGATGACTGAGAACCACCCTGGCCAAAATGTGTCAGTTGGAAGATACCAGCTTGGCCTCCCTCTCCAGGGTGTCCACCCTGTCCAGGGGGAGAAAGGCCATTACCTGTACTATGTCCAGCATTGCCCCAATAAATTGAAGGTGCTGGGAAGCAGCAATGTGGGAGTTGGGGTAACTAATACCCAGGAGCTCGAAAAGGTGCAGGGTAGCCAATAAGGAAGCTTCCAACCCCTCCCCTCGATGGAACTGCAAGGAGCCAATCATCACAGTAAGGAAAGACATAATGCCCCTGACTCCTGAAGGTATCTGCCACTACTGCTAAGCATTTAGTAAAAACCCGCGGTGTGGAGGACGGCCCAAAAGGGAGAGCTCTGAACTGGTAATGCTCCCCTTGGAAAGAAAACCTGAGGAATCTGTGATGTGGATAGAATACTGGGATATGTAGATACACATCCTGCATGTCCAGGGCATAAAGCCATTGTCCTTTGGAAAGGAGAGGCAGTAGGCTTTGCAGTGTCAGCATCTGAAACCTCTTAAATAGGTTTAGGGTACAGAGGTCCAGAATCGGGCGTAGATCCAGTCTTTCTGAGTGCCAGAAAGAAGTGGGAGTAGAATCCCTTCACGATCTGGTCTGCCGGCACTAGCTACAAGATCTCCTCCCTTAAATGGGGAATATGCACCCTTGGGTAATGAGAAAACCTCGGAGGATTGTTTGGAGGTTTTTCTTGACATTCGAGAATGTGACCAAGCTTTGTTAATTGAATCACACAGGTGTCTGTTGTGATGGACTCCCAGATGCCTTGCGAATCTTCTGTCCACCTGTTCCTCCAACAGAGAAGGAGGAGGGAGGGTTGGCAGCAAGTCAGGAATGGAGGGGGGTTGGGGAGGACCGCTCCTGAAGCCCTTTGGGTTCTCGCTGGAGGGACATCAGCTGTATTGAGAGCCCTAAGTTTAAAATGGCATTTGGGCGCTTGCTGATTTTTCGTCTGGCACCTGTTCTGCCAATGAAAAGGATGCTTTTGTTGTTTTAGACGGTACATGGTGTGAACCAACTGAAGAGTTGCATCTTTATCCTGCAGGCTTGTGATAATGTCCTGGGTATCTCCGCCAAACAGGACAGAGCCTCTGAAAGGGACATCCTGTATAGCCGACTGAACAGCAGGGGCTAGGCTGACACTAAGCCAAAAGTACCGGCAGAGGCTCACAGCTGTGGCCATACCGCTCACGGAGGAATCCACCGCATCATAGGTGGCCCGCAAATAAATTTTAAGGTGTTTGCCAAGGTGGACTTTGTTTCAGAGTCTGGTAGGGCCTAGACAATAGGTTTGAGTGGGCAGAACAAAGACTTCTGGTACTCTAGCATGCGCAAGATGTAGTTCAGAGCACATATAGCTAGAGTAGAAGAATAATAAAACTTTCTATCGAACTGGTCCAGTTGCTGGATTCCTTGTCAGGAGGGGACGTACTAAGGTGCTTTGGCTTTGTAGACCGATCGTGGGCAGCAGTAATGACCACTGAGTCAGGCCTACGATGCACATGGAGGTGGTCGTCTTCAGGGTTCCTGTAAATCCGGTTGGCTTTCTTGGCCATGGCCTGGATGGAGGACTGTCTTTGCCAGATGGTCGAGGATAAATCCTTGTGAGGTTCCAGCCATGGGGGTGTGAGTACTGGACTAGTCTCTGGGAAATCCGGATGTTCTGCCAACCTCTGTCGTTTTGGGTCCAGAGCCTCTGACTTCCAGCCTTGAGCCTCTGCCATCTGTTTGAGGAGGTCCACAAAAGTGGGATCTTCAGGTGGGGATTTGGGAGACTCACGCGGGACTGGTTCCTTATGGGGTGGAGTCTCAAAACCTGAATCGATGGATAAGGAATCAGAGTCCGCTTCAGAATCGTCTGTATCCTCTGTAATGTTTTCAGTAATCAGGAGGTTCCAGCTTCCTGGAGATCCCTTTGGATGCAAGGGGTTGTGTTCAGGCTGATGACTGGCCTGAAGTCGAGGTGCAAGGAACAACCGGAGAAGGCACCCTAGGGGTAGAGTCTGGGCAGCCTGTGTCCAATTCTGAAACCAACTGTGATTTGGTCTCAGACCACCAAGATTTCAGAATCTCCCTAAAATCCGCCTGTGGTTGAGCAGGAGGTGGCTATCAGTGTCCTGAGAAGACAGGACAGATAATGGTGAGGGTAACCTTGTGGAGGGTAATAAAAGATCGAAAAGAGATCCAGAGTCAGGGCTGACAGTGGATATTCCAATGGTGCCCCCATAGTCATATAGCCAGATGGCGATGGAGGACAGCCCGATGGCGGCCCTGACCGAGGACAGCCCGACGGCGGCCCTGACCAGGACAGCCCGGCGGCGGCCTGACCAGGACAGCCCGGCCAGGCGGCCTGACCAGGACAGCCTGAAGGGGGTCCTGCTGGAGGACCTGCGGAAACACCAGCGAAGGGCCGGGCGGAAGACCCAAGGGGGCCCAAAGCAAATTACCTGCGAGGGGCCCGAAGGGAGGAAGGCCTGTTGGGGTCCTGATGGAGTAGGGACCTGCGGGCATGGAGGAGCAGAGTCTGGTACCGCTACAGGTGGTGGCGGAGCCACTGTAAGGCCTTTTGGAACCCTGTCAGGTAAACCTGATGAAAGGTCTCCTTCCGTCAGGACCTGCGGGTCTGGCGACAGCAAAGGAATCTCTGATGGAGGAGGAGACAGGGGCTCCTCATGGATGGAGCCCCAGGGTGAACCTCACCCTCCAGCCTGGACAGAGTCCAGCTGTGCGTTATCAGAGCCTAAAGGATGCAAAAGAGTCGTGTGATCATCTGAGGGCCAGATGATCGGCTCATTGACCTGGGCCATGCAGGAGTCGGAGGCCCCAACTCCTGACTTACCAACACCAGCTGGACGCTCTCGGAGGGTCCAACAAGCGGCTTATTGACCACGCCTGCTGACTTAGAGCATGGGGTAGTGATGGACCTAAGTGCGGCGGCAGCCTCTGATGAATTTGAGGTACCTGCCGACACCGTAACCAGTGGCGCCAGGGAGGCCAAAGTCTGCTGTGCAGGCAGGAGTGCAGGCTTGACCGTGGCACTCACCTTCCTAGAGGTAGGGGACCGATCCTCTGCCGAAGGGCCCACAGGCAGCTTCAGTGGGGGGGGGGGAGGACTGCTCCCAATCCTGATGTTTTTCCTTGTCCCTCTTTTTCTTCTAATGGGGGTCAGTCGGGGAGGAGGAGGCACTTTTCAGCTTTTTCAATGCTTTCTCCATCTAAGCCATTTTTTGTTTCAGGAGATGGGTCTCGAGTGACTGCTGGCACCTTTTCCATGTGGTCTGGTTGAATTGAGCGCAGGCCTCACACTCCGACATTGTGGTCTGGTCCCAGGCAGAAGAGGCAGAGGGTATGCTGGTCCTTATGCAGTAGCTGGACCCTGTAAGAACTGCACTTGTTTTTATGCGATTCTGTAGAAGAGGATAAAGAACTATTAGAACAATTTTCAGGTAAGAGGAAAAATCGGACACTCAGAGTTAGGTGTTCGAACTGCTCCGATGAGCTTCAGTCGGTCCGACGTGTACAGGTTGACAGCGGGAAGGAACTGGAGCGTGGAAGTGGGACCGCCCACTATACAGTGTCACGCTGATGTCCATCACGTGACGTCGGGTGGGCAGTCCCCCATCAGACACTGCTAGCAAAAGTTTCCGTGTGGTCCTGACACCAGGGGGCGCAGTCCTACAAGTTATTGCCTACTGCAAGAGCCCTCTCGAAGTAAGATCTTTAATTCCTCTGAGAGAACAGACACGCGAGCTGGAGTTTAACTGGAGTGTGGGGGAGGGGTTTCTGGAGGCTGTTCAATGAGCTCCAGGATGTGCCCCCTTTCTATGATCTGCAGAATCCAGGTACCCAAAGTTATGGTTTTCCATCGATTCAGATGGAGTGAGAACCGACCTCTGACCGCTGCCTCCTGGTCCAGGACCAGAAGGGGGGCGGGGTCTGGCAAGGAGTCAAGCTGAGGTGGAGCCTGCAGCAGGGGCTGGTCCCTCGCTTCAGGGATGCTTGGCCAACACTCAAGCACTGGAGGGGGTGGGTAAGGCAGCCTGGGCTCTGCATTTTCCTTGGGGCTCTCCCAAACCTACTGTCAGTTTTACAAAAAGGAGGGTGCTCTCTACCCCTTGGTTGGGTGTGGTAGAGGGAGTGGACAGACTTGGAAGGCCCTGCCAGAGGCTTGCAGATCATTAATGATGTCCATTAGGGCCAAACAGCTTGGTGACATTAAAGAGAGTGTTAAGCTCTTTTTGCTGCACATTGGCTGCAAAACCAGATACTCTGAGCCAGGAGTGCCTACATAGGCATATGTCTGTGGCAGCTTCCCTGGCAAATGGTGTCAGCCATATCATACAGGACACTGAGGAGATGCTTACTAACATCCTCAGCAGCTTGGAGGCACTGAAGCAGTTCCTGCTTTTGAGTTCAATCTGGAAGGAGCTGGTCAGCAGTCTTGTCCTTCTTCCAGTTGGCATTCTGGTACTTTACTTTGTGTGACAGTTTGCAATCCTCAAACCTAGCACAGAGGAGGCATATACCCTCCTACCCCAGAGGTTGATTCTGCGAAACTCTGTTTGGGGGAGGGAACTAAGGTGCTTAGGCGCCTTAGACCAGTCATGAGCTGCCTTGATGACCACTGAGTTTGTCTCGGGCTGGGCAGTTTAACAGGGAAAACCCTGAGAGGCATGATAAAGTTTGTCCGCCCTGCGAGGCATAGCTGGCACCATGTCTGGTAGGTGCCAGACTGCTGTGGCCGCAATCCTCAAAGTTGGCAAGACTGGAGGAATAATCTTTGGGGGACATTCAGGAATCTCCAGGAAGTCCATCAATTCTTTCCTGGTGGCATCCTCTTTCTCAGTGTGGAAGCCCATGGCTGAGGACAGCTGTTTCATCACACTGAAAAATGTGGAGTCCTCAGCAGGAGATCTAGGTTGTGTGCTTCACCGAATCCTCACCAACAGCAGAAGCAGTGGACCTGTCGGAGACGAGAGATCTTACTCATCCACAGGAAGAACGAGGTCTGGATGGTACTCCTCGATGTCTACCTTCTGTAGGTCTGGCATTTGTTGCGTCGATGATGGACTACAGGGGTTTTTACATGGCCGGTGAACAGGCATCAATGACAAGGCCGCCGTCGGCAAGGTGGTCTGAAGGGCACCCAGCTGTTGCATGATTACATTTGTAAATTTAACCAGAATTTCATTGAGGTCGACTGTATTCATCGACGGGGGATCAATGGCACAGACATCAACAACCCACCAGATGGGCCCAGAGAACCTGAGGACCCTGTAGCCCGAGAAGGCGAAGGGGCAGGCTTTGATGGGAGGGTTAACGATGAGCCAGTCATCGACGAAGGAGGGGCTGATGACCCAGAGGTCAACGGCCAAGTCCCCGGAGAATTGGGCATGGATGCTGCCTGTATGGGTTTGGTGGGCACAGACATCTGGACAGCAGATTTCTTCGCCGGTGTGGCCGCAGCTGATTAAGATCCCCCAGAGGAGAGGTCATCAGGAATGAGATAGACGGGGGCACGATCTCTTTTGTGACCCCCCCCGAGGACTTGTCTCAGCCTTGAGCTCAAAGAACCGGTAGGCGCCGAGAGGCCGGGCCCTCAGAGGACCCTGCCTGGAAATGGCTACCTGTTGATCCAGCAGGAAATTTTTGAGTGATTTTCTGCATCACCTGAGAGTTGTCTGGTTAAACTTCTGGCAGAGCTCAGTCAGAAACTTCATGGTCAGGCCTAAGACAGACACAGAGGTGGTGTACATCTGTGGAGACAATCTTCTTTCTGCAGCGGTAGTGACAGAAGAGAGGCTGAAGGATTAACACTCAACATAAACAAGTTGTAGGAATCTCTTCAATAAAAGTCTGAAAAATAAGGTTAAAAAGCCATAAACCGGCTCCATGGCGCAGAGAGAAGAGGGTTAACACGTATGTTGGATTCGCGCCGAACCCGGTGCCAGGAGCAGAGACCGGCAGGGAGGGTTCCAGTGTCCACTGGATGCTTCCCTCCCGGGTTGGGGGGTGGGCAGGGCCTTGGCACCTGCAGGCAGCTTGGAGACTGGCTAGGGGGGACGTGTAGCCCTGACAGGCCCCCGCATGTTTCCGCTGCAGGTCACCGCTTCCACAGGCCCAATCAGGGTTGGGTAGGTGGGCCAGAAAAAGTGAAAATGACACATGGCTGACAGGATGATGGCCACTGGTCCCTAGCATGCCACGAAGCCCTGGATAGCCCCGTGCTAACCACCCCAGTGCTGATTCCAGGGCTAAGTAGTTGTGCCTCTGGACACTTCTCCCCTGGAGCGGGAGGACCCATCCAATGAAGGGTTATGTTGGGTAACCGAGGGGATCAGTAGGCAGTTGCAGGGGCAGCAGGATGGCAACCAGCGGAGGAGGGTGACTGTGGGGCCCAGGTGGCCCAAAGGAGTGGCTGGCCAGGGGGACCATGGGAGGAGGGAAAAAAAAGCCGTAGGCAAAAACAGACGCGAATACTGTGACAGAGCTTCTGCAGAGACCCATGTGAGCGAGTCGACGGTGGGAAAGAACTGAGGAGGACTGCTCACGCCTTTATAGGGCTGATGACGTCGATTGCGTGAGCGAACCCATTTGTACTGCTGAAAATCTTCAGTGATGGCAGGCAGTGGGGTGCTGAGGGTATAGCAGGAGCGTATTGCATTAGGATGGTCAGGACCAGGAGGCGCTCTAAGATAAGACAGGACCTGGAGAGAGGTCAGGCATATGTGATCTCAGATACCCTAGGGTTCCCCCTGGACCAAGTGGGCAGGTAGCAGTTGGGTCGACAACATCCACAAGTCCACGTCGGGTGGTGTTATGCAATGCCAGATCGATCAGGAACAAGACCACAGTTACAGCCTATTTGCACTACGGAGACCTTGCTGGGGGATGATGCGGGTCCTGTATTGGAAGCACTAATCCCAGTTGAATTCTCTGTAGTGCACCGTCTGAAGAGGGAACGCTGAGGTGGGGTGTGGGCCATCTGTTTCAGAGCCGACCTAAACTTCTTTGTGCACCCAGTGTGTTCTACCTCATCATTTGAATGTGTGACCATGCATGGGGAGGCCCAGGTGCAGGCTGCAGAATCTTGCTCATATACTAGCCTCTGGGGTATGAGGGGTGGTTTCTGCAGGAAGTTGCAGACTGTCACTGAGAAGGTGTTGCGAGTCACCCAGATGGTTGGTTCTGGGCGACTTCAATGCCTGGATCGACACAGAACATTCACAAATTTGGTTATGACTTCCTCCAGCTAATGTTATCACTGGGCCTGGCACAAGCTGCTGCTTCTGCAACTGAGAGCCACGGTCATGCCTTGGACCTGGTGTTCTCACTGCAGCTTGAGGTTTCTGACCTCAGGATTGATCCAGTTGTCTGGTCGGATCACTGCACAGAAAGGTTTTTCTTCAGAGCCTCCCCTGTTAGTCCCTCGTCTGTGAAGATGGTCGTCCCCTGAGGGACTGAAGGTGGTGATGATCTTTATGGTGCAACTACTGCATGTGTGGCAGGGTTGTGTGAGGCGGTTGCAGCCTATAATGAGGCTGTTTCCAAAGCACTCAACTCTGTTGCACCAATCCACGTACGACCCAGGTCTTTGTGCTCGAGACCCTGAAGATTTGATGGGGACCTCAAGGAAATGAAGATAAAGAGTCAGAGGCTGGAGCCTTGTTGGCAGAGAACTCTTGAGGAGGATAGACCAACTGAGACTTCACTATGATGAATATCAAAGAGCAATCTCACATAAGAAGGCAGTGTTCCTGTCTAGGGAGATTGCTGCAGGGAGGAACAGACCAGCTCTGCCTTTTCGAACTGTGGACAAGCTTCTCCATCCTGCCAGTCTACAGCCAAAGAAAGCATTTTCCATTGCTCAGTTCTTCTCTGACAGGGTGTCCTCCATTAAGGCTGGGATCTCCCAAATAGGGCCCCTGTGACCTGGCAGCGGTGAGTCAGGTGTGTCGGGAAGCACTCCTATTGTTTGGAGCGAGTTTGGGCTGGTTGGGGTGGATGAAGTCTGTGAAGTGATCTCAAAGCTTTGACCCACATATTGTGAGCTGGACCTGGGCCATCTCTTAATGGGATGTGTCAAGTCCGTTGGTCCAGTGTTCGCTGAGATTGTCCGGTGTTCGCTTTTGGAAGGTCGCTTTCCCAATGACTTGAAAGAGGCGTTGGTGAGATCCCCCCTAAACAAACCATCTCTTGACCCTGATAGTTTGGTGAATTAAAGACATGTCTCTAACCTCCCATTTTTAAGGAAGGTTTCTGAGAAAGTGGTGACTTTGCAGCTTGAGGTGCACCTTACGACATCTATGAGCCTCTGCAGTCAGGTTTTTGGTCAAGGCGCAGCACTGAAATGGTGCTAGAGTGCAAAATGATCTCCTCAGGGCGAAGGATAGAGGAGAGCAGTCAATTCTCACTCTCCTCAGTCTCTCAGCGTTCGACACTGTGGACCATGTGGTGCTGCTGGATTGCCTAAGGGAGCTCCGAGGACTCTCCAGTGTGTCAGGGTTGAATACGGCCCTGTCCCAGTTGTTATGGAAAAAGTTTAAAACTGCAAGGATCTGTTCTGTTCTCTCCTTTTCTGACTCTTCTCTGGCTGCACAACCAAATTTTCTCGTGAGACCTGGAACTTGATCACCCCATGGTCTTGCTTCTCTGCCTCATGCTATCTCTCAACCTTCTGTTACTGTTCTGTATTTTCTACCCCCCCCCTGCATATCTGCTAGTCTAAAAATATATGTAAATCATTATGTGGAAATGGAATGGATACTGGGATCCCTTTGTTTAGAAATGTATATATAGTTGTACTGTTGAAATGTAAATAGTTATATTGTTGCAATGACTGCAAAAAGTCATTTGTAACTCAAGAGGTTAACCTGAGAAGCTAGTTTGCAAACTCTCTGAGAAGCTGTAAGCAAGAGGTCAGTTCTGGGTCACAATGTTTTTTGCTACACTTTTTGAAACCGGGGGTTGCAAAGACTTATAAAAACATAGCTGTAATTTCTTGCAAGAGAGAAACACAGAGATTGGAAATTGAGAAGAAACCAAGGTGGACTTTTCTCTGTTTATACTGCCCTTGTAAACAGTTCTACTGAACAATTTTATTTTTTTATTTTACTGTTAATAAATCACTTGTGAATTTTACAACTGCTCCTGGTTTTCAGATGCTTCCTGACCTGCTCCTCAACGACAGCCAGTTATTGTCAACCGGTTTGAGTCCTTTCTTACAGGCATGATGCAGCGGGTGGTGATGGGAAATTATCATCCTGCCTAAAGCTCCTGCCTTGCAGAGTTATTCGGGGCTCGATCCTGTTGCCTGCGTTGTTTGCAGTGTATATGCTTTCCCTGGGTGAAATCATTAGACAGTACAGCTTGGCTTTTTACTGCTATGCAGATGACACCCAGTTGTACATGTCATTTGCACCGAACAGACAGTGCTGTGGTGGTGCTAAATAAGTGCCTGGCCGAGATCCAGGGCTGGATGGCCTCTAGCTGGCTTAGATTCAATCTAGACAAGACTGAGGTGCAAGTGATTGAGCCTGGTTATCGACGGGATGTTGACACTGTTGGGAGAAGAACAAGAATATTCCTTGGATCCACTCCCCTGACAACATCCAGCAAGGTGAAGAATCATCCTTAACAGACTGACACTTGAGGCACTGGTGTTATCCGTTGTCAAGAGGTTGTTTTTTGGTTTTTACCACGTAAGGAATGTTGCCCAAATTAAAGCCTCGATTCCACCTGATGTCTTGCCCTCACTAGTAAACACTTTTGTGACACCCTGGCTCTACTACTGCACTGCTCTTTACCTCGGAGTCACTGGAGGGGTTCTCCAGCAACTGCAGCTGGTGCAGAACACAGCAGCCAGGTTAACGACGGGCCTTCTGAGGTCCTGTCATGTGACCCTGGTTTTGCGCAAACTGCAGTGGCTGCCAGTTGGATGGAGTATCATCTTCAAGGTGGGCTTGCTCACCTACAAGGCCCTATATAGATTGGGCCCTGGTTACTTAAATAACCTAACCTGAGCCCATCCTGTGTGCTCGCTACATTCCTCTACTGAGGACCTCCTAAAAGCTCCCAGGGCCTGCCTCAAATCCTCTGTAGATCGTGCATTCGAAGTGGTGGGCCTAGTACTGTGGACTTAATGCCAAGACCCTAGAGGGAGGCCCCATCGGTGGAGGCCTTTAAGCGAGGCCTAAAGGCACATTTTTTCAGGAAGGCATGTCCAGATTGCTATTTATTAAACTGCTGCAATTAATTTTTATGTAATTTTTTTTTTCCCCATTTCTTTATTCAGTTTTTTCCCTTTTTTGCCCATCCCTACCCACACGTCCTTGGTACAGATGTGCGAGTGTGGAGGCATGCGCCCATCATGCACTGCGGGACACCCCACCCTACTAGCTGCCCCTTCCAGCCAGCTACGGCTTAACCAAACCTCCACCTGGTGGTGACAGGACTATAGTAGGGACAGCGTCCTCCCCAGGAGAGGAAGCTGCCAGTAGGCCAGCTCAATCCTGCTACTCTCTGGCCGGCTCCCGATGACCAGAGGTCGTTCCAACCCGGTCACGGCGTGATGAGAAGTAAGGATAGATGCAAGTTTCAGCTGATTTTATAGTGTTGTAATTATTTGCATTTTTTATATTACCGTTTAAATGTATGCTTTGCCTTATTTGCATGGTGCCCAGAACCTCTGGGATGGGGTGCTTTAAAAATAAAGATTCCTTACTTAACTTACTTAGAGGTGCTGCCAGTACTTCCCCGGGCTCCCTCAGCACCTCTGGATGTACCCCATCTGGCACCATAGCATTATCCACTTTGAGATTTGCAAGTCACTCAGGGCTTTTCCTCTGTGAATGGCCTTGTCCCCCAGTATGCCTGCTGTTTCTATGCAGTCCACCCCCTCTTCCTCCACTGTGAAGGCAGAGTAGAAGTATCTGTTCAGGAGATCTGCTTTTTCCTAATCCTCCTCTGCACATACTCCCCCCTGACCTTATCCTCACAATCCCTCATCTTGTCTTACTCTTTCTGCTAATGTATCTGTAAAAAGGTGCTATCCCATTTAGCTACCCATTGACTACCCTTTCCTCTGTTTGCACCTTTGCACTCATCACTTTACCCGCTTCTCTTTTCCTGGTACACCTCTTTATTCTCCTCCTCCTCTCTCTTTTTGTACCCTCTGGAAGGCCATCCAGCCTTTACCTTTGCAGTCACTTCCTTCGAAGATCACAGTGGTCTCTTTCCTCATGTCGTTTGTCCCTGAGTGAGCAGAAGTTTGTTGCTTTCACTATGCCATCCCTTAATTAGCCCCACTATTCCTCCATCCCACCTGGAAATCCCCCCTCCCCCCGCTAGGTCGTCTTAGAGGAATTCAACCATTTTAATTTTTTGTTTAAATCTGCCCTGCTGAAATCCAGGACCCTTGTTCTTCTGTGGTTTATCTTGAACACGGTCTTTATGCTAAACTACATTATAAGGAAACTGCTGGTACCCAGCTGACATTCCACCTTAATGTCTGCAATACTGTCCCCATTTGTGAGCACCGGATCCATTATTGCTCTGTCTCCAGTGAGTTCTTTGACAGTTGCCTGAGAAACGCCCCTGCAGGGAGTGTAGGATGACCATGCTTCTAGCTGAGGCTTTGGCTGGGAGGCTCCAATCTACATCTCAAAGACAAATCCCCAAAAAAGAAGCACCTCCCCCTTTTTTTGCCCTCATGATAATGGCATCCCCTAACGCCTTATCCAATTCTTCCCAGTGTTCACCCCAGTGAGAATAGTGGCTCTGGTCTCCAGGGTGACCCAAAGCACCTCCAACCCATCCTTTACCCTTAGGTTCCCTTGCACTTCCATTGGTCTAATACCTTCCCTCACATACAACCCCTCTACCCTTCCTCCCCTCCCTATCCCTTCTGAAGCGAGTACACCATGATTCCGTTATGGTCACATGGTCCAGGTCTGCCTCTGCCATGAAGGCCTCCAGGTCCAGAGTTTTATTTCCAGGACTCCGCGTGTTGGCACACAGGGCTCTCCTCACCTTGCTCCCAACCCTGCCTGCACCCCCCCTTCCATGCTTTTTTTGCCACTTGAAATGTCACTCATTCCCCTTCCCCGTGACTTGCCTCCTCCGCGTGATTTACCTCCTCTACCCCTCTCTTTCCACATCTTCCGTTCATGTCCCCCTACTATGCCTACACCTCCTTTAACTTTGGCCCTGGGGGAGTTTCCTCCCCTCTGACCCTCTCCTCCAGTTGCTTCATTCTTTAAGGTTTCTATCATGTCCTCCCAACTTCCGCAATTTGTTTTGTTAAAACTTCAGTTGCCAGATCTTTAACGGCCCTTCAACTTTTCTGGGTTCCTCTTCATGTCCCGGAGCCCATTCTCTGAGTCTACCCTGTCAAAGTTTAGCGTCATCCGCAGAGAGGCATCAAGAGGAGTCTTTCCTTTGATCCCTATGTCACAGATGAGTGTATTAAACAGTACTGATCCCCAACGTACCCCACTTGAGACCTCCCTGCTTTCTGAATGTTCCAACGTACAATCACCCTCTGGGTCCTAGCCATGCTTGCGGGCACTTGGTGCGCTCATTCCATCTGCTTGGCTTACCCGAGCCAGACACCGCCTCAGAAAGTAGGTGCTTAATTAAATCCATGGGTCCATATAACAGTAGTCTCCAAATGCAGTCATGTAGCTGATGTATACTTTGTACAACAGTAATGGATTCCACAGCAGCTACACTGCAAATTTTTTAGTTGACTAGTCATTAACACACTAATAACCACAGCTGCAATAACAATGAAATGGCATTTCATATAAACCAGTTGCTGTTGAAATTGATTGGGCTTGCCCAATTAAGTAAGGTCAGCCAGTTTCTTACCCTTCGTGGCTGCTGCACTAGCACCTGCTCAGGAGGCATCAGCAGTATAGTTCCTATGGTCCGAGCATTCATTCTGGTAACAGGGATGGTGAAAATCAGGGACCAGGAGAGGAAGCAAACCAGACCATGGACAACAGCAAGGACCGGGTAAGGCAGCAAGAGCCACAGGTAGGTGCTGCAACGCTGCTGTACAGAAAAAGCATACATGTCTTAGAAAAGCAACTTTCAATTCACTCAGGAGCTTTTTATCTCCCCCATCTTAAATTTGTTCTTGTCCTCCTCCTACCTTGATCCCATGTGGATTTCTATATTTCTATGTTCTAGGTTTCTGCCCACTGCGCTGCCCTGTTGCAATCCTGGACCTCAGGGCTCCCCACTTACCTCCCCCTCATGGGGATCCCTCCCACAGTGGGGCCATTGAGGGCAGGCCAATCTCACTCCAGTCTTCATTAAATTTGGTGCTGTGTGGGTGGCAGTACAGGGCCTGATCATGCCTGAATCATCCCATTGCAGAAGGGCATTTTTCTACTCTTTACCCACCCCAAGATGCTTGGCTGTTAATGTACAATGCACCTATGAAATGGGCGTGTGCGTACCACAAAACTGGTGCGTCTCCCTTCCCACTGCAATCCCTAACTGGTTTGCACCTCTTGGGCATCCCCAGGTGGTGCTTATGCAGCAATCAGTTGACCACCCACCCAGGGAGGACAGCATCCTGTGGGACTCTGTCATCCTCTCCCCACTGGCCCTCCAGCAGCAACTTGGGCTTGCTCCTGAACCTTGGTCACCAGCATCATAAGTAGCAACAGTGCCGCTGCAACGACGGGCCCACCCTCACTAAGGTGCTTCTATACTATTGTTACGTGGGGCAGAAATTCCATTATATGTTTAGGCAATATGGCAAGACAGGCATGTGCTATTGTGGGATAACAGCACACCTTGAGAATTGAGGTAGAGTGCTTTAAGCACCTAAGAAAGGCAGTCACCCACAATTACGCAAATTTTGGAGTGCCTTTTTTGAGATTATGAAATGGTTCCAGGTATTTTTTTTGGTTTTTGTTTTTAAGATAAGAATAACAAGGATCAGAACACGGAGTATTACTGACCTGTGCTGTTGTGCTTGGAATAACACATGGTCACAAGATCACATCTGGTCAATCACAGACCTTGTTTTCTCTTACCATGTTATAGTACAAAATAAAAGGGGGCTTCATGGGGGTTGGCCAATGGCCCAGTGGGTAACTGCGTGCTTCCATACGGAGTTTGGAAGTAAACTCGGGAAGCTGGCTGGATGGCCTGGGACTGGGGAGGTGCTGCTGCATGGCAGTGCTCCCAGTCAGGTGAGGGATAGCACAGAGTTCCCCCACACTAGTGAACCCTGCAGTGGGTCAAAGTGCTGTTCCTCAAGGGTACACTAGTACATGCAAAATTTGAAGGGGCATTGCTTGACGTCAGGGAGGTGAGCATGGTATCGGGGTCATGAGGGCCTGAGACGGCTGCCCTCCCCAGGATCACTTTGAGGGTTGTGAGAGCCTCCCTGTTGTCCGCCCTCCCCACCGGATCCACCACACAGGAGCACCCCCCTCCCGAGTGAAGCACAGCAGTATTGGGTTCGTGAGGGCCTGGATGGCTGCCCTCCTCAGGATCACCTTGAGGGTCGTGGAGGGCCTCCCTATTGTCCGCCTCCCACCAGATCCACCACACAAGAGCACCCCCGGAGCGAAGTAAAGCAATATCGGGTCATGAGGGCCTGAGATGGCTGCCTCCCCAGGATCACCTTGAGGGTCCAAGGCCTCCTGTTGTCCGCCCTCCCCACAGATCCACCCCCCAAAAGCAAAGTGCAGTGTGAGCACGACGCAGGCCTCAGCTGCCACCATTTTGAGGAGTCGGCATGTGTTTTAAAATTGGTGCCAAACAGAATCACTCAAACAATCGTACTCAGACTAGCTGCCTTTAAAGTTTCATTTGCTGTCAGTGTACCTGTACCAATTGTTTTTTTTCTGTGCATAGCACCACAAGTCTAAGCATATTATTTAGCAGTCTGCACCATGTACCTTAAGTATTCATTGCTTTACAGTAATTAATATGGCCTCAGCATATTATTTAGCAGTCTGTACCATGTACCTTACCAAGCCATTGCTTTAAAAGGAATTAATATAGCCTCAGCATATTATTTAGCAGTCTGCGCCTTGTACCCAAGAATTTGTTGCTTTAAAAGTACATAATATAATCTCCTCTCTCAGCCTGTGTTTGTTAGCCCTATTAGAAGTAATTTACAGTGCTCTAAAGCTAGTCTCTTTCACTCAGACAGAATCTGTATAGCCCAATATAGTAGAAATTTATTGTGATGCAGTAGGAGATCTACATTAGAATTCGATTTCATAAACTGTCCAAGTATAACGACCTACCTGAAAAGCAGCCCCGCTCCTTTGGCAGCACATAACTTTAAATTTCTCCTCTCTCACCTTCTCACAGCAGTATCGGGGTCATGAGGGCCTGAGACGGCGGCCCTCCCCAGGATTACCTTGAGAGTCGAGAGGGCCTCCCTGTTGTCCGCCCTCCCCACCGATCAACCACACAGGAGGACCCCCCGGGAGTGAAGCAAACGTACGGAGCAAGCTTGACGCAGGCCTCAGCTGCCACCATTTTGAGGAGTTTGCAAGTGTTTTGTCCCACCACCACCACCACCACCATCACCTTTGGTCGTCTGTCAGCTATATAGGGGCTGTCAGGTGATGCAATAAAATCAATCAGCGCACTTTCGCATTTGCAGCTTATACAAATCCACCACTAGTGGCCACTACTCCCAGTTCCCAGCTTCTTGTTGCAATTAAATTTGGCACAATGCTCTTCTATCTCCTCCCGCTTTTCTCCCTGGCATTCCCTCTGGCCTCTTGCCCCCCAGCAAGCCAGTCCCTGCGGGAACCAAACCTCCACCTTAACTATACTCTGCTCACTCCCCAGTCACCCTCATCTTCCACCACCCTACACCAAATGCCACATATGCCCACCCCTACTTGGGTACTCCGTGCCTTCATCCTCCCTCCTCCATTCTTTCAGGGACTATCTGTCCTATATAATTTGGCTACTTCTGCCTCCCCTCCCACCGCACAAAATACCCACACCAGACAAAGTCCAGATCTGCATGGATTATTTCCAAACACCTCCTCATACTGCTAGTCCTCTTGTCAGAGGATATTGAAACAAATCCAGGTCCTATGTCTCCCACGGCGCCCCCTCCCCAAGGGCCTCCAATTACTTCACCTCAACATCTGCAACATCATGAATAAAGCTCCTGAGCTACAACTCACTGCCCTAACCCTATGCCCAGACAATACAGGTTACTCACCTGTAACAGAAGTTCTAGGAATGGTATATGTTGTTCATCCACACTTATTGGCAGGTATCCTTGCCGCTTTAAATCTTGCTGGAAGGTCTTCAAGCTGGCTCCTCCCACCCACCCGGGTGGTAAAACTCTCGGCTCCTCCCCATGACGCCAGATCTGGCCCGCTGGAAGCTCAGGTTGTGCGTCTAAAGCGCTCGTGGAGGTTGTGAATAGGATGAACATATACCATTCCTAGAACTCCTGTTACAGGTGAGTAACCTGCATTCTAGGGACATGGATATGTTGTTCATCCACACTTATTGGCAGACTCTAGCAGTTCTCCGGGAGGAGGGAGGCAAGACGCACACCCCTACTTAGGGAAAGAGACTGGAGGACCGAGCCCCAAAACCAGCATCCCGGCATGACTCAAGGTCGATGTGGTAGTGGGTGATAAAGGTGTGTGCTGACTTCAGGTAGCAGCCCTGCAGATTTCCTGGATAGGGCGTCCTGGAAGCAGCCACCGATGCAGCGGTATGGTGGGTAGAATGAGCTCTTATCCCTCTGGGAGGCTCCATGCCTGCCAACCTACAGAGATCTATGCAGGAGGTGACCCACCTGCTTATCGTCCGCTTGGCTGCAGGTCTGCCAGGTGCAGCTTCGGCGTAGGTGACAAACAGCTGGTGAACCTCTCCCGGAATTTCAGCCGTGCGCTCCTTATAGTAAGCGAGCGCCCTTCTAGGGTCCAGAGTATGGAGCCTATATTTGGCCTCCGAGGTGTGACTGGGGTCGAACACTGGCAGAGTCAACACCTGGTTGAGGTGAAACTCCGACACCAACTTTAGGAAGGAATTTCGGGTGGGGGCGCAGGACAACCTTGTCCCGGTGGAAGACCAGGTAAGGAGACTCGATGGAAAGCGCCTGGAGCTCTCCCATCCTTCTGGCTGGCGTAATAGCCACCAAGGTGGTCTTCCACGACAGGTGAGAGATCACACCTGTGCATTGGTTGAATGGCTTGCCCATGAGCTTCTGCAATACCAGCAGTAGATCCCGGAGGTGGAGGTTCTGCACGGAGGAAATGTGATCAGGCCTTTGAAAAGCGCCAGACCACCTTCTCCCTGCGCCACCGACTGCTTCCGGCCTGCGCCCGGTGGCAGAGATGGCTGCCAGGTGCACCCTTAGGGTCGTCGACCTGAGCCCTTGCTGAGAAAGGGACCATAAATAGTCCAAGATGCTTGCCAAGGACAGGAGGAAGGGTCCAGGCCCTTGCCCTGATACCAAATGGAAAACCTTTTCCATTTGAAGGCATAGCATTTCCTGGTCGACTCTTACGGGACGCCTCAACTACATTGAGGACCTCGTGGAAACACCCAAGACCTGGAACTCTAGCTCACAGGAACCAGGCCGTCAGGTGCAGGGATTGAAGGTCGGATGGAACACCTTCCCTGATTGACTGAAAGCAGGTCCGGGCGAGCTGGAAGCTGCCTCGGGAGCCTGGAGCTGAGGCTGAGGAGATCTGGATACCAGCATTGGCGGGGCCAGTCTGGGGCTACCAGAATCACCTGCGCCTTGTCCCTCCTGCCTTGAGAAGCACCTTGTGGATCAAGGGAAATGGGGGAAAGGCGTAGAAGAGGCCCAGGGTCCACGGCCTCGAGAAGGCATCCCCCTGCAGCGAGCCCTGCTGAGGGGGGCGGGCATGGAACAGCCTCAGCTTCGCGTTCTCCCTGGAGGCAAACAGTTCCACCTGAGGTGTGCCCCAATGGGAGAACAGATCTTGTACTACCTCTGGCAGGAGAGACCACTCGTGGGATACAGTCCCTATCCAGCTTAGGGCATCGGCCAGGGTGTTGGAGGCTCCTGCCACATGAATGGCTAGGAGATCCGCCTCCAGGCTGCGCACGAGTGACCAAATGCGGAGAGCTTCCTTGCACAGAGGCATGGAGCGCGTCCAGCCCTGGTGGTTTAGGTAGTACATGGTCGTGGTATTGTCCGTCTGGACCTGAACCACTTGACCCCATAGAAACGGAGCAAAGGCAGTGTGAGCTAGGCGGACGGCTCAGAGCTCCAGCAGGTTGATATGGCATCGGGACTCCCGCGGGGACCAGAGGCCGTGCGCTCTGTGCTCCCCCAGATGGGCACCCCAACCCATCAGAGAGGCGTCGGTCGATAGAGAAACCATCGGCTCGGGGCGGACAAACGGGATGCCCTCCTGCAAATGAGCTGGAACGATCCACCACTGGAGAGCGTTCCACATCCCCTGGGTCACCGTCACTAGCTGGTCCAATGGATCGCAGCGCTGAGACCACTGGCTGGCCAGCCCCCATTGAAGGGGGCGCATGTTCCAGCGGGCCCAAAGGACCACGCTGGTGCAGGCCGCCATGAGACCCAGGAGGCGCAGGAAGTCCCGGGCAGGGCGCGATTGCCCAACCAGAAATGATTGGGCAAAGGAGGAAAGAACCTCGGCCCTGTCCGCCGGGAGCCGTGCTCTGGCTCGAAGAGAGTCAAGCTCTGCCCTGATGAAGAGAATCACCTGCTTTGGTTCGAGTTCGGTTCGAGTTCCGACTTGGCCTCGTTGATAAGGAGGCCGACCTGAGAGCAAACCTGGAGGGCCAGATCCCTGGACCGCTCCACCTCCTGTCTGGAGGGGGCTGCTATCAGCCAGTCATCCAGGTAAGGGTACACCGGGACCCCTCGGTGCCGCAGGAATGCTGTCACCACTGCCATGCATTTGGTGAAGACCCTGGGTGCAAGAGACAGGCCAAAGGGCATGGCTCGGAACTCGAAAAGGGATCCTTCCTCTCGAAAGTGAAGGAATCTCTGATGAGACGGACGGATAGTGATGTGAAAAAACACGTCCTGCAGGTCCAGAGAGCAGAACCACCGCCCGCGTTCAAGGATGGTATTATCTGAGCCAGGTGACCATCCTGAAGGTCCGAGACCTTAGGAACTTGTTTAGGTCGTGCAGGTCGAGAATGGGCTTAGCCCTCGTCCGCTTTGGGACCAGGAAGTACCTGGACACAAACCCGGGTCTGAGGAGGTCCGCCACCCTCTGATCACCTCTTTCTCTAGAACGCACAGCGATGTCAGCTCAGCGAGCCGACAGCAGGCTGCGGACCCGAGGCCCCTGAGGTGGCAGCTCGGAAGGTGGGGCCTGCTTGAACTCCAGAGGCAGACCCTTTCTACCACTTCCAACACCCACGGTCTGTGGTTATAGCAGACCAAGCGGAAAAGAAGTAGTGAGCCGTCCCCAGGAGAACCTGGGTAGTGGCGAGGTTGGGCGACACCCTCAACCCGTCACTGTGCAGGCTTGGAGGAGGGACGGACGAGGGACCTCCTGAGCCTTGCCTCCCTGCTTCCTGGAGGAAGAAGCCGCGGGCTTGGGTTTGGGGCGTCAGCGAGCCTGCTGGCCCTGATGCTGCTGGGCCAGGCGTGCTGGCGCAGGCAGACGAAGACTAGGTTGTGGTCTGCGGCCCTTGTCCCTCTGGCGCGGATGAGACCGAGTCCAAGGTGGCATTGGACTTTTCGATCCTCTGGAGGTGGCCTTCCACTCCAGGGCCGAAGAGGTCGGTCCCCAGGAAGGGGACATCCGCCAATTTGTGCTGGGTATCCACTGTGAAGGTGGATATCCTCAGCCATGCTCGACGGTGCATAGCCACTGCGGCCGCTACTGACCTGGCGCACAAGTCACCGATGTCCAACGCAGTCTGCACTGCCCTGGTCCCGCACCTGCTTAACCGTGGTCTGCAGGTCGGCGGAGATGAGAAACCTCATCCAGGGCCCAACAGGGCATGAGAAAAATATGAGCCATCGAAATGCGGCCGAGCTTGCCTGGCGAAGGCGGGGAGAACACGGTGTGAACTTTTAGCCCGCGTGGTCGACTTCTTGGACTCCTTGTGGGAGGTTTGTCACGTCCCTGGCATTTCGATTGCACGTTGGAAGGCGCTGTGAGTAACTTCTTCGGCCAAGGGGTGAGAACGGACGGGAGAACGGTAGGGACCGCGTACTTCTGCCATCCTGGCGAAGGCGCGGGGTAGGAAGCTACCAGAGCTCAAGGCCGAGACCTACAATGGCCTCGACTGCGGAAACCTCCTGGGAGAATCCCTCGGTCCAATATCTCCCGTGAGGATACCTGGCCCGCTTGGATGCGAGCTCGAGCTGCATCCGGTGGATTCGAGATGAGCCTAAGCAAACCCATGAAGGGCGAGGGCTATCGTCCAGTGACTGACCTCCTGAGGACTCCAAGTCGACCCGACTGGAGAACAGGGAGGAATGCGTCGTCGGACTCGAGGGAGTCCAAAAGAGCTGCCTGCGGCCTGGCCCTCTCCACCTGCTGAGGGGCCATCGGGAGTGAGGGTGACAGACAGCCTATTGAGGGCAGACCTTGGGCCGACCCAAAATTTTGGTGGAGCCCCAAACAGCGGCTGTGGAGGTGGAGGTTCCACGAATGGTTGGAGCAGCGGTTTGGCGACAACAGGCCTGGAAGTGGCGCCTCGGCTAAGGACGGTTGCTTGACCGCTCGATGACAAGCCACTTGATAGCGGAGATGCGAGGGCGTCGGCTTACTCCCGGACAGAAGAAGCTGTTGCCACATAGGGTCCTCATGTTATCGACGCAACTTGCATTGACCTCCTAAATCGAGAAGAAGATGAGGGGCGGCGTGCGCCGCTGCCACGATGCCGAAACCGAGACTGCCTGTGGCGGGCTGGATCGGCTGGACGAAAAAAGTCCGAGACCGAGACCGCAGACCTCGGCTTTTCCGAGGAGATACGGGGTAGTGCAGGAAACCTGCCTCCCCTCGGCTCGGAGGGGCTCAACGCACTCCGAACCGAGGCACGGGCAAGTCCACGACTCCTCAACCACCGCCCGGGGAACCGGGGAGTGAGGGTTTTCGGCTTCACCGGTCGACAGCCCATCCAACGGGTCGAGAAAAATCTCGACTGCGTCAACGGGAGTCTCGGTCAACTGACCTGACGGGGACACCGTGAAGCCAGTGGCTGAAGCCGAAGGATCGACCGAAGTCGATGGTCAACTACTTGGTGAGAGGGACCTCTCCCACTCCCAAGAGTGTCGACGGAGGGACTTACCTTTGTGGTCCTTCTTCTTTGACCGAGAGGAAGGCCCTGAAGATGCTGGTCCCTCTCCCTTAGTGGAGAGAAAGAGAGAGAGACAGAGCTCCTTAAAAGAAGCTGAATAGGAGGATCCCAGGGAGAGCGGGATAAATGCCGCAGCCGAGGAAGATGAAGATGCGGCCTGTGTCACCTCCTCCTCGAGGGCGATCAGCTGCTCAAGCTGTTCCGTCGAGCCCGCCTCCGCCGCGAAAAACCGCCAACCAGGCCTCCTTGACTTTACCGAAGGATAACGCGTTTTCGTCGCAAGTTGTAGGCGGGCGGCACGGTCTTCCAGGACGTAGGCCGAAAAAGAAGAGCACAGGTCGCAAGCCTGCAGATCGTGCCCAAGGCCCAAGCAGTAGATGCACGTGGAGTGCGGGTCCGTCCGAGACATCTTCTGCCCGCATGGGCACCTCCGGAAACCGGGAGTCGATTTGTCCATTGCAGCCACGAGGGAGGTGATTGACCGAAGTCTTGAAAACCTTAAAAGTAATTTCGGGTAAACCGAAGAAATAGGAACCAGTCTTATACGCAGAGCGTTAAGGAGGGAACCTGAGCTTCCAAGCGGTAAGGAAGATCTGGCGTCATGGGGCGGAGCCGAGAGTTTTACCCTAAACCTCTCCCAACTAACTGGCCAACCCACCAGATTAAACCCTAAAACGCTAAACCACTCCCTCTTGGACTGGACCCTCACATCCCACTCCCACAGGATTATTAAAGCCAGCCTCCTCCCCAACTCCCTGAGCGACCACCACATGGTATATATGGTCAGGAAGGTGCACAGACACGCAAAATACCCCCCCAAGGACGATCCTCACGAGGTCCTATAAATCCCTATGCCTACCCTCCCTCGGGTTAGTGTCAATATCTCGTAACAATATCAGTGTAAGGTCATTTAGGCGTATACATATTAGCGCTTAATTAAAAAAAAACATATGATCACTACAGCGGCAGTCAAAACCGCGATTTCAACAACTTTAAAACAGTCATCAAGAGGAGAAGTGACAATTTCTGCAACCAAGCCTTTGGTCCATGAGGTACAAGACAGAGGATCTGAGCTAGGATGGTGTTAGGGGTGTGTGTGTGTGTGTGTGTGTGTGGTTCTGGCATGCCTGCTCCTTGCAGGGACACTGCTACACTGTTGGCATCCACCCCTGGTGTCCCATGCGCCCAGCCTTGCCCTCCTCGTTGCCCCCTCACACCATCCTGCCAAACGTCCACTGCACATTGCTGTGACTGGGACTATTAACAGCAGTTATTGGTGCTCATATTATGTGGTTTCACCAAATGGCCTTGTAGGCAAGAAATCAGCAGAGGTTATCAGTACCCTGCAGCATAACCAGTCAACTCCCCACCTGTTATTTGTGTCCCACCACTGCATACCACCCCCACCATTACAGCTGCACAGAAAGAAGTGTGAAAGGGGGAGTTCACGCTTTGCAAGCTAAGTCTCTTAAAACTTAACCTGTGGGGGTCAATGTCGCCACTAGATGGCATGGCTCGCAGCATTATTTCAGCTTCGTGCTGGGATGTAACGTGCTATAATTAGCAAGCGCTATAATGTACACGCTATTTTGACTCGCTATTACGCAAGCTGATTTTGACCGACACCCTCTCCTCCTAAATGACCTTGCTGACGTCGACTGGTCCTTCATACAGCAGGCACTCACCATTGACTTCGCCTTCGATATGTTCAGAAATAACTTTCTTGCTGTATGGGACTACCACGCCCCTCTCAAACGCACAAGAGTAAAGGGCTCCCATCTCTCCTGGGTCACCGCCAACATTAGCAGATGCCGGGCCAGGGACCACGCCTGGAGGAAAAAAAAAAAGCTATCCAGCACCCAAGTATCTCTACAAAGATACCGTACCCTCCACAACTCCTGCACCAAATCTATACAGCAGGCCAAACAAAACTATTTCAAGTCGTCTCTTACCTCCAACCTTAGCCACCCTTCAAACTTTTGGAAAATCATCAAATCCCTACTCACTCCACCAGTCCAGCTACCAACCCCAACCCTATCCATCCATGGCAACATCGTCTCGGACCCTAGAGAAGTTGCCACCACCTTCAACACCTTCTTCACCAGCTGCGCCATGTCTCTCCTACCCAACCACCAGCTCACTCCACCCACACCTAGCTCATCTTTGAAATCCCAGATCTCCCCCCTGGCCAATACTTTCTCCTTCTGTCCAGTCACCCCGGCTGAAGTACTACAAGCGCTACGGGCCCTCAACCCCAACTAAGGTAAATGTCCCTTAGGCTTGGACGCTAAACTACTCCACTTATCAGCACCCGCCACTGCCACCCCACTCGCCAACCTCCTGAACCGCTCATTCTCCCTGGCTAAAATCCCACCTGCTTGGAAACCGGCGGTAATTATCCCCCTCCCAGAGGGTGGTGATCCCTCCGTGCCTGGAAATTACCGCCCCATCTCCTTGCTCCCAATACTGACCAAACTTCAGGCCGAACTCACCCTATACCTTGACTCTACCTCTTTCTTCACCTTTTATCAGTCAGGGTTCCGTAAGTCTCATTCCACTATCACCGCCCTCCTAAGACTCACTAATGACATCTCCTCAGGAATGGACAAGGGGCACCTCACCTCAGCTATTTCCACAGACCTGGCCAAGGCTCTCGACAGTCTCCCACCCCAAGCTAATAGCTAAACTAACTGACGCAGACCTCTCCAGCATTGCCACTTGCTGGTTTCAGGCCTACCTGACTGGCAGACTCCAATCGGTAAAAATCGGCTCCCAAATACCTGCCCCCCTCCCAGTCACCTTGGGGGTCCCCCAAGGCTCAGTCCTGGGCCCGCTATTATTTTCTGTATTTCTAAATGACCTCCCACTGGCCTGCACAAACTCAGCCATATAAATATACGCGGACGATACCGTACTGTACGCCTCTGGGCCCTCCACTGGTGTCGTGTCCGCTGCTCTCCAACAGGACTTCGATTCCATTCAGCAATGGTTCAGGTCCCACCAATTAATCCTAAATGCTAAGAAAACCGTCTCCCTAACCTTCGGCACACAAACTTGACTCACGCCTAGCTGCTCTTCCCAACTTCCATACCCTGGACGGGTCCCCTCTGGAAACTTGCACCTCCTTTAGATACCTAGGGGTATGGCTCGACCAACACCTAGATTTCTCAGTCCACATTGAATCGCTACACAAAAAACTGCACCTCAAACTGGGTGCGCTATATCGCAAAGGATGCATGCCCTCCACGGTCTGAAGGGAATTAGTGCATAAAATGATTCTCCCAATACTAGATTATGGTGACATGGTCTATGGCACTGCATCCTCTTCCAACCTGGCCAGCCTGGACACCATCTTTCACGCTTTCTGCCGCTTCATCTTGGACTGCCCCCCAGTGACCCATACAGCTCCCTAGCCCTTCACTCACTTGCGTCCCGGAGACAGATCCACTGCTCCAGAGTCCTAGCGAAATTCTGGTCCAACTCTCCCCCCCTTACCTTCGCTCCGCTTTATCAGCCCAAATATCTCTCTCTCTCTCTCTCTCTCTCATTCTAGGCTCCTCCAAGTCCCACTCATGCACACATCCAAGGGACAAGCAGCCTTCAAATATCACTTGTCTAAACTTTGGAATGATTTACCTGCAGACATTAGGCTCACCTCTAACCCAAGACTCCTAAAACCTGCTTCTCTACGACCATTTCTCTGACACGTGCAACTGTTATCAGCATTCATGAGCCACAGCCCCATGCACCTCTGCTTTACGAGTGCTCCGCCTTTTCTCACCTACTGCATTCTAGGGTCAGAAATGTTTCAAGTATTATTTTACTGTTATGTTACCATGGCCTGTTACAGGTTTCTCACACTGCCTGTGTACCTAAATGTCTCTGCTGTGCATATACTCTGCACCTAGGTTAAATCTGTGTATATCTGTGTACCTGAATATATATGTTAAATCCATGTAAATACATGCCCTGTGTACCCCTTGTGACCGTCCCCAGGTTGCACCTGGAAACGAGTGGCTTCCTGCTCAGTATGCCTGCCTGGTTAATCTCGTAAATAAATAAAAGTAAATAAATAAATGAACAGGGAAAGAAACTATAAAAAAAAAAAAAAAAAAAAAACCATTGGCCGGATGAGGGGCCAGGCTGCAGCAGGCTCCGGACCACCGAATGCCCCTGGCTCCAAATCAGGATATGGACAGGGGGCAGATCGTCCTCCCTTCCCCTGGCTCTACCATAGGGAACAATCTGAGGGCGGATCAGAGCCAGAAGTCCTGGGAATGCTGCTGGATAGAGAAGGGGGCCAGTGGAAAGAAGGAGGCATAAAGAAAGTGAGGGGAGGGAAAAAACAGCCTCACAAGAAGTCTTATAAGAGGCTCAATAGCATGAGGTTTGGACGACAGGACCACGAAGCAAAGCTGAGCAGTTCTGGCTGAAACCTCATGAGACAGTCTCATACCACAAGGGACACCCCACAAAGGCCCTATTAACTCAATATAAATTACTAGTTAACTAGACTGGTTTCTAAGTTTTTTTTTTATGTTTTTATTTATTTTTTTATTTTAAAACAAATGAAGCCACCCTCTCCCTGGCTGTGTAAATTGCACGGAAGACCATTGTATGAACGGTGAAAGGTACAGTGGTTCCGTGTGTTTACTGGCTGTAATTGCGTAAGGGATATATAATTATATGTACAGTTCTGACATCACTTATGGTTGTAAGAGTGCCTTCTTGAGTTCTTTGAGCGAGAGGACTGGGAAGTGAAGCTGAGCAGTTCAGTTCTGGCACACAAAGGACTCGAGAAGGCACCAACACCCATAACAGATATCAAAAATATACAGCATATAAACAAATCATGTTAAAAAGTCCAGTTCTAAAAAATGGAACCGATTTTAAAATGAACAGGTTTTACTTTGCAGAAAATGAGAAACCCATGTGTGGGAGATGGCCTACTGAAACGTGGGTCTTCAGAATTTCAGAACCATCAGCATGAGACATCTTGTAGAGTGCCATGAATGTTGACAAGTAAGCAGATCTCACTGACTAAAAATGATGTCCTGATTTATAATGATAGTAGTACTGCACAGTGCAAGAAAGCCTGGGACTTACCATTAAGCAAAACAGCTTGCCAATATAATGCAACAAATCCAAGGATTAAAGTTAAATACAAATATTCACAATAATAAAATCTACAGACACATCAGCCAGCTCGGTGCCCTGTTTTGTTGGCAGCACACTGGACTGCGCAGTTAATTGACTTGCTCAGGGTCACACAGTATGCAAGTTGGGGCCGATGGGATTCAAACCCAGGTCCCCAAGCTTGCAGCTCAGTGCCCTTAACCACTACACTACACTGCTATACTTGAGGAAGGCTCTTGCACGCAGAGCCACATCAGACTGAGTCCCAAGCCCGCCCGGTGGCTTCAAGGGTTGGAGGCTGGATGCCACACTTCGCCATGCCGGTGGACCCGGTTCAGGAACAAGCTGGGAGTCGCCAGGGGTCAGTGGGGGGGGGGTGGGAGGAAGAGATCAAGCATCCAGAGAACTGCTCTCTCTTCCTGGGGGAAGAGTGTGGGAGACACTCGCTCATGAAGCGACCTCTGGCAGTGGCTGGAGGCTCACCGACTGAGCAGCACGGTGAACGCCAGGGGTGGGCGGAGCTACAGGACTACGCTGCCTCACTGGCCATGCTCCGAGGCGGGGAGGAACGGGAAAAAGAATAAAGAAATACCCCAATCCTGGGGACAGATGAAGGCACCTCGATCTTCACAGCCCACACTCCCAGCTCCGGGCTATCTCCTCACTCCTGCTAGGCTCGTGTGTGCTGGGCACTCTGCCCTATAAGGTACTGTGCCCTGGGCGGCCCTACCTCCGGAGGGTTGAGACCTGGAGGTGGTGCTTGGCAGCATGAGGGGGAGAGGAGTGGTCACGGTGGGAGGTAGAGGCTGCAAGCTCCGAGGTCACTGGAAGGAGTTCTCCAGGGTTGGAGATAAACATAATCAAAAAAAAAAAAGACCGAATCCCAAGCAGTACCGGTATCACCAGGAGGAGGAACAGACAGCAGTCAAAAGTTCAAGACAGAAGGCCCTGAAAGACAGCCAGGTAAAAGCTGGCTCTATGCCTAGATGTGATGTCCAGACTGTAATGCTTGGTGAAAGTGTGGACAAAACTCCAGGTGGTAGCTGCACAGATGTCAGCAGCAGACATTTCGGAAGCAAGCTGTAGAGGCAGCAATACCCCTGGCGGAATGGCACTTGACCACCCCCATAGCAGTAGCAATGAACAATGAATGCAATTAGCTAACCACTTAGACAAACACTGCTTGGAAACAGGAGCACCCTCTCTCTCTCTCTCTGGTGTGAATTAAACAAACTGATCAGTTTTCCTCACCAACTTGGTGCAGTTGGTATAATTCTGCAACAACCTGTGACCATCCAAAGTATGGAGCTAAGCCTCCCCCTGATTGCAATACTCAGGAAAATAAACTGGTAGGTGGACAGATTGATTTAAAGTAAACTCAGACATCACCTTCGGTAAAAACTTAGAATTAGTATGCAAAGACATCCTGTCATTATGAAAAGCCAAATCAGGCTCTTTACACAGTAACGTCTGCAGTCGGAAATTTTTCGAGCAGAAATAACAGCAACCAGAAAGAGCGCTTTCCATGACAGAAAGCACAGGTTGCAACTCGCAGCCGGTTTAAAGGGAGGTAAACACAGGTTCACGAGAGAGCTCGGGCCGGCAAGGGAGAGAGAGGATCGAGTGTCCTACAACACCTCCCCTCTCCTGGGGGTGGGTGGGCATGTTGTCCCACTCCTTGGCTGCCTCCTGGAGGAGGATAGGGGGGCAGCGCCAGATTCTGGGAGACACGGGGCATGGCTTCATGATGCGCATGATCACAACTACGTGGGGAGGGACCAGGAAAGAAATCCGGCTGCAGGCTCCATTATGTCCCTCCCCAGCAGGCCTGCACCACTACCTCAGGACTACCAGTAATTGCCCGCTAAATAGGGCTCAGGGTACCTTGGGGGCAGTGACCAGGGGGACTGGAGGACGGACAGACTACTCGCCTGCAGGCTGTGAAGGATAAACACGATACAGGAAAAAAAACAAAAGAGTACCCCAGGCCTGAATCCGAAAGGGAAAGGAAGTACTCCAACACCTGACTGACTGGGCAGGTGAACAGATCCAAATGGCGAGCAGCGGCCCAAATGGAAAAGTGATTCCATTTCATAGCATAAGTGGCCCTGGTGGAGGGCTTGCTGGCTACCACCAGCACGTCAGCGACCCTAGATGAAATCCCAAAGCGGCAAATAGCTAGGTCCACAGGAGCCACGTATGTAGATGCAGGGACTTGGGGTTGCAGCCAACTACTGGAGCAGAGGAAACCAAATCTAGTGTGGTCATAAGAGAGCTATGAAAATGATCTCCACTCCCTCCAACTGAAGCTTGAGTAGAACCCTCTACAAGAACAGGAAGGGAGGAAAGTCGTACAGAAACCTCCCCTTCCAAGAGAGGAACAATGCGTCTCACCAGAAAATTCCAGGCCCGAGATTGAGCAAGCAAAAAAAGCACCAGTTCTGTGGTGAGTGGGGAATGCAAAGAGGTCCAACTCTCACCTGTTGAAGAGGTCTTCAACCACTGAGGTGAGAAGTTTCTACTCATGAGCATGAGACCTGGAGTGGCCGAGACTGTCAGCCAACACATTTTGGACACCAGGAACACGAACGGCAGAGCGCTCCAGATTGCACCTGATGGTCCAATACCAGACTCTCATCACCTCCAGATACAGGGGGTAAGAGCAATTTTCCCCTGCTTGTTGATGTAGTAGACACATATTTTGTCTGCCTGAACCAGTAGTGGGCCTGGGAAGAGATGGGACTGAAAGGCCTGCAAGGCATATAGAACCGCCCACATCTCCAGAACACTGATGTGAAGAGCTTGCTCCATATCTGACCAGATACCTGTAGTCTGATAGTCAGCCAAATGGACGCCCCATCACATGCCGGAGGCATCTGTGGTCGTGACCTGCCGGGGGACGACACCTGTAAAGGACCCCCCCCCCCCAAGCAATAGTCCAAGTCTATCCACCAGGTCAGAAACCAGGACCAACTGGTTGAGATCGTCTATGCACTGATCGCACTGGAATTGTAGGGTTCACTGTGATATCTGCACATGCAGCCGGGCCAAGGGCACTGTGGTAAATGATGCTGCCATATGACCCACGAGACGCAGAAAGACTCCGGCAGGAACCTGACTGCTCATAGAAACTAGATGGGACTGCTCTATCAAGCGGGCTGCCCTGTCTTCTGTCAGAAAGACTTTGCCCTGGTGAGTGTCCAGGACTGCCCCTATGTATTACAGGCACTGACAAGGGGAGAGGCAGGACTTTGGAAGATTCACTGTGATCCCCAAATCCTGGAAGAGACAGGTAGTGCATTCCAGGGTCTGAAGCAAGCGCTCCCTAGACGTGGCTGCAAGCAACCAGTCGTCCAGGTAGAGAAAGACATAAAAGCCCCATCTCCTCAATGCCGCTGCTACTACAGCCAGGCATTTGGTAACAACCCAGGGGGCGAGGAAAGGCCAAGGGAAGGGGGGGCCCCTAAGTTGGAAGTGGGCACCCTGAAAATGGAAGTGGAGGAAACAGCAGTGAGCCGGAAAAACTGGATGTGCAGGTAAACATCTTGCATGTCCAGAGAACACAGCCTGTCCCCCTGGTGCAGCAGGGGCAGTAAATCCTGGAGCGTCACCATCCTGAAGCATTTGTACTCTATGTAGAGGTTTAGACTGGTGAAGTTTAGGATGGGTCGAAGGTCCCCGGTCTTTTTAGGGATGAGGAAGAAGTCTGAATAAAATCCCTTCCTCACTGGGCTGACGGGGCAGGCTCTATAGCTCGTTTTTGCAGGAGTGCCTGAATTTCCTCTGAAACCAGAGGCAGATGTATGGGAGGATAGGTAGAGAGCGTGGGATGGGTCTCGGTCGGCCACTCCAACAGCTCCAAGGTGTGGCCCTCAGCTGGAGCATCCAACTGTCTGGTCACTGCTCGCCACCTCTCCATGTGAAGAGAGAACAAACCCCCGACCGCCTCCATGGACCCTCTGTCCGGGGGTCAGTTAAGGAGTCAGGAGGTGGGGCAGAAGTGGCAGGGAGTCGCAGAACCTCGGGGAGGGATCAAGCAGTAGCAGCCCCTGCAGGGGCATAGGTAGTCTTGTGGCACTGCTGACCCTTAGTAGGCTGGCCTCGAGGTTGCTTGCGGGAGGACCAATGAAAGAGCTGGTGTTGGTTCACTCTAGGCTGAGTATGGTAGAGCGAATGGACTGACCTGAGGGTTAGACTCCTATAAGTTAAAGAGGAGGTCCTGGACATCACCTCCAAAAAGAACCAAGCCCTGGAAGGGAGCATCTGAGATGCTGGCCTGAACATCCAGGGTAAAACCAGAAACCCAGAGCCAGGAACGGCACTGAAGGCAAATGCCAGCCATAGCCCCTCACCTTGAGGCATCTACAGCATCATAAAGATGCCTGAAGCACATGGCTGCCCAAATTTGAGCCAGACTTCATGAGTTGGACAAGCTGAGTTTTTGTGGGATCCTCAGGCAGAATCTGGACAAGGTCCCTGGTCTAGTCCCAGATGACATTTTGGTACTGTACCATACCAGTCAGGTAACTGATAGCCCTAATGGCCAAAGTAGCCAAAGCGGAGACCCACTTGTTGATCTGTTCCAGCTGTCATGACTCACAGTCTGGAGGGGAAGCACTAAAGTGTTGGGTTTCTTGGAGCAGTCATGGACTGCATTAATTACCACAGAATCTTTCGGATGGCTTCCAAAAAAAAAAAAAAAAGGTTTATCCACTGGCGCATGAAAGCTGATTGGCCTTCTTGGGGAGGGAAGGAGTAGTGCAGGGGTGGGCCCAAGCTGCCTTGGAGATATCCTCAAAAGTCTCAATCAAGGGTGGCACTGCAACTGGTAAGGCATACTTCTGCTGAAGGAAAACGGCCACGTGACATCTCTCTAGGTCCTGCTCCTCCATCTCCCAGCCCATGATGGACTAAATGTGGCGCATTACATCCATGAAGGATGGATCATCATGTGAGGACTTTGGAATCTCCTTGGGCATGTCCTCGCCACCCAAAGATTCCCCCTTGGGAAGGACAGGACCTTGAGGATTCAGAATTATCCTCAGAGGACTCGCTGTCTGGTACTAGTGACAGAGGCAGATGCTGATTTCACCTGATGCCTGTACCAATATCAGGCCTAGTTCCAGAGGTCTCAGACGTATGGAGGTCAGCAGGTCTAGCCATGCTTGTGTCCCTGGGCTGTAGATCCTGGGAGGAAGAGAGTGGAGAAGTCAGAGGTGGTCTGTGAGGGGTAGGGGTCTGTTTCTGCCTGAACGCCCACCACGCTAAGAACAGGGCACTGTAATCCACCTGTGGAGCAATGCTATACACAAGCAAGAAAGGCAACCCCAGTGTCAAGTTAGGGAATGTCAGCCGTGGGGTCGGTGATCGGTAACTCAGCACAGGGACATGTGGCACCAGTAAACGATCCGGCGACGGCCCAGTCAGCAACAGTTGGGGTGACAGCTGTGACTTAGGCAATGCTGGGATTGGGTTCACTGGCTATGGCGTTGTTAGCACTGGTGACGGCCTAGCAGACAGTGGCAGAGTGGACAATGGTCTAGGGCACCTGGGCAAAGGGTCACACTGGCACAGGGTCCAGAGGGGAAGCGGATCCCCTGGGCAGCAGCAGGGGTGACACCGGAGAGGAGGAAACTGCATCGGACTGCTGTGGACGCTGCCGAGCAGAACTGGCCTCGGTCCCAGAGGAGGGAACAGACAAAGGCAGAGCTGGGGACAGGAGGGCTACAGGTGGAGAGCCGCCACCTGTGAGCCCAGAACAGGCCAAGTCATCTGGCTGAGAGCCACAGAGGAGATGAGCCTGAGCATCAGGGCCTGGGGATCAGGAGAGGACATGTCTTGCCCTGAAGAGCCTCCGCCTGCAGTAGAAATGAAGGTGGGTGGAGGAGCCACCAGGAGCCAGAGGAAGAGAAGGCTGGCGGGGCTGGAGGCACTGCCCACCCCGCAGGAGGAAAACGCTGCAGAATAGAAGATTTAAAGAGACTTACCAGTCTCGGGCCCTGCACCTGATATATAGGTGCCTTACCTCAGCAGATTGCTTCTAATGTTGAGATTGCCACAAAAAAACAGGTTACTCACCTGTAACAGTAGTTCTAGGAGTGGTATATGTTGTTCATTCACATTCTTTGGCCTGTCCCCTTCCACTTTAAATCTGCCGGAAATCTTCAAGCTGGCTCCTGCCACCCACCAAGGAAGTATATTCCTCGACTGCACCCCATGACGCCAGATCTTAGCCTGCTGGAAGCCAGCTGTTGTGCGTCCGCAGCCGGGGAGGTCGGGTGGGTCCATGTGGATGAACAAATACCACTCCTAGAACTGTTACAGGTGAGCAACCTGTTTTTCTAGGGTCGTGGATATGTTGTTTATCCACACTCTTTGGCAGACTCCTAGCAGTTCTTCGGGAGGAGGAAGGCATGGTGCATACCCCCTACTTAGGGAACAGAGACTGGAGAACTGAGGCCCCAAAACCAGCATCCAGCGTGACTCAAGGTCGATGTGGCAAGGTGTTTACAGACTTCCAGGTAGCAGCCCGGCAGATTTCCTGGATAGGGATGTCCTTGGAAGCAGCCTCCGATGCAGTGGTATGGCGGGTAGAATGAACTCTTATCCCTCTGGGAGGCTCCTTGCCCGCCAACCCGTAACACAGACCTATGCATGATGTAATTCATCTTGCAGCAGTCCGCTTTGCTGCAGGTCTGCCAGAAGTGGCTTCCACGTAGGTGACAAACAGCTAGCAAACCTCTCCCTGAATTTCCCCCATCCTCTCCTTGTATAATAGGAGAGAGCACGTCTCAGGTCCAAAGTATGGAGCCTGTATTCGGCGTCTGAGGTGTAGTTGGGGTAGTAGACCGGCAGAGTTAACACCTGGTCAAGGTGAAACTGACACCACCTTCGAAAGGAATTTTGGGTGGAGGCGAGACAACCTTGTCCCTGTGGAAGACCACGTAAGAGAAGTCCACCAAAAGCGCCTGGAGCTCCCTGTCCTTCTGGCAGATGTGACAGCCACCAGAAAGGCAGTCTTCCCTAAGTGTGACAAGGCACACTTGCGCATTAGTTCGAATGGTTTGCCCATGAGCTTTGCCAGCACCAGTAGTAGAGGTTCACGCACTGGAGGGGATATGTGATCCAGGCTTGGAAAAAGCGCCTGACCACTGTCTCCTGCGCCAATATTGGCTGACCAGCCTACGCCCGGTAAGCAGAGATGGCTGCCAGCTGCACCCTAAGTGTCGATGACAACTGACCCCCTTTGGAGACAGACCAAAGGTACTCGAGAATGTTAGCGACTGGACAGGACATAGGGTCCAGGACCTTGCTCCGACACCAAAGGGAAAACCTTTTCCATCTGAAGGCACAACAGTTCATGGCCATTTCCTTCCTGAATGCCTCCACCATGGTGTAGACATCCTCAAATCCTGGAACTCTAGCCGCTCAGGTACCAGGCTGTGAGGTGAAGGAATTGACAGTCCGGATGGAAAACCTTCCCCTAATTGAGAGATATCAGGTCCGGGCGTGCTGGAAGCCGCTCCAGGGGCCTGCAGCTGAGGCCGAGGAGATCTGGATATCAGAACTGGCACAGCCAGTCTGGAGCTACTAGGATCACCCTCGCCTTGTCCCTCCTCACCTTGAGGAGCTCCTTGTGGATCGAGGGAAATGGAGGGAAGGCATAGAGGAGGCCTGTGGTTCACGACCTCGAGAAGGCATCCCCCTGCTGAGGGGGGCAGGTATGGAACAGCCTCAACTTGGTGTTGTCCCTGGAGGGAAAACAGGTCCACCATCGGTTTGCCCCAACGGGAGAACAAGCTGTAAGCTACCTCTGGATGGAGAGACCACTCACGGGATGTCTCGCCTAAGCGGCTGAGAGCACCCGCCAGACTGTTTGAGGTTCCTGCCATATGGATGGCTAGGAGAGCTGCCTCCAGTCGGCTCATGAGGGTCCAGATGCATAGCACCTCCCTGCACAGCAGACGGGAGTGCGTGCCACCCTGTCTGTTGAGGTAGTACATGGCCGTGGTATTGTCCATCTGGACTTTAACCACTTGACCCCGGATCTGAGGAGCGAAAGCTGACAGTGCCAGTCTAACTGCTCTGAGCTCCAACAGGTTGATGTGGCATCGGGACTCAAGGGTCCAGAGCCCGTGGGCCCTTTTGTCCCCCATGTGGGCTCCCCATCCCATGAGAGAGGCATCAGTTATAAGGACAACCGTCGGCTCGGGTCGGACAAATGGGATCCCTTCCTGCAACCGGTCTGGGGCGGTCCACCAGCAGAGAGCATCCCACATCTTCTGGGTTACAGTGATCAGCTGGTCAAAATGACCATGGCACTGAGTCCACTGGGCAGCCAGCTCCCATTAGAGGGGGCACATGTGCAACCGGGCCCAACGGACCACTGAGATGCATGCCGCCATGTAACCCAGAAGGTGCAGAAAGTCCCAGGCAGGGCGCAATTGCCCAACCAGAAATAACTGGGCAAAGGAAGAGAGAACCTCCGCCCTGTCTACCGGGAGACAAGCTCTGGCTTGACATGAGTCAAGCTCTGCCCCAATGAAGCCCATCACCCAAGAAGGCACGAGTTCTGACTTGACCTCGTTGATTAGGAGGCCGAGTTGGGAGCAGGTCTGGAGGGCCATGTCCCTGGACCTCTCCACCTCTTGTTGGGTGGAACCTGCTAGGAGCCAATCATTGAGGTAAGGATAAATCCTGACCCCCTGATGCCAGAGATGGGCCGCCACCACTGCACTTGGTAAAGACCCATGGGTCTGATGACAGGCCCAACGGCATGGCTCGGAACTCGTACACAGGTCCCTTCGACCCTGAAGTGGAGGAACCGCTGATGGGATGGACAGATTGGGACGTGAAAGAAAGCATCCTGCAAATCCAGTGAACAGAACCACATGTTTTGCTCCAAGGATGGTATGATCTAAGACAGAGTGACCATCCGAAAGGTGCAGGACCTGAGATACTGATTCAGGTCGTGCCGATCTAGAATGGAGCACCAGCCCCCTGTCCGCTTGTGCACCAGGAAGTACCTGGAGACAAAGCCTGGGTCTGCTGGAGGATCCACCACTGGAGCTACAGCCTCCTTGAGGAGGAGCTGAGCGATGTCGTCTCGGAGAGCCAACCTAGTCTGAGTGGATACTCTTTCCTCCCGAGGGGCACGGGCTCGGCTTGGAGGGTACTGCTCGAATTCCAGAGGCAGTCCCTGACTGACCACTTCATGAACCCACCTGTCTGAGGTGACAGTGGACCAGGTGGAAAGGAAGTGGTGGAGCCAGCCCCCTACGGGAGGACCCAGAGCTGGGGTGACAGGAGAAGGGTTGGCAGCCCCACCCTGTCACTGAGAAGGCTTGGAGGAGGATCCAGGACCTGAACCTTGGCCTTCTTTATGGGCCTGGGAGCCAAGCTTGAGCTGGCTACTGTTGCTGATGCTGCTGCCCCCCTTGAAAAGAGGACTGCTGAGCCACAAGGGGAGCATGACAAAAAGGCTTCTTTTTCTTCTGCTGGTTCTTGCCCAAAGAACCCTTGGCACAAGTAGCATCCAAGGTGGCACTGGACTTCTCAATGTGCTGAAGGTGACTAGCCACTCCTGGGCCAAACAGGTCGGTCCCTAGAAAGGGCACATCAACTAGTTTGTGCCGAGTATCCACCGGGAAGGAGGAGAGCCTCAGCCAAGCCCTGCAACAAGAGGCAACTGCGGCTGCCATCGAATGGCCACAAGAATCCCCAATGTCCAGGGCTGTCTGCAGCTGCTTCTTGGCTATAGCCTGGCCCCGATTCCAGACCTGCTTGACTGTGGTCTGCGTGTCCGCAGGGAGATGTGGGAGGGCTTCATCCAAATACCCAGGAAGGGCATGGGAGAAGTGTGCCATGACGACGGCCGAACTTGCCTGATGAAGGCCCAGGGAAGAAGCAGCATAGACCTTCCTGGCTGAACGGTCCGAAAGCTTGGACTCTATCAGGAGGTCGGTCAATATCGGCAGAACTGCCAGTACACCTGAATGCAGAACTGCCAGTACACCTGAACACAAGTGTTCAACAGGCTCTCGGCAGAGGAGTGCTCTGTTAACCCCGCAAGGGACCACATGGGCACCGCATACTTGCTGGACAAGAGGCAGGGTGTTGCCAGAGTTCTAAAGCCGGAACAACAATGGCCTCAGCCACAGGAAAGGCCTCTGTCGGGGTACCTTCTCTTCAATCAATTAAAATCTTTATTTATCCAGGCGAACATCATTGAGCAGAGCTCTTTTACAAGATGGACCTGGTTAGAACAGGGTCGGGCAACATCCATCATAAAAACACGTAAATACATGTAAATAAGTATATAAACACTAACACAATGGTGCAGTAATAGGGGAGTCAAATGATAAAAGGAAGACAAGGCAAGTCATAACAGAGGAGGATTCAAATACAAGGGGGCAGGTCCACCATTGAACCATGCAACTGTATATAAACCATGATCTATCTTCGAGAGGGCTCTTGCAGTAGGTAATTACATAGAGGACTGACGCCAGCTGGCGACAGGATCCCTCAGAAAAATTTCTAGCTAGCAGTCCCTGACGAGGGACCGCCCCCACGTCAGGTGACCGGCATCATACGACGTCGATATAAAGGGGCAGTCCCGGACACCCGCCTTCCAGTTCTTTCCCGCCGTTAGCTCGTGCAGTGCCTCGCGGTAAAGTTTGTGCTTAGTCAGCCCTACCTTTAGTCGTTTTTTACCGAAAAATAGTTATTCTTCGATAAATCGTCAGGTACATCATCAGTGTATGTCGTCCCCTACACCCTCCGAGCACAAAAACAAGTGCGACTCGTGTGGCGCCCAACTGCCATGCAAGGACAGCCATTCTCTGTGCCTTTTCTGCCTAGGCCCCGATCACCCGGTCGAGAATTGCCAGCACTGCCTCAACTTCAACGCCAAGCACCAGAACGGTGCCAACAGTCCCTGGAAGCCCATCTCCTCAAGAAAAATGTCTTCTATGGAAAAGGAGTTGAAAAAGTTGAGGCAGGCGTCTACTTCCCACGAAGGACATCGGAAAAGAAGGACAAGGAGAGACACCGGGAAAAGTCCTCCTCTACCGCGTCTCCCGCTGGAGATGCAGGCAAGGTAACGTTCCCCACGGGGGACCGTTCGGCCACCTCAAGATTTTGGTGGCGGCGTCGGCCCGCCCGTCTGACTTGCGCCTTGCGGGCGCCTCCACGCGAATGGAGGCCTCTGCCCCCGGTTTGGCCGCGGACTTCCGGCCTACTGGCGTGGGCGACTCCTCTAAGTCAGACGTCGGCTCCTCCGACGTCCGCATGGAGAGGGTCAATAAGACGCCCAATCCTTCGGGGTGGCACACCAGCACTTCCCCCCTGGACTGGGCCGTTCTTTCCCCTCGGCCCGCCTCCGGTGAGGTCTCCTGTAAGCGGACGCCCGGCTCCTCTGAAGCCACCGGGAACACTCCCAAACGCACTTGGCTCCTCCAACGTCGCCCGGCGATGGAACCGCAGCGGACCCTCCCGTCCGTCGTGCCGGTTCCCGCAGCCTTCGCTGCCGTCTGGGGAGCCTGAGTCACCCCAGCCTGACCCTGGGGATTTCTCTCCTCCATCCCGGGTGATGCGGGATCTTCCTCTGTCAGAACCAGATCTGATGTCAGCCCCGGACGCTGGTACCTCCAGCGCTGGCAGGATGTTCCCCTTCTGTCGGGCCCTCCGCCTTCCGGGCCCCTAACTGGACCACCCGTGAGGCCGCCGGCCGGCCGTCTGCTCCGGCAGCTCCGGGTACCACGCGTCTTATCCGGCGACGCACAGTACCAGATGCCGCCAGCGCTGGTTTCCGCGCAGCTCAGTTTTGATACTCGCCTCACGGGTACAACCCGTACACTTTTCCTCCTCCTCCACCTCCACCGCCGCCGGTGGATCTGCAGGAGACTTTGGCCTCCTGGTGGGCCAAGGCCAAGGCTCAACTCACCAAGGAGGTAGAGAGCCACCTGACGACGATGGTGCCGCCACTGACTCCCATACGTCCGAGACGGCACACTCCCTCACCACCTCCGGACTCCAGAGCTCTTCCCTCTGTGTCCAGAGAGGGGCAGGACACGCGTTTACGGGTACCACCCAAGGAACCCTTTCCTCCCCCTAGTCACGTAAGGGAGTCTTATTCTTCTTCCTCTTCTTCTTCCCTCTCCGATTCCTCGGACTCTTCCGAGGGATGCTCCGAGAGAGACGACGAGCCCCGCTCTCCATCTAAACCCCGGTCCGAGGACCCCTCCGAAGTCTCCTCCGGATGATCCATCTTTCACAGAGTTGCTTAGAAAAATCCAGGAAGTACACCAGTGGTACTCTTTGGAACCAGATCCTCAGCGACTTAAACTCGCTGAACATCTGGATCTGCCCGTGACAGCTCCAACATTAGTGCCACCCTGGATCGAGCCTCACGCCGACCTTGTTACCATGATTTGGAAACAACCATCGGTGTTAGCCCCACTTCTCAGGAAGTCTAACAGGCTATACCAGGCTCCTGAGGGTGTGGACTACCTAGACTCTCACCCTCAGGCCGACTCGGTCATGATTAGCACCGCTCACGGCCGGTCAGCACATCCAAAACATCTGAGCTCATCTCCTGATAAGGAATCTTGCCTTGTGGACCAGTATGGAAGAAAGATCTATGCCTCCTCCACACTGGGAATTCGGGCCCTGAATTACGTCGCCCATATCGGGGATTACCAGAAGGCTGTCCTTACCCAGGTGGAATCCAAGCTGGACTCCTTACCTGACTCCCAAGTCTAACAGGAGTTAGCCGACCTTGTCCGTTCTGCTCGTTCTGCCAGTCGCCACATTTTGCGGGTGACGTACGATGCAGTGGACACTGCCGGGCAGAGCTCCACTTTCGGAGTGGGTCTACGGCGTCATGCCTGGCTCCGCGTGTCAGGTTTGGTCCCGGAGGTGCAATCCGCTATTCAGGAGGCACCTTTCAGGGGGTCGGTGCTTTTCGGGGGCGATGTCAAAGACATCATCACCAACTTACAAGAGAAGGGGATGGCTCTGAAATCAGTGGAGTCCATGTACCGTCCCCAACAACAGCAGCACCGTCCCTTTCGCAGACGGAATCGGCCAAAGGCGAAACCACAGGGAAGGCGGGCCACCAAATGTCGGGTCCCGGCAGCTGCCAAGCCCCCTCCGCCCCAAAAAAGCAGCGGGTGCTTAGGCTGCGGCGCTGCCCCACGCCACCCGACTCCTTTCCTCTCCCACCGCCTGCGGACCCCCCGGAGGAACCGATAGGAGGGAGGTTATTTAGTTTTTGTTGACCGGGTAAGTGCACTAGACAAATCCTGCCTATTTTCAGGCATGACCTGGGGCCGGGGGATACAGATGAATGCCAACTGACCTTGAACCAGATTAAGCTGTTGGTGGTATTTTTAGTGAATGAGGGAAATTTGGCCAGGACACCGGGGAAATTCCCCTACTGGCTGGCGGCTAGTTTGGGTGTCTCGCTGACGTCACGGGGCAGTATGGCAGACTGCTCACAGCATCGAGCAGAGATGGAGGTTGGAGAAAGCACGGTATCTGAGTTGAATATTGCAGGACAACGGAGTGCCTGGTGCCTCTTTACAGCAGCTCCTTTGCGGGCATCGTATTCGGAGGTGATTTTGAGTGCAGGTACAGCTGATTTGGCCCCTGGAGATGTGTCTGGTGATTCTTTTCCTGAGACTGCTTCGTCTTGACGGCATCGGAACAGGCACCATACTGAAAGCACGGGGCTTTCTGAGCCCCAAGAGGAATTCATTTTGGAGGATAACGTTCCCGGGAGGATGGATTTGGGTGACGGACCACGTACTTCCTCTGTTCTGAGACAGCAGTTTGGCCTACCAGGAGAGAATAAATCTATCGAAACACTGGACTGGTCAGAGGAGATGGCGCTAACGGAGGCAGGCTGGCGAAAATCGGAGATGGGAGTGTGGACGCCGGACTCTTCTTGGACTTTACATTCTTCAACTATGCATGCCAACGAGAGCCAGGCTATAAACGAAGGTACAGCTGTACTATCTAATAAGGGACTTTCTAAAAACAGTACAAGGGAGGGTGGGGAGCGTGTCTTGGCTTTCTCTAAGCCAAGTACCTCCACAGCTGTTTCAGCTGATTTGCAGAAAACTGTTAAATCTGTTTCTTTAGAACAACCTCAGAAACTTCCTATGTCTGAACTCTTTAAAAATAAATTAGAACAGGCTCCACGTAGAAATACAATCAGGATCAGATATAAAGGGGGTTTGGCTGACCATCCAGATAGATATTTTGTTTTCAAGCACTTGTTGAAAAGTTCTATGGGTTTTCTGGCTAAGGATATACATGCCCTTATTCATATTTCTGGTGAGGACTCATTTGATGTCAGTTTTCAAACTAATTCCCATATGGAACGTTTTTGGGAGAAATATTCTGTTCAAAAACACACTCCCCTATGGTCTCCTTTTTTTGCAATACCTCTCTCAAACCCCTAATTCGTTTCAGTAACAATTATGTTTAGGAATGAAGGGGTCAATGTAGTGATATTTACCATTGGCTCCAGTCAAAATGCGATGTTTTGAGTCCACCTGAAGCCCTGTTGGATGTTGAAGGTATTTGGACGGAGGTGGAAATTCAAAGTAAAACTTTTCAAGTTAACTCGGACATAGTCCACCTACCCAATAGCTTTTTTTTTAGGTAAGGATAGGGGTTATGTTTTTATGGGGTCAGCCCAGGGCCTGTTACAAATGTGGGGATAGGACTCATATTAGTAGTGTGTGCGATGTTTTAAAATGCCCGTTGTGTGGTGGGTTTGGCCACTCTACTGATATAGTGTACTAATATCTTTAAGTGTAATCTTTGTGATGAACAAGGACATGCATTTCATCAATGTCCCTGGCAGGAATTGTACAGAGGGCCTTGATCATGATGGTTTATCATGTAAGGCTCAAGCTACTAATAAGGGACTTAATGAACCTTGTTCTTCAAATTCTTCCACGATTTCTCCTCCTTTACTTTCAAAAACCAATAGTGACTCACTTAATGAGGGGCTGGGTCTTTCTGAGGACCCTCAAGCTTTAGTTGAGAAATCAGGTTCAAGGCCTCCTGTTGTTAATAAGCACCCTTCCACTTTAATTATGCCTCCGCCCTTTGAAGTAGTTAAGAATAGGCGTTTTACAAGAGCTTCTTTAAAACAACCTTCTTCTACTCTTCCTACTGAGAATTTTTTTTCCCCTTTACAAGATGTTATCAGAGATTCTGATCTTGAATCTGACACATAACATATTTCAGAGCTCATCACAGATGATGAAGATAGTAAGGCCACGGAATTAGCCAAGGAAAAAAAAAGGAAAAAAAGGAAAAAAAGGTAAAAAGCGGAAAGTGAGTCAGAAAAATAGTACCTAGTAACATCTAATGTCCACATTAGAGCTAGCTACATATAATGTCTGCAGCTTGAAGGCATTTAAAAAACAGTTACCTATTTTCTTGTATTTGAAATCCCTGAAATTAGATATCATTTTTTTTTTTTTTTACAAGAAACTAGGCTTTCTTCCCTTTGGGAAACGAATCAGCTAAAAAGGAAATGGGCATTAGGTTCTTCCTTTTGGACTTTTGGCTCTGATGTAACAGACGGTCTTGGAATACTGTTCTGCTTTCAAAATCACTAAAGTAATTGATGTACATCCGGGTAGAACTTTAATTTTAGATTGCTCACTTAATACTTATTATTTTTGCCCGATTATTATTTATGGGTCTCAATCCAAAACAGGGCGCATTGATTTATTTGAGGAAATTAAACCTTTTTTATTTACTAAAAGACATATTATTTGGGGGGGGGGGGTGATTTTAATTGCTCCATAGATACTGGATTTGTTAAATCTAAGGGAAAAAAGTCTACTGTGACTCAAATGCCCTTATTAACATAGTAAAAGAAGCTAATCTTCAAGATGTTTATCGAAGCTTGTATGCACAGGCTGGTGAAACCTACCATCGGCACACCTTTGCGACCCGTATTGATATGGTCTTTATATCTCATTATTTGTATCCTATTTTTTGTTCAGTCACCTACGGAATTTTCTGACCATTCTATTTTACTTTGCACTCTCTCTTTAGAGCGTTTACCCCCTACTTTGTACTCCACGGTTCATCGATGGAGACTTAATACTTCTTTTTTAAGTAATCCAATCTATTTGTCTAAATTAGAATTATTTTTTGCAGCTAAATATTCTACAATTGATTTCTTTTCATCCCCTTTTGAGTGGTGGTTGCAGACAAAACAAGAAATAAAAACACTTTTTCAGGGTTGGGGCAAAGGAAAAGTTGATTCTGATTATAGGGAATATTTACTTCTCCGGAATCGACTATATAAATTAATTTAAAAGACAAAGAACCTCTGTGCGCAAACACTGAGGCAAGGGTTACCCCAAAGGGCATTTGGCTGGGAAGCCAAGTTTCAAGAAAATAGAACATGATATATTTCTTACGGGGGCATATTGAGTTGCATATGCAAATCACCACTGAATGTTATGCACCATGCAATTCTGCTTAAAGTTGGACCAGCATAACATTCGGTGGTGATTTGCATATGTAGCCAATGATGCTTTGCATTGTGGGGGCATGTGTGATTTTATATAAATTAATGTCCATATCTCCTCAGGGACGTGCTGTTCATACTTCTACTATTACTGACATAAAAAAACAAATGAGAATATTTCAATACGACAGGGCTAAGTCCCTGGATTTGGAATTCAGGTTTGGCACAAAACACTGTCCGAGTTCTGACCCTTATCAGGCATGTAAATTACGATTGGCAGACACCTTTATGACAGGATTATGTGACTTGCATAACAATATAGTTACTGCAGATTTGGATATGTTGGCCTTAGTGCAACGACATTTATCAGATTTTTTTTCATGTCCAGGTACATCAGATTTAGATTCTTTCCCAATGGGGCAATTTAGTACTTTACCTTCAGTTCCGGATAATTTATTGCATCATTTAACTGACCCCATTACCTCACAAGAAGTCACAGATGTCATAAAGCAGTTAAACACTGGATCAGCTCCGGGGATTGATGGCATTTCCAACGAATTTTATAAAACTTGCATTCTTTATATGAGTTACTTCTTACCTTTAGTATATAATTCCTTTTTGGTTTCAGGACGGCCTTGTAAAAATTTTTCCCTTTCATTATTGAAATTTATTTACAAAAAAGGTGATAGAACCTTGTTAACAAATTGGCGTCCCATTAGTTTGTTGAATAGTGATTACAAGATTCTAGCCAAAATATTGAATCTGCGATTAGAAAAAGTGGCTAGAATTTTAATCCATCCCACACAAACCTGTGCTATTTCTCAGAGGAAAATTCAGCATAATCTTTTTCTAATTCGAGATCTGTTCGCAAGTAAGAATAATTTTCAAAATTCTGAAATGGTAGTAGCACTAGATCAAGCAAAGGCATTTGACACAGTATGTCAAATTGGATCTCTAATTTATATAATCAGGCTGTTACTATTCCTATTGTTAATAGTTTCTTTGGTGCTGAAATATCGATAATTAAAGGGGTCAGACAAGGTTGCCCTCTTAGCCCTCTGTTATATACGTTTGTTCTAGATCCAGTCATTCGAGGTATAATTTCAGACACCGATATCTTTGGTATTGCCCTTCCCTCACCTGGTTCCAATCAAAGTTCACGCCTTTGCTGATGATGTCACTATTTTTGGCTGATACTAGGTCACTACAAAAGTTTTGGACATTTTTCCTTTTTGGAACTTTTCAGGAGCCTCAATTAACTTACAAAAAGTTTTGTTTTACAATTAGGGCCTAGGATTCTGACCTATCACTTTGTTATAATATTCCTTTATTAACTTCACCTCAGAAAATTTTAGGATTTGGTTTGGGATGGAAGATATGGCACTTTTAATTGGGAAAACAATTATTGAATGGAGATCTGAAAGTTAATCAATGAAACATTGGCGTTTTGGGAAACAGAAAAGAGTTTTAATTATTAAAAATTCCTTCTACCACTATTTATTTATGTTAGTCATATTTTTCCACCTCCAATTTCTTGTGAAACTAGATTATACAGTATATTTTCCAAATGCTTTGGGAAATAGGCTTAATCGGTAAAAGGAATTTACCCATCTAAAAAACATCATGGAGGGTTAAACATGATTAGTCCGTAGTGTTTTTCATTCTATTTTTGTATTCTTCTTTTCCTTTTATTTGGAGTAGTGAAAGTTTACCATGGCATTTTTGGATTAAGTCCATTTGGCATAAATATTTTTAAATGGTCCCTTTCTCCCCTAGAGTACTGACTTCTGATGGTCTTCCATCATACGGTCTCTCCACTTTTAAAAACTTTTCAGTGGAAAATCTCCTGCCACAACTAGTTCTTTCAAAAGAAGTCCTTTTATAACTACATGTATATGATTTACTGAAAGTTATTCTCCTTTTCCTGATTGTTCTCCATCTCACATGAAATCGCTTTATATAAACTAACAGATTTTAGAATTCCGATTAAAATTTGGGATGTAATATGGATGTCAGCACATGGGAGGTTAGGAGTTAGAGGAAACTTGAAATATAAACCTCTGAGTGATAGGTATTGTTTAAGGAATGATTGTATTAATATTGAGGAAAGTCAAATACATTTTTTCTTAGAATGCACACATAGTCAGGACTTTTGGAAATTTGCAGCATTGCACTGGCACATGCCTCATTTAAAACATCTATTATGGTACCTTGGTTCTTGGAGATTATTCAGGGGTTTGGGATATTTATCATAGCAGTACTTTAAATGTTTTCTTTGCTCTCCTACAATTCTTTTTGTGGCAGGCACGATGTCAATTTGTTATGCAACAACTGTATACACCTCATTCTATAGTTGTATCTTCTATTGAAACAGAGTTAAAAGACCTGAAAACCAGAGATAGACTGAATTTTCCAAGACAGAAAGTGATTAACTTATGGAAAATTTTGTGTTTCTCAATTGATATGATTTTTTTGTCATTATTATCTGATGTTATTTTGTTTTCTTTATTGTTTTCCTGATGAAAATGTTCTTTTATGTGATGGTTTTGTTTCTCTTGTCAATAAAATTTCCCCTACTCTTTTCGATAAGTGCCATGGGATCTTTAACATCCACCTGAACTACCACCAATCCAGGCAGATGGGACCTCGGTTTAACGTCTCATCCGAAAGACGGCACCTCAGAAGTGCAGCACCCCTCTCATGCTGCACTACAGTGTCAGTACTGGGATATTAACCCAAGTGCCAGATGTGGGAACTGAACCCACAGCCCTCTGATCTCCTGGCCTCAGAGGCGAGTGTGCTACCTACTGAGCCACTGACACTGTTTTCCCTCCACTTTCCGGGATGGGAGAGGATAACCACGGATTCTTGGGTGCTCCAGCTTATAGCGGAAGGACACTCCATAGAGTTTCTTCAGAAACCACCCCGCCACCCCCCTCTGAAGTTGTCGTACTCAAGAGAACATTTTCCTTTGATCCAGGGAGAAATCTCTGCTCTTCTTATGAAGCAAGCGATAGAGCCTGTCCCCCTTCATCTTCAGGGGACTGGTTACTATTCCCATTTCTTCCTGGTCCCAAAGAAGGCGGGAGATCTCAGACCGATTTTAGATCTCAGTCCCTTGAATCTTTATGTAGAGTACAAAAGGTTCAGGATGCTCTCTCTGCAGAGCCTTCTGCCCCTCCTACGGCCGGGTCTATGGCTTTGTGCCCTGGATATGCAGGATGCCTATCTTCACATTCCCATTCGCCCCTCCCATCGCAAATACCTTCGTTTTGCATTTCAGGGGGACCACTACCAATTCAAGGCGCTCCCCTTTGGTCTATCCTCGGCTCCCCGAGTATTTACCAAATGCCTGGCTGTGGTGGCAGCCCACCTACGTACAATGGGAGTACAGGTGTTCCCTTACCTGGACGACTGGCTCCTGGTGGCCTCGTCCAGGGAGGAACTCCTGCGTTCTCTCCCTCACCCAGCAGGTTTTCACTTGCCTGGGTATTACCATCAACCATTCCAAGTCTCATCTGGATCCTTCCCAGAGGCTACAGTTCATCGGGGCTATCCTCGATATGACCGTGAGCAAGGCCTTCCTGCCTCCGGACAGCTCGGCCTCTATTCAAACCCAGATTGTCCTGCTATCAGAACGCAAGAGGGTCTTGGCGAGGTCAGTCCTCCATCTTCTGGGGCTCATGGCGGCCGCTATTCCGACTGTCCCCCGAGCTCGACTCCACATGAGGATCTCTCAGTGGACTCTTTGCTCCCAGTGGGATCAACTTGTGGACGACCAATTGGTTCTGATCTCATTGCCGATGGTACGAGACTTGCAATGGTGGATGGTTCGAGAGAACCTGTTCCGGGGGGTCCCCTTCTTTCATCCTCCCCCTCCCAGACTCTGACTACAGACGCATCAGGCGAAGGTTGGGGAGCCCATCTAGGCCCTCTTCGGACCCAGGGCTCATGGTCCAGACTGGAACAAGCTCTCCACATCAACGTGCTCGAGCTTCGAGGTGTGCTATACGCTCTCCAAGCCCTTCACCAATACATTCTTCCCGGCCACCTAGCCGTCCAGACGGACAACATGTGCATAGTATGGTACATCAGCAAACAGGGAGGAACTCTGTCCTACCCTCTATGCAGGGAGGCAATGAGGGTTTGGGATTGGGCAACTCAACACGACCTTCACCTAACGGCGATTCATGTTCCTGGAGTCGACAACACTCTGGCAGACAAGCTAAGCCGCTCCTCTGCTCTGGCACACGAATGGGAAATGGACCACGGGGTACTAGACGATATCTTTCAGCTTTGGGGGACTCCGCAGGTAGACCTGTTCACCTCTCCCCAAAACACAAAACTTCCCACCTTTTGCTTGCTCGTTCCAGAGCGAGGAGCTTTCTGGAGCGACGCTCTGTCTCTAGACTGGAAGGACAGATTCGTCTATGCTTTTCCCCAAATTCCTCTGATCCCACAAGTATTGCAGAAACTAACCACAGAAGGAGCAAGAATGATTCTGATCGCTCCTTTCTGGCCCAAGCAAATCTGGTTCTCTCTTCTACAATAATATTCAGAGGATTCTCCTCTTCCTCTTCCTTTATCTCGAGGTTTGCTGACCCAGGATCAAGGGACCCTGGTCCACCCAGGCCTCAAATCCCTTCAACTACATGCATGGCTCCTGCAGACCTAGCCCAATCCTGTTTTGGTGTCTCTCCAAAAGTGGCGGAAATTTTAGTGGAGGCTAGAAAACCCTCCACCAGGTCCCCTTATGCCATGAAGTGGAAGAGATTCTCTATTTGGGCAGCCTCCAAGAACGTGGAGCCTTTCTCCTGTTCAGTGGCTTTTCTGCTGGAGTACTTGCATCATCTCTTCGACCTGAGTCTCAGCCATTCCTCCTTGAAGGTTCACATGGCAGCTATCTCACAGCCTACCATGTTCCCTTCACAGATAAAGCTTTCGCTCAACTGGAGGTCTCTAAGACCCTTCTCAGAGGGGTCCTCCATCTGAGGCCCCCCATCCGTACTCCTGCTCCCCCTTGGGACTTGAATTTTGTTCTCGAGAAACTTACTCTTCCTCCCTTCAAACCTGCAGCTTCTGCAGATCTGAAGTTTCTTTCGTAGAAGACGCTCTTCTTGGTGGCCATCACTTCGGCTCGAAGAATTTCCGAGCTCCAGGCCCTTATGTGTAAAATCCCCTATTTGATTTTTCACAAAGAACAAGTTGCTCTTCGCAAGAATCCTAAGTTTCTACCCAAAGTAGTAGCAGAGTCTACCTTAAATCAGTCCATAGAGCTACCTGCCTTTTTTACGCAGTACTCTAACCAAGGGGAATATTTACTCCATACCATGGATGTTCACCAGATCCTGAGATACTACACCAACAGGACGAAGGATCTCAGAACGACTGATCAGTTGTTCGTCTCTTTTGCTCACAAAAGGGAAGGCAATGCTGTTTCCAAGAAATGCCTGTCGAAGTGGTTGGCTCATTGCATCACTTTCTGTTATGACAAGTACAAGACCCTTCTGGGTCAAGTTAGAGGTCACTCCACAAGAGGCATAGCAGCCTCTGCGGCTTGTTTCAAAAATGTGTCTCCGGCAGACATATGTGCTGCCGCCACCTGGACTTCCGTCCATACCTTTACGAAACATTACAGTTTGGATACTGCCTCTCGCCGTAGAGCAGGCTTCGGATTGGCTGTTTTGCAAGGCCTCCTGTCTTGAGGCTTGCACGGCTAGGGCTACTTTTTAGAGTAGTTCCCTCCTCCCGGTGCCTTTCCTTTGTTCCAGACTGCTTGGGATTCAGTCCTATATGTAATTACCTACTGCAAGAGCCTCTCGAGTAAGATAGTACAGTTATGTAAGAACTTACGTAACAGTAGATCTTGAGAAGGCTCTTGCAGTGAAATCACTCTCCCCCTCCATCCCCTAGGCTTTTTCAGCTCCTTTTCCAGGAATGCAAACATCTGCTTCTCTCTCGTCCGGGCCTTCCTGGCCTGTGGCGGGAAAGAACTGGAAGGCGGGCGTCCGGGACCGCCCCTTTATACCGACGTCATATGACGCCGGTCACCTGACGTGGGGGCAGTCCCTCGCCAGGGACTGCTAGCTAGAAATTTTTCCGTGGGGTCCTGCTGCCAGCCGGCGTCAGTCCTATATGTAATTACCTACTGCCAAGAGCCTCTCTCGAAGATATGTTACAGTAAGTTCTTACGTAACTGTACTTTCTCTGTATAGAAGTACCAGTTAGTTCATTTACCAGGGGCAGTCACTAGTACTAGCCAGGAAAATGGCTTGGAGAACCACCAACTAATGGCAGATGGGGTACCAGGAGGGGTATGTAATATGTAAGCGAAGGATAAACATTGTGAGAAGTGAAATCCCAAGGATAGGTCAGTAGAACTGATGCGGCGGTGGGGGCCTACGGGGAGAGGGAAAGGGGAGTTAGGACTTTTATAGTATGACTGTGTGTAGATTGTGGATGAGTGCAGTATAGAGTTGTGAAAAGAAAGCTGAAGAAAGCAGGAAGATAGACCAGTATCAAAGGGAGGACAGAGGCATCAAAGTGTTACATGAAAGCATGATGACAGACCAGGGACAAGGAGGAGACAAACACTAGAAGTAATTAGTTCATGGTTAAATGGTACAGGTTAGCATGATGACAATTCATGGTCATGGGAAACAATTGCACTGATCATTTCTGAGACGTAAATATAAGAGCTTGAAATATGAGATGCCGATGGGTGACCTCAGTTTCAGTTTTTGTTTTGCAATTTAATCCACAAGGAGGACAGTGTAAAGCTTATAGCAGCCCTGCCAAAGTGAGAGTTAACGTTGGGAACCATCAGTAGGAGAGATCTGCAGCTTCTCAGGGCGTAATTGCCTACTGGTTTTATAGGAAGGCAGTCTGAAATGTATTGGGGCAGTTTTTTTGGAGACGGCTTTCAGGGTCCATAAGGCTGCATTTTTATCATGCCTGAATTGAAGAGAACTCCACCCCACTGAATGATACAGGGAGCAGTGGTGAGTGGAATAAGGCCGGCCAGTGATGAACCTCAAAGCTCTATGATATAATGTGTCAAGTTTGGTGAGGTAGGAAATGGGACAGTGACTGTAGAGGATGTCAGCATAATCCATCAACAATAGAAAGGTTGATTGTACCAGCTGTAGTTTGGCATCTCTAGTTAAGAAGCAGGCTATCCTAAAGAACAGGCCAAGTCTCTGTTATAATTTTTTGAGCAATTCTTCAACGTGCTCTATAAAGGAGAACCTATGGTGCAGCCATACTCCCAGGTATTTGAATTTAGGGACAAATTACAACTTCTTGCCAAGAATTGTAGTAATCTGTGGCACAGGATCTGATGGGGCTGAATTTACCATTTGGGCAGAGGGAGAAAAGAGCATTGCTTTTGTTTTCTTAGCGTTAAGTAATAATTTTTTGTTTAGGAGTTGGTGTTGCAGCAGGTTAAACTCAGATTGAAGGTCATTACATGCAGATTGTAATGACGGGCGGCTTACGTAAAGAACTGTGTTATCTGCAAACAGATAAATGTTGGCCTCAGTTATGCTTTCATCAATATTGTTGATGTATATTGCAAATAAGATCAGTCCTAAGATAGAACAGTGGGGAACACCTCTTAGGAGAGATTTGAGGGTTGAGAGATCTCCTTCACTTTCACCTGCTGGAAACGACCAGAGAGGTAGCTGTTGAACCACTGTAAAGATAATGGGTCAGCACCTAGTGAGGTCAGGGAAGAGAGTAGCAAAGAATGGTCGACAGTGTCGAAGGCCTTGCTCAGATCCAAGAGTATGGCGCAGGTGTAATCCCTGTTGTCTAGCTCTCTTTGCCAGCCATTAGTCACTTTGGCAAGTGCTGTGATGGTGCTATGTTTAGCTCTAAACCCTGATTGGACTGGATTACACACGTTATTAGCTTCTAGATACTGCCTCAGCTGGTTACTTATGACTTTTTCCAGTAATTTTGACAAGACTAGGAGAATCGAAATTGGTCTAATTTAGATCACAGGGATTTCCGGACCTGAACAGGGGTAGGATGTGCACCGTTTTCCATATTGAAGGAATGGACCCTTGAGTTAATGATAGGTTAAATAAATGGGTTATGGGCACAGCTAACACATGGATGGCCACCTTCAAAAAATATGGGTCGAGGGTATCCTCACCAGCACTTTTTTTTTTTTACATCCAGTTTTAGCAATAGGTCTTCAACTTCTTTGAGAGAAGTAGGACGGAAGGAGAAGACTGGATCGGTGACACTAGGATCTGCACCTTGATTATCCACCTGAGAGCGTATCAAATTTGCAGGGGAATTGTCGAAGGCTAAGCCTGCAGTTGTAAAGTGATTATTGAAGGCATCCAGAACTTCCAGTCTGTCACTAATGGTGTTATTGTTTAAGGAGATTTCATCAGGTAGTGAACCACCGGATGTATGACCAGACAAGTCCTTGACGGTTTTCCAAAATTTTGTAGGATTTTTAGAGGCAGAGAGAAATTCAGAATGATAGTATGCAGCTTTTGTATCTCTAACCATTCTAGTACATGAGTTTCGTGCCCTTTTGAACTTGTACCAGTCCGCAGCAGACTGGGTTTTGTGTGCTTTTTTCCGTAAGTTATCTCTTTTAGTCAATGCACATTTTAATAATGGTGTGAACCATCTACATGGATTTTTTGCTATTCACACCTTAACTATAGGGGCATATTTATTTAGGGCAGCTAGGATAATTTTGCTGAATATGTCGAATGCTGATTGCGTGTTTTTTGCCAAATAGAACTCTTGCCAATACAAGGGGTGTTTCAGTTCGTTTATGTAGCAGTGAGATCAAAAGTTCCATCTAGATCTCTTGGCAGCAAACTTCGGCAAAGTATCAGGTTTGTTGCTTGATCTTATGCAAGCAATAAATTAGTGATCACTGATATAATTGAAGAAGGTGCCGGCAAAGGAGAACTGATGTGGTTTATTCACCAGGATGACATCTAGCAGGGAGCTGTTATCCATGTTCTTTTTATTTACCCGTGTTGGTTCGACAATGAGTTGCGATGATCCATGGGTGTCACAGAAAGCTACGAGAAGAGCGGTGGTTTTAGATGGCCAGTCTAAATTAAGATCCCCAAAAATAATTATTTCTGAGGATTGTTCGATGATATTACTCAGATGAGGTAACAATTGTAGATCGGCAGAAGGAGGTCTATAGTACCCTATGATACATAATGTTGAAGTGTGAGAGATGGTGACTTGGAGACAGACATTCATAAGCATTTGCAACATTGAGGATATCCGTGAAAGGGTACTCTGCCTTTTTCTGGATTGGCTCCACGGGCATCCCTGTGGACTCAGATGAGGCAAAGAATGCCCTGAAAAGACAAGGACCTTCCTCCGTCTCTAAGCCAATGGTTGATTCATCATCCCCTGGATGAGAATGCAGGCTGGTGACGTCCGAATCCAAGGAATCTGGATATAACGGCCGACAGCCCAGGTCACCTTAGACCCGCCGAAGGCAGTCCGGGGTGACTGACAAACACTGGGGAAGCCTGGTGTCCAGCCTATCTTCCTTGGAAGGAGCCCCTCCTGCAGGCTGCTTAGATGGCGGTTCCACCACAATTGGTGGAGAGACCGTTTAGGCCGAGCAGAGTTTTACTGGCTTCCAAGGCGGGGGAACTGACTTGATCGACTCCAAAGGAGTCTGCTTCAGCCCAGGAGGCGAAAGCCAAGTAATGGCTGGGGTGGAAGCTGGAGTCTGCTTGTGCCCAGTCAAAATCAGCTGCTGCCACATGAGGTCCTTGTAGCGCCGACAGAGTTTCCACCGGAGCCTCTCCTCATCTGAGGAGGACGAAAGCGACCGATGGCGTCGCCTCTTTTTAGTGTTTATGGCTCTCCCTTGGCCTTTCAGTCGAGGGGGTCCAAGACCTCAAATCGAGATTGGACAGGCTGATTCGGGAGACACCAGCGGGACCTGCGATTTCCTGAGGTTGGGGACCACTTCCTCGATGGAAGACACAACAGGATGTCTCTCCTCATCTGGAAATTCAGAATAAGAGTTCGATCGAGGGAATCGTCGACCAGAGTCGGCGATGAGGGATCGATCGGGTCGATGAGCCCTACCATCGTCGATAGAACAGTTTGATCGACAGTCCAGATGGCAGAGTCAAAAAGCGAGCAGCTGAAGAAGAAATCTCGACCGAAGTTGAGACTGCCAGTTCCTGGGATCAAGATCTCTCCCGCACTCAAGAGTATCTCCGTCAAGATGAAGATGATCCTGGATCCTTCTCCCTTTTACGGGATCGGGAGGAGTGCGTACCCACAGGACCCTCTCCCTTGGTCAGGAGAGACTGGCACAACACTTGGAAGGAACCAGAGAAGGTGGAGCCCAGGTTGAGCAGAACGAAGAAGCTCCAAAAAGTTTCTGAAGCCCAAGCCGCCTTCTCTTCGAATGCTTGCATTCGTTTCAATTGCTCGGTGGATCCCACAGCTGTGGAAACTGCCCACTGCACCCCCTTGGATTTCACTGGAGGGTTCCGTTTCTCCAACCTCCCTAACTTCAGGCACGCAAGACGGTAGTCGAGGACGTCAGGATGGAAAGCAAGACAATTTGCATTTTGAGGTGTCATGAGTGCGACACGAGGCAATATCTTGTCACCGGTGTGAGGATTGGTGTGCGACATCTTCTGGCCGTAAGGCACGATGAAATCAGGGAAGACTTGTCCTCCATAATCGAAGAAGCAAATTCGATCGCGAATGTGAACAAGATGGATTTTCAGAATAACCAAAGATTTTAGAGCCAGTGCCTACAAAATGTGTGAGCATGAGGGAGGCAACCTGAATCTTCCAGTGGAAAGGAAGATCTGGTGTTATGGGGTGAAGCCGAGGTATATAGCACCTGGGTGGGTGGGAGGAGCCAGCTTGAAGACTTCCGGCAGACTTAAAGTGGAAGGAGACATGCCAAAGAGTGTGGATGAACAACATATCCACAATCCTAGAAGAATCCATTTGTTAAAAAGTACTAACACTCATAGAAGTAGAAAAACCAGGTCCGAAGGACTTCCCAGTATTAAGTGCCAACCACCGCCGTCCTGTGCTCTGCCAAGTTATGACTGTACACGGAAAGCATGGGGACACGCTCCATTACAGTCTGGGAGGCACCTTTCATCTTTTTATATTATAATGGCCGTTTGGTAATGACATGAGCACTGGTTGACTAGCAGGGCCTTGTTGAGTCGACCAATTGCGCACGTTCATTACCATCTGACCATTATACAAAAAGATCATAAAAGGTGCCCCCAAAGAGTATAATGGAGTGTTCCACTGCTCTTCTTAGCCGGCGTCATAACTTGGCAGAGTGCAGGATGGAGCTGGGTAGCACTTAATACTGGGAAGTCATTTGGACCCAGTTTTTCTACTTTTTCAAGTGTTAGTACTTTTTAATAAATGGATTATTTTGGGTAATCTCAACATTAGAAGCAATCTGCTGAGGTAAGGCATCTATATAATAGGGTGCAGGGGCTGTCCAGTTAACCCTGGCGGGTCTCTAAGAGGAGACAGCGACCAGGAAGCTGACCACAACCATTCTGTGTTTCTCCCGGTGTTTGTGCTTTCCTCACTTCTCCCTATAGGGAGAGAAAGAGGACCCCATAGGATTGCACAGGTGAGGCTGAAGAGCTCCTAGCCTTAAGCTCTTTTTCCATGGCAGGCAGCTTTTGTTTTAGAAGATGGCTCCCAAGCATTTTCAATCGACGTCTTCAAGTGCCTGGTTAAACTTTTGCCAGTGCTGGCAGGCTTCGGTATCGTGGCTGGGGCTTAGGCAGATCAGGCATGACGCGTGACCATTTTTTCTGGAATATGTTTGCTGCAGGCACACTTCATGGACTGGTCGGAAGACTATGCTGGTGTAGAAAACAAACTTGTCTGGAAAACATCAAAAAATTCAATGTCCAACTGAGAAACAGAAGGAAAATAAAGTGTGATAAGCGCAGGAAATGGCAGTAGACTGTAGCTGTGACATTCACTAGGTCCGATGTGTGCAGGTCAACAGTGGGAAAAGAACAGAGGCAAGTGTGGAGGACCACCCTCCTATACTGTACTGACGTCAGATGACTGACAGTGGGGGGGGGGGTAGTCCCTTGTGGTAGATTGTAAGCTAGACGCTTTTTGTGTTGTCATGGTGAATGGCAGCATTTTCCTACCAGTGTGGTCTACTGCAAGAGTGTTCCTCAAAGTAAGATCGGTTTTGTCTTTACCAGCCTTTTAAGTTATTCAATGTACGTTTCAGATTCACTCTCTTGTGGGAAGTACCATTTAAAAAAAAAGAAAAACTGTCTAATGTTGTTTATTCTCCCTTTCAGTCACTAAGTTCAAGAATATGGATGCATTGTGACAACAGTGTAAGAGCTGAACAAGAACATAATATACCAGTGCAGTTCTAAAACTGTCCTTTTCACTACAGTGTCAATCGTAAATACCCATGTAGCTTACTAAAAGCTTAGTAAAGATGGAAGAGAAGGGGCCGGCCTGCTGACGCAGCGGTGCGATTTCCACTTGCGATGCTGGCAACCCGGGTTCAGGAACAGACCCGGATGTCGTCGCCTCTGGGTGGAGAAGGATTGAGCGCCCTCAGATGGCTTTCCTTCTCCGGGGGAGTGGTGTCTCCTTTGGGAGGCGACACCTGGCGGAGGCTGGGTCATTGTCCTAGAGCGGCCTTGCGGTCGAGTAACTCTGGGGAGGGACAGACACTGGCGTTCTTGCCGTCACCGCCCCAGCTTGCAGGGGACAAAAAATCCTCGCGCCTGCCGCCTAAATGAAGCCCTGTCTCTGGGCTTCGATTAGCCTCCTCGCACCACGCTCTCCCAAACAGATACAGATATTGCGGTACCTGTCCCCTCTATGGTGCCATGACCCCACCCCCTGGGGATAAGCCAGGGGTAACCAGGGGAGCAAGAAGGGCTTAGTGGGAGGTGAGTACATCAGGGACGCCATGACTAGGGCGGAAATACTGGCAGCAGTTGAGGGGTAAAAATAGCAGAATATAAAAAAAAATAAGATGAAAGAGAACTAGAAACAGTATTACATTTGGAACACAACTTCTACAGCACAGAATGACCACAGGTTCTGCACTTTTTTTTTTTTTTATTATTTTATTAGTAGGTTTTATGCCCCCACCCGTGACCCCAGCAAATATGGCAGTGCGTGCACATGGAGGCGCGCACACACACACTCTCCAGGTGCCAGCTCAGTCCCTTCTGCCCAATCCCTGGGCTCCCACGTAGCCTGACTGCCATCCATCCTCCACCAGGTGGCAGCCAAGGGCCGGGAGAAAACTCCTCATCCCTCCCGGGAAAGGAGAGCTACCTCATGGTAGCTCAATTCTACCCCCAACAACCCAAGCTTGTTCCTGAACCCGGGTTGCCGGTGTGACACGAGGTGTAGCGTCCAGCACCTCGACCCTCAGTGCCACCAGGCTGGCTCTGCACAGTTCTCTTAAATCAATCATACTTTATTTGATACAGCGCAGTGTCAATGGTGAATCAAGATGCTTTACGTACAAATTTAAAAATAGTAAAAAAAAAAACATATAGTAAACATCATTAAAATAATAACGGGTCAGCTAAACATCAGATAGAAAGGCCTGATTAAACAGGAAGGCTTTTAACTTTCTTAAAAACCCCTATCGATTGAATTTCTCCAATGTGACGATTGAGGGAGTTCCACAAGGTAGGTGAGCTAAACGAGAAGGCATGGGCACCAGGTGTCTTTAGGCGGGCCCTGGGTATCTCTGAAACACCCTCGTCATTGGAGCAAAAGGGAAGGACCGAGCAGTGGGGACACAGGAGGTCTTTCAGGTAACCAGGCCCCTGATCATGCTGGGCCTTGTAAGTCAGCAAACCAACCCTGAAGGTAATCTGCCACCTAACCAGCAGCCAGTGCAGACAGCGCAGCACAGGTGTGATGATGCAATCTTGGAAGACCAGTCAACAACCTGGCCGCCACATTCTGCACTAGCTGCAGGCAGCACAGATCAACCCCCGGTAGCCCTAGGTAGAGAGCATTACAATAATCCAGGTGCATGATCACAAATGGCTGGCAGTATAGCCTAGAGATTAGAGTACTGAGCTGTGAATGAGCTTGGTACCCGCAGACATGGGTTTGATTCCTAACCTCCGCACACTTTAATGCTTGAATGAGCAAGTTGTGACCAGCCCAAAGTTCCCAGGTCGCCTCTAAAAACAGGCACTCATGCCTAGTGGGCCTTACCTGGTTAACAAAGACTAAATAAATAAAGGTATGGGCCAGGGCCGGAAGGTCACTTAGAGGGAACTAAATGCTTGACCTTGGCGATGTTTCTCAGATGATAAGCACACTGGACTATAGCACTTGACTGAAGCGAAACTATCTGACACTGTTTTATCAATTTGTGCATTTCTACAACAATTCGATGTGGCCACCTTGACCTCCCAGCAAGAGCGTGCATTGTGTTACCACCTGTGCGACCTATATTCAGAAGTGAGCCCTTGTCTTTTGCTTGTCTGGTGACCCATGGTGAGGGCTGTCACCAACATAGAAACAGACTTTGACAGCAGATAAGGACCGCTGGGCCCACCTAGTCTGCCCATTTCCTTACCTACAGGATAAGCTGCAGATCCTAGTTAACCAACAGCCTATTTCTTCCTACCCCCACAAAAATTGCCTTATGTCTTTCAAATGCATGCTTGGATTCTCCCACAGTTTTAGACCCCACTACCTCCTCAGGAAGGCCGTTCCATGTGTCCACCACCCTTTCTGTGAAAAAATACTTCCTCACATTGCCCCTAAACCGTCCCCCCATCTTCAAATTGTGTCCCCTGTTCGTGCACATCTCTTTTTCTGAAAGATGCTACCCCTCTTGGACTTTGTTGATTCCACTGAGGTACTTAAACTTTTCTATCATGTCCCTTCTCTCCATCCTTTCCTCAAGGGTATACATATGCAAAAGTACTGGACTTCAGGAGGGCTGACTTTTGACAAAATGGGTGAGTGCCTAAGGAATGCACTAGCAAATGGGCAGGAAGGAGGGGTGGAAGAACAATGGGGAATAATAAAAACTGCCATCACAGAGGTAACAAACCTTTGTGTGAAGCAAATAAACAAAACAAAAAACGATGCAAGAAACCACTATGGTTCTCAAAGGAAGTGGCAGTGAAGGTTCAAAAGAAAAAGAAAGCAATCAGGAAGTACAAGGAATCACAGAAGGAGCAGGACAGAGAATTGTATCAGTTAAAGCAACTGGGAAGCTGGGAAGGTAGTCAGAACAGCAAAGGCCCGAACTGAGGAAAAGATAGCCAAATCAGTTTAAGAAGGGGGATAAAACCTTTTTTAGGTACATCAGGGAGCGAAGGAAGACTAAGGGAGGGATAGTGAGGCTTAATAAAGGGAGGGAGGGGTGGGAGGGGCGACTGTGAAAAGGCAGAGATACTACACAAATATTTTGCTCAGTATTTACAAATGAAGAGGGGGAGGTACCTAAAACAAACAATAGAAACACTCTGGATACAGAAGTTGATACCAGCCCATTTACAGAAGAGAGTTCTGAAAGAACTCTTAAAACTGAAGGTGGACAAAGCAATGGGGCCTGATGAGATTCATCCCAGAATTCTAAAAGAACTAAGGGTAGAACTAGTGACACCACTGACTACCCTCTTTAACAAATCATGGGAGGATGGGGTGGTACCCGAGGACTGGACTCGGATGGCAGATGTGATTCCCATTCACAAAAGTGGGAGCAGGGCAGAAGCAGGAAACTACAGACCTGTTAATTTAACCTCAGTGATAGGGAAAATGATGGAATCACTTCTGAAGGAAAGAACTGTCGAGTACCTAGAGGCCAGAGGGGCATAGGACCCAAGGCAGCATGGGTTCACAGCAGGAAGGTCATGCCAGACGAATCTAATAGATTTCTTTGACTGGGTGACCAAAGTAGTACATCAGGGAGGGGCTGTGGACATGGCCTATCTAGACTTAAACAAGGCATTTGACTCAGTCCCACATAAAAGATTAATATACAAGTTAGCAAGCCTGGGAGTGGGTCCCAAGATGATAGCCTGGGTAAAGAATTGGCTGGAGAATAGGACACAGAGGTAATAGTAAATGGAGTCCACTCTGAAGAAAGGGGGGTTACCAGTGGGGTGTTGCAGGGCTCATTATTAGGACCGGTCCTCTTCAATGTCTTTGTAAGCGACATTGCAGAGGGACTGGAAGAAAAAGTATGTCTCTTGCAGATGACACAAAGATCTGCAACAGAGTTGATGCACAAAGGTGGGGTGGAAAGGATGAGAAGGGACTTGGCAAGGTTAGAGGAATGGTCAAATGTATGGCAGCTTAGAGTCAATGCTAAGAAGTGCAAGGTAATGCACATGGGAAACAAAATCCAGGGAAGAGTACACAGTGGGGGTGAGATACTAACAACAAAATGGAAGGGACCTGGGGTAGTCATATCAGATGACTTAAAGGTGGGCAAGCAATGTGAGAGGGCAGTAAGGAGGGCTGGGGGATGCTGGGATGCATAGGGAAGGCATCACCAGTAGAAAACAGGAAGTTGTTATCCTCTACAGACAGCTGGTGAGACCCCATCTGGAGTGCTGTGTGCAGTTCTGGAGACCCAATCTCCACAAGGACATAGACAAGATGGAAGCTGCCCAGAGGAGGGGCAACTAAAATGGTGCAGGGTCTGCACAGAAGACATGAAGAGAGACTAAGGAGCTTAATATGTATAGCCTCGAGGCAAGGAGGAGAGGGGGGACATGATAGAAACTTTCAAGTACCTCAAGGGAATCAACAAAGTCCAAGAGGGTAGCATCTTTCAAAAAAAGAGGTGTGCAAGAACAAGGGGGCACAATTTGAAGATGGGGGGGTGGCTCAGAGGTAATGTAAGGAAGTATTTTTTCACAGAGAGGGTTGTGGATGCATGGAACGAGCTTCCGGAGGAGGTTGTGGAGTCAAAAACAGTGGTTGAATTCAAGCATGCATGGGACAGTCATAAGGCAATTCTAAGGGGGGGGTAGAAAGAAGTAGGCTGCTGGTTAACTAGGATCTGCAGCTTATCCATTAGGTAGGGAAATGGGCAGACTGGGTGGGCCAAGCGGTCCTTATCTGCCGTCAAATTCTATGTTTCTATATTAAGCTCCTTTAGTCTCTCCTCGTATGTCTTCAGGCGCAGACTCTGCACCACTATGGTTTCCTTTAGTCTCTCTCATACAACTTCTTTTGCAGACACCACCATTTTAGTTGCCCTCCTCTGGACTGCCTCTATCCGTCTATGTCCTTGCAGAGATGGGGTCTCCAGAACTGGACGGAGTACTCCAGATGAGGTCTCACCAACTGTCTGTACAGAGGGATGACAATTTCCTGTTTTCTGCTGGTGATGTCTTTCCCTATACATCCCAGTATGCTCCCCAGCCCTCCCTGCTGCCTTTCTCACATTGCTTGCTAACCTTAAGGTCATCTGATATGATTACCCCCAGGTCCCTTTCCATTTTTGTTGTTACTACAAACTGCCATACTTCTGACCATTCCTCCAACCCTGCCAAGTCCCTTCTCATCCTTTCCACACCTCCTTGTGTATCAACCTGTTGCAGATCTGTGTGTCATCTGCAAAGAGGCATACTTTTTCTTCCAGTCCCTCTGCAATGTCACTTATAAAGACATTAAAAAGGACTGGACCCAGTACTGAACCCTGGGATACTCCACTAGTAACCCCTTTTTCTTCAGAGTGGACTCCATTTACAATTACCTTCTGTGTCATGTTGTCCAGCCAATGTTTTACCCAGGCTACCACCCTGGGACCCACTCCCAGGCTGGCTAATTTGACTACTAATCTTTTGCGTGGGACTGTGTCAAATGCAAACAACAGTGCTGCCTGGCTGGAGAGTGAAGTGCCATCCTTCTGCTCTGGAGGTCAAGCCCTGCAGTGGCAAGAGTGGATTTTGCCTGTATCAAAGAATTGGTAAAGATCCAAGGATGGCTATAGTGCCTGTGGGAGAAGGACCTTTAGTTTGGGGAAGGGGAGCTAAAATCCAATGGACGTTGGGACAACTGCCTCTGGTACTCTAGGACCCATGCCACACTGAAGATGTCAGGACTGGGAAGAAAAAATTACTCACCTTAGTAATGTTGTTTCTTCTAATGAAGTCTTGCTGTATTCTGACAAATTGCAGTGAGGTCCAAACTTCGAACTGCCCCGGAGATGAAAGAGTTAACTTTCCATGCCAGGCATGGAACGCTGAGCTCAAGCTCGGTTGAGACTCTGTCTGTTGCTGTTTGAACTCAAACCGTCAGATCTTTACGAGCTATACTCACTGAGTGTCCTGTGTGGAAGCTGTAAACCTACACTAGCCAACTGGTTACTAAATATAATAAACAGATTTTGGTCCCAAAACAAAGACTCAAGTCAGGAAACCCAAAATGAAACAAACACAACACCCACTCACCCAAAGTAAAGGGTGATAAATAAAGGGTGGGGCACCTCTTGAGTGCCAACACTGCTACTGCCCACCCACATCCCAAAACAAAGGTTCTGAGAGGGGAGGCAGGGGGGGAGGTCAGAATACAGCAAGACTCCATTAGAAGAAACAACATTACTAAGATGAGTAATTTTTTCTTCAAAAAACATGAAGTCTTGCTGTATTCTGACAAATTGCAGACTACCAAGCAGTACCTCCATGGAGGAGGGACAGAACCAACCTAGGAAATAGGCTCTGGAGCACTGCTGTGCCAAACCGAGCATCACTCCTAGCCTGGATATCCAAAGAGTAATGCTTGGTAAAAGTGTGTACTGTTTTCCAGAAAGCTGCTTGACAAATCTGTAAGATAGGAATATCCCTGGCAGCAGCCAGGGAAGCAGCTGTACCTCTGGTAGAGTGATCCCTCAGGCCTGAGGGTGGAGTCCTGCCTAGTTTTTCATAGCAAAACTGAATGCAAGAGAAAATCCACCTGGCAACAGATCTCTTAGTTGCAGGTTTTCCCTTACCAACCTCACCATAAGTGAGGAACAGTTGGAGGGAGTCAGACCTGTGACCCTTGGTACGCTCTATGTAGTAGCTAAGGGCCCTTTTCACATCCAAACTGTACAGCCTCCTCTCCCCAGAGGAGGAATGGTCAGTGAAGAAAACAGGAAGAGACAGACTGGTTAAGGTGGAAGTCTGAAACCACCTTAGGTAAAAACTTCCTGTTAGTCCTGAGGACCACCTTATCTCTATGAAAAGAGATAAAATCAGGCTCCACTGACAGGGCTTGTAACTCGCTTGTGCGCCTGGGAGAAGTGATGGCACCAAGAAAACAGTTTTCCAAGTCAAGTACTTAAGCTCTGCTGAGGACAAAGGCTCAAAAGGGGGTTGCATAAGCTGGGCAATGCAAACATTAAGGTCCCAAACAGGGGCAGGGTCCCTGAATGGAGGATTGGTATGAAGCAATCCCTTGAAAAATTTAGAGAATACAGGATGAGCTGAAAGGGAAGAAGGCTTACCCGCTGAAAGGAAAGCAGAGACAGCTGCCAGATGCACTCTTAGTGTAGCTGGTCTGAGTCCCAAGGTATTAAGATGAACCATATAGTCCAGGACCGTGGACAGGCTAGCAGACTCTGGGGAAATATGTTTTCCCAGAGCACCAGATAGAAAATATTTTCCACTTGGAGTTGTAAGTGTTTCTGGTGGAAGGCTTCCGAGAAGCCTTTAGAATATCCATAACACCTTGAGAGAGGTGTAAATCAGCAAACTCTAACTCTTCAAGAGCCAGGCCTTGAGATTGAGAGATTTGAGATTCGAATACCAAACCCTCCCCTGAGCACATGTTAAGAGGCTGTAATTCCTGGGAAGACATATGGGAAGGTGGACTGCTAAGGACAACAAGAGAGGGTACCAGGGCTGCCTGGCCCAGTCTGGAGCAATCAGAATCACGTTGCAGGGTTGAGACCTGATTTTGACTAATACCTTGAACAGGAGAGGGAAGGGTGAAAGCATACAGGAATTTCCCTTCCCAACTGAGAACTAGGGCATCCAGGGGGATTGAGCCCAACACTGGGGGCCTGCAGCAGAAGAGAGGAAGTTGGTGATTGTCTGGGGCTGCAAAAAGATCTATCTGTGGGGTGTCCCATCTGGAGAAGATCACCTTCAAAACTAGGGGATCCAAAGACCATTCATGATGGCCCTGAGATATCCTGCTGAGAGCATCTGCCAGGGCACTGTCCTTGCCTGGGAGGTGTATTGCTGTAAGAGAGGTGTTCAGGGAATAGGCCAGAGACCACAACTTCACTGTCTCTGTGCACAAGGCTGTAGACCGAGTGCCCCCTTGCTTGTTGATATACCACATTGTGGTGGTATTGTCTGTCCTGATCTGAACTACCTTGTTCTGAACAGACTTGGAAAAAACTTGAAGTGCTAGAAACACTGCCCTGAGTTCTAAAAGACTGATGTGAAGCAGAGATTCCTGAGGAGACCACAACCCTTGGGTGGTCGGGGTCCCAAGTGTGCTCCCCACCCCAAGAGGGAGGCATCTGTAATAAGGACTAGAGAATGAGACTGAGTGTCAAAAAGGAACTCCCTGTCTTAGATTGTCCTGATCCAACCACCACTGTAACGCCTGGATCAGGGTTCGAGTCACTGGAATTAGTTTGGTAAGAGGGTCCCTTCTCTGAGATCAAAAGGCTCTCAAGTGGAACTGAATGTCCCTCATTTGTAATCTTGCTCCCTGCACCACTGTTGTAGAGGCAGCCATGTGTCCTAGGAGTTGCAGAAAATGCCTTGCTGGCCGAGACACCTGAGGGATGAATGAATGAAGAGGCCAGTGAAATAATTGTCCTTGACCTGTCCAGGGGAAGGAAGGCTCTTGCTTTTACTGTATCCAGCTCTTCCCCTATGAAGGTGAGGAGCTGCACAGGCTCTAGAACTGACTTTGAAAGATTCAGCAGGAAACTTAGAGAAGTGAGCAGTTGCTGAGTTATCTGTAGGTGTAACTTGATTGGTCTGGTGACTGGCCTACTATGAGCCAGTCGTCCAGGTATGGAAATATGGAGTCCTTTTCTCCTTAGGAAGGCAACTACTACTGCCATGCATTTTGTGAACACCTTGGAGCAGAAGTTAGGCCGAAGGGCATTGCTCTGAATTGGTAGTGGCCTGAGGGCAGCTCGAACCTGAGGTACTTTCGATGGGAGCTTCTGATGAGAATATGGAAATAGGCATCCTTGAGGTCCAGGGAGACTAGCCAGTCCCCTGGCCTTAGAGAGAGTAGAATTATTCCCAGAGTCACCATTTTGAACTTTGGCTTTAAAAGGTGCTTGTTTAAATATCTGAAATCCAGGATGGGCCGCCATTCTCCTGTCTTTTTGGGGGTGAGGAAGTACCTGAAGTACAATCCTTTCCCTTTGTGTAGGGGTGGAACCCTCTCTATGGCTCTGAGAGCCAAGAGGAAAGAGACCTCTGCCTCTAGGGCAAGTGCCTCTGAAGGATTTGCAGGTGGAAAGGATCTGGTTCTCATCTTTGGAAATTTTTTGAAGCTGAGAACCAGTCCCTGGCTTACTACTTCCAGGACCCATTTGTCTAATGTTAAAAGACATCCAGTCCTGGACAAAGTAAGCCAGCCTGCCCCCTACAGGTAGTGGAGAATTGGCCCTGGCAAACCCATCAGGGTGCCTGTTTGGCAGGGGCTTTAGGCTGAGGGGTGGAAGCAGGCCTGCTTGTACCCCGTCTACCTCTCCCTCTAAAGAACCCCCTATGAGCATAAGCAGAAGAGGAGGCCTGGGCTTGGTAGAAAGGCCTATGAAAAGGCCTGCCCCTGCCCCTGGGATGCTGCCTCTGAGAAGTGGCTTGCCTTTCCTTGGCCTGAGCACTCCTGTAGGTGGCCCTGTACTCATCCATTTTCTTCATGTAGTTCTCTGTTTGCTCCCCAAACAGAGAATTACCCACAACAGGAAAATCCATGGCCTTAATCTGGGTATCCTGAGACAGGCTAGTACATCTGGGCCAAGCCATCCTACGAAGGGCCACAGATGTAGCCATGACTCTAGATGAAACATCATTGGAGTCCACTGCAGCATGGAATTGCACCTTGGATGCCTGAATACCATCCGCAGCCACCTGCTCCAGCTCCTTGGCAAGCTGGCCAGGGACCTGTTTAGCTAAAGCCATTACAATGTCTCATCTAGATTTCTGATATCTAGCTGTATAGGCCATATAATTAGCCTGCCTGAGTCCCAAGGATGCTGCCATGTACTGTTTCTTTGCCATGGCATCAATCCTCCTGAAGTCCTTATCTGGGGGGTGTGAAGCAAAGGATATATTTGCCTTATCACAGGCTGCAGCCTGCACTACCCCAACATGGCTGCATTGCTGGGTAAGGAACTCCGTATCTAAGCCTGAGAGAGTATACCTCTTGTCCATTCTCTTATCCACAGGAGGTATAGAATTAGGAGTCTTTAAAATTTTCATTGTCTGTTTCCCAAAGGACTTATGAAGGGGAATAGACAGCCTCCTGGACTCTGGGATATCCATCATTTCAACATAGTCAGGCTCCTCCTGGTCATCCACAGCTTTTTCCATAGGAAGCTGAAGAGTTTCAGCCACTTTCTTGTCAAACATGAAATGGGAAGGGGACTCAAAGCCTAGGAGGAGAAACTCCTGAAGGTCTGTCTCGGGAGATGTCCGGGTCAATGGGCATATCCAGACTTTCATAATCACACTCACTTTCCTCATACTCTCCTTCCTCCTCCTCCAGTTCATAAAATTCCTCTAAATCATAATCTGGAACCGGTGGAACCGATCAACCGAAAAGCCTTTAATGGTGCCGGTTCGGTCGGAACCGGGATAGCGACTGAACAATTTTTATCACTTTGGCTATTTCATCAGCAGTCGGAGAAAGAACTTTTGGATCCACTGCTGATTTATCCCTTTGTTCTTAACCAGAACCGACTCCTCGAATCGGTTCTCCTTTGCTCAAGAAGTTTTCGCCCCCTGGTCAGAGGGTACTCCTTCTGGTTCGTTGGAACCAAACCAGGCTGGCCATCTCGGGTCAGCGGACTTCTTGGCCTCCCTTTCCCTGAGCCTACCAACTCTTTTTTCCAGGGTAGCTGCAGGAAAATTTTTACAAATCTGGCAGTCTGAATCGAGGTGGCCAAACCCCAGACAAACACAGGTGGTGTGGGGGATCAGCCTTAGCAAAGACTTCCCCACACACACTACAGTGTTGAAACCCAGTGGGCCCAGTTTTTCTTTTGGGTTTCTCAGACATGGCCAGTCCTAACAAAAACTTACCCTTTTTTCAGCAATCCGCCAGGCAAGACACCCTTATCGGTTCCTGACCGTGTTACGGGTCATGGAAAAAAACGTAATAAAGTCCATTTTTTTAGAACTGATAAGAACCAGTTACCACACTAAAAGCAGAATAAAGTTTTTTGAAACAACCTGATCGGTTCAAACCAAACCGATCCCACGTTTTCAAGTTACACACAGAATAATAACAAAAAAATAAGCCTATCTAGTACTCACGAAACCCCAGACAGACTGAACCGATAGGTTACGGTTTAAATTTGGTCGAAAACCAAGAAAAACGGTACTTTAACCGACAAACTGAACCGAGCAAAGGAGAATTCTCCGGAGCGACTGTTCAGTGAGGCGGAGTAAAGAATCTGATGGTTTGACTTCAAACAGCAACAGACAGAGTCTCAACCGAGCTCGAGCTCAACGTTCCATGCCTGGCACGGAAAGTTAACTCTCATCTCCGGGGCAGTTCGAAGGTTGGACCTCACTGCAATTTGTCAGAATACAGCAAGACTTCATATTATTTGAAAGAGACAACTTCAGTGTAAGGAAGAAGATCAGTCTAACAGAGGACTCTGCACTCTACTCTCTGGTAGCTCACCCAGCAGCAGCAAAAAAGATTTCCACATGATAAATACAGCAAAACAGAAGTTTATTGGTGTATATGATATTCAATCCAGTGCAGGGACCTACACAGGTGTTTTTGTTAAATTGAGCTTGTAAACAAAATCTTGACTAACCCACACACAGGTGTCCCCCACGCTTCAATCAAATGGATCTTCTTAAGGGGGTGGGGTTCCTGTTCAGATGAGGGGATATTTTTTTTGCTGCTGCTGGGTGGAGTGCAGTGTCTTCCAGAAGGGCTGACTTTACAAATATGGGGGAAAATCTCAGAACAGCCCTGGCAGCGGTGGTGGGGTGGGAGGGTAGAGGAGGCAATAAACCTTTGCATTAGGTGATTAAGCAGAAGCAACAGGAAACAAAAACCATTAAGGTTCTCAAAGGAAGTGGCCGGGAAGGTAAGAGCAAAAAGACTGGCATTCAGGAAGTATATGGAAACACAGAGGTAGGACGACAGGGAAGTGTATCTAGAAAAACAGAGGGAGGCAGGGAAAACGGTCAGGAGCACAAAGGTGCAAAAAAAGGGGAAAAACAGCCCAGGCAGTAACGAAAGGGGACAAGATATTCTTCAGGTATGTTAGTGAAAGAAAGACAGACCAGGGATTGGATTGTTAGGCTAAAAGGTAAAGGAGGGGAGTGTGTGGAGGGGGACCTAGAGAAAGCAGCAATCCTGAACAAATATTTTTGTTCAATATTCACAGAAGAGGAGGGTGTGGGACCTCGGTTAAGTGACAGGAGTATCGATGGAAGGAAGGTGGACAATAGTCCATTTATGGAGGAGAGTCCTAAAGGAACTCGCAAAACAGGGTGGACAAGACAATGGGGCCAGACAGATACTGTACATCCAAGAATATTAAAGGAGCTTAGATAGCTGCTCGCAGTACCACTGACAGCCCTGTTCAACAAATCGCTGGAAATGGGAGTGGCTCTAGAAGACTGGAGGAGGGCAGATGTGGTCGCTCTCCACAAAAGTGGGAGCACAGAGGAGGCTAGCAATAAGAGGCCAGTCAGCCTGACCACCATGGTGGGGAAATAAATGGAATCCCTGCTAAAGGAAATGACTGTGGTATACCTTGAATCCAGCAGATTACAGTATCCTAGGCAGCATAGATTCACAGTGGGAAGGTCATATCAAAAAATCTGACATATCTTTGTGTGACCAGGGAATTAATTTAAAAGGGGAGGCAGTATAGCGCAGCGGTTTAAAGCTCTGAGCTGCAAATCTGGTGACATCCAGCAGACTAGACCTAGGTTTGAATCCCACAGCTTCCACTTGCAGACTGTGTGACCCTGAGCAAGTCACTTGACTTCCCTGTGCTCCCAGGTCGCACCTGTAAAAAAGCTTTCAGCTTAGTGTGCTAGTCCTGGTTAAAAAAAAATAAATAAATTAGGGCGGAGCAGTGGATGTGGTCTACCTGTTTGACAGTGACTCACCAGGATGTGTGGTGGGGGTAGCAGATGACCATACTGGAAGGCTGCTAGGAACAGCCTGATCCAAAGACTGTAGGTACAACCCCAGAGAACAAAAAAACTATATGGGAAAAGAAAAAAAAAGAAAAAAAAAATAGTTATCTTTCAAAAAGCATGACAATATTTCAGCAGCGGTGCATGTTAATGGTGAAAATTCTAACTTAAGCTTTTTTATTCTAGTTTAGATTGCCACTTTTTTTGAGTCTACCTCAGGTTTCTTTTTCTCCCCCATACGCCTTTATCTTGCTGTGTCTGAAGGGGCAGCTCCTTAGCCCAGTTGCGGGCCCCATTCACAAGCTTCCTTGCGCCCCCCCCCCAGCCACCTACCTTGGTCGTGTGGTTTCCCCACAAGCTTCCCCCTCATGGCAGGGATGAGAGGGGGAGCCCGTCCTCCCACCACCGATCAACACATCTGAGGCGGACCAAGTCAGTGGCACAGCAGCAGTGCTGGTGCAAGCGTGGCTGTGCTGGGCATAATTAAGCCCATCAGACACCATTTTCCTCCATTTTCTATCCACCTCAACTGTGGAGCACCAGGCTCATGTGTGGAGGGAGGCGCATTTACCAGAGGTACTTTTGCAGTTCCCTCCTGCATGTGCCTCCCTAGTGCTGCTCTACCACCAGGTCTCCACCTGAGGGCAGCCTAGGCTAGGCCAACACATCTCCCCTCCCCAGGAGAGGAGAGCAGTCCGCCGGACACTCTCCCTCCCTCCCCAGCTGACCCAGGTCCATTCCTGAACCCAGGCTGCAAGTATGGGAAGAGGCACCTCAGCCCTCTGCACCACTGGGCTGGCATAACTTCCCCAGGTTTTCATCATTCATCAGTATACTCGGCTGTTTTGAACACTCATTGTTTAACATCACTTATCTTGTGACTAAAATTAACTAGCATGCAGCAGACACTGTTCCCTGAATTACTGGGATGAGTTCAAAAACAGCTGTGAATAATAAGGAAAATATGGGGATAGTCATATTAAAAGGTGTACAACTTGCTGGGCCACTTGAGACACCAACGACTCGGGTTCTGGAACGAGCCTGGATCTTTGGAGGGCCATGGGAGGAGGACCAAGCATTTCACAGGGCTTTCTCCTCCTCAGAGATGTCAGACTCGCAGTCTCTGCTGTACTATTGCCACCTAGGAGACCACAGGTGGTGGTGGTGCAGCTGGAGCCAACGCATAGGGGAGGCCGGACACCGATGCACTCTGATGTATCTGACATGCACTCAGCATGTGCCCTTGTGTCTCAAGCACACCAGCTGGTGTCCTGGGGATGGCGTCCACTAAATACCACCAGTCAAAGCACTCCTTGTGGAAGGTGGTCCACTCTGACAGCCCCATCCTGGAGTAAGTTAGGGAGGAGCAAGAGGTGAGGCAAGTCCCAGAGAAGGCAGGTGACGGGGCTGGGCAACTAAGTATACTAAATTTAAAATCATACACCTTTTGTTGCATCAAATTTGACCACAAAAGCAGAAAGTCTCAAAATGGGTACAGTGGCATTTCTGGCTACATTAGGTATGTTCCCAGAGTCATTATTACATAAAAATATATGAGGATATAGTGGTAATGGTCCCTCTGCCCCTCAAGACAGTGTGGAGGGAAGGGTTAGAGGCACTTGAAAAAAATCAATTCCTTCCTCAACATCAACTACTGTATTGCATACAGACTGGCCATTAGACTCATAGTAGAAGAGCAGGGGGCAGGGGAGGCGACATTCCTGTGCACCACTGAGGCGCTCCCAGCTTGGGGCCAGCATCTGGGCCCATCTGTCTGTGGGGCAGTGGGTAATGAGCATAATTTTATGTCAGGTCTTTATGGGACAAACCCAGCTTGGGTCCAAGTATTGGGCCTGTTTGCAGGGGGGTAATGAGCATAATTTAATGGCAGGTCTTTATGGGACAAACTCACTTTACCCATCACATGCAGCAGCCACCCATTCCAGTGTGAGGAGCAGAGCTCAGCCTCATCCTTCAGGGAGTGTGTTATTTTCTCCATTTTACATAATTCACTTTCGCCATGCAGACAAGGTAGGGGCTTGAGGGATTAACCAGGCTCTTTTTTTCTTGCCTGCTGTAAGCAGGATGCCCATCAGGTACCCAATGGCAGGGTATCGCAAGCCTTGTGGGAGATGGAGTAGGGGGGGGCATTCCTGCAGTCAGGAGTACTGGCTTTCCTAACAATTCCTCCACTGACTCTAGTAGTAACAGGAAAAAAGGGCTACAGAGCTGGGCAAGACTACATATTGTGTGTGGTGAGCCTGTGCTTCCCCACATAGAAACATAGAAACACAGAAACACAGAAACACAGAAACACAGAAGTTGACGGCAGATAAGGACTGCAAGGCCCATCCAGTCTGCCCATTTCTTTTTCTACCTTATAAATGTGCCATCGGCCTTTGCTCTGTCAGTGGCCTATCTATTCATACTCATCTGTATTGCTCCCTTATGCCTATCCCATGCCTGTTTGAAGCCCTGCACTGTATTCATAGCCACCACTTCCTGAGGTAGGCCATTCCATGCATTCACCACCCTTTCTGTGAAAAAGAACTTCCTCACATTCCCCCTTAATCGGCCTCCCTCTAATCTCATGCTGTGTCCTCTTGTCCTGCTATTTTTCTTATATTTAAACATGTTAAGACTTTCACCTTGTTAATGCCCTTAAGGTGTTTGAATGTCTCAATCATATCACCTCTCTCCCTCCTTTGCTCAAGGGTATACATATTGAGCTCCGTTAATCTGTCCTCATATGTCTTCTGATGCAGTCCCTGCACCATTTTGGTTGCCCTTCTCTGGACTGCCTCAATTTGGTTAATATCCCTGTGAAGGTGTGGCCTCCAGTACTGCACACAGTACTCCAGACAGAGCCTAACCAGTGTCTTGTAAAGAGGAATTACCACCTCCCTCTTACGACTTGTGATACCCCTACTAATACACCCTAACATCCCCCTAGCCTTACCTACTGCTTAAGAGATCTGCTTGGATGATTTCAGGTCATCAGTGATGATGATGCCCAAGTCTCTTTCTTCCTTTGTGACTGCCAGCAACTCCCCTCCCAGCCTGTAGGTGGCTTCAGTGTTTCTCTTCCCTATGTGCATGATCTTGCACTTTTTTGCAATAAATCCCAGTTGCCACTCTTCTGACCATTTTGCTAGTTTATCCAGATCTCTTCTCATTCTGCCCACCCCATCTGGATCTACTCTGTTGCAGATCTTGGTGTCATCTGCAAACAGACAAGCCTTACCCTCTAGTCCATCTGCAAGGTCACTAATGAAGACACTGAAGAGGACTGGCCCCAGGACTGATCCCTGAGGTACCCCACTTGTGACTTGCATCTCTTCTGACTGTATACCATTTACCACCACTCTGTTTTCTACCCGTCAACCAGTTTGCCACCCAGTTGACCAACTTCGGACCCACCCGAGCCTACCCAGCTTATTTATCAATCTTCTATGTGGAACAGTGTCAAAAGCTTTGCTGAAGTCAAGGTAGGCAACATCAGCTGCTCCCCCTTGGTCCACCACTCTGGTTACCCAGTCAAAAAAATCTATGAGATTAGTTTGACAGGACCTTCCTTTTGTAAACCCATGTTGTCTTGGATCCTGTGCCCCTAAGGATTCCAAGTGTTCCACTATCCTTACCTTAAGGAGTGCCTCCATAATCTTGCCCACTACTGAGGTAAGACTGACTGGTGTGTAGTTCCCTGCCACCACTCTTGTGGAGCGGGATCACATGAGCCCTCCTCCAGTCTCCTGGGACCTCTCCTGTGCTCAGAGACTCACTAAACAGTTCTGCTAATGGCTCTGCTAGTCCCACCCTTAGCTCCTTAAGTACCCTGAGATATATGCCATCAAGTCCCATTGCCTTATCCACCCTGAGTTTAGCAAGCTCTTGTAGGACCCTTTCTTTTGTGAAGGGAGTAGTGCTCACCACCCCACCCCCCCCCGTGAACATGGTGCTGAGCTGTGGGCCCTGCCCTACCTTCTCTTCAGTAAATACTGAGCAAAAGTATTTATTTAAGATAGATGCTTTTACAGGGTCCTCCTCCTCCTCACATGACCCCTTTTCTCCATTGAGCTTAGCAATACCCCCTCTGGACTTTCTCCTTTCACTAATGTATATATAGGAAGTCTTGTCACCTTCTTTTACATCTCCATCAGGAAGCATCTGTAGTGGCTTGGCTAGACAGTATGCAGTGATAACTGGTTGTTATTTCCAGGCATACACTCCACTGTTAGGAGCCTGTAACCCTGGAGGTGGTTTGACAGGATTTATGCCAGTTTTCTCTGGGAACTGGGGTTCCCAGTTCTTCTTGCCAGCGCTGGAGGACATCCTGTGTAGAGTCTCCTGTGGATTCAATCAGTGCCTTGTACAGACAGGAAATCATATGCTCTCTGTATTCTCTGCTCTCAGAAAGGAGATCAGAGAGGTGTTTATTGCTGGGTGGGCCTCAGGGTTGCAGGCACCCAGTGGAAGGGAAGAACAGTAGTGTCAGAGTTGTAAAAACCTTATAGGAATCCACCTGTCTAAGGCCAAACTCAATTTCAGCTTCTGCAAAGGACTTAAGTAAGGCTCCGGATAGGAGTTGGTACAGATACTGGAGAGTGGTTGACCCAGTTTCTGAAAGCTGGGTTTGTGTGCACTGGGTGAAATTGTTCCAATAGTGCAACTGGATATAACAGAGAGAAAAGGGGACCAGGTGTAGTGTTCTGCGGATCGAGATCCAGGCCGATACCTTACATCTCAGCCATGGGTTAGGGGTAGTGGTCCTGTTGGGGACCGTATCAGTGTAATATATGGCTCCAATAAACTCAGGATTAGGGAAAACTGTGGCTTCTACATTTTGCCACTGAGCCTAGGGGCACCCATGTGAAAAAGGACTACACAGCGGAGCTACACCACCTTGTAGTACAGCCTCGGGTTTGAGAAAGAGAAATCTCTTTTTGTTTTGGGGAGGCACAACATTTTCAGCTTGATCGGAGGTTGCTGCTGGCACAGACGGTCAGGAAACATAGAATCTGATAGCAGACAAGGACCGCTTGGCCCACCTAGTCCGCCCATTTCCATGCCTGATGGATAAGCTGCAGATTCTAGTTAATCAACAGCTTACTTCCTCCTACTATGTCTGTCCCATGCATTCTTGAATTCTCCCACTGTTCCCAACTCCACAACCTCCTCAGGAAGGCTGTTCCATGCATTCTCAACCCTCTCTGTGGAAAAAAAATACTTTCTAACATTACTCTGAGCCGTCTCCCCTCTATCTTCAAATTGTGCCCCCTTGTTCTTGCACACTTCTTTTTCTGAAAGATGCTACCCTCTTGTACTTTGTTAATTCCCTTGAGATACTTGAAAGTTTCTATCATGCCCCCTCTCTCCCTCCTTTCCTCAAGAGTATACATATTAAGGTGCTTTAGTCTCTCCTCGTCTGTCTTCTGGTGCAGACTCTGCACCATTTTGGTTGCCCTTCTCTGAATAGCCTCCACTCTGACTATGTATTTGCGGACATGGGGTCTCCAGAATTGCACGCAGTACTTCAGATGGGGTCTCACCAACTGTCTGTACAGAGGGATAATAACTTCCTGTTTTCTACCGCTGATGCCTCTCCCTATGCATCCAAGTATCCCCCGAGCCTTCCTTACTGCCTTCTCACATTGGTTTCCCACCTTTAGGTCATTTGATATAATTACTCCTAGGTCTCTCTCGATTTTTGTTATTATCTCTCCCCACTGTGTACTCTTCCCTGGGTTTTTGTTTCCCAGGAGCATTACCTTGCCCTTCTTTGCATTGAATCTGGAGAAATCAGGAGATTTCTTTATTTCACTGCTGGAAGACAGCTGGTGGTAGAGGAATCAGGACATTCTAGCACAGGTACAGTGCCCTAGGAAAAGGTGACCATACAAACCACCTCCACTGTGCTTGAAAGGCTCAGGGGCAATGTATTCCAGAGCATGAGGTCTTGTGTTAGCTGCGCTGAGAAGGGGGTACAGTTATTACGGAAGGCAGTGGCAGGTGTTCTAGAAAGAAATATTCCCAAATTTTTTGATTTTACCATGTCCCAGTGGAAAGGATACTGCTGTCTTATCTCATGTGATGGGTGATAATGGAAGGTTAGGGAGTTGGTTTTAGTCATACTGAGTTTATACCCAGATACTATGCCTTACGTATTTAAGATGTGAAACGACGGGAGAGATTTTTTTGGGTCCTTCAAATACAAAAGCACATCACTGGCATACAATGTAACCTGATGCTCCTCTGCTCCCAGTGGCATGCCAGAGAAGCTAGTGGACTCCTTAATTACCTGGGCCAGAGGTTCAATATATACCGTGAACAGCAGCTGACAGAGGTCACCCCTGTCTGTTTCCCCAGTGGAGGGTTAAGAAGTCAGAGTGGTGTCCTGATACATTCACAAAGGCCCAGGGGCCTCATTACTGTTGTGAAGGAGTTGTATTAGTGGGACAAGGAATCCCAGCCTGCCCAGGACCGAGTACAAGAAAGGCCACGACACCCAGCCAAATGTCTTCTCAGCATCAAGGCTGAGGAGGACCAAGGGGTGCTGCTTCCTCTGCACCATATGGATAAAGTGCAGTGCCTGCTGGTGTTGTCTGCTGTTGTCTTGGAATGAACAAATGCAGTCTGATCTAGTCCCACCAGGGTGGGGAGAACCCTGTCTAGCCTATGGGCCATAATGACCATAAAGTACTTGTAAGTCAGCATTAAGGACCAATATTGGCCGGTAGAAGCTGCAAAGTAGTGTGATCACTGAAACTGCTATGTATGCCCAGGTGGTCAGATGAGGACCATGTCCAACGTTCTGCTAATCACCTGGTGGGACCAGGGATACAATTTGCTCTATGGCAGCCTTGTTGAATTCTGCCCACATCCTTCCGGCCTCAGGGCCTTCATGGTCTTAGAACACCTGATGGTTGTGTCGACCTCATCAGAGGAGACTGGGTCCATAAGACGAAACATTCTGGTTGTCAGTGAGCCTGGGCAGGGTCAAGCTGTCCAAGAAAGAGTCTAATAAGCACTCCGGGGTCAGTCTCTTCTGGGATGTATAGCAGCTGGTAGTAAGAACAAAATACTTGGGTGAGGCTGTGCAGTTTTGTAGCCAGGTTCCAGTGGTCCAGTGGCCTAGGACAGTTATTGTTGCTATGCAGCACTTTTGAGAATTTTGTACACCAGCAGGCATGAGGCTCTGGCTCCAACCTCATAGTAGCACTGGTGCAGAAATGTGAGGGCTATTTCGGTCTGATGCAAACAAAGGGCATCTAGGTCTGCCTTGATTTGAGTGAGTGGGGGTGCTACCGAGGTGCTCCCCTTGTTGCTGGGCCATCTGCAGAAAGTGTAGCATGTCCCCCAGGTGTTTTGCCTTCCAAGTCTCAATTTGGTCAGGGCCAAGGTGTACTGTATAATGTGGCTAACAAGGGGTGATCAATAACTAAAACGTATAGGCCAAAATGTTCACTGTAACATGCACTGCTGCTTTAAACTTTTTTGTTGACTTTTTTGGGGTACTGGACACCCACTAGATGTTTGCAGTGAGCTAAATAGCCTTTCACTTCTGGCTCAATGGTTCAAATTCTCTTCGAGAGGTGGACAAAAGGCAATACCAGTTGGTTATCCAGTTGCCTATGTAAATGGAGTTCAGGTGGTCTCAGTCCAGCTTCTCATAAATGTAAGCCTCCTTTAATTGGAGCTCATCTTAATCGGGGCAATGGCCCTGCGGGCATCCACAGCAGTTGCTCTGGAGGGACTCTGGCCATGGCACCGTCTGGTCAGTTGTGGCCACTGTCTTCTGGTCATAGTGTGAGGGGGCTAAGATCCAAGCTGTTTTTTCACCTCCAGGCGAGCTTGGGAGGGGATTCGGTGGTCCAGGGAAGCCAAAGGCCAGACCGGCCGAATGTAAATAATAATGGCTATGCTGTGCCACTTTGCACATGCATGGCCACCAAAGTTAAAGGCACGTGGCTCCTAAAGTGTATTCGGCCGTGTGACAATGTTTGAAATTATCCTCGACTCCAGGGCAGGCAGCAGAGCTGGTGATCAGAAGGAAAAGCCTCTGGGCATAAAATACAGGTTACTCACCTGTAACAGGAGTTCTAGGAATGGTATACTGTATGTTGTTCATCCACACTGTCTGGCAGGTTCCTTGCCGCTTTAAATCTTGCTGGAAGGTCTTCAAGCTGGCTCCTCCCACCCATCCGGGTGGTAAAACTCTCGCTCCACCCCATGGCGCCAGATCTAGCCGCTGGAAGCCAGCAGTCAAGCGCAGCGGAGGTTGGGTGGATAGATGTGGATGAACAACATTCCTAGAACTCCTGTTACAGGTGAGTAAACAGGTTACTCACCTGTAACAGGAGTTCTAGGATCGGTATATGTTGTTCATCCACACTCATTGGCAGGTATCCTTGCCGCTTAAATCTTGCCGGAAGGTCTTCAAGCTTGCTCCTCCCACCCACCGGGTGGTATAACTCTCGGCTCTGCCCCATGCGCCAGATCTGGCCCGCTGGAAGCCTGGCAAAGGCCGAAGCCGGGAGGTTTGGTGGTCAGGATGAAACAACATATGGGCCATTCCCAGAACTCCTGTTACAGGTGAGTAACCTGTATTTCTAGGACATGGATATGTTGTTCATCCACACTCATTGGCAGACTCCTAGCAGTTCTCCGGGAGGAGGGAGGCAAGACGCACACCCCAATACTTACTTGGGAAAGAGAGACTGAGAACCGAGGCCCCAAAACCAGCATCCCGGCGTGACTCAAGGTCGATGTGGTAATGGGTAATAAAGGTGTTTGCTGACTTCAGGTAGCAGCCCTGCAGATTTCCTGGATAGGGACGTCCCTGGAAGCAGCCACCGCTGCAGCAGTATGGCGGGTAGAATGAGCTCTTATCCTCTGGGAGGCTCCATGCCCGCCAACTTATAGCAGAGATCTATGCAGGAGGTTACCCACCTGCTTATCGTCCGCTTGGCTGCAGGTCTGCCAGATCTGCTTCAGCGTAGGTGACAAACAGCTGGCGAACCTCTCCCGATTTCAGCCGCCCTTATAATAAGCGAGCGCCTCTCTAGGGTCCAGAGTATGGAGCCTATATTCGCCTCCGAGGTGTGATTGGTAGAACACCGGCAGAGTCAACACCTGGTTAAGGTGAAACTCCGACACCACCTTCGGAAGGAATTTCGGGTGGGGGCGCAGGACAACCTTGTCCCTGTGGAAGACCAGGTAAGGAGACTCGATGGAAAGCGCCTGGAGCTCTCCCATCCTTCTGGCTGACATGATAGCCACCAAGAAGGCGGTCTTCCACGACAGGTGAGAGAGAGCACACCTGTGCATAGGTTCGAATGGCTTGCCCATGAGCTTTGCCAGTACCAGCAGTAGATCCCACGGAGGTGGGGGTTCTCGCACTGGAGGGGAAATGTGATCAAGGCCTTTGAAAAAGCGCCAGACCACCTTCTCCTGCGCCACCGACTGCTTCCCGGCCCGCGCCCGGTAAGCAGAGATGGCTGCCAGGTGCACCCTTAGGGTCATCGACCTAAGCCCTTGACTAGAAAGGGACCATAAATAGTCCAAGATGCTTGCCAAGGAACAGGAGGAAGGGTCCGCGCCTTGTTCTGACACCAAATGGAAAACCTTTTCCATTTGAAGGCATAGCATTTTCTGGTCGACTCTACGGGACGCCTCAACTACACTTGAGGACCTCGTCGGAAAGACCCAAGGCCTGGAACTCTAGCCGCTCAGGAACCAGGCCGTCAGGTGCAGGGATTGAAGGTCCGGATGGAACACCTTCCCTGATTGACTGAGAGCAGGTCCGGGCGAGCTGGAAGCTGCCGCATGAGTCCTGGAGCTGAGACTGAGGAGATCTGGTACCAGAACTGGCGAGGCCAGTCTGGGGCTATCAGAATCACCTGCGCCTTGTCCCTCCTCGCCTTGAGAAGCACCTTGTGGATCAAGGGAAATGGGGGAAAGGCGTAAAAGAGGCCCGGGGTCCACTGCCTCGAGAAGGCATCCCCCTGCAGCGAGCCCTGCTGAGGGGGGCGGGCATGGAACAGACTCAGCTTCGCGTTCTCCCTGGAGGCAAACAGGTCCACCTGAGGTGTGCCCCAATGGGAGAAGAGATGCTGTACTACCTCCGGCAGGAGAGACCACTCGTGGGATGCAGCCCCTATCCGGCTCAGGGCATCGGCCAGGGTGTTGGAGGCTCCTGCCACGTGAATGGCTAGGAGATCCGCCTCCAGGCTGCGCACGAGTGACCAAATGCGGAGAGCTTCCTTGCATAGAAGCATGGAGCGCGTCCCGCCCTGGCGGTTTAGATAGTACATGGTCGTGGTATTGTCCGTCTGGACTCGGACCACTTGACCCCGGAGGAACGGAGCAAAGGCGGTGAGAGCTAGGCGGACCGCTCGGAGCTCCAGCAGGTTGATGTGGCATCGACTCCTGGGAGCCAGAGGCCATGAGCCTGTGTTCCCCAGATGGGCACCCCAACCCATCAGAGAGGCATCGGTCGAAGAGAGACCGTCGGCTCGGGCGGACGAACGGGATGCCCTCCTGCAAATGATCTGGAACGGTCCACCACTGGAGAGCGCTCCACATCCCTGTGTCACCGGCTGAGCTGGTCCAAGGATCGCAGTGCTAGACCACTGGCTGGCCAGTCCCCACTGAAGGGGACGATGTTCCAGCGGGCCCAACGGACCACGCTTGGTGCAGGCCGCCATGAGACCCAGGAGGCGCAGGAAGTCCCGGCAGGGCGCATGCCCAACCAGAAATGATCGGGCAAAGGAGGAAAGAACCCGGCCCTGTCCGCCGGGAGCCGCGCCTGGCTCGAAGAGAGAGTCGAGCTGCGCCTCGATGAATAGAATCACCTGCTCGCTCGAGTCTCCACTTGGCCTCGTTGATAAGGAGGCCCAGTTGAGAGCAGACCTGGAGGGCCAGATCTCTGACCACTCCGCCTCCTTCCTGGAGGAGCTGCTATCAGCCAGTCGCTCAGGTAAGGGTACACCCGACCCTCGGCGCCGAGGGAATGCTGTCACCACTGCCATGCATTTGGTGAAGACCCTGGGAGCTGGAGACAAGTCAAGGGCATGGCTTGAACTCGAAGAGGATCCTTCCGCCGAAGCGAAGGAATCTCTGGTGAGACGGACGGATAGGGACGTGAAAAACGCGGCCCTGCAAGTCCAGAGAGCAGAACCACACGCCGCTCCAAGGATGGTATTATCTGAGCCAGAGTGACCATCCTGAAGGTCTGAGACCTTAGGAACTTGTTTAGGTCGGTAGGTCGAGAATGGGCGCCAGCCCCTGTCCGCTTCGGAACCAGGAAGTACCTGGACACAAACCCTGGGTCTGAAGGAGGGTCCACCACCTCTTACCACCTCCTTCTGGAGGAGGAGGAGCGTCGGCTGCGACGAGCCGCCAGTGAGGCTGGGGATCTCAAGCCCCGAGGGCGACGGCTCTGAAGGGTGGTGCCTGCTCGAATTCCAGAGGCAGGCTCTTCCCACCACCTCTAAGACCCACCTGTCCGTGGTAACAGCGGACCAGGTGGAACGGAAGTGCGGAGCCGTCTCCACGGGGACCCAGGGGCAGAGCGGAATGGGCGACACCCCTCAGCCCGTCACTGGGCAGGCTTGAGGAGGGACGGCCGAGGACCTCCTGGGCCCTTTCCTCCTGCCTCCTGTTAGAGGAAGCCGCGGCTTGGGTTTGGGATGCCAGGCCGAGCCTGCTGGCCCTGACGTTGCTGGGCCAGGCGCCGGGAGCACAGAAGGACGAAAGGGCTTAGGCTGTGGTTTCATGGCCTTGTCCTTCTGAGCGGAAGAGACCGAGTCCAAGGTGGCATTGGACTTTCGATCCTCTGCAGGTGACCTTCCACCCCAGGGTCAAGAGGTCAGTCCCAAAAAGGGAACATCCGCCAACTTGTGCTGGGTATCCAGTAAAGGTGGATATCCTCAGCCAAGCCGGCCGACGATAGCCACCGCGCCGCCACCGATCTGCACATGAGTCCCCTATATCCAAAGCAGTCTGGAGCTGCTGTTTGGCCACTGCTCGTGCCCTGGTCCCGCACCTGCTTAACCGTAGTCTGCAGATCGGGCGGAAGATGAGGATGACCTCATCCAGGAGCCCAACAGGGCATGAGAAAATGTGCCATGAGGACGGCCGAACTGGCCTGGACGAAGGCCGAGAGAGGACGCAGCTTAGACTTTTCGCCCGACATAGTCCAATTTCTTGGACTCCTTGTCAGGAGGTTTGTCCACATCCCTGGCGTTGCCGGCGCGCCGGAAAACGCTGTCGGTAACCAACCCCTCAGCAGAGGGGTGTTCCGAAAAACCGGACAAGGAACCGGTAGGGACCGCATACTTCCTGGCCATCCTGGCCGAAGGCGCAGGGCAGGAAGCAGGGCGCTGCCAAAGCTCCAGTGCCGGACCCACTATGGCCTCGGCCACCGGAAAGGCCTCTGTCGGAGAATCCCCTCGGTCCAGAATCTCCGTGAGGGGATACCTGGCCCGTTTGGAAACGGGTTCGAGCTCCATCCCGGTAGACTCCGAGATGAGCCGAAGCAGTCCTAGGAAGGACGACGGGCTATCTCCATTGACTGACCTCCTGAAGACTCCAAGTCCAGTCGCTTGGAGAAAAGGAGGAATCATCTTCGGACTCGAAGAGTCCTCGAAGAGCTGCCTCTGGCCTGAGCCACCCTTCACCTGCCGAGGTCGGTCGGGAGTGAGGGTAACTGACAACCGATGGGGTAGACCTCAGCCGACCGAGAATCCTTGGTCGGAGCCCCAATTGTGGCTTGTGAGGCGGAGTTTCCACCGGAATCGGTGGAGCAGCTGGTTTTGGCCGAACAACCGGCCTGGGTATAGGCTCCTCGGATAAGTTGAGGGGTTGTGTCGGCCGCCCGTGACAGCCACTTAATGGCCGGGGAAGGCGACGGGGTCGGCTTATTCCCGGCCAGGAGGAGCTGTTGCAACACAAGGTCCTCGTACCGTCGACGTAATTTACGCCGAAGCCTCCCCTCATCCGAGGAGGAGGACGAGGACGAGCGGCGACGCCGCTTACCGCGGTGCCGAGACCGAGACCGCCTATGACGGTGGGATCGGCGGACCGCCGAAGAGGTCCGAGACCAGAGTCCCGGAATTTCCGAGGTCGGTGCGGGAGGTGTCGGCCGAACCGCACTCCTTCTCGGCTCGGATGGTCCATCCGAGGCTCCGGAACCGAGGCACAGGCGAGCCCACGGATCCTCAACCTCCGGGGAACCGGGAGAGGGGATCTCGGCTGCTAAAGGCGACAGCTCGTTCAATGGGTCGAGAAAATCTCGACTTCATCGGTGGGAGTCTCGTCAACTGACCTGACGGGGACACCGTGAGGCCAGTGGCCGGCCGGCCGGTCGATCAAGCCGACGGCCGACGGCCCAGGGAGAGGGACCTTCCGGCCTCCCAAGAGCGTCGACGAGGGACTTACCCTGTCCTCTTTTTGGACCGAGAATAAGGTCCAGCAGACGCAGGCCTTCTCCTTTAGTGGAGAGGGACAGACAAAGCTCCTTAAAGAAGCCGTGTAGGAAGAACCCAGAGAGCGGGATAAATGCCGCGTCGAGGAAGATACGCGCGCAACCGCCTCCTCTTCGAGGGCGTACTATCCGCCGAGCTGATCCGCTGAGCCCGCCGCCGCTGACACCGCCAACCGGGCCTCCTTGACTTCACCGAGGGAACGCTTCGGACGGCCCAGTTGCAATCGGGCAGCACGGTTCTTCGAGGACGAGGGCCGAGAAAGATGAGCACAGGTCTAAGCCCGCGGGTCGCTCAAGGCCTACAGTAGACACACTGGAGTGTGGATCCGTCCGAGACATCTTCGTCTTCGCATGGGCATCTCCAAACTGGGAGTCGATTTGTCCATCGCAGCCGCGAGGGATAGAAGACTGAAGTCTTTTGCAAAATTTATTTTAAATCCGCAAACGGAGAAATAGGAACCAGTCTCAAACGCAGAGCGTTAAGGAGGGAACCTGAGCTTCCAAGCGGTAAGGAAGATCTGGCGTCATGGGGCGGAGCCGAGAGTTATACCACCCGGGTGGGTGGGAGGAGCAAGCTTGAAGACCTTCCGGCAAGATTTAAAGCGGCAAGGATACCTGCCAATGAGTGTGGATGAACAACATATCCATGTCCCTAGAACCTGTATTTCTAGGGACATGGATATGTTTATTCACACTGTCTGGCAGACTCCTAGAAGTTCCCTGGGAGGAGGGAGGCAAGGCGCACACCCCCTACTTAGGGAATAATAACTGGAGAACAGAGGCCCCAAAACCAGCATCCCGGCGTGACTCAAGGTCGATGTGGTAGTGGGTGATGAAGGTGTGTGCTGACCTCCAGGTAGCAGCCCTGCGGATTTCCTGGATAGGGACATCCCTGGAAGCAGCCACTGATGCAGCAGTATGGCGGGTAGAATGAGCTCTTATCCCTCTGGGAGGCTGCATGCCCGCCAACCTATAGCAGAGATCTATGCAGGAGGTGTCCCACCTGCCTATCGTTCACTTGGCTGCAGGTCTGCCAGGTGTGGCTTCAGCGTAGGTGACAAACAGCTGGCGAACCTCTCTCCGAACTTCAGCCGTCCGCTCCTTATAGTAAGTGAGCGCTCTTCTAGGGTCCAAAGTATGGAGCCTATATTCGGCCTCTGAGGTGTGACTGGGGTAGAACACCGGCAGAGTCAACACCTGGTTAAGGTGAAACTCCGACACCACCTTTGGAAGGAATTTCGGGTGGGGGCACAGGACAACCTAGTCCCTGTGGAAGACCAGATAAGAAGACTCGATGGAAAGCGCCTGAAGCTCTCCCACCCTTCTGGCAGACGTGATAGCCATCAGGAAGGCGGTCTCCCACGACAGGTGAGAGATGTCACACCTGTGCATCGGTTCGAATGGCTTGCCCATGAGCTTAGCCAATACCAGCAGTAGATCCCATGAAAGTGGAGGTTCTTGCACCGGAGGAGATATGTGATCAAGGCCTTTGAAAAAGCGCACGACCACCTTCTCCTGCGCCACCAACTGCTTCCCAGCCCGCGCCCGGTAAGCAGAGATGGCTGCCAGGTGTACCTTAAGGGTTGGCGACCGAAGCCCTTGCTGAGAAAGGGACCACAGGTAGTCCAGAATGCTTGCCAAGGAACAGGAGGAAAGGTTAAGGCCCTTGCCCTGACACCAAATGGAGAATCTCTTCCATTTGAAGGCGTAGCATTTTCTGGGTGACTCCTTACGCGACACCTCAACGACGTTGAGGACCTCGTCGGAAAGACCCAAGGCCTGGAACTGTAGCCGCTCAAGAACCAGGCCGTCAGGTGCAGGGACTGACGGTCTGGATGGAATACCTTCCCCTGATTGACTGAGATCAGGTCCAGGCAGGCTGGAAGCCACCTCGGGAGCCTGGAGCCGAGACTGAGGAGATCTGGATACCAGAACTGGTGGGCCAGTCTGGGGCTACCAGAATCACCTGCACCTTGTCCCTCCTCACCTTGAGAAGCACCTTGTGGATCAAGGGAAATGGGGGAAAGGCGTAGAAGAGGCCTGGGGTCCACGGGCCTGAGAAGGCATCCCCCTGCAGCGAGTCCTGCTGAGGGGGGCGGGCATGAAACAGTCTCAGCTTCGCATTCTCCTTGGAGGCAACTAGGTCTGCCTGAGGCGTGCCCCAGTGGGAGAAGAGATCTTTTACTACCTCCAGCAGGAGAGACCACTCGTGAGACACAGCCCCTATCCGGCTTAGGGCATCGGCCAGGGTGTTGGAAGCTCCTGCCACATGAATGGCGAGGAGATCAGCCTCCAGGCTTCGCACGAGTGACCGAATGCGGAGAGCTTCCCTGCACAGAGGCATGGAGCGCGTCTCGCCCTGGTGGTTTAGGCAGTACATGGTCGTGGTATTGTCCATCTGGACCTGAACCACTTGACCCCGTAGAAACAGAGCGAAGGCGGTAAGGGCTAGACGAACCACTCGAAGCTCCAGCAGGTTGATATGGCATCAGGACTCCTGAGGGACCAGAGGCCGTACGCTCTGTGCTCCCCCAGATGGGCACCCCAACCCATCAGAGAGGCATCAGTCGATAGAGAGACCGTCGGCTCGGGGCGGACAAATGGGATGCCCTCCTGCAGATGTGCTGGAATGGTCCACCACTGGAGAGCATTCCACATCCCCTGGGTCACTGTCACTAGCTGATCGAAGTGCTGTGACCATTGGCTGGCCAGCCCCCATTGAAGGGGACGCGTGTACCAGTGGGCCCAATGGACCACGCTGGTGCAGGCCGCCATGAGGTCCAGGAGGTGCAGAAAGTCCTGGGCAGGGCGCGATTGCCCAACCTGAAATGACTGGGCAAAGGAGGAAAGAACTTCGGCCCTGTCCGCTGGGAGCCATGTTCTGGCTCGTAGAGAGTTGAGCTCTGCCCCGATGAATTTTATCACCTGCTTTGTCACGAGTTCTGACTTGGCCTCATTGATGAGGAGGCAAACCTGAGAGCAAACCTGGAGGACCAGATCTCTGGACCACTCCACCTCCGCTCTGGAGGGGGCTGCAATCAGCCAGTCGTCCAGGTAGGGGTACAACCGGACCCTTCGGCGCCGCAGGAATGCTGTCACCACTGCCATGTATTTGGTGAAGACCCTGGGAGCTAGGGAAAGGCCGAAGTGCATGGCCCGAAACTCGTAAAGGGATCCCTCCACTCCTAAGTGGAGGAATCTCTGGTGGGACAGACGGATTGGGACGTGAAAGAACGTGTCCTGAAGGTCCAGAGAACAGAACCACATGCCGCGTTCCAAGGATGGGATTATCTGAGCCAGAGTGACCATCCTGAAGGTCCAAGACCTTAGGAACCTGTTCAGGTCGTGCAGGTCGAGAATGGGGCGCCAGCCCACCCGTCCGTTTTGGGACCAGGAAGTACCTGGACACAAACCCCAGGTCTGGAGGAGGATCCGCCACCTTCCTGATCACCTCTTTTACGAGGAGCAGGGTAATATCAGCTCGGCGAGCCAACAAAGAGGCTCACGGACCGTGGCCCCGAGTGACGGTCGGAAGGGCAGGGCCTGCTCTAAATCAGGGCAGGCCTTTCCTACCACCTCAAAATCCAACGGTCCATGGTGATAACGGACCAAGCGGAAAGGAAGTGGTGGAGCCGTCCCTCCACACGGGGAAACCGGGGGGAAGTGATGAGGCTGGGGGCAACACCCCTCAACCCGTCACTGGACAGCCTTAGAGGAGGGACTGGCTGAGGGACCTCCTGGGCCTTTACCTCCCTGCTTCCTGTTGGAGGAAGCTGCGGGCTTGGGTTTGGGATGCCAAGCGCAAGCCTGCTGGCCCTGGTGCTGGTGCTGTTGGGCCGGACGTGCCACAGGCGCAGAAGGACGAAAGGACTTGTGCTGCTGCTGCTGTCGGCAGCCTTTGTCCTTCTGGGCGGAGGTGACAGAGTCCAGAGTGACATTGGACTTTTCGATCCGCTGGACGTGACCTTCCACGCCAGGGCCGAAGAGGTTGGTCCCCAAGAAGGGGATATCCGCCAGTTTGTGCTAGGTATCCGCTGTGAAGGTGGATATCCTCAGCCAAGCTCTGCGGCACATGGCCACCGCAGCAGCAACTGATCTGGCACAGGAGTCTCTGATGTCCAGAGCCGTTTGAAGCTGCTGCTTAGCCACTGCCCTACCCTGGTCCTGTACCTGCCGGACCGTGGTCTGCAGGTCGGCCGGGATGAGGGATCACCTCATCCAGGGAGCCCATGAGGGCGTGGGAGAAGTGTGCCATCAGCACGGCCGAGCTGGCCTGGCACAGACCAAGACAGGATGCAGCGTACACCTTGCACCTGGCATAGTCCAGCTTCTTGGACTCCTTGGGGGGCATGTCCACATCCCTAGCGTTCCTGGAACGCCAGAAAACGCTGTCGGTGACCAACCCCTCAGCAGAGGGGTGTTCAGAAAAACCGAGCAAAGAGCCGGTAGGGACCGCATACTTCCTTGCCATCCTGGCCGAAGGCACAGGGTAGGAAGCAGGCCGCTGCCAGAGGTCCAAGGCTGGGCCAACAATGGCTTCAGCCACCGGAAAGGCCTCCGTGGGTGAATCCCCTCAGTCCAGCATCTCCGCCAGGGGATATATGGCCCGCTTGGATACAGGCTCGAGCTGCATCCTGGTGGACTCCGAGATGAGCTGAAGCAAATCCATGAAGGACAATGGGCTTTCGTCCATCGACTGGCCCCCGGAGGACTCCAGGTCAATGGGTCTGGAGAACAGGGTGGAGTCGGACTCTGAGGAGTCCGCAAAGAGCTGTCTGGGGCCTGAGCTACCCTCCACCTGCCGAGGATGGTCGGCAGTGAGGGTGACCGACAACCTGTGGGGCAGGCCCTGTCCCGACAGAGTCCTTGGTCGGCGCCCCCGATTTCGGTTGTGGAGGCGGAGGTTCCACCACAATCAGTGGGGCAGCTAGTCTCGGCCAAACAACCGGCCCAGGCTTGGGCACCTCGGCTACAGCGAGGGGTTGTTTCGGCCACTCTGGTGACAGCCACTTGATGGCCGGGGAAGGAGACTACATCGGCTTCGGCTTGTTCCCGGAGAGAAGTAACTGCTGCCACATCAGGTCCTCGTAGCGTCGACCCAATTTGCGCCAAATCTCTCCTGTTCGGAGGAAGACTAGGGCGAGTGGCAGCGCCGCTTACCTCGTTGCCGAGACCACCGATGGCGGGATCGGCTGGACCAAAACGATTTCCAAGACCGAGATCCTTGGCGTTTCCGAGGACGGGTCTGGGAAGGGGCAGGGGACACCCACTCTTCCCTCGGCTCGGAAGCCTTAACCGGGGACTGTGGCACCAGAGGCGCAGGCAAGTCCTCAGTCTCCACCGGGGGAACTGGTGAAGAAGGGTTGTCGGCTTCACCAGTCAACAGCCCGTCCAATGGGTGAAGAAAAAATCTTGACCGCGTCGACGGGTGTTTCGGCCGGCTGGCCTGATGGGGACGCCATGAAACCAGCGGCCTTAGCCACAACCTTTACCGAAGCAGAGTGTCGAATGTCCGGGGAAGGGGACTTCTCCCGCTCCCATGAATGCCGATGATGGGACTTACCCTTTGAGTCCTTCTTTTTGGACCAAGAGGAATGTCCTGATGGCCCCTCTCCCTTCGTGACAAGGGACTGGCATAGCTCCTTGAAAGAAGCTGAATACGAAGTACCCAATGAAAGCGGGATAAATGTCACGACCGAGGAAGAGGATGATGCGGCCTGTGCCGCCTCTTCGAGGGCGATCATCTGCTAGAGTTGCTCAGCCAAGCCAGCCGCCGCGGTAACCACCATCGGGCCTCCTTTGACTAACGGCGGATTGCGCTTCAGGGTGCCTAAGCTGTAACTGGGCAGTGCGTCTTCCAGGACGTTGGCCGAAAACGAACAGCATAACTCGCAGGCCTGCGGGTCATGTTCTAGGCCGAGGCAGTAGATGCACGTGGAGTGTGGGTCCATCCTGGACATCTTCTGCCCACAAGGGCACCACTGAAATCTGGGAGTCGATTTTCTATCGCAGCCGCGAGGGAGAAACTTGACCGAAATCTTGAACATTTTAAAGTAAGTTTCAGGCGAGACAAAGAATTAGGATCAGTCTAGAAGCGTTAGGAGGAACCTGAGCTTCCAAGCGGTAAGGAAGATCTCACGTCATGGGGCGGAGCCGAGAGTTTTACCACCCGGGTGGGTGGGAGGAGCCAGCTTGAAGACCTTCCGGCAAGATTTAAAGTGGCAAGGAACCTGCCAGACAGTGTGGATGAACATATCCATGTCCCTAGAAGGAGGAGTTTTCTGCCTTCAGAAGGGCAAATAATAAAATACTTAAGGGCTATGTGTTTGGGGCAAAATGTAAAGAGATATGTGGCCCCCCCCAGGACTCATGCAGCAGGTGGGCTGCTGGGAAAATGTGAAAGGGCACCTGAAATGCACTGGAAGCAAGCAGCCAATGAGAGTGGAGGACTGAAAAAACAGTAAAAAAGGACTGTAAGCCCACCAAAGGAAGATTCATGGGAGAGGATCCGAGGAGAACAGGCAGTAGAGACTGCTGTAGGCTACTCGGCCCCCAAGGCCAGTTCTAGTTGCCCAACAGCCTGTCCGGCCCCACTGCTAGAGGAAGAGGCGAAGCAACTGCAAGTTATTTTGTGAGCAGGGGAGAAATCCAAGCCACAAACTATTTCCCAGAGAGAGATCTGAACTGCTGCTGTGAGTTTGCAACTGTGATTGGCAGCATGCAGAATAGAGAGAGTTGCAGCCTGAGTCCAGAGACTATTAATTTGCAGCCTGGATGTAAAGAGGGTTCGCAGCAGAGGGAAATGGAAATTACGTACCTACCCTAATTCTTGATCTTCTTGGACTAAGTCTCCACCACTCATTCACACTGATGGGATCTACGCCGGAGGCGCTAGGACACAGTGGGAGCAAACTTTTTGCAGAAGGGCCGGCGCCAGAGATGGAGCCTCAAGGAGCAGCACCACGAGCCTCTGCTCATGCAGCAATGACCATCTTGGTGTCAACCGTCCAACCGCCTCAGTACCTTTTTTCTGAGGAGGTGCAGTGTAACTAACCTAGAAGGATAGCCTAACAATAACCGGACATAAGATAGTCCAGGTGACCCATATAAGAAGGGTCAACAAAGAAGTCTTCACAGCCTAAACATTGAGGGGGTGAAGACCAACAACAGAGGTGAGCTCGGGGGGATGGTAGGTGGGCGTGTGAATGAGTGGTGGAGACTTCATCCAAGATGATCAAGAATTACAGTAGGCACGTAATTTTCATATCTTCCTGGACATAAAGTCTCCACCACTCATTCACACTGATGGGAGAGTATAGAGCAAATAATCCCCCGAGAGGGTGGCAGGAGAGACCAAGAGCACACAAATTTAGAACAGAAGTCCATTAAGGATGGTTCTGCCAAATGAAAGATGTCGCCTGGCATGGACATCCAGGGCATAGTGCTTGATGAAAGTATGCACCGAGCTCCAGGTAGCCACATTGCAATATCTGCAATGGGTACATTGCGGATATCTGCCAGGGATGCCGCGACTGCTCTAGTAGAGTGAGCGTACACTCTGCCCTCCAGCTGAACCTACGCCATGGAATAACAGTAGCGAAGGCATGCCACCAGCCATTCTGAAATGCATCTGACAGAGACAGGTTGACCCAGCCGGGTCTCGCTGAAGGAAACAAACAGTTGTTGAGCTTTGCAAATTTGTTTTGTTCCATCTAAATAGAAATGCAGAGCTCTTTTTACGTCCAAAGAATGAAGGGTACGCTCTCCTTCGTTTTGGAAGTTCGAAAAGTAAGTAGGTAGGACTAAAGGTTGGTTTAGATGGAATTCTGAAACAACCTTAGGGAGAAACTTAGGATGGGTCCTAAGAACTACTTCGTCCTTATGAAACACAGTGTACGGATAGTCTGTGACCAATGCATGTATTTCAGAGACCTTACGGGCTGAGGTAATGGCCAACAGGAAGGCCGTTTTCCAAGTGAGAAATTTCAGCTCACAGGTAGCTAGAGGATCGAAAGGCTTTCGAGTGAGTATGTCTAGTACAAGATTAATGTCCCAGGCCGTGACTGGATGTCCGATAGGTCTGGTATGCAGAATACCCTTAAGAAACCTCTTAACCACTGGTAACAGCCAGCGACAAGGAAAGTACTGGCTCATGATAAGCTGAAATGGCACAAAGGTGAACTTTCACTGTAGAGTATTGTAGACCTGAGTTTGAGAGGTCTAAAAGGTCCTCTAGAACTTTATTTGGTGGGCAGGAAAAAGGATTCAAAGAGGATCTTGCACACCAGAGAGAAATACGTTCCATTTGGCTATGTAAGTTTTTCTAGTGGCAGGCTTACACGCAGCCAAAAGAATATCAGAGACTCTGCGAGAGACATTGAACCTGTCACTTCTATCTCTTCAGGAGCCAAGCTGAAGTTGAAGTGACCTCAGATTGGGATGGACCACAGCAGCCCTCCCCGAGTCAAAATGTTCATTTGAAGGGGAAGCACTTTGGAGGGTTTCCAACATACTGTTGAGTAACAGAAACCATATCTGTTGAGGCCCTAGGACTCGAATTTGAGAAGTACTCTCCGAATCAGAGGAAGAGGAGGAGGAAAGGCGTATAGAAATAGTTTTGTCCACTGCAGCCTGAACGCATCCTGACAGAAAATGCCAGGCCCTGAATTTCTGGAGCAGAAGAGAGGCAGTTTTGTGTTGAGTGGGGATGCAAAAAGGTCCAGGTCTGGAGTTCCCCACTCTGTGAATAGTGACTGAACTATGGTTGAGTCTAGAGACCACTCGTGAGGATCCGTCTCTGTTCTGCTGAGACGGTCTGCCAGTTCATTCTGCACTCCCAGCAAGTAGACTGCCTGAATTAGAGCCTTGTGCTCTGGACACCATTCCCACACTCTCATAGCTTCTCTGCATAAAGGGTAAGTGTGCACCGCCCTGCTAGTTGATGTAATACATCACTGCTTTGTTGTCCATTTGAAGGAGAACGTTCTTGTGACAGAAAATGTCCTTCAAAGCCCGGACTGCTTAATGAACGGCTCTCATTTCTAAGACATTTATGTGAAGTTGGGACTCGTCCTAAGTCCATGTTCCTTGGGTGTGGAGATTCTGACAGCGAGTTCCCCACCCCATCAGGGACGCGTCCATGGTAATGGAAATCTGATGATCCAGGGGAGCAAAGGGATATCCCTCCAGAAGACTGTCCTCTTGTGACCACCACGTGAGTGACCTCTTCAGAGGTTCTGTCACCTTGATGAGAAAGGACAGAAGTTGAGTGGTTGGGGACTACTGAGCATCCATTGAGAGGTTCTCATGTGGAGGCGAGCCAAGGGTACAGTGAACACAGAGGATGCCATGAGACCCAGTATCCGTTGCATCGAGATAGCTCGAACCGAGCTGTTCTCTCTGATGTATCGGGCCATCTGTAGGATATCGTTCCTTCTGTCCTCTGGAAGAAAATATTTCGCATAGGAGGTATCCAGAAGAGTGCCTATGAAAAGCAGCTTCTGGGAGGGCTGCAACTGTGATTTCTTGAGATTTAGCAGAACTTCTATGGACGTGAGCAAGTCTGATGCCATGGCTATGGCATCAAGAGTTCCTTGCCTGGAAAGGCTTGCTAGAAGTCAGTCGTCCAGATATGGGAACACTTGTATTCAGATCTTTCTGAGGTGCGCTGCAAGAATCGCACAACACTTGGTAAAAACTTGCGGTGCCGAGGATAGCCCAAAGGGCAGGACTCTGAACTAATAATGCTGGCCCAAAGCCACAAACCGTAGGTATTTGTGATACTTTGGGTGAATGGGAATACGCTGGTAAGCATCCTGCATGTCCAGGGAGGCTAGCCAGTTGTGTTGGTGAAGCAAAGTTAACAGGGTTCCTAGTGAAATCATTTTGAACTTTTCCTTGGGAAGAAAATTTGTTAAATTTTCTGAGGTCCAAAATGGAACGTATGCCCCTGGTTTTCTTTGGAACTAGAAAATAATGGGAGTAAAACCCTGTGTTCCATTGATCCAGCAGAACAATTTCTACTGCCCTGTTCAGAAGGCCTTGCATCTCAGAAGTGAGAAGCTCTGACAAATACTGACAGCCTGGGCTGTCGTTTGGATGGACGATCCGGAGAGGTCTCTGAAAGATTGAGGGAATACCCTTCGCAGATTATCCAGAGGACCCATTTGTCCAATGTTATGGAATTCCACCGGTTGTAGAACCAAGTCTGATGGCTCCCACCGCTGAGAAAGAGTCCCCCTCGGGCAGCTGAGGTGGGACTTGGGCCAGAGACACGGAAGGTGGCACTGGGCACTTTGGGCCCTTGTGCTTTTTGTTGCATTTTCTTTTGAGGCTAGGGAGCCTGGTTTTTATTAAAACATCCCCTGCCCATGCCTCGAAAGGACTGTCGGCTGTGAATTAGCAGCATGCTTTTGAGGAAAGGCGGGAGCAGGATCGAGCCAATTTAATGGCAGACCTAGTCTTTTGTGTGGCCTCTAGAGCTTGCTCTACTTGAGGACCGAAGAGATACATACCGAAGGGTAACGCCATGACCTGTTGCTGGGCATCATTCATGAAGCCTGAAGTGCGCAGCCAGGAGGGACGTCAGGTACAAATGCCCGCTGCCGCCGCTCAGGAGGCAGTATCGAAAGCGTCCATAGCTGCTTTAACCTGCTGGTTGTTGGACTCGATACCTCTGGTTATGGTTTGAAGAAGCTCTGAACTAATTGGTGTTAGACTCCGGTAGAGCTTCTACCATTTCTTTGAGCAAATGCCAAAGAACATACTCCTATTGAGAGAAATAACCCTGGTAGCTGGCAATGTGCATACCCAGGGTGGATGCAGCAAAGACTCTCTCACCTAAAGTATCTATCTTACAAGAGTCTTTGTTTATAGGTCAGGCTTTAGTAGCCTGAGGGAGGCCGACCTTATTCTCTGCCAAGACTACAATAGGGTCTGCAAAGGCTTGGGAGGCCAAAATGGGTCGATCCTTGGGAGCAGCGTACTTTCTATCTATGGACTTAGCCACAGAAGGAATGAGAGTGGGATTATTCTATACTGTTTGAGAAAGCGTCTCAAAGGAAGGCTGTACCAGGGGAGTTAAATCCATAGGGATCTCTGGGACATGAAAGTATTGGAGTCTTAAAAGCTTCCCAGGATTGATATCTGTAGTCTGGAGAGAAACAGTGGAATTCAAATTTTCCAACAGAGACCTAAATGACAGGTCCTCGACCACAGGCTCTGCAATAGGATTAGATCCTGTTCCTTCCACATCATCACCCAGCCCGAGGTCTGGGTCAGGCTCAATATCTTCTCCTGACAGCCCAGGAGGGACTGTATGAACAGGAAAGGAGTGAAAATCAGAAGGAAAAGAGGAAGGAAAAAGGTTCGGAGACGAGGAGCCCTGAAGACTAGAAGACGTCACACCAAGCCCTGGCACCACCCAACCCAGTACCACGCACAGTGCCGACAGAGCCCTCAGCACAGACAAACCCAACAGCGCCAACAAGCCCCATGGCGCCGAGTATGGTGCCAACAAACCCAACAGCACAGAGGACGGCGCCAATAAGCCGTACGGCACCTAGGATGGCGCCGACAATCCCAAAGACGCAGAGGACGGCGCCAGAAGCATCGGTGTCGAGGACATCGCCGAACGAAGCACTGACACCAACGGCACCGAAACCAACACAGGGCTCCTAAAACTACGACTTGAGGAAAAAGACGGAAGAATACCAGGAGACAGAGGCATTGGTGTGGCCCCCTGCACCACAGCCATGTGAGGGGGAAAAGCACCTGAGCGTGGAGTCAACGGCATTGGAGAAGGCGCCGCATGACTAAGGAGGCCCAACCACCCTACCCGATCCCCCGAAGAGCCAGAGGGCCCCAGAGTGACCGGGCCAGGCAGCTGGACCAACCTCCAAGCCCACTGCTCCATCAGAGCGGCCCACTAATGAAACTGCTCATCTGAAACCCTACCAGAAGGCAGGAAAGGGCTCCGATGTCAAAGAGGTCGGTGACCAGAAACAGAAACCGGTGACTCCAGAGGAGGAGATCAGCAACTAACCCCAATGACCGACTGTCAACACGGAGACATAACAGAGGGCAACCTTGAGTGATGCCTTCTCTTTTTTGACCTGTGGGTCGAAGAGCTCGAGGCAGAACGGTGCCGAGAATGCGACCATTTTCTTTTATGCTTCCGAGGGGGGAACGTCCTTCCCCTTGAGCACTGGATCATCCGTTGTCAGACCCCCCCCCACCAGACAGGGCGGTGGACCAGACCCAGCCCGGCTGACTGAACAGCTTTCATACGAAGTCTCCCTACCGCCACCTGACCCGCTCATGGTCGACTCCATCAATGTAGGCTGAGACTTCTTTCTTTAATAAGTTACAGTAAGCAGTACTTATTTGAGATATACAACAAAATAATAAACTGAAAACTATGCTGCTAGTTTGAAGTTTGACTCCCAGTGGGTGAGCGACATCGTCACTGGAGCGCACTCGGTGGGAAAAAAGGAACTGAGGCAGTTGGAGGGTCGACGCCGAGACAGTCACTGCCACACGAGCAGAGGCTCGCGGCTCCATCACTGGTGCCAGGCCTCCTGCAAAATGTTTGCTCCTGCTGGGTCCTAGCGCCTCCGGCATAGATTCCATCAGTGTGAATGAGTGGTGGAAACTTTATGTCCATGAAGATAAAAAGATTCTGCAGCAGAGAGAAAAGATTTTGCAACAGAAAGGAAGATTTTGCATGTAGAGAATTAAGAGATTTTGCAGCACAGACTACAGTGACTGAGCAAACAGAGTCTCCCCTCCAAGGGACAAGTGTGTTTGAAAATGCTATCCAGAGAAGTTGTGTGGCTGGGGCTACAGACTGAGCCAGAGTCCCGCTGCAAGGGTGCGTAGAAAGCTGTGTGTCAAGCAGAAGTCTAGGGAACACTCAGCCTGCCCAGTCCCCCAGACCAATGAAGATCATCAGAGAGGAAGATGTTAAGAGGCCTGTCAGGTGAACACTGTATACTAGCAAACCCCGTGGAGGGTTGAGGCGCTGGATGCTACATCTCGCACTACGCCAGCAAGCAGAGTTCAGGAGTGAGCTCAGGTGCCAGGGTCGGCAGGGGAAGGACTAGATTGGGTCCCTGTTGGGCTGCTCTCCTATCCCAGGGGGAGGGTATCAAGGAGCCTGGCGCTCCAGAACCCCTGCTGGAGAACGGGTGCGTTGAAGAGCACTGGGCAGCGCGTAATCGCATGGCAGACGCTGCCAGGATTGCCATGCACCTTTGCATCGGGTGTACCCATATAGTGGGGGGACAAAGGAAAACCCATCTTTAAGCAGGCGACGGCACCAGTCCCCCATGCCCTCTGCCGGGTTCTCCTCGGCTGGCCTTCCAGTTCCTCCCTCCGGGCCCACCTGCAGTTGGAGTCTGTCTTCTAAAATAGCCCAAGAGGCATAGAGCTGCTGTCCCCGGGTGGGTGAAACTGGGGGTACCGGCTGCCGGGGGGGGGGCAAAGAGAGACTAGGCACAGTCCAAGAGATCCACAGGCGGGCAGGAAAAAGACTGGATGCCCGAGAGATGGCCACACGAGCCGTGACCGAAGCAAAAGTTTAAAAAAAAAAAAAAAAAAAAAACACCCACTGTATACAAAGGCCCCAGAGGCGAAGTTTGGAAAGGTCAGACAGGTGTAGACCAGTGTTCCTCATTCCTGCAGCCAGCTGCTGCATTCCTTCAAATTGCTGTTGCGGTATACCACTAATTACCTCCGATACCAGCACTGTACAGTTTAGACAAGTTTCAGCAACACCCGTTGAATCTACAAACTGCAAGTACCTCTGAACTGCAGCTCAGAGGATCTTCTTTGGCATTTGGCTAGCTGGCTAGTCAGTGAAGGAGGGTTAAGTCCTGGGCAGGACTGCACCAAGCTTCAAGCTGAGCCTGGGCAGTGAAGTTTGAAGTTCAATGTGTTTTCAAGTTACTGGGCCCCAACAAAGGCATCTCATTTCACTTCTAAAGACTGCTATCCTCATAGCTTTTCAGCATCCCGGTGTGACACCCACCCGCGACACAGTATTTTACAGCTGTTTGGGTCAAAACTGGGTGCATCTGCAGATGGGAGGTGTGGGACTGTGCGAGGCAAAACTGATTGTCGTCATTTGTTGCTGTGTTGCTGTTATTCTCCTTCCCCCCCTTAATAAACAAAGTTAGTGTGACGCTTGGCCAGCTGGTTATGATTGTTCTTTGATATTTGTAATATAAAAATGTAGTGTGTGATTTGTCTCCATAAGGCAGCTGTGCCATGGGTCAGGTTCTAGTGAGAATACATGATGTATTAACCTGAAACCAGGAGGTGATTAAAAAGACTAGAGAGCCGTAATTAAGGGTCTCCTGTTTATCTGACTTAATTTAAGCTGACCAGCTGCCCGGATATACGGCTTGTAAACTTATGACATCTTAGAGGAAAAACATGTTCCCATCATGGTGCTAAAGTTATATGAAATTCTTTGATCCTGGGGAAAAGAGGATCTGCCTGAGATCAAAGAGGGGGATGTTAATTAAGAAGTCATATTGGGAAATCAGTTTTTGCTGATGTCACCTTATTTAATATACCTACTGATAGGACATCCTGTTTGTATATTTATTTTGATATTTAACGAGGAGCTAGGTGACATCATGGAAGGGGTGTGTTTGAGAGACAGTGTAAGCTATTCTGTGTCTGATCTTTAGACACATTGTCTTTGTGGACTCAGAAACTAAAATTAACTATAAGCACTGTAAGAAGGTACCACATCAGACAGGAAAGTCTAATTGTATTATGGTAGGAGTTTATGTTTGTACTTTAATCTTGGCCTTTTCTGTGATTGTATGCTTTGTGATAGTGTTCTGTGTTTACATTTTACCTATTTTTATCCTTTTTTTTAGTAAACCTCTTATTTTAAAGAGACTGCCTGGTGTGTCTTTGAAGTTCTTTCATTTGCATGTGATGTACAGACAGTTAAGAGTAACAAACTGTTCAAAGCTTAATGGTGTACTAAACTGGGAAAAGGTAAGAATATACCTAAGGTCTTTTATAGAGTTTTAAGGGTTCATTTTGGATACCTGGTTAGGTGCCCTTAGGCAAAAGATATCTGGCATCCCCCGAAGAGCAGATTATCTGAGCCTGTACATTTGGGTACGCTAGCCTAAGGTTCACAGTTTGAATCCCCCGAGAACTTGAGACTAAAGGTGGTTTGGACCCACAAGCAGACAGGATGGTTACTCTGTTCTGTTACATGTTCACAATACTGCGCTTGGAGGTTGGCACTGTGGGAGCAGAGGGCCTGACCTGCTGAGTGGGGTTGTGACAGTTCAAGTAACAATTTGGTATTACTGCTTATTGTGTGGAAGATATTGTTACTGTGTGATGAAGGGCCCATCGGGCATTTATTATATTTTCCTCGGGGGGGTGGTAACCTACAATTTGTCCAACAGGTATCTGATATCACTACCCCAGGTGGAGGCACCATGACATTTTTCTCCTGTACAACCTGCCCACTAGTAAATCCAGGCCGGCCCCCTCAGAGGTGTGTCTGGGTGAGACCCGAGAGCCCCAGAACAGCCAAGATGAGTCAAGGGGCTGTTACATAAACTAGTATCCACATCGCAAAAGTACCACCACTGGTACTGTAAGCACCCTTGTTGGTCAAGAGATGAACGTGTAGCACTGATGTACAATTCCATGTGGGGCCTTGAAACATATCCCACCGTACTCTGAAGGTACCCTCTCTAGCAAGTGAGAGTGAAAGTTCAGGCTCCTTGTCCATTAGGCTTTGGCTTCTCATGGGAGACTGCAAATAGTACATTAACTGTGATGGGTGGGGTGGCGCGTTCTGTGATGCAAACATCACTAGGAGCCAAACATCATTTAAGTAACCAATCAGTCATCACAAATTTGCTTCATCACTCAAGATCTGGAACGGATTAGATGAGTGCCCCAAATGAGAAACATTACATCCATTATGAATCACTTACATGATATTCAGCCAATCAGCACATCGTCAGTGTACCTCTTTATCCTATGTACTGTACAGTGGTTGGTCATGCAGGAACACTGGGAGTGGAACATTCCATTTCACCGGGGCTGCTTCATTTAACTTTTGCAGTGTAAAGAAATGCTTACATTTGGTATAAATCACATTTAGCCAACTCGAGTGATTTATGAGTTAAACAGAGCGTTCCCAGAGGTGTTTCATAATGTTAAGGGACTCCTCCTGTGAGGTTTGGGCAGTTGAACCTCTCAAATGCATGGTACTCTCACCCAAACCCAACACTGAGTCATTAACACCATAAGATAACCTGGTGTAAGCACCATTAACTTATAATACTGCTAAAGAAACTTAGAACTAAACATCAGGAAAAAGGACTGTCCTCTTCAGTCTGCCCAACCCTACCCATTACCCCTGCAATGGCCCTAGCAACCCTTGCTCCCCCACTACTCTCCCCTCGATACCTCCACCTGTCCTTATTAGGCCCCTGTGCCCGTCCTACCCATATCTGAAACCACTCACTGTTTTGGCATAGACCACCTCCTCCAGTAGTTCATCCCACTTGGTGACCAGTCTTTCTTTGAAAGAATATTTGAAGACATCCCATCAATCCACTGAACCACCTCAACAAAAGAGGGGGCAGACCACTTCAGTGTTTTGGAGGGTCCTTCATGGGCAGTGACAGCTTTGTAATGAATGATGCTCTTCAGAGGTTCCATCACCAGAGCTTCACGAGGGAAGTGGCTATGCCGCCTCATTTTAAGATATGAAGCTTCAAGTGGAAGAGAATTATAATAGTGCACATGCAAGCCAAGACATAAAACTATGGACTCACCCAATACCGGACGCCAGCCTTCTCAACGCAGGTCTGCGGCAGACTGTATGTTCCCACAGCATTATTTAGAAGGTTGGTGGTCTCCTTAATTTCATCCACTTCTGGTATGGCCTCGCATTTATTAAACCTCACACAGCACTTCTTTGGCATGGATCCTGCCTAAAATCCATTACATGGCAAGTTACATTTACATAATCATTTGGGAATCAACTTGTTTTGTTAGGGTGGGTGTGCTGCTACTCAGACTGTTGGGCAAATGGTAGAACCTCCCCCCTGCCATACTGGTGGCAAGGGGGGAATAATCGGGACTCTGATCTTTGCCAGGGCCAACAGAGGCACAGCACAGTTCTAAAGGGACACTTGGCAGCTGCTGACTGCCCCCCTCCCACAGCTCAAAGGAAAAGGATCAACAGATCTCCTCCTGCTATATTTCCCCTTTCTTGACATCCAGTGGGAGCACTGGCATCCCATGTGCTGGAGACATGTCGCTCCTTAGACTGCCATCATACAAGATGGCTAAAGTCTTGGCACCTCAAGTGCTGTGCTGGATATGGTCTTTACCAGGAAACCCCGGTCACCTCGGGGATCACACCAGAGACAGTAAGTTATGGGGAATTCAGCCACTAGATGCTGCTTTACAGGCTGCCTGCATTACAAGCAGTTTGGAAGAGAGTAGGTAAGAGATGAGTCATTTAGGAGGAAGGATGGGATGGGAGCTAAATGGAGGGGAGAGTGGTTCACTGCGTATCTCCAGTCTTTGGTCCGTTTAATCCATGCTTTTAAACAGTTAAGCAATAAGCCACAGCAGGGTATGCCGGGAGGAGAATCTATGCATGTCCTGGGTGTGCTGTGAAGCACAGCTGAGTGCCTGCCTTCAACCACTGTGGAAATGCACTTGGTTTAACGGACTTAAAGCGGCAGTGCAAAGTGGGCAAATCAAATCAAACCATTTCTTTAAAAAGGTGCATTTCTTAAACCAAGGCGCCTGTACAAAACTTCTCAATCTCCAATAAAACATTTGAAACCATAAATATAAACAGTAATTAAATTAACCTATATCTAAATAAGTGTAACCCCAAGTTTTATTTTGTGGTAACATTTTTATTTCTGTCAAAATGTTAATGCTTTAATTTTGTTTTTTCTCAAGAAAAAAAAAGATGGCCACCACATTTGTCTTAGAACTAGCACTGTAGACCTGATAAGGGTTAGGACTGAGCAAATAAAGGAAAAGAAAAAACTAACGGTGAGCAGCACAGAATGTACATAGAAAAGTGGATTTGACGGGTATGCTGATTAGGGTTGTCAGAACTAGTTCGGTAAAGATTCGAACCCTCCTCAAACCCTGGTGTTCGAGTTCTAACTTAGAACTCGAACACTAAACGGTTCGCAAAAGGGTTTGAATCACCGCAAGACGCGAGACGTTGTCTGTTTGCACTTGCGTACCTACGTACGGGTCAGGTGGGGGTCGAGTAAGCTGCACGAGTCGCGGATCTGTGGGGGTATTTAGGGAGATGTGCCGCGAGGAGGAGCGCCATTTGCAGAGGATCGGAGCGGAGGCAGCAGCAGCCTAGCTAAACTGTAGCATTAGCGGTTAGCGTACCGCTACTCTTGTCCAGTGGCCACTTCCATCATCCATTTTCCTGTGAGACCGAGAACAATAGAAAGGCTGAAAAAAGCTCAAAATCGGGTGGGAGTGGGACTAGGGGGAGGTTCAGGACAGGTGGAGGGATTAATCAAGAATTGGGAAGGGACTGGGGAAGGATCGAGATGGAGATCAATCAATATCAGGACTGGAGGAGGACTCAGGAGGACTCGGAGAGAGAATAAAAAAAAAATAAGTGAAGAACCTTTGTGAAATGTGATTATTTGAAACTGCAGCACTGCTCAGTCAGTGGTGCACACTGCACACTCAGCAGCTGCCAGCAACAAGCATACAAGGGGCGCAAAAAAAGGCAAATAAATCTGAACCCTTCCCAGTGTAGTGTGTGTGTCACAGAGAGAAGCCCAGTGTGTGCCCCTTGACTGCACTGTACCCTACCCAGTGTGTGTTACAGAGAGAAGCCCAGTGGCCAGTTGTGTGGTGGCATTAACCTTACATGACAGAAATGTAGAAATATAATTCTCATTCCCTGGGTTGTGTATGTGACTCCGTCTCCTGTGGTCAGCCCATCACCCTGCTGCTGTGTGCCCCTTGACTGCACTGTACCCTACCCAGTGTGTGTTACAGAGAGAAGCCCAGTGGCTAGCTGTGTGGTGGCATTAACCTTACATGACAGAAACGTAGAAATATAATTCTCATTCCCTGAGTTGTTGGTTATGTATGTGACTCCATCTCCTGTGGTCAGCCCATCACCCTGCTGCTGTGTGCCCTTTGACTGCACTGTACCCTACCCAGTGTGTGTTACAGAGAGAAGCCCAGTGGCCAGTTGTGTGGTGGTATTAACCTTACATGACAGAAACGTAGAAATATAATTCCCATTCCCTGGGTTGCGTATTTGACTCCGTCTCCTGTGGTCAGCCCATCACCCTGCTGCTGTGTGCCCTTGACTGCACTGTACCCTACCCAGTGTGTGTTACAGAGAGAAGCCCAGTGGCCAGTTGTGTGGTGGCATTAACCTTACATGACAGAAACGAGAAATATAATTCTCATTCCCTGGGTTGCATATGTGACTGCCTCCTGTGGTCAGCCCATCACCCTGCTGCTGTGCACCCTTGATTGCTATGTGTATGCCTATGCCCAGCAGCCCAATCATTCTGTAAGCCTTGAACCTGGGATCCTTTAGTTGCAAACTGTCATATTCTTCAATTACTTTCAGTCCACGGTATCACAGTGTCACACAACCAAAATAAAATTTTGGAGTTGTAGCCAGCGATCACAGATCACATTGCTTTGTTACACAGGAATTGTTTGGGTGTGGGTGTGTTCACCGCAGTATACTGGTAGTACTGGTACTTACTGTCTGTTATGGCTGACAGCAACATAGATGAAGCATCTAGTGCTGGTGTTGGAGCAAGTGTTGGTGGTAGTGGTAATCCTGGTGCGAACAGAAATAACCAAAATGTTTCACGTGATAAAAATTCAACAAACAGCAAAAGAGCAACAGTGAAGTGCGGTAAAGGGGGACCTTTTAAGAAAACCTGTACAGCTGCTGGGGTCACATGGAGAGGCACCATAAGGTATGCCATTCATGCTGTTAAGATCTCTGTGACTAGCAGCAATAATGCAAGTGACAGTGAGTCCCTCTCTGACTCAGACAGTAGCTCTTTGTCTCAGTCCGACACTGTTGTGTCTCGCGACAAATCATTACTTCCTCAACAAAGTGAAATGAGCAAGTCTGCTGACAATGAATCAGGTAGTGCACTTGCAAATACATCCAGCACTGTTGGCAATGAAAAGGACATATCCATTGAATCCACCACTTCTGTGTTGGCCAGCAATGAAAATCCATCAGTCTCTTCTGCCCACTCTTCTAGCACCAAGGAGCATGTCCCAGGTTCTGTTAGGACAGGTGAAAAGACACAAACAGTCTTTAGCTATCTTCCTAGTACTCAAACAAAATCTGCCACATCTGAGGTGTGGAATTATTTCTCTGTCAGTAAAACTGATCCATGCAGAGCAATTTGTTCCCTGTGTAAACAGAGTGTAAGCCGTGGTAAAGTTGTGTCATGCCTTGGCACTACAGCTCTTAAACGCCATCTGAAAAAGCATTCGGTTTTGCTTGATCATCCAAAACCCATGTCCTCCATCTTCCAGACCGCATGTGAGAAGGGTCAGGAATCTGAAATGGATACTGAATTGTCTGAACTTGATGCGGGCAGAACCACTGCCAGCCCTAGGATCACTGTTACCACCAATGCCAGCACCATTAGTACCAGTTGCACATCCAGTGATGGCACTGAATGTATAAGTCCTAGTCCACCATCTCGCGCCCATCTGCCCATCGAGCACGGTGTATAATAAACCAGCAGGGACATGTTGCAAACAGCTAACACTGTCTCAGGCATTTGAAAGGAAGAATACCTTTACTAGAAATCATCCAAAGACCCTTCATCTTAATCACCGAATTGGTGAACTGTTAGTCGGAGCCCTTCTCCCATACTCTTTGGTAGATCATGAGGATTTTAGGGAGCTCATGACATTAGCAGAGCCTCGTTACAACGTTCCTCATCAAGGTACTTTTCCATGTTGAAATACCAACATTTATCAGGCTTTAAAAGCGTACAGTGATGCTTGCACTTAAAACTGCAGAGGGTGGGGTTATTCATGTCACAACAGATATGTGGACCAGCACTCAAAACATAGATTACATGTCCCTTACGCTCATTGGGTCACGTTTTTCTTGTGCTTCTTCAAAAACTAAGACACCCCAAAAGATGGCGCTGCTGCATATAAAGAAGTTTGGGCAAAGTCATACTGCTGCAAACATCTTGCAGGAACTAAATGACCTCCTTGACGAATGGGTTTATTCTCACGGCTAAAATGTGGCTTCATAGTAAGTGACAATGGAGCCAACATCTTAAAAGCAGTACAGGATGGAGGATTTCTGCATGCTTCTTGCTTTGCACATTGCTTACACTTAATTGTCACGGATTTCTCAGCAACGAAACACAAGTGGATGGTATGATTGCTGTTTGCAAAAATTGTGACTCACTTTTACATTCAACCAAGGCTATCACGGACATTGTCCAACTGCAAAAACACAAGCTGCCCCAGCAAAAGCTGATTCAAAATGTTTCCACTCGTTGGAACTCAACGCTTTATATACTGCAGCGCCTCTTGGAGCAAAAGCAAGCTGTACATGAGTACTGCTCCAGTTACATTATTGGAGATGGCATTATGCTGTCTGTGCTGCAGTGGAAATTAATGGAGACAGTGTGCTGTATCCTAGCTCCTTTTGAGACAGCTACAAGGGACATGTCTTCTGAAGGTGCATCTGTGAGTCAGGTTATCCCACTCATAATGCTCATTTCACATCATCTTAGTGTTCTAAATCTACAAATAGAAAAGACAGATCTGAAGGCAGACAACATGTCGCCTGTATCATGGGAATCTCAGAAAGAGAATGAGCTAGCTTCAAACCAATGACAAATTAGTTGCAATGACGAAATCAAGACACTACATCCTTGCAACTCTCTTAGATCCCAGGTTCAAGGCTATACATCTTCCAAAAACAGATGATATAGAGCAGTACAAATGTATGTCGCTAGATGAGCTGCAGCACTCACAGGAGTCAAACACAGACACGCACAGTACCCTCAGGTTGTCATCACCACAACATGCAGGTTCATCTTCACAAGGGATACAGAACTGGAAAAGTCACCAAACATTAACAGTAGTTGTTCCACAACTGCCACTTCTAGCCCTTAGTAGAAGCTAAATCTGTGGCAAAATCCTTCCCAAATTGCTGCCATACCAGCTGCTTCTGCTGATTCCTCTTCCGAGCGGTCTCTGTCCAACATGGTAGACAGTTACCTGCAAGAACTGCCTATTCCTATTGATGCATGCCCTTCTGAATACTGGAGATCAAAAAAGTCAATTTGGACAGAGCTATATGATGAAGCCTGTAAATATCTTGGTTGTCCTGCAACAAGTGTCTCTTCAGAACGCATGTTTAGTACAGCTGGCAATATTGTGACAGACACCAGAAATAGGTTGCTGCCAGAAAATGCACACATGTTAACTTTTATTAAAGTTAATAAGTCAAGATTTTCGTATCCCTACAAGAGTATACAAACTGATGCTGAAGTGATTGATGTTGTGGATGTTGATGTTGATGGTGATGACAACTCAGATGGTGGTGGCTGGTAAATACTGTGTGGGACGGAGTCTCTCTGCACCAAAAAGGAAACTTTTACAGACTGTGATGACTTTGGTTGTCGTCTCTCTCCTTTCTCGATCTACTACCTTGGACTATATACCCCCCAAAACTTTCACCATTTCATGGCAAACTGCTTTGTAGCTAGGGTCTAAACTAAAGTCAACAAGTTTTATATACAGGGCAATTTTAACATCAGGTGAAACAGGCCCAAATTTGGTATAAAAGGACACTGTCACGTCAATCCTTTCTGTATCATATTATTTATAGTTAAAGTGCAAACATATATTTTTGATTTACCTTCTGTGACTTTGTGGTGCATCAGTATGGGCTGGGACAGGAGGCGGTCTATTTTTCAATTTTAAAGAGGACAAAACAATGAGTTCTAATTGGTAGCTGTTTATTATTTTTCAATTACAGAAATGTTAGCCATAAGCGAAAATGGATGCTAGTACATGGGTGAGGTTGTGGGTTGGTTTTAACGTGGGTGTAAGGGTGGCATGGGTGCTACTGCACAGATGAGGGTGGTGGAAGAAAAGTGGAATGGGTGACGGGGTGAAAGGTGGCTGTTTTAGTTCTTTCATTTACAGATTCGTGATCAGCTGGGGATGGTGAGGAAAAAAATAATGACAGACCGAACCTACTGTACACATAATATATATTCTTATTAAATACATTGCAAACTGCTGCCACCTAGCACAATTGTCCTGTCCCCTTTAAAAAAAGAATAAAGGAATCAGAAATAAAAGAAAATCTGCATCAGCAGTTTTCACAGAATGTGACGTATCATAAAGTGTTTTGCTTTACAAGTAGTGATAATTTGATACATAATGGGGTTGACAGACGCTGTCCCTTAAACATCACATGCCAACTGCTGCAGCTACATTAAATGTTCCTTAGTATGTGGTGAGGAAACCACTTTTTATTTATGTGACTGAAATACAGATTTTATTGAAGTATCAGCTGCAAAAATGCATCATCTTAGAAAGTTGTATGTATTACTTCAATTTGCCAACAAAAATGTTGGTATATGTATGCATTACCTTAGAAAATTGCATGCATTTTTTTGCCAGCAACAATGACTGGCATGTTTTTTTATTCAAATGTCTAGACTGACTACGTTATGACATAATATGTTTTGCAACAGTTCCACATGCTGCTGCTGTAGTACTTGGCTTGACTTTGTTATAAAAGCTTTCTTTTAAACATAGCAACTTTTGATTTACTCATTTAAAACAGAAAGCAGCAAATAGCTGAAATTAGGTAATATCAGTTATTTTTTCTCATAATTCATGACGATGAGTATATATAACTGAGTACATAAATGGTTAATGTGCCTCTTTCTTTCACTAAGGAACTATGATGCATCTGTAGCAGGAAAACTTTTAACATATGGGTGGGTGGGTGGCCCTGTTACGTATTAAGTTGCTGGCTTTAGCAAACAGAAGAAACCATAAATAAACCTAGTTGTATTCCTATCAATGGCACACATGATAATTTCTCTCCCCCCTTATATTGAACAGTTTTTCCTTTACATGTATTTTATTACTATCTTTGTTACTGGCAGCACAATAAAAAAATAGGGTTCGAGTTCTAAAAAAGATTAGAACCCTAGAACTTTTTCAAAAGTTCTAGACTAGAACTAGAACCCAGAACTTCAGAGGGTTCTGACAACCCTAATGCTGATATTGTTTTAACAACTGTAGCTGAACGTAACTTTTGTGTAGCAGACATACTGTATGGGCCAACAACCAGCTTAAATATATCCAAATTAAAGTATCGGTTTTCCCCTTCCTGCACTTGATAAACTGAACGTTTAATCTCAATGACTGCTTCCTTGTATACTGCCATAATCTATACTGTTGTACTGACATTTATTCTTACACAGTGCTAGTGGGTTTTTTCCCTATTGTTTAAATTACTGCTACTCTGTTCTCCCAACTTGTTCTCCATATTGCTTACTTGGTAAATGTCAGTAAGCAAACAATAAAAAGACATTGCATACTTTAGAGTCATACCTTCCGAATTACTTTCCCAAATGGCCATAGGAAATACCCAGTGAGGCTCCAGCACATCCTGCCTGGAAAGGTAGAGCAGACAGTGGAAAACAATGTTGAATTCTGCTAACAGGACAGCCTGGCTTATATATGGAACATGTACTTTTCAAGACAGTCCTGGGGAAGAGTTACACAACACAGTAGTTACCTACTAGTTACAAATGAATCATTCAAATATAATTTAAATCAAGAGGCAAAATGGCCACAGCTGTAGTTCTGCTATCCAATTTTGGATATGCAATTTGGAGGCAAAGCTATTTTGGGTATTTTAGACATTGGTGGGGTTTTTTTAAACCTTGTATGATCTTGGGCTAAAAAACCCTGTTTTCAAGGGCGACTAGTTTTAAAGTTTTAAATCACACCATATTAGAGTGCTGTGTAGGTTGTCAGCAGTTTACCTACTTCCAGATGTTTGAACGCTGTGCCAAAGGAGTGTTTCTTGATCAGAGTCTCCTGTGTCAACTAAATTTTCTGAGGACTTGCACCATGCCACATCAATTTCGACTGATATGGGCAGGCAAGGAGGTGTGAGGAAGTTTATTTTATTTATTTTAATCTTGGATTAACACTTTTTGAGAACAAGCTCATTACATAGGTTCCACGTCAGAAATAAGACAGTGAAAACATAAATGTTACAGGGTTTCAATAGAAGCAGATTTAACAAGTTTAGACTTTAGCAAAATAATTAAACTTAGCAATACAAATACCACTGCATAACACTCAGTGTACGAGATGATTCTACTTTTATTCAAGGCAGAGCCCAACAAGATAATCCGAAGTAAGGAGCTACGGGGCAGGGGAGAAAATCATCAACCCAGAGGGTGTCATTAGGTGAAAATAAGAGTAGGGAAGAAAAAAGATTAGGGTTTGGGTACTGTCGGCAAAGGGATAGAGAAGGATGGTGGGGGTGGGGAAGAAGAGGGAGGGCAGGATTAGGTCAGCTAGTAATATATAGGGTGGAGTTATAGGAAGCAGTTGCAGCTGGAAGTAAAAAGCAGTTACTTACCACAAGTAGATCTTAAAATCTTTATCGAGATACATCATGGTACTGTAAGTTGATGTCAGGACTACCTGGAAAATTTTGCTAGCTGGGGGCCGCCTAGGTGAACGTGTATTGCTGCCGCCTATACGTGGGCAGCCCCATCGTGCCTCAGTTCCCCACCTAAGACGAGCTCGGAGGACCACCTGACTGGCAGGGACCAAAGCAACTAGGACAAAAACCAGGCACGTGGGGGAGGATAGTATCATGCTGAAATAGGGCATACGGAAAGAACCAGCATGCAAGAGCAGACAGGATAACCAACAACCACCCGAAATGCGAGAGGAAGGGAGAGCTGGGGCTCAATGAAAGAGATTCCCTCGAAGATCTACTGATACAGTAAATTGTTCTATGCTCTACAAAGATACTTCCCTGCACTAAACCACATCATGGAAAGATTCCCAAGCAGTACCAGTGCAGAGAGAGAGGAAGGAAGACTATGTACCCAGAGTAAGGAAGCCCTGTAGAACGGTTAGGCCAAATCGAGCAAGTCTACACTATACTACGTCCAGACTATAATGTTTAGTGAATGTGTGAACAGTACTCCAAGTTGCAGCAGTGCAGATGTAGACATACTATGAAAACAAGCCACAAATTAGCAACTCCACAAGTGGGGTGAGCAGAAACAGGATCAGGGAGCTGCTTATCACACTTCTGGTAAAGTAATGCAGGAGGCCAAACCATCTGGAAAGGCCCTGCTTAGAAACAGGGAGCCTACCATCCTGGGGGCAAAAGCCACAATCAGCTGACAGGATTTCCTACAATCCTTAGTATGATAAAGGTGCCAACGCAATGTCCGACAGATGTCTAGCGTGTGCAGACGTTCCCCACTTACATGGGAGTCCAAGTAAACTGGAAGATCCATAGTCTGACTTAATGTATGCTCAGAAATGACCATCAGAAGACAAGGACCGATATGCAAGGAAAATCAATCCTTGTGGAAAAAGGATAAGGAGGCAACACAAAAAGAGCTTGCAATTCAGAACTCTGTCTAGCAGATGTCATAGCTATGAGGAACAATGTCTTCCAAGAGAGGAAGTGCAGATCACAACTAGCAGCAAGCTTGAAGGGAGGTGCAGTAAAAGTTTCCAGAACCATATTACAGTACCAGACCCAAACCGGATCTTGGACCAGGGGGTGCAAAAGCAAAATACCTCCAAGGAACTTGCAGGGAAATCTCAAGCTAGGATGGCACTATGCAGTCATTGAGTGCATGAAAAGCAGGCACTGCAGCCATGTGAAACCTTGAGGAATATCAGAGACCCACAGTTGTAAGGGACAGGAGGTAGTCCATAACTCAGCTGTATGTGTAAAGGAGTCCAGCGGATGGGCACTACACCATACTGTAAAACACTTCCATTTTTGAGAGTAGGTGTACTGATTAGATGAATTATGAGACGCCAGTAGAACAGCTGCAACTGCCAGGGAGACCCAAAAACAAGAGAATTCTATGTCCTTAGAAGCCAGGCATTGAGGTGTAGGGATCAAATATCCAGATACACCAGACAGCCCTGTTTCTGTGACAGAAAACCCACATGTAGCAGTAGCAGGACACGGAGTTCCACTGCCAAATGCAGAAGCAGGGTGAAATATAGATTGCTCAACTGTAACTGTAGTTCTTATAGTGATATACAGTTTACATCCACATTCTAGCAACTCTACTGGACAGAAGAGTCATCAGAAGTCTTCAAGCTAAGCTCCTCCCACCACCTGGGTGGTATATCCACTGGTTTCGCCCCATAACAGATTGTCTGCACGCTTGTAGCAGGGATCCAGGTGCCACTTGCCAGGGGAGGTCAGGTGAACTGTGTGAATGTGAACTCTATACTACCAATACAGCTATGGTTACAGGTGAGTAATGTAGAAATGTGGATACAGTGCACTATCCACAATCTGTCAGACTCCTACCAGTCCTCTGGTAGGAGGAGGCATGGCGCATAACCCATTTGGCGACTGGAGGACTGAGGTCCCAAAAGCAGCATCCTGACAACTCATTACATAAGTGCTGTAATGGGCGATGAAGATGTATGCTATACTCCAGGTTCCAGCTGTGCATCTCTCTGCAATGGGGATATCCCTGGAAGCAGCCACCAAGGCAGCATCATGTCTGGTGGAATGAGCCTGAAGCCCCTTGGACGACTCCTTACCAGCCAACCCATAACAGAGGCCAATATAGGATGTAATCCACCTGGCAATCTTTAGCTGCCGGTCTGTCAGGCACAGCTTCAGCATTTGTAATACATAGCTGCGAGCCCCACTCCGCACTCCAGCTGTATGCTTCTTATAGAAAGGGAGAGCCTTTTGCAGCTCCAGGGTATGCCAGTCTGCCATCGGCCTTCGAGATCTGGTTGGTAAAGTATGCCAGAAAGTTAATTACCTGGTTACAGTGAAATGCTGATACAAACTTGGGGAGGAACTTCGGCTGGGGGAGAAGGATGACCTTTTCTTTGTTGAAGCCCAGTGAAGGAGGCTCCACTGAGAATGCCTGGAGCTCAATGATATGATCATTCTGGCTGACATGATAGCCACCAGGAAGGCGGTCTTCCCCAACAAATGTGACATCTCACATTTGTGCTTAGGCTCACACACCTTGCCCATGAGCACTGCCAACACCAGCACTAGGTCCCATGGAGGTAGAAGTTTGCGCACTGGAGGGGACAAGTGAACCAGGCCTCTGAAAAAGCACCCAACCACCTTTCTTCTCGGCCACTGTTGGCATATTAGCTTACAGTCATTATGCAGAGATGGCTGCCAGGTGCACCTTATGAGTTGTCGCTCACAGTCCTGGCCGACACAAAAACCAAAGATAGTCGAGGATGCTCACCATGGAGAAGATGAGAGGTTCAAGCTCTTTACCTCTTCACCAGATCGAGAACGGTTTCCACTTAAATGCAAAGCATTTATGAAACAACTTCTTAAGGGACGCCTACATACTCTAAAAAAGACCTAGAGTCTGGAATTCTAACTGCTCAGGAACCATGGACTGAAGGTCCCCTGTTATCTGGTCACCTGGCCTGGGCAGAGAAAAATCAGCCATGGAGGCCTGCTGCTGAGGAAATCTGGATACCAAAACCTCCTGGGTCACTCTGGGGCTATCAGGATCATGTGTGCCTTGTCCTTCCAGGCCTTGTTCATAACTTTGTGGACGAAGGGAGGGAAAGCGTACAGAAGGCCTGGAGTCCACGGCCTTAAGAAGGCACCCTCCACCAGTGTCCCAGGCTGTGGGGGTGGACACAGAACAGCTTCAGTTTTCTGTTCTCTGATGAGGCAAACAGATCCACCAGAGGGGTGCCCCTCAGGAAGAACTGCTGATCTAAAACCTCCTGATGCAGGGACCACTTGCACAACATCTCCCTGACCCAAATGACTGTGTCCACCAGTGGAATTTTTTTTATTTTACAGTGACAAATCGCCAGAATATCTGCTTCCAGGTTGCGCACAAGTGTCCAGGTGTGGACAATCTACTGACACAGTGTAAAGGAATGTGCTCTGTCCTGCCTATTCAGGTAGAACCATAGTGGTTAAGTTGTCAGTCTAGACCTGAACAACCTGCCACCAAATCAACAGAGCAAATTCCATTAGAGCCAGATGCACTGCATGAAGCTTTAGCACACTGATGTAGTGTTAGGACTCCCAGGTTGACCAGAACCCATTAGCTCTACTCTCCCTGGTGTGCTCCCCACCATCGCAGGCGTACCTGCCATAAGTGTGACATGGTTCTGGACATACAAATGGGATCCCCTCCTCCAAATGTTGTGCAGTCAACCAGCACAGGATGGCATCCTACATCGTCTGGGTCACAACGACTGACTAGTCCACACGACTTCTGCGTTGGGACCACTGCTGGCCCAACTCTCATGGAAGGGAGTGCATCCTCCACTGAGCCCAATGGATAATGCAGGTGGAAAATCCTATGTATCCCATCAGCCACAAGAAGTCCCAGGCAGGGTACAAGCACCCATCCTGAAATGATCAGGCAAACAAGGCAAGGTCCAATGCCCAGTCTGCCAGGAGGTGGGCTTTGGCTCGTAGGAAGTCTAGTTCTTCCCCAAAGAAACTATTCACCTGTGAGGGGACAATCACTGACTTAGACCAGTTGAACAGAAGGCTCTCCACAGCCTCCTGGGATGACCCAGTTAGTCAGTCATCCAAGTAGGGGTACTTCCTGACACCCTCGCGCTGCAGGAAGATGGCTGCTAATGCCATACTTTAAGACCCAGGTTGCGGATGGGAGGCTGAAGGGCATGACCTGGAATTTGTATAGGATTCCCTTTGCAAAGAACTGAATGTACCAGCAATGGGACAGACTGGTATGTGAAAGAACGCATCCTGGAGGTCCAGGAAGCAGAACCACATTCTCTGCTCCAGGGTTGGTATCTGATTCAGAGCAATCATCTGTAACTTGAGCTTCCGCATGAACTGGCTGAGATCATGCAAGCCCAGTTTGGGGCACTAGTCCATCTGTTCCCCAACAGTGAGTACCTGGACTTATACCCTGGCCACTCAGGGATATCTGGAAAGGGAGCAATCACTCCATGCATGAACTGAGTGCCCAACTCTGGACTTCCAAGGAGCTCAGAGTTGGTATGGTGGAGCACCTTGTAATCTAGAGGCAGCCCTCTGCCCACCACTTCCAGAACCCACTTGACTGAGGTAATGACCATCACTTCAGGATGGGCACTTGCATCCAGCCCAAGAGTTATTATTGGCCCTACTTTAGTCTCTTTGGAGTTTACAGCAACTTGAACTTTTCCCAACATTGTTGTGCACTGTTGAATGTTCTTGCTCTCTCCCTACTTTTGTGTAATGTTATGCCTTATCCATATTTTGCTGTCTTTGTAATTCTCCCAGGTCATTCCTGAAAATACACATTTTTACTGTATAGTGCACCCACCTGGTCAACAAAAATGAATAAAAAATAAACTGACCCCCGAATGGGAGCTCAGACATGGACTGGATTTTTTTTTGGAGAGGGGGGATGACATCCCACAACCTGTCACTGAATAGCCAAGGAGGGAGAGCTTTGGTCACAGGGGCTGAGGAGGCACCACCACCTCTGCCCCTTTTTTTGCCCCTGGCCACTGAACTTGTGTTTCAGACACCAGCACAGAAACTGCCTCTGCTAGAGCTGCTGTTGAGGATATTGTGGTTGAAAGGACTGAAATTAAGTCCTTTATTTTAGGCTTTTGGGCTTTCTGGGACAAACTCACAGAACCCAGGATGATACAGACTTCTCAATATGCGTGAGATGTCCTTCCAGACCAGGGCCGAAGAGGTTAGTGCCCAAAAAGGGGATACTGACCAACTTGTGCTGAGTGCCCGCCGTAAAGATGGACAGCTTCAATCAGGCCCTGAAATGCATGGTGATGGCCATAGCCATGCCATGGGCACTGGAGTTCCCATGTCCAAGGTCATCTGGAGCTTGTGTTTAGTTCTGGTCTCTCATGCGCATTACTAGAAGCTGCTTATCAGCTGGAAGCATTTACCCCCATCGCAGCGACATTTAAGCCAGCGGGGTCTCCCTAGCGACTACAGCGTGTGGCAGCGACAGGAGACCCGCTGGAACCTGGCGCTGCCTGTCTGAATCCTGCACCCCCAAAATCAGCTCCAACTGGGTTTGAGAATCTTTAAAGTGGGGGTGAGAGCCTAACCCCACGTAGGGAGTTCCAGCGGACAAGCCCCCAAGAAAACAAAGAAATCAATAGCGAACCAGCAGCCGACTGCAGAATGCAGTCGTCCTGCCGGTGTTGCTGACAGGGCATTCGACAGAATTTCTGTCGGACTCCTGTCGTGGATCCAGCTGGAAGTATGGGGGGCAGTTCCCCCAATACCTCAAAGAGGGAATGGCCAAAATTCACCATCATGATGTAATAACTGGCCTGATGGAGATCAAGTGATGTGGCAGAATACACCTTTTTAGCTATGTGTTCCTTGTCTGGATGTCTGTCTATATTGCCTTGGCCTCCCAAATTATGGAAGGTGGAATCCATAACCAGATCCTAAGGGGGTGGCCAGAAATCCCAGAAAGTGTCCGTGGGGACAGGGTACTTGTGGACCATCAAGCTGGATGACGCCAAAGTTCCATGGCCGGTCCTAGAATGGCCTCAACCAAGAGAAAGCCCCATTCACTATATCTGTAAAAGGGCACTGGGCTCATTTACGGACAGTTTCTAAGGAACCCTTCAAGGACTTTGGGGCCCTGGTCAGACTTTTGTCAAAGGACACTAGCTGTGGGCCACAGTCAGCTCTTCCACCAATTCCTAGTGAAAAGGAGTCCTTGATGAAGCCATCAACAAGGCACCATTTGGAGCCCGAGGATTTCTCAAAGACATACCTTGAAACTTTGCCTTCAACTTTATTTAGAAAGCGCTGTTCCAAAAATATCAAAGAGCTGTACAATCAACAGTAAAACCATACAAACAAAAATAAATAAAAATTAACATCGGGGGCACTGCTGAGCAGTTTACAGGAAGCAGCAGATTTCCTGAGCTCCTGGGTCTCTGTTTTAAATTGATTAAAATACATTTTTTTGATCAGCTTCCTAAGCACAAGGCATCTGATGTCGCTTGTGGCGCCCTTGGGACTGCAGCTATGGGAATGAATCGGTGTGGGGGGGGGGTGGCTGCCCCCTCCTCAGACTTTGTTCAAAAAAAAAAAAAAAATCACAGCAACAGTGTGAGGAGAGGCCTTGAGCACCTTTGGAAGCCACAGCCTCAAGTGTCTGCGTTGGGGGCACCTCTTTGGGAACTATACAGGTGACCCTGAACCAACTAGTCAGGACAGTACAGGAGACGGATAAAAAGTTGGATTCTCTCACGCCACATGTGTCAGTCTTTGAAACCAGATTGGATTGCTGCGAGTCGTCCGTCCAGAAATCAGAGCAATCCATCTCAAAGGCCTGTGAAGCCACCACTAAATTATTTTAGGAGAAATTAAAGTTATGTCTCTACCGTAATTCTTGATCTTTCTGTGCATCTTCACCATTTATCACTATTTGGGTGCCAGCCGAAGGCTGGGACCCCGCGGGTGATTTATTTATTTTATTTTTGAGGTGGAGCTGACGGGGAGACCGGTGCCTCCCTCGAGACCCCGATTTGGTGCTTGTGGGTTGGTAGTTATCTGGCATCAACTCTGCCCTGGCTCCAGATCTGCAAGCCGGCAAGAAGGAAGGGATGGTGGTGGGGGGGTGGGCAAGGGAGCCCAAGGGATAGAAAAAGGAGGAATAATGACTCAGAGGCAGCAAGAGAGAGATAGAAGCCTAAGGGATTGGGAAGGAAGGGGGCCCCAATCTCTGAGCGAAAGAAAGGGTGGAGAAGGGAGGGAGGGTAGACAGGGCAATAAAAGGGAGGAGTAGGAGACACCGCCCACCCCGGGCAATGACCTAGGCCTCTCAAGGGATTGGATTGAACTTAAGCTGTCAGGATTAATCCAGAAGATTACAGGGCACGAGCACATGACCATGGGTGCAGCATGGATTGAAGCAGAAACAAGCTACAGCTGAGGATAACCCGTCACTTAAAGGTCGAGGCAGGCCAAAGGATTAAGGTGGGAGGCATCTTCCCCTCCTGCCAACTAACGAGACAGTAGGAGAGATAAGGGAGGTGTTAGAAAGAAAACACCTCGGTAAGAGTGAAACAGATCACCTCCAAAAGGGGGTTGCAAAATAAACTTCAGGGGAAAACTGAAGGATCGCGAGGTCCCCTCCCCCCCCACTGACTCCACCAAGAGGGAGCCGGAGGTTCAACCCGAGAGGGAGAGAGAGGAGGTGAACCGCAGAATCTCCGATACAACTGTCACTGTCCGACTCCCCAGAGGAAGCTTCCCCCACTCCAAGGAAGGGGGAGGAGGGGTGGTGCCGACAAACAGGGAGGAGGATCGCTCGGAGACTGAGGCGCCAGGGAGAAGGAGGGCAGGATTTAATGGTGAAGATACACACAAAGATCAAGAATTTTACGGTAGGTACGTAATTTTCATATCTTATCTGTGTCAATCGTCACCATTCATCACTATTTGGGTGAGTACCGAGTCCCCCGAAGGGGGCCCAGCACCTCCCTAAGGGTGTCGTCGAAGCACAGGAAAACCAGGAGCAGTTGTAGAGTTCACCAGAAATTTTTGTTTACACTAGCAGTATCATAAAATAAACTTGTTCAGTTTAATTATTTACAAAGGCAAAATAAAATTAAGTTTTCTTTCGGTCTCTGTGTACCTTGTTCTCCTAATCTTTCTTGCAGTTTAGCTCTTTTATAAGTCTTTTCAAGCCCTATTCTTAGCAAGCATCCTGTTCTTGTAAGTTTCAGGAGCTGCTAGTACATAGTGCGCTTCTTGAGGCCCCTTTGCACAGCTTTTGCAAAAGGCTTAAACATTTGCACTCAAGTAACCTCTGGATTTTCAACAGCTTTCTGCAGTCATCTCAAAATATAATATATATTTCAACAGTAACACTGTATATTTTTTAAACAAGAGAGATCCCAACATCAGTTACATTTTCCTTACAATGATTTGCACATATTTTTATATTAGAAGATTTGCAAGGGAGTAAAAGACAGACAGCAAGAGAGGATAGTGAGAGGCAAAGGATTAAGAGATTGTCGAGGTGATCAAATCCGAAGTTTCACAGGAAAATTTGGCTGCGCAGACAGACAAGGGACAGGAAAGGAATGAACAGAACAGATCCTTGCGTTTAAACACTTTCTCCATAACAAATGGGACAGGGTCCTATTCCACTCTGTCACAAAGGGACAGTGTCCCTTAGCCTTCAGTGGGGGAGACACCACAGAGGAGAAAACCTACAAGACTGGCTGGACCTGGGATTGGTCTGGATGAGGCAGGGATCTCCTCACAGAAGACCGATGGCACCCCTGAAGCTCCCACCTCACCCTATGAGAGAAAGGGTGGGTTCTCCGGAAAGCTGAGGAAATCACTCTACACTGGGCCAAGAATGACAACCGAGACAGATGAAGCCATGCCAACTGCCTAATGCAGATCACTGTCTCCACCAGCCTGGAAGCCACCTCACTGGCGTCGTACAATGCCCTTGTTAGTGCCTTGCAAGCTCCAGGCCCTGAGCAGAGAGGGCAATGGCTTGTCTGGTTTCCTCTGAATCGAGCAGGGAGGCCAGAATTTGTCCTAGCCGTGACCACAAGTACCTGTCGTAGGTAGCATAATGGGCCTGACGGCGCTGCCATGCAGAACAAACTCCATGCTGAGGAGAACATCCTCCTGCCACATAAATCAAAGTTCAAAGAGTCTGAATCTGGGGAACGGTCACGGCCTGGGCTTCTTTGCCCAGAGGGGGTATCCAAAAGCGTCACACCCAAAGAGGGGTGAAGCAGAGTTCCTGGAGAACCCAGGGTGGCGCAATACCTCTGGCAAAGGTCCCTAAGGGCTGGAACTGAGAAAAGGGTGTCCTATTAGCGGTCCTTACTTGCCATCAAATTCTGTTTCTATAATTCTAGTGGGGGGTAGGAGGAAGTAGGCTGTTGGTTAACTAGGATCTGCAGCTTATCCATAGGTAGAAAAATGGGCAGACTATGTGGACCAAGTGGTCCTTATCTGCCATTAAATTCTATGTTTCTATGTTTGTAAGGGAGGTCACCAGACCAGGAGCGATGCCTCCCAGAAGGGAACATGCCAGGCAGGAACCGAGAGGTTAACCGCATTGAGCTCGCCTAGGAAGACTCAGGCCGACTGGTCCGGATTACACTCTTCAAGGGTGGAGATAAGGAGCTCGAACAACCACGATAGGTAGCGCTGACAGTTATAAAGATCAGCCGCTGGGGAAAGGTGGATGGAAGTTTCCTCTCCCTTGGAGGAGGAAGATGGGAAAGCCGACGAGTCTGGAGATTTAGGGTCAAGCTGCACTGGGGATTGGTGAAAGACCCACTCGTTCATGGCTCTAAAGTAGGCAAGGAAAAGTGCAGCCAAGGCCCTGAACTGCTCCCAGATGAGGGGTCCCCGTAGGACCGGGAACACCTGGGAGGAGGAGGAGGAGTTGGCAGAGACACGGGGGCCAAGCACCTCCAAGGAGGAGCACAGCCTCTGCTCGGGCAGGAGGACCAAGTGGATGATCCCAAAGGAGAAGGAGACCCAGTGGTCCCAGCAGACAAGAGCTGTTCAATCAGAGCTGTGCCCAATGGAAGAAATCCCACTGCGAGGTGATCGGGATTGTGTGGGTCCAAAAGGATGACCCCTGAACTCCTGTGAGGATATGCCCCCCAGAGAGACATCAGGGGAGATGCGCGGATCCACGCTACGACTTCTCCCAGCACCTGGCTGGGTCCCGGGAGATGCTGCTGCGCTGAACCCTGGCTACTCAACCCTTCAGACTCCAAAAAGGCCCTCTTCCTCACCACTAGCTGAGGCAGCTGACACCCCCTGGCTGACTCCTGGGAGGCAGCAGGAAGTGCAGAGTCCTCCCCTGCCTGGGATGCCCCGGACGGCCCAGAAGTCGGGCTAGCCAAGACAGCCACAGAAGGGGGGTACACCCACCGGAGAAGCAGACAGGCCTTCGGCTCCGGGTTGCATTGTGATGCCCACCTAAGAAGCAGAGGGCTGGCCAGTACCACCGACCCCAGAGCCAGAGAAATCCGCCCGCTCCCTAGTAGGGGGATGAAGTGCTAGATCCTGAGGAATCAGAGGAATTCAGACGCCAATCCGGGTCAGCTCCACACCCTCTGAGGAGGAGGAGGAGGAGGAGGAAGACAGCGAAGTCTGGACCCAGATCACCCTCAGATCCCTGCCAGTGCTAGAACCGTGAGTGGGGCTACTCGCTCCCCCTCCCGGCACCAGGGACAAGAGGCAGCACCGCCCCCATCCCTGGCACTGCAAACAGTACTGGAGACAGACGGCACCATCCATGGCACCATGAATGGCACTGGAGACAGAAGCAGCACCACAGACGGGTCCCGCGCCACCCATGGCACCACTATCGTTGCCGGCACTGCAAACTGTGCCCAGAGTCAGAAACAGAGCTGTGGGCCAGCCCGGCGCCATCCGTGGCACCGCCCAAACTCGCAGTGCTGTAAGTGACACCGGAGTGTGCCGGCTTGGATCCACAGGTCCCAGGGCACGACGCCAGGGGAGTCTTCACTTCTGAGGAAGTGACTGCCAAAACAGTGCCTCCCATCCAGCCCCTGAGGGGGCCAGACTGGACCTCTTGCACCATGGAAGAAGCTCACACCACAGCAAGGCTAGATGTGGTGGAGGCCCCCTCCTCTACAGGCCATACAGGACCGGGAGGGCACCCGGAGGAAGGGTCAAGAAACCTAATTCTGGCCTTCCGAGTGCGAGCCTGTCCTCCGAAAGTTGACGGTTCACGTCCAACCTTAAATGCGTGCATTTCCAACACTCAACGGTCCATAGAAAAACAGGTGCCACAATGATCCATATCATGGTCGTGGCCTAAGCAGGTTAAACACCACTCATAGGCCAGCCCGGCAGCGTGGAGGGTTGAGGTGCTGGACGCCACACCTCATGCCATGCCGGCGATCCGTGTTCGGGAATGGACTCGGGGCATTGGCAGGGGAAGGAGAATATTGAGCGTCCGGAGGACTGCTCTCCTCTCCTGGGGTGGGATGGGTGGCAAGCCTTGCTCTGTAGTAGCACCTGGTGGAGACCGGGGCACTACAAGTAGCGGCGCAGGAGGGACAAACCCAAGAAAAACAAACAGCTCTAATGGCCACCTGATGATGGCTGCCATCCTCCGCTACTGCCGGAGTCCTCCAGGGAGCCCTCTCTCGGTCTCAGCTGCATCCCGGACCTACTTAAGAGTGCGCTGGTATGCCCACCCTGGCGCCTTCCCCCTCGGAGGAGGGGGACCCACCTGGTGCAAGGGTTACACCAGGATACTCCGGGGTTGGCTGCGATGCCAGACTGAGGAGCATTTCGAGAGGGGACAGTTGGGGTGAGTCAGGGAACGTGGCGGCCCGAAGGAATGGGGGTCATTGGGGACGTTGGGGGAGACATCAAAAAAAAATAACACCATTCATGCTGGTTCATGGCAGAAAAAAGTCTGCCGCAGGAACACCGACACATTGGAGGCTGACCCGCCCAAGAAGATTTCTTCTCGTCTCCTGAATGAGACATGATCGTATGATAAAATAAACAAAGCAAGGTACTCTGCGTCAATAGAAAATAAAAAGGAAATGTCTTACCAGTTATTCCAGGAGGTGGTGCCAAGTACGGAGGCGAGCAAAACTGTGAACCAGTGGACTAAGCCGCAAAACGCAGTTGAAAATTAGAGGCTCCACACGAGGTCCTTTCTCGATGGTGGGAGAAGCAGAACTGGAGCCAGGGCACTCCACTTAATGCACACAACTGTTCTTTCCCTTTTAAAACAAGATTTTTTTTTCCTTCATTCCTGCACGCTGCAACTAATCCTGTAATTCGCGACCATCACACTTGTTTATTTCTCCCATCCCCCAACCACATGCACCCACCAGAATGGATAACTGCTCCCTCCAAAACCACAGTCCAATCACCAACAAATTTTTAATTCAGCACTCACTGGCCAGGGGTCGAAATTAACATACACAGCCTGTTCCATTTGCAAGTAGTAACAGGCTAATGCATGTAATTTTCTCCCGTGCATGCATCATAGTGCATGTAGTTTTTTTACTTGGTTTTCTGGACGCAATAACAGGCACCACGAGGGGTGCAGGATAAACTGGTGGGAAGCAGGCTTAAACTTTTTGCTTTGTTCCCCCATTGGACGTCAGTGCTGCGTGGCCATGCCTTTTTTCCATCAGACGTTGGCACTATGCGGCCATGAAGTGCTGAGGATAGCCAACAAAGTCCGACTCTGAAAAGACAACTGGCCATGGCAGCAATGTGAAGAGAATGAAAGGCAGGACAGAAGGTGTTCAGTAAGGGGGGCTTGATGTCTGCAGGTCACATACTGCAGTGGTGACTGGTGCTGAAGGTATTGGAGGTGGAATTCTTTCAGTGACTGCCAGCTGGGCACCTAGTGGCAGTGCCAATCATGTGGTGGTTTCTGGGGGTGGGTGTTATAAGTTCTCAAAGGAGGCAGTGACAGACTGACTGCTAGCTTCTCCAAAGCTATCTCAACTTTACTGTATCACACCATGTGTGTCACTTTCTGTCACCCTCATGGTACAGTGACGTTAACATAGGCAGGTGCACGTTTGAGAACTACGCAGTTGTTAAAGGGGCAGAAGTGATGAGAAGTGTAGCAGCCACACTAGTTACGTGCCGCCCGGCTTGCTGCAGTGCCCCTGGTCTCCACCGGGGGCTGCTGGCATGCCAGGTCGTCCCCACCCTGCTTCCCTGCGAGGACAGCACCACTGGGTACTCATCCTCAACCCTCCCCTGCTGACCCCCGGTGCCCCAAGTTCGCTCCCGAACCCAGGCTGCCGACGTAGTGCGAGGTGTGGCGTCCAACGCCTCAACCCTCTGCAACATCCGGCTGCCTAGCAGAAAGCAAATTGAGTTCGGGTTTCCAATTTACCCTTCCCCCCCAAAAGAGAATTTTGAGATGGACTTTGACAGAGAATTATATATATATATATATATATATATATATAAAAAAAAATAGGAATTATAAATTACAGAATAGCAGTTGCTGGGTACTTTTAATTTTATCATTTTTAGGGCTGCAGTGGGCCAGAGCCCTGCAGACCTCTTGCTTCGAGTAAAAAAAGCACTCCTTCATTCCTCGCGAATGAACAACATGTTGGGTGTCAAAGCAGACTCCACTCTGAACACTACGTGCTTGCACTTTTTTTTTTTTTTAAACACTTTTGCCTTTTGGCAGTCTGTGACCGCCAAAATACATAACCCCCCACTCAACCCTCCCTCTCAGTGTCCAGCACTCCCCTCCGAAACATAATCGAGACACTGGGGGTGCCCAATGCCCCAGAGTCCTGATCTCGAAATTCCCCCCACCCCCACTACTGCGCATGCGCAGTTTTGTTTTTTTTTTTTGTGGCCTTTACCACACATGCATGATTGTGCCTTATTTTTTTTTTAACCATATAATTTCATTATACTCCCCCACCCTACCCTCCCTCCTCAGCACCCACCACCACATTCCCCACTCAGAAATGTAACAGTGACACGGGGTTGCCCAATCCCTAGTGTCGCGATCAGGGTTCTTTTTTGGTCCTGTTTACTGCTCATCATGGTTGTACTTCCTTTGTTATTTTATAACCAGTATACTCCCCCCACCAACCCTCCTCAGCACCCACCAGCTCCCCAGAAATGTAACAGTGACACTGGGGTGCCCAATCCCTGAGTACTGTGATCAGCATCTTTGTCTTTTATTTTTATTTGTTTTAATCTGTAACAAGAAAACCGTCCCTCAATGTCTTTTGCACTGTTTCTGACTCCCCACTCTACCCGCCCACTGACCACCCACCACCCCACACCCCTCCCAAATCCTTACTTACCCATTTGAGGTCCAACACCATAATCCTCTCTGGACCACAGACACGTCTTCAATCTTCAAAGCCTGACCGCGCACTGAAGGAAGATGGTAAACTGGATTGCGAACTGGCTGAAGGGGAGACAGCAATGGGTGGTGGCGGTACTCTCATCCGCAAGGGCAGTGACAAGTGGGGTGCCGAAGGGCTCAGTGCTGGGTCCGGTGTTTGGGTTATATGGCGTTAGGAGCAAGATCAGTCTGTTCACGGATGATACTAAGATCGGGGCGGTAGTGGACGACAGAGGGGTGGCAGGGACTACAGGAGGACCTGACCGAACTGGAGGAATGGTCAGAAAAGGGGCAGTTGAGCTTCAGTGCGAAGAAGTGCAAAGTTATGCACTTCGAAGCAAGGGAGGGGCTACCAGTTGGGAGTGGTTCAGATAAAGGTCACCAAGGAGTGATCATGATGGGTAATGAACAACTCAGCTCAGTGCAGGAAGGCAGCAACTAAGGCCAACAAGATACTGGGGTGTATGTCAAGACGAATCCCATCCAGAAATAGGGATGTGATCTTGTTGCTGTACAGGTCACTAGTCAGGCCACATTTGGAGTACTACATGCAGTATAAGCATCCCTTTCTGAAGGAGGATATCAGATTACTGGAGGGGGTGCAGCGCAGGGCAACTAAGATGATCCAGGGGCTGGAGGGCAAAACCTGCGAGGACAGGCTGACTGAGTTGAATATGTACACACTGGAGGAGAGGAGGGATCGGGGGGGTATGATTGAGACCTTCAAATATTTCGAAGGGGATTAACAAAACTGGCACAGAAGGGATATTTAAGCTGAAGAGTAAAAGGGACACAGGAGGGCATGGTCTCAGGTTGGAGGGTGGAAGATATCTGAGAGAGATGAGGCGGCATTTTTTTCACCGAGAGGGTGGTGGAGAAATGGAACACGCTACCCGAGGAGGTGGTACCTTGTAGGATGGTGGGCAGTTTTAAAAGGTCATGGGACAGGGTGTGAGGTGGGATAAAGGTGAGGAGGGTAGGGGAGGATGGAGCATCTGCAATATAAGGGTGCTAGCTGCACACTTGAGCAGACTAACTTGATAGACCATAAGGCCGGTTTCTGCTGGCAGATTCGTATATTCATATGTTTGTATGTATGCTGTTCAATGTATTTGTGTGGTTTTTGAACTTGGAGGCATAACATGGCCATTTTTGCATATTTCGGGACCACATTTTCAACATACCTTCTTTGGGACTCCACCTCATGAACAGTGTTACTGTTAGGCAAATATGTCCCGAAAGGTGATTTTGCGGTCCCTGCACAAAATCTCCTTTCGGGCAGGAGCTGCAAATTTTCTCTGCCTCTGTTCATGAGGTGGTGTGATAAGGATATCTTGAAAATCTGGTGTAAACATTAAAAAATAAAGTTATGAGCCTACGTTGAATTTTGCTAATTGTCAATATTTTACCACAAATTTACAACATAGCCGTATCTTAACAGAACCTCATGAATGTGACAGCTGTCGTTTTCCCCACTCCTGCCCAAAATGTGTTTGTGTGCTGAAAGTTGATTTCGCAGTCCTTGTGCCAAATCACCTTTTGGGCAGGAGTTGAACATTTGTTCTGCCAGTCTTCATGAGGGCAGAGTCATAACAAAGCAATGTTGAAAGTCTGGTGTAAAAATATTACAAAGCAACAAATTTATGAGCCTGTGTTTCATTTTGCTAACGCAGACTCTTAACTTTGGTCAGTTTCAATATTTTTACCCCAGATTCCTCAGCTGCAGCCCTATCGACTCTGACCAGAGACTGTTTCGTTTGCCAATGCAGGTAACCCGACTCTGGTGCATGTACCTTTTCTTGCCACATGCACCTTGGTGCAGGTACCGCAAAAAGTTAATTTCTGCCCCTGTCACTAGCCTCACAACAGATAAATGTTACCTTCTCCCTGAAGCCACTCCAAGTTCATTTAGTCTCTACTCAGCATACCCTCTGCCGCGCTCGCACACACACCTCGTTCTCCACTCCAGCCCCAAAATCGTGTCCCATGACTAAAACTTTCCACAAGAACAATATCTGTTTAAGACATTTTATCAGCCACTTCTCATCTAATTGTCTCTTCTTGTTCTTACATGTTTCCTGCCGCCCGCAGTGTTCACATCTCTCCTCGATCTCTCCAACAGGTTCTCCTCTTTGCCATGGTGATACCAACTAAAATGGCGCAATTTACAATAAGTCTGATAAATACTCCTCCATACAGGATCAACCAGCTACCAAGTACCATCTCTATGTTAAAATAAAATAAAAAAAGAACTGCCACTAATAACACACGCTACAGCTCTTCCAACATGCACTCCGTAGCAACCTTAAACCCACCCCCAGCAACCTCTTCCGAAACACACACTGGGCACCAAAATATAATACCTACTGTTTCATCTCAAAAAAACGCACAGAATACCAAAAATGAAATAAACTACACACAAAAAACATCCCTATTGCATAAATCAAATATGCAATGTGGACATCATGGAATACATGATTTATCCACTCACAAGCAGTTTGACCTCTGACACCTCACTCGTGGCTATGCCACTCATGAGATTACCCGAGGTCAAACTGCTCGTGTGGATAAATCGTGTATTCCACTAGTCCCCATTGCATAACCCCCTATATACAGTTTATGTGACTTGGTGGCAGTGAGAGGGCCTCCTTTTTCTTTTTTGTTCTAATCATTAAAATAACCATCTTCTTGTTGACTAGTGAATGTGGCAGAGAGAGGGCCACAAGACTGGGACATTATTGGTGAGAGCTCCCCTTCCCTATCTTAAACTTTTGGGAAGAAGTGGCGTGCTTCCAAAATAGTGTGGAAGAAACAGTACTGATTATAGTTAAATACAGTGAACTTCTGGGATAATATTAAAAGAAGTTTTAGTGCACTACTGCTATTCTGGACTTTGTTTTTGTTTGATGATTTTAGTTTGAATGCATGGAGTGGATGTAGTTGTATGACTGAATGAGTGAGTGTTGTTGATGTACTGTTGGGGATAGAATTTGCAGGATGTGTTGGCAGAGGGCTTAGATTGGCAGGCACTACTCTCCCGCTGAGCTTAGGGCCCTTCACCCCTTTGACTGCCCCCCGCTTTCAGTCAAGGTTTATAGGCGTTGTCGTGCCTTGGCGATTGCAAGGAGGCATGGGGAGGGGCTCAGGCAGGGGAGAGGAGCAGGGGGGCGAATTGAGGTGGTGGGGTCAAGGAGACCCCCTGGGGCAAAATGGGCCCAGGATAGGGATCCACCCTGCCTGGTGCCCATACCCAAGGGCTCCACTTGTAGTGGGCAGGTAGCCTGGTTAACCTCATCTACTCATCCAGCCCGGGCAGTGTTATGCAATGCCAGGTCTATTTGTAACAGGACCGCAGTGATTGTGGATCTTGTTGGGTCATCCGACCTGGCTTGCATCACCAAGACCTGGCTGGACGAAAATGCTGGTCCCATTTTGGAGTCAGCTGTTACAGCCAGGTACTCGGTGATACACTGTCCGAGGTTGGATCGTAGGGTGGGGGTGGAGGTAGCCATCTGTTTTAAGATGAAGCTGGGCCTGGTAGAGGTGCCAGTTGGGGCCACTAGATCCTTTGAATGTATCGTGGTGCAGGTGTGGGCTGTAGGATACTTCTCATTTATCATCCACCCGGGAACGAGAAGGAGTTCCTGCAGGAGGTCACAGACTTCACTGTCAAGATGGTATTGGAGGCCCCCAGGTGGCTGGTACTGGGGGACTTCAATGCATGGGTCGATGGTGAACTCACAATTTGGACAGGACTTTCTCCAATTGATGACGTCATTGGGGCTCACACAGGTAATAGCTCTGCGACCCACGTACAAGGTCATTCACTGGGTCTGGGGTTCCTGCTGGGGATGGAGATCTGACGTAGTGGTGGAACCCATCAGATGGTCTGATCACCACACTACTGGGTTCGGCTTTGTGGTCCCCCTAAATAGATCTGCCCCTAGGAAGATGGTCCAGTACCGCCCATTACGGGGAGTAACCCAAGTTGGTCTGATGGCAGTTCTGGATCTATCGGGTAATGTAAGTGTTAGCAAGGATCCAGAGAGTCTACTACAAGCCTATAATAAGGCAGTGGGAGAGGCTCTGGATGTCACTGCTGTGGTCTGTGTTCGCCCACTCACCCTGTAGCCTGGGTCTCCGTGGTTTAATGGGACCTTGCAGGAGATGAGGAGAGTGGGTAGAAGGTTGGAGCGTTGCTTTGCGGAAATCAAGCCTGAATGGGGACAAATTTAGATTGATATCCCATTATAAGGTATATCAATCTGCGATCTCCCATAAGAAGGCAGAATTCCTGTCTGAGAAGATTGCAGCTACGTGAAATCGACCAGCCCAGCTCTTTCGTACTCTGGAGAGGTTGTGCAATCCAGCCTGTTTTCAGAATCAGAGAACCTTTTCACAAGAGAAGTGTGTGAGATATTTGATCAATTTTTCACAGACAAGATTGTAACCATCAGGTCAGAGATTGGACTTTGCCTGGTTGACGATCAAGGATGTCGTGAAGTTGGTCCAGGGCTTGCGACAGACTTACTGTAGTTTGGATCCAGGTCCGACATGCCTCTTTGTGGAGTGCGTGGAGACAACAGGACCAGTCCTGGATGAGATAGTTAGGTGTTCCTTAGAGACCGGAATTTTTCCGGACACCCTGAGGGAGGCGGTAGTTCATCTCCCCCCCCTGAAAAAAACTTTTCTGGACCCGGACTGTCTCACAAACTACAGGCCAATCTCTAACCTGCCTTTTGCAGGTAAGGTTATTGAGATGGCAGTTGCGTTGCAGCACGAGGACCATCTAACCACTCACGACATTTACGATCCTCTCCAGTCCAATTTCAGGACGAGACCTAGTACTGAGACAGCACAGATCAGAGTACTTAATGATCTCCTGATAGCGAGGGACAGGAAGACCCATACCGTCTTGGTCCTCGATCTCTGCAACATTTAATACCGTGGATCATGGGGTGTTGCTGGAGTGCCTGTGGCTTTTCTGCGGACTGAGTGGCACAATCCTCAGATGGTTCCATTCATTCCTTACTGGCAGGACTCAGAGTGGAGTCCAGGGTGTTTTCCCCAGCTCACGTCTCTCTGCCATGGGGCAGACCACAGGGCTCTGTGCTCTCCCCCATGTTGTTCATGGTATATATGCTGCCGTTTGGAGACATTATTAGGTGGTACGGGTTAAGTTTTCACTGTTACACAGATGATACTCAACTGCACTGGTCCTTTATGCCCCGACAAGATTATGCTGTTACAGTATTTAACAACTGTCTCACTGAGATCCAGGAGTGGATGAGTGCCCGCTGGCTCAAGCTGAATCCAGATAGGACTGAGGTGTTGGTTGTAGACCCAGGTCGTCGGGTGGAGGGATCTTCGAAGGATCAGCCATCTGGGCTTTGGCTGAGGGGCAGCCAGCTGAGGACCTGTGACAAGGTGCGAAATCTGGGTGTCATGCTTGATAGCAGACTGACACTTAAGACTCAGGTGTCGGCTGTTGTAAAGTCCTCTTTTCATCACCTGAGGAATGTCGCCCAGATAAAGCACCTGGTACCACCTGATGACCTTCCAACACTGGTCCACGCCTTGGTGACCTTGCGCCTTGATTACTGCAATGCCCTATACCTAGGGCTACCTGGGATGGGCCTCCTTCAACTACAGGTGGTGCAAAATGCAGCTGCCAGGTTACTGACTGGTTTACGTAGCTCTGACCATGTCACTCCTGTGCTCCACACTGGCTGCCGGTACGGTGAAGAATCACCTTCATGGTCAGGTTACTGACCTACAAGGCCCTACACAGACAGGGACTGAGGGTACCTGCAAGAGCTCCTTGGCCCCTACTGTCCCCTTCGTCCTCTCCACTCTACCAATGAGGGATTGCTGGAGATTCCCAGGGTCTGTTTGATAATATCAGGAGCTAGGTCATTTTCTTTTATGGCTCAGACCCTGTGGAATTATCTACCTCATCGGATAAGGGATTGCCCGTCCGTTGAGGCCTTTAAATCTGCCTTGAAAACTAATTTATTTGAGTTAGCATATGCTGGGATTTAGACTACTGTTTTGTTTTAAAGTATTCTGCTGTATGTTTTAAAACTTTTAAAAGTGTGATATTTTGTTCTTAAACTTCTGTAACAACGCTATGATCTATGGTGGAATAGCGTTGGAAAAATAAACTTTGGTTGGTTGGTAAGCAGCTTGTCACCCCCCCCCCCCCCAAGCCAGAACCCGGATAGTTGACCTATCATCAACCCCAAACCATGGTGACCTGGTTCAACCAGTAACACCTCAGTCTTATCAGAGTTCAACTTCAGCCGACTGGCACTCATCCAACCCTGGATCTCTGAGAGGCAGCTGTTAAATAAATATCGAGACCGTTCCACTCTGCTTGGGTACAAAAGACATGCAGAGCATAGTATCATCTGCATAGCAGTGAAAACTCAGCCTATCCGCCTTATAATGTCTCCCAACAGCAGCATACACACTGTAAACATGGGGGAGAGCACAGAGCCCTGCAGACCGTCACAAGACAGGGGGAGTGGGGCCAACGAATAAATCCCCGACACCGCCCTCTGAGTCCTGCCAGTGAGGAAAGATCGAAACTACATGAGAACTGCACCAGACAGTCCACAGAGAATCCGTAGGCACTCCAGCAGCATCTCTATCTACAGTGTCAAATGCTGCAGAGAGATCAAGAACCACCAAGATGGCTGGCCCGCGGGCTGCTGAGGGTTGAAGAAAAAAATTACACACCTTAGTAATGTTGTTTCTTCTAATGGAATCTTGCTATATTATGACATATGCAGTATAACCCCAGGTTAGAACTGCTCCGGAGGTGAAAGAGTTAACTTTCCATGCAGGGCATGGAACTTTGAGCGCGAGCTCGGTTGAACACTCTGTCTGTTGTAGCTCAAACTTAAACTGTCAGATCTTTATGAACAAAACTCACTAAGGTTCTGTGTGGAAGCCGTAAACCTACACTAGCCCACTGGCTACTAACTACAAAAACACATTTTTGTTCTTGATCCCAAAATAAAGACTCAAATCAGGGGATTTAAGAAAGAAAAATAAAACATAACACCTAAGCACCCTAAGAAAGGGTGAAAATAAAGTGGGCATCTATGAAGTGCCAACATTGCACTGCCCACCCACATCCCAAAAGAAGAGGTTCTGAGAGGGGCAGGCTGGGGGGGAGGTCATAATATAGCAAGACTCCATTAGAAGAAACAACATTACTAAGGTGAGGTAATTTTTCTTCAAACAACATAAGTCTTGCTATATTATATTTATATGTCAGATACATAGCAGTACCTCCATGGAGGAGGGACAGAACCTACTTAGGAAATAGGCTCTGAAGCACAGCTGTGCCAAATCGAGCATCACTCCTAGCCTGGATATCCAGGGAGTAACGCTTAGTAAAAGTGTGAACTGTTTTCCAGGTAGCTGCTTGACATATCTCTAGGATAGGGATGTCCCTGGCAGCAGCCAGAGACGCAGCTGTACCTCTGGTAGAGTGAGTCCTCAGGCCTGAGGGAGGAATCTTACCCAGTTTTTCATAGCAAAATTGGACACAAGAGACAATCCACCTGGCAATGGATCTTTTAGTGGCAGGTTTGCCTTTACTAACCTCACCATAAGTGAGGAACAATTGGAGGGATTCAAACCTATGACCCTTGGTACGTTCTATATAGTAACTAAGGGCTCTTTTGACATCTAAACTGTGTAATCTCCTCTTACCAGAGGAGGAATGGTCAGTGAAGTACACAGGAAGAGACATGGATTGATTAAGGTGGAAGTCTGAAACCACCTTAGGCAAAAACTTTCTGTTAGTCCTGAGGACCACCTTATCTCTATGAAAGGAGATAAAATCAGGCTCCACTGACAAAGCTTGTAGCTCACTTATGCGACTGGCAGAGGTGATGGCTACCAGAAACACCGTTTTCCAAGTCAAGTACTTAAGCTCTGCTGAAAACAATGGCTCAAAAGGGGGTTGCATAAGCTGGGCAATGCAAATATTAAGATCCCAAGCAGGGGCAGGGTCCCTGAACGGAGGGTTGGTGTGAAGCAACCCTTTAAAAAACTTGGAGAACACAGGGTGAGCTGAAAAAGAAGAGGGCTTACCTGCTGATAAAAGACAGACACAGCTGCCAAGTGCACACTTTTAGGGTAGCTGGTATGTCAAAATTCAAATGCACTAAATAATCCAGAATTGTGGGCACGTCAGCCGATTCTGGGGAAATATGCTACCAGCACCATATGGAAAATCTTTTCCATTTTGAATTATAAGTAGCCCTGGTGGAAGGCCTTCAGAGGCCTTCAAGATTTCCAATACCTTGGGAAAGGTGTAGGTCAGCAAACTAACTCTTCAAGAGCCATGCCTTGAGATTGAGAGATTTGAGGTTCGGATACCAAACTCTCCCCTGGGCACAGGTTAACAGGTTGTGATTCCTGGGAAGACACAGGGGAAGGTGGACTGCTAAGGACATGAGGAGTGGGTACCAGGGCTGCCTGGCCCAATCGGGAGCAATCAGGATCATCCTGCAGGGTTGAGACCTGATTTTACTAACACCTTGAAAAGAAGAGGAGGGGGAAAAGCATAGAAACTTCCTTCCCAACTGAGTAGGAAGGCATCCAGAGGACTGAACCCAACACTGGGGCCTGCAGCAAAAAGGGAAGTTGGTGATTGTCTGGGGCTGCAAGAGATCTATCTGAGGGTGCCCATCTGGCAAATACTACCTCCAGTACTAGGGGATCCAGTGCCCATTCGTGATGGCCCTGGGAAATCCTGCTGAGAGCATCCGCTGGACATTGTCCTTGCCTGGGAGGTGAACTGCCGTAAGGAAGGCGTTCAGAGAATAAGCCAGAGACCACAACTTCATTGCTTCGGTGCACAAGGCCATAGACCGAGTGCCCCTTTGTTGATGTACCACATTGTAGTGGTATTGTCTGTTCTGACCTGAACAACCTTGTTCTGAACAGATGTGGAAAAAACCTGGAGTGCTAGAAAAACTGCTCTGAGTTCCAACAAATTGATGTGGAGCAGAGATTCCTGAGGGGACCACAACCCCTGGGTAGTAAGGTCGCCCATGTGAGCTCCCCACCCCAAGAGGATGCATCTGTAGTAAGGGTCAAGGAATGAGACTGGGGAATGAAGGGAACCCCTGTCTCAAATGCTCTGATCCTGCCACCACTGGAGGGCCTGGATCAGGGTTCGAGTCACTGGGATCAATTTGGTTAGAGGATCTGTCCTTTGAGACCAAAAGGCTCTCAAATGGAACTGAATGTCCCTCATCTGAAACCTTGCTCCCTGCACTACTGCTGTAGAAGCAGCCATGTGCCCCAGGAGCTGTGAAAATGCCTTGCTGGTCGAGAGACCTGCAGGGTGAAAGAAAAGAGGCCAGAGAGACCAAAGTCCTTGCTCTTTCCAGAGGGAGGAAGGCTCTGGCTCTTTTGTGTTCAGTCTCTGCGCCTATGGAGGTAAGAAGCTGGACAGGCTCCAGAACTGACTTTGGAAGATTGAGAAGGAAACCTAAAGATGTAAGAAGTTGTTGAGTTACTTGTAGGTGTAGTTTGACCCGGTCTGGGGACTGGCCTACAATGAGCCAGTCGTCCAGATAAGGAAAGATGGCAATCTTTTGCCTTCTTAAGTGGGCAACTACTACTGCCAGGCATTTTGTGAACACCCTCGGGGCCGAGGTGAGGCCGAAGGGCATTGCTCTGAACTGGTAATGGCCTGAGGGCAGTTCGAATCTGAGGTACTTTCATGGGAGCTCTGATGAGAACATGGAAGTAGGCATCCTTGAGGTCCAGGAGGCTAACCAGTCCCTGGCCTTAGAGAGGATAAAATAATTCCAGAGTCATCATTTTGAACTTTGGTTTTAAAGGTGCTTGTTTAGATACCGAGATCCAGGATGGGCGCCATTCTCCTGTCTTTTTGGGGTAAGGAAGTACCTGAGTACAACCCTTTGCCCTGGTGCAGGGTGAGACCCTTTCCACAGCCCTGAGAGCCAGGAGGAAGAAACTTCTGTTTCTAGGACAAGTGCCTCTGATGGATTTGCAGGTGGAAAGGACCTGGTTCTCATCTTCGGAAATTTTTTGAAGCCGAGAACCAGTCCTTGGCTTACTACTTCAAGGACCCACTTGTCTGATGTTACAGACTTCCAGTCCTGGACAAAGTAAGCCAGCCTGCCCCCTACCGGTAGTGGAGAATCGGCCCTGGCCACCCCATCAGGGAGCCTGTTTTGCAGGGGCTTTGGGTTGAGGGGTAGAAGCAGGCTTACTAGACCCCCTTCTGCCTCTTCCTCTAAAGAACCCCCTCTGGGCATAAGCAGAAGAGGAGGCCTGGGCTTGGTAAAAAGGCCTATGAAAAGGCCTGCCCCTGCCATGCTGCCTTTGAGGAGTGGCTTGCCTTTCTTTGGCCTGTGCACTCCTATAGGTGGTCCTATACTCATCCATTTTCTTCATATAATTTTCTGTCTGCTCCCCAAACAGAGAATTGCCCACAACAGGAAAATCCATAGCCTTAGACTGGGTATCCTGTGACAGGGCAGTACATCTGAGCCAGGCCATTCTGCGAAGAGACACAGATGTAGCCATGACTCTTAATGAAACATCATTAGAGTCTACTGCAGCATGAAATTGCACCTTGGATGCCTCAATACCATCCGCAGCCACCTGCTCCAGCTCCCTGGTAAAGCTGGTCAAGGGCCTGTTTTGCTAGTGCCAGCACAGTATCCCATCTGGATTTCTGGTACCTAGCTGCATAAGCCATATAATTCGCCTGTCTGAGTCCCAAAGAGCTGCCATGTACTGTTTCTTTGCCATGGCATCCATCCTCCTGGAATCCTTTTCAGGAGGGTGAGAGGCTAGAGGAATATTAGCCTTGTCACAGGCTGCAGCCTGCACTACTCCCACATGGCTGCATTGCTGAGAGAGGAACTCCGTATCAGAGCCTGATAATATATACCTTTTGTCCATCCTTTTATCAACAGGAAGGATAGAGTGAGGAGTTTTTAGGATTTTTACTGTCTGTTTCCTAAAGGATTTGTGCAAGGGAATAGACAGTCTCCTAGACGCTGGAATATCCATCATTTCTACATAATCAGGCTCTTCTTGGTCATCAACAGCTTCCTCAACAGGGAGTTGGAGAGTTTCAACAACTTTCTTATAGAACATAAAATGAGAAGGGACTCAGATAGCCTGGGGAACCCTGAAGGTCTGTCTGGAGAGATGTCCGTTCAATGGGCACATCCAGACTTTCAAAATCACAATCACTCTCTCATACCCCTCTTTCCCTTCCTCCGGTTCATAAAATCCTCAAAATCATAATCTTGAACCGGTGGAACCGTCGAACAAGCGCTTCCCTGATGGTGTCGGTTCGGACGGAACCGGGAAAGAGACTGGACAATTTGAATAGCTTTATCTATTTCCTCAGCGTTGGAGAAAAACTTTTGGCTCCACACTAGCTGACTTTCTAACCCTTTAGTTGGAACCGGCTCTCAGAGCTGGCTCTTCGTTGCCGAGTAATCACCCTGGTCAGAGGACTCCCTCAGGTTCGGTTGGAACCGAACCGGGCTGGCTATCCGGGTCAGCTGACTTTTTGGCCTCCCTTTCCCTGAGCCTACCAACTCTTTTCCACGGTGGCAGCACAAAAATTCTTACAAATCTGGCAGTCTGCACTGAGGTGGTCAAACCCCAGACAATATACACAGGTGGTGTGTGGGTCAGCCTTAGCAAAGGCTTCCCCACAGAGGCCACAATGCTGAAACCCAGTGGGTCCGGTTTTCCTTTTGGGTTTCTCAGACATAGTGCCAGCCTAACCAAAACTTGCCCGTTAGTGGCAATCCGCCAAGCAAGACTCTCTTATCGGTTCCCAACCGTGTCACGGGTCGTGGAAAAAAACGTAATAAAATCCGTTTTTTTTAGAACCGATAAGAACCGGGAACCGCACTCTAAAGGGCTAGAAAGTTAATTTAAAACCCATCTGATCGGTTCAAATCAAACCGAAAAAGACGTTTACAAGTTCCACACAGAAGAAAATAAAATAAGCCTATCTATTACTTACAATACCACAGACAGAGCTTGAACCGACCGATTACGGTTAATTTCGATAAAATAAACCGAGAATTACACTTTTTAACCGACAAACGAACAGAGCAGCAGGAGAAATCTCTGGAGCGACTGTTCAGTGAGGCGGAGTAAAGAATCTGACAGTTTAAGTTTGAGCTACAACAGACAGTGTGTTCAACCGAGCTCGCGCTCAAAGTTCCATGCCCTGCATGGAAAGTTAACTCTTTCACCTCCGGAGCAGTTCTAACCTGGGGTTATACTGCATATGTCATAATATAGCAAGACTTCATGTTGTTTGAAGTGCTGGACACCAGACCTTACACCATACCAGCAACCCGGGTTCGGGAACCGACTCGGGCCACGGGGGTCAGCAGGGGAGTATTTATGAAAGAAAAAAAAAAAAAGAGGAACCAAGATGGACTGGCTCCCACGACCTCTCGCTATCAGGAGATCGAGTACCCAAACAAGGGCATGGTACTGTGCCTCCTCCTAAACCCAGACTGGAGAGGATCGTAGACATTGTGAGCCTTTAGATGGTCATCCAGCTGCACCACAACCACCTTCTCGATTACCTTGCCCACAAAGGGCAGGCTAGAGACTGATCTGTAGTTCACTAAGCAGTCCGGGTCAAGGGAGGATTTCTTCAGGAGGGGTACCACTACTGCCTCCTTCAGGGAGTCTGGAAACACCCCCCATCTCCAACAAACACCTGACTATCTCAGCAAGGACAGGGATGATTAGATCAACGCACTCTGAAGGCACGCTGGGCCCAGGTCCAGACTACAGTAGGTTGGAAGCATACTCTAAACGACCTGCACAATGTCCTCGATCGCCAGCCGGACGAAATCTGACCAGACAGACTGGGTGCTTGCCACCTCATGCCAATCCCTGCAATGCCCATTAGAGGGTGCTAAGTGGATCTCCGACTTGATGATGGCAATCTTATTGGCAAAGAAGTGAGCAACTCACCACACTTAACTTGTGAAAGTGCCTCCCGTGGCTGAAGACAGGTTGGATTGCATTGCACAATCTGTCTACAGTCCTGAAGAGTTGAGCAGGTTAATTCCTTGCCACAGCAGTCTCCTTGGACAGGAATTCTGCCTTCTTACAGGAAAATTGCAGATTGATGGTCCTTATAATGGGCTATCTATCTAAGTTTGTCAACCTCATGGCCGGATTTACGCCTGCATTGCTCCAACCTTCAACCCTCTCGCCTCAACTCCTTCAAAGTCCCATCGAACCAAGGGGACTTCAAGTGAATAGTGAGGGGGAAAACACAGATAAGAGCTAGAGTCTCGAGGCCACCATGGACCACCCTGCTATCCTCATCCTGGGTGATCTCCACAGAGAGCCTGCCTGGCAAGCCAGCAGCAGAGAGACACTCCTTGGTCTGGGCCTTGAACAGAGGTTGATGTGCAGGTGGGTCCTCTGAAAGATTAGGAGAAGCAGACATGGAGGACTGCTGAGTAACATGGACCAGTGTAGGGACAACTGTCGAAGGCCAAGGGAATAAAAAGTCAAGGGGGCAGAGCACTCTCCCTCCCTGCAGTGGTCCACTGCTGCCAAAGGAGATCCCTGTAGTACCGATGTATCGTGCATTGATGCCCCTCCTCACTCATAGACAAGGAAGTCAAAAAGTGTTGGCAGGCGACACCCCCGGTCTAGAGGGACAGAGTGCAGCATCCCAACATCTATCAACCCAAAGGCCAACGTCGACTGGGTCCTCCCACTGGGTTGGTATAAACCACTTGCTTCTGCAGGGAAACTGGTTTTCGAGGCACAGCTACCAGTGGAGGCTGCTGTTGAGGCAGCTCAGCCAGTAGTGCAGACTAGGCCTCATCCTCCTGAGTGAGCAACCAAGAGGACTGGATCTGGGAGACAGACTCCTCATCTACTCTACCAACCAGTCAACAGGTTTGAGAAAAGTGTCATGTGCCTGCTCACATGGAGTTGAGACCAAGAAGCCCAATGGGTTACTGTGGAGCTCACGCATGTCCCCTTGACTGAAGGAAGCTTCACCAAGGCCAGGTGGTTAGGAGAGTCAAAGAAGAAGGGAAAAGCTAGTTTTTTCTTGTTCCTATGATGTGCAATGACACTGTTTTTATGTTTTTTGCTGTGGTGAGAAGGAATCTTACTGAAGGTCTGAAGAGATAATACACATTTTCTCTGAAATCAGAGAATGGCCCTCCGATACTGGCCCCAGCTGGGAACAGCACAGAGACTAGAAGCTCACTGCAGCTGACACTGCCAGTTTTTTTTTTTTTTAAACGACCATAACCTCAGCAGTCGACCCTGCCATTGCTAATGCAATTTTGTGGTCCTCGGGCTGTCCTAGGGCCAGTCTGCCCTTCCAGTCTTCAGTGGATACTGGCAGCATGACCCAGCAAAGACTGCAACCGGTGACATCGTGCTGATTGCCCAAAACAGTAAAGACATGTGTCCTGCAGACCCAGGGCCATTTTGTGCCTACACCGAGTGAAGAATTTTAACACAAGTTTCTTTCCTTCCCTTGTCAATCACCAAGTGAAGCAGGGCTGAAAGACACAGAAACAACTTTAATGCTGAACACAGACTGAAAAGTCAAAGACTCGAAGTGCCAGAACTATCAAAATCCTTCAAGGCTGCAGAGCCACGAAAGAGGAGACCTGTCACTTTTAGTAGAAAGAAATATCTGAAGTCACAGGCGGAGTCAGAGGCTATACCACTCGGATGGTAGAAGACGCTCAGCTGTAAGACTTTGGATGACTCAGCCGTCTCCAGTACAACTGCCAGAGTGTGAACAGTGAGCTGTATCCACATCGTTAGAACCAAATTTGCCTGGGTCAGTAGGGGGACACCAGAATCATGGTGGCGGACTATGTCAACAACTTGATTAGAATCCACTGTATTAGCTGGAATAGAGGGAATGGGTACATGAACCTCTCTTTCCAAGAGAGGCACAAGATGTCACAACAAAAAACTTCAGGCCCTGCAGTGAGCGAGTAGAAAAGCGGTAGTTTTGCACTGTAGACAGATACAAAGAGGTTAATGTCCAAGCAACCCCACTTTAAGAAGTCACCTGATAGAGTCCGACAACTTCTATTCATGGCAGAGCACCTGGGACCTGCTAAAGCAATTGACAAGGGCATTGAGGGTACCAGACAGAAAGATGGCAGGCTGAACATGTCATGTTCCACGGCCCAGTGCTAGACATTGTTTCTTTTCAGACAGGATATGCATGAACTCTGCCTTGGTAGTTGGTGTGATACATCACCAAAATGCTACCTGTACAGACCAGCTAGTGACCCCAAAGGAGGGTAGTGAAGGCCTGTAGGTGAAGTAGAACAGCCCTCATCTTCAGAGTTTTGCTGTGTAGGACCATGTCTAAGAGGGACCGCATACCTGGAGTCAGGAAGGGGCCCAGATGGGCATTCCACCCAGAACCGGAGGTGTCCGTTGTACTCACTAGAAGAGGAGAGTAATGGAGAAAGGGGGACCATGTCTCTAGAATAGATCAGCGTAGGAAAAGTGAATCCTTTACTGGTGAGCACAAGAAGCACAGATAAGTACTGACTACAGCCCCAAAATATAGGTTACTCGCTTGTAACCATAAGAGTCTTTGGTAATCAGGAGTGGCACACAGTTTACATCCACACAATTGCAGTCTTCCTAGAGACAGCAGAGTCCTCAAAATGTCTTTTAGCTAGGGTCTTCCAAACACCTAGGCTGTATATCCTCCAGCTCTGCTCTGTGACATCAGCTCTTTGCAAGCTGGAAGCAGTAATTTGAGTGCCACACTGCCAGGTTGTGTGGGTGGTATGGGTGTGAACTGTATACCACTGTTTGAACTACGGTTACAGGTGAACAACCTGCATTTCTAAAGGAGCGAATACAGTTCACTAGCCACACAATGGCAAACTTCAAGCAGTTCTCCGAGAGGAGGGGGCAATGTGCGCATCCCTATTTGGTGACCAGAGACTGGAGGACCAACGACACAAAAGTAGCATCCCGACAAACTCATTATGTCAATACTGTAATGGGAAATGAAGATGTGCACTTTACTCAAGGTTGCAGCCCTAGCTCTACATATCTCTGCAATAGGAATAGCCTTGGAAGCAGCCACCAAGGCATCGTTATGTCTGGTGGAATGATTAAGCCCCTTGGGTAACTCCCTACCAGCCAACCTACAGCATGTTGATGCACAATGTAATCCACCTGACAGCTGTCCGCTTTGCTGCCATTCTGCAAGGCACAGCTGGTACATATGAGCAATAGCTGGGGTGCCTCTCTACAAACTTCAGTTGTACACTCAGTGTAATAAGAGAACGCCCTCCACATGTCCAGTGTAAAGAGCCTGCCGTTGGCCTCTGAGATCAGGATAGCAAAATATACCAAAAGGATCATCACCTGGTTAAGGTGAAACTCGGACACGACTGCTGGGACGAACTTCGGGGGGGGGGGGGGAGAGAAATTACCTTGTCCTTGTGGAAGACCAGATGGGGAGACTCCACCAAGAGCTGCTGGAGCTCACTGATCCTTCTGGCTGATGTGATGGCAACAAGGGAGATAGTGTTCCATGACAAATGACATCTCACATTTGTGCATGGGCTCAACTGGCTTGCTCATGAGGTACTGCCAACACCAGCAGTAGGTACCACGGTGGAGCTTCATGCACGAGAGGGGACAAGTGATCCAAGTCTTTGGAAAAAAAAAAAAAAAACACCCAGCCACCATCTCTTAGGCCACAGTCTGCATACCAGCCTTTGGCCAGTATACAGAGATGGCTGCCAGGTGCATCTTAAGGGTCGTCGTTTGCAGTCCCAACTGAGACATGGACCAGAGACAGTTGAGGATGCTCAGAAATGGGCAGGTAAGGGGATCAAGCTCTTTACCCTGGTATCAAATCAAGAACCTCTTCCACTTAAATGTATAGCATCTACAAGTCAATTCCTTACTAGACGCCTTCACGACATGGAATGACTTCCTGCAGGCCCAAAGCCTAGAATTCTAGCCACTCAGGAACCAGGCAAATTCCATCAGTGCCAGATGCACTGCACAGAACTCCAGTAAGCTAATGTGGTATCAGGACTCCACAGATGACTAGAACTCGTGGGTTCATCAGTTCCCCTCGGGTGTGGCTTACCACCACCCCACAAATGTGTCAGCATTGTGAGAGTGACAGATGGTTTTGGAAGACAAATGGAATTCCCTCCGCCAGGTTTTGCGGGGATAGCCACCACTGAATGGCATCCCACATCAGCTGGGTCACCAAGATTGGCCAGTCCAGGCAACCTAGGCACTGGGACCACTGCAGCCCAACTCCCACTGCATGAGGCACATCCTCCAGCGTGCCCATCAGATTAAGCCAGTAGATGCCGCCATCAGCCCCAGCAAGTCCAGGCAAGGCGTGAGCACCCAACCTGAAATGACTGGGCAGGCAACGAATCAGATCTTGCTTTCTTTGTCTAAAGGCAGGCCATGGCCTGCAGGCAATCTAGTTCTGCCCTTATTAACTTGATCACCAATTCTGACTTGACTGGGTTGGCCAGGAGGCCCCAGTGCCGACAGGTCTACCAGCCAGTCATCCAGGAAGGGATATACCCAGACACCCTTGCACTGCAGGAGAGCTACCACCACTATTATGCGCTTGGTTAAGATTCTGGGCACAGACGAGAGGCAAAAAGACAACCTGGAATTGGTACAGGATCCTCTATGCATGGAACTGAAGGTTCAGTACCAGCAATGGAACAGACTGACTGGGATGTGGAACATACGAAAATGCTAGCAGAAGCAGGCCTTACGGTCTATTGAGTATGCTCAATTGTGCAGCTAGCCCCTCAACTTGCAGCTGCCCCACCCTCCCCACCCCTTCATCATAATTCCCCCACCCTGTCCCAACCCTCTTAAAGCCGCCCACCTTTTACAGGATACCACCTCCTCAGGCAGAGCATTCCACCTGTCCACCACCCGTTCAGTGAAAAAATGTCTCCTGATTTCCCTGTTGAATCTTCCCCCTTGCAATCTCAGCTGATGCCCTCTCGTATCCCTCCCTCTTCCAAGCTGGAAGATCCCATCTGTATTAGTCTTATTAACCCCCTTAAGGTATTTAAAGGTTTCAATCATATCCCCCATCCCTCCTCTCCTCCAAGGAGTACATGTTCAGCTCGCCCAATCTATCCCCATAGGACTTTCCCTCCAATCCCCTGATCATCTTGGTCACCATACGCTGCACCCTCTCCAACAATTTGATGTCCCTCTTTAGGAATGGGTGCCAGCAATGCACACAGTACTCCAGATGTGGCCTGACCAGAGATATGTACAAGAGAAGGACCATGTTCCTATTTCTGAAAGAGATTCCCCTTGCTATACACCCTAGCATCCTGTTGGCTTCTGCTGCTGCCTTCCTGCACCAAGCAGAGTTGTTCATGCTGCCAGTTATAAGCATCCCCAGATCCTTTTCCTCCTCAGTGCTTTCCAGCTGCACCCCTCCCAGCTGACAGCTCCTCCCCTTGTTCCTAGATCCGAAATGCACTTGCACTTCTTGGCACTGAACCCCAGCTGCAATGTTTCTGACCACTGCTGTAGTTTGGCCAGGACTCCTGCAGCCCCTTCCACCCTTCGATGTTATGTCATCTACCACAGCTCCCATCTTCATATCATCAGTGAACAGACTGATCCTACTCCAGATCCTGTGTGAGATATCAGCTATATATATTCCAAACAGCACTGGTCCCAGTACCAATCCCTGTGACACCCCGTTCGTCACTTCCCTTGGGGATGAGAGTTCCCCACCACCACCCTCTGCTGCCTCCCATTCAGCCAGTTGACAATCCATCTGACCATTTTCATTCCCACCCCTATTTATTCCAGCTCCCCAACCCCCAAAGTCTCCCACACGACACAGAATCAAAAGCCTTGCTGAAGTACAAATACAGGACATCCACCGCATGGCCCCTGTCCAATTCCCTGGTCACCCAGTTGTAATACTCAATTAGATTTGTCTGGCAGGATCTGCCAGAGACAAAACCGTGTTGTTGGCCATTCTGGAGACCAGCACTGCCCTTCAAAAAGGTCACTAGCCTCTGTATTAGGATGGTTTCCATGAGCGTCCCACAACTGATGTGAGGCTTACTGGTCTGTAGTTGCCTGGTTCATCCCTAGGGCCTCTTTTGTGAATGGGCACCACACGATCCATCCTCCAAGTCTTGTGGTACGCATCCTGTGTCCAGGGAGGTATTGAACAGGTCAGCCAGTGGTCTTGCCAGGATCTCTGCTAGCTCCCTGGGTACCCTAGGTTGAATGCCTTCTGGTCCCAGTGCCTTGTTCACCCTCAGTGCCTTCAATCCTTCCAGAAACCCATCCTCTGTAATCCCTACATCAGTCACCCCTTCCCCCCCACTACCCACTCTACTCCTCCCTTGGGGTATCTGCCCCCTTTTTCCTTCATGAACACAGAGCAGAAGTATTCATTTAATGCCTCTGCCTGATCTACCCCCTTCTCCACCCACCCTCAATCCTGCCTAATCCTCATAATTTGAGTTCTTGTTCTTCCTTCTTTCTCCAATTATCTGAAGAAGTCCTTTTCTTCTTCTTCCTTAATACCCTGTGCCAGTCTCCGCTCTCTTGAAATCTTGGCCGCTCTGACTAGCCTGGTGACCTCCCTGGACTTCTTCATATACTCATCCTTGTCTACCCCTCCTACCGATGTCTTGAGCTTCCACAGTGCCTTCCTCTTGGCTCACACTCCCTCCATAATCTCTCCAGTCAACCAACTAGGCTGCTTTGCCCTTCCCTTCTTACTCCTTGTATTTGTACAAGTTCCAGTGGCCTCTGTCAAACGACGACTTTTTTTTTTTTTTTTTTTTTTAAATAATATCCCATTTGAAAGAATGCATCCTGGAGGTCCAGACAGCAAAACTACAGGTCATGCTCCATGAATGGTATTGTCTGATTCAGAGTGACCATCTGGAACTTGTTTGTCCTCATGAACTGGCTCAGATTGTCCCAGTCCAGTATGGGGCACCAGCCCCCCATCCATTTCCAAACCAAGAAGTATCTGTACACATATACCAGAGTGGCAATGCGTCTGGAATAGATGCATCCTTTCACATCCTGGACTCCTGATGCACACGGAAGCAGTACAGCAGAACAGCCTCAAAATCCAGAGGCAGAAGCTTGCCTACCACTTCAAGAACCCAAGTGTATGAGGTAATGGCAGACTTCAATATGTGTGAGATGTCCTTCCACACCAGGAGCAAAGAGTTTGGTGCCCAAGAAGGTGGCATTGACCAACTTGTGCTGGGCTTCTGCTGTGATGGTAGACAGTCTCAGTCAGGCCCTATGATGCATGGCAATGGCTGTAGCCATGGCACAGAAGTTATCCATGTCCGAAGTCATCTGAAGCTGGTGTTCAGTCAGAGATTGACCCTGATCTTTAATGCTCTCGACTGAAAGCTGATGTAAGCAGGGAGAAATTCCCTTACCACTCCAAAATGAGAACGGCCAAAATTCATCATCATAAAATAACTGGCCAGACCAACAGTGTGACATGGCAGCGTATGCCTGTTTAGCTTCATGGTTAATCTTCTTGGATTCATCTAAAGGTTTGTCTATGTTCTGCTAGCCTTTCGATTTACAGAAGGCAGAATCCGTTACCAGGCCCTTCACAGAAGGGTGGCTGGAAAATCCAAAAAGGGTACCTGTGGGGACCACATACTTGCAGACCATATGGGCAAAGGGTGCTGCCAAAGCTCCAGGGCCAAATCCAAGATTGCCTCAGCCAACGGAAAGGCAACCCCGGGATTCGTCCCTATCTAGGATATCAGTAAACTGGTATTGTAGTCAGTTTCTGGACTGTTCTAAGGGCACTTTCATGGACTCCAATATCAGCTGGACTACAGCTCCAAAAGACACCAGCTTGTGGGCCATAGTCAGTTCTTCGACAGATTCCTGGTCAAATGAGTGAGTCCTGGTGAAGGCCATAGATGACTTTGCTTCCAAGTCCAAAGATTCTTTGAAAATGGCCTGCAACCATTTTCCACCATGGAAAACACTGGTTTTCATATTCTGGGAGATCTCCACTGACAAGCAGCCCGACAAGCTGGTGGCGGGCATGACTCAGTCAGAGCGCCTAACAGTGGTTAAGGTGCAAGCGACTCCACCTGACGTGGAGGCAATGCAGTCACAGGGAACTGCTGTTAAGGATGTCTGGCATGGGAACAGCAAGCAACAACCAAAGAACTATAGGTCCAGGAGAGTAAAGCCCTACAGCTCCCAGCAATGGTCCAATACTGTCGCATTAATTCCTCACAGCACTGACATAACTTGCCATCAATGCCTCTTCTCACCCCAAGGATGGGGTCGAACAGCAGTAACAGCACTGCCTCCCAGTCGAGCAGGACTGAGAACACTAACTGCACCTCGATCTTGACCGTGACGGTCAACCCAAAAGTCGTAGTCAATGGAGTACTGGTATACACCGCCTTTAGCAGAAAGGCCATGATGAGTTTTGAAGGCATAACCATTGGTGGAGACAGCTCCAGAGACAACTTAATTAGGGATTTTGAGTGGGCTTCGTCCTCCTAGGTGAGAAAACAAAGCACCAGGGTCTGAGAGATGGACTTTTCCTCAATCTCCTCTGACAACATGTTGATCGGCTCAAGGAAAATCTCCACTGCTTGGTCAACTGTAGTTGAGGCAGACAGGCCCAAGGAAGTTTATTTATTTAGTTTTTATTGCCCGGGTAGGTGCAGTAGACAAAAGTATTACTTATTTTCAGGCATGACCCAGGAGAGTTACAGGCAATAAATGAACAGAATTACAGAGACAAAAAAGCAACAACATCAACATAGACTGGCAAAATACAAGAAGAATATGAAACAACGAGCAGTGCAAGGATGTCTCAGAATTAATAATACAATTATAGTAAGTGCAAAAAAATCGTCATGTGGCAGAAAGATGAAGCTAAGTTAAATATGAGTACAATGGATCAATTACAAGTGCACTTATTAGATAGGAAGAATTTACAAACATCTTTTTTAACCTGGTGAGAGAGAGCAATTTAGCAGCACTGGAAAGGAGTTCCAGAGCTTGGGAGCAAATACTGAGAAAACCTCCCCTACAACCCGCATCTTAGTAGCACATTTTGGGAAAACCAGCAGTGACTGATCCACAGACTGCAAACTGTAGGCCTCTGAGGCATGCTTTACCATGTTAGGGAAGCTGGTGTACCAGTTCTGATAATATCAACAGTACAGCCAGTGGTGAAAAGATAAGAAGATGGGAAGAACCAACCCAGGCTCAAGTAGAGGGCACAGTGATGGGTAAGCCTGGGCAAAGAAAGAGCAAAGCGACAAATGTTATTGCAACATGTGTTCCATTTATTTAGTACTCCTTTGTTTACCTCCAAGTATGGTACCAGACCATAGGCGAGACTAGGCAAATCCCCTGACCAACCCCTTGACCAAAGTAGAGTGGTCAGGTAGTCGAAGGAGCGGAAACTACATGACCTTTCCTGGTTCCATGACCTGCAGCGATGCTGCTGCCTGTGCTTCTTGCTGTGGTGAGAAGTGCTCTCTCCAATGCGTATCTCCCTATATCAGAATGACCCTCTGATGCTGACCCATGCCAACTACAGCAGAGAGACTGATAGGAACTGACTGCAGCCACCTCCCTCTTCCATGACTACAAGCTGTGTAGCCAACTCGGCAGCTGCCAATTCCGATTTGCATTCTTTGGGTCTTCCTCAGGCAGGCTTGGCCATCCATTTTTCAATAGAAAGGGTGCATCCAAGACTGCTAAAGCAACTGAGGAAGGTGCTAGCTGCACTCCTGACAGACTTCTTTAATAGTTCATTTATTTATTTTATTTAGCTTTTGTTTACCGGGTAGGTACACTAGACAAGTAATATGCCTATTTTCAGGAACGACCCGGGAGAGCACAAACATACAGAATACATACAAGGCAACTTAAGAGGAACAGCTTATTACAGGAAGTAATAACAATTGTAGAAAAGCAGATGCACAAGCAACAATTACACCACATATTAAGAATACATAGCTTGACATTAGTGACAGCAGAATTCATTTCACTACGGGGGCTTGGAACAGTCACACACTGATGATAGTTTTAAGTGAGACCACAGGGAGGTGCGAAAGATCCCATGGGAGGGGGCCGAGTGGACATGATCAGGAAGAGAGTTCCAGAGTCTGGGCACGTAAGCAGCAAAGTCACGGTCCTCTATAAGAGTCCGGGTGGGGGGGGACTTTGAACAGACCGGCAGTCTGGGACCTAAGCTTGTAGGGCATGGTGTCCATTTTTGGGAGGAGATGTACCAGTCCCAGCGGAGTGCCAGTAGCGAGCACTTTCTTGGAGAAGCTTCCAACACCGAAATCCAAATATTCAGCTGGGGGCAGCCAGCAGAGTTTGTCATAGAGCTCACAGCGATGGGTGAGTTTGGGGGCAGCTAGTGCAAACCGACAGATATTATATGCCATGTTCCACCGGACAAGATGAGTTTGGGGGGACCGGGCAAATAGGTGGAATCCATAGCTGAGGGAGGGAAGAAGTACTCCTCTCGCAAGTGCAAGTCTGGCCCCCGGGGTTAGGTTGTATTTGGCCCTGTAGGCCAAGACAAGCTTGCAATTTGTAGTTCTGCAGATGTTGAGGATATGACTCCCCATGTCGAGTTGGGGGTCAAGAGTAACCCCAAGATATTTGATTGTATTCACTGTTGGCAACGGGGGGCCACCATCACAAGTTATGTTGAGCAAGGCTGATGAGGCTTTGATCTTGGCCGTGGAACCAAAGAGCATGGCCTGTGTTTTATTTAGGTTCAACACCAGTCTGTGGTTAGTAACCCAGGCCAGGACTCTGCTGAAATCTTCAGACAGGCTCTGGTTTAGGGCTGCGGCATAATGAGAATGGGCCACTAGCACCAGGTCATCTGCATATAGGGTAACTTGACAATGAGAGATCACCAGTGGCAGTTGATTAATGAAAAGCGAGAATAGGAGAGGGCCTAGCACTGAGCCCTGGGGGACTCCCATAGTCACTGCCCTAGGCTCCGAGAGGACCTTGTTGAAGCAGGTACGCTGCTTTCTGCCCTTCAGGTAGCCCATCAACCAGCTCATGGCATGGGGAGAGAGACCAAGAGCACATAGCTGCTCCCCAAGTAGGTCATGGTTGACAAGGTCAAAAGCTTTTGACAAGTCTATAAATATAGCACCTGACAGTTTGCCCTGGTCCATGGCAGATCTTATGCTTGAGGTTACAGTAATCAGGGCAGTTGTGGTGCTATGTCCCTTTCAAAAGCCATGCTGCGCCCTGGATAGCAGTTCGTGAGTGTGCAAATACTCAGAGAGTTGCTCGGCCACCACCTTTTCTAGAAGTTTGCCAAGGGATGGGAGAATAGCAATAGGGCGATAGTTGTCAGAGAGTTTGGGATTGCCCTGCTTCAAAACAGGGACTATCCTTGCCTCCTTCCAGATATCAGGGATTATCCCCGAGCTGAGGGATAGATTAAAGATATGGGCAACCGGAGAGGCAATGTAAACAGCTCCTAGCATGAGAAGCCTGGGTTCCAGGTTGTCGAGACCTGGACTAGAGTGTTGGGAGAGGGCAGCAAGACGTTTCTGGACATCCAGAACTGATACTGCCCTGAGATTAAACTCTCTCCGAGGAGGCTGATCAGCCTGACTCGGGAGGGAAGGGATAATGAACGAGCTCCCCCCATCAGTCGTAAAACGAGAGGTGAGGGCCGAGAGGTCAGAGAAGTGAAGATTAAGAGAGTTGGCTATAGTATGGGGATTATTACACGAAACTCCATCTATAACCATATCCATGACACCAGAATGGGAGGACCCACTGATGAGGGATTTGATATTCCTCCAAAACCTCCTGGGGTCTCTAGCAGAGCTAAGTAGCGCAGACTTACAGAAGTCACTTTTAGCTACCCTAATAGCCTTCTTACACTGGCTCCTGAGGTGCTGGTATCTCAGGAGATAAGAAGGATCACTGGATCCCCTGGTACGGGCCCAGCATTTGTCTCTCTCTCGCAACCTGGCTAGAAGATTTCCATTCAGCCAGAAGGTAGCAGTTCCCCTCACCCTCCGAGTGACCCTAGGGGCATGTCTGTCCTGGAGGTCACCAAAGGTATCAATGAAGCAGGAGGTTGCCACTGAGGGGTCAGAGGCTTCAAGCACCCTGGTCCAGTCAGTACATCTTAAGTCATCCAGGAACCCCACTGAGTCAAACCTGGAGTAGTTTCTGACTTGTATAATTTTATGTGGGATTTTAGGGAGGAATTTTCCACACAGTACAATCGAGGAGTGGTCTGAGATGGAGTCAGATAGTGTGCCTGATGATGCTATCCTCTCCGGATGGTTACACAGGATCCAATCCAGCAGGGTACTCGAGGAACCATTAGCGGTCTGTCTGGTCGGGTCATGAATTAGTTGGGTTAGGGATAGGCTGGCAAGTTGAGGTTCACATTTCTTAATATTGCCACTCTCCCAGTTTAGGTTGATATCACCCATGATAATAAGTTTGTTGTCTCCTATACTGGGCCTGATGGCATCCAGGAGATAAGTAAGCACTGTTAGACCACCCCTAGGAGGGTTATAGGCACACACCAGATGCAGCTTCTTTGTATCCCCTAACAGCAGAAGCACATGCAGTAGCTCACAAGGGGGATGTTCAGGTTGACAATGAGTCACCAGGGAGATTTTCAGGTGGATTCTATAGTAGATAAGGATGCCACCCCCCACCCCCGGCCTGTCAAGGCGGATGAACTCATATCCTTTAGGGAACAGGCAGGGTCAGGAATAGAGGGTTTGAGCCAAGTCTCAGTTACCCCTAGAATGTCTGGTTTATATAGTTCAACCCACGCTAAGAGCTCATCATGACTAGGTAGCAAGCTCCTGATATTCAGATGAGCTATTTTTGACCCCTTACTCGTACTCCAAGCAACAGGAATATTAGAGGGCAGCTTAGGGGGTCCAGGGTTGAGCTCTATATCCCCTGCCATAAGTAATGCAAGGAGGAAGAGCCAGGGGAGGTACCGCCTAAAGAGCGGATGACCACCAGGACCATTAATGGTTCGGTTTTTCTTGACCCTGGCCGTGTACATAATGCACCTAATGTCCAGACTGAGGATAGTACAGTAGTGCATTACGTTGGTTGCAAGCAGGTTGGAAAAGGAGAAGTCAGTGTCATCATAGGGGGAGGGCCACTTCCAAGACACTCCCAGGGATATTGGGGGAGAGGCAGCATATTGTAGGAGGACCAGCCCTAGGGCCAGCTCTACGAGCAGAAAGGCCAGAAGGACGGCCGACGGCCAACCCTTGGGCATTGCATAGGGAGATTCCCTACCATCCATAGTAAAGGACAGGGGGAACTGCACCCTTATCATGGTTAAGTCACAAAGAGGCCAGCATGGGAGAGTATGTCTGGTCACTCTGCCAGGGATGGCCTGGAAGGGAGGAGGCCCTCTCACCCTGTGAATTTACAATGCAGCAAGACTATCAGCAGGCAGAGGCCAAAGTGCATTCGATTAACCAGGACTGTGACCTTCCAGGTTCGAGAGGGCAAGTCCAGGCACGGCAACCAAGGTAGCCAAGGCAACCAGAGGTACAGGGAATGGAATAACCCTGAGCCCTAGGAGGCAAGCCCAGGCACAACAAACAAAGCAGTCAGGGCAACCAGAGATACTAATATGACCCTATGCCAACCCCCTGCTCCAGGAGCTATAGGCAATAGACATCAAGACACAAACTACAGCAATTAAACAGCTCAAAAGAGGTAGGACAGCTCCTAGACAGAGCTATGCAACATAAACATTAGGTATAGGTATCAGCATAAACATTAGTTTAACGTATAGGTATCAGCAGAAAAATATTCTTGTAGTAGTCCCTTACTCAGATTAAGCAACAGTGATTGTCCAGCAAAAAAATTGATTTATAAACGTCCATGACTCAGATAAGACACAGGAAATAGACTAGTAATAGTCCATAGATCAGGTAAGACAACAGTATTGTCCAGCAGAAATTAGTATACCCAAGGTTCACATAACATGTCAATCCAGTTAACGGAGAAGTACACCCAAGGATCACATAACATGCCCAATCCAGTACACAGGGAGGAGATTTGTGCAGGAGAAATCCCTCGATAGACAGGGAAGAACCTCCCCTCTTGACTGATAGGGTAGTGTGTCAGTAGGCGAGGCCAGCAGCACACATAAAAACTTAAAAAAGAGTTTTTCTGCAATTTCTCTCCTGCACCTGGGCAGAGGCCACGAGCTTGTGAGTGCCACTGATTTCAAGCCGAGGAGGCCCGCCGGAGCTCACCATAGCCCACGGCACCCCCTCTCAGTGATACGGTTAACTTCTTGGCAGCGCTGGGGAGGGACCCTCGGAGTAGGTCACCCTCACCTCCCCTCCTCACGGCGTCTGTTACTGGATCTGCGGGTGTTTGGACAGCACTCCCAATTAAGGAGGCAGAGGGAGAGCGTCACCACTGGCCAGACCCAATGGGAAGCAGCAAGTTTTGGCGGCAAAGTTGACCAGGAACAAAGGACAGGATAGAGTACCGCAGGAATCACTGCAATGGGTTCAGAGATCCAATTTTTGCTGCAGGAACAAAACGGGAGTCCACCTCTTCACCTTCCAAGTGTGCACTGATGAAGCAGCCCTCCAGGTATGGGGCGGTGCGAATTCAGTCAAAAAAACAAGTTATTTCTGAAATTTCTCTCCTGCACCTGGGCAGGGGCCACGAGCTTGTGAGTGCCGCTGATTTCAAGCCGAGGAGGCCCGCTGGAGCACACCGTAGCCCACGGCACCTCCACTCAGCGATACGGGTTAACTTGGCAGCGCTTGGGGACATCCGGAGTAGGTCACCGCCCTCCTCACAGCGTCTGTTACTGGATCAGTAATTCACTAGAGATCAGCATGATCCCGGAGGACTGGAGAAGGATGAACAAAGTACCACTTCACAAAAGCGGTAGCAAGGTTGAGGCGGGCAATTATAGGCCTGTTTGACATCTGTATTAGGGAAACTGATGGAATCACTTATAAAGGAAAGAATCGTGGACCACCTGGCATCCAATGGACTCTTGGACCTGAAGCAGCATGGCTTTATAGAGGGGAGGCCATGAGAAACAAATTCCGATTTTTAACTGGGTAACCAGGGTGTTGGATCAGGGGTGGACGTGGCTTACTTGGACACCAGCAAGGCCTCTGATACTGTTCCACAGAGGAGGCTGGTAAACAAGTTGGGCAGCATGGGGGTGGGTAATAAGGTGGTACTCTGGTAAGAAACTGGTCATGGGATAGGAGGCACAGAGTGGTGGTAAATGGAGTTGGCTGAGGAAGAACAGTGACCGCAGGGGTCAGCAGTGGTGCCAGTCTTCTTTAATGTTTTCATTAGTAACATAGCAGAGGAAGGGGAAGGGAAGGTCTCCCTCTTTGTGGATGACACTAAGATCTGCAACAGGGTAGGCACTCCAGAGGGGGGGGTGCAAAGGACAGAGAGAGAGACTTGAAATGACTGGAGTGGTCAAAAGTTGGGCAGCAAAGGCTTAATGCAAAAAAAAGTGCAAAATAATGCACTTGGGTCACAGAAACCCAAGGGTGCAATACAAAATGGGGTGAGATACAGTACTAGCAGTGACCAAACTGGAAAGAGACCTGGAAGTTGCCAGGCAATGCAATGAAGTAATTGAGAGAGCTAGTGGGATACTGGGATGTACAGGTAGGGGTATTACCAGCAGGAAGAGGGAGGTGATGTTGCCACTATATAGGTCTTTGGTAAGACCCCCCCTTGAGTACGGTCTCCAATTTTGGAGGCCACATCTCAGAACATAGACAAGATGGAGGCCGTCCAAAGGGGGTGCTACCAAGATGGTACAGGATCTACATCAAATATCCTATGAAGAGAGGCTAAAGAAATTAAACATGCAACACCTGTGCCGAATTGGGGGTGGGGTTACTATTAGGATGCCCTGCTGGCATCGGGAGGATCATGCACTACCAGGCTTGCAAGGGGCTGGGGCTCTGGCATCGTTAAAGGGATTTTAAAGCATCCCACTGGTGGAAGGGAAAACTGTTAGGAGTCCTCAAGGAGTAAGGAGCATGAGGTATGTGGTATCCTGCATCTGGCAGAATGGGGGGGGGGTCGCTGGTGGGCAACGACAGCAATGGGTAGGGTGGTAGGCTGCAACAACTGCGGTTCACCAATCTTTCTAAAAATTGCCTGGAGTGTGGGAGGATGTTTAGTGTGCAACCACATAGATAAACTTAGAAAGGAGATTGAGGATCTGCAGGAGGAACTAAGACAGGCAAGGCAGATTGGGGGTGGGTTTAGCCCAATACTGGAGGGAGGAAGAAGGGGAGATGAGGGAGGTGATTTAAGCCAACAGTGGTGAGGAGAGGGCAGAAGAAGGGAAGCAGAGACAAAGGGGCCCAGGCCAGGAAGAACAATTGCCGGGGAAACCAGGTCAGGAGACAAAAGACAAATGGAAGGAGGAGAGAGGGACTTGTGAGGGGAGGCGAAGAAATGGCAAAAGTCATGGAGTGGAAAGGAGAGAACAAATTACTATGAAGAGAGAGGGAGCAGGCATTTGTGAAGGGCCTTCAGAAAATAGTTGTGCACTGCTAGAGAGGAAGAAGGTGGAGGAAGGATATGATGAAATTAGAGGAGTAATTGATAAATGCCTGGACCAAACTGGAGTGGGGGGAAGTTCTGCTGGGAGAACAGGGGTAAAAGGGGGAAATAATGTGCAGGAGGAAGAAAAGGAGCTGGAAATGAGAGAGGGAGATGAATGGAAGCAACCAAGGAGTAAGAGGGGTGGAATCTTAGTGCTGGGGGACGCAATACTAAGAGGAGTTAGGTGGGGTAGCAAGGGGGAAGAGGCATAGTCGCATTTGGGTGGAGGCCACGCCAGGGATGACAGCGGAAAGGGTGGGACAGTCTGTTCTGAAATATGCTAGAAAGGGTAGGGACAAGCCTCATTTAATTATACATCTTGGGACAAACTATCTGGCTGACAAGACAGTAGATACAGTCCAGAGGAGGTTTGAGGAACTAGCACAATTATGTGAGGGGGCAGGAAGATCAGTAACTTTCAGAGATACTTCCTGTGCCAAAGGCAAGCACAACAAGAAAGCTGAGAATAGAGGAATTTAACGGATGGCTAAGAACCTGGTGTGCTAAAGGGTATGGGCTGTTGGGGGGGGGCGGGCTCGAGGGACAGTAGTCTCTATGCCAAGGACAGACTACACTTTGAGTGAGGAGGGAAAGAAAGTGTTGAAACAGAGGATGGAGGACATAGAGAAGTTGGGAATTTAAACTAGGAGTGGGGGTGGCAGTTGGGGAAGAGATATGCAGAGACCACAGGTTGGGAAACCATATGAGCTTACCCCATAACAGTGACAAATGGCAAGTACTGTTGGTGATGCTAGGAAAGGAGGGCAGGATGGGGGGGGAGGGTGGAAGGTGGTTACCCTTAATGCTAGGAGCCTTGGGAGGAAAACTGCAGAGTTACAGGTTCTCATGGCAGAGGAGAGGTGGACATTGCAGTCATCACGAAACATGGGCCACCCAATACAATGACTGGGACCTGTCTGTACCAGGATACAGATTATTTCGAGGGACAGAGTGATTGGGAAAGGGGGGGTGGCACCATATGTGAAGGAAGGACTGAAGTGTGTAAGGGAGGAAGGGGAGGAGGGTAGTACGGAGTCACTTTGGATGCAAATCCAGGATTCCAAGAATAGGATTCTTAGAATGGGAGTGGTGTACAGACCACCATCTCAGACGGAGGAGTTAGACAGGGAACTAGCGGGACAGATCAGGAGGACCTGCAAGAAGGATAGTGTGGTGATTGTGGGGGACTTCAACATGCCAGGAGTGGACTGGAGCACCCCAACAACCAGGAACAGAAGGGAGCAGGTACTGCTGGATGCCTTCCAGGACAGCTTCCTGCTGCAAATGGTCAGTGAACCAACCAGGTTAGGAATACACTTGACCTTATGCTGGCAAATGGGGACTTTGTGAGAGAACTTAGTGGAGGAACCGCTGTCAGGGAGTGACCACCCTCAGTATGGCTCACACTGGATATGGGCAAGGAAGGAGGAATCTGGCACAGTAGTGCTGGACTTCAGGAGGGCTGACTTTGGGAGGATGGGGAAGTGGTAAAGGGTACCTGGCCAGAATTCAGTCTAGTATGGACACTAACCAGAGGTGGGAGCTCATAAAGCTGGGATAGTGGAGGCAACCAAACCCTGCTGCAAAGCCCAGAGCAAGAAGGTTAGGCTAAGAAACCGATCTGGTTGAGCAAGGAGGTCATGGAAAAGGTAAGGAGGAAAAGAGCTGCCTTTAGGGAAGTACAAGAAAATAGGAGGGGGAGAATCAGGGAGGAGTACTTGACAGAATCGAAGGAGGTGACAAGGGCAGTAAGGGGAGCCAAAGCATCTACGGAACTCAGGCTGGCACAAGGCATTAAGAAGGGGGAGAAGGACGACTTTAAGTACATCAGGGAGAAAAGGAGCTGTAAGGACCACATAGTAAGGAGGGGGGTTGGGTGGAAGGGTGCGATAAGGCGGAAGCACTAAATGAGTACTTCTGCTCAGTATTTACTAAAGAGAAGAGGGGGGTGACACCCAAGGTGGGAGAAATGGCAGCGTGGGGGGAGTGGTGACAGATGGGAAATCATGGAGAGCAGAATTGAGAGGTTTGAAGGCACTGAGGGTGGACAAGGCGCCAGGTCCAGATGGCATCCACCCCAGGGTACTGAAGGAGCTGGCAGAGGTCCTGCAGGACCTTGGCAGACCTATTTAATGCCTCACTACATTCGGGGTGTGTACCTCAGGACTGGAGGATGGCTCATGTGGTGCCCCTCCACAAGAGTGGCCCCAAGGATGAACTAGGAAACTACAGACCAGTGAGCCTCACATCCATCGTGGGTAAGCTAATGGAGACTATCCTGAAGGAGAGACTGGTGGCCCTCCTAGAGGCCAAAGGACTACAGGACAGCAGACAGCATGGCTTCATACGTGGCAGATCCTGCCAAACCAACCTGGTCGAGTTCTATGACTGGGTAACTAGGCAACTGGACAGGGGCCATGCAGTGGATGTCCTGTATCTGACTTCAGTAAGGCATTCACTCAGTGCCACATGGAAGGCTGGGAAGGAAGTTAGTAGGCACAGGGCCGGGTGCAAAGCTGGTGAGATGGGTAGGAAACTGGCTGCAGGGAAGGCAACAGAGGGTGGTGATGGGTGGGGAGCTCTCACACCCAAGGGCAGTGCGAGCAGTGTTCCACAGGGCTCAGTGTTGGGACCAGTGTTTGGGATATTCATTGCAGACATATCATGGGACATCAAGCGCAAGATCAGTCTGTTTGCTGATGATACCAAGGTAGGCGCGGTGGTGGATGACCTAGGGGGATGGCAGGGGTTGCAGGATGATCTGGCAAAGCTTGAAACCTGGTCAGACACCTGGCAACTGGGCTTTAATGCCAAAAAGTGCAAGGTGCTGCATTTTGGGATGAAGAACCCAAGGAGGAGTTACCAGCTAGGGGGAGTGCAGCTAGCTCCAGACAGAGGAGGAGAGAAGGATCTGGGTGTTTCATTACAGGGTCAATGAACAACTCGGCACAATGTAGGAAGGCAGCTGCAAAGGCCAACAAAATGCTGGGTTGTATTGCAAGGGTATATCCTCGAGGAGGGAGGAGGTGATTCTGCCACCGTATAGGTCATTAGTTAGACCACACCTTGAGTACTGAGTGCAGTACTGGCGTCCGTATCTGAAGAGGGACATTAAGTTACTGGAGGGGGTGCAGCGCAGAGCGACAAAGATGATCAAGGGGCTGGGGGACTTATCATACGAGAGGAGGTTGAAGAATTTGAACATGTACTCACTGAGGAGAGGAGACTAGGGTGACATGATTGAAACCTTTAAATACATGAAAGGAACAAACAAGATGGGTACAGAGCGGCTGTTCAAAGTCAGGGAGGGAGGACAACAGGGGCCATGATATGAGACTGGAGCGAGGAAGGTTCAGGAGGGAGATGAGGAGACACTTTTTACAGAGAAGGTGGTGGCTGGGTGGAATGCGTTACCTGCTGAAGTGGTATGCGGTAGAACAGTGGACTGCTTCAAACGAGGATGGGACAGGACAAGGGGAGGGTTAATGAAGGGGAAGGGTGGAAGGGAGGGGCAGCTGCAGAGTAAGGGGTGTTAGCTGCACATTCGAGCAGACTTGATAGACCTCTAGGCCTTTATCTGCTGGCAAATTTCATATGTTCGTATAAGGTGCAGCTCAAAGGCCTGAGGGAGGGCCAAACAGGCCCAGGGCCGGGTTGGGGAGATTGCTTCCCTGGCCCCCAGCTTGCCACCATGCCATCGTGAGAGTGAAGGAGGAAGCCTGCAGCCTAAACAGAGAGAGAGAGAGAGAGAGAGAGAGACAGGCTGGTTAGGAGCCCGCTAGGCTCTTTCTGTGACTATAGTTCGAGAGGTGGCTGCCACGAGCAGGGACCGAGGTTAAGGTGGCAGTGATGCCTTGGAAGGGCCGTTATGGCAGAGTGACCCTTGGCCCTCCGTGTCCACCTCAGCAATGTGTTGGGAGGTTGTTTGGACATTTCCTGGTGAAGGTAGTTCATGGGGTGGTAGTCATGTGTGAACCCTGTCCGTAAATCAACTGGCATCCCGCTCCGGAGAAAAAGTGCTGTGCCTTGGGAGCCAGACCCCCCCCCCCCTTCCATCTAGAGGTCAGTGAAATATCAATGAGAAGGCACCCCCACTCCCACTGGCAGGGAAAGTTAGAAGATGCAGAGAGACTGAGGAACACATTTAATGTTCTGCAGGGTAGAATCAGAGCCCCAAAATGGCTCAGCCTAAGAAGTAAGGGGAGGTGTGTGTCAGGGTCCAGGATCAAACCTGGGTCCTCCAAAGTGATGTGCCATGGTGCCTTGCTGTAGAGAAATGTGTGGACTATAACAAATGAACTGTGCACCCTCCATGGAGTTTTTCTGTGTTGCTTGAGCTTTGGTACAAAAAAAAAAAAAACTGCTTGATTGTACTTGATTCTGCCTGGGTCAAAATCATCGAGAGTCCTGAAAAGTGTGTGCTGTGCCCTAACCTAATGTTTCCACAGAGTTCCTGCAGCAAAGGTAGCCACCAGTCATAAGGGATGAAGAGTGTCATCTGCCTGCCTCCCAGAGTTCAAGCCGTCAGAGGAATCCTAATTTCTACAAACCAAGGTACTATGCCAATACCCTGCTGAACTGTGCTGCTCAGTCAAGCTGGTACACCTCCCCCCACCCTGAGACTATTTCCATCCAAATCCCTAGACAGGGAAGGAAGGGAGGGGAGGCTTCGTTTGTAAGCATTCATCCTAGGACTAAGCAGTGGCCTGCTGCCTGCTAGATGCAACCCAAGTCGCCCAGGCAGGAGCTAGGAAGTCTAGGGACTGTAAAATGTTTTATCAAAATGAAATAACGCTGGAGGAGTACGGAGGTTACAAACATGTACACCCTATAGGAGAGGAGGGATATGATTAAGACCTTTAAATACCTCACAGGGGTGAATAAGGCACAAGTGGGAGGTATTTTTCAGAGGAAAGGGTGCTCCAGAACAATGGGCCTCAATATGAAGCTGGAGGGGGGAGCAGGTTTAGGAGACGTGAGGAAATACTTCACAGAAAGGATGGTGGATGCCTGGAACAGTCTTCCAGTGGAGGTTGTGGGGGCAAAAGCAGTGGTGGAATTCAAAACAGCCTAGGATAAGCATAAGGGATAGGGTAAGGGGGTATCAGAGAAAGTGCTGTAGACCTGGAAGGGTTTACAGTGTAAGCAAAGCAACAAAAAAAAAGGGGCAGATTGGATATGCTATGAGGCCCTTATCTGCCATCAGCTTCAATGTTTCTCTTTTTCTATGAATGGCATTTGCACTTGTAGGATTCCTGATCCAAAGTTTGTATCTGCAGCAGCATTTTTTTTTTTTTTTTATTTTATTCTAAGCTGCAGGACTGGAAAGGTCATCTTTTAGCACAAACTGACTTTGTTCTTGTTTCTGAAATGCATCACCAGGTACAGCCTGACGGTCTCTTGCAGCACTAATAGTGGTTCTGTCAGTCACGTCTCAATTCCATCTCTTCTCTTGGTTTTGGATGTTCTTCCTCTTTCTCCCAAGTTTCACATCCTCGCCTCTTTACCACTGGTAGCTCTTGGCAAAGGTTTTAAAGCTGGGTAAAGTCAGCCCCCCTTCTGGCATCCATTGGTTGTTTCTTTACCTCCACCCAGTGGCTTGAAGACTTGTTATGTATGCATAAGACTTATTTCATCCTTCAAGAAGCTTTATGTGTGTGGGCAGATACCACTGAGGAAGTTTTAACTTTATGCTTTTTCTAGAAGTCCAAATATTTTTGCAAAACAAGATGAGGGACAAATTATGCTCACAGACCACTGAAAAGGGGACAAACACTTGGGGAGCACAGTTCAGTGGAGAATGTCAACTGTGTAGGTGGGAGATCTTGAGCTCCCTGTGAATGGCACTCCCAATAAATGTACACTTTTATTTTTTGGTTGCAAAGCTTAAAAGTTTTTACTGGGTCTCCACGCTTTGGTTGAGAGAATTTTCAAACAACCAGCCATAACACAAATATTTATTTATTTAAAAATTGGTAACTAGGAAAGGTGCACTAAGCAGAGACTCGTTTCCAGGTGCAACCCGGGTGAAAGACACAAACAAGGAAACAATACAAAAATTGGACATGGTGCAAAACAAAACAGAATTGCGTACAAATACAAGAGGAATAACAATAGTAATACAAAATACAATATACATTTGCAAGGATTAATACAATAAAGTGGATCATAGAGCAGGGCAGTAATACAGGAGTATGTACAGAGGCAAAGGAAAAATACAGACAATATGCTTCATGGTGCAAGATGGGAGTTTTAAAACTCTAGCTCATTCAGTTGTAAACAGACAGTGCAGATCACAATTGTTACGACAGATCACGGCAACAGGGGTTAGGATCAGTGGGACTGGGAAGCTATTGTGTGGAAAGGAAATGTGCTATAGGAGATGGGGAGGTTGTCTGGGGGGCAGGAGGGGGACGGGGATGGGGAATAACTTGAGCAATGAGCAGAAGGAATTGTTTGGCGTACAGCTTTCAGGGCGGTAGGAGTGGAGGAGTGGCGAGTGATGCAGGGAAGCAGATTCCAGAGGTGAGGGAGACGGTAGGAGAACACTGCCTGCCCTGAGCATGTTAGAGGATGAGGTAGGGAGAAAGTACGAGCATCCCTAGATTGAAGGAAGTATGTGAACGAGCCAGCTGGGGGCAGGGCAGGAGTTAAGGTAGTGGGGGAGTGTCTCAAACCAGAATTTGTCGAAGGTGAGGCTATGGACCAGACACCTGGCATGCAGTGGCATCAAGGATAGAGAGGAGTAAAGAAGACAATGGTGAGTGCGAGGGTTGGGGGGAGAAGAGAGGAGGTAGTGAACTGACAGAATGAGTTGAGTATCAGTTCTTGCGAGGGAAGCTGCAGGGGCAGAGCCATAAACAATATCTGTGTAATAGATTATGGGGAGAATGGTTTTGGTGACCAGATCTCGTCGGGTAGGTATATGGAGGCAGTCTTTGTGGTGATAGAGGGCTCCAAGTTTAGGCTGAAGTTTTTGTGCACAAAGAGTCAATGTGGGCAGAGAAATCAAGGCAGTTGTCCAGCCAGACTCCAAGATATGTGAAGGATTGGACTGTATCTAGAGGGGAGCCATCCAGGGTGGTAAGTGTTGGGTAGTTCTGGGATTTGGACAGTCTCTGCCTAGAGCTGAAGAACATAGATACTGTTTATTTGGAATTTAATTTTAGCTGGTTTTGGTGAAACCAGTGCTGCACTTAATCTAAGTCACTCTGCAGAGGGGCAGTCACATCAGTGGTGGTGGGACAAGAAAGGTAAATCATGTTGTCGTTCACATTCATGTGGATTTGGGAGGGAGAGCAGACAGCTGGGAGGTCATTTATGAATAGGGAGAATAGAATGGGGCCAAGTATTGAACCTTGGGGGATGCCAGCTTGGGTGGGGAAGTAGAAAGGGGGGGGGCATGGCGCTTCCAACTTGTACAGATTAATGTCTGTTTTGAAGGCAAGATAGGAACCAATTTATGGCAGATGGAGCCAGACCACAAGAAAGAAGCTTTTGGAGTAGAAGGTGATGGGAGACTGAAAAAGACCTTGGCCAGGTCCACAAAATGGCAGCAGTAACTTGGCCTTTGTCCATAGCTGACTGGATGTGGTCGGTGACAAAGCAGGGAGAACACCTTGGAATGCTGCTTCCTGAATCTCAATTGGAAAGGTGAGAGACAATCTATTTATTTATGACTTTGTTAACTGAGTAAGTGCACTGGTCCGAGGGACCATTTACATGCCTGACCCGGGCCAAGAGGCACGTGTCAGACATATTTACAGAATAATGTACAAACAGAAAACATAGCATTGGTAAAAACAGCAATGGTCAAAAGCAGTGGGGGACATCACAATGTAACAGCAGCATTTCCAGGAGGAAAGATCACAAAGGAAGAAGCAGCAATTTGTAGTTTTTGCACGGTTATAACACAAGCAAGCAGGACTGACAGTTATAGAATAATGTACAAACAGAAAACATAGCATTGGTAAAAAAAGTGGGGACATCACAATGTAACAACAGCATATGAATCTGCCAGGATCCCAGACTTACAATCTGAAACAGTAAGATGTTCCAGAAGCCTAGAGTAAATAAGAGACTCCTGGAGTTTGGAGATGGCAGGAAGGAGAGAGATGGGCCTATGGTTGCCAGGGGAAGTGGGTTCTCAGCCTCTGTGGAGGGGGAGCACCTTAGCCTGTTTCCAGGCTTGTGGGACTGGTAGTGAGGGAGAGGGGGTTGCAATAGCAGGTGCTGAAATACAAAGAATCTTGGGGTGAAGGCCATCTGGGCTAGTTTTGGTGGAGTTCAGGGACATCAGAGCCTGGCAGACTTCTTGGAAGGAGATGGTGGGGAAAGTGAAACCTGTGCCAGAAGGAGTATGAGGGGCTCAGCAGGGGTAGGTATTGGGTGGTCGGTGAGAGCACAGGTAATAAACAAGCATTTGTCAATGCCGAATGTTGTCTAGCTGGCACTGGCATTGGCAGTGCAGGAGTTAGAGAGATGCATAATAGGAATGGCAGTGAAGTATTGAACTGACCCCAACTCCAACCCCACCCTGCAGAGACTGACAGGCATTGAGGTGTGCCTTTGGGTTCTCAGCCAGAACGCTCATGCCATTTCACCTCACCCTACCCTGCAGACACCGACAAGTGTTGCGGTGTGCCTTGTCGTCTTCGGGCCTTACACTCACCCCATTCCATGAGGAAATACACCGAGATGGGTGCAGTATAGGAGAATGGGGTGAGCTTTGGGGCTGAAGAGTTCAAGGCACACTTCAATGCCTGTCACTGGCTGCAGGGTGGGGGTGGGGGTAGAATGGCATGAGCATTACAGCCGGCAATCCCAAGTCACACCCCTGACATCTATCAGTCTGTAGAGGGTGGGGCGTTATAGTTGGAAACCCTAATGACCCGGGCGTTTTTTGGTATTTTCACTCCAAATTTTCAGCATGGGCTTTTTGTGACCCCACCTCATTAACAGTGGCACTATCAGTTCATTAGCCAAAACATGATTTTGCACAGCAACTGTGCCATTTAGTGCCAGACGTGGAAAATGACAGCTGTACTGTTCATGAGGTGTAAAAAAAATGTAAATGTTGAAAATCTGGAGTGAAAATATGTAGAAATTGTGCAACGCACACCCATAGCGCAATTATTTTGGGGATTTGTTTAAACAAATTTTCAACATAGGCATTTTGGACCACCGCTTATGAACAGTGGCACTGTGATTTTGTTAATCTGTCCTGAAAGTTGATTTCCCACAGCAACCACGCCACTGTGTGCCACATGTGCGCAAACACATTTTGGGCAGGTTGCAAAAAATGACAGCTGCACTATTCGTAAGGAGGTGTGAAAAAAATGGCAATGTTGAAAATCTGGAGTGAAAATATTAAAAATTGTCGAAGTTACGAGCGTGCATGGAAACTGCGCAATGCACGCTCGTAACAGTCATTTTTTGACCAAATTTGCAACATAGGCTTTTTGGGACTCCACCTGATGAACAGTGGCACTGTCATTTCGTTAACCAGTCTTGAAAGGTGATTCCATGCAGTGACCGCGAAATCACCTTTCGGGACCAAATAATGAGATGACAGTGCATGTGTTCATGAGGTGGGGTTCCAAGAACCCCATGTTGAAAATTTGGAGCCAAAATTCAAAGACATCCACCTAAGCTGAACCCCTCCAATGCCATTATACAGCTTACCAGCATTTCTTCATTTTGCAGTCCAGCTTTGAAGAGTCCAGACGTGTTCCTGCTCCACCCAAGATTGCAGCACTGGACCTCCAGAGGTAAGTATGGGGTGGGGGGAGGTAAGTGGAGGGTGGGCAAGGGTTGGGGAGGGGGCGCTATGGACAGCAGGACAGTTTTCTTTTTCAGGTAAACAAAAGAAGAAAAAAAAGACATCGCAACAAGGTTTGTTGGTCACATTGGGTGGGCCCCAGTGTGCCATACAGTTGTGGGAGGAGGGATATGCTGATACCGGTCAGCTTGTGTGTGATCGCTGCACATTGGGGTGGGCTCTGTGTGCCACACAATGTGGGGGGATGGGATACATGCAGACACAGTAATTGCACCCCTGATGTCGGCTTTGTTTGCGGTTTGTGTGGTGGTGGTTCATGTTTATTGAAATGTTTCACCAGGAAAGGCACATACGGGAAGCATGTCATCTCTGCAACTGCATTAAGAGACGGTCTCAGATTTCAGCGGCAGATTTCTTCCAAGTTGGTCGCACTTTACATATTTTTTGCATCAGCGCTAGCATGCTGGCTAATTGGGGAATGAGTGACGCACCTACTAAAGCGTGTTTCTGTATTGCCCAACACTGACACACCTTACTGTGCTAATACTACTAGCGATGTTGATTATGCTGCTCTAAAGACAAATAAAAAAGGTGTTAAAGGAGTCAGCCATTGAGGTAGATTGATACCGCGAAGCCTTCAGATTTTAGGACTGGGGGCTTGAGATACAGGTGGGCGCAAGAGGGAATATTTAATTTTACAGAACTTTGATGGGGATCTTGTCTGCAGTTGGGACTTGAAAAAACTTGATTTGGTGTTCATGATGGACTTGGTGCAGGTATTTCTATGGGACTTGTATTGTTGAAAATGAGGGTAAGAGGGAAGCCTTGAAATTAACCCATAGTTTGTCCCGGGCTCTACACAAGGTGACGAGGTCCAATATTATCTATGTGTGGTGACGCCATTTTACTCATGTCTTTTTTAAGGGCATGTGGATATCCCAGGTACGAGTTAAAGTATCCGAAAAAAGCTGGAGTGCCGTGTCTACGTCAGGGGCTGAGTGCAAGACCAGTCTACTTGGAATAGTTCCTGAGGAGGGAACAGGAGTCTAGGTTTTGGAGAGGGCGTTGCCATATATATTTAGAGGCAGATTGGGGAATTGAAGCTTTTCTTACACAGAACGTGATACAGTGATCACTGAGGACATCAGGGAGTGTACCAGCAGCAGAGATGCGGTGGGGGTGGGAGGTAAGCACTCAATCGAGTAGAAAGTGGTTTGGAGATTTGGGGTTAAAGCGTTTTGGCTCAGAGATCTGAGTGAAGTTGAGGATTCGATTTTGAGAGTAGTGGATTTAGAAGATGGGGCGAGCCAGTCCAGGTTGAAATCACCGAACAGGATGAGCTCACCCTTATCTGTGAGGGAAGAGATGGTGGAGATGCATTCAACAATGGAGTTGTGGGCTACTTTAGGTGGGCTTTATAGTACTCCTATATAGACTGGGAGAGTAGAGGGGAAGGAGAGGAGTACAATGAGAAGTTCATAGACGGAGGGGCAGGTTTCATGGTGGGAGATGGAGCACGTGAGGGATTGCCTAGTATAGACTGCAACGCTGCCTCCATGTTTACCGCAGTCCTAGCGGAATAGGTTGAAGTCAGGGATGGAGAGGGAAAAGTCTGGGATCCTGGCAGACAGCCATCATTTAGTCACACAGAAGATATTGGGGGAGTGTTGAGTGAACCAGACTTTGAGGGCATCCATTTTGGGTAGTAGGTTCTGTGACACGTGGACAGCCAGTTCTGAGTATACTATGATTTTTGTAATATGAAAGTGTTGTGGACCGTCTCTCATGAGATGCTGAGACAGCATGTGAGATGACACACACACTCACCCAAGTTTTAGATACAAGGTGCTACCTGGAAGGCCAGGGGCTAATTACAGACTAGAACAGGCCTTAATCGAGAATCTCCTGTTTAAGTTAAATATAGCTTTAACTGCTAAGAGGGAAACCAATATCCATTTTATGACGTTTAGAGGAGGAAACCAGGTTATGGCACACTGGTGCAAAATCATAAATGCTTTGATGTCTGTGTGAGAGGATACTGCTCATAGATGAAAGGAAATTTACAGACTTGATTGGGGAAGTCGAATGTGGAAAGGAGTTTCAGCTGATGTAACCTTAATTAACTTACCTTCTAAAATGATAAAACATCCTGGGTGTATGATTTTTAATAAACAGAGGAGGAGCTAGGTGACCTCACACAAAGGGGTTCGCAAAGTCAGTTTTTTAAACAGTATTCTGTTTTCCATTTAGAGACACAAATGGTTTTGACTCTGAAAAAGAAATATCTACTGCACTGTTAGAAGAATATACCTTAGAAAAGACAATTCTAAGAGTACTGTGGTAGGAGATTTTGTCTGCACTTTTAAACCCGTTTTGTTTAAGTGATTTGTATGTTTTGTGATATATAATGGCTCTGTATTTACATTACATTTTTTTTTTTTTAATCTAGTTTGAAGTAAACCTCTACTTTAGAGATTACCTGGTGTGCCTTTGAATTTCTTTTTCTTGACAAGGGAAGCATACATGGTTAAAGCTGACACTGCACAAAGCTTACTGGTTTTACCAAACTGGGAAAAGGTAAGAATTTATTCTGAGGTCTTTAATAGAGTTTTAAGGTTTCATTTTGTATGCCTGGTTAGGTGCACGTGAAAAGATATCTGCCCCCCAATCAAGAGCAGAATTATCTGAGCCTGTACACTGGGTACGCTAACAAGAGGGTCACAGTTTGAATCCCTCCAATACTTGAGACCAAAGGTTGATTCAAACCCACAAAACAGACATGAGGGTTACCCTGTTTCTGTTAACAAGACTGCGCTTGGAGGTTGGCACTTTGGGAGTAGAGGGCTGACCTGCTAAGTGGGTTTGTGACAGGCTCTTTGCATTTAGGTGGCATATACGTAGGCCCTTTGGTAATGCAGAGAGAGTGGCGCCTGGTGGGGGACCCATGTTTGATTCGACATTTCGGAGAGGAGTAAGAGTCATCTGCAAAGTGAGAATTGGTGAGGGTACTCAGACCTTTTGGTTGAGGGGCCAGGATAACCTACCTGTCCCCAGAGGGTAGGGGTGAGCAGAATGTAAGCTAGATGGGAAAAGGATGGGGTGGGGAAACGGAACTCTTAGGGAGAAGGAATAGAAGTAGTGGAACAGGCAGTGTCAGTCATGGGAGCTGATGAAGGCCAGGGCTGAAGATGGGCAGGAGTGAACCAGACTGCATCTGGGCTTGACAATATACGAACAGGGCAGAAAGTGGGTCAGGTATGTTTCAGGGTGGCTTGTTCGAGGGCTAGGACTGAGGCACCAGAATCAAAAGGCAAGACAGAAACTGAGGAGTGCAATGAGAGAGAGAAGAAATAGAACAGAAAGACTGCGGGAAGTAGATTTTACTTTTGGATTAGCAAAGAAGTTACTTATTGTAACAGTAGCTCTTCGAGAGACTCACCATCACTGAAAGTACAGTTATTTACGCAAGAATTTCTTGTAACAGTAGATCATTGAGAGGATCTCTTGCAGCAGGCCATCACCAGAAGGACTAAGCCACCAGGCGCTAGGACCACACGGAAACATTCTAGCTAGCAGTCTACCAGAGAGGGCAGCACAGCTCCAACATCAGTGCCTGACTTCAGCAGATTCTACAAAGGTGGGCTGCCCCCCACACTCTTCTCCATTCTCCTGGAGACCATCAGCTGGATGCCCGAAGGAGGAGGAACTGAAAAGGACTCAGAGGTATCCCAATAGCATACAAAAAGTAAAAGCAGAAGGCTCGCCCTATAGAAGGGGAGAGAGACATGCGAGAGGGAAGGAGGGAGGGGAACAGGGCCTGCTGCAAGAGATCCTCCCTAAGATCTACTGTTGAGGTAAGTTTTTACATAACTGTACTATCTTACTTCGAGGGTATCTCTTGCAGCAGGCCATCACCGGTAGGACAGAGTCCCAAGCACTTCTGGCACTACAGACAGTCCAGCCAGTAGACAAAAGAAATAACCACTTATGAAAGGAGGCCTTGGAGGACAGCTAGGCTGAAGCTGGCCCTGCACCAGAGGCATTGTCCAGATTGCAAGGCTTGGTAAAAATGTGGACAGTGCTCCAGGTGGCAGCAGCACAAATGTCTGTATCCGTCATTTCTGAAACAAGCTACTGAGGTGGCCATACCCCTACTGGAATGGCCTTTAACCCCTCCAGAAGTTCCTTGTCGTACTTCTGGCAACAATAGACAATGCAATTGGCTAACCATTTTGACAGACACTGTTTGGACACTGGGGTGCCCTCTTTCCCAGGGGGGAACAAAACAACTGGTTAGATTTCCTAGAGTCTTTAGTCCGGTGTGTATAGTACCTTAAGATTCTGTGTATATCCAAGGTACAGAGCAAAGCCTCCCACTGACTGGAATGCTCCGGATAATAGGTAGGTGGACAGATTGATTCAAAGTGAACACAGACACCACCTTAGGGAGAAACTTAGGATTGATACACAAAGACACCCAGTCTATGAAAAATCAAATAAAGGTCCTTACACATGAGGACCTGAAGCTTAGAACAACTTTGAGCAGAAGTAATGGCAACTAAAAATAACGCTTTCCACGACAGAAAGTGTAGCTCACAAGATGCGGCTGGTTAAATGGGAGGCAGCGAAAGCTTTTCCAACACAAAATTAAGGTCACAAGGCGGGACAGGGTCCCTGACTGGAAGCCTCAAAGCCAAAATACACCGCAAGAATGTGTGGAACACAGAGGTGGGCCACTGGGAGCCCATGCACAGGTACATGATATGCAGAGATGGCAGAGAGATGTACCTTAATAGAGTAGTACTGCAAACCCAAGTCTGAGAGGGAGAGAAAGTACTCCCAAATCATATCCACTGGACATGTGAAGCGATCTAAATGGTGCAATGCAGTGGTGATCTCCTTACCCCTGTCCAGGTGCAGGGAGAAACGACCCCCCCTCCCCCGCCGACTGCCTCCTTTGAAACAACCGGGGGTCTGGCAAGGAGTCAGGAGGTAGAGCAGCCGCTGCTGGTGCTGCACCTCGGGTGCTGCAGGTTGCGGTGGAGAAATAAGTGGGGAGAGCTGCTCCTGCTTTATGCTTGCCCTGTTTTGTTTTGTTTTTTTTTTTTTGAGGGGGCGCCATGTCTGCAGGAGAAGCAAAGAAAACGAGCTCTCTGCCTCGACTTTGGCAGGGTATGGCACAAAGGATGGACACTCAGAGCCTGTCCTGAGGTCTGGAGTTCAGAGAGGATATCCTGGACATCTCCCCCAAAAAATTTGAAACCCCTGAAGGGTGTGTCCATTATGTTAGACTGGACATCCTGTGTGAAACTGCAGCCCCAAAGTCAGGCGTGGCACCTCATACAGATGCCAACAGCCACCGCCCGGCCTGAGGCATCTGCCGCATAACAGGCAACCCTGACGTGAGGACCTGTGTACAGATGTCCAAGCCCGTTTTGAGGACAGAGACAGTCTGCTGCTTGCTTGGAAAGATCATCTGGCATGGCTAGGACCGCCTCCCCAGCCTGGTCCCATAGCAGGTTCTAGTACTGTACCATATGGGCCAAATAACTGATGGACAGAGTGACAGAAGCGAAGACACACTTGCCCATCTGGTCCAGCTAGCGATACTACCCATCCAGGGGAAGGAAGCTTAGGTGTTTCGGTCTCTTGTTGCAGTCTTGCGCCACATTAATAATGACCAAATCAGCCTTGGCCTGTTCACCAAAGTACAGCTTGCCAAGTGAGGCGTGGTAAAGCCAGTCAGCCTTTTTGAACACCGTTGGGACCATATGGGATGGTTTCAAGCAGCCTGGGTAACGTCCTCATAGGCGCCAATAATCGGGGGGACCAACAGAGGAGGGTCCATCAGGCTGATGAAAGTAGATGGCTAGCCACAACGCATCTCTGGATCCTAGTCTTCTGTCTCCCATCCCATAGTGGCCTAAATGTGCCTCATGATGGCCATAAACGTGAGGCCGTCGGGGTTACAAACTTGGGGATGTTGCTCATTGCCTCTTCCCCTTCAGAGGAATCTGGGCCCAAGGAGGGAGACTCACTGCTGAAGCTCTGGTCAGCATCACCTGCACTGCTGTCCCCGCTATCTTCAGGCTGATGATCATCCAAGCGTCTGGCTGATCCAGCATCAGACCTATCCCTGGGTGTGCAAGGAGCACTAGGGCCTGGCTGAACAGGGACTGTGGAAATGGGTCCCAAGGGAGGCCCCTACAGGGGTGGCTGGGACCAGTGCCCTGGGACCCAAGATCGGCGTCTTGTGGAGGGGTTGTGGGATAACAGATGCACCAGACACCGAATTTCAGATTCAACACACAATCTCTGTCTGACATTCAAAATGCAGAGGATAACCTTTAGCAGTGGCATATCCCTTCTTCAGTACATCAATCTGTAGCAACAGACTATGCAAGCATTTTCTCTACACTTAGCCAGCACCTACTGACTCATTGATCTCTGATCTAACTTATCAGTTGAGATTCAGCCTCCCCATGCAGGTCTTGTTTGCTTGGGTGGTGGGGGTTCAAATAAAAAAAAGCTAAAGACAAAGAACCTCAGTGCAGAAACACTGAAACAAGGATTACCCCAAAGGGCATTGACAATAAGCCAAGTTTCAAAGAAACACAACATCACACACACTTCCATAATGCAAAGCATCATGGAATGTATGCAAATCACCATGACATTTCAGACTTGTTCAACTTACAGCAATTTACATGCATTTTAAATAGCACAACTAACAATTTTTATAATACAGTCCCCTAGTAACTTTTTACCTTTATCAAAAACACCTAGTGCCATGGTATTTTCAACATTTACAAGTTTTATATACATCAGTGTATTATATGACAGTGCCATCACATACTAAATCCAACAATGAGGAACACAGCCTGTTTTATTTCAGCTCGGAGGTCACAATAACCTCCCTGTATGAGGACCGGAGAGGGAAAAGGAAAATTAAAGAGGACACCATAACAGTCAAGAAAGGGGAGGGGATGCCCAGAGGTGGGCAACCTTATGGACTAGAAATTGTAAAGGATAGATTAGGCCAAGAAACAGAAGAACAGTTGCAAAAGATTTAAGAAAAGGTCTGTCCTCAAGAGTGGCAGGATCTCCCTGTCACATGTCTGCATAAAGGACCACAGGGCTGAGATCAGACCGTGATAATACAAAGGGGCTGGCATCAATCCTCCAGGCACTGAGTAAGTGGAGACCGGCGATGGTCGCAAAGGAGGCAGGTAAGGATAGATCGTCTTAGGCCCCACCGGCACTGGGTAGGGGTATACAGGCACAAGACCACCAGGAGCCAGCTGTAGGTCCTGCAGGCATAGCTTGTGGCAGGATAAGTGACTTGACCCACTGAAGTGGGTGGCAGAAGGACAGGCGACAGGCCCACAGGTGCCGGCTGAGGGGGCAGGGATGGTGTAGGTCCCATAGGCTGTGGCAGGAGGAGGATGGGTGCAGGCCCTACGGGCTGTGGGGAGACAGGTGCTGGAGTAGAGGGTGACCCCCCCCCCCGGTCAAAGGCTGAGGAGAAACCAGGCTCAGGGAGGCGCCTGTGTCCTGCAGTGTCTGCCCCTGAGAAGGAGGGGCAGAACCGGTGGCAGTCTCAGAAGACCAACCCTTTAAACTGAATACATACATGTGCACTTGCTGCTATACCTTCTTTTCAACACACACACACACACACACACACACACACACACACACACACACACACACACACACAGTCTCTTGAAGACACTATGCCACCATCTCCCTCCCCCCTTAACTGGTAGGTCTCATACCTATTAAGGCCAGCACTCACGACTACCCAAACTAACTAGCTTATCCCTCTATCCTAGCCTTTTACCCTTGTAGCTTTGATAGCTAGTCCACTCTCCACTACCGCTATTCATACCATCTTCCCCCACCACACCCCGAACCAATGCAATCACTTTGCTGCATCTACACCCTGTTCCCCTCCTAGGCACTCCTGCTCTCCCTAATGTCCTCTCTGGCCCTCCTCTACCTCCCACCACTCATACCCTTTCATACCCCTTCAGGATCTGGTCCAAGCCCAGCCATTATTAAAACTCTCCTGCACTTAAACAAGATCCGTCTTCAACAGGTTTCTACATTTTTCCCCTCTCCTGTATCCCCTACTTCGTGTAGGACTACGAACAACCAATGTATATTAATGCTACAACTCACTGTTTGATATCTATGTATGGAATTTCTCAACTTGTCTGCTTATATTTTCATGACTTCTTCACTAAGCCTTTCTGTCTTCTCTAACCTGACGTGGAACCTTTGTAAATGAGCCACTGGCTCAAAGGTATTTTGTAATCCAAGATTTCAATAAAGATGAGACTGACGTCAGTGGCACAGGTGTTGGGGAAGCAGCAGCTGGGAGACTGGCTCTAGCCACACCTGCACCAGCCGAGCTGCCCGACTGTTAACCCACAGAGAACAAGGGCTGGAACTGCAGGATACATACCCTGTCCTGAAGAGCCGCTGCCAGTGAGGGAGACCTGGGCAGGCTGGGGAGGGGGGCCACTGTTAGCTCTGTGAAAGTTATGGTGTGCGGGGCGCCAAGGAGGTCAGTCCTCCAAGGGAGGAAGACCGTTTGACTGTCGAAGACTGCCTGTGTGGGGACCTCGAGCGGGAGGCACACCGGGGCTGGTCTCTGTCCTTGTGCCTGTGCTTATGTTTCTTAGTATATTTGTCCAGGGACTTTGAAGATGAAGACCCTGAAGACTGAGCCGGGGAAACTGAGGAGCTCCTGGCTTGCTGCTCCCGTTGCGCCAAGGTGACCTTCTGCTTAAGGAAGTGATTCTCCAGAATCTTCCAACAGTGCCTGCAAGTGGACAGGTTGAACAACTTCTGGCAGGCCTCACAGGCTTGGATGTTGTAGTCCGGGCCTAGGCACAAGATGCATGCAGAATGGCCATCCTTGTCTGTGACCTGTATGTCATAAGCACATTTAAAGTAGCAGTCTGAAGATGAGGAAGGCTTTGAAGACAGTCAGGTGAGAACACTGAAATTTCACTGTTAAACTGAATTAAAATTGAATAATAAAACGCGGTTAAACAAGGGAAAAAGGCGGTCAACTGTAGCTGCGGCAGCATCAGTGGTGTGATGTGCCTTGGTCGACGGTGGGGGGGGGGACTTAGGGTGTGAGGGGCCACCTGCCTTTATAGGATTGGCCGTCAGACACAGACAGAGCTGAGCGGCTCCCTCTGATAGACTGCCAACCAGAAGGTTTCCATGTGATCCTAGTGCCTGGCAGCTTAGTCCTATTGGTGATGGCCAGATACCCTCGAAGAAACATCTGCAAGCCATTAGCATCAGGACCACCAGGATATTTTTGCAATCTGGTGCCACCAACATTGATGCACCTCATCTGTGCTTCTATAATGTTGGCTTCCCCAGCATGCCTCAATTCCTCACCAGAGATGAGTCCAGAGAATAAATCTGACCTGCAGGGACTGAAGCAACCAGGAACAAACCAGGCAAACAGGTGAGAACACAGAATCCAGAGTACAGGGCCCAAGGAGGCATCAGAGGCAGCCAGCTAACGACAGGATAGTCATCAGTCACCCAAAAAGAGAGAAAGAAGGGAGGGAGAGCTCTGGCTTGTGACAGGGTTGAAGAAGACCCTGTCCCATTTGCTATGCAGAGAGAGTTAAATGCAGGGATCTGTTCTATGGTCATCTTTTCTGTCTCTTGTCTGTTTGGTTGTCTGGTTGCTCAACAAAATGTTCTCATGAGACCTAGGAACCGATCACTCCAACAATCAGGGGAGTTCTGTTGGGTCCTGGATCTCAGTGCCAGCATTTCCCATGGGTGTCTCTCCAAACTCCACCATTTTGATCTCTGTGTCCTTTTGCCCCTCGCCCTCCGCGCATGCACAGTTGGGACACTATCCCGACATAGTGGTAGAGTTCTTGCACATGCACAGTAGGGTCTGGGGTTGTTCTTAGCCTTCCCACTGCATGCTAATTACACTATGCCTCTTTGTTCGTTCTCCTTTACAGGCCTTCTCTCCCCCTTCCCCGCCAAGCAAACAAACCACCACGGAGCACAGGAGTGCTCATCCCAGCTCGGGGACCTGGAACAAGGCCACAAGAAGTAATGCAGAGCCTCCTTCATCTGCTTGTTTCTGGAGGGGTGTTAGCCCGTCGACACTATGCATCGATTGCCCCTCCCACCCAAGGCCAACCCTCACTTTAAGGACCGCCCTGATCATGTGACTTCCTGCCTCACCATTTACTAAGTCCCTAGTTTCCCATTATCAGGTTATACAAACTCCCCACTAGAGGGCGTTCCTTCCTCTCCATCCCCTGCCACTTTGGCCCCCCCCCCCACCTACTCTCACTGCTCTCGGACTCTAGTCCACTCTAGCTCTCTGCTCCTAGTCTCCTGCCTCGTCACTGTATCCTGCACACCTGTAGTTTCCCTCTTCTCTGCTCACTAACTCCTGCTTCCCAGCGCTCCAGTCCCTAGTACCACACTCTGCTCTACCCAGTACCTCCCTCTGCCCTTCCAATGGCCACCACTAGGAGTCACTACCAATAGCCACCATTAGGAGTCACTACAGAACATGCCGGTTTCAGCCCATCGCCCACCTCCTCAGGAGGCACCCCACAATATTTACCTAGTCGTCACAAGGCACCTTCTGTGGTGTCCCCTGGGTTTCAAACCTGGTACCTCCTGTACCAAAGGCTGTCACCCGACCACCACAATGAAGGACGTCAGTATATGCCCTTTATGCTTGCACTTGGTTGACTCCCTGCCTTATGTGATTTCTGGCAACATTAACCCCCACAAACTAATAATGTTTATACTCTTCATGAACCCTCTGGCCCATCCGCCTTTCTCTCTCTCTCTCTCTCTCTCTCTCTCCCCCAAAACTGGAGTCGCACCCCACCCCTCACCACCTCTCACCCACGCCATCAACCCCTTCCACCCACCACCACCCCCCCCACCACTACAATCACTCCAGCCATCCTGCCATTTTCTCCATCAGGCCTTCCCAGCCCTCATCCACATGCCCATCCCCCGCTGGCCCTTCTCTAAGCCCACCTTCTTCTGCTACCCATGTAACAGCCATCGACTCATAGCCCTCTTGAGGATAATCTACCTACTGCTACTAATGTCAGGCAACATCCACCCCAACCCAGGCCCTGTTGCTCACAACCAGCCGCAGTCCCTCCAGGGTCTATGTATAAGCCTCAATGAATATTTGAGGTCTGCCCAAAAAAAACAACCCCCCTGCAATGCTGGCTCATGCAGCATCAACCTGACATCCTAGCATTGACAGAAACTTGGTTCTCAAAAAAGACACCAGACTCCTTTGTCTCCTTCCCTGGCTTCTCCCTCATCAGGGAAGATAGAATGGCCAAACTACCTGTTCCTATGCTGGATTATGGGGCCCAAGCACTCTCAATAAAACTCTCCCTGATCCTAACAGAGCCCCTCTATTTCTCTCGGTCGCCTATACCCCACCTAGAAACCAATCAGCTGCTGCTCAATTGCTCTCAGAATACCTTTCTAGCCTCCCCCACAAGGTAGAACATATACTAGTTGGTGACCTTAATATAAACTGGCTAGCCAGCTCAGCAGCCCATGCCAAGGATACCTTTGCTGCCCTAGATCTGACCCAATTAGTCTCCCAACCCACAAGGGCTAACCCCTCTAACAGCACGCACACCCTGTTAGACCTCCTGCTTACAAATCGTCCTTACTGAATTGCTGATCTAGTGGTCCTCCTGAACTCCTTGAGTGATCACTCCCCAATCTTTTTCCCCTGGTCCTGTCACCTACCCAAACCCCCACCCAACGTCACCTTCTGTCACCGTTTGCGACCTGGTGGTCTCACTAAACTCAAGCAGCGCCTGGCTAACTGTGATTGGTCCTCCATTACTCTGGCCCAGAATATAGAGGACACCCTGGACTACTTCACCTGCACCTTCAACAAAGCCTGCGATGCCCCCCGTCTCCAAAACGACCTCCAAGAAGCGTAATGCCCCTTGGAGTACCCCTGCTCTGCTGCAAAGCCAACAGATGACCTCTGGCACTGAGGCACTGCTTCTAGCTCACAAGTGGACAGACAAGCTTACAACACCGCCTGCAACAAATCATCTGGGCAATACACAAGGCCAAGGTGGAATACTACAGATCCACCCTCGTCACCTCCTGGGGGAGCTCAAGAAAGTCCTGGGACAACATTAAAGACCTTAATGGGAAATCTCACACCCGTCCCAACTTAATATTAATGGCACCACCTCCAGTGACCCGCTGTGCATTGCCAACTGCCTCAACTCCACCTTTTCCGACCTTAGCTCAATACTCACAAGTAACTTCTTCGACCCCATACAGCCCACCCCAGCGCCAAACCTCCAGCACACTCCCTTCTATCTCAGTCTCATTACCCCTCCTGAAGCTAAAGCCTACCTAACCAGAGCCCTCAGCGGTTCTAATTACTAAAAAGACTCCTTCAACATGTGAATCCTTTATCTGGTACTTGACGCTGTCCTCTCCCCACTCACTGACCTGCTAACCCACTCCCTGTGCCTGGGACAGTTCCCAGCCACCTGGAAAACTGCAGTAATTACCCCGATACTAAAGAGTGTTGACTGCTCCTCTCCGAACTACCGACCCATCTCAATCCTCCCTCCACTCTCAAAAGCCCTTAAAAAAATTCCTGACTGACCAACTCACCGAATATCTCCACACCCACAACTTGTTATGCAGGGAACATGGTTTCAGAGCAGGTCACAGCACCACTACCGCCCTTACTGAATTCTCACACACACTTCACTCTGTGCTGGACAAAGGACACCTTGCCGGTGCTGTGTTCATTGACCTCTCTAGAGCCTTTGACACGGTATCTCACCCCCTCCTACTGAGCGCACTCCAACACACTGGAGTTTTCCTAAGGGCCTCTCGCTAGGTTCTCCAGCTATCTCACCTGCAGATCCCAGTGTGTCAAAATTAACACCCTGTCCACTACGCTACCAGTGCGCTCTGGAGTCCCCAAGGGGGCCATCCTGGGTCCCCTGCTCTTTAGCATCTATCTTAATGCTCTGCCTAACTGCTGCTCTGGGAACATTCTCCTTTATGCGGACGATGCAGTTCTATATGCCTCCCACCCTGACCCTTCTACTCTCCGGCTCTCCCTACAAGACTCCTTCAAGCAGACAGAAAACTGGTTTGCTGACTACAGGCTAGTTGTCAACATCAAAAAACTAAAACCATGCTCTTCGCACATCATCAAAACAGGGCAAAGGACCATCACCTGAACATCCTCTCCAGCTCACTTACCCCTCTGGACCAGGTCCAAATCTATAAATACCTGGGCATCAACTTCGAGACCATTCTCTCGTTCCATGAACATATCAAAGTACTCTCAGCCACCAATGTCCATATTGGCCTCTTACACTGGCATAAGGACTGCCTACCACAAGAAGCTCTCCACCTGGCAGTAACGTCCTCAGTCCTGTCACTTGTGGACTATGGGTTCATGATATATATGCCACCTATGACCACACTGCGCTCCACCAAATCCAGCTGGCAGTCAACAAAGCATGCCAGCTCCTCTCCGGTGCAGACAAATGATTGCATACCTGTGCCCTCTATGCTTTCACTAATATTCTCACACTGGAGGAAAGACTGCTATATCAGACATGTCTCCTCACCAAAAAGATCCACCTGGGTTACTGTTTTCCTTCAGTCGGCTACCATCTCCGTGGCCACTTGCATGGCCACCAAAGCCATCTGGAAAGTATCCAGGGTCAGGACTGCGTTAGCCCAAAGGTCTTTCCTTTTCAGAGCCCCCACCTGTTACAGTGCCCTCCCCCTTCTATCACTTCAATCGCAAAGCTAGGTCCCTTTAAGGCTGCCCTGAAAACCCACATTCTGTCTTCCCGCAACTGCAAGTGCACCCGCTAACAAAATCCGTGCCCTACGATCTCAATGGAGGTCGAACCAGACCCACTGACTGTATCCACTGAGGTACCACACTACCTCCCACCTCTGAAGTCCACGGGGGCCGGGCCTAACTTAATAGCCACACAGCTTATCTTCTGTGACAAGACACATGGCAATGCCTCCCATGTTCTGTTTGTTTCACCTGCAGTTAAACTGACAAGAACAGTGTGTGAGAAGCGGAATGTTCTCTAAAGCCCCCAGGCAAAGACTTCTAAAAAGAGCAGCAATGCTTTTGATAAAAGGAGAGAGACTGAGACTGAAATTTGGACTTTGAGATATCCTTGGAGGCTCATCTCAAAGGGGCACCCGTTCCAAGCTTCTTGATATTCTCAAAGCTTTTGTTCCTGGAATGTTTAGCCATGGCCTTTGTTTATACAGGCATAGTATGTCCACATATGTTTTAAACTTTAGTTCTTCTGTGCACTGTGTTCATATAATACACTTTTGCATCTGAATTGCCACTTCAAATCTTTTATATGTTTATCTATGTATTTCTTCATCTTAATATATTTTGAAAAGGCATTATAAAAAATAAAACCAAGGGTACGATCCCAAATTAATATTAAATATGTTGCATCTTTAATTGTTTTTACATCTTTAACTCTGATGACAACCCTAAACATACTTTTTCATTCTATGAACTGTATAATGTACAATGTTTTTTTTTATCTCTGTACTTTTCTACTTTGTACACCGGGTCATACCTGAAAACCGAATTTCTGTTCCAGTGCACTTTATCTGCATAGTAAAATAAAAACAAGTCTATCACTTCCAGAACCCACTTGTCACAAGTTATAGTGGACAAATGCTGCAGGAAGTGGGAGAGTTTGTGCAGGTCCCGACTTGGAAGTGCAGAAAAGAGGAAATGGGGACCCTCATCCAGTGTCTTCTTTCTCTTTGGAGGCTAAGCCAGAGGCCATACTCCCTCTGCCTTTGCACTGCCCTTGTCGGAACCTTTTGGGTTCAAATGACCTGGCAGTATTGTTGATGCTACTGTTTTTTTTTGGTTTTTTTTGCTGCTGCTGCTGCGGCAGCTGCTGGCTACAAAATGGACCATGAAAGGAGCTGCTACCCAGTGCCAGTTGTTAAGCAGTATGCTTGGCTTGGTCAACCAAAGTGACATAGTCCAGTGTGACATGGGATTTCTGTATCCTAGTCATGTAATTCTCCACCTCCAGACCAGACTAATCCTTACCCATAAAGAAAAGGTCAGACACCTTCTGCCATACAGTATTTCCTGCAAGAAGGGGGGAAAAAGCACTGCAACACATAATGACCGACAACCGCCATCCTGACCAAGACATCAGATGAATCATGGGTCACCTGAAGCTGATGCCTGACCACAGAACAATCCATGTATCGGAAGTACTAAGGATCCCACTGACTTTCCTCTGGCATGAGGGGCCCCTGGTCTGACAGCCCCTAGAACAGGCCATGGCTATACTGAGCCATCAAGGCTATGTATTTGAAATAAACCCCAGCAAAGGTAACCCCATAAGATGCACTATCATTTTCATGGGGGTCCCCTAGCGGACAGCAGCAATCAATAGGTTAACACATTCTACCACAAATAGTTACGTATGGGCTAAAATATACAAGGCACAAAACAACCGACAGTAAGTACATCCAACCAGTAATCAAAGGAAGCTAACAAAGCGGGGTCACAGAAAGCAAAGTGCATGGTTATGCAACATGATCATGGTTTGGGGGGTTACTCGACCAAAGCAAAGGGATTCTAAAGTGGCTTGAAAGACTGGGCCTGAATGCCAGGGGATGAAGTTATGAACACTGCAGGGGAAAGGTGCTACAAAACGTGTGGTGCTCAACGACTGATTCAGGGCATCTAGGAACAGCATAAAAGGAAAAAAATAGCCAAAGTGGAAAAGGGGCATTTTGTGAATATGCTTAATGTCTGTACATTTTACAATTTAACTTTTGCTCTTCTACTGCACTTTGGTTTATGCAGATGCATACACCCTGAAGCCAAAGTGGTACTGCTCTTGGAATCTTTATCTAAGAGTTCTTCAGATGCTCCCTTCATCTTTGCTTTGCTCATCCATAACCAGACCCTATGAACAGTGGAGCTCCATGAAATCTGGTGCACCCCTCAGATCGCTCAATGTATAGTACTTGCAAGTTCCATGCTGCATGGCAGAAAGGACACCAAGCACTCCTAGATGTGAAGTGAAGGGACCCATCACCGCCTGCACTATGGAGAAGGCCAACCCCTAGTGAGGAATCCTTTTTCAGGATGTCATCAGTGGGCAGATATCAATCTTTTGAATGTCCCCCAGCAGAAAATCCAGGGCTGAGGACTTTTTGTCCAAGAGCATAGCAGAGGAAGAGCTGTTCCCTGTCCAAGAGCATAGCAGAGGAGGAGCTGTCCCCAGCTGAAGTAGCTCTATCAATATGGCCTCTAGGAGAGGTATGAGAACTCTCCTGTGTAAGTCTAGATGCAATGGCACCAGGCAACAATACGGTAAGTGAAGCACTTTGTGGTCAGATTGCCCACCCTCAGAAGAGGTGACAGCAGTGGTGAATGCCGCTAATCAAGTCCCAGTTGGCCCGGCCATTGCCATAAGTGGAGAGGGAAAGCCCACTACTGCCCCTTTGCCTCTAACCCCCCACCATCCAACGGCAGTTCCTGATTTAATTTAGGAATTACAGAGTAGCTTGTCAGGAGTCAGCTCCTCTAGCTCTCACATCACTGCCATTGACTTATAATGGGAACAGGGAGCACGTTTAAAGACATGCGCTTCAGCGTCCACATACAGTAGGTCCCAAAGCTGATAATGTGTAATTACAACACTGCTCTGATGTCAGAGTGTGGCCCAACAAAGATGAGCAGCTTAAAGATGACTGCAGCGCATCGAATTTTAGGTTGAGAGCATTCTGAAGCAGCCAGATGTAGCTGCCCCAACAGTGTCAGACTAGTAGAGGCTTGACTAGTGGAACCACTGAGGGGTTAGTACTACCAGAGAGCAGTTTCCTGTTTGCTGGTATGATCCAGCTTCTATTTCTGCAGGTTGCCAGACTGTCTCTGTAGTCTCTTTCTGGTCTGTCCTCTCACTCAGCCTTGTCTTCCTATATGTGAGTCACGTCTCAGCTGTCTTCCCTGTCTAAACAATTTTTGGAAAAAACAATTACTTGGTGCCAGCATTTTTTTCATACATATTTTTTCCACACACATATACAACATTATCTCCTGGGTTGGCAGGAGTAGCTCCTGGTTGGTGGAAAACTGCCGATGACCAGGAGATACTCTTGGCTCCTTATTTACAAAATCTTATTTAGAGGCCTGCAGTGCACAGGATCAGTGACTGGTCCCAGTGGTACGACAGACATGTAAGTTGTCCAGCTGTCCTGACAGGAGCTCTGTGGACAGACTGGTGGAGCTCACTGGCAGGTCACCATGCTGACAGGGTAACTGATCACGAGGGCCTTCCGAATACGTTAAGCATAAATGGTTCTAAAACCAGCAATGCTTCCACAGGGAATTCTGTATAATGACTGACATCAGGATATGAACTTGTTAAAACCTTTAACCTGCTGTTGAAGGCTGGGTGATCTTCTGTCCAGTATTCTATTGCAACCAGCATGTCCAACACCGGCACACCATCGTTAAATCACTGTGGACAGTCATCTGCCTGGGATGCAAGCTGCGCAGCAGAAGCCACCACACATGTGGTCCTTGGCCTCTCTTTAAAAATCCTGCAACCTGTGATTGATTACCTGCAAGTACATTGCAGTACATCAATTTTTAACATAAAGGGCAACACCCAGACAGTGGATGCAGGTATCACAGCTCTTAATGATGGACATGGTGAACCTGCACAAGTCAATGCATCTTTTAAAACCAGGCTTTCATCTCTGTTCCACAGAGATCAACGGAGCAGCTCGCAAGCTGGAGTCATGGGATACATGATGGGCCAAAAGGAAAATCAAATTAAATTCAAATAAAGTTAAAAAAAAGTTTGAAACCTTTATAAAATCCCAAGGCCCATTCTTTCCAGCAGAAGTAAAAACTGGAGAGCAGTGGGGGCAGATGCAGAAGATCACATGACTGAGTGGTAGGTCGTCAAGTTTGAAGACAGTTTTTGGTGGTTGATCTGAGAATGCTTAATGGAAGTCTGCCTTAGCATGGACAGTAATCAATCTAGGTAGTAAGAATTTTCAATGATGTGAAAATGCAGAACCGTAGTTCCTTGTTTTCTAGTCCACAGTATGAAAACAAATGTCATCTCTGGTTTCTTTCTGAAGGGTAAAGACAGGTCACTATTGCTGACAAACAGTGGGCATCATTTTAAATTCAGCATGTACATATATTGTTCCAAATATTTTACCCAGCCCACTCTCCCAAACTCCCCTATCCCAGGCAACACTCAAGCTTGCCCACAAGCAGTCCTCTCCAAATCAGACACTAAACATCACTCATGGACCAAAGTTAGACAAGAAGCATTACTTACAGACCAGCTACAGGAGGTACTGCAAACCCACCAACCTGGGAGGACAGAGCACTTTGCCTACACCAGACATGCCTGTGCTATGGGCTTCTCTTGTTTGCCCACTCATCCAAAGTCCACCTCACTAGGTGGTCCACTGCCTACAATAATGTCTGCAGCTTCGTGCTGGCTGCCCCCTGTCTCACTCACTATTGTGACCTCTATAGCAGGCTAAATTGGCTCTCACCCGCTAACCACATAGACTTCGTCTTAGGGTGCTTCACCGGAAAGGTCCATGGCACTGGCACTCCTCCAGGGCTTGCGAAATTTCTTGTCCTGTCCTTCTCCTCCTCCTACTCCCTCAGGTCCCAGGGACAGGCCCTCCCCAAGACACCGGCTACAAGGACTCAAATGGGTGGGCGGGACTTTGCTGCATTTGCTCCCAGACTGTGGAACTCCCTCCTTGCCCAGGTCCGTGCAGCGCACTCACAGATGTGTCTCCATTCCTCCCTATGGAACCATCTCAAACTTGCCTCAGCCTGTGGCTGCCCCAAACCCCCGTGAATTGATCCATCACAGCACTCCTCTGCTCTGGAGATACTCCTGGACAAAACACCAGACTCCAAGAGGTTGCTAAGCTGTATATAGTGTCACATCTGAAGGATTTTGATACTGTGCCCCTGGAACTGCTCTTGGCTTCCTTAAGGTGTTTATATTATGTTAATACTGTATAATCTATGCCTTACCAGGCTCGTACACTGTTGAATCTGTAACATTACTGCTCTTATTTCCCACAAGGTGTTTATTTTTATGTTAATACTGTGTATTCTGTGCCTTACCATGTTTCATACGCTGTGTTGAATCTGTATCCTCACATGAACTGTAACATGTCTAATTTGTACAATGTCGTATGTACCTAAATCTATTATTCCTGTACTCTCCTGGGTCGTACCTGAAAATAGGCAATTGTCCTGTCTAGTGTACCTACCTGGTTAACAAAAGCTCAACAAATAAATAAATACCTTTCACCACCCTGGCACATTAATCAGGAACAAGGCTTAAAGGGTGACTCTGTCAGCCCCTTTAGGCCTCAAACTGTCCTCAGCTTAAAAAACATTATATGATTATTCACATTCTGTTGAATGTGCTGATGTGGCTGGTAGTTTGGCTCAGATTCTTTTTTTCTTTCTAATATGAAAAACAGACTACCCGCCAAACTGGTCTTACTACTACACCAAGATGAGTTTGTTTACATTCTTAATCAACTCCCACTGCATCTTTCCTGGACTTGGGAACACCTCATAACACAGTCTAGCCACTCAAGATGCAGTGAAAGCAGAAAAGACTAGTGCTGCCTGGCTGGGGGGAAGGGGTTCCTAATGTTCAGGAAGGGAGCAATAAGAATAAATCAAGGATCTGAAACAAAACAGGGTTGAGTATAAGTACAAAATAACCATGCACTTCAGAGCTACTAAAAAAGGAGGCAGATTAAAGAGCTAGTGTGCAGCCTACAATTATTTTTTTTAAAGGCAGTCAGCTATTATCTTTTATATACAATATGTTTTTTTCTCTTCCCTTTGGGAAATTAGAAGATTTTTTTTATGTGATGTTTTAGTAGGTGTGATCTGTGGAACAGCACTCTCCCCGACCGCTTACATATCTAGTTCTATTCCTCTCTCATTATCAGCACTGTGACCTCAGACTGTGATATCACAGCTACTCAGAAAGAGCCACTCCGTAGCTGCCAGTGTCAGTCACCTATGATGTCACAGTCAGTGAGGTCACAGTGCTAATGTAGTGGAGGGAATACAACTAGATATGTCTGCTGCCAGGCAGAGAGAGGGCTGTTCCGCACATCCAGCATAATACTCAACTCATTTTATTTTTTAAAAAGTGCAAGCCAAAATGTATCCAAGCACCTGTTCAAATAAAAAAATACAGCAATTTAAAAACATATACACATTTTAAAAGCATACATAAACAGTATTCCAAGAGTAAATCATCCACAATCCAAGAAGGCGAGATCAATACCATCACATAAAAAAATGTTCTAATGAGCAAATGGAAGAAAAAATACCTGAAATAAAAAGTTGCAACTAATTACTAAACATTTGTAACATTCTCCTGTCTATTTTTTGATTCTACTAGCTCTTTAAACCACCAGAAACACATGTATTTTAGACAAGATAAGCAATCACATAATAAGAGTTTTCAACTTGAAATCGTATGATGCAAAAAGGGTTGTTGACAGGGTCCTTTTAAAAACCAATCAGGAACAACTAACAGAAGTAGCTGCTTGAGACTCTGAATAACCGACATCATAGAAGAAGCATTTTCTGAAGGAAGTTATCAGCCTGATTGTTTGAAATTATTTTGCATTTACAATGCCTACTCTTTAAAAGGGCTGGCCTTGTGCATAGTTGCTGTTTGTGCTCCCACCCCCGAATTTCTTCAGATTTGATTTATAATTCAAAGTGTCTTTTCAAAGCACTAAATATATCCGTAGTTTTGGATGAAATGTATTGATTTGTTTTTTATTAGGTGCCCTAGGTGGTTGCTTAGGTTGCCTATACTTAAGGCCAGACCTGCTCTTTAGTGATAAACTCCAAAATTAGGAGCAAGAAAATTCTGAGGTAAAAATTACAGAAAAAATCTGAGCTTGCAGAGAGGTATAATGCCAGCGCAAGTGCATGAGACTAGGGTTGCACGAATGCCTAATACTAGGCTTCCCAAATATTTGGCCAAATGATACAAAGCTTTCACTCTTCATATTCAGCCAGAGGGATTCAGGAATTAATTTGACAAAACAAAAACCTCCCCCTCCCCAGGTGGCAAGGGATAGTCTGCTTGCCACCCTCAATCCTGAGTCCAAGCTTTTCCCACCCACCTTTCCTTTCCCCGGTGCCCCACAGAAAAGAAAGAAGTGATCAGTGCTCCTGGCAATCTGCAGAAGCCTGCTACAGACAGCATCTTTACAATAACATCCCTTCCGTAGGCCAACTGCTTAAAATAATACTTTTAAGGGCAGTGCCCAACCCCCTTGCCCTTGAGCCCGATAGTGGATTTGTGTAGGGTGGTGGGTTAGTGCATCCCAGCTAGCCTCAGCTGCCCTCCCACGCACCCGGCAGCCTGCTGCGCATGCACTACTGCTCTGCTAATTAATAAGTTAACAACTGTGAGCAGGCCCAAACTATCTATGAGGGAGTGGATGGGGCAGTAGTCTCAACAGTGACACTAGTCCGCCTAACTGGTCACGGTGTCTAGCATCACTGCTGGTGCTGCTGCCCCACCCTTATGATCGCTGGCACCCATCTGCTCACCCTGCCTCATTCATTAATCAGCACAGTGATGGTGAGTGCGGAGTGGGATGCTAGATGTGTGGCACAGGGGAGAGCTGACAGACTAACTGAGATACATTACCCCTCAAACCAAAACAAATCAACTATCAGGTTCAAAGGAGGAGGGTAGGTGGGCACATTCCTTATTACTATTTTAAACAATGGGGGGTAGTCTGATTAGAGTAGGGGTGTCACTGTAGATGCTGTCTGCTCCTGGCAATGTGCCAAGAGCCAGCCACAGATATCACTTTGTTTTTTTGTTCATGTAGGACACCAAAAACAGGGAACAGTGGGCGAGAAAAGCTTGAAATCAGGAGGGAGGGTGGAAACCTGAGGAGGAAGTAAGTCCCCTTCCCCCAATAATGAATACAAATAACCGACAGGGGTGCAGCCAGGATTTGGGAATGGAGGTTTCCACCAAAAAAAATCCCATTATTTAGTCTGTGTGAATTTTTTTTTTTTTTTTTTAATGACAGCATAATAGAAGCTAAATTGGGAGGGGGATTTCTGGGCACCCAGGACCCACTCCAGCCAAGCATATGATGAATATCGAATACAAATATTTGGGTCCCCGGAATATTCAGAATAAGGTATTCGTACACCCCTACAAGAGACCCCCAAGTTTCTCCCAAACCTGACTACCCAGCAACGATGCAGCACACAGAGCAAGCTTCAGAAGACATATTCAGCTGTTCAACTGGCCCCGTACCATAAGGAGCTCCCAGCACAGTGAGGAACATCACAGCAGTCAACATGAAGTACAACAGAGAGAGCCACCATCCAAACATCAGCACATAGAAAATGTTTCCACATGTAACGAGGGACCCTGAAAAACAGGAAAAAAAGGAACCAAGATGTGAATCCAATCAGCAACAGCTGCAGTTCATCTTTTGGGTTAGATCTAAATCTTCATTAAACACAATGGGGCCAGATTTTAAAAAAGCAGCATGGGCACAGGCGTATCTGTGAGAAGCACCCATTTTCCTCCACTGAATGCAGGGACCACTGAGACATGAAGTGTGTATACCCGATAGCTACCCTAGCCCCTCAGGTCCAATGGCCTGGAGCTTTATACATTCCTAAAACTAAGACCAGAATCTGAGAAATGTCTTTCTCCTTCATTGCTCCCACAATCTAGAACTCTCTCTACCTCAGTCTGCCAATGTTCTTCCATTCATGCTTTTAAAACAGCATGTTGCACCTTCTTAAACCAGGCTTCCGTATGCTCTTGCCCTTAGGCCGTTTCTGTTTGGATTCCCACTCCCACCTTTGCACTTTACTACTACCAACAGATGTCAATATCCCTGAATCTTGTTCTGTACGTCAACTGCTGAACATAGAAATGCCATCTGCGTTGAATCCATGACCTTGTATACATACTGTTTTGTGTAACTTCCAACAGTATTTTTTCCCCAGCACTATTGTATATTATGTACAGTACTCCATTCTCTCTTGTATATTTTATCAATCCTGTTACCTTTACTGTTGACCACCCTCTGTTGAATTCTCCCAGGAGATGCCTGAAGGCAGACACCTGTTTTTGTTTAGTGTACCTACCTGGTAAATAAAAACGAAATAAAATGCTGAAAACCAAATCTGATTGTGATAATTGACTGCGCTTTACAACAGCATTTATCCAACCTCTGGCTCATTCGTCATTCTGAGGCCATTTCAGCTAGATCATCAAGTCGGCAGTCTTGACTAACTTAGAAGCTGGCAGATACTGGTGCGGGGCTCTTCAGGCAGACAGCAGTTATCCAATGGAAGTCCCTTGCCAGTAGATGATCAGAGAGGTCCCCTGAACAGACCCTCAGCATCACAGCCCCCCCCCCAAAGCCAAAAAGCAATGAGTCTGTGAGGCACAAAGAGGGTAGTGTCAACCAAGCAGGGGTGCAGAACAACTGATCCTCAACTCCTCCATCCTCTGATGGAAAGGAGGGACCTACTGTAGTTCACTGTGCTCTGTATCCACCTTCACAAATCCTGACTGGATGCATCAGGGTCACACCAGCAGTGGTTTCGCCAGTGTTTCTCTCCCTCCCCTTCAAAATCAACTCTGACTGAGTTGATTAAAACACCGGCAGATACCGATGGGTGAAATTTTGCCCAACTGTATCAGAGATTTTGCCATTCTGCATGTCGACAACTTTGCTGATGTGACTTGGTGGAACCATTTACCAGGTTAGCAAGCAGAGCCCTAGCAGGTACATTTCCAGAGGAGACCCGGAGATGGGGGCTACAGAGGAATGCATACGTGTATGTGTAACTAGTAATTATCACAGCATAGAAAACTAGTAGTAATAAAATTACAAGTACAAAGAACACTGTACAAGTATTGGAGAAATGGAATGATTTACAAGTTACAATAATAGCCTCAGACACCAAAAGCAGCATAAAGAATACAAAAATCCATAAGCAAAAGCAACAGCATGAAGTATCAGCATAACACTGCTCAGACACCCAGCGAAGCAGAGATCAGCCCAAGTGGCAGGTGGAAGTGGGCAGCTGTCGCACAACCGAGGGGCCCTATGATACTCTTTGAGCTGGTCCTTGAAAGAATAAGCAGCTTGGGGAACTGGACAAGTCTAATGGAGGCTTGGCTTGCACTGTGTCTATGGAAAGGGGTTTGGAACCAATTTCCCAATTCTGATCTGAGAGATTAGAAGTATTAGAAGCAGGGGTCAAGACTCCATTTAGGCACCTTGGGAGTTTCTCTACTCAGAAATGAACTCCCTGCAAGACCACGTGAACAGTATACCTCTACACGAGAGGTGCCTACCCCAATTTCTTGTACAGTGATGAGTGCGAGGGGGCGGGCCAAGGAAAACCTACGAAGGGCAATGAATAACGTAGTGAATTTGGAGATGAAAGCCTGAGAGGCAGCTAAGAAAACCACATTATTATAATCCAGTGTAGAAAAAAACAATTATGCGTTCAACAATACTCTTTCTGATGCTGAGGCTGAGAAAACTGTTCAACCCCATACAGGGCATCTAGTTTAGTGAAACACCTGGAAACCAGACTGTTATAAACAGAGTAATCCAGATGTTGATGGAGCAATAGACCAAGATATTTGTAGCATGTCACACTGTCAAGACGAGGCACCCAACTAGACGTGGATGCTTAGAGGGAGGGATTTAGCTAGCCACTGTTTGGTGCAAAAACAGCATTGAGACAGTACCCTTTTGGTTCAGACCCAACTGACTGATATGGAAGCAGTTTTGACCACCATAGTCCAGTTGCAGTTTCCGTTCATTAATTAAGGTAGTGGGTCCAGAGGAACAGACAGTAACATAAGCGTACATAGGGACACTGCATGAGCTCTGGGGAGATCGTTTATGAAAACTGTAAACAGAATTCTCAGTATCTCTCCAAGAATTATGAGTAGCACAATCCAAGACCACCCCAAGCCCTGAGGAAGTGGCCTGGGGCCATGAAATGTTGGCAGTAACATATGGTTGTGGTTAAAATAAAGAATATCATTACCTTAATACTAGTGTGAGTCAGAGTTTACTCTCCAGAATTTTTTCCAAATGCCGAGATAGAGAAGTAGAGGTGAGGAAACCACTGGGGTCCAGTGACCAAAATACAGAGCAATTCAACATAACCATTGGAGCACAGCACTCCAGTTCAAAAACTGTGGTCCAATATTTCAAAAGAGCAACTTCAGCAAGATGAGAGAGGGTGCTGAAAGCTAGAGGAAGACTGAAGGTAGACGCTTAAAGGGATCTCATAAAAAGCAGCATAACAGAAGTGTTGTCATCATGCATGAGAAAGGCTGAAAAGAAACAGAAGCAAAAAAAAAAAAGCACCTATTTTCCCAGACAGGTGAAAGAGGCCGCAAGGGCAAAACAGACAGCATTCCAAAAACAGAAGGGCGAACAGAGCAAGCCCAATCTTGAGAATTATGTAACAAAGCTGAAAGAGGCTAGCCAGCCCGGTGGCACAGAGGGTTGAGGCGCTGGATGCCACACCTCGCGCCATGCTGGTGACCTGGGTTCAGGAATGAGCCAGGGCCACAGGGTTGATGTGTTTGGGGGATCTGCAGGACTGCTCTCCTCTCCCAGGGGTGGACTGGGGAGCTCCCTGCTGCTGCAGCCCTAGTGGAGACTGAAGGTCGCACAATATCCAGGGACACAGCAGGGGGTGGAACAATGGCAGATTCCAACAGCCGTGGACTGGAGGAAGCCGTGCGGGAATCACTGCACATCGCATTCCGGGGGAAACTAGCCAGGAAAAACCCTGGTTGACTCGAGGAGGCGACTGAGGCTTCAGGAGCTACCACCCACATCCCGCAGGTGGACCAGCCTTACCCCTGACTCACTCGAGCTTCTTGACTGGACCAGGACCACTCCTCTAATAATCAGAACAGGCCACCAGGTAAGGAGAGGCAGGCCCTCCCCTGAGGTGTGATGTGTGGGGGGGTGCTGAGCGGTTCCGTGGTCCAGGAGGCTTAGCAATGTGTATCCCTGGGCAGTTGAGGGTTTCGGCTTGGAGTAGTGGTGGTAGGCTGGTAGGCTCTTGAGATGCCCTGGTCACCAGTGAACAAACAGACTTGGGGGAACAAAGAGGCTAGAATAATGGTTAAAAAATAATAAAGCAGAGATGGGGCTGAGAATAGTGAGGGAGAGCAAATCTTCAGATACATTGGGGAAAAAAGGAAAACTAAGGAGAGGTAGTGGATGGAGGAGGATAGGGAAAAAAGGCTCATACTGAATGATTATTTTGGTTCCATGTCATAATAGCAACTGTGGAACGGCAAACCATCGCACTTTGAACCTTTGTTTCTTGTGGGAGTTGTTCTGCACCCCTCTCTGTGGGGCTATGTCCTCTGACAATTTCCCCCAATATATATTCCAATTCTGGGGGGTATCCTGGGATGGGGAACTGTCGCAAAATGTGTCGGAGCTGTGCTACCCTCACCATTGTTGACAGTTCGACACTCTATATTCGCAATCTTCACCCGCTACCATTATTTTTGTTCAGTTTTCACAGTGGTAGAAGGGGGACACTATCAGAAGGGGGACACTATGCAGGCCAAAGAGCCAAAGAGAGAGTGGCGAGAAAGTAGTTACATAAGAACTTACCATAACAGTAGATCTTCAAGAGGGGCTCTTGCAGCAGACAATCAGGACTAAGCTGCCAGGCACCAGGACCACACAAATCTTTCTAGCTAGCAGTGTACCACAGGAGGACCACCCACCACTGACGTCACTCCGCCGACATCTGCCTATTCTATAAAGGTGGGCAGTCCCCCACAACCTCCTCAGTTCTGTTGCTGGAGACCCAGAGCGGGCAGCGGAAGAAAAAAAACAAGGTGCCCTTCCCCCACGAGAACCAAAATTCAAGGAAAAAAGGAGAGAGAGCAGAAGACTTACTCACATGGAAGAGGAGAAAAGAGGAAGGGAGGGAAAATTAGAGTCTGCTGCAAAAGAGTCCCTCCCAAAGATCTACTGTTATGGCAAGTTCTTACTTTGAGGGAGGTTCTTGCAGCAGGCAATTACCAGTAGGAATGAGTCTCAAACAGTTTCGGTAACCAAATGAAACAGTGGGAGAAGGAAACACAGCAGCCAGAGGCTCAAGAAAGAAGGCCCTGGAGAACAGCCAGGCTGAAGTTAGCCCTACGCCTAGAAGCAATGTTCAGGCTGTAGTGTCTGGTCAAGGTATGGACAGACCTCCAAGTGGCGGCTTCACAGATGTCTGCAGTAGATACATTTTGGAAACATGCCGTGGAAGCAGCCATACCCCTGATGGAATGGCCCTTAACCATACCTGGCAGTCTCTTCTTGTACATATGGTAACAGAATACAATGCAATTAGCTAACCACTTAAACACTGCTTGGACACAAACGCCTTCTTTCTTGGGGCGAAAGAAACAAACAACTGATAAAGCTTTCTCAAAGTCTTAGTTCAATGTGTATAGTAATGTAGGATTCTATGCACATCCAAAGTATGGAGCAAAGCCTCTTCCTGATTAGAATACTCTGGAAAATAAAGAAGGTGGATGGATCGATTCAAAGTAAGCTCCAACATCACCTTAGGGAAAAAAAACGGGACTGGTACTGTGGACACCGCTCAGAAAACAAAATAAGGCTTACATGAGAGCCTGATGTTCCAAAATTTGTCTAGCAGAAGTAACAGCAACTAAAAAGAGCACTTTCCATGACAGTGCAGCTAGCAACTCACAGCCAGTTCAAAGAGAGGTAACACGAGTTTCTTCAACATAAAACTGAGGTCTCAAGGAGGGACTGGCCCTCAGTGGGAGGTCTGAGATGCAGAATGCCCTGCAGGAAAGTGACACACATTGAGCTGGGCCATGGGCTCTACTAGACAGGTATATGGCATGCCAGAAAAAATGCACCTTGATGGAGGAGTACCTCAATTCGGAATCAGAAAGGGAGAAAAAAATACTCCAACACCTGATCCATCAGGCAAGTGAAAGGATCCAACTGGTGGGAAGCGGTCCAAAGGGAAAAACGCTTCCATGTTTTGGCATAGATCACCCTGGTGGAGGGCTTACAGGCAGCTACCAGAACATCAGCGACCCTAGGGAGACTCCAAACCAGGTGATGGCTACGTCCTTACGAGCCATGCATGGAGATGGAGATTTGAGATCTGGATGGACCAGGGTCCTCTGCTCCTGGGAGAGCAAGCAGATGCACATGGGCAAGGGCACAGGGGGGGTTCCACCACCGCAGCTGCAGCAAAGGGAACCAGATCAGACAAGGCCAGAAGGGAATTATGAGGATCATTTTGGCCCCCTCCATTTGAAGCTTCAGCGGAACGTGCTGATGGAGCGGGAAGGCGTACAGGAACCTCCCTTTCCAGGAGAGGGACAATGTGTCTCACTAGAAAACTCCAGGTCCCGGGCGCTGGAGGGTCGGTTAGGGAAGAAGCAGGATTGAGCATCCAGAGGACTGATCACCTCTCCTGGAGTGGGTTGGGGACTGGCGTCACTCTGCAGCGGCCCCCGGTGGAGACCAGGGGAAGCTTAGAGACAGCGCAACTGAGGGAAATGTGTGAAAAAAAAAAAAAAAAAAACCAGAAATGGCGTCTTCTCCTGCCAGATGACACCTGCCAGGACCAGTGCCCCCTCGGGATCCGTGGCAGCCGACCCGACCACAGCAGCACCCAGATCCAATGCCTAGGCTGATAGGCCGTTTCTCCTCGGAAGAGGAGAACCCACCAGATGCAAGGGTTATGTCAGGGTACCCTGTGGTGGCTGTAATGTGGGATCGTGTCAGCAGCGGAACCAAGCAAGAGGTGAGTGTCCTTGGGCAATTGGGCTGAAGGAGTGGTAGGGGAGTTGCACGGGAGATAAACACACAACACACACAAAAAAAAAAGAAAACTCCAGGTCCGAGATAGAGGGGGCAGAAAAGCGGCAGTTTTGCGTTGAGTGGAGATGCAGAAAGGTCCAGCTTTGGACACCCCCACCTGTCGAAGAGGTCTTAACCGTGCTCAATGGCCCAATACCAAACCTTCACTGCCTCTCTGCACAGGGGGTAAGAATGTGTTCCCCCTTGATTGTTTATATAATAATCTCCACACGTCAGTCCGCGTTAAGAGTGGACCCAGGTAAAGAGAATTCTGGAAGGCCTAGAGGGCATACAAGACAACCCGCATCTCCAAGACATTAATGTGGAGGCCCTGTTCCACATCTGTCAATGTGCCCACAGTCTGGTAAGCTCCCAGGTAGGCTCTCCACCCGAGACATCCGACATCAGAAACTGGTAGGGGTCGGAGAGGTGAAGGGTACCCTTCCGAAAGAGATTGGTTGGCATTAGCCACAAAGATAGAATCCAGACTGGATAGGAGACCAAGGGGAATATTACGGCATACCGAAATGCCATTGCCCGACACCCAGTAGCCCAAAAATTACATACAGACAGTCAGTATCCTGACAGTTGGGAACTGCCTGTGGTGCAGTTGGCAATCAAGCCCCACGAAATATAGAAAAAAACTCCACCACGGGCAATTCCTGACTGCCTGGATACAGACTGTCAGGATAATTTTCAGGCTCCTGGGTGTCTGGCAATGGCATTTTGGTATGCCGTAATAATCCAGACCAAGCCCAGCTGGGTCCAGGTCATCCGCGCGTTGATCCCATGGGACCCACAGCATCCACTGGGAAATCCTCATATGACACCAGGCCAGAGGCACTGTGGCAACAGCCACTGCCATGTGACCCATAAGACACAGGAAAACCTGGGCCGGGACCGGATGGCAGAAGAGACCAGATGGTCCTGCTCCATCAGACGCTCTGCCCTGTTCGGAAGCAAGAAGGCCATGACCTGGGTCATGTCCAGAATGGCCCCTATGTACTGAAGCTGCTGGCAGGGTGACAGGCAAAACTTTGGCATGCTGAAAAGTGATCCCCAGGGCCTGAAAGAGAAGGTATGTTCCAGAACCTGGAGAAGGCATTCCCAGGATGGGGCTGCTAGGAGCCAGTCATCCAGGTAGGGAAAGACATAGAAGCTCTACCTCCTAAGGGCAGCTGCCGCCACCAACAGGCACTTGGTAAAGACCCTGGGGGCAAAGGACAAGACAAAGGGGAGGGCGCAGAACTGAAAATGGGCACCCCAGAAATGGAAGCGGAGGAAGCAACTGTGAAGAGAAAGTCTTGGTATGCATCTAGGCATCCTGAATGTCCAGAGAGCAGAGCCAGTCCCCCCGATGCAGAAGGGGCAGGAGTTCCTGACAGGTGACCATCTGAAAGTATTGGTAGTTAATGAACAGATTTAGATCACTGAGGTCCAGAATGAGCCCGAGGTCCCTGGTCTTTTTGGGAACCAGGAAGAAAAGGGAGTAGTACCCTCTGCCCCAATGAGTCTGAGGGATGGGTTCTATGCCTGTTGTGCAGCAGAGCTTGAATTTCCTCCCAGAAGAGAGGCACATGATCTGGAGGGTGGAAGGGGTTGTCGGGAGGCCACTTGAGGAGTTCTAGGGTGTGACCATGCTCAATGAATTGCAGAACCCAATGATCCAAGGTGATCTCTCTCTCTCTCTCCATTCCTCGAGGTGAATGGAGAAGCTATCCCACAGCCTCCCCCAAGGCTCTACACAGTGGGAGCAGAGGTCTGGCAAGGAGTCAGCAAGTAGGAGCATGTGCTGGGACAGCCAGTGCAGCCACTTGGGGTGCCTCAGTGATGGCAATGACTGAAACAGACACTGGTTTACGCTAGCCCTGGCCCTTGGCAGGAGGATAGGGCTGTCAGCAAGAGGATCAGTGGAAATATGGCCACTGGTAAGACCTTGGCTGGGTACGGTACAGGGAATGGACAGACAGGAAGGCCTTGTCAGAGTCCTGAAGGGAACAGATCAGGTCCTGTACATCACCTCCAAAGAGACTAGAACCCTGAAAGGAGTCGTCCAGGATTTTGGACTGGACATCCTGGGTGAAGCCAGATACCCTGAGCCAAGAGTGGCATCTGAGGCAAATGCCCAAAGCAGGGGTAATCTAGAGGAGACCTGGGTACTGCCATGGGTTGCTCCTTTCCCCCCAGAGGAGTTCCCTGCCAAACTCAGTAATCAGGGTCCTCTTAGTCATCCAGTCTTACTGTCGGGAGACAGACGCAGATCCAGGCATCCGCTGGAGCCAGTGTTGGACCTAGAGCTCAGCCAAAGATCGTCACTAGAGGCTGGCCTAACAGGATCCAAAGGCAGCTGGGAGCCCGACAGGTGGCAGGGAGAAGCCGGTGGCAGTCAGACAGACAAGTTTTGCCACTGCAGAAAAGCTCACCAAGAATAAAACAGGGCACCAACATCCACCAGCGGAGGGTAGTTGTAGACCAGGGATAGGGGCAAGGTGGCACTAGGTAGGGGTAACCAGGCAGTGGGCCAACCAGAGCTGAAAGGTCCCGCAGGTGCTGGAAGAGGAGTCTGTGTAGGGTCAGGCTGAGGCAGCACTGGCTGTGGCCCAGCGAATGTCGGCTGTGGGTGCCTTGGAGGGGTGACAACTGGTGCTGGCAGAGGAGGGTGCAACACAGAGGACTGAGGCCTCACAGGCAAAGGCTGAGGCATGACCGGATGCAGGGAAGCACCAGGAGCCTGAAGCAGGTGTTGCCTAGCAGGACTGGTGTTGGCCCCAGAAGAGGGAACCCACGCATGCAGCACTTTGGCTGGGGGGGGCGGCTGAAGGACCGGTGCCTGAAGAACCATTACTGGCTGAGCCACCTGCCTGAAAGCCCACAGAGGAGAGGGGCCTGAGCATCAGAGACTGGGGGGCAGGAGACAAAATCCTCTGCCCTGAAGAGCCACTGCCTGCCTGCCACCGAGAGAAGAACGGGTAGCAGGGCCACCAGTAGCCCAGAGGAATTAAGGGTTGCCGGGGCCAGGGAGGCTGATCTCCCATGGGAGAAGACCCAGGCATGGTCAAAGGCCTGTGTGGAGATGGCGAACGGGAAGCAGACCAGTCCTGGTCCTGAGTTCTCGTTTATGCTTCCCGCTAGATTGTTTACCAGAAACTGATGAAGAAGAAGCCCCAGAGGACTGGGGGAAGGAAGTCAAAGAGCTCCGGGTCTGCAGCTCCTGTTTCATCACAATCTTTTGCTATAGGAGATGGCACTCAAAAACTTTCAGGCAATGTCTCCATGTGGCCTGGTTAAAGTTCTGGCAAATCTGGCAGGCATTAGTATCAAGGTTGAGGCCCAGACACAGAACGTAAGCAGAATGACCATCTTTTTTTGGAATCTGTTTGCTGCAGGCACAGTTTGTGGAGCAGTTGGAAGACTAGGCAGGTTGAGAAGACATAAATTGGAGTATGGAAACAGCGAAAATTCAATGTTAACAATATAAGGCAAGATGGCAGCCATGCTGGGCTGACTGTCATTTGGTGGGGTAATTTGCTGCATTATAAAGCATTTCTTAGAGCGTTATAGATACACTTTTGCATTCCCATGATCTCAGCAGTCCGTTTGAATTTTAGCTAGTGGTATAGTTATGTGGACTAGCGATAGTTAGGGCTTGGCAGTGAATTAGACCAAGACTTTTTTTGTTTTGTTTTCAGATAGGGCACTACATTTATATTACTCACATAGTTTGTTCGTTCACTTGCTCGAATTTTGGTGGGCTGTGTCCATGCTGTTGGTGATCCTGTGGGCTTGTCCCGAAGAATTTCTAGCTTGAAGTCCTGGTGCTCGAGCGACCTTCCGGATGAACTTTGCCAGTTCCTGTGGGCAGATTGGTTCAGCTGGCCGGCTGACTGTGCTGCTGCGGTTTCATCCAGATCTTCGGTGGACTATCTGGTTTTCATCTGCGGTCCCTGGTCAGATTGGTTTGCTGTTGCACCCGCTTTTTTGCGGGGATCCTCTAGGACTGCAAACTGGATTGGCAGTGCTCTGGCTGTGGCATGTTGCCGGTGAAGCTAGATGTGGGAGCTGGACTTCAAGTTAGGAACGGTCTGCTCACCCTGGGGAGGGCCTTACAGGATCTAATTCCCCTGCTGCGTCTTTTCGGCCTTTGCCAGATAAGCCTGCATCTGTGTCAGCTCCCAGTGGGTACTGTGCAACATGTATTGGTGTCAGTAGTGAGCCTTCATTGGCAGTTAAGAGTACCAAAAGGAGAGCAAATGCATATATCCTCTGTCGAAGGCTGCGAGAGGGCCTTTTTCTATTCATCGACTTACACTGAACAACTGCTCTTTTGGTGTCATTTTCACAAACTGTAGTGATTGTTTTTTGTTAGTGCACCGTGGATCTGTTATATTCGACTGTCTGGGACATCTAAACTGTTGGCTTAGGGAAGGGGGTCAAATTTTGTTTGGAGTGGTCCGTTTGGGTGTTGGTATGTGTGAATTTTGTGTGTTGGGGTGAGTAGTTGTCCTTTATGTTTATAAGTTACATTTTTCTTAACTTTGGGGTTTTTGTTTAGGTGGGTTTTAACTTATTTTTGTATTTATTTTTTTAGGTCATTGTAATTTATTAAGTACTTATTACTTGGACAGTCAGGATGTGTTGGTTTCTTGGGCTCCCAAGGTGCAGCTACTCCGCATGCATGACCTCAGACCTTTTGAATTTCCACTCCTACCTGCAGAGGTACATGTCAGATGCAGGACTTTGGGGATTGTACGTGGGTGAAGGTCGAAGCAGAGAGGCGTGAGAGTGGCTGCCGGGGAGTCTGTAATTTGGGCAGTGAGGTCTACGAGGTGCCCAGGGGTGAAACGGTACTATAGAGTGGTCCTCCCTGTCTGGTTTCCATACCAAAGGGCTCCGCTGTTGAGAGTGGGCAAATGGTCAATGGTCCAACAGTTCCCACCTCATCCAACCCGGGCTGTGCTTTGCAATGCCAGGTCGATGAGGAACAAGGCAACTATAATGGTGGACTTTATTTCCTCAGTAGACATGGCTTGCATCACGGAGACCTGGCTGGATGAGCATGCTGGCCCCACTTTGGAAACAGCGATTCCGGCCAGGTACTCTGTGATGCACAGCCAGAGGAAGGATCGCAGAGGTGGAGGAGTGACCATTTGCTTTAACACCAGCTTGAACTTCAGTGCTCCTGATGTGTTCTACTAGGTCTTGAGTGTGTGGCTGTGTGAGAGTATCCTGGCACAGGTTGCAAGATACTTCTCATTTACCGTCCACCTAGCGGAAAGAGGGAATTCCTGCAGGAGGTCAGGAACTTCGTTGCCAGCCTAGTGTTGGAGTCCCCCAGATGGGTAATTCTAGGGGATTTCAATGCCTGGGTCAACAAACTCTCGTCGTTTGGATGCGACCTCCTCCAAGGTATGGAAGCTTTGTACCCATCATAGGTTATTACCTCAGTGACCTACTCACACGGGCACATGTTGGACCTGATGTCCACGCTCAGTCTTGAGGTCGATGTCAAAACTGATCCAGTGGCTTGGTCAGATTATAGCACCGTAAGGTTCTTGTTTGGGCCTCCCCCCGGGTCCTTCCTCTGTGGAGATGGTCCAGTACAGCCCTTTACAGGGACTGTCCCCAACAGGACTACAGGCGGTGCTGGACCTATCAAGTATGGAAACTGCATGAGGGGGAGGTGGTGGCAGCCTATAATAGGGCCATTACCGCCACCTTCGACTGTTGTGCCCGTCCATGTATGGCCCTTATCCCCTTGCCAGAGAGCCCTGTGGTTTGATTGGGAGCTCAGGGAGTTGAAGATTAAGGGCCAGAGGTTAGAGCATTACTGGAGGAGGTCCGGGTTGATGAAGGACAAATTAGCTTTGAAGTCGCATTATAGTAACCATCAAGAGGCGGTCTACCGAAAAAAGGTGGATTTTCTGTTTAGGTTGATTGCTGCAGCCAGGAACAGATCAGCTCAGCTCAGCTCGTCTGCACGGCAGACAGGTCGTTAAACGAGCCTGTCTCCATCCGGGGGGGGGGGGGGCACCTAGTTCAAGCACTAGGTGTGAAGAGTTCACTCTATTCTATGCTGACAAGGTGTCCTCCATCAGATCCAGTGGGGTTGAACCAGCAGCATGGAGGGTCACCCCTCGTGTAGAGAGAGTCTGACCCAGTTGAAGTGGATGAAGTGAGTGGGATAGTCTCAAAGTTATGGCCAACCTATTGTGAACTAGATCCAGGTCCAACCAGACTTTTGGTCAGTTGTATTGGCCTGATGGACCTGTGGTTGCTGAGATGATCTGGCATTCCCAGGGGAGTGGGGTCTTCGCAGCAGCCTTGAAAGAGGCCCTGGTGAGACCCCTCTTGAAGAAACCCTCGTTGGATGCAGACTGTCTCACCAACTACAGAACAGTCTCAAATCTCCCATTTTTATGGAAGGTGTTGGAGAAAGTTGTGGCTGGTTAGCTTGAGACTCATCTCGCTTCCTCTGCCATTTCAAGTCATTCCAGTCTGGATTTAGACCTGGGCATAGTACAGAGACCACACTGTTGAGGGTGTCAAACCATCTCTTTTGAGCGAGGGAAAAGGGAGAGCAATCTATTCTTCTCCTCAGTCTCTGTAGCGTTCAACACCGTGGACCATAAGGTGTTGTTGGACCGTCTGCGGAAATGGTGTGGACTAACTGGCAATGTCATCAGCTGGTTTAGGTCCTACCTAATGGGCAGAGTGCAAAGGATGGTAATGGGGTTATTCTCATCCAGTCCAATGCCCCTGCACTGTGGAGTTCCGCAAGATTTGGTCCCATTGCCTCTTTTGTTCACGGTGTACATACTGCCCTTGGGAGACAGTATCAAGTGGTATGGTCTGGGTTTTCATTGCTATGCCAATGATACCCAGCTATACCCATCCTGTGCGCCTGGGAGTCAGATGATGGTCTCTGTGCTTAACACCTGCCTGGCCAAGATCCAGGACTGGATGACTCAAAACTGGTTACGACTCAATCCAGACAAGACTGAGGCATTAGTGGTGGAGCTGGGTCATTGGTGGGATGGAAGGGTGCTGAAGAATGACCCTGGTCTTAGACTGGGTTCCTGACCCCCTCCACACAGATTAGGGATCTGGGTGTGGTATTTGACAGCCTGACACTTGATGTTCAGGTGTGGGCCATCATCCAAAGCAGTTTTCACAACCTAAGGAACATTGCCCAGATCCGTTCCCTGGTACCGCTTTATGACCTTGCCACCCCAATACATGCCTTTGTCACATCGAGGTTGAACTACTCTAATGCCTTGTACTTGGGGCTTTCAGGAGGCAATATCTGCCATCTGCAGCTGGTGCAGAATGTGGCAGCCAGGCTACTGACTGGTATATCGAGATCTGAACATATTACGCTGGTTCTCCACGGGCTGCACCAACTGCCAATAAGATGGAGGACTGCCTTCAAGGTCGGATTACTGACCTATAAAGCCTTCCATGGTCGGGGACTGGACTATCTGCAAGACCTCCTGGTTCTGCACTGCCCAGCTCACCCTCTTCATTCCTCCAAGGGTAGCCTTTTGGTGGTTCCCAGGGCAAGGCTGTGGCTTTCGGGAGAGCGTGTTTTCTCCATGGCCACACCTGCTCTGTGGAACTCGTACCCAGGGTATCTTAGAGAGGCCCCCTCAGTGGAAGCCTTTAACAGGTGGCTCAAGATATTTTTATTTTAACAAGTGTTTGACTTGCCATAACAAGAAATATCGTTGTGATCTGTATTTTAACTATGTTTATGCTCTAATGTGACAATTTTATGTTTACGATGAATGCTGTTATTCCTGTATTAGATTTTACACATTGTACAGAGCTGCGAGCCCCTGGGAAGGGGCACTTTTAATTTTTTAACTGTACATTTTTGCCCCCCCGGGATGTTCACCCATTTAACCATTCCTGTACCAGTCTTGCTTCCCCAATGACTGCCATCTGCTGCAGATATCCCCTGGCTTATCCCCCAGGGCAGCCCACAGCCTCACGACCCGCCCATCTACGACGGCAAGGTGTCAGTGAACCGATATTGCCTGCCTGGCTCTCAGGCGGGGTTCAGGGCCAGTAGCGAGGACTGCAGGGCTAGTAATTAGTCTGCGGAAGAGCAGCGAGGAGCGATGAAGACCTGGGTGCAGGGCGGCGTCATCCATAGCGCCCGAAGAGATTTTCCTTGTTTTTCTGGGAGGCGGGGACATGCAAAGACATCCGGCATCCACCCTGCCCCCTGAAGTGAACAGATGCTGATTGCTGTGGTGCTCCTGGCCTCTGCCAGGGGTCCCAGAGGCACCGAGCCTATTCCCCACCCTCCCCCAGAGAAGGAGAGTAGTCCACGGGATGCTTCATCCTATTCCCCCCGGCCAGCCCTCTGATGACCCGGGTCCATTCCCAAACCCAGGTCACCGGCGTCGCAAGCGGAAATCCAACCACTGCGCCGATGTGCCGGCCACAAGGGGCACTTAAAGTTTATCCATCCATCAAAAAGAAAAAAAAAAAAAAAAGAAAAAAGGCGCAACTCACGGGAAGTGGCAGCTGACTGTAGCTGCAGCGGTGTCAGTGATGCAAAGTGCACAGGGCTACGGTGGGAAAGAACTGAGGAAGGTATGGAGGACCGCCTGCCTTTGTAGTATAGGCAGACAATGGCAGAGTGATGTCAGTGGTGGGTGATCCCAACGTGGTACACTAATAGCTAGAAAGGGTTCTATGTGGTCCTGGTGCCTGGCAGCTTAGTCCTACCGGTAAGTGCTTGCTGCAAGAGCCTCACTCGAAGAAAGATTTACCATAACAGTAGATCTCAGAGAACCTCTTCCATTGGTCACATATTTGGAACAATTCCTAAGCAATACAAAATACTCTGTGCAGATGACCCTGGAGCGAGCCAGCAAAAATACAGCAGTTTTGTGTTGTGTGGGGAAGCAAAAAGGTCCAACTCTGTAAGACCCCATCTTACGAAGAGGTCATGAACCATGGGGGTCAGCAAGTCCCTTTTGTGCACTAGGGACTGAGACATGCTTAGCCTGTCTGCCAAGATGTCTTGACACCTGGGAGAAATGCAGCATTCCGTTGAAGGCTGTAAGACATGTTCCAGTTCCACACTGCCATGGCCTTCCTGCACAGTGGTAAGAGTATGTGCCCCTTTGTTTATGTAATGCTTTATACTGATATTGTTCATCCAAGTCAGCAAGGGACTAGGGCTGAGATGGTCTTAAAATGCACGTAGGCCAAGTACAACAGCTTTCATCCCAAGAATGTTTATACGGGGAGAGGACTCCAGATTGGACCAACTGCCCCAAGTCTGGAAGGACCCTAGATAAGCATCCCATCTGGACCCCAAGATGTCCATGGTAAGAAACTGCAGGGAAGCTGGGTGAAAGACAGACGTCCTGCATCAACACATGGCAATCCGTCCACCACAGCAAGGCAAGGCATAGAGGAGACGTAACCAAAACAATCTGGTCCAGATCATCCATCAGTTGGTCTCACTGTACCCAGAGTATCCTGTGTGGAATGCACATATGGAGGTGGGCATAAGGGACAGCTATGATGGCCCCAGCCATCCAACCCAGCAGACACAGCATGGACTTGGCAGACACTAAGCAATCGGGCATCTGCCCTGCCCACAGGCAAAATTGCGTTGCCAACTGCCACGTCCAGAACCACGACAATGTACTAGAGATGCTGGCAATTAACAAGGAATGACTTGGGTTTGTAGACTGACACATACTGACTACTGAGTCAGTTTCAGGCTGGGAGACACAGTATGGCTTAGCGGAAAGAGTAGGTTATTGCATCAGCCTTCTGGGATAGAGCAGGCAAAGTACTTGGCCTGTGTCAGATGCCCAAGCTGCAATGGTTAGCATCCTCCAGTGCAGGATAAACAGGAGGAATTATAATAGAGGAAGTAGTGGGAATCTCCAAAAACTTAAAAAGGTTGCAATTTGTGTCTTCCTGCTCCTCAGCAGTAAATCAATCACATTGCACCCTGCATTTGTCTCAGGGAGCCTGGCAAGATGCATCCACAAGGGGAAGAACTATGAGTGTACACTAGTGTCTTCACTGCAAGAGGAGAGAAGGGAGCTAGAGCCAAGTCCAGCCTCAACAGGATCCATGTCCCCTTCCTCCCTTTCCAAATCCTGCTCCATGTTCAGAAAGTCAGGATTATATTCCTCTTCCTCATCACTGTGCATGACGATGGGATGGATGATCCAGAGGAACTGGCATCCAAGACAGCAGCTGTGAGGGAGATATTACAATAGTGATTTGGAAGCTGTCCACAATGACAGTGCCAGAACAGTCTATTAGACATAAAATGCCGAAAAAGCAAGAGGCCACCACCACTTGTAAGTCGAAGACACCTGGCAAAGGGGTCAGAGCAACTGTCAATGGGGTAGTACCTGATGAGGGCTGTGAAATACAGGTTACTCACCTGTAACAGGAGTTCTAGGAATGGTATATGTTGTTCATCCACACTTATTGTCAGGTATCCTTGCCGCTTTAAATCTTGCCGGAAGGTCTTCAAGCTGGCTCCTCCCACCCACCCGGGTGGTAAAACTCTCCGCTCCGCCCCATGACGCCAGATCTGGCCCGCTGGAAGCTCAGGTTGTACGTCAAAGCCGGGAAGGTCGGGTGGGTCATGTGGATGAACAACATATACCATTCCTAGAACTCCTGTTACAGGTGAGTAACCTGTATTTCTAGGGACATGGATATGTTGTTCATCCACACTTATTGGCAGACTCCTAGCAGTTCTCTGGGAGGAGGGAGGCAAGACGCACACCCCCTACTTAGGGAAAAGAGACTGAGAACGAGGCCCCAAAACCAGCATCCCGGCATGACTCAAGGTCGATGTGGTAGTGGGTGATAAAGGTGTGCTGACTTCCAGGTAGCAGCCCTGCAGATTTCCTGGATAGGGACGTCCCTGGAAGCAGCCACCGATGCAGCGGTATGGCGGGTAGAATGAGCTCTTATAATAATAATAATAATAAAATTTATTTGATTGAGCGCCTTTCAAATAATTCAAGGCGCTGTACAAACTTCATACATTTGTCAGAAACAAACAAACAAGCAATAACAATGCAATAAATAAGGTAATTAAAAACATTTTAAGATACAACAGGGAAAGCCTGATTCCATAAGAAAGATTTTAAGGCCTTCTAAACCTATCCACAGCTGTACTTCTCGGAGCTGGTGGGGCAGAGAATTCCAAAGGGTGGGGCCATAAAGCCAAAAGCACGGGCTCCAGAAGACTTCAATTCACCTCGAATCTCCAGCAACCCTCACAGCCAAGCTGGAGCTGTCTCAGAGGAGTGTAAGGCACAGAAGCTCTTTTCAGGTAGTCGGGACCAAGCCCATGTAGGGCTTTGTAGGTCAAAAGACCCACCTTGAAGGTGATCTGCCACTGTATAGGCAGCCAGTGCAGAGTGCGCAGCACAGGGGTGATATGAGATCTTCTAGACACCCCAGTCAGCAAACATGCTGCAGCATTCTGCACTAGCTGCAAGCGGCGGATTTCAACCCCAGCAAGCCCTAGGTATAAGGAGTTACAATAATCAAGGCGTGATGTTACAAAGGCGTGGACCAAAACCGGCAATTCGCCTGGTGGAACCAGGTGCCTAATCCTGGAGATGTTTCTGAGATGGAAAAATGAAGTCTTGACCACAGCAGACACCTGATAACGAAGGGTCAGGCCAGTGTCAAGCTCCACACCCAGGTTACACACCCGTTCAGAGGTAGGGATCAGGTCCACCCCAAGAACTAATCCAGAGGGGGGATCCTATCCCCAAACCCTCAACCCTGCGACCAGGGTCCACCACCATAACCTCGGTCTTCCCCGGGCTCAACTTTAAACCACTGATGTTCATCCAGTCTTGGATATCAGCGAGGCAATTATTCAGCACCGAGATAGCACTAACCTGGTTGGGTGCAAAAGACAGGTAGAGCTGGGTATCATCGGCATAACAATGAAACCTCAGCTCATACCGTCTTACAATGTCTCCGAGGGGTAGCATATATACTGCGAACAACATGGGGGAGAGCACTGAACCCTGGGGTACCCCACAAAAAAGAGAGACAGCCCCGGACGAATATAAACCAGAAACCACTCTCTGAGTTCTCCCCCAAGAGGTAAGATGAAAACCATCTGAGGACAGCGCCCGAAAGCCCACAGATGGACTCCAGGCGTTCGAGCAAAACCCCATGATCCACAGTATCAAAAGCTGATGATAGATCAAGGAGAACCAAGATAGAATGGTATCTCCGATCTCTCGCCATCAGGAGATCATTGAGCACCAGAACCAGAGCAGTCTCGGTGCTATGCCTCTTACGAAAACCCGACTGGAGAGGCTCGTATAAACTATGGATGGTCAAATGGTTGTCAAGTTGAGCCGCCACAACCTTTTCAATAACCTTCCCCAAGAAAGGTAGGTTAGAGATAGGACGGTAGTTGGCAAGGTCATTCAGGTCTAAGGAAGCTTTCTTCAGGAGGGGAGTCACCACCCCTTCTTTCAGAGAGCTAGGGAAAACTCCCATCTCCAAAGAACACTGAATAATCCGAGCAAGGACCGGGCCAATAAGTTCACTACATCCTAAAATCAAGGAGGTGGGGCCCGGATCCAAACTACAACAAGTTGGGCGCATCTCAGAGACAATCCTCATAGTATCCACAAGATCAGGAAGATCAAAGGAGCTCCAGGAAACACCGGGCAATGGGACAACACCCCGACCTACCGCAACTGCTATGGAGCGAGGTTGGGGACAGTGCCTCCGAATGCCTTCCAACCTATTCGCAAAGAATCGAGCGATCTCCTCGCAGTCAATCTGTGTAAAAACTTGACAGAGCTGCCGACAGGCTGGGTTGCACAGTCTGTCGACAGTTCTGAAGAGCTGAGCCGGTCGATTCCGGGCAACAGAGATTTCCCTGGACAGGAATTCTGCCTTCTTACGGGATATTTCTGTTTGATAGAGCTTATAATGCTCCAGCAAAATAAGATGGTCGGCATCCGAGGCAGTCTTCCTCCAGCGTTGCTCCAACCTATGCCCCAATCTCCGTATCCCTCTCAGCGCCCCATCAAACCATGGGGCGACGGGACGGCGTGGAAGGGGGCGAACACGGGATGGAGCTATCTGGTCCAGAGCATTAGAAATGGCCACATTATACGGCATCACCAACTGCTCGGGATCAGAGCCCAATTCGTCACACAACGAGAGGTCAATAACAGCCAACAGGTCTTCAGGGACAACATCCCGTAATGGACGGTACTTGACCATCTCCACAGGGGCCGACCTACCCAGGGGGGCCATAAAGTTGAATCCAACTGAGTAATGGTTAGACCAACCGACTGGTTCCGCCACCAAGTCGGATGCCTCGACCCCCAGGAGGAAGACCAGATCAAGAGAGTGCCCTCCCTTGTGAGTAGCTGTGGAAACAGCCTGAGTGAAGCCAAGAGATGACATCACCTGGAGAAAATGTTGACCAAAAAGCAAAGATTGGTCGTTGACCCAAGCATTGAAATCGCCCAGCACCATCAATCTGGGCGAGTCCAAGGCCATGTCGGCGGCAAAATCTGCCATTTCCTGCAGGAAAAGCTTCTCATCCCCAGGTGGGCGGTAGATGAGGGCAATCCTGCACCCCACCCCAGCTACCACCAAGCACTCGAACAATCTGGCCTCCTCAACTGAAACTTCAGTTAGACCCAACTCGGTCTTGAAACAGACCGCAACCCCCCCCCCCGCGATCCAATCTCGGGCGATGTATAACAGAGAACCCGGAGGGGACAGTAGCCTCCAAGACTGGGTCCGCATTCCCATCCAACCAGGTCTCGGTAATGCAAGCCAGATCTGCCCTCACAACGAAGTCCGCTATAAGGGCCGTCTTATTGCAGACAGATCTGGCATTGCATAACAGCACCCGAGTTGGACGAGGGTGGCGAATTGTCCCAGCCACTTGCCCTCTAAAAGAAGACGTACCCTTGGGTATGGGAACCAGAGTGGAATTACCACGTTCCAGAACTCATTTTGCCCCAGGGCGTCTACAAGGCCTTACCACCCCAATGGGAGAGCAACGCTCACTCCGTTGTCCACAACCTCCAACTGCCCCTCGCCTCCCCCTTCGCACAATCCCCAAAGCCCAGCAATGATGATAAACCTGAGGTGGCAAGAGGAGGGAGAAAAAGGGGCGGAGGGAGCAGAGGCCGAGTAACAGACACCAAGTGGAACTGGCAAGCACATCAGGCTGCTAAAAAATTAAAACCAAATAAAATAAACAAACTATAAATGAAAACACTACCACCCACTATAAAACTAATTAAACAATATAATATAGTAATTAAACAATCAAAAAAATTACTCTAAGTCCCACAGTCCTCTCAAGACCACGAGACAAAAAGTAAAAACAACTATAAAAATTATAACAAAAAATAAAAACAAAAAATAGAAATATATAAACCACCCACTGGAGCTCTCTCACAGGACCAGAAGGGTGGAAAATAGGTTAAAATCAAGCACTCACTGCTTAAAATTTTTTCCTCACAAAATAACAAAACAACACAAGTCCTAAAAATTAAATACAATATAATATAATGAATCAATACATCAGCACCTAAATAAAACAAAATTAAAACAGGCAACCAGTCCGAAAGAGTAGGGACCCACAACTACTACACCAGGGGAGGAAAGGCCCTTCGGCCAATCTCACCAGGAGTATAGAGGAGAGAAGAAAGGACCAGTCGTCTAGCCAATCCCTCTCCCCCCCACTGCGAAGACCCCAGCCAAGACCGCCAAAGTCCTATAGTCCACTAATAAAAATAGCAAAAGGTTCAAGGGAGCAACAGTTAAGTCCACGGGCACTTATCTTGTGGAGTCTTCTTCCAGCCGCATTCTTTGCTCTTCTTCACAAAGTCAAACAGTACTAGACCCGCATCCTTAAAACATTCTGACAGCCAGGATACCAAACAAAATTCCCAGTGTAAGGAATTCCAGTGGAGAAAAAAGTCAAAAGAAGAATGTATATCAGCCACGTAGTCCGACCAATTAACCCAGAGGCAATACCGGGCTATAGTGGTGGCCCACCGCTACGACTCCCAGCTGGATCAGCCCTTCGACTGATTCCACTCAGAGTCTAGGGGAATGGAGCAAAGGGTCAACTCTCCAGCAGGCCCCAGTCCGAACCCCTAAGTGAGCCACCAACTAAATGACGCCTCAATAGAGCCCAGGGGCCCGGGTAAATAAACCAAAACACCCGGTAATCAAGGACACAGAAACAGCTTCCTAATTAAGTAGCACGCAAACTCCAACGGAATAAGCTTGCTTGAAGAACATCCACGGCTGCAACGAGCTGCAGCAAGATAACCAATATAAGTGTTGGTAAAAGCCGCTCAAATGCGATCGATGTCAAGACTAAACAAAAATAGTAGCCACAAACAGTTCCGACGACCAAACCAACGGCAGGCAGAGCCGAAAGGGGAACAGCGCAATACCCCGCGCTGCTCCAGATTGTTCAGCAATAACAATCTCCAATAAACTGCAGCTTCACTTCTTCCCAAGGCTTAATCCATCATACATTTCGAGTGCTCCCAATAGAACCCCACAGAAGAGCCGCCAAAATTCATAAGCTCTCCACAACCTTCCGTAATTCAAGTTTCAACGGAATTCAAAGTTAGGAGAACGCCAGGTCCAAACTCAAAACTTTCTGGGTCAGAGAAAATCAGATATCCGTGACGATGAAAACAAAATTAACAAAATACAAAATAAAACAGTCACAAAAACGATCGCAAAATAAAATAAACAAAACGAGCGATCAGAACGAAACTAAAACAAATCCAAAATGAAATACCACAATAGCAGTCCGACGGCTAGCCCAGCGTGGCCATCTTCCATTCATCCCTCTGGGAGGCTCCATGCCCGCCAACCTATAGCAGAGATCTATGCAGGAGGTGACCCACCTGCTTATCGTCTGCTTGGCTACAGGTCTGCCAGGTGCGGCTTCAGCGTAGGTGACAAACAGCTGGCGAACCTCTCCCCGAATTTCAGCCGTGCGCTCCTATAATAAGCGGCGCCTCTCTAGGGTCCAGAGTATGGAGCCCATATTCAGCCTCCGAGGTGACTGGGGTGAACACCGCAGAGTCAACACCTGTTAAAGTGAAACCCACACCACCTTCGGAAGGAATTTCGGGTGGGGGCGCAGGACAACCTTGTCCCTGTGGAAGACCAGGTAAGGAGACTCGATGGAAAGTGCCTGGAGCTCTCCCATCCTTCTGGCTGACTTAATAGCCACCAAGAAGGTGGTCTTCCACGACAGGTGAGAGAGATCACACCTGTGCATTGGTTCGAATGGCTTGCCCATGAGCTTTGCCAGTACCAGCAGTAGATCCCACGGAGGTGGAGGTTCTCGCACCAGAGGGGAAATGTGATCAAGGCCTTTGAAAAAGCGCCAGACCACCTTCTCCTGTGCCACCGACTGCTTCCCGGCCCGCACCCGGTAAGCAGAGATGGCTGCCAGGTGCACCCTTAGGGTCGTCGACCTCAGCCCTTGCTGAGAAAGGGACCATAAATAGTCCAAGATGCTTGCCAAGGGGCAGGAGGAAGGGTCCAGGCCCTTGCCCTGACACCAAATGGAAAACCTTTTCCATTTGAAGACATAGCATTTCCTGGTCGACTCCTTATGGGACGCCTCAACTACATTGAGGACCTCGTCGGAAAGACCCAAGGCCTGGAACTCTAGCCACTAAGGAACCAGGCCGTCAGGTGCAGGGATTGAAGATCTGGATGGAACACCTTCCCCTGATTGACTGAAAGCAGGTCTGGGCGAGCTGTAAGCTGCCTCGGGATCCTGGAGCTGAGGCTGAGGAGATCTGGATAACAGCATTGGCGGGGCCAGTCTGGGGCTACCAGAATCACCTGCGCCTTGTCCCTCCTCGCCTTGAGAAGCACCTTGTGGATCAAGGGAAATGGGGGAAAGGCATAGAAGAGGCCAGGGGTCCACGGCCTCGAGAAGGCATCCCCCTGCAGCGAGCCCTGCTGAGGGGGGCGGGCATGGAACAGCCTCAGCTTCGCGTTCTCCCTGGAGGCAAACAGATCCACCTGAGGTGTGCCCCAATGGGAGAACAGATCTTGTACTACCTCCGGCAGGAGAGACCACTGGTGGGATACAGCCCCTATCCGGCTTAGGGCATCGGCCAGGGTGTTGGAGGCTCCTGCCACATGAATGGCTAGGAGATCCGCCTCCAGGCTGCGCACGAGTGACCAAATGCGGAGAGCTTCCTTGCACAGAGGCATGGAGCGCGTCCCGCCCTGGCGGTTTAGGTAGTACATGGTCGTGGTATTGTCCGTCTGGACCTGAACCACTTGACCCGGTAGAAACGAAGCGAAGGCGGTGAGAGCTAGGCAGACCACCCGGAGCTCCAGCAGGTTGATATGTCATCAGGACTCCCGCGGGGACCAGAGGCCGTGCGCTCTGTGCTCCCCCAGATGGGCACCCCAACCCATCAGAGAGGCGTCAGTCAATAGAGAGACCGTCGGCTCAAGGCGGACAAACAGGATGCCCTCCTGCAGATGAGCTGGAACGATCCACCACTGGAGAGCGTTCCACATCCCCTGGGTCCTCGTCACTAGCTGGTCCAATGGATCGCAGCATTGAGACCACTGGCTGGCCAGCCCCCATTGAAGGGGGCGCATGTTCCAGCGGGCCCAACGGATCACGCTGGTGCAGGCCGCCATGAGACCCAGGAGACGCAGGAAGTCCCAAGCAGGGCGCGATTGCCCAACCAGAAATGATTGGGCAAAGGAGGAAAGAACCTCGGCCCTGTCCGCTGGGAGCTGTGCTCTGGCTCGAAGAGAGTCGAGCTCTGCCCCGATGGAGAGAATCACCTGCTTCGGTTCGAGTTCCGACTTGGCCTCGTTGATAAGGAGGCCGACCTGAGAGCAAACCTGGAGGGCCAGATCCTGGACCGCTCCACCTCCTGTCTGAGGGGCTGTGCTACCAAGTCGTCCAGGTAAGGTGCACCTGGACCCTCGGGCGCCGCAGGAATGCTGTCACCACTGCCATGCATTCTGTGGAAGACCCTGGGTGCAAGAGACAGGTCGAAGGGCATGGCTCGGAGTTCGAAAGGGATCCTTCCGCCGAAGCTAAGGAATCTCTGATGAGACGGACGGATAGGAACGTGAAAACGCTGGCCCTGCAGGTCCAGAGAGCAGAACCACACGCCACGCTCCAAGGATGGTATTATCTGAGCCAGAGTGACCATCCTGAAAGTCTGAGACCTTAGGAACTTGTTTAGGTCATGCAGGTCGAGAATTGGGCACCAGCCCCCCGTCCGTTTTGGGACCAGGAAGTACCTGGACACAAACCCCGGTCTGAGGAGGGTCCGCCACCTCTCTGATCACCTCTTTCTCGAGGAGCAGGCGATGTCGGCTCGGTGAGCCGACAGCGAGGCCTCTGCGAGAGGCCCCTGAGGCGGCGGCTCGGAAGAGGCGGGGCCTGCTCGAACTCCAGAGGCAGGCCCTTTCTACCACTTCCAACACCCACCAGTCTGTGGTTATAGCAGACCAGGAAAGGAAGTAGGGAGCCGTCTTCCACGGGGGAATCCTGGGTGAGGTGACGAGGCTGGGGCGACACCCCTCAACCCGTCACTGTGCAGGCTTGAGAAGGGACCGGCCGAGGGACCTCCGGGGCCTTTACATCCCTGCTTCCTGGAGGAGGAAGCCGCAGGCTTGGGTTTGGGACGCCAAGCGCGAGCCTGCTGGCCCTGATGCTGCTGGGCCGGACGTGCATGGGCGCAGACTGATCTAAGGGCTTGGGTTGTCTGCGGCCCTTTGTCTCTGGGCGGATGAGACCAAGTCCAAGGTGGCATTGGACTTTTCGATCCTCTGGAGGTGGCCTTCCACTCCAGGGCCGAAGAGGTCGGTCCCCAGGAAGGGGACATCCACCAATTTGTGCTGGGTATCCGCTGTGAAGGTGGATATCCTCAGCCATGCTAGACGGCGCATAGCCACGGCAGCCGCTACTGACCTGGCGCATGAGTCACCGATGCCCAACGCAGTCTGAAGTTGCTGCTTGGCCACTGCCCTGCCCTGGTCCCGCACCTGCTTAACAGTGGTCTGCAGGTCAGCCTGGAGATGAGGGACTACCTCGTCCAGGGAGCCCAACAGGGCGTGAGAAAAATGAGCCATCAGTATGGCCGAGCTGGCCTGACGAAGGCTGAGGGAGGACACAGCGTAGACTTTTCACCCGGCGTAGTCCAACTTCTTGGACTCCTTGTCGGGAGGTTTGTCCACGTCCCTGGCGTTTCCGGCATGCCAGAAGACACTGCCGGTAACTAACCCCTCGGCCGAGAGGTGTTCCGAGAAACTGGACAGGGAACCGGTAGGGACCGCGTACTTCCTGGCCATCCTGGCCGAAGGCGCAGGGCAGGAAGCAGGACACTGCCAGAGCTCCAAGGCCGGGCCTACAATGGCCTCAGCCACTGGAAAGGCTCTCGGAGAGAACCTCGTCCAATATCTCCGTGAGGGACACGGCCCCTGGATACGGGCTCGAGCTGCATCCCGGTGGATTCCGAGATGAGCCTAAGCAAACCCATTAAGGACTAAGGGCCATCGTCCAGTGACTGACCTCCCGAGGACTCCAAGTTGACCCGCCTGGAGAACAGGGAGGAATCGTCGTCAGACTCTGAGGAGTCCACAAAGAGCTGCCTTGGGCCTGAGCCACCCTCCACCTGCCAAGGGCGATCGGGAGTGAGGGTGACAGACAGCCTATGGGGCAGACCTTGGACCGACCGAGAATTTTTGGTCGGAGCCCCAAACAACGGCTGTGGAGGCAGAGGTTCCACTGGAATCGGTGGGTCAGCCGGTTTTGGCCGAGCAACAGGCTAAGGCGAGGGGTTGCTTCGGCCGCTCCGGTGACAGCCACTTGATAGCCGGGGAAGGAGACAACATCAGCTTGCTCCCAGACAGAAGAAGCTGTTGCCACATGAGGTCCTCATATCGTCGACGAAACTTGCGTCGAAGCCTCCCTTCGTCCAAGGAAGAGGATCAGGACGAGCGGCGGCACCGCTTGCCACGGTGCCTAGACCGAGACCGCCTATGACGGCGGGATCGGCTGGACCGAGAAGAAGTCAGAGACCGAGACCGCGAACCTCGGCTTTTCCGAGGAGGGTACGGGGGTAGTGTGGGGGAAACCCGCCTTCCCCTCGGCTCGGAGGGCTCAACCGTGGACTCCGGAAACGGAGGCACGGGCAAGTCCACGGACTCCTCAACCACCACCGGGGGAACCGGGGAGTGAGGGTTTTTGACTTCACTGGCCGACAGCCCGTCCAACGGGTCGAGAAAAATCTCGACTGCGTCGATGGGAGTCTCGGTCAACTGACCTGACGGGGACACCGTGAAGCCAGTGACCGAAGTCGATGGTTGACTACTCAGTGAGAGTGACCTCTCCCGCTCCCAAGAGCATCAACGGAGGGACTTACCTTTGTGGTCCTTCTTCTTTGACCGAGAGGAAGGCCCTGAAGATGTTGGTCCCTCTCCCTTAGTGGAGAGGGAGAGACAGAGCTCCTTGAAAGAAGCTGAATAGGAGGATCCCAGGGAGAGCGGGATAAATGCCGCGGCCGAGGAAGATGAAGATGCGGCCTGCGCCGCCTCCTCCTCGAGGGCAATCATCTGCTCAAGCTGTTCAGCCGAGCTCACGGGCGGAAACCGCCAACCAGGTCTCCTTCGACTTTACCGGAGGATAACGTTTTTTGGGTCGCCCAAGTTGTAAACGGGTGGCACGATCTTCCAGGACGTAGGCCAAAAAAGAAGAGCACAGGTCGCAAGCCTGCGGATCGTGCCCAAGGCCCAAGCAGTAGACGCACGTGGAGTGCGGGTCCGTCCGAGACATCTTCTGCCCGCATGGGCACCTCCGAAGCCGGGAGTCGGTTGTCCATTGCAGCTGCGAGGAGTGAGTGACGAAGTCTTGAAACCTTAAAAGTAATTTCTGTAAATCAAGAAATAGGAACTAGTCTTATACGCAGAGCGTTAAGGAGGGAACCTGAGCTTCCAAGTGGTAAGGAAGATCTGGCATCATGGGGCGGAGCCGAGAGTTTTACCACCCAGGTGGGTGGGAGGAGCCAGCTTGAAGACCTTCCGGCAAGATTTAAAGCGGCAAGGATACCTGCCAATAAGTGTGGATGAACAACATATCCATGTCCCTAGAACTGCCATTTTTGGGCATGGATGAGCCAGAGTCAGGAGGGGGTGGACTGTAGGAGTCAAGGCCACCTGACCGGATAACGATAAAGACTTACCCTCCTGCTGAAGTAGAGACCAGGACCTCACAGGCAATGTACGAGTCTTATCTTCACATTTCAGGTGATGGCTAGACTTGGAGGACTTGTCCTTTTCACAGGATTTCAATGACTGCAATGAGATTCCATTGCCAAATACTTGGGAAAATTCTAGGCGCCAGCAGTTGAGGACCTGAAAGGAGAATCCAGCTGTGAGCCAGCACCTTTCTGGTGGCGTCTATTTCCTTTCTAGTGAAGGTGGTTTCTAAAGCCTTCCGCCAGCATGTCCATATGGCCTGGTTGAATCCCTGGCAGATCTCACAGGCCCAGACAGTGAGATGACCCCAAGTTAACACAGATGGAACAAGCATCATCCTTGTAAGTTTTCTGGCTTTAGGTACAAAACATAGATAAAGGTCATTTCAATGGGAGCACAAAACGGGAACCAAAGTTGTTAAACAAAAGAAAAGTTGATTAACAACGGGATATCTCAGCGTGACCTGATTAGCGAGTCATGGTGGGAGAAAGAACAGAGTAATGATGGGGCCCATGCAAGTTACAGGCAGAGATGTCATACATCACTGTGGGCACCCATAGCTAGCAAATATTTGAGTGGTCTCGATGCCAATGGCTTACAGTTCCTTGTGTGGCAGTCCAATGCAGATGTACTCGAAGATATCAGTCTTCGAAGGAAAGAGTGATCAGGTGCCTCAAAACCCTGCAGGTGGACAAAGCACTTGGTTCTGATGGGCTGTACTCTGGAGTACTGAAAGAAGTGGAGCAGATACTAGCAGTGCTGTTGGCAAACCCATTGAATTGTACCTTGGCGATGAGGGTGGTTCCAGAAGACCATAGATTAGCTATTGTGATGCTGCTTCGCAAAAGTGGTAACAGGGATGACCCGGGAAACTATGGACTGCTCGGTCTAACATCAGTTGCAGGCAGGCTGCTGGTAACCATCACTAAGGAACAGACAATGGAATTCTTAGAGACAAATGAATAGAAGGACAGGAGACAGCACGGGTTTATAGCAGGGAGCTCTTGCAAACTTATCTGATTGACTTCTTTACTCTTTAATGTGTACATCTGTGTCACTGGAGGGAATCCAGTGCAAGAGGCATATCTGTAAACCACATTAACATAAGTGGCAGGGTGGATATGGAGAAGGGCATAAGGGAATTAAAAAGGGACCCAGGGAAATTGAAAAGGTGGTCCAAGATCTGGCAACTAAACCAGAAGTGCAAGGTTATGCATCAAGCAAAGATTTTTTTAATTTTTTATTTTTTTGGGGGGTGGGGGAGTTAAGAGTAGAACAGAACTCAGTGTTTAAGGATCTGCGAGCTAATCTAAGTGTCAGCCTCAAGACCCTGGCAGATGTAGCAAGGCATACAGGAATGTTAGCAGGTTGCTGGGATGTACAGGCACAGCCTTTTCAAATAGAAGGAAGTGATCCTGACCAGGTACAGGTTCATCTGGAATATTGTGCCAAGTTCTGGAACCTTCACCTTCAAAAAGGACCGGACCACATAAAAGGGTGTGCAAAGGGAACGGAGCAAAATGATTCACAGCCTAAAGGGCAGGACCTATAAGAAATGGTCGGCTGACCTCAATATGTACTCCCTAGAGGCCAGGAGAAAGATGGGAACCTTACTGAAATGTTACAAGTATAGTGCATAAACAAGATTAAAAGCCAGCAACCTATAAAAAAAAAAAAAAACATATTTTATCCTCCACATTGGGCCAGCAGGGAGCTCCTTCCATCTACTGCCAAGTGCCCTGATCCCATCATACTGCTGTCATGCCACCCATCTATTTGGTACCGCCAACCCACCAACGAGCTGCTCCCCAACCCTGGTACACTTCAGTTCCTTCAACATTTCTTCCTAGCATACATTTGGCTATCTACAGTGGGGGTTAAGAGTGGCAGTATCCCTGGCAGAAGGTGGCTCTGATTCAGTGGCAGATGTGGTGGGCAGGCAGAGGCTTCATCTTCCCCATTCTGCACCTTGATTTTTCCCCATTTTTCTGTCCTGCCCACCCCTCTAGTGGCACATACTGTGAATGGCTGCCTGCAAGCCCTACACAGCCAACACATGAGCTCGCTCCAGGGGCCCCCCCTTGTCAGTCACAAAGTCCCTGCACCACCACCTGTGGTCACCCAGGTGGCAGTAATGCAGTGGGATGAGACACCCTCCTTCCCTGGAAGAGGAGCGCGTCCTGTGGGACACTCGAGTCTCCTACCTGCGGCCAACCATCCGACGGCCCAGGCTCATTCCCAAACCTGGGTCACTGGCACCATGAGCTGTAGCTCTACTACTGCACAGGTGGGCCAGGAACCAGGAACTGTTTAAGCTTAGTGAGAGTCACTGGGGAAATTTTAGAGGCACAAGTGGATGTACTTCACAGAAAGGGTGGTGGAAATTGAACTATCTGCCAGAGCAGCCAGTCAATGTTAAGATGGCTGCAAATGTCAAGTGAGGCTGGGACAGACACATGGGATAGGCGAAAATGATGTGAGAGAAAGAATGGGGTTAATGGGGGCATTTGGATAGCCAATGCAGAACAGGGTGATGATAGTTCCACATAAGGCCTTGCCAGTGCTACACTGGTGAGGACCTAAATAGGTACCAGACCGACTGGATGGATCTTGACTATTCTATCAGTTTCTAGGTTTTGACTGTACCATAACTGTGGTGGGTATGGGCCAAGCAGTAGACATTTTTGCACCTTATCTTTAGTATGGCTTTCAATTCCATTCCACATATAAAAAAGCTGCATGACCTTGGAATAAGGGACAAATTGGACAAGTGGATAGAGAACTAGTGGTGTGGGGCATGACAGAGGGTGGTCATCAATGGGGCACATACATAGCTCAGGGCAATCACAAATAGGGTACCCCATGGATCAAGTCCTGGGATTAGTACTCCTCAATATATTCATCTGCAATACAGAAGAGGGAATCTAGAATAAGACAAATCTCTTTGCTGAAGACGCAACAATCTGTATCAAAGTGGACACAGAGGATGAAGTGAGGGAACTAAAAAAAGCCTAGAAAAACAGGGAAAAGTGGTCCGGATTATGGCAGCTAAAGTTCGAAGCAAAAAAGTGAAGGGATGCTGGATGTATATGAAAGGGTTTGCCAGCAGGAGGAAGGAAGGGATACTGCCCCTGTACAAGTCCATGGTAAGGCCTCACCTGGAGCACTATGCCCAGTTTGGCAGTCCATGCCTCACAAAAGAAAGGAGTCAAAGAGAGGACTAAGATGATCCAGGGACAGCGGGGGAGGTTTTATGAGGAAAGGTTGGCTGACTTTAATATGTATAAACTGGAGGCCAGGAAAGAAAGAGAGGTATGGTTGAGACATGCAAGTTCTGGTACTGGGTCTGCTCCTGTTCTCAACTTCTGTAAATGATCTACCAAGGATCTGTGATAAAGCATCAGTTATAATGCATGCTGATGACAGTTCTCTACCGCACAGAAAGAATGGAGTGAACCTACAGGCAAAAATGCAACCACTGTTTTGCTGAAAACAAAATTTTACTGAATGAAAAACCAAAAACAATGGTTTCCAGAACTCAGCAAAAAACTGGGATTAAAGGAGACTGTATAAAAATTAGGTACTAAATGGATATTAGTGGAGAAAGTATCATGCTTATTACGCAGGAGTTACGTTAGACAAAACTTATCATATAACGATCATACAACAGATTATACATCAGTAACTAGGTTATTTGTATAGAAATCAAACAGCTTAACTACAAATGTCAAAAAGACCATCACAAAGCAGGACCTTTTTCCAGTGTTAGGTTATTATTCAATATTACTGTATAACCTACCAGAATCAACTTTTCATTAGTACAAGCTCACTTTTAATAACAGATTTGCTACCACCTCAGAGAAAAACACCATTGTAACTTGTATTAAAAACTTCAGAACTTTATACCCAAGTTTAGAATTCAATATTCTGTCTCGACTTTCTTATATAAAATTCTGAACGAGTAGTTAAAAAAAAAAAAATGGTAAAAGTGCAAAATCCTAAAGTCTTTGAGAAAGACATCACTAAAACATTACTGTGAAGGTCTAATTAAATTCAAAACGGCAGAGCATTCATTTTTGTACTATGATCCTGTGCTGATAATGCACATGAAATGGGAATGATTTTGATTTGAAAACTAGCAGTTAAGAAGAGCTTGCAGAAACATTTGAGGTCTGCAATTGCTTTGATGTTATCTTATGAAATGTCTATTGTAGAAAAGAACAGTTACGTTAAGAACTTACCCAACAGTAGATCTTCGAGTGGATCTCAGTCATCAGGTTACACTGTAGGAACCTTCATCAGAACCTTCATCAGAAAAGGAGAATCCACATGGAAGATTTTCAGCAGTACAACTGGGGCTGCCCACGCCGTCTACGTCAGCCGACATCATCAACCCTATATAAGCACAGGCAGCCATGCTCCCTCCTCAGTCCTTTTCCCCTGGAGAACCGAAGAGAGACAGAGGGACCCAGCTCTCAATAGAAGATCGGATACAACAGATGGCCAGGTCCTAGACAGGAGCCCCAAGAAGGGGGACGGTGGGAGGGAAAATATGCCCGAGATCCCCTCAAAGATCTACTGTTACGGCAAGTTCTTACGTAAATGTTCTATCTTCTGCGGGGGCATCTCAGTCATCAGGTTACACAGTAGGAACGCGTACCAAGCAGCGACAAGAGTAACAGACAGTCTAGGAGACTGGATCTCCATAAACTTAAGACAGGAGCCCTTGCAGCACAGCCCTGCCAAATCCTGCATGGGCTCCTGAGGTAATGTCCAGACTGTAATGTTCAAGTTTCAAGTTCAAGTTTATTGCAGGAAAGACTCCGTTGAGCAAGCTCATTCACAAGGAGGTCCTGAGGCACATACAGTTCACAATTACATAGACAGAAGATATAAAATGTAGAACAAAGAAAAAATATATAATACAAGAGGTATACACAATAGAAGTCCTTATGCTATATATGCAGTACATCCCAGCTTTAACCTTGCCCTAAATTATGCAACACATTTCTGCGTGAAAGTGTGGACTGTACTCCAGGTGGCAACTGCACAAATGTCAGCGGTCGAGACCCCTTTGAAACAAGCCACCGAGGCAGTCATGCCTCTGGTGGAATGAGCTTTGACAGCACCAGGCAATTCTTTGCAGTACTTCTTGAAGCAGAACACAATGTAATTAGCCAACCATAAGATCATGGAAGCACTACTGAAGGAGAGATTGGTGGAACATCTGGTTGTCAATGGACTACAGGACCCAAGGCAGCATGGTTTCACCAGGGGGAGGTCATGTCAGACCAACCTCATTGAATTTTTTGACTGGGTGACTAGGGAGGTGGATCAGGGGAGGGCAGTGGACATGGCCTATCTGAACTTCAGCAAGGCCTTTGACACTGTGCCACATAGAAGACTATTACACAAACTGGGGAATATGGGTGTGGGCAGGACAGTAGTGTGGTGGGTAGGTAACTGGCTGGGTGGCAGAACACAGAGGGTGGTGGTAAATGGCTGTCACTCCACAGAGGGAAGAGTGACCAGTGGGGTACCACAGGGATCAGTGCTGGGACCGGTCCTATTCAACATCTTCATCAGTGACATTGCACAGGATCTAGAAGGCAGAATTTCACTGTTCGCTGATGACACAAAGCTCTGTAACAGAGTAGACACACCAGAGGGTGTAGACAGAATGAGAAGGGACCTGCAGAAACTTGAAGAATGGTCAAGGGTTTGGCAGTTGAAATTCAATGCAAAGAAGTGCAAGATAATGCATATGGGGCACAAAACCCTGGCACAATATATCAGTTGGGGTGAGGATATAGCATGCACCAAGCAGGAAAGGGATCTTGGGGTTGTCATCTCTGATGACCTCAAGGTAGGGAAACAGTGTGACAAGGCATCAGGTAAAGCAAATAGGATGCTGGGATGTATAGGCAGGGGCATCACCAGCAGGAAAAGGAGGTCATAATCTGCTATACAAGACACTAGTGAGGCCCCACCTGAGTACAGTGTACAGTTCTGGAGACCATACCTCACGTAAGGACATAGACAGGGTAGAGAAGGTTCAGAGGAGGCAACAAAGATTGTGCATGGGTTGCATCACAAGTCCTATGAAGACAGGTTGAAGGAACTGAACATGTACTCCTGGAGGAGAGGAGGGAGAGGGGATATGATAGAGACATACAAGTATCTTACAGGGAGGAACAGGGTGCAGGAAAACACTATTTTTAAGCGAAAAAGATGTTTCAGGACTAGAGGGCATGGGATGAAGTTGGAGGGAGGACGATTCAGAGGAAACATGAGAAAGAATTTCTTCACAGAACGGGTGGTGGACAAGTGGAACACCCTGCCAGAGGAAGTGGTGGGAGCTGAAACAATCACGGGATTTAAGAATGCATGGGATAGACATAAAGGAATTCTAGAGGTCAGGGGTAAGGGGAAATAGACTTCTAGGAAAACAAACTGAACTTACAAGCTCAAATGGGCAGACTAGGTGGGCCATAGGCCCTTATCTGCCGACACTGTCTATGTATCTATGTATGTATTTGGATAAACATTGTTTAAAAACTGGAGCGCCCTCTCTACCTGGGGTAAAAGAAACAAACAGCTGCTTAAACTTTAGTCCGAAGCAGGTAATACTTTAAAGTTCTGCGCACATCCAACGTGCTGAGCAGTGCTTCCTCTGGATTGGCACACTCGGGGAAAATAAACAGGAAGGTGGATAGACTGATTGAGGGTGAGGGTGAACTCAGAAACCACCTTGGGCAAAAACTTAGGATTGTGCGCAAAGACGCCCCATCTTTGTGAAAAAATCAAATAAAGCTCCTCACACCAGAGGGCCTGAAGCTCTGAAATTCAAACATAAGTAACTGCAACCACAAAGAGCGCTTTCCAAGAAAGGAAGTGCAAATCGCAAGTCGCAATTGCCTCAAAAGGAGATGGGTCAGTATCTCCAAAAATAAAATTTAAATCCCAAGCCAGAACAGGGTAACAGACTCTGGGTTTCAGATGCAGGATGCCACTAAGGAAAGTACAGGAGACATCCAGCTGAGCAACTATGCGGTCACCCACAGGCTCATGAAAGGCAGAAATAGCCAAAAGGTGGACTTTAAGGGAGGAATACTGGAGGCCCAAGTCAGACAGAGAAATCAGGTATTCCAGGATATGATTCACCAGGCAGATAAAAGGGTCCAGGGAGTATTTGGCAGCCCAAGATGGCAAACTGTTTCCACTTCATGGCATATGTGGTGCAAGTGGAAGGCTTCCGTGCCACCACCAGGACATCCGCCACCCTGTTAGAGACTCCAAACCTGGCACTGGCTACATTCTCAGGAGCCAGGCATGCAGATGGAGGGACCCGAGGTTAGGATGAACCAGGGTCCCCTGGTCCTGGGTCAGCAGGTTCTTGCAGAGAGGCAAGGGGATTGGAGGTTCCTCTGCCAGCTGTTGAAGCAGAGGGAACCATATCCGACGAGGCCCTCCATCTGCAACATGATTAGCACCCTCTGTATCAGAGGAAACTGAGGGAATGCATACAAAAACCTCCCGCTCCAAGAGAGGGACAATGCGTCTCGTCAGAAAACTTCAGGCCCTGGATCTAGCAAGCAGAAATTGGGCAGTTTTGCACTGATTGGGGACACAAAAAGGTTCAAACTCTGGGTGACCCCATCTGTTCAACAGATCTGCTACAGATGACAGAAGCTCCCTGGTATGTGGACTGCAGAGAGTCAGACTGTGCTCCAGTGCCCAATACCACACTCTCATAGCCTCCCTACAAAGAGGGTAGTAGCGAGTCCCACCCTGCTTATTGATGTAATAGATGACATTTGGATTGTCAGAGCGCACCAGCAGCTGGTCTGGAGCCAAATGCTCCTGAAAAGCTTGCAAGGCAGAGCACCACTCATCTCCAGGACACTGATATGCATGGTGGCTTCCCACTGAGGAGACCAGGACTTGTTGGTCCAACTCATCCATGCGCTGGTCCCACTGCACTCTGAGGGTCCACTGAAGGGTGCGCATATGAAGCCTGGACAGTGGACCGGTGAGAATGGCTGCTGCCATTAGACCCAACAGCCTGCAGTACAGCCTGGCAGTGAACAAAAGGGTGGCAGGGAGGCCCAGTGGCATGCTGGGGTGCATAGGCAGGGATATCACTGGCAGGAGGCGGTGATGCCACTGTATAAAACATTGGTAAGGCCTCACCTGGAGTACTGCGTGCAGTTCTGGAGGCCACACCTTCGCAAGGACATAGATAAGGTGAAGACTATCCAGAGAAGGGCAACAAAGATGGTGCAGGGCTTGCACCTCAAAACATATGAGAAGAGGAGACAGCAGGGGGACATGTTTGAAACTTTCAAGTACCTCAAGGGCATAAACAAGATGGTGGTGGGGGACCTTTTCCAATGTAGAAAAAGTACTAGAATAAGGGGGCACAATATGTAATTGGAAAGGGGTAGATTAAGAGGTAATGTGAGAAAGCTTTTCTACATAGAAAGGATAGTCGACGCTTGAAATAGTCTGCCACAGGAGGTAGTGGAGGCAAGCACAGTGGAAGGGTTTAAGCATGCCTGGGACAAGCACAGGGGAAGCTTGAGAGGGGAGGGAGTGATGAAAAGCCATTGATCACACAGGGTCAGTGGCCACATACATTGTATAGGGCCTATGGGCAGACTGGATGGGCCTAGTCGTCCTTATCTGCCGACAATTTCTGTGTTTCTATGTACAGACTAAGCGACTTCTTCAGCTTGGGCCATAAGGCACTCCGCCCTGTTCTGGGGTAAGAAGGCCTTTTCCTGCTCAGAGTCCAGAACCACCCCAATGTACTGCAGTCTTTGAGACGGTACTAGAACAGACCTGGGCAGGCTGACAGTGATGCCCAGAGAGTGGAAGAGCTGGACAGTGTGCAGAGTTAGCAAGAGCTGTTCCCTGGACAGGGGCCTTGAGGAGCCAATCGTCCAGATAAGAGAAGACATACAGTCCCTCTCTTCTGAGAGCTGCTGCGACCACCGCTACCCACTTGGTAAAGACACATGGTGCAGAGGATAAGCCAAAAGGCAGAACTTTGAACTGGTAATGCTCACCCTGAAAGGCAAAACGAAGAAACCTCCTGTGAGGAGGAAAGACTGAAATGTGCAGGTAAAGTATCCTGCAAGTCCAGTGAGCACAGCCATCCCCAGTTTTGAGGAGGGGCATAAGGCCTGGCAAGGTTACCATCCAGAACTTCTTGTACTGGACCTACAGATTGAGGTCCTTTAGGTCCAGAATAGACCTCAGATCTCCAGTAATTTTGGGGATGAAGAAAAACCTGGAATAAAACCCCTGGGTTTCTCTGTTGCCTTGGCACCAATTCGATTGCCTGTTTGTGCAGAAGAGACTATACCTCCTCCCGGAGAACAGACAAGTGAGCTGGGGGATAGTTGGAGGGTAAGGAGGGCTATCTGGAGGATGCTGAATGAGCTCCAGGGCATGACCTGTCTCAATGATCTGCAGGATCCATGCATCTGAAGTTATGGTTCTCCACCGATTCAGATGGAGGGAGAACCGGCCTCCGACCACCACCCTCCTGGGTCTGGACCAAAGGAGGAGGGGTCTGGCAAGGAGTCGAGCGGAGGAGGACCAGCTGAAGAAGCTGGTCTGTCATGTCTGGGACGTTTGGCCGCCACCCCAACATTGGAGGGGACAGGCAAGAAGACTGGGCTCTTCGCATACCTTGAGTATGGGGGGCCGAGCCTGGCCCATTGGCTTAGAAACAGATTTTGACGGCAGATAAGGACCGCTTGGCCCATCTAGTCTGCCCCCTTTCCTACAGGATAGGCCGCAGATCCTAGTTAACCAACAGCCTATTTCTTCCTACCCCCCACAAGAATTGCCTTATGTCTGTCCCATGCATTCTTGAAATCTCCCACAGTTTTAGACCCCACAACCTCCTCAGGAAGTTGTTCCATGCATCCACTACCCTCTCTGTGAAATACTTCCTCACATTGCCCCTGAATCGCCCTCCTATCTTTAAATTGTGTCCCCTTGTTCTTGTAAGTCTTTTTTTCTGAAAGATGCTACCCTCTTGGACTTTGTTGATTCCACTGAGGTACTTAAAAGTTTCTATCATGTCCCCCCTCTCCCTTCTTTCCTCAAGGGTATACATATTAAGCTCCTTTAGTCTCTCCTCATACGGCTTCTCTTGCAGACCCTGCACCATTTTAGTTGCCCTCCTCTGGACTACCTCTATCCTGTCCATGTCCTTGCGGAGATGAGGTCTCCAGAACTGGACACAGTACTCCAGATGGGGTCTCACCAACTGTCTGTACAGAGGGATAACTTCCTGTTTTCTGCTGCTGATGCCCATCCCTATACATCCCAGTATACCCCCAGCCCTCCCTACTGCCTTCTCACATTGATTGCTAACCTTAAGATCATCTGATATGATTACCCCCAGGTCCCTTTCCTTTTTTATTGTTGTTACTACCTCCCCACCCATTGTGTATTCTTCCCCTGGGTTCTTGTTTCCCAGGTGCATTATTTTGCACTTCTTTGCATTGAATCCTAGCTGCCATACTTCTGACCATTCCTCCAGCCTTGCCAAGTCCCTTTTATCCTTTCCACGCCTCCTTGTGTATCAACCCTGTTGCAGATCTTGTGTCATCTGCAAAAGGCATACTTTCCTTCAATCCCTCTGCAATGTCACTGATGAAGACATTAAAAAGGACTGGACCCAATACTGAACCCTGCAGTACCCACTAGTAACCCCTCTTTCTCAGAGTGGACTCCATTTACAATTACCTTCTGTGTCCTGTTGTGCAGCCAATGTTTTACCAGGCTACCACCATGGGACCCACTCCCAGGCTGGTTAATCTGACTATTAATCTTTTGTGTGGACTGTGTCAAATGCCTTGCTAAAGTCTAGGTAGGCCATGTCCACAGCCCTCCCTGGTCTACTACTTTGGTCACCCAGTCAAAGAAATCTATTAAATTGCCTGACATGACCTTCCCCGCTGGAACCCATGCTGTCTTGGGTCCTGTGCTCCACTGGCCTCTAGGTACTCAACTATTCTTTCCTTCAGAAGTGACTCCATCACTTTCCCTACCACAGAGGTCAGACTGACAGGTCTGTAGTTTCCTGCCTCTGTCTTGGTCCCACTTGTGTGAAGGGGAATCACATCCGCCTTCCTCCAGTCCTCGGGTACCACACCATCCTCCCATGATTTATTAAAAAGAGTAGCCAGTGGTTTCACTAGTTCCTCCCTTAATTCTTTTAGAATTCTGGGGTGAATTCCATCAGGCCCCATTGCTTTGTCCACCTTCAGTTTTAGGAGTTCTTGCAGAACCCTTTCTTTTGTGAAAGGACTGGGATCAGCCCCTATCAAGAGTGCTTCTGTTAATTGGATTAGGCACTTCCCCCTCCTCTTTTGTGAATACTGAGCAGAAATATTCGTTCAGTATCCCTGCTTTTTCACTGTCCCCCTCTGCCCACCCACCGTTCATTCTATTCAGCCTCACTATCCCTCCCTTTGTCTTCCTATGCTCGCTGATGTACCTATAAAAGGTTTTATCCCCCTTCTTAACTGAGTTGGCGATCTTTTCCTCAGTTTGGGCCTTTGCTATTCTGACTTCCCTCCCTGCTTCCTTCTGCCTTAACTGGAACAGCTCTCTGTCCTGCTCCTTCTGTAAAAGGCTTCTGTGTGGCTTTTCTATGAAAGGTAGACTGTCCTCTACAACGCGACTGAAAGTGGTAGAGAATGGATGGATTTAATGGCCATGCCAGTGGCCTGCAGGTCATTTATAAGGTCCTGGACATCAGAGCCAAAGAGCTTGGTGCCACTGAAAGGGGCATTGAGCACCTTGCTTTGCACATCGGCTGCAAAACCAGAGACCCTGAGCCAGGAGTGCCTCCAAAGGCATATGCCAGTGGCGGCTGCCCTGGCCAATATATCGTCCTTATACAGGGCCTTTTTTTTTTTTTTTAAATACTTCTCACTGTCACTACAGGGAACTCTCCCAAGCATCCACTACACCTGCGAGCTCTACCTCCTGCCTGAAGCTCTCCTCCACCCTGCACCAGCCAGGCAGACCCCCACAGGTGGGGCTGCCCTATCTGCCCAGGGTGCTCTACCTATAATCTAATGTGTCTGGCTGGGCGGTCCAGCCCTGGTGGAGAGAGAAGCCCAGAGATGGAGTGTGGCTCGGCGGGGCATGGTGCTGTCACCTATCCCAGAGGATGGGGATTTTCTTGGCTATTCTCCCCTTGGAGTGCGATTTGCATGACGCCTGCGCACAGCTGCCCTGCTGGCATCTGCCGCACTCCCACCCCTTACGTTGGCTGGTGTTCCTGCAATACCCCCGATCTCCATCAGGAGCTGCCAGGACACCAAGCAACCCTTGATCCCTCCCCAGGGACAGGAGAGCTGTCCTCTGGATGCTCTATCCTGTCCCTCCCCTGCCAACCCCCAGCTCCCCGAGTCCGTCTCCAAACCCAGGTCACCTGCATGGAGCTAGGTGTGGCGTCCAGCACCTCAACCCTCAGCGCCACTGGGCCGGCCCATAGAGGGCCCTTTAATAACATCTTCTGCAGTTTGCAAGCACTGAAGCAATTCTGCTTCTGGGAGCCATCAGAAGGGCTTGGGTGGCAGCTATGCCCTTTCTCCAGTTGGCATTCTGGAATTTGACCATATGTGACAGATAATTTACGATCCAGAGGTCCAGAGAGGAGGAGGCAAAAAACCCTTTTGCCCCAGAGGTCAATCCTGCAGGACTCCTTGTCTGGAAGGGAACTGAGGTGCTTAGGTGCCTTGGATTTATCATGGATTGACTTGATAACCACAGAGTCAATTTCGGCCTGGGTAGCAAAGTAAGGAAGGCCCTGAGGGGCATTACAGAGTTTGTCTGCCCTACGTGGCATAGCTGGCACCATGTCTGGTCTATGCCAGGCTGCCGTAGTGGCTTTCCTTGAGTGCAGGAAGCATAGGAGGAATAATCTGAGAGGGAGATTCAGGCACCTCCAGGAAGTCCACCAGGTCTTTCCTGGCGACATCCTCCTCCTCAGTCTGGAGACCCATTGTGGCAGACAATTGCTTCATGACATTAAAGAAGGCGGCATCCTCTGGAGGAGACTTGGGAGTATGCTTCATAGAGTCTTCACTGACCAAAGAGGCAGTGGACTTAGAGAGAAGGATTTCCTTCTCTTCCCTTCATCCTCTATGACATCAGGGAGCATGAGATCAGGATGATACTTCTCAACGCTGAGCTCCTCATCTGGGTCTGGCGTCTGATGTGCTGATGGTGGCCCGCAGGGAGCTTCCCAGGGTCAATAAACAGGTGTCAACGACGAAGCAGTCGACTGTGCCAGCAAAAAGGGCCTATTAAAGCACCCAGCTGCTGAACAACTACATTTGTGAATTTAAGTAGTACCTCGTTCAGGTCCATAGAGGGTGCCATTGGAGGGGGTGTTGGTTGTACAGGAGCCGATGACCCTGCGCCCTCAGAGTCTAATGAACCTGCAGCCCTGTGATAAGGAGGGGCAGGCCTCGATGACAAGGGGCTGACGACCTGGAGGTCAACAGTCAAGCGCCCAGAGAGTTGGACGAAGGAGCTGTCGGTATGGGTATAGTGGGAGTAGAAACCTGGACAGCTGGTCTCTTCGTCGGGGCAGCAGTCGTCAGTGAAAAGCCCCCTGAAGGAGAGATCGACTGGGAACTGGATCGCCGAAGGGGGGAGGGAGCAGTCACAGTCCTGGCCCCCCCCCCGAGGACTTGTCTCGGGCCTTGGAGCTCGAAGATCCAGTGGGCAACAGAGAGGCCGTGGCTCAGAGGACCCCTGCTCAGAGTTGGCTACTTGCTGTTCCATCAGGAATTTCTTGAGAACCTTCTTGCATTGCCTGAGGGTTGTCTGGTTATACTTCTGGCACAGCTCACAGTCTGGCACATCATGGCTAGGAAAAAGACAGCAGACACAAACTGAGTGTTAGTCAGTAAAAGCAATCTTTCTTTCTCCAGTGGCAGTGACGGAAAAGACAAGGAGATGGATTAACTCACTTGGTGAAGTTTAGGGGAAAAAAATGGTCGTAGGCTGAAAAAGGCGCGAACACTGCGACAAAGCTTACGTGGAGATCTGGGCTCCAGATAAGGGGATTACCAACCTGTTTTACTCACCTCATTTTAGGAAATAATCTTCAAAAAATGTTTTAATGAGTACCGATACTTATCAAACATTTGTAAATACTCCACACTCCAAAGAACAGTGCTTCATAACATAATTGGCGATTCAAAAGTTTTTGTTTTTGTTTTTCTTAACACAGATTTACAGTACTCTTATGCATCCCAAGTGTGTTTTACTCACTATATTTTAAAACTGGTGAGTAAATTACTCCTACTTGCCAACATTATCTGGAACCTTGTTGGCACTTGAGCAATCCTGATCTGGAAAAAAAAATTGTTTTTAAAAAATTTACTCCTCACTCCACTCCAGCCAGACATTTTTACACATCTGAATTTGGTTTTACTCATCTCACTTTCAAAAGGAGTACAGTACTCATCCCAAAAAATCTTATCTGGAGCCCTGGAGGAGACTGTGCTTGCAAGTCGACAGCGGGAAAGTACTGAGGAGGGAGTGGGGACGCCTACGCCTAGATAGGGTTGCTGATGTCAGCCGACGTTGATGGTGTAGGCAGCCCCAGTTGTACTGCTGAAAGTATTCCATGTAGATTCCCCTTCTCTAATGGAGAAGGTTCCTACGGTGTAACCTGACTGAGATACCCCAGAAGCAGATCAGCAGAATCTACTTATACTATATTTAATGTAATTATGCACATTCTATATACAGTAATATGAAATTTTAGAGTGGTTTTTACTTGTGTGATGTGAGGTAACATGCATTGTCATACCTACTGTGAACCCAATTTCCCCAAGTGTGGCTGAAAATGGATCTTTGATCCAGTCCATCTTCCTGGTAAAATAAATCAACTGGATGGGTAGTAAGAACTTGTTCATAAGGAAAGCAGGGACAGAGACTAGACAGCATGGCTATAGAATGGAAGGGGGGGGGGTGTTCAGGAGGGATATGAGATGGTTCTTTTCCATGGAGTGGGTGGTAGACGAATGAAACAGATTGGTCAGTGAAGCAGCTGAAGCCTTGACTGACAGGGTTTAAACTCGAGTAAGACAGATATAAAGAAACAGTGGGACCCACTGGAAGAAGATGGGAAAGAATACCTGGGAAAGAGTGACAATCAGCCACTAGGGCCACCGAATCTCTAAATCCAGTCAGACACTAGGCTAAGCACAGAGCTAGGCAGAAAAAATGGTCCAACCAGATGGGTCTCTTTCTGTCAACGCAATCTATACTTTAGACCAAAGGTGAGCAGTTCTGACAATGAGGATGCAAGAGGCACCACTCGTACATTAAAGAGGTCTTAACGATGTGTGTGTGTGTGTGTGTGTGTGTATACGCATGCATGTACAGTAGTTAGTGTCCATATTATTTATATTACTAATTGTGGGCGTGTCCCCGACCAATCACAGGCCTCCCTTCAGTTGTGTGTTGAGGTACTCATATTACCATAAGAGCAGCTCACACACTGAGCCACTGTAATGGGCTTTCTGCTGACTGCTCGTGCCATTAACTGTATTAAAAAAGGATTTGTTTTTGTATTTAATACAGTTTGCGATCTATAATAAGTTTATGGGTCTGCTTGGAGGGTCTCTTATGGATACAAGAGCGTCACCGCTTGTGTCCTTAGGACCACAGAAGTGCTAGCCTTCGGTTCCCAGTCCTCTGGTCCCAAAAATGCTCGAGGCAACACACTTGTATCCATAAGGGGCCCTCCAAACAGATATATAAACTTGTAAGAGTGCATTTGAGTTCTTCTCTATTTTATACCTTCTCTCCCCTTTATATTCCCCCACCTCCTCCTGCACCTGGAAACAAGCCTTGGCTCTGTGTGTTTCTCCTGGTTATCAAATTCTAAAACAAATCCTAAATAAATTCTTTGAGTGAGGAAGCAGAGAAATGAAGTGAACCATTAAAGACGCAATAACTGTACATGTAAACATACTGTAAATGTTTTAGACTTTTGTTAACTTGAATTTAAAACTATTACAGAGACGTCTGTGTGGAAAATGAACCATGCCAGCTAAAGTCAGAACTCATTAAGCTCTTATGACGAGTGTCTGGAATATATAGAAATAAGCAACCGAAAATAGCTAAACATACTTTGAGTAATACTTTGATCACTAAGATAGTTACACAACTGTCCATGCGATTGTAGTGCCCTAGAAGCTGGCTGACCAGCAGACCAGGGAAGACCTCCAGGAGGGAAAGGGTTTACTCCCCATCCACCTCATACCTAGCCAGCTAGCTTGCCGACCAGCTAGCTGACTGACCACTTCCTGTCCAGGTCCCCCTCTCCCCTTCCCCCTCCTGTATTCTTCCCGGGCTTCGGCCTTTGTTCTGGCCAGGCCAGAGCTCCGGCCAATGCCTAAAGGGGCCATAATTCAGCCCCAGGGGGCTGATCTAGGCTCCAGGGACCCAATCTCTTGGTCAGAAGCCAAGTCCGCCCTCAGGCTAGAAAAGGGTCTCCCCTGCTACCTGGAGGGCAGTTCGGAACTGGGTGGCTGACAGAGTGGACAGCACAGGGGTACAGATGCCTGGAAGCTTACCTGAAGCTTGGGTCTGTACTTCCCTGGTGGCTGCTCCTCTGTAGCCAGGCGTCCTGGGTCTCCAGCAGCGACAACAGCAGCAGCAGCAATAATCTTAGCTTCTCAAGAGGTCCAGTTGTTCCCCAGGCAGCCTGCAGCAACTAGTCCATCCCATTCGCTTCCCTCTGCTCCGTGGGGTCCACCCGGCAGGTAGGTCCGTAGTTGTCCCATTATTATTTTTATTCTTTTTGTTACACTCCCTTCCAGCTCCCTGCAGCCGCTCTCGCAGTCCTCCTAGGCTGCACACTCTGTCGGCTTTGAGCTGGCCCTCTAGCCAGCCACACAGCAGCCAGCCTGCCATTTTGTGAGCTACCCCTTGGGGGGGGGGGCTGCTCATGGTGTTTGTTCCCTCTTTGTGTCCTTCCCGCATTTGGGTCCTGCCCCCTAGTGCTTGGGTCGGGCCATCCTTTGGAAGGTTGGGAAGCCCCCCCATCCCCGACCAACCAAAGCAGAGTCCAGTCTGGCGGTCGGTGGTGGCGAGTAAAGCTCCCATTATGGTCGGCTGCTTGCTCCCTCTGCTCTCCTCACAGCGCATACAGCTTGCCCTGCACTGGGACCCACATCGCATGGGGGGGGGGAGACTGGGTTTAAAGGACGGACCGTGAGGTGCTGCAGTATAGTGCACTCTGGTGGAAAACACTGCCCGCAGTGCAATAGGTCTGCCCCTACAGCCGCGTCCACGTCTCAGAGGCACGGGGGGGGGGGGAGTAGAGCAACTCCCCGGTCACCACCACTTCAAGTCACCAATGCCAGCTGATCCCAGAGGACCTGGGCCGGTCGGCAAGCAGGCTGTAAGCCCAAAAGTTATTTTCTTTAGTGCCAAGGTGCCTAAAAGGGACTGCCAGGGGTGTAAAGGAGCACAAGTGGGCTGGACGCCCAACAAGAAAAGATTATTTGTTTTGTGTCGTAGCGCCAGGGGTGGGTAGAAAGAGACAGGGGCACCAGAGGGCAAGAGGGAAAGTAAAGAGACAGAGGCGGGCAGAGCAGCCACAGGTCATTAACTGGAAGGGGCACTATGGATTTGAGCCTCAGGGCCATAGCTTTGGTGCCAGGTTGGCGCCCACCTAAAGGCAGGAAAAAAGGGAGACACTAATCTGAAGTTTGTTCAGAGGTGCGACCTGGAAGCGCAGGGAAGTGTGGTGGTTGCTCAGAGTAACAATGTGCAGGTGGGGCTGTGGGAGGTGAACCCAGATCTCCAGGCTGGCAGCTGAGAGCCTGGAGCCACCGCACTGCACTGCTTCCAAACTGGAAGGGAAATACAGCTGTGGCCGAGACTGCTGGGGTGAGGCCAGGAGCTAAAGGGCGTCTGTTTATGTGCATGGGAAGCAGGGCTAGGTCCAAGCCCCACACCAATAGGCCTGCTGCAGCGCTAGCATCCAGGAAGGCACAGCTAAGGCTGGGCATCCTGCATAGCTCACCTCCCCCCCCCCACAAGAGGTCCAAGCCCTTTACTGGGAGCCCCAACTACTCCCCCTTTGCCCGCCACCCCCCCAGACTGCCTGCTGGTGGCTGCTGAGACCTGTGGATCGAGGGAATGGCCAGGTTGATGCTGTGCTGCCTGTCAGTTACAAAAAATACTTATTGTGTATTTGCTGTGTTAAATGTCTGCCCGGGTTGCACCCCGGTGTATTAGTGACCCCACCTGACTGAGCTAACTATCGGGGTCTGACCAAAATTTGCAGCAGGGCCTGAACTGCCTGCCCTGCACCCACCAAAGCCACCTATTCACATCAGGGCTGAACTTGCCTGCCCTGCATCCTGATCAGTTGGTGCCGGACTGTCCCTGGAGGGGCTCGAACTGCCTGCCCCACCCTCACCAACTGCATTGAGACACATCGGTTCTCTCTCTCTCCACCCCCATCTAAGCTGTTGCTGTGGGGAAGTGGACGGGCTGCCCAACAGTGGTAGTCCCACCACCCAGCTAATTGCCCTAAGACTGCAACTGCCTCCACCCCTGAGGTCAGGGGTCACCCGCCATTCAGCCAAGCATCGAGCGCTTCCCGCCCAGCCTGCCAGCAACCCCCGAAGACGATGAAAGACTGCATTAGCCAGCATAGTGGTAGTCAGTTTCCCCCACAATCTTGTCAGCTTAGGAGCCGCCCCGGCTTACGATAGTGAGGTTCCCTCCGAAGTACGAGAGTAGGAAATTGCCCTGCGTTTTGTTTTACTTTTCTGAGGTGGCGCTAGCTCCCTTCCGCGACTGGGCAGCAACTCGTCAGGAGCCTTCCAGAGGACCTGCCATCGCAGGACATTGCCCTGACCATCCTCCATCCTGTCATCGCCTGCATCTCCAGCTCCGAACCAGCCTGCATCCTCTTCCTCTTCATCTCCATCTCCATCTTGTTCTCCTCAGCCCTCCTGCCGGCAAATGAGACCGATCGGTCACTAAGGTACTGTACACCCTCTTCGCACCAGAAAGACTGTTCCTCCAACTGCACTGTGACTATAAGCTGGTGTGTCTTTAGTTACCCGTGGCCAAGGTGGTTAGGCACTGGTAAATTATTGACATGTGCAGACGTAGGGCACTAGGTGACCCTGTTAGAGGTACCATACATGTTGGTGTTGTATATCTGACTGTTTACTTTCACCTTCACTGCACCTAGACCAGTATAGTGGCCTGCTCTCACTACGTATTATAAGTGCTGTGCATGACAATCACTGCAAGTGCCTTGTATTTTGCAACCCCATAACCAATTTCTTTCCAGCGTAACCAGTGGCTGTCCCAATAAAAGCTTGCTGTTTGCACCTGGAACTGTCGCGCCTGCCTCTCGTTGAAAAGAAGAGATGAACCACCCTCCTAAGTCTGGTCACCACACAACTTTCTCTTAAAGTATTTGTTTAGGTTCCCCCATCCATGCATGCATCTAAAACCTTTTTAAAAAGTTTATTACTGCCAATTATGCCCTGTGATAGGATGTTCGTGTGTTCACTATTTTGAGTATAGAATAATTTTCTATTGGTTCTGAAATGATTAGCCCCTGACCTGTGTGCAACTATTATGTGTGCTTAAACTTTTGTTTTGGGGACACTGAACGGGTGGGGGGCTGTAGTGAGAGGACTGAGGAGGGTTTGGATTGTTTGGCACGAGCACTACTGGAGGGGGCCTAGTCCACATGGCTGTAGGACACCAATAGGGCTCCTGTAGTTCAGAGATAATTAGTGTGCCTGCGTGTGTTTGGGACTCAGTCGGACATGGAGAGGGAGCAGTGAATCGAAGACAGAATAAGTGGTGCCTTTTGTGTGTTTTAGGGGCTTATATTGTGCGCTTTTGCAACAAAAATAAAAACTTATGTGTGCTTAAACGTTTACTTTGGGGACATTGAATGGAAGGGAGGAAGGGGAAACCTGCAGTGGGAGGACTGAGGGAAGATTTGGATTGTTAGGCGCGAATGCCATTGGAGGGGGCCTAATCCACATGGCTGCAGGACATCAATAGGGCTCCTGTACTTCCTATTTAATACCCATAATCCCTAGCAAATCCAAAGTGTGCCGTGAAGCAGGAGTGCGGCGTCTAAGTGGCGTCGGCAGGATGTCCACAGGCCACACTGGTCAGGGCACATTAAGTAAGTGCACAACAGGGGAAGGAAAGCAGACTCTGAAGACACTGAGGACTAAATAAGTTAGCAAGGTCCCTGGAAAATCCAAGAAGTCCATGGGAAATGTGCCTGATAAATGTTGCTGCCACCCTCCTTGCCCAAAAACAAGTCTGAGAAGCCCTCCGCATTTAAGGAAGGAGGTCAAGTAGACAGCAAAAACATCATTGTAAATCCTCAAACTGATACTTTTCCATAATGTATTGTAACAAAATATTTAAAGCCTTTTAAAAAACTTAAGGCAAAATCTCCTGAGGAAGCCTATAGTTGATAGGCAAAATGTAGAGCAATTTTGCCTGTATGAAATTTGCAATAAAAAAAACTAATAATCACACATCTTTGGAGTCATGACTGCTTGATCCTATGAATGTGTTTCCCCACCCCCTTTGGGCTCAAGATTGACTAAGTTATTCTATCTAGCAAGGGGTGGGAGCCAGCAGGAATAGAAGATTGCAGCAAAGGGGAGGGAGTCAGTGGGAAAAGGGGCTTGTAGCAAAACCCTATCTAGGGTCAGCCTAGTGGTGAAATAAGAACACGAAAGAACACAATAGTTAGGCAAGGTTAAGGCTACCTAGGGAGTATATGGGAGCTTAGGAGGTTACCAAAGTGTTTAGGGACATTTTCTCCTCAAGGACCCTGTGCAACTGGAGCTGGGGAGTGACAGGAGGCAAGGAGAAAAGGTAGGTGGGTAAAGGAATCAGTACAAGGACGAAGGAGAAAGGAATAGGAGGACTGAGGTACTGTATATTCTAACCCGGGGGGGGCGCCTCATCAAACAGGTATGCAGTACTGGCCATTTTTTTTTTTTTTTTTTTTATTATCATCCATTTTTGCGCTTCCCTGCATCTCAGCCAGCCTTTCCTCCGGGCCGCCTAGGACTTGCTTGTCCCAGGCAACCCCCGTCGCCAACCACCGCCCCATACTCCAGCACCCTAAGGTAACTAGCTTTATCCTTTCGTTGCGTGGGTCCCCTCCATCCAGAAAGAATTTGCCTTATCGGCTACCTGCTTGGCCTTGGGTGCTGCTGGGGTCGGTCCTGGCTGTCCGGGGACTCCGTGGCAGCAAGGATCCGGTGGCCGTCATCTGGCCAGCCGAAGTGCCATTTTCCATTTTTCTCTCTGCCACATCCATCAAGTTCTCGGCCTTGCATGGGTCAGCATCCTCGTTGGGGATGTGTCAAGACATCACGTCCCCAAGCATGCACCCAATCCACCCAGAGGTGCCTAGGCAGGCGCCCCCCCCCCCCAAGAGGGAAGCGTCCAAGGGACACTTGTGCTTCCCTTCCCTGCCAGTCTCCACTTCTGGTACCCAGGCTCAGGGCACAAACCAGGGTTGCCAGTGTGCTGAGCAAACCCCTTCACTCAGCGCCACAGACCCGGCATAGTACTGACCAGTTTGAAGCAACAAGGGGCAGGTGGGAAGGTATCGGAATGAGAAAACAAAGCTAAAAGACAGTGGCAAGGGGGTCAGAGGAGGGAGTAGCTGGGGGAAGGAGGGAAAGTAGGCATGGTGAAACAAAGGATGCAGGGAAGGTGGAGTTGTGGGAGGAACTAGGGAGGGTAGGATGCAGGCAAGCAGAGACAGCCATGGTGAGACAGGAACAGGGCGGTTGGAGGCACAGTAGGAGGGAACAGAGTTGGTACTGATGTAAATACAGCCAAGACGGACAGCGAGTACAAAAAGGGGGACAAGGCTGGTGCACTGAGGGGTGTATTCCGAGATTACAGAAATTCAGCCAAGACAGACAGTGAGGAGAAGAGAGAAGAGGCAGGTTCATCAGCAGTGCACAGGTGGTCAATTAGCAGGTCTGCGGGGGATGCAAGGGTTATTGTCATTGGGGACTCCATAATTAAGGGCATCCATTGGGAAAAGGGGGACCCCAAAAAAGAGAAGAGCGGTTGTCTTTACTGGGGACGGAGGCAGGAAGAGCAGAACCTAGGATCAGAGAAACTGTATGGGGATGGGTGGAAAGCCTCACTTGATCGTACAGCTGGGCACCAATGATTTGCCATGGGAGGAGAAAAGGGTGGTGCAAAAAAGGTTCATGGAGTCAGCAAGGAATTGTAGGGATTCCGTGAGCTTGTTGGCCTTTTCAAAGGTAATTCTAGTCCCCAGAGCTAGCAGTCAGAACAAGCATTTGTCAATGCTGAATGTTTGCTTGCTGGTATTGGCATTGGTAGTGCAGGAGTTCGAGAGATGCATACTAGGAATGGCAGTGAAATACTGAACCAACGCCTACACCCACCCGCACCCCGCAGAGACCGGCAGGCATTGGGGATGTGCCTTTGGGTCGTCTGGCATAACATTCATGCCATTCCACCTCACCCCACCCTGCAGACACTGACAGATGTCGTGGCGTGCCTTGGGGTCTTCGCCCTTAGGCTCACCCCATTCCACAAGAAAATAAGCGGAGATGGGTGCAGTATAGAAGAATGGGCTGAACATTATGGCCGAAGACCCCAAGGCACACCTCAATGCCATCTCTGGCTGCAGGGTGGGGGTGGGATGGCATGAGCATTACTGTCGACGACACCAAGTCACACCCCAACGTCTGTCAGTCTCTACAAGGTGGGGCATTACAGTTAAAAACCCTAACACCCATAGCGTTTGTTGGTGTTTTCACTCCAACTTTTCAACATAGGCTTTTTGGGACCCCACCTCATGAAAAGAGGCACTACCATTTCGTTACTCAATCCCGAAAGGTGATTTCACACAGCAACTGCGCCAGTCGGTGCCACAGGTGTGAAAACACATTTCAGGCAGGATGTGAAAAATGACAGCTCTTATCTGTTCTTGAGGAGGTGTGAAAAAATGGCAATGTTGAAAATCTGGAGTGAAATATGAAAAATTGGCTAGAGATTATGGCGTGCGTAGAAACTCTGTAGCACACCAATCTTATAATGCAATCATTTTGTGGAATTTTTTTCACCAAGTTTTCAACATGGGCTTTTTGGGACCTCACCTCATGAATAGTAACACTATCATTTCAGTACCCCATCCCGAAAGTTGACTGCGCCATTCTGTGCCATAGGTATGAGAACATGTTTCGGGTAGGATATGAAAAAAGGACAGCTATACTGCTCACAAGGAGGTCTGAAAAAAATGATAATGTTGAAAATCTGGAGAGAAAATATTAAAAATTGGTGAGATTCACGAGCATGCGTGAAAACTGCATATTGCTCGCTGAAGCATACATATTTTTTGAATTTTTCACCAAATTTGCAACATGGGCTTTTTGGGACCCCACCTCATGAACAGTCACACTGTTTCATTACTCAGTTCTGAAAGGTGATTCTGCGGAGCGACTGCAAAATCACCTTTTGGGACCAAGAAATGTGATGACAGTCACAGTGTTCATAAGGTGGGGTCCCAAGACCCCTGTGTTGAAAATCTGGAGCCACAATTCTTAAAAATGGCTACGATATCAACCAAAGTTGAAACCCCCCATTGATTCACATTATATGGCTTACCTCGGTTCCTCAGTTTGGCTTTGAAGAGTGCAGACGTGTCCCAGTCCAGAGAAAATCGCAGCACCAGATCTCCAGAGGCAAGTATGGGGTGAGGTATGGGGGGAGGTGCAGGGAGGTGTGGTGCGTGGGGGATGGGGAGGAGGGCCTTGGAAGACGACTGGGGACAGTTTTCTTTTTACAGGTAAACAAAGACAACGTCAGGGACAGCTTTCTTTATTTACAGGTAACTATTTTTTAGGCATACTGGGGTGGTCTCCCAGTGTGCCAAATTAGTGTGTGTGTGTGTGCGGGGAAGGGGGGGAGACACGACAAGCCGACTTGGGGATTGGGCACTCCGATGTCAGCTTAGAATGAACAGGCTAGGGGACAGGGCATCCGACACCGGGAGGGGTGGCATCCTGGTGTCGGAAAGATTTATGAATTATTACGGCACACTGGGGTGGGCTCCCAGTGTGCCACATGAGTTGGGGAGGGGTGAGCATACATGATGCCAACAGGGGGATTGAGCACCCCCATCAGCAATGAAAGACGGGGAGGGGGCAGGCATCCGACACCGGGAGTGGGTGTCCCGGTGTCAGAAAGTAAACAAAAAAACATTTATCTGGGCACACTGGGTTGGGCTCCGAGTGTGCCACAATAGTGGGGTGGGCTGGGGGGCATGCAACACAGGGACTGACCACCCCATTGTCGGCTTTTGGGGGACTGTGTGGTGGGAGGCAGGAGCCGCCAATCCGCAAAGCCTTGGCACGGCTCACTTATTATGTTTTGCTTCACCATGAAAGGCATACTGAGCAAACTGGTTGCTGGTAACTCCAGCCATGCGCATTACTGTGCACTGTAATGCGCATGGCTGGAGTCTTTGCCGCCGCTGTGTGCCTGGTTGCAGAAGGGGGAGAGCTGCCACTGCAATCAGGGATGACGACACTGTCCCTAATTGGAGCAGCAGATTTCTTTCAAGTCCAGCTTCGCTCTGAAACTGCCGTCATCTGCAGCCTCCTTGTTGACTGGTGGCCGAGGGACGTGCCCCTGAAAGTGTTCACTGGATTGGCCAAACACTGCCACACCTCTGCAATGCTCTACTAACCTCAATACGTTTCTTGTGCGCTGCATGCGCAAGCAAACATAAAAAGGAGGATCGAGGAGTTTAATGACTGGCTGAAGAGCTGGTGCAAGGTGGAACAGTCATTTGTATTGGAGAACGGAGCGACAAGTGTCGGAAAAGGGGTTATACTCAAAGGATAGACTGTACCTAAATTGTGAGGGGTCAGAGGTATTCAGGAACAAGCTGAGAGATACATGGAGAAGGATCTGGGTTTAAACTGCTGGGGGGTGGGGAGAGGTGGGCAAGCAGGCACAGAATCTTCAGGGCAGGGAGGTCTCTGGACCTCCACCCTGTACAGGAAGTAGCAACCAGGAGGAAAGCGGCAAGGAAGGGCATCCAAGGATAGTAGGTGAAGGGGGAGTATAGGGGATAGAAAATGAAAGATACAGGAAGTAGGCAGGGAGGCACAGAGTCAAGGTGGTAGGTGGTGTCACTCAATGCTCGCAGTCTTAGTAACAAGATGGCAGACATGCAGGCACTTTTGGTGGAGGGAAAGGTAGACATTGCAGCAGTTACTGAGACCTGGGCTTCAGTACACCATGACTTGAACCTCTTGATTCCATGGTACAAGCTGTACAGAAGGGATAGAGTGGAAGGCAAAGGTTGGGGGGGGGCATACATCAGGGAGGGGAGAATATGCACTAGGCAGGAGAATTAACACAGAAAAGTGGAATCTTTATGGATTCAGCTCCAGACTATCAAGGGGAGGAAGGTCAGGTTGGGGCAGTCTACAAACCACCCAACCAAGATGAGGAAAGGGACACAGTACTGGACTGGGTAAGGAGTAGCTGAATGCAGCAGGAAGGTGGACTTTAATCTGCCTAAGGCAGACTGGGGTACACCGGCCATGTCATGTGCAAGGAGTCAAAGGATCCTGGATGCAATTCAGGGAAGATTCATGACTAGACACCCATGCTTTTCTTAAAGAAATAACAAGAAATTCAAGTAATAAAAAGAAATAAAACAAAAACATAAAAAATGGCAATAACTAAATAAATGCTTGCAGCAGTTGTTTAGGCTCTGTTGCTTTCAAAGAGATAGTCCGCAAGAAAACGACAGCAGAATTGGCTGATTCACAAAACCTTTCAAGACCATGGCATATTGCTGCTTAATACAATGTAGTTGGTATACTAGGAATGTGATTTATAGGGTGTATAAGGTCATTTTGTGGTAATTTATTAATGTAAATGTGATAAGAAATAAAACTACATTTTTAATGAATAAAAGGAAAAAAACATGAAATTCAAGAAAAATAAAAAGAAAGCGTATACAAAATAAGTATTTCACGGGGCTTTATTCACGATCCATGGAGTTAGGGAACCCACCAGGGAGGGGGCAATTCTTGATCTAGTGCTGACAAATGGGGAGTATGTACAAGAGATAAGTCAAGGAACCCCTGAGAGGCAGCAGTGACCACAGCAGTGTGGTTTAGTTTGGACATGGGAAAGGAGTTCCCACACCAAGACCAAAACACTGGACTTCAAGAGAGCAGATTTCAAGGAAAATGGGGGAGGTGCTAAGGAAGCAACTAAAGGGTATCAGTGCACACATGGGGTGGACACTCAATGGCCCATCATCAGGGATGCAATACTAACAGCCGCAGCGGACTGTGTCAGACTTGGAGATGAGAAAATCGAGGCCAAATCACTTATCTTGTTCACCTCTGAGGTTGCCAGGGTGGTGAGAGACAAGAAAGCACCCTACAAGAGGACTGAGAATGAAGCAGTTCGGGGGAATACCTGAAGCTAAAGAGGCAGGCAAGGTGGTGCAGAAAGCAAAGGCACAGAAGGAGCTGCAAACAGAGGGGATTAAGACAAGGTGGAAGGCAAAAAGAGGGATAGGAGGGGAAATGATAGTTAAGCTGAGGAAGGGGGTGGATGGGTGGAGGAAGACGTGAACAAGGCGGAAGTACTGAACGGCATACACCTGAGGGTACTGAAGGAGCTAGCAGAAGAGCTCTTGGGGCCGCTAGCGGACCTCTTCAATGCATCCCTGGAGTCAGAAGCGGTGCCACAAGACTAGAGAACAGCACATGTGGTGCCTCTCCACAACAGTGGGCCCCCGGATGATCTGGGGAACTATAGGCTGGTAAGTCTGACATTGATAGTGTGCAAACTAATGGAGACCATACTCAAGGAGAGGTTGGTAAGGCATATGAGGGAGTATGGTCTCAAGGACAAAAGACAACATGGGTTTGTAGAAGGAAGATCCTGTCAGACGAACCTGACTGACTTTCGACTGGGTCACCAGAGAGGTGGATGGGGCAAAGCGATAAGACGTCATTTACTGGGACTTCAGCAAAGCCTGCGATTTGGTGCTGCACAGGAGGTTAATCAGCAAACTGAAGGATCTGGGGGTCAGGGAGAAACTGACTAGAAGGGTAGCCAGTTGGCTAAGGGACAAAACAGGGTGGGGGGGGGAGAGAAGAGCTGTCCAGTACCAAAGAGGTAACCAGTGGAGTCCTGCAGGGATTGGTGCTGGAGTCGGTTTTGTTCAATGTCTTCATAAAATGACATTGGGAAAGGCATAAAGGGCAAAATGTGCCAGTTTGCCTATGACACCAAACTCTGCAAGAGGGCGGATACAGGTGAAGGGATACAGGACCTACCAGAAGACCTCACGAAACTTGAGAGATGGTTAGGGATTTGGCAACTTGGCTTCAATGCCAAGAAAGAAAAAATTACTCACCATAGTAATATTTCTTCCAAGGTATTCTTCAGTATGCTTAACAGGTGCAGTATGCCAGCTGGGTTCAACTGCCCCGTAAGAGGAGTTTATGCTAATGATTGCTAGCATCAGCCAATCTGAGAGCATGAAAAGAGAGAGCTGCCTGATCTAGAGTGGGAGGTCAGTCAGATTCATTTCGAGGCCAAGGGCAAAAGGCCCCCCAAAATACCCATCAGAAGCATCAAAATATAGGAACAAGAATACATAAAAATTATATAAACACCCATAACTACAGTATAAAAGCTCTAATTATCAAGCTCAAACAGTGAAATTTGTCCCAAAGTATGGACAGCAGACCTACTCAGTCAGGTTATGTAGGGGACAATGGACATACTGAAAAATACCACAGAAGAAATATTACTACAGTGAGTAAATTTTTCTTCTCACCCCAGGAATTCTTCAGCATACTTGACAGGTGCAGACTACAAGGCAGTGCAGTCGGGAGGAGAGTACAGAACCCACCTTGGAAAGAGGTTCTGCAGGACTGCTGTGCCAAATCTGGCATCTGATCTGGACTGTACATTCAAACAGAGTTTTGTGAAAGTGTGTAGTCTTCCAGGTGGCTGCTTTTCAGATATCCAACAATGGTATGTCCCTCGCAGCTGCCACTGAGGCTGCGGTGCCCTTAGTGGAGTGGGCTTGAGGTGGCTGTTTGCCTGCCTTACTGTAGCAGAACTGAATGCAAGAGACTATACAACTAGAGATTGTCCTCTTAGAGGCAGGCCTGCCTTTCCCTAACTCACCGCAGGTAAGGAAAAGCTAAGTATGCAAAGTCCTGAGCTGCTTGGTGTGCTCCAAGCAGTAGGTCAGTGCCCTTTTCACATCCAAACTATGGATCTTTCGTTCACCAGGAGTATATCTGCCTGTGAAGAAGACAGGAAGTGTTATGGATTGGGTTCAGATGGAACTCTGACACCAGCTTAGGAAGGAATTTCCTATTTGTCCAGAGAACTACCTTCTCCTTGTGGGAGAAAATATAGTTAGATTCAGTGTTCAGTGCAGAGTGCCTGCAACTCTGAAATTCTTCTGGCCACCAAAAAGACAGTTTTCCAAGTGATGTACGCTGCTGTGGCAATGGGCTTAAAAGGAGGCTCCATGAGTTTGGCTATGCAGCAGTTCCAAGTCCCAGGAAGGGATAAATTCCCTAAGAGGGGGTTGAAGGTGTAACAAACCCTTGAAAATTTAATTTGCTTAAAGCTGGGATGGGAAATTAAAGACTTTTCCTTCCCAGCCAAAACACAGGCAGACATGGCTGCTAGATGAACTCGAAGATGAAGCACATAGGCCCAAGGCCTGAAGCTGTACCAAGTAATCAAGCACTGAAGAGGGGAAACTTTCAGTGGGTGAATATGCCTGTCCTTGCACCACAGGGAAAATATTTTCCATTTTGAAGCATAGGTCTTCTTAGTATTTGGCTTTTTTGCCAGGCAAAGAATCCTTAGGGCCTGCAGTGAGTACAGAGAGTCTGGATACTCTAGCTCTTCAAGTACCAGGCTTTGATGCAATGAGACTATGTTGGAGTATGTTATCCCAATCCAAGGTAGAGTCAGGAGACTGTGGCTCCATGGCAGTCAAACTGATTGGCTGGCTGCCAGGGTCAGGAGAAGAGAGTACCAGGGTTTTCTCACCCAGTATGGTGCCACTGGAATCATGGTGGCAGGCTGGGTTCTGAGCTTCAGGAGGACTGAGGATCAGTGGGAAAGGAGGGAAGGCATACAGAAACTTCCCTGTCCAGTCCAGGTTTAGGGCATCCACTGGTACTGTGCCTAGAGCTGGAGGCCTGCAGCAGTACAACGGTAGCTAGTGATTCAGTCTGGAAGTAAAAAGAGATCTCTGGAGTGTTACACCTTCTGAAAACTGTGGTCGGTACTTGTTTGTTCATGGTCCACCCGTGGTGGCCTTGACAGATTCGACTCTGAGCATCTGCCAGCGCATTGTCCTTGCCTGGCAGCTGAACGGCCGATAGCTGAATTTCCAGAGAATAGGCCAGAGACTAAAGTTTCATGGCCTCTGTGAAGAGCTTTGTGGACCTGGTGCCACCTAGCTTGTTGATGTAGAACATAGCTGTGGTGTTGTCTGTTCTGACCTGAACAGATGGGCTTTTTAGGAAGGGGAGCAAAGGCTTTTAATGCTTGATAAAATGCCCTGAATTCAAGGAGGTTTATATGGTAAGTGGATTCCTTGGGAGCCCATGTTCTGCTTATGGACTGGTCTGCTAGATGTGCTCCCCAGCCTAGGAGGGAGGCATCTGTAGCAAGTACTCTGGATTGTTCTCTCTGCTGGAAGGGAACCCCTTTCCCTGAGACTCTGCAAGTCTTTCCACCAGTCTAGGGCTTGAAGCAAAGTACTTGTGATTGGAATGAGTTTTGACATGGAGTTCTTTTTCTGGGACCAGTGAGAACTGAGGTGATACTGAATATCCCTCATTTGAGATATGAGGCCTGGTACCACAGCCGTGGTAGAAGCCACGTATCCTAGAAGCCTCAAGAAATGTCTGGCTGGTCTTAGCTGACCCAGGACAAAAGAGTTTCCCAAGATTCTGTAGGTTTTGTGCCCTGTCGAGAGGGAACAGGACCTTTTCCTTCTGTTTGTCCAGTTCTGCTCCCATGAATTCTAGCAGCTGAACTGGTTGCAAGTGGGATTTGAGAGAGTTGATTAGGAAACCTAAAGATTCCAGGGTACTCCGAGTTAAACAGAGTCTCTGACCTCCTGTACAGACTTGCCCACTATTAACTAGTCATCCAGGTATGGGAAAGCAGACATCTGTTGTCTTCTGAAATAGGCTGCCACTACAGCTAGGCACTTTGTAAACAATCTGGGTGCAGAGGAGAGGCCAAAGGACATTGCTGCAAACTGGCAGTGGCCTGAAGGCAATTAGAACCCGAGAAATTTCCTGTGGAACTGGTTTATATGAATGTGAAAATAGGTGTACTTCAGGTCTAGGGAGGCTAGCCAGTCTCCCTTTTGCAAGGATGGAATCACCACAGGAAGGGTGACCATCTTCAATTTTGGATTGACAAGGTGTTTGTTTAGGTACCTGAGGTCCAAAATGGGTCACCAATCCCCAGTTTTCTTCTGCGCTAGAAGTATCTGGAGTAAAGACCCTTTCCCCACTGGGAAGGGGAAACTCTCTCCACTGCTTTTGCAGACAAAAGGGACTTTACCTCTAATTCCAAACGTAGCTTGTTCTGTAGGAGTTCAAGATTTTAGTGATTTCTGACCCTGTTGAGAGGAGAACCTTTTGAACTGTAGGATAAGAACGTGACTCACTTCCTCGCGTACCCACTTGCCCGTGGTAATTTTGCCAGTGGGGGAGGTAGTGGGTCAGCCTTCTTCCTACCGGGGGAGGAGAGGTGGCCTGTAGTTAGGAAATTTGCTTGGAATGAGTGTTAGAGGGAGGAAAGAAAAAGTTACTCACCTTAGTAATGTTGTTTCTTCTAATGGAGTCTTGCTGTATTCTGACTATTGTAGTAATCTCCAACCTTTGAACTGCCCCGGAGAACAAAGAGTTAACTTTCCATGCAGGGCAAGGAACGCTGAGCTCGAGCTCGTTTGAAGCCTCTGTCTGCTGTTGTTTGAACCCCAACCTGTCAGATCTTTACGAGCTATACTCACTGGGCGTTCTGTGTGGAAACTGTAAACTCACACTAGCCAACTGGCAACTAAATTTGATAAAAAGGGTTTTTTCGGTTTCAAAGCAAAGACTCAAGTCAGGGAAACCCAAAACAAAAACACAACACACACCCAAAATAAAGGAGGGCAAGAAAAGGGGCACCTCTAGGTGCCAACACTGCTCCTGCCCACCCACATCCCAAAACCAGGTTCTGAGAGGGGAGAGGTAGAATACAGCAAGACTCATTAGAAGAAACAACATTACTAAGGTGAGTAATTTTTACTTCAAACAACATGAAGTCTTGCTGTATTCTGACTATTGCAGACTACTGCAGTACCTCCATGGAGGAGGGACAGAACCTACTTTGGGAATAGGCTCTGAAGTACTGCTGTGACAAACCGAGCATCACTCCTAGCCTGGATATCCAGAGAGTAATGCTTGGTGAAAGTATGGACTGTTTTCCAGGTGGCTGCATGACAAATCTCTAAGATAGGAATATCCCTGGCAGCAGCCAGGGAAGCAGCTGTACCTCTAGTAGAGTGAGCCCTCAGGCCTGAGGTGGGATTCTACCCAATTTTTCATAGCAGAATTGTATACAAGAGACAATCCACCTGGCAATAGATCTTTAGTGGCAGGTTTTCCCTTACCGACCTCTCCATAAGTGAGGAACAACTGGAGGGAGTCAAACCTGTGACCCTTGGTGTGCTCTATGTAGTAGCTAAGGGCCCTTTTTACGTCCAGGCTGTGCAGCCTCCTCTCTCCAGAGGAGGAATGGTCAGTGAAGAAAACAGGAAGAGACAGACTGATTAAGATGGAAATCTGAAACCACCTTAGGCAAAAACTTTCTGTTAGTTCTTAGCACCACTTTATCTCTATGGAAAGAGATGAAATCAGGCTGCACTGACAGGGCTTGCAATTCACTGATGCGCCTGGCAGAGGTAATGGCTACCAAAAACAGTTTTCCAAGTCAAGTACTTAGGCTCTGCAGAGGACAAAGGCTCAAAAGGGGGTTGCATAAGCCGAGCAATGCAAACATTAAGGTCCCAAGCAGGAGCAGGGTCCCTGAAGGGAGGACTGGTGTGCAACAGTCCCTTGAATAATTTGCAAAATACAGGATGGGCTGAAAGAGAAGAGGGTTTGCCTACTGACAAAAAAGGCAGAAACAGCTGCCAAATGTACTTTGAGTGTAGCTGGTCTGAGTCCCAAGCCATTGAGATGAACCATATAGTCCAGGACTGTAGGCAACCCAGCAGATTCTGGAGAAATATGCTTACCAGAGCACCAAATAGTGAACTTTTTCCATTTGGAGTTGTAAGACTTTCTGGTGGAAGGCTTTCGAGAAGCCTTTAGAATACCCAGAATGCCTTGAGAGAGGTGTAGATCAGCAAACTAACTCTTCAAGAGCCAGGCCTTGAGATTGAGAGATTTGAGATTCGGATACCAAACCCTCCCCTGAGAGGATGTCAACAGGTTGTAATTCCTGGGAAGAGACAGGGGAAGGTGGACTAAGGACAGCAACAGTGGGTACCAGGGCTGTCTGGCCCAGTCTGGAGCAATCAGAATCACTTTGCAGGGTTGAGACCTGATCTTGACTAGTACCTTGAACAGGAGAGGGAAGGGGGGGAGAAGCATACAGGAACTTCCCTTCCCAATTGAGTACCAGAGCATCCGGGGACTGAGCCCAATATTGGGGGTCTGCAGCAAAAGAGAGAAAGTTGGTGATTGTCTGGGGCTGCAAAAAGATCTGTGGAGTGCCCCATCTGGAGAAAATCACCTTCAAAATTAGGGGATCCAGGGACCATTCGTGGTGGCCCTGAGATATCCTGCTGAGAGCATCTGCCAGGACATTGTCCTTCCCTGGGAGGTGAACTGCTGTGAGAGAAGTTTGCAGGGAATAGGCCAGAGACCACAACTTCATTGCTTCTGTGCATAAGGCCGTAGACAGAGTGCCCCCTTGCTTGTTGATGTACCACACTGTGGTGGTATTGTCTGTTCTCATCTGGACTACTTTGTTCTGAACAGACTTGGAAAAAGCTTGTAGTGCCAGAAACACTGCTCTGAGTTCCAAGAGACTGATGTAAAGCAGAGATTCTTGAGGTGACCACAGCTCTTGGGTGGTAAGATCCCCCAAGTGGGCTCCCCAGCCCAAGAGGGATGCGTCTGTAGTGAGGATTAGAGAATGAGACTAAGTGACAAAAGGAACTCCTTGCCTTAAACTGTCCTGATCCTGCCACCACTGCAAAGCCTGGATCAGGGTTCGAGTCACTGGGACTAGTTTGGTCAGGGAATCCTTTCTCTGGGACCAGAAGGTTCTCAAGTGGAACTGAATGTCCCTCATCTGAAATCTTGCCCCTGAACCACTGCTGTAGAGGCTGCCATGTGGCCCAGGAGCTGCAAGAAGTGCCTTGCTGGTCGAGACACCTGAAGGGTGAAAGAAGAGGCCAGTTCATTAGTGTCCTTGCCCTGTCCAGGGAAGGAAGGCCTTTTCTATTGTATCCAGCTCCGCCCCTATAAAGGTGAGGAGCTGCACTGGCTCTAGAACTGACTTTGGAAGGTTTAGGAGGAACCCTAACGAAGTGAGCAGTTGCTGAATTATCTGAAGATGTGACTTGACTTGGTCTGGAGACTGACCCACTATGAGCCAGTCATCCAGGTATGGAAAGATGGAAATCTTTTTTCTCCTTAGGAAAGCAACCACTACTGCCAGGCACTTTGTGAACACCCTTGGGGCTGATGTTAGACCAAAGGGCATTGCTCTGAATTGATAGTGGCCTGAGGGCAACTCAACCTGAGGTACTTTCTGTGGAGCACCTGATGGGAATGTGAAAATAGGCATCCTTGAGGTCCAGGGAGGCTAGCCAGTCCCCTGACCTTAGAGAGGGCAGAATTATTTCCAGAGTCACCATTTTGAATTTTGGCTTTAAAAGGTGTTTGTTTAGATATCTCAGATCCAGGATGGGCCGCCCATTCTCCTGTCTTTTTGGGGGTTAGGAAGTACCTGGAGTACAATCCTTTGCCCCTGTGTAGGGTAGGAACCCTTTCTATGGCTCTGAGAGCCAAGAGGGAAGAAACATCTGCCTCTAGGGCAAGGGCCTCTGAAGGATTTGCAGGTGGAAAGGATCTGGTTCTCATCTTGGGAAATTTTTTGAAGCCGAGAACCAGTCCCTGGCTTACTACTTCCAGGACCCACTTGTCTGAAGTTAAAAACTTCCAGTCCTGGACAAAGTAAGCCAGCCTGCCCCCTACAGGTAGTGGAGAATCGGCCCAGGCAGACCCATCAGGGTGTCTGCTTGGCAGGGGCTTTAGGCTGAGGGGTGCAAGCAGGCCTGCTCATACCCAGTCTGCCTCTCCCTCTAAAGAACCCCCTCTGAACAAAAGCAGAAGAGGAGGCCTGGGCTTGGTTAAAAGGCCTATGAAAGCACTGCCCCTGCCCCTGGAATGCTGCCTCTGAGGAGTGGCTTGCCTTTCTTTGGCCTGAGCACTCCTGTAGATGGTTCTGTACTCGTCCATCTTCTTCATGTAGTTCTCTGTCTGCTCCCCAAACAGAGAATTACCAATGACAGGAAAATCCATGGCCTTAGCCTGGGTATCCTGTGACAGGCTAGTACATCTGAGCCAAGCCATCCTCCGAGGGCCACAGATGTAGCCATGACTCTAGATGAAACATCACTGGAGTCCACAGCAGCATGAAATTGCACCTGGATGCCTCAATCCCATCCGCAGCCACCCGCTCCCAGCTCTTGGCAAGCTAGTCAGGGGCCTGTTTAGCTAGAGCCATCACAGTGTCCCACCTGGACTTCTGGTAGCTAGCTGTGTAGGCCATATAGTTAGCCTGCCTGAGTCCCAAAGATGCTGCCATGTACTGTTTCTTTGCCATGGCATCAATCCTCCTGGAGTCCTTATCTGGGGGGTGTGAAGCCAAGGGAATATTTGCCTTATCACAGGCAGCAGCCTGCACTACCCCAACATGGCTGCATTGCTGGGAAAGGAACTCAGTGTCTGAGCCTGAAAGAGTATACCTCTTGTCCATTCTTCTGTCCACAGGAGGTATGGAATTAGGAGTTATTAGAATTTTAAATGTCTGTTTCCTAAAAGACTTATGGAGGGGAATAGACAATCTCCTGGACTCTGGGATGTCCATCATCTCAACAAAGTCAGGCTCCTCCTGATCCTCTACTGCTTCTTCCATAGGAAGCTGGAGGGTTTCAGCCACTTTCTTGTAAAACATAAAGTAGGAAGGGGATTCAGAAAGCCTAGGAGGAGAAACACCTGAAGGTCTGTCTGGGGAGATGTCCGGGTCAATAGGCACATCCAGACATCGACCTCCTCGACCACCTCCTCCTCATCTTCATCTTCATCTTCATCCTTTCCCTCCTCCGGTTCATAAAATTCTTCTAAAGTATAATCCAGAACCGGGGGAACCGACCGAACCGAGCCCCTGACCGATGGTGCCGGTTTGGCCGGAACCGAAGTTAGCGATTGAACTATCCTTATCGCTTTAGCTATCTCATCAGCGGTTGGAGAAAGAACTTGTGGATCCGAACCAGATGATTTATCCCTTTTTTTTCTTTTAACCGGAACCGACTCCTCAGAATCGGTTCTCTCTTGGTTTCGCTCTGGTCAGAGGGCACTCCTCCTGGTTCAGTCGGAACCGAACCGGGCTGGCCATCCGGGTCAGCGGACTTCTCGGCCTCCCTTTCCCTCAGTCTACCTACTCTCTTATCCAGGGTAGCTTTGGGAAAACTTACAAATTTGGCAGTCTGATTGAGGTGGTCAAACCGCAGACAAACACAGGTGGTGTGAGGATCAGCCTTAGCAAAGGCTTCCCCACACACACACTACAGTGTTGAAACCCAGTGGGCCCGGTTTTTTTCTTGGGTTTCTCAGACATGGCCAATCCTAACTAAAACATACCCTTTTTTTGGCAATCCGCCAGGCAAGACACCCCTATCAGTTCCTGACCGTGTTACGGGTCTTGGAACAAAACGTAATGAAATCCGTTTTTTTTTTAGAACCGACATGGACCGGTACCACACTCTAATAAGAACAGAAGTTTTATTACACAAACCTGATCGGTTCAAACCGAACCGATCCAATGTTTACAAGTTCCACACAGAAAACTAATATAGAAAACCTATCCAGTACTCACGGTACCACAGACAGAGACTTAAACCGTCGGGTTAGAAGCAGAAATTCGGTTGAAAACCGAGCAAAAAAACCAACACTTTAACTGACTTTTTTGAACTGAGCGAAGGAGAAATCTCCGGAGCGACTGTTCAGTGAGGCGGAGTAAAGAATCTGACGGTTGGGGTTCAAACAACAGCAGACAGAGGCTTCAACCGAGCTCGAGCTCAGTGTTCCATGCCCTGCATGGAAAGTTAACTCTTTGTTCTTCGGGGCAGTTCAAAGGTTGGAAATCACTGCAATAGTCAGAATACAGCAAGACTTCATGTTGTTTGAAAGAACCAGTTAGTCTCTGGTCTCTCCTACCCCTTCCCCTGAAGTAACCTCTCACCTGAGGGTAGTCCAGAGGCATGGGCAGTAGCCTCTGCCTCTGTTCCCTCTACTCTGAGGCCTCTGGTAAGTGGAGGCTTTTTCTTTACAGCATTTGTTTGTCTTTATTTTGTTAACCAAGCAAGGACACTGGAACAAGTCCTTTTTGAAGTCCGACCCGACACAATATAAAACATTAACAATTACAATCATGCATTTACAATAATAACATAACACAATAAACAAAAACATTTACAAACATCCAAGTCATACAAGAAACATTTAACTTAGTTTTAAAACTTTGTGAGGAGGCACATCAGAGTTCTTCAGGTAAATTATTCCAGAGGGGGGGAGCTGCGGAACAGAAAGATCAAGACCCAACTTTCGTTCTATGGGCCTAGCTTGTAAGAGAATTCCCCTAAATGACCTATGATTCAGGGAAGTATTCCGAATCTAAACCAGGTCACTCAGGGGATATAATTCTGAAGAGAATAAGGATTTAAAAATGAAATAATAGAAATAAGTGGCTCTAGAACTAGGGGATAGCCAACCAAGTGAAGAATATAATGAACAATGATGGGTATGTATTGGAGAGTTCAAAACAAATCTACAAATATTAGACAATTTTTAGCGCATTAGTTTCTCTAACAGCCAAATTAAAATATAAACTCCCCACATAATCTAAGTGTGGTACCAAAACTCCCACAGCACTAGCTTGCTGTGTTTCTAGGGGGAAAAAAAATAAACTTGTATAAAATTCCCAATTTTTGGTTAACCATATTCAACAAACTTATTTGAGACTGAAAAGAAAGGCATGGGTCCAAAAGTACCCCCAAACATTTAAACTCAAATACTTGTTCAGTCCGGTTCCCCTTTTCATCATGAATATTCAAATTAGCCTTACCCTTTAATTGAGACGAAGTACCAAACCACATAGACTTGGTTTTTTTGACATTCAAAATTAAGAAATTTCCTCTAAACCAATTACATACTCCAATAAATTCCTGTTCCAACGAGGACGTCAAATCAAGAATATTATTTGCTTGTGAAACAAGGAGAAGATCATCTGCATAAAGCAAACAAACACTACAAAGGGAGTGTAATGAATTTATAAAAAGTGAAAACAAAAGTGGTCCCAGAATTGAGCCCTGCAATACACCAGATTGAATTGATATATAATGAGGAAGTGGCTTTCCCTAAACTAACGAATTCAGTCCTGTAGGATAAATAATCGGAAATCAACAAACATTTGCAGAAGATCCTAATTCATCCAAGTTTAAGCATAACAAAGAATGATCAATGAGATTGAATGCCTTGATACTTTGGTAGGTAGTTTTGTATTCTTCCACCTTTTTCATACAAGCCTCAGTTTTGTCCCCAAATAATGAATTGTCACAGGGAAAATCCATAGCTTTATTCTCGGTACCCTGCGAAAGATTGGTTGCACTTAGCCAAGCATGGCACATGACACAAAGCACATCTTCTTGACCTAGAAGGACACTACTTTATTCAGCTGTGAGCTGTGTGAGAAATTCTATATTGCACTTGATATCTGCAACAACGTGCACTTTTGCTCAATTCTGTGGGAGGTGAAACTAACTACCCTTGGTAATTGCTTTTTATTTACATATTTATTTAGTGTTTAACCAAGAAGGGGCTTGCAAATTGTTTATCTTGTGAGTAACTTCAGAAGGATTTCAATACTGCATTTGGGTAGACCCTTGGAGGTAGCTAGATTGTCTACTAGGATTTTCTGACAGTTACACTATTTTTAAATTTACAGGTGGCTGAGGAGTTGAAAAAGGAGCTTGCAAACTCTGCTTATCTTGGAAGTAACTTCACAGGGGTTTGAATACTGCATTTTGGTTGTCCCTTGGGGGTAGCTGGATTGACTACTAGGATTTTGGGACAGAAACTATTTTTAAATAATTTACTGGTGCATAGGAGTTTGTGATAGTTAAACTATTTTTAAATAAGTTACTAGAGGTTAGTTGAATTACTGTAAAGGGCAGTACTCACCAGGGTGGTGGAGCAGTGGTGTATTCGATTGTTTCTAACAGTCACCTGTAGTTGTGGACTACCCACCCCCCTTCCCCACACACCACCCACCCCAGGCATGGCATTTCTTTTATAGCCAAAGTTCTGACATCACTTCCTCAACAGGTCTTGGGGCAGAACTGTCATATTCTTAATAACCCATCACAGTGCATAAAGGGTAAGTACACACCACCAAAACAAACAAAAAATTATATATATATTACATATTGTATATTATAAGGGAGAGGGACATGTGGGGAGTGGTGCAATGCACTGGCTGTGGGGCAGCAGTTTTCTGGGAGACACTCTGGAAACTGCGCTGCTGTCCTATTTGCAGGCAACTGTCAGCTCTGAGGGAGGAGATTGCCCACCTCCAGGCTAAACTGGCAAGGACTAAGGAGGCCTCCCCCACCCAAAGAGCACCACTGCCACAACCACTGCCTCAGGGGTTGCCAAGTATGAGGAGCAGTTGGGCCACAGTGGGTTCTAGGAGGGTGCGGGTGGTGAAACGGAGGCGAAGCCCCCTAGTTGTACCTCTACAGAAATCATACGCCAGTCTGGCAGAGCAAGGTTCCTCTATGATGGCACCCTCGGTGGAGATCAAGAAGAATGCTGAGGACATCCACAAGGGAGATCCACAAAAGGGTGGCAAGGGACACCACAAGGGAAGGAAGGAAACAGCTTCTGATAGGGGATTCAATTGTTAGGGGGGTAGACATGGGGAAGGGAGAGGAGAGGGAAGTAAGGTGCCTGCCTGGTGCCATGGCTTGGAGGGACAAGAAGCGAATCCTCACAATTGCAGAAGCAGCATCACAGGAGAGGGAACTAGATATTGTCCGCCTTGGGACAAATGACCTAGCTAGGCATGGAATCAGTGCAGTGCAGGATGAATTTGTGGAGTTGGGGAGGGGCCTCAGACAGGTAGCAAGCACAGTTACCTTCTCAGAGGTGCTGCCAGTCCATGGCAGGGTGAGGCTAGGGTACTGCACACCATGCAGTTTAATGAATGGTTGCAAAACTGGTGCAGAGCACAGGGCTTTGGCTTCATTGGGAACTGGGGGCACACCTGGAGAGATGAAGGTCTATACTGGCATGATGGTCTGCATCTGTCCATGAAGGGAACCAAGCTCCTAAGTGGCAGGTTTAAATGCTTCCTTGGCAAGCTTAAACTAGCCAAGGGGGGAGGTGCTGATAAGAGGCAGGAAATTTCAAGCCTCCCCCCCACAAAACATGGCAGGTAGTAAGGTAATCACTGAGGTACAGAGCTCAACAGAGGGTAGGACAGGGGTAAATGGAAAAATAGACAAGGGCACTAAGAGCAGGGATGGGGAAAAAAGGATAAAGCCAACATTAAATGGAGGGCAATGAGTACCAATGCCCATAGTCTGGGAAACAAGCTTCCTGAGCTAGTAGCCCTGATGGAAGGTGAAAAGTTGGCTATTGTGGCAGTCAAGGAAACATGGTACATGGAGAACCATGACTGGGATGTCAACATACCGGGGTACACAGTCTACAGAAGGGACAGGGAGGGTAAAAGAGGAGGTGGAGTAGCTCTATACGAAAGGGAAGGGATCAAAGCTACAGAACTAAAAAGTAAAGGGGGAGGACAAGAGGCACTCTGGGTCACCTTGGAGACAGGGAATGGCATCACAATCTGCACAGGGGTTGTATACAGACCCCCATCTCAAGGGGAGGAAATGGACAAGAAAATGATAGAGGACATTCTCAAAATGGCTGAAAAAGGGGAGATACTGTTGATGGGGGACCTGAATATGCCAGATGTTAACTGGATGACATGTACTGCAGCCACATCCAAGAGCAGGGTCATTCTCGATGCCCTGCAGGGGGCAGGCCTTAGACAGCTAGTGTTGGAACCCACTCGGGAGGGAGCAATACTAGACCTGGTACTCTCAAATGGAGAGAGGATCACAAATTTAGAAGTCAGTAGACATCTGAGAACAAGTGACCACTGCAGAGTGTGCTTCACAATAAGCACAACCATGGAGACAAGCCATACAAAAACAAGGATACTGGACTTTAGAAGGGCAGACTTTGGCAAAATGGGGAACACCTGAGGAATGCACTAGCAAATGGCCAAAAAGGAGGGGTGGAAGAACAATGGAGAAAAATCAAAACTGCCATCATAGAGGCAACAAGCCTTTGTGCAAAACAAATAAAGAAAACAAAGCGGAGTAAAAAACCACTATGGTTCTCAAAAGAGGTGGCAGGGAAGGTTAAGGAGAAAAAGGCTGCATTCAAAAAGTATAAGGAATCACAGAAGGAGCACGACAGGGAATTGTATCAATTAAAGCAGAAAGAAGTGGGGAAGGCAGTCAGAATAGCAAAGGCCCAAACTGAGGAAAAATAGCCAACTCAGTTAAGAAGGGGATAAAACCTTTTATAGGTACATTAGGGAGCATAGAAAGGTTAAGGGAGGAATAGTGAAGATTAATAAAGGAGAGGGGAGGTGGGCAGAGGGAGACAGTGAAAAGGCAGAGATACTGAATGAATACTTTTGCTCAGTATTCACAAAAGAAGATGAGGAGGAGTTACCTAAACCAGACAATAGAAGCACTCTGGGTAGGGGGTTGACACCAGTCCATTTACAGAAGAAAGAGTCCTGAAAGAACTCCTAAAACTCAAGGTGGACAAAGCAATAGGGCCTGACGGGATTCACCCCAGAATCCTAAAAGAACTAAGGGAGGACCTAGTGACACCACTGACCACACTTTTTAACAAATCATGGGAGGATGGGGTGGTACCTGAGGACTGGAGGAGGGCAGATGTGATTCCCCTTCACAAAAGTGGGAGCAAGGCAGAAGCAGGAAACTACAGACCTGTAAGTTTGACCTCAGTGGTAGGGAAAATGATGGAATCACTTCTGAAAGAAAGAATTGTTGAGTACCTAGAGGCCAGCGGGGCACAGGACCCAAAGCAGCATGGATTTACAGCAGGAAGGTCATGTCAGATGAATCTAATTGATTTCTTTGACTGGGTGACCAAAGTAATAGACCAGGGAGGGGCTGTGGATATGGCCTACCTAGACTTTAGCAAGGCATTTGACACAGTCCCGCACAAAAGACTAATAATCAAGTTAGCCAGTCTGGGAGTGGGTTCCAGGAGGTAGCCTGGGTAGCAAACTGGCTGCACAACAGACACAGAAGGTAATAGTGAGTGGAACACATTCCAAGAAAGGGGTTACTAGTGAGTACCTCAGGGCTCAGTACTGGGTCCAGTCCTCTTTAACATCTTTATAGGTGACATTGCAGAGGGTCTGGAGGAACGGTATGCCTCTTTGCAGATGACACAAAGATCTGTACAGAGTTGATACACAAGGGGTTAGAAAGGATGAGAAGGACTTGGCAAGGTTGGAGGAATGGTCAGACATATGGCAACTTAGATTCAATGCAAAGAAGTGCAAGTAATGCACCTGGGAAACAAAAACCCAGGAGAAGAGTACACAATAGCAGGGAGGTACTAACAACAACAAAATGGAAAGGGACCTGGGGTAGTCATATCAGATGACCTAAAGGTGGGTAAGCAATGTGAGAAGTCAGTAAGGAGAGCTAGGATACTGGGATGCATAGGAAGGGCATCACAAGTAGAAAAAGGAAGTGGTTATCCCTCTGTACAGACAGTTGGTGAGACCCCATCTGGAATACTGTGCAGTTTTGGAGACCCCATCTACGCAAGGACATAGATAGGATGGAAGCAGTCCAGAGGAGGACAACTAAATGGTGCAGGGTCTGCATCAGAAACCATATGAAGAGACTGAGAGAGCTTAATATGTATACTCTTGATGAAAGGAGGGACGGGGGACATGATAGAAACTTTTAAGTACCTCAAGGGAATCAACAAAGTCCAGGAGGGTAGTATCTTTCAGAAAAGAGATGTAAGAACAAGGGCACAATTTAAAGATAGAGGGGGACGCTCAGGGTAATGTGAGGAAATTTTTTTCACAGAGAGTGGTGGATGCATGGAACCACCTTCCTGGGGAGGTTGTTGGGTCTAAAACAGTGGGGGAATTCAAACATGCATGGGACAGACATAAGGCAATTGTAGTGGGGGGTTGCAGGAAGTAGGCTGTTGGTTAACTAGAATCTGCGGCTTATCCAATAGGAAGGGAAATGGGCAGACTGGGTAGGCCAAGTGGTCCTTATCTGCCGTCAAAGTCTATGTTTCTATGGCATCCAAGGGAAACTGCCTGGGCCATAGCAAGGCAGTGTCTTTAGTATTCACTGCCAAGTGAAACTGGTACTGTGTGGTTTCTTTTTTTTGTATAATATCTAAGATTTTTGCCAAACAAAGCAAAAAAAGAAGACAAACAAGGAAATCAACACAGCATACAATCATACAACTAACTGAACTAGTGGCCTTGATGGAAGAGGGTTGCCTGGATATTGTGGCAGTCACAGAAACATGGTACACAGAGAACCATGACTGGGATGTCAACATACCAGGATACACAATCTACAGGAGGAGCAGGGAGGGTAAAAGAGGAGTAGCTCTCTATGTAAAGGAAGGGATCAAAGTAACAGAACTAAAGAGTAAACAGGGAGCAGATGAGGCACTCTGGGTCAGCCTGGAGACAGGAAATGGCACCACAATCCGCATGGGGTTGTATACAGACCCCCATCTCAGGGGAGGAAATGGACAAGGAAATGATAGAAGGCTTCCTTAGAATGGCAGAAAAAGGAGAGATATTGTTGATGGGGGACCTGAATATGCCAGATGTTAACTGGAGCACCTTTGCTGCAGGCACATCCAAGAGCAGGGTCATTCTTGATGCCCTACAGGGGCATGCCTCAGACAGCTAGTATTGGAACCCACTCGGAGGAGCAATCTTAGACCTGGTACTCTCAAATGGGGACGGAGAAAGAATCTCAGATTTAGAAGTGGTAGCCATCTGGGAACAAGCGACCACCAAACAGTGTGGTTCACGTATAAACACAGCCATACAACAGCTCATACAAAAGCAAGAGTATTGACTCTTAGGAGGGCTGACTTTGGGAAATGAGAGAGTGCCTCAGAAAAGCACTAGCAAACAGGCAAGAAGGAGGGGTGGAGGAACAATGGGGAGTAATAAAACAGCCATCACAGAGGCAACAAGCCTTTTGTAAAGCAAATCAATAAAAACACAACGAAGGAAAAAACCACTATGGTTCTCAAAAGAGGTGGCAGGGAAGGTTAGGAGAAAAGGATAGCATTCAGGAAATAAGGAAACACAGAAGGAGCAGGACAGAGAACTTTATCAGTTAAAGCAGAAAGAGGCTGGAAAGGCAGTCAGAATAGCAAAGGCCCAAACCGAGGAAAGGATAGCCAATTCTGTTAAGAATGGGGATAAGACCTTTTATAGGTACATTAGGGAAAGACCAAAGGAGGGATACTGAGGCTTAATGAAGGGGAGGGAATGTGGGTAGAGGGTGACAGTGAAAAAGCAGGGATACTGAACGAATATTTCTGCTCAGTATTCACAAAGGAAGAGGAGGGGGAGGTACCTAAACTAAACAAGACACACACTCCGAAGACAGGGGTCAATATCAGTCCATTTACAGAAGAAAGGGTTCTGAAAGAACTAATAACATTGAAGGTGGACAAAGCAATGGGGCCTGATGGGATTCACCCAAGAATTCTAAAAGAACTAAGGGTAGAACTAGTGACACCGCTGACTACTCTAACAAATCATGGGAGGATGGGGTGGTACCCGAGGACTGGAGGAGGGCAGATGGGATTCCTCTTCACAAAAGTGGGAGCAGGACAGAGGCAGGAAACTACAGACCAGTTAGTTTGACCTCAGTGGTAGGGAAAATGATGGAATCACTTCTGAAGGAAAGAACTGTTGAGTACTGTTGAGTACCTAGAGGCCAGTGGGGCACAGGACCCAAGGCAGCATGGATTCACGATGGAAGTGGCGGTCAAAACGAATCTAATAGATTTCTTTGACTGGGTGACCAAAGTAGTAGACCAGGGAGGGGCAGTGGACATGGCCTACCTAGATTTTAGCAAGGCATTTGATACAGTCCCACATAAAAGATTAATACTCAAGTTAGCCAGCCTTGGAGTGGGTCCCAAGGTGGTAGCCTGGATAAAAAATTGGCTAGACAACAGGACGCAAAGGGTAGTAGTAAATGGAGTACACAGTGAAGAAAGGAGGGTTACTAGCAGGGTACCGCAGGGTTCAGTACTGGGACCGGTCCTTTTTAATGTCTTTATAAGTGACATTGCAGAGGAACTGGAAGGAAAAGTATGTCTCTTTGCAGACGACACAAAGATCTGCAACAGGGTTGATACACAAGATGGAGTGGAAAGGATGAGAAGGGACTTGGCAAGGTTGGAGGAATGGTCAAATGTATGGCAGCTCAGATTCAATGCAAAGAAGTGCAAGGTAATGCATGGGAAACAAAACCCAGGGGAAGGATACAATGGGGGTGAGATACGGACAACAGTAAAATGGAAAGGGACCTGGGGGTAATTTATATCAGATGGCTAAAGGTGGGCAATCATGTGAGAAGGCAGTAAGGAAGGCTGGGGGATACTGGGATGCATAGGAAGAGGCATCTATAGTAGAAAACAGGAAGATGTTATCCCTCTGTACAGACAGTTGGTGAGACCCCATCTGAGTACTTATGTGTTCTGAGACCCCATCTCCATGAAAGACATAGAATGGAGGCTGTCCAGAGGAGGGAACCAAAATGGTGCAGGGTCTGCACCAGAAGACATCTGAAGAAAGACTAAAGGAGCTTAATATGTATACCCTTGAGGAAAGAAGGGAGAGAGGGACATGATAGAAACTTTCAAGTACCACAAGGGAATCAACAAAGTCCAAGAGGGTAGCATCTTTCAGAAAAAGAGATGTGCAAGAACAAGGGGGCACAATTTGAAGATAGAGGGGGGAAGGCTCAGAGGTAATGTAAGGAAGTATTTTTTCACAGAGAGGGTTGTGGATGCATGGAACAGCCTCCCTGAGGAGGTCGTGGAGTCAAGAACAGTGGGGGAATTCAAGAATGCATGGGACAAACATAAGGCAGTCCTAGTGGAGGGTAGGAGGAAGTAAGCTGTTGGTTAACTAGGATCTGCAGCTTATCTGTTAGGTAGGAAAATGGGCAGACTAGGTGGGCCAAGCGGTCCTTATCTGCCGTCAAATTCAAATTCTAACATACATACAGACAAACACATGCAAGTGCAATCATATATACATTTTATCCTCTGGTTCTCAATTGCATTTCATTCTTTCATATTTTACCATCTTTAACACCTTATCTTTTTCCCACCCCCAACCCCAGCTATTCACGGCACCCTTCCTACACTTCATTTCACATTTGCAACTACTATCCCCCTAGCCCTTCTTTCAGTATAAGAGCCTCCCCTAGACTTAGCGATGACAGGAAAGGAGCCCAGATCCTGGCAAATGAATCCTCACTATCCTGGACCATCAATGTAAGTCTCTCCAGGGCCAGGGTCTGTAGAGTCAGGTGGCACCATTGTTGCCATGTGGCACAAGCGTGGGAGATCCACGTGTTCTGAATACAGTGGTGAGCCAACACATACAGGGTCCTGATCCACCTTGGGAGTGGTATCCATTCTCCATCCTCTCCAACCTCTACTCCAAATAGGCAAGCTAGGGGGTCCTTTCCCATGTCTACACCCGCCATTTTTGTTACCTCATCTACCACCTCCCCCCAAAAGAGATGTAATACTGGGCAGGCCCAAATGCAGTGGATGTACATACCCCTTTCCTGCCCACATCGGCCACATACAGGTGAGACCATAGGATATGTTTTGTTAACAATTACCAGTGGAAAATACAGCCGGTGTACAGATTTGTACTATGCTTATTTATATTTATTGCAAGCCATTATACCAGCATGTAGTGGTAATACCGCCTCCCAATTCTTTTCCGATATGGGTCTCTTTCATATAGCAGTCTTGTATTCCCCGTCATATCTTGGAAGTTCCTTCTTCCTATTTTAGCCTCCTTCCTATAAATCCCTTCTGGTCCACCTTAGCCTGATACACCATGCTTTCTACGGGGTCCAATATGAACCGTCCTGGGTTCTCTCTCTCTCTCTCTCTCTCCAGACTTCCCACGTAAGCCCTGATCTGGAAATATCTAAACCTATGATGCCCCCCATTGAAGATTCTGCTGCATTGTGTCAAATAAGCAGAGATCCCCCTGCACTAAGATTGCCTAGGCTACGTATCCCCTTTCATTCCCACTCCTGAAATCCCACATCTTCTAACCCTGGCAGAAAAAAAGGGTTACCTGCCACTGGCAGTAACAGGGTCTCACCTCTTTGAACTAATCTCTGCTTCTTCAATTGCCCCCATGCTTCCAAAACCTGTACTACAAGCGGGTTGCTATGGCCCCCAATCCTATACGCCCAGCTGCCATGGCTATGGAGGTACGCCTTGAGTCTCCCAGGGGTAACTCCCTGCTCCAGATCCACCCAGCAGGCTACATTAGGTTGATTTACCCAGTCTGCTATACATCTCGGTTGTATTGCCAAGTAATAGTTACCAAGGTCTGGGAAATTCTGCCCCCCTCCCCCCCCATGTCTCTCTGCTTTCAGCCTTTGTAGGCTGGCTCTCAGCTTTTTCCCTTTCCATATAAATGGCGAGAACATCTTCTCCACTCTTTTTGTATCTTCTGTCATGAGACCCATATACAACATCTGCATTAAGTATAATATTCTGGGCAGGATATTCATCTTAATAAGATTAACCCTACCCAACCATGATATTGGGAGCTGTGTCCATCTCTGCAAATCTGCTTCTACCATCTTCAAGAGGGTAGTGTAGTTAAGCCGATACAGAGACCCCAGAGTTCTACCCACCTGGACACCCAGGCAAGTGAAGCTGGGCTCTGCAAAACATAGTCCCCATCCCTCATCCCAGTCCACTAGGTTTGGGTAGCACACCAATTCAGACTTCCCCAGATTCACCTTGTAGCCCGAGAAAGCCCCAAACTCCCCTATTAACTCCAGCAAGGGAGACACCGAGTCCATGGGGTCAGACGAACAGGAGCATATCATCCGCATACAGGGCCAACTTATGCACGGAGCCCCGTGCTCCCACCAATCCTTTAATATCAGGATGCTCTCTTATCGCAATCGTGAGCGGCTCCATAGCCAGTGCGAACAGCAGCGGGGACAGTGGGCAACCCTGCCTCATGCCACGCTTGAGGTAAAACGACATAACCCCATTCACCAGGACCCGGGCCCTGGGTGCCACGTACATAGCCCTCACCCACTCTATACAAGTCACCCTGGCCAAACTGGGACATCACCTGAAACAGGTATTCCCACTCCACCCTATCAACCGCTTTCTCAGCGTCCATTGAGATGATACTCATCTTCTCTTTTCCCTGGGTCGCTCTCCAAACAATATTTAGCAGCCGATGCATATAATGGTAGGACTGCCTTCCCTTGATAAATCCGGTTTGGTGTGGGTGAATAACATCCGGCAAGATAGTTTCTAGTCTAGTGGCCAAGACCTTTGCTAGGATCTTACAATCACAATTAAGCAGCGATATAGGCCTGTAAGAGGCGCACTCATGTTCATCCTTGCCCTGCTTGAGGATCAGGCAAATTGTAGCATCATAATGTGCGTCAGGGAGGGTAATTCCCAGGCCCTCCTTCCTATAGACTTCGCTTAGGACCTGCCCACTTGTCCCCAATAGCTTATAAAATTCTACTGGGAACCCGCTCTGGGTCACTGGCCTTCCCATTCTGCAGCTTCAAGATAGCCCTCATGATTTCCTGTCTTGTGATTCGTTGACCCAGTTGTTCCTTCTGTACCTCTGTTATTTTGGGGAGGTGCATTCTGTTCAGAAATTCACTAATCTGCTCACCCAGCTTAGCAACCTCTGCCCTGTATAACTGCTGGTAAAAGGCCTTAAAACAGTCTCTTATCTTCTTGGGCTCCCTGTGCAAAATTCCCTTAGGATCTCTGACCCCTGTAACCCTCGTCGTACCCTTACTTCCCTTCATGAATCGTACCAAAAGAGGGCCTGGCTTATTACTCCATTCGTAGACCCGACACCTATAACAAAGCCAGACTTTCCCTGCTTTTTCCTTCAGCAGGGCATTTAGAGCCTCCCGAGCTGCCATCAAGAGAGTTGCAGCCTCATCCCGTTCCCCTCCTGCCACTCGTTTCTCCAGTTCTCTTACTTTTTGTTCTAATTCTAGCCACTTCTGTCTTTTTTGCCTCTTCAACCTGGCCATATATTCTATGATCACTGCCCTCATAAAGGCCTTACTCATTTCCCAAACTATAGCTTTGGGCATAGGTTGGAAACCTCCACTGTGGTGGGCCCTCTCGTGTCTCCCCTCCCTGCAACTTCAGAATTACCATTGCATGATCAGACACCTGTATAGGACTGTGAGCAACATCCTGCACTCGTCCATACCAGTCCCTGGGCACATAAATATAATCTAGTCTAGACCACGTTTTATGTGGGTGGGAATAAAAGGTATACTCCCTGGCCCCAGGGTTGGCTATACGCAAGCCATCCACGAGATCCAAATCAGAAATCCCAATCTGCCACTGCTGCAAAGCCTCCGAGGTTCTCCCTCTACCTTCTGAGTGGTCCATTTGTGGGTCCATCATCCAATTAAAATCCCCCCCAGGATCAGATTTGGGAATTTCTTTTTCATTAGTAAACCTAGTAATGACGCATAGAATTGCGGATCGTACACCGCAGGGGCATAAATGCTCCCAAAAGTCATTCTCTCCCCATTAAGCTCCCCAGATAGGAATACATAACGACCTTTCTCCTGGTCTCTGACCACTCATGTAACTGTGAAGGGAAGGTTTTTATGCATTAATATTGCTACCCCACGTTTGTGTGCAGAATATGAGGCAGCATAACATTTCCCTACCCAAGTCCTAATTAGCTTGGCATGTTCCACCTCTGTCAGATGGGTCTCTTGGATTAGAGCAACCTGCGCCCCTTCCCGTCTTAGAGCTGTAAGAAGTGACATCCTCTTACCTGGGTACACTAACCCCTTCACATTCCACGAAACTATAGTAACCTCTGACGATTTACCCATTGTTACCCATTCCTCCACTCCCATATTCCCCACCTGTAGGACTTGCACATTCCTTCAGGCCATACATCTGCCTTTTTATGAACCAGATCAGTACCTATAACATTTGCGGAGTCAATATATCCCCAATTTGATGATTGCACATAAACACACATAAACCTGTAAAACTGTAGAATAAACAAATTTCCCCAACCCATTCCCTCTCCTTCCTCCCTCTATTTGTATGTGAATCAGGAGTCCCCAACCTTTCCTGTGCACATCCCTCCCATAGAATGCATTAATACCATCCTTTCTCCTCCCCTTCCCCATCCCCAACAGTTCACTTGACACCAGTTGCCCAGAAGGCATGAGTGTCTAAATCCCCAAATGATTATGTGCCTCGTGTCCCCCGATCGAATCATTTACCCCCCATTATCCCCAGGCCTGAGAATATCTCTTCCCCAGCCTGTCATGTAACGTCACTCCCTGACATACCTCCGGCCATTTACTGAATTCCCTCCTGTACAAAAATATCCACCCCCTTATCTCTACCTTAGAGTACAAGGTTATTATAAAACAGCTTAAACACTTCCCTTCCCCTCTCATCTCCCCTGCATGCCTTATTCCCATGACCACATTTCCCACCAGACGAGTAACATTCCACCTGCTACCAGTAGTTGTCCCCAGAGAGTAAATCGATAGACCATAGCAATCCAAAATATATCAAACAAGCAGTTCTGTGCCATATCCGACCAGAGGTCACTGCAGGATGGGGGGGGGAGGGGCAGACCAGGCCGTGCACTTCAGTTTACACGCAGCACCCACCCCCCTCTCTCCAGCGCACTCACCTATACCGGACATCTTCCATTCGAACCCTCATTCCACCTCTGCCGTGCAGGGCTTCCGACTGCAGAGATGCTCCGGTCCATACTTCCATTCCATTACTCTCCTCAGGCAGATCCACTAGGGAGAATCCCATACAGTTCATCCAGTGGGCCACATGGTGGGCCTGATCTAGCCAGGCATATGTCTTCTGCCTTCCTCGAGCAAACTCAAAAGAATTATCCCACACTTGGCCAGATACATCAGTACCTCCAAGTACTTGTGGGTGCAGTATTTCAGGTGTGCAGTCTTCTATCCGGGAGTTAGATTTAAAGATACAGCAACCCAAAACAACAAAAAAAGGGGGTCCATCATAGCTTCGCATGATCATATTCCTCCTCCTCCTCCAACCTCTTCTGGACCACCTCGATTCCCTTTCCCTCCTTCAGCCAGCCTTCTTCTTAAGATCCTTCATAAACCTCTCCGCTTTTTCCACGTCCCAGAATGAGAAGGTGGCTCCCTCGTATTTGATCTTCAACGTCGCTGGGTATACAAGATAGTTTTCTATCTTCAGGCTCTGCAGCTGTGCCATTACTAAATTAAACATCTTCCTCTTTTTAAGCAGGCATGCAGAGTAATCTTGAGAGGGATACAGCCTCTGGCCCTCGAACTCCAGTGTACCCTGCTCATGATATGCCCTCAAAATTGCCTCCCGATCCTGGAAATTGTGAAATCGGATTATTACCTGTCGGGGAGGCTGGCCTGCTGGCGGCCTTGGTATCACCACACGGTGGGCCCATTCTAACTTGTAACGGCCATTCTTGGGCTGAAGGCCTAGAAGCTTTGGCAGGGTGCTGGCACAGAAGTCCAAAAAATTCGGCCCCTCACTACCTTCTGGCAATCCTCTCAATCCGAGATTCAGGTGATGTTGATAATTTTCCTGATAATAGTGTGCCTCTCTGAATTCTTCCAATTCCTTCTGCAGTTGCACTACTTGTCCAGGCACCACCACGTCATCCTCAAGCAGTGATACTCGTTCTTCTACCTCAGTCAGTTGGCTCGCATGGGAGGTCTGCTGCTCTAATATTTCTTGCAGTTTGATGTCTAATTCATCCTCCATTTTAACTAGTCTGGGCTCCAGTGCCACCAGGACCTGCGTTAATTCCTGCCAGCTCACACTAACCTCAGCCGCCGAGAGGTAGATCGCTGCTGCACCATGCCTCGCACCTCCAGCCAGTAACTTTTTACTATTTTTATGAGCTAAGCTCCGACTCTTGCTTGGGTTTGAAGAGATATATTTGTCCATCTTGAGCTCTGCTACTACTCTAGATCGCCGAGTACGTCCAAGATAAGGCAAATGTATATTAATTTTACTATTTTTGGTCGTCGGGACAGAGACACCGAGAAAGCGCGTCTATCTCACTCGCTGCTCATCAGCGCCCCCCACTTTGTGATTTCTACAGCAGTTTTGACAGTTTGTCTGGGGCTTGTTGGCTAATAGCTGGTACTGAGCTGCATAGGCCATGTAAGTAGATAGGCAAAGGACCAGAGGCTGTTGAACAAGAATTTTTCCCCATAAAAAAATCAAGACTTTTAGATTCCTTCTCTTGAGGCTGTGAAGAAAGGGGTGCTTTAGCTTTGTCACAAGCAGCAGCCTGCACGACCCCATCATGATCAGGGTGAGTATACAGCAACTCTGCATTATGCCTTTCCAATTTTTGTTTTTGTCCCCCAGGTTTCTTGTCCACTCTAGAAATGGAAGTGGTATTTTCTTTGCGCCTCCCCTGCACCTTTGGTCGTCCTCTCCTTCAGGCCACCTAGGACCTGCTCAGCCCGGCAACCCCCGACGCCAACTGCCACCCCATACTGCAGACCCCCAAGGTAACTCTATGTATCCATTCATTGGGCGGGTCCTCTCCTTCTGGAGAGAATATGCCTTTCCAGCTGTCCTACTTGGCCTTGAGAGATGCTGAGGTCAGTCCCGGCTGTCTGGGGGCTCCGTCGCGGCAAGGGTCCAGTGGCCATTATGCCGTTTGTTTTTCTGTGCCACGCCATCAAGTTCTTGGCCTTGCTGAGTCGGCGTCCTTGGCCGGCGGCGTGCGGGGTGCGTGTCAAGGCTTCACATCCCCCCAAGCATGCAGCCAATCCACCCAGAGGTGCCTAGGCAGACCCCCCCCCGGGGAGGGAAGCATCCAATGGACTCTTGTGCATCCCCCCTGCCGGTCTCCGCTCCTGGTACCCGGGCTCGGGGCATGAACCCGGGTCGCCAGCATGCCAAGTGAACTCTTTGCTCAGTGCCACAGAGCTGGTGGTATTTTCAAGTATTTGAAAAGTTGCTCTGCGAAGTGACTCATGTACGGGCAAAAGCAACTTCTTGGAAGGAGATAGACCCATCATATCTAAAAAGTCTTCCTCCTCCTCCTGGTCAGTGGTCTCTTGAATGGTAAAATCCAGAGTGTCCACCATATGCTGAATGGAGGAAAAATCCTCCTGGCCATTAGAGAAGGAGCCAAGCTCTTGGTCAGAGGGAACCTCTGGATCCAAGGATTCATAATCCTCACCCTCAGAATAAAAACCCTGGGTATGGCCAGGGTCTGATGTGTGAGGGGTAGCAGAGTCAGATGGGGAGTTAAAAATATTGCCCACAGCCTGCACAGTTTGGTATAAATGCCAAGCCATAGCCAATTCTTCAGGGGGCATAATGTTCTGTGTCACTGGTGTCTCCCTTTGCTTCTCAGCGGGAGGGGCAGTGATGTGTTTCTTTTTAGCAGGCACGCCATCAGAAACCTGCTCATTATGTCTTTTCGGCGTGGTCCGAATTATTTTTGTCTGCTTCATTCTGTAGATAGTCTTTCTCAGACTTTCCCTTAGCTTTATATGAGGATGACCCCTCCTCGGAATTTTTATTTGAAGGGGAAACAGACTGAGAAGCCATAATATCCAACCTTTTGGCTATTTTTCTAACTGTTTCACCAGAATAATTAGAGAGAAGTTCACAGTTATGGTCAGAATGCAAACAGTTACACAACACATGACTAGTTTTCATTTTGGGTCTGTCCGACATGCCAATTTGTCAACAGACCTCAAAATTAACCCCAAATGGGGAAAAAAAGAATGAAAACTGTTGGTTCCCAAGCGCTATGGAACCATGGGAAACTGTTTTGAAAAAATGCTAAAAGAAAAGATTTAGTGTAAAATTCTGGTTCCAATAAAAAAAAAAAACGGAGCCGCAAATTAAAACAGAGCAGCAGAAACTTAGTTAAAACTTCTCCTCAGAAAAGGAGTGGGAACCATGCATGGAACCCTGAGGTGGTAAAATTGCAGTTCCTAACCACAAAATAAAAATCCACAACACTAAGAAAAATATTACTTAAAAATAATTAAGGAGACACAAAACAGTAAATTTACCAACTTAAAGAAATGAACTTCAAGCGAAGTGTGAAGAGAGAACTCGGGGGCAGTTTTGTCCAGTCAGCAGAGAAATCAATCTGCCGGACCTCCCACTCTAGCACAGGCAGCACTTTTTCTTCCTGCTCTCAGATTGGCTGATGCCAAAAATCATTTGCATAAATTCCTCCTCCTCTGGGGTAGCTGAACCCAGCACCTGTCAAGCATACTGAAGAATTCCTGGGGTGAGAATACAAAGTGATGTACATAGGAGCCAGAAATCCTAGGACCAAGTATTATTGGGGAGGGGGGGTGCAGGGTAGCAGAATCGGTGGAAGAAAAAGATCTTGGGGTGTTTATCAGGGACCTGAAACACTCCATGCAATGCAAGAAGGCAGCAGTGAAAGCAAACAGGATGTTGGAGTGTCTAGCAAGGGGATTCGGCAGTAAGTGAGGTCATAATGCCCCTTTATAGGTCACTGGTGAGACTGCATTTAAAACATATGAACATGCGAACTTGCCATAAGAAAAAGTCCTTACGGTCTATAAGTCTAATTGAGTATGCAGCATCTAGTTTTGCAAACTGCTGCTGTCCCCCTCCCCCTTCCCATTTCACCGGCCCTCCCCTTGACTCTGTCCCAGTCCCTCTTGAAACTATCCACTGTCCTTAATGCTACCAATTCCTCAGGCAGTGCATTCCACCCTGTCACCACTCTTCCCGTGAAACTGCCTTCTCATTTCCCTCCTTAATCTTCCACCCTCTAGCTTCAGGCTGTGTCCTCTGGTTTCTCTCCTACTTTTCAGCCTAAACAAACCCTCAGCGCTAACCCTGTTAATGTCTTTTAAGTATCTGAAGGTCTCAATCATGTCCTCCCCTCTCTCTTCTATCCTCCAGGGAATGCATGTTGAGCTCCCTCAGTCTCTGCTCATGAGGCATCCCCCCCCCCCCAAGCCCCTAGATCAATTTTTGTTGCTCTTCTCTGAACCCCACCTCTAGCAGCTTGATGTCCCTTTTCTAATAGGGTCACCAGTACTGCACACAGTATTCTAGTTGCGGTCTCACCAGGAACCTGTACAGGGGCAGAGTGACCACCTCCCATCTGGATATGATACCCCTAGCGATGTACCCAAGCATTTTGTTCACTTTTGCTGCTGCCTTCCTGCACTGCACAGAGTGGTTCATTTCCCCTGTTACCAGTACACCCAGATCCCTCTCCTCTGTAGTACGTGATAGCTACGCCACTCCTAATCAGTAGCTATTCCCAGGGTTTCTGACTCCCTGGTGCATAACCTTTTACTTTTTGTGTTGCATCCTAGCTGCCATGTGTCTGACCATTTCTCTAGTGTAGCCAAGTCCTCCTAGAGAATCTTGCCATACATCTCATTATCTACTCCCATATAGATCTTCGTGTCATCAGCAAAGAGACGGATCTTATTTTTTATCCCCACCGATATGTCTGCAATGAAGATGTTAAACAATATCGGTCCTAGTACCAAGCCCTTCGAGACCCCACTGGTTACAGCTCTGGGTTCTGAAAGTTCTTTGCCAACTACCACCCTTTGCTGTCTATCCCATAACCATGACTCTATTCATCTCATCAGCTTCTACCCTGCTCCTAGGGCCCTCAAATATGAGGCAAAGTACAGGAATCCATACTATAAGAAGGACATCAGCTTTCTGGAGAGGGTTCAAAGGAGGGGAACCAAGACGAGAGGGGAACAACAGGAGACGTCATACAAGGAGGGACTGGGAGGCCCGAGTATATGCTTCCTAGTGGTGGTGGTGGTGGGGGGGAAGAGATATGATAGAGACCTTTAAGTGCCTGAAGAGAAAGGATAGGGAAGGTCTCTTCAAGCTGAGTAACAACATATCCAAAAGGGGGCACAGTCTGAAGTTGGTGGAGGGGAGGACTGGAAGGGTTTTTTTTTTTTTTTTAACAGAGAAGGTGGTGGACAAATGGAATGCGCTGCCAGAAGTGCTGGTCTCTACTAAAATGGTGGGATGCTTTCAGAGGGCCTGAGATTTGTCCAGCCTGCCAGCACAGAGGCAGGACGTCCGTCTGCGATGCAGACGACCCAGGTTCGGAAACTGATTCAGGACGTCAGACGGCCAGCCGGGGGGAGAAAGACTGAGCATCCTAGAGACTGCTCTCCTCTCAATGGGGGTGGGGGTGGGGTGGAGGTGGTACAGTGTCCAGCACATCATGGACTCTCTGGCTAAGGCTGGGGAATCCATTTGTGCCTGCGCCCGCCATCTGAGAGGGGTAGGGCAAACACAGGTAATCAGTTTAGTCCCTCCCCAGGTACTGCCGCACCAGCAAAAAATTCCGGCCCCCTGACACAATACCCTGTTCCGCCACGCCCCACTACCAACAGTGTCTCGCGGGATCCTGTTCCCATGGCCCCACACTGGGGGTAAGCCAGGGCGTGGCCGACAGACCTTGGGGAGGTGCACCTGGTTCACACAGGAGTAGCCTGAGCATGGGGGGTGGCACGAGGTGGGGCTGGGCTCCTGGGGGGAACAGACTACAAAAATGATAATAAAAATAAGAGGGCCTGGGATAAGCATAAAGGGAACCCATGGGACGGTGGAGGGAGAATTACGAAGGAAGGGTTGATGGGGAGGGGAAGGTGGGGTCAATGATGTAAGCATGAGACACTGCATTACTAACGAGCAGACCTGACAGACCACTTTGGCTTTCTTCTGCTGGCTCTTTCATATGTTGATATGACCTGGCTGTTGTGTCTACTTGTTATCTAGTGATCTTTCCAAATTCAATATTTGGCCGATTCATTAATTCTTGATCTTCATGCATGTCGAACATGCCATGATTCATAAACTATATTCCAAGTCATACAGTTGATAGATTTGAGAAACTGCATCCAAGATATTTAAAACTGTCCTCAGAAGATTTCTGGCTGAAACGGAAATTTTCAAGCAGTTTAGTCTTCATGGTGAGTCCAGCTTATACAACATATTTTATGAATGAGCAGCAGTTAGAGTATCTGTTGATGTAGCTGGTTTCTTTTTCAGCCGCTTCCCTCTTCTAAGTAGAAGTGAAACAACTACTGATATTAGTATAACCACATCAAACCTTGTTGTGTTTCAATTCTTTTTCCTTCTTTCACTGTACTATCCTTTCTGTACGAAAGAACACCCCACACAGCCCAGCCACTACTCTGGAAACTTCCCAGATCAGCTGCCCCCAAGACACTGTGTGTGCGTGTGCGTACACATGTGTGTGTGTTTTCAGGTTTCAGGAAGGACAGTATATTTTAATAATGTCTGTGCAACAGTTGTGTGTCAGTGGTTCAAGCAGGTTGCACACTTGCCTGAGAGTGCTGGAATCTCAAAAGGTCATGGTATTAGTTCTTCAACAGGAACCCTGGCTACTACTCAATACTGACATTGTAATGTGGTGTTAGGGGGTGCTTCACTGTTCAGATGCCATTCTACAGAAGAGGAGAGGTTACATCCAGAGTTTCCTTCCACTCACCGCTGATGGCTGTCTAGGTGGAAGTTAGAGACTCCATGACACTTAGAGTAGGGATTCCCCCACTGTCCTGCTCAACACTACCCATCAATAATACAGGCCCATACAACCCACCCCATGAAAACGGGCAGTCTAGCTCAGTGCACATCCTTCCTGGGCAAGAACTATGCAGGAATAAATTAAACTGTAAACAAATGTTAGAATGTGGCTACATTACTATGGGGGACAGCCATTTTTAGGGCTGTAGGTAGACGGAGCCTGCAGCCCTATTGCATCAGCTCTAAAAACGAACTACAGGATTCAGACCATGGAACACTTCCTTTGTAGTTTTAAAATGATCCTTCTACCTCTTTGCAGCCCTTCAATTTAATCCTTGCAGTGCTGCAGACTGAAAATCTATCCAGAGCTCAATCAAACAGATTTATTCTAGTTCTTTTGGCAGCCTAGGGATTAAGAAACAAATGTTCTGGAGAATCACCTCTCCTCCCCAGCCTTGTAATGCTTCAGTGAGTACAAGAAACTCAGGTTTCATTTGAATCCAACTTGGTAAACAGCATTTTTAGAGCTAATGCAAGAGGGCTGCATACAGTCATCATGCTGTCTGTAGCTAGAAAAATGGAGTACCATGGCACACATTTTGGGAGTTTCCGGTGTATCCTTCTACCCTGCCTGCAGTATATAGCACTGTTTCTAGAACTCCTTAAATAATCGTGCCTCTTAAAAGAGCTTAAGGCAGTAATGGCTGTAATTTGTACTGAAACACATTCATCATTTCAAGGGCATGTCAGAGAAATAGCTATGGAACAGCTAACTTCCACAAACAATGAAAAGACTATTTCCTTTCACTGGCACATCTTTTCCTGCACTCTAACATATTTACCTGCTTCTGTACTATGTGTTGATTTCCTGCAAAATGTGTCTTTAAAACTAAGATATTTATACTAATTAGATAGTTAATGTAGTTGCTGCCTTCTCTGGTATTTCAATGGTTTCAACTCCTCCTGTTCTCAGATTACCTTGAAATGCATTGGAGTCTTAATCTTTGATTATGCTGGTCATTAATCTTCAGCCCTCTTGTGTGCTCTTATATACATCAACGTTGACATTTTGTTTTCTTCTTCAGTATCATAAAGGCATTGTGTTTTTGTGCAAATTCCTTTCATTTAATTTTTTCTGTCCAATGTTTACCTCCACATTTACATTTTTCATTTCTATTTGATCAAGTTTCACAGCATGTAAGGCTAGCAACAGTGGCAGCTCCAACGTCCGTTGGTTACCAGGGCTCTGGCTAGGCACTAGAGTTGGAAGCCAGGGCACCTATTGAAACTGGAATGGAACACACATGTGCATATTCATGCTTGCTTCTTGGAGTATTTGAACTAATGATCAATGTTGTGTTTCTAAAAATAATGCAAATTCCATTTTTCTTTTTTTTTTTTTTTTTTTTTTTTTAAACACACACACACACACACACACACACCACACACACAGGATAGCCCTGCTTCTCCTGTCTTGGGAGAGGGGGTACAGATGGCACAGCTTCTCTTGGCTTGGGATGGATGGCTCTGCTTCTCCTGGTTTTAGGAGGGGGAATGGCCCTGCCCCCTTCTTTCCCTAGCAGGAGCAGCTGGGTCACATGACCCAAAAGACAGGGCCACCCCCACAAGCCAGGAGAAACAGGGAGATACCCTTCCCTCAAGCCAAATCAGCAGGGCCATCCTCACCCCTCCTAGATCAGGAGAATCAGGGCCCCCCAAACCAGGAAAAGCAAACCTATTCCCCCTGGGGCAGGAGTAGTATAGCCTTTCCCATCACCCGAACAAGAAGAAATGCCCATCCCAACCCTTTGTAGCATGCATCCACCTACCAAAATTGTCCTCAACGGATTGACCACCTGTAGTGGCAGGCCAGGAGATCAAGGGCCATGCATTCTCTCTTTCGAGTCTCCCCCCTCCTCTCCCCACAGTACGGAGACATTTTCTTTTTTTTTTTTTTTTTGTGTGTGTGACTGCTTTTCTCCCCTACGCGCTACCATGCCAGCCTCTCCTTCAGGCTTACCAAGGATGCTTCTGACCTAGCCTGTCCCCTTGACCCCCGCTCTCAGATAGCAGCCTCCTCAGGGCGACCCGACGTAACCCTTCGCTGAGTGGGTCCCTCTCCTCAGAGGGGGAAGGCACCGGCCTGGACAGGGCAGACCAGCGCAATGTCTTAGCCCTGAGGCAGATGGTCGTACAGGCATTGATGGCCTTGGAGGTCAGGGGCAGCTGTCATCCAGCGTAACATGGAGCCTTTTTCCATTTTCTTGTTACGCTTTCCCTCCTGACACCGTCGTGCAGTGTTCCTGGTCTCCATCAGAAGCCGCTGCCAACCGATGTCCATCCCTAACCCACCCCAGAAGAGGAGAGCAGTCCTGTGGACGCTAAATCCTCTCCTTCTCCTGCCAGCCCCAGGCATTCCGAGTCCATTCCCGAACCTGGGTCACCGGCGTGGGTTGAGGTAAGGTGCCAGCACCTCAGCTCTCTATGCCACCGGGCCGGTTCTGGGACATTTTCAAATAAACCCATCCGCTTACCTTAACAAAAAAGGCACAAGCAGTCAAAACCCTGTCACTCTGGTTCTGCAGGCAGTTTCTTTCCTGACTGATTTTGCTGCTGGCAGGACTTTTACTTGACGGTTTGACTCTGTTGCAGCTGCTGGCTGGGCAGGGTGGCTAGCTGGTGCTGCACTCATTACCGAGCAGACTGTGCTCTAGTATTTTATGAAAAAAAGCACAGCATAGTACAGTCTTTTTTAAGGTTAGCTATACTGCTGTTTTTTTTTTTTTGTTTTTTTTAGGTGGGGGAGGCCCTTCTGTGATCCAGCGTGCAAGCAATGGCAATGCAGTTCTAGTTTGGTGGGGATGGTTGGCTGGGTGACTCCTGATTCAGGCAGCTAGGCAGTCACCAGGAACCAAGCCACAGTGCCACTCCCTGCCAACACTGGGTGCCCAATTATGGGGTAGGGTGGAAAACTAAAATGAAAGCAAGCAGCCACTTGCTGCTCAATCCTGTTGCCACCAAACTTCCCCAATTCGGACACCAAATGCCTAAACCTAGAGTCAGACAGTAAATGAAAAAAGTAAGAAAACAATGACAGCCAAACCCCAGTGCTGCCAACCCTCCATTCTAACACTAGGTGCCCAGCCCCCGGTCCAACAGTCAATGAAAAAAAGTAAGCAGACAATGGGAGCCCATCTACAGTGATATTTTAGAAAGAAACGTTAGTTTTCTGCATTACTCTATTGTAGCATTGCTCCCAGTTATTAATTGTACTATTGCACATTTGTGTACTTGCCACTTGTACATCAAATAAGAAGCAGTGTTATTCCATAGTCAGCAGTAAAACTAACCCGCTTAATAGAAAAGCATATGGGAATTCATAGGATGAATACTAAAAACAACAAAAGTGCAGTAGTGCAATGAATATCAGGGAGCAATGCTATGCCATATTGGGCCAAAAACCCTATTAACATGTCACTCCAGAAGCAGAGTTTTATCAGAGTTAGTAACTTAATGCAGAAATGCCCTTATATTATCTGTCACTAGGTCTGAATAGCACATGTATGAACAGCGCTGTCAATAACAGCACCTTCCATACAGCACTATGCAGAACAGTTGCAGGAACAAAAGCAGCAAGTAAAGGCAATGCCACTGGTAGCGGTCACAAAGCACACTGGCAACTGCTACCAGTCTGAACACTTATTTTAGTTGGGGCTCTGCCCCCCACACCCCCTTAACTAAAATAATCAACTCTGAGTTGGAGTTGGTTTACGGGAGGAAAACAACATTTTTGAATGCCAGGATTAGAACCCTGATCTCCACCATCATTGTGGCCAAGCAGCCCCATGTCTCAGTCCTCTCTGCCATGGGAGTAGCTCATCCACCATTTTCGATTTCCCATCCCTTGTCTTCCTCCTAGTACTACGCACAGTGACCTAGGTAGCGCTTACTGCACAGCACTGTTTAATCCCCGTCTCTGTCTGTGGTACACCATTCGGACATCGCTGTTTTTTTCCTTATGCTATATTTGTAGCACTATTGTAGCCGGTTATTATATTATCTACCACCAGTGATGTATACAAATAAAAAATTTGAAACAATGAATATGATGCATCAAGATACAAGGAGGCACTTATAAAATTACAACCAGCAATTAAGGTAATGAAAAGTATATCAAACCTGGTTTAAACTACCCCAAAGGCATATTTTCACAGTTGGTTAGTGCATGTAATTATTAAAAAAAACGTTACATATTATAAACTACAATATCAGGAAATAAAGTGTATAGAAATCCATTTTGTGGATGTTGGAGTGAAGCAATGAGGATATAAAACTGACATGTATTCACTTATATATCACTTCTGTTGAGACATTTTTAGAATTCTGAAATCAATGAACTGTGCAGTACAATGATTCCAAATACCAGGACTCTATTCTAAAACATTTGATAAAAAGTAAGGCATTATGATATCAGATGCTCATCCATAATGGATCTATACCTTGGAGGCTTGCTACAGCCCAGGTGTGAATTTCTGTAGACAATCTATTTCCTGTATATAAAGATGGCAGGCATATTTTGCAGCAGAAGTTTTTTTGTTTGTTTGTTTGTTTGTTTTTTAATTGTATTACAGTGGTACAGATAGTTATCTAAAAGTTGCCTACCTTGAGCTACCAATGAGGCACTCAAGTAGCAATCTGCATTGACTAATGTGATTCTGCCTCGGCATCCCTAGGTATACCTCAGTACTGAGAAATTTCTAGGCATACCACAGTACTGAGACACTTTTCTATGGCTACCACTGTATGATTATAACTAAATGAGCATCTGCTATAATAATGCCCTGCGTTTTATTGTTTTTTAGAATACATGCCTGACATTTGTATTTTGTATCACAGAGTTCATTGGATCCACAGTGCAAGAGAAAATGGCTCAAGAGAAGAATATATATGGATGAACACCTACACATTTTATATCCTCAGTGCTTTACCCCAACATATGCAAAATGGACTTTGATATACATTTATATTTAGTGTTATTGTGGTTTATATGTAAAGTTTTTTTAATACTTTCTTCTACTAACTGTTGAAAATATGCCTTGTGGGTAGTTAATACCAGGTCTGATGTCATACTTTCCATTACCTTTATTGCCAGTTGTAACTTTAAGAGCCTCCTCGTATCCTAAGGATGACCCACATTCTTCTCCTGCAGCCCTATCGGCTCTGGCCAGAGTTTGTTCATTTAGCAAAGAAGCAGATGCAAACAACCAGCTAACCTGGGTATTAGGGCAGGTCAGAATCTCTAAAATATTAGTATACATTTGCACAACATAATTGCTTGTCCTTGCTTATGAAGCACGGTGGGAGAGGATGCCTTGTTGCATCTCAGGTCCCCGTCGAATACGAGATAGCCTGACCGTAGAAGAATTTAAGAAATCCCTGAAAGCCCATGTTTTTGCACAGGCTTTTGATGATCACTGCTGATTTTACTGGAAATTTCATTACATTATTGTTGCCGCATTGTGGATGTGAATTGTCTTGAACAAATTTTAATTTAAATTTTTAAGTTGTTCAATGAATTGAGTTTTAAAATTTGTATGGTATTTTTGTAAAGGTGCCCTGAGCTTCCGAAGGGCACCTTATATAAATAAAGTCTGCTTTGCCTTGCTATTTGTCTCTTTTTATGTTACTAGGTTACACAGGTCACTATGAAACTGTACTGTGCAGAAGGTGAGCAGTCATAAGATGCATTTTTCATACTAGGTGCAATCTAGTGTGTAAGCAGAGTGGACAGTGTTCCCCTACAAAAAGCTGACCAGTCTGACACTACAATGCATTTGGACATTAAAGGTGGTAAAAAGCCATCCTACATCCATACTTTAGGTTTACTAATATCAATAGAACACCTACTTCTTGCATGATGTTTGTGAGCTGAATAAACAGACCATGTTTGCCCAGGAGAGTTCAACTGATATTTAGAATCTTTGTTTACATCCAAGTCCTTCCTATACCCATTTTTGCCTCTCCCAAGCCAGACATCCTTTTGTCCACAGTTTTGTCTAAATAAATCACCCCACCCACCATTTCCACTTCATCACTAGCAGAGTTTGTTGCTACACCTGACTTTTAGGGACACAGGTGGTACAGCACATTTTCTGGAGCTGGAAGGACACTACTTTCTTCAACTGAGCCATGTGAGAAATTCTATATTGCACTTGATATCTGCAACAAACGTGCACTTTTGCTTAATTCTGTGGGAGGTGAAACAAACTACCCTTGGTAATTGCTTTTTATTCACATATTTATTTAGTGTTTAACCAAGAAGGGGCTTGCAAACTCTGTTTATCTTGTTAGTAACTTCAGAAAGATTTAAATACTGCATTTGGGTAGGTCCTTGGAGGTAGCTAGATTGTCTACTAGGATTTGCTGACAGTTAAACTATTTTTAAATGAATTAAAGGTGGCTGAGGAGTTGAAAAAGAAACTTGCAAACTCAGCTTATCTTGGAAGTAACCTCATAAGTGTTTGAATACTGCATTCTGTTTGTCCCTTGGGGGTAGCTGGATTAGCTACTAGGATTTTGGGACAGAAACTATTTTAAATAATTTACTGGTGCGTAGGAGTTTGTGATAGTTAAACTCTTTTAAGAAAGTTACTGGGGTTAAGGAGTGGTCACAGAAAAACCTGCAGTGTGAAACAGGAAAGACAGTCTTTCAAGCAACAGAGGGTGGTGGATCTAGGTTTACGATTGTTTGTTACAATTCTTAAGATTTTCAGTGCAGGAAGAGTTTAAAGCACAGCTGACTTATTTTGGGGCTGACAGCTCTCAGAGCACAAACCACCAGGCCTGTTTTGGGGCTGGGGAGGTTTACCTGTGTCTGACTTGGATGTGTGGATTTTTCTCTGTCTGATTAGCAGGGTATTTCTCTATCAAATTGTTGTGTAGGGCATCTTGCTGACAGGAAGGCACTCATTGCAGCAGTGGGTCAGAGCTTTTAGCTGATTGTTTTGCGAGGGCACAGTTTAGGCCCAACCCCTTCCCACCCCTCACCCCACCCACCCCTGGAAATAGTTCCTTTATACCTGGGGTTCTGACATCATTTCCTCAAGAGTGCAAGGTGCATGTCACTGTCATATCCTCTCTAGCACACTGCACTGACAATATAAGCATATACATTGTATAATATAAATATATATATGTATATATATATTTCTATATTACAAACCAATCACACACACAAAAAAAAATGTGGGAGTAGTGCAATGTAATGGCTGTGGGGCAGCAGTCTCCGGGAGTCTTTCTGGAGGCTGAGATGCTGCCCATTTGCAGACAACCTCTGCCCTGAGGGAGGAAGCTGTCTGCCTCAGGCCACACTGGACAGTAGTACGGGACCTTCCCCCAGGCCACACTGGACAGTAGGAGGAACCCCCATCCAGAGAGCACCAGAGCCACCACCACTTCCTCAGAGGTTGCAAAGAAAGCACAGCAGTTGGACCACAGTGGGCTCAGGGAGGGTGAGGATGGTGGAACAGAGGCACACCCAGTCAGTTGTTCCACACCACAATCCATACACCATTCTGGGGGAGTATAGCTCCCCTATGGATACACCCGCAGAGGAGACTAAGGAGGGTGCAGACAACTGTCACAAGGGAGGCCCTCAGGAAGGAGGCAGAGGGCACCACAGGGAAAGAAAGCAGCTCCTGGTGGGGGACTCAATTATTAGGGGGATAGAACTGGGGAAGCAGGAAAACTGAAGTAAGGTGCCTGCCTGGTGCCATGGCTTGGAGGGACAGGAAGCGATCCTTAGGATCACGAGAACAGTTGCACGGGAGTCTCGAGCTTGGACGCCATTGTCCACCTAGGGACAAATGACTTAGCTCATCATGAGATCAGAGCAGTGCAGAAGGACTTTGTAGAGTTGGGGAGGGGCTTAAGACAAGTGCACACACAGTATCCTTCTCAGAGGTACTGCCTGTCAGTGGCATGGGTGAGACGGGGGTACTTGCACCATGCAGTTTAACAAATGGTTGAAAAAATGGTGTGGAGCACAGGGGTTTGGCTTCATTGGGGACTGGGGTTCCACCTGGAGGGACACCAGCCTATACTGGCAGGATGGTCTGCATCTGTCCAGGAAGGGAACAAGTCTTTTGGGCAATTGGTTTAAATGCTTCATTGGCAAGCCTTTAAACTAGTCAAGGGGGGAGGCACTGATAAGCAGCAGGAAAATCCCAGCCTCCCCCTACAAAACAGGGTACTACATGAGAAAAAGACCAAGGTAGAAAGGTCAGTGGGGGATGCCGCTACAGAAGGTAAAGCCATCAAAAAATGGAGAGCAATGAGTACTAATGCCCGTAGTCTGGGTAACAAGCTTCCTGAATTAGTGGCCTTGATGGAGGAGGAAGATCTGATATCGTGGGCAGTCACAGAAACGCAGTACACACAGAACCATGACTGGGACGAAACATACCAGGATACACTATCTATAGGAGGGACAGGGAGGGTAAAAGGGAGGAGGAGTAGCTCTCACATAAGAGAAGAAATCAAAGCAATAGAACAAAAGGGTAAACAGGGAGGAGAAGAAGCACTGTGGGTCAATTTGAGGCAAGCAATGGCACCACAATCCGACAGGGTTGTGATACAGACCCCCTCTCAGGGGAGGAAATGGACAAGGAAATGATAGAAAGTATACTTAGAATGGCAGATAAAGGGGAGATATTGCTGATGGGTGATCTGAATATGCCAGATGTTAATTGGAGTGCAGTTTCAGCAGCCACTTCTAAGAGTGGGGTTATTCTAGATGCCCTACAGGGGGCATGCCTAGACAACTAGTATTGGAGCCCACTCGAGAGGAGCAATCTTAGATCTGGTTCTCTCAAATGGAGATGAGAGAGGATTACAGATGTAGAAGTGGGTAGCCATCTGGGAACTAGCGACCACTCGAACAGTATGGTTCACAATAAACACAAGCAATAGAGTCAAGTCACACAAAGACATAGGTACTGGATTTTAGGAGGGCTGACTTTGCTAAATGGGTGAGTGCCTAGGAATGCACTAGCAAATGGGCAGGAGGAGGTGTGGAAGAACAATGGGAATAATAAAACTGCCATCACAGAGGTAACAAGCCTTTGTGTAAAGCAAATAAACAAAATGAAACGAGGTAAGAAACCACTATGGTTCTCAAAGGAAGTGGCAGTGAAGGTTCAAGAGAAAAGAAAGCATTCAGGAAGTACAAGGAATCACAGAAGGAACAGGACAGAGAACTGTATCAGTTAAAGCAAAAGGAAGCTGGAAAGGCAGTCAGAACAGCAAAGGCCCAAACCGAGGAAAAGATAGTCAAATCAGTTAAGAAGGGGATAAAACCTTTATAGGTACATCAGGAGCCGAAGGAAGACCAAGGGAGGGATAGTGAGGCTTAATAAAGGGGAGGGAGGGTGGGCAGAGGTGACTGTGAAAAGGCAGAGATACTAAACAAATATTTTTGCTCAGTATTTACAAAGGAAGAGGGGAGGTACCTAAAACAAACAGTAGAAACACTCTGGATACAGAAGTTGATACCAGCCCATTTACAGAAGAAAGGGTTCTGAAAGAGCTTTTAAAACTGAAGGTGGACAAAGCAATGGGGCCTGATGGGATTCATCCCAGAATTCTAAAAGAACTAAGGGTAGAACTAGTGACACCACTGACTACCCTCTTTAACAAATCATGGAGGATGGGGTGGTACCTGAGGACTGGAGGAGGGTAGATGTGATTCCCCTTCACAAAAGTGGGAGCAAGGCAGAAGCAGGAAACTACAGACCTGTTAGTTTAACCTCAGTGGTAGGGAAAATGATGGAATCACTCTGAAGGAAAGAATTGTTGAGTATCTAGAGGCCAGAGGGGCACAGGACCCAAGGCAGCATGGATTCACAGCGGGAAGGTCATGCCAGACAAATCTGATAGATTTTTTGACTGGGTGACCAAAGTAGTTGATCAGGAGGGCCAGTGACATGGCCCACGAGACTTTAGCAAGGCATTTGACACAGTCCCACACAAAAGATTAATATACAAGTTAGCTAGCCTGGGAGTGGGTCCCAAGATGACAGCCTGGGTAAAGAATTATCTGGAGAATAGGACACAGAGAGTAATAGTAAATGGACTCACCTGAAAAAGGGGGTTAGTAGTGGGTACCACAGGGTTCAGTATTAGACTGGTCCTCTCAATGTCTCTTTATGTTTACACTGCAGAGGGACTGGAAGGAAAGTATGTCTCTTTGCAGATGACACAAAGATCTGCAACAGAGTTGATGCACAGGGTGGGGTGGAAAGGATGAGAAGGGACTTGGCAAGGTTAGAAGAATGGTCAAATGTATGGCAGCTTAGATTCAATGCTAAGAAGTGCAGGTAATGCACCTGGGAAACAAAACCCAGGGAAGAGTACACAATGGGGGTGAGATACTAACAACAACAAAATGGAAAGGGACCTGGGGTAGTACATCAGATGACCTAAAGGTGGGCAAGCAATGTGGAGAGAGCAGCAAGGAGGGTTGGGGAATACTGGGATGCATAGGGAGAGGCATCACCAGCAGAAAACAAGAAGTTATTATCCCTCTGTACAGACAGCTGGTGAGACCACATCTGGAGTACTGCGTGCAGTTCTGGAGACCCAATCTTCGCAAAGACAGACAGGATGGAAGCTGTCCAGAGGAGGGCAACTAAAATGGTGCAGGGTCTGCACCGGAAGACATATGAAGAGAGACTTAAGGAACTTAATATGTATAGCCTCGAGGAAAGGAGGAAGGGGGGGACATGATAGAAACTTTCAGACCTCAAGGAATCAACAAAGTCCAAGAGGGTAGCATCTTTCAAAAAGAGGTGTGCAAGAACAAGGGGCATAATTTGAAGATAGAAGGGGCGGCTCAGAGGTAATTTAAGGAAGTATTTTTTCACAGAGAGGGTTGTGGATGCATGGACGCGCCTTCCGGAGGAGGCTGTGGAGTCAAACAGTGGTGGAATTCCAAGACACATGCATGGGACAGTCATACAAGGCATTCTAGGGGTGGAGTGGAAAGAATTAGGCTGCTGGTTAACTAGGATCTGCAACTTATCCATCAGGTAGGGAAATGGGCAGACTGGGTGGGCCAAGCGGTCCTTATCTGCCGTCAAACTGTATGTTTCTATGTTTCTTGTCAAGACCCCAATAAGTGGCCGGCCCAGTGGCGCTGAGGGTTGAGGCACTGGACGCCACACCTTGCACCATGTTGGCGACCACAGTTCGGGAGCGAGCTCGGGTGCCAAGGGTCAGCAGGGGAGGTATAGGACTGAGTGCCCACTAGGCTGCTCTCCTATCCCGGGGGAGGGTACTGAGGAGTCTGGTGCTCCGGCGGCCCCTGGTGAAGATCGGGGGTGCCACAGAGCACTGGGCGGCACATATGGCATGGCTGATGCTGGCAGGGTTGCTGTGCACCAATGCATTGGGGCATGCACTTGCAGGGGGGGGTGGGGAAGCAGCGCAGAACAGAGGAAACAACCGGCTCATGGGCTAGGCGATGGCACCAGTCCCCCATGCCCTCCACCAGGTTCTCCTAGGCTGGCCTTCCAGTTCCTCCCTCAGGGGCCCACCTGCAGTCGGAGTCTGCCTTGTAAGAGAGCCAGAAGAGGGTGTAGGGCTACCCTCCCCAGGCGGGCGATACTGGGGGTGCCGGCTGCAGGAGGGGGGGGGAGAGGAGGCTCAGTCTGAGAGATTCACAGGCGGACAGGATAAGGACCGGACGCCTGAGAGATGACCCCACGAGCTGCGACTGGAGCAAAATAAATAAATAAATAAATAAATTTAAAAAAGGACCCCCAATAAGTGTTGCTCATTGCTGTGCCACATGGGGTGCTGCAGAGACAGCCTCATCACCTCAGTGGTATCCACTCTACCTACTCAGTAAGAGTTGCATGGTCATGCCTGAACCCGGGTCTCACACTGCAGTACAATGTATGGCCACTGAACTGGCTGCCATTTTTTTTTCTCTTAAAGGGGGATGGGAAGCACTGCACCAGTCCTAATTCATATCTGTTTACCCTAGTTCTCTTTCTGTGCATTCTTTTTGCTTAGTTTCCTGATCTTAAATCACGCCTATATGCAACCTCATACTTGCATGTGCCAAACACTGATGAGAATGGAGCAGCTCAGTGTGTCTCCATTCTGTCAGCACCCCCGATATGAACCTTTGCTCTGAATGACTAGTTTTAAGTTTAAAACCTGAATGTGAGGCATTAGATTTCAGAAGACACCTCACTAAAAATTCAGATTAAAGCATTGTCTCACAAGAAGACAAAAAGAAAAAACACAACATTTGAAAAAATATGATCCGAATATAAATATTAAAGAAAAGAATAATGTGGCACAATGATCAAATTACATGAACCAATTATATTAGCAAGAAATTCAGGATTTGAGTAGACCAGTTATATATACAAAATGTCATGATGCAACATGGCCTGCGAGATTCCTTTTTGGGATATTACCACTGCTGTAAATATACTGTACATATAAATGATGGTAGCCAGTTTAAGAAGGACTGCATGAGGGAAAGTGGCAATTAAATAATTTGGAAAGAAAGTTAGAAAGAACCCTGCAAGGTACAATCTCAATATTTTAAATATGATAAAAAATATCTAAATACCCTCTTTAAATGTTATCAATTGCATCAACGGAAGCTCTGGAAGAAAATATTTTACGTTATTGCTACAAATGTGTGAATGTTTGGAGACTAGCTGCTGATGGCACTGATAACTGGCAAAATGATTTAAATAGTCATAGCTTACCAGAAAAATTGTTTCCACATTTTAAATCTATTTTTTAAAAGAATCAGTTTTGTGATGCACTCTTGTACACAGATGACCTCGTCCTGTTTCATTCCTATCTTGCATATCCTCTGTCCTCTCCAAAAATTACTGCTCTGCTGACCAATGGTTTTAGTCTAACCTACTATTGCTAAATGGTAAGAAAACTAAAGCCACGCCCTTTGGATCTAAACCATTCATTCCCAGCACCTTGAAATCAAACGTCTCGATTTCCGATCTCCCTTGATGGTCCTGTCCTTGAGAATGTTCCAAATTGTAAATACTTGGGTGTTACTGTAGAGGTGGCCAAAAAATTACCATTAGTAAATTATCCATTACAAATACTTAGAAAGGAGACGAACGGATATGAGGCTGATGGCGGAAGAATTTAATGATTATAACAATAATCACAGCGAGAGATTACAGGTGGTACATTTTTCATTCTTAATTCTTCAAACTAACAGTGTATGGTGACTTGCTTATATAGTGGAAGACAGTACTATCAGTTTCCTATGGAGTTCTATGATTGGTACTAAACAAGTACAAACATCAACTTAAAAGGCAATTCTCCTTTTAGTACATGTATGAGCTAATCTCTTGTCAGCACAAATGTATTGATAGTGTAAATTATACTACTATATAAGGATAGTAATAATTGTCATTACCAGTTACTAAAGTTCTAGAAGGAAGAAATAGATTTGGACTTAAGAATGTGCATACAAGCTTTTTAGCCTGTAGTCAGAAGGGTAACTTGAACTCTATTCCTGTGTTTCTATTTGCAAACACATAAAGCAACTGTTTGATATTACTCACATGGTCAGCACAAATATCAAAAGACACTTTAATATTACGACTTGTGGTTTAGTTAAACTTGTAGCTTTACAAGTTTTATATGATCCAGCTTCATAGATCAATACTAGTTACACAAACACATTATGTTTTAGACCAAAATGAGATTTAGGCTGAAATTTTGGGACACACTTCTTTATCCCTTGTTATAGTTACTCTCGACCCTTCCCTCTCTTTTGATGAGCACATTAAGAACATAGCGTGCCAAGCAAACCAAAAACTGGGGTCAGTCTACCATCATAAACTGTTTGACCTCTGAGGCCTGCCGTGCTATCGCCATTGGTAATCAGTTTTCCATTTTAAACTACTGCTCACTGATCTACTCACACGCGACCTCTGCCCCGAGTGCTAGACTAACATCTGTCTATCACAGCATCTGTCATTTTGTTCTACTGGCTCCAGCCCTCACCCACCACTGCAACCTCTATAAGTCGCTCTGCTGGCTTCCCCTTCGACGTCGCTTTGACTATGCCCTTGGCTGTTTTATCGATAATTCTCTCAGAGGTGGACATATATCCCTGTGCTCATTCCTTCTCAAGGTCAGAGAAATGCCCAGGAGTCTCCACATCTCCTTCATCCCCCCCTTGAGATTCCTAGAGTTTCTTCAGATATGGGGAGTAAAGCTCTGTCTGCAGCAGCTCCCTTTCTGTGGAATAAAATCCCCACCCCCATTAGATCAGCTACCACTCATTCCATCTTTAAATCCCTCCTTAAAGACATGGATCAAGGACAAAATCATTTGCTCCTGTTCACCTGCGTAGCCTCTTGCCCCCTCCTTCTTTCTCCTTCCCCTGGTCTCCCCCCCAAGTTTCTATCCTCTGTCCTAGGGGCACCAGAGATATCTGTGCCTCCTTGTGGAACCCCTCTTTCTCCTGCACAGTAGGGAGACTAGAGCTCTATCTAGCTGTTATCATTTAATTTAATCTCACTTTTGTAAAGTTTCCACTGCCTTTTTTTTTTTATTTTTATTTGCCATTGCCTGTATCCTGGATGCTTGCTCTTGCACTTACTATCATGCCTGTTTCAGTACCCTGTTTTTTTGCACTTACTTTTCTCCCTACCTTACCATAATTGTTTATACCACTGTTTTGTATTCATTTTCCCTTGCTATGTAATCACAGAAATTTTGCTGTACAATGGTACACCTGTATACCTGTTTTCTGCTTCTACTTGTCATTCCATGGAGGGTGGAGGCAAGATGGTGGACGTGCTGCGGGACTGAGCAGACACACTATGGACCAAGAGAAGAGAAGATGCCTATAATCTTAAATCTTTATTTTAAACATATCAATGGCCCCGGCCTGGTGGCTCTGAGGGTTGAGGTGTTGGAACGCCACACCTCGCGCCACATCGGCGACCCGGGTTTGGGGACGGACTCAGGGAGCCGGGGGTCGGCAGGGGAGGGAGAGGATCGAGTGTCCGGAGGACAGCTCTCCTCTCCCTGGGAGGGATCCTGGGGCTGCTCGGTGCCCTCGCGACCTCCGATAGAGATCGGGAGTACAGCAGGGATCACCAGCCAGATGAAGGGGCGGGAGTGCGGCAGACGTCAGCAGGCAGCCTTGCGCAGACATCATAGCGCACTGCACTCCAGGGGGAAACATAACAGAAAAATCCCATCTCGGGGATAGGCGACGGCATATTTGTCCACCCAGCCACACTCCACCACCGGTCGTCCTCCATTCCTGGGCAGAGTCCAACCTGGTCTGAATTAAGAGACAGAGTGCCCTGGGTGGATTTGGGGGGGGGGGGAGGAGATAGCCAGGTTGGTGCCAGGAATCCGGAGGCCTCTCGAGCATGGAGGTAGAGCAGGGTGAAACTGAGGATGCCTGAGAGAGTTCCCCAGGTCGGTGCTAAAATAGATTAAAAAAAAAAAAAAAAAAAGAATTATATACATCTCGATGGAGCGCTTAGATAAGTAAAAATTTCAATTCCCCTTTTTAGAAGAGAGATTCATAAGCCATTTAAATGTCAAAACAAAGTTAAAAGCCAGCGGGCAATTAAGTTGAGTGCTGAGCTCTGGGAAAAAAAAAAAGGGAAGGAACGTCGTTAGTGAGGCGCCGTAAATAAGATGTTTTTGCTATGTACCCAAAATCTGACTAGAGGAGCTGCATTACTTGTCTGCTTTTGTTCCCTTCCCTTCCCTTTCCTGTGTCCCTTCATTATATTCCCTGCTGTAGAGTAACGGTGACGAGAGTTAAAAACATGCTACTGCTGTACGGATCTATGGTGGAGATGAGAGAAGATCAACGGATTCCAGCAGGATACTGAATTTTTTTTTTTTTTTTTTTTACAAATAAGCTAGCTGGATAAGTATTCTTTTTCGACTTTATTTCCTCTAAAGCCAAGAAGTTTCACTGTGTATAAATAAGAGCTGTATGTTGTTAAAGGGAGAAAAGATGCTGGATTCTATTGTACATGCGAACAGTAGCATTCTGCTCTCTTGCACCTGTTGTATGCTGAATAAAGGATTTGCTCTGGTCAAACGGCAAGGAGCTATATATATATATATTTTTTTTTTTTGTTATAAAAAAAGTGTTTACTACTGCAATTAGGATATCGGACTATACTGAAAAAGAAAAACAAGACTTACTGCTTTGGTTGTTTATTTGAAGAACGCTGTTGCATGCAGGATCTGTGGCGGAGAGAAGGGAGGACTGAAGCTCCTTGGTCTGATAGTGAGGGTGTTGAAGTGGACCGACGGGAGATTGGAGAGAAAGAGGAGGAGAAGCTGGAGAGCCCTGTAGCTTGTAAGGGAGAGGTTTGAGTTGTTGATGCGAGAGGCTATCTCGGATAGTACTGTGCAGCCTTTTCGTATATCTGTAGGAGTCCTGTGGTTTCCAGAAGAGAGTTTTGTGCTGTAAAGAGGAACACAGGCTCTGGATCTTATTGAATGTCTGACTCTCGGCATTTTGCGCTTTTAGGCACATGGAATGCTGAATACAAACCTGCATAGCCTTAACAGTAATAAAATACATTGGTTTATTGAATTCTATCAATTCCCCCTTTGATTTTGGCAAAGGAGACAGTGAAGGAAAAGGAAAATACATATATTTTGTAGAACTTGGGTTACAAGCCACTTCAGAAAATAAGATTTAAGAAAGCAAGGAAAAAGTTGATGTCTCAAAGGTCTCGACGCACTTGGGAACTTCATGATTCTCAAAAGGCTGCACAAAAAGCAGGGAAATTGAAAAACCAAACATAATAAAAATAGAGACTTGGAGAATACCTCTGGATAATCTGGGGGCAAACAAGCTGCAGAAAACTTATTCAATTATTTTAAATCCCCAATTTGTAACAAGGCTACTTCAATTACGTAGCCCGACTTAGCGGAACCGTTAGAAAAGGTGTTTCAAAATTCCAATTCATTTAATATTCTCTCAGGCTCTTCTAATATAGAAGCCAATACAAAAGACGAAGAATTTGCAGATTGCTCAGGAAGAATAGATAATTTAATAGTCCAGCCATTTAGAAATAATGAACAAAATGATCAACAAGAAATAAGTGGGAAGAATGTGAGAAACAGCTATAGAAAAAAAAACAACAAGAACAGAAGGGGGATCAGAGAAATTTTGAAGAAGAAATAGATCTTGAAAAGCTGGAAGTGGAAATGCAGAGTAATCAATGGGGTAGAGAAGATGACCTAAAAAAAATACTCCTATACAAGAGGGAACTAATATTGAGAATCTCAAGGAGCGAGTAAATGGAAATAAAGTATAGGTTAAGTTGCAAGGAAATATTGAAGGCTCAGAAACATCTATAAAACAACAGAATGTGGATCTTAAAGAAATAAGAAAAGGTTTTAGAGATGTTAAAACCTCTGTTTCGGACCTTGCAAATTCAGTGACAGATTTGGCTCAAAAAATAAATTCTCTATCAATAAGAACAAGTGAATTGGAGGAAAGACTGAGTACACTTGAAGAAACTATGACACCCTTAAAAACAAAAATAGCAGAACACTCAGAAGAGTTCGAGAATTTACGAATGAAAATAGTAGAACTTGAGATGAGAAGTAGGAGAGGAAATTTAAAACTTGGGGGTATACCGGAAGGTTTGGAGAGGTCAACCCTGTTGAATATTTTGAGAAGTTACTTACAGAGGCATTACATAGGCCATACCCTGAAAAAAGATGGAACTTGATCAAGCTCATACAGCGGCCAAAAACTCAAATTATAGAGGCTCCCAACCACGTTTTGTATTCATTAAACCACATTAATTTAAGACAAGGAAGCTATCTTAAGGAAAGCAGGGTTGGACAATGGTATTAAAGTGGGAGATAAAAGTATTCAAGTCTATCCAGATCTCCCTTATGAAGTTTTGAATAAGCGGAAGACATTTGCAAATGCTAAGGCACTATTAGTTTAAAAAAAAAAAGCATCAGATTCATGATGACCCCCCCCCCCGGCAAAGTTGAAAGTTTGGTATCAAGGAAGGAATAGAATTTTGTGTCCCCCACTGAAGCAGAAAAAGATAATAAAACAATGGCTTGCAGAGTCTCCTGAGGAAAATAATTGAAGCAGATGGGGGAATTAGAGAGGAAAGGTAGCAGTAGGACTTTAGAATAGGGTGAAAGTAAAGGGTTGGGTAAAAGAAGGGAGAGAGATTGAGAGAGTGTGAGATTAAGAGGGGGTGGTGAGAGTGAGGTATGAAGAAAAGAAAAGGATGAGAAAGATGTTGAGAAAAGAGGGAAGAGAAAATGGAAAGGAAGAAGGGGAAAAGAGGCAAAAAAAAAAAAAATAATAATATACTCCTAAACTGGGGTTCCGTGTGATGTCTCATACAGTCCAACAGTTGTACACTTGGTGTCAAATGTGGGGATACCAGATGTGTTTCGCCTGTCTTGTTAGTGGGAGAGGGGGGTAAGATGGGTAGAAAGCAAGGGAAAGACAACATTGTGCCGAGTTTCAGTCAGATGAATGAGGATAGCAACATATTTATACAAGGGTGGTTTATACTTGATCTAGCAATAAAGTTAAGGCTGCTTTTATTCCTTTCAAGTCTTAAAGGTAGGGTATTTAAGGGGAAGGGGGAGGCTGGAAGAAAGTTATTTTCCTGTCTATATATATGGAGTCATTTTGATAAAATGGGGAAGGGGGAGAGATGAGATTGGTGAGTGTCTGGCGAAGGCGCCATGGCTGCAGGGAGGGCATTTGTTTCCATTAAAAGTAAATGGAAACAATTAATATAATGACATGGAATGTGAGGGGTGCAAAGGATAGGAATAAAATTAGGACAATTATAAATCAATGTAAAAGAAAGAAGGTTGATGTCTTATTTATGCAAGAAACCTATTTTGAAAATAAAGACTTTAAATACTTTAGGAATTTATTTAAAGCAATAGGCTGTTACTCAGAGTATAACAGTAAGTCTAGAGGTACGGCAATTCTTATTTCAAAAAGAATTGAGTATACAATGATAACACAAGGATAAGGAAGGAAGATATTCAATAGCATATGCTAGGAAAAATATGAATAATTATACATTAGTATCAGTTTATGCTCCAAATGGAAGACCTAAATTTCTTTTTTTTTTTATTTATTGATTTTTGCAAGTAAAACTTACTAAGCAAAACTGTACATAGGAGGATAGCATAAAAGTTTACAGTACAATGTATTCTTATAAAGATCTTGAGTACGACATGAGGGGAATTCCAAAATTAAAACACATACTGAATAATTTCACCCATCGCATGCAGCTAGGAAGACCAACAGGGAATCTTAGATTGAGCAAATAGGTTTTCCCCATTACCAATGCGACTATAAAGTCTTACCGATTCCCCCATTCAGTCTACACACACATATATTATATATTCCAATCTTATACCCAAAACTCCCAGAGAAATTAAATATTAATTTCTCCTTTACCAGACAGATCCCAAATCATTATAAAGCACCAGCAGCATTGAACAGGAGTTAAGTAAAATATTTGTTTAAACCCTTAAGTGGCCCCTTTTACTCCCAACCCAAATTTCTTTAATGACTTATTTATAAAGATCTCGGCCCTCCCTCCACCATATAGTATAGCTGGAGATTTTATTTACTTTGAGCCTTATGGATAAAAGTATTGATGCAAAAGAAAGAAAATATAGGTTGATTCCCTTGATTAAGGACTATATTAATGGACTATATTTGGTAGCTCCTTTAATATCTTTATATCCAAATAAAGAAATATATTCATTTCACTCTATCATGCATAATACATATTCAAGAATTTATTTTTTCTCTACATGTAAACAACTGGTGGGAGATTTCAATAATGTTAAATATGACAATTACAATCTCGGACCATGCAGCAGTTCACCTTACCTTGAAACAGCAAGAAACACAATGTGTAGCAAAATAATGGATATTAGATGCAGTTTTTTTTTTGATAAATGAAGCTACAAAAAAAATATTAGAGGAGGAACTATTTTTGGAGAGAGAACAGACTGGAGGATATAAAATTTGGAGTAAAATGGGATGCTTTTAAAGCCCATATAAGGGGGATATATATATATCCTATAATGTATGTAAAAATAGAGAAGATAAACGTTTAATTAAATCTCTTGGAGCATGAATTAGTGGCTGCAGAAGCCGAGTTAATTATATCAGGACTGGGTATGAAAAGGGTATTGCTACTTAAAGATAGAATAAAACAAATAATGGAAAACAGAGCCAAGGGTGCTCGGGCAAGAGCTAAAGCTAAATATTTCTTGGGAGAACAGCCAGACAGATTACTAGCTTATTAGCTCCAGTCAGAAAGAGCACAGAATATAATAGAAACAATAGAAAATCAAGAAGGGCAGATGGTGTCCGACCCTAAAGAGATTGAGACATTTTTAAAGTTTTTTTCACAATTATATAAACAGGAAAATGTAATAGTTACAGAATATAGAAGATGTTCTTTCACCATTAGCTCTTAAAAAACTAGATGAACAAGATAGTTTTTTACAAAAACAAATTTCGATAGATGAAGTTGAGGTGGTGATAGCAGAGATGCCAAATAATAAATCTACAGGACCAGATGGCTTCTAAGTATTACAAGGATAAGATTATTAATATCCTTCTCCAGTTGTTTAACAGCATGTTAGAGGGAAGTGACTTCCCACTCTCATTCTATCAAGCTAAGATTACTTTGATTCTTAAACAGGATAAACCATCTAGTAAATGCGGGTCATATAGACCCATTTCATTATTGAACTCAGATTCTAAGCTATATACAAGAATATTAGCCAAAAGGTTATCTAAAGTAATAGGGAAAAAAATTCACCCTGATCAGACAGGATTTATTCTAGGTTGGAGATCAACAGACAACATCCGCCAAACACTGAACATTATGGAAGTTACTACCAACAATAATTCAGCTTTAATTGTGCTAGACGTTGAGAAAGCATCTGATAGGGTGGGATGGGAATACTTGTTTATAACACTGCAAAGATTTGGTTGTGGAAATAAATTGGTAAATGCTACAAGATTGATTTATGAAGCCCAAACTGCTGTGATAAGCACAAATGGTCAATTCTCACAGGGAATAAGACTGGCTAGAGGGTCAAAGCAGGGATGCCCCTTTTCACTTCTATTTGATATCTACATAGAACCCCTGGCACAAGCGCAATTAGACAGGAGGGAGAACTACAGGGAATTATATTAAATGGAAAAAGTCATAGCATATCATTATATGCAGACGATGTCCTTCTTTACATACAAGATGCAATAAGGGAAATGCCCATTTTGATGGGACTTGATAAATTTCCGAAGATATCAGGTTATAAAACAAATGTAAATAAAACTGAAGTTCTTCCAAATACATTCAGAATTCCCAGAGCTGGAATTTACGCAAAAAAAAACAAATTAATAATTACAAAAGAAAATAAATATCTGGGTGTATGTACAACACAAAAAGGGAACAGTTATATAATGCTAATTTTGATACTATAATTCAAAAAATTTGTAATGACAGTGAGGTGGCAACTACTACCTTTAACTTTAATAGGAAGAATAAATATAGTAAAGATGAATTTACTTCCTACATTATTTTTTCAGGCACTTCCTATTTAGATTCCAGGGGGTGTGTTTAAAAAAAAATAGAAGCGGAAATTAGAAAATTTATCTGGCAAAATAAAAAGCCTAGAATAAGCCTCGTAAAATCATAAGCACTGGTGGATAGAGGACTAGGCTTACCAAACTTTCAATAGTATTATGCTGCCCAAATTATACAAATTAAAGCATTTTTTCAACACTCTGATAAACCAGGTTGGGTGGAGATGGAAGAGAATCAATCAGGTTTAAAGCAGATGACAGGTCAATGTCTACAAAATCAGAACAGCATTTTAGAAACAGATCTCCTTGAATCAACTAAACTGTCAGCTAAGATCTGGGCAGAAGTTCATAAGTTGGGCAGCCTGGAAGTGGGCCCCAAGGCAGTAAACTGTGTCAGAAACTGGATGTGACGACCATCCCGCTGGCGCTGAGGGTTGTCGCGCTGGACGCCACATCTCGCACCACACCGGCGACCCGGGTTCAGGAATGGCCACGGGTGGCTGGGAGTCAGATGGAGGCGAGACAGCTCTCTTCCGGGTGGGTTAGGGCTATGGGTCGCTAAACGAGCACCCTCTGGCGGAGGCTGGGGGTGAGCCGAATGTAGCGTCGCAGGGTGTATGCCAGGGGTGGAGCTATGGCTCCAAGAAACGTAGAAAAATAGAGAAAACCCCCCTTGCCGCTGACAGGCGAAGGCACCTTCCCTCCGCATTCCACACTTTTGTAGTCGGGCCTGAAGTCCTCTCCGCTTTGTCCCCCTCTCCGGTCCGGTGTCTCAATCCTAATAGAAAGAGAGCCCTGGTCGGGGGCGACCCTTCCCTGGAGGGCAGACCCGGGGGATGCCCAGTGTCGGGGAGTAGCGGAGGAGGACATAGTAGGGCCACGCAAGGAGGTAGAGAGTGTGGCAAGGTAGGATCGCTGGAGAGAGTTCAGCGGTGTGGGAGAAGAAAAAATTACTCACCTTAGTAATGTTGTTTCTTCTAATGGAGTCTTGCTATATTATAGACATTAGCAGTTTGTTCCAGCTCTAGAACTGCCCCGGAGTGAAATGGTTAAAACCATTCCAAAATAGAATTTTGGCACGAGAGCAGCTCTATCTGTGTCATTTCAAACTTGAACTGTCAGATCTTTACGAGCCAAACTCACTAAGGTCTGTGTGGAAGCTGTAACCTACACTAGCCAAATGGCTACCTAAATAATAACAACCATTGATGGTCCCAACACCCAAGACTCAAGTCAGGGGACCAGAAATACTAACACCATTCTAATAATATGAAAATGGAACATAAGTATAATAAAACACACACACGCGTACACATACACACCCCAAAGTCCCAAAGGGGACAAAATGCTAACAGGACATAAGTAGTGCCCACACTAAGTTGCCCGCACTCCACCAAGTAGAGGTTCTGAGAGGGGCAGGTCTATAATATAGCAAGACTCCATTAGAAGAAACAACATTACTAAGGTGAGTAATTTTTTCTTCAAACAACATGAAGTCTTGCTATATTATAGACATTAGCAGAATACACAGCAGTACCTCCATGGAGGAGGGGCAGAACCTACTTAGGGAATAGGCTCTGAAGAACAGCTGTGCCAAACCGAGCATCTCTCCTGGCCTGGACATCCAGAGAGTAATGCTTGGTAAAAGTGTGTACCGTTTTCCAAGTAGCAGCCTGGCAAATCTCTAGTAAAGGGATATCTCTGGCAGCAGCTAGAGACGCAGCTGTACCCCTGGTAGAATGAGCCCTCAAACCGGGGGCTATGCCCACTTTCTGATAACAAAATTAGATACAAGAGACAATCCACTGCTATTGTTCTCTTAGTGGCAGGTTTGCTTTCCCAACTTCACCATAGAGTAAGGAAAAGTTGGAGGATTCGAACCTGTGACCTTTGGTACGCTCTATATAATAACTAAGAGCTCTCTTAACATCCAGGCTGTGCAACCTCCTCTCACCCGAAGAGGAGTGATCAGTGAAAAATACTGGAAGGGAGACAGATTGATTAAGATAGAAATCTGAAACCACCTTAGGCAAAAACTTCCTATTAGTCCTAAGGACTACCTTATCCCTGTGGAAAGAAATAAAGTCAGTCTCCACTGACAAGGCTTGCAATTCACTTATGCATCTGGCAGAAGTGATAGCCACTAGAAAAACAGTTTTCCAAGTTAGGTACTTAAGCTCTGCAGAAGACAGAGGTTCAAAAGGGGGTTGCATTAACTGGGCAATGCAAACATTAAGGTCCCAAGCAGGGGCCGGTTCCCGAAAGGGAGGATTAGCATGGAGTAACCCCTTAAAAAACTTGGAAAACACAGGATGAGAGGAAAGAGGGGATGACTTTCCTGCTGACACAAAAGCAGACACAGCTGCCAAATGAACTTTCAGGGTAGCTGGTTTGAGACCCAAGGAATTAAGATGCACCACGTAATCTAACAAAAAGGACAATTCAGCAGATTCTGGGGAAATATTTTTCCCAGCACACCACATGGAAAACCTTTTCCATTTAGAACTATAAGTAGCCCTAGTGGAAGGCTTTCTGGAAGCCTTTAGGATCTCAAGAACACCCTGAGAGAGGTGTAAATCAGCAAACTAACTCCTCAAGAGCCAGGCCTTGAGGTTGAGGGATTTGAGGTCCGGATACCAAACCCTTCCCTGGGCACAAGTCAACAGATTGTGATTCCTGGGGAGGCACAGGGGAAGATGGACTGTCAGAGACAGAAGGAGTGGGTACCAGGGCTGCCTGGCCCAATCCGGGGCAATCAGAATCACCCTGCAAGGCTGAGATCTGATTTTGACTAGTACTTTGAATAGGAGAGGAAGGGGGAAGCATGAGGAACTTCCTCCCAATCCAGAAGAAGGGCATCCAGGGGAACTGAGCCCAGCACTGGAGGCCTGCAACAGAACAGAGGAAGTTTGTGATTGTCTGGGGCTGCAAAAAGATCTATCTGAGGGATGGCCCACCTGGCAAAAACTATCCCCAGCACTTGAGGATCCAGGGACCATTCGTGATGGCCCTGGGAAATCCTGCTGAGGGCATCCGCTAGGACATTGTCCTTCCTGGAAGATGAACTGCTATGAGGGAAGTGTTCAGGAATAGGCCAGAGACCACAACTTCATTGCCTCGGTGCACAAGGTCAAGACCGAGTGCCCCTGTTTGTTGATGTATCACATTGTTGTGGTGTTGTCTGTTCTGACTTGTATCACCTTGTCGTGGACAGATGCAGAAAAAGCTTGAAGAGCTAAAAGACAGCTCTGAGTTTCAGCAAATTGATGTGGAGCAGAGATTCCTGGGGGACCAAACTCCTGAGTGAAAGGTCGCCCATGTGGGCTCCCAACCCAGAAGGGAAGCATCTGTAGTGAGAGTCAAGTCGTGAGAAGGGGAAATGAAGGGGACCCCGCTCTTAAATTGCTCTGATCCTGCCACCACTGGAGAGCTATGATCAAGGTTCGAGTCACTGGGACCAACTTGCAAGGGGGTCTCTTCTGAGACCAAAAGGTTCTCAAGTGAAACTGAATGTGTCTCATCTGAAATCTGGCTCCCTGCACAACAGCTGTGGATGCAGCCATGTGCCCCAGGAGCTGCAGAAAGTGTCTTGCTGGTCGAGAGACCTGCAGAGTGAAGGAAGAGGCCAGAGCCACTAAATTCCTTACCCTTTCTGGGGGAAGAAAGGCTCTGGCTAGCTTTGTGTCCAATTCTGCCCCTATAAAGGTGAGTACCTGAACTGGTTAAAGAACCGACTTTGGTAGGTTTAGCAGAAAACCCAGGGAGGTGAGAAGCTGCTGGGTGACCTGCAGGTGAGATTTTACCTGCTCTGGGGACTGGCCTCACAATGAGCCAGTCGTCTAGATAGGGAAAAACAGCAATCCTCTGCCTCCTTAAGTGGGCCACTGCCACTGCTAGACACTTTGAGAATACCCTTGAGCAGAGTAGGGCTGAAGGGCATTGCTCTGAACTGGTAATGACCTGAGGGCAGTTCGAATCTGAGGTACTTTCGATGGGATCTTCTGATTAGGACATGGAAATAGGCATCCTTGAGGTCCAGGGAGGCTAGCCAGTCCCCTGGCCTTAGGGAAGGTAAAATCATTGCCAGAGTTACCATTTTGAACTTTGGTTTCAAAAGATGCTTGTTCAGATATCTGAGACCTAAAATGGGCCGCCATTCTCCTGTCTTTTTTGGGGTAAGGAAGTATCTGAAATACAGACCCCTGCCCTGATGCAGGGGAGGAACCCTTTCTACTGCTCTGAGAGCTAACAGGGATGAGACCTCTGTTTCCAGAGCGAGGGTCTCTGAAGCACTTGTAGGTGAAAAGTCTGCTTCTCAACTTGGGAAACTTTCTGGAAGCTGAGAACCAGACCCTGGCTTACTACTTCCAGAACCCACTTGTCTGAGGTATAAAGAGCCCAATTCTGACTGAAGTAGCCAGCCTGCCCCACTGGTACAGGAGAATGGCCCTGGGCACCCCATCAGGGTGCCTGTTTCTCAGGAGCTTTAGGGCTGGGGGTGGGAGAGCCCCACCCCTCGCCTGCCCCTGCCTCTGAAGAAGCCCCTCTGAGCAAAGGCAGAGGAGGCCTGAGTCTGGTAGAAAGGCCTGTGAAAGGCTACCTACCCCTGGGGGCATGCCTTTGAGGAGTGGCTTGCCGCCTCCTTAGCCTGGCACTCTTGTAAGTAGTCCTATATTCATCCATCTTCTTCATGTAATTCTCTGTCTGCTCTCCAAACAGAGAATTTCCCACTACAGGAAAATCCATAGCCTTAGTCTGGGTATCCTGTGACAAACTAGTACACCTAAGCCAGGCCAACCTACGAAAAGCTACAGATGTGGCCATGACCCTAGAGGAAACATCATTAACATCCACAGCAGCATGAAACTGAACCTTAGAGGCTTCAATGCCATCAGCAGCCACCTGTTCTAGTTCACTAGCCAGCTGGCCATGGGCCTGCTTGGCCAATTGCATAACAGTATCCCATCTAGATTTCTGATACCTAGCTACATAAGCCATATAATTTGCTTGCCTGAGTCCCAGAGAGGCTGCCATATACTGTTTTTTTGCCATGGCATCAATCTTCCTGGAATCCTTGTCAAGAGGGTGTGAAGCCAAGGAAATATTAGCTTTATCACAGGCAGCAGCCTGAACTACTCCCAACATGACTGCATTGCTGAGAAAGGAATTCTGTATCAGGGCCTGACAATGTATACCTTCTGTCCATCTTTTATCTACAGGAGGCACAGAATTAGAGCTTTTAAAATTTTAATTGTTTGTTTCCTAAAGACTTATGTAAAGAACAGACAATCTCCTAGACCTGGAATATCCATCATTTCTACAAAATCAGGCTCCTCTTGCTCATCCACAGCCTCTTCTAAAGGAAGCTGGAGGTTTCAGCAACTTTTATAAAACAAAATGAGATGGGGACTCAGACAGCATAGGGAAGATTCTAAAGGTCTCTCTGGGGAGATGTCAGGTTCAATGGGCACACCAGACCTTCCCAGCCACATTCATTACTGTTCATAATCCTCCTCCCCTCCTCTGGTTCATAAAATTCCTCAATATCATAATCCTGAACCATGAGACTCATCGAACCGACCTTTTACCAGATAGTGTGGTTCGGACGGACCTGAGACAGTAACTGGACAATTTGTATGGCTTTTGCTATCTCTGCAGCAGTTGGAGAAGGAATTTGGACTCCAGACCTGCTGATTTTCTTGTTTTCTTTACTGGAATTGGTTCCTTAGAACCAGCTTTTCTTTGCCCGAGGAAGTCTGGCCCTGGTCAGAGGGCACTCCCTCTGGTCTGTTGGCACCGAACCGGCTGGCCATCCGGGTCAGCGGACTTTTTGCCTCTCGTCTCCCGAGCCTGCCCAATCTTTTTCCAGGGTGGCTGCAGGGAAATTTATATACCTGGCAGTCTGACTGGAGGTGGTCAAACCCCAGACAATAAACACATGGGTGTGTGGTCAGCCTTGGCAAAGACTTCCCACAAACATCACAGTGTTGAAACCCAGTGAGCCAGGTTTTTCTTTGGGTTTCTCAGACATAATGCCAGCCTAACCAAAAACTTGCCCTTTAACGGCAGTGCAGGCAAGACACCCTTATCGGTTCCTAACCGTGTCACGGTATTGGAAAAAAGCGTAATAAATCCGTTTTTAGAACCGATAAGAACCGGAACCACACTCTAAAATAGTAACTTTTAGTTTTAAATGAGTTTTAACCACTGATCGGTTCAAAACCGAACCGATAACTTACAAGTTCCACACAGACAAAACCTTCATTTACTTACGATTACCACAGATAGAGCTTGAACGAGCGGTTTTGCAGTTAAAATAAAACTATTCTCGGTTAAATCCAACCGAGAAAACACTTTAAACCGAAAATGAACCGAGCAGAAGGAGAAATCTCCGAGCAACTGTTCACTGAGGCGGAGTAAAGAATCTGACAGTTCAAGTTTGAAATGACACAGATAGAGCTGCTCTCGTGCCAAAATTCTATTTTGGAATGGTTTTAACCATTTCACTCCGGGGCAGTTCTAGAGCTGGAACAAACTGCTAATGTCTATAATATAGCAAGACTTCATGTTGTTTGAAAAACAGAGTTTGAAAAAAAAAAAAAACACAGATGTGACAGGACACAGAGGGTGGTGGTAAATGGTGTTTAATCAGAGGAGAGGGAAGTGACCAGCAGGGTGCCGCAGGGATCCGTACTGGGATCAGTCCTCTTTAATGTCTTAAGTGACACTGGAGAGAAGCTGGAGGGAAAGATATGCCTCTTTGCAGACACATCTGCAACAGGGTTGACACTTCTTGGGGGTGGAGGGGCTAAGAAAGAACCTAAACATGCTTGAGGAGTGGTTAAGAGTGTGGTAGCTAAGATTCAATGCAAAGAAATGAAAAGTCATGCATTTGGGGCACAGAAATCTAAGGGAGAAGTACATGATGGGGGGAGAAGTACTGATGGCCACCAATCAAGAAAGGGACCTCAATGCTACGGTCAGTGGCACCTAATTAACCCAGATGTACACTGGGACTTTGTGTTGGACTTTAAGAATGTTTAACATTAAACTGTTTGCTCATGTGGATACCTGGGGAGCCCCGAGAGCCCTCCATATTGTGGGGAAGGCAGAACTATGAAATGGAAGGGCCGGGTTGCGAAACAGAGGGAGAGACCTGATTGCCCTGCCTCTTAAACACATCAACAGGTCCTTGACTGGGGAGTGGATTCTCTCGGGCCCCCCACCCCCAATTACTCCCTCAATGCTGTACGAGGGAGCTGGGGCTGGGTGAAGGCTTCTACCTCTGATCGGACCCTCAGTGCAGTTGAATTACCTCCCATATGCAGAGTTCTACACTACGAAGGGGCTCCCCGCATTGTGAAATGAGCTCTACCCCCCTAGGTAACACAAAGGGGTAAAAAATATAGTTAACTGGGAAACAATTATATGGAAACACTACATTTTAACAACCCAGGGGATGACCTGGCATGATTATAACCCCCCCCTTTTCCCAAGACATATCACGTCTGGTCCTAAGGTAACCAGGACCAAGCCATACTTGGCACATTAGGGGGGCCTGGTCGCGTTTAGCTCTCAGTCCCCATGGAAGCCGTTCATAGTTTGGCAGGGAAAGCCCAGTTGGTAAGCCGCTGCCTTCAGTTGTTCACCCAAGTTGTTAATTCGCCCAGGTTCTTAGAAAGTTCAAAGTTTGAGAGTGGTTTAATTCCCTCACTACCTTACAGGCAGTCACCAACCTATAAAGCAAGTAAAAATAATGTCATAGGATCCAGACATAGCAAAGGGGCCCAGTTAAAGCTCTCCAATATCAGAGAGACTTAATGGCTGATGCACCTTTACAGATAATGTCATTAAATGTTAATGGCTTAGGCAGCACGATCAAACGTACAAGAATGCTTACTCTATGTAGGAAGTGTCATGCAGGGATCATCTATGTACAAGAGACACATATGAATGTGAACGAACATAAAAAGCTGTTAGTGAAGGGTGTCACACAGGTTTTCTCATCTTCGCATGGAGGTGGTAGAAGAAAAAATTACTCACCTTAGTAATGTTGTTTCTTCTATTGGAGTCTTGCTATATTATGACATGTGCAGTGAGTCCCAACCTTCGAACTGCTCCGGAGGTGAAAGTTAACTTTCCATGCCAGGCATGGAACGCTGAGCTCGAGCTCGGTTGAAAACTCTGTCTGTTCTTCAAACTCAAACCGTCAGATCTTTACGAGCTAAACTCACTGAGGTCCTGTGTGGAAGCTGTAAACCTACACTCAGCCAACTGGCTACTAACATAACAACACATTTTTGGTCCCAAAACAAAGACTCAAGTCAGGAGACCCAAAAATGAAAAACACAACACCAAGTCACCCCAAAAAGGAGGTGTGAAACAACAAGGTGGGCAACTACTAAGTGCCAACACTGCACTGCCCACCCACATCCCAAAAACAGAGGTTCTGAGAGGGGCAGACAGCGGGGAGGTCATAATATAGCAAGACTCCAATAGAAGAAACATTACTAAGGTGAGTAATTTTTTCTTCAAACAACATGAAGTCTTGCTATATTATGACATATTCAGACTAAAAAGCAGTACCTCCATGGAGGAGGGACAGAACATACTTGGGAAATAGGCTCTGAAGCACAGCCGTGCCAAACCGGGCATCACTCCTAGCCTGGATATCCAGGGAGTAATGCTTGGTAAAAGTATGAACTGTTTTCCAGGTAGCTGCTTGACATATCTCTAGAATAGGATGTCCCTGGCAGCAGCCAGGGAAGCAGCTGTACCTCTGGTAGAGTGAGCCCTCAGGCCTGAGGGAGGAACCTTACCCAGTTTTTCATAACAAAACTGGATACAAGAAACAATCCACCTGGCAATGGATCTCTTAGTGGCAGGTTTCCCCTTACCCACCTCGCCATAAGTGAGGAACAGTTGGAGGGAGTCAAACCTGTGACCCTTGGTACGCTCAATGTAGTAGCTAAGGGCTCTCTTGACATCTAAACTGTGCAGCCTCCTCTCGCAAGAGGAGGAATGGTCAGTGAAGTAAACAGGAAGAGACACAGATTGATTAAGGTGGAAATCTGAAACCACCTTAGGCAAGAACTTCCTGTTAGTCCTGAGGACCACCTTATCTCTATGAAAGGAGATAAAATCAGGCTCCACTGACAAAGCTTGTAATTCACTTATGCGGCTGGCAGAAGTGATGGCTACCAGAAACACAGTTTTCCAAGTCAAGTACTTAAGCTCTGCCGAAGACAGAGGCTCAAAAGGGGCTGCATAAGCTGAGCAATGCAAGCGTTAAGGTCCCAAGCAGGGGCAGGGTCCCTGAATGGAGGGCTGGTGTGAAGCAATCCCTTGAAAAACTTGGAGAATACAGGGTGAGCCGAAAGAGAAGAGGGCTTACCTGCTGAAATAAAGGCAGACACAGCTGCCAGATGCACTTTTAGGGTAGCTGGTCTCAGCCCCAAGGTATTTAGATGGACCATTTAATCCAGGACTGTGGGTAAATCAGCAGATTCTGGGGAAATATGTTTTCCAGAACACCATATGGAAAATCTCTTCCATTTTGAATTATAAGTAGCCCTGGTAGAAGGTTTTCTAGAAGCCTTCAGGATGTCCATTATACCCTGGGAAAGGTGTAAATCAGAAAACTCTAATTCTTCAAGAGCCAGGCCTTGAGATTGAGAGACTTGATGTTCGGGTACCAAACCCTCCCCTGAGCACAGGTTAACAGGTTGTGATTCCTGGGAAGACAGAGGGGAATATGGACTGCTAAGGACAGCAGGAGTGGATACCAGGGTTGTCTGGGGCAATCAGGATCATCTTGCAGGGTTGAGACCTGATTTTGACTAGCACTTTGAACAGCAGAGGGAAGGGAGGGAAAGCATAGAGAAACTTCCCTTCCCAATCGAGGACTAAGGCATCCAGAGGGACTGAGCCCAACACTGGGGGCCAACAGCAAAAAAGGGGAAGTTGGTGATTGTCTGGGGCTGCAAGAGGATCTATCTGTGGGGTGCCCCATCTGGCAAATACCACCTCCAGGACCGGGGGGTCCAGTGACCATTCGTGATGACCCTGGGAAATCCTGCTGAGAGCATCTGCCAGGACATTGTCCTTGCCTGGGAGGTGAACTGCCGTAAGGGAGGTGTTCAGGGAGTAAGCCAGAGACCACAACTTCATTGCTTCGGTGCACAAGGCCGTAGACCGAGTGCCCCCTTGCTTGTTGATGTACCACATTGTGGTGGTGGTGTCTGTTCTGACCTGTACCACTTTGTTCTGAACAGACTCGGAAAAAACTTGAAGTGCTAGAAAAACTGCTCCGAGTTCCAAAAGATTGATGCGGAGCAGGGATTCCTGAGGGGACCACAACCCCTGGGTAGTGAGGTCACCCATGTGAGCTCCCCATCCCAAGAGGGATGCATCCGTAGTAAGGCTTAAGGAATGAGACTGGGTGACAAAAGGAACCCCTTGTCTGAGATTGCTCTGATCCTGCCAACATTGTAGGGCCTGGATCAGGGTTCGAGTCACTAGGATCAATTTGGTAAGAGGGTCTTTCCTTTGAGACCAAAAGGCTCTCAAATGGAACTGAATGTCCCTCATCTGAAATCTTGCTCCCTGCACCACTGCTGTAGAAGCAGCCATGTGCCCCAGGAGCTGTAGAAAATGCCTTGCTGGTCGAGACACCTGCAGGGTGAATGAGGAGGCCAGAGAGACCAGGGTACTTGTGTAACTTGACTTGGTCTGGGGACTGGCCTACTATGAGCCAGTCGTCCAGGTAAGGGAAGATGGCAATTTTTTGCCTTCTTAGATAAGCAACTGCTACTGCCAGGCATTTTGTGAACACCCTTGGAGCAGAGGTGAGACCAAAGGGCATTGCTCTGAACTGGTAATGGCCTGAGGGCAGCTCGAACCTGAGGTACTTTCGGTGGGAGCTTCTGATGAGAATATGGAAGTAGGCATCCTTGAGGTCCAGGGACGCCAGCCAGTCCCCTGGCCTTAAAGAGGGTAGAATAATTCCCAGAGTCACCATTTTGAATTTTGGTTCTAAAAGGTGCTTGTTTAAGTATCTGAGATCCAGGATGGGCCGCGATTCTCCTGTGTTTTTTGGGGTAAGGAAGTACCTGGAGTACAATCCTTTGCCCTGGTGTAGGGGTGGAACCCTTTCCACAGCTCTGAGATCCAGGAGGGAAGAGACCTCTGCCTCTAGGGCAAGTGCCTCTGGAGGATTTGCAGGTGGAAAGGATCTGGTTCTCATCTTTGGAAACTTTTTGAAGCTGAGAACCAGTCCCTGGCTTACTACTTCCAGGACCCACTTGTCTGATGTCAGAGACTCCCAGTCCTGGACAAAGTAAGCCAGCCTGCCCCATACAGGTAGTTGAGAATCGGCCCTGGCAACCCCATCAGGGTGCCTGCTTGGCAGGGGCTTTGGGCTGAGGGGTGGAAGCAGGCCTGCTTGCACCCTGTCTGCCTCTCCCTCTAAAGAACCCCCTCTGGGCAAAGCTGAAGAGGAGGCCTGGGCTTGGTAAAAGGCCTATGAAAAGGCCTGCCCCTGCCCCTGGGAAGCTGCCTTGAGGAGTGGCCTGCCTTTCCTTGGCCTGTGCACTCCTATAGGTGGTCCCATACTCATCCATTTTTTCATGTAATTTCTGTCTGCTCCCAAACAGAGAATTACCCACAACAGGAAAATCCATGGCCTTAGTCTGGGTATCCTGCAGCAGGCTAGTACATCTGAGCCAAGCCATCCTGCGAAGAGCCACAGATGTAGCCATGACTCTTGACACATCATTTGAGTCCACTGCAGCATGGAATTGCACCTTGGATGCCTCAATACCATCAGCAGCCACCTGCTCCAGCTCTTTGGCAAGCTGGCCAGGGACCTGTTTTGCAAGAGCCATAACAGTATCCCATCTGGATTTTTGGTATCTAGCAACGTAAGCCATATAATTTGCCTGTCTGAGTCCCAAGGATGCTGCCATGTACTGTTTCTTTGCCATGGTATCAACCTTCCTGGAGTCCTTGTCCGGGGCGTGTGAGGCCAAAGGAATATTTGCCTTGTCACAGGCTGCAGCCTGCACTACCCCAACATGGCTGCATTGTTGTGTAAGGAAGTACGTATCAGAGCCTGACAATGTGTTCCTCTTGTCTATTCTCTTATCCACAGGAGGTATAGTGTGAGGAGTTTTTAGAATTTTAAAAGTCTGTTTCCCAAAAGATTTATGCAAGGGAATAGACAATCTCCTAGACTCTGGGATATCCATCAATTCCACATAGTCAGGCTCCTCTTGATCATCCACAAGCTTCCTCCACAGGGAGCTGGAGGGTTTCAGCCACTTTTTTATAGAAAATAAAATGAGAAGGGGACTCAGAAAGCCTAGGAGGGACACTCGAAGGTCTGTCTGGGAGATGTCCGGTCAATGGGCACATCCAGACTTTCAAATCCATATCACTCTCTCTCTTACCTCTTCCTCCTCCCGTTCATAATATTCTCTAAATCGTAGTCTTGAACCGTGGAACCGGGCCGTAACCGGCGCTACCAGATGGCACCAGTTCGGTCGGAACCGAGAAAGCGACTGGACAATCTGAATCGCTTTGGCTATCTCTTCAGCGGTTGGAGAGGAAAGTTTTGGCTCCACACCAGCTGATTTTCTAGTCCTTTTTGCTGGAATCGACCCCTCCGAGTCGTCTCTCCTTTTGCCCGAGGACGTCTCGCCCTGGTCAGAGGGCACTCCCTCTGGTTCGGTTGGAACCAAACCGGGCTGGCCATCCGGGTCAGCGGACTTCTTGGCCTCCCCTTCCCTGAGCCTACCAACTCTCTTACCCAGGGTAGCTGCAGGAAAATTTTGACAAATCTGGCAGTCTGCGTTGAGGTGGTCAAACCCCAGACAATAAACACAGGTGGTGTGGGGGTCAGCCTTGGCAAAGGCTTCCCCACAGACACTGCAGTGTTGAAACCCAGTGGGCCCGGTTTTTCTTTTGGGCTTCTCAGACATAGTGCCAGTCCTAACCAAACTTGCCCGTTTATGGCAATCTGCCGAGCAAGACCCTCTTATCAGTTCCCAACCGTGTCACGGGTCATGGAAAAAAACTTAAGAAATTCAGTTTTTTTTAGAACCAATAAGAACCGGTAACCACACTCTAAATGATAGAATAAAATATTTTTAAACAACCTGATCGGTTCAAGAGTGAATCGATGACAGTTTACAAGTTCCACACAGAAGAGAAATAATGTAAACCTATCTAGTACTCACAATACCACAGACAGAGCTTGAACCGACCGGTTGCGGTTTAAATTCGGTCAAAAAAATGAGAAATTAATACTTTAACCGACAAAATGAACAGAGCAGAAGGAGAAATCTCCGGAGCGACTGTTCAGTGAAGCGGAGTAAAGAATCTGACGGTTTGAGTTTGAAGAACAACAGACAGAGTTTTCAACCGAGCTCGAGCTCAGCGTTCCATGCCTGGCATGGAAAGTTAACTCTTTCACCTCCAGAGAAGTTCGAAGGTTGGGACTCACTGCATATGTCATAATATAGCAAGACTTCATGCTGTTTGAAAGAGAGGGGTCACCATACTGATAACGGGTCATACCCCCTTACAGGCCATGATGGAGTGGGCAGACACGGAGGGACGCCTGGTAATTGTCCAAGGTAAGCTACAGGACAATGAGGTGACCTTAGCCAACGCCTACTTCCCTCCAGGGTCAAAAACACAGACAATAAGGTACCTATTGAAGGTGCTGGAACTGACTAAGGGGACCCTGATCCTCGCTAGAGACTTTAATATTGCTCCAAGCCCTTATTTGGACTCCACGAGTGTCACTAGGGGTAAACAACCCACCACATATAAGTTTTTTAAAAGATTTACACAAGAAGTTGGCTGGTTGGATGTATGGCGCATCCTCCACCCTAGAGACAGGAGATACACATTTTATTCAGCAGTCCATGGAACGTACACTAGAATAGAGCACTGTTATACACAAAAAGAAAGCTTAGGACTCCTTCAGGAAGTCACTATAGGGGATATTGCACATTCTGATCACGCCCCAATAACCACAACGTGGGGAATGGGGCTTGAGAAGTGAGACACCCTGAGGAGACTCAACCCAACTCACCTTAAAAGTGAACAATTTAGGGAATTTTCAAAAGATAAAATACAGGATATTCTCAAATACAATCCCGAAGGGGAGACATCCCCAACAATTAGATGGGATACATTGAAGGCGGTCCTTAGAGGCCACTTAGTACAACATACTGCCTATTTAGCGAGACAACACAGGGAAAAACAACTGCACCTAGAGCAGACCCTGGGTTTCCTCCAAATGGCCCACCAACAAGGAGATCGGTCAGTGCTGACGCAGCTAAAACAGACCAAACAAGAACTCGATAGGCTGTGTTTACAGCAAACAGAAATAGCCCTGTTTTTTTTTTTTTTTTGAGGCAGTGCTATGGAGAAATAGGACCCCGGGCATCACGCCTATTAGCTTTCCGCCTCAGTAAACAGAGACGACTAGCCACTATAGCTAGCATTAGGGACCCAGCAACCAAAGCCCAAATTATAAAGGTGAGAGGCATCACACAAGTTTTTAGTGATTACTATAGGAAATTATATACCCCCGATCATCTGTCAGATCATAATAACATAGCAACCTTCCTATCCCCCCTCAACCTCCCTAAGCTCAGTAGAGACCAACAAGAGGAATTGATCTCCCCCATAACCCAGATAGAACTGCGTGCAGCCATTTCGCATTTAAAAACAATGAAGGGCCCAGGCCCAGATGGGTATGGTACAGAGTTCTATAAGCATACAGCGTCCTTACTCAGCCCTCTACTAGAACGGGTCTATGAGGGGCTACTGCAGGGCACAGATGGACCTCCTTCAAGCTGGTCCTAGGAAGTGATCTCAGTCATTCCCAAACCTGACAAAGACCCTCAAATATGTTCCTCTTACTGCCCCATATCAGTACTAAATGTAGATAAAATATTTATGTCTATAATGGCCAAGAGAATAGATGCAATTCTCCCCTCCCTGATCGGCTTAGATCAGACGGGCTTTGTTAGCTCTAGATCCACAACAGATAATACTAGGAGAGCCCTGCATTTGGTCCAGAGGATGTAAACATCTAAAGCTCCCTCAGTCCTCCTCAGCCTAGACGCTGAGAAGGCCTTTGACAGGGTCTCTTGGCCTTTCCTATTCTACGCTATTCAAAGATGGGACCCCCCCCCTTTAGTTTCCCTGATTAGGACTCTGTATGCTTCACCCCAAGCCTGTGTAAAAGTTTCTGGCCACCACTCAGCCTATTTCCCCCTACACAGGGGCACCCGCCACGGCTTCCCTTCATCTCCAGGACTTCTTGCTGTTTTTAATGAACCACTGACCCAGGCCATTAGGCAGTCCAACCGAATCAAAGGGATCAGTTTGGAGGGCAGAGAACACCGCATTGCACTTTATGTGGATGATATCCTGCTCTTCCTCTCAGACCCCACACATTCAGTACCAACTATATTTAAAATATTGGAAGATTATGGACAATGTTCAGGATACAAAAACATCTCAAAAACAGATGCATTAACATTTAATTTTAACCCACCCCTACAGTTTAAACAGACCTATCCTTTCCAATGTGACCTAGAAAAGCTAAAATATTTGGGTATATACCTATCACATGATGTGAGGAAGGTAGTACAAAAGAAAAAATTACTCACCTTAGTAATTGCTTTTCTTCTCATGGAATCTTGCTATATTATGACAATTAGCAGTTAGCCACAGCACTTGAACTGCCCCGGAGAGGAAGGAGTTAACTCCAGGCTGACTGGAGTTCCAAGCGCGAGCGCTTTGCTGAAAGCTCTATCTGGCAGTTTCAAACTGGAACTGTCAGATCTTTACGGAGCCAACACTACAAAAGTCTGTGTAGAAAAACCCTACACTAGCCAAATGCTATACCTACTAGTAGAATAACAACAACAACAACAACAACAACAACAACAACAACAACAACAACAACAACAACAACAACAACAACAACAACAACAACAACAACAACAACAACAACAACAACAACATCACCCCTAACAAGATTATTAGCCCCCTCCCCAAAAGACAGAAGTCCAGGAGGGGCCAAACATACAACCAAAAACAGAAATACCTAGTTTTCCTAATCCTAAAGAAAAGGGAAAAGGAAAAAGAGCTATAATGGCATGACACAGTGCTTGCACTAATTTGCCAACCCCTTACCCAAGTAGAAGTTCTGAGAGGGCAGGTTGGTGGTGGTTTATAATATAGCAAGACTCCATGAGAAGAAAAGCAATTACTAAGGTGAGTAATTTTTTCTTCAAACACCATGAAGTCTTGCTATATTATGACAATTAGCAGATTACACAGCAGTACATCCATGGAGGAGGGCCAGAACCTACTTAGGAAATAGGCTCTGAAGCACGGCTGTGCCAAACCGAGCATCTCTCCTGGACTGGACAACCAGGGAGTAATGCTTGGTAAAGGTGTGAACTGTTTTCCAGGTAGCAGCTACAGATTTCCAGAATAGGAATATTCCAGCAGCCGCTAGAGATGCAGCTGTACCCCTGGTGGAATGGGCCTCAGTCCTGAGGGGGTTCTCTACCTAGTTTTGGTAGCAAATGGATACAAGAGACAATCCACCTGGCAATTGTCCTCTTAGTGGCAGGTTTCCCTTTGCCAACCTCGCCATAGGTAAGGAACAGTTGGAGGGATTCGAACCTATGACCCTTGGTACGTTCCAAATAGTAGCTTAAAGCTCTTTTGACATCCAAACTGTGCAATCTCCTCTCACCCGAGGAAGAATGCTCAGTGAAAGATACTGGAAGGGAGATGGATTGGTTAAGATGGAAATCTGAAACCACTTTAGGTAAAAACTTTCTGTTAGTCCTGAGGACTACCTTATCTCTGTGAAAAGAAATAAAATCCTTTTCCACTGACAGGGCTTGTAACTCACTTATGCGTCTGGCAGAAGTGATGGCCACTAGGAAAACAGTTTTCCAAGTTAGGAACTTAAGGTCTGCTGAAGACAGAGGTTCAAAGGGGGGCTGTGCATTAACTGAGCAATGCAAACATTAAGGTCTCAGGCAGGGCTGGGTCCCAAAAGGAGGGTTAGTGAAGTAACCCTTAAAAAACTTGGAAAACACAGGGTGAGAAGAGGGAGGCAGGCTTCCTGCTGATATAAAAGCAGAGACAGCCAGATGAACCTTAAGGTAGCTGGCCTGAGGCCTAAGGAATTAAGATGGACCAAGTAGTCCAGCAAAATGGGCAAATCAGCAGATTCTGGGACAATTTGCTTCCCAGAACACCAGATGGAGAACCTCTTCCATTTGGAATTATAAGTGGCCCTAGTGGAAGGCTTCCTAGAGGCCTTTAAAATATCAAGGACACCTTGAGAAAGGTGTAAATCAGCAGATTCTAACTCCTCAAGAGCCAAGCCTTGAGGTGGAGGGATTTGAGGTCCGGATACCAAACTCTCCCCTGGGCACAAGTCAGCAGGTTGTGGACCCTGGGAAGGTCCAGGGAGGGTGGACTGTCAGGGACAGAAGCAGTGGGTACCAGGGTTGCCTGGCCCAGTCTGGTGCAATCAGAATCATTTTGCAGGGCTGGGATCTGATTTTACTAACACCCTGAAGAGAAAGGGAAGGGGAAAGGCATACAGGAACTTCCTTCCCATCCAACAGAAAGGCATCCAGGGGACTGAGCCCATTACTGGAGGCCTGCAACAGAAGAGGAAGTTGGTAGTTGTCTGGGGCTGCTGAAAAGATCTATCTGAGGAGGCCCCATCTGGCAAAGACTGACCCCAGCACTAGGGGATTCAAAGACCATTCAGATGACCCTGAGAAATCCTGCTGAGGGCATCCGCTAGGACATTGTCCTTCCCTGGAAGGTGAACTGCTACTAGGGAGGTGTTCAGGGAGTAAGCCAGAGACCACAACTTCATTGCTTCGGTGCACAAGGCTGATGACCGAGTGCCCCCCTGCTTGTTGATGTACCACATTGTTGTGGTATTGTCTGTCCTGACCTGAACTACTTTGTTCTGGACAGATGCTGAGAAAACCTGAAGAGCTAAAAAGACAGCTCTGAGTTCCAATAGGTTGATGTGGAGCAGAGATTCCTTGGGGACCACACTCCTGAGGGAAAGGTCGCTTTGCCCCACCCCAGCAAGGAGGCATCCGTGGTGAGGGTGAGGAATGAGAAATGGGAATGAAGGGACCCCTTGTCTTAGATTGCTCTGATCCTGCCACCACTGAAGAGCTAGAATCAGAGTTGGGGTCACTGGGACCAATTTGGTAGGGGTCCCTCCTTTGGGACCAATAGGCCCTCAAATGAAACTGAATGTCTCATCTGGAATCTTGCTCCTTGCACTACAGCTGTGGAGGCAGCCATGTGCCCTAGAAGTTGTGAAAGTGCCTTGCTGGTCGAGAGACCAAGAGGGGTGAAAGAGGATGCCAGGGCAATCAGCTTCTCTACCCTTTCCGAGGGAGAAATGCCCGCCAACTTTGTGTCCAATTCCGCACCTATGAAAGTTAGTACTGAACTGGTTCTAGAACTGACTTTGGTAAATTCAGCAGGAATCCCAGGGAAGTGAGAAGCTGCTGGGTGACTTGCAAGTGGATTTACCTGATTTGGGACTGACCCACAATGAGCCAGTCGTCCAGGTAGGGAAACACAGCAACCCTTGCTTTCTTAAATGAGCCACTACTACAGCTAGACATTTTGTGAATACCCTGGAGCAGAGGTAAGACCAAGGCATTGCTCTGAACTGGTAGTGACCTGAGGGCAGTTCAACCTGAGGTATTTTCGTGAGAAGGCCTGATCAGGACATGAAAATAGGCATCCTTGAGGTCCAGGGAGGCTAGCCAGTCCCCTGGCCTGAGGGAGGGCAAAATCATTGCCAGAGTTAACATTTTGAACTTTGGTTTCAAAAGATGCTTGTTCAGGTACCTTAAGTCTAGAATGGGCCGCCATTCTCCTGTCTTTTTTGGGGTAAGAAAGTATCTGGAGTACAGCCCCTTGCCCTGGTGACAAGGAGGAACCCCTTCCACTGCTTTGCAGTCTAGGAGGGAAGAGACCTCTGCTTCCAAAGCAAGGGCCTCTAAAGGGCTTCAGGTGGAAAATGTCTGGTTCTCATCTTGGAAACTGTTTGAAGTTGAGAACCAGACCCTGGCTTACTACCTCCAGAACCCATTTGTCCGAGGTTAGGGACACCCAGTTCTGGCTGAAATAAGCCAACCTGCTCCAACTGGTACAGGAGAATCGGCCCTGGGCACCCCATCAGGGTGCCTGCTTGGCAGTAGCCTTAGGCTGAGGGTGGGGACGTTGCCTACCGCGCCCGCCTACCTCTGCCTCTGAAAAACCCCTCTGTGCAAAAGCAGAGGAGGCTTGGGATTGATAAAAGGCCTGTGGAAAGGCCTGCCCTACCTCTGGGAGTGTGCCTCTGTGGAGTGGCATGCCGCCTCTTGGCCTGGGCACTTTGTAGGTAGTTCTGTATTCATCCATCTTTTTCATATAATTTTCCGCTTGCTCTCCAAACAGAGGATTTCCCACCACAGGAAAATCCATAGCCTTTGACCGAGTATCCTGTGACAGATTAGTGCACCTGAGCCATGCCAACCTACGGAAAGTTACAGAAGTGGCCATGACCCTAGAGGAAACATCATTAACGCTCACAGCAGTATGAAATTGAACTTTAGAGGCTTCAATGCCATCAGCAGCCACCTGTTCCAATTCACTAGCCAGCTGGCCATGGGCCTGCTTGACTAACTGCAACACTGTATCCCATCTAGATTTCTGATATCTAGCCACATAAGCCATATAATTTGCCTGCCTGAGTCCCAAAGAAGCTGCCATATACTGTTTTTTCGCCATGGCATCAATCTTCCTGGAATCCTTATCAGGAGGATGTGAGGCCAGGGGATATTAGCCTTGTCACAGGCTGCAGCTTGTACCACACCTACATGACTACACTGCTCAGTGAGGAAGTCTGTATCAGGGCCTGATAAAGTATACCTTCTGTCCATTTTTTTATCTACAGGAGGGACAGAATGAGGATTTTTAAAATTTTTGTTGTTTGCTTCCTAAATTACTTATGCAAAGGAATAGACAACCTCCTAGACTCTGGGATATCCATCATCTCAACATAATCAGGCTCCTCTTGCTCATCCACAGCCTCTTCCAAGGGAAGCTGGAGGGTTTCTGTAACCTTTTTGTAAAACATAAAATGAGAAGGGGACTCAGACAGCATAGGGGGAGATTCTAATGGTCTGTCTGGAGAAATGTCCGGTTCAATGGGCACGTCCAGACCCTCCCAGCCACATACATAATGATCAAAATCTTCCTCCCCCTCCTGTGGTTCATAAAATTCCTCAACATCATACTCTTGAACCACTGGAACCGAACGAACCAACCTTTTGCCAGCTGTTGGTGGTTCGGCCGGTCCCTGAGACAGTGACTGGACAATCTGTATGGCTTTAGCTATCTCTGCAGCAGTTGGAGGCAATCTGCACCAGACCTGCTGATTTCTTAGATTTTTTACTGGGACTGGTTCCTCAGAACCAGCCTTCCTTTGCCCGAGGAAGTCTCGCCTGGTCAGAGGGCACCCTCTGGTCCAGTGGGTGCTGGACCAGGCTGGCCATCCGGGTCAGCGGACTTTTGCCTCTCGCCCCTGAGCCGCCCAATCTTTCTCCAGGGTGGCTGCAGGAAATTCTTACACACCTGGCAGTCTGACAGGAGGTGGTCAGCCCCCAGACAATAAACACATGTGGTGTGTGGGTCAGCCTTGGCAAAGGCTTCCCCACAAACATCACAGTGTTGAAACCCAATGGGCCCGGTTTTTCTTTTGGGTTTCTCAGACATAATAACAGCCTATCCAAAAACTTGCCCTTTTTATGGCAGTGCCAGGCAAGACACCCTTATCGGTTCCTAACCGTGTCACGGGTATTTGAAAAAACCCAATTTAAGAGAGAGGTTTTTTTAGAACCGATAAGAACCGGGAACCGCACTCTAAAAGCCCAAGCTATTATTTAAAATTGTTTTTTTTAGCAAACCGATCGGTTCAAAACCAAACCGATAATTAATTTCCACACAGACTTTAAAATCCTGTACTTACGGTTTACCAGATAGAGCTTTGAACCGAAATGCGGTAAAATAAATACTTATTGCCGTTAAATGAACCGAAAACACTGCTTGAACCGAGAAATGAACCGAGCTGAAGGAGCAGATCTCCGAGCGACTGTTCAGTGAAGCGGAGTAAAGAATCTGACAGTTTCAGTTTGAAACTAGCCAGATAGAGCTTTCAGCAAAGCGCTCGCGCTTGGAACTCCAGTCAGCCTGGAGTTAACTCCTTCCTCTCCGGGGCAGTTCAAGTGCTGTGGCTAACTGCTAATTGTCAAAATATAGCAAGACTTCATGGTGTTTGAACAACTACATCCCATTCGTCTCCCAACTTCAAACTGACCTAGCCAGGTGGAGTGTTATCCCACTTAATCTGCTCCAGAGGGTAGAGGTCATTCGGATGGTGGTCCTCCCTCGGGCACTATACCTTTTTCAAAATGTCCCTACATATATTCCAATTAAAACATTGCAAGCATGGAACAAAGCCATAATGAGCTTTATATAGGCAGGTAAACGCCCCAGAATAAGGGCCTCAACCCTTTTCCTCCCCAGACAGATGGGAGGCCTCGCCCTCCCGAATCTCAAACTGTATAATTGGGCCTCACACCTTTTATTTATTGTCCTGCAACTTAAACGTACTTACCCAGCAATCTGGAGAGAAACTGAAGAGGGACTGCTCCCATTTATGGACCTGAACAGGGCCATTTTCCACCAGACACAACATGTCAATCCTCAATTGAATCCAGGCCCGCGGATTTCATACCAGGTCAAAGCTTGGAAATTGGTCTGTTAACAGCTCGCTTTGACCCCGTATTTAATCTACCTATGCCCTCTATATTTATTAGAGCACTTTCCTCCATCTCAGATGGACCACACATTCAGACAGTGGGACTGCCTCCATCTTACCTTTATGTCACAATTACTAAATGGGAATGATTTTGTTACATTTCAAGAAATAAGGAGGTCATATAGCCTGAGACAAGATGACTTCTTCAGGTACTTGCAATTGAGACTTTTTTTACTCTCTCCCACCGAGAGCGCGAATGCTAGAGGACCTTCCCCCCTTAATAACCTTCTTACAGAATACCATCACCACTACTGAAACCCCACACATTATTTCATATACATATAAGGCTCTTAACGAGACCTTAGTAACAAATACACTTGAAATAATAGGGAAATGGAACCAGGAAATGGGTACAGAGATTACCTCACAAAAATGGGAAAGAGGCCGTCTCCTAGCCACTAAACTCACGTTCTCACATAGCTGACGTCTCTTCTCTTGGCAATTAATAGTAAGATACTTCCGAACCCCAGCAATAACTGCCCATTATTCAATGAAAGGCACATCAGAATGTTAGCGCCAATGTGATGAACCTCAGGCACATCATACCCATATTTTCTGGTCATGCCCCATTATCCAACCCTTCCTGACCTTCCTTCAGGCAGAATTAATAGAACTCATAGGATCCCCTATAACCTTAACACCAGAGTTATTTATACTGCAAATCTTCCCACATGATCTAAGGGACTCCCACACACTATTTACTGGGGATAGCCCTCCTAGCTGCAAAAAAAGCACTGACTAGACACTGGCTTTCACCCCAGCTACCTACAATACCTGAATGGAGGGAAATAACACAAATATACAAAACAGAAAGGATATTCTCTTTGAATGACCACACAGACCTGGGCTTGTTGAAATGGACTAAATGGATAATTTACATAATGGCAAGGGATCCTGGATTTGTACCCTAAAAAATAACCATCACACAATTAATTTAAACTACACTAGGGGCCACTTCTAAGACAAAGAAGAGAATCAGAGTGGATTAATTGGTTGGGGCTGATCAGGGGGAGAGGTGTATCATTAACGTATGGTCCTATACCCATTGAGAAAATCTCAAAATGGGCATAAAATAATAAAATGCTATATCCTATGTACTATGTATAAACAAACTGTACTTTTTTTTAAATCCGTCTATGTAAAACAAAATATAACATGATGTACTTGTGACTGCCTTCCCCCCTTCCCCCCCGAAATATGTGAAAACATCAATAAAAACTACATTAACAAAAAAAAAAAAAAAAAAGAAAGGGACTTGGGGGTAATCCTATCGGATGACCTAAAGATAGTCAAACAATGCGAGAAGGCTGTGGGGAGAGCCAGTGGGATGCTAGGATGCACAGGGAGAGGTATCACCAGCAGAAAAAAAGGAGGTGGTTATGCCACTGTACGGATCACTAACGAGACCTCATCTGGAGTACTGTGTCCAGTTCTGGAGGCCGCATCTATGGAAGGACAGACAAAATAGAGGCAGTCCACAGTAGAACAAAAATGGTGCAAGGACTGCACCAAAAGTCATATGAGGAAAGACTAGGACCTCGATATGTATTCTGTGGAGGAGAGGAGAGGAGAGAAGTGGGGTATGACAGAGGTATTCAGGTACCTCAGTGGTATAAATAAGGTACCTTCTTTGTGGGACAGTGTCAAAGGCCTTGCTGAAATCTAGGTAGGCCACATCCACTGCCCCATCCCAATCTACCTCCATGTCACCCAGTCAAAGAAATCTAACAGATTTGTTTGACAAGAGCTTCCTGCTGTGAATCCATGCTGCCTCAGATCCTGTGGTCTGCTGGATTCAAGAAATATCACAATTCTTTTCTTTAGCAGTGACTCCACCACAGAGGTCAGACTGACTGGTCTGTAGTTGCCAGCCACCTCCCTGTTCCCACTTTTGTGGCAAGACTACATTTGCCCTCCTCCAGGCCTCTGGAACCTTCCCTGTCTCTATCGATTTGCTGAATAGGGCTGTTAGTGGTGTTGCCAGCACCTCTCCAAATTCTTCTAATATTCGGAGATGTATCCCATCCGGCTCCATAACCCTGTCCCCTTTCAGATTCTAGAGTTCCTTTAGGACTCTTTCCTCCATAAACGGGCTGGTGACCACCTCTCACCCACTGGTGCTCCTATCGCCAGATAATGGTCCTTCTTCTGTAAATACTGAACAAAATGTATTCAAGATTGTTGCTTTTACTAGGTCCCCTCTGCACAAACACCCCTCCCTCCCTTTCTAACCTCACAATCCCAGCCCTGGTCTTTCTTTCACTAATGTACCTAAAAAAGGTTTTTTTTTTGTTTTTTTTTTTTTTAAATATTCTCTTTGTTGCCAAACTCCCCTAGCCAGGCTCCAGCAGCCACCCCCTCATACTCAAGCTTACCCCGTGGGGCCGCCAAAGCGGACTGTAGTGGCCAGACAGGACGGCACTGGAGCTGGCTCATTAACAGGGGCTGGCATATTTTTTTGCTGCAAGTCCCTCGGGGCAGGGATGTGCAATGACGACCCGTGTCCGCCTCACCCCCAGTACATCATAACGCAGACTACAGCGGTACTCCTGGCCTCCGCCAGGGGTCCGCAGTACCTCAAACTCTACCCCCCCCCTTGGAATAGGAGAGCAGTTCAGCAGATGCTTCATCTTACTCCCCACCCCGGCCAGCTCCTCCAACTCCTGGATTGTTCCTGAACTAGGTCATTGGCATCAAGCAGCAGCCATGCCTCTGCGCCAGCCAGCCGGCCCTTGTCTCCTTTAACTGCCTCAGCTATTTTTTCCTCTGTTTGCATCTTTGCACTCCTGACTGCCTTCCCAGTCTCCCTCTGCTTTTCCAGATACAGTTCCCAGTCTTCCCTCCTCTGTGTTTCCCTGTACCTCCTGAAAGCTAGCCTTGTCCCCTTACCTTCCCAGCTATGTCCTTTGAGAACCATAGTGTTCTTTTCTTTCTCTTTGTTTTGTTTAGTTACCAACACAAAAGGCTCATTTCCTCTGCTATGGCTCCCTTAAGGTTAGCCCATTGTTTCTCTACACCCCCCTTCTTCCCCTGCCAGGGCTTCCTTGAGACATGCCACCTTTTTTGCAAAGTCAACCCCCTCTGAAATCCAGGACCTTTGCTTTTGTGTGGTTTGACTCCTCCACTGTTCTTACATTGAACCACACTGTAAGATGATCACTGGACCCCAGGTGGGTCCAATTTTAGAACAATACAACAAGCTGTGTTCATGGCCTTTATTGATTTGTGCAGAACATTTGATTCAATAAATAAAAATATTTGGGGAAGAATTAACATAGGAATTGACTTTACTATAAAGTTACTAAAAAAAAGTTACACACAAATAACAGATGCAGAGTAGGAGTTGATAAATTTCCTTTCTTAACGAGGAAAGGAGGGAGAGGTGGGACATGATAGAAACGTTCAAGTACCTCAAGGGAATCAACAAAGTCCAAGAGGGTAGCATCTTTCTAAAAAAGAGGTGTGCAAGAACAAGAGGGCACAATTTGAAGATGGGGGCGGCTCAGAGGTAATTTAAGGAAGTATTTTTTCACAGAGAGGGTTGTGGATGCATGGAACGGCCTTCCGGAGGAGGTTGTGGAGTCAAAAACAGTGGTGGAATTCAAGCATGCATGGGACAGTCATAAGGCAATTCTAGGGGGTGGGGGTAGGAAGAAGTAGGCTGCTGGTTAACTAGGATCTGCAGCTTATCCAGTAGGTAGGGAAATGGGCAGACTGGGTGGGCCAAGCGGTCCTTATCTGCTGTCAAATTCTATGTTTCTATGTAAAGTAATGATTGAATAAAACAGGGCTGTGTTCATGCCCCAATTTTGTTCTGGCATACAGATTCATCAACAAAAAGTAGGCTGCAAAATCAGCTTAATTTACTGCCAAAACAATGCAGAGAAATAAATCTTGTTATTAATCTAGAGAAAAGAAAATGATGGTAGTTAAGTGCAGGAACACCATAATAGGAAAGTGGCATACTGAACGTACTAATTTGGAGCAGGTTAATGTGATGAATGTATGTATTTAGGAATTAACTTTAAGAACTGTGCATGGAAAAAATTTATTTTATTTATTAAAAGTTTAACAAGGAAAGACATACTGAGCTGAGAAAAGCTGGTTTCCAGATGCGTCCTGGGGAAAGCGGAGACAGAGATAGCTAAGCAATAAACTAATAAAAATAAGAAGTCAATTAAACTTTTAAAAACAGCATTGAAGACATTTCTTTTTAGTCTAGCATATGCTGTTGCAGCCATCAGTTTTAACTTGTTTATTATGGTTTTAATAAATTGTTTCTATTTATTTTAATGAACTTTGTACAAGAGCTTTGGTTTTTGAAATACGCTTTTTATAAATAAAGCTGACTGACTGATATAGTAATACATGAAGCATACATATAAATAATTAGAGGTAGATTAATAAATGAATGCAACACAGAAGGGATTTTTCAGATGAGAAGAGGAGGGACACGAGAGGGCATGGACTGAGATTGGATGGGGGAAGATTCAAGAGGGAGATGGAGACATTTTTTCATGGAAAGAGTGGTGGACAAATGAAACACCTTACCAGACAAGATAGTGTCCTGTAAGACGGTGGGCAGTTTCAAGAGGGGTTGGGACAGGGTAAGGGATACTGGGAAGGGGGGAGGGGCAGCTGCGTGATGAGGGGTTAGCTGCACACTCTAGTAGACTCGATAGATCATGATGCCTGCTTCTGCTGGCAATTTTGTATGTTCATAAGCAGAAAATAAAACACTCATATGTATACAGAAGGGGAATAAGAAGAGGAGAGGGTCATAGACAGTTGCAGGTAGGAAAACAAAAGCCATACAGAAGAGACTAAGGAGGAAGGAGAAGAAGCTGAACAAATAGAAATAGGAAGGGAGGACCACAGGTTAGGTAATCGGTAAGAAAATGCATACTATCTTACAGTAGATTTTCTAGAGGGAATAGTAAGAGAAGGAAAATTAGTGCTGCGGAGAGGGTAGAAGGAAGGAGGTGGGGAGGCCAGAAGGGATTTAAGATAGGAGGGAAGAGAGCTGAACCAGAATTTGGATATAGGATGTGTAAAGGCACTTAGCATCAGGAGAGGGGAGAGAAAGTGATGAGTAAAGAGAGCAGTGAGTACAAGGGGGGAATCTAAAGCAAAACAGAAAGAATGGAAATGGGAGTCCAGTGTGGCAAGAGAAGATTTAGGGGCACCACTGTAGCCTAACTCACCACAGTCAAAGATAGGGAGAATCATTTGTACTACAATTTCTCGGTGGGCAAGAAGCGGAATACTCGCTTTATTCCTGTACAATGTTCCAGGTTTTAGGGTGTAGCTTATGGTGAATAGCATCAATATGCACTAAGAAATCAAGATGCTGATCAAGGCAGACCCTGAGGTACTTAAAGGAGTAAACATCTTCTATCTTAGTACCATCAGTAGTATTAAATAATGGCAGAGAAGTAAGTCTGGCAAGCCTCTGACGGGTGCCAAAAGTCAAGGAGACTTTATGGCACTGAGGGACAACTGGTTAGACTTGAACCAGTGCCGGATGCTGTCTAAATCCAACTGCAGTCGGGAGGCTAGATCATGGGAAGAGGAGCCAGAATCAAAAAACTGTCATCAGCATACATATGAATAGATGCAGAGGAACATACAGTGGGGAGGTCCTGGACAGACCTTCAAGGGACACCTGAGCTAATAAGTGGAGAGGAAATGGATTTTCGTATCTGGACAGCTTGAGACCTCCCGCCAATGTAAGAATGAAACCAACTGACTGAGGAGTCAGAAAGCCCTGCAGCTTTAAGTCTGTCCACAAGGAAGGGATGTGCCATAGTGGCAAACGCTTTAGCAAGATCAACAAAAATGGCGGAAGTAATCAGTCCTTGATCCATGTAAAAAAATCAAATAAGTAATATTAGGAAAACAAAAAGTACAAAAACTATTTTGCCATTTAATTCAAAATATGAGAGCAACACAATACAAATGCCAGTGATGATACCCAACAGCCAAAGCAGTAGCACAAGCACTGTTTGCCGCAGAAACATGGGGGTATTATCAGTACCAAGAAACTGAAAAGCAATTTGATAGAAAAACAAAAAAACTTCCAATCAGCATTCCAGCTTACGGTGCACAACTTATCAGAGCACAACTAGGGCAACCATCCCAGTCATGTTTCGTAATTTGGAAAGCAATTACTGAATGGCGCTACTGAATCAAGAAAAAGATTGCCAAATTTATGCTTGACGAAAGAGATACGTCTTATAGGAAAGGACAATGTAAGACACTAGATTTCTTTTAGTAAAAAAAAAACTTTGTGCTACGGGGATGGGCAACTTATGGTTTGGGGTAAAAGAGGGATGAGTCATTTCAAAAAGTTACAGCAAAGTAGTTAATCTAAGATTGGTGGCTTTGACAAAACCGATGAAAAATATAAAATTAAATAGATTTAGCGCAGCTCTTGCCCTTCTGATAATGGAAGATAAAATGGAGAGCTATTTAACCATCATTAAAGATCCAGATCTTAAGGAACTTTTAGTAAATACAGGTTTGCTACCTTCAAGTAAGGTGCTGGAGAAAACATATAGCAAGAGGGGGGAAAATATCTTCGATGAATCTCTCTGCCGTCATGGCAAGAAGGAGGATCACTTTCATGTATACCAGTATAAATGATTAAGGGAAAACTGACTGTATAATATCTTGAAAAATTATTACTGCTCTAAAATAAACTATGCGTCTGTTTGTCAGATTTTAGAAGCATTAAAAAACAGGATACTTTCTTCAAAATGCATGTAAAATTAGCAAAAAAAAGATAGCAGTAAAAATTAAGTAGATATTCAAGAAGTAAGATTACGATTGGGGGCGACGTGTTAATGAGTACAGCATTTTAATAATGATGTGTAATATATAGGGAATACATTATGGCCAGTGATGGAATACACTATTTATCTGCACGAGTGGAGAGTGACCTTGGATATCCTCACGAGTGGCGTAGCGTAGTGGTAGCTGAGGTCATTCTCCACTCATTCACATAAACAGTGTATTCCATCACCGGCCACAACATATCCGATTTATACAATAGGACTGTGTTTTAAATCCATTCATTTCACTGTGGTGACATCAACAGCCACCCCCCCAAAAAAACAGTAAAAAATATAGTCCTATTGTATAAATCGGATATGATATAACTGGTGGTGGAACACAGTTTTTTTGTATTTTCTCCCCCGCGGTCCCAGCCATCTCTCTCCTTCCTTTTTCTTCTTCCATCCCCAAGGATCAGATCCCCCTCCCTTCAGCCAGGGAGGTGCCATCTCGGGGGTGGCACCTACAGGGGACTGATTCATGCCACTCCGCCGGGACCTTTTCCCCTTTACTTTTTGCCGAGGGGCAACATGCACTGCAGCACAGTTGCACGTAGCGCACGCTACATGCAGTTGACTGCTCCTCTTCTGTGCCCCTACATATAGGACTCAGCATGCCAACACCCAGCTTCCACTAGGTGTCAGGCAAGTGCCGGTCCACGTTCCCCACCCTCCCCAGGAGAAGAGAGCTGTCCCCTGGATGCTCAAGCCTCTCCCTGCCCGGCTGACCCCTGGCGACCCATAAACACTGGTCGCCAGCATGGCAGGAGGAAAGGCATGATGCCTCAGCCCTCCACGCCACTGGGCCAGCCATGGAATATACTATTTATGTGAATGAGGGGAGAGTGACCTAGGCTACCATCACGCGTGGCTCCGCTACACTCCACCACTCATGAGGATATCCCAAGGCCACTATTCATTCAGATGTAGTCCCCCCACCAATTTAGGGACTTACCTTTGGCCAGTTTCTCCCATTTTGCTCCTGCCTGAAAGTGCCTCCCGGCTGCCTGCTCTTTCTTCCTCTTCAGCCCAGGTTCCTTGTGCCCTGTGTGCTCCAAAATCAGCCCTGTCTAATTTCAGCCCATTTAGGGCCAAAACCTTAAGCCGCGCCTCCCCACTGTTCTCTCTGGTACTCCAGTGCCACGGGGATCACACGAGCACAAAGCTGTGCCTTTGATCTCCTGACCTCTCAGTTTGTGGTGGAGCGGAAGAGTGTTCGGTGGTCCCTGTGTTTGGCAGAATGGGGACCGGTGACCTAAACAAGGGCTAAGAGGGCCCTTTTCTCATTTTAAATAAAAAGATCCACAAAGCACTTGTGATCAGGGCTTATGAATATTAATGAGCTGAGCCCCAAACTTCATGAATATTAAGGAAGGTTCTGTATTTAATTTATTTATTTGACTCTGGTAACCGGGTAGGTGCACTGATCCCAAGGACCGTTTTTAGGCACAACCCGGGACACATTAATGTGGCAAGAGCATGTTACATATTATAAAATAGTTAGGTACAGAGTTAATTCAAGACAAAACAGAAATGAAGGCACATGAAAAAACAAATTGGCAAAGCAGAAACACAGATAGTACAGTGGATTGATGGGAATAAAGAGACAAAATGCCCAGCCGGACTGAAACAGTCATGTGGTAAATAACTGTCTGCATACCAACAGAGAACATTTGTATGCCCTGAGGGAACTGTATGTTTGGGTGGCTGCTGCAGGGAAACAAAATGTAAATATATAATAGCAGCAGCTGCCAAGGACACTAAGGTGAAAAGTGTTTAAAAGGGGGAACAGATTAAAAAATAAATACTTAATTCTGGCTGCACCAGTTAAATTTTGGGATTCTGATAATCAGACTGCCTGCTGCAAAGGGACGTTGAATACTGACAGCAGCGACAGGCTCAGGACTGAACAAGCATGCTTAATCTGGGCAGCAATCTCAAGGACACACGTGTGGCTACTGAACTATGGGACAAGTGGGCAAAAATAACAATTATTTGGCTGCACCAGGACTTTATTTGGAATGGTGTTAAATCTGCTTCAGGGACTATGTGTGCAGTAGCCACCACAGAGCACCCACAGCCGATCGGAAAGCTGGGATATTTAAGCCAAGACTTGTGGGACTTTTGCCAAAGCTTATGGGACTTAAATTGAGGCACCGAAACAAGAAACCAATTGCACATTGAGGAGGCTTTATGAATAATTCTTTATTGTGATTGACAAGCACATCAGCCAATCAGAACAGGAGCTGCCAATAGCTTCAGTCAATAGGGAGCCTCAGGAGAGCCCCATAAAAGACAGGGTTTTAGGCAGATTTTGAGATTCGAGCAGGTGCTCCCCACAAGGGTGGGGGCTCAGGCCCTCAGCAAACCAAATGGGTCTAGTATCCAGGCAAGCCCTCCACAGTGGAGGTTGGGAGGTTTCCTCTTCTGAAAGGGGAAATCAGTGGTAGACTAAAGCAGAGCCTGCTAGCATGCGGGTTGCCAGCAAATGTCCTCCAGCAGCTAGCCAATGCCTTTCCACCTTTACGGAAAATGCAGGTCCTGTGACTTCATGCCAAGCCAGCTGTGAGAGAGTTGAACCTGCCTCAGCAGTGAGAGTGCTGACGTCTTCAGGAACCTAAGATGAATGAGAGCCATTCTGTGAGGATGCCTGCATGCGTAAACATGTATCTGCAAGAATCCTTTAAGGGAAAGCTTAATAGGGAAGCCAAACCCGAGAAAACTGTTTGGAACTGTTCATTTGTCTGCACCCTGTGGCTGGTCATTTTTTTCAGAAAGGGTGGACCCTTATTTGTTAAGTGACTGTGAATGGTCCAGTATCTATATAGATGTGTCTGAATTGCAAGTTTATTTGAAAGAGACCAAATGAGCTAATGCTAAATTAGAAGGTAAAGTAAACGAGCCCAAGTAAGCCAATGCTGAATTGCAAGTTAAATTAGAAGAGCCCATGAGAGCTAATGGAACCGTTATTGCCAAGAGTTTTAGGAAAGAGATATAAATGTGCTAGAAGAAGAGAAGTCCTCGGTTTGGACACGTTTTCAATAGATAAATGTGTTGAATGCAAAGTTAAAGACTATAAATGTGCTAAACTTACTTTAACTGGTCTGGCTACACACGCAAGTGTTCTCAACCCCAAAAAGTGGCTCAATAACCCAAAGTTAAAAAAGTACAGATTCACGTAAGAACTCACCATAACAGTAGATCTTTGAGAGAGGCTCTTGCAGTAGGTATTCACAAATAGGACTAAGCCGACAGGCATCAGGACCCTACGGAAAAATCTCTAGCTGTCTCCGGCGGGGGACTGTCCACACGTCAAGTGACCGGCGTCAGACGTCTATATAAAGGGGCAGTCCCTCACACCTGCCTTCCAGTTCTTTTCCGCCAAAGGCCTAAAGAGGCAAGATGAGAGAGAAGAGGATATGCCCCCATGGAAAAGGAGAAAAGAGACCTAGGGGGATGAAGGGAGGGAGGGTAATCTCTACTGCAAGAGCCTCTCTCGAAAATCTACTGTTGTGGTAAGTTCTTACGTAACTGTACTATCTTACTTCGAGAGGGCTCTTGCAGTAGGTATTCACAAATAGGACAGAGTCCCAAGCAGTCTGGAACAAAGAGAAACCCGGGAGGAGGATTGTCATCCACAACATAAAACCTCAAGGCTGAGCAGGTCTCATGAAAGGAGACCCTGCAGAACAGCCAACCCAAAGCCTGCTCTACAGCGAGAGGCAATGTCCAAACTGTAGTGTTTCGTGAAAGTATGGACGGAAGTCCAAGCTGCAGCTGCGCAGATGTCTGCTGCGGACACATTCTTGAAAAAAGCAGCAGAGGCAGCTACTCCTCTAGTGGAGTGTCTTCTAACTTGACCCAGAAGTGTCTTGTTGTACTCGTTAACAGAAAGTGATACAATTGGCCAACCACTTGGAAAGGCATTGCTTGGAGACAGCATTGCCTTCCCGTTTGTGAGCGAAAGAAACAAAAAGCTGATCTGTTTTCCTGAGATCCTTAGTCCGGTTAGTGTAATATCTCAGGATTCTGTGAGCATCCAGAGTATGTAAGAAGTACTCCCCCATGACTGGAGTGCTGCGTAAAGAAAGCTGGTAACTCAATGGATTGATTCAGCGTAGATTCAACCACCACCTTAGGAAGAAATTTAGGTTTGTTGCGCAAGGCCACATGTTTCTTGTGGAAAATCAAATATGGGAATTTGCACATCTAGGCTTAGAGCTTGGAAATGCATCAAGCTGAGGTGATGGCCACCAGGAAGAGAGTCTTCCAAGAAAGGAACTTTAAGTCTGCATCCTCTGCTGGTTCGAAGGGAGGCAGTGTGAGCTTTTCCAGGATGAAATTCAAGTCCCGTGGGGGGACAGGATTGCGGATTGGGGGGTCTTGGGTGGAGAACCTCTTTAAGAAAAGTCTTAGAGACTTCCAACTGAGCAAAGGTCCCGTCTCCAAAGGGAATGTGGTAGGCTGAAATAGCTGCCATATGAACTTTTAAAGAGGAATGGCTGAGATCCAGGTCGAAGAGGTGACGCAAGTAATCTAGGACTTTGTTAGCTGGACACGAGCAGGCTCCAAATCTTTAGCGCTTGCCCATATGGAAAACAGTTTCCACTTCACAGTGTAGGTGGACCTGGTGGAAGGCTTTCGCGCCTCCACCAAAATGTCCGCTACTAAAGGAGAGACTCCAAAACGGGCCTTGGCTACATCTGAAGGAACCACGCATGAAGATGAAGGGATCTGAGGCCTGGGTGAACTAGGGTCCCCTGATCCTGGGTTCAACAAGTGCTGAGGAAGAGGAGGTTCCTCGGAAAACTGTTGCAGAAGAGAGAACCAAACCTGCCTGGGCCAGAAGTGAGCAATGAGGATCATTTGAGCCCCTTCAGTTCTGAGTTTGTTCAAAACACTCAGAATCAAGAGAATGGGAGGGAAGGCATAAACGAATCTGTCCCCCCAACAGACAGTGTCCCACCAGAAAACATCTCGTCCTGGAGAGTGAGCAAAAGCGGGAAGTTTTGCATTTGGGGCAAAAGATCTACCCAAGGTGTCCTCCACTGCCAAAAATGTCATTTACGACTTGTTAGTCTAACTCCCATTTGTGAGCCCTGGCTGAGGATCTGAGCTCGCCTGCCAGGGTGTTTTCCACTCCCGGAACATGAACTGCACTCAGGTGAAGGTTGTGCTGAGCTGCCCAATACCAGACTCTCATCACCTCCCGGCACAAGGGATAGTATCGTGTTCCTCCATGTTTGTTGAGGTACCAGACTAAACACATACTGTCTGGATCAGAAGATGACTGGGAAGAATGAAGGGAAAAAGAGCCTGTAGAGCATATAGGGCTGCTCTCAGTTCGAGTACATTTATGTGTACTTTTTTCTTGAAAAGGGACCAGCTGGCCTGCGTCCTTTGAGACCCTAGATGGGCACCCCAGTCCTCCCATGATGCATCTGTTGTCAATGTCTGGGAAGGAGGAGCTATGCAGAATGGAACTCCCAGACACAGGTTCTCCTGAACCATCCACCAGTGCAAGTCCCTGCTCATGGGATCCAGCATTAACACCTCTTGGTCTAGACTGTCCATGGTTTGGTCCCACTGCAACCGAAGCGTCATTGAGAGATTCTCATATGGAGCCAAGTGAACGCGGAACTGTCGGAATGACAGCCGCCATAGGCATGAGGAGGTGGAGGACTGACCTGGTTCCGACTCGTCTGCAACCGGACAGGAGAAGAGCCTCATTCTGAAGGGTCTCGACCCTGTACAGAGGCAAAAAGGCTTTGCCTAGGGTCGTTTCCAGTAACGCCTCTATAAATTGAAGACGTTGGGCAAGGGACCAAGTGGGACTTGGCCTGGTTGACTAATACCCAGGCTGGTAAAAACCTGCAGGGTAAGGGAAAGGGAGTGCAGAAGTTCTTCCTTGGAAGGAGCCGCCAGGAGCCAATCGTCCAGGTACGGGAAGACCTGCACACCCCGAGTACGCAGGTGGGCCGCTACCACTGACAGGCATTTGGTAAATATTCAGGGGGCAGAGGAAAGACCAAATGGGAGGGCCTTAAACTGGTAATGGTCCCCCCCCAAAAGCAAAAACAGAGGTATTTATGGTGGGAAGGGCATATGGGGATATGAAGGTAAGCATCCTGCATATCCAGAGCGCATAGCCACTGTCCCAGCCAAAGTAACGGTAGAAGGCTCTGCAAGGAGAGCATTCTGAATCATTTGTACTCCATGAACATATTCAGGGAGCTGAGGTCTAGGATTGGCCTCAAGTCTCCAGTCTTCTTTGGAACTAGAAAGAAATAGTATAGTAACCCGTCCCCCAAAGATGACTGGGGACTGGTTCTATCGCCACCTTCGACAGAAGGGACAGAATGTCTTCTAGAATGAGAGGAAGATGTTGTGGGGAGTAGGATGACTTTGGGGGTCAAGGAGGTTTCTGAAGAAACTCTATCGAGTGTCCAGCAGGTATTAGCTAGAGTACCCAAGCATCCGATGTTATCCTCTCCCAAACCAGTAGATAGGAGAATCTCCCCCCAACTGGTTCCTCTGGAATGACCACAGGCAGAGGGAGAGTTGATGGGTCGGGAGGCATGGGGCAGTGCAGCAGCCGAGGCTCCCGCAGATTATTTTGCTGGGGGGAGTCTTGGTCGCTGGAGGGGCCCAACATTTGTTGGCGTGCTTTTCTTGATTGGGCTTTTGTTTTTGTCAGTTTTAGCGACAAAAAGGACGTCAATGCCGAGGGGGCCTGTACAAATTCTGGACTGACTTGAGTGCAGTGCCCCTCTCCTGCAGTTTGGTTATGATGTCCTTGAAATCACACCCCGAACAGCACTGAACCCTTGAAGGGAACATCCTGGATAGCAGACCGTACTTCAGGGACCAATCCTGACATGCTGAGCCAGGCATGATGCCATAAGCTTACAGCTTAAAAGCCGAAGCCCCAAGCACAGTGGTCCACCAGACGCAGGTGGCGGAAGCCACAGGCCAAACGAAAGAATGGACCAGGTCTCTCAGTTCCTGCTTAGTTTGGGAATCAGAAAGGGAGTCCAGTTTGGATTCCACCTGGCCGAGAATGGACTTCTGGAAATCTCCCACGTGGCCGACGTTGTTGAGGACCCTGATGCGTAGGGTTGAAGAGGAGTAAATCTTCTTCCCATATTGATCAAGAAGTCACAATTCTTTGTCAGGTGGGGACGAGCTTAGGTGTTTTGGGCTGGCAGAGCGGCCTTTGGCAGTGCTAATCACAACTGAGTCTGCCTTGGGGTGAAGGCTGAGAAAGTCTTTACCCTCCGGAGCCTGATATAGCCTATCTGCCTTCCTCGGAAGGGGGGCTAGCGCGGATGGTTGTTTCCAAATAGTGGAAACAAGATCAGCATGAGGCTCTATCCAGGGTGAAATCAGTGTGTGTGCAGTCTCTGGCAGATCCAGATGAGCAGCGAGCTTCTTACGCTGTGGGTCTGGCTCCACTGATTGCCACAGACATGAATCCTGGATTTTTCTCAAGAGCTCCAGAAAGGACCGATCCTCCGGAGGGGACTTCGGAGGGTCCCTTGACCTTGTGCTTTCTGGAGTAATGAGACTCGTCTCCATGATCAGAGTGATCTGACCTCAGTATCTGAGTTGGATAGTTCTGAGGAAGGTGAAGATGACTCCTCCCGGGGGGGAGACGACCCCTCTGGGGAGTCCCCGGGGGAGCGTGTCCTCCCCACCTCGGGAGCCAGAGGGATCTCCTCTGGCGTCGGGTAAAGGGTCTCCAGTCTCCAACATAGGGGGGCCAGCGTAGGGACCGACTTTGGAAGATGACTCTTGACTTCCTTGGCGAGCTCAGCCTTGGCCTCAGCCCACCAGGAGGCCAAGGCCTCCTTCAAGTCCGCCAGTGGCTGCGGAGGGGGCAGCGGCGATGAAGGAGGAGGGGGCTCTGATATGGGTAGTAAGAGTACCCATAAAGAGAGTATCCGTAACCAGACGGCGGGAAACCAGGCGTCGGGTACTGCAGCATCGGGTACTCTGGCACCGGGTAGTGTGGCGTCTGGTACCCTGGTGCCAGGGGCTCTAACAGAGCAGAAGGTCCTCGTGAAGGCCCTACTGGCACACCAGATGGTGGGATAGTCGGTCCGGAGGGTGTCGGGCCCAGCGTAGGGAGACCGCCGAACAGTCCTGATGGAGGGGCAGATCCTCTGTCGGGCAAAGGAATGCCGGAGGGCGCGCTGGGGAGAGAGAGACCCTGATGGCAACATCCCTAGGTCCTCGTCCCAGCCGGGAAGTGAGGGTTGCATCCGGTGGCCCTTCGAGGGGACGTGGGGACCTCAGAGTGCAGCAGGAGGATCCGCTGTGGAAAGCCTGAGACGCCAGACGTGACAACTTAGTCTGACACAGGCAAGTCTGCTGGGCGTTAGTTATCAGCAATGTCCTGGCAGACGTCAAACGAGCTGGCGTCTGACTTATTGAACTCCCTATCTGTGGAAAGCCATGAAGGAGGGGCGGCCTTGCTGGAAGGGTGCTGGGCTGGGCGGTCACCAGAGGAGGTGATAGGCTTATCAGCCCTGTCCGTGCGGGCGACAGTCGTACCGGCGTCAGACTTACTGGACCCGCTCGGACCGGAAGGCCGCATTGGAAGAGCGGCCTTGGCGGGAGGGGCGACGCCTTCTTGGCAGTCACCAAGACGGCCATCGAGGAACGATCCCTTGGAGGGGAAGATACCTGAAGGGCCATCACTCCAGCTGAAGTGGCGGCTGCTGTGGATGAGGAATCCCGGTCCCGGTGCTTCTTCTCACGCTTCTTTTTATGGCTGTCTGAGGAGGTTGAAGCCTGCCTAAGCTTCTTCAGCTCCTTCTCCATGTATGTCATTTTCTTTTTCAGAAGATGGGCCACCAGGGACTGCTGCCTTCGCTTGTGGGTAGCTGAGAAACTTTTGGCAGTGCTGGCGCTCCACCACACTGTGGTCCGGGGCTAGATGGAAAAGGCACAAGGAGTGGCCGTCCATGCGTGGAAGCAGAGAACCACACTTGTTTTCATGAGATTCGGAGGGAGTCTGGGATGACATACACAGCAGATGGTCTGAAGAAATTTTGAAGAAAATAGAGAAAATAAGCCAGAAAGTCAAAAACTTTAAACCAACGAAGGTACTGACTAACGCTGTTCAACCGCGAGGAGCTTTCTCAAGCCGACGGCAGGATAGAACTGGAAGGTGGGCGTGGGAGACCGCCCCTTTATATGGACGTCATCTGACACAGGTCACCTGACATGGGGCAGTCCCCCGCTGGACACTGCTAGCTAGAGATTTTGCCATGGGGTCCTGATGCCTGGCGGTTTAGTCCCATTTGTGAATACCTACTGCAAGAGCCCTTTCAAAATAAGATGTGTTGTTTCCATCATCAAGTCTTAAAATCTCTGCAGTCAGTTTAGGTGGGACCTGGCTGTTGGCTTGCCTGCAATTCAACCTTCAGAGATTGTGCCTGCTTGCTAAGAGGGCTTAATTTTAACCTGCTTACAAGAGAAACCTTCTGTGAGTAAATGCAGGGCCTCCCCTGTACCATCTAAAAAAAAAAAACTGCACATAGTTGAAGTGTTAAATACTTTGAGCCTAATGTCAAGCATAAGTCTTAATCTACCCAATTAGCCGACCACCGTACAGCTGCACTGTCCATCAGGCCTGTACCATTTTATGGACCACGGTTACTGAGTACCCAAGGTTAAGGTAGGGATTGTGGGGTCTCATACCGAATATGGGTGTTTAATGAATACTGTGTTAACCGATTTATTGCAGCTACTTAGATAGCCAGGGTTCTGACTATTCTAGAGGTTGGTTGGTAACGTGATTAATATGCGATTCAAAAATGCAAATCGTGTGATCAAAACCATTCAGACTAAATGTAAATATTGTAAATGCAATAACCTCTACTTCTCTTTTAACCCATCCTAACCTCTCCCCATGTATATAAACTTTGGTATTGTTTTGCAGATACCCGTGTCAGGAGCATATTATTAGCATCTAGCTGTTACATGGCAAAATGCATCAAATGTGGGAAATTTTATCAGGTCATGTCTGGGGTGTCTGTGGTATTGTGGTAGGGTACAGCATCCCAGAGGGTTATACCAGGTTAAAGCTAGCCCATTTAAAGATATACTCTGCGTGGAGGCACTGCGCAATGTAATATCTTGGGTAAGAACCAGTTTAAAGTAAATCTTGGGAATCCAGGCCCCTCAACCTACATCTTAGGTAGTAGGCAGGGGTAGTTGCCCTTGGAGTAGCGCTGCCTAGGGGTTACACATAGTGTATTCCACCACCGGCCATAATGCATCCCCCATTTATTCCACTGCAGTGAGAATACATGTTTGTATGCAATGAGTTATTTGCTCCCTATTGTATATAGTTTCAGAATGGCATAAATAATACGTGCTCTGTATTTTAATGTTTGTAATGTCTAATGATGGACAATAAGTTGCAATCAGTCAGCTGAGAGAACTTATAGAAGTTAAAGGCTTCCAGTGCTAATGGTTAATGTTATCACTGTTCACTCTATAAATAGTAATTAATTTGGTCTTTTATGCAGTTTCATCTACTGTGCATGCAGTCTCCTGCCCCATATTTGAAAATGGGACAGCTGTCTCAGTTTACTTTCCCAGTAAGGAATAAATAAATATTCATCAAAGCAGCAACTCAAGGTGGCACTATCGGCATCAACTGCCATGTATTGATTGTAACCAATGATGTCACTGGTTGGAGAACCTGTAATGGTGACTTGGGGGAGGGGGGGGCTAGTACAAATGGCAATTTACTAAATTCCACAATCTTTGCACAACTCATAAAACCTGCCTACTTTCAAGATAAATCCCTGCAGTCTGCAGGGGATACTACAAAGTTCTGGAATGTAGTGAATTACCTGCTTAATCTGGCTGTCCTGCAATGTGTTACCAGGACCCAGCCCTAGCTCAAACCAACCAGATAACCTTTCGTCTGCAAATGCTTTAACACCAATTTTGTTCAAGGTCCCAAATCTCTCCTGCAGCACTTTATGTCCTGATAACTAAGGGTAGAACTAGTGACACCGCTGACTACTCTCTAACAAATCATGGGAGGATGGGATGGTACCCGAGGACTGGAGAAGGGCAGATGTGATTCCTCTTCACAAAAGTGGGAGCAGGGCAGAGGCAGGAAACTACAGACCAGTTAGTTTGACTTCAGCGGTAGGGAAAATGATGGAATCACTTCTGAATGAAAGAACTGTTGAGTACCTTGAGGCCAGTGGGGCACAGGACCCAAGACAGCATGGATTCACAGCGGGAAGGTCATGTCAGACGACATGGCCTACCTAGATTTTAGTAAGGCATTTGATACAGTCCCACATAAAAGATTAATAAACAAGTTAGCCAGCCTTCGAGTGGGTCCCAAGGTGGTAGCCTGGATAAAAAATTGGCTGGACAACAGGACGCAAAGGGTAGTAGTAAACAGAGTCCACAGTGAAGAAAGGAGGGTTACTAGCGGGGTACCACAGGGTTCAGCACTGAGACTGGTCTTTTTTTTTTTTTTTAATCAAGTTTTACTCCCTCCCAGCTCCGGGCCGGCCTCTCCTTCAGGCCACCTATGCCCTCCATGCCGCACTGCCTTGGATCGGCCACCTCTTCACCCCCACATATGCAGCTCCCCGGATGACCCCCAGACATAACCCTTCACCAGGTAGGTCCCCCTCCTCGGAGGGAAATGGCGCCGGTGGGGCAGCCAGCGCCAAACCTGTTCCAGGTGCTGCTGGGGATGGTGCGTGCACTGTCCTTGGACTCGTGGCAACGGGAGCTGGCGACCGTCATCCAAATCAGCCTCACAGGGCTCTTTTCCTGTTGTTGCTCCCTGTGGGGAGCGTGGTGTGCCACTAATGTAAGGCTTGGCCGGCGTTCACCACTCCCCTTAGTGTCTGAGACCGCGATACATACCCCAGCCTCCGCCTAGGGTCAGCAACGCGGTCACGCCATCGCCTCCCCGAGAGAAGGCGGCCATCAGCCGACGCTCAAGCCATCTCTCCCAGGCCGGCCCTCCAGTACCAGAGTCTGTTCCAGAACCCGGGTCACTGGCATCACGAGTGGAAATCCAACCGCTTCGCAGACGGACTGGCGTTACTGGTCCTTTTTAATGTCTTTATAAGTGACATTGCAGAGGAACTGGAAGGAACAGTATGTCTCTTTGCAGATGACACAAAGATCTGCAACAGGGTTGATACACAAGATGGAGTGGAAAGGATGAGAAGAGACCTGGCAAGGTTGGAGAAATGGTCAAATGTATGGCAGCCGAGATTCAATGCAAAGCGCAGTGTAATGCACCTGGGAAACAAAACCCAGGGAAGAGTACATAATTTGGGGGTGAGATACTGACAACAATAAAAATGGAAAGGGACCTGGGGGTAATTATATCAGATGACCTAAAGAAGGCTGTGGGGATACTGGGATGCATAGGGAGAGGCATCAACAGTAGAAAACAGGAAGTTGTTATCCCTCTGTACAGACAGTTGATGAGACCCCATCTGGAGTACTGTGTGCAGTTCTGGAGACCCCATCTCCGCAAAGACAGACAGAGTGGAGGCTGTCCAGAGGAGGACAACCAAAATGGTGCAGCATCTACACCAGAAGACATACGAAGATAGACTAAAGGAGCTTAATATGTATACCCTTGAGGAAAGAAGGGAGAGGGGGGACATGACTTTCAAGTACCTCAAGGAAATCAACAAAGTCCAAGAGGGTAGTATCTTTCAGAAAAAGATGTGCAAGAACAAGGGGGCACAATTTGAAGATAGAGAGGGGATGGCTCAGAGGTATTGTGAGGAAGTATTTTTTCACAGAGAGGTTTGTAGATGCATGGGACAGCCTTCCTGAGGAGGTCGTGGAGTCAAGAACAAAGCGGGAATTCAAGAATGCATGGGACAGACATAAGGCAGTCCTAGTGGGGGCTAGGAGGAAGTAGGCTGTTGGTAAACTAGGATCTGCAACTTATCTGTTAGGTAGGAAAATGGGCAGACTAGGTGGGCCAAGCGGTCCTTATCTGCCGTCAAATTCTATGTTTCTATGGTGAATGCCCTACCTAACTTGCCATGATGTCTCCAATTTGAAACTGAAATCTGCCCTATACTCACGTATTATGCATCAACTGCTATCTGTTTATTCTGCGTTTGCACAATACAGTATACTGTGATATTTAGTGCTGTATATTGCCTTGTTATACTGTCATTTTTTTTATCTTGTACACATCTCCCTCACTCTTGTTTCCCCTTCCCCTACCTCCAGGTCACATCAGCAAATGAGACTGCTATTCTCTGTATGCTTTACCCTGTAAAACAGTTTCAAATAAGTAAATGAGTAAAAATATGGAGCTGGTTTTAAAGGACCTGGGAGACAGAAAATACAGGTTACTCACCTGTAACAGGAGTTCTAGAATGGTATATGTTGTTCATCCACACTGGCAGGTTCCTTGCCGCTTTAAAACCTACCTTGCTTGCAGGCAGATGATCAAATATTCAGTCTCTGTTTTAGGCCAGACAGAATATACTGATCCACAGATTTTTCTGGTCATTCCAGTGGTGCAATTTTGTTAAAAACATTTTCACCAGCATGTGACTTGCAAGTCAACTACATAAAAAAATGAAGCTGGAAACTACCACAACACATGTATGGTGCAATAAACATGGTTGGACTGGTCAGTCAACAGACACCAGTTGGAGACTACCCAATACACGTGCAGTGCAATAAGCATGGACAGTCACAGCCACCCCAGTGCACGTGCAGTGCAATAAGCATGGACAGTCACAGCCACCCCAGTGCACGTGCAGTACAATAAGCATGGACAGTCACAGCCACCCCAGTGCACGTGCAGTGCAATGAGCATGGACAGTCACAGCCACCTCAGTACACGTGCAGTGCAATAAGCATGGACAGTCACAGCCACCTCAGTACACGAGCAGTGCAATAAGCATGGACAGTCACAGCCTCCCAGTGCAATAAGCATGGACAGTCACAGCCCCCAACAACAAGGACACTGGAGACTATCCAAGATACATGTTTATTTCATCATACATTTCCCCTCTCAAATGTGCTGTACCCTGTTACCTGTTGGACTTTTAATTGCATTCAGTTCAGAGTAGAGTTCTTTCACAATTTCTGATCGGTCTTCCCATGGCCTTTCTGTCACATGGCTCTTCCATTTTTTAAAACCAAACTGGAATAAAACAGAAGGGGAAGCACAGTAATTAAACAGCTGACATACTGGACACAGTTAAGTAACTCCAAAGTGCTGCCTACCCAAGAGACTTAGCAATGTATTAATATATAAGGGATATGAGATAGTGTGGGATAATTGTTGTTTGTACAGCAGTCAGACTTGAGAATTCCCATGAAAAGCGGTCTACGAGTGAGGCTTACGAAGTTCACAGGCTACTGTACAAATAACTTGGTTATCCCACAGGCACCCCACACATTTAATTTATGCAACAGGATTTTTTGGGTTCAGTTTTGTTATATATTTCTTAAGTTTCTGTCCATGTTTTTTTCTCTGTGCCTAGTTGCTGTGTTTGGTTTGCAGGGTTGCTGTGCTGAGAAAGACGAAAAAATGGCTTTTTTTGTTGCGTGTTTTCATTTAAAATGTGGTTCTGGTTTTGGAGGGGTGGGATTTGGTTAGGGTGTTCATTGTGTGAGTCTTTGGGACTGTGATAGCTTTGTTTGTAAAGAGCACTGTGAGAAGGTGAAAGTGAAACTGGGAGGCAGTACTGCCGGGCAGGCAGCACAGGTGGCGATGGTTAGTGATGTAGTCACTGTGTGGATAAATGGGTGATGACGTAATCACTATGTGGATAACTTGAAGTTAGCCAAATAGTGATTACATCACCACCCATTTATCCACACAGTGACTCAGATAACTGATGTCATGTGCCAGTTTTTATCCTGACACCTGCTGCATAAATATATAAATGCCATACCTGTGAGGATAAAAAAAGAAATATTTTTGATATTCTCAGGGTGGTCAGACCTACAGTGAGGATATCGCATTTATCCTCACTGTAGGTAAATTCATCCACACAGTAGGTAGAGATTGGCTCATTCGGAACTCATTTGCATATTTAGCTGCAGTAGCAGTAGTAACTGTGTTCAAATGCGAATAACTAAAACGAAAAATGATACCAAGGTACTGTGAGCATGAAAGTTGTTCAGCACAAAAATATCTACAAAATGAGTGGTGTTTCATTTATGGGTAACTTATTTTTTATATAATTAGCTGAAAAACCAAAAAAGTGCTTTTTTCACTTTTTTCGATGAACAAAAGTGAATAACTTTAAAACGCAAAATGATAGCATGGTACTGCGAGCACAAAAGTTGTTCAGCTCAAAAATATCTACAAAATGAGTGGTGTTTTATTTATGACTAACTTTTTTTATATAATAAACAAAAAACAGCAGAAAATGCTATTTTGTTTTACTTTTTCAACAAACAAATGCAAATAACTTTAAAATGAAAAATGATAGCATAGTACTACGAGCATGAAAGTTGTTCACCAGAAAAATATCTACAAAATGAGTGGTGGTTCATTGATATATACCTTTTTAGTTTTTTTATAATTAGCAAAGCAACTGCAGAAAATTCAATTTTTTCCACTTTTTGCAACAAACAAATGCATATAACTTTAAAATGAAAAACAGTAACATGGTATTTTGTGAAAAAAGTTCATCAGGACAAAAATACCTACAAAATGAGTGGTGTTTCATTCATAGATTTTTCATATTTTTTATAAAATCGGCAAAAAATTGCAAGAATTTACTTTTTTGGAGGTACAGCATAAATTGAATATGCAACCCCCCTACTGGAAATATTATCGATATTTTTGTTCTACGTGCCAGTTGACCTGATAACATTAAGGTGGCAAAGCCACTTCATGATATTACTCGGAGTCAGTAACATAAATCCTTATTAATATCTCTCTCTCTCTATCTATGCCCCCTCTTACTCACCGCTCCGGACCCTATCCTCGGGGATCCCTAGGCTGTGCGTGCATCCTGTAGGTCCTCCCCAGGTATCTTCATTCTGGACCACTGTCAGCACTGTCCCCATCTGGCCTTGGTTTGCTCCCCTGGGTGGGGAGGAGAGGGACCCCCCTATAGTCCCCTCCAGTCCATTAGTGTGCGTTGGTTATGCTGACTAGGCCCTTCCTGAAGCCTGATTGTGGATTTCTCTCAGGTAGCCGGGTCCCATCTCCAGGCATTCATTGCGGAGTTTTTCTCATTTTCTTGTCCGCCCTCAGGATGCCGATGCTCTTGGAGAGCCAAGGGGTGGGGCATGTAGCAACGTGCTGTCATCCTGGCTCTCAGCAGACTTCCTGCCTCCCTTTTTCATGCTGTCCCACTGCACCTCCATCAATGGTCACCCAGGTGGCAGTAGAGCAGTGGGACAAGCACCTCACCTTCCCCAGAGAGCAGCCTATGGGCACTCTATCTTTCTCCCCCCTGCTGGCCCTCCAGCTGCCCGAGCTCGTTCCCAAAACTAATTGTAACAAAATATCGTATATAAGCATGAACTGCACAGTTAAATTATAGGTTAAAACATAGGGATAAGTTTTGCACTTAAGTTAGCTGAAATTTGCACACAATAGTTAGTAGTTAGCTGTATGAGAATTGGCTATTGTGTCGCTAGTTGCCATGGTAACCGCTTAGTACAAAACAGCCAGCATCCCTCTATGATGTCAGTTCTGATGATTGGGCCATGAGCTCCAAAATGTAAGCCGAGGAAGTTGTTGCTATCCAGAAGGAGGTTTCGGTAAGAAGCATTGACAGCCACTGGGCTGCCAAATACCCAGGAGCTGGGATCCACTGAAGTGTTCAAATGCTTGTGCGTATAGAAACTGGCTTCAGGAAAAGTAAAGGTTGAGAAGAAGCACAGCAACAGCATCTTTTTGGAAGACAGATACAGAGAAGAAAGTGCCTAACCCTGCAATGGCAGCAGGTATCGGGGATGTAGGCAATTGAGTCATGAAAAGACCGGACTGCAGAAAAAGTCTGGTAACATTTTCTGACTCAAAGCTTACTTCAGTAACAAAACTCATTACATCTATTTGCATTGAGAAGTTAAAAAAGGTGAGAAATTATACAAGAGTGATAGCAGAGTATATGTAAATAAGGAAAAAGAAAAAGTTTAACAAGTGAGAATGAACATTCAGGTTAAAATACTTTGTGCTTAAAAAGAAACCACCGATATGAAATACAAAAGTCTACAGTCTGTACTGATGCAATATATACAAATTGCCACTCCCCATTACTGAGCTGCGTGAAAAAAAATACAGGTTACTCACCTGTAACAGGAGTTCTAGGAATGGTATATGTTGTTCATCCACACTTATTGGCAGGTTCCTTGCCGCTTTAAATCTTCAAGCTGGCTCCTCCCACCCACCCGGGTGGTAAAACTCTCGGCTCCGCCCATGACGCCAGATCTAGCTCGCTGGCCAGGTTGTGCCGGGCCGGGAGGTCGGGTGGTCATGTGGATGAACAACATATACCACTCTAGAACTCCTGTTACAGGTGAGTAACCTGTATTTCTAGGGACATGGATATGTTGTTCAATCCACACTTATTGGCAGACTCCTAGCAGTTCTCCGGGAGGAGGGAGTCAAGGCGCACACCCCCGATACTTACTTGGGAACTAAAGACTGGAGAACCGAGGCCCCAAAACTAGCATCCCGGCGTGACTCAAGGTCGATGTGGTAGTGGGTAATGAAGGTATGTGCCGACTTCCAGGTAGCAGCCCTGCAGATATCCTGGATAGGGACATCCCTGGAAGCAGCCACCGAAGCAGCGGTATGGCGGGTAGAATGAGCTCTTATCCCTCTGGGAGGCTCCATGCCCGCCAACCTATAGCAGAGATCTATGCAGGAGGTGACCCACCTGCTTATCGTCTTCTTGGCTGCAGGTCTGCCAGGTGCGACTTCAGCGTAGGTGACAAACAGCTGGCGAACCTCTCCCTGAACTTCAGCCGTCCGCTCCTTATAATAAGCGAGCGCTCTTCTAGGGTCCAAAGTATGGAGCCTATATTTGGCCTCAGAGGTGTAATTGGGGTAGAACATCGGCAGAGTCAACACCTGGTTAATGTGAAACTCCGACACCACCTTCGGAAGGAACTTCGGGTGGGGACGCAGGACAACCTTGTCCCTGTGGAAGACCAGATAAGGAGACTCAATGGAAAGCGCCTGGAGCTCTCCCATCCTTCTGGCTGACGTGATAGCCACCAAGAAGGCGGTCTTCCACGACAGGTGGGAGATATCGCACCTGTGCATTGGTTCGAATGGCTTGCCCATGAGCTTGGCTAATACTAGCAGTAGATCCCACGGAGGTGGGGGTTCTCCGTGACCGAGGGGAAATGTGATCAAGGCCTGTGTAAAAAGCACCAGACCATCTTCTCCTGCGCCACCGACTGCTTCCCGGCCCACGCTCGGTAAGCAGAGATGGCTGCCAGGTGCACCTTAAGGGTCGTCGACCGAAGCCCTTGCTGAGAAAGGGATCACAGGTAGTCCAGAATGCTTGCAAAGGGACAGGCGGAAGGGTCCAAGCCCTTCCCCAGACACAAAATGGAAAATCTCTTCCATTTGAAGGCATAGCATTTCCTGGTCGACTCCTTCCGGGACGCCTCAACGACGTTGAGGACCTCGCCGGAAAGACCCAAAGCTTGGAACTCTAGCCGCTCAGGAACCAGGCCATCAGCTGCAGGGATTGAAGGTCCGGATGGAATACCTTCCCCTGGTTGACTGAGATCAGGTCCGGGCGGGCTGGAAGCCGCCTCAGGAGCCTGGAGCTGAGACTGAGGAGATCTGGATACCAGAACTGGCGGGGCCAGTCTGGGGCTACCAAAATCACCTGCGCCTTGTCCCTCCTCGCCTTGAGAAGCACCTTGTGGGGATCAAGGGAAATGGGGGGGAAGGCGTAGAAGAGGCCCGGGGTCCACGGCCTTGAGAAGGCATCCCCCTGCAACAAGCCCTGCTGAGGGGGGCAGGCATGGAACAGTCTCAGCTTCGCATTCTCCCTGGAGGCAAACAGGTCCACCTGAGGCGTGCCCCAGTGGGAGAACAGATCTTGTACTACCTCCGGCAGGAGAGACCACTCGTGAGACGAGCCCCTATCCAGCTTAGGGCATCAGCCAGGGTGTTGGAGGCTCCTGCCACATGAATGGCTAGGAGATCCGCCTCCAGGCTGCGCACGAGAGACCATATGCGGACAGCTTTCTTGCATAACAGCATGGAGCACGTCCCACCCTGGCGGTTTAGGTAGTACATGGTCGTGGTATTGTCCATCTGGACCTGAACCACTTGACCCTGAGAAACGGCGCGAAGGCGGTGAGAGCTAGGCGGACCGCTCAGAGCTCCAGCAGGTTGATATGGCATCGGGACTCCCGAGGGGACCAGAGGCCGAGAGCTCTGTGCTCCCCCAGATGGGCACCCCAACCCATCAGAGATGCATCGGTCGATAGGGAGACTGTCGGCTCGGGGCAGACGAATGGGATGCCCTCCTGCAGATGTGCCGGAATGGTCCACCACTGGAGAGAGTTCCACATCTCCTGGGTCACTGTCACGGGCTGGTCCAACAGATCGCAGCGTTGTGGCCACTGGCTGGCCAGTCCCCATTAAGGGGACGCATGTACCAATGGGCCCAACGGACCACGCTGGTGCAGGCCGCCATGAGGCCCAGGAGGTGCAGGAAGTTCCGGGCAGGGTGCAACTGCCCAACCAGAAATGATTGGGCAAAGGAGGAAAGAACCTCGGCCCTGTCCGCCGGGAGCCGAGCTCTGGCTCGAAGAGAGTCGAGCTCTGCCCCATGAAGAGTATCACCTGCTTTGGCACGAGTTCCGACTTGGCCTCGTTGATGAGGAGGCCAATCTGAGAGCAAACCTGGAGGGCCAGATCTCTGGAACGCTCCACCGCCGCTCTGGAGGGGGCTGCAGTCAGCCAGTCGTCCAGGTAGGGGTACACCCGGACCCTTCGGCGCCGCAGGAATGCTGTCACCACTGCCATGCATTTGGTGAAGACCCTGGGAGCTAGAGAGAGGCCGAAGGGCATGGCCCGGAACTCGTAAAGGGATCCCTCCGCTCTGAAGCGGAGGAATCTCTGATGTGCGGGACGGATCGGGACATGAAGGAACGCATCCTGGAGGTCCAGGGAACAGAACCACATGCCTCATTCCAAGGATGGGATTATCTGAGCCAGAGTGACCATCCTGAAGGTCTGAGACCTTAGGAACCTGTTCAGGTCGTGCAGGTCAAGGATGGGGCGCCAGCCCCCCGTCCGTTTTGGGACCAGGAAATACCTGGACACAAACCCCGGGTCTGGAGGAGGATCTGACACCTTCCTGATCACCTCTTTTTCGAGGAGCAAGGCAACATTGGCTCGGCGGGCCGACAGCGAGGCTGCGGACCCCGTGGCCCCCCGAGGGGTGACGGTTCGAAAGGGTGGGGTCTGCTCGAACTCCAGAGACAGGCCCTTTCCTACCACCTCCAACACCCAGTGGTCTGTGGTGATAGCGGACCAGGCGGAAAGGAAGTGGCGGAGCCGTCCCCCCAAGGGGGGAACCCAGGGTGGAGTGACGAGGCTGGGGGCAGCACCCCTCAACCAGTCACTGGGCAGGCTTGGAGGAGAAACCGGCCAAGGGACCTCCTGGGCTCCTTGCTTCCTGTTGGAGGAAGCCGCCGGCTTGGGTTTGGGACGCCAAGCGCGAGCCTGCTGGCCCTGTTGCTGGTGCTGTAGTGCCGATCATGCTGCAGGGGCCGAAGGACAAAAGGACTTATGCTGTTGTTGACGGCGGCCTTTGTCCCTCTGGGTGGAGGTGACAGAGTCCAGAGTGGCACTGGACTTTTCGATCCGCTGGAGGTGTCCCTCCACTCCAGGGCCGAAGAGCTCAGTCCCCAAGAAGGGGATGTCCGCCAGCTTGTGCTGGGTATCCACCGTGAAGGTGGATATCCTCAGCCACACCCTGCGGCGCATGGCCACCGCGGCCGCTACTGACCTGGCACAGGAATCACCTATGTCCAGAGCAGGCTGAAGCTGCTGCTTCGCCACCGCCCTACCCTGGTCCCGCACCTGACGGACCGTGGTCTGCAGGTCAGCCGGGAGATGAGGGACAACCTCATCCAGGGAGCCCAAGAGGGCGTGGGAGAAGTGTGCCATCAGCACGGCCGAGCTGGCCTGTCGGAGGCCGAGGGAGGATGCAGCGTACACCTTGCGCCAGGCAAAGTCCAGCTTTTTGGACTCTTTGTCGGGGGGCTTATCCACGTCCCGAGCGTTTCCGGAATGCCGGAAGACGCTGTCGGTGACTAACCCCTCAGAAGAGGGGTGCTCCGAGAAACTGGGCAAAGAGCTGGTAGGGACCGCATACTTCCTGGCCATTCTGGCCGAGCAGGACAGGAAGCAGGCCACTGCCAAAGCTCCAAGGCTGGGCCGACAATGGCGTCAGCCACTGGAAAGGCCTCCGTGGGGGAATCCCCACGGTCCAGCATTCCCGCCAGGGATACTTGGCCCGTTTGGACATGGGCTCGAGCTGCATCCCAGTGGACCTCGAGATGAGTCAAGCAGACCCAAGAAGGACGATGGGCTATCATCCAATGACTGACCCTGGAGGACTCCAGGTCGACCTGCCTGGAGAACAGGGAGGAGTCATCATCGGACTCAAGAGTCTGTGAAGAGCTGCTCTGCCTGAGCCACCCTCCACCTGCCGAGGGGACGGGTCAGGAGTGAGGGTGACCGACAACCCAGGCAGGCCGTGACCACCGAGAACTTTGGTCGGTGTCACAGACTTCGGTTGTGGAGGCGGAGGTTCCACCACAATCAGTGGAGCAGCTGGTTTCGGCCGAACAACCGGCCCAGTAATGGGCATCTCGACTGGGGCGAGCGGTTGCTTTGGTCGTTCAGGCGACAGCCACCTGATGGCCGGGGGCTGAATCGGAGTCGATTTAGTCCCGGACAACAGTAACTGCTGCCACATAAGCTCCTCGTAACGTCGACTCAATTTACGTCGGAGCCTCTCCTCATCTGAGGAGGATGAGGAGGAGGAATGGTGTCGCTGCTTACTTCGGTACCGAGACCGCCGGTGTCGGCGGGAACGGCTAGACCGAGATGAAGTCCGAGACAGAGACCCTCAGGGTGACCGAGGCCGGGTCTAGGAAGGGCCGGGGGACAACCGCTCTTCCCTCAGCTCGGGCACTTTAGCTGGGTGACTGCCGCCCCGAAGGTGCAGGCAGATCCTCTGTCTCCACCGGGGGAACCAGCGAAGGTGGGTTGTCTGCTTCACCAGTCGACAACCCATCCGACGGGTTGAGAAAAATCTCAACTGCGTCAACGGGGGTCTCAGCAGGCTGGCCTGACGGGGACACCATGAAGCCAGTGGCCTGAGCCACAACTTCGACCAAAGTCGACGGTCGGGCTGTCCGGGGAAGGAGACCTCTCCCGCCCACGAACGCCCGACGGTGGAATTCTACCTCAACTCCTTTTGGGCCGAGAGGAATTTCATGGCCCCTCTCCTTCATGGAAAGGACTGACAAAGCTCCTTAAACGGGCTTAGGCACGAGGAACTCAGAGAGCAGGATAAATGCCACGGCCGAGGAGGAGGAAGATGCGCCTGGCTGCTTCTCCTCGAGGGCGATCATATGCTCGAGCTGCTCAGCCGAGCCAGCCACCGCAGACACCGCCCAATGAGCCTCTTGGATTTTACCGCGGTAACGCTTCCGGGTGCCCGAGCTCAATCAGGCAGCGATCCTCCAGGACGGTGGCCGAAAAGAGCGGCACAACCGCAGGCCTCGGGTCGGGATCTAGGCCTAGGTAGTAGACGACGTGAGTGCAGATCCGTCCCGACATTTTCATCCGCAAGGGCACCTCCGAAAGCTGGGAATAGATTTGTCCATCGCAGCCGCGAGGGATGATGAAGACCGAAGTTTAGAAAACTTCAAAACTAGTTTCGGACGAACCAAAGAGTTGGGATCCAGTCTAAAACGCAGAGCGCTAAGGAGGAAACCTGAGCTTCCAAGCGGTAAGGAAGATCTGGCGTCATGGGGCGGAGCCGAGAGTTTTACCACCCGGGTGGGTGGGAGGAGCCAGCTTGAAGACCTTCCGGCAAGATTTAAAGCGGCAAGGAACCTGCCAATAAGTGTGGATTGAACAATATATCCATGTCCCTAGAACAATTGCTACTCGAACCAAAGTAGTAGAACTGCCTTCCAACTTGTGATAAAAAGTGCTATATGCAAACTGACTAAAATCTATATAAAAGAACCGGGACATTTTTTAGCAATTAAAGAGCTCTGTTATAAGAGCTTAAAGCTGAAGCTATTTTTTACTGCTGGTTAAAAATAAAATTAAAGTTTACAACCAATAAAAAATGAATGGTGTAACTTTTTTTGGTGCTGGCAAAATGGTTTCATGAGGATCACTTCAGAATCTAATATCAGAGTATCTATGCTCTTCCAATAAACAGTGTTGAGAAGAAGATTCAATAGCAACAGAAAATACCACAAGTTTGCTTGGTCATACGATGTAAGCCAGCATGCCCATAAGAAAACTAACTAGTCAGCAGCCACCATCTGCCGCACTGACAAAGCAGAGCTCTGCAATGGTTATGCAATATCTCTCAGCAGTCCAACTGCATACAGGCTGTGTGGAGGTTTTGTAGCAGAAGGCAGTCAGCTAGCACTGTGAAATGGGGAAGTATATCTGATGTAGCTGTTATGCAATCAGGAAAGAAATGAGATAGGGCAACACAAAAGGTGACCTCCCCCGTCTCAAAAAGAATGGAACAATTCTACAATAAGACTATGGTTAATGAGGCAACACTTCTATTTTTAATAGTTCTGTATGTAAAATAAAGGGAGAGAATATTATGAAATGGGATGTGTCAACCAATAGTAAGAAAAGGCTACATGAGAGAGAGTTAAAGAAGCAGTGACTCTCCAATCAGATGTGAAAAGTTTTAGGACAGTGTTAAACATAAGAGGTGCTCCCTTCCCCGATGAGTATTCAAACTGAATAGAAGGAAAAGTTATAGTATACGGGTCACTACAAGAAATGCCCCTTCCCCCACATACTTGCACTACATCAAATATAAAAAAACTTAAGTTTTGCTCAGGTTCTCATTTTAAATTTAAAATAAGATTTCATAAAATCCAATTATAAAACAGTGTTTGACTATAAAACTCTGGAGCTTTTGTGAAACAGGTCCTCTCGTCAACTCTAAGCTCCTCGGCCGCCTACTCTAGGGAGATCTGCTAGTAAATTCAAGCCCCCTCCTCACACCACCACAGCTGTGAGCATTTAAATGCATCTGAACCACCCACGAATGTATGTTAGTACCACCACCGAGACCAATCTTATGATTTCAGTGGTCTCGCAGGCATTTTTGAGGTAGGAGAACTGCAAACCAGTGACCGAATCAGATACCCTAAGCATACAAGACCACTCTTACGGTTTTAGTGGTGGTATCAATATGACAGAGATAGATCAGTAACACATTAAAATTTGAAATAACCTTTCCTGAACGAGCTCATTTCAGGGTGACTGCAGATGAGACTTCACACACCGGGGGAAGGAATCCTCTGTTTAGTCAAGACTGCTCCCTCAACCTATAACAGGCTCATAAGTTGTTTGGACACTCTTAAATGTTCTGGTTCACAATGTCAACATACATGACGGCTTGTCTTATGGCACAAAAATCACATAAGATGTCCATGAGACCTGTCTGTACCAGGGTATAGGTTATTTCGTAGGGACAGGATGATGGGGAAAGGGGGGGGTGGCACTATATGTGAAGGAAGGACTGAAGTGTGTAAGGGAGGAAGGGGAGGAGGGTAGTACGGAGTCACTTTGGATGCAAATCCAGGATTCCAAGAATAGGATTCTTAGAATGGGAGTGGTGTACAGGCCACCATCTCAGACAGATGAGTTAGACAGGGAACTAGCGGGACAGATCAGCAGGACCTGCGAGAAGGGTAGTGTGGTGATTGTGGAGGACTTCAACATGCCAGGAGTGGACTGGAGTACCCCAACAACCAGGAACAGAAGGGAGCAGGTACTGCTGGATGCCTTCCAGGACAGCTTCCTGCTGCAAATGGTCAGTGAACCAACCAGGTTAGGGAATACCCTTGACCTTGTGCTGGCAAATGGGGACTTTGTGAGAGAACTTAGAGTGGAGAAACCGCTGTCAGGGAGTGACCACCACTCAGTATGGCTCACATTGGATATGGGCAAGGAAGGAGTGGAATCTGGCACAAGAGTGCTGGACTTCAAGAGGGCTGACTTTGGGAGGATGGGGGAAGTGGTAAAAGGGTACCTGGCCAGAATTCAATCTAGTATGGACACTAACCAGAGGTGGGAGCTCATAAAGCTGGGGATAGTGAAGACAACCAAAACCTGCTGCAAAGCCCAGAGCAAGAAGGCTAGGGCTAAGAAACCAAGCTGGTTAAGCAAGGAGGTCATGGAAAGGTAAGGAAGAAAGAGCTGCCTTTAGGAAGTACAAGAAAACAGGGAGGGGAGGACAGGAGGAGTACTTTTGATAGAATCAAGGAAGTGATAAGGTAAGGGAGCCAAAGCATCTACAGAACTCAGGCTGGCACAAGGCATTAAGAAGAGGAGAGAAGGACTTTAAGTACATCAGGAGAAAAGGAGCTGTAAGGACCACATAGTAAGGATTAGGAAGGAGGGGTTGGGTGGAAGCAGGGTGCGATAAGGCAGAAGCACTAAATGAGTACTTCTGCTCAGTATTTACTAAAGAGAAGAGGGGGGTGACACCCAAGGTGGGAGAAATGGCAGAAACGGGGGAGTGACAGATGGGGAAATCATGGAGGGCAGAGTTCGAGAGGGTTTGAAGGCACTGAGGGTGGACAAGGCACCAGGCCCAGATGGCATCCACCCCAGGGTACTGAAGGAGCTGGCAGAGGTCCTTGCAGGACCTTTGGCAGACCTATTTAATGCCTCACTACATTCGGGGTGTGTACTTCAGGACTGGAGGATGGCTCATGTGGTGCCCCTCCACAAGAGTGGCCCCAAGGATGAACAGAGAAACTACAGATCAGTGAGCCTCACATCCATCGGGGGTAAGCTAATAGAGACTATCCTGAAGGAGAGGCTGATGGCCCTCCTAGAGGTCAAAGGACTACAGGACAGCAGACAGCATGGCTTCATATGTGGCAGATCCTGCCAAACCAACCTGGTGGAGTTCTATGACTGGTAACTAGGCAACTGGACAGGGCCATGCAGTGGATGTCCTGTATCTGGACTTCAGTAGGCATTCGACTCTGTGCCACATGGAAGGCTGGGAAGGAAGTTAGTAGGCACAGGGCAGGTGCAAAGCTGGTGAGATGGGTAGGAAACTGGCTTCAGGGAAGGCAACAGAGGGTGGTGGTGGGTGGGGAGCTCACACCCAAGGGCAGTGACGAGCGTGTTCCACAGGGCTCGGTGTTGGGACCAGTGTTTGGGATATTCATTGCAGACATATCATGGGACATCAAGAGCAAGATCAGTCTGTTTGCTGATGATACCAAGGTAGCGCGGTGGTGGATGACCTAGGAGGATGGCAGGGGTTGCAGGGCGATCTGGCAAAGCTTGAAACCTGGTCAGACACCTGGCAACTGGGGTTTAACGCAAAAAATGCAAGGTGCTGCATTTTGGGATGAAGAACCCAAGGAGGAGTTACCAGCTGGGGAAGCATAGCTCCAGACAGAGAAGGAGAAGGATCTGGGTGTGCTCATTACAGCATCAATGAACAACTCGGCACAATGTAGGAAGGCAGCTGCAAAGGCCAACAAAATGCTGGGTTGTATTGCAAGGAGTATATCCTCGAGGAGGGAGGAGGGGATTCTGCCACTGTATAGGTCATTAGTTAGACCACACCTGGAGTACTGCATGCAGTACTGGCGCCCGTATCTGAAGAGGCACATTAAGTTACTGGAGGGGGTGCAGCGCAGGGTGACAAAGATGATCAAGGGGCTGGGGGACTTATCATACGAGAGGAAGTTGAAGGAGTTGAACATGTACTCACTGGAGGAGAGGAGGGACATGATTGAAACCTTTAAATACATGAAAGGAATAAACAAGACGGGTACAGAGGGGCTGTTCAAAGTAAGGAGGGAGGGCCACCAGGGGCCATGATATGAGACTGGAGGGAGGAAGGTTCAGGAGGAGATGAGGAGACACTTTTACAGAGAGGGTGGTGGCTGGGTGGAATGCTACCTGCAGAAGTAGTATCCAGTAGAACAGTGGACTGCTTCAAAAGGGGATGGGACAGGACAAGGGGGAGGGTTAATGAAGGGGAAGGGTGGAAGGGAGGGGCAGCTGCAGAATAAGGGGTTCTAGCTGCACATTCAAGCAGACTTGATAGACCTCTAGGCCTTTATCTGCTGGCAAATTTCGTATGAATACATGCACCTAACTTGGGCTCTACATTATGGGCTGCAATCACATCAAAATGGTATGGGGAGTTATGTTTTTCCTATGGAATCCAAACAATGTCACTATTTTGATCTTGGGTGCTATACTTCCACTTTCCTTCAAACTTGGTATGTTTATATGTATATTCTTTTAGTAATTCCACAAAAGACATCAATCCCACGCAAGCTTGGTACTCATTTGAGGGGAAAGTTCAAGGTCTCCAGATATGGGATGGAACCTGAAGTCCCCAATGTACCAAATTCACTCAATATAAATATATCTATTCTATAGATATCTAGATCTATACACCCACCCCACACGGATGGGGAATCCCCCAGTACAACAGGAGATCAGTTATTTCCACTGTATAACATGTTTTCTGGTCAATTATGACTCCTCATTGGTCAGGGCTCTGTCACATGGTACTGCATTGACCAAGCATATACTGCTGCTCCGAAGATGTGATGGGGGTGCGTTTTGAACAGAACAACCAGTTGGGGTCAAAAAGGTCACAGTGCAAATCAAACACCACAGCAATCATAAAAGAAACCATGCAAATTAAAAAATGCCCCCCTCCCCCCAACAGCAACACTGCTCAACAATCACAAACTGTAAAGGAAATCCATCAAACTTTGAAAAAGCCACACAGTACTTCCCACTCACAAATTTAAACCCAAAAGCCCTCAGTGCAGCTCACATAAGAAAAATATTTTGAATACCAATTAACACAAAATGTATTTAAAAAACGATGATGCTACACAAAAGAAGCATGCATGCATACATACATCACTAAACCACTGGCAAAACTTCTACAAACATTGCTCTAAATGCAAAAAAAAATATCCACTTGCGTAGAAACAAAGGACAGCCCAAACACTCTGCTTCAATCCATCACCCAGCAGTGCTCCAGAATGCTGTCACATGACGTCTAAGCCTAGGCTACCAGTCATGTCTGACTGATCACATGGAAAGAAGTGAAAATGATGCACTTACCCAAATTGTTGACCTCCCAGAATATCTTTACCACTGATTCCCACTTACTGATCTGGGACCAGAGGCATTAGGATCCTTCAGGAGCAAATGTTTTGTAGCAAGGGAGTTGACCACCGCTCCTGAGCACAGCAACTGTGGACCCCCATGCTGTGTTGTGTACCAATCAATAACAGTTGCCGGCTCTCTCACTTACCTCAGTTCTGTTCACCAGGAGAGAAAGTGGGGTAAAAAGACAGACAGATGGCCAAGAAGTTTCCTAACCCAATGAGATAAGGAAAGGATAGGCTGCGCCTACAGCCCGCCCACCAATGCTCTCAGCTCTCTCACGGCCCTCCTGCAGAACCCAGCAGTAGAATCTGCTTCAGAGATCATCCTTCTGGGTGACTTCAACCTAAACTGGGCCCTTGAGGCGAAAGCCACCCTCAACGCTAAACTTAATGACTCCCACCTCACCCAAGTCATTACCTTACCAACTAGAATGAATCATGCCACTGGAAGGCATACTATAATTGATTGGGTCCTGACCTCTACCCCTAACTATGTAAAACGGCAGGGACCTTGGCAGATGCATTGAGCCACCACCGCCTGTATTCTCCGCCATCTGGAAGAACTGTGCTAATAAAGTCCCCCAGGATTTTTACCTCTAGGGACTACTCTAACTTCCGCCCTGACCTTTTATTCGCTACTTAAATGACATTGACTGGAGCAATATAAAGCACCTCCCAGTCTGGAGGATGCTGTCAATTTCTTCCAGACATCCCTCATGAGAATTATGGACCTTCTAGCCCCTTTAAAAACACTCAGAGTAAAGGGAAGCTGCTACAAATGGATCCTGCCTTCTCTAAAAGCCCTGATGTCCACCCGGGACAAGGCCTGGAATAAGTACCGGAACTCAAGGAATTCGGGGGACCTAGAGGCCTACAGGGCCCTTAGAAATCAGTGTAAAAAGGCCATTAAGCTAGCGAAGAAAGTCTATATCGCCAACCTTCAAAAAACTAACCTTGGCAATCCTAGGCTTTTCTTGAAGCACATTAACGAACTCCTCAAAGGGAACACTCAAACGCCACCCAGCCCAATCCTGGCTAATGGGCAACTAATCTATGAGGGATCTCTTATTGCTGAGACCCTCAACACCTACTTCACGGTCCTGGAGGCACTTCAGTGGGGGCCTCCTGACACGAATTGTAACCCAGTTTTACAATGGCCCCAGCACCTTGATCGCCCTTTGTTCCACTTGAGGTTGGTCAGGGAAAAAGAGGTCCTTACTACCCTCAAAGCCCTTCCTCTAAGAGGAACTGGGGGCCCTGATGGGATCCAAACGAGAATCCTAAAAGAGGGAGCCCCAGCCTTAGCTAAACCCCCTAACTTGGCTGATCAATCGGTCCTTAACGGAGGGATCAATACCCAAGCTCTAGAAACAAGCACTTGTGTTTCCCTTACACAAGGGAGGAGCAGCAGAGCCCATTGAGAACTTCAGGCCTATCTCCTTGCTGTGTTCCATAGCTAAGGTACAGGAGAAGCTTGTTTACTCTCAACCCGGACTGCCTAGAAACTCACCGGTAATCTCACCATCTCAGCACGGGTTCAGGGCTAACCATGGAACGGATACTGCTCTAACTAAATTCTCAGCTGATGTCCTGAGTAACAATGATGGAGAGGCCAGCACAGGGGCGGTCTTCACTGACCTATCCAAAGCCTTTGACCTGGTAAACCATAACCTCCTTCTACAAAAAATGTGTTCTCTTGGCCTTGACTCTCCCTCACTGGGATGGTTCCAGAGTTATCTCTCCGAACGTACCCAGAGGGTAAAGTGGGAGGATAAAGTCTCTAAACTAGCTCCACTTAAAGAAGGGGTACCCCAAGGGTCCATCCTTGGCCCCCTTCTCTTTACACTGTTCATTAATGATCTGCACAAAAACTGCGGTAGTAGCAGTGCTATTCAGTACGCGGATGATGCAGTCATTTACAGAGGCTCCCATAATTTACCCGAGCTGCAGACAGCCCTCCAAGAAGACATCCACCTGATGGAGGACTGGCTAACTCAGAACAAAATGGTTCTAAACACTAGCAAAACGAAGGTAATGCTCTTTGGCCCTAGATTCCTGGGAACAGAGAGTCTCACCACCTACAACTCTATTCCAGGGCGGGTGTAAAACTGAGTGGTCTCTCTACCAAATACCTTGGCTCACTCTGGACCAAGGTTTTACCCTAAAGAATCATGTAGATCTAATCACAAAAGCCATACATGTGAAATTAGGCATCCTCTATAGACTAAAGGACCAAATCATTCCTGAAGCCAGGGCAGCCATCGCCACAAGCGTACTCCTCCCAAAGCTCACATTCGGGGCCCCGATCCTCCAGGGTGTAGCCATGATGGAATTAGGAAGGCTGCAGACTCTGTACAATAAGATAGTCCGGTTTGCCACATTGTCTCACCCTAGGACTCACCACTGTGAGGCACAATCCAGGCTCAGGTGGCCGTCGCTTGATGCTCATCTTGCCTACCCTTCCCTCTGCCTTACTTACAAGATACTTGGTCCCTCTCCCCCCCCCAGCCTGGTTGGGCTCGTCAGGGCAAAACCCAATCCACGGTGCCTTCGCTCATCAGGCCAATCTTTCCTCAGGGTCCCAAAGATTGGGTCCAAAAGCTGAGTCTAGGTCCTTCGTACACGCCCTTCCACCTGGAACAACCTCCCTTGGAGAGTCAGGAGGCGGAGGCAGTTTCCTAGCTTCTGGGCGCTGCTGAAGGGACATCTGCTCAATAGGAGCATATGTCTATGCCACAGTACCTGACCTAGCTCAGCCTCTTGAGCAGCTCACTTGCCCTCCCAACAGCCATCTTGGAAGGACATTTGGTCCTCTTCTCTTTGAAGGGGTGCACTTAGGTCCCTAACTTTTCCCCCTTCCAACCCTGTGTACTTATCAGCTAACCACAGGGCTACAGATGCTGCCCACTATTTCCTGTGGACCTGGTATCTAATCCACTATTTAGGATGCAGAATGCTTAACGTGCTCACTATTTGTTACCTTCATGCTTTCCATGCTTTTGTGTCTGCAAAGATATGTATTTCTATTTTTAAAATACTATTCTACTCTCCAGCCTGTACTGAAATGTTACCTGTATGTTGTTGCACCCGGGTTGCCCCTGAAAAAGGGACCTCTATGGGCCCAGTGGGCCTACCCGGTCATCAAAATTCAATAAATAAATAAATATAGGAATAGAAACAAACCTGGTGTTGCTCTGATAATGCCTTTGTGGATCAACTATCCTGTGTCAGATAGTGCTGGTATCTGACCTAGGATAGGGCCAATGGATCCAAGGTCTAATCCATCGGATCCCATCTCTGATAGGTCCAATAGTCAGATCCATTGGATCCAATGTTGGATAGCTGGATCAGATGGTTGGACCCCTGGATGAGATAGTCTGATCCATCAGATCCACTGGCTATTTACAGTGGATCCTAGGAGGTCAGATCCTTGGTTGTTTGTCTACACCATCCGAGGCTCTCCAATATCTGACCAAAATGATGGCATCTGACCTGGTAGAATATTATCCGAGCAACACTAAAACAAACCAAATACAATCTGACTACCAACTTTTAGATACAGAAGCAGGGCACACTAGGTGGCACAAAGGGGTAGTTCGGTATGGAACCAGAGCTTCCCACCACTAGCCAGACAGGAGGTGGACAGCAATCTTAAAGACAGCATGCCTGAAGCATGTGGCTCTGGCAAAATTCAAGAGGGGGGTGTCCAGAATCGAGACTTCCTTGTAACTGAGATGGCATAATGTGCCAAAATAGGAAAGAAACAGACTCTTGGAAAAAAACAATCCCATGCTACCGTATTTGGTCTCCACAATTCTTTATTTCTCTGTTAATATTACAGAACCTTTGTTTTTGATTCAGAATTTAATACTGTACAGTATATCCTTTTAAATCAGAAAATGAAAAGAAATGGCATTGACAAAATTGACACCCTAGACTTGATATTTGGTAGCACAGCCTTTGGTCAAAATAACTGCAATCAACCGCTTCATATAGCCATGGATGAGCTTCCTGCGCCTCTCTACTGGCATTTTGGCCCACTCTTCTTGTGCAAACTGCTCCAGTTCTCCCAGATTTGAAGGGTGCCTTCTCCCAACTGCTGTTTTCAGATCTCTCCACAGGTTTTCAATGGGATTTAGATCTGGCTTCATTGCTGGCCACTTCAGAACAGTCCAGCATCTTGTCTTGAACCATTCCTGTGTGCTTTTTGAAGTGTGTTTGGGGTCATTGTCCTGCTGGATGACCCATGACCTTTGACGGAGACCCAGCTTTCTGACACTGGGTTCAACATTGTGCTCCAAAATGGCCTGGTAATCTCCAGATTTCATGATGCCATGCACACGTTCAAGGCAACCAGTGCCAGAGGCAGCAGAGCAACCCCAAAACATCACTGAACCTCCTCCATGTTTGACTGTAGGGAAGGTGTTCTTTTCTTTGAAGGCTTCAGTTTGTTTTCTGTAAACATAGAGATGATGTGCTTTACCAAAAAGCTCTAATTTGGTCTCATCTGTCCACAGGACATTCTCCCAGAAGGATTTTGGCTTGTTCAGTTGTGTTCTGGCAAACTCCAGTCGGGCTTTCTTATGTCTCTCTCTCTCTCTCAGCAGTGGGGTCCTCCTGGGCCTCCTACCATATAACCCCCTTTCATTGAGTTGGCGACGGATGGTGCGAGTTGAAACTGTCGTACCTTGTGTCTGAAGGTCAGCTTGAATCTGTTTGGCAGTTGATAGAGGTGCTTTCTCCACCATTCGAACAATCCTGCGCTGCAATCTTCTATCAAGTTTTCTCTTGCGGCCACGTCCAGGGAGGGTTAGCTACAGTGCCATGGGCCTTAAACTTCCTGATAACATTACATGCAGTGGAAACAGGAACATCAAGGTCTCTGGAGATTGATTTGTAGCCTTGAGATTGTCCATGCTTTATTACAATCTTCTGTCTGACCTCCTCAGACAATTCTCTGGTTTTCTTCTTTTCTCCATGCTCATTGCGGTACACACAGTGACACAAAACAGGAGAATGAGTCCTTTTCTCTATTCAAACCGGTTGAGTGAGTGATTTTTATATTGCAGGCACCTGCAAGTCACCACTGGTGAGTTCAATTCCAAAGTGAAGGAGAATCACCTGCTTAAAATCTAATTATTTCTAACTACTTCTAAAAGGTGCCAATAATTTTGTCCGGGCCATTTAAGGATTTCTGTGTGGAATAAGCTAAGACTTAGTAAATTTTTCTGCTTTTTGTGTATTATTCCATTGCAAACCAAAGAAATGCATATGTGGATACCAAAATATTTTTGAATTTCAACAATTTTCTGGAAGGAATGGTGCATTATTAGAAAAAACTGCAAGGGCACCAATATTTTTGGCCACGACCGTAACTGGATATTCAGTTAATATGTTCCTTTTCTCCCCTGCCAGGGAAGAAAGAAGGCGATTACCAGCTCAGTATGTCTTTACTGGTAAAACTTTCTAAATAAATAAATTTACCCCAAGCAGGGAAAAGGAAGACACGAAGAAAGAAAGTAACAACATTACCTTCCTTTCCATTTTTGGGGGGTTGGTATGAGGGCCCTGAAAGAACCCTCAACCTAATTTTAAAGTTTTTTTTCATTTGGTGGGAGTGGAGATTAAGCAATGAACCCCTCAACCACTTTTGTATTTCTGAAAGTCACTCCAATGGAGTGCAACTGGGGAAACCTCAAGCACTAATAGTGCCGACCAGCACTGACAGGGCGAGCTACCCAGAAGTCCTGGCTCTGCGAGAGCTGGGATAGTGGGTGGGTGTGGTAATCAATGGTGTAGATATTCTGTAAGATCAACTATCACCGTAAGTACATAATTTTCATATCTTCAAAGAATCAATCTTCACTACCGAATCCCACTTATGGGTCAGAGTACCAAGCTTTCCCTTGGCCTGATGGAGGAGCTGGATCACCCTGAGAGTAACGGATACCCTCAGCCATCTGCATGGGGGAGAACATCTGCAGGCAGGGGCTCCTTACAGGTCTGGTAAAACACAAGACCGGTCAAGGCCAGGCAGGGGCTTCCATGGCACAGGAGTAGGAAGGTTCCCTGACAGTTCCTGTCTGACCCAAGGGGAGAAGAAATGAGCCCACTGAACCCAAGGGGAGAAGTAATGGGAGTTAAGCACATTAAACTGGGCCAAAAGTGCTAGCTTGGAGCAGTGAAGGTATGACGTTTGCCTGATGCAGAGCAGCTCCTGCTAGCCTGGAGGTCATCTTGCTGGCATTAAGATCTCCTTGACTGGTGATGAGCTACCTCCAACCCCGGGCAGAATGGTCAAGAACCTGCCCAACACATTCTGAGGCACTGAAGCTAAGAGCAGACATTGTTGCAACCACAGGCGACAGCTGATGGTTGCAATATGTGCCTGGTGTGCAGAGATAAATGAGGGCACATGCCAAGGTGAAAACCTTCCTGCCAAAGGCATCTGTCCAAGCGGAATTTGCCTCTGTAGGATGGTCACACTGAAGGTGTTGAGGTCTGGACAGGGTCTGCAGACCTCTAGCCCCAATGAGGGGTGAAGTACCTCACCTGAAGACCCTGTGTGTAATACTGCATGAGAAGGTCCCTGGGGTTGGCTGGACAGGAGAAGGAATGCCTCCACACTGTCCAGGATGCTTCCTCAGTGGATCCAGGCCATGGCAGAATGACAACCAAGTCAACACTGGGAATTCCAAGGACTCCTAATGGCAGGATTGCGACCTATGTATGCATGCATGCATGCATGCATGCAAGTTGAGTGCCTGAAGCATCTCCACCAAGAATCTCTGGTACAATGCATACTCAATGGCTAAAAGCAGTGGACTGATGATTTGATTATAGGGACTGCTGGTGCCGGAGAGAAGAATCTGAACTGGGTCCTAACAAACTCCTAAGAAAAAAGTCTAAGGCACCAACAAATTTCCAGTGTTGCTCCCACATTAGTAGCCTCATCAGGGCCTAGGAAGAAGGGTAACCTCTCCATGAAATCGGTGAGACCCTGCTAGAGGGAAAGAGACTCCTGGTCTTGGAGAACTTGACCTAGGCTGCAGAACTGCACAGGAGGCCTCACCTGAGGGGAGCGGAGTCACCCAAAAGAGAACTTACATCCAAGGAGCGACCGGTCAGTGTGCATGTGGGGTGGAAACCCCAGGTGAGTAGAGTGGAGCACTACAGTTCCTACAGAGCAACCCCAGTCCTCCTGGGTGTCACCCAGCAGCTCCAGGAAGAACTCTGCCTCTGGGCCACCATCTGATTCTGAGTCAGTGCTGCTCCGGCACTAGGCTCAGGGGTCGATGACAACCTCTGAGATGGGTTCAGCCCTACTGCAGTGGTTAGCATGACTCTGTACTGCGATTGGTGTCAGCTTAGACGTCAACCCTAGGGTCATCCACAACATCGGTGTCAAATGGCACCAGAGTTAGGAATGACCCTAGGGACAACAATCACCCCACCTGAAGCCAGGCCCAACACTGATACCATGGTCATTGTCACATTCATCTCCGTGGCCAGTACTGCCCTCCTTGAGGTAGCTAGCAACCCTGCAGATAACAATAACCTCCACCCTGGCACCAGTACAACAAACCACCCTGGTGCCTGCCCTCTCCTGACAGGGGACGTTGTCAGAAGAGGGCCTGGCATCATCTCTAGTGCCATCTGCCACGCTGTAACTGCAAATGGTTACAACAGCGCAGGCAGCTCCAGAAGAAGACACCAAGGTGTTTACCAGAATAAACAGCATATAGCTGCAGCCTCATCACCAGGGACATAGATACACAGACACTGTCAGCAGATAAGGGCCTACAGCCCACCCCATCTGTCCATTTAAGCTTGTAAGTTCATGTTATGTTTTTCTAGAAGTCTGTTGCCCCTTACCCCTGACCTCTAGAATTCCTTCGTCTAGCCCATGCATTTTTAAATCCCATGATTTTTTTTTTGGCCCCCACCACTTCCTCTGGTTCCACTTGTCCACCACCCTTTCGGTGAAGAAATTCTTCCTCACGTTTCCTCTGAATCGCCCTCTCTCCTGCTGTTCAGGAAAGACTGCGGAGGGTTCTCAGTCTGCTGCCCAGTAGGAGTCAGCTCTCCCACAGACCCAACCACCAGGACCTCCAATGCCTCAGCATGGAGAGCCTGAGTAAAACCCTGTACTTCTGTAAAATAAGAGGTGGCAGAAAGAGGCCATGGAGAAGGGCCCAAAGACCTAGCCATGGCCGCATGCATGCGACACCTGCCTCTGAAGGTGGGGATCGAACCAACCCCATCTCAATGCATGGTTTCTAAGGTATGGCGGTCCATCAAGAAGCAAGTGTCGCATACATCCATACCTTGGCTCTGGGCCAAGGCAGGCCACGCAACACCGATGCCAGTTTGGAGTAGTCATGGGTTTCCCCACAAGGGCACTGGCACATTATGGGAGGCTGTCTGACTTTTTGACAATTTAGGCTCTTTCTTTTCAGACTTCAGCATCACGAAAAATAAAGACAAGAGGCACTGCAAATAAAAAAAAAAAACACAGAGGTGCTGCACTAGAAAAAACATTGACTACTTGCACTGAAATTATGTTGCTCCCATGGTGTGCACTTGACGGCTGGAAGAACAGAACTGAAAAAGAGTGAAGGAGCCAGAAACAGTTATCGGTTGGCATGTAACATGGCATGGGGACACGCCGAGGCCATGCTCAGTAACCATGGCCAGATCCTTCCCTGCAAAAACATTGCTCCAATGGGGTTCTAGTGCCTCTAGCCTCAGAACCATACGTGGGAATCAATGGTGAAGACCAATTACTAGAAACATCAGGAACCACAGCCCAGGCTTAGCCTAACAGATCACATGGGACAGAGAAGAAGTTAAAAGTCTGAAACAGCTATTTAAAGCATCAAAATAACCCACTTCTTGTAGTGTAACCACACCAAACTAATGCAGTTTACCAGCTACAACTCAACCTGCCACAATCTAATTATGCTAATGTCCTAAAGACAACCAATTAAAGATACAGCACCAAATTACAACACTACTACATTGTGGCGTATGTAGCGCGGGCTTTGTCCTGACTGTGTCCCATTTGGTCTGCAGGGCCGGTCTGTGAAGGACCATTCGGGTGTGCCGTTTAGTGATGGACTGCAGTTCCTTGGTCCAGTACACGAAATTATCTTGGCCGTTTCTGTGCCAGAAGCCCTGGTCGGGGAGCTCCCCTGCAGCCTATCATCTGCTGCCTAGTCTTCACTCAGCACTGCTGAGAGAAGCGCTGAGCGGTGCATTTGGACCTGGATTCGGTGAGTCCACTCTGTTTTCCTCCATGACTGCTGTGTTCTGTCCTGCTACCAGCATTAGTGAGAGTCTGCTGGGTTAGTTGGGTGGAAAGTCCAACTTTTTCTGACAAACTCCTCTGTTCTCAGTAATAAAGTTTAAGCCCAGCAGTACCTAGGAAGATTTTGGAAACCAGTTACTATCCGAAAGCCCCCATACAAAGTTCTGCAACTCTGTGAGAGCGAGTTGCTGGATTGTAGTTTCATAAGGAGTTCTATCTGGGACCGAACATTGCTGAACTTTTTTACTGGGCTCTGAAATTTTTGGACTGTGCTGTAATATGGAGTGTTTATAAATTTGTCTGAGTAGCACTCATTCCTCTCCCGAAGATAAAATAATTTAGTTTCATTTGAGTGGGAGGTGGGTTGGGAGGGGGTATTGGTTTCTGGGTGTAATATAGGGAATAGTTAGTAGCGTGTGTGTGTATGATTAGTTGATTTATGTTATGTATTAGGTTTGATTAGAAGGGATAGGTAATTGTATGGCTAGTTGGTCTGTCTATGTATTAGGTGAAAGATAACTGTATGAGAGTTCTGACTAGGAAAGTTTTAGAGGGATTATTCTAGTCCGGCTGGGGGTTTTAGCGTGAAAGTCTAGCAGTTGGCTGGGTAGTGTGGGATGTGCTGGGGGCCAGGGACCCTCGTGAATTACCTATGATGCATCTCAGCTGCGTGACCTCTGTACCTTTGCTGGCCTCCCTGTGTCAGCTACGACAATGGGGTGCTGTCGGGAGGTTGGCATTATGAAGGAGCAGAGGGGTCAGTGCTGGCAGGGTGCTGTGGGTATAGTGGAGGTGAGAGGTATCTATGTGGTCAGGTGCAGGAGGCACCCTGGGTTTAGACAGATCCAAGAGAGAGGCCAGAGGTGTTTGGTGTCCTTCCATCCCCAGGGTTCCCACCGGACAGAGTGGGCAGGTAGCCAGAGCGGCTGCAACATCTACCAGTCCTCTTCAGGCGGCGCTGTGCAATGTCAAAGTAAAAAGAGCAATCCCACAGGAAATGGATAGTGTTTTTCACCTACAAAAGCCGCCTCTCCAGATGTGTAAGTGATGTAAGAACAGTCTCCGGTATAGAGCAAACGAAGTGAGGGTGCTTCAAAAAAAGATATCTACAGACAGTCTTTCTTGCTTTCTCAAATTTCTCTTTTATTGATTTAAAATGTGGCAATCCTCAACGTTTCACCAAGTGTCTTGGCTTTATCAAGAGATGCCCTTGTGGAAAATATATAAATACATAAAATTAAAAGGACTGTCTACACCCACATTAGTACAATCTTACAATACATTTAAATAAATGTCCACTGATGCCACTTACTACATAAAATCTTAGTCATACAATACCACTTTCTCTCACATTTGCATGGATTCCACATCCTATAGAGCAAATACATATATGCGTGATATATAGATATTCACTTAGTAAAACATCTATTATATACCAGTAATAAGAAATGGAACCCAACACCAAAACACCAAATCGTGATAAACAGTATTATAACTTTCCCAATAGGTGCTAGTTAATACCTGCATATTTCACAATGTTATAAGAGCTAGTATGTGCCGTTGAAATATGGCCTCATTCAATTTATAAAGCTTCATCATATGCCTCTTCACATATCTTTCCAAGCTAGAATACAAACAAAACATAATTTAACACATGTAGAAAGACATGCTTTCAATGTTCTAAAAAATGATAAAAGTATAATAAGCCAGCGGATAAGGGGGGAGCTATTGTAATTCTGGATTATGAACATTACAGAAGGACTTGTATCAGGTTGCTTGAGAACCAGATGAACTATATGGAGCTTGACTTGGATCTTTTGGATATAATAAAAAGAGAACTTACCGGGTTAATAGAAGAATTGACACTTTGTAATTTTCTAAAAGAATGGGAAGGAGAACTCGTAATACAGAAATTTCCAAGAACCCGTCTCTTATACTCTGCCAAAAGTACATAAAGATCAGGTAGATCCACCAGGACGTCCGATAGTATCAGGAATTTCTAGTATATTTGAACCTATTTCTGATTATTTGAACTACCATTTGCAACCCCTAGTAGAGAAGATTCCTACATTTATAAAGCCACTTCTCATTTTATAAACATCTTGAGAGAAGTGGATCTGACAGAGAGAGAAAGTTACTTTGGATGTATCTGACTTATATACCTCTATACCACATCAAGAGGGGATTTTAGCCATGGGTAAATTATTAGATAAAAGAGAAGGGAGAATACACCCAAGAACAGGAACATTATTAATGCTGGCAGAATTTATTCTCACTAACAGTTACTTCAGATTTGAGAAGGCTTTCTTTAAACAAACGAGAGGAACAGCCATGGGGATAACAATGGTGCCGGGGATGCAAATGCATATATGTCAGAATTCGAAAACACCTATACACTGGATGAACGGAATAATCATTTTTTTCAATTCATCAAATTATATAAGAGATTTATAGATGATTTATTTTTACTGTGGCTGGGTACAGATTGTGATCTTCTGTTATTTTTAGAATATTTGAACTCCTGTGACGTTAACCTGAGATTCACGATGGACTACAGTATAATCTCAGTACCTTATTTAGATGTGAGGGTTTTAAAAGGAGAAGGGGGCCTTACTACAACACTATACAGGAAAGACAGCACGAAACACTATTACATGCAAACAGTTTTCATGCGGAACGACTAGTTGAAAGTATTCCCTTCTCACAGTTCTTACGTATTTGTAGAAATTGTGGGGAAGAACAGGACTGTTAATGAACTTAAGGTGGCTTCCAATAGATTTAAGGAACGTGGATATAGTAGAAAGACCTTATATCGGGCAGGGAAAAGGGTAAGGGATGTCACGCAGATGGAAGCATTAAATGGAAATAGGAACACTCAACCAGATAGACCCATAGTCTTCAGTATGAAACATAATCATAAGATGAGAGAGAGATAAGAGGGATAATAAATAAACACTGGTCAATTCTAAAAGACTACCCTATGGAAAACAATGTCTTTCAAACATTTCCAAGGATAGCTGGAAAAAAAAAAAAAAAGCATCAACATTAAAAGACAGGCTAGTACATACTGACCACATACAGGGAAAGACCTCGGATAATAGACAGCTATTATTGGGTCCTCTGCAACCTGGGATGGTACCTTGTGGTAGGTGCTCAGTCTGTGGGCATACTAGCAAAAAACAACGATATAAACACCCATACGATAACAAGGAATATGAGATCAAACAATTACATGTGACTCAGCAGGGGTAGTGCATGTGCTGCAGTGCCCATGTGATAAGATATATATTGACAAGACCTCTTAAGCAACGCATTCAGGAACATAAATCAAATATAAGAAACAAGAAGTCTACTCCAGTAGTAGACCATTTTTTGGAAGCAGGACACACAGGGGCGTCCCTAAGATTCTAGGGGTTACAGAAGATTAAACCCTCAGACGGGGGGGGTGGTGATTACAACAAAACAGTAGAGAGGGCTGAGACAAAATGGATTTTTGAGATGCAAGTGTTGGACCCAAAAATTGGTCTGAATAAAGATATCAATTGGAACTGTTGTCGTAGGTAAAGATGTAGGGACTATTTTTTCTCCTCCCCCTCCCTTCCTTCCTCCCCCTTTTGTTAGATAAAGGTAACAAGGGAGTATTGGAAATTTAAAGGAGATGGAAATGATGGAATTTGTAAAGATTTAAATGATTTAGCTTTGCTTGGCTATAGTTATAAGTTAGGTCATAGAGAGGACACTAGAGTGAATGAAATGCGAATTATAGGGGCACTTGTTACGACTATTTTGGTTGGAGATCTGGAAGGCAGCATCTCTGGGATTAAGAATGAAGGGAATAAAATTCATTTGAAAAGTCTAATGATTGAGATATGATTGACAACGGAATGTGTATAAACTAGATTTTGAAGGTAATTTGCCTTTAAGGCAAAATTACATGACGTCATCGGAGGTGCGCTTTTAAGTCGTGCTAAAGCGACCGAAAAAAACTCTAGGGGATAACCGATGTAGCGTCCACACATAGAAAAGAGGTCCGTCGATTAAAGAATTAGAATCTTTTTAAAAATCAAAGCTGTGTCTGGATTCTGAGAATTAGTGGGTAAAGACCTAAATTGAATGCCTGATGTCGGGGGGAGGACAAATACGCCAATATTATAATAGAAACTGCTTGTTTATAATCTACAGAAAGACTTATATAGCTATAATGAAGATTGCAGTTACAGAGAGGACTAGAAAATAATAAGGATTATTTGAAACAAATGGAAAGCATTGGCATCTTGATATTATTAATTTGGGCTGTGTAGGCTGGTGATTGAGAGCCTTTGTAATCCAGTGTTGTCGGCTAGGGCTTTCCCAAAGTTCGTGGGGAGATGGACGTTAGTGCCATACTGCAGTTCATGGCCTTTAAAGTCCTAAAATGAAACTTTAGTAGTGGTAAATGCACACACTGGTGTAAACAGATTAGGAAGTTTGTAGAAAAAGCATATATCCAATATTATCAGTGAGGGCTTCTCAGAAGCTCACAGAGAAGTGAACGCTAATACCATACTGCAGTCATAGCCTTTGAAGTCTTTAAGATTCAGGAAACAAATAAACCTATGGGCAAGGAATAAAAAAATGAGACAGTTGTTGTGGACAGATACATTGGCGTAAACAGATTAAGAAGTCTGTAGGAAAAGCACATGGCAAAGTGATTGATCTTGTGTGTGGTGGTGGTGGTGGGGGGGAATTGCAATATCTCATATACGTCTGAACTAAAGATGTGTCATTGTTAAAAGAAATATCACTGGTATAGGCTTCTCTGATAAAAAAATGCTTGAGACACTTTGGGAAAACGACTGGTTTAAGACAGTAATTGAAGTATGAAAAGTGTCTTAATTAAGTCGAGAGAAATGTTTTCTTTTGTTTGTATTCTAGCTTGGAAAGATATGTGAAGAGGCATATGACGAAGCTTTATAAATTGAATGAGGCCATATTTCAACGGCACATACTAGCTCTTATAACATTGTGAAATATGTAGGTATTAACTAGCACCTATTGGGAAAGTTATAATACTGTTTATCACGATTTGGTGTTGGGTTCCATTTCTTATTACTGGTATATAATAGATATGTTTTACTAAGTGAATATCTATACATCACGCATATATGTATTTGCTCTATAGGATTTGGAATCCATGCAAATGTGAGAGAAAGTGGTATTGTATGACTAAGATTTTATGTAGTAAGTGGCATCAGTGGACATTTATTTAAATATATTGTAAGACTGTACTAATGTGGGTGTAGACAGTCCTTTTAATTTTATGTATTTATATATTTTCCACAAGGGCATCTCTTGATAAAGCCAAGACACTTGGTGAAACGTTGAGGATTGCCACATTTTAAATCAATAAAAAAAGAGAAATTTGAGAAAGCAAGAAAGACTGTCTGCAGATATATTTTTTTGAAGCGCCCTCACTTCGTTTGCTCTATACCAGCGCTGTGCAATGCCAGATCAATGGGGAACAAGACTGCAATTATGACGGACTTGATTTCCTTGGTTGATCTGGCTTGCATTATGGAGACCTGGCTGGGTGATTATGCCGCTCCAGTTTTGGAGGCGGCCATCCCCGCTGGGTACTCTAGTGCACTGCCCGAGGTGGGACTGCAGTGGCGGAGGAGTAGCCATCTGTTTTAGATCTGACTTAAGCTTCACTGTGCACCCGGTGGGGACAACCAGGTCCTTTGAGTGTGTGGCAGTGTGTCAGGGTCCAGATGCAAGCTGCACGATTCTCATTTACTACCCTCCTGGGGCGGAGGGAGATTTCCTGCAGGAGGTTGCAGACTTAGTCAACAGCGAGGTGTTGGATTCCCCCCAGATGTTTAGTTCTGAGGGACTTCAATGCCTGGGTCAATGACGAATCCTAACAATTTGGGACTAGCCTCCTCCAGTTGATGTCATCACTGGGCCTGACACAAAAAAGTTACTTCTGCAAACCACCACGGCCACATATTGGACCTGGTGTTCTCACTGGTACTTGAGGTAATTACCCTCAGGACTGACCAGGTTGCGTGGTCTGATCACTGCATGGTCTGATCATTACACGGTGAAGTTCTCATTCGGGACCTCCCCCATGAGCCCCCCCCCCATTGAGATGGTCAGCTATCACCCTTTAAGGGGACTGTCCTCAGAGGGACTATTGGCGGTAGCTGATCCATCTACTGTAGACATTGCATGTGCGATAGGTATGGGTGAAGCGGTGGCCGCACACCATCGATAACCTCACACTGGTCCATGTATGACCCAGATCTTCTCACTTGAGGTCTCCATGGTTCGATGATGACCTCAAGAAGATGAAGATCAGGGGTCGTAAGTTGGAGCATTGTTGGCGGAGGTCCCGGTCAGATGCAGACAAAATGGCCCTGCGTGCTCACTATGTTGAATACCAGGGAGCAAACTGACAGTAAGAAGGCAGTGTTCTTATCCAGGGAGATTGATGCAGGGAAGAACCGACCATCTTAGCTTTTTTCAAACTGTAGCAGACTTCTTCACCCTGTCTTTCTGCAGCTAAAAAAAAAAAAAAAAAAAGACTTTTCAATCACTCTGTGTGATGAGTGTGCTCGGTTCTTCACTGACAGGGTGTCCTCTATATGCCAGGAGATCCCATCAACGAGTCACGCAGTGACTGGCTTGGGGGTCGCAGAGGCGCTCCGCTTGTCTGGATGAGTTTAAACTAGTGGAGGTGGCTGAGGTCATTGCTGAAGCACATATATTGTGAGCTGGACCCAGCTCCAACACATTTTTTAATGAGATGTGTCTGTTTAGTTAGCTCTGTTGGCCCGGTGTTCGCCATGATTGTCCAGTGCTCATTGTAGGAGGGTCTCCCCCCCTCACCCGATTCTTTGAAACAGGCTCTGGTGAGGCCCCTTCTGAAAAAGTCATCTATCAACCCGGATATCTTGGCGAATTTCCGTCCCATCTCCAACTTTCTTTTTTGGCTAAGGTTGTTGAGAAGATTGTAGCGCAACAGCTTGAGGAGCACCTCGAGGCCATCTATGAGCCACTCCAGTCAGGTTTCAGAGCCAGGCACAGCACCAAAACTGCATTAGGGTGCATAATGACCTCCTCAGGGCTAGAGACAGAGGAGACAGGTCAGTTCTTGTTCTCCTTGATCTCTCTCTTCAGCTTTCTTGTTCTCCTCAATCTCTCTTCAGCTTTCGACACCAACAGATCACACTGTGCTTCTTGATCGCCTCAGAGAATATTGTGGACTCACCGGCACTGCCATCAGCTGGTTTGTCCTACCCCACTGGCAGAAAGCAGTAGGTAGTGATGGAGAATGTCTCCTCCTCCATGAGGCTCCTGCCTTATGGAGTACCTCTAGGATCAAGCTTGTCGCCAATGTTATTTGCAGCATATATGCTGCCCCTGGGAGAGCTCATTAGGCGATACAATTTGGGTTTTCACTGCTATGCACATGATATCCAATTGCATCTGTCCTTTGCCCCTGGAACATCGGATGCTGTCAAAGGGCTTAACATCTGCCTGGCCAAGATCAATGACTGGATGTCTTCCAGCTGGTTGCAACTGAACCCTGACAAGATGGAGGTGCTAATGGTGAAGCCAGGTCGAGGGCATTATGGGAGTGCGGCCGGTGGGGCCTCAGGTCTTTTCCCAGGACCTACACAGTAGATAGCCTCTAGGGTGCAAGATTTTGGCATGATCCTGGTTAACAGGTTTACATTTGAAGCTCATATATCATCTGTTGTCCAAAGTGTTTACCACTAGAATATCACCAGGATCAAACCCCTAGTTCCGCCTGAAGACCTGCCCACACTAGTGCATGCCTTCGTGATGTCCAGGCTTGATTACTGCAACACTCTTTACTTCTGGGTCTCTGGAGGCACCCTCTGCCGGCTGCAGCTGGTGCAGAACGCTGCTGCCAGGTTACTGACTGGTGTTTCTAGGTCCAGTCATGTGACTCCAGTTTTGTGGGCACTGCACTGACTGCCAGTCAGGTGAAGAGTTATCTTCAAGGTTAGTTTACTCACCTATAAGGCCCTACGTGGACTAGGCTATCTGGCTGACCCGACACCAGCTGACTCAGTCCGGATCCCTCCGCACCTTGACCAGGGGCCTCCTTGAGGTTCCTAGCACCCATTTTTAAATTGCCAGCGATTGGACCTTTAATGGCACTGGCCCAGTCCTATGGAACACTTTCATTCCATGTTAGGGAGGCCCTGTTGGTCGAGTGCTTCAAGAGTAGTCTCAAGGCCCACTTATTTCTTTGGCCTTCCCAGATGCATTTTAAACCAGGTTTTAGATCTGATATTACTGTATTTACAGTTTTAAATTGGTTTTATGTTTATTTTATTTTCTATATGATGTTTTGGTTTTATTTTCCCCGCCTTTTGTGTGCTAGGCACCCAGAGCCTCCGGATTGGGCGTCCTACAAATAAAACTTTGCCGTACCAAAAAACTAACATTACTAAACATCTTATAAATGGAATAAGGCAATTCCATCTGAGGGATTATGCTGTGCCACTGTACCTTTTATGTTGTCCTTCAGGTTCGGGACTCCAACCCACCACTTGGTACATTAACATAGCATAATCCACCATCTTTAAGTAAATGATAAAAGTCTATACCTACACTATTTAAAAGTTACTCCAACACTAACATACAATCCTATGGGATCACACTAGGGTTACCAGATGTCCTCTTTTACGAGGACATGTCCTCTTCTGCAGCTGCCAAATATTCTTCATGTACCTTCTCAATCCTGTTGTATTATTTTTATAATCTTTTTACTCTCTCCTACCCAGGACCTCCTTGTAAATGAGCTGTGAAGGCGGTGGATACTTTAAACCTATTTACTCGGGGTCTGGCACAAGGGCTCATCAGGGAAGAGACCAAGTGTCCTCTTTTTGGTATCCCAAAATCTGGTACCCCTAGATCACACTAACTATAACTAATTACCACATTAACCAACTGAAACAACAGCTCAACCTACAAATCAGCCTTAAAAAGAAAGATATACAACCTAAACCCCGAAAAAACATAAAAATGATTCATACAACTAATGATATTTTTAAGGCTCAACAGCACCTACAGAATGCCACACCTTCCATGATGCTGCACCTCAGGCCTTCCACACATTGCTGCTGCTACCATGTAGCTCCTTGCTGATGGCCACTCCTCAGTTGTCCCACCTTCCCAAGCCACCAATGAACCGCTGCACCACCATGCCACTCATGACTGCACATACCACATGCCACCACTGAAAGTAAAGGAATGAGCACCCCAGACATTCCCAGTCATATGGGTAGCCACTACACTACGGAAAATGTAACAAGCCAAATATTAAATAAAATATAAAAAAAAATTACACTATGGAACACAACGGGACAAAACCTTGAGGTGTATGGGCCCCACCTCGTCCCACCCTGGGGGGCAAACCATGGCTACATGGGGGACCAACCACTACGGGCTCCAGGTAAGGCGGCGGGGATAGAAAGACCAAAATCAGGGACACCTGAGAAAAAATGTCATGTAAGCTGAAAAAATAAAATAAAAACTGTACAGTAGGCTATGCAATGTAAGTAGCATTTTCTTAATGGGAACTACACTCTAGCAGTAATGATGAGCAGTATTTTATGATTCGAACTGATACTCTTCAGTGACAAATACTAATTTTAAAAGGGAGAGAGAAAACTGCCAAGGCACAATCAGAGATGGCCCTGAAAATCAGGGACAGTTCAGAGCTATGCTTATATTCATTTCAATGGGGACCCCCAAGAATTTCAGGTGGACTCCCAAATTTTAGCTGAGGACCAAACAAAAAATTCTACTGAGAGCCCTGCATACATCCTTGTACACCACACTTAACCATTATTTATTTTACACGCACTGCCAAAAACTTCACTAATGCATCAGCTAGGGCTGTTACTACAGCGATAAAAGCAGAGAAATGTGGTGTTAGGGTTTCGAACCCTAACACTCCACCCCCACCCTGTGCCTTGGAGTCATCAGCCCTAATGCGTTCACCCCATTCCAAAAGTAAACAAGCTGAGATGGGTACAGTATAGGAGAATGGGGTGAGCATTAGGGCCGATGACTGCAAGGCACCCCCTCTATGCCTGTCAGACTCTGCAGGGTGGGGTGTTAGGGTTGGAAACCCTAACACCAAATTTCCCCACTTTTGCCACTGCAGTAACAACCCTAACTGATGCATTAACAAAGTTTTTTTTGCAATAAATTTCCTTACTTTTTCAGATAGCGTAATTATATCCTTATTCTACTAAAAAATCGTCTGGATAACTATATTATGGTAAGAGGAAACATCTCCTATTAAGGGTTACCGGATGGGAGCGGTTATGGGCCATTTCTGGCCTTCTTTGCTCCCAAATACCTTTGTAGGAACCTTTGTATTAGTCTGTGGGAGCGCAGGGCCCATCCCTCTATAGATGCATATATGCATGTAGTTGTGGAATTTATAGGACAATAGTGACCAAATTGTCAGCATAGCCATCTTATTACCCCACCTCATGTACCCCAGTACAGAAAACATTTGAATCCATGCCAAAACGTAATTCTGCACAACTGCAAAGTCATTCTGTGCCACAGGTGTGAAAACACATTTTGAGCAGGATTTGAAAAATGGGAGCAGTGACATACATGAGGTAAGGTAATAAGAAGGCTATTTTAAAAATCTGGGGTTTAATTATTTAACATTTCTGAAGTTACAAGCAGGTGCAGCAAAATTGCAACGAATGATCATAACTTTAGCATTTTTTCATATTTTGACCCCAAATTTTCAACATAATCTCATGACCCCACCACATAAACCCCGTTGGTGAACATTTCAAAATTCATGCTAAAACACCATTCCGCACCACAGGTGAGAAAACACATTTCGGACAGGATGTGAAAAATGACAGCTATACTATTCATGAGAAGGTGTGAAAAAATGGCTATGTTGAAAATTTGTAGTCAAAATATTGAAAATTACCAACGTCATGTGCGTGTGTAGAAAAATTTCAACCAATGCACGCAACTGCCATTTTTAGGAATTTTTTCACCAAATTTTCAACATGGGCTTTTCGGTACCCCACCTCATTGACACTGGCACTGTCATTTCGCTAATCAGTCCCAAAAGTCAATTTCGTGCAGCAACCGTGAAATTACCTTCCGGGCCCAATTAACGAAATGACAGTCACAGTGTTCATGAGATGGGGTCCCAAAAAACCCATGTTGAAAATCTTTTGAAAAAATACCTAAAAATGTCAAAGTTATGAACATAAGTTCAAAACGCCATTGAAATATGTTCTACGCCACTTACCTGGATTCCTCAGTTTGCAGTTCAGCTTTGAAGAGTGCAGACGTGTCCCGTCCACAGAAGATGACAGTGGACAACCTCCAGAGGCACGATGAGGAAAGGGGGTGTGGGAGGTGCTCAGTGGAGGGTCGGATGGGGGAGGGCGGACGAGGGACCTTCACCCCCAGCAAAAAAAAACATTGGGGGACGGTTTTCTTTACAGGCAGAACAAATACATATCCGAGGACACTAGGAGTGGGATCCCCAGTGTCCCACACTGCTGGGGGGGAGGGTCTTCTAGTGCAGACACTGGGATATGGAGGGGGGGGTGCCGCTAGACACCAGGGAAACAGAGGGCTACACGAGTGTGCAGCTGGCAGCATGAGTTCAAGCTGCGGCTGCACAAGTCAAGAAAATCCTGCTGTTCTCATACAGAGAACGTGGGAGAAACGACCCTTTCGTTAACTTTGACACCCGGGATTTCGGGTGCCCACAAAACAGGTTTCTGCCCACAATTAAAACAAACTCTAGCCAGAGCAGACAGGGATGTGAAGAGCTACCAAGTGACCAAAGTTACACATGTGCGTAGGAATCATTCAATGCTCGGGTGTAATTAGGCCATTTTTTGGAGGTGGTGCACCAAATTTTCAACATGGCCTTTTCGGGACCCCTCCTCATGAAGACTGCCAGTGTCATTTTGTTCACTTGTCCCGAAAGGTGATTTTGCAGAGCAAACGCACTATTCTGCGCCACAGGTGCGAACATGTTTTGGGCAGGCTATGGAAAATGACAGATGTACTGTTTTGAAGGAGGTGTGCAAAAATGGCAATGTTGAAAATGTGGAGTGAAATATTAAAAATTGGCAAAGTTAGGAGCGTGTGTAGAAACTGCGCAATGCACGCTCGTAACGGTCATTTTTTGGAACTTTTTCACCAAACTTGCAACATGGACTTTTTGGGACCCCACCTCATCAACAGTGGCACTGTCATTTTGTGAACTAGTCCCTAAAGGTGATTCCACGCAGCGATTGCAAAATTATCTTTAGTGACCAAGTAACAAAATGACAGTTTTCATGAGGTAGGGTCCCAAGAACCCCATGTTGAAAATTTGGGGCAAAAATTCCCCAAAAATTGCTGATTTATCAGCATAAGTTGAAAACCCCATTGAATGGCATTATAGCATGCTTAACTTAGATTCTTCAGTTTGCAGTTCAGCATTGAAGAGTGCAGACGTATCCGGTCCAGAGAAGAAGACGGTGCAGACTTCTGGAGACAAGTATGGGGTGGGGGGCTGTGGGGAGGTGGGTGCTGATGGGGAAGGGGACTGCAGCGACGACAAGGGACTGTTTTCTTTTACAGAAAACAGAAAAAGAACTCACATTTGGGCACACTGCGTTGGGCTCCCAGTATGCCACTGAACTGGGGGTTGTACAGGATGCCGACAGGGAATGGGCATCCCGATGTCAGCAGGGGTGGGGAAAAAAATTAGGCACACTGGGTAGGCATCCCAGTGTGTCGCATGAGTGGGAGGGGGGTGCACATAATGCCAACATGGGGATTGGGTACCCCAATGTCGGTGGATAAAAATTAACATCTTTGGGCACACTGGGGTGGGCTCCCAATGTGCCACCCGAGTTGGTGGGGGGGGGGAGACACAGAATGCCACGGAGCTGGCACCAGCGATGCAACTGTGCATGCGTAGTTGTGATGAATAGCATCTTGCCATTCACAACATGATGGTGCCGGCAGAACTGCGCATGCGTGCAAGTCACTCATGCGCAGTTCTTGCACCGGAATGCGGAAGTAACAGCAGAGATAGTGCAGTGGTTATTCCATGGCAGAGGGGTTCAAGCTCCATTGGGCTTTCAGAAGGATATTTCTAAAAGTCTAATAGAAGGTTCTATGATCGGCCATTTTTTTTTTTTTTTTTTTTTTTTTTTTAGAGCTACTGAGCGATCGCAATAGTGCTGTAGGCTCTGCCCACAGCCCTAAAAAGGACCATCAGAATGTAGCTAAATGAGTCCCATTTAATGGAGGTCTGGGGTTTCTTTTTGAATTCTACATTCATTACTACATGTTTTCTAATACTTTGCGTCTCACTAACAGGAAAACAAGATGGCAGACACAACAGAGCAATAACAGAAGGCTCTATGTGACCCTACATGCAAAATGACAGTAGCTCCTGCGGCAACAAAAGTATTTACGTGCAGAACATCTAACTTTTCCCATAGGAAACAATAGGAAAATTGAAAAACTTTTGAACAGATTAAAAATTTCACACCAAACCTTTAAAGGGTACATCCGTGAGGCAAAGGCTTTCTACACTGAAAATTTCAGACCACAACCTAAAACCGTTAAGATACAGGTAGACAAAAAAATGATTTTTAAGCTTCAATAACTTTGGAACCATTCAATGGATTCACACAAAATGTTCCACGTCATGAGACCTACCCCTAGAGATTATGTATGCCAAATTTAGTGCAAATCCATTAACAGAGAAACACAGACTTTGACAGCAGATAAGGACCACTTGGCCCACCTAGTCTGCCCATTAAATGGTTCAAAAGTTATTAAAGTTCAAAAATGTGGCTTTAACACAGAAGTTTGCTCTCAACCCTAACTATACTAATGCTACCAGGGAACACACAGTGTGTGTGTGTGTGTGTGTGTGTGTGTGTGTGTGTGTGTGTGTGTGTGTGTGTGTGTGTGTCCTGCCCTCCGTGTCTCTCTCAAAGGGCGCTACTGCACCCCTATAGTTAGGGTTCAGTAAGGTGTTTAATGTTAAACCCATAAATTTACACCTTCATTTTGCCCTGTTCAATGGGATTGCATGAAATTTTGTGTCTCGTGGAGTGGAGGCAAGGTCTCATGATTGACAAGTTTCATGATAGTTGGCTGTCCAGATTCAGAGATTCCAATAGTGCAAAAGTGTGCACACATGGGGGATCAGAGGTTTGGGCCTTCTGTTTGTTCACACCTACACCCAGACGGTTTGGAATTTTGTTCTGAAATCTTCAGGGTAGGAGGGGCTTGCCCTAGAAAAAGGCTTTTTTCCCCAGTTTGGTGAAAAAATATTAATCTGTTCCCGAATTACAAGGATTTGAAATTTTGATTTTGAGCATGCTCGGTAGGGTCTTTTTTTATATGTATATATATATATATATATATATATATATATATATATTTTTTTTTTTTCAAACAGTACACAGGCATATTTGTCTCGTTACATTAAGCAGTGTCACACAAAAACACTGACAGCAAGTTATTCACAGGACCAACATTTCCCAAGAATATAACACAGGGCTCTACCCAGGATGCATGCCCTTGTATATCTTGCTCATAAATCTCCATTCACCCAACTGTCATCTATAACAAGCAGTAATTGAGGGTGAGGAAGGCCCTAGGTCAGGATGTCCATTCTTGGCTGTACTTCTCCCCCACCCCTCTAATAATGTGTATTGTGTTACATAACAAAATATCCAGGCGGTCCAGCGTGACCAAAATGTTTCCTGTAGGTTATTGTTGTACATTCCATTGTATAGATATGGCTAACTGTCTCCATTCCGTAAGACAGTTTCTGGTAAGGCATTTTTTTTTTTTTGCTGCCACCAGCAATATACCTAGTAGGCATTTTATTTGCCTCCCCTTTAAGCAATTATGGTACTGATGGAAAAGGTACATCTCTGGTGTCAGTTAAAGTAGGTTATATATTTTCTCATATGGCCTGTTCTAACTCCTGATGAACCAACACAACCTGAAGGCAGGTCCACATAATGTGCAGGTGGTGCATTGCCCTCTCTTCTCTACAGTTTTTCCAGCAAGCAGCACTAGCCCCCCCCTCCATATTCTGCAGTAATTAGTGGGGTGCGAAAGCAGCGCACCAAGTGCTTCCACGTGTACTCTTCCCATATAGGTGATGATGTGACCTGTCCAACTTCTTAGCAGCCTTGAGCACATCGTCTCTGGTCAAGGCACATTCCTAGCTCTTCAGCCCACTTAGAAGTGATGGAGGTAGTGCTGTGGGGTTGGAAATTCTGTAGATTCCTATAAATGCATGCAATAAGATGGGTGGTAACTGGCATTTGTGTTTGAAGCACTACTGCTGTTATTATAGGATGGGTATCTATTCTTTGCTTGTAAAGGTGGGGTGCTTAAATAATGACGTATTTGAAGGTAACAAGATAAGTCTCAATTCTCTTGCCCATATGAATTTCGTAGGGTTTCGAAGAACTGCAACACTAAGCCCTCACGGAACTGCCCTAAGTAAATAAGTCACTTTTGCTCCCATTTATGAAAAGTAGGGTTGAGGTGTACTGGATTAAAATCTAGCAGACCAGCCAATAGGCAAATCCGTATCAGATATGGTTCTAGAAGAGTCACTACCCTTCTCCAGCAGGCCAGAGTTACCAGCATCAATGGAATTTATGGCGTTTGAGTGTTAGGTTGCTCAGAAAGTCAAAAGAGGTGCTGGGATCTCTCCCAGAATGGCCAAAAGGTTTGTTCGAGCTGTAACCACTGCAGGCCATCGCCCTCTGCACACCACTGGGACATGACCATAAGTTGTGCTGTGGCATAATACGTCCAGAGGTCTGGGAACGCCAAGCCTCCCTTGGCTCTAGATAGTATCAGATTCTGCCCATTCCACACAAACCTAAGATTGCAATCAGCTACTTGTGACAAGTTTGGTCAGAGATCAAGACTGGTACATTTTGAAAAACATAAAAAGTAGGGTAATGTAACCCATGTAGATTGTACTGTAAAACTAATTATTTTAATGCAAAGTAATTTTAGCGCAAACAAAAATGCTACCATGACCATGTAGATTTATAGTGCCAAGTCATTAGCACCACATTCATTGTAATGGAAAAAAATGCTAACAGTTAGCGCAAATGTATTTTAGCGCAAATGAGTTCTTCAGCAAAAATAGCAAAAATTTATGTAACAGTGACAATTTCAAATTTTACAGTATCAATTCAGCATGTTAAAGGGAAGAGATTCCACTGCTTTAAGCCAACATCAAACTGGGCTGTGAGAGGTTGTATGTTTAACTTAATACCTATTTATTTGTTCACCGGGCAAGTGCACTAATCCAATGAAAAGTTTTCAGGCACGACCAAGGCCATAAAGATGGCACATAGGTAATACAGACAATACAATTACATTAGTTAAGAAGGTACATAAAAATAGGACAAACTGAATACAATAAAGTGCAAGTACAAAATACACAATGTTTCAGCCAGGCAGCCGTAATCTCAAGCATGTTCCACTGGAAAGGGAACTGGGTTCAGATATGTATGTGGGGGCTGCCAATTTAAGTGTTAGGCCTTCTGTCTGTTGGGTATTAACCTTATATCCCGAAATGGTCCCGAATTTCTCCAAGATGTCAAAGGCCGCTGGTAGGGAAAAATCCAGATTAGCCAAATACAGTAGGACATCATCCGCGTATAAGGTGATCTACCTTCTTGGCCACCTATGGTTATTCCCTGTATGTGTTGACTTTCCACGAACTGTCTGCACTAATGGTTTTATATAAAGAACAAATAGAAGGGGTGGCAGGAGGCATCCCTGGAGGGTACCCCAGCCTAAAGAGAAAGATGGGGATGTGTGTCCATTAACTTTTACAGATGCTTGGGGGTTGAAGTACTGTATATATGCTGGAGAAGATTTTAGTCTGCCAAGAAGGCCAGTTTCTGCAGTGTCTGGAAACGACAGGACCAAAAGACCCTGTCAGAGGCCTTCTCAGCATCTAGACTGGCAAGGAAAAATGGGGTAGCTGAAGTTCTGACATGGTGTAGAATGTGAAAGGCGCGTAGAGTGTTATCAGTTGTTTGGCAAGCACCGATAAATCCCATTTGGTTTTGATGGATTAAACAGGGTAGCAGCGAGTCTGCTGGCCAGTACCACCACAAATAAATACAGGTTACTCACCTGTAACAGGAGTTCTAGGAATGGTATATGTTGTTCATCCACACTATCTGGCAGGTTCCTTGCCGCTTTAAATCTTGCCGGAAGGTCTTCAAGCTGGCTCCTCCCACCCACCCGGGTGGTAAAACTCTCGACTCCGCCCCATGACGCCAGATCTGCCCGCTGGAAGCTCACAGGCCAGCGTCGGGCCGAGGTCGGAGAATATGTGGATGAACAACATATACCATTCCTTAGAACTCCCTGTTTGGTGAGTAACCTGTATTTAGGACATGGATATGTTGTTCATCCACACTATCTGGCAGACTCCTAGCAGTTCTCCGGGAGGAGGGAGGCAAGGCACACCCCCCCTTAATACTTTCTTGGGAAATAAGGACTGGAGAACCGAGGCCCCAAAACCAGCATCCCGGCGTGACTCAAGGTCGATGTGGTAGTGGGTAATGAAGGTGTTTGCTGACTTCCAGGTAGCAGCCCTGTAGATTTCCTGGATAGGGACGTCCCTGGAAGCAGCCACCGATGCAGCAGTATGGCGGGTAGAATGAGCTCTTATCCCTCTGGGAGGCTCCATGCCCGCCAACTCATAGCAGAGATCTATGCAGGAGGTGACCCATCTGTTTATCGTCCGCTTGGCTGCAGGTCTGCCAGGTGCGGCTTCAGCGTAGGTGACAAACAGCTGGCAAACCTCTCCCCGAATCCCAGCCGTGCGCTCCTTGTAATAGGCGAGCGCCCTTCTAGGGTCCAAAGTATGGAGCCTATATTCGGCCTCGAGGTGTGATTGGGGTAGAACACCCGGCAGAGTCAACACTTGGTTAAGGTGAAACTCTGACACCACCTTCGAAGGAATTTCGGTGGGGCGAGGGACAACCTGTCCCGTGGAAGACCAGGTAAGGAGACTCGATGCTCAGCGCCTGGAGTTCTCCCATCCTTCTGGCTGACGTGATAGCCACCAAGAAGGCGGTCTTCCACGACAGGTGGGGGAGACCACACCTGTGCACTGGTTCGAATGGCTTGCCCATGAGCTTTGCCAGTACCAGCAGTAAATCCCACGGAGGTGGGGGTTCCCGCACTGGAGGGGAAATGTGATCAAGGCCTTTGAAGAAGCGCCCGACCACCTTCTCCTGCGCCACTGACTGCTGACCGCCCCGCGCCCGGTAAGCAGAGATGGCTGCCAGGTGCACCTTTAGGGTCGTCGACCTAAGCCCTTGACTAGATAGGGACCATAGATAGTCCAAAATGCTGGCCACAGAACAAGAGGAAGGGTCCAAGCCCACTCGACACCAAATGGAGAACCTCTTCCATTTGAAGGCTAGCATTTTCTGGTCGACTCTCACGGGACGCCTCAAAGACGCTGAGGACCTCGTCGGAAAGACCCAAGGCCTGTAACTCTAGCCGCCAGGAACCAGGCCGCCAGGTGCAGGGATTGAAGGTCCGGATGGAACACCTTCCCTGATTGACTGAGAGCAGGTCCGGGCGAGCTGGAAGGCTGCCTCGGAGCCTGGAGCTGAGGCTGAGGAGATCTGGGTACCAGAATTGGCGGACCAGTCTGGGGCTCAGAATCACCTGCGCCTTGTCCTCCTCGCTTGAGCAGGACCCGTGAATCAGGGGAAAGGGGGAAGGTAAAGAGGCCCAGGGTCCACGGCCCAGAAGGCATCCTGCAGCGAGCCCTGCTGAGGGGCGGGCATGAAACAGCTCAGCTTCGCTCTCCCTGGAGGCAAACAGATCCACCAGAGGTGTGCCCCAGTGAGAACAGATCTTGTACTACCTCCGCAGGAGAGACCACTCATGACGTGCAGCCCTCATCCGCCCAGGGCATCGGGTTTGTGGTGTTAGGCCCTGCCACATGAATGGCCAGGAGATCCGCCTCCAGGCTGTGCACACGAGACCAGATGCGAGAGCTCCTTTGCATAGAAGCATGGAGCGCCGTCCACTCTGGTGGTTTAGGTAGTACATGGTCGTGGTATTGTCCGCCTGACCTCGGACCACTTGACCCCGGAGAAATGGAGCAAAGGCGTGAGAGCTAGGCGGACCGCCGGAGCTCCAGCAGGTTGATGTGGCATCGACTCGCGGGACCAGAGGCCATGCACTGTGTTCCCCAGATGGGCACCCCAACCCATCAAAGAGGCGCTGGTCGATAGAGACCATCGCTCAGGGCGGACAAATGGGATGCCCTCCTGCAGATGAGATGGAACGGTCCACCACTGGAGAGCGCTTCACATCTCCTGGCCGCTCATCACAGCTGGTCCAAGGGATCGCAGCGTTGTGACCATTGGCTGGCCAGTCCCCACTGAAGGGCACGCAAGTGCCAACGTGCCCAACGGACTACGCTGGTACAGGCTGCCATGAGACCCAGGAGGCACAGGAAGTCCCGGGCAGGGCGCGATTGCCCAACCAGAAATGACTGGGCAAAGGAGGTAAGAACCTCGGCCCTGTCCGCCGTGAGCCGTGCTCTGGCTCGTAGAGAGTCGAGCTCTGCCCCGATGAGCAGTATCACCTGCTTCGGCTCGAGTTCCGATTTGACCTCGTTGATAAGGAGGCTGACCTGAGAGCAAACCTGGAGGACCAGATCTCTGGACCGCTCCACCTCCTGCCTGGAGGGGGCTGCTATCAGCCAGTCGTCCAGGTAAGGGTACACCCGGACCCCTCGGCGCCGCAGGAATGCTGTCACCGTTGCCATGCATTTGGTGAAGACCCTGGAGCTAGAGAAAGGCCGAAGGGCATGGCTTGGAACTCGAATAGGGATCCCTCCACTCGGAAGCGGAGGAACCTCCGGTGAGACGGACGGATAGGGACGTGAAAAAAACGTGTCCTGAAAGTCCAGAGAGCAAAACCACATGCCGTGTTCCAGAGACGGTATTATCTGAGTCAGAGTGACCATTCTGAAGGTTCGAGACCTTAGGAACTTGTTTAGGTCGTGTAGGTCGAGGATGGGGCGCCAGCCCACCATCTGTTTCGGGACCAGGAAATACCTGGACACAAACCCCGGGTCTAAGGGAGGGTCCTCCACCTCTCTTACCTCCTTCTGGAGGAGAAGATCGATGTCGGCTCGACGAGCCGCCAGTGAGGCTGGGGACCCCGAAGCCCCCCGAGGGGCGACGGCTCTGTAGGGCGGCGCCTGCTCGAACTCTAGAGGCAGGCCTCTTCCCACCACCTCCAGGACCCACCTGTCCGTGGTAACAGTGGACCAGGTGGAAAGGAAGTGCCGGAGCCGTCCCCCCACGGGGGGAACCAGGGGTGAGGCGACTGGGATGGGGGCGACACCCCTCAGCCCGTCACTGAGCAGGCTTGGAGGAAGGATCGGCCGAGGGACCTCCTGGGCCTTTTCCTCCTTGCTTCCTATTGGAGGAAGCCGACAGCTTGGTTTTGGGGTACCAAGGTTGAGCCTGCTGGCCCGGACGTTGCTGGGCCGGACGCGCCGCGGGCACAGAAGGGCGAAAGGGCTTAGGCTGAGGCTTACGGCCTTTGTCCTTCTGCGCGGAAGAGACCGAGTCCAAGGTGGCATTGGACTTTTCGATCCTCTGGAGGTGACCTTCCACTCCAGGGCCGAAGAGGTCAGTCCCCAGAAAGGGAACATACGCCAATTTGTGCTGGGTATCCGAGGTGAAGGTGGATATCCTCAGCCAAGCCCGCCGACGCATGGCCACTGCAGTGGCCACTGATCTAGCACAAGAGTCTCCGATGTCAAGAGCAGTCTGGAGCTGCTGCTTTGCTACTGCCCTGATCCCGCACCTGCTTGACCGTGGTCTGCAGGTCCACGGGAAGATGGGGAACGACCTCATCCAGGGAGCCCAACAGGGCATGGGAGAAGTGTGCCATCAGGACGACCGAACTGGCCTGACGAAGGCCAAGAGATGATGCAGCGTAGACTTTCCGCCCGGCGTAATCCAATTTCTTGGATTCCTTGTCGGGTGGTTTGTCCACGTCCCTGGCGTTCCCGGCGCGCCGGAAAACGCTGTCGGTAACCAGCCCCTCGGCAGAGGGGTGTTCCGAGAAACCGGACAGGGAACCGGTAGGGACCGCGTACTTCCTACCCATCCTGGCCGAAGGCGCAGGGCAGGAAGCAGGACGCTGCCATAGTTCCAAGGCCGGACCAACGATGGCTTCGGCCACCGGAAAGGCCTCCGTCGGAGAATCCCCTCAGTCCAGAATCTCCGTGAGGGGATATCTGGCCCGTTTGGAAACGGGTTCGAGCTTCATCCCGGTGGACTCCGAGACGAGTCGAAGTAGGCCAAGAAAGGACGAAGGGCTATCGTCCACTGACTGCCCCCTGAGGACTCCAAGTCCATCCGCCTGGAGAACAAGGAGGAGTCATCTTCAGACCCCGACGAGTCTTCGAAGAGCTGCCTCGAGCCTGAGACACCCTCCGCCTGCCGAGGTTTATCGGGAGTGAGAGTGACCGACAGCCTATGGGGCAGCCCCTGAGCAGACCGAGAACTCTTGGTCGGAGCCCCAACGAACGGCTGAGGAGGCGGCGGTTCCACCACAATCGGTGGGGCAGCAGTAATAGGCCGAACAACCGGCCTGGGAACAGGCTCCTCGACCACCGCGAGGGGTTGTTTCGGCCGCTCTGGTGACAGCCACTTAATGGCCGGTGAGGACGACTGGGTCGGCTTATTCCCGGCCAACAGAAGCTGTTGCCACAGAAGCTCTTCATATTTCTGACGCAGCTTGCGTCAAAGCCTCCCCTCGTCCGAGGAGGAGGAAGAAGAGGAAGAGCGGCGGCGCCACTTACCGTGGTGCCGAGACCGCCTATGACGGCGGGATCGGCTGGACGGCGAGGAGGTCCAAGACTGAGACCGAGAATCTTGGCTAGGCCGAGGTCGGCGCGGTGGGGTACCGGGATCGTACTCCTTGCGCTTGATGATTGCACCGACGCTCCGGAACCGGAGGCTACAGTCGAGCGACTGGATCCTCAACTCGCCGGGGAACCGGGAGAGGGAAATATCATTCACTAGCCGACAACCCGCCTAACGGGTCGAGAAAAATCTTGACCGCTGCCGTTGGTGTCTCGCCAACTGGCCTGACGGGACGCCGTGAAGCCAGTGGCCGAAGCTGAAGGGTCGACCGAAGTCGACTGTCGACCAGGAGAGGGAGATCTTTCCCGCTCCCAAGAGCGTCGACGATGGGACTTACCCTTACTCTTTTTTGACCGAGAAACGGTCCAGAAGAGGTTGGACCCTCGCCCTTAGTCGAGAGGTCAGGCAAAGCTCATTAAAAGCCGAGTATGAGGCGCGAGAGAGCAGGACCAATGGCAGCGGCGAAGATGGAAGCGGCCTGCGCCGCCTCCTCTTTGAGGGGATCATCTGCTCGCTTGTTCTGCAGAGCCGCGAGCCGCTGACACCGCAATTGAGCCTCCCGACTTGACCGAGGAAATTCTTCTCGGGACACCCCAACTGCAAACGGGCAGCATGATCCTCGAGGACATAGACCGAAAAGGAAGAGCACAGGTCGCAAGCCTGCGGTTCGTGCATGAAGGCCTAGTTCCAGTAGCTGACGTGGAGTGCGGGTCTGTCAGAGACATTTTCTGATTCGCAGGGCATCTCCAAATCCGAGTCGATTTATCCATCGCAGCCGCGAGGAGAAGAAGACCAGTGTTTTTGGTAAATTGAAACGAAGTTTCAAAGTTTTGAAGAGTTAGGCACCAATTCTTAAACGCAGAGCGTTAAGGAGGGAACCTGAGCTTCCAAGCGGTAAGGAAGATCTGGCATCATGGGGCGGAGCCGAGAGTTTTACCACCCGGGTGGGTGGGAGGAGCTAGCTTGAAGACCTTCCGGCAAGATTTAAAGCGGCAAGGAACCTGCCAGATAGTGTGGATGAACAACATATCCATGTCCCTAGAATTTATAGTTCATTTTGAGAACTGTTATCGGTCAGTATGAAGGCATTCTGAAAGGTCTATCCGCTTTCGGGACTACTGAAATAGTGGCATATTGCCATGATTTGAGGATTTCTCCTCCAGCTAGGACTTCACTGCATACTACCGTAAGGTGTGGGATAAGGAGATCTCATTGGCATTTATAGAATTCCGTAATATACCCACCTAGATCAGGTGCTTTTTGCATCACCTGCTGAAGTGCCAGCAGTAGTTCTTGCACATGAATAGGTCTTGTGAAGCCTTCCCCTGGTTCTGACTTAGCCGTTAAAGTAAGGGCTGAGAGAAAGTTCTCAAACTCTTGAGGGTTTGGGTGACTCTCAAGGGTGTATAGTGTAGAGCAGTATGCACGGAAAGCTTCCGCAGTCTCAAAAGGTTTTAATAGGAGTCTATGGGAGGTCAGGAGCTTAAGTTTTGCTACGGTAGCTTTGACACTTCATTGTCTTACCTGATAGACCAAGATCTTTGTAACTCTTGGGCCAACCTTGTAATACTTACTGGCATAGATGTGTCAAGGCCAGCTCAGTTTTTTTGTAGATGAACATCTGATTCAGCCTTAGTTCTGTCTAGTTGGGATTTTACAGAGGTATCGCCCTGCATCAGTGCCTGCTAGAGAAAGTGCAGTGCCTCCTGGAGGTGTTCCAGACGTTACAGTCTCTCCTGTTTTTTCCCAGTCATGTAGGTAAATATAGCCCTAGAGGATTGCTTTAATGGTATCCCAACAAGTAGTATAGGAGTGGTTCCCCCCCTTGATGTAATGTTAGGATTTCTGGTACCTTGGTTGCCACGAAAGTTCAAAATCCCTCAGAGTGGAGGTAAGAGGCACGGAGTTCCACTGTGTCCAGGGTATTTTGTGTTCCAGTCGGAGGCTAGTTAGTATGGGGGCATAATCAGAACTGTAAATATCACCTATTTGGCAATCCCAAACTAGATTCATAGATGTGTCAGCAGAAAAGGACCTTCTTGGCCCACTGAGTCTACCCATTCCCCCCTCTTTACTTGCCCCCTTCCCTCATTAAGTAGAAGTATTCTCGGGGGATAGAACTGTAGTCATTTCTAGTAGAGACAGAATGCACAGCAGAATAATGCATGAACTGCCATTGCTTTGGGTGAAGTGCTTGACAGATATCTGTCCATCTGTGTTGCTTATGTAGCTTTTTACACATTTTATGGGCCATTTCAGAGTCTTTGGATTAGGGTTAGGGTTAGACCATTGCTGTAAAATAACCATACTGAAATCTCCAGCAAGGAGCAACACTTCTACTGTGTTTATTAATATAATATCCAGTAATTTCTTAATGGCAACTGTGGTGGTCCGAGGGATATACAAGCTAAACAGTGTTGCCTGTCTCTAAAAGGAAGAACATTTGAAGTACTCCTGACTTCTAAAGGTGCAACTGTACCATAAATACAGAAAAAAAACAGCGCACATATAATTTTCTCAATTGTTTTAGTCACGTGCACTTCTTTTTGTGAGCATAGACAAAAAAATAATATGCTCATGACCAAGAGTCACCCCCCCCCCACAAGGAAGACTGCAACAGTCTATACACAGGGGTTCTTGGTTGGTTGTTCTCTACGGGACCAATACAGTTAAAGATATGTGCTCGGTGCACAGGTCCTCCTCTCCACCCCGGTTACCTGGACCTAGCAGGGCTACCCCTGCACCTAAACCAACCTGCCATCTGGGTCCTTGACTACTGCAGTCTCCTGGAAATGTGTAGTACAAGAAATTAAAATCGCCACCCCTCTGTTTCCCCTTTGGCACTTCCACACTCATAACTGCCTGGAACAAAACAGGCTTAACTTGTTACAATGGCTAAACTGATGGGAAATGTAAACAAATCTAGTCAGAGCTGATACGGCTGCGCAGAGCTCTTACCTGTTGGGATGAGGGAGTGGCGGCAGGATGGATATCAGAGCAGGAGCAGTGTCTGCGGCGGGGTTTATGAAGCAGATGGCACAGCTGTCTGAGCAGTGATTGTGTGCCATTTGAAAGATGGCGGCAACAAAACTGTGCATGCATGATGCTCGCACATGCGCAGTTTTTAAGGAAGTTCATGACTGAAGTAGTGCACCCGTGGGGAGGAGGGGTGACCATGGTACGGAGGGGAGCTTCATCGGTGGACGACAACGCCAATGGAGTCTGTGCTCGCCACTGGTTGTCTCATCACTGTAGGAGAACACAGCGTTGTATTATGGAGGCGATCCACTGTTCTATAGTGATAGCCAAACGTCTGTGGAGCTCCATTCATGCAGCCGTAAAAATGAGCAGGTGAAAAGAATTGAAATAAATGGTCATCTGGTCCCTCTAAGTAACACTGTAGTAAATGCATTTAATTTTTTTTTGTAGAAGTAGGAACAAAAATATTGGCTTCAAATTCCCCTAAAACTAATCTAATAAGTGACATGCGGGTTAAGAAGGCACCTCAGAATTTGATTAGGTCAGAAATATTTTAATTTAAACGCATAAAGGTACATGAAGTAAAGGATGAACTTTTGAAGATGGATGTAAAAACAGTACAGGATTAGATGTTATACAAAACTGTTGAAGTATGTAGCCCCATGTATTGCCTATCCCTTGTTATTTAATGCTTCTCTTTCTACTGGCGAATTCCCCCAAAAGATGGAAATTGTCCAAAACAGTACTTTTTTTTGAAGAAGAAGAAGAAGAAGTTAACGGCATGACATTAACAACTATCGTCCCATTTCTTTTTTACCCATAGTGTCCACAATTTTTGACACACACAACTAAAACTTTTGGCATCAAATAAACTAATAAAGGTTTATCAATTGGGATTTAGAGCCACCCACAGTACGAATAAAGCTTTGATGAAAGTGGTGGGTGACATACAGCGGAGTCTGGACAGGAAAATGTCCATGGGTGCCTTATTTGTAGACCTATCAAAGGCTTTTGATACTTTGCACCACAGCATTCTGTTCACACTTCATGAAATAGGGGTGCAGGAAGGGGGGGGCTTGAATGGTTCAGAACATATTTAAACATAGTTAAACTGGATAGCGGGGAAGAGGCACAGGCACCCAAGCACAATACACAGGGTTGTCATCTGCCCCTCCCCCATCAATTCCTTACAAAAATCTGTCAGTAAAGCAATATAAACATACCGTCAAGAGCAACAATCATTTCAATCAACAGAAATGCCAAGGATCATATTTCCATCCGGCAGCATTTCATCCCACAAAGCCGCACAAAACCTACAAAAAAAAGTCCCCTAGGGACCTCCGTTAACAGACAAAATAACCACCCAGGTGGTTCAATAGTTTAGGAGTAGAAGGCAATGTGAATCAACGTACACAGCCTTTCAAACAAAATCCCTGAGCTTTCCACCATTATAGCAGAGGTACAACTGGACTGGACAGCAGTCACTGAAACATGGGTCTCTGGTAACCACACCTGAGATATTAGCATACCTAGCTATGCACTTTTCCACAAGAACTGGAAAAATAAGAAGGGGGGTGTCAAGGAAGTAATAAAGGCAACAGATTCAACAATAACACAGCAATGCAGAAGCCCTATGGGTCACTCTAGGAGCTGGGGAACAGGTCTCCTATCTGCCTGGGCTTTGTGTATAGGGCCCCAGCACAGGACTCTGAAGTTGACAAGGAGCTCGAGACCATTCACTTAATGGCCAACAAAGGGGAGCTGCTTCTGGTTGGGTATCTACCAGACGTAAACTGGTCCACATGCACAGCTTCCACACAAAAGAGAATTTTTCATCACTCTTAAGGAAGCTGGGCTGAACCTACTAGTAAACTCACCCACCAAGGACAAAGCAATCCTGGACCTGGTTGTCACTAATAGTGCCAGAATATCCAATGTCCATATCTGCATCGATCTGGGAGCCAGTGATCATAAGTCTGTCTGGCTACAAATCAATATGGTAGTTCCAGGACACACCAGACTAAAGGTCATCAAACTTCCAGAAAATGAGATCCAGCATTAAAACATTGCTTAGAGACAGATCTGCAGAGGACGCAGAAGGTCACTGCAAAAATTTTAACGATTTGCTGAATGTGGTAACACCAGATTGCACAAGCTAGTAACTATATCTAAAAGGATGAGAAACCCCCTCTGGTTTACTAGAGAGACAGCACTAAAGATTAGAGAAAAGAAACAAGCCTTTAGGAAGTTCAAGGAGTCACAGAGGGAAGGTGATTGGGGGCTCTACAAGCAGAAGCTCAAAGAGGCTGAGAAGGCTAACAGGTTAGCAAAAGCCAAAATGGAGGAAATAATAGCACTGAGAATCAAGGGGGACAAAACCTTTTTTAGATGCATCAGCGAAAAAAGGAAGAGCAAAGGGAGGATAGTCAGAATGTTAAACAATGGTCAGATAGTGGAAAAAGACAAAACTGAAGCACTCCATGCATTCTTTTACTCAGTCTTCACAAATGAGCAGAACAGTAGCGGTCCGGCACTAGACAGAATACAGCACCCTCCATGGGAGGCAGACAAGCCCTTTCACAAGCAAAAGGGTGCTGAAAGAACTAGAAAAATTGAGGACAGAAAGCCATGGAACCGGACAGAATTCATCCAAAAATACCAAGAGAGCTTCAAGAAGAAATACCTGCACCATTAGCTGAGCTATACAATGAATCTCTGGAAAGTGGCAAGGTGCCACTTGACTGGAAGAGGGCTAGTGTGGTACCCTGCATGCAAAGTGGCAGCAGGAAGGAGGCAGGAAATTACCACCCAGTCAACTTAACCGTGGTGGTAGATAAAATCATGGAGACACTCCTAAAAGAAAAGATAGTAGACTTCCTAAAAGAGGCAGGAAAATCCGACCCCAAGCACATATTTACAACAGGTAGATCATGTCAGACTAACCTGACTGAATTCTTCAACTGGATGACCAAAGCAGTTTGGGGCAGCGGACGTGGTATACCTGGACTTCAGCAAGGTCTTTGACACCGTACCACACAGGAGGCTGATCAATGAACTTGAACACACAGGTGTCAGCCATAAAACAGTAAGCTGGGTAGCGCACTTGCTGCAAGATAGAACTCAGGAAGTCACAGTAAACAGCACCACGTCTAAAGAGGGTTTTGTGACCAGCGGAGTCCCTCAGGGATCAGTGCTGGGGACAAACCTCAGCAACATATTCATCAGGGACATTGCTGATGGTCTTGAGGGTAACGTTTGCCTGTTCGCAGATGACATAAAACTATGTAATAAGGTGGACAATCAGGAGGGCACCTCCAATATGAAGAAGGATCTCAAGAAACCTGAACAGTGGTCCAACGACTGGCAACTTAGATTTAACGCTAAAAAATACAAAGTGATGCACTTGGGAAAAACAGAATCCAAGAACTCAATACTCCCTAGATGGGCATCGACTTGAAGAGACCAGGACTGAACGGGACTTGGGTGTAATCATATCAGACGACCTTAAAGCAGTGAATCAATGCAAAAAAGTGGCACAAAAAGCAAGTAGCATCCTCGGATACACAGGCAGGGAATAACTAGCAGGAAACAAGGAGTAACCATTCCACTCTATTTTATTTATTTATTTGTTCTAGGAATTAATACCTTTGAGCCAAAGGCTCTTTTACAAAGGTTCCACGTCAATTGAGTACAATACAAGTGTAGTTACAAAGCATGGCAAATAAGTTGGATATTGTCACAAGCAAGGAGAAATAACACATTACCTTAAAATATAAAAACAAGTACAGAACAGGGAAGAGAAAAAAAATATTTTTCTTCAAACAACAATAGATAATGGGGAAAAAAGTCTCAAAAGAGAACATACTAATTGAGAGAGTAAGGGGGGAGAAGGGGAGCAGTCAATAGTGAGAGAGAGCCTCATATATGCCTTTGTCAAGAATAATGTGGTGAGGAAAGAGGAGGAGAGAAAAATAAAAGAAGGGAGAAATTTAATCAAGTTATTTAATCAAGGCAGTCACAGGAGCTGGAGGCTGCGAGGTGTGAGTAGAGCTGTGTTTTGAAAACTCCCAGGGATGTAGAGGGTGAGATGAGGGTATTTATGACATTAAGCCAGCTAGGTGCACGGTAAGCAAATGATCGCTGACCTTGAGTAGTCCGGCAATGGGGAACCCGGAGAGGTTGATTTGATCCTCTAGTGAGACGGATGCAAGGATTAGGGTGTAGCAGGTCTTGGATACAAGGAGAGGTAAGGCCCATGGTTGTTTTTATAGCCATCAGGCAGGTAAGATACTTTAGGCAGTTTGAGAATTGCAGCCAGCCAGTTTCAGTGTAGAGCTCACAGGTGTGAGTGCGTCTATGTGCACCAGTGAGCAGTCAACAGGCCTTGTTGAGGGAGTTTGTTATGCGCTTTAAGAGAGGTGGTTGAGGCAGCCCCACATATAATTAAGCCATAGTCAATTATTGAGATGACAGAGCTTTGAATGGCAATCCTAAGTGCAGGTTGGGTAAGGAACTGCCGGTTCCGGAACAAGATACCAATACGCTGGTTTGCCACTTTTGCTGTCTTATCAATGTGGGTAGCAAAGGTTAGGCCTTGGTCAAAGGTGATTCCAAGATATTTAAAGGTAGTCACTTGTTCTAGAGAACTTCCCAGATATGTATTGATTGAGAGTGGTAGTTGCCTTTTCTTGTTTTGCGGGCTAGAGAAAAGCATTGATTTTGTTTTTTTGTGGTTAAGGACCAGTTTGTGATCAAGGAACCACTTTTCAACTTTGGAAAAAGCAAATTGAAGGCGGTGGTGTAGTGGTTCCGGGTCTTTGTGGGAGGTTAGAATTACGGCATCATCAGCATATAAGATTATTTGTTCAGGGCATGAGTTGGAAAGTGAGTTTAGAAAAATGCTGAAAAGAAGAGGGCCCAAAATGGATCCCTGGGGAACAACTGAGAGAACAGGTTTAGGGTCTGAGACAGGTCCTGCGATTTTGACAGCTTGGGTACGTTGAGAAAGATAACTTTTAACCCAGTCTCCAGCACTTTGAGAGAGGCCAAGGAATTGTAGTTTGACAAGTAGGCCATGATGAACAGTATCGAACGCCTTTGTTAAGTCAATGAAAACCGCACCGGTTTGGTAACCATTGTCCAAAGCATTATGGATAGCACCTGAGAACTCCAAGAGGGCAGTCGATGTGCTGCTGTGCCCTTTCCTGAAGCCATGTTGCTGAGTGCAGAGGATGCTATACTTTCGAAGGTAGTCAGTGAGTTGGTCTGCCACTATCCGTTCGAGGGCCTTTGAGAGAGGTGGGAGTATAGATATGGGCCGGTAGCTACCTGGTAGGGACTTGTCACCATTTTTGAATACAGGGGTGACAAGTGCTGATTTCCATTTGCTGGGAAATTGACTGTGGCAGAGTGAGAGGTTAAAGATTTTTGTAAGTGGGAGCAGCACCACATCCAGAGTAAGTGACAGAAGTTTGAGGTCAATAGTATCACTACTTACTCTGGATTTGGAGATAACCTTCTTAACATATTTGTAGACATCATGGGCCTTGACTAATTTAAAATGGAAAGGGGGTTTGGTTGGAGAGGTAGCGGAAAGTGTTCAATTTGGTGTGACAGGTTCAGAGAAAAAATCCGTAGGGAGAACCCCACTAAGGTCTGTGAAGGTTTCATTAAGGGTCTTTGCCATGATCATAGGGTCTAGGGTAGTGACTCCATCTACAGTTATTAGGGTGGGAGAGGACGTGGTCTGTTTATCAGTGACATTTCTTATGTTGTCCCAGAAAGATTTCCCATTACCCCAGGAGTTGGAGAGGGCATTCTTGTAGTAGGAGCTCTTTAACAAACAGATTTCCTTAGTGCAGTTATTACGAGCATGTTTATAGTTTTGAGATATAGATCCCTGGTGAGGCCACATATGGAGAACTGCGTCCAGTTCTGGAGGTCCCACCTGAAAAAGGACAGCACGCTTGGAATCAGTTCAGAGAAGGGCCACAAAGATGGTGCAGGGCCTCCATCATAAGCCATACGAGTCTAGACTCCAAGACCTAAACTTGTACTCCCTGGAACAGAGAAGGGACATAGGGGACATGATAAAAACATTCAAATTCATCAAGGCTATAAGCACTGTTCAGGTAGACAAACTCTTCCATGCAAACGGAGAGGCATGTACAAGAGGGCACAACCTATACCTAAGAGGGGAAAGGCTCAGAGGCAATATCAGGAAGTACTTTTTACGGAGAAAGTAATAGACATATGGAACAGCCTGCACCCAGAGCTGGTTGCAGCAAAGATGGTGAATGCATTTAAATATGCATGGGACTAGCACTACGGTATGAACAAAAACAGCAAAATATAGGGGAAGGGGTTAGGTTCATGGGCAGACTAGATGGGCCACTCAGTCCCCATCTGCCATCAAATTCTTATGTTCTTATGATAGAGAACCAAGTGGTGAAGATTGGCCCTTATAGATCAATGTCAGCACAAATTAGAACAAGGGTTCCCCAAGGATCTATATTGGGCCCTCTTCTTTTTAACATTTACATTAACAATTTACAATTTAGAAATCCTACGAACATACGAAACTGCCAGCAAATACAGGCCATATGGTCTATCTAGTCTGCTCAAGTGTGCAGCACTTCAGCACCATTAGACTGCAGCTGCCCCCCCCATTAACTCTTCCCTCCTCCAACTGCCCCGGAATGTACTTTCCCAAATGCATTCCACCCTGTTACCACTCTTTCAGTGAAGTAGTGCCTCCTCCTTTCCCTTCTGAATCTGCCCCCCTTTAACTTCAGGGAGCGCCCTCTAGTATCTCTTCCATTCTGGAGAGTGAACCCACCATGGAAGCCTACTCTGTTCATCCCTTTCAGGTACTTGAAGGTCTCAATCATGTCCCCTCTCTTCTTTCCTCCACGGTATACATGTTGAGCTCATTTAGTCTTTCCTCGTAAGTTCTGTCTCCAACCCCTGGATTATCTTTGTTGCTCTTCGCTGCACTGCCTCCAGTAGTTTGATATCCTTTTTCAAGCATGGGCGAAGAACTGCACACAGTACTCCAAGCGCAGCCCCACCAAGGACCTGTACTGGGGGAGTATGACTTTACTACATCTGGATGTAATCCCCCTTGCTATGCACCCTAGCATCATGTTAGCCTTAGCCGCTGCCTTCCTACACTGGGCAGAGTGGTTTAACTCCCCGGTCACCAGCACCCCAGATCCTTCTCCTCGCCGGATGTGAACAGTTGGATACCATCCATCCAGTAGCTATATCCTGGGTTTTTGGCTGTGAAATGCATCACCTTGCACTTCTTGGCATTGAACCCAAGCTGCCAGATGTGTGACCACTCAGAGTCTTGCCAAGTCCTTCTGCAGTAATTTGCCACCCTCCTCCACATCCACCTCAGCACAGATCTTGGTGTCATCAGCGAAGAGGCTGATCTTATTCTTGATCTCAACCACTATGTCTGCAATGAAAATGTTAAACAGGACTGGTCCCAGTACTGATCCCTGTGGGACACCACTTGACACTGCCCTGGGTTCCGATGCTTCTTCCCCCACAATTACCCTCTGTTGCCTGTCCCTCAGCCAGTTTTCTACCCAACGGGCTGGCTTCCACCCTATACCAAGACTTCTCAACTTGCAGGTCAACCTTCCGTGTGGCACTGAATCGAAGGCCTTGCTGAAATTCAGTTAGACTACATCTACCACATGGCTCTCGTGACCCAGTCAAAAAAAAACAAAAAATAAAAACAACCAAGTTAGTCTGACAGGATCTGCCAGCGGCGAACCCATGCTGTCATCTTGCAGATCATTATCTACAAGAAACTGCACCAGCCTTTCTTTTCAGGATAGATTCCATCAATTTTCCCACAACTGCGGTGAGGCTCACCAGTCTGTAGTTCCCTGGTTCGTCCCTGGGCCCACTTTTGTGGAGAGATACCATGTGCGCCTCCCCCAAATCTCTGGCCACACATCCCGTATTTAGTGAGGTGTTGAACAGATCTGCCAGGACCTCTGCCAGCTCCCTCAGTTCCCTGGGATGCACCCTGTCTGGCCCATGTGCCTCGTCTACCCTCAGGGACCCAAGGCCCTCCAGCACCCTTTCCACCGTGATGACCCCGTCTGGGGTTATCTCACCCCCCCCCCATGCCTGCACCCCCTTTCCCTGCAGGAACGGGCCCATTCCTCTCCCTTGTGAGCACTGAACAGAAGTACTCATTAAGTACTTCTGCTTTCTCGGCCCCCTTGTCTACCCACCCACTGCCTTTCCTGATCCTAACTATTTGATCCTTGCACTTCCTCTTTCCCTGATATACCTGAAGAAATCCTTTTCTCCTTCCTTAATCCCCTGTGCTAATTTCCCTTCCCTGGTTGCCTTTGCAGTCCTGACTGCTCTGCTCACTTCCCTGGATTTCCTCACATAGTTCTCCCTATCCTCTGCCCTATTGGTTCTCTTGTAGGTTCGGAAGGCCCTTCTCTTGTCCCTCACCTTCTCTGCTACCTCTCTGGTCATCCAGCTTGGATGCTTGATCCTTTATTTATTTTGCTGGTTCTTGACAAGCTTTAGTGTATTCAATCAGCCCTAGTTTTATGATCAAAGTAGGCCATCCTAGGATAAAATATCACATCTACGTGGAAGACCGTAATCTATGTAAAGGGGAAAGAAATAATTGATATACAAAATAATCTTCAAGAGGCTTTTTACTGTCCGCTGGCTTTTCTCAGGGAACATAAATTGTGTTTAAATACAAAACAAACTCAGTCAGTGTGGTTTACTCTGACTGATGGCAAGGTAGATATGCTACAGATTCAGTCTCTAGATGGAATTCAAATACAAGTTGATACGTATAAGTATCTTGGAGTCCTTGTAGTTGAAAAATTGAACTGGGTACTTCATCTTGAGGCTCTATTACAAAATTCAGGTAGAAAGCTGGGTATGATGCACAAACTGAAAAATTTTATGTCCTCCGAGACTAGACTGAAGATGTGCTCCCTATATTGGACTATGGGGATGTGATTTATGCAGGGGCCTCAAGGATAGAGCTTGCCAAACTGCACATAATGTACAATAAGTTGACTTGCTTCATCCTCGATGCTCCTAGGAGAACTCACCACTGCAAACTGTATAAATCTTTAAATTGGATGAGGCTTAAAGACAGGATAGACCAGCATCTTTTAACATATATGTTTAAAGTACAAAGAGAAAAACTGAAATTATATTTTGGAACTATTCAAAGAGCAACTATCCAGGTGCTCTTCCCCAGAACCATGACAAACCCTTACCTGGCTCTGAATGATGTGGTGTTAATCTCTTTACTTAAATGTGCCCCGAATTAGGAAGGGAAGGGATAGTAATTTTGCTACGTGGAGCCAAGCCGCACTTATCCTTTCACTTCCTTGTACCCTCTTGGACAGTGATCCGCTTCGATCCACCATCGCGCTAGCGAGTTTTGTGATATCACTATACAGGCAGCATGGAGTATGATCCATAGAACTCAATGGGGCTGTTATTTAAACTTGAATTTTAGTAGTTTAGCTCACCGTTCAGAACAGATTATGTCCACCGCTTAACCAACAAGAACATGTTAGTTAAGCAGTGGCCATGATCTATTCCAAATGGCCAGCTAAACTACTAAAATTCAAGTTTAAATGACAGCCCCACTAATTTCCATGGATTGTGCCCCCGTGTGGCCCATACAGTGACAATACAAAATGTGCTAGCGCAGAAGCAGATCACTGTCAAAGAGGGTACAAGGAAGGGGAAGGGATCAGTGCGGCTCAGTTCCACAGAGCAAAATTACAACCCTTCCCTTCCTAAATTGGGCACATTTAAGTAAAAAATTAACACCATTTCATCTCGTCAGCTATGGTTTGTCATGTCAGTGGATTTGCAAACTAGCGAGTTACTTGCTCTTAAACTAGAGGGATTAGAGAGTGCTAACATCAGCCTAGGGATTGGAATATATTGTACCAAGATGTAAGCAGAATATTAGAAGATCATCTGTATGGTGCAGGGGTCCAATGATATAGAACTCTATGCCAATTACCTTATGACACAAACCAAATTATAAATCTGGGTTTGATTTAAAAATGGTTCCATGAAGAGCCAATGGTACCATTGCTCTGCTGCACTGAGGGACAAAGTTAAATAACCAAATACAGAAAATAGTCAAACCTACAGTATATGTTATGTACCTAACTTAATTTTGTCACGTGCATTTGTGTGTATGTAACCTATATGAGACGGACATATTTTGTACCCATTTGATACTGTTTTATGTATATCTTAAAAGGATTCCAGTTTTATATTTTTAATGCATAGTCAATGGTTATTGTAAACATAGGATCTCCGGCCCGGATGTGCTGGACGCCACACCTCGCTCCACGCCGGCAACCCGGGTTTGGGAATGAGCCCTGGTCGTCGGGAGTTGGTACAGGAGGACTAGGATTGAGCGTCCGACAGCTCTCCTAGTCCTGGGGAAAGGGGTGGATGCACACCGCGCTCTGGTGGTCCCTGGGGATGCCCGGAAGTACTGCAGATGCGCGGATGCTGAATTGAGGGGGGAGCACGGCAGACATCTGCACATCAGTGCAAGGACGTCACTGCATGTCCATGCTCCCATCGGGGAAAACAGAGCAGGGAAAATAGCAGCACTAGTCTGCGGCAGCTTGATGGCCACAAGCTTTACCTGCCGACGATGCCTAGAAGGCGTGTGCCGGTACTGGATCCTCGCCAGGCACGGAGGCATGGAGGGCCTCTTTCGCCATTGTAGCTGCCTATGCCAGCTGGCCATGACAGCTTCGGGGTCAGCGGTGGAGGAGCGGTAGCTGGATACGAGCAGGGCAGTGGCTGCAGGTGAGAAACTCTTACATGATAAAAAAACAAAAAACATAGGACCTCCATGGAAACGAGCTTCCGCTCAATGGAGTATTGTAACATCTATCCATTTCATAAACAATATGAATAAAATGCATTACTACTGCTAGTTATGCTCAGTGGCTGTAATGTGAGTTTCTTGCAGGTAGACTAATGCAGGATGAGCCTTGCGGATCCTAGAAAATACCGTGGCCCTTTTGACTGGACTATTTAGCTGATTAACTTTTAGGGAATACTATAATTCATCAATTGTCAAGGTAAGGCAACCAGATGTCTGGGCCCTTGCAGAAACCCCAATTCACTCAATAACCATTGCAATCTCCTGCATATTAAGTAGTTTACACCCATGTACAAAACAAGGAGAATGATGAACTGATAAGAAAACACTGTATATCGAAAACTTGTACCAGGGGGAGTGCCACCAACACGGCATCCCTCAACTAGGAAGTGGGAAACACCCATCATTGTGGAGTGAACTGGGTGTCGTGCCAACTGGGCAACATACCCCAGTCAGGGAACTGTGCTTCCAAGGCAGGGATTCCAAGGGTAATCCTGTGCCAGTGGATACCCACAGCAAGGGAAGTCCATCAAGTAGGTAGGGCCCCTAATAGCAAAATGCTACAAGGAGGAAGAGGGCTGTTAAGATAAACTAAAATAAAAGGGAGGAAGTCATCAACCCAGGGTGGCCTTCCCTCAGTCTCTCCCAGGTGTTAAAGAATGTTATGACTGTGCAGGGTGAAAAGTGATTCAGCCATTAAAGAAAGGTCTTGCATCATACATACTTTGACTGACCATGTTTCTGGGTAACAGAAAAAAGAAAAAAAGGGGGGAGGGAGGGGGCCTCATGCTTGCATAAAAATAGGTTCCAATCCATATACTCACTACTAATCCCCAGTGACATTTGGGGAGGCTACTGCAGATTAACCTGGTTAACACATAACAAACAGCCCCATCCAACCTCTCACAGAGTGAATTACTTCAAGAAGGATCTCCTTACTCAGCAGGGTCTTTCATTTGTATGTCCAATACAAAAGAAGAATTTCTGGCTCACAGAAGAATAATCTTTCATGAACTGAAATTCTTCTTTCATGAGATTCTTCTTTCATAGCTTGTTTTTCATTTTTTCCAAAACAAACAAAAAAATAATTGGGCCGGCTCAGTGGCACTGAGGGTTGAGGCACTGGACGCCACACCTCACACCATGCCGGTGACCTAGGTTTGAGAACCAGGGGTCAGCAGGGGAGGGAAGGGATAGAGTGGAGGACTGCTCTCCCTTCCCAGGGAGGGCTACGGGACCTGCACTCCTCCTTAGCAGCCCCTTATGGAGATTGGGGGCCTCTCACGGAAGCTGTGCCGTAACTAGGGGGTGGAGTGGCAGCGGAGTTGGCACATTAGTGCCTGGATGTGTCTGCATATCCACGCTTCAAGGGGAAATCATACTCGAAAAATACCCCAGAGCACCAGGGAGGCGACAAAGGCCACAGGCGCCTTAGCCCACATCCCCAACGCCGAACCATCCCTCCACTGGCTCTCCCGAGCCCCCCCCCAACCCTCTAATTGCATAAAGACCACCAGGTAGGTAGGGCAGAACCTCACCCAGGGGCCGGGTGATCCGGGGCTGAAGGTTCTTGGAAGGGTGCTCAGTTATCTTGTTCCCAGACAGTGGTCTCAGTCGGGGAGTACAGGTGACTGCTGAGTGGGCACTTCTGAGAGATGCCCAGGTCTACCAGAGCAAGTAAAAAGAATCTACAAAAAAAGTAAAAAATTTAAACCCCATAAAAATGATGCCCTGGAGAAAAACAAACATGAATCTAGCTAAATGGGACGTGTCCAGCCCAGTTCTGGAGTTTTCCAAAAAACAACCCTGAAATATAGATCTGGGACGTCTCTAAAATCCTACGTGGAAGTATTAGCAAGGGTTCCATATTCTTCTTTCATGAGCCAAACTTCTTTTGCGAGTCTCAAAATGAAGAATCTCTGCTCACAAAAGAACTGGATTTCACAAAAGAAATTTCTTGTTCCGTGGTATTTTTTTTCCACTTGCTGTTTAAGCCCCATCCATTCACCACCTCCACCCCTTCCTCGGGGACTCCCAATGTTGCACAGCAGCGTCCCGGGGGACTCAACCCAGCCATGGATAACTCCCCCAGGCAGGGTAGGGGGAACCCCCGATTATCCCCCCAGCCAACATCCAACTTTGTCAGGAGGCCCATTCGTGGCTGCCTGGGTACCAGGGCTCATCTCCTGGTGCGAACACAGGGCATTTCCCTGTGTCCTGGTCCTCCTCCTAGACATCGGCATGCCAGGAGATCCAAGGAACTGGAGGCATGCTGAGATGTGCCTCCACTCTAGACCTAGGCTGCCATCTAACCCTCCCTACAAACTCTACTACCCTGACTAGCACCGCCACCTGTGGGCACCCAGGTGGAGGTATAGGAATGAGATCTGCAGCCCATCAAGTGCTCAATTCTTCTTCCTCTGGCCTGCCCACCAGTAGCTCAGGCTTGCTCCCGAACCCAGATCGCTGGCGTCCCAAGCGGTAGCGCTATCGCTGCACCGGCGGACCGGCCCAGTGATATTCTTTCTCATCAAAAAAAGCTCATGAAAGAAGGGAAGATTCTCTTTTGTGATAGTTTTTCGATCCAAAAGAAGAACTTGTCATGAAAGATTTCTTCACAACAGATTTCCTTCATATGAAAGGTATCATTACTCACTTTGTTCATCTTCATATGAAAAAATCTTTCATGAGACCATAAAAGAAAAAAACCTGCTCATGAAAGAACTTTGTATAGAAAGACAACTTTTGTTTATAACAAGCCAGTTTTAAAAGATTTTATCCCCCATTTTCAACATGGCTTTTTCCGGGGAGAAGAGACCACACCTCATGAACCAGAAAGGTGAATTTTTGAAATACAGCACAGAAGGTGATTTTGCAATTAATTGCAGAATGACCTTTCAGGCAGGATCTGAAAAATTTCACCTGACTGGTTCATAAGGTGGACTCAAAAAGACACTTGAAAATGTGGGGTCAAATATGAAAGAACTGCTGACAAGGTATTTCCTTGTGGGGCAGGCCACTCATGGCTAGGAGCTGCTGGACCCTGGACCTAAAATACCCATAAATTATATTTTTCTGTGCAGAGGCTGAACAGTAATTCAAATTACAGTATCATGAGTGTAATCTTACTTCCACATCCATCACTATCAACTGCAGCCATGCCCAAAAAACACATTTTAATGACAAAGTGTAGAAGGTGATGTAGGGCTACAGATAGTATTATAATGCTAGCAGGAGCAGTGGCGGTCTTTAGGTGATACCTGTACTATTTATAGGCATTGCCGAAATACCCCCACTTCTCCCGATGGCATTATAATACTATCTACAGTACAACAGCTTCTTCCCTACTTCACGTCATTAAAACACAGTTTTGTGGGCAGGGCTGTGACAGGTACTCAGCAGCTAGCGATGGATACAGACGTGAGGTCACACTTTCCGTAAGTTAAAGTACTATTTAACCCATGCACAGAAATATTTAAGGGTTTTAGGTCCTGAGGCTAGGAGAGTTGCCTGCCCCCACTGCGTCAGTTGCTGTTTAAAAAACAACAAAGCTATGAAGGAAGGGCCCTGCGCATCTGACTCTGTAGCTGCACGGAAGCACAGGGCCCAGAGAGCTCTGCACTCCCAGAGCCAGAGGGACTCCTTCATTGGCCTGGAAGCAGAGGGCACAGAGGGCCCTGTACTTCCACTCACAGATGGCTTCATCACTTGGCACAGAGCCCTCCATCTACATCTGTAGCCACACTGAAATGCAGGGCCCAGAGGGCCCTGCGCCTACGCAGCCTGTTGGGACTCCACGTTTGGCACAGGGCCTTCTGCAGCCAGACTGACACTTCACTTGGCACTGCATCTGTAGCCACATGAGCCCTGTGCTTCTGCAACCATTTGGATCTGTTCAGAGAGATCCTGAAAAGACTTGCATGAGTGAGGATAGGATTCCACCATCTCAAAAATGAAGCAAATTAATTGCAATAAATTGCGTTAATGCACCAGTTAAAGTTGCACTTAATGCCACAAAAGTAGGGAAATGTGGCCTTAGGGTCTTCAACCCAAACCCCTAATCCAGCAGTAAGGAAAAGACCACACAAGCAACCACTGATGGCCATCATCTGGTAAGACAAAAGAAAACTGCTTCCAGATGACACAAAGACATCCATCATCATGATCCAGCAAGCCGGTAGCTATATACATGCACACCTCAACATATGCACACCCAGTTCTGTCAACTTTGTTGGGTAGCGATTTTATCTGCAGCCAGAAGTGGGTGTGTATGTGCTGAAGTGTACATGTGTATCCATGGCTGCAGAAGCACTGGACCATGTTGATGGAAGTCGTGTCATCTGGAAAAAAGGTGTATTTCATCTTAGCAGGTGATGGTAGTCTGTGGTTGCTTGTGTGGTCTTGTCCTTTTGCTGCTCGAGGGAGTGGGGAGTTAGGGTTGGAAACCTTAATGCCACACATTTCTCAACTTTTGTGGCATTAAGTGCAACTTTTCCCATACATACATATTATAGTAATCATCCCCCGCTTTCTCCCCGTAACCTGTCCCTGTACCTCGGCCACGTCTCAAGGTGCCCTCCCACTACATGTCACCCCCTCTGCCTACGCTGTCCACCAGACCTCCAACCAGTGGCAGCAGGACTACAGGGGAAGGGCGGCAACCACCCTGGGAGGGGAGAGGAGAGGAGAGCTGCCTTCTGGCTGCTCAATCTTGCTCCCATCACCTCCCATGCCAGCTCCCCGGTGACCAGAATCAGTTTCCGAACCCGGGTTGCCAGCATGGCGCAAGACATCCAGCAACTCATCCTCTACACTACCGGGGTAGCAAAGTGCAACTTTAACTGGTGCATTAACGCAGCTTTTGCAGTGAACATGTGTGTACAGACGTATACGTCTAATATAATAGATTTCTAATCTAATAGTTAATAATCTAATTTCTAATCTAATTAATAATCTAATAGATTTCTTTGACTGGGTGACCAAAGTAGTAGATCAGGAAGGGGCTGTGGACATGGCCTACCTAGACTTTAGCAAGGCATTTGACTCAGTCCCACACAAAAGATTAATATACAAGTTAGCCAGCCTTAGAGTGGGTCCCAAGATGATAGCCTGGGTAAAGAATTGGCTGGAGAATAGGACACAGAGGGTAATAGTAAATGGAGTCCACTCTGAAGAAAGTGGGGTTACTAGTGGGGTGCCGCAGGGTTCAGTATAGGACGGTCCTCTTCAGTGTCTTTGTAAGTGACATTGCAGACGGACTGGAAGGAAAAGTATGTCTCTTTGCAGATGACACAAAGATCTGCAACAGAGTTGATGCACAAGGTGGGGTGGAAAGGATGAGAAGGGACTTGTCAAGGTTAGAGGAATGGTCAAATGTATGGCAGCTTAGATTTAATGCTAAGAAGTGCAAGGTAATGCACCTGGGAAACAAAAACCCAGGGGAAGAGTACACAATGGGGGGTGAGATACTAACAACAAAAAATGGAAAGGACCTGGGGTAGTAATATCAGATGACTTAAAGGTGGGCAAGCAATGTGAGAGGGCAGTAAGGAGGGCTGGGGGATACTGGGATGCATAGGAGGCATCACCAGTAGAAAACAGGAAGTTGTTATCCCTCTGTACAGACAGCTGGTGAGACCCCATCTGGAGTACTGTGTGCAGTTCTGGAGACCCAATCTCCATGAGGACATAGGCGAGGATGGAAGCTGTCAGAGGCAGGCAACTAAAATGGTGCAGGGTCTGCACGGAAGACATATGAAGAGAGACTAAAGGAGCTTAATATGTATAGCCTCAAGGAAAGGAGGAGGGGGACATGATTGAAACGTTCAAGTACCTCAAGGAATCAACAAAGTCAAAGAGGTAGCATCTTTCAAAAAGAGGTGTGCAAGAACAAGGGGCACAATTTGAAGATGGGAGGTGGCTCAGAGGTAATGTAAGGAAGTATTTTTCACAGAGGGTTGTGGATGCATGGAGCGGCCTTCCGGAGGAGGTTGTGGAGTCAAAACAGTGACTGAATTCAGGCATGCATGGGACAGCCATAAGGCAGTTCTAGGGGTTGGGGGTAGAAGGAAGTAGGCTGCTGGTTAACTAGGATCTGCAGCTTATCCATTAGGTAGGAAATGGGCAGACTGGGTGGGCCAAGTGGTCCTTATCTGCCGTCAAATTCTATGTTTCTATGTTTCTATGTATGTGTATGTATATATATATATATATATATATATATATATATATATATATAAATAAACTATACAATCTATGTATGTATCTATAAATACACACACACACACTATATATAAAATAGTGGTGCAGTAATGCCACTATATTTAGGGTTGAGCAGACACTTTAACGTTAAACCTCAAATTATGAACTTTAATATCTTTGCAACCGTTCAATGGATTTGCATGAAATTTTGCATGTGCAGTCTTGTGGTGGTAGATCTCTTGACGTGCCAAGTCTCATTCCAGTCAGATGTGTGGATTCCGAGATGCAGATAGCATAAAAATGCAGAAAATCAACATTGCCATCGCATAGCACCCAGACGGTGTGGAATTTTGGTTTGAAATGTTCAAGGCAGAAAGGGTGTGGCCCACAGAATTGCCTTTCATTGGTTTGGTGAAAAAATATTAATCTGTTCGACAGTTATTAAATTTTACAACTTCGGGTTCTGAGCATGCTCAGTCAGCATTTTAAAAATAGCTGTAAAATTATTCATAAGCTCATGCATAATGAGCTTATTTGCATATCCATTTCTTAAAATTGAGGGAATCAGAAAAATCGGGTGAAAAGTACAAGCTGTCCCTCTTTGGGAAGGTTTGTCTGTTCAAAAATCAGTTTATGAGACTCTTTTTGGTTTCACCTGTTCACAGTGCAAGAACAGTTCCTTATGTGCCCCATGTTTTCAAGAAAGTCAGTGTAAACATAGCTGATGAATAATCATGAGGGCTCTATGTTAAATTTAGAAATTTACACTTTGATATCTTTGCAACTGTTCAACAGATACGCACAAAATTTTGCATGCGTGGTCTCGTCAGGGTAGAACTCTTGATGTGCCAAGTTTCATTCTGATCAGATGTGCGGATTCAGAGATGTGGACAGTGAATAAATGAAGGGAAATAAAAACTTTTCTGTTTGTCATCACCTTGCACCCAGACAGTTTGGAATTTTGGTCTGAAATGTCCAGGGTAGAAAGGGCTTGGCCCACAGATGTGCCTTTGGCTAATTTGGTGAAAAAATATGAATCCATTCTAAAATTATTAGATTTTAAAAATTCAGCTTCTGAGTATGGTCAGTAAGCACCTGGTATACAAACTGTCGTTTGCAGCTTATACATTTCCCTCGAACCAGAAAAAGTGGTACTCTGTTGGTAATCTGGTTCACGACCCCAACACTGTGGTTCCAACTGGTGTCTTCAGTTCTGGATGCAGAAAATCTGCTCCAGCCGCTGGGCATGGGGTAAGGCATGAAGTGCAGCAAAGTGCCTTACTACACCACTAAGTGTAGCAAGATGTGAGGCATAGCCCAGTGCATTCAGCCCCTGGGCATGGGGTAAGGCACGAGGCAAAGCTGAGTGCCTTACTACACCCTCTGAGGTGTAAAGCATAAGATACAGTCAAGTGTTTACAGCCCCTGGATATGGGGTAAGACACGAGGTGCAGCAGAGTGCCTTACTACGCCGCAGGAGTGTAGCAAGGCACGAGGTGCAGCCAAGTGTTTTTAGTCCCTGCATGCCACTGTGCTGTCTTGAAAAGTAAGGAAATTCTCTGCAAAAAAAAACAACCTGCTAATGCAACATTTAGGGTTAAACCGACAAAAGTTAGGAAATTTAGTTTTAGGGTTTCCAACCTTAAAACCCCTCCACAACCCCTGAAGTAAATGAGTGGTGGAGTCCTCCTTGGGGTTGTCAACCCTAAAGCTCATCCCACTGCAGTAGCAAGAAAGTTCAGACTGATGGACACAAGTGTGCATGTTTCAGGACTGTATGGAATGGGGTGAGCTTTAGGTTGGCAACCTCTATATATATATATATATAGAGAGAGAGAGAGAGAGAGAGAGAGAGAGAGAGATATCTTGCATTTTACTTTCACATTTGGTTCAACTTGCGCTCCCCCATCTACCATACTGATCTTAAGTTATCGCAGGAATCTTATGCGCCTGGGCATCAATAGGACATGGTCACTGGGGTTCCTCTAAATGTGTCAATATAGGCTTCACATTTTATGACATACTGTATAGCACATTTCAGCACCCACTACTTGTGCTGATCTACTTCTCCAAGAAGGTTATTTATTGTTTGACCAGTAGGTGGGATGGGGTCACATAAGCCCCTTAAATCAGCCTTAGACTGGTACTGGCAGTGTCCATGCCAAATTTTGGGTATCCTGTAACAGGTCATGTTCCATGCAAGGGATGAAGTGAGGTATTTGGGAGGAAAATATGACCATGAGGAAAAGCTGGTAGTATGCAGATGGATCCCACTGCCACATTCTCCCCACCCAATTGTGCTGCCTAGATTTCTGAGTCCTCTGTCCTGCCTATGGTCGGAATAAGTTCTAGCCAGTTCTAGCTTCCAGGCAGCCAGACAGCCAACTCTACCCTGCAGTCAAAGACAAGATAAAAGTGCTTGAGAGCTAGAAGACAGAGGGCACCGCTCCACAGTGTGGGAAACAGTGCTCGTGTATGGATCCAGGAGAGCTGGGTCAAACTGTGTGTGTGGTCTGTAGGCAGAAAACCTACAAAACAAAAATAGTAAAACAAACCCCCGAAAAACTAGACCACCTGAACCTCCAAATACGCCACTGCTGCCTCAATCCCCAAGCTGTGACGCTTCAGAATGACTGGCTGTGTCCAAAGTGGATTCTATTCAAACGTCCACACCTTAAAGGTGGTGGTGGTACCTGTCTTTTGTTACGAGACAATGCCTTGTCAGTCTCAATCATCTTGCCCCCCCCCCACCCCGATCTCACTCCCACCCTGGATGGTGCTCTATCTGTAAGATCTCCAAATTCAAGTACCTTGGTGTGTGATTGGACAAGAACTCTGACTTCTGCACCCATGTTGACACCACATATAAATATTTCTCCTGAAGCACAGTGCCTTATATAGGAATTGGTCCTACCTGCTCCTACCAGTCCACTGAATGATCCTCCTTAAGATGATCTTACCAACATTTATCTATGTGGATGTGGACTATGGTGCTCCCCCTAAACCCCTCCTGGCCAGGCTGGATTTTCTCATCTACTCCTCCTGTCACTTTGCCATCTATTCCCTACTATGAACTCCCCCACCATTCCATCATCCAGAACCTCTATTCCTTCTCTCAAAACACTATGTCCCTCTCACTGTACCACCTAACTTTCAAAACACTGGCTATCCTGTCACCCCCCACCCACCCACCCAATATCTCACTGTGCCACTTTCACCAAATATTGCTTCCTTCTTTTCACTACCTTCATGGACCTGGATTCCTCACTGTAACACTTCTGTTGGCCAATCTGCCTTTTTTGGAGCATCTGACCTCCCCTCTGGAATGCCATTCCCCATGCTATCTGCCACACTCACTCCTACCCCACTAAAACAGCACCTTAGAGATCACTACTCCCCAGTCTGCTCCTGCCCCCAACCTTTAGTTTAGTCTACATCTCACCTACGAGAACATGGATACTGTTACAAACCTAGTTCCCTCAGGTTCATCATTTAATTACATTCTGTTGGTTATCTGGTAGTTCTGTTGCTTGGTTCTTCCTAATGGTCTCTTCTGCTCACTGCCACTGCACACTCCTCTTGGAAGTGCTGCCGGTGCTCACAGCCAGGTCAGTGAGGAAGCCGAGGATCTCTGGCTTTGACAACTAGCTCAAAGAATGGCATAAGGGGGAGGAGGGCTTCAAATATGCAGGGGACTAGGAAAGAGTCGAGGATGAAAAAAAAAATCATGTATTCACTGAACGGACTACACCAAAACAAGGAAGGAGCTATGATGGTTAAGGACAATAATGTAAAACTACTATGGGGCAAAGATCCTTAAGTTTTCCAAAGGAGGGGGTCTGGCAAGCTCCCCCCTCCCTAGGACATGGGCAAACTGTGTAGGGTGCAAGTGTGAGGGAGGATGCGAGGGCAGGAAGATGGGCAGATGGAAGGATGGGGAGAGGGGGTAAGCAGAAGGCAACAGGGAGATAATCTAGAAGAATGGGCAAGGGAAAATTCCAAACAGTAACAGAGGATGCAGGAAAACAGAGGGGGGGGGGATGGGTAAAGACAGGTATCATGGAGGGTGGCATCTACCAACTGGTCTGTATTTTTTATACGGAAATGAAGTTAATGTGTAGCAGGATTACTCTTATAAACAGAAGCTTATTGAAAAGTGTATTTTCCTGGATAAAAATAAACTTTTCATCTATCAATCAAGGCCAGGAGCCTGGAAAACGAGACTGAGGATTTCCAGGCCTTGGGGGACGGAGCACCGAGTGGATCTGGTGGCAGTCAAAGACCTGGGGCAATGCCAAACCACGAGTGGGATCTCTCCATTCAGGGGTTCACCCTCGATAGAAAGGACAGCATAGGTTGAAGGGGGGAGGGGTGGCGCTTTAAATCCGAGAAGGGACTACAGCCATGACAGAGTCAATCAGGGTACAAGTTCAAACAGCAGAAGGATAAGGATGGGGGTGATGTACAGGCTTCCCAACCAGAGCGAAGCTAACAACCAGGAGACAGAAAGAAAAATCAGGAAAGCTTCAGTGCAGGGCGAGGTGGTGATAGTGAGCAACTTCAACCTACTGAATGTAGGTCGCAGCATCCCTCAAACCAACAGCACTAAGATGACTTCTTAACCTCGGGGGAGATAGAGTTAAATAGAGACTGGGCTATCTTAGACTCCGTACTGAAATTGTAGCCATGACAGGGGCATCAGCCTACATCCTGGGAAGCAGTGATCAGTCAGTATGGTTTCAGCTCAATATGGAGAAGAAAACACAAAGACATGTATTCTACATTTCAAAAAGGGCTGACTTCACCAAAACGGAGAAGAATCTGGACATACCCCTGGCCAAGCTCGAAGGGCTAGGGAGGTGAAAATAGAAAGGTACATAATTCGGAATGGGATCCAGGAAGTCATGCCAACACCCTTCTGAAGCAGACCAGCAAGAACAACAAGCACAAGAACCCACTCTGGTGTCGGCCTGGTGGTGCTGAGAGTTGAGGTGCCAGATGCCACACCTCGACCACACCGGTGACCCGAAGTCCGGAACAAGCTTGGGCTGCCGGAGGGGGTGGGTGAGAGGACTGAGCATCCGCAGGACTGCTCTGCTCTCAGGGAGAGTGGGCTGTGGCATCCCTGCTATCAGCAACTTCAAGAGGAGACTGGGGGAGCAACAGCAGGTACCATCAAGGAAAGGGACGGAGGGGATGGTGGACGTCTGTGGGACTATGCCTGTCTTGCGCTGGAAGTCATTGCATGTCTGTGCCTCGGTGGGGGAGACTAAGAATGCAGGAAACATCCTGCCTTCTTGGGGTTGACATCGCCTGTCACCATGTCCATTACTAGATCCTGCCCTCCTGGAACCTGCACAACTCCTAATCTTCACCTCCGCCTTAGGGGCTCTGATTGTAAGGTAGATACTACGGAGTTGAAGGCAGCCCCACCTGGGGGGGTGAGGTTTACGACCGGTGGATCCCTGAATGTATGTCGCAGGTGGTCAGGGAAGCAAGACCCTAGGCAGGGAGCATCTCTGTGGACAGGAATGAGCAGGACGACCAAAGGGGCCTCAGGCAGTGGCGACCAGAGCGAAAGTTAAACAAAAACCAAAAAAACATTCTGGTTCATGGGGTTTGGGGGGACTGCAAGTGCTGTGAGGAAGATAAGGGCTTACTTCGAAATATTAGAGAAGACCCTTGCCAAAGGAGACTGCCTGGATGAACTAAAAACTTCTACTAGGGAGACAAAGGTCATTGTGGGCAGAATGGAAAATAGGAGTACGGTGACAAGACTTATTTCAGTAAAGTTTGGGGGGGGGGCGATGACGAAGAAAAGTACCGTCAAACGGAGACAAGGGGGCAGAATGAGTGGAGGACAGTAGAGGAAAGGCAGAAGTACTGAATAAATAGTTCTGAATATTCACTAAAGACAATGACAGACCACTAACAGGGCAGGATAAGAATCAAATCAAATCAAACTTTATTTGTAAAGGCGCCTTTCCGAAACCAAGGGGCCAGTACATAAAAAAATCAATAAATTAAAATAATAATTAAAATTAAATCCAAGGCAGCAACATTAAAATCATTATATGCAAGGCCAAAAAAAAAAAAATGTTTTCAATGCCCCATAAAGCTTTGGACGGTCGGGCAATCTCGCACCTGACGAGGTAGAGAATTCCACAGGGTTGGGGCCATGAAACAAAGATCTGGCCCCAGATGTCTTTAAACAAACCCTGGGAATCTCCAGCAATCCCTCGTCAGTGGATCGGAGCGAGCGGGAAGGACAGTAGGGACAAAGGAGATCTTTCAGGTAACCAGGTCCCTGATCGTGTAGGACCTTATAGGTCAGCAAACAACCTTGAAGGTGATTCGCCAGCATACTGGCAGCCAGTGCAGTCCGCGTTGCGCAGGCGTTATGACTGGCCCTAGAAGAACCAGTCAATAGCCTGGCTGCCGCATTCTGCACTAGCTGCAAGCGGTGAATATCAACCCCCGGTAGCCCAAGGTAAAGGGTGTTGCAGTATTCAAGAATGGGGATGGAAGTGTGAGGCTGCGACCACATAAGAGTCCTTCAGGGACTTACAGCCGCTGAAGTGGGTAAATCTCCCAGAACAGATGGTATGCACCCAAGGGTGCTGTGAGCACTTACAGCAGTATTGGCAGCCCCATTGGCTGATCTGTTCAATAGCTCCCTAGACGCAGGTGTGGTTCCACAACTGTGGAGAACTGAAAATGTGATCTTGCATAAGAGCAAGGCAACAGATGAGCAAGGAAAATACAGACCACTCAGCTTGATGTCAACTGTTTTATTTATTGAAGTTTGTTGACCGGCTAGGCCCACTAGAACCACAGGAGTCCCTTAGGAGCGACCTGTGATTACAGAGAAAACAGCAAGACAAGGCACATACAATATCAATTTGCATGTTACAGAAGGTACAGTGACACATATGAATCTGCTCATACAATGAAGGTAAATATATTTATATGCATCAGCTTCAAATAGTAAAGAAAGATACAGGCATTAAATATAGCAAGGCAGAATTATATACAGAAAAGAGGCTAGGTTAAAATAGTAAATCCTAAATCAAAAGAAAAATCAGTGGGTGTTCAGGCCAGAGCGCAGATGAGCATAAGGTGGGACAGCCCATCAGTGATAGCAGTTGCATAGGTTATGCTCCAGTAGGAGGGCCTTAAGGCCGTTCTTGAAGCTGCAGAGATAGAGCATTCTTGTAGATTACCGTTGAGGTCATTCCACAGGAGTAGGCTTAAGGTAGCAAATGACCTTTCACCAGAGGTGGTCCCGACTTTGGGGGCAAGGAGGAGTGACTGGCTTGAGGACCTAAGGGACTGCCTCTGGGGTTTTGCTATCAGTAAGTCTTGTAGACTAGAAGCAGAGTTACTGTTTCGAAATTTAAAAGCAAGGTACAAACAGGAGTAATCCAGTCTGCCTTTAAAAGAGGGCCAGTTTCGTAGTTGCAGCACTTTACAATGGTGTTCTGTGGGGGGAAGCCAAACAACCTATGCTGTGGTACAGTGTTTTGAGCTCCACATGTACCTTGAATGTGATGTCTTGATCCATGTATACCCTGAGGTACTTGATGGAATCAACTACCTCAATTACAGACCTGTTGGAAAAGGATGGGGTCAGAATATGCTGCCTTACAGGGCCCAGGTTCCTCAGGCCAAAGAGAATGGCCTTAGTCTATGTAACAATGAGGACTATTTTATTTGTCAAGAACCACTTCTCTAATATCTGCAGGTCATTTGAGAGCAGACTATTCAATTGGGAAGTGTCTTTAGAGCAACGATACGGTACTGCATCATCTGAATACAGCTGCAATTTTGCTTTGCCACAGTTTAACAGCATATCATTTTACATAGAGAGTGAAGAGAGGGGGACCTAGGATTGGACCCTTGTGGGATACCATCCAGGATAGGGCATTTATCTGACAGAACTCCCTTCCATTTAAACATTTGCAATCTAATTGTGAGGTAGTCAGAGAACCACCATAGAAACAGCCTGTCAAGGCCAAGGGATTTTAATTTTGATAATAGCAGCTGGTGGTTTACCAGATCAAAACCATTGGTGAGGTCTATAAAGACTGCACCTGCCAGCAAGCCGGTGTCGAGGGCCACCAAGATATCAGCAGTCAAACTGACTAGGGCCGCGTCCATTCCATTGTTCTTTCTAAATCCATGTTGATTAGTAATACGTAGGCCATGCTATTCAATATATTCTTTGAGCTGATTATAAACTAGCCTCTCAAATAGGCTCAGGGTGCAGAAGAGTGAGATGGGGCAACAGTTTTCTACCTGCTGTTTAGACCCACCCTTATGTATAGGGATCACAAGGTACACTATCCAAATAGAGGGACATTCCCTTCCAAAAGGGATCTACTGAAAAACAAGGCAATGAGGGAGGCAATGGCTGGTGCTGCTAAGTTAAGGAACTTGGGTTCAAGCTTATCATAAGAGGAGCCATCCACTTTAAGTCACCTAAGTAGTAAGAGAACCTCCTTCCTTGTCGCCAGTCCGAAGTGGAAACTTGGTGGGGGGGGGAGAGAGTTGTTCTCTGGGAGATCTGGGGGGGACGGGGATGATTCTTATACCTAAGTCAGTGAAGAAGGAGTTTAAAGCCGTGGCAGAGGCTAAGGGGTTGCTAAATCGCTTTCCATCAACTACAATGTCACATTCACTAGAGCTGGCACACCCCTTCAAAAGGGCATTAATTTATGACCAAACTTTTTTAGGATCAGATTTTTTTTTGTCGTGTAAGGTCCTGAGAGTTAACTACAACAACCAACCTTTAGGTCCCTTTTGCATTTGTTACACAATTCTCTATACCTGGGCAAATCCCCAGTGAGGCCTGAGGCTTCAAAGAGCCTCCAAGTTCTGTCCCCTTTCTCTCATGAGCTTTTTTTTTTTAGCCCTTGAGTCAGCCATTTGGACTGTTGCTCCTTGATTGTAAGTTATTTTTTTTTTTTGGGGGGCATATTATTAGCTGCAGAGAAAAAAAAATGTTCATCAAGAAGTCTAGGGCTGTTCCAATACTAGGGAATTTTCTAAACAAGGAAGATAGGAGCATGATCACTTATGGAGTCTGTGAAGGTACCTACTGCTTTGATTCTGCCTGGTTTTGAGACAAGTATCCAGTCAAAGGATGGCGTGGTTTCCCGTTCTGTTTAGCCGACTGTGTTCACTAATGAGCTGCGTGACTTGGGCTCCATGCAGGACGTCCTTTCTGACGCTTCTGATGTCAGGGGATCAATTTATGTTGAAATCTCCTAGAACGGGGTGGCCAACCTGTAGCTCGTAAGCCACATGTTGCTCTCGAAACAGTTTGATGTGGCTCTCGAGGGGTTTGTCAATTACATGTCAAGTACAAGTCACCATCTTTTCAATTTGAGAAAAGTCAAAGTATGGGAGCTAAAAAGTGCTCAACAAGCTACTTCTACTAAGCCTGTAAACAATTCTAATGCTCCAGAGCTGGTCTGAATAATTATTTTAAAATGACTATTTTTTTTTAAAAATACTGTAACGTAAAATAAGACTATTGACTAATTACTATGACTATGTTCTTGTTTTAACTCCTAAATATGGGTATGATTAGGGTATGGTATGGGCGCACATTGTTGTGGCTCACATCTTACTCAGAAATTTAAATGTACTCACAATCCCAAAAAAGGTTTGACACCACTGTCCTAGGAGTATTCTTCCCCCCCAAAAGGAAATTAGTGAGTGCCTTTGCTAGAGTATAGTACAGTTACGTAAGAACTTACCGTAACAGTAGATCTTCGAGAACAGCTCTTGCAGCAGGTTACACCATTAGGACTGAAGCCGGCAGGTGCCAGGACCCCGGAGACTTTTCTAGCTAGCTATCTTCAGTGGGGACCGCCCCCGACGTCGGCCCGCCTTCGACGTCAGGCGTGGTATAAGAGGGGGTGGTCCCGCCAGAATCCCCAGTTCTCCCGCCGGAGACTCCCGGCCAGAGGTTGCCATAGCGGGGAAGACAGAGGATCCACCATCAGAAGGCAAAAAGGAGAATGAAAACCCTGAGTAGAGAGAAGGGAATTTCCCCTACAAGTGAAAACTGACTCCTGCGCTCGCCCAGCCATGCGGAAAAAGCAACATCCTGCTGTCTGATCATTCAGACTGGCTGGCTGAAATACTCACCATCCTTTCTTCCCTCCCTCCTCCGTCCTAGAGGAGCAACTCGGCAGACCTCCTCCAAGGGGGATACGGTGGGCGGGAAGGTACCTGCTGCAAGAGCTGTTCTCGAAGATCTACTGTTACGGGTAAGTTCTTACGAACTGTGTCACTCATCTTACTGTAGATACAGCTCTGCAGCAGGTTACACCATTAGGACTGATTCCAAGCAGTAAAGCTTGACCCCATCACACTGGGAGGAGGAAAAGGAAGAAGAAACCGAGGAGCGGCCGCCCAACCTCGATTCAGCACAGGAGGCCCTGCAGCACGGCCTGGCCAAAACCAGCCCTTCGCCTAGAGGCGATATCCAGACTGTAATGCCTGATAAAGGTATGCACAGAGTTCCAAGTAGCTGCAGCGCAAATAGTTGAGGTTGAGACATTCTTGAGAGCTGCAAAAGAAGTGGCTACACCCCTAGTAGAATGGCCCTGGACGGAACCCGGGAGGGGCTTTTGTTTGGATTGGTAGCAATGAGAGATGCATTGCACAAGCCAGCGGGATAAGGATTGCTTAGACACTGGCCGACCTCTCATTCTCTGTGCGAAGGACACAAAAAGTTGCTCCGAAGCCCTAAAGGACTTAGTTCTATTGAGGTAATACCTCAGGCTGCGGTGAACATCAAGAGTATGGAGCAAAGCCTCTCCTCTATTGGAATAGTTCGGGAAGTAGACCGGAAGGTCAATATCCTGATTTAAGGTCAGAGCTGAAACCACCTTAGGCAAAAACTTAGGATTCGTTCTCAGAGACACTCTGTCTCGGTGAAAACCAAATAAGGCTCCTTACACATCAGGGCATGAAGCTCGGAATACTTCTGGCTGAAGTACTGCAACTAAAACAACGCTCTTCCAAGACAGAAAACGAGCTCGCAATCCGCGCTGGTTCAAAGGGAGGGAGCGTGAGTTGCTCCAAAACAAAAAGGAGATCCCATGGAGGAATCGGATCTTTAATAGGAGGCCTAAGGTGCAGCACCCTCTCAGGAACTCTCAGAGAAGGCGTCCAATTGAGCAATGGTGCGGTGGCCCACCGGCTGGTGATAGGCGAAATAGCACAAGGTGTACTTTAATAGAGGTAGGCAACCAGTGAAAGGGAAGGAGGTAGTCCAAGACTGGACCCACAGGGCAACCTAAAGGAGAAGGTCCGAGCCCGTGACCAAAGAAAGAATCTCGCCATTTCATGGCGTAAGTAGCGTGATAGCCGGCTTTCTGGCTGCAGAGAGTACCTCTGCAACCTCCTGCGAGACCCCTGTCGATGATGGCTACGCCTCTAGAGCCAAGCTGCAGGTTCAAAGACCGCAGATCCGATGTAATAACGAACCTTACCCCTGAGACAGAAGGTGAGAACTGCGGGCAGTGGGAGTGGAGGTTCCTGAGACAGCTGCGCCAGCAATGGGAACCAGATTTGTCTGGGCCAGAATGGGGCCACCAGAATCAAACGCCCGTTCCCGCAGTTTGAGCAGAACTCTCTGGATCAACGGGAAAGGAGGGAAGGCGTAGGAACCTGTTCTCCCAGAAGATGGACAACGTCTCGCCAGAAAACTCCAGGCCCTGGATCTAGCGAGCAGAATTGGGCAGTTTTGCGTTGGATGGGGATGTGAATAAGTCTAACTCTGGAGTTCCCCATCGAAGGAACAGATCCTCGCGACCTCCTGAAGAAGTTCCCACTCGTGGACTCTGGCCTGGGAGCGACTCAGGCCGTCCGCGATCGTGTTGTCCACGCCGGGAACGTGTACCGCGACTAGATTTGCACCGTGTCCGATTACCCAATCCCACACTCTCATGGCCTCCCTGCAAAGGGGGTAAGAGTGTGCGCCTCCTTGTTTGTTGAGGTAGTACATCACCGCCGTGTTGTCCGTCTGAAGCAGGATGGTACACGGTGGGATTAAGACTGGAAAGCCTGGAGGCGTGAGTACGCTCTCATCTCCAGAACATTTATGTGCAGATGAACTTCCAGCGGACTCATCGCCCTGAAACTTCACCCCATCCAGGTGAGCTCCCACCCAAGACCTGAAGCGTCCGTGGTGAGGGTAATCTCTGGGCGGCGCTGCAAAGGGCGCCATGGAAGGCGACCGGGGCTAACCACCATTGCCAATCCTGAATCACTCGTTTTGTGATTCTGACCGAGTGCTGCAGATGGTCTTGCCTCTGGTCCCACTGCGCCTAAGCATCCACTGCGTTGCGCATGTGAGGCAGCGGAAGGACCGTGGGAATGACCGCAGCCATGTGACCGAGCAAGCGAAGGACCAACCTGGCTGGAGCGGTCTGATTCGCTGATAGGTCCTCTATAATGGACCTGATGCGTTCTGCCCTGTCGCCTGGGAGGAAGGCCCTCCCTTGGACCGTGTCCAGCACTGCGCCTATGAACTGCAGGTTCTGCGACGGTACCAAGACCGACTTCTCCTGGTTTATCAAGATCCCGAGCGATCCGAACAGGATCTGAGTGTCCTGGATCGCTTGCAGAAGCTCCTCTCTGGAGGCGGCCATGAGAAGCCAATCGTCGAGGTACGGGAACACACAGTGGCCCTTTCTCCTTAGAGCAGCTGCCACGACCGCCATGCACTTGGTGAAAACCCTTGGAGCGGATGACAGTCCGAAGGGAAGAGCTCGGAATTGGTAATGGTGGCCTAAGAACTCGAAGCACAGGAACCTCTGATGCGCCTGAGCTATGGGGATGTGCAGGTAGGCATCCTGCATGTCTAAGGACGCTAAATAGGCGCCTTGTTTTAGCATGGGAATGAGACCCGGAAGGGTCACCATGCGAAACCTTTTGTAAGCGACCGACAGGTTGAGGTCGCTTAAGTCCAGAATTGGACGGAGGTCCCCTGTCTTTTTGGGAACCAGGAAGAAGTGAGAATAATATCCCTTCCTCTCTGGTCCCCTGGGACAGATTGAATAGCTCCCTTGTCCAAGAGAGCAATCACCTCTTGCCAAATCAAGTCGCGGTGCTGACCCGAGTATCGGGAGAGCAGAGGAGGCCTTGAGGGTGGACGTTCTTCGAATTCTTAAAAGTGGCCTTTGCTGACCAATTGAAGAACCCACCTGTCGGTGGTTATTGCTTGCCAACCCGATAGGAAGCGGGCAATGCGACCCCTGACCGAAACGTCCCGTTGATCCTGAGGGGCGGGGGCCGGAAAGTCATGCTGTGGCGGCTGAGGGGCCCGCTGGCTGGGTAGCCTTGGAAGGACGTTGACCTCTGCCAGCGGGCTGCTTCCCCTGGGATCTAGGAAGCCAGAGCCTATGCTCATGTGGCGGGCAGGGGCTGTTGCCTCTGAGTCACATGCAAACGACCTTGGCTCTACAAAAGGATCCAGGCCTCGGCGGTACATCGCTGGACTGTCCGGACCGCCTTTCCAGCCTCTTGCAGTTTGGTAATTTATGCGTTCTGACGGATTACAAACAACACCTCACCTTCAAAGGCAGCGTCCAAAATGTTCTTCTGGACGTCTGGGGTGAAACCAGAGACACGAAGCCATGAGTGTCTCCGAAGGCACACGCCTGAAGCAGCCGCCCTGGCTGACGAGTCCGCAGAATCATACGCGGCTCTGAGTACCTGGGTTCCCACGTCTGAACCCGTCCGGAAGAGCTGAAGCATCTCCTCCTTCTGCTCACCTTCCGGCAGCTTCTCAGCCGCCTCCAGCCCCTGTTCCCACAGAGCGTTCTGGAACTGAACCATGTGGGTGAGATAGTTCAGGGACCTGATAGCGCAAGTCGTGGAAGCGTAAGTGCGCCTCCCCAGAGCATCCAGATGTTTCGATTCTGGGTCCGGTGGCAGAGCACTCAAATGCTGCGGTCTCTGAGACCGATCATGAGAGGCAGTAATGACCAGGGAGTCAGCCAGAGGTTGTTGAGATAGGTACTGGTCCCCCCTTGGGGCCTGTACAGTCTATCCGCCTTCTTGACACCGCCGAGGCGAATGAGGGAGCTTCCCACACCCTTGGTGACGCCCACAAAAGTGTCCACCAAGGGTGGCACCACCACAGGCTTAGGGTCCTTCTGCGAAGATACTTTGCCAGGCGTAGTCTTTCAGGGTCAAGTTCCTCTGCTTCCCAACCCATATTCTCCTGGATATGTCTAAGGATATCCATGAAGGATGGATCGTCGGAGGAGACCTTGGAGTCTCACGTGGGTCGGAGAGGAGGCGAGACGGAGATGGAGATCTAGAAGAAAAATAAGATCATCCCGTAGCCTCCGGCGCGGCGACCGGCGTCGCCTCCTGGATCTCTTGGGACTGGGCGACCGGAGGGGCTGATCTGGACGGAGGTCTCCTTCTAGAATGCCTGCCCCTGGGAGGAGTCACAGGCTCCCTGGGGACGGAATGGCCAGCCGACCTCACAGGTGAAGGTGGGGCCGGGGCCGAAACCACAGGAGGAGGAGGAGGTGGAGGAGGAAGGACTGGGGGTACCACATCCTTCCTGATAGTAGCCCACCAGTAAGTGAACAGGTCCTTCACCTCGGCCAGAGGACAGTCCTGGCGTCGGCTCCGAGGGCGAGGCGGACGTCAGGTCGGCGGCGGCACCACCGGGGACCTCGGGCGGTGGCGGGGACCCGAGGAGACTCCTCGTGGCGGGGAACAGCCGGGCTGGGCAGATCCTCCTCGATGGAGGACTCTGTCCGACTGGCGTCAGGCGCAGAGCCCCCGCTCAAGCGTCGCGGACGTCTGTCCCCCACCGGCGTCCGATGCGATGAGGGCCGGCGAAGGCCGACCGACCAGCGTTGGCTCAGAGGCGGCTGGCGTCACGGCCGACTGCGGTCTCGCCCGACGCCCGGATCCCCCGGCTTCCTCAGCGGGGGTGGCTCTAAGGTCTTCCGGGGAAGAGGAAGACCGGGCGTCGGGGCCGGGGCGGGAGCCCGACTTGTGGTGGTGATGGTGGCGTTCCCCCGACTTCGCCAAGGCCTTTTGGGCTGAAGAGGAAGACGGCGGCCTGGCGGTGGAGGCCTGAGCAGGGTGTGCAGCAGGGCCCGCGGCCGGGGCGGCAGGCCTGGCCAGGCGGCGGTCTGGCGCGGGCCAGGCCTCCGGGACTCGGAGAGGCCCCGAACGGCGACCGGGCAGGATCCCTGGACCTCTTCTTTTCCGCATGCGGTGCGTCGAATCTTCCTTGAGACCATCACTCGAGAGTTGTTCCTCTAAAAGAAAGGCTTGAAGGGCCTTCTGCGGCGGATCCTGGTGCGGCTATTGAACCCCTGGCAGAGGAGCAGGCCTTGGTATCGTGGTCCAGGCCTAGACACCTGGCCTTGCCTTAGTCGGGTCTTAAAACGTATTTGCTTGCCGCAAGCACACTTGGAAGAATGCCGGTCGGAAGAGGACATCAGGCAGTCTTGATAGAAGAAGAAATCTTCCTCAGAAGAGTGAAAACTCGAATTTTTTGAAAATCACGCGGTGACCATGCTTAAGAACTTTACTGGAGGTCGAAGCATGCACTGTCGGCGAAGGGGAAAGAACTGGAGATTCTGGCGGGACCACCCCCTCTTATACCACACCTGACGTCGGAGGCGGGCCGACGTCGGGGGCAGTCCCCGCTGAAGATAGCTAGCTAGAAAAGTCTCCGGGGTCCTGGTGCCTGCCGGCTTCAGTCCTAATGGTGTAACCTGCTGCAAGAGCTGTATCTCGAAGTAAGATCAAGGGTTATCGTTGCCACTTGGGGGGGGGGGATAATAGATGCAACCAACAAGGAGGGGCTTTGCACCACCTAACAACAAGTTAACAAATACAGCCTCACATTCTGAGTTTTCTAGTGCAGGGATGGAAACCAGGGAGGCCTTCAAGGAGGACTTGGTATAGAAGATGAAACGCCACCACCTTTTTTACCACGCCTGTCATGCTGGAAGATCATGAACCCGGGGAGCTCCACCTCCTGGGGTAGTATGGTGAGTTTGAGGCAGGTTCCAGAGATAGCAATTAGATCTGGAGAGTATGTACTGATACAAGCTTCCAACTTCCAATTCATGTATCTTGGTCCCAAGACTATTCATATAAGCAAGTTTAAGACCATGAGTATTTGCTCAATACGGGTCTGTGGTGAAGCCTATTTTTATATATGCAGGGGGAGGACCAGGATCAGGTTTAACATCACCAGCCAATAATGTTAGGGGATCTTTGAAACTAAATAAGGGGTCCTGGGAAGGGGAGGATAGCTCTCTGTCTTTCTTTCCTGTAGGAAAGTGTCATTGAGGCATAGGTCAGGAAGCACAGTGTTTTATCAGTATCAATAATAAAAGTATAAAAAAATTGTTCAGGATAGCGATATGCAAATGCAGTACAAACAGAGAAAAAAAAAAAAAGGTTACTCACCTGTAACAGTAGTTCTAGGAGTGGTATATGTTGTTCTAGGTAGGCCATGTCCACAGCCCCTCTCTGATCTGCTACTTTGGTGGCCCAGCCAAAGAAATCAATTAGATTCATCTGACATGACCTTCCTGCTATGAACCCATGCTGCCTTGGGTTCAGTGCCCCACTGGCCTCTAGGTACTCAACAATTCTTTCCTTCAGAAGTGATTCCATCACTTTCCCTACCACAGAGGTCAAACTGACAGGTCTGCAGTTTCCTGCCTCTGTCTTTTTCCCACTTTTGTGAAGGACAAATCACATCCACCTTCCTCCAGTCCTCAGGTACCGCACCATCCTCCGATGATTTGTTAAAAAGGGTAGTCAGTGGTGTCACTAGTTCTCTGCTTAATTCTTTTAGAATTCTGGGGTGAATTCCATCAGGCCCCATTGCTTTGTCCACCTTCAGTTTTAAGAGTTCTTTCTGAACCCTTTCTTCTGTGAAAGGACTGGGATCGACCCCCTTTCCAGAGTGCTTCTGTTAATTGGATTAGGCACCACCCCCTCCTCCTCTTTTGTGAATGTTGAGCAGAAGTATTCATTCAGTATGCCTGCTTTTTCACTGTCCCTCTCTGCCCATCCACCGTCCATTCTATTCAGCCTCACTATCCCTCCCTTTGTCTTTCTATGCTCCCTGATGTACCTATAAAAGGTTTTATCCCCCTTCTTAACAGAGTTGGCCATCTTTTCCTCAGTTTGGGCCTTTGCTATTCTGACTTCCCTTCCTGCTTCCTTCTGCCTTAACTGGTACAGCTCTCTGTCCTGCTCCTTCTGTGTTTCCTTAGTTCCTAAATGCTATATTTTTCTCCCTAACCTTCCCCGCCACCTCCTGAGAATCATAGTGGCTTTCTTTCATTTGTATTTGTTTATTTGCTTCACACAAAGGCTTGTTGCCTCTGTGATGGTAGTTTTGATGTTTCCTCATTGTTGCTCCACCCCTCCTTCTTGCCTGTTTGCTAGTGTTTTTCTAAGGCACTCTTCCATCTTGCCAAAGTCAGCCCTCCTGAAATCCAGTACCCTCACTTTTGTATGGCTTGACTCTGTAGCTGAGTTTATCATGAACCGCACTGTTTGGTGGTCACTTGTTCCCAAATGGCTACCCACTTCTAGATCCGAGATCCTCTCACTGGCCCCATTTGAGAGTACAAGGTCTAAGATTGCTCCCTCACGAGTGGGTTCCAAAACTAGCTGAGGCCTGCCACCTGTAGGGCCTTCTGCTGGTTTTGGTTCTCTGCCTCATTACTATTGACAATCAACATATTTTGCCAGCTGCTTTCCCAGGGCACACATGTAAGATGTAATGGATAGTTTCTGATCGGGGTCATCTTCTCATGTTTCTTTTTTTTACATTTAATGTCCCTCTACGTTGTCTGCCATACAGCATTTCAAATAGTGAAAAACCTGTTGATGCCTGTGGCACTTCTCTGTAAGCAAAAAGCAGGTAAGGCAAGTATTGGTCTCAGTCTTTCCCCTTCCCCTTTTACAAACCTTTTTAACATGCATTTTAGGGTTTGATTAAAATGCTCAACAAGACAGTCTGTCTGAGGGTGATAAGGGGAGGTTTTTATGACAGTGATACCTAGTAGTCAGTACAGCTCCTTCAGTAATGCTGTACCAAAATTACTACCCTGATCAGTAATACTCTTTAGTTATGCCCACCCTGCTGAAAGTTTTGGCACACTCTGTTGCCACTTTTGTGGCTGTGACAGTATGCATTGGAACTGCCTCAGAGTATCAAGTGACATAGTCACATACTACCAGAATAGACTACTCTTTTTACTTTTGTCTAAAAGGTGAACCACATCTATAGCAATTCTCTCAATAGGCACATCTATCAAGAATAGGGGCACCTTTTTTTTTTTATAAAGTCACTGGGGCTACTTTCTGATACTCAGCACAAGAACTGCAATTGGTAGTAACATCTTCATGAATTCCAGGCCAGTAAAATCTGTACAGCAATCTGGCAAGGGTGCGATCCCTCCCCGAGTGACCAGCCACTGGACTATCATGTGCTATCTGTATCAGATCTATACTTTTGTAGTATAACCAAAATTGTTCTGTCTGGTTCTGTATCATGGGTTTAACCAAACTCTGTACCTTAGCCCATTGCATTTATATATATATAAAAATATATATATATATATATATATATATATATATATATATATATATATATATATATATAAACAGGTTTCACCCGGTTTTGGTTTCACCCCCAGCTGCTTAAAATAACCCTAGAGAGAAACACTGTTGGCTTGTTCTGAAATAATTTTTTATTTTTATTTTTTTTTTTATTTTAGTCTTTGGTAACCAGTTAAGGTCCACTAAGCACAAGTGCCTGTTTTCAGGGGCGACCTGGGAGCACTGGGCTGTTAAGTGACTTGCTCAGAGTCGCACAGTATGCAAGTGGAGGTTGTGATAATCAAACTCGGGTCTAGTCTGCTGGATGTACCAAGCTCGTTCACACCTCGTTCCTCTAACCTCTAGGCTATACTGCCGGTGATCAATTTAGTTTCAGCATTTTCATATATTAACCCCTTATGTCCACCAGTCTTTTGTTGCTACTGTTTCGTCAGGTGTTGTCTTTCTTTCCTGGACTTCCAGATCTTACAGCTGTGCTCAAACAAGTCCGAATCAAAGTCAGCGAAAGGAAGATGGTGGAGACTTTGAAATTTTTTTTTTGCCTGAGCTCTTGTCACCACAGCTACTGAATCATCAGGATTTACTCCCTTCAGTAAATTCTGGAAAGTCATTCCCAACAATCACAGGTACAGGTAACTCTGGTACTACCCCACTTTCATTTGGTGCAATACTCCATTAATAGTCAGTCACTTGGCTGGTGGGATAGTAGCAAGTGTCCCTGTGAATGCAGATGACACCAGTACCTGGTCCTTTTGGACTTTGTTTTCCCAGCACTTCAATATGCACTAGGGCCTGTCTGCTTCCCAAATCTGTAAGTCCCCTCATAGTCTCATCTCCCACCTCCACATCTGTTAAGTAGTTGCCCCAATTTGCCAAGGACAAATCTGCTCCTGTGTCACTCTCCTTGCAATATGACCTGGCTTATTACAGTTACAGCAAATCAAGTCTTTGGGTGCACATTTGTTACCTCCACCAGAGTTCTTATCAGACTTGGAGTTTAAATGGGAAAAAGTGTGCCTTACCAGTGCTTGGCTGTTACCTCACTGCTGTGGCGTCTGTCTGGCCATCTGCTAGTCTTCAGCCAAAGAAATGGCCTTTTCCCCCACTTTCTGGTTGGTGTTCTTTTACCCAAAGCTGTACGTCTGTGGGAGGATGTTGACGAACTGCTCCATTACAAATGTTTTAATGATCTGTGGAAGTGTTTTGCCCTCTGGTTTAAGTCATTTCATAAGGAGTTCGAGTCGGGTGAAGGCTTCGAGGATTTTTTGACTGAGTTGCATTTCAGAGACCAAAATCTCTGCCTACACAGTAGGTCTCTCCTGAGATGTCATATCTTTTATGGACCTCTTCACCAAGTCAGTTTTCTGACTGTGCAGTGTCCATATTGCTATAGGCAAGTTGGGCTTTTCCTGTCAGGTAAAGTACCAGTCCAATTGCCCACTGCTGCTTTAGCCACTGGCAGACTGCGACAACCCTTTCAAAAGTTGTCAGGTATGCTTTAATAGCGCCAGAAGGACGCAATTAAATTTAAGGTCTTTTAAGCTGTTGGTGTTTTGTAGATCTGCTGGACCTGTGCCAGAACCTCCAGCTGCTCCTGTCACTGCATCTCTTCTTTTCTCTGCCGCTCCTATCACTGCATCTCTTCTCTGCCTCTGTTGTACAGCCCACCATTTGAAGAAGGCAGACATGCTTTCAAGTTCTGTCACTGCCCCCCAAAAAAAAAATCACTGGTGCTGGCTGTACAATCTCAGTTTGGACTTCTATCTCTGCTAGTTTGGCTGCCATCTTTCTGGTAATGACTCCTGGGCTTGTTGCTGCAGAATCCATACCTTTCTGCTATGCTTCCCTGGTACTAGGTCTAGTACCCATGCACAAAGCTCTTGGCTTAGTGTATGCATGGAGTAAATCCCACTGAAGTAGACACCATCTGTCGTCGAGCAACAGGTCAGGAAGCATGGGAAAAAACCAGAAGCAGTTTCAAAATTTGCAAATAGCGTTTTATTTTTCTCAAAAGCAGCAAAATAAAAATAAATTATTCAGTATAACCATTTACAAAGGCAGTACAAACAGAAAACTAAGTCCTTCTTCTAAGGGTATCTCTTAATTCCAAGTTTCAGTCCCTCACTCTCCCCGTCTCTGGCAAAAGCATTGCTGCTCTTTTTATAAATCTGTCTGGAAAACCAATTTAAGAGAGCCTGCTTCTCACAGAATGTTCTTGTCAGTTTTGTTCCTTGCAGGCACAGCAAAACAGTCCATAGTGACCCAGAACGGACATCTTGTTTACAGCTCTTCTAAAGGCTTAAAAACTGCATCTCAGGTTAACCCCTTGAGTTCCAAATAGCTTTGCAATCATTTCAACAATATAACTATATACAGTTTTACTCAGAGATTCACATATATTTTTATAACTGCAGATATACAAGGGGGGGGGGAGAGGAGAAAAGACAGAACTAGCAAGGGAAGGCAGAGAGACCACGAGAAGAGGAGAATCGCAAAACCAGAGTGATCAGTTCCTATGTCAAGAAATTTGATTGCTCAACCAGACAGAGAAGAGAGGATAGAACAGACCCTTGCATTCTCTTTCTACATAACAAATGGGGCAGGGCCTTATGAAACCCTTGCCCAGGTGGATTACAGACAAACTGCAAGGTGCAACACAGTGCAACAGCAGTTATAAAATGTATCTATTGACAGTACACATTATAAAATGCTTGTAGCATATTATGTCCCAAAAAGGTATTTTTTTCCTCTATTCAGAATAAAGGTATGTTCAAATTCATGTGCAAAGGAATTTGCATAAGCAGCCATTGTTGATCCCATAGCAGTCCCCCTACACTGTTCATGGAAAACATTCTTAAAAGCAATAGTTTCCGTTAAGAATTAACAAGGCTAGTTCTTGCAGTACAACAGCTTTTGGGTGTGAACCCCATGGCATTCTATCCAGAACAATGCACATAGTTATAACACCTTCTTGATGTGGGATACAAGTGTATAAATCCACTGTGTCTAGGGTATCCAACAGATGTTCTTGCATTCCATTACGAAATTCAGCATTTACTGAATTTAAAATGCATTACATATGTGAGGATTCCCCAACATGTGCATCCATATTTTCAATGAGTGGCTAGAAATGCATATAGATACATTTCGAGATTTGTTCAAAAACTGATTTAATACCCAATATCATTTGAAAAATCAGTAAGGAGGCTCACGCATTAGAGCCTGTTTCTTCGAGACAAAATAACTGCAACTAAAAATAAATGAAAGAAAGCATAAGCTGCAACTTGTGGCTGGCTCTAAAAGAGCCATAGTAAGTTTCTCAAGCACATAACTGAGGTCCCAAAGGGGACCAGATTGTGAATAGGAGGTTTCATATGCAGAATCTCTCTCAGAAAGGTACAGGAGGCCTCTAACTGAGCTACCGTACACCCATCAACAGGGGCACGGAAAACTGATATTTATTTGGATAGTTTGTGTTGACCAGGTAGGTACACTAGACATAGGGATGCCTATTTTCAGGTATGACCCAGGAGGATTACAAAAAACAAGATTACAGGACAAGCAACAAGTGGATACAAAATACAGTAGTTGTCCAGAACAGGAAATACAACAGTGGAAAAACATAGTTGTACCAATAAGAGATAAATACAGCAGTCATGCAGGTAGTACAGAGTAAGACAAAGTGCAATTAGCTCCAGGGAGCCTTCAAATACATACTAGAACAGGTATGATCGAGCAAGGAGGGGAGTACACAAGTGAAGAGTTATGTTTCCAATATCACAAGTATGGCAGTGGGGAAGTTAGTAGCAGAGTGACAAATTACAGGAGATACAGACGATACAAATACAGGAACCTGGGCAGATGGTGACAGAGGGCAAGCATATAGCGAGCAGAGATTGTAAAGGCATAAGAGGTGGAAAAGGGGAAAGGGATGGGGAGGCAGGAGGAGGAATCCGGGAGAAAGGACGAAAAGTGAGGACAGGCAAGAAAGAACAGGGGAGAGTAGGTGTAGGGGAGGGAACCGAAATGTGACAACTGGGTCGAAAAAGTAGGAATGGGCAGTAGGGGTGTAGGTAGTCAGGCTAAGGTGGATTAATGCACTGACATGGGGCAGGTTAGGTTAGGAGAGTCAAATTCCTTTTTAGAGAAAGTGTGACTCAAGGCATGTCTAAGAAACAAGGGAAGGGAGTTGCAGAAGTTTTATTTATGTAATCTGTTTAGTTTTCTTTTACTGGGCAAGTACATAAAACAAGAGTATTGCCTATATTTGGCATAATTCAAGGAGGGTACAGAAAAGGAGAATCAAGTACAAACAAGACAGACATTGTTTGTGACAATAGGAATTGAGAACGAAACAGAACAATGACTACAGACTAAGAGCAAGCCAATTTTACGAACCCAAGAAGACAGAAACAAATTACTAGCACTAGAGGTAACGAAAGTACAAGCTGAAATCTGGCAACCAAACAATTTATAAATCAATACAAGTTATAACAATAGGATTTGTGAGGGAAGGAGGAACAGGCTGGCACTGAAATACAGAGAGCAGTAAGTGCCATAAAGGGCAGAAAACAAGGAGTAGGGCTCAAGTTTCAGAGCAGGAGCAGTCGGAGTATGTTAGAAGGAGCATAGACTAAGTTTGAAGACCTGGTGGTACTTGGTGAGTTTGACCTGTTTGAAGGAAGGGAGTTCCAAATGTACGGGGCAGATGTTGGCAAGGAGCGTTCACCCTTTTTAGTGAAACAGCTTGGACTTCCTAGAAGAATTTGTGCCGATGATCTAAGGGGATAAGCTTGGGTAGAATGGGTTAGCAACCTTGAGAGGTACTCAGGGGTCCCTGTTCTGATATGTTCTGATAATACTATCAGAGAGCCAGCAGTATAGAGTCTATACGATGAAGGGGAGAGCCAGCCCAGTCTTGAGCAGAGTTGACAACAATGAGTTAGTTGGCGAGCAGAGAAGGCAAATCTGCATCTGCTGTTGTAGCAGGTGCTCCATTTCTGGAAGGCTCCTTTGCTAGCATCAAGGTATGCCAGGGAGCAATAAGTAAGACTATGAAGGAGGAAACCTTGTGCAAAAGCAAGCCGAGCGGCATCATTGAAGGAGGACCTAATTTTATAAGCAAGTCCCAATTTGGTGTTTACTGCCTTACTGGTAGCAGCAATGTGCAGATTAAAATCCAGAGATGGGTTGAGAGCAACTCCTAGATACCTAAAAAAAGAGTTAACAGATTCCAAAGGGGAGCCATCAAGACAGGTGATAGAAAGGGCAGGAGTACAGTATTTGATTCTAGGAAGGGAGACAAAAAGCACGGCCACGGTTTTACTGGAGTTTAATATGACTTTTTTGAAGAAGCCAGCCTTGTAAACAGTCAAAATTCTCCTGGAGATTTGCCTTTATAGACAAGGAGTCTTTACCACTTGAGAGAAGTACCATATCATCAGCATACAGGATCATAGAGGAGGAACAGGGTAGTGATGGCAGGTCGTTGATAGAGAGGAGAGGGCCACGTATTGATCCCTGAGGAACTCCAACACTGGTGGAAGCAAGGTCAGAGACAGCAGTTTCAATTTGAACAAATTGCGTCCTCCCAGTGAGGTAGCTATTAAACCAGGGGATGGCAGTCTGGGAGAAACCCAGGGATGACAGACTGGAAAGTAGTAGAGGGTGATCCACAAGATCAAAGGCCTTTGTGAGGTCGATGAAGATGGCCCCTATAGGCAAGCCCTTATCCACAGCAGTTAGGATGTCATTTTGAAAGCTGAAGTAGCGCCGTTGTGGTGCTGTGCCCTGTCCAGAAATCATGCTGAGCAGGAGATAGGAGATTATGAAGATGTAGATATTCTGTGACCTGGGAGGTAATACCTTCTCAAGATGTCAATAGGGAGAAGGGCAGGGGTAAACAAAGAAAATGACAAACGCAATAAGGACAGAGATGGGGCAAAAAGGGGTAAGGCCATCAAGAAATGGAGAATAATGAGTACCAACGTCCATAGTCTGGGCAACAAGCTCCCTGAACTGATGGCCTTAATGGAACAGGGATGCCTGGATATCGTAGCAGTCACAGAAACATAGTACACAGAGAACCGTGACTGGGATGCTATATCAGGGTACACAACCTACAGGAGAGACAGGGAGCAGAGTAGCTCTCTATGTAAGGGAAGGGATAAAAGCAACTGAACAAAAAAAGAGTAAACAGGGAGGAGAGTAGGTACCATGGGTCACCTTAGAGGCTGGAAGTGGCATCACAATCCGCACAGGGGTTGTATACAGACCCCCATGTCAGGGGGAGGGAATAGACAAGGATATGATAGAAGGCATCCTTAGGATGGCAGAGAAAGGGGAGATACTGTTGATGGGGGACCTTAATATGCCAGATGTTAACTGGAGCACCTTTGCTGAAGCCACATCCAAAACCAGGGCCATTCTTGATGCCCTTCAGGTTGCATGCCTCAGACAGCTAGTTTTAGAACCCGCTTGTGAGGGAGCAATCTTAAGACTCCCTACTCTCAAATGGGGACAGTGAGAGGATCTCAGATCTAGAATCGGGTAGCCACCTGGGAACAAGTGACCACCAAACAGTGTGGTTCATGATAAATTCAGCTACAGAGTCAAGCCATACAAAAGTGAGGGTTCTGGACTTCAGGAGGGCTGACTTTGGCAAGATGGGATAGTGCCTTAGAAAAGCAATAGCAAACAGGCTAGAAGGAGGGATGCAGCAACAACGGGGAAACATCAAAACTGTCATCACAGAGGCAACAAGCCTTTGTGTGAAGCAAATAAACAAATCACATAAAAAAGCCACTATGGTTCTCAAAAGAGGTGGTGGTGAAGGTTAGAGAGAAAAAGATAGCATTTAGGAAGTATAAGGAAACACAAAAGGAGCAGGACAGAGAACTGTACCAGTTAAAGCAGAAAGAAGCAGGGATGGTAGTCAGAATAGCAAAAGCCAAAACTGAGGAAAAGATAGCCAACTCAGTTAAGAAGGGGGATAAAACCTTTTACAGGTATATCAGGGAGCGTAGAAAGACAAAGGGAGGGATAGCGAGGCTGAATAGAATGGACAGTGGGTGGGCAGAGAGGGACAGTGAAAATGCAGTGATACTGAATGAATATTTCTGCTCAGTATTCACAAAAGAGAAGGAGGGGGAGGTGCCTAATCCAATTAACAGAAGCACTCTGGATGGGGGTCAATCCCAGTCCTTTCACAGAAGAAAGGGTTCTGAAAAGAAAAACTCTTAAAACTGAAGATGGACAAAGCAATGGGGCCTGATGGAATTCACCCCAGAATTCTAAAATAATTAAGGAGAGAACTAGTGACCACTGACTACCCTTTTTTAACAAATCATTGGAGGATGGTGTGGTACCCGAGGACTGGAGGAAGGTGGATGCGATTCCCCTTCACAAAAGTGGGAGGAAGACAGAGGCAGGAAACTACAGACCTGTCAGTTTGACCTCTGTGGTAGGTAAAGTGATGGAATCACTTCTGAAGGTAAGAATTGTTGAGTACCTAGAGGCCAGTGGAGCACAGGACGCATGGCAGCATGGGTTCACAGCAGGAAGGTCATGTCAGACGAATCTAATCGATTTCTTTGACTGGGTGACCAAAGTAGTAGACCAAGGAGGGGCTGTGGACATGGTCAACCTAGACTTTAGCAAGGCATTTGACACAGTCTCACACAAAAAGATTAACAGTCAAATTAACCAGCCTGGGAGTGGGTCCCAGGGTGGTAGCCTGGGTAAAACACTGGCTGGACAACAGAACGCAGAAGGTAATTGTAAACGGAGTCCACTCTGAAGAAAGAGGGGGTTACTAGCATGGTACCGCAGGGTTCAGTACTGGGTCCAGTCCTTTTTAATGTCTTTATAAGTGACATTGCAGAGGGACTGGAAGGAAAAGTATGCATCTTTGCAGATGACAAAGATCTGCAACAAGGTTGATACACAAGGAGGTGTGGAAAGGATAAGAAGGGACTTGGCAAGGTTGGAGGAATGGTCAGAAGTATGGCAGCGTGGATTCAATGCAAAGAAGTGCAAAATAATGCACCTGGGAAACAAAAATCCAGGGGAAGATTACACAACAGGGGGAGAGGCAGTAACAACAACAAAAATGGAAAGGGAGCTGGGAGTAATATCAGAGGACCTTAAGGTTAGCAAGCAATGTGAGAAGGCAGTAGGGAGGGCTGGGGGGATACTGGGATGTATAGGGAGAGGCATCACCGCAGAAAACAGGAAGTTGTTATCCCTCTGTACAGACTGTTGGTGAGACCCCATCTGGAGTACTGCGTCCAGTTCTGGAATCCTCATCTCTGCAAGGACATAGACAGGAAGGAGGCAGTCCAGAAGACGGCAACTAAAATGGTGCAGGGTCGGCAACAGAAGCCATATAAGGAGAGACTAAAGGAGTTTAATATCTATACCCTTGAGGAAAGGAGTGAGATGGGGGACATGATAGAAACTGTTAAGTACCTCAGTGGAATCAATGAAGTCCAAGAGGGTAGCATCTTTCAGAAAAAGATGTGCAAGAACAAGGGACACAAATTTAAGACACGGGGGGGGGGGGACGGATCAGGGGCAATGTCAGGAAGTATTTTTTTCACAGAGAGGGTGGTGGATGCATGGAACAGCCATGCTGAGGAGCTTGTGAGGTCTAAAACTGTGGGAGAATTCAAGAATGCATGGGACAGACGTAAGGTAATTTTTGCGGGGGGTAGGAAGAAATAGGCCGTTGGTTAAATAGGATCTGCAGCTTATCCTGTAGGTAGGGAAATGGGCAGACTAGGTGGGCCAAGTGGTCCTCATCTGCCGTCAAAGTCTATGTTTCTATGTTAAGTAGTTTGTTTAGGGTAGAGAGAATGGCAATCTGGCAATCGTCATGTTTTGGGGTCCCTTTTTTGTGTACTGGGACAATACGAGCAGTCTTCCACAGAGTTGGCACAGTTTGAGTTAAGATGGAGAGATTGAAAATTTTAACAAGTGGGGCAGCAAGAGCAGGAGTAGCCTGTCTGATGAAATTTGGCAGTAACCCATCAGATCCATGGGGGGGGGGAATAGTTCTAAGGAGACGCAGCATCTCAGCAGAGACCATTCTGAGCTTAAAAGAAGATCCAAGAGGCAAATTCCTATCAAGCGTGGGTGCTGGGTACTGATTAAATTTAGTTAGATACTCAAGACAGATCTGAGAAATGAACATTCAGAGCATTTGCAATTGTAGGCAACTTGTTACAGTTGGCATCATTTACAGTCATTTTGATTGTGGACAGCTTGGGCCCTTGGCCCATAAAATTTCTGATGTGGTTCCAAAAACCACGAGCATCTCCAGCAGAGGCCTGGAGTAGTTTGTGACAGTAGTCCCTTTATGCAATCTGAATGACTTTTTTGCAAAGCTTCCTCATCTTTCTGTAACTATCCCAGTCTTCTGACCATTGGGACTTCTTTACGGCAGCCCAGGCCTTGTGCCTTCTCACTGAATGAAGGAGATCTTTGTATAACCATCTATTTGCTGAGCCCCTTATTTGCCTCCTTTTCAGTGGAACATGCAGTCCCGGAAGAGTAGCTTTGAAATCAGGTAGTCAAGAGCCTTATCAACATCCTCAGTGATATAGCTAGACCACCTGTTGATATTATTTATACCCTTGTGCAGTGCTCTAGGATTTAGTTTAGTGACATCACAAAACTATTACTTTGGGGGGGGGGGGGTGTTCCAAATACACAAAGCAGGAAGATGATCATGAATTGAATCAGAAAAGATACCTGCAGCCATAATCGTATTTGCTCTGTGGCAATCCAGTCAAGAAGGGATTGATGTTTGCCATTTGCCAAGATTTGGGTAGGGCTAGAAATCAACTGAGATACTGTAGGTGAAGTCGCACAAGAGCTTCAGTGTATGACCCAGAGTGGCTACCAGACAAGTCAAGGTTGCAATCACACATTAGAATGACTTCCGATTTACCCTTTAGGTTAGAGAGATCATCCATGAGCCCATTTAGGCCTGGGAAAGCTCCCGTAGGAGGACTGTAAGGACATACCAAGTTGAGTCTTTTTGCACCCCCCCAGTAGCAAAACAGCATGCAGGGTTTCACAGAAACCTGACAACCCTGAATGTTGGACAGAGATGCCAAGAAATTCTGTATAATAAAAAGTAACCCCACCACCTCTTTGTCAAGGCGAGGCAAAATGTATTTAAAAAAAAAAAAAAAACACAACACCCAATCCCGGAGGCTCTGGGTGCTGTACAAATAAACAAATCTTTAAAGAATAAAACACAGATACAAGATAATAAAACACAAGATGACAACATATCACTTAAATATTTTAAATGCTTTGAAGGGTGGTCAAATCTAATAAAACTGTAGCCATTTATTTTATACAAAGTGTCAGGTATGTCTGGCCTAAGCCTCGTTTCCGTCAATCTTAGTATGTCTGGACTGCACAGGGTGATACAGGCTTCCAGTTTGGGGAAGTTAGCCAGTACACTTCTGATATTTATGCATGCAGTTTTCATACCTTTGGAGGAGATCCAGGCGGAGTCATGGATAGGCCTAGCACTTGAGGAGGGGCCAGGATTAGACTGGATGTCCCCGGATAAGATTAAACACAAGAGAGGCACCCAGGGTTCTCCGGTGTGCCGAAGGAGTAGCCCGAGGCAGACTGGCACCACAGGAGGGTGACTGAAAAGGAAATATCCAAGTTTGGCTGGGGCAAATGATATAAATGGATACATTGTATATTTGTTGCGATTTTCTATTTATCAGATTAGAGTAGTCAAAAGATGATTCATCTTGTACATGATACACATTTTGTCACAGGCTATAATATTAAGAGAGGTAGGAGAGAGTAATAAGGGAAGGTAGCAGTCCAGCGGTCACCAGAAAGATCCCCGGCCAAGTGCAAGTATGCATCTTAGTGGGAGAGAGAGAACTGCAGGAAGGAGACAAACAGATTAGGGGGGAATAAAATCATGGGGATTTATATATTAGTAAGTAAATTCTGTGTTTAATATTTATTTCTATTCTTTTTTTTGACTGGGTAAGTGCACTAGACAAATTCTTGCCTATTTTCAGGAATGACCTGGGGAAGGGGGATTCAGATGAATGTCAACCGACTTTGAACCGGCTGAAGCTGTTAGTGGTATTTTAAGTTTACTGACAGGATCTCTGCATGGTATAATGCATCAGGCAGATGTATATGCGTGCGCTAGCTGGAGACAACCTGAATCAAACAGAGGAAAAAGGAGGGGCAACCTCCTGGAATATAGTGAATAAACTCCAGGGATACATCAGGGCAAATGTATTGGTGCAGAAAACTAGCAATGAATTTCCTGAGTATTCAGGGACTGTAACTGAAACAGGAAATGACTGTTGAAAAGTATAACTAGATGGTCTGGGGGTGACAACCGAGGAGAACAGAAACCTGTTCTTGCAAGCACAGGAGATTGAAGGGGGAAGGACTCCAGGAGACGATGTTCAACACTAGACGAAATGGCATGGAAACAGAAGGGCAACTGGCTAGAAAGAGGACAAGGAGGAGAAGACCTACTTTTATATTATATTTAGACTACCAGGGCAAAGGGGCAGAGCAGGAGCCACATTTAATAGTGTGAGGGGGAGGGGTTGGGCTGAAAAGCTAGCCAGCTAACAGCAGCTCCCTGCAGTAGCTCCATGCTGAGCTGCACAAATAGCTGGCAAGCACAAAATTTACAATTAAATAAAACTTAAAGTCCAAGTTCTGCGCCGGAGAAAAAGGTGCCAAGATTTGAAACGGGGCTTGTCACTTTCGTACCTTCCTTTTGCCAGCTGGGGCTTCGGTCAGGTGAGCAGCAAGTGGGGACCGGGGAGGGCTTCACAGGTATTTAGCCTTCACAACCCTTGGGGAAAATTGGCTTTTAAGCAATTTTTGCAACAGGAAGGGGAGCAACAGAAACAGAGGGGTGGGGACAGTCAAGAAAAGAAATTACAGGAAGGGAGTCTAAAGCTATCACTGGGCAAGGGCTGAGAACACAAACAGATTTCAGCAAATGAATTAATTTAGATAGTACAGTGCCATAGCTGCCAGCTGCAACTTCAGTGAAGAAAACTGCAGACCAGAGTCTGAAAGTCACAGGAAGTATCCCAACACTGCAATGAACAGACAGGTGAATGGGTCCATATTTTTGGAAGTGGCCCACAAAGTGAAATCCTGCACTTTAAAGACCACATACATTTGGTTGAAGGCTTTGTGGCTACAACCAGTACATCAGCTACTTTTGGTGACACCCCAAACCATGCAAAGACTGTCTTCAGGAGCTATGCATGCAGGTGCAGGGACTTCTGGTCCAGGTAGACCAGGGCCCTCTTGTTCTATGGCAACAGGCCTCTGCAAAGAGGCAAGGGTACTGGAGGTGCCACTGCTACAGTACTTACTGCAGCAGCGGATACCACATTTGTCGACAACAGATGTTTCGTGAGGATGAGGGTTGCACCCTCCATCTATAGTTTCAGTAATGACCTCTGCATTAATGGAATGGGAGGGAATGCATACAGAAACTTCCCTTTCCAAGTGAGGGACCAACACGACCCACCAACAAACTCCAGGCCCTGAAGTCAGCAAGCAGAAACAGCAGTTTTGAGTTGTGTGGGGACGCAAAGATGTCATCTACCACAGAGGTCCTGCAAAATCTAATTCCCCTGTTGCAAACAGAGGACTAGATTTTCTCCTTGGTCGTGAAGGATGCATACCTTCATATCAAGATCAGACAGCATCACAGGAAGTATTTGAGATTTGTTCTGGAAGGGGAGCACTTCCAGGTCACAGTATTTCCCTTTGGCTTTGTCTTCTGTGCCTAGGGTCTTTACCAAATGTTCGTCTGCAGTGGCAGCAGCCCTCAGCAGTGAAGGTCTGTATGTCTTCCCATATCTGAACGATTGGTTATTGAAAGCCAAGTCCAGGAGCCAACTCTAAACACACCCCGTCCTGCACATGGCAATTGTTCGAAGACCTGGGAGTTGGTGAATGTACCAAAGTCAGTAATGTTCTCCTGCCAGAGGTTGCAGTATATAGGTGCAGTCCTGGACACAGATCGGGACAAAGCAAGGAAGCCATATAGCATAGTGGTTAAGGGCACTGAGCTGCAAACCTAGAGACCTGGGTTTAAATCCCATCAGCTCCCACTTGCATACTGTATGACCCTGAGCAAGTCACAATTTCCTTGTGCTCCCAGGTTGCACCTGGAAACAAGCTCCAGCTTGGTGCGTTTTTCCTGGATAAATAATTTCCCCTTTGCCTAAGCAGAACATCTCATGGTTCAAGCGCAACTTGTGTACAGCAGTCATCACATCCCAGCTGGGATTTTCCTCGGTCTCCTGGGACTCATGGTGGTGGCCACTGTGATACTAGCTCGCTTACATATGAGAATGTAGCAGTGATATTGAGAATGAAATGGGACAAATTGATGGACAATTATTCTCTGTTCTTATGGGAAGTTCGGAACAGAATAAAATATTTATAGTCTTGGGTAACTTTTTTCAACATGTCTGCTTTCCATTCTTCCAACCAATTATTTGTGACCACCACTTTAGTGAGTACATCTCTGCTTTGATGGAACTGGTGGGATCATCCATTAGTCTTATAGTTTCTTTCATCGTTCAACAATTTTTGGTACATGTTCTTGTATTTCTCATACTCCATTAACACTGTCCTTCCCCCCCCCCCCCATCCGCTGCTTTAATCACAATCCCTTCTTCCTCTAGTTCTTTCAAAGCTTCCCTTTCAACCAGTGTTAATCCTTGGTACCATTTCTTTATTACTTTTGAATAAGTCATAAATCTGTGCATCCAGTGTTGAAGGGTTTCTTCACGATGAGTTGTTAAATTTGGATCTGATGTCCACAGCTAAAGTGACTTTTTTTTTTTTTTAAACAAGGGTTTTTGTCCAGTTTCTCACTGAACATACCAAATTTTAATATAGGACAGAAATTTTGCAACAGGTATTTTTTTGTAATATGCATTTATTACATTTGCAAGCAAAAACTTGAAAAAAACCAGACATAGTATAGAGCACCTCCGCTGAATTTACTACAGAGGGCAAAAACAAAATAATGATCCTCACTGCATGCAGCATACAACAAAACATATTGGAACACTATACCAACAAGATATATACATAATCATAATCTAGCAACCCTTCAAGTACTGGGTCAGACAGTTCCCCCAGTAAAGTTATTCCAGATTTGTACAGCCTCCTAAGCAGCATAACAAAGAATTTCCCAAACCCCAATATGACACCAAAAGCATACATTGCGAGTACAAACCCAGAACCAATAATATGAGGGAAGGGCATATCCATACAAAAGTGAAAAGGAACTCCCACAACAACCCATACAGTCCATAAAAATCACTAGAATGAAGAGTCCAGAACTGCGATGCAATATAAATGGGAATACCCAAGAGTGAAGACTAGAGGGGCACACTCTTACAGTACATTTTGCAAAGTCACTTAGATCAGTCTTCAGAATGGGTGCAGCTACATGCTCAGAATAGAATAAAATGACCAAAGTTACGTTCGCTATGCCGGCACCCCAAATGCCCACCCCCAGTCCCCCTCAGAACTTAGACAAAGTAATGGAAGTCCCATGCAAATTTCAGCCCTCTTCCGAGGGAGCATCTTCCTCTCTTGCCTTTTCCATTTCAGATGCAATGTGCTGCAAAATTTTCTCAGCATCTTTTGGTTCATTAAATTGTAACTTTTCCCTGCCACGTTATTCGCAGCCTCGCTGAAAACAAAACCTGATGCTGAATTTTCAGACTCCAAAGGTGACAATGAATAGTATCAAAAGCCTTGCGCCTCTGTCTAGTGCTATATGATAGGGCAGGGAAAATTTGATTAGTCTTCTCCCTATTGCAAGATCCGATGTCTTCTTGCCAGAGCCAGTACCCTGTCTCGATAGCAGGCTCATGTACATACAATTAAGAGGGTTCTAGGGACCTTTGAGTCTCCAAAAGCCTTCTAGGGGAAATCAGATATGCCCTCTCTATAGAAATCGGAGCATCATCTTCATTTAGACCCAATATAGAGGGTAAAAGTAAACAAACAGAAAGCAATCTTCCCCCTCAGCAGACTCAGACAGGCCCAATAAAACGGAGATCTCTTTCTCGGGCTTGGTTTTTGACCGGCTCCAAATGCTGACGTAATAAGGAATTCTCTTTTATAAGTTTTGTAGTTGCATCACAAGTCTTTAAGACCGAGTTTTCAGTTCTCTGGCCAGATTGCTCACAGTGGTCCATCTTTGTCTCCAGGAATGATACTCTAGGTGTCAGGGAGTCCAATTTTTTATCTCTATCTTGTAACGACTTCACAAGCTGATTAAGCATAGCTGGAATGGAGAGGAGACACGCTCCCCCTTGAAGCAAGTCACTCAATGACACTTCTTCATTAGTCAGCATAGGCCACTCTTCGCATTGTTGCTGCAATTTTTTTTTTCAGTGGGGGGGGAAATCAGAGGATGAGGCAGCAGCCCCCCGATTTACCACACAGCTCAATACTTAAGCCCCACATACACCACTTAAACACTTCTGGGAACAGGAGTTTCAAGTCTAAAATGTATTTTAAATAAAATTTCTCAGGAGCTGAAAATGTTTGCCTTTTAAAAACCAAAAAAAAAAACACAAAAAAAAAACAAAAAAAAAACAAAAAACCACACACGTTTATTCTCACATTCAAGGCAAGGAGGTGCTGCCCCCCATCCACCCTGTACAATGACTCAATACACCTACCATCCAGCCTCTGCCATGGCTGCAGGAATGGGGAAGGACCGTGGCTTACCCCCGATGAGGAGAGGCTCCCCTGCAGGCAACAGGGGAAACCAACATCCCGCTAGAGTCTCCACCGGGCGAGGCTGGTTTATTTGAATGGAGATGCACTAGCCTGTCAGGGTGTCATGCTGTGTGTCTGTATGTGGGGTTTTGTCCGCATTTAGCGCCTCAGGAGAAGGACATGCAATGAAGTCTGCACATCAGGACACACGATTCCATGTGTCCTACGTAAGCCTCTGCCTCCTCCAAACCCTCCTGAGGTGCTCCCGACTGCAATGACTGACAGCCACTGCCAGGTGCCACTGGAATGACTGAGCACAGGAACCCCATCCCAGGAGAGGAGAGCCTGCCAACGGCAGCTCGATCCTGCACCCTCCTCCCCCCCCCCCCAGCCAATACCGGTGACCAGAGTCTGTTTCCGAACCCGGGTCGTCGGCACGATGTGAGGTGTGGTTATCCTGCGCCTCAACCCTCAGTGCCACCGAGCCGGCATTTATTGCTTCTTAGATGCTGCTCAGGAGTATCCCCACCCCTGCAACTGGCATTCTAATTCAGAGGTGTTAACCCTGCTAAGTAATTCCATGTGTGCTTCTGTCAGGTCTTTGTTACACGTTGAAAACTGGAATTATTTCAGTTCCCTCTGGGGTTTCAGCTTGGTTCACCTACCCGTATTCTGCCTCTGTTTCTTTCCACCGCTCCTCCCGTTTCTTGGTCTATGTTCCTCTCCTCTTCTATCGGTCCTCTGGACCATGTCAGATACCCATCATCTGGTGGCTGCTCCCTCTGTGGTTCCCCTTGTTGACCCTGTACTCCCCCTCTGCACCTGCTTCTAAGCTGCTATACGAAGGTTATGCTTGTGGATATCCCCAATTTATATTTCTTGTACAACTACTATCCTATTCTGTATCTTGCTGGTTTTCTTTTTTGTGGTTTGTACTTTTTGTATGTATGTGTGGACCCTGTTATTTTTATAATAAGCTGTATCTTTTTATTTTATTCTCATACTCTGAAATTGTTTTCTATTAACGATTCTAGGGTTTTATTGAATTTCACCTGTTCCACCTCATAATTTAGACCCTCCTACTCATCTTGTAATTCACTTGTCATTTTATTTATTTCCACTATTATATTGCTTCCTTAAGTACCACCATGAAATCTACACTAGCTTGGTTTCTTATTCCATCACAATCCTGGTTTAAAATATCTAAATTTATTCCTAGGTCAGGCTCTACTAAATAACCCCCTTGGGATTAATTTACCTTGTACATATTACGCAAATATGATAGCATGCCATTCAAGTCAGATATCTTTAAACCTTAAGTTTTCTATTTTTTGAAGATTTATCAATCGGGGCACTTAATTTCCTTGTGCTTAATGGGGGTGGTTACACCTTTTTTGTTTAATTATCCTGAATTTTTGGGTCACTCTTGTGAATGACTTTTTTTTTTTTTGTTTCCTTACCTTAGGATGATATGACCCTTATACTCTTCGTGACCTCCCCCTTCAACTTCTGTAGCTACCTTGTCCTGCACCCTTGGACAAAGTCTACCAATGAACCTCAAAGGACTCTTTGCTACAGGTAATGAAATGCAAATGTTTAATCTTAGTTGGAGCTGCTCCCCAGATGCTTACTCTGGCTGGGGTTGAGCGCTCTTACAAAACAAAAAAATATTTTGAATGTCCACACTTCCATTTTTTTCTGAAGTGACATTTATCTATCAGTTTATTTGCTCCAGTGTTCCGCCATTTGCTGAATAGCTTCTTCAGCGACTTTTTTTAATCAGTCACCACCTTCTAAAAGTATATAGAACAGTTTTCTTATCTGGTTATTTCATTCTATTCACATTTTAGCCTATTTTTATGTTGCTTGCACGCATGTGCAAGAAACATAGTGCCATCATCGGAGACTTCGGAGGTGTGTCACCTCCTCCTCCAATTCAGTCAGTGTGCTGGCAGGCGCGGCCCTGTAAGCCAATGCATTTTGGAGCTGTCTATGACACGCTCCAAAATGCAGTGGCACTCTGATTGAAGGGAGCTCGGCAGGTGAGCAGCGATAGAAGCTGCTCACGCGCAGCTCCCCCCACCTCGCATGACAGGCGCCCGCGCGCACTGTATGCCCGCCAGGGTGCCCAATCCCGTCGGCTGAGCTCGTCGTCCCCAGCGTCCTTGTGCCACGCTGGGAGCCCACCCCAAGCGTGGCAAGCGATCACGTCTTTTTTTACCTGTAAGAACAAAAGCGGTCCCGCAGTGCGTCTCCGACCCCCCTCCCACAACCGCACACCACTGTGCATAGCCTCCCCACACCCCCTCACCCCATACTACCTCCGGACTCCGGCGAGACAATCTTCGGTGGACCGGGAACACGTCTGCACTCTTCAAAGCCGACCCTTGAACTGAGAAATGCCGTAAGCTATATAATGGGCTAGATAGGGGTTTCAACTGTGCATATCTCAGCCATTTTGGGAATTTTTGCACAAATTTTCAACATGGGGTTTTGGGACCTTCTCATGAATGATGTCACTGTCATGGTGTTATTCAGGCCGAAGGGTGATTTACGGCGCGTGACTGCGAAATCACCCGACAGCAGCTCCGCCATGAACAGTGTTGCATCGATGCGAAGAGACTTCATGTTGAAGTTTAATTACAAAACTCAAAAAATGACTGTTTCTGAACGTCGTTGCGCGGTTCCCATGGCTAAATAAGTTTTGCGAAATTTCAATATTTCACTCCAGATTTTCCAACATTGCCATTTTACCACACCTTATGAGTAGTACAGCTGTCATTTTCCATCTCACCCAAAATGTGTTTCCACCCATGTAGCTAGAATGGCAGTCGGTGTGCTAAATCAATGTACGGGACAAATTAAGATAATCACAGTGACACTGTTCATGAGCAGAGGTCTTAAAAATGGCTATGTTGAAAATTTGGTGAAAAAATTCTAAAATTACTGTTCTGACGTCGTTCGCGGTTCTCACGCTAAATGAAGTTCTTAATTTTCAATATTTCCACTCCAGATTTTCAACACTGCCATTTTTCCACACCTTCTTATGAGTAGTACAGCTGTCATTTTTCACATCTCACCCAAAACGTGTTTCCGCCCTGTAGCACACAATGGCGCAGTCGTTGTGCAAACTCAGTGTATGGGACACATTAAGAAAATCACAGTGTCACTGTTCATGAGCAGAGGTCTTAAAATGGCTATGTTGAAAATTTGGTGAAAAAATCCTAAAAATGACCGTTTTACGAGCGTGCGTTACGCAGTTCCTATGCACGCACGTAAGTTCTCAAATTTTCTATATTTACACTCCAATGACTTCCAAATACCTAAACAGCACATAGAAGCAAGCAACATTCGGCATTGACAAATGCTTGTTTTTTTTGTTACCTTACAGTTGCATCAAGCTCTGCCTGAGTGGTTTATAAATGTAAATTGCGTACCTACCGTAATTCTTGATCTTCCTGTATATCTTCACCATTCATCACTGTTGGGTTTAAGCCAGAGCACAGCACTCCGCGTGAGCTTTTTATTGGTTAGGGGAGGAGCTAGCATCTGTGGTGCCACCCACGAGACCAACTCACTGCTTGGTGCTCGCAGATTGGCCAGAAACAGCCACTAGCTTCTCCTCCACTTAACTTCTGCTCACCAGAGAGACGGGGAAAAAAACAGAGAGACAGAGAAAAACAAGGGTGAGGTAAGGGAGCCAGAGGGACAGCATAAGGAAAAGATTAACTGAAACAGGAATAGACCAACCAGAGGACAGAGGAGGAGGAGTATCTACGAGGGTATGGGCCAAAGGGCCCCCATCCCTGGACGGCCATACGGACAGGAAGGGAGGAAAGAATAACAGAGAACAATGGAGGAAGGAGAGAAGGGATGGAGGAACCCATCAATCCATGTGTCTTGAGAGACTCATAGCCTTGAGTGACTGGGGGACGAGCCCCAAGGGGTAGGCATAGCACCAGGCCGCAGACAGTTGCTGCAGGGATCCACATCCTGGCCTTATATCATTCCCTTCCTGGGATTACACAGAGCATCCACAGAGAAGGTCCCTCCCTCCCTCCTCCAGCCCCATACAGGGTGGAAAATCCACCCGTGGTCAGGGTTCCTCACTCTTCAACCCACTTACTGTTTTCCAAAAGGAGAACCAACAGGGTTGAGGGGGTGACCTTCTATTTATCTAAACCTCCCTCCCAGAAGGGGAGGGAGACTGAGAAGTAGAAAAGTAAGAAGACAGGGAGCATAAAGGAAAAGAGTCCCTGCTAAACCCACCCCCAATCCCAGGGAACTCTTAAAGGAGTCAGCACTCCCCAAAGGAGTGGACTAACTCAGAGGTCCTACACCCAGGAAAAAGGAGAGGGACCCACGGAGTCCTCTTTCTCAATTTTTTGACTGAGACAGTACTACCCCACCTCCCAAGAGTCCCTTCTGCTGCCTCCTAGGAACAAGGAGGGGTCTTGATACAGTGGGAATCCCAACTGGTTCCCTGTGGAGGAGGGCGAGCAGGGAAGAGACAAAGCTCAGGGACTGAGGCCTTCTGAGGGGAAGGTGGATGGGATTCAGTGATAAATGGTTAAGATGCACAGAAAGATCAAGAATTACGGTTGGTACATAATTTACATATCTTCACTGTGTCAATCTTCACCATTCATCACCGTTGGGTGAGTATCAAGCCCCCCAGAAGGGGGTTCAGCACCCTTGAGGAACAGATGTCCCTCAGCCTCCTGTGGGGGAAACACAAGAGGAAGAGACCCACTCCAGGCTAATTAGGCTTTTGACTGGTCATGGAGAGGCAGAGTACCCCATTCCCTGGGGGAAGGAAGTCACCCCTGCAGATCCTACCTTGCCCTGCAGAGAAAAGACGGATCGACGGTAATGCAAAGGCAATCACCCTACGCTGGCCCAAGGGTGATAACCTTGATAGGTGAAGCCACGCCGTCCACCCAATGCAGATCACTGTCCGCGTTAACCTTGAAATGACCTCACTGGCATCACAAGATGCCCTTGCTTGGTGCCTTGCTAGCTCCAGACCTATCGCGGAGGGCGCTGTGGCCTGCCTGGCTGCCTCCGAAACAGGCAACGATGCCAGCACCTGACCCAGCATCGCCCACAAATGCCAGTTATAGGCAGCATGGTGTTCCTGATGAGATGCGATATAAAGTAAATCACTCCACCCCCCCCCCCGTGGTCGAACTCTGCAGATTCCAGACGCGTGGGCCTATGCCCAGTAAGGGTGTCAACCGCATCACTAATGCAAAGGGATCTGTCAATGTACCTGAAGACCCCGGGGGGGGGGGCAACACCAATGCTGGCAGTCTGAAGGGGCTGGAGCTGGGGCGGAAGGGAACTGCCAGGCACTGTACAACACTTACTGGAAGTGTATAGGCCAGGAAGAGACCACCAAGTGGTCTGCACTGTATTCACCTAAGAAGGCATGCATAGTATGCTCAGTGTTGCGTCTTGCCATATATGAAACGTGCAAGTCCTCGACCAGCCTCACAAGGAAGAAAGACTAGCAGGCCAATGAACCTGTTGATTCAGATTCTGGTTGCAGTGGGGAGACAGGCGAAAGACCTGCTTATCCATGGCCATAACGTATCTTGTGAACTCTGCAGCCTGAGATCTGAACTGTTCCCAGATTAAGGGCCCCAAAGAACCCACATGGCCTGGGAGAAGAGCAGCTGGACACAGAGGCAAGGGGAGACATTTTTCATGTCAGGTGAAACACCTCTGCCAGGGCTACGGGACCTAGCAGGCGATCCTGGACTATGAGGGGATCCATAGGTCGGATCAGTCAGAGGCTGCTCACGCCAAAGCGGCCAGGATTGAGTACTGGAGGGGAAGCACCCCTATGAGGGGGCCAGGGCCGCATGTGTCCAGAAGAGTGGACCCCAACCCTACCCAACAAGGACTTGTTCGATGGGGATAAGGGAAAGAACTTGAGCTCAATCCTTCGGCTCCTCCCCGGGCTCCACAGGAACACTGCAGCCCCTCGACCCTGCTGACTCCAAGGAAGCAAGCAAACTTTATTTATATAGCGTCTTTCACAATCAAGGCACTGTACACAGTATAAAATACAATATAAAACAATATGATAATAAAATATCTAAAAACAATCAATTAATCAATCAACTAATTAGGGAAGGCCAAAAAAATTAATTTATTTTCAGCATAGATTGAAAACTGCTGACTGTCGGGTATTCTCTTAACCGAAGAGGCAGAGAATTCCACAGGGTTGGTGCTGCAAATGAAAAAGCAAGAGCTCCAGATGTTTTAAGACGAACCCTGGGAATCTCTAGCAGTCCCTCGTTGGCAGATCAGAGAGGGCGACTGGGGAGAGTAGGGAGTCGGGAGATTTCAGGTAGTCGGGTCCCTGTTCATGTAGGGCTTTCAAGGTAAGCAAGCCTACTTTGTAGGTGATCTGCCACTGAACTGGCAGCCAATGCAGTCCGCACAGCACAGACGTAATATGACTGGTTCTAGAGGTACCAATCAGCAGCCTGGCTGCAGCGTTCTGCGCTTGCTGCAGGCGGCAGATATCAACCCCAGACAGCCCTATGTAGAGGGCACTACAGTAGTCAAGATGAGTGGAAATGAAGGCATGGACCAGTGTTGGTAGATTGCCCGGAGGAATCAAGCGTTTCACCTGGGCGGTATTCCTCAGATGGTAAAATGAGGAGCCGACACCTGAAACTTCACGGTCAGACCGTCAACAAAAATAACACCCAAGTTACGTACCCGATCTGAGGTAGGGAGCTGGACACCATCAAGCCACAGGCCCAACATGTGCTCAGCTCCAAGACCCGCCCCACCAGGCAACCTGGATCCACAACCAGCACCTCAATCTTGATGGATTTTAATTCTCAACCAACTTGAGCTCATCCAGTCTTTGATCTCGGAGAGGCAGGTATTTATAATAGTGATCGCATCAACTTGTCTGGGTACAAAGGACATATACAGCTGAGTATCATCTGCATAGCAGTAAAAACTCAAGCCGTATCGCCTGATTATATCTCCCAATGGCAGCATATACACTGCAAACATGGGTGCCAATATGGAACCTCATGCACCCCACTTGGGACAGGGGAGTCAGAGGAATAAATTCCGGTGACTACCCTCTGAGACCCGCCTACAAGGAAGGATCAAAACCATTCGAGGACTATACCAGATAGTCCACAAAGGAACTGCAGGGTTTCCAAAAGCACCTCATGGTCCACAGTGTCAAAAGCTGTTGAGAGATTGAGAAGAACCAAGATGGTACGAGCCTTTCGATCTCAAGCCATTAGTAGGTAATTTAAATACCCAAACAAGGGCAGTCTCCGTACTATGCCTCTTCCTGAAACCAGACTGGAGAGCTTCATAGACATTGTGAGTTACCAAATGATCGTCCAGTTGCAGCGCAACCACCTTCTCAATAACCTTCCCCACAAAGGGAAGGTTAGAGACAGGTCAGTAGTTGGCTGGATCGACAGGATCCAAGGAGGGTTTTATAAGGAGTGGTAAAATGACCACCTCCTCTAGGGGATCTGGAAAGATTCCCCTCTCAAAGGATCTCCATACAATTTCAGCTAGGATCGGGCAGATATCTACACACCCCACTAAAAGGGGGTAGGGCCCGGATCCAAACTACAACAGGTTGGGCGCAAAGTCTGGACAATCTTCACAATGTCCATGAATTCTGGTCGGCTGAAATCCATCAAGACAGACTGGGTGCTCACCACCTCCCATCGACCTCCGCAACCCTGGGCCAATTCTGGACCCGATTTTGGCAACCTTATCTGCGAAAAACCAAGCTAGGTCATCACACAATTTGTGAAAAAACTCTTCCGGACTGGAGACAGATTGGATTGTCAACGGTTCGAAAAAGTTTAGCGGTCAGTTCTGCACAGCAGAAATCTCCGTGGACAGGAACTCTGCCTTCTTATGGGTGATTTCTGATTGATCGCCCTTATAATGTTCCATCAGTCTAAGCCTGTCAGCATCCAGGCCGGACTTCCTTCTCTCCAGCCTTCGACCAACCCACCTCAACTCCTTCATGGACCCGTCATACCAGGGGGACCTTGGGTGAAGAGCGAGTGACTGAAGACAAACAGAAGCAATAAAGTCCAAGGCCTCTCCCACTGCCTTATTATAGGCTAGTACGAGATCCCCTGGACTTGTGCTTTTACCCAGCAGTCCTGATAGGTACAGCACCACCGATAAACCATCTGGGGTAACTCCCCTTAAAGGGTGGTATCAGACTATCTCCAAAGGGGTAGGTCCATTTAAGGGGGCCCCAAAACTGAACCTTATGGTGTGATGGTCACATCAACGGACTTGTTCCACCCCCAGGTTGGTGATCTCCACCCCCAAGATTAACAGCAGATCCAATGAGTAGCCTGTGTGGGTAGAGGAGGTAACTACCTGTGTGAAGCCCAGCATTGTCATTAGCTGGGGGAGATTTTGACCAAACTGCGAGAGTTCATCATCAATCCAGGCACTGAAGTCCCCAAGAATTATCCATCCGGGAGACTACAACACCATGTCGACAACAAAGTCCACAGTCTCCTGCAGGAATTCACCCCCATCACCTGGTGGATGGTAGATGAAGAGTATCCTGCAGCCTACACACTCACCCATAACGCACTCAACAGATCTGGCGGTCCCCACTGGAACATCCACAAGGCCCAGTTCGGTCTTAAAAAAGATGGCTACGCCCCCACCCCTATGATCCAACCTAAAGTGGTGAATCACTGAGAACCCAGCTAGAACTGCAGAAGCCAATACTGGGCCTGCATTTTCGTCCAGCCAGGTCTCTGTGATGGATGCCAGGTCCACCATTTCAACAAGATAAGCTATAATGGCTGTTTTGTTCTTGATAGATCTAGCATTACATAACACCGCCTCATTCCCTGTGCATTAGACTGGTCCACTTACACAGGCTTCTCAAGGAGAGCCATAGAAGAGGGGGGTCCCAGTTCCAGTGTCAAGAGGGAGGAAAGGCACCAGGGACACCAGTTGACCCCACCCTCAACCCCGGAACCACCACTACCCCAACCCAGGACAGTTATCCTACTCCCAGTGCCACCCTCTACATGGGAGCCGGCACAGAGTGTAGTCACTGGAGCTGCCAGGAGGGGCACCTGGGAAGGTGCAATGGTCCTGGGCCCCTGAAAACCCACAGCCTCAGAGAAGTCAGGCTACCAGTCCAGGTTGGCCTCCTGACCATCCAGCTCTGGAGAGGAGGAGATCCAAAAGACCTCCAAACTAGTGACCCCAGGGAACCTCCCACCCTCGGTGCCAAAAATGGCACAGCAGGCGGACTCAATGCCCCTTGTGGCACCGTCTATCACCGGAGCCGCAAACTGCTCCGGGATCTGAGACAGTGCAAGCAGGTGACACTGAGGAACCAGACCAGTCCTCCAGCACTGTGGAAGAGGCCTTCTCTGTGGCAGGACTAGAAGAGGAGGAGGAGGTCCCTTCCTCAGCAGTCTGTATAGGCCCTGGAAGGGCAAAGAGACTTGCACTTGGTTCCTTGCAAGCGCCGCCACCCCCGAAAGCTGAAGTCCTGCTGACTTTGAACGCGCAGTACTCAAGAACACAGTAGTCCACTGAGAAGCAGGCATCGCACTTGTCCATATCGTGCTGTGGTCCAAGGCAGGTTAGCCAGAAATCATGCCAGTCAGTCATGGAAATTTGCCGGCCGCAGGGACACCGATGCACAGGAGGCCAGCCCGCTTCTGAAGAACGCTTCTTGCCCCCCAAACCCGGCGTGATGCAAATGGTAACTTAAACAGTAAGGACTTGACACCATTAAGGAAATAAAAAGGAAAGATCTTACCGGATCATTAAATAACGGCGCAGAGTACTGGACGACAGAACCAAGGTGAGGATTTCACTAGGTGGCGCTGAATGTGGCTCCGAGATGGCATTGACATGGCTCCATGGAGTTGCGGTTTCATTTCTGCTGCTGCAGGCGAGGTGCTGTCTCGACAGGAGAAGCAGAACTGAGGTGGAGGAAGAACCAGACGTTTCTGACCAACCTGCAATCATCAAGTAGTGCGTCTGCCTCGTGGATGAAGCCACCATGCTGTGCTCAGACTTGCACCCAACAGTGAGAAGTTTGACACAGGAAAGATAATTTATTTGCTATTCCGTGCTTGCTAAAAAGTAAATACATAAATGTTTTTCAATAGTCCTAAATTAAGTAGCAACACCACCAGTGTTTCACCCCCGGTCACCTTAACACCTAGTGCGCTCTCAACTTGGCTGTTTCTAGCCTCTCTCCTTTCTAATCTTCTGCCACGATTGCCAAGACTGCAATTCTGTTTCTGCATTTTTGCTTTCTTTCAACAGTTTCAGTTCTCCAATTTATGGCTGTATCTATGTAGTTAAAAAATTCACAGAAGAATACTTACATTTTTTTTTTTTTTATTTTTTTTTTATTAGTTTGGTGTCTCTGTTCTTTCACACCGCTTTAGCGTACTGATCAATTCCTCGTGCAGATAGGGACTGACATCAGTGCAGAAATGGCTCTTTAGTCAGTGTGGGTCGTAACGTTACGTTACCCACCTAACTCACGCTCTGTGCGTGTACTGATGCATGGTTGCTAAGCAATGGACTATGCAAGTGTAGCCTGCCAGCTTGCCTCACTGACTCAGCACTATTTTAAGACTGATGCAATTTTCTAATTTTTTTTTTTGTTTCCTCAGAATCTCTGCTCACACATTTCTCAATGTATTATTCAAATCGCACTTTTCATTTTAATGTAAATTTATGTATATCAAAATTCTCTGAATCATTGAGTTCATTTAAACAAACATTAGTATTCTGTTCATAAACAGTGCTTGATTTTTGCTTTATGAAACTCAGTCAATACTGTCAATGCACGTGTATACTTTTATTTCATACTAATCATTTACTGTTTTACAATGCACAATACCATGTACTCTGTACTATGTATACGATGTCATAAGTGATTGGCGGATGATGTAGAGGCTATCCACCCAAACAATAGGATTCCTAGTAATTCACAGCTCAATATACTACTGACAATGGGGTTAACACTGCTACAGCAGGGGCAATTTACCTTATGCAGTGCCCTTGCAACCATATTTATAAAGATAGCAAGAGCTTTACAATTGAGAATATTAGAACACAAGTCATCAGTAAGAAACACTGATAATTCTCTAGTGGCAGAGTATTTTAGAGAAACTGCCCACAGTGGTGCCTCATTATGGTTCTGGGGATTAGAACAAGTAGCCAAACCCCAAAGAGGAGGGGATGTAATAAGTTACTAGAAAAAGAAACTGACAGGAGTCGAATATATAAACTGGATGCTCCAAATCCACTGCTAGAAATGAAGACCAACTGGACAGCTTGTTGGTAATTCTAGATGAACTTTCAGTATATCACCATGTGAGGGAGATCTGGACCTGTGAATATCGATATGTGGAGCAGTATTAACCCAGCTGTCAACAGTACACCGATACCTGAATTACTGTGAATCCTATCGGGTGGACAGCCTCTGCATCATCTGCCGGTCATTAATGATACTGTGTACACAGTGTATGATGCTCTGCATAGTAAAACGGTGAACGATTGCTATAAAACAAAGTATATATGAAATGTACTGCTCTACTTAATCATGCATCAAGAGTATTACAAATCAGTAAAATTAGGGCATGTGTGTGGGATTCATAAAGCAAATATTAAGTACTGTTCATAGAATGGAAGTAGAACAAGTTTAAAGTGGAGAACAGAATACTGAATACTTAGTGATTCCGAGATTTCTAACAAACATACTAAAATGAAAAGCACAATTTAAATAAAAGATTGAGGAATGTGTGAGCAGAGAAATGAGAATCTTCCGAGGGAGAAAGAACAAACAGCTGAAAGTCACATCAGAGCCAGCCCAGCAGAGCAGAGGGCTGCAGCACTGAAGTGATTTACCTCTCTCACGCCAGGGACCAGAGTTTGGGAACAACTCTAGTTGCTGGGGGTCAGCCGGGGGGAGGGCTGGAAGTAGAAAGAGTGGCAGACAGGCAGCTCTCAACTACTGGATTCGGGGGGGGGGGGTTGGTCTTCCCATGCAGATGGGGTCCCAGGCGGTAGGCTGGGTGGAGCAGTACCATCTGTTCTCATGTGCGTGACTGAGTTGCTGAAGCCCTAGAGAATTAAGGAAGAAAACTGGAGGAAAAAGCAACTGGCACAACAACGGCATATGATGCCTGCTGGCTACACCTCCTCCCGCGTCCCCAAGGCAGTGGGGTACTGGATTCTGAGCATCGCGGGGGTGTGACCTCTCTCTCTGGATTCTCCATGGAGGGCAAAACCATCAGGGTGCCCTTGGTACCAGTACTCCTGGGGAAGCACTGGACAGTGGAAGGGGGTGGTGGAAGCTGGCAGAAGGGAGCTCTCCCTTGCTGTGGCCCCAAGGAGAACAAACAGAATATTAGGGGTGTGGGGGGGGGCCAGGAAATTCACATCAGAGTCATAACATGAGTGCTGAGAGTCAGTGAGGCTACGCCTGCATAGTGGGTTGCTTAGCAACCCAGAGTACAAGCACACACGCAAGGAGCAACTTAGGCGAGTCATGTGATGTCAAGCCACTCGCTGACTCAAGAGGCAGTCCTGCACTGATGTCAGTCCCTGTCTGCACGAGCAATTTCAGGATTGCCAAAGTGGGGAGTAAAAGAACCGAGACGCCAAACAAACTGGAAAATGTACTTGTTTAAAATATTTTGCTGTGAACTTTACAGCCATGTCAAGAGAGCGCACACGGTGCTTAGGTGACGGGTGTGTGGAATGCAGGTGTTTTAATATATGCTACTTAATTTACAATTATTGAAAAACATTTATGCATTTGCTTTTTATCGGCAAGAAATAGAAAAGAAACCGCTTGGACAGAGCTTGACATAACTAAATGGTAACAAAAAACTAACGTTTATTGGCTAAAACTTATGAATGGAATAACGTACCAAAGTAAGAAACAATGATATTCTATGTATTTTTAGAAAGTACTAATAATTACAAAGCTCCCTGAAGAAACCATTAAGCAAATGGCAAAACACTTGAGCATATAAATTGACCACAATGTCACTTCAGAGAAACAACAAAAGTGTGGACATCCAAAATAATTCTGTGAGAGCACCCACAGAGTGAACAGACAGACACACACACACACACACACGTCGAACCTGGGAACAAATCTTTGCTCAGAATGCCTTCCCCAGTTACAGACTGCTTAAAAAAAAAAAAAATAATAGATCATCCAGAAGGTTGCAGCCACTGTTGAAAGGGTGATAATGCACACATAGGCATGATTCAAAAACTGTAAAGAATGTAACAGGAAATCACAAGACTGGACTTGTGAATAATTAAATCACCCCAACCAATTTAATGGACCACCTCAACAAGTTGCAACAAGGACTGAATAAGGGCTTTAGGGGTGCATTTGTCATGGTAAAATTATGAAAATCCTAGTACTGTCATGGTCAAAATGTCGTAAGTCACGGAAGTCACTGAAAAGGTCAAAAAAAGTAATGGATCCATTTTATGTAAAACTCTCCCCATTTTAACATGCTTTATAAAAGCACAAAGATTTCTATACTTTAAAACTTCTATTTTTCGGACTGGTTCAGTGGTGGATAGCAGTGCACTGTGGTGTTAAAAAGGGAGATTATGGTCCGCGTACAAGGAGGATACAGCTGGCAAAGACTGCATGGAGGACAGAGTCTTTAGACCATAGAAAAGCGAGCTGAGCAAGCTTTATATGCGAACAGCACAAATGCCAATGCAGTGAATGGGAATTGGCTCACAGACTTATCTGTTAAATTACAAAACGCACATAAGAAAAAGAACTATCATTTTTACAATCTTCGAACACTATTTAGACCGGGGTGGGTACTGAGGGGCCTCAGACTGGCCAAATTACCTACATGCAGACTTGAGAAAAGGGAATGCAAGGAGGAATAGGAGAGCGAGAAAGGGGAATGTAAGGATGAATAGGAGGGTGAGAAAGGGGAATGTAAGGATGAATAGGAGGGTGAGAAAGGGGAATGTAAGGATGAATAGGAGGGTGAGAAAGGGGAATGTAAGGATGAATAGGAGGGTGAGAAAGGGGAATGTAAGGATGAATAGGAGGGTGAGAAAGGGGAATGTAAGGATGAATAGGAGGGTGAGAAAGGGGAATGTAAGGATGAATAGGAGGGTGAGAAAGGGGAATGCAAGGATGACTAGGAGGGTGAGAAAGGGGAATGCAAGGATGACTAGGAGGGTGAGAAAGGGGAATGTAAGGATGACTAGGAGGGTGCTCTAAGTTACTGTACTGCAAAACTAATACAAGCGCTAGCAAAAAGAGAAACTATTACAAACACAAGCAGCAAATGAAGTGGCAGAGATCCAGTCGAATTTAGCAAAATTTAAAACCAATCTGGAACATAATGCCTTAAGATTTATGTAAACCAGATTACTAAAATTAGAAAAAGACTTGTTCCAGACAAAGAAAGCAAGGTTACACAGGGACAGTACTGATAATGAAAAAGCCGGAACGTTCACATGGGCGAAACCTAGCAGATCTCACAGCAAGGGCCACTCTAGGCCAGATACCAGACAATATAATTTCACTACCACAGTTCAAAGCCTGAATTTTTCAGTGCAATTTAAAGAAACTTATTCAGACACACAAAAATGAGTATTCATGTTCGTCAGACAATCACCTACAACACTTTTTTTTTTGTTTGTTTTTTCAGGGAAGTTTCAGACAAAGTAAAGTTATACCAACAACAAATATACTAAAAAAAAAACCAAAAAAAAAAAAACAAACAGGATAGGGCAAGAAGGGAAGGGGCAGAACAAAGCAACCAGGTGATTCTACAGGGAAAAAAATAAATCTTACAGAAATACCCCCAAGTAAGTTCAGAAGAAAGTCCTATCAAGCGGACTATCATTTATAACCCACCCCTTAGTAGACCCCTTCAAGAGTAAAGTAGACATTTTCAAATTTGTGCACAAGTTACAACTGTGTTACCATTTCAAAACAAACTCTGGTCAGAGCCAACATGGCTGCTAATGCATTAACTTGACAACCATACCAAACAGACTGGGAGTAACAGATCCCTATAGGGAGATTGGTCCCACATCCCAAGAAAACTCTTCACACCATCAGTGATGTGAAGTGAAATATCCCTAAAATTAGGTACTTATAACCCCCACAGAAACACAGAAGTTAACGGCAGATAAGGACCGTGTGGCCCACACAGTCTGTCCATTTCGCCTACCTATTACAAATCACAGATCCTAGTTGATCTGCAGCTCACTCTCTTGTGCCTAGGGTACTCTTATGTCTATTGCATGCATTCTTGAATTGCCGGTTTTTGCCCCTACCACCTCCTTTGGGAGGCTGTTCCAAGCATCCGCCACTCTTTCAGTGAAAAAGTACTTCCTCATGTTACCCTTGAACCCCCCCCCCCACAAATTTCATTTCATGCCCCCTTGTTCTTGTTTCAATTTTATGTACCGGTTCTCTCTGAGGTATCCTTTAGAGGTGCCCTCTCAATCCTACCCCTTCTTCTCCCCACCATGGCCAGCCAACACCAGTTCACCCCTCTCAGAGGAATTTCCCAGCACTCCGAATCACCCCCCGGAACAGGGCCCGCCCACCCTTGGCGGCTCTTTCTGAAATTAGAGGGTCCATCCCTCTGGGAGGTCTGCCGTGGATCCCCAGTGCAGCCTGGCCGGCATTGGGGATGAGAGGGAGATCCCTGGGGCCCTCGTTATCTCCTTGGCGAGCCGGGAATTTTTGTACTTTGGTCCCCCCTTCCCCACGGAGCCCGGCCAGCAAGGCAACGTAGTGCCGTGGCTCCGCCCCCAGGCATACGCCGTGCTGCTGCAGTTGACGATCCTCCAGCCACCACCAGAGGTCGCTCCAAGAGCGAGTGCACCCTGTACCCACCCCCAGGAAGAGGGAGCAATCCATCGGACGCTCGATCTCTCCCCCCCCCACCCACCGACCCCCGGCGGCTCTGGCTCATTCCCAAACCCGGGTCGCTGGCGGAGCACAAGGTGTGGCGTCCAGTGCCTCAACCCTCAGCGCCACTGGGCCGGCGTCACCTTGTTCTTGCACATCTTTTTTGAAAGATGCTACCCTTCTGTACCTTGTTTATACCCCTGAGGTACTTGAATGTTTCTATCAGGTCCCTCCTCTCTCTCCTCCAGGGAATACATACAGAGTTCCCCTAGCCTCTTCTCATGGGTCTTTTCATGCAGACCCTGCACCATCTTTGTAGCCCTTTTCTGGACCGCCTCCAGTCTCTCCATGTCCTTCCGGTGATGTGGTCTCCAGAACTGGACACAGTTCTCCAGCTGAGATCTCACCAGCGATCTGTTCAGTGGCATAACCACCTCCTTTCCACTGGTGATAACCTTTCCCTATGCACCCCAGCATTCCACTGACGTTCCCCACAGCATCCTCACATTGTTTGGTTTCCGTTAGGTCGTCCGATACGAGTACCCCCCAGGTCTCTTTCCTGCTTGGTGGCCGCCAGTAACCCCCTTCCCCCCATCTTGTACACCTCCCTTGGATTTCTGCTCCCCAAGTGCATGACACTGCACTTTTTTTTGCATTTGAATCTTAGCTGCCACACTTCTGGCCACTCCTCCAGTCTGTTTAGGTCTTTTCTCATTTTTTATCTCGTCCGGAGTGTCAACCCTTAGTGTCTGCAAAAAGAAACTTTCCCCTCCAGCCCCTCTGCAATGTCACTTATGAAACACTGCAGAGGACTGGTCCCAGGACTGATCCCTGTGGCACCCCACTTGGTCACCTCTCTCTCATCGGATTGAACACCATTCACCAACCCCCTCCCCTCATCCTGCTCCTCAACCAATTTCTGACCCAGGTTACCACCTTGGAGCCCACCCCTATACTGCCTAACTTGTTTACTGCAAGTTCAGAGAAGAGCGCAGGCTGCATCGGAGACGAGAAAACCTTGAGAGTTAAGGTGTCTTATTCCAAGAATGCACGTGCCGTGAAAAAAGAGCAGCTATGCTCAAAAACATTTGGTGGTAGGAGGCATTGTTTAGCTCTGTTTTTATCTTTATAATAAAGTGCATTCTTGGATTACAACACCTTAACTCGCAAAGTTTTCTCATCTCCGGTGCAGCTTGAGCTCTTCAATATGGACGTGGATTTTTTAGCTCAGCTATTCAGGTTCAGCGGCCTCCTGTGAAGTGTTTGTCCATTTGTTAACTTGTTTACTAACTTTCTATGTGGGACAGTATTAAAGGCCTTGCTGAAATCAAAGTAGGCCTCATCCACCGCCCTTCCCTGATCTACCTCCCTGGTCACTCAGTCTAAGATGTCTATTAGATTTGTTTGACACAACCTTCCCGCTGAGAATCCATGTTGCCTTGGATCCTTTGGTCCTCTAGATTCAAGGAATGACGCAATCCTCTCCTTTGTCAGTGCTTCCATTAAATTTCCCCACCACTGAGGTCCAGCTGACTGGTCTGTAGTTTTCTGCCTCTTCTCAGCTCCCACTTTTGTGGAGAGGGACCACATCAGCCCTCCTCCAGTCTTCCGGAACCGGCCCAGTCTCCAGTGATCTGTTGAACAGGGCGGTCAGCGGGGCCGCCAACACCTCTCTGAGCTCTTAATATTCTGGGGTGAATTCCATCAGGCCACATTGCTTTATTTATTTTCAGTTTCCAGAGTTCCTCTAGGACTCTGCTGTGAATGGAGTGGTGTCTACCTCCCTTCCCCGATAGCTTTTTTTGCAGAGCTGTGGACCTTCATCTTCCCTTTCCTGCATGAAAACAAAGTATTGGTTCAGTATCTCTGCTCTTTCTATGTCCTCTTCTGCACACCCTCCTTTATCCCGACAATCCCTCCCCTGCTCTTCTTCCTCTCGCTGATCTCCCATTATCTAACAAGTTATAAATATAAAAAGGTGTGGTTGCAGAGTAAATTTAAAAAAAACAAAAAACTATGGCTTTGCATTAGAAAAGCTGAATTCAACCCTAAAAACGGAATGCTGCGTGCTACATAAGAAAAGGGACCCTGTTAACACAGATGTTCAGAGGAAAAAAAATAAGCTTGTCAGCATTTGATATGTCCTTCAGAAGACTACTATTTCCTGCTAAAAGTAATTACGTTGCTTGGAAAGCAAATGTTACATTTATTTAATGTAATACAGCATTGTAGGGGATCTAGCTCCTTTTAGTTATCACTACTGCAAATCTGCAAAAAAGTGATGGTCATAGAAATAATAGGAAGCACTAATGAATCTATCAGTTCACCTTGGACCTTATATTCAAATGGTTACCTCGGTGTTAACAGGATTAGTGCTGGACTGAGTGGATATAGCGTAGCCAGCAGCCTGCTTAGTATATAGCCAGTGAGAGACAAATGGTGCTACTCTGAATAAGCGTAATCACCTTAAACACACCAGCCTAATCAGGGTTGTCTGAAAACAAAACAAAGAAAAAGGGAAAAAAACAAAAAAATAGAAAGCAAGTCGCAAGAAATCTTTACAGGGAATAATCCTGATGGTAAGAATTAACTGTCCTGGGCAGAAAGCAAAAATAAGTAAAAGTATAGAGAGAAAAGATAAAATGGAGGAAGAAGCACTGCACATAAGAAAAATAAGAAATGGTGCCTTAACTCACGCTACACCTGGGAGCCGGATTCGAGAATGACCTCGGGTCACCAGGGAGCTGGCTCGGGGGTGGGGGTGGGCTGCAGTGGGACTGAGCCGCAGCTGCAGCTCTCCCCTTCAAAGGGGTGGAAGCCCACTCCTCCGTAGTCCCACTGCCACTGGGTGGAGGTCCGGTGGGATGCACAGGCAGCAAGGAGCAGCGACATAAGTCAGAGATGGGGCCACCAGATCCAGGCGTAAGCATACGCCCACATGCACACACACGTGCACGCTGGTCTGGGGAGAAGAGAAAAAAAAACCCAGAAAATCCCAAAAAGTATAATAAAAAAACAAAAAAAAAAGAATAATGCTCCTTCTGTACAGATGCCATGATCATGCAATCTCCCTACTGATCATTTCCAACTCAAAATCTGCAGAACAAAGTTTTTACTAAGTGAAAAGCAAAAGTAATTAATGCCATCAAACAAACAAAATCAAATGCCAGGGAACTAAGCAGATCTAATAGTCTAGGTAAAAACTAATGAAATGGCTGTATCTAAAAGGGGAGAGTATGGGCAGGGCAGAGGGACTCCAGTGATTCAACATGTAAAAAAGGTGTTAGCCTAACAATCCAGCTTCAGAAACAAAAACACTAAAGGGCACTGGGTCACAGCCGATCCCACACCCCAACCCCCAAAATGAAACCCTACCGACTGAAAATGTAAAGAAGCCCCAAAATATATCTTTATATAACCATTAAGTCGTACCTCTCAATCTTCGGATGACCAAATCAGGGACAGAGCCCCAGAAAATCAGGGACACTTCATTAACATAAAATCTGCATATTCGTGAACCGAAGTGGGTCACATTTCACATGTTGGCAGCTATTTATAGCGGCACCTGAAGCATTAGCAACTGAACTCTCTGGTATGGCAAATGGTAGGTCACTCAACAACCTGGACAAGTTTAGGATTAAGTTAACTAGCACAAATAAATATTTTTTTAATCCTTCGGAAGTTCAGAAACAATACTGAACACATGGGTAAAAGACTGCTGCCTTATGCAGTAACACACACACACACACACACACACACACACACACACACACACACAAGTACTGGGACAAGTTCATTTTGATGGCTGAAGCAAGCTTCCCATATGACAGAATCACTCCTGCCACACTCCTCATTTTCTGCTTATTCCAAATAAGCATCCAACAATATTCGTTCCATTATCCTATTCAACCAAGGAAGCCTAGTCATAAATATATTTAACAACTTACTGTTGAAGGATAATCCAGTTGAAATAAAAGTCTCATCTCCAGTGAGGTCCTGCTGCTATCCATTTCTGCAGCTGAGTAGACAGGAGCACTGACAGGGGACTTGAAACAGCAGCTCAAACCTCACTGCACAACTCTCACTGGATTACATGAATTGACTTATTACCACCACCACCTCAATCTCAGAGTCCCGCCTGATACAAAACTGAAATGCTGCCTTAAAGCACACCAAGATTAAAAAAAAAAAAAAAAAACTCCACTAAAGGGAGAACAAATTCATTTTCTGATCTCACCCAAAACATTTATTTCTCTACAAACGAAAATACACACGCAATTTCAAAAGAACCTACATTTATTGTGATCTTTGCTCAGCAGTCTGATGAGTTTCTTTAAAGATGCTCATGCCCTTCACTGGCGTTTTGATTTGGTCTGCCACTAAAAGATCCTTACCCTCTCTCTCTGGTCTACCAGACCCATCTGCTGCTGCTGCTGCTGAGGACCCCTTACTGGAACCGAATGAACTGAGTCGGACACAAATAAATGAATACATTTGTTTATTCTGTACAGCAGACATGTTCTCTTCATGAAGTCTACCCCGAGACTTGCAGAAACTAAAGGGGTTTCTAGCCCTTGCTAAGGCAGTAATTAGCATAAAATTAGCATAAGGAGATATAACTGCGACAACTGTTCCAACAGCACTTAATGGGACGGCAGCTGGCATTAGCCCCATACACAAGTATAGTCTACAATACCTTTAAATCCCCATTGTAACACGGCAAAAAAAAAAAAGCCTGAAGCAAGGCGATGTCATTGGACAAAACGCACCACATGATCGAAGTTGGAGCGGTGATTAATCACTGGTAATACCCGCTCCAACTATTAATCATGGGATCACCAGGTCAATCTCTAGCACCACTAGCTGTCTCAGCAGCAAACAGAACACACATCACGGCGAATACGCAGGATCTTAATGCACTGACACAAAGCCGAACAGAACTGTAAAAATGGAAACATAGATTTTGACGGCAGATAAGGACTGCTTGGCCCACCCAGTCTGCCCATTTCCCTACCTATTGGATAAGCTGCAGATCCTAGTTAACCGGCAGCCTACTTCTTCCTACCCCCATCCCCTAGAATTGCCTTATGACTGTCCCATGCATGCTTGAATTCCATCACTGTTTTGACTCCACAACCTCCTCCGAAGTCCGCTCCATGCATCCACAACCCTCTGTGAAAAATACTTCCTTAAATTACCTCTGAGCCACTCCCTTCTATCTTCAAATTGTGCCCCTTATTCTTGCACACCTCTTTTTTTGAAAGATGCTACCCTCTTGGACTTTGTTGATTCCCTTGAGATACTTGAAAGTTTCTATCACGTCCCCCCTCTCCCTCCTTTCCTCGAGCCAATACATATTCAGCTCCTTAAGTCTCTCTTCATATATCTTCCGGTGCAGACCCTGCACCATTGTAGTTGCCCTCCTCTGGACAGCCTCCATCCTGTCTATGTCCTTGCGGAGACTGGGTCTCCAGAACTGCACGCAGTACTCCAGATGGGGTCTCACCAACTGTTTGTACAGAGGGATAATAACTTCCTGTTTTCTACTGGCGATGCCTCTCCCTATGCATCCCAGTATCCCCCCAGCCCTCCTTGCTGCCCTCTCACATTGCTTGCCCACCTTTAGGTCATCTGATATGACTACCCCCAGGTCCCTTTCCATTTTTGTTGTTGTTAGTATCTCACCCCCCATTCTGTACTCTTCCCCTGGGTTTTTGTTTACCAGGTGCATTACCTTGCACTTCTTAGCATTGAATCTAAGCTGCCATACATTTGACCATTCCTCTAACCTTGCCAAGTCCCTTCTCATCCTTTCCACCCCACCTTGTGCATCAACTCTGTTGCAGATCTTTGTGTCATCTGCAAAGAGACGTACTTTTCCTTCCAGTCCCTCTGCAATGTCACTTATAAAGACACTGAAGAGGACCGGTCCTAATACTGAACCCTGCGGTACCCCACTAGTAACCCTCCTTTCTTCAGAATGGACTCCATTTACTATTACTCTCTGTGTCCTATTCTCCAGTCAATTCTTTATCCAGGCTGTCATCTTGGGACCCACTCCCAGGCTGGCTAACTTGTATATTAATCTTTGTGTGGGACTGTGTCAAATGCCTTGCTAAGTCTAGGTAGGCCATGTCCACAGCCCTCCCTGATCTACTACTTTGGTCACCCAGTCAAAGAAATCTATCAGATTTGTCTGGCATGACCTTCCCGCTGTGAATCCATGCTGCCTTGGGTCCTGAGCCCCTCTGGCCTCTAGATACTCAACAATTCTTTCCTTCAGAAGTGATGCCATCATTTTCCCTACCACTGAGGTTAAACTAACAGGTCTGTAATATTCTGCTTCTGCCTTGCTCCCACTTTTGTGAAGGGGAATCACATCTGCCCTCCTCCAGTCCTCGGGTACCACCCCATCCTCCCAAGATTTGTTAAAGAGGGAGGTCAGTGGTGTCACTAGTTCTACCCTTAGTTCTTTTAGAATTCTGGGATGAATCCCATCAGGCCCCATTGCTTTGTCCACCTTCAGTTTTAAGAGTTCTTTCAGAACCCTTTCTTCTGTAAATGAGCTGGTGTCAACTTCTGTATCCACAGTGTTTCTACTGTTTGTTTTAAGTACTTCCCCCACTTCCTTTGTAAATACTGAGCAAAATATTTGTTTAGTATCTCTGCCTTTTCGCAGTCACCCTCTGCCCACCTTCCCTCCCTCCTCTTTATTAAGCCTCACTAGCCTTCCCTTGGTCTTCCTTCGCTCCCTGATGTACCTATAAAAGGTTTTATCCCCCTTCTTAACTGAAACGACGCAAGTATTCCCATGTTACAAACGCATTAATGCCCTCCGGAGTTGGCTTCTACTGGGGAATTAATGCGTGGTTGTAGGCACTCGTCCAAGGCCTCATGCCACAATCCCCAAACTATGCATTAATTCCCTAGTAGAAGCCGCCTCCATCGGGCATTAATGCTTACATATGTCCAGTAGTCAGAATTATTTATTTACCAGAGGAGATGACAGTACCATTTCCCATAGCAAAAACTCTCAATGCCTATCAAGTCTCCACAGAGCGCTTGTCTCACTGGCTCAGTCTTCCAGCAGCAATCCTTTCACCCAAACAGTAGACCAAGACCACAAAACTTACTATCCTTTACTTTATACTTTTCCAGTCATTGCCTGATTGCATACCTCAGTCTCAGAACTGCTCATTGTGATATGGGACTGAGTACAGACAGTTGAGAGAGGTATAGCAAAGAGCAAGCTGGTTTCGTACCAAAATAAAATATCCCTTTAGGCACACAGGAGAAAAAAAAAAAATCACACTCATGGCATTTTTTTTTTTTTTTTAACTAAACTATAAAATCTGCTTCATTTGCCAAAACCCATTTGATTGTGTGTACAATTCACTCCGATGCAACACTGGACAGAACTCCTCAGTCAAGGGACAGCAGGTACATTTCAACTCCCCAAAGTTAAAACAAGACTATGTCTATTACCTCAATATGATACACGTTGCTGAAATCTGGTTGTTTAATAATTTAGCAAGATAGATATCCAGGAAGATTTTTTCCTATTACAAAGTATACCCAGCTCAGGAGTAACAATAAACCTAGTTTCAACTTTTGATTAACAGGGAAGCTTAAAAAAACGACAATCTGACTAGGTTACATTGATTCACAGTGCAGCACAATGACAGACTGGCTGACTGACATTTAGAGAGGAACTTCAGTGATAGTCTACAAAGTTACAGCTTGTAGTCATATGCAGTACTAGACCTGAAAAGGTGTGTGCATTTGTTATTTCTGGCCAGGGTTTACTCTGCCTTCCATAATTTGGATTTGTTTTTGAGCCCTGCTGCACTTGCCATTGCTGTTCAGCTGCTGGTCTGCTAGCTCCTGATGACATCATTGTAGGACAAGGGAGTGACTCACACTGTGCAGTACCATGTAGTTGCAACAATGCTGCAAGGGAAACATACCAGTACTCAGTATGCATACTGTGTTCCCCCTCCCCCAAGACACCCTGTGAGCAATGCATTATGCCAAAATCCAAATGCCTTGTCAGTATGTTTTTTTGTGTGTGTGAAACTGACTCTGCCCTACAGTGATGTCACCAGTACAAGCCTAGGTCCACAGAAACACCAGGCTTACTACAGAAGCCCTGGTACACCCTTCGGTTTTTAGCAGCTCAGAATGCAAAAACTAACTACAACCGACAGTTATGAAATACAATTCGAGAATCAATGCAAGAAGGGGTAATTTATGCATGAAAGACTAAATCCTTTCACTTCTGGATCTTAAATCTTACCTCAGGCTCAAAGAGGGGTGCTGTAAACTGGCTCTATTTCTCTCTCTCTGTTTGTTCTGCGTTACCAATGGCTGGCTGGCTGCAGACATGCACTCGTTGCTGCTCCGGATCGGCGGTCTGTTGTGCTAGGCTGCAGTGCTAGCTGAGAGCTTGTGTGTGTGTGTGTTTTTTTTTTTTAAATGAATTTACAGCTTTAAAGATTCAAGCACAGCATGCAGCAATAGCAGCTTGATGAGGTCAGCCCAGGTTGGAACTTGGAAGGAAGTCAGTCGGAGTGACAGGTAGGACTCTAGCTGGTGGTAAATGCAAAATAGACTTCAGCGGTTTCTCAGCAATTTTTCTTTCGGGGCGACTTTTAAGCACAGCCCATGGACCTGGATGGGGAGGGACAGAAAATTTCAGGTCGGGGGGGGGGGAGAGAAGGTGCAAAGACAGGAACGGACCGAGCATGCAGCTAAACACCCTCAGATTGGTAGCTGGGTCATTTACATCATCACGTCTGACGTATACATGCTCGGTCTGTATAGCACAATAATGAATCCTAAGGAAACAGTCTGCGTGGACCGCATGGCATAGCATTTCAGGACTACGGATGCTGAATTCAGGACGGTGGGACAGGAGAACAAATCAGCCAAAACAAGGGATGTCCCAGGCAAATCGGAACCCTTAAGAGGTGTGCATTAAGTAAACCCAATAAAGTTGGGTAGGTGCCAAATGTACATAGTCTGATGTGCTAGAACTACGTGAACCATCTCCGCTGTAAACCTATAGCAATGACAGGATAATGCATGTTGGAACTACAGTAATACAAGACCAATAAGATGAAGTCACCATTATCAACAATAACTATAACCACTTCTTATAGAAATCTGAGGTATTCCAGCAGAAACAACTGGAGTCTGACTTGGTAAAAAATAAAAGAAAAAACTACTCACCTTAGTAATGTTGTTTCTTCTAATGGAGTCTTGCTATATTATGACAATTGCAGTTTGTCCCACCATTAGAACTGCTCCGGAGGTGAAAGAGTTAACTTCCATGCCAGGCATGGAACTTAGAGCACGAGCTCGGTTAGAAGTCTGGAATATTTCAAACTGAAACTGTCAGATCTTTATGAGCAAAACTCACTAAGGTTCTGTATGGGAGCTGTAACCTACACTAGCCAACTGGCTACTTAAATATTAACACATTTTCCTGGTCCCAACACCAAGACTCAAGTCAGGGGACCAGAAAATAAGATAAGATAAAATAAAACACAACACCCAAACACCCCAAAAAAGAAGGGGTGGAAAACATAAAATGGGCATCAATAAGTGCCAACACTGGACTGCCCACCCCATACCCAAAGTAGAAGTTCTGAGAGGGGCAGGCTGGGAGGTCATAATATAGCAAGACTCCATTAGAAGAAACAACATTACTAAGGTGAGTAATTTTTCTTCAAACATCATGAAGTCTTGCTATATTATGACAATTGCAGACTACACAGCAGTACCTCCATGGAGGAGGGACAGAACCTACTTAGGGAATAGAGCTCTGAAGCAGCTGTGCCAACGCAAACATCCCTCCTGGCCTGGATATCCAGGAGTAATGCTTGGTGAAAGTGTGTACTGTTTTCCAAGTAGCTGCTTGACATATCTCTAAGATAGGGATGTCTCTGGCAGCAGGTAGAGACGCAGCTGTACCTCTGGTAGAGTGAGCCCTCAGGCCTGAAGGGGGAACCTTACCCAGTTTTTGATAGCAAAATTGGATACAAGAGACAATCCACCTGGCAATGGATCTCTTAGTGGCAGGTTTCCCTTTCCCAACCTCACCATAAGCGAGAAATAGTTGGAGGTCAGACCTGTGACCCTTGGTACGCCTATGTAGTAACTTAGGGCCCTCTTAACATTTGTTGTGCAACCTCCTCTCACCAGAGGAGGAATGGTCAGTGAAGAACACTGGAAGAGAATAGATTGATTAAGGTGGAAATCTGAAACCACCTTAGGCAAAAACTTCCTGTTAGTCCTGAGGACTACCTTATCCCTATGAAAGGAAATAAAGTCAGTCTCCACTGACAAAGCTTGTAACTCACTTATGCGCCTGGCAGAAGTGATGGCTACTAGAAACACAGTTTTCCAAGTCAAGTACTTAAGCTCTGCCGAAGACAGAGGTCTGGGGTTGCATCAGCTGAGCAATGCAAACATTAAGATCCCAGGCAGGGCAGGGTCCCTGAATGGTGGATTGGTATGAAGCAATCCCCTGAAAACTTGGAAAATACAGGGTGAGCAGAAAGAAAGAGGGCTTCCTGCTTGAAATAAAGGCAGAGACAGCTGCCAAATGCACTTTCAGGGTAGCTGGTCTCAGTCCCAAAGAATTAAGATGGACCATATAGTCCAAAACAGTGGGCAAATCAGCAGATTCGGGAAATATAGCTTCCCAGAACACCATATGGAAAACCTTTTCCATTTGGAGTTATAAGTAGCCCTAGCGAAGGCTTCCTAGAAGCTTCAAGATTTTGAGAACACCTTGAGAAAGGTGTAGGTCAGCAACCAACTCCTGAAGAGCCAGGCCTTGAGGTTGAGGGATTTGAGATCTGGATACCAAACCTCCCTGGGCACAGGTTAACAGATTGTGGTTCCTGGGGAGACACAGGGGAAGATGGACTGCTAAGGACAGAAGGAGTGGGTACCAGGGCTGCCTGGCCCAGTCTGGAGCAATCAGAATCATCTTGCAGGGCTGAGATCTGATTTTGACTAGCACCTTGAACAGGAGAGGGAAGGGAAGGCATAGAGAAACTTCCCTTCCCAATCGAGGAGAAAGGCATCCAGGGGGACTGAGCCCAACACTGGGGGCCTGCAACAAAAAAGTGGAAGTTGATGATTGTCTGGGGCTGCAAAAAGATCTATCTGAGGGGTGCCCCATCTGGCAAAAACTATCCCCAGTACTCGGGGATCCAGTGACCATTCGTGATGGCCCTTGGAAATCCTGCTGAGAGCATCTGCCAGGACATTGTCCTTGCCTGGGAGGTGAAATGCTATGAGGGAAGTGTTCAGGGAATAAGCCAGAGACCACAACTTCATTGCCTCGGTACACAAGGCCGAAGACCGAGTGCCCCCTTGTTTGTTGATGTACCACATTGTAGTGGTGTTGTCTGTTCTGACCTGTACCACTTTGTTCTGAACAGATGCAGAAAAAACTTGAAGTGCTAGAAAAACAGCTCTGAGTTCCAACAGATTGAGGTGGAGCAGAGATTCCTGAAGGGACCACAATCCCTGGGTGAGGTCGCCATGTGAGCTCCCCATCCCAAAAGGGACGATCTGTAGTAAGGGTCAAGGAGTGAGATAGAGGGATGAAGGGAACTCCTTGTCTCAGATTGCTCTGATCCTGCCACCACTGAAGGGCCTGGATCAGGTTCGAGTCACTGGGATCAACTTGGATAGGGATCTTCTTTGAGACCAAAAGGCTCTCAAATGGAACTGAATGTCCCTCATCTGAAATCTTGCTCCTTGTACTACAGCTGTGGAAGCAGCCATGTGTCCTAGGAGCTGTAGGAAATGCCTTGCTGGTCGAGAGACCTGCAGAGTGATGGAGGAGGCCAGGGCCACCAGGGTCCTTACCCTTTCTAGGGGAAGGAAGGCTCTGGCCTGCTTTGTGTCCAGTTCTGCACCTATAATGGTGAGTACCTGGACAGGTTCCAGAACTGACTTTGGAAGATTAAAAAAGCTCAGAGAGGTAAGCAGCTGCTGGGTAACTTGCAGGTGTGATTTGACCTGGTCTGGAGACTGACCCACAATGAGCCAGTCGTCTAGGTAGGGAAAGATGGCAATCTTTTGCCTTCTTAAATGAGCAACTGCTACTGAAAGGCATTTTGTGAATACCCTTGGGGCAGAGGTAAGGCCGAAGGGCATTGTTCTGAACTGATAATGGCCTGAGGGCAGTTCGAATCTGAGGTACTTTCGGTGGGAGCTTCTGATAAGAACATGGAAGTAGGCATCCTTAAGGTCCAGGGAAGCTAGCCAGTCCCCTGGCCTTAGGGAGGGTAAAATCATTCCCAGAGTCACCATTTTGAATTTTGGTTTTAAAAGGTGCTTGGTTCAGATATCTTAGGTCCAGGATGGGCCACCATTCTCCTGTCTTTTTTGGGGTAAAGAAGTACCTGGAGTACAGACCCTTGCCCTGGTGTAGGGGAGAAACCCTTTCTACAGCTCTGAGAGCCAGGAGGGTTGAGACTTCTGTTTCCAAAGCAAGAGTCTCTAGAGGATTTGCAGGTGGAAAGATCTGATTCTCATCTTTGGAAATTTTTGAAGCTGAGAACCAGACCCTGGCTTCCCACTTCCAGGACCCACTTGTCTGATGTTAAAGACTCCCAGTCCTGGACGTAGTAAGCCAGCCTGCCCCTACAGGTAATGGAGAACCGCCCTGGGCATCCCATCAGGATGCCTGTTTGGCAGGGGCTTTAGGCTGAGGGGTGGAGCAGGCCTGCTTGTACCCCGCCTGCTCTCCCTCTGAAGAACCCCCTCTGAGCATAAGCTGAAGAGGAGGCCTGGGTTTGGTAAAAAGGCCTGCCTCTACCCTTGGGGGGCTGCTTCTGAGGAGTGGCTTGCCGTTCCTTGGCTTGTGCACTCCTATAAGTGGTTCTATATTCATCCATTTTCTTCATATAATTCTGTCTGCTCCCCAAACAGAGAATATCCCACCACAGGAAAATCCATAGCCTTAGCCTGGGTATCCTGTGACAAACTAGTACACCTGAGCCAGGCCAATCTACGAAAAGCCACAGATGTAGCCATGACTCTAGAGGATACATCATTAGAATCCACTGCAGCATGGAATTGCACCTTAGATGCCTCAATACCATCAGCAGCCACCTGCTCCAGCTCCTTGGCAAGCTGGTCAGGGGCCTGTTTGGCTAAAGCCATGACAGTATCCCATCTAGATTTCTGGTATCTTGCAACATAAGCCATATAATTTGCTTGTCTGAGTCCCAAGGATGCTGCCATGTATTGTTTTTTAGCCATGGCATCAATCTTCCTGTAGTCCTTGTCAGGAGGATGTGAAGCCAGGGGAATATTAGCCTCATCACAGGCTGCAGCCTGAACTACCCCAACATGGCTGCATTGCTGTGAAAGAAATTCTGTATCAGGACCTCACAAAGTGTACCTCCTGTCCATCTTTTAATCCATAGGAGGCACAGAATTAGGAGCTTTTAAAATTTTTATTGTTTCCTAAAGGATTTATGTAAAGGAACAGACAATCTCCTGGACTCTGGGATATCCATCACCTCTACAAAGTCAGGCTCCTCTTGCTCATCCACAGCTTCCTCCAAAGGAAGCTGGAGGGTTTCATCAACTTTTTTATAAAACAGAAAATGAGAAGGGGACTCAGAAAGCCTAGGGGGAGATTCTCCTAAAGGTCTGTCTGGGGAGATGTCCGGTTCAATGGGCACATCCAGACTTTCAAAGCACATTCACACTGTTCATAATCATCCTCCCCCTCCTCTGGTTCATAAAACTCCTCTATATCATATTCTTGAACCGGTGGAACCGGCCGAACCGACCTTTTGCCAGATAGTGGCGGTTCGGACTGAACCAGGGAAAGTGACTGGACAATTTGGATTGCTTTGGCTATCTCTGCAGCAGTTGGAGAAGGAATTTTTGACTCCACACCTGCTGATTTTCTAGTTCTCTTTACTGGAACTGGCTCCTCTGAGTCAGCTTTACGTTTGCCCGAGGAAGTCTCGCCCTGGTCAGAGGGCACTCCCTCCAGTTCGGTTGGCACCGAACCAGGCTGGCCATCCGGGTCAGCGGATGTTTTGGCCTCTCGCCCTGGAGCTACCAACTCTTTATCTAGGTAGCTGCAGGAAATTCTTGCAATCTGGCAGTCTGCATTGAGGTGGTCAAACCTCAGACAATAAACACATGTGGTGTGTGGGTCAGCCTTGGCAAAGGCTTCCCCACAGACACTACAGTGTTGAAACCCAGTGGGCCTGGTTTTTCTTTTGGGTTTCTCAGACATAATGCCAGCCTAACCAAAAACTTGCCCTTTTTCCGGCAGTGCCAGGCAAGACACCCTTATCGGTTCCCAACCGTGTCACGGGTCGTGGAAAAAACCGTAATGGAATCTGTTTTTCTTTTTAGAACCGATAAGAACCGGGAACCGCACTCTAAAAAGCTTTTAAATGCTTCAGAATAAAGTTTTAAAACAACCTGATAGGCTCAAACCGAACCGATAAACATTTACAAGTTCCACACAGAAATAAACCTGTCTATTACTTACAATACCACAGACAGAGCTTGAACTGATCAGTTTGCGGTTAAAATAATAATAATCGCGGTTGAATTTAACAGAGAAAAACTCTTTTACCGAGAAATGAACCGAGCATAGGAGGAATCTCCGGAGCGACTGTTCAGTGAGGCGGAGTAAAGAATCTGACAGTTTCAGTTTGAAATATTCCAGACAGAGCCTTTCTAACCAAGCTCGTGCTCTAAGTTCCATGCCTGGCATGGAAGTTAACTCTTTCACCTCCGGAGCAGTTCTAATGGTGGGACAAACTGCAATTGTCATAATATAGCAAGACTTCATGTTGTTTGAATGAATAATTCCAAATGCCAAAAAATTGATTAACCTAAGATGTTGTTGTCACACCTGGACAGCTGGTTCTGATCCCTGTATAATTTTTTGTTGTAAATATAAGAAATTAATGTATGATGGACTGTGGCAGAGGGTTGGTGCTGGCTGCTGAAGCTGACACTTCAAACTCCCCAGGGATAAGTTCAAAGGACAGGACATTGTTAAACTGCAACTATCTGGGGTGCAGTTATCTTGTCAATTTGCTTTAATCCCAGGAAATGAAATTAGCTATTCATGATGTCCTCAGGGAAATCCTTTGATTTGCACTAGATGCCCTGAGAAAAGGGACACTGGCCAGTGTTAGGAATAACCTCCCAGGAAACCAGCTCATTTCATCAAAGAGCCCTTTGATGTGTAGATACCAAGGTCAGACGGAATTAAGGAGTCAAATACACTTTTGCTTTGAATACAGTGACTCGTATCAAAGAGACTTTTGATGTGTGTGTGTGAAGCAAAGCACAAACCAGTTTAGACCAGTAAACATAAGAGGAGATTATGTCATTTTTTTTTTTTTTTTTAAATACCTTAGTAGGCCATCTTGGTGTTATAAAATATAGATTTTGTTACACCAAGGCAGAGTTTGGTGACCTCAGCGAGAGGGCCAGCTCAGGACTGTTTTTAACATACTGAGAAGACATTGACAGACACACTTTCATATTTCTGACTGAGGAAGAAACATCACAGCACTGAAAGAAAGTAAGCATATATTAGATTAGACCAGTCTGAATGTATGTATTGTAGGAACTTGCACTTCAAACCTGTTTGTTTTAAGGCTGTATGTGTTGGGCTATTTTGTTCTGTAATATTTTCTCTTTTCCGGTTTTTAAAGTAAAGATATATATTTTAAACCGGAAACTGCCTGGAGTGCCTTGACATTTCTTTTTATTTAAGTGAAGCTTTTGAAGGTTATAGTTAACACTGTATATGAACTTACTGTTATACCAAACTGGGAAACGGATAGAGTTCTCCAAGGTCTTGCATAGAGTTCTAAGGGTTCATTTTGTAGACCTGGTTAGGTACCCGTAGGCAAAGATATCTGGCCCCCCCCCGAAGACAGAATTATCCGAGCCTGATAATTGGGTATGCTAACAAGAGGTTATCCGTTTGAATCCCTCCAGAACTCGAGACTAAGGTGACTCGAACCCACAAAACAGACAAGAGGGTTACCTTGTACTGTTAACTGTCCACAAATCCTACGCTCAGAGGTTGGCACTTTGGGAGTAGAGGGCTGACCGGTTGAGCGAATTTGTGACAGTTGTTACACTAAAAGTCTATTCATTAAATGAGTTCCCACATTAGCACCACACTGGAACCCCCCAGAAAATAGTTTTTTTTTTTAAATGATATCAAGTCAACCCAGTGCTATGAAAAAGTAACAGTTTGGACTAATAAAAAACAGAGTGCAGATCAGCTGAAACAATCTTCAGCCAGTTTTTAAACAAGTCAGGATAAAGGGATGTTAGCTCACGCCTGGTTTGATCTGCAGTATTCTTTTTTTTACCTAATTCAACAAGCCATCCAGTTTAATAAAAGAAAGCTGTCCTGATTTTCATAAATGGAGTTCAATTCCAGATTCAGTACACTGCTGGAATGCCGTAATGTTCAGAATCCTGCTTTCTTTTCGTGTGTGTGTGTGTGTGTGTGTGTGTGAAGATAGGGGTGTACGTGTAACAATCAGAGGGTAGAGTCAGGAGCCAGTTATGCCTTGACCCACACCTATAAGTGTCGTATTTCAACATCGAGCAGACTTGATAAACCGCAAGCCCTTCTTTTGCTGGCACACCATTTTGTTTCTGTGTGTTTATGACTAATGCAGGCTGACTGAATACAAACTAGGCAGACTTACTGCAGACTAAGATGAAACAGTATGGTCTAGTGGCTAGATATTGGCTCTAGTGCTTCGCTCCACACAGCTGTACAAATGATGGACCCAGTGAAAATGAGATGCATCTCTGCTGGGCTGTCTTGGGTAAATAAACTGTAAAATAACTTCCAATCCAAAACCTACAGATTTTGGGAAGTTCTGAGTAGCTTCACAAAAGGGAATGCTCAAGAGTATTTGAAGAACATTAAAGATCCTCACCAAACATGGCAATCATTCTCTACAAAGTGACAGATATTTACTGCTAAAATTAATGTCAGAAGTGAAAAATGACAAGGGTATTTTTAGCCTGGATCAATACTGGATAAAAATGCAAACAAATGACACTGTTGGCAAGATAAAAAATTCCCTGATCTAAAGAATAGACCATTTGAACTCCAACAAGCCATTTCTTTCTAGATGGTATGACCCACTTTTTACCATAAAACATCTGTCCCGTGGTGATTCCATGGCAGAGTCAGGTTGCGGTCATCTTCAGTGTGTGCCAAATTGCTGTTTCAGAGGCGAGAAATAAAAACACTGACAAAATAAAACTAGTTTATGTTTAAAGTTCTAGGAGACTTTTAGAAAAGTTGAATCAGCAAGATATACGACTTGCTGTACAAGGAGTACTTTATCACTACAAAGTGAGAGACTGAACAAGGGAATGCGAGGCATACAGATAGATTATGTTTCTTGTTGCACAGAAAAACATTAGTTTTCAAGTACCGGTACTATATGGCCACTTACTTTTCACTGAAGACATGCCCCACCTACCAAGGGTTATATTACTGCGAGACTGCCTGACCGTTCAAAGCTTTAAGTTGGCCTTAAAAACGCATTTATTTAGACTGGCGTATCTGGATTTTTAAGTATATTTTATTAATTGATTTTAGGATGTTTTAATTTTATGTATTTGATTTATTTATTGTTAAAGTGCTTTGGTTTTGGAAAGGATTTTTTTTAAAAATAAAGCTGTGATTGAATTAATGTGGTAATTTGAAGACCAGTCAGCATCAGAGCACATTTCAGTACATTAAACTACTGTGGCCAGGGAGGGATGTGTTGGAACCACAGCCCCAAGACCGACCTATGCTGCTTCCCTGCTGCATGACCTTCGCCCTTTTTCCGACCTCCCAGTTTCCGCTACTGCAGCTAAATGCTGCAGGGAGGTAGAGATCACAAAGGCTTGTATAGGTTGTTAGTGGCAGGGAGCACTGGGTGATATGGAGGTGAGTAGTACTGGGGTAGTTAGGTCCAGGAGACATCCTGGGAACAGCCGGAGCTTGGAGAGAGACCAGACGTGTTTGGTTTCCATCCTCAGGTGTCCCATCAGACCAAGTGTGCAGGTAGCCAAGGGGCCAGTAGTGCCCACAAACCCCCTTTGGGCAGTGCTATGCAATCCCAGTTTGATAAGGAATAACACCATAGTTATAGCAGAGTATTTCTTCCCTCAATCTGGCTTGCATCATGGAGACCTGACTGGGCAACTATGTCAGACCAGTCCTGGAGGCAGCCGGCCCCACTGGGAACTCCGTAGTGCACTGTCCGAGGGAGAGACGCGGGGGTGGGGATGTGGCCATCTTTTTTAGATTCAACTTGGGTTTCACCGTGTATCCAGTTGAAATGACCAGGTCTTTCAAGTGTGAGGCCTTACATGAGGGTCCTGGTGCAGGCTGCAAGATTCTCATTTATCGCCCTTCAGGACCTTGAGGGGAGTTCCTGCAGGAGGTTGCACAGTTAGTCATCGACGAGGTGCTGGAGTCCCCCAGGTGTTTAGTCCTGGGGGACTTCAATGCCTGGGTTGACGATAAATCCTCTCAATTCAGTTACAACCTCCTCCAGCTGATATCTACTGGGCCTAGCAAAAATGGTTACTTCTACGACCCACCACCATGGCCACATGCTCAACCTGATGTTTCGGCTGGGTCTTGAGGCTGACTGCCTCAAGATCAGGTCAGAGCAGGCTGTTGACTGTTCACTAGTAAGACTGCAGATTAAATCACCTCCTTGCGCTTTGGATAGCCATTACCCCTTCTTTTTCTTCTCCATACCCCAGCCCCTCATTTTCCCTCTGCTCTGCCTTTGCTCCTTTACCAGTTATCAGACTCCCCCTCCCCAACTATTTACTTGTTTGCTGGTAGTGGTTGCTGATGGTGCCTATACGAACATAGATGAGCACTGTATACATGTCAGAACGTGTGATACTCTTTTTTGCATAATGTTTTGTGCATTTATACCTGCTAGCAATATCGGCTGATGGTGCCTTCACTTGTGCACAGTTATGCAATGTATACTTTGTAAATAATTATTTCTCATTATTTTCCATTGTTACTCGACTATGAACATAGCATACTTCTATAATCTGTCTTCCTGAATTTGCTGCATTTGTGTTGTCTTACCCGGGTCAACCCTGAAAAAGGGACTGCAATTGTCTCAGTGGTCTTACCCAGTTACCAAAATTCAAATAAATAAATAGTTGGTCTGACCACTGCATGGTGGAATTCAACTTTGGGGGGCCCCTTAAAAGTCCCTCCCCTGTTGAGATGGTTAGCTATTGCCCTTTAAGGGGGCTGTCCCCATAGAGACTGCTGATCTATCTAAAGTGGACACTGCATGTGTGATTGGCATCGGTGAGGCAGTGGCCACCTATATTATGGTGTTATCCGAAGCGCTAAATGCCACTGCTACGGTCCGTATACAACCCAGATCCTCACTTGAGATCTCCCTGGTTTGATGGGGATCTCAAGGCAATTAAGATCAGGGCCCGGAAGTTGCAGCGCCGCTTGTGGAAAACCAGGTCAGATGAAGACAAACTGGCCTTGTATGCTCATGATGAGCAGCAGGGGGCAATTAACCACAAGAAGGCAGAATTCCTGTCCAGGGAAATTGCTGCAGGGAAGAACAGACCAGCTCAGCTATTTCGGACTGTAGACCAGCTGCTTCATCCAGTCTGCAGACGAGAAAAGTTTTTTCATCCATTTTATGTGATGTTTGCTCTGTTCTTCTCAGACAGGGTGGCCTCTATCCGTGTGGGGACTGGAGGCAATTCTTGCCTCACAGTGTTCGAGCTGGGAGGAGTAGAGCAAGCTGGGAGGGTCTGGGAGGAGTTTAAACCTGTGGAGGTGTCCGAGTTCATTAGTGTGATCTCAGAGCTAAAGCACACATATTGTGAACTGGACCCAGCCCCATCCTGTTTCTGGATGAGATGCGTCGAAGCTGTCGGCCCAGTGTTCGCTGGGATTGTCCACTCCTCAATGTCAGAGGACGTTTTTCCAATGGCCTTGAAAGAGGCCGTGGTGAGACCCCTGTTGGAGAAACCATCTCTCGACCCAGACGGCCTGACGAATTACCGTCCTATCTCCAATCTGCCTTTTTTGAGCAAGGTTGCTGAGAAGCTTGTGGCACAAAGCTCGAGGATCACCATGTGTCCTTTGACACCTCTAAGCCATTCCAGTCATGTTATAGGGTCAGACACAGCATGGAAACTGTGTTAGGGTGCAAAATGACCTCCTCAGGGCTAGAGATAGAGGAGAATGGTCAGTTCTGGTTCTCCTGGATCTCATCGCCTTTCGACACTGTAGATCACATTGTGCTTCTCAACTGAGTACTGTGGACTCACCGGTATGGTCAACTGGTTCGAGTCCTACCTCTCGGACAAGGGGGCAGTGGGTAGTGATGGGAATTTCTCCTCTTTCCCAAAGCCCCTGTCTTGTGGAGTACCGCAGGGTTTGATCTTGTCGCTAATGTTGTTCACAGTGTACATGCTGCTCTTGAGTGAGATCATTCAGCAATAGTGTGGATTTTCACTGCTATGCAGATGATACCAAACTGTATTTGTCCGTTGCTCCTGAACACCCAACGCCATGGATGTGATTAACATTTGTCTGGCTGAAATTAGTGACTGGATGTCCTCCAGCTGGTTGCAAATTAACCCAGACAAGATGGAGGTGCTGGTGGTCGAGCCAGGTCATGGGCATAATGGGAGTGCTCCCAAAATGAACACAGGATTAGTTCTGGGGTCTGCTCCGTTGGTAGTCTCCCAGAGGGTGTGAGATCTTGGTGTGATCCTGGAAAGCAGATTAACACTTGAGGCTCAGGTGTCTTCTGTTGTAATGAGTGGTGTTTACCACTTGAGGAACATCGCAAGGATTAAGCCACTCGTTCCACTCAACCTGCCAACACTGGTACACGCCTCTGTCACTTCGAGGCTCAACTACTATAACTTTACTTTGGGGTCACTGGAGGGAACCTCCACCGGCTGGAGCTAGTGCAGAACGCAGTGGCCCAGTTGCTGATAGGTCTGCCCGGGTCTAGTCATGTGACCCCGGTGCTGCGAGCTCTGCACTGGCTGCCCATCAGGTGAAGGGTCCTCTTCAAGGTGGGCTTGCTCACCTATAAGGCCCCATACAGACCGGGCCCTGGCTATCTGGCTGAGCTCCTGACATGGACCACCTCAGTCTGCTCCCTTCCCTCTTTGACCAAGGGCCTTCTGGACGTTCCTAGGGTTCGGCTCAAGACATCGGGTGACTAAGCATTCAGTGTCGCCAGGCCGACCCTATGGAGCACTTTGCCAGCTGTTGTCTGGAAGGCCCCAGAACAATTTAAGCGGGGGGCTTAAGGCTCACTTCTTCCACCTGGCCTTTCCGCATGAGACCATACGATCTGCCCCAGCCATTATTTAACTGCTGATGTATTTTATCCAGATTTCTGTTTTAAATACGGTTATGAAAAATTTGTTTTCTTTATTTTGTCTGAATCCCCCCTTAGGCACCCAGAGCCTCCGGGATTGGGCGCAACAGAAAAAAATTTGCCTTGTCAGACATCGTTTAAACAAAGTGTCCTGCAGTGATCTCTAACAGACTGCTGTTCAACTTGCCAGGAAGAAAACTAGTCTGCCTGTTAGTATGTTCTAGTAACTCGGGGATAATTGTTCCCAACTCATCAATAACCAAAATTGCATTTTATAACAACTATACTATAATTTAAGGGACACAAACAAATTTGATTTTAAAGATCTTTAGAAGCACACAAGTGGGCACAGACATAGATGACAAAATGGGTTACTAAAAATGACAAAGGTAATCATACCTTGTACAGTAAGTTCATTGAATAGACTATGGCGACAAGCAGCAGCACAGTTTTAGCTACAGGTTTCAAGGCAGTACCTCTGCACTTTCAGATGTTCAAGCCTATATGCCCAAAGTCAGTTTTCAAGTTAACTGGAAACTTGAAAGTTTTTTTTTTTTTTTTTTTAAAAGATGTGCCATGTCAATGGTGGCCCTCAGCTCAGTCCCTGATCAGCTGCTGTCAGTTTCACCTTCCGTCTGCCTGCAGAACCTCAGTTTGCATCTTAAAGCTCCCGATCACCACCAAACCCTCAATATTATGCACAGCAATGTAATAATTCTTCCAATTTCCCCAATACAGGCAAGGCTAAGCAGGGGCTAGTTGTAAGGTTTGTTCATGCCAATGAGAGATACTCATACTCTAGGATATTTCATTTAAAAAAAGGTGACAGAGTGGCAGCGCAGAAATCCAAGGACTAAAGTTCTTGGCCTCCTAATCTCTCACAGAAGATAACTTTTTGTACCTGAAACTTTTGACCCTGGTAGATCAGTGGGTAAGGCTAGGACCGAGGGCTCTCGATTTGGGGGGCGGGGTGCTCCTCCTCAGTACCTGGCCAGCACATGGCAGGAAAATACTATATTTAAGGTACCCAATCAAGTTTTATTTTACAGATCTTTAGAAGCAGACAAGTGTGCAGAGACGTGGATGACAAAATGGTTTACTAAAAAAAAAAAAAATAAATAAATAGAAAACCACAGATGAGGGAGTCTGCGGTACCCGAGATGTCAGCCTTCATTTCCACAGCTGTGGAAGAAAAAGTAGTGACCTACAAAAGGGGTGTGCGTTTATGCAGCCGGCAGAGGGGAAGGGCCAGTAAAACACAATGGAGTGGGAACTGTGCCACAGCATTATGGAAGCACGCTGGAGATCGGTATGGTCACGTGCTTCCACAGTGCTCCTAAACAGAATGTTTGCAATATGTCTGCGACGCTCCACTCACGCAGCCATAAAAAATAAATAAAGGATATTCAACTACAACTAACGATGAGTGGGCTATAAAGATTAAGATTCACATGTCAGCCCTTAAGGTGATTCTTAGACATGAGATCTTTAGATCTTTATGGGAAATGTAATTACTGACCCCAGGACTGAAAATGTCAGAATATATTGTGATGACTCATTTCATCACATAATGTGCTTTCTGAAGCTGTGACTGCATTTAATAAACACTCTGATGTTTATGTTTATTTAATAGATACGTTAAATCTAAATTATTAGAACCAAATGATATATCTGAGATTGCCTGTAATATTGAATCTTTTGATAGACCAAAGAACTTTAGATCTAAGTCAGTATTTGGTCCAGTGATTAATGAATAGCATGCTATAGATAATTTTGAAAAGCTACTAATTTGAGATGCACAAGTTACTGAAAGAGAGAAGTATTATGCACACAATTGACCCCTTGTTGGACAGGCAGTTTACTCCACCAGCTACAATCTTTGGCTACAAGCCTTATGACAAGGGGGGCAATACAGTACTTATGCCTATGCATATCAGCAAAGTCATAAATTTACAGAGTGACAGAATGAATTACCACCTTTTGAAACAGGATCCCACCAAACATTTCAGGAAAATTATTTGAGATTGTGGATCACACTACAGTCGTGGCCAAAAATATTGGTGCCCTTGCAGTTTTTTTCCAGTAATGTACCATTCCTTACAGAAAATTGTTGAAATTCAAAAATATTTTGGTATCCACATATGTATTTCTTTGGTTTGCAGTGGAATAAAACACAAAAAGCAGAAAAATTTACTAAGTCTTAGCTTATTCCACACAGAAATCCTTAAATGGCCCGGACAAAATTATTGGCACCTTTTATAAGTAGTTAGAAATAATTAGATTTCAAGCAGGTGATTCTCCTTCACTTTGGAACTGAACTCAACTGTGGTGTGTTGCTGGTGCCTGCAATATAAGAATCACTCATTCAATCAGTTTAAATAGAGAAAAGGACTCATTCTCCTGTTTTGTGTCACTGTGTGTACTGCAGTGAGCATGGAGAAAAGAAAGAAAGCCAGAGAATTGTCTGAGGAGGTCAGACAGAAGACTGGTAGCCAAGCATGGACAATCTCAAGGCTACAAATCAATCTCCAGAGACCTTGATGTTCCTGTTTCCACCATACGTAATGTTATCAGGAAGTTTAAGGCCCATGGCACTGCAGCCAACCTCCCTGGACGTGGCCGCAAGAGAAAATTTGATCGAAGATTACAGCACAGGATTGTTCGAATGGTGGAGAAAGCACCTCGATCAACTGCCAAACAGATTCAAGCTGACCTTCAGACACAAGGTACGACAGTTTCAACTCGCACCATCCGTTGCCAACTCAATGAAAGGGGATTATATGGTAGGAGGCCCAGGAGGACCCCACTGCTGAAAGAGAGAGAGACACACAAGAAAGCCCGACTGGAGTTTGCTAAAACACACCTGAACAAGCCAAAATCCTTCTGGGAGAATGTCCTGTGGACAGATGAGACCAAATTAGAGCTTTTTGGTAAAGCACATCATCTCTATGTTTACAGAAAACAAAATGAAGCCTTCAAAGAAAAGAACACTTTCCCTACAGTCAAACATGGAGGAGGTTCAGTGATGTTTTGGGGTTGCTATGCTGCCTCTGGCACTGGGTGCCTTGAACGTGTGCATGGCATCATGAAATCTGGAGATTACCAGGCCATTTTGGAGCGCAATGTTGAACCCAGTGTCAGAAAGCTGGGTCTCCGTCGAAGGTCATGGGTCTTCCAGCAGGACAATGACCCCCAAACACACTTCAAAACGCACCCAGGAATGGTTCAAGACAAGACACTGGACTGTTCTGAAGTGGCCAGCAAGGAGTCCAGATCTAAATCCCATTGAAAACTTGTGGAGAGATCTGAAAACAGCAGTTGGGAGAAGGCACCCTTCAAATCTGGGAGAACTGGAGCTGTTTGCACAAGAAGAGTGGGCCAACTGCCAGTAGAGAGATGTAGGAAGCTCATCCATGGCTATAGGAAGCGGCTGATTGTAGTTATTTTGACTAAAGGCTGTGCTACCAAATAGTAAGTCTAGGGTGTCAATAATTTTGTCAATGCCATTTCTTTTCATTTTTTGATTTAAAAGGATATATTAAATTCTGAATCAAAAGCAAAGGTTCTGTTATATTAACAGAGAAATAAATAATTGTGAAGACCAAATACTGTTAATTTCAACTTATGTTTAGAGGAAATTGTGAGTTGTTTGAAAAAAGTGCAAGGGCACCAATATTTTTGTTTCACTATATATATATATATATATATATATATATATATATATATATATATATATATATATATATATATACACACACACACACATATATATATATATATATATATATATATATATATATATATATATATACATATATATATATATATACACACACATATACACATATACACATATACACATATACACACACACACACACACACACACACACACACACACACACACACACACATATATACACACATACATATATACATACACACACATACACACTGGATTTCAACCAAGAAGGCTAGCTTCTTAAAGCCCCAAAACCCAATCATACCCACCTTTTATATAATACCAAAGATACACAAGGACACCAGAGATCCCCCGTGACAGCCCATTTTTTTTTTATAAATAACATGTTTTATCAAGATAAAACACATTTACCAATTCCATTAAGATACATCAAAAAATCAATGCAACATTCACTTTAAAACTAACCTAGAAGGTAAATAAGCAATTAAATTCACACATGAATACCTTTGAAAGATTGTGCCCCCTAAATAAGACAATGAAGAAAGTAAAGCAAAAAAAAAAAAAAGAGGAAGAAAGGAAAGAACCAGGAAAAGGGGAAAGTTACTAGCAATATAAGACTACAGACTGAAGGGGAGAAACAGTTGTAGATCGTGCACTACTTGAAGGGGAAGTCTCCCATAGTTTCACACCCATATTTTCCCAACTCCTTATGTGTAACTTGTGTTCCTCCTCTAGTTGACAGTAGTCCTATTGCTGTCCAAATCTAGATTATAAATAAAAATATACAGCCCCCAGAAGTTATCAGTGTGTTTGTCCTCCATTTTACCATCACTGCTGCTGGAGGATGATGTCATCACAGCAACAGATAATGGTGCTGCACTAAATGCTGTTCCACCAGTAAACAGAACCCACAATGTTTAGTCCCCCACTTGAGTAATAGGGGAACTCAAAGTGTTGTGCGCATCCTGAAGTGCAGGTCTAATGGGGACTAGGACCATATGAGTGTGATTCAGCACTGATTTGACATGTATATACAGTATACCTATAAGGGAGTGCCTGTATGAGTTGTGTTAATGTTTCTATTAGCAAAAACAGTTTACCCAATAAATGACTCTGGATATAACAAGAGTCTTAAGTGGCATTATATAGCTGTTTTATTATGTTCTGTGTGTTAGCATTCTCTGTTTTGATTGACACCAGCAGTGAGACAATTTTGTAAAAATGCCCCTTTCCCTTTGTAACTAGGCAGTCAGTGATTGGATGGCTGATGTAAGTCAATAAAGAGTTCAGCTATAACAAGGAATAGGTTACTAAGACATCACCTGCAGCATATGGAAGAAGATTAATCTAGTGGTTAAAGCACAGGCACAAGAACTGGGAAACTCTGGTTCAAATCCTACTCAAGTCCCTTATTCTCTAACCCTTAACAAGTTCCCCATACCTCCTTGGGAACTGTGATGGCCCCTCAGGTCCATGAATTTAACAGTGCCCCCATTATAAAACATTAGCAGTGATGTGAGAGCGACAGCACTTCACTTTGAAGGTACTGAAAACAAGCTGTGGCAGCCCCCCCCAGTAATGCCAGCATTTGAAGTTGGATGTCCCTCACAAATCAGATGCTACACTTCACCTGTTGTAAGTAAAGAAACTAATCAGTCTCAGTGCTTGCAGTACTCTGTATTTGCTTAGCTCATTCCTCCCATGTCATATGTATTCTGTGTCTTGGTATTTCCAGTCAGAACCCAGATGTAAGGAGCATTTGAAATGTAAAACAATACACTTTATAAAGTAAGTGATCTAGCTCTCCACTTTCAGGCTGCTGAAAGGGGAGTGTATAATTTGTGCAAAGGAAGATTTCAGTCTTGTGTGATCCTTTAGGAAACTGCTCAAGCCTACCTTGTAAATGAATCCTCTCAAGGGTGTTCACCTGGTTCACTACAGAGTGACTGATTGACTGCTCAATTGATTCATTGATTGGTTGGTTGGTTGATTAACGGATTCAGTCTACTGTTTTCCACAACATGTTACAACTGTCTCACAGAAAGAAATGAGCAATACACAGGAACATCTTGTTTCCTGTGAATGCAATACTATTAGATTTATTATTTGCTCTACACATGCAGTATTAAGGCTACAAGCACCAGTCCCAGTGTGAGTTGCATGACAGAACTGTCTTATGCCATTGCAAACTTAAACTAAAATCAGGATAGACAGCATTGATACCCTTATGTTTTGTTCTGCACGGTTGCTGCAGTGACATCAAGGAATGGGAGGGGCTGTATTACAAGTGACTCATTTGCATGAAATTGGAGGCTTGCTTGACATTTTACTACCTTGTGTCAGAGCCTCAAACTCTAGATGTGTGTTGCAACAGAAGAAATGGCTGATCTCTTATTGACATGTGTACAGTACTTGATGTAATGTATAATAAATACATCAGACATATCCAAATCATAAATATACAGCAGTCTACTCCTTTAAGAGTTAAAAATATAGACCTAGTCCAGCATTAAATGAGACCATCTCTCCATTCTCAAAACTTCCAAACACTCAGTCGTCCATTCATTAAAAGATGGTACACAATCCTCCAATCATAATTTGAGTGTGACGTTCCTAACAGACTGAATTTAGAGGTATGGTACAATGCTGTTTCTTACTCCAAAATTCAGATTCATCAAAATGACCAACAAGGACAGTTCTTTCATTAAAATTCCCTCTTAGCCAAGTAATATCCTTAAAAAAAAAAAAAATTAAAATAAGAGACCTTGCCCGACAGAGAGACCATTTTGAGACATGACCAGAACATCAGGGAGGCAGTATAGTGCCGTGGTTTTAAGGCTGTGAGCTGCAAATCTGGAAACCTGGATTTGAATCCCACAGCCCCCACATGCATAATGGGTGACCCTGAGCAAGTCACTTAACTTCTCTGTGCTCCCAGGTCACATCTGTAAACAAGCTTTCAGCTTAGTGTGCCACTCCTGGTTAAACAATTGCAAAATTAAATTAAAAATTATATGCATCAGGTCACAGTTAGCATCTCTACATCTCAGGCAGTTACAGGAAGCTCTTACTCCCATCTCGATAATTTGTAGCGGGGTGTAATAAAGGATCTTAATTTGAGTGGGAGCTCTTGCAGCAGGCTATTACAATTAGGACTATGCTGCAGGCACTAGGGCCCACCAGAACCTTCAGCTAGCAGTACCCAGCAGGGGCCGCCCCCTGACGTTGGCTCCGCCCTGACATCAGCCAATGGTATATCAGGGGGAAGTCCCCAGCCCCACTCCAGTTCTTTTCCCACCGCAGACCCGCTTCCATCAGCTCTTCGGTCACCTTTAGAACCCTTTCTAGTAGTTCAGCGAACGTTTACTCAGTTTATTGTTTTTTATCTCATTCTTCTCAATAATCTGCATGTTGACTTCACCGTCGTCCATTTCCTCATCTGAACAGGACAACGTGTTCCTGTGGCCACCAGATACCGACGAAAGACTCCCATGAGGCCTGTATCTTTTGCCTCAGGATGGACCACAATGCCAAGAATTGCCCAATCTGTTGCGGTTTCACAAGCAGGACTAGGATCCGCTGCCTGAAGGCACTAAAGGTCCATATCCTAGAGAAACAAGTGGCCGTGATGCAGCACTCTCCTGGGGAGAAGTCTTCATTGAAGCAGAAGGGAAGAGCATGAGATGCAGACTGCCAGAAGTCCCATGAAAAGGACCGGAAATGGTCTCAGGCACGTTCATGCTCTCGATCTCCCCACAAGAAGGCCTCCTCCTCTGGGTTGGGTGGCTTAGACCATTCCAGTCATTCACAGCACTCTGACGAAAAGCAAGATGATACCATTCATGCCAAGACACTGGCGGCAGGCAAGGGTAGCCAGGGCCCGGCCTCAGTACCGACACCCCCAACCCCGAAAGTGAAGGCTACGTCCCTTGCGGCCACCCTCCACCTCAGGAGTTGGGACCTTGGCTTCCTCTTCGGCGTCTGCATCGGCCCCACCGAAAGAAAGCCTCATCCACGGCCATCCCTGGGGCTCCAGGTAAGGCCCAACCTCAGAAGGAATGAGAGCCAGGCTCAAAGCCAACACCGGCCCAACGACCCTCTACGGCCCAACAGACGACACCCAAGCCAACGATGGCTAAGCATGATGGCTCTAAACAGTTGACGGCACAGGACACAGAGCGGCCATCAGTGAAGATGGTGCCAGGTACTGACCATTCATCAGTCCGTAGGGCCTCCACTCCAGAGGACATGTCAGACGATTCCTCACCCAGGGTCCTCCCCAATTTGCTGTCCTCACCCATACCTCCTCACTTGCCAGACAAACCCAGCCTATCAGCAGGTTCTGCCATGGCATAATTTAATAAAGAGGTGCTCATCAAGCTTTTTCGATTTTGGTGGGGCCAAATTAAAAAAAGATGTTTTGCCCACCACAGCAAGATCCTATTCCAGCTCCAGAAAAATCTGGGGATAACAGCAGGGGCAAAAAGCCTTCTTCTCTTGCATCTAAGCATTCCCCCTCTAAGCCCAGGTCTTGCACTCTAGTAGATAACTGTGGCCGGTCCAAACGCAAGGAACGCCAGCACCGGCGATGCACTTGCTCTACCAGCCACCGTCGTTCCTCGAGCAGGAGATGATCCAACAGCCGACACCAGTCTGACAGCTGTCCCAGGTGCTCGGTCAGCCAACGGACACCTAGCAGTCGTTGGTCCTACAGCTGACATTGGTCCTCCAGTAGGCGATGCTCAAAGGAAAGAAGTCGTTCTTAATCCCACTCATGATCGGCCTTGTACCATTCAGAGGGCCACGGTCTGCATCCCAGCTCCTCTGGGTCTGACCATTCCCTCTCCAAGGAAACAGTCATCCCCCGAGAATGACCTCCAAGGGTCCACTCTTGACAATCCCACATTAATGGATGCAATGAGGCATATCCAGTCCTTGAACAGATGGGAGACAGAGGACTTGGATCTAGAACGCCGGAGGTTGGCAAAATACCCGAGACAGAAGGAACCAAAGCCTCTAGTGGTCCCTCCTCTCGTGGATACCTTCCAAAACCTTACCAGGATTACTTGAAAGCATCCCTCTACCACACCGGCAGTTCCTAAGAAATCGGACAGGCTGCACAGAGCCCCGAGGAAGGAGCCTTTACTAGCAGAACACCCTCAGGTGAACTCCATGGTAATTAGGCTGCTTGGATTTATCATGAGGAGCTGTAAACACCTCAGTTCCTAGCCTCCCAATGTACAGTCCAGACTCCTGGACCAGGTGCGCAAGAAGATCTATTCTGCCTCCACCTGTTCCATTCACTCCAATTTTCCTCACGCATATGGTTCAGCACCAAAATGCAATGTGAGAATGGACTTGAAGCAGCTCAGGCCTTGCCAGACTCTGCACAAAAGACAGAGCTCTTGGAAATTTTGAAATCCAGTTTGGACATAGGTACTCATGTCCAGAGGGCCTCGTATGATACTGCAGATAAGGTTCTGAAGGCAGCGACTTCTGGCGTTTGCCCTTAAGATGCCATGCCTGGCTTAGAGTCTCAGGATTCTCCCAGGATCTGCAGTCCGAAATCCAGGACCTCCCATTCCAGAGTTTCATTCTCTTCAGCGAGAAGACAGAGAAACTCATCTCTCATCTCCAAGAATCCAGGAAGTCCATCTGAAAACTATATAAGGGGGGCCAGAAACCATTCCGCAAACAGCCATTTCATAAGACCTCAGGGCAAAATGCCTGTGGCCAATTTCCACAGAGGTGTGGCTTTAAGAGGAAAGCCACAACCGAAGCTTCTGGGAGCTCCATCTCTAGAGGCTCCAAGCCCTCCCAGCACTTTCTGCAGACTCCTGGAGCTACCCAATGACTTGCTAATGACCCCCATCCTCCGGCGGAGGTCATGGGGAGGAAGAGGGTCGGTTCTCCCTCTACCAAGAAGGATGAAGCAACTTTACAACAGACCTCTGGGTTCTAGATCTAATAAGGAGAGGACATACCTTAAGAGTTCACCCTGATTCCTCCAGAAGAACCACCAAGGTACTCCCGTTACTGTCCTTTGCACATTCCTCTAATAGAAGAAATACAGACCCTCCTGCAAAAACGAGCAACAGAGCCAGTTCCCTAGGGACAATGGGGAAAAGGTTACTGTAACTTGATAACCATCTACTAGTTCTGTATGTAATTTTGATATAAAATATATATAGGTTACTCACCTGTAACACGAGTTCTAGGAGTGGTATATTTTATTCATCCACACTGTCTGGCAGGTTCCTTGCTGCTTTAAGTTGGGCCAGAAAGTCTTCAGGCTGGCTCCTCCCACCCAGGTGGTAAAACCCTCTGCTCCACCCCATGATGCCAGATCTAGCCCACTGCAAGCCAGGTTGTGCGTTAAAGCCGGGGAGGTCGGGTGGGTCATGTGGATGAACAACATATACTACTCCTAGAACTCCTGTTACAGGTGAGTAACCTGTATTTCTAGGGAAGTGGATATGTTGTTCAATCCACACTGTCTGGCAGATTCCTAGCAGTTCTCCGGGAGGAGGGAGGCAAGGCACGCACCCCCGATACCTACTTGTGAAATAAAGACGGGAGAACCGAGGTCCCAAAACCAGCATGCCGGCATGACTGTCAATGTGGTAATGGGAAATAGAAATCTAGAATTTGACGGCAGATAAGGACCGCTTGGCCCACCCAGTCTGCCCATTTCCCTGCCTACTGGATAAGCTGCAGATCCTAGTTAACCAGCAGCCTACTTCTTCCTACCCCCATCCCCTAGAATTGCCTTATGACTGTCCCATGCATGCTTGAATTCCACCACTGTTTTTGACTCCACGACCTCCTCCGGAAGGCGTTCCATGCATCCACAACCCTCTCTTGAAAAAATACTTCCTTAAATTACCTCTGAGCCACCCCCATCTTCAAATTGTGCCCCTTGTTCTTGCACACTCTTTTTTGAAAGATGCTACCCTCTTGGACTTTGTTGATTCCCTTGAGGTACTTTAAAGTTTCTATCATGTCCCCCTCTCCTCCTTTCCTTGAGGCTATACATATTAAGCTCCTTTAGTCTCTCTTCATGTGTCTTCTGGTGCAGACTCTCGCCATTTTAGTTAACCCTCCTCTGGACAGCTTCCATCCTGTCTATGTCTTTAGAAGACTGGGTCTCCAGAACTGCACGCAGTACTCCAGATGGGGTCTGACCAGCTGTCTGTACAGAGGGATAATAACTTCCTGTTTTCTACTGGTGATGCCTCTCCCATGCATCCCAATATCCCCCAGCCCTCACTGCTGCCCTCTCACATTGCTTGCCCACCTTTAGGTCATCTGAAATGACTACCCCAGGTCCCTTTCCATTTTGTTGTTGTTAGTATCTCACCCCCATTCTGTACTCTTCCCTGGGTTTTGTTTCCCAGGTGCATTACCTTGCACTTCTTAGCACTGAATCTAAGCTGCCATACATTTGACCATTCCTCTAACCTTGCCAAGTCCCTTTTCATCCTTTCCACCACACCTTGTGCATCAACTCTGTTGCAGATCTTTGTGTCATCTGCAAAGAGACATACTTTTCTTCCAGTCCCTCTGCAATGTCACTTATAAAGACACTGAAGAGGACTGGTCTAATCTGAACCTCAGCGGTGCCCCACTAGTAACCCCCTTTCATCAGAGTGGACTCCATTTACTATTACTCTCTGTGTCCTATTTTCCAGCCAATTTTACCCAGGCTGTCATCTTGGGACCCACTCCCAGGCTAGCTAACTTGTATATTAATCTTTTGTGTGGGACTGTGTCAAATGCCTTGCTAAAGTCTAGGTAGGCCATGTCCACAGTCCTTCCCTGATCTACTACTTTGGTCACCCAGTCAAAGAAATCTATCAGATTTGTCCGACATGACCTTCCTGCTGTGAATCCATGCTGCCTTGGGTCCTGTGCCCTCTGGCCTCTAGATACTGACAATTCTTTCCTTCAGAAGTGATTCCATCATTTTCCCTACCACTGAGGTTAAACTAACAGGTCTGTAGTTTCCTGCTTCTGCCTTGCTCCCACTTTTGTGAAGGGAATCACATCTGCCCTCCTCCAGTCCTCGGGTACCACCCCATCCTCCCATGATTTGTTAAACAGGGTAGTCAGTGGTGTCACTAATTCTACCCTTAGTTCTTTAGAATTCTGGGATGAATCCCATCAGGCCCCATTGCTTTGTCCACCTTCAGTTTTAAGAGTTCTTTCAGAACCCTTTCTTCTGTAAATGGGCTGGTATCAACTTCTGTATCCAGCGCGTTTCTACTGTTTGTTCTAGGTACCCCCCCCCTTCCTTTGTAAATACTGAGCAAAAATATTTGTTTCATATCTCTGCCTTTTACAGTCTCTCTCTGCCCACCCTCCCTCTCCTCATTAAGCCTCACTATCCCTCCCTTGGTCTTCTTCGCTCCCTGATGTGCCTATAAAGGTTTTATCCCCTCTTAACTGAGTTGGCCATCTTTTCTTAGGTTTGGGCCTTTGCTGTTCTGACTGCCTTCCCAGCTTCCTTTTGCTTTAACTGATACAGTTCTCTGTCCTGCTCCTTCTGTGATTCCTTGTACTTCCTGAAAGCTTTCTTTTTCTCTTGAACCTTCACTGCCACTTCCTTTGACAACCATAGTGGTTTCTTACATCGTTTAGTTTTGTTTATTTGCTTCACACAAAGGCTTGTTGCCTCTGTGATGGCAGTTTTTATTATTCCCCATTGTTCTTCCACCCCTCCTTCCTGCCCATTTGCTAGTGCATTCCTTAGGCACTTACCCATTTTGGCAAAGTCAGCCCTCCTAAAGTCCAGTACTTTTGCCTTTGTATGGCTTGACTATTGCTGTGTTTACTGTGAACCATACTGTTCGATGGTCGCTAGTTCCCAGATGGCTACCCACTTTCACATCTGTGATCCTCTCCATCTCCATTTGAGAGAACCAGGTCTAAGATTGCTCCCTCTCGAGTGGGCTCCAATACTAGTTGTCTAAGGCATGCCCCCTGTAGGGCATCTAGAATAACCCCACTCTTCGAAGTGGCTGCGGCAACTGCACTCCAGTTAACATCTGGCATATTCAGATCACCCATCAGCAATATCTCCCCTTTTTTTGCCATACTAAGTATACTTTCTATCATTTCCTTGTCCATTTCCTCCCCCTGAGAAGGTGGTCTGTATACAACCCCTGTGCAGATTGTGGTGCCATTGCCGGTCTCCAAATTTACCCACAGTGCTTCTTCTCCTCCCTGTTTTCTCTTTTGTTCTGTTACTTTGATTCCTTCCCTTATGTAAAAAGCTACTCCTCCTCCTCTTTTACCCTCTGTCTCTCTTGTGTATCCTGGTATGTTTACGTCCCAGTCATGGTTTTGTGCGAACCATGTTTCTGTGACTGCCACGATATCCAGATGTTCCTCCTCCATCAAGGCCACTAATTCAGGAAGCTTGTTACTCAGACTACGTGCATTGGTACTCATTGCTTTCTATTTTGATGGCTTTACTTTCTGTTGCAGCATCCCCACTGACCTTTCTACCTCTGTCTTTCCCATTTAGTACCCGTTTTATGCGTAGGGCTGGGATTTTCCTGCTGCTTATCAGTGCCTCCCCTTGACTAGTTTAAAAGCTCCAATGAAGCATTTAAACCGATTGCTCAAAAGACTTGTTCCTCCTGGACAGATGCAGACCATCCTGCCAGTATAGGCTGGTGTCCTCCAGGTGGAACCCCAGTCCCCAATGAAGCCAAACCCTGTGCTCCACACCATTTTTTCGACCACTCATTAAACTGCATGGTGCAAAGTACCCTTGCCTCACTCATGCCATTTACAGGCAGCACCTCTGAGAAGGATACTGTGTGTGCTACTTGTCTTAGGCCCCTCCCCAGTTCTACAAAGTCCTTCTGCACTGCGCTACTCTCATGTTGAGCCAAGTCATTTGTCCCTAGGTGGACAATGATGTCCAGCTCAGACTCCCGTGCAGCTGTTCCCGTTATCCTGAGGATGCGCTTCCTGTCCCTCCAAGCCATGGCTCCAGGCAGGCACCTTACTTCAGTTTTCCCTGCTCCCCCCAGTTCTATCCCCCTAATAATGGAGTCTCCCACCAGGAGCTGCTTCCTTTCCTTGTGGCATCCTCTGCCTCCTTCCTGTGGGCCTCCCTTGTGACAGGTGTCCTCAGCCTCCTTAATCTCCTCCGTGGGTGCATCCATAGGGGAGCTGTGCTCCCCCAGAATGGTGTATGGATTGTGGAGTGGAACAACTGACTGGGTGTGCCTCTGTTCCACCCTCCTCACCCTCCCTGAGCCCACTGTGGTCCAACTGCTGTGCTTTCTTTGCAACCTCTGAGGTAGTGGTGGTGGCTCTGGTGCTCCCTGGATGGGGGAGGTTCCCTTGCCACTGTCCAGTCTGGCCTGGGGGAAGGTTCTCTTACTGCTGTCCAGTGTGGCCTGAAGACGGGCAACTTCCTCCCTCAGGGCAGAGAGTTGTCTGCAAATAGGGCAGCATCTCAGCCTCCAGAAAGACTCCCGGAAGACTGTTGCCCCACAGCCATTACATTGCACTACTCCCCACATGACTATGTACTTTTTTTTTTTATTTTATTATTTTTTTGTGTGTGTGTGTGCTTGGTTTGTTATATAGAAAAATATATATATTATACAATGTGTATGCGTATATTTTCAGTGCTGTGTGCTAGAGAGGATATGACATTGATATGCACCTTGCACTCTTGAGGAAATGATGTCAGAACCCCAGGTATAAAGGAACTATTTCCAGGGCTGGGTGGGGTGAGGGTGGGAAGGGGTTGGGCCTAAACTTTGCCCTCACAAAACAATCAGCTAAGAGCTCTGACCCACCGCCATGGGAGTGCCTTCCTGTCTGCAAGATACTATACAAAACAATTTGACAGAGAAACCTCTGCTAATCAAACAGAGAAAATCCAGACAACCAAGTCAGACACAGGTAAACCTCCCCAGCCCCAAAACAGCCTGATGGTTTGTGCTCTGAAAGCAGTCAGCCCCAAAATAAGTCAGCTGTGCTTTGAACTCTTCCTGCACTGAAAATCTTAAGAATTGTAACAAGACTGTCTTTTCCTGATAATTGTAAATTCCTTATTTCACCTTTCAGTTAAAAGCAGCCTCCACCTGCAGTGCATCTGCTACAAACCAAAGACAATTGAAAGGTCCCCCTCCCTCTGTTGTGAGCACAACTCACTTTCTAAAGGTGTGTGCTGACTTCCAGGTAGCAGCCCTGCAGATTTCCTGGATAGGGATGTCCCTAGAAACAGCCACCGAAGCAGCGGTATGGTGAGTGGAATGAGCTCTTATCCCTTTGGGTGGCTCCATGCCCGCCAACCTATAGCAGAGATCTATGCAGGAGGTGACCCACCTGCTTATCGTCTGCTTGGCTGCAGGTCTGCCAGGTGCGGCCTCAGCGTAGGTGACAAACAGCTGGTGAACCTCTCCCCAAACTTCAGCTGTCCGCTCCTTATAATAAGCAAGCATTCTTCTAGGGTCCAAAGTATGGAGCCTATATTTGGTATCCGAGGAGTGACTGGGGTATAACACCGGCAGAGTCAACACCTGATTCAAGAGAAACTCAGACACCACCTTCGGAAGGAATTTCGGGTGGGGGCGAAGGACAACCTTGTCCTTGTGGAAGACCAGATAAGGAGACTCTATGGAAAACGCCTGGAGCTCTCCCACCCTTCTGGCTGATGTTATAGGCCACCAAGAAGGCGATCTTCTATGACAGGTGTGAGATATCGCACCTGTGCATCAGTTCGAATGGCTTGCCCATGAGCTTAGCCAATACCAGCAGTAGATCCGACGGAGGTGGAGGTTTTCACAACGGAGGGGATATATGATCAAGGCTTTTGAAAAAGTGCCCAACCACCTTCTCCTGCACCACCGACTGCTTGCCAGCCCACACCCAATAAGCAGAGATGGCTGCCAGGTGCATCTTAAGGGTCACTGACCGAAGCCCTAGCTGAGAAAGGGACCACAGGTAGTCCAAAATGCTAGCCAACGGACAGGAAGAGGGGTCCAACCCCTTGTCCTGACACCAAATGGAGAATCTCTTCCATTTAAAGGCATAGCATTTTCTGGTCAACTCCTTACAGGACGTCTCAATGACACTGAGGACCTCGTCGGAAAGACCCAAGGCCTGGAACTCTAGCCGCTCAGGAACCAGGCCGTCAGGTGCAGGGATTGAAGGTCCGGATGGAGAACCTTCCCCTTGTTGATGGAGATCAGGTCCGGGCAGGCTGGAAGCCGCCTCGGGAGCCTGGAGCTGAGGTTGAGGAGATCTGGGTACCAGAACTGGCGAGGCCAGTCTGGGGCTACCAGAATCACCTGCGACTTGTCCCTCTTCGCCTTGAGAAGCACCTCGTGGATCAAGGGAAATGAAGGGAAGGCGTAGAAGAGGCCCGGAGCGGGCATGAAACTGCCTCAGCCTCGCGTTCTCCTTGGAGGCAAACCGGTCCACCTGAGGGGTGCCCCAATGGGAGAACAGGTCTTGAACTACCTCCGGCAGGACAGACCACTCGTGAGATGCAGCGCCTATCCGGCTGAGGGCATCGACCAGACTGTTAGAGGCTCCTGCCACATAGATGGCTAGGAGATCCGCCTCCAGGCTGATCACAAGAGACCAAATGTGGAGAGTTTCCTTGCACAAAAGCAAGGAATGTGTCCCACCCTGCCGGTTGAGATCGTACATGGTTGTGGTGGTGTTAGTCTGGACCTGAACCACCTGACCCCATACAAACGTAGCAAAGGCGGTGAGGGCTACTCGAACTGCTCGAAGCTCCAGCAGGTTGATGTGGCATCGAAACTCCTGAGGGGATCAGAGGCCATGGGCCCAGAGCTCCCCCAGATGGGCACCCAACCCATCAAAGAGGTGTCGGTCATAAGAATGACAGTCGGCTCAGGACGGACAAATGGGATACCCTCCTGCAGATGAGGTGGGACGAGCCACCACTGAGTTTCCGAGCTTCAGGCCCTGATGCGTAAGGAGCCTTATTTAATTTTTTGATAGGGACAGGGAGTCCCTGAGAACAAATCCTACGTTTTTACCCAAAGTGGTTTCTGAATTAACATTGAATCAGGATGTCAACTTCCCAGATTATTACCCGGACCACTCAAATAAAGGGGAAGGGGGAAGAGAAGCACTCCTGCATACTCTGGATGTTCACAGGGCACTGAGATACTACCTAAAACGCACTGCTCCACACCGCAAGATGGAGCAGCTGTTTGTGGCCTTTGTGCCTCGATGCCAAGGCAATCCAGTGTTGAAACAAACTCTCTCAAAATGGCTGGTTAACTGTATTATTTACTGTTACAAATATAATACCTTACCGTACTTTGAGATCATTCTACCAGGGGAGTGGCTACTTCATTCACATCCTTGCGAAACGTCTCCACTGGAGATATCTGTGCAGCGGCTACCTGGAGCTCAGTGCATACTTTCATTAAGCATTACAGTTTGGACATTGCTTCTAGGCATAGCGCTCGTTTTGTGCTAGCGGTCCTTCAGGGCCTCCTTTCTTAAAGTGCTCTGTTAGCACTGGTGCTTTCAGCCGCCTCCCAGTTTCCTGTTCCTTTTTGTAGGACTACTTGGGATTCAGTCCTAACTGTAATAGCCTTCTGCAAGAGCTCCCACTCGAAGTAAGATAGTGCAGTTACCCAAGAACTTACTGTAACAGTAGATCTTCAAGAGGATCTGGCACAGCTTTCCCGCTGTCCTTCCCCCAGTGAGCTGCGTTTCATCCTTTGTTGCGGCAAGCTTCCGCCTGGTCTGCCTGCCGAGCCTTATTCACAGGTCTCCAGCGGGTGAAGAGACGTGAGGCTAGGGACCACCCCTTGATATACCACTGGCTGATGCCGAGGCAGAGCTGACATCAGGGGCAGCTCACTGGGTACTGTTAGCTAAAGATTTCAGATGGGTCCTAATGCTTGCAGCATAGTCCTAATTGTAATAGCCTGCTGCAAGAGTGCCTCTCAAAGATCTACTGTTACAGTAAGTTCTTACGTAACTGTACTTTATGTATAGTTTTAAATCGTATTAGTTTGGCATTAACAAACGTTTTAATGGAATTTAACTATATCTTATTCCAATTCCAGCTATTGGCATTATTGCCCAAAGCATTAGCCCATGACTTGCTACACTGCAAGTCCAGACTATTTATGCAGGCTAGAAGTAGGGTATAACAACTAGAAATTTTAGGCCTCACCTGTATACGAGTCAGGAAGTTTTGAGAATTGGCATTAATGTATAGACATGACCCTTCCTCAAAAATGAGGCATTGTATACTATTTATTATGCAGCCAAATGCATCCGCATCCTCCAGCAGTAAGTCAAACTTAAGTACTGCTGAGCTAAATGGCAAGCAAGCCCCGTCATGTAGTAGATCTTGGCTATATACCCTTCCTTTCCCCACTCTGATTCTTCATAGGTTCTACCATCCGCTGTGAGGTTAAGATTAAGAAAAATCGGCTAATATCTAGATTTACGCAGACTTAGGTCTAGCAAACTGGACCATCTCCTCAGCATAATGAGGCTATCTGAAATAATTTTATTCCTAAGAGGCTTAACAGGCCTTGCAAAGATTTATAGACCCTAGATATAATGACAAATCTTTTGTAAATTCCAATTCCAACTCAAGGCACTCAGGATTAGTGACACCCCAGCATGAATATTTAACTATTAAACCATTTAGATATTTGAGACATTCTACAAGACACTCCACCCATCATCTCCCTTGACAGCACCCCACTTAAGGTTGTCCATTCTTACAAGTACCTAGGTGTCGGGCTGGATCCGCAAATAAACTTCTCCACTCACATTGACTGCATAGCCACTAAACTTCGTCCTAAACTTGGAACTCTACTTAAATGGAGACTCTCCCTTTGCCTGTATGCCTGGAAATTCTGTCTAAGATGATCATGCCAGTTTTTGACTATGCAGATATTGTATACTGCACTGCTCCATCCACACTGCTCTCTTGACTTGACTCACTCTACTATGCCTTCTGTCATTTCACATCCAACTTTCCTTACAGGACTTAGCACTGCTCTCTACTCTCTTGCCTGGACCTTCCTCCTCTCTTGCACAGATGCCTCATCCACTTTATATCCATCTACAAATTCTGGTTGAATATGCTCCCCTCTTACATCTCTTCCCTCCTCTCTCCTGCCACAGCCTTAACACACTCCCTGCGCTCCTAGGGACTCGCACTCCGCTCTCCTCACTCCATCTTCCAACATGGGCAAATCTGCCTTTAACCATCGTCTCCCCTCTCTGTGGAACTCGCAAACTCCTCTCTTCCGCAACTCTCCTTCTCACTACTCTGTCAAATCATTGCTACGCCTTCTACCCCTTCCCTACCCATTTCCACATCTCCTAGCACTGTAATGTTTGTCCCACGTCCTCCTACTTCCCCCCTCACCGTTACCTTATCTAACAGCGTAACTAGTTTTGCTGTATTAGTATCATGGAATGTACGCATGCTCCTATTATATACTATTTTGTACTGCTGTATTTATCGTGAAATGTATTTCATGCTACCTACTGTATACTATTTTGTTACTATTGTGATTGTGTAATCCAAGTCCCATGCTCCCCATCTCCCGGGTCGCGCCTGGAAACAAGCCCTGGCTCAGGGTGCCTTTCCCGGTCACCAAGTGTTTAAATAAAATTTAAAAAAGGTAGTAGTAGTAAAGGTCAGGAGCTTTAAGCCCACCCATATCCTTAGACCCAGTCTACAGTATATTATTCTGCATCTTCTGTTAGCCCAAATAAAGTTAGAAATTACACCCTGTATATGCAAGAACCATTTTTTATTGATGTTAAAAGGTAACAGAGAACATTTAGACACATTTTGATAGAATCATCATTTTCAGAGTCCAAACAACCCCATAACCCCAGCTGCAAATTATTCCATCTAGGCAGACTATCTTGTATTGATTTTTTAAGAATCAACAAGTTCTTGCTGACAGTTTTAGTTAGACTTAAAAACCTTAATCCTCTAGTAGTCTAACTTTTGAGATAACCAATGTATACCCTGTTCAATGATCTCTATTACAATAATGGTTTAGGGCAAGGAAAGAAGATTTGTCATGGTTTAATCTGTATCCTGGAAAAGATCCACAGTCTGTGATAACCTCTAAGATTTTCTTAATGGACCTACCAGGATCCATGAGCAACAAGAGTATATCATTAGCGTAACAGAAAGTAGGTACTCCTTATCAAGCCAATTGATTCCTTGAATACCCTTGTCAGCGGACATTCTCCTTATTAAAGGATCCAAGGTCAGATCAAAAAGAAGAGGAGATACAGGAAACCCCTGTCTGGTACCCCTTCTTAAACAGAAAGATGAATAAATGATTCCATTAGTTAGAACAGTGGCGGAGGGGTTATTGTACAATAATTACACCATTTTATAAAGTTGGCCAGGAAATCATAAATTCTCAAGACTCCAAGCAAGAAAGACCAACAGACCCTATCAAACATTTTCAGTGTCAAATGATAACGGACCAGCAGCTGATCTGAATTGGTTTGCTACTTCCATTAAATGGAATAATTTCCTGGTATTGTCTGCAGCCAGTCTGCCCTTAATAAAGCCTGAGTACTTGCTTTCAATTAAAGGAATAACGTTTTACTGCCTATTGGCTAATATTTTGACATCAGACTTTATAAAAGAGCAATAATTCTTGCAATCATTTGGATTTTTACCTGCTTTATGAATATGTGTGATGAGATGCTGAGTCATGTTAGCAGGTAACCGACCCTTATTGAAAGCTTCCCTGAACACTCCTAACAAAATGGGTGCAATTTCATCAAATAGTTAATAATAAAAATTAACCCAGTACCCATCAGGGCCTGAAGCCTTATTCATTTTTAACTTCCTAATTGCTTCTTTAATTTCTTGAAGGTTAATGTCCTACATGAGGGACACTTTTGTAATCCTCCAGGATGTTAGAAATGTTAAACCCTGAGCAAAAGGCTTCAAAATTACATGAGTGTGTGGAAATCAGACATCATATAGATCCCTGTAAAAATGTAGGACAGCCCATCATGTCACATGTGTGAATCTCTTACCCAGAATCTATTTCTTTTTGTGGATGCCTTTTACAACCTATGGTTCTGGGTTTAAGGTCCCACATCAGATAGTATGGACCTCCTGGGGAAACTGCAGGATATAGTGAGACAACCAAATGTTCAGTGGCTGGCCATCGATCTGGCCAGCCTTTACACAGTTATCTCTCATGCATTTCGCCTGGAGGCAGTGGAGTGCTTTTGATAAAAACAGGAAGCCGGAGGCAACATCCCCATATTCTTCCTCCTACAGGCCCTCGACTTTCTTCTACCATCATTTTGTATGCAATAAAATTTGTAGAGGCAGTTGCCCCGTCGTATGTCAACCTATATATGGGACTGTGGGAGACGGACTATGTACTGAGTGAGCAGAACAGTCCTCCTTACGGGGATGTTCTCTGGCTGAGACTAGTTGATGAAAATATGTACATGGAAAGGCAGGGATAACATCCAGGATTTTGTCCACAATCTTCACTCAAAGTAAAATAATCATTCACTTTCGAAGTGGTTGTGACTAGAATAAATTTCCTGTATGTTACCCTCTCAGGCACGGCTGGTAAAATCTGATTCAGAATTTACTGTAAACCTACTGCAGCAAATAAAGTGCCCCATGCCTCCAGTGACCAACCCCTATAAATTCAATTCCCAACAGCCAGCTGTTGCGAGCCAAACAGTTCAGACAAAGCAGTGTTTAAAAGGCAAGCAGATAATTCCTTAGTAGACTCAGAGAGAGGAGTTCCAAGAAACCAGTACTACAACAGGCCTTGGCTAAGGCCAAGACACATGACAAAGTCCCTTTACCCGAAGGGCAAAAGACCGCTCTCAGAATGACAGAGATACCCATTTCTTCATCATGGACTACAATCTGGTAGCAGAAAATGTGGGAAATTTAATATATGAATGATGGCCATTACTTTTAAAGCATAATTCAGTAAAACTAGTATTACCAACCAAACCCAGAATTACATTTATTAGAACACCCCACATAGGGTGGGGTGTTAGGAGTAGGTTGAGCTCTCTGCGCACAACTCAAAACTGGGAGCACTGGCAGGCGGACAGGAGGGAAGAGAAGCCCTGCAGGGGTATCTGGATACCGGGGCAAGGAAGCGGTGGTTGAAGCTCAATGCGGGGAAATGTAGGATGCTGCATCTGGGGGTCAGAAACCCAGGACATGCATACACCCTTGGGGGGGGTGCAACATCAAGTCACATCGGGAGAGAGGGACTTACGGATAGTGGTGGACAGCAAAATGAATAACACAGAGAATTGTCAAAGAGCTGCAGCAAAAGCAAACAGGATACTGGGCTGTATAACCTGGGGGATTACCTCCAGGAGGAGGGAGATGATCCTCCCTCTGTACAATGCCCTGGTTAGGCCGCATCTTGAGTACTGTGTGCAGTTCTGGAGACCCCATCTTAAGAGGGACGTAGTGCTGCTGGAGAGAGTCCAGAGAAGGGTGACCAGGATGATGCAGGGCATGGAGGGTAGGACCTATGAGAAGAGACTGGATGAACTCAATCTGTATGCATTGGAGGAGAGGAGGGACAGAGGGTATATGATGGAGTATGTAAAGGGATAAATAAGGGCGGAGCAAGTGAAGTGTTCAGGCTTAAGAAGGGGGCTACCAGGGGCAAGTGGAAGCTGGGGGGAGACTTCTTCAGAGAAGGTGGTGGAACCATGGAAGAGACCACAGTAGAAGGATTCAAGAAGGGTTGGGAAAGGTACAGGGGGAAGCTGAGGCCAGGGAGAGCCACCTCTGGGGCCGGGGGGGTGGAGAAGCGAGCTCCCAGTAGGGGGCTCGTTTCTGAACAGACATGAGACTTTTACTATGATACTATAATGACATGTTCACTGCAAGCCATTATGTTTCATCCCATACTAACAACCTCAGCAACTGGTTGCCTCCCTCCCCCCAGCCTCTGGTTTCTTCAAATGTGGTTCATGTACTACTTGCAAGTATGCAAAACCTGGAAAAGTGTTTGCACATAACAGTGTTACAATTAACAGAGTTCATGACATGCACCACTTTTGTCATTTATGTGATTTGGTGTTTGTACAACTTCTGCTACATAGGGCAAACAATTCGTAAGGCAAAGGAAAGAATTCAGGAACACTGCCACAATATCATGAACAAACAGAACAGTGCACTGGCAATCCATTTTGAGGAAGTCTACAGACCAAATTAAAAAACTTTAAAGAGCTAGTGTACCACCTTGAAACAACAGTAATCTTCAGATGCAGTCAGCTATCACTTCTTATATCTGAAGTATTTTTTATGTTTGCTTTTCTGTTTGCCAATTAAAATATTTTCCACCTGGCAGTACTGAGCCGATGTGTAGGGCAGCACTCCGTTTGGAGGTTAAGAAGTCAGTTCTGGAGGACTTCCGGTGACGTCATGAACCAGGCAGCAGCCTAAGACAAGAAGCTCCCGAGGAGATCGAAATTTCTACCTCCTAATTACTACATTAACACTACAAGATGCTAAACAAACCAAACAGGAGGTTATATCATGCCAAAAGACGAGGAGACACAAACCGTAGACCTCTAAATTTCCGGGATGAGGAAGGATCGAAGGCAGAACATTCGGAGAGCAGGAGATCCAGGGCCTCAGTCTCCCGCCATAGCTCTGTACACAGTGACCGGGTCCCTCACACAATCCTACAAAAGCAAATGGCTCAAGTTTTAAATGAGCTCCGCGATTTCCGAAAGGAAATGAGATCAACCGCCAACGCACTTAGAACCAATATCGGTAAATTAGAGAAGAGACAGGAGACCTGCAAGGCCCAGGCCACTGCTGCCGACCAGCACGTGGATGAAGCGGAGCGGGCCCTGATTCAAATACACCGCGATCTTAAAGCGCTACAGGACCGAGCGGAAGATGCTGAGAGCAGGAATCGCCGAAACAATATTCCTCTGTCGGTGATCCCAGAGAACATAGAAGGTCCAGAAATGATACCTTCATTCAAAAAACCTTGCAGGAAATCCTACCACTGCCAGAAACTATCGCTAGAAATACAGCATGCGCACCATACCCTGGGCCCGAAACCTAAACCAGGAGCTCGCCCCAGAATTATACTCATTAAATTTCTAAGGCATCAGGATAAAGAAACAGTTCTACATACCGCGTGGAAAAAAAAAAACGGTATAGTACTCTTCAATGGACAGAGTGGTTTTCGACAACGATTATGCTCCTGAAGTGATGGCACGTCGGCCGTCATACATTCCAATTATGAGAGCCTTGAAGACTGCAGGAATTCGTTTCAGGACCCCCTACCCAGCCAAAATGTTGATTTTCTTCCAGGAGGGCCCGCTCAGTTTAGACAATGCAGCAGCTGCACTAGCCGAATTAAAGTCACGGAAGAGAAATTCCCCAGCAGCGCGCCAGTCCAGGAGCTCCGCTAGCAGCTAAATTATCTCAGGAGGGCCTGGAGCAGCACCTCGAAGGATACCAGACGTAGACAAGGAGCGGAAACAATACAAAAGATTGTGGTTTCGCTGAAGGCCAGACAGCAGTCCGTTGACGCAGACACAGAAGGCGCACCAGTAACAAAAGACTGAACAACTGCAAGTATAAGGGAATAGACATAGGAACTGTTTGTTTAAAACCCCTTTGAGAACCGATTCAACTCCAGTGACACTATTAACTCACAGTACTGTGTTTTCCGGGGGGGGTGGTAAATGAAAAGCTGATTAAGTGCTAGAACAAAAGGAAGAATGTTGTTGAAGCTCCAAGTGTTGAGAATGGTGGGGATGGGACTCGAGGTAATCACGGTCGTATAGCTGAACCAGACCTCTACACAGTCCCATAATCCACAACAACTGGAACCTAATTTGAAGGGTCGCCAGGCAGCCATAAGCAGAACCCTCGGGTTCCTAATTCCTGATACTTTAAGGATAACACAAGTGGGATTGGGGGGAGGAGGGGGAATAAACCATGTCAAGGAATCTGAACTGCAGACACTACGTTATGCTTAAGTTAACATGAAAGGTAGGAAAGAAGAAAGGGGAGGGGAGGGAAAGGAGACGGAAGGGGAAAGCAAGCAACCTGCAATTTCTCAAATAAGGTGGAGGGATCAGTAAGATAGTGGGACTGCGGGAAAACTGGTAACTCCCCACCCTTAACAGCCTGCAATTTGGTAGACAAAGCAGTATAAGGTTACTCCCCTAATACCCCCCTGAGCTGAACCTGACCCCCCCCTTATGTTCCCAGATGGATCTGATCGCTTGTGTGGTAGAATAGCGTGTGATGCTGCTAGCCGCTGGGAGGTCAGATCTATCTTTAGAAACACTTTGGCCCCACATTATGTGGTCTCCAGAGCCTTCATCTCGCGGTTGGGATGGCTACCTCCTCCGCGCATGTGTGTAAATAATGCTGCTCTCTGTTCGCACTGCGTGCTTAAGGTGGTCATTGTCGCCACCGTGCATGAGCTAAGAGGATCGCAAGGCTAGAGAGAGTCAGGAGTTAAAGGGGGAGGGGGGTCCAAAACGGCGAGAAGTCAATGTGTGGAGGTGGATGCTGCCCCAGGAACATAGATACCTCCGCATGACACCAGTTTGGTCTGCAGGTTGGATTTTAACCTCCGCTGACTGCCACAGGGGAACGCCAGCCTCAGGGAGGATGGGCCCGGATGGCCCTGTCTTGCACCTGAGCTCACTTATACAGTCCTGTGCCTCTTTGTTCTGTAGACACTCTATACTATGTGCAGAGACCTTGCCGGAGCGGGTTTAAGTGTTCGAGCACTCGACTGTGTGCTCAGCCATTTAAAGGGTGCCATCTTCAGAAATTACGTGGCGATGTTTGGCCTTCATGGTAGGACTCTTGACTGATACTGCTTCCCATGGGGTTTCGGGGGCAGGGGGCTGCTCTCTTTTTCTGACCCTAAGCTAAGGTAAATAGGTCTTATATCGAGGTGTTCCCAGGTGACCACCAGTGAACCAGTTGCCTCTGATGACAAAACATTCTTAAAAAGTAATACACAGGAGATCATCAGGAAAGGGAAATTGATTACATAAGCAATATTAACTACGGCTCTGTGCTGCAGATAAAATAAAATGGAAAATGGGCAGGAAAACTAGGGAGGGAAGGAGTCTTTCCTAAAAAAATAGGGGAATGAAGGTAAAGAGAAGTAGCCAGAAATTCCAACTGTTACATGTTCAGCTCGCTGCCCCTAAATCCCCAGAACTGAAGTGGCGATTTGGAGACTGTGAACCTAGAACCCACCATTGCCACTCTTCAGTTCAAAGAAACTTCTCGGTTTATGTGGGTATCTCTAAAACTCCCATGATCTCATGAAAGAAGGAGGCCTGTTTCGTAGACGTGCCCACCCTAAATACCCTTTCCCAGTGGGCTTATTGAAGGCCCAGAGTCTCATACTTAAGAGACTCACAATAAGGATTTTTTTTTTTCAGATGGAAGCACCAGTTTTAGTAATAATTAGCAAGATGATCATGTTGGCCATCTTGCCATTTCATATTTGTTGGTTGTTAGTAAGTGTTAAATGTCAGACATGTTGTTTATATTACTGTTATTATGCGAGTTATGTTTGTAAGAAAGTTATCAGAATAGCAGATATTATGCAAACAACTAAAGTGGTTAAGACATGGAAAGATGTTCCTAAAGATACCAATGGTTTTTGAGTATTGCCTAACCTAAGAACTAGTAAAATGCAATCCCCTAAAGTGAAATTGTTATCCCTGATCATAAATGGCCTAAGCTCCCCGATTAAATGCTCAAGGATACTAACATACATTAGAAAATCTAAATCCAATCTGGTGCATCTTCAAGAAACCCATCTGAATAATAAGGAACATGATAAGTTGGCCAAGCTGAGCAGAGGTCGAGTCTTTTACTCATCAAGTAAAGAAGGTAGACACAGAGAAATAGCTATAATAGTCGTACCTCACACTCCATTTATAATGGAATCCAGATGGGCCGATCCTGAAGGCAGATTGATTACAGTGAGGGGTACAATCAATGATAAACCAGTCACCCTGACAAGTATTTACCTCCCCCCCGGGCATCTCTCTCCCACAGATAAGATTCTTGCTAGATAAGATAATACAAGATACCAAGGGTACGCTGATGCTGGCCAGGGACTTTAATTTGACCCTAGACCCCACTATAGACACTACTAGCCGGAAGCCCACCACACAAATAGCTACTCAGAAATTCTTCTGCAAATTTATAGCAGAGGTTGGATGGTGACACACTTGGAGGAAGTTATACCATCACATGACAAATTACACATTATGTGGCCTCACACTGATACTACTCATGTATAGACCATACATATACACAAGCGGAAAATTTAGGAAATCTGCAAGATGTGCAGTTGGGAGATATTTCCCTCTCTGACCATGCCCCTTCGATCTCCTTCTAGGATATGGGCCTACAGGTGAACACCACCAGATGGAGACCGAACCCATTTGATCTACGAACGAAACACTTCTGGGAATTCCTCACAGACAAAATAGCAGAGATTAAAAGAGACAAACCCCTAGTAGACTCATCCCCAGCAACACACTGGGATACTACCAAGGTGGTACTCCGGGGACACATCATCAAGTACACTACTGAGCTGAGTAAGCAACGAAAAGCACATAGGGCCAGACTAGAAGAAACTCTCCATTTTCTTCAAATGGCTCATAAACAAGGGGACGTTTCATCACTACCATGCTGCAACTAAGTAAGCAAGAACTAGAGCAGGTGATACAAACAGAGATTGCCTAACTTTCTTAAAACAGAAATACTACGAGGTAGGCCCCAGCCAATTGACTCCTAGCCTATCAGATCCGAAAACAAAGGAAAATCAGCTACAATAACCTCTATTCGCTGTCCAAACCAGGGTAAAGCTCTTACTAAAGTACAAGAAATAACTGATGCTTTTGCAGCATATACTTTATACCCCCTCGAATACACCCTGCTCCAGCAACAAATAAAAGACCATCTACAAACAAACAATCACCTTGCCCCACTTAACGGAACCTCAGAAGGAAACCCTGACTGCCCCAATCACCCTAGACGAAATAGTTACCACCATATATTAGCAAGTGCCAAATCACAAAAATCGCCAGGACCTGACTTACAAGGTGACCAAAGCACAAATAACCCCCACACTTCTAAGACTAATTCAGTATTGGAAGTTGACCCACCCCCTCATCCTTGTCATATGCAATCATCTTGGTAATACCCAAAATAATAACCCACAATTCTATGAACCACACAGGCTCATTCCGGTACTAAATCAAGACTACAAAATATTTGTGAGTATACTAGCACACAGAATAGACCAGTTTCTCCCTCTATTAATACACAAAGACCAAATAGGCTTTGTGAAATCCCATACCAGCACGGACAATATAAAGCGAACCCTCCACTTGGTACACCAAATGAACAAATCCAAGACCCCCTCAGTCCTGGTGAGCCTTGATACCGAAAAGGCATTCGACAGGGTCGCATGGCCTTTCTTATACTCAACACTCCAAAAATTAGTCTTTCCCCTGTCCATTATTAAAGTCCTCCAAGACATATATGCTGCCCCACAAGCATGTGTGAAAGTAGATGGACACCATTCTAGTTACTTCCACCTACACAGAGGAATCAGGCAAGGTTGCCCACTGTCCCCACTCCTGTTTGCAATTTTCATAGAACCACTTGCACAACAAATTCAGGAAACCCAAAATATAGAAGAAATTACCATAGGAAAAACAGAGCACCGCATAGCACTATATGCAGATAATATTCTACTTTACTTCAAAAACCCAGACAGATCCCTTCAGGCAGTAAAACAAATACTAGATAACTTTGGTCAGGTAGCAGGATATAGACAATCTAAATAAAACTGAGACCCTCACATTTCAAAACACTATCCCTGGAAGATGGAACCTACAAAAAATGAAATATTTAGGTATTCAATTAATGCACACTCCAGCACATAGCTTTAAGTGCAATCATGCACTGTTCACAACACAACTAAGAGCAGACCTCAACTCCTGGGCAACTTTGCCTTTAAATCTTACAAGGAGGATAGATCTAGTCAAAATGGTGGTACTTCCACGGGGGCTGTACCTGTTCCAAAATATTCCTCTTTTTATTCCCCCCAAAATTTTTCGAGAATGGGATCAGTTGATATCCAAATTCATATGGGCAAATTGAAAACCCCGTGTCCGCCTCAAAATCTTGACCCTTCCTCGCCAGGAAGGAGGACTTGCACTCCCAGATCTACAACTGTATCAGCAGGCAGCAACTCTAACACAAATAATGGCCCGGCAAAATAAGACATCTAACCCACATTGGCTAGAGACAGAAAGAGACCTGATAACAGACCACACTGACTTTCAAATATTATATAGACCAACACCAAAGCCAGTAGTGAATGAGCCTCCCAACCCATGGCTTGCATCGCAACTTAAAATCTGGCGAACTATCAAGAAAGCCCAACACCTGACCACCTTTCAAACCCTTATCTGCCCCATCACAGGCCTAGGTGATTTTCCCCCAAACACTCTGGATGATGGGTTCTGAGGATGAGAAAGAGTTGGTCTTATACCGCAGATCATATTTCAGGAAAACGCCAGATCATTTGCAGAAATTAAAATAAATTCACTTTGCCACACCGAGACTTCTACCGGTATTTGCAGCTTCGTCACTACACTGAAAATCTACCGAAAAAACTTTGGATACCTGAACAGTATCCAGCTCTGATCCAGGGCCAGATACAACTAAACAACAGGAACACTTAATTTCATTCTACTACTGTCTCCAGAATTCTCAGGGAAAACACCCAACAGAAGGGATATGCCAACAGTGGACCCAAGAATCAGGCAATATGGTCACTCCAGAGACCTGGCAACAAGCTTGCTATGCGACATGAGTCACAAGTTCACACCAATGGCGCGAATTTGCATGGAAAAATCTATTAAGGTTTTTCAGAACCCCCATAATTACTAATCATTTTGCCGGCATTCACACAACGATGTGCTGGCGTACATGCGGCAAAACAAAAGCAAATCACACACACACACACACACACACACCACGTGGACATGTCTGCATCACAAATTGTTTTTTTCAAACCTCCAAACACAACTACAGGAGATATCTGACCCACAACTGCAGATGACAATGGAGATGTTTCTTTTCTTCAGTCTCCCCAAAACATTGAGAGGCCCGAATACTAGATACCTTCTTCTCCTGCTTATTACAGCAGCAAAGAAGGCAATAACAAAACTGAGGCTAATAAATAAGACCCCGACAATATAGAACTGGTGGGATATCACAAAACAAGTATACACCATGGAAAGAACAACACATAACTTAAATGAGCAAGGAGAGAAATTTACCACAAGATGGACTCGATGGCAAATATACTATATGTTAAAGGATCGCACTTTTGTTCCCTAGAAGGAAAAGATATTCCACTAAAGAAGAGGTAGAGGTTAATAGTCAGAGTAAGAGGAAGAGGTACTCATAGGCCAGTCACCCTATAATATGGAGATTTAGAGGCAATAAGGTCTACTCATTAATAAATGCAAAAGGATGTGTGCTGGGTTTAAAAGTAGTGACTGGAACAACACCACACCAACCAATAGAGACAGCACCTAAATTCAGAAGAAGTAAATAGATAGAACAGCCCTTCCCTGCAGACATAGAACAGGTACCAATAAGAATATGGGTTAGATAACCAGATAGAATATAAGGAAAATAGAACTGAGCTGGCCTTCTAGAAGTTCAGAGACATATATAGAAGACCTAGTTTAAGTCCAATGAAATTATACGTTTCTAAAAATGGTAAACATATGTTTTTTTAAAAAAGGTATAACCATTTTATTTAAAGAATGTAATGAATAATATGGAATATGTAAGTTGAAATATATATATATACACACACACACACACACACACACACATACATACACACACATATATTATATATATATATATATATATATATATATATATATATATATACATATACATATATACACACACACACAAAATCACACATGCCCCCACAATGCAAAGCATCATGGGCTGCATATGCAAATCATCACAGAATGTTATGCTGGTCCAACTTTAAGCAGAAATGCATGGTGCCGAAAGGCCTCTCACACAGTTTGCAAAGGGCGCTAACAGAAGACATAGACACGTGTTTCATCCTACCAGGACTCATCAGTATGCCTCGTCTGTTTGGCACCCCAGTGGAATGGACCAGCTACCCTTAAGGCAGTGTGCCTTGGATATATTGTGGTGAACCCATTAAAATAAAAAACTATTTAAAAGACAAAGAACCTCTGTGCGTAAACACTGAGGCAAGGGTTACCCCAAAGGGCATTTGGCTGGGAAGCCAAGTTTCAAGAAAATACAAAATCACACATGCCCCCACAATGCAAAGCATCATGGGCTGCATATGCAAATCACCACAGAATGTTATGCTGGTCCAACTTTAAGCAGAATTGCATGGTGCCGAAAGGCCTCTCACACAGAGGTTCTTTGTCTTTTAAATAGTTTTTTATTTTAATGGGTTCACCACAATATATCCAAGGCACACTGCCTTAAGGGTAGCTGGTCCATTCCACTGGGGTGCCAAACAGACAAGGCATACTGATGAGTCCTGGTAGGATGAAATACGTGTCTATGTCTTCTGTTAGCGCCCTTTGCAAACTGTGTGAGAGGCCTTTCGGCACCATGCATTTCTGCTTAAAGTTGGACCAGCATAACATTCTGTGGTGATTTGCATATGCAGCCCATGATGCTTTGCATTGTGGGGGCATGTGTGATTTTGTATTTTCTTGAAACTTGGCTTCCCAGCCAAATGCCCTTTGGGTAACTCCTTTGCCTCAGTGTTTATAGACAGAGGTTCTTTTTCTTATATATATATATATATATATATATATATATATATATATATACACATACATACATACATACATACACACACACACACACACACACACACACACACACACACACACACACACATCTTTAAAAACAAGATGTAAAAGAACATCAACTGAATGTAATCTGATGACTTATTGTGTGTATATGTTGGAAAAACATAATAAAAATCTAATTTATAAAAAAAAAAAAAAAAGAAGTCAGTTCTGTTCCTCCCACTACATCATTAGAAATGTTACCAAACACACTGAGGCACCACAATCCTTGTGGCCTGAGCAGTGACTTTCATAAGTTACCAATCAAAATGCAAGAATTTGGGACATCACTAGGAACCAAGAAGAGCTAATCCCTGCTGCTTCATGTGAAAGAATAATCTGGCGGGAAGAAATTCTCGTTTCGAGAGGCCTTTTACAGTAGGTAATTACTCGTAGGGCTGCACCCCTGCCAGCAGGACCACACGGAAACTTTTGCTAGCATTGTCTGCCAGTAGACCGCCCACCGTTGGCTTGACACTATATAGTGGGCGGTCCCCCACGTCTGCCCTCCAGTACTTTCCCGCCGACCTGTGCATGTCTGACCTACTCTGATGCTCTTCACAGCAGTTCAAATGCCTAAATTCGGATGAGTACCCTTTTTTCTCTTATTGCCTAATTTTAGTAATAATTGTGTAAGTCGTCCACTTCATCTACAGAATCGCATAAAAACAAGTATGATACTTGCAGCATCCAGCTACCGCACAAGGACCAGCATACCCTCTGCCTCTTCTGCTTGGGACCAGACCACAACGCTGAGGAGTGAGGCCTGCGCCAAGTTCAACCAGGCCACACGGAAAAGGCGCCACAGTCCCTCAAAGTCCATCTCCTAAAACTAAAAATGGCTTCAATGGAAGAGGAGCTAAAGAAGCTAAAAAGTGCCTCCTCCTCTCTGACTGACCCCCACAAGAAAAGGGACAAGGAAAAACACCAGGATTGGGAGCAGTGCCCCCCCCCGGAAGCCACCCAAGGGCTCTTCAGCAGAGAAGCAGCCCTTTTCCTCCAGGAAAACGAGTGCCACGGCCAAGCCTGTGCCCCTGCCAAAAGATTCGTCCAAGGCTGCCGCCACACATGGGTCCATCACAACCTTGGACACCAAGTCGGCAGCAGTGGCCGATAAGCTGCTCGAACCCTCAGACAAGCACCCAGCCGGGGCTGGTAAGTCAGGGGTCAGTGTCTCAGACTGCTGCGCGAACCAGGTTGCCAAGTCGGTCAGCAGACCCTCTGACAATCGTATGACCAGTTCACGTCCAAACAATTTAGGAGGCTCAGACGATGCGTAGCTGGACGTCTGCTCCATCCAAGCTAGAGGGCAAGGGTCACCACAGGGTTCCCAGCATGGAGAATCCCTGTCTCCTCCTGTCGGAAATTCCTCTGCTCTCCCCAGACCCGCAGGTCCCGACGGAAGGAGACCTTTTGTTAGGTATATCCAATGACTGAGCCTCCAAAGGACTAACAGTAGCTCCACCACCACTGGCAGGTGTGCCAGACCCTACTCCTCCACAGCGCTAATTGGGCCCTTTATTCACCCCATCTGGGGTCCAGGCAGGCCACCCTCCATTGGGGCGCCCCCATCAGGGCTGCCTTTAGAACTTCAGCCTTCGGGCCCTTCACCAGGGTGCCCCACCAGCCGTCGTTGTCAGACTACCCTCGGTCAGGACCACCGTTGGGTTACCCTCCATCAGGGCCGCCATCAGGCCACCCTCCATCTGGGGCACCTTCAGGTTTTCTGCTGTCTGGCTACCTTCTGTCAAGTCAGACACTGGACCACTTTGCTTTTTTTTTTCTGAAATCCTAATTTTTATTATTTCATTTTTCAATAAAAGACAGGTCAAAAAGAAAAGAAAAACTTTAGAGGAAAACAAACTATATACATACACAAATTCAGACAGTATGGGTTACATATGTAATTAAGTGTACCAGCCACATAAAATTGATACAGTAATTTTCAAAACTAACAGAAATGTCCTAGGCTGGATTGTGCATTTTGCACCTCAGTTACCTCTCTTACTCCAAGTCTGTAACCTCTTAATTACTAACTACTAAAAACAGCAAAAGAAAGAAGAGAAAAGGGAGAAAGAAAGAGATAAATACACTACTTACACAGTAACAAACTAAACAGCACACCACCCTCCCCTCCTATACTGCGTGGTCGATATATATCATTTCCTATTACATCTTAAGCGTGAACAGTACCCAGTTAACTTTGCTCTTCATGAAGGTTAGCGTTCATATACTATCTTGCTATTAGTCTAGGGCTTCTCTGGCCAAGATCTCCAGAGTTATGACTCCTTCTTTGGTGCCAAGAAACAAAAAATGGAAACCAGCGAGTCTTAATATAATTCATGTCTTAGATTCAGTTTGGCTGCAAGCCTTTCCGTTATTTTAATTTGGTTACAACACGACAACTATTGTTCCTCTCCAGGGGGTGTCTCAGACAGCCACAACCTAGTGATAGCCTTTTGAGCTACGGCTAACAGGATTGGAAATAAGTAATTAGCTTTAGAACCTTTCAATCCCTGAGGAGATTCCCCCAACAAAAGGTAACATGGCTGTTCAGGAACTTATCTGTAAAATCAGACTCAGCCCCTCACTTATAAGGTTCCAGTAACCTCTAAGTTTGGATCAACTCCAAAAAATGCGTTCATATGTCCCAACCTGCCCACAACCTCTCCAGCATTTATCTGAACAGGTTTTTCAGAAATGTTTGGTTATCGTAGATGTTCTGAAAAATCTTGTGAGCACTTGCCACCTAAACTCTCTCCATGTGGGCGAGGCTGTAGTTCTGTGTGCCAGCTTCCAGATCACCTCCCGCCCTAGTACTCCCTCCCCTAGACCAAGTTCTTTTTCCCCCCAAAGGGTCTGAATTCAAGATCTGGAGTCTGAACACTCCGGTTCCCCCACCGAATATAACTTAGATATCAAATGGGTTTTATGTGAAGACCCATTGATTAATTCGAGAAGGAGATCCAGGAGTGGGTTACTGTCACCAGACCTCTGCTTTACACCCCCCATCCTCCACCTGAAGGTAGTGCCTAAGTTGTAAGTAACCATAAAAATCTGATGCTGGGACATTGAACTCCTATTGAACCTGGGTGAAACATTTTATGATATCTCTTATGAATAACTGTGAGAACTTCCAGAGTCCTAGACTTTGCCAGCGTGTAAACATCGGGTTCTCCCTCCCTGGCAGAAAGTCTACCCTGTCGAGGATCTTACCTTGTCTTAACACCATGGGTTGTAGTTTCAACTCCTTTACGATATGTATCCATATTGTAACCAGTGTCCTAAACCATGGACTTGGTAATCCTTGTATCACCCTGGGGTTACTTTTATTAACTAGGATTGATGAGAGGGTGTGTGGTTTTAAAAACTGTAGGTCCATTTTGATCCAGCTTTGCACTGCTACTGAGGATGCATAGGCTGCCAAATACCGTAATTGAGCCGCTCTATGGTACCTCTTAAAAAAAAAAAAAAATCGGGGACTCCCAAACCTCCCCACCCTTTACGCAGCTTCAGCAACTGGACCACTTTTTGATGAGTTTTACTACCCAGGATATCCTGGTTTTCAATCTCCCCAATTGCCGGGTTATGCTCACCATTATGCAGCCTCAGGCTTCTCGGCACAAGGGAACACAACCAGATCAGGATTCCATACCTGTCACCTTCCACCATCTCCCACTCCAACTCCTCCTGCTCAACCACAGGTGGATTTCAGGGAGATTTTGCAAGCATGGTGGTCCGAGACAAAATCTCAATTGGTCTCAGAACTGGACAGCAGGCATCTGCGACCTCTGGAAGTAGACCATCCAGATCATACCCCGATAACACCTTCTGTGGTCACCCCTCGAGCCTCAATGTCAGGCCAAATGACAGGCCATAAGCAGGCCCCAACATCAGACATGGCTCCATGGGAGAAGGAGCTTGCTCTTTCAGACAAGGATCCTGCAGATTAGGATGATTCCTAATCTGATTCAGAGTCATCCTTGGAGGGTTCGGGATTTGAGACCCCTTCTCCTGAGGAGACGGTCCCTAGAGATTCTGCCAAGTCTCTCCCCCCCCAGGGTCCCTCCTTTGTAGACCTCCTAAGACAAATGGCGGAGGAACAAGGCTGGAAGTATGATGCTCAAGACCCAAAAATCAGAGGTTGGCTCAGCATCTAGATTTCCCAGAAACGAGTCCGGTGCTCACACCCCCATGGCTGGAACCTCATGAAGATTTATCCTCTACCATCTGGCAGAGACTCTCCTCTAGCCTGGCTATGGCCAAGAAAGTCAACCTGGTTTACAGGATACCAGAAGACAGGGACCACCTCAGCATACATCCAAAGGCTGACTCTGTGGTCATAACTGCGGCCCATGACAGGTCTGCTAAGCCTAAGCACCAAAGTACTTTTCCTCCAGACAAGGAATCCGGACAGCTGGACCAGTTCAAGAGAAAGTTTTATTCCTCTTCTACACTAGCTATTCATGCTCTTAATTATGTGGCACACATGCTAGTGTACCAAAAATCTCTGTTCCGCCAGCTCAAGCCCATAGTCAAGGCCCTCTCGGACACTGAATCTAAGACCATCTTGGCAAATACCCTCAGATCTGCTAAGGTGGTGGGACGTCATTCACTAAGGGCCACCTACGATGCGGTGGATTCCTCTGCTATTGGCACAGTCATGGCAGTAAGCCTTCATCGAGAGTATCAGGTCTAGCTCCTGATGTCCAGATGGATATTCAGGATGCCCCCTTCAGAGGCTCTGTCCTGTTTGGCAGGGATGTCCAGGACATTATTATGAACCTGCAAGATAAAGGAACTGCCCTTCAGTCAGTACATACTATGCATTACCCGAAATCTCAGTCGAAACTTCCCTTTCATTGGCAAAACAAATGCCAGATGAAGCCACAACAGGCACCTAGGCATCAATTCAAATTTAGGGCTGCCAATACGGCCACCACCCCTCCAGCCAAGACTCAGAGAGCTTCAGGGGTGGTCCTCCCTAACCCTCTTCCATTCCTGACTCGCTGACTGCCCTCTCTCCTCCCTTTCTATCGAAGGAACAGGGGAGCAGAAGGTTCACAAGGCATCTGGGAGACTGGGAGTTCATCACAACCGATGCCCGGGTACTTCAGTTAATAAAGCTTGGTCACACTCTCGAATTTCGTGAAAAAAAACCCAAACAATCCTCTGGGTTTTTCCCACTACCCAAGGGCACACATTCCCCAGTTAAGGGAGGAAATCACAGCTCTTCTTTGAAAGGAACCAATAGAGCCAGTGCTGGAAAACCAGATCGGGAAGGGATTCTACTCCCACTTTATGGTTCCAAAAAAGACAGGGGGATCTGCATCTGATGTTAGACCTCAGTACCCTAAACCTCTTCATAGAATACAAGAGGTTTCAGATACTGGCGCTGCAAAGCCTGCTGCCTCTCCTTTCCAAAGGACAATGGCTTTGTGCCCTGGACATGCAGGATGCATACCTGCACATTACAGTATTTTCTGTCCTCAATGCAGATTCCTCAGGTTTTCTTTCCAAGGGGAGCATTACCAGTTCAAAGCCCTCCCCCTGGCATGTCCTCCGCACTGCAGGTTTTAACCAAGTGCTTCTCAGTGGTGGCAGGAGCCCTGAGGAGTCAGGAGCACTACATATTCCCTTACCTCGATGATTGGTTCCTTGCAGCACCATCGAGAGAGGGGTTGGAGGCTTCTCTGTCAGCAACCCTGCACCTTTTCAAGCAACTGGGTATTACTGTCAACTACCCTAAATCTCAGCTCGCTCCTTCCCAGCGCCTACAATTTATTGAGGTGGTTCTGGACACAGTCCAGAGTATGGGCTTTCTCCCCCTGGACACGGTAGAGACAGGTCAAGCTGGTATCCTCCAACCAACACATTTTGGCCAGGGAGGTCCTTTGCCTCCTTGGCCTCATGGCAGCAGCTATCCCCACGGTTCCCTTGTCCAGACTCCACATGCATATCTTATAGTGGATTCTCCGGTCTCAATGGAATCAGAGTGTGGATGACTTGGACAACTGTGTCCTAGTTTCTGGTCCAATGCAGAAAGATCTGCAATGGTGGCAGAACTCAGACAACCTGACTTAAGGAGGTCCTTTCCTGGCCCCTCCTTACTCCCAAATCCTGACCACAGATGAGTCAGGAACAGGATGGGTGCCCATCTCGGAAATCACAAGACCCAGGGGCTGTGGTCACCTGTAGAACTACACTTGCACATAAATGTGCTAGAAATGAGAGCAGTTCTATATGCTCTTCAGGCTTTTCAGCAGGATACACCGTTGATCCAATCTGACAACATGTGCGTAGTGTGGTACATCAACAAACAGGGGGCACCCACTCACATCCTCTTTGCAGGGAAGCAATGCAGGTTTGGAATTGGAAGGTTCTGCACAAGGTTCACCTTCTGGAAATCCACGTCCCAGGCGTCCAGAACGTTCTTGCAGACAGTCTCAGCCACATCAGGGTAAGAGCGCACCAGTGGGAGCTAAAGCAAGAGGTAGGTGACCACATCTTCGATGTCTGGGATCATCCAGAAGTGGATCTGTTTGCAGCCCAAATGCAAAAAACTTTCCAAGTTTTGCTCGCTCGATCCCATGCATGGTGCTCTTTGGCAAGATGTGCCGTCACTTTGTTGGACAGGAAGATTTCTGCACACATTCCCCCCCTTTCTGGTTTTACAGAGTGCTGATCAAGCTTCACACAGAAGGAGCAAGAATGAAGGGAAGAGAGGGTGACAGTGAAAAAGCAGGGATACTGAACGAATGCTTCTGCTCAGTATTCACAAAAGAAGAGGGGCGGGAGGTACCTAAATCAAAGAATAGAACCACTCTGGATAGGGAGGTCGATACCAGTCCATTCACAGAAGAAAGGGTTCTGAAAGAACTCCTAAAACTGAAGGTGGACAAAACAATGGGGCCCAATGGGATTCACCCCAGAATTCTAAAAGAATGAAGGGTAGAACTCGTGACACCACTGACTACCATTTTTAATAAATCATGGGAGGATGGTGTGGTACCTGAGGGACTGGAGAAGGGCAGATGTGATCCCCTTCACAAATGTGGGAGCAAGACAGAGGGAGGAAACTACAGACCTGTTTGACCTCAGTGGTAGGGAAAATGATGGAATCACTTCTGAAGGAAAGAACTGTTGAGTTCCTAGAGGCCAGCAGGACACTGAACCCAAGGCAGCATGGATTAACAGCAGGAAGGTCATGTCAGATTAATCTAATAGATTTCTTTGACTGGGTGACCAAAGTAGTAGACCAGGGAGGGGCTTTGGACATGGCCTACCTAGACTTTAGCAAGTGATGCAGTCCCGCACAAAAGATTAATATACAAGTTAGACAGCCTTGGAGTGGGCCCCAAGGTGGTAGCCTGGGTAAAAAATTGCTTGGAAAACAGGACGCAGAGGGTAACAGTAAACTTGAGTCCACTCTGAAGAAAGGTGGGTTACTAGCGGGGTACTGCAAGGTTCAATACTAGGACCAGTCCTCTTTAATGTCTTTATAAGCGACACTGCAGATGGACTAGAAGGAAACTAGGTCTCTGCAGACGACACAAATATCTTCAACAGGGTCTATACAGAAGGTGTGGTGGAAAGGATGCAAAGGGACTTGGCAAGGTTGGAGGAATGGTCAAATGTATGGCAGCTTAGATTCAATGCAAAGAAGTGCAAATTAATGCACCTGGGAAATAAAAACCCAGGGGAAGAGTACAAAATGGGGGTGAAATACTAACAAAAATGGAAAGGTACCTGGGGGTAGTCTTATCAGATGACCTTAAGGTGGGCAAGCAATGTGAGAAGGCAGTAAGGAGGGCTGACGGGATACTGGGATGCACAGGGACAGGCATCACCAGTAGAAAACAGGAAGTTGTTATCCCTCTGTACAGACAAATGGTGAGACCCCATCTGAAGTACTGTGTGCAGTTCTGGAGACCCCATCTTCGCAAGGACGTAGATAGGATGGAGGCTGTCCAGAGGAGGGCAACTAAAATGGTGCAGGGTCTATACCAGAAGACATATGAAAAGAGATTAAAGGAGCTTAATATGTATACCCTTGGTGGGGGGGGAGGGGAGAGAGACATATGACAAACTTTCAAGTACCTCAAGGGAATCAACAAAGTCCAAGAGGGTAGCATCTTTCAGAAAAAGATGTGCAAGAACAAGGAGACACAATTTGAAGATAGAGGGGGACGGCTCAGAGGTAATGTGAGGAAGTATTTTTTCATGGAGAGGGTTGTGGATACATGGAACAGCCTTTCTGAGGAGGTAGTGGAGTCAAAGCAATGGGGGAACTCAAGAATGCATGGGATAGATAGGCAATTCTAGTGGGGGGTAGGACGAAATAGGCTGTTAATTGACAAAGATCTGCAGCTTAGCCTTTAGGTAGGGAAATGGGCAGACTAGGTGGGCCAAGCGGTCCTTATCTGCCATCAGATTCTGTGTTTCTATGATTCTGATAGCTCCATTTTGGCCTTGACAAAGTTGGTTTCCACTGCTTCAATGACTGGCAGCAGAACCTCCAGTTCCTCTACCACTTTCTTACGATCTCCTGACCCAGGAGGGGGCACACTGGTCCATCCAGGGCTGAAGTCCCTTAATCTTCATGTGCAACTCCTCAAGACAGTTGCTTCCAAATTTGGGGTTTCCCCTAAGGTAGCTCAGATTTTGGCAGAGGTCAGAAAGCCTTCTACCAGAACCACCAATGCCATGAAGTGGAAGCATTTTTCCATTTGGGTCACCTCGAAGAGTTGGGATCCTTTTACGTGTCCCATTCCTCAGGTCATGGAATACGTCTGTCTGACCTAGGCTTGAGCTATTAGTCACTTAAGGTGCATCTAGCAGCCATTTCTGCCTAACATGTTCTATTAGAGGGCAAAACTCTGGCTCAGTTGGAGGATTCAAAAACCTTACTAAAAGGAATTCTGCATCTGAAACCCCCGGTGTGTAACCCTGCTCCACCGTGGGACCTTAATTTTCTTTTAGAGAAATTTACGTCGCCTCCTTTTGAATTGGCAAGTACATGTAACGTGCTTTTTGCCCTAGAAAGCGCTTTTTAGTTGCAGTTACTTCTGCTCGAAGAATTTCCGAGCTTTAGCCCCTGATGTGTAAGGAGACTTGATTTTTCAGAGACTGGGTGGATCTGCATACTAATTCTAAATTTCTTCCAAAAGTTGTTTCAGAGACTACCTTGAATCAGTCTTCAGCTGCCGGTGTAGTACCCTGAGCATACTAATCAGGGGAGGCCATTCTGCATGTGTTAGATGTTCACAGACTTTTACGTTATTACACAAACAGGACAAAAGATGTCAGAAAGACAGATCAGCTTTTTGTTTCTTTTGCACCAAAGAGAAGGTGCTGCAGTTTCTAAACAATACCTTTCCAAATGACTGGCTAATTGCATTGTTTTTGTTACCAGAAGTACGGTAAAGTCCTTCCAGGGCAGGTTAAAGGATATTCTACCAGGGATATGGCTGCCTCGACAGCCTGTTTCAGAAGTGTATCTGCCACAGAAATTTGTACGGCTGCTACTTGGAGCTCTGTCCACACTTTCACAAAACACTACAGTTTGGACATTGCTTCTAGGCGCATGACTGGTTTCGGTCGGCAGCCCTCCAGGGACTCCTGTCCCAAGTAGCTGGCTACCTACTGGCTTTTCAATTCCAGCCTCCCATGTTTTCCTGTCCCTTGGACTCTTACTGCTTGGGACTCAGTCCTACAAGTAATTACCTACTGCAAGAGCCCTCTCGAAGTAAGATAGTATGGTTACCTAAGAACTTACTATAACAGTAGATCTTCGAGAGAGGCTCTTACAGTAGGTAACCTTTTTCCCCACCCTCCTTCCCCCTTTTAGCCTGTAGCTCTTTTTCCACAAGCCTTTTCTTGGCTCCAGGAGCCTCTTTCCCATTCATCTTTCATGCCTCTGAGGTCTCTGGCGGGAGAACTGGAGGGCAGACATGGGGACCGCCCACTGTACAGTGTCATGCTGACGTCAGGTGGACAGTCCCCCATCAGACACTGCTAGCAAAAGTTTCTGTGTGGTCCTGATGCGGGGGGGGGGCAGTCCTACAATTAATTACCTACTGCAAGAGCCTCTCTCAAAGATCTACTGTTATGGTAAATTCTTACGTAACTGTACTGTACTTGGCTACTAGTGATGTCACAGTAAGTGTGGTCTCAGTGTTGTTGATGTAGTGGGAGGTCAGAACTGACTTTTTAGCCTCCGGACAGAACGCTGCTCCATACATCACCCCAGTACTTCCAAGTGGAAAAACTTCTAATTAGCAAACAGGAAAAAAATACTTATGCTAAGGTAGGTGAGGAATAAGGAGGTTGATACAGCCCATAACTTCAGATAAGAAGCGATAGCGGGCTACATCTAAAAGTTACTACCAATTCTACCTGCCAGGCTGCCACCCGCAGTCCAGGTCTGAAGCCACCAGCCCCTCACAGAAACGCAAGTAGTCTGAAAACCACAGCCGTGGTTCTCCGACGAACCCGACCTGCCAGACTGCCACCCGCAGTCCAGGTCTGACGCCACCAACCCCTCAAAGAAATGCAGGTAGTTTGAGAGCCACAGCCATGGTTCTCTGACAAACCCAACCTGCCAGACTGCCACCAGCAGTCCAGGTCTGAAGCCACCAGCCTCTCACAGAAACGCAGGTATGGACTTGCCCTCAGGGACTGATTACCTCCAGGAAGGGAGCCCTAGCTGCCAATTTTTTTGCTTTCTTTACATGAGGACAGTTGTCTCCGAGTTTAAATCCAGAGTCTTTTACTGCTCTGGCCCACTGTCTACAGTCAGCCCCAGGAGCACTCCGATTGGCTCCATATAGCTCTGCACTGTTAATGTTTGACTACACTGTGCTAGATTATGTATTTTGTTAAAACTGTCTTGTTTGTATTTTATAGCTGAAGTTTTCCGATTTAATGTAAATGCCTGTATTGTGTTCCTCATAAGACCAGTAGTGATCTCAGCTCAGGCCTTTGAAACCCCCTCCTTCACCTTTTTATGATCGTATTGTGTTTTAAATAGCCCTGTTATTGCCCACTCAGACTTGGAGGCACCTTGCCTAACATTTTGGTCTGCAACAACCCCCTGTTTAAGCCAGTCTGCTTTTCTTTTTAGCTCCATGAGCAGCCTCACCCCCTCTGACTTTCTTATTTAATTCTCCTCTGCCTTCTCCTTCCAGGTAGTCAGAGTCACAGTCATGGTTCTCCGACAAACCCGACCTGCCAGACTGCCACCCGCAGTCCAGGTCTGAAGCCACCAGCCCCTCACAGAAACACAGGTACAGACTTGCCCTCAGGGACTGATTACCTCCAGGAAGGGAGCCCTACTTGGCAATTTTTTTGCCCCCCCACTCCTCCCCAGTCCTGATTAAATACACATAAACCCCACCCCGGCCTTCTAGCTCACTCCTACTGGCTACTGCCAGCCTCGCCTTATTAGTTATCTAGGCCTTAATTTTTCATTGGTACCCAATCCTCCCACAAGATCCACTCATTTCCTTGGCCCTCTCAAGGAACTGTTGTAAATCCTGTGTTTATTACTGGTAAAAGGAAATATCTCCATGTTAAGAATGCCATCTGCGCCTATCCTTCTCTATAGTTGCCTTATTTCACTTTGTTATACTCTACCCAATATTTCGGTTTGCAATTTGGACACAGGCCAGTTTCCCTCCTCTATCATCTACCAAGATACAGCCTCCTACATTAGACCATGGCATCCTACATCAGGGACGTCTCCTCTATGGTCATGTCCCTCCTCCCACCAGGCCATAACTATAGAACACGTGCAATTCCCAAGGATGGTGTCGGCTCCATCAGTTCTCTATGTTTTATCCCTAGCAAACAGCAATCCTGCCCTAAACACAGCCACCGCTAAACCAATGTACGCTAGGAGGAGTAACAAAAGAATATTTAGCAGGCTAAGACACCACCTTAAAAAACTACTACTGCTTCTCCTACTCTGTTCGGGAAATGCTGAATTAAACCCAGGTCCACCTATTTCTCTGGACGCCCCTACGGACCTCCGTCAATATAAAGGGATTAGCTTTCTCCATATCAATGTCTGTAGTTTGCTAAAGAAGATAGACTCTATACAGACCTGGGCTCTACATGCATCGCCTGATTTCTTCATAACTAAATCCTGGCTCACACCCTCGACCCCGGACAAATCTATCAACATACCCGGATATATCATCCACCGCTGTGATAGACCAACTAGAGGGGAAGGGGTTGCAATATATGTCAAAAGCAAATTCACAGTCACAGTCTTTGACTGTACCTCAAAGGCTAAGGAATTTGAATGCCTTGCTCTAAAATTATCACTTTCCAGCGAGAAATCACTCCTTATGGCAGCATGCTACCGACCACCGTCTGGTGGCTGGGCACGTCTACCACACCTTCAAAACCTTCTTGACTCTGCTAATATAGAGTGTATTCTAATGAGGGATTTCAATCTAAATTGGAATGATGACAGCTCTAAGAAATTGAAGGATCTATGCGATGTTAATGGTCTGTTACAAATGGCAACTGCTATAACCAGACCCAACAGAAAAATTCCCTGAGCACTGCACCCTCCTGGACCTTATGCTAGTAAACAAACCTCACACTATCTCGCTTACTGGAGTATTCTTCAACAATAAGCGACCATTGCGCTACTGCCTGCAGACATCCTTCCCAAATAAAAACGGCCTCCAAATTCAAACTGAAAAGATGCCTGAAAATGTTCTGCCAGTACACTTTCCTGAAAGATCTAAGCAACATTCGTTGGCAAGATTTCTATCTAGCCCCCACCTTTAACGAGGCATCCGACATCTTTTACAGCCTCTTACTGGGGCTAATAGACAAACACACCCCACTAAGACTGATCAAATCAAAAAATAAAACTCCTGGCTGGTTCTCTCCCATCCTGAAGAAAGCACTTAGGGATAGGGACTGCTGGTGGAAAAAAGTGAGGAAATCCCACCTAAAGGCTGATTGGTTAGCATTCCGTACCACTAGGAATGCTTGTACCAAGCTAATTAGGTCAGAAAAAGCTAGGTACTTCCAAAAAGAACTAGAAGACAATAAAAACAACTCTGCCAAATTTTGGACCATCCTCAAAGTCATCGAAGGTCAGTCCACTGCAACATCCCTTCCAAGCAAAATTGTGTCAGATGGTACCACCTATACGGAAAACGCTGATATACTAGAGAAGCTTAATGATCACTGCCACTGCAGGGCTTGCCTTTGACACCTCTCCTATCAGCAAACTTAGCACGGCAAGAGACTACACTGTTGGCTTCACTGATAATCACAACCATAACCAGCCGCATCCCACCCCCTTCAGCTTCCTCACAATTACATTCAAGCAAGTGTAGGACCTCCTCCTTTCTCTGGATACAAAAAGAGAGTGCGGGTGCAGATAATATTGAACCTTACTTCCTAAAACTTGGCCATACCTATCTGACGGCCCCCATTACACACTTATTCAACACTTCTCTGATTCAAGGTGAGCTACCTGTCTTGTGGAAAACTGCCCACATCCTACCATTATTCAAGACTGGGGACCCGAGTGATCTGAACAATTACCAGCCTATTTCTATACTATCCGTCCTCTCTAAATTACTTGAAAAATTGGCAACATCCAACTTAGAGAACATTTGGATTCACAAAAGTTGCTAAACCCAGCTCAGTCCGGCTTCAGAGCCAAAACACAGTACAGTATCGTCTCTTGCCAAATTAACTACAGACTGGCAAATGGCCGTGGACTCTAAGAAGCATGTATTTGCCCTCTTCCTTGATCTAAGTAAGGCCTTCAATACTGTGGATCATACCATCATGCTTACTGCACTGAGTAACATCGGACTTGATAGTTCTGCCATTAAATGGTTCACCAGCTACCTAACCAATAGGTTACAACAAGTCAAAGCCATAGGAGATCTGTCCCCACAAAAATCCTTGTTACGAGGAGTCCCACAAGGCTCCACCCTGGGCCCTATCCTCTTTGCAATATACATCAATAATCTGGACTCGCAGCTGGGCACAGCAAATGTGCACTTATTCGCAGATGATACTGTACTCTATACCACAAATTCATCCTTTGATCTGGCCCATGACTACTTACAGAAAGACTGTCACCCTCCAATACAACCTTCTCACTCATAAGCTCCTCAATGCCAAAAAGACTAAAGCAATGATTCTCTCAGCAAAGTCTACTTCTGGATGTCCACATATCACACAGATCCGAACACTCTTAGATGAACTCCTTGAAGCAGTTGATACCTTTAAATACCTACTGTTCTGGCTGGATAACAAGCTCAACTTTCTCTGCCACTTAAATGAAACCTCGAAGAAACTAAGACAGCGATTAGGTTTATTGTATCACATTAAACACCTACTCACGTTAGAAGCCAGAATGAGACTAGCACAAACTACATTCCTACCTATACTGGACTACACCAACTTCCTTTACAGTCATTGCCCATCAATGATGCTAAACAAGCTGGACACCCTTTACCACCGGGCTTTAAGATTTATCTCAAATCTACCCCTTAGTACACATCACTGTCATCTATACCAGGTTTTGGGATGGACCTCACTCTCAACTAGAAGAAAAAGGAATGCTCTCCTCTGGTTTTTTAGAGCATTATCTGATAACCTCCCCGCATACATGTCTAACATCTTCAAACGGGCTAAAGGTTCCTATGGCCTGAGACGCTTCTCCTTAATCTGCTTCCAGATTCCTAGAGTGAAAACTACCTTTGGCTCAGTAGCAATCAACTTCTCACTTCCATCACTTTGGAACACTATGCAAGACTCATTAAAATTATCCTCACTTCCAAGCATTTTCACATTCAAAGCTCTATTAACAGATTATCTGAAGGAATCATGCAACTGTTTCAGATGCCGATGACCCCTAAGCCCCGGGTGCCACACTCAAATCCTACGCCTAAGTATCTCATCAACCCCACATTCCTAACAGAAATCTAGGACCTACAAGCCTAGTTCCCTTAATCCAAGATGGCCCTGCCTATTCTCTACCTTTTACCTATTCTGGTCTCGCTTTTGGCTGCCTACACTTTCACCCCAATTTCTACCCTATTCCTTAATACCTCATTTTTTTATCATTTAGGTATGAGCTCTTACTTAGCAGAGACTATATGGGATTTTTGTCTTCTCATTTCAGTAAAGCTCATCATTATGTACCTTTTCATGTTAATTATGTTGACCAGTATGTATAGGCCCATACTGACCGGCACCTTCACAATGTTTTTTTTTTTTGCACCGTTGTCCACCGTAATTGTAATGTTATGAAGTGTACTGTATTGTATCAATGCCCAGGATCACCTTGAAAATGAGCTTGCTCAATGGTGTTTATGCCTGGTTAAATAAAGTAATTGATGTTAGAACATGCCCCCCCACCTTAGTGTGTGTGTGGGGGCAACAAATGGTTGCTCTTACAAAAAGACTAAATGGACAGGACACTAAAATACCCTGCAACTGGAGGGTTTTGACGACGAACTGGACTTTGTCTCTTTCTTTTGAATTTTTGACAAGTGTCAAATATAGTGTTTTGAGACATGTTCATTTATAGTTACAATATGAAGCAATGCTTGGGTCCAATACTGGACTTGTTTACCTAGACGTTTAAAATACTTTGGGTAGCCACATGAGAATTCCCGACCATTTAACAGAATTCGTTCCTCTTTTCAAAATATTTCTCCAGTAAGGTGTTGGTATGTGAGTTCTTCAGGGCAATCAGAAAATGCTTTGTAAAATGCTACAGAATAAGATTTTGGCTTACTTATTTATATGCTGTTCTCACTCCTTTATTCTATGGTGTTACGCCTACCCCCCCCCCCCAAAAAAAAATCAATTTTATCCATACCTCCACTGTTCTTTCCTTTTCTTATTTTTGATAGGCATAAATGTGAATATATCGACTTTATATGGGGTCAGATCTATTCAGTCTACAAACCTGGGTATTTATGAATATTTGAAAAACGTCTTCATATTGGAGTATGCATTCCTAACAAAGGTCTTGTGGGTTAGGCATCTTAACAGGTAATCTGTATTTAAATGACACCTTGAATCTCAAACCTTTAAACTGGTTATACAAAACATACGGGAGAGATGGCAGAAGGAGACCAAGGGTCCATCTAGTCTGCCCATGTGTTCCTTGGACCTGACCTCCTTCTGCCTAATGCCTCCTACTGCTCCTGTTGCTTTTGATTGTGCTTTAGCCTTGTCCCACCCCAGCTTGAATGTCACAAACTTTGCTTCCACTACCTCAGCTGGCAGTTTGTTCCATGGCTTTACAACTCTTTCTATAAAATAGTGTTTTCCAAGCTCCCTCTTGAAGGCCCCCCCTTCCCCAACTTCCACTTGTGCCCTCTAGTGTTAGAGTCGGAGACTCTGTTGAACAGGTCTGAGGATGGCACCTTATTTATTCCTCTCAGGAACTTGTGTTTTTCAATCATGTCTCCCTTTTCCCTCCTGGTCTCCAGTGAGAACATATTTAATGCTTTCAGACGCTCCTTGTACGAGTGCCCTTGAAGGTCCTGGATCATTTTGGTCACTTTTCTCTGAACAGCCTCCAACCTGTGTATATCCTTTTTCAGATGCGGACTCCAAAACTGGGCACAATACTCCACATGGGGCCTTACCAAGGGCCTGTAGAGTGCCAGTATTACCTCTTTCCTCCTGCTGTTGAATACCCTCCCTATGCACCTTAGCATTTTACTGGCCTTGCTATAAACTTTGTTGCATTGGCTTGTCTGTTTAAGGGTGCTGCTTATGATACCTAGGCCCTGTTCTTCCTGTGTGGCGCTGAGCTGGACTCTGCTGAGGTGGTACTCTGTCCTTTGGTTCCCTTTACCCAAATGCACCACCTCACATTTTTTTCGCACTGAACTTTCAGCTGCCAGACGTTCGACTGTTTTTCTAGCCTCTGTAGGTCTTTTTATAGGTCCTTAACTGCCTCCTCACAGTCAACCCTTCCTCCTAGCCTGGTACTGTCTGCAAATAGGGCAATTTTGCCCTGAACACCTATGCTGATGTCACTGTTAAAGGCATTGAATAGAACTGGCACCAGCACTGAGCCTTGGGGCACACCACTAGTGACCATGCCTTCAACAGACCTCACCCTGTTGACCACTACTCTCAGTTTTTTGTCCCTAAGCCAATTACCTACCCGAATGACTATGCACTTGGCTGCACACAGGTCCTCTAACTTTTTCAGCAGGCGACTGTGCGGCACCGAATCAAAGGCCTTACTGAAATCGAAGTAGAGGAAGTCCACTGGGTGGCCTCTCTCTAGTTCCCTAGTGACCCAGTCAAAAATAGTGATTAGGTTTGTTTGGCTTGACCTTCCTGCCATGAACCCATGTTGCCAGTCATCCTGCAGACAGTTCTCATCTAGGTACTCTACCAAGACTTTTCATTAAGGTTTCCATCAGTTTCCTCACTAGGAGGAAAGCCTGACCAGTCGGTATTTGCCTGCTTCCTCCCAACTCCCTCCCTTGTGGAGAGGTACCACATCATTTCTTCTCCAGTCTCCCGGCACTACCCCTGTCTGAAGTGATCTGCTGAATAAATGTGCCAAGAAATCTGCCAATCCACTTGCTAGCTCCTTTAGCATCCTCTGGTGTATTCCATCAGGCCCTGGTGACTTGTCTTCTCAGAGTTGATTCAGGGCCTCGCAAACCCTACTGTTGGTGACTGATGGTGCTTCCATTTGTGGGACACCATTGTCAGCAGCCTTGATGGTAATGTCTGGTACTGAGCCTTTGTAGTCCTCAGTTATTAAAAATGTCTATAGCACCTCTGCCCACTCCTAAATGCCTTCATTGCTATTTTTACTCAAGGAAATGCTCATCTCAGGCCTCTTGCCGATAAAATGCAGGGCTGTAAAATGAGTGAATTTAACCACATAAGTAGTGCAGTGCAATCAGTATAGAGAGAAACTATTCCGGGGGAAGGGACTGAGAAAAGGGGTGTGTGCCATTATAAACAGAGGGGGACAAACAGGGTGGTCATATTCCACCATGGCAGACATCTTCGGAAGGGTTGTAGGTTGCACAGGCTGTGGGATGACAGTAATTCTCAATTGGACCTGGAGAGAGGGAGGCTGCCCACTCTGTAGACAGCTGCCTTGTATCAGGAGTGAAGTATACTGGTTAAGGAGTAAGCTGGGGGACTGGGGGGGGTGTCCAAGGATAAGGGGTGTGGATATGGGCAGCAGAAGGGTGGGGTTGAGGGAGGTTGGGGCAACTTCTGAAATTACAGGACATTATGTTACAGCAAGCAGGAGGGGGGATATTAGGGATAGAGGACCCTTAGATAGGGATGTTGATGCTAAGGGGAAAGCGTACGGGGTGAACATTCCGAATACAAAGACAGTGGAGGGGGAAGACTCAGGAGGGGCTGTTGTGGGAAAGCCTAGTAGAGCAGACATTGAGAAGGGAGGGGCTGTTGTGGGGAAGCCTAGAACAGCAGACTGTGGGAAGGGAGCTCTTAAGGAGAACAGAGCAAGAGGGGAGGAAGAGGGGCAGTTTAGAGGTGCAGTCAGGGGGAACTCGGGTTACTTGATGGAGGCTGACAGAGAGTGTCACAATAAATCTGAGCTACTAAGCAACCTAGTGGTGGAAGAAGGGGTTGGTGGAAATGAGGAAATTGATAGAGGCCGGAGGGAGGGAGTTGGATACCCATAGGGCATGACAGACTGGCAATGGAAAGGATAGAAATAGTCCCAGAGGGAGAAGGGGAAATATAAATGTTAAGCAGATGGGGGAGATGCAACATATTGCAGACATGAGGGAGGAGAGCATGACTAGAGAGAAACTGGGAGACAAGGAGGTGGGGGGAGGGGCCCCCCTTCAGCAGGGGGGTCTGTACCAAGGATGAGGCCCTAGGTAAAGGGGACTCACAGACAGCCTCTGGAGGCAGGAGTACTATTACAAGGGGGGAGGATGGCGGTGTGGGGAAAGGGGAAACCATCAGGGCCAGGATAAATTGTTTGGATAAGAGAGGGTTAAAGGGACACCTATTCAGAGGGGGTCTGAGTTAAGTGGGCAAAATAACGAGGGAGGCAGAAAGGGGAGGGTGACAAGGGGGTCTCTAATAAGGCAGGAAGACTCCCATGGAATTGAGATCACGAATAAGGGGGGATGGGGGCTGAGAGTGCATAGTGGAGGTAACCATAAGGATGATAGCGGTGTTAAGGTTCTGTTATTGGGAGACTCCATGATTAGGGGTATCCAGTGGGAGGGACAGGGGGGTGGATGCCATAGCCAGGTGAAGGTAGTGAGTATCTCTGGGTTGACAGTGCAAAGTTCATGGTGTACGAACTGGTTAGGGATTGTGGAGGGAAACCGGATTTCCTGGTGCATTTGGGAACTAATGATCTAGAGGGAAATAGCGTTTTGGAAATCCAAGCAAGGTTCCAAGAACTTGCCAGAGTCTGTCGGGATAATGGATGCAACATTTCCTTTTTGGAGATATTGCCAGTACCAAAGGCCTCAGTGGAGAAAAAATGAAGATCACAGAGGTTAATGACTGGCTCAGGAAGTGGGGTGAAGAGAGTGGGTTGGGTGTTAGGGAACTGGAAAGGCGTTTGGGAGGATAAGGACTGTGATGCAGGACAGGCTTCATCTTGCCCCATTAGGGAAGGAAGTCCTTAAACAGGGGATGGCTGACTACATTCAAGAAAGGTGGGGTTTAAACTTGTGAGGGGGAGAAGGGATAAGGGAGGGGCTGACCAGAAGCCCTCTCCTCCAGATGAGGGGAGTAGCTTTCAAACCCAAGGGGGGAACAGACTTGGGTGGAGGTTTCAGGAGGGGCAGAGAGAGGATGGAAGTATAAGGAACCTGGGTGGGTTCGACAAAGGGGATAAGGGGTGGGGGTTGGTGTTAGTAAATGCCAGGAGCTTGGGAAACAAATTGCCAGAGTTCCAGGCCATGCTGTTCGAGGCAGGGGTGGATGTGGCGGCGGTCACGGAGACGTGGGCCAACAAAAACCATGACTGGGACCTAAACGTGCGGGGGTACACTATGCTTAGGAAGGATAGAAAGGAGGGCAGAGGGGGTGGAGTGGCTATGTTCATTAGAGATGACACAGAAATTGCTAGGGTAGAAGAGGCAGAGGGAAACGTGGAGGCATTATGGGTCACCTTACTATCCCCAGCAGGAGATGAGGTCAAGCTGGGTGTAGTATATAGGCCCCCCGGGATGGGTGATGTTCTGGAGGATGGTTTACTGGACAACATTATTGCCCAGTGTGGGCCAAAATGGGAAGGAGTGGTGTTGATGGGGGACCTTAATATGCCAGGTACAAACTGGGGAACCGTGTCCTCTAAGGTGGCCAAGGAGCAGAGGCTGCTGGACGGCTTCCAGGATGTGTTCTTAACACAGCATGTGATGGAGCCCACAAGGGAGGGGCATGTCCTGGGCGTGGTTCTGGCAGATGGGGATCTGGTAGGGACCTGGTTGTAGAGGATCCCTGACTGGGAGGGACCAATACATCGTCTGGTTTCAAAATAAGCATGGGAAGATCTAGGACACTGGCAGTGGACTTCAGGGGCAGACTTGTGGGCATGGGAAATATTCTCAAGGATCACTTGAAGGGATTACATCAATGACAAATGTGGAAAGGAGATGGGAGGTCATAAACCGGGGACTTCATGAGGCAGTCAGGACCTGCGCTAAGGTGAAACGTAAGGGAGCAAGGTCACATAAACCATGCTGGTGGTCCAGTAAGGTTCAGGTAGCGGTCAGAGAAAAGAAGGCGGCCTACAAAAAATATAAAACAACAAGAGGGGATAGGGATAAGGAAATGTACCATCTTGCACCTAGAAAAGTCACCCAGATGGTGAGGGGGCAAAGTCCAGTAAAGAGCAGCGGCTGGCACAGGGGATACATGGAGGGGAAAAGGGGTTCTTCCGGTACATTGGGGAGCGGAGAAAAACTAAGGGCCATCTCAGCAGATTGAGATCAGAAGGAGGGTGGGTGGAAGAGGAGAGGTACCAGGCAGAGGTATTTAACGAGTACTTTGCCTCTGTGTTCACTAGAGAGGGGGGTGGGATATCTACAAAGCAAGGCATGATGGGGATAGAAGCGGCAGTGAGTGGGATCAGGGGAGCAACAGAAATGGAGCAATAGGGAGGGAGAGGTACCCCAGGGGTGTCACATCAGGATAAGGATAAAAAGGCCAGTAAGGTGGAGGGGATGGATGATGCTATCTCTGCCAAAAGGGTGTGGTTAGCCCTCAAGGCCCTAAAGAAAGACAAATCTCCTGGGCCGAATGGCATTCATCTGAGAGTACTATGGGAATTGGCGGACATACTGGCTGCACCACTGGCGGAGCTATTCAACAGGTCACTTGAGACAGGGAGGGCACCTAGGGATTGGCGAGAGGCACATGTGGTGCCAATCCATAAAGGGGGGGGTGTCGAGGGAAGTACCAGGTAACTATAGACCCATCAGTTTGACCTCGGTGGTGGGAAAATTAATGGAGAGTACACTAAAGGAACGATTGGGGGTGTACTTGGAGGAGGTGGGAGGTCTGGATAGTCGGCAACATGGGTTTGTGCCAGGTAGCTCATGTCAAACCAATCTTGTGGAGTTCTACAAATGGGTAACATCAGAACTGGACAGGGGAAAGCCTGTGGATGTATTATTCTTGGACTTCAGCAAAGCGTTTGACTCTGTCCCCCACAATGGTCTGGTGGAGAAACTGATGGGGTTGGGAGTAGGCCCTTTGATGGTCAGATGGGTTGAAAACTGGCTAGCTGGACGCACCCAGAGAGTAGTGGTCGGTGGGGAGCTCTCAAACCCTAGAGAGGTTGGTAGTGGGGTACCGCAGGGCTCGGTCCTAGGTCCGATCCTGTTTAATGCATACATATCGGACATCAGGGAGAGTACAGGGTGTGAAATGAGTCTCTTCACTGATTACTCCAAGATGGGAGCAGTAGTTGAGGGAGAAGAGGGGAGGTTGGCCCTGCAAGGGGACCTGGACACCCTGGAAAGCTGTACTCACACATGGAAATTAAATTTCAATATCACCAAGTGCAAGGTGTTACATCTTGGGCGGGGAAACCCTAAACACAGGTACACCCTGGGAGGGGAGGCGCTGGAGGCCTCAATAGAGGAAAAAGACCTAGGGGTCATGGTGGATGCATGTATGAATAACTGAGCAGTGCAGGAGAGCAGTTAGCAAAGCAAACAGGATGTTGGGATGCATCGTAAGGGGGATCACCTCTAGGAGCAAGGAAGTGATTCTGCCGCTGTACAATGGACTGGTTAGACCACACCTTGAGTACTGTGTACAGTACTGGAGACCACACTTGAAGAGGGACATACAGCTCCTGGAGAGGGTACAGAGGAGGGCAACTAAGATGATACGAAGACTAGGGGATTTGACGTATGAAGACAGAATTGAGGAGCTCTGCCTGTTTTCATTGGAGGAGAGACAGGGGGGACATGATTGAGGTCTTCAAGTACCTCAAGGGAATAAATAGGGTAAACATGGAGGGGATCTTCAGACTAAAGCAGGGAGTTATCACCAGAGGGCACGGTTTGAAGTTGGAAGGTGGAAGGGTGAGGAGGGGAAAGAGGAGGAGGTTTTTCACTGAGAGGGTGGTGGACCCTTGGAATGCACTGCCTGGTGAGCTGGTTCAGAGATCCACAGTGGTGGGCTTCAAGAGAGGGTGGGACAGACACAAAAAGTAGATGTATCAGATGATGGCCTGTCCCGGGGGGTGGGGATGGATGATAGGGGTTTCTGGAACACAAGTGGGGGTGCCTCGGCACCCAACTAGGGATCTGAGGTTCAAGCAGACTCGACAGACCGTAAGGCCTAATCTGCTGGCAAACAGTATGTTAGTAAGTACTAGTTGTTTCTAGGGTTGTTTTTTTCTAATCATTCTCTTAGTGGGATAGACTAAAGTGTACTCTCAAAGTTTGTCTCTTGGTTTTTAAATGTTGCTATGAAGTTGCTTAGCACATGGAAGCAAATATTGCATGGTTTTCAGTTGTGGGGCTGGCATTACATTATGTGTCTGATACCGAATTAACTAGAAAGTTTCCACACTATTTGATTATACTATTTATTGCAGATGGGTTTTTCACTAGGCCACAACCCCTGATGAAGACCTTTTTGGCTGAAATGCTGTGGTTTTTGTTTAATGTTCGACATTTTATTATTTTTGTACTTATGCTCATCACATTTTAAACGTCCATATAAAATGTTCCAATTCATAGCCTTCTGCTGTGCTTGCATTTCCTTGGGTTCATCCACTGGTATCTGCTGAGTTGCATAAGCAGGGGATTCACCAGAAGGAAAGAGGTCATGCTTCTGTACGGATTCATGGAGCACGCGCACTTTGTGTACTGCGTGCAGTACTAGAACTCTAGTAACAAAAACATTAACTAGCTGGAGGCAGTGAAGAGAAGGGACACAGAGGCTGGAGAACCTGAACATGTACTTACTCAATGACAGAGGGGAACATGGGGACATGACAAAGACTTAAGCACCTCAAGGGTATTAAAGTTGACCCCAGTGAACTTTTTCAGACCAGCAAAAACAAGAACATGAGGCGGTACAGTTACAAACCGACTGGAGGCACTGCAGGAGGACAGGAGGTACTACTCTACAGGGAGGGTGTAACAGGCTACCAGAGGAGGTAATGAAGTCAACTGTTACTGGTTTCAAAAGAGGGGCAGCATAAACTTAAGGGGAGGATACGAGTATCCAGAGATAGGGAAGACAGAGTGATATGTTAATACTGTACACGAACTGTATACAAGGCATATTTGCTACATGGCCAAACAGCCAGCCAACCAACCACACAGCCACAGACACACACTACGACTGGTAAAAAGCCTCTGCTTAGTGTGTCTCTCCCAGTTACCAATTTCTGCAAAAAATATCCAGAAGGGTACAGCCCTGTTACCAATTTCTAAATAAAAATACCATCCAGAAGGGTGCAGCCACTGCCCCAAGGGTGAAGAGCATGTAGGCATGATTTACAAAATGTAAAAAAAATTAACAGGAAATCACAAGATTGGACTTCTGAATAATTAAGTCATCATGACTATTTTAATGGACTGCCTCAACAAGTAACAAGGACTGAATAAGTGCTTTAGGGGTGTGTTTGTCATAGTAAATGTTGATGAAAATCCTAGTCCTGTCATGGTTAAAATGTTGTAAGTCAACGAAATCATAGAAAAGGTCAAAAAGGAAGTGGACCGATTTTGTGTAAAACTCTATTTTAACATGCTTTACAGAAGCACACCAACAAAGATTTCACAAAGAATGAAGGATGGGGAAGTGTGTGTGATGTAAGGAATAAGACACAACGAGGTGTGGTTTATGGCCTGATAAGAGCACGCCCCAGGTGCGTAATGAGGCACGAGGCGCTTGCGCCGAGTGTCTTTAGCACCTGGGAAGTGCTCTTATCAGGCCATAAACCACATCTCGGAGTGTCTTATTCCGCTTATAAAATGGGTCCCCCAAGCAGAAATAAAAAATTAAAGAAAAAAGCTGTCAAAATGAAAAAAATATATTTTTCTAGTTACAAGGCTAAAAATAGTCCCTCTTATGTGCTGTCCTGTGTTGTATTTAGCTCTTGTTGCCAGTAGAGGGAGACACCTACATTGCTCTGATTAGGTCATCACCACCCCCACTTGCACAGTTTCTGATTGTGGGTTTAAAAAAAAAATGACAAAGCCAATTTTACAGGGAGCACTCATGTCCGCCAGTAGCCAAGGCAGTGCAGAGCATCATCCCTTACAGTGGGTCTCCCGGCTAAATGAGTGTGGCTTTCAAAAGAAAGCCACTATAAAAGATTTCAGCAGTTTATGACAGTGTGTTTAAAAATAAAACAACTGTGGTTTTACGGGGAACGCTCCTGCCGCTCTATAGCCACAGTACAGAGCTTCTTCCCTTACAGTACGTCTCGCTAACTACAGTGACCATGACTGGAAAAATAACCGCATATACATGCAGGTCGTGTTGCCAAGTAAAGAAAAGTAGCATGTATACGCCATGAAGGAATTAGTTAGGGATTGTTGGCCTTTCCTAGTCAGTTCTGACCCACTACGCGACTGTGTTTTACGGAGGCAGCAGTTTCTTGCAAGCCTCGCGACTATGCCACTTAGTGGCTCGTGGGCCGGTGTTTGTGAAGGGACGACCTTTGGCAGTTCTTTTCACGATGTATTTTATTTGTTTTAGCATGTGAAAGGGAGTGAAACATTTGTTTTGGAGCGATCATGCGTTTAGGAATATTTTCTTTTTATGATGAGCTATGGGTGCCAAGTCAGGGTCCATCTACGCAGTCATTGCAGGGAAGAACTGCTGCACAACAGAGAAATCAGCGGTGTGGCTCCCAAAAGCTTGTGTGCACTGAAGCCATTTGTGCAAGCGGAGGTTGGTGTTTTTAAATGAATTTTGTATTTTAGTTGAGCGGAACATGTAGTCATTTTGGGAAAGAACTTTGGTGTTGTGTCAGGGAGGGTGGGGGTAGAACGGGAGTACAGCACTTCAGCAGAAAATGTTTTTTTCTGAAGTGTCACGCATGGATTTCTGGCTGCACTGTGTCTTGCTTGGCATAACAAGTGCCAGTTGCCATGTATATCAGGTGATAAGGACACGGCTACTGGTACCTGTTGGCCAATCGGGACGCAGGATCTCTCTTACCAATTTTATAAGAGAATTTAATGCATACTCAAAGTGTGGGATGCTACATAAACCCCAAGGGCGAAGCCAAAGGGGGTTATTAAAACATCCCACACTGAGGGTGTGCATTAAATTCTTATATGCACACTTTTTATTTTATATAACTGCTGGTTTAGCAATTTTTTCAGCCCGGGTCCTGTAAGCAATTGTGACAGACACACAGACACCAGGGTCTCCATCCGGCTGTCCTTTTTGTAGACCAGCATTTATTTTTTTCCACTTTTATTTTATCCCAGTTAGGGTTTCCACCTTTTAAGAAGCCCAAAGTGGGACATTTCTTATTGAAACATGATTTTTCACAGGACAATTTGTAACCCCGACCAGTGCAACAGGCTTGTTTTCTCTAAATAATCAGAATGAAGACAGTTATAGTTTTTTAGTTGTTTCTAGTGTTTATCATTTTGATGTATTTTAGTTAAGGTATTAATAGTTTTTTGAAACATTTAGAGGAAAGTCAGAAAATATTTTTTCTATTATAATGTCAGGACATGTAGTATTTTTCATGTTTTTTTGCAGGACACAGCTGCCCAAATCAGGACTATCCTGCGAAAATCAGGACAGGTGGTAACCCTACCCACAGTTACAGATTCAAATCGTGACCACGCTTACCCCAGTCAGCCACAGTCGTAGCTGTTCCCACAGACAGCTGGTGTCTGTTACAGCTGCCGAACAGCAGTATCAACCAGATTTTTTTTAACTTTATATGTCTTATTAAATGGTTACGTGAATACACTCATTTGACTTATGTTACATACATGAGTAAAATCTCTAGACATAACAGCCAAAAGATCTTATACGGCAGCATTAAGATATCCGTCCCAAAAGATTAGTAATATGAAGTATTTAAAGCTACTTGGTGGTAGAATCACACTCTTCGGAAGCTGTTCATCGATTGTCCATTTACAATAAACTCCTTTCAATTGGTCCAATCAGAAACTAACCAAGGAAGGTAGTACAGTTATATGCCAATGGTGTATAATAAAGAGACCGTTTGCAACAAGATATAACCTAAAAGTGCCTAGAACAACAATAACAAAAAACAAAGAAATCTTAAACAGCAAACCCATAGTGCATATAAACCCCTCCCCCCTCACCGGGAACTTCACAAAGTAGTGAAATATAACAGGTTGTTAAAGTGGACCCTAAGAAGCAGTTTGCCATTGGTGCTAAGGACACCATATCTCCAGGAACCTCTCATGTTGTAGTCTAACCACACTCGTTATTCGTTCCATTCTCTCCAGCTCAGAGACCCTAACAGTTCACTGATCTACGGTGGGGGAGCAGAGATAGCCACCTACAAGTAATACATTTCAACGCAGGGTTTTAAATAATTGATTAGCAGTTTTTTTCTTGGGACTATACAAACCGTACAGAAAGTATTTATATAGATTTTCTAGAAATGCTGTGTTTGTTAAACACAATGAGGCAAGAGCGATGCATTTTCACAAAGATTTAGCACTTTTATGAGCAAGACGCTAATCAATTTTTAGAGTTATATAAATCCCTGCAACGCTGCTACTCTCAATATTCGACCCAACCTGTGGGTATCACTAGGGCATTGCAACAAAGCTGGGAAACCCAACACCAGTTCAGTAAATGTCATGGGTAATGTGAGGCCTGTGAGTTGTATAATGGAATGCATCTTCTTCTAGAATTCTGAAAGTTTGGGACATTCCCAAAATATGAGATGGTGTGTACCCTTGTATACCACAATTACATCAACACAAGTCTGTGTGGCTGGGGTTAAAATGTGTTATTACTAGTGTTCAGAAAAAGCGAACCAAGGTTTTCCAGTTAACTTCCCACCAGGATGGGGAGGTGGTAACTTGCCAGCCCAAACTCTGTCTATGTGCCCAATGTCCAGGAGCAATAGGAGTACCACTCTCCTGTTTCCACTTAAAGCGGAGGGCCTCTAAAGGAGGCTTATACGAACATGTCAGTAAGGAGTAAAGTGGAGAGAGAGAGAGAAAGAGAGAGAGAGAGAACTGAATATCCCCCCTAATGGTAATGATGTGGTAAAAAGACCAACTCTGAGCACTCATCTGATTTGCAGTAAGATGCCTGGTGACACGAGATAATGACTGATCTGGAAGTACCAATAATGGTCTTCTTTTCTAAGTATGTATTTGTGTTGTAACTGAGCAAAAGACAGACAGACCCCCACATCAGTGCATTGTTGAAAAGTAGTCAACTTGCATTTTTCCCAATACATATACCCGGGGTCCAACTTAGAGGGAATGAAAGGGTTTCATGTTAGCTGAGGGACAGCAGGCAGAGTGTGTTAGGGGTGTGGGTGAGCTTCCTTAGACACAATAGAACACATAAGGAATGTTTAATCCACGGGTTATCAACCCATGACCATAACTGAGGTTGGATAACACATTGGTAGATAGAGTCCATAGCGCCCATCCCTCCAAGGAACCAGAGATTTGTTTTGATTTGACATTTTTTGTGGATGATGCAGTATTTAAAGGAAAAAAATGACGAGGACTCTTGGTCTGGCAGCTCCTCGCTACCGGGGATATGGAGCTGCGAGGTTTCCAGAACTGTTCAGCCCACCCAGGAGGAGCTGGGCAGCCAGTGAGGGAGTGGTGATTTGAGTGACGCAGCACGTGTTCACCGTACTAACCTGTCTGTTATGGCGAACAACAACTGGCTGAGCCCTAAGGAAAAAAAAACTGCTGGTCAGTTATTATAATGCTTTAAAACTTAAATTTTTTTGACTGATTTAGTGGTGTGTGGCAGTGTACTATGGTGTTACAGAAAGATCAGGGTGTGTATACAAGTTGATGGGAATGACCTCCCCCCTGCTTAGCCAGACACTTGTTCTGCCGTATAGTGACCACAGGACAGCTGGTAAAGACTGCCTGGAGGATGCCAACTCTTTTGACCATACAAAAAAAAAAAAAAAGCTAAATAAGCGTTATATTTATTTATTTAGCTTTTGTTGACCGGGTAAGTGCACTAGACAAATCCTGCCTATTTTCAGGCACGACCCGGGGGAGAGGGATACAGATGAATGCCAACTGACATTTGAACCAGATTAAGCTGTTGGTAGTATTTTTTAGTGAATGAGGGAAATTTGGCTAGGACACCGGGGAAATTCCCCTACTCTTTTCGATAAGTGCCATGGGATCTTTAACATCCACCTGAACTACCACCAATCCAGGCAGATGGGACCTTGGTTTAACGTCTCATCCGAAAGACGGCACCTCAGAAGTGCAGCACCCCTCTCATGCTGCACTACAGTGTCAGTACTGGGATATTAACCCAAGTGCCAGATGTGGGAACTGAACCCACAGCCCTCTGATCTCTCGGCCTCAGAGGTGAGTGTGCTACCTACTGAGCCACTGACACTGCTATATGCAAACACCACAAATGATCTGCTACATTACAAACAAGGTATGTAAAAAAATAATAATTTTTACAATCATAGCACCTTTGAACACTATTTAGACCAAAGGTAGGTACAGAGGGGCCTTAGACTAGATAAACTACCCACATGTGGACTTGAGAAAGGAGAATTTGAAGATGAATGGGAGAGTGATCCAAGTCAGTGTAGCGCAAAACTAACGAGTGCTAGCAAAAAGAGCAACTATTAGAAACACAACCAGCAAATGAAGTGGCTGAGATCCAGTCAAATTTAATAAAATTTAAGACCAATTCAAAACTTAATGCCTTAAGATTTATATAACAAAAAGGAAAAAAAAATGATTACTAAAATTACAAAAAGACCTGCTCCAGAGAAAGAAAGCAAGATTACAAAGGACAGTACTAATAACTACAAAAGGGATATTTTCACAAGGGGAAGACCCAGATCTCACAGCAGACAATGTAATTTCACTACAAAACATAGTTTGAAGCTTGGCAATCTTTCAGTACAATTTCAAGAAACTGAGTCAGACAAAATAAGAATTCAGCTTGGTCAGATAATTCAACAATGACATCAAGAGACTATTTGGGGAAGGGATGGTTCAGTCAGAGTTATAACAGCAGACCAAACTAAAGAAAAAAAAAAAGGGGAGGGGCATAAAAAAAAAAAATCAGCAACCAGATGATTCTACAGGGGAGAAAACAGCCATCATAAATCTATAACAGAAAATACTCATGTCTAAAGTTCAGGAAAAAGTCCTTTCAAGGGAATATCACCTATCCCAACCCCTGTAGCAGACCCTTTCAAGATTAAAGTGGACATTTTCAAATTTGTGCACAAGTTACGACTATGTTACCATTAGGGTTGTCAGAACCCGGGACTTCCGGTGGCGTCATCAACTAGATGGCTGCCTCTGAATAGAGCTCTAGTCTCACCGAGAGAATAAAACCTTCAGACCAACAGATGAACATCTAAAAACATCGGGAAAAGGAAAAGACATGTCTGGGGGACATAGGCCAGGCAGATCTCACGGGAAAAAAATAATGAATACAAAAGATGGAGGAGGATTGCCAACAGAAAAGGACACCAGCAGAAGTGCCTCCCCTGCTAGCAGCATGGCGTACGATCTGGATACAGACCAGGAGATGGAGCATCTTTCACAATCTCGTTTTGAAACTATCATGACAGAACTGAGGGCATTTAGAGCCGAAACTAAGTCAGAATTTCAGATATTAAATACAAAGATGCAAGATATGGAAAGAAGGACAGAAAGGTCAGAGCAAAGAATCGCAGAAGCAGAGGAAGAAATAAGGGAAATACATACTGCGGCAGATTACCTAGTAGACGTGCAAGAAAAACTACAGGAGAAATTACTAGACCTAGAAGCAAGATCTCGATGAGAAAATATTAGAGTTTATGGCCTTCCGGAAGATTCAGAGGTAGGTCGGATGGAGGACTTTATGTCCGACCTACTAAAAGACGTACTAGAATTGCCTGCCACTTTTGAATTTAAGATCGAGAGAGCGCACCGATCTTTAACGAGCAAACCAACAGACCCAAAAGCCAGACCAAGCTCAGTGGTACTAAAATTATCAAGCTACAGGGATAAAGAATATATTCTCCGTACTGCATGGCAGAAAAGAATTGTGAAGTACAATACTACGAAACTAATATTTGACCATGATTACCCAGTAGAAATAGCAAAAAAAAGAGCTGCATATTCACCAATTTTTAAAATACTTAGAGAGCATAAAGTGAGATTTCAGACACCATTTCCATCAAAGCTGAGAATCTTGTGGGATACATGCTCAAAACTATATGAAAATCCAGAAACGGCAGCACAGGAACTACGGAGGAGAGGCTGGGTCTGCCAGACGGAAGAAGAGGAAGGGAGACACCTGAAACCGGAAAGAGCGCAATGGAAGAAGATGGTAAGGAACAGACAAGGCCAAGGAGCTCAACAGGCAATATTACAATCGCTTCACGATGTACAGAGACTATTGGACAGAACATCCGAAGAAGAAGGACAAGGGAAGATCGGCAATACCTGAAAGGTAGAGAAACATAACAGAGACCGAAAGGACTTGGATAAATAATATCGCGCCACAGGGAGGGCAAATTAAATCCCTAGAAGGGCGATTACATAATCTCCTGTTCGGGACATTATACAGGACAATTTTGGACCTTATGTGCAGGGGGATAAATAACGAGAAGTTGTGGGAAAAGAGGATAAACGGGGGGATAGAGTAGTGAGGGACAGAACGAAAAGGGACAGGGGTTTTAAAAGAGGGGGGAAGGGATAAGACAACCTTAGAAAACAAAAGGGGAACACCATTTATAGCTACCATTGAAATGAATGGCTACTTAAGACTTGAGGGAAGAGAGGGAAGTAAAAGGGAAACTTTTGAACTATACGGATTGTTTGGACTAGTTGAACTCCATCAGTACCAGGAGGTAAACAAGAAAAGGTGGAATTTTAAGCGGGGGGGGGGAAGAAAAATAGGTTAAGAGGGACTATGAGATGTTAGAGGGAGGGATGATCGAAACCCACAGAGGGAATCGATAACAAATCTAGAGATGGGAAATAGGGGAAAGGTGGATAAGATATATATAAGGAGTGACCTAGGGAAAGAGGGAAGCATTCATCTCCGGAAAGGAGAGAAAAGAGGAGAATTCCCAAGGGAAAACAATGAAAGAAAGGGGAGACAAGATAGGGAAGAGGATTCGTATTAACATACAAGGTCTCGAGAAAAGAGGGACCTGGGGGAGAGGAGTACAAGATGACTTCTACGATCCCCCCACTAAGGGGACTACAGGTGAAGGGTTACCCCTTAGAAGTTATAGAGGGGGTAATTTTACTCCCTCCAACCTTGGAAGCAAATGTGTATATAGTTATAGAGTTAGAATGTTTAGAACTGTTAAGTATGTTGTAAGTGTTAGATATATAAGGTTGCATAGGAGGAAAACAAATGAGGGAAAAAGGAGAATACAGGAGGAATGGAAAAGACAGGGAGAAAGGAAGGAAATATATACAAAGCGGAACAGGAATGACAGAATGGAATATATAAGAAATGAATAGACATATGCAAGTGAATGTATGCTCCCTTAATGTAAATGGTATCAATAATCCTATAAAGAGAAGCAAAGTAATAGCTCAAATGAAGAGACAAAAACCAAGTTTTTTTATTATTACAGGAGACACACCTAACAAAAGAGGAACACAATAAGTTAGCCAAATATGGGTTCAAACTAGCAATAGTTTCATCATATGGAAAGGGGAAACGGAGAGGGACAGCGGTGTTAATTCCTCACAGCACTCAATTTCAGCAGACGGATACATACATAGATAAAGAGGGACAACTAGCTCTAGTCACAGGCAGTTTAGCAGGACATATGATTACAGTGGCTTCGATATACATCCCCCCAGGGTCAGAGTCAAAGGAAGTGAAAAAATTGTGTCAGAAAAGCAGAAAGGGACTTTGGTCATTGAAGGAGATCATAATATGATACACGACCCTTTAGATACCTCCAAAAAGCAGCCTCAAAGAAGGAAGGCATTACAAAAGCTAGCCATTAAATACTTTCAGGATGTACAATGGGTAGCTGTGTGGAGATATTAGGCACCCTAAGACAAGAACCTATACTCATTACTTAGCCCCACATAAAATATATACACGCATAGATTATCATATTTCTAGAGATTCTTTATATACGGTACAAGACTGCCAAATTACACCTACCCCCATATCAGACCATTCAATGTTAACCCTTCGATTGGAATGGCCAAGCGATAAGCGAAGGACACTATGGAGACTCAATTTCTTTTTAAATCATAAGAAATTCAAAGAAATGGTAGAGAAAAGGATCCCCCAAATTATAAAAGAAAACGAGACCCCAGACTTAGCAAGGGTAACATTGTGGGACACAATTAAAGTAGTACTAAGAGGAGATATAATCAAATTTGCCTCATATTACAAAAAACAACAAAATCTACAGCAGGAGAATTTAGAGCAACAACTGAAGGAGGCACAGGAAAGGCATGCGGCCGGAGATCTGAGCTGCAAATTAAAAATCCAAGAAATAAGAGGCAAATTACAACATATATTAGATATTAAGACGGAGCAAGCGTTACAAAACCTAAGAAAATATTATGAGGGGACCAAAGCAACTAGACTCCTGGCACACAGACTCAGAGAAGAGAAGCTCAAACGACAATCACACAGATCAGAGATCCAGAGGGGGGCGGTAGTAAGACTACCAACCCTAATTGAGAAGGCATTTTGGAAATATTATCAAACCTTGTATACCCCAGAACAGGAGGTGGACATAGAGAAAGTTGAAACTTTCCTGAATGGATTGAAAATACCCAACTTGACCCTTGAACAACAGGGACTGATCTCTCCAATATCAGAAGATGAACTAAATAAAGCCATTACAAACCTTAAGACCAATAAAAGTCCTGGTCCTGATGGGTATACAGAGGATTTTTATAAATGCTTTCGAGGGATGCTGATATCTACCCTCAGAGAGGCATTTAGAGAGGCACAACAAAACAAGGTCTGTCCAGATACATGGAGGTATGCTACCATAACCAGCATTCTGAAGCCAGGAAAGGACAGTACGAACTGTAGCTCGTACCGCCCAATCTCAGTTCTCAATGTAGATTATAAACTATTTACATCTATATTAGCTAAAAGGATGGAGGTATTGCTACCTGATAGATCAAGATCAGACAGGATTTGTAATGAATAGACAAGCACAGAACAACATTAAAAGAACATTACATATACTGCACTATGCCTCCCTGTCGAAGAAACCCTCCCTGCTTCTCAGTTTGGATGCAGAGAAGGCCTTCGACACGGTGGCATGGCCCTTTTTGAGGACCACTCTGGAGAAGATGGGATTTCCAGCAGAATTCAGAGGGATAATAGACTCCATATATAACAGCCCAAAAGCATATATTAAAGTGAATGGCTCAATTTCAATACCAATAAGCCTGAAGAGAGGAACTAGGCAGGGATGCCCACCATCACCAGTTTTATTCGCAATATACCTAGAACCCCTAGCACAGGCCATACGACAACATGGGGATATATCAGGGATACAATTGGGAGAAGGGAATCATAAATTAGCCCTTTATGCAGATGACTTATTGGTGTATCTTACAGACCCCCAAAACTCATTGCAACCATTATGGGGAACTCTGACAGAATTCGGAGAAACAGCAGGTTACAAGATTAATATATCCAAGACGGAGGTATTGGGGGTACATTATAAACCATCACCACAGGTCGAAGATCATTTTAAGTTTAAGTGGCATATTTCTATACTTAGATACCTCGGAGTTTGGCTGAGTTCTGAACATAATAAACTGTATGAGCTCAACTATAAACCTCTGCTAGCACAAATACAGAAGGACAGAAATGGAAACTGGTTCCTATCCCGTTCATACAAAAAATAGAAGCAATCAGAATGGTGATATTACCCCGCTTCTTGTATTTGGCACAGACTATCCCCATTACAATACCAGATACATTCTATAGGGAATTGAACAGGAAAACAGTACAGTATGTCTGAGGGAAGCAAAGACCGAGAATAAGAAACCATATTACAACTCTCAAAGGAGGAAGGGGGGTTGTATTTGCCAAATTTTAAGTACTACTATATGGCTGCCCAGATCCGTACAGTAATATACTGGCTGCACTCCACTTATACAGCAAAGTGGAAGGGAATAGAACTAGCGGAAGAAGATCTCAGAACACCACAGGGGATCCTTCTTTCAGACAGGGGGGGATAAAGAAAAGGGGGATATTGAAAACCCATATATACTATCAACCCTGCGAAGCTGGAGGCAGATGTGGAGTACTAAAAGAATGAGTACTTGGAGGCCTATGTTCTGCTCCCTAACGCATACAGAAAAGTTTTTGCCAGCTAAAATGGATCTGAGATATAAAAGTTGGGAGAGAAAGGGATTACATATAGTATATCAGTTTTTGAAAGAGGGAACCATGGTAAGCTTCTCAGATTTGGAAACGAAATATGAAATAACACAGAGATAGATTCCGCTGTTTTCAGGTGAGAGATTTCATTAAGAAAGAAAGGAAAGAGTGCTGGGCTTTATACCCTATACCCAAGATCATAGAAGTCCTACAGAGAAGTTTGGAGGGCCGTGCTGACTTAACTCATATAATATCTTACTTATATGCAGCAATACGAGAATTTGAAGGAGATACAGTAGATTCCATTAAAAGAGCATGGGAAAAAGACCTAAATATTATAATTACAGATGATAAATGGATGAATTACTTACTACATGTACATAAAAGTACCTCCTCACCACACTGGAGAGAATTTGCCTGGAAGAATGCGGTCAGGTTTTTCAGAACACCAGCCATTCAGGCACAATATAAAAAAGAAAGGCAACTTGCTGGAGGAAATGTGGGGAACAACAAGCCACTCACGGGCATTTATTTTGGAACTGCCCAATAATCCAGCCTTTTCTGATGGGAGTGCAGGAAGCTATTAAAAGGCATAGTAGCACCATCTATACAGTTAGACTTAGCTTTGTATTTTCTTTCAGATTTCCCTGAGGGGAACAGAGATGTGAGAAAAAAAGAGGCTGTTACTTATTTTAATTCTGGCCATAAAAAAAAAAATTACTAAAAATTGGATGACCCCGAACTCACTCCAGATAACCCAGTGGCAAGATGTAGTAACAGACATATATCAAATGGAAAGGCTGACAGCATTAACAAACAAAAGATATGCTCAATTTGAGATTATATGGAGGAGATGGGTATTGTATATTGCTCCACTGAGAAAAGATTTTGTCTTGTAATGAGCTAAAAGATAGATTACTGTAATCAGAGCTTGGTTAAAATCCTGAACAGGTGTATAATTTAATATGAAGGTGCAAGAAAGTAATGTATCCTAATTTATTACCCTCATCACAAGGATGTAACAAACAGTCAGTGATATTAATCAACTCCTATGCTTGTATATAGGTTATGTGTATGTATGAATTATATATATATAAAAAAATCTAAAAATAAAGTTTTTTTTAAAAAAAAAGGGTTGTCAGAACCCTCTGAAGTTCTGGGTTCTAGTTCTAGTCTAGAACTTTTGAAAACGTTCTAGGGTTCTAATCTTTTTTAGAACTAGAATCCTATTTTTTAATTGTGCTGCCAGTAATGAAGATAGTAATAAAATATATGTGAAGTAAAAACTGTTCAGTATAAGAGGGGAGAGAAATTATCATGTGAGGCATTGGTAGGAATACAACTAGATTTATCTGTGGTTTCTTCTGTTTGCTAAAGGCAGCAACTTGCGTAACAGACCCACCCATCCACCCATATGTTAAAGGTTTTTCTGCTGCAGCTGCATCATAGTTACTTAGTGAAAAAAAGTGGTACATTAGCCATTTATGTACTCGGTTATATATACTCATCGTCATGAATTATGAGAAAAACTAACTGATATTACCTAATCTCAGCTATTTTGTGTTTTAAATCAGTAAATCAAAAGTTGATGTTTCAAAGAAAGCTTTTATAACAAAGTCAAGTCAAGGTACTGCAGCCACATCACGTGGAACTGTTGCAGAACATATGTCATAACGTAGTCAGTCAAGACATTTGAATAAAAAAATATGCCAGTCGTTGGCAAAAATTGCATGCGATTTTCTAAAATAATGCGTACATATACCAACATTCTTGTTGGCAAATTGAAGTAATACATGCGACTTTCTAAGATAACGCATCTTTCCAGATGATGCGTCAATAAAATCTATATTTCAGTCACATAAAAAAAAAGCGGTTTCCTCACATACTAACTTAACGAACATTTAATGTAGATGCAGAAGTTGGCATGTGATGTTTAAGGACATTGTCAGTCAATCCCACTATGCATCAAATTATCAGTACTTGTAAAGAAAAAACACTTTATGATTGTTCACATTCTGTAAAAACTGCTGATGTAGATTTTATTTCTGACTCCTTACTTTTTTAAAGGGGACAGGACACTTGTGCCAAGTGGCAGCAGTTTGCAATGTACTTAATAAGGAAAAAAAAATCTATCTATCTAGCTAGCTATCTATCTATATCTATAGTAGGTTCCACAGTGGGCATTCGCTACAGCCCTCCCACATCAGTCTGTCATCATCATTTTCCTCATCATCCCCTGCTGCTCATGAATCTGTAAATGAAAGGACTAAAACGCCACCCTTTCACTCCACCACCCTCATCCATGCAGTAGCACCCATGCCACCCTTACAACTATGTTAAAACCAACCTCCAACCCTCACCCACCTTCAAGCACATATTCCACCCTCCTCCCTCACCCAAATGTTTAAACTACCCCCAGGCTTAGTCATGAACTACCATTCATGTTACCCTTCTCCCTCCCGCACCCATGTTAAAACCCACTTCCCCAATCATCACCCATGCACTAACTATGCCATGTTTCTCCCTCCTGCATCCATGTTAAAACCAATCCCAACCCTCACCCATGCACTAGCATCCATGCCATCTTTCTCCCTCTTGCATCCATGTTAAAACCAACCTCCAACCCTTACCCACCCTCCAGCACCCATTCTACCCTCCTCCCCCTCTCAAATGCTAAAACTACCCCATGCTTACTCAAGAAAAATGAAACTCTTGCCTCCAAATCAGCCATACTTAACTGTTCCTTAATAAACACTTGTGTGAAAAACTCTCTTTTCAATTGCTTTCTTCTTATGGATAACATTCTGTACAGTTCTCTTCATGGAACCAGTAATTTGAGAGTTGTTGCTATTATGCCATGGTTTGTGTACAACAGAATATAATGTATGGTAAGTGCCTATTAACCACCATAATCAGCAGTTACACAGCTTTGTTATGCACTGTTTAGAATTTTAAAAGTTGTTAACCACACTTCGGAACTTCCAAACAGTGGCAAAACAAAGAAGAATGCACCAGAGTTCCATAATTCTCACACATAGAATGCAAACAGTGTTTGTTTGACCATACACTATAAAAGATGATGGCTGGTGATCTGGTGACAGCCATGCTGAAATCACCTCTCATGGTTGCTAGGGCTACAGTAAACCTCGAGCTGTGCTCTCGAGGTTTACTATGTTGCCCTAGCAACCACTCAAGGTGATTACAGCATGGTTATCACCTGATCCCCAGCCATTATCCTCTATGTTAAACATAAGCTATTGTAATACGAGACCTATGCTTACAAAATATGTGCTCAAAAATGACATAGGTAAAACTCCAGAAGAGACTAACAGGATGCTGCTCACAGAAAGATAATACAAAATACAGTTTTTCCCTGTCATTTTTTTTATTCAGTAAAGTAAGTTATATATGGATCATTTTGGTTGATAGACAAAGAACCTCTGTGCGTAAACACTGAGGCAAGGGGTTACCCTTAAAGGGCATTTGGCTGTAGCTGTTTTCAGGAACACACACAGCCTGTTGCCGGAACATAACATAGACAGCGAGTGCTGGTCCATAGGAATGAGATGAGGCAACAAGCTTAAGGGTGCTAACAGAAGACTGTTAGCACCCTTTGCAAACTGTGTGAGAGGCCTTTCGGCACCATGCCATTCTGCTTAAAGTTGGACCAGCATAACATTCTGTGGTGATTTGCATATGCAGCCCATGATGCTTTGCATTGTGGGGGCATGTGTGATTTTGTATTTTGGTTGATGGCTAACATTTCTGTAATTGAAAAAATAATAAACCGCTACCAATTGGAATTCATTGTTTTGTCCTCTTTAAAACTGAAACAAACCACCCCCGGCCCATACTGATGCACCACAAAGTCACAGAAGGTAAATCCAAAAATATATGTTTGCATTTTAAACTACAAATAATATTATACAGAAATTATTGACAGGACTGTCCCTTTTATGCCAAATTTGGGCCTGTTTCCACGGATGTTAAAATTGCCCTGTATATAAAACTTGCCGACTTTAGACCCTAGCTACAAAGCAGTTTGCCATGAAATGGTGAATGTTTTTTTTGGGGGCTGTAGTCCAAGGTAGTAGATAGAGAAAGGAGAGATAACCCAAGCCATCACAGTCTGTAAAAGTTTCCTTTTTTGTCCAGAGAGACACTGTCCCACACAGTATTTACCAGCCGCCACCATCTGAGTTGTCATCACCATCAACATCCACAACAATCACTTCAGGATCAGTTTGTATACTCTTGTAGGGATACGAAAATCTCGACTTATTAACTTTAATAAAAGTTAACGTGTGTACATTTTCTGGCAACAACCTATTTCTGGTGTCTGTCACAATATTGCCAGCTATACTAAACATGCATTCTGAAGAGACACTTGCTGCAGCACAACCAATATATTTACAGGCTTCATCATACAGATCTGTCCAAATTGACCTTTTTGATCTCCAGTAATCAAAAGGGCACGCATCAATAGAAATAGGCAGTTCTTGCAGGTAACTATCTACCATGATGGACAGAGAACGCTCAGAAGAGGAATCCGCATAAGCTGGTATGGCAGCAATTTGGGAAAAGTTTTGCCACAGATTTAGCTTGCTACTAAGGGTTGAAGAAGTGGCAGTTGTGGAACAACTACTGTTAATGTTTGGTGACTTTTCCAGTTCTGTATCCCTTTGTGAAGATGAACCTGTATGTTGTGGTGATGACACCCTGAGGGTACTATGCATGCCTGTGTTTGACTCCTGTGAGTGCTGCAGCTCATCTAGCAACAGACATTTGTACTGCTCCATATCTGTTTTTGGAAGATGTATAGCCTTGAACCTGGGATCTAAGAGTTGCAAGGATGTAGTGTTTTAATTTCGTCATTGCAACTAATTTGTCATTGATTTTGAAGTGCTCGCTCATTCTCTTTACGAGATTCCCATGATACAGCAGACATGTTGTCGGAGCTTCAGATCTGTCTTTTTCCATCTGTAGATTTATAACACTAAGATGATGTGAAATCAGCTTTATGAGTGGGACAACCTGACTCACAGATGTACCTTCAGAAGACATGTCCCTTGTAGCTGTCTCAAAAGGAGCTAGGATGCAGCACACTGTCTCCATTAATTTCCACTGCAGCACAGACAGCATAATGCCATCTCCAATAATGTAATTGGAGCAATACTCATGTAGAGCTTGCTTTTGCTCCAAGAGGCGCTGCAGCATATAAAGCGTCGAGTTCCAACGAGTGGAAACATTTTGAATCAGCTTTTGCTGGGACAGCTTGTGGTTTTTTTTGCAGTTCGGACAATGTCCGTATATCCTTGGTTGAATGTGAAAAGTGAGTCAATGTTTTTGCAAACAGCAATCATACCATCCACTTGTGTTTCATTGCTGAGAAGCCCCGTGACAATTAAATTTAAACAATGCGCAAAGCAAGAAGCATGCAGAAATCCTCCATTCTGTACTACTTTCAAGATGTTGGCTCCATTGTCACTTACTAGGAAGCCACATTTTAGACCGTGAGAATAAACCCATTTATCAAGGAGGTCATTTAGTTCCTGCAAGATGTTTGCAGCTGTATGACTTTGCCCAAACCTCTTTATATGCAGCAGCGCCATCTTTTGGGGTGTCTGTTTTTGAAGAAGCACAAGAAAATGTGACCCAATGAGCAGTAAGGGACATGTAATCTATGTTTTGACTGCTGGTCCACATATCTGTTGTGACATGAATAACCCCGCCCTCTGCAGTTTTAAGTGCAAGCATCACTGTCGCTTTTAAAGCCTGATAAATGTTTGGTATTTCAACACCAGAAAAGTACCTTCGATGAGGAACATTGTAATGAGGCTCTGCAAGTTTCATTAGCTCCCCAAAATCTTCATAATCTACCAAAGAGTATGGGAGAAGGGCTCCAGCTAACAGTTCACCAATTCTGTGATTAAGATGAAGGGTCTTTGGATGATTTTTAGTAAAAGTATGCTTCCTTTCAAAAGCCTGAGATAGTGTTAGCGGTTTACAACATATCCCTGCTGGTTTATTATACAACAAGCTTCGATGGGCAGATGGACGCTGGGATGGTGGACTTGGACTTATACATTCAGTACCATCACTGGATATGCAACTGGTACTAATGGTGCTGGTGTTGGTGGTAATGGTGATCCTAGGGCTGGCACTGGTTCTGTCCGCATCAAGTTCACACAATTCATTATCCATTTCAGATTCCTGACCCTTCTCACGTGTGCTCTGGAAGATGGAGGACATGGGTTTTGGACGATCAAGCAAAAGTGAATGCTTTGTCAGACGGCGTTTAAGAGCTATAGTGCCAAGGCATGACGCAACTTTACCACGGCTTACACTCCGTTTACACAGGGAACAAATTGCTCTGCATGGATCAGTTTTACTGACAGAGAAATAATGCCATACCTCAGATGTGACAGATTTTGTTCGAGTGCTAGGAATATAGCTAAAGACTGTTTGTGTCTTTTCACCTGTTGTAATAGAACCCGGAACATGCTCCTTGGTGCTAGAAGAGTGGGCAGGGGACTTTGATGGGTTTTCATTGTTGGCAGATATAGAAGTGGTGGATTCAATGGATATGTTCTTTTCATTGCCAACAGTGCTGGTTCTATTTGCAACTGCACTACCTGATTCATTGTCAGCAGACTTGCTCATTTCACTTCGTTGAGGAAGTAATATGTCACCAGATAAAACAGTGTCAGACTGAGACAAAGAGGGACTCATTGTCACTTGCATTATTACTGCTTGTTACAGGGATTTTTAACAGCATACAGTACCTTATGGTGCCTCTCTGTGTGACCCCAGCAGCTGCACAAGTTTTCTTAAAAGGTCCCCCTTTACTACATTTTGTTGCTCTTTTGCGGTTTATTGAAATTTTATCACGTGAACATTTTGGTTATTTTTGCTAGCACCAGGACTACCACCAACACCTGCTCCACCACTAGCACCAGATGCTTCATGTACTGCACACACCCACACAATTCCTGTGTAAGAAAGCAATGTGATCTGAGATCGCTGGATACAACTCCAAAATTTGGTTTTAGCTGTATGACACTGAAACAGTAGACTGAAAGTAGTTGACGAATGTGGTGGTTTGCAACTAAACGATCCCAGGTTCAAGGCTTACAGAATGATTGAACCACTGGACATAGGCATACGCATAGCAGGCTGGGCAAGGTTTAAGGTCAATAATTGCAATTCTGAATCCAGCTGAACCACCACAAAACTGGCCACTGGGCTTCATACGGTAACACACACTGGGTAAGGTACAGTGCAGTCAAGGGGCGCACAGCAGCAGGGTGATGGTCTGACCACAACAGACAGAGTTACACACACAAACCGAAGAAAGATTTTTCTGTCTCTCCTCCCAGCAGGGAAATACAGTATATTTTAGGCTTCTGTCATGTATTTGAGATAATGCCACCACACAACTTGGCCACTGAGCTTCAAGCATTAGCAGCACACTGGGTAAAGGTACAGTGCAGTCAAGGGGCGCACAGCAGCAGGGTGATGGTCTGACCACAACAGACAGAGTTACACACACAAACCGAAGAAAGATTTTTCTGTCTCTCCTCCCAGCAGGGAAATACAGTATATTTTTAGGCTTCTGTCATGTATTTAAGGATAATGCCACCACACAACTGGCCACTGGGCTTCAAATGGTAACGCACACTGGGTAAGGTACAGTGCAGTCAAGGGGCGCACAGCAGCAGGGTGGTGGGCTGACCATAAGAGATGGAGTTACACACACAAACCCAACAGGGAAATATATTTTTATGCTTCTGTCATGTATTTAAGGACTGACCACAAGAGACGGAGTTACATGCACAACTGGGCTTCAGACAGTAACACATACTGGGTAATAGAGTAAGTGCAGTCAAATGGCACAGACAGCAGCAGAGCGACTTGCTGGCCACCTCATAAAAGACGTAGTGGAGACAAACATAATACAGAATTTTTTTTTTTTTTTTTTTTTTTTTTTTAGGGACAAGGCAAGGCAAAATTTATTTAAAAGACGCCTAATCCCAGAGGCTCTGGGCGCCTACAAATTTTAAAACAAACATTTAAACAAATATACAATTTATACATAATAAAATGCAGAATCTGGTAAAATCAAAAATACCATAAATGGGAGACAGTTTACTGAACCCCTTCCCCCCCCCCAAGCACAGTCCTTGCTGAGAATTTTTTGACCAAATTATTTTTTCCTTTTTGTGGGCTTAGAAAATCAGGTTTCACATAATCAGTAAAGTTTTAACCTCTTTTTTCCCTCTCAGGAAAAACCCAAATAATATAAGCATATATTCACCCCTCCCCCAGCCAGAGAGATCTCCGTCCTGCCCAAGAGTGCCAGGGCCCATGAGTCACAATTGTGATTTGCAAAGAAATGTGTTTAATTCAGCAAGCAACAAGAGGAATGTGTGCACTGCAGATTGAGCACTCACACACAGGCAGTCTCCATGCAGCAGTCTGCACGTTAACTAATTAATTCCATATTCTAACACTCCTCCCGACAGTACTCCCAACTGTTTTTAGTTCCACTTCCCACCCTAGTTTCTTTCCTCAGTTCCCAATCCAGACTCCCCCCTTCCTTTTCCCCACCCGCCCTTTAACTTTTTTTTTTCAGGCACGTATCGTATAGGACTAATAACAAAAACAGTATCAGTCTCACACACACACACACACACACACACACACACACACACAACACACACACACACACACACAACTCAACTGAGAGCACACAGACGCTGCAGCTCCTTCTCCGCTACAAGTCTGAATGGCAAATTGAGCTGCAGATGCGCAGACTTCAGCATGATCCCTCGACTCGCGAGACTGACTCGAGTCACTCTACCACCATCATCTGACTGCATAGCAGATGGTCAGGTGGTTGGTATACAGATACATTAGCGTGACAAACTGACAACAGCTCCCCCCAACAATAACAGAGAGGATGAGGGGAGCGAACTGAGGTGCATTACTCAGCTGGTGCCACAAATCAGGAACGGGAACAGGAGGGACGTAAAGCACACAGACAGAAGTGAGATTTGTTTGGATGATTCAAACCCTTTTGTGAACCCTGTAGTGTTAGACTTCTAAATTAGAACTCGAACACCAGGGTTCTAATCTTTCTCGAACTAGTTCTGACAACACTAGTTACCATTTCAAAAGAAGAGACCATTAACTGCCACTAATGGGGTATATGTAAGCAATAATACCCGACAGGATGGGCATTATTGGGAAATACCAGACCGCCCAGGGGTGTAATGAGGCCTGACACCATAGGCAGAGGGCCTTATAGCCCCTGGAAAGTCTGGTATTTCCCAATAATGCCCACCCTGGACGGTATTATTGCGCTTAGAAAATGGCCCATCGGAGAATGTTACTCTGTGAAGAAGCAATTGGACTGGCTCTTACTTTTGGCTGGGCATCTACCGAAAAATAAATACCCAGCTTGGAGCCTGTCTCAGCCAATCAGGTTTAAGAACTGATTGTTGCCATTTTCTAAAGATGAATATTTACATGTCCATCCTCCAAGTGATTCTCAGATATGAGGTCTTGTTGGGAAATGTTATTACCAACCCCCAAGACTGAGAATGTCAGAAAATCTGATGACAATCTCATTTCATCACATAATGCGATTTCTCAATAAACACACTGATGTTGATGTCAATTTAACAGATGTTAAATCTAGATGAATTATTAGAACTTGATATTTTTGAGGTTGTCTAACATTGAATGTTTTTATAGACCAAAAACATTCAGATCTAAGTCAGTATTTAGTCAAGTGAGTAGTGAATATCAAGCTATAATTTTGAAAAGCTACACATTTTTGAGACAGACAAGTTACTGAGAGAGATGGAAAAGTATTATGCACATAACCTCCCCTTGCCTGGGAGGCAGGCACTCCACCAGCCACATTCTTTGGCTGGTGTACTGATCAAGCCTTATACAAACAAAAAAAAACTGCCAGCAGATAAAGGCCTTATGGTCTATCAAGTCTGCTCGATTGCGCAGCTAGCAGCTCTTGTACTGCAGCTGCCCCTCCTCCCATCCCACCCTCCAGTGACCCTCCCTCTTACCCTGTCCCATCCCCTTTGAAGTAGCCCATTGTTCTACAGGATACCACTTCATCAGGCAACGCATTCCACCCAGACACCACCCTCTACGTAAAAGTGTCTCCTCATTTCCCTCCTGAACCTTCCCTCTTCCGATCTCAGATCGTGCTCTCGAGTGTCCCTCCCCCCTCCTTAATCTGAAAAGCCCCTCCGTGCCAATCTCATTTATTCCTTTCATGTACCTGAAGGTTTCAATCATGTCCTCCCATCCCTCCTGACCTCCAGGGAGTACATGTTCAACTCCCTCAGCTTGCTCTCCTAGGGCAAGTGGACCATTTTTGTTGCCCTGGGCTGCATCCCCTGCAGTAACCTAATGTCCTTCAGGTACGGCCACCAGAACTGCAAGCAGTACTCCAGGTGTGGTCTAACCAGTGACCTGTATAGTGGCAGGATCACCTCCCCCCTCCTGGAGGATATGCCTCTGGCAATACAACCCAGCATCCTGTTGGCCTTTGCAGCTGCCTTTTTCTACACTGTGCCGAGTTGTTCATTGCTCCAGTTATGATCACCCCCACATCCATTCTCTTCTGTCTTGGCTAGCTGAATCCCCCCTAGCTGGTAGCTCCTCTGTTTTCTTGGTGCCAAAAAGTAGCACCTTGCATTTCTTGGCATTGAACCCCAGCTCCCAAGTGTCCAGGCCTCCAATTTTGCCAGATCTTGCAACCCCTGCCACCCTTCCAAGTCATCCACTACTACTCCCATCTTGGTGTCATCTGCAAACAGACTGATCTTGCTCTTGATGCCTATTGAGGTGTCTGCAGTGAAGATCCCAAACACTGGCCCCAGTACAGAGCCCTGTGGCACCCCGCTTGTCACCGCCCTGGGAGATGAGAGCTCCCCTCCCACCACCACTCTCTGCTGTCTCCCTGGCAGCCAGTTCACTACCCATCCCACCATTTTTGCCCCCTGCCTCTGTGCCTTCCAGCTTACTTCCCAGCTTCCCATGCGGCACCAAATAGAATGCCTTATTGAAGTTCATGTACAGGAGATCTACTGCATGGCCCCTGTCCAACTGCCTGGTTACCCAGAGTCATAGTACTCCACCAGGTTGGTCTGACAGGATCTGCCCGAGACAAATGCATGCAGCCTGCTGTCCTGTGGCCCATTAGCCTCTAGGAGGGAAACCAGCCTCTCCTTCAGGATCGTCTCCCATCAGCTTATCACAATGGATGTGAGGCTTACCGGTCAGTAGTTTCCTGGCTCATCCCTGGGGTTGCTCTAGTGGAGAGGTACCACATGCGCCATCCTCCAGTCCTGAGGTACACTCCCAGAGTCCAGAGAGGCACTGAACAGGTCTGCCAAGGGTTCTGCCAGCTCCTTCAGCACCCTGGGGTGTATGTCATCTGGCCCAGGTGCCCTGTCCACCCTCAAGCCCTCCTGTACTCTACCCACTGCGATTTTCCTATCCGTCACCTCCTCCCCCCCCATGCTGGGGGGCAAGCTCAATATTATACCAGAATCTATGTCAGCAAAAGTCAAGAATTTACCGAGTGATCAAATGAATTACCTCCCTTTGAAAAGAGATCCCACCAAAAAGTTTCAGGAGACTTAACCGAGATGGTGGATCATGCTTTGTAGAGAGACCAGATTTCAACTGAGGCTGGCTTCTTAAAGCCCCAAACCTAATTAAACCAACCTTTTACATCATACCAAAGAGACAAGGATCCCAGAGATCCCTCGGGGTGGCCCATCATGCCGCATGAGGGATCATTTACCCAGAACCTATTCCTTTTTGTAAATGCCTTTATACAACCTATGGTTCTGGGTTTCAGGTCCCACATCAGAGACCCTATGGACCTCTTGGGGAAACTGCAGGATATAGTGTGGGAACCAAATTTTCAGTGGATGGCTACTGATGTGGACAGCCTTCACACTATCCCTTGTGCTATTTGGTCTAGAGGCAGTGCAACAGTTTGGTACAACAGGAAGCCAGAGGCAACATTCCCACATTCTTCCTCCCACATGCCACTGACCAGGGTTTTAAATAACTGATTAGCAGTTTTTTCCATGGGACAATACTAACTGTACAGAAAGTATTTTAGGTTTTCTAGAAGTGTTATGTTTGTTAAACACAATGAGGCAAGTACTATGCATTTTTACAATGTTTTAGCACTTTTGAGCAAAACGCTAATCAATTTTTAAGAGTTAAATAAAACCCTGCCACTGACCATCTTATACAGTAGAAGCCACTTAATCAGGACGCGCTTTAAGGGGACGTCCCTGTAGTCACCAATTAAGTGGCTGTGTTATTCTACCAGGATAGCTTTGTTTATAGGGGACGGCGATTTCGTGTAAAAGGGACTATTGTGGTCTCGCCTGCCCTCACTTGCTGAATGAATCCCCCATCTCAACCAATTAACTAATCATGGCTCATTCGCACCTAATCAAACCTGTAAAAGCAGCTCAATAACAGCTAACAGCTCATTCATGTGCTGGAAGTCCGTTCACTCGTGCCTTCTGCCGCCCTGCCATGGATAACAAGAGAGTCAATCTGCCTCTTGCTGAGAAAATAAAAGTCCTAGAGGCATTGAAACAACCCGGTGCATCCATGGCTAAATTTGCAGCAGAGTTTCGAATTTCTAAAAGCCAGATCGAATAAGCAAAAAAAAAGACGAGATTCAGTCCAACTGGCTTTCAAACACAAACGCATGATCGATAGCGGATCCATGTCCTTGGTAACAGATCACAAGCTCTGGACAATCCCCTGGCTGATGTTGTGCAGCCAGCTAACTTCACCGAGGGTGAGTTCCTACATTTCGTGGAATTTGATGACCAGGAAGAAACCAAGGGAGAGATCACAGTCGGTGCCATTTGTGATGCCCTATCACAAGAAGTACAGGCTGACTTTTTCCAGTGATCGGCAGACCTCCTGACATAAGATAAGTACAATTTTTACTGATGTTTAATCCTATCTTCAGTATAGTTTAACAGTGGAGACAACCAGCACTAGTTCACAAGAGCAGTAATCACAAACTGTGCGGTGTCTGCTGAATGTATGCTGTATGTTGTATGCCTGCTGTGTTTTACATTGTACAGTACTGTGAGCCATAGAAATGTCCTTTTTTTCCACCTCTGGTGGCGCTTCTCTTAAAGGCCTTCTGCTTTAAGGGGACAAATGGGTCGCCATGGGCCGTCCCCTTAAAGCTTATCTATACAAATCTTTTTGTGCGTTTGATAAAACATTTTATTTGCAGTGCTGCAGCACTGCAGTGGGGGTGGCAGTTGCCCCCTCATATGCCAGCTTGTATACGGGCCTGTGAAGAATATGTACCAAATTAACAGAACAATCCTTATGGGGATGTTGTTCTCTGGCTCGGATTTACTGACTATAATATGTATATGGAAAGGCAAGGATAACAATCCAGGATTTTGTCAAGTATCGTAATTCAAATCAAAATAATATAAAATTCACTTCTGAAGAAGTCAGAGTGAAAAAAATTTGTTTCCTGTATATTACCCGTACAGGCACTATTGGTAAAACACTGGATTCAGAATGTTACAATAAACCTACTGTGGTAAGTACAGTGCTCCATGGCACCAGTGCCCACTCAAAAAACAAATTCGATTCCCTGTGACTGTTATAAATCAAATGCAACTGTTCAGATGAAGCAGTGTTTAAAAGGCAACTGGATGAACTCCTTAGTAGTTTCAGAGATAGGAGCTACAATGAGCCAGTACTACAAGAGGCCTCTGCTAAGTCACATGACAGACGGTCCCTATTTTACCCGAAGGGCAAAAATGGTTCTCAGAATGATAGAGGTACCCATTTCTTCATTCATGGACTACAATCCCATAGCAGGAAAGGTGGGAAATTTAATACATGAATTATGGCCCTTACTTTTAAAGGATAATTCAGCGAGAGAAGCATTACCAACCAAACCAAGAACTATATTTGGTAGATACAGAAATATGAATGATAAGCTCACTGCAAGCTATTATATTTCATCCCATGCAAACACCCACAACTGGTTGCCCCCCCCAAAGGCCACCTGGTTTCTTCAAATGTGGTTTGTGTACTACTTGCAACTACACAAAATCTGAGAAGTGTTTGTACATAATGGTATTACAGTTAATATCAGAGAATTCATGTCATGTATCACCACTGTCATTTATGCAATTTGGTGTTCATGCAACTTCTGCTATATAGGATGAAAAAATTCACAAGGCAATAGAGAGACTCCAGGAACATTAGCGTGATATCATGAATAAAACAGAAGAGTGCATTGGCAATCCATGTTGAGGAGGTCCACAGAACCAAATTAAAAGATTTTAATGAGCTAGTGTACTGCCTGGAAACTGTCTGGAATTAATTGTAGTTTTCAGAAGTAGTCAGCTATCACTTCTTAGATTCACAGAAGTGTGACGTCAGAAAAGGACCAACAGGCCCACCTTGTCTTCCCATTTGCCTAGCTATCTGCTAGGACATGCCCCATCTCAAATATTTTTTCTTTTGTTTGCCAATTAGATTTTCTACCTGGCAGTACTAGGGTGATGTGTGGAGCAGCACTCTGTCGGGAGGCCAAAAAAAAAAGGTCAGTTCAGTTCTTCCCACTACATCAACACAGACCACACCGACTGTGACATCACTAGTAACCAAGGAGAATCATTTCTCACTGCCAGATTATTCTCTTTCACATGAAGCTGCAACGACTGGCTCTTCTTGGTTACTACTGATGCCACAATTTCCTGCATTTTGTTCGGTAACTTGTGAAAGTCACTGTACAGGCTGCAAGGGTTGTGGTGCCTCGTGGTATTTGGTCACATTTCTGATGATGCAGTGGGAGGAACAGAACTGACTTTAGCTTCCAAACAGAATGCTGCTCCAACCATCAGCCCAGTACTGCCAGGTGGAAAATCTAATTAGCAAACAGAAAATAAAAAAAAATAGTTCAGATGTAGAAGTGATAGCTGACTGCATCTGAAAAATACTATTAATTCCAGGCAGTACACTAGCTCTTTAACTTCATGTTGCTGGAACATGTGCCCCCTCCAGTGGGAGTGGGGAGCGGGCAACAGACTCAAGTTGCTCTTACAAGAAGAAAGACTAAATGAATTAGTACACTGAATGCCCCATAACTAGAGAGTTTTAATGATGAACTGGACTTTATCCCTTTCTTTTGAATTTTTGAGTGCTAAATACATCATATTTTGATGCATGTTCATTTATAATTCTAATATTAAGCAATGTCCCGTTCTGTCGCACATCCATAGCACAGCGCTCCTTCAAGTACAGGGCATCAAGCTGTCTAAATGACCTCCCCCTATCACTCCACGACCAGCCCAAGATCGGCCCCTTTAAGAACAAACTTCACCAGCAGCTCGCTACACAGTACAGGTGTGACTGTCTGACCCAAGCTATTCCCCAACCCCCATTATCATGAAACTGACCCCCCTTGGACCTCTCTTTCTCCCCTCCCTCTACCCCTTTCCAAGTGATTCAAGCTTCCTTATTCTGTCTTACCCCCTTCCCATACTCCCCCACCAATGCTCCTACTCTACCTCCCCCCTCTATCATGACATAGCCTTTGCTTGGCTGCACTGTTATGCACTTTATTTCGTCTATCATGCACTGTTCACTTTACCTGCTTTTTATAATTTACTGTGTAACTGTGTTAGTCTTTTACCTCATGCGGAACCTTTGTGAAACAGCCTCTGGCTCAAAGGTATTGTAATCAGAGAAATAAATAAAATAAAAATAAAATGCTTGGGTCCAATTTTTGGACTGGTTTAGCTAGAAGTTTAAAATATGTTGGGTAGCCACTTTAGAATTCCCAATTTAACAGAACTCTCTCCTCTTTTCAAAATATTTCTCCAGTGATGTGTCAGTAGTACATGGGCTTTTGGGGCATTCAGAAAATGTTATATAATATGATTTTGGCTCACGTGGTTACTCTGTGCCCCACAACCCACCCATTTTGATCATAACTTCCCTGTTCTTTGCCTTTTTAGAGATGCGTAAATGTGAATATATTAACTTCATATGGGATTGGATCTATTCAATCTATAAACTTGGGTTGTACCTAAAATATTTAAAAATAATTTTCCTACTGGAGAATGTATTCCTACAAAGTCTTGAGGGTTCAGCATCATAACCAGGTCAGCTGTATTTAGGAGACTCCGAGTCTCAAACTTTTAAAATGGTTATCATTAAAATGTCCATATCCCCCCCGTCCCACTCACAAATGCCTTCATTGCCATTTTTAAAGAGATACTTACCGAGGTCTCTTACTGATAAAATGCAGTAAAGTAAAATGATTAAATTTAACCACAAAGTCCTAGCTGTTTCTGTTTGTTTTTTCTAACAATTCACTTAGTTGGATAGACAGACGTGTACTTGCTCAATAAAAGCTTGTCTCTTAGTTTTTAAAGGGAACAGGAAATTTGTGCTAATTGGCAGCAGTATATAAAGCTGTTATTCTTAGAAATTATATGCATTCCCGTAAATTTCCCAAATCTAACTGTACCTGAGTAAGTGATATGAAAAACTATTTTGCACGTTTTTTTTTTTTGTTTTTTTTTTTATGGACAGCATGCTGTTACAGCTCTCTTCATGGAACCAGTAATTTGGAGTTTTTATTATGTCATGGTTTGTGTGTGGAATGCTAATTGTGAGCTGCTGACCTATCAGAACTATGCTTAGAGTTCTGTGCACAAACCGTGCCAGTTAAAGCTTCAAGGTACTGGTTCCATGAAGAGAACTAACAGAATCCTGCCCATAAAAACAAAATGCAAAATACAGGTTTTGCAGCACTTTTTACTCAGGTGCACTTAAATATAGAATATTAAGGGGACTGCATACCATTTCTGAGAATAAGAAATTTATAAACAGCTGCCAATTAGAAAGGATTTCCTCCAGCCCAGTGGCGCAGAGGGCCAAGGCGCTGGACGCTTTACCTCGAACCACGCCGGTGACCCGGGTTCAGGAACAGACTTGGGGCGCCGGGGGCTGGCAGGGGAAGGAGAGGATTGAGCGTCCGGAGGACTGCTCTCCTCTCCTCTCCTGGGGTGGGTAGCCTCGTTCCATAGCAGCCCCCAGTGGAGACCAGAGGCACTACAAGGGCGGTGCAGAGAGGGTGATTGAGAAAAGCATGAAACTGCACACATGCCATCCGGATGACAGCAGCCGCGCCTCATAGCCACGATGCCTCCAGGCTGCATTTCCACTCCCCTTAATGAGCAAGGGAGTGCTACATGCACTCCAGTCTCCCCTCCTGAAGCCCCTGTGGGTAAGGGGGCCCCCCCAGCGAAGGGATATGACCTGGACAGCAGGGAGATGGAGCAGCTAGATGGCTGGTCAGCTGGGGGCAACGGCAGGACATGGCCGCCCAAAGGAGAGGACGACAGCAGGTGCGAAGGTAAAAACATAATGCAAAAAAAAATAAAATAAAAAATGATTTCCTGTCTTTAAATGTTGCTACAGTTTCTTTGCACATGAAGCACATCTTGCACATTTTTCAGTTGTGGGGCTAGCACAGTGAAGTTATTGTCTCTAATCATTTCATTATACGTCAGATACTGATTTAACAAAGTGTCCTTACTAATTGATCTTACTATTCATTGCAAATGGGTTTTTCAATCTAGGCCACCTGATGACCTTTTTTGGCTAAAGTGCTGGGGGGGGCTTTTGTTTAGCTTCCTCCAGTTTATTTGTGTATTGAACCGCAACACATGTTTTAAATGGCTAAACAAACGTCTTAAATCATACTGTAGTCTTTTGCTGTTCCTGTGTTTCCTTGAGTGAATCTACTGGTACCTGGTGGGTTGCATAAGCAGGGGGTTCACCAGAAGGAAAGAGGTCAAGCAGCTGTTGTACAGATCCATGGTGCAACTGCACTTTGCGTACTGTGTGCGGTACCGGAACCCCAGTAACAAAAAGGACATTAACCAGCCGGAGGAAGTGCAGAAAAGGGCCACAGAAATGATTCACGGTCAGCAGGGACTCTTGTACAACCAGAGGCTGGAGAACCTGAGCATGTACTCGTTCGTTGACCAAAGGGAACATGGGAACATGATAAAGACTTGAGCACCTCAAAGGTATTAATAAGGTTGACCCCAGTGAATTTTTCAAGACTAGCAAAAACAAAAACATGAAGCGGCACGGTTACAAACTGGCTGGAGGCATGTCAGGAGGCACTGCTTTACAGAGAGGGTATAACTGGCTCCAGGGGAAGTAGTGAACAAAACTGTTGCTCATTTCAAAAGAGGGGGCTGCATAAAGTTAAAGGGAGGATAACAGTGTCCAGGGATTGGAGGCAGAGCAACATAAGAATACTGCACACATTGGCTGCGCATCAGGCAGACTTGCTAGACTGACGAGACACACACACACACACACACACACACACACACGGTAAAAAGCCTCTGCTTAGCATGGTTCTCTCCCTGTCACTACCAAAGTGTCATTCAGAAGGGTGCAGCCACTGCCCCAAGGGTGATGAGCATGTACGCATGATTAAAAAAAAAGTCAAAAAATGTTAACAGGAAATAAGATCAAACTTGAGGCCATTAACTTGGTTGTGATGACTTAATTATGCTCAAGTAGTAACAAGGACTGAATAAGTGATTTAGGGGTGTTTTTTTGTCATGGTAAATGTTGATGAAAATCTTACTACTCTCATGTTCAAAAATCTTAAGTCAAGGATATCAGAAAAGGTCAAAAAAGTAATGGATCCATTTTGTGCAAACATATCTCTATTTTGACATGCATTATTGAAGCACATCAAAGATTTCAATGCTTTAAAACATTTTTTGGACAGGTTCAGTGGTGGGTGGCAGTGCATTGTGATGTCAGAGAGATCGGGGTGGTCTTGCAAGTCCCAGAATCCCACCCTAGGTACAGCAGGGGGACCAAGATCATTGCAAAGCTGAGGAATAGGGTGATGAATCCATGGAACAGCCTCCCGGCAGAGGTTGTAGGGGCAAAAATGGTAGGAGAATTCAAAAACACATGGGACAGGCAAAGGAACTCTAGCAATAGGAAAGAGGGTAAGTCGCAGATCATTTAGGATCTGTGGTATATGAAACAGGTAGGGAAAATGGGCAGATTAGGTGGGTCAAGCAGTCCTTATCTGTCTTTGAATTCTATGTTTCTATGCATAAAAGCAGGGGTCTGTGATGGCAAACCCTAAATAATATTGTGCCAGCATGGAAATGTCAAATCATGGCACTGTCACAGCGTATAGTAATATAGTAGTTGAAAGCAGATAAGACTGCTATGCTCATCTAGTCTGCCTGTATTCTCTACCTGCATCTGTGGCCGCTGACCCTACTTGATTATCGTCTTTCGCCCCTCCTTCCCACTTCTAGGGTTCCTTTATGTTTATCCCATGCATGCTTGCATGCCCCCACTGTGTTAGTCCCCACCACCTCCTGGGAAAGGCTATTCCAAGCATCTACCACCCTTTCTGTGAAGAAAGACTTCCTCACATTTGACACAATCATGAAGTTTTCATTAAAATAAGAGTAATCATGGCATCCATGACTTCCATGACAAAGGTACACCCTACTTATTGCCAACAGACAGCTTAAATGCAAATGAAAATGTAATAGTCATCACAAGCCAGAACTCGCACTTAAGATCACTATGACGGGGAAGCTAACCATCATATTTATTTTTTGCTAACATTTGATGCAGTACTTCATCACAATTCCATAAGTTGCTCTCAAAATATACCCTAATAGACAGCAAATCTAACATCCAATTAAAAGCCAGAATGTATACCTATTAAGTAACCACAGCAAGGTAGTCCATACCAACACCCCAACTACGTATACCATATTAACTTAACCCACCAGTATTAACTTGTTCTGAAGATTTAAAGAGCTAGTGTGCTGCCCCGAATTAATATCAGTTACTATCCATTCAGATACCGCAAGTATTGTTTTCTTTTCCGTTTTAATTCAAAGACCATCTACCTTACAGGACCAGGTGTGATGCGAAGACTAGCTCTCTACCTAGAGGCTGACACACTCAGTCATTCCTCCCTATACACCATCAGCACTGTGAGTTACCGACTGGCATGACTAGTATTCAAGAACCACCAATCTCGGAGCCACATTCGCAGCCGGGAGCTTTCTCCAAAGTTCTGCACCTTGAACTCTCGAAATACCACATAAAAACAAAATTTAAAATCCTTCGACATAGAAAAGTTGCAGATCTTGATAGCTTATTGCCCACGGAACAAGTACATCCTAAATTTGCAATGGGTAGACCCAAAGGAACAGCTATGGGATCGTCCCTAAAATCAGCACCCTTACCAGCATCGAATCCATCAGGAGGGCCGGGACAAGCAGCGGGTCCTAGTGGAGGAAAAGATACTCCCCCCCGGGAGACGGTGTTAAATGCAGTCCAAGAGATGGACCAAAAGTTGGAACGGGTCCTGGATCGCCTGGGAGTGCAGGACGCAAAAACTGAATCTGCAACCAAAATGGCACAAGATGCAGATACCCGATCGCAGCGGACCCAGGCAACACTTTCAAAATGAACTTCGGAGATAAACTATTTGCGTGCCCGCATGGAGAGGCTCAAAAACTCCGAACGGGCCATGAATCTAAGGCTGGTGGGGGTCCAGGAAGATACTGAAGGAGCTGATTTATTGACCTATCTAAAGAACTGGTTAATCTCTTCTGTACCTCCAACCCTAGAGCTTGAGGCAGATTCTTTAAGACAGGTATTCCGGATCAACTTTAGGAGGGCCCAACTAGATCGTGAGACCCCGTGTACAATCCTGCTAATAATGGACACGCCGGCAACCAGGGACAAAATTCTTCAATGGGCAAGGATGACTTATCCAGTAGAAATGGAGGGCCAGGAGATTAAAATATTCCCAGACTGGTCCTTTGCAATCCGGACCAGGAGAAAATTATTTGATCCACTTCGGAAACAACTTCAGAGCCTGGGCGTGGCTCACTCAATTCTGGCCCTGGCTCATCTATGGCTGACCTACGGAGTGAAGGCTTGCCAATTTAATGACCTAGATGAAGCCTAGAAAAAGGTCGAAGCTATTGCCCAAGAATTCTAATAGAGACCACCAGAGATTTCGGGACTACCTTTAGACTCTGAGGACTAACCATGACTGGTACTGTATACACATTTTTCCCTGAGATGACTACGAGGTCGATGGGTGACAAAGAACTCACTCCAGGACTACATAGCTCTAACTGTTTTGTTTTAAATTTACCCTCTAGAAGGAATATGCTAGCAGGAGTATTAAACTTGAGCCCTGTATGTTTAACTAGAAAGATCATCGGATTGTGTGGGAAATTGATGCAATGTTGTTCTATGTTTAGAATAAGATGGTTGGTGATTGGGGGAAGGGGTGAGAGTGGAAGGGGGAATAATATTTCTTAAGCCGAAGGATAATTAAGTGGGGATAGTGGCCTAGGGGTATGGTATTTATTCTTAAATACCTAACTTCGTCTTTACCCCACAAGTTTAATGTGGCTAGCCTTCCTAAATATTACATGGTGTACTCTGAAGGAGAGGTTCCGGATTGTAACCCATATGATGTACTACTTGGCAACTGATGATCAGTACTGATGCTAATATATGCTTAAGACTATGTAACCTAATTCAGTTGTATGCATCATTTTCTATGGAAACATTGTAAAATGAATAAAAGAAAATAAAAAAAAAAGAACCAATCTCCTGCTGCTTGACTGTCAATTGTGACATGTTACCAATCAGGGAGCAGGGCTTATGATGCAACAATGAGTGAAGTACTCGATCTCATCCTCACCAACCACCCCAATAATCTCTCCCAGGTTAAGGTGCTTCCTGACGCACTAAGTGACCACTCCCCTGTCACCTGCTGGTGGTCAACTAAACTCCCTCCTAGCCTCCCTAAAATTACAGTCCAAAGGCGCCTCGAAAAAGGGGTCCTCTCCCACCTCAAATCATACCCCATTTCCTGTGACTGGTCACCCCTCCAAAACGCTCTGTTGATATGGCCCTCCGCTCGTTTATCGCCACCTTCAACGCTGCCTATGATATCTTTGCCTCCTTCTCAAAACATATTCCAAAAAACGGATACCCCCTGGATCTCACAGTCCCTGATTGATCTGATGCACCATAGAGACCTCTGGCATACAGCCTTGGACTCGCAGCTACCCATGACAGGCAACTCTATAGGGAGGCCAGAAACAAATGCACCTGGGCCATCCGGCAAGCCAAGGCCACATACTACAAGCATGCCCTCACCACCACTTGGGGCTCAGGGAAAAAATTCTGGAGCAATATAAAAGAGCTGAGTGGGAAAACTGTTTCCCCGGCCCCCTCGCAGATTCTAGTGGATGGAGCCCTCACCCAGGACCACACTGCCATTTCCAATGCCCTCAATACCACCTTCTCAGACCTCAGTCACATCCTCCCACACAATTTCTTTGACCAGATTCCAAATGGCCCCATAGACACCTCTACCCCCACGGGCCCACCACCCTTCTGGCTGAGAATCATCTCTTGCAGTGAGGCTAAGCACTACCTCACCAAAGCCTTGATGAATGTGCGCTACAGCAGTGACTCAACTGACCTCAAAATTCTCAGGCTAACCCTGGATGTCATCCTGCCACATCTTACCAAAATTCTTAACTGGTTAGTACGCCTCAGCCAGTTCCCCACACCATGGAAAAGAGGTATAATTACCCCAATACTGAAGAGTGGTGACCCCACCTCCACCAGTAATTACCGACCCATCTCGATCCCCCCCCCCAAAAGGCACTCGAAAAAAAAATTGTGTCTGACCTGCTTACCGACTACCCAACAAAATACTCACTACTCTGCCATGAACAACACGGGTTCCAAAGGGGGCACAGCACTGCCACTGCCCTCCTGGAATTTACCTCATACATTCACAAGGCCCTGGGCCAGGGGTCCATAGCAGGAGCAATCTACGTCGACTTGACCAAAGCTTTCAATACTGTCAGTCATGCACTTCTGCTCCACACCCTTCCTTCCCTACATTTCTCCCTCGAGGCCACCTCCTGGTTCAAAGACCATCTCTCTGGCCGGACGCAACAGGTCAAAATTAGCACCACCATGTCCTCAAAGATCAGTTCAATTCGGGGTCCCCCAAGGGTCCATCCTCGGCCCACTGCTCTTCACCCTCTTCCTAAATTACCTCCCTCAATCATGCAATGGAAAGCTCTTGCTCTATGCAGACGATGCAGTACTGATCTGGAAGCACCCCCATCCTGAATCCCTTCAATCAGCCCTGCAAGGCTTTTTTCAGAAAAATAGAATCCTATTTCTATGAGCATCACCTTGTACTTAACTACAATAAGACAAAATCGATGATCTTTGCCCATCACCAAAGCCCACTCAGGAGTGCTCCGCTACTCATCTCAAATTCCCAGGGTCTCCTTCTTGAACAGGTCTCTAGCTTCAAATACCCGGGTGTCACTCTGGACACCTCTCTTACCTACCACACACATCCAACACCTTTCCTCCGCTGTGAACACCAGATTGGGGATCCTACACAGACATAAGCATTGCCTACTCCCTCAGGCCCTAATTATCGCTGTAACTTCCTCTGTCCCATCATTGGTCGACTATGACATTCAGATTTATGGAGCTGCCGAACAAACAGCCCTACGCAGCATCAACACAGCTCTCAATAAAGCCTGCAGGCTGGTCACTGGGAGTGATGGAAACATCCATACGTGTGAGCTTTACCAACATGCGGACTGGCTCACCCTTGAAGATAGGCTTAAGTACCACACTATCCTCCAAGCCAAAAAAATACTCCTGAATCTAGCACCCAAAGGCCTCCACCCCCTCATTCAGACAATCCCACACAGGAGGGCCCCCAGATGCACCACTGGCACCTCTCTCCTAGTCCCCCACTGCAGGACCTCACTAGGTCAAAGGTCTTTCTGATACTGGGCTCCCCTCTGGCTAAACAGCCTACCAGCCTCGATCTCCCAAGCCCCTAGTCTTGGCCTATTTAAATCTGGCCTCAAGAACCACCTCCTTGCATCAGCTACCTGTGACTGCAACCATAATGCCTCAACCATCTCCAAAACACAAGAGGAAGCCCTTTGCTAGCAGCCTGTATAGCGCCATCTAATGTAGAAAATTCATAATGGTAGGGATAAAAGGCCTAACCTTACACCTTTACTGCATCCTCAGGTCCCTCTACCACAACGTATATATAAAGCTGACTCAGGGTTCAATTAGGACCCCCCAAATCTGTAATCTACGCTGTGGTCACAGCTAAGACCAAAAAAATCTATTTCAGGATCCTTGACACACTGTATTTACTGTACCATGTGACCTATGTAAAATAAGAGTAATGTTATGTTTATTTTTTTTTGTACTGACGTGGAGCCTTTGCAAAGGAGTCTAAGACTCAAAGGATTGTAATTCCGATTCTCTTCAATAAATAAATAAGTCATATGCTGATGATATAGTGGGAGGAATAACCAAGTAGGTATGTCTGCTTCCAGGTAAAGCACTCTTTTTCACATCACACTGAAAACTTAGGTGGAAAAAACTTGAGCACACAGAAAAATGGGACCCCCAGGTTGTAGTGTCTGGGTTCACATCCCTGCCTGATGACTGTACAAGGCCCATCTGATTGAGGGGTTGGGTTCATTATCCTGTGGTGGGGGGTGGGGGTTCATCCTATAACAAAGAAAGTAGGGTGCCTTCACCCAGGGAGCATAAGTGAGCCAGATGTGTGCAATAACACCCCTGGGAGATGCAGTACCTACGCAGCTCCCTACACTGGACAGGACCACCCCACCCCCCACCCACCCCAGTCACCAAAAACACAGTTGTTACCTTCACCAACCAATCAGCAATTCAATCAAGTTTCACAAACTGGGAAAGTACATAGGCAGAATACAACAAATGAACAATGCTTTTATTGTGTCACTCAAGCCTGGAAGCTGGAAGTAAAAAGGGGTAAACAATTGCAAGTCACCTTTAAGTGTACCCACCTGATAACAGTACCCCTTGTGAACTACTACTGTACTGTGGGTTACTACCACCCTCTAAAGTCCCACACAACTATGATGCACCTGCCCCCAAAGAAGGGCACAACAGAATGACTTGCTCCACACAAGGTGTGGTATACCTCTATGATGTCATCAGTACTCAAACTGTAGTTTCAAGTATGAAACAGTAATTAAGGACTCTGGGTACCCAGGAATTTCACTAAGCCCTGGTGCAGGCCTAGTAGCTATGTTGCCCAAGTTCTTTCAGTGGTGCACTTGTTGAAACAATTGGCAACCTTGCATTTAAACCCAAAAAGGCTATGGCGTGCTAGCACAATTTAGAACTTAAAAACTGCAGAAAGGAAAATGTTTGAAAACCAACTTGTCATCTCAAGGAAGCTACTGTAATCCAGATAGGAAAGTACAAAAGACCCCCCAATATTGGCAGCACGCAATCACATGACCACAGATCCAGCAGTTAGACAAGGCAGGAACCGGTACACAGCACCAAGTTGGGCAGCATTCAACAATAGGCCCCAGTGGCCTGGATATGAAGCACTCTGTACCCTCTCAGATGCTTGGCAGCACACAGCCCTTCTGGCTCAGCACTCCAGCACACAGGCGCACTACGCAGCAGCTTTCATAGTTCCCAAGGAGCCAAGAACCCAGAAGCAACCCCCACAGTCTGGTTCAAGTGTACCCACATACTCCAGGCACAAGCCTGCAATTCCCCTTTAACTGACTCAACCCACTTGATAAGCCCCCACCTGGCTCCGTAGCAGCTCAATAGAGGTGCAGGTCTCCATCAGACTCCTCAGCTCAGCAGCCTGTTCAGAATTTGGACCTCTCAGATTCTCTTACAGCAGCATCATTCTGCAGGTGCCCTTCTGGCACAGTCATACTGATATAAACCCAGGATAAGGCTCACGGTATCTGGAAAGATGAGCCCAAGGTAGGACTCAAGATCTGGACCTCCAGCTCTCAGAAGCAGCAGGTCTGCACACCTCAGAGTCTCTCTCCAACTGCCACAAAAGTTTATCTCCCCCAATTCAGTACAGTATCTGATTCGTCTGCCAGGTCTGTTCATCAGTTCTTCTGCCCTAACCTGGCTTCTGATTGGCTCCAACTGTCAGCCAGTACAGTGGGGAGGATCCTAATTGCATCATACACCACAATCCCTTACTGCTGTTGCTCAGTCTTTCTAGTCCTATGACTGGATGGCCGGCAGGGTAGGGGTCATCAAAATGGCTGTAGCCATGTTTGTAGAGGAGACTTGTGTTCTCAAGTCTTTATTCCTTTCTGTGCCCCCTACATAGAAACTTAGAATTAGGTGTCAGAAAAGGACCACTTGGCCCAGTCTGCCCAGATGGTCCCTGCCTAGTCTGTCTCCGCATATACTAACTGTTCCTGGTGACCCTCCATTTTCCATGCCTATTTACTAATATTCCCAGATGTCTATCCCTCATAAGCTATACACCCCCTACGTTTACACCTCCCAATTACACTGGCAATCTGTTCCAGGCATCCACAACTCTTAGTGAAGTGCTACTTCCGCTCTTCCTTCTTAAACCCCCCAGCTTCATCAAACAACCTCGGGTCCTGGTGCTCTCCAATTTGAAAGACTCTCCTCCTGTACCCCGTTTACCTCTTTACCCCTGTGTGGTACTCATAGGTCCCCATCACGTCCCCTCTTGCTTTCTTCTCTTCCAAGGTGTGTGAGATCTCAGTCTCTCCGCATAGGGCTTTTGCTGAAACCCTTCGCCATTTTAGTTGGCTTTGTCTGGACTGCCTTCACCCTGTTCAGGTCTTGTCTAAAGGGGCAGCCTCCAGAACTGGACATAATACTCCAAGTAGGGTCTCACCAGCAAGTGATATAGTGGCAACACCACCTCCCCTCCTGGAGATGCCTCTCCCTATGCATCCCACTGGCCACACCCCATTTCCTTATACTGCCCTGTCACTTGAGGTCATCAGCTATGATACGCAAGGACCCTTTCCTGCTTAGTGACCATCAGCCCCCATACTTTGCTCCAGGGTTCCTATGCTCTAGAAGCATGATTTGTACTTTTTGGCATGGAGCACCAACTGCCATGCTCTAGATCACTCCTCAATTTTTCCCCATGATCACTACTCATTTTCTCCATCCCCTCCCGAGTGTCCACCTTACAGATTTTGGTGTTATCTGCAGAAAACAAGTATAGCTTTCCTTCCAGTTCTTCTGTAATATCACTTCAGGGAGACACTGAAGAGAACTGGTCCTATAATGAGCCCTGCAGCACCCCACTGGCCACTCTCCCATCGTTAGTGTGATTACCGTTAACCACCACCCCTCTGTCTGCTATTTGTTAGCCAGTTTCTAACCCGATACACCACTTTGGATGCCAGCCCTAGGCTGCTTAATTTCTTAATAAGTCTCCTGTGCGGCACAGTATCGAAGGTCTTGCTAAAATCCAGATAGGCCACATCTACTGCCCTCCCCTGATCTACTTCCCTCATTACCCAGTTGAAAAAATCCCACTTGTCTGACATGGCCCCATATTGCCTGTGATCTTGCAACCCACTGGAATTGAGATATTCTACCAATCTATACCTTAAACAGGGTTTTCATTAATTTTCCCACCACTGCAGTGAAACTTACTGGCCTATAGTTGCTGGCTTTCTCCCCGATGTCGTTCTTATGCAGAGGGACCACGTCTGTCCTTCTCCAATCCTCAAACAAGCCTACTTCCAGAGAGCTGTTGAATAAGGCTCTCAGTGGGACAGCTAGCACCTCCGAGTTCCTTTAGTATCCTTGGGTGTATCCTGTCCAGTCCCATAGCCTTGCCCACCTTCAGAACTGCAAATCCCTTCAAGACTCTTCTCTGAAAAAAACAAACAAAAAAAAAAAAAACAAATGGACTTGTGTCCGCCCTCCCTTTTGTTCCTGCTGCTCCCTTGTGATCCGTACCCTCTCCTTCCATTGCTTAGACTGAGCAGAAGTACCTGTTCAGGATGTCTGCTTTTTCCTTGGTCATCTTCTGCACAGACCGCCCCCCCGTTGCTATCCTCAGTATCCCTCCCTTTTCTTACTTATGCACCTGAGGAAATGTTTACCCCTTTAGCTACCCCCTTGGCTAGCCTTTCCTCTGGCTGTGCCTTTGCTCCCCTCAGTTTTACTTGGTACAACTCTGTCTTCCTCCCTCCGTGTTTCCTCTTATACTTCCTGAATGCCATCTTTTTTCCTCCACCACTACCTTAGAGAATCATAACGGCCTATTTTTCCTTCTGCTCTTACTTCATGCAGAGACTAGCTGCCTTAATTATGCCCTCCCTTATTTTTACCCACTGTACCTCTACACCCTCCATGGCAATCCCTGCCAATGAGGCAGTTTCCCCATTTCTTTAAAATCTGCCCTCCTAAAATTCAGGACCCTCTTCCTCATTCGGTTTGCCTCCGCTTCCCTCAATGTTAATACACACTGTACAGTGATCACTGGTCCTGTGGAGACTGCCCACTGTGGCATCTGCAATGCTGTCCCACTTTGTAAGCACCAGGTCCAGCAGTGACCCATCCCTAGTGTGTTCACACTGACTAGCTGCTTGAGGAACCAAAGTTGTAGTTCGAAGGCTCCCATCCACATGTGGCAGACTGAAGTCACCAACTAGTGGCAACCCCACCCCTTACTTACCATTCTGTCGATGGCTTCCCTATCCAACTTCTCTCCCTGTGCGGGAGGTCTGTATACCACCCTTGTATGGACAGTGGCCCCAGCCCTGGTCTGCAGAAGGACCCACAGCAACTCTAGCCCTTCTTTTTCCTCAGAGTATCTCTGCACTTCCGTGGCCTTGATGTACAACCCCATTCTCTGTTCCCTGTCTCTCCTGAACAGAGAGTAGACCAACATGGCCATGTCCCAGTCATGGCTGTCTGTGCATCAGAATTCCGTTATGGCCAACAAATTCAGGCTAGCCTCTGCCATGATAGCTTCCAGGTCCCGGATGATATTCTAATGGACAAAACTGGCTGGAGTTTGCATCTGCCATGCCAGCATCTCTGCAAGGGGTGACCACACATATAGGCAAAACTGCATGTTTTTCTAAATACATGCCGTTTAGCAAACAGCCAACTTTGTAGCTTATTTTTCTTATTTCATTGTGGTGGTGCTCTCTTTTCCTGTGCTGCAGAATTTTATTTCCCAGACTCCTTGTACCGATTGGTGCACATGGCTCTCCATTACTTCCTCCCTGCTTCTCTCCCCCCTCACCGGTGCTGTTCCCTGATCCACCCCTTCCCTTGTTACCCTTCTGTTACCAGTCTCCTTTACTCCTCTCTTCTTGCTTCTCCAATTTATGACCCCCTCATCCTTTGCTTCTCCAATTTATGACCCCCTCATCCTTTGCCTTGACTCCACCCTAGTCTTCTTAGGCCCCTTCCAGGAGGAGTTACTCCATTAAGCCCTTCCTCCTGGCCACTTCATTATCAGGAGGCAATGGCTGCCTCCCAGAGTTCTACAGCCTTCCCCTCTGGCTGTTTAAATGCTCATCCAAGTAGCATTTGAACCTTCCATCAGGGATTGTGGTCCTCTTCCTAGAAGGATGGAGTCTGTGTCTCTTAGAGGCCCATATCTTCCCAGGTTTGCCCCAGTCCCCAATGTAGCTGAAGCCCTTCTCCATGCACCATGACTTCAACCAACTGTTAACAGCCCTGTCAGAGTGTCCTTTCCCCTCCCCGGTTATATACCCGTAACACCTCGGAAAAAGCCACTGTGCATGCCACCTGCTTAAGGCCCTTCCCCAACTCCCTGAAATCTCCCTGCACTACCCTTATCTTGTCCTTGCCAGGTCATCTGTCACCATGTGGGACTGTGCTGTAATCCTAGGCAGATGTCCAGTTTGTTTTGCTGATGGGGTGGTGTTTCCACAAGTTGCAGCCACCAGCAGGGTCTGTGAGCAGAGAGTGCTATAGTGTATAGTGGAATGCTGTTATGCATGAAATTCTATGCCTGGAATATGCTTGTTCTGCTGCAGTAGTGATGTCATTATGTTGTTCTGCTGCAGTAATGATGTCACTACTGCAGCAGAACCACTTTAAATCCTGGCACATTGTTGCTTTCCTCTATTTAATTCTGTGGCGACAGTATTCTAGAACCTCTAGAGACAAAGTCAGTTTCATTATGAAAAAGAGAGGAAAAAAAAAACAAAACAAAGCACACATTTCACATAGTACTACTATACACTATAAAAAATACAGGATGAGCAACTTTATGTACAACCTGTGTGTTCTGTCACCTCGGGGTTCTGATTCCCATGGACCTCTCGAGCTTTGCTCTCAAGGTCAGAGGGAATCAGAACCCCTTTGTGGCAGAACACACCGGTTGTGCATAGTTGCCCAACCAGTATTCTCTATGGGAAGGAGCCTCTGGCACATGCACTCCCACTCAGTCAGCAGTCTGTGTGTTGTGCAGGAAGGCTCAGAGGAGTGGCATTCCTGTTGGCTCCCGATCTCCTCTTGCAAAGAGTGGAGTACTGGTTTGAAGAAAAAGTTCCACAACAACTTGATAGAGGGTGCAAGAAGAAAAAATTACTCACCTTAGTAATGTTGTTTCTTCTAATGGAGTCTTGCTATATTCTGACATATGCAGTGAGTCCCAACCTTCGAACTGCCTCGGAGGTGAAAGAGTTAACTTTCCATGCCAGGCATGGAACGCTGAGCTCGAGCTCGGTTGAAACTCTGTCTGTTGTTCTTCAAACTCAAACCGTCAGATCTTTACGAGCTAAACTCACTGAGGTCCTGTGTGGAAGCTGTAAACCTACACTAGCCAACTGACTACCAAACATAACAACACATTTTTTGGTCCCAAAACAAAGACTCAAGTCAGCAGACCCAGAAAATGAAAAACAAAACACCCAGTCACCCCAAAAGGAGGGGTGAAAAACAACAAGGTGGGCACCTACTAAGTACCAACACTGCACTGTCCACCACATCCCAAAAATAGAGGTTCTGACAGGGGCAGGCGGGGTCAGAATATAGCAAGACTCCATTAGAAGAAACAACATTACTAAGGTGAAATAGGCTCTGAAGCACAGCTGTGCCAAACCGAGCATCACTCCTAGCCTGGATGTCCAGGGAGTAATGCTTGGTGAAAGTGTGAACTATTTTCCAGGTAGCTGCTTACATATGAACATACGAAATTTGCCAGCAGAGAAAGGCCTACAGGTCTATCAAGTCTGCTCGATTGTGCAGCTAGCGTCCCTTATTGTGCAGCTGCCCCTCCCTTACACCCTTCCCCTTCATTAACCCTCCCCCTTGTCCTATCCCATCCTCGTCTGAAGCAGTCCACTGTTCTACTGCATACCACTTCAGCAGGTAACGCATTCCACCCAACCACCACCCTCTCTGTAAAAAAGAAGTGTCTCCTCATCTCCCTCCTGAACCTTCCTCGCTCCAGTCTCATATCATGGCCCCTGGTGGCCCTCCCCTCCCTTACTTTGAACAGCCCCTCTGTACCAGTCTTGTTTATTCCTTTCATGTATTTAAAGGTTTCAATCATGTCACCCTGTCTCCTCTCCTCCAGTGAGTACATGTTCAACTCCTTCAACCTCCTCTCGTATGATAAGTCCCCCAGCCCCTTGATCATCTTTGTCGCTTCGTGCACCCCTCCAGTAACTTAATGTTCCTCTTCAGATACGGACGCCAGTACTGCACGCAGTACCCAGGTGTGTTCTAACCAATGACCCATACAGTGGCAGAATCACCTCCTCCCTCCTCGAGGATATACCCTTGCAATACAACCCAGCATTTTGTTGGCCTTGCAGCTGCCTTCCCACATTGTGCCGAGTTGTTCATTGACCCTGTAATGAGCACACCCAGATCCTTCTCCTCCTCTGTCTGGGCTAGCTGCACTCCCCTAGCTGGTAACTCCTCCTTGGGTTTTTCATCTCAAAATGCAGCACCTTGCACTTTTTGGCATTAAAGCCCAGTTGCCAGGTGTCTGACCAGGTTTCAAGCTTTGCCAGATCCTCCTGCAAGCCCTGCCATCCCCCAGGTCATCCACCACCGCACCTACCTTGGTATCATCAGCAAACAGACTGATCTTGCTCTTGATGTCCCATGATATGTCTGCAATGAATATCCCAAACACCACTGGTCCCAACACCGAGACCTGTGGAACACCGCTCGTCACTGCCCTTGGGTGTGAGAGCTCCCCACCCACTACCACCCTCTGTTGCCTTCCCTGCAGCCAGTTTCCTACCCATCTCACCAGCTTTGCACCTGCCCCTGTGCCTACTAACTTCCTTCCCAGCCTTCCATGTGGCACTGAGTCGAATGCCTTACTGAAGTCCAGATACAGGACATCCACTGCATGGCCCCTGTCCAGTTGCCTAGTTACCCAGTCAAAGAACTCAACCAGGTTGGTTTGGCAGGATCTGCCACATATGCTTGACATATCTCTAGAATAGGGATGTCCCTGGCAGCAGCCAGGGAAGCAGCTGTACCTCTGGTAGAGTGAGCCCTCAGGCCTGAGGGAGGAACCTTACCCAGTTTCTCATAGCAAAATTGGATACAAGAGACAATCCACCTGGCAATGGATCTTTTAGTGGCAGGTTTCCCTTTACCAACCTCACCATAAGTGAGGAACAGTTGGAGGGAGTCAAACCTGTGACCCTTGGTATGCTCTATGTAGTAACTAAAGGCTCTCTTCACATCTAAGCTGTGCAGCCTCCTCTCGCCAGAGGAGGAATGGTCAGTGAAGTACACTGGAAGAGATCTAGGTTGATTAAGGTGGAAATCAAACCACCTTAGGCAAGAACTTCCCGTTAGTCCTGAGGACCACGTTATCTCTATGAAAGGAGATAAAAATCAGGCTCCATTGACAAAGCTTGTAATTCACTTATGCCTCTGGCAGAAGTGATGGCTACCAGAAACACAGTCTTCCAAGTCAAGTACTTAAGCTCTGCTGAAGACAAAGGCTCAAAAGGAGGTTGCATAAACTGAGCAATGCAAACATTAAGGTCCCAAGCAGGGGAAGGGTCCCTGAAAGGAGGGCTGGTGTGAAGCAATCCCTTGAAAAACTTGGAGAATACAGGGTGAGCTGAAAGAGAAGAGGGCTTACCTGCTGAAATAAAAGCAGACACAGCTGCCAGATGCACTTTTAGGGTAGCTGGTCTCAGCCCCAAGGTATTTAAGTGGACCATATAATCCAGGACTGTGGGTAACTCAGCAGATTCTGGGGAAATATGCTTTCCAGAGCACCATATGGAAAACGTCTTCCATTTGGAATTATAAGTAGCCTTGGTGGAAGGTTTTCTAGAAGCCTTCAGGATATCCATTACACCTTGGGAGAGGTGTAAATCTGCAAACTCTAACTCTTCAAGAGCCAGGCCTTGAGATTGAGAGATCTGAGGTTCGGGTACCAAACCCTCCCCTGGGCACAGGTTAACAGGTTGTGATTCCTGGGAAGACACAGGGGAAGACAGACTGCTAAGGACAGGAGTGGATACCAGGGTTGTCTGGGCCAATCTGGAGCAATCAGGATCATCTTGCAGTGTTGCGGCATCTTGAAAGGGGGAAGCATAGAGAAACTTCCCTTCCCAATTGAGAACTAAGGCATCCAGAGGGACTGAGCCCAACAATGGGGGCCTGCAGCAAAAAAGGGGAAGTTGGTGATTGTCTGGGGCTGCAAAAAGATCTATCTGCGGGGTGCCCCATCTGGCAAATACCACCTCCAAGACCAGGGGGTCCAGTGACCATTCGTGATGGCCCTGGGAAATCCTGCTGAGAGCATCTGCCAGGACATTGTCCTTGCCTGGGAGGTGAACTGCCGTAAGGGAGGCATTCAGGGAATAAGCCAGAGACCATAACTTCATTGCTCCGGTGCACAAGGCCGTAGACCGAGTGCCCCCTTGCTTGTTGATGTACCACATTGTGGTGGTGGTGTCCGTTCTGACCTGTACAACTTTATTCTGAACAGATTTGGAAAAAGCTTGAAGTGCTAGAAAAACTGCTCTGAGTTCCAACAGACTGACGTGGAGCAGAGATTCCTGAGGGGACCACAACCCCTGGGTAGTGAGGTCGCCCAAGTGAGCTCCCCATCCCAAGAGGGATGCATCTATAGTAAGGATTAAGGAGTGAGACTGAGTGACAAAAGGAACCCCTTGTCTGAGATTGCTCTGATCCTGCCACCACTGTAGGGCCTGGATCAGGATTCAAGTCACTGGGATCAATTTGGTTAGAGGGTCTTTCCTTTGAGACCAAAAGGCTCTCAAATGGAACTGAATGTCCCTCATCTGAAATCTTGCTCCCTGCACTACTGCTGTAGAAGCAGCCATGTGCCCCAGGAGCTGTAGAAAATGTCTTGCTGGTCGAGACACCTGCAGGGTGAATGAGGAGGCCAGAGAGACCAGGGTCCTTGCCCTGTCCAGAGGAAGGAAGGCTCTGGCTTTCTCTGTGTTCAGTTCTGCGCCTATGAAGGTGAGGAGCTGGACAGGCTCTAGAACTGATTTTGAAAGATTCAGAAGGAACCTAGAGAGGTGAGCAGTTGCTGAGTTATCTGCAGGTGTAACCTGACTTGGTCTGGGGACTGGCCTACTATGAGCCAGTCGTCCAGGTAAGGGAAGATGGCAATTTTTTGCCTTCTTAGAGAAGCAACTGCTGCTGCCAGGCATTTTGTTAATACCCTTGGAGCAGAGGTGAGGCCAAAGGGCATTGCTCTGAACTGGTAATGGCCTGAGGGCAGCTCGAACCTGAGGTACTTTCGATGGGAGCTTCTGATGAGAATATGGAAGTAGGCATCCTTGAGGGCCAGGGACGCTAGCCAGTCCCCTGGCCTTAGAGGGTAGAATAATTCCCAGAGTCACCATTTTGAATTTTGGTTTTAAAAAGTGCTTGTTTAAGTATCTGAGATCCAGGATGGGCCGCCATTCTCCTGTCTTTTGTGGGGTAAGGAAGTACCTGGAGTACAACCCTTTGCCCTAGTGTAGGGGTGGAACCCTTTCCACAGCTCTGAGAGCCAGGAGGAAAGAGACCTCTGCCTCTAGGGCAAGTGCCTCTGGTGGATTTGCAGGTGGAAAGGATCTGGTTCTCATCTTTGGAAACTTTTTGAAGCTGAGAACCAGTCCCTGGCTTACTACTTCCAGGACTCACTTGTCTGATGTCAGAGACTCCCAGTCCTGGACAAAGTAAGCCAGCCTGCCCCCTACAGGTAGTTGAGAATTGGCCCTGGCAACCCCATCAGGGTGCCTGCTTGGCAGGGGCTTTGGGCTGAGGGGTGGGAGCAGGCCTGCTTGCACCTCGTCTGCCTCTCCCTCTAAAGAACCCCCTCTGGGCATAAGCAGAAGAGGAGGGCTGGGCTTGGTAAAAAGGCCTATGAAAAGGCCTGCCCCTGGGAAGCTGCCTTTGAGGAGTGGCCCGCCTTTCCTTGGCCTGTGCACTCCTATAGGTGGTCCTATACTCATCCATTTTCTTCATGTAATTCTCTGTCTGCTCCTCAAACAGGGAATTACCCACAACAGGAAAATCCATGGCCTTAGTCTGGGTATCCTGTGACAGGCTAGTACATCTGAGCCAAGCCATTCTGCGAAGTGCCACAGATGTAGCGACGACTCTTGACACATCATTTGAGTCCACTGCAGCATGGAATTGCACCTTGGATGCCTCAATACCATCAGCAGCCACCTGCTCCAGCTCCTTGGCAAGCTGGCCAGGGACCCATTTTGCTAGAGCCATAACAGTATCCCATCTGGATTTCTGATATCTAGCAATATAAGCCATATAATCTGCCTGTCTGAGTCCCAAGGATGCTGCCATGTATTGGTTCTTTGCCAAGGCATCAATCTTCCTGGAGTCCTTGTCCGGGGGGTGTGAGGCCAAGGGAATATTTGCCTTGTCACAGGCTGCAGCCTGCACTACCACAACATGGCTGCATTGTTGTGAAAGGAACTCCGTATCAGAGCCTGACAATGTGTACCTCTTGTCCATTCTCTTATCCACAGGAGGTATAGTGTGAAGAGTTTTTAGAATTTTAAAAGTCTGTTTCCCAAAAGATTTATGCAAGGGAATAGACAGTCTCCTAGACTCTGGTATATCCATCATTTCCACATAGTCAAGCTCCTCTAGATCATCCACAGCTTCCTCCATAGGGAGCTGGAGGGTTTCAGCCACTTTTTTATAAAAAATAAAATGAGAAGGGAACTCAGAAAGCCTAGGAGGAGACACTCCTGAAGGTCAGTCTGGGGAGATGTCCGGGTCAATGGGCACATCCAGACTTTCAAAACCACATTCACTTTCCTCATACTCCTCTTCCCCCTCCTCCGGTTCATAATATTCCTCTAAATCATAGTCTTGAACCGGTGGAACCGGGCGCTTACCTGATGGCACTGGCTCGGTCGGAACCGGGGAAAGCGACTGGACAATTTGAATCGCTTTGGCTATCTCTTCAGTGGTTGGAAAGGAAAGTTTTGGCTCCACACCAGCTGATTTTCTAGTCCTTTTTGCTGGAACCGACCCCTCAGAGTCGGCTCTCCTTTTGCCAGAGAAAGTCTCGCCCTGGTCAGAGGGACTCCCTCTGGTTCGGTTGGAACCGAACCGGGCTGGCCATCTGGGTCAGCGGACTTTTTTGGCCTCCCTTTCCCTGAGCCTACCAACTCTCTTTTCCAGGGTAACTGCAGGAAAATTTTTACAAATCTGGCAGTCTGCATTGAGGTGGTCAAACCCCAGACAATAAACACAGGTGGTGTGGGGGTCAGCCATGACAAAGGCTTCCCCACACACACTGCAGTGTTGAAACCCAGTGGGCCCGGTTTTTCTTTTGGGTTTCTCAGACATAGTGCCAGTCCTATCCAAACATACCCGTTTATGGCAATCCGCCAGGCAAGACCCTCTTATCGGTTCCCAACCGTGTCACGGGTCGTGGAAAAAAACGTAAGAAATTCCGTGTTTTTTAGAACCGATAAGAACCAGTAACCACACTCTAAATGACAGAATAACATTTTTTAAAACAACCTGATCGGTTCAAAGCGAACCAATAAACTGTTTACAAGTTCCACACAGAAGAGAATTAATGTAAACCTATCTAGTACTCACAAATACCACAGACAGAGCCTGAACCGACCGGTTGCGATTTAAATTCAGTTGAAAAAGACGAAAAACAATACTTTAACTGACAAAATGAACCGAGCAGAAGGAGAAATCTCCAGAGCGACTGTTCAGTGAGGCGGAGTAAAGAATCTGACGGTTTGAGTTTGAAGAACAACAGACAGAGTTTCAACCGAGCTCGAGCTCAGCGTTCCATGCCTGGCATGGAAAGTTAACTCTCACCTCCGGGGCAGTTCGAAGGTTGGGACTCACTGCATATGTCAGAATATAGCAAGACTTCATGTTGTTTGAAGTGGGGAAAACATGAGATCTGCCCTGCACTCTCCCATCACCACACAAGCAGCCAACGGAAGGCAGCCGGCACCAATAGTAGCAGTTCCAAGGACCATAGTAGGGTGGTGGCAGCAGTTCAGGAAAGCCCCCTCCCGAGGAGGTGGTTAAAGAAAGCAAACCGCTTCAGAAATAAAGCATTAAGGGTTTACTTTCAAAAATTACCAAACTGTTCTGCCCTTTTCTTTTGGTGCAACTAGTTAATTCAAAAATGGAGTTGAAAAATCTAGTAACCATTCAGAAATCTGAACACACAGATTTTGGTCACCATTCCAAGGTGCTGATAGCTTCAAGAATTAGTAGCAAACTATATCCATATCACGTTTCATCAAAACTGGACACGTCACTCTCAAACAAGAAATACCAGAGGGACCAGTTCTGTAGTTCCAGGCAGCATGTGGTTTCCTAGCATGCCATTTACCTCGGTTCATACTCAGAGCCTGGGATGGCAGGAGGTAGACAGGGAGGGTTGGGAGCATTGTAAGGGCACTTTTATTTCCACACTTATCCCCAACTTCAAATCAAGCTTTTTCTCAGTTCCTCCCCCTTCAGTTAAGCTTTTTCTCTGTCCCCCACTCTGTCCAGTCACAGTCAGTCTCAGGGACCTACTGGTTAATCGGTCACTTACCAAGGACCACAGTTATGCTGGGTGGCCTGTCTTGGCAGGCATGTGGTGGGTGCTAGAGTCATTTCCAGGAGACCAGAGGTTTTCAGTTTTCTTCCTTGAGGGTACCAGTTTGCAATGACATTCACGCATTCCTGCAGAGGGTAACATGCTTACTGGCATCCGGCGCGCACACAAACACACACAGGGAACAGAGCTATCCATGGGACAGCCTACCCTCCTTCCCCCAGCTGACTCGAGTGACCAAATTTCCAAACATGGGTCGCTGGTGCAGCAAGCAGTAGTGCTACCAGGCTGGTCAGTTTAGACACTTGTTATTTCCACACTCCTTATGTCACAAATCTCAACTGCCATTCTAGAAACAAAAATTGCACACCTTTAAGAACTACACACTGTCACTCATTAGCACTCACACAGTTCGCGCTCAACTAGCTGCTCTCCATGCTAAACACAAAACAGAGATTCAACACATTCTTTCTGAAAACATCTACTTGCAGTTGGCCCAGTAGCACAACCCTAATGTTATCATTTGTTATGATGGCAACCCAGATTCAAGAACAGACTCTGGTCGCTCAGGGGATCGGCCAGGGAAAAAGAATCTAGTCCAAGGAATAGTTTTCCTCCCCGGAGAGGGGGTTCAGTGCTGCTCGACTGCCTCCTGGTGGAGGCCAGATGGCAGCACAGCAGGGGTACACAGAAGTGGAAGAAGTGGATAGGGCAGCTGCCAAACACATGCGTGCCCATGGATGCATGCATGCGCGCATCTCTGCATGCCAGCACCTTAGGGAAGAATACTAGGAGGAGAAGAGTAAAGCCGTGATCCACTATTCCTGTGTAGTTGGGAGAGCAACCAGACGTGGTCACTGAATGAGCAGAGACTGAATCTGGTTCAAGACGGCAAGCCCAGCATGTACATGGCCACTGAGGTGCCAGTAATGCCAGCACTGGTTCCAGTGGGGGAGAGAAGAGACAGGACGGGGACAGACTGAAAACTTTGTTCCATGCATACTGTGTAGAAATGAAATGAGAAGCAGGCACCCCCAACCCCCAAAAATAACAGTGGCCAGAAACCAGCAGACTGAGCCAAATGAGTGGCATCAATTATCAGACACCAATCCAGACACCCGCCTAACTCGATCAGGTGCAACCAAGGTACAGAAAAAAAAAAAAACAGCATTTGGCAGCCCATTTCCATCACAAATGACCTCGCTCAACACAAGAGTCATAGGGAAACAACAAAGTAGGTTCATGGGTCAGATGGAAGGGAGTATGCCTTAATGCCAGGAGTCTGGGTAATGAAATCAGTGAGTTACTGGTGCTGACAGCAGACATGGAGGTGGAACTTGTAGCCATCATGGAAACATGGGCTACAGAAAATGACTGGGCCCTGATGGTTCCTGGGTACTCACTGTTCAGGAGAGATCAAGGAAAAGGCAGAAGGGGGAGGAGTAGCTCTCTGTGTCTTGGATGGCACTGAGGTAGTGGAGGATGGGTGCATTGAAGTCACAGTGGGTGCAACTCACAGCAGCCTTGGGAAAGTAGCTACCCTTAAGAGTGGCCTATAGACCTCCAGGGCAAAGAAAAGAGAGGGATAGAGAACTCACAGAAGAACTTGAAAGGGGGGGAGCAAGCCTTGCTGGATGCACAAATGTCCAAGTTAGCAAAATTACTGCGCTCACGCTCAGGAGGAGTTCGCCACCAAGGTAATAAACTTAATATTCTCCAAATATCTCCAAAGCAGTAGCGCCCTTCCAAAGCAAAAACGGAGACGCAAACTGCAGTAAACAATTGTTGTACTTCGTCACCAAATGGTGAGAGCCCCTAGCGCCTCGGCAGAGTGCCTTCAAGGCGCTAGGGGCTCTCACCATTTGGTGACAATAAAGTACAACAATTGTTGTTTACTGCAGTTTGCTTCTCCGTTTTTGCTTTGGAAGGGTGCTACTGCTTTGGAGATATTTGCTGGATGCACTCCTGGACTGTCTCCTGGTACAGCTCATTAAGGAACCCACCAGGCAGACTGCCATTCTCAATGTGGTGCTCACCAACTCGGAGGTGACTGGAGTCTATTTGGTTCAACTGGTCTTAGCGACTGGAAAGCCCCAATCAAGAACTTAAGTCCTTGATTTTAGGAGGCCAGACTTCAGGGAACTTGTCAGAGAAAAGTTAGTTGAGGTAGACAATTTGGATAAGGTGGAAGAGAGTTGGGGAGTAATAAAGGGAGCCACTCTCGAGGCATCTAAGATGTGCACAAGCACCGCAACCAAAATGAATAAATTCAAGAGACCATTATGGTTCTTAGCAACAGTTAGGGAAGCAGAGGTGGGTAAGAAAAAGGCCATCCTTAAGTACGAAGAGAAGGGGGGGGGGAGGAAGAATGGGGAGAATATTTACGAAGTAGTAACGAGACAAAGAGAATGGTTAGGGAGGCAAAAGTAGACAGGGTTGCATATTGCAGAAAGGGTTAACAGCACAGAAAAACAAGTTTTCCAATATTACAGAAAAGTAGGGGGAATCATTAGGCTGTCGGGGGTGGGTAGGGTGATAGAGCACAGGCAAAAGGCTGCAGTCCATGATTATTTCCGATCACCATGGACAGCAGTAGTTCCGAAGGGCTGGAGCATGGCGGATGATGTTCCACTTGTCATCGAGGTACAAGTCAGGAAGCAGAGGAAAAGCCAGGAGCAGCTGTAAAATTCACAACAAGAGTATTTATTTGTACTAGCAGTAGCATAAAAAAATAAAATTGTTCAGTATAACTATTTACCAAGGCCAGATAAACAGAAAAAGTCCATCTGAGTTTTTCTTCAATCTCTGTGTCCATCTAACATGCAATTGCAGCTCAGCTCTCTTATAAGTCCTTCCAACCCCCATTCTTAACAAGCGTCCCGTTTCTTTCAAAGTTTTCTTGTATGTTTCAGGCAGGTGCTGGCAGGAGCACAGTGTGCCTGAGCTGAGGCCTCTTTTCCACAGCTCTTCTGCAAAAGACTTAAAAATTACACTCAGGTAACCTCTTGAGTTTCCAATAGCTTTTTGCAATCATCTCAAACTATGATTATATACATTTCAAAAATTAACACTATATGATTTCTAAACAAAGGGATCCCAATATCAGTTACATTTCCACATAATGATTTGCATATATTTTTATATCAGCAGATATGTAAGGGAGAAAAAGAAACAGCAAGGGAAGACCAAGAGACAGTGAGGAAAATAATTATGAAACTGTCAGGGTGATCAATTCCTAGGTCCCACAGGAAAATTTGGTTGCACAACCAGACACGAGACAGAAAAGGGGAGAACAGAACAGATCCCTGCATTCAAACTTTCCATAACTGGGATAGGGTCCTATTCCACCCTGTCACACTGCTCCTTGGGGGGGGGGGGGACAGGAAACACGTGGGGAACTACAGACCTGTCAGTCTGATCTCCACTATAGGGAAACAGATTGAGACCTCATGGACTACCTGGAAAGCATTGGTCTTCAGGATAGTAAACAGCACAGGTTTGTAGCAGGGAGGTCCTGTCAGACAAACCTGATAGTTTTCTTAGATTCCATAATGAAGGAATTGGATAGGGGCCATGCCACCTATTCCATTTGCACTAGTCTGACTTAGCAAGGTTTTCACCTCAGTGCCCCACAGATGCTTGCTGAAGAAGATGGAAGATCTGGGTGCAGCTAAGGACATAGTGAACTGGGTAGGAAACTGACTGAAGGGTAGGCAGCAGAGGGTTGTGGTCAATGGGATCAAATTAGAAAGAGGGGAGGTCATAAGCAGTGTGTCACAGGGTTCTGTCCTGGGTCCAGTCCTCTACAATACACTGATCAGCGACACTGGAGAGGGTATCCATGGCAGACTGCGTCTCTTCGCAGATCACCAAGCTCTTTGGGAGGGTAGATAGCGATGTGGGTATCAGAGAGATGTAGAGCGACTTACAAAAGCTGGAAGGGTGGTCTAAGGTTTGACAGTTAATTAAAAGCAAAAATCGCCAAGTAATGCACCTAGGGAATAAGAACCCCAGGACAGAGTACTGGATGGATGGGGTGAGACTTAGCACTACGGTAGAGTTATCAGTTACACCCTCAAGCAATCAAGCCAGTGCACACAACCTATGGTAAGGCAAATAGACTGTTGGGAGTATAAGGAGAGAGGTAAAACTGGCCCATCTGCATAGCAGCAAGGCATCCGTCTGCGACACCAACGTCCCGAGTTTGGGAACGGACTCTGAAGTCGGAAGGGTGGCCAGTGGGAGAGAAAGGTCGAGTGTACTGGGGCCAGCTCTCCCTCTCCGGGGGAAGGGGGGCTAAGTGTCTGTCACTAGATGGACCCCTGTCAGAGGCCGGGAGTTCCGCAGCAACTGGCACCTGGCTTAGTGAGAGGCAGGACAGACATCGGGTTCATCCCATGGACATTACTGCATGTACCGCCTCCCAGAGTAAAGCAGCCAGAAAAATGGATCGGCCACCAACGGATGATGCCCCAGAACGGATCCTGCACCATCAACCGGGCTCCCGCTCCCATCCTTTACTTCAAGTCTGTTGGTCTCTACCAGTGGGGCAAGCTGGGGAGGGGGGTGCCTGGAGAGTTGGGAGTCCCAGGGGGCATGTCAGGGCAGAGCACGTGGCCAATGGGGCCCAGCAGTGGACCGCCAAAAAAATAAATAAAAGGAGAGAGGTAATACTATCCCCCTTTATAAAACTCTTTAGTGAGGCTGCACCTGAAGTTCTGTGCCCAGTTCTGGAGCCCTCAACTCAGGAAGGATAGGTACAGGCTGCAGATGGTGCAGCACTGGGTGACAAAAATTATTCAGGGCCAAGAGGGCAGGTCTTACGAGGTGCACCTCAAGGCAATGAACACGAACTCACTGCAGACCACAAGGGCAAACAGAAATATGATAGAGACCATTCAAGTTCCTAAAAGGAACAAACAAGGTGAACTGCAAGGAACTTTTTAGCCTGAATGCTAGTTCAAGGTCATGGGGCCATGAATGGAAACTGACAGGAGGGACATAAATACAGGTTACTCACCTGTAACAGGAGTTCTAGGAGTGGTATATGTTGTTCATCCACACTTACTGGCAGGTTCCTTGCTGCTTTAAATCTTGCCAGACGGTCTTCAAGCTGGCTTCTCCCACCCACCTGGGTGGTAAAACTCTCAGCTCCGCCCCATGATGCCAGATCTAGCCCGCTGGAAGCCAGGTTGTGTGTCGAAGCCTGGGAGGTCGGATGGGTTGTGTGGATGAACAAAATATACCACTCCTAGAAAGTACAGTTACGTAAGAACGTACCGTAACAGCAGATCTTCGAGAGGGGCTCTTGCAATAGGTAATTACATATAGGACTGACGCCGGTAGGCGGCAGGACCCCACGGAAAAATTTCTACCTAGCAGTCCCTGACGAGGGACCGCCCCCATGTCAGGTGACCAGCGTCAGGAGACGTCAGTATAAAGGGGCGGTCCCTGACGCCCACCTTCCAGTTCTTTCCCACCACGGGTCAGAAAGGCCAGACGGGAGAGGAGCGGATATTTCCCCTCACTGGAAAAGGAGCTGAAAAAGCCTAGGGGGATGGAGGGTGGGAAGGTATTACCTACTGCAAGAGCCTCTCTCAAAGATCTACTGTTACGGTAAGTTCTTGCGTAACTGTACAATCTTACTTCGAGGGGCTCTTGCAGTAGGTAATTACATATAGGACTGAATCCCAAGCAGTCTGGGACAAAGGGGCGCACCAGGAGGAGGAAAACTACTCCTAAAAGCAGCTCTTGCTGTGCAAGCCTCAAGATAATAGGCCTTGCAGAACAGCCAGCCCGAAGCCTGCTCTACGGCGAGAGGCAACATCCAAACTGTAGTGTTTAGTAAAGGTATGGACGAAAGTCCAGGTGGCGGCAGCACAGATGTCTGCCGCAGACACATTTTTGAAACAAGCCGCTGAGGCAGCTACTCCTCTGGTGGAGTGGCCTCTTACTTGGCCCGGGAGGGTCTTGTTATATTTGTTATAACAGAAAGTGATGCAATGAGACAACTACTTAAATAGGCATTGCTTGGAAACAGCATTGCCTTCCCTTTTATGAGCACAAGAGATGAACAATTGATCAGTCTTTCTGAGATCCTTCGTCCTGTTGGTGTAGTATCTCAGAATCCGGTGAACATCCATAGTATGGAGTAAATACTCCCCTTGATTAGAGTACTGCGTAAAAAAGGCAGGTAACTCAATGGACTGATTTAGAGTAGACTCAGCTACTACCTTAGGGAGAAACTTAGGATTCGTACGAAGAGCAACACGTTCCTTGTGAAAAATCAAGTATGGGATTTTACATATCAGGGCCTATAGCTCGGAAATTCTCCGAGCAGAAATAATGGCCACCAGGAAGAGAGTCTTCCACGAAAGAAACTTCAAATCTGCAGAAGCTGCAGGTTCGAAGGAAGGGAGAGTAAGTTTCGAGAACAAAGTTCAAGTCCCAAGGGGGAGCCGGAGTACAAATGGGGGGCCTCAGATGGAGGACCCCTCTAAGAAAGGTCTTAGAGACCTCCAATTGAGCAAAAGTTTTGTCCTCGAAGGGAACATGATGAGCCAAAATGGCCGCCATGTGTACCTTCAGCAAAGAATGATTAAGACCCAGGTCAAACAGATGACGCAGATACTCCAGTAGAAGCCCCACTGAATATGAGAAGGGTTCCGCGTTCTTGGAAGCAGCCCAGATAGTGAATCTTTTCCACTTCATGGCATAAGTGAATCTGGTAGAGTTTTTTCTGGCCTCCACCAAAATCTCCGCCACTTTGGGAGACACTCCAAAATGAGATTGGGCTAAGTCTGCAGGAGCCATGCATGCAGTTGAAGGGATTTGAGGCCTGGATGGACCAGGATCCCCTGATCCTGGGTCAGTAAACCTCGAGATAGAGGAAGAGGAAGAGGAGGATCCTCTGAGTATTGTTGTAGAAGAGAGAACCAAACTTGCCTGGGCCAGAAAGGAGCGATCAGAATCATTTGTGTTCCTTCTGAAGCTAGTTTCTGCAAGACTCGTGGGATAAGTGGAATTAGGGGAAAGGCATAGAAGAATCTGTCCTTTCAGTCTAGAGACAGAGCGTCGCTCCAAAAAGCGCCTCGCTCTGGAACAAGCAAGCAGAAGACAGGAAGTTTTGTGTTTAGAGGGGATGCGAACAGGTCAACCTGTGGTGTTCCCCAAAGCTGGAAGATATTGTTTAGAACCCCTTGGTCCAGTTCCCACTCTTGAGTCAGAGCAGAAGAGTGACTTAGCTTGTCTGCCACGGCATTGTCGACTCCCGGAACGTGAACTGCCATGAGGTGAAGGTCGTGTTCTGTTGCCCAATCCCAAACCCTCACTGCCTCCCTGCAAAGAGGGTAGGACTGAGTCCCTCCCTGTTTGTTGATGTACCACACCACGCACATGTTGTCCATCTGGACGGCTAGGTGGCCGGGAAGGATGTATTGGTGAAGGGCTTGGAGAGCATACAAACACTGCCTGAAGCTCGAGCACACTGATGTGGAGAGCTTGTTCTAGCTTGGACCAGGAGCCCTGGGTCCGATGAGGGCCTAGATGGGCTCCCCAACCTTTGCCAGAGGCGTCTGTGGTTAGAGTCTTTTGGGGGGGGGGATGAAAGAAAGGAACTCCCCGAAACAGGTTCTCTTGAACCATCCACCATTGCAAGTCTCAAAGCATCGGTGAGGAGACCAGAACTGGGTGATCTAGGTCGTCCACTAGCTGATCCCATTGAGAGCGTAGAGTCCACTGAGAAATCCTCATGTGGAGTCGAGCGCGAGGAACCGTCGGGATAGCAGCCGCCATGAGCCCGAGAAGGCGAAGGACCGACCTCACAGAGACCGTCCTGCGGTCGGGCAGCAGACTTATTTGGGTCTGGAGGGTGGACGCCCTGTCCGGAGGTAGGAAGGCCTTGCCCATGGTCGTATCGAGGATCGCCCCAATAAACTGTAGTCTCTGGGATGGGACCAGATGAGACTTGGAATGGTTGATGGTAATACCCAGGCAGGTAAAAACCTGCTGGGTAAGGGAGAGGCAACGCAGGAGTTCCTCCCTGGACGAGGCCGCCAGGAGCCAATCGTCCAGGTACGGGAAAACCTGCACTTCCCTGGTACGCAGGTGGGTCGCCACCACTGCCAGGCATTTGGTAAACACTCAGGAGGCAGAGGATAGACCAAACGGGAGCACCTTGAACTGGTAGTGGTCCCCCTGGAACTCAAAACGAAGGTATTTGCGATGAGATGGGCGAATGGGAATGTGCAGATAAGCATCCTGCATATCCAGAGCACAAAGACATTGACCCGGCCGGAGGAGGAGCAGAAGGCTCTGCAAAGAGAGCATCCTGAACCTTTTGTATTCTACGTAAAGATTCAGAGAACTGAGATCCAAAATTGGTCTGAGATCTCCTGTCTTCTTTGGGACCAGGAAGAAATGGGAACAGTAACCCATCCCTCGCAGATGAAGGGGGATGGGCTCTATTGCTTGTTTCAGCAGGAGAGCCGAAATTTCCTCCTGGATCAAGAGAAGATGTTCCCGTGAATACGACGACTTCAGAGGGGGGTGGTGGGGTGGTTTCTGAAGAAACTATCGAGTGTCCCACTGCTATGAGCTGGAGCACCCAAGAATCTGTGGTTATCCTCTCCCATCCCCGAAGGTGGAGGGAAAACCTCCCTCCTACCGGTTCCTCCGGGGAGTCCGGAGGCAGTGGGAGAGGAAAGGAGTCAGGTGGTGTGGGGTAGCGCCGCAGCTGAAGCACCCGCTGTTTTTGGGCGGGGGGGGGGCTTAGCAGCTGTGGGGGCCCGGCGTTTTGTGGCTCGCCTTCCCTGTGGTTTCGCCTTTGGCCGATTCCATCTGCGAAAGGGACGGCGCTGCTGCTGATGGGGGACGGTACATGGAATGAACTGACTTCAGTGCCGTCCCCTTCTCTTGCAAATTGGTGATGATGTCCTTGACATTACCCCCGAAAAGTACCGACCGCCGCAAGGGTGCTTCCTGGATAGCAAATTGCACCTCCGGGACCAACCCTGACACACGGAGCCAAGCATGCCGCTGTAGGCCTACAGCGAAAGCTGAGCTCCGCCCAGCAGTGTCCACTGCATCGTATGTCGTACGAAGCATGTGGCGACTGGCCGAACGAGCAGAGCGGACAAGATCAGCCAACTCCTGCTTGACCTGGGAGTCAGGCAAGGAGTCCAGTTTGGCTTCTACCTGAGTCAGAATGGCCTTCTGGTAGTCCCCCATATGGCCGACATAGTTCAGGGCCCTGATCCCCAGCGTGAAGGAAGCATAAATCTTTCTCCCATACTGGTCCAGAAGGCGTGATTCCTTATCGGGTGGTGACGAGCTAAGATGTTTGGGGTTTGCCGACCAGCTGTGAGCGGCGCTAATCACGACTGAGTCGGCACGAGGGTGAGAATCCAGAAAATCAACACCCTCTGGAGCCTGATATAGCCTGTTCAGCTTTCTAGTAAGTGGGGCTAAAGCCAACGGCTTTTTCCATAATTGTGGTAACGAGGTCGGCGTGAGGCTCTATCCAGGGTGGCACCAAGGTAGGAGCTGTCACGGGCAGATCCAGATGTTCAGAGAGTTTCAAACACTGAGGATCTGGTTCCAGGGAGTGCCACTGATGAACCTCCTGGATTTTCCTAAGCAACTCCGTAAAAGAAGGATCCTCTGGAGCAGACTTTGGAGGAGTCCTTGGCCTGGGCTTCGACGGAGAGCGTGGCTCGTCGTCTCTCTCGGAGCAACTGTCGGAAAAATCAGAGGAGTTCGAAGGTGAAGAGGAGGATGAAGAGGAAGACGACTCCCTTTCCCTACCCAGGGGAGGAACAGACCCCTTGGGAAGTCCCCGGGGAAGCGTGTCCTGCCCTTCTCTGGATCCAGACGGAAGAACCGTGGAATCCGGAGGTGGTGAGGGAGTGTGCCACCTTGGACGTACGGGAACTTGGGACGGCACCATCGTCGGAAGGTGGCTCTCGACCTCTTTGGTGAGCTGAGCCTTGGCCTCAGCCCACCAGGAAGCCAGAGTCTCCTGCAGGTCCACCGCCGGCCACGAGGGTGGAGGTGGGGGATAAGGATATGGGTTATAACCGTATGGAGCGTATCCAAAACCCGGCTGTGGGTAGCCCGGCATCTGGTATTGTGGCATCTGGTACTGCGGCGTCGGGAAGCCCAGCGTTTGGTACTGTGGCGCCGGATACTGCGGTCCCGGGTACGCCGGCATCAGATAGGACGGAGGGTACCCGGGAGCCGGCGGGGGGCTGCCGGAGCAGACGGCCCGGCCGGTGGCCTCACGAGCAGGTCCACATTAGAGGTCCCGACGGGAGCGGGATGTCTCCCGGAGTTGGTAGGGCCGACGTCGGAGGTACTAACATTGGAGGGGCCAGCGTCAGAACCGGCGTCCAGGGAGCTGACATCAGGTCCAGCGCACCAGGTGGCGGAAGGACTGACAGAGGAGGAAGATCCCCAGCTTCGTGTGGGGATGGAGGGGGAAAAATCCCCGGGGTCGTGTTGGGGAGACTCTGGGTCCCCAGACGGCAGTGAAGGCTGTGGGGAACCGGGCACGATGGACGTGGGAGAGTCAGTCGTTGGTTCCTTCGCCAGCCGGACGTCAGACCGAGCGGCGTGTGGCTTAAGAAGTGAGCTCCAGCGGGTGCGGAGGAGCCGGCATCCGGCGATAAGCCATCACCGGAGGCAGGTCGAGTAGAGGGATCGGCCTGGTCTGATGGAGTGGAAGCCGTACGCCGCCCCGAAGGGTCGGGTGTCTTACCGGCCCTCTCCGGGCGGACGTCGGAAGAGCCGACGCCTGACTTACCGGAGTCGCCCACAGTGGTAGTCCACAAGCCTGCGGCCGAACCAGGGGTGGAGGCCTCCTAATGTCCGGAGGCGCCCGCAAAGGCCCGAGCCAGACGGGCGGGCCGACACCCCCCGGAAACCTCAGAGGCGGCCGTCAAGGAGCGGTCCCCTGGAGGGGACGTTACCTGTGTCCCAGCGACTACCGAGGGAGACGCGGTAGGGTTGCCCTTGTCCCGGTGCCTCTCCTCCTTCCGATGGCCTTCGGGGGAAGTGGATGCCTGCCTCAGTTTTCTGAGCTCCTTCTCCATTGAACTCATTTTCCTCTTCAGAATATGGGCTTCCAGGGATTGCTGCCGCCTTTTCCGGGTAGCCTCGTTGAAACTGAGGCAGTGCTGGCACTTCTCGACCGGGCACAGGGAATGGCCGTCCTTGTGCGGAGGTTGGGCGCCGCATGAATCGCACTTATTTTGGTGCTTGGAGGGTGTAGGGGACAACATACACCGACTATTGTACTGACGTTAGTCGAAAAAAGCAATTATTTCAGTAAAAAGCTGACGAAGATAGGGTTGACGAAGCAAAAACTTTTCCGCGAGGCGCTGCACGAGCCAACAGCAGGAAAGAACTGGAATGCGGGCGTCAGGGACCGCCCCTTTATACCGACGTCTCCTGACGCTGGTCACCTGATGTGGGGGTGGTCCCTCGCCAGGGACTGCTAGCCAGAAATTTTTCCGTGAGGTCCTGCCGCCTGCCGGTGTCAGTCCTATATGTAATTACCTACTGCAAGAGCCCTCTCGAAGCAAGATCTTCTGTTACAGATGAGTAATCTGTATTTCTAGGGACGTGGATATGTTGTTCAATCCACACTTACTGGCCGACTCCTAGCAGTTCTCTGGGAGGAGGGAGGCAAGGCGCGCAGCCCCTACTTGGGAAATAAGGACTGGAGAACCGAGGTCCCAAAACCAGCATCCCGGCATGACTCAAGGTCGATCTGGTAGTGGGTAATGAAGGTGTGTGCGGACTTCCCAGGTAGCAGCCCTGCAGATTTCCTGGATAGGGACATCCCTGGAAGAAGCCACCGAAGCAGCGGTATGGCGGGTAGAATGAGCTCTTATCCCTTTGGGAGGCTCCATGCCCACCAACCTACAGCAGATATCTATGCAGGAGGTGACCCACCTGCCTGTCGTCCGCTTGACTGCAGGTCTGCCAGGTGCGGCTTCAGCGTAGGTGACAAACAGCTGGCGAACCTCTCCCCGAACTTCAGCCGTCCGCTCCTTATAATAAGAGAGCACTCTTCTAGGGTCCAAAGTAGGAAGCCTATATTCGGCCGCCGAGGTGTGACTGGGGTAGAACACCGGCAGAGTCAACACCTGGTTAAGGTGAAACTCCGACACCCTTCAGAAGGAATTTCGGTGGGGCGCAGGACAACCTTGTCCCCCTGTGGAAGACCAGATAAGGAGACTGGATGGAAAGCGCCTGGAGCTCTCCCATCCTTCTGGCTGACGTGATGGCCACCAAGAAGGCGGTTTTCCACGACAGGTGAGAGATGTCACACCTGTGCATCGGTTCGAATGGCTTGCCCATGAGCTTAGCCAGTACCAGCAGTAGATCCCATGGAGGTGGAGGTTCTCACACTGGAGGGGATATGTGATCAAGGCCTTTGAAAAAAGCGCCCGAGCACCTTCTCCTGCGCCACTGACTGTAAGCAGAGATGGCTGCCAGGTGAACCTTAAGGGCCGTCGACCGAAGCCCTAACTGAGAAAGGGACCACAGGTAGTACAGAATGCTAGCCAAGGAACAAGAGGAAGGGTCCAACCCCTTATCCTAACACCAAATGGAGAATCTCTTCCATTTGAAGGCATAGCATTTTCTGGTAGACTCCTTACGGGATGCCTCAACAACGTTGAGGACCTCGTTGGAAAGACCCAAGGCCTGGTACTCTAGCCACTCAGGAACCAGGCCGTCAAGTGCAGGGATTGAAGGTCCGGGTGGAGTACCTTCCCCTTGTTGACTGAGATCAGGTCTGGGAGGGCTGGAAGCCTGGAGCTGAGGCTGAGGAGATCTGGATACCAGAACTGGCGGGGCCAGTCTGGGGCTACCAGAATCACCTGCGCCTTGTCCCTCTTCACCTTGAGAAGCACCTTGTGGATCAAGGGAAATGGAGGGAAGGTGTAGAAGAGGCCCGGGGTCCACGGCCTCGAGAAGGCATCCCTCTGCAGCGAGCCCTGCTGAGGGGGGCGGGCATGGAACAGCCTCAGCTTTGCATTCTCCCTGGAGGCAAACAGGTCCACCTAAGGGGTGCCCCAGTGGGAGAACAGATCTTGTACTACCTCCGGCAGGAGAGACCACTCATGAGATGCAGCGCCTATCCGGCTTGGGGCATCGGCCAGACTGTTGGAGGCTCCTGCCAAATGGATGGCTAGGAGATCCGCCTACAGGCTGATCACGAGAAACCAAGTGCGGAGAGCCTACTTGCACAGAGGCAAGGAGTGCGTCCTGCCCTGCTGGTTCAGGTAGTACATGGTCGTGGTGTTGTCCGTCTGGACCTGGACCACTTGACCCCGTACAAACGGAGGGAAGACGGTGAGGGCTAGTCAGACCGCTCGAAGCTCCAGCAGGTTGATGTGGCATCAAGACTCCTGAGGGGACCAGAGGCCGTGGGCTCTGAGCTCCCCCAGATTGGCACACCAACCCATCAGAGAGGCGTCTGTCGTGAGAGTGACCGTCTGCTCGGGGCGGACAAACGGGATACCCTCCTGCAGACGAGCTGTAACCAGCCACCACTGGAGGCCATTCCACATCTCTTGGGTCATAGTCATTGGCTGGTCCACAGGACCGGAGTGCTGTGACCATTGGCGGGCCAGCCCCCACTACAGGGGGTGCATACGCCAGCAGGCCCAACGGACCATGCTGGTGCAGGCCGCCATGAGGCCCAGGAGGCGCAGGAAGTCCTGGGCAGGGCACAAATGCCCAACCAGAAATGACTGGGCAAAGGAGGAAAGGACCTTGGCCCTGTCTGCCGGGAGCCAGGCTCTGGCTCGAAGAGAGTTGAGCTCTGCCTCGATGAACTGAATCACCTGCAATGGCACGAGTTCCGACTTGGCCTCGTTGAGGAGGCCAATCTGAGAGCAGACCTGGAGGGCTACATCCCTGGACCGCTCCAGCTCCAACCTGGAGGGAGCTGCAATCAGCCAATCGTCCAGGTAAGGGTACACCTGGACCCCTCGGCGCCGCAGGACTGCTGTCACCACTGCCATGCATTTGGTGAAGACCCTGGGAGCTGGAGAGAGGCCGAAGGGCATGGCCTGGAACTCGTAAAGGGATTCCTCTGCCCTGAAGCGGAGGAATCGCTGGAGCGACAGATGGATTGGGACGTGAAAGAACGCGTCCTGAAGGTCCAGAGAACAGAACCACACACCTTGTTCCAAGGATGGAATGATCTGAGCCAGAATGACCATCCTGAAGGTGCGAGACCTTAGGAACTTGTTCAGGTCGTGCAGGTTGAAAATGGGGCACCAGCCCCCCCCGTCCGTTTTGGGACCATGAAGTACCTGGACACAAACCCTGGGTCTGGAGGAGGGTCCGCCACCTCCCTGATCACCTCCTTCTGGAGGAGCAGGGCAATGTCTGCTCAACGAGCCGACAGAGGCTGCAGAACCCATAGCCTCCCATGGGGCGACAGCTGGATAGGTTGGGGACTGCTCGAATTCCAAAGGCAGACCCTTGCCTACCACTTGCAACACCCAGTGGTCCGTGGTGATATCGGAACAGGCGGAAAGGAAATGGCGGAGCCGTCCCCCCAGGGGGGAACCCAGGGAGGAGTGACGAGGTTGGAGGAGACAACCCTCAACCCGTCACTGGGCAGGCTTGGAGGAACGGCTGGCTGAGGAGCTGCCTGGGCCTTTCCCTCCCAGCTTCCTGCTGGAGGAATCAGCAGGCTTGGCTTTGGGGTGCCAAGTGCGAGCCTGCTGGTCCTGATGCTGGTGTTGCTGGGCCAGACATGCCGCGGGGGCTGAAGGACGAAAGGGAATGCGCTGCTGCTGGCAGCCTTTGTCCTTCTGGGCAGACGTGACCGAGTCCAAGGTGGCGTTGGACTTCTTGATCCGTTGGAGATGACCCTCCACCCTGGGACTGAACAAGTCGGTACCCAGGGAGGGAACGTCTGCCAGCTTGTGCTGTGTATCCACTGTAAAGGTGGAGATCCGCAGTCAAGCTCTGCGGCGCATGGCCACTGCGGCCGCTACTGACCAGGCACACGAGTCAGCGATGTCCAAAGAAGTTTGGAGCTGCTGTTTGGCCACCGCCCTTCCCTGATCCAGCACCTGCTTGACCGTCGTTTGAAGGTCAGCCGGGAGATGAGGAATCACCTCATCCAGGGAGCCCAAAAGGGAGTGTGTAAAGTGGGCCATCAGAAAGGCCGAACTAGCCTGAAGAAGGCCTAGGGAGGAAGCAGCATAGACTTTCCGCCCAGAGCATTCCAATTTGGACTCCTTATTGGATGGCTTGTCCACATCCCGAGCGTTCCTGTAACGACGGAAAACACTGTCCGTCACTAACCCCTCCGCAGGGGGGTGCTCCGAGAAACCGGAGAGTGAACCAGTGGGGACAGCATACTTCCGGGCCATCCTGGCCAAAGGTGCTGGACAAGAAGCTGGCCGCTGCCACAGCTCCAGGGCCGGGCCAACAATGGCTTAGGCCACCGGGACGGCCCCCGTAGGGGAATCCCCTCGGTCCAGTATCTCCGTGAGGGGATACTTGACCCTTTTGAAACTGGTTCGAGCTTCATCCCAGTAGATTCTGAGATGAGTCTAAGCATTCCAAGGAACGAGGATGGGCTCTTGTTCACCGACTGACCCCCAGTGGACTCCAAGTCAAGTGGCCTGGAGAACAAGGAGTCGTCGTCGTCAGATTCTGAGAAGTCTGCGAACAGCTGCTGAGCGCCTGAGCCACCCTCCACATGCCGAGGTCGATCGGGAATGAGGGTGACAGACAACCTATAGGGCAAACCCTGACCCGACCGAGAATCCTTGGTCAGGGCCCCAGTCTTCGGTTGTGGAGGCGGGGGTTCCACCACAATGGGAGGCGCAGCCGGTTTCAGCCGAACAACCGGTGCCGGCTTCAGCTCCTCGACTACTACGAGGGGTTGCTTCAGCCGCACCGGTGACAGCCACGTAATGGCCGGAGAAGGCGGAGTCTGCTTATTCCCGAACAATAAGAGCTGCTGCCACATTAAATCCTCGTATCAACGACAACTTGCGCTGGAGCCTATCCTCCGAAGAGGACGACTAGGATGAGTGGCGGCGCCGCTTTCCATGGTGCCGAGACTGCCGACGGCGGGACTGGCTGGACCTGGAAGAGGTCAGAGATAGAGACCTTCGGGGATTCCAAGGGTGGGTCAGAGAGGGGGCAGGGGAAACCCACTCCTCCCTAGGTTCAGGGACCTTAGTCGGGGACTCCGGCACAGGAGGCGCAGTCAAGTCCTCGGTTTCCACCGGGGGAACCAGTGAAGAAGGGTTGTTGGCTTCTCCAGTCGACAAACCGTCCGACGGGTCGAGAAAAGTCTCAACTGCATCGACTGTTGTCTCTGCCAGCTGAACTGACAGGGACACTGTGAAGCCATCGGCCTTAGCCACAACCTCGACCGAAGTCGACTGTCCGGGGAAGGGGACCTCTCCCGCTCCCACGAATGTCGACGGTGGGACTTACCTTTGGAGTCCTTCTGACCGAGAGAATGTCCCACTGCCCTCTCCTGGTGGAGAGGGGATCGGCAAAGCTCCCTAAAAGAAGCTGTGTAGGAAGAGCCCAAGGAGAGCGGGATAAATGCTGCGACCGAGGAGGATGATGATGATGCGGCCTGGGCTGCCTCCTCCTCGAGGGCGATCATCTGCTCCAGCTGTTCAGCCGAGCTCGCCACCGTGGACACCGCCCAAAGGGCCTCCCTCGACTTGACAGGAGGCTAACGTTTTTCAGGTCGCCCCAAAAGCAATCGGGCAGCGTGGTCCCCCAAGACTGAAGCCGAAAATTATTTGCATAACTCACAAGCCTGTGAATCATGGCTGAGTCCTAGGCAATAAATGCATGTGGAATGCGGATCGGTCCGGGATATCTTCTGCCCACAGGGGCACCGACGAAATCCAGGAGTCGATTTGCCCATCGCAGCCGCGAGGGAAAAAGACCGAAGTCTTTTAAACTTTAGAATGAGTTTCGGTTTAACTGAAGAGTGTGGATCCAGGCCTAAAACGCAGAGCGCTAAGGAGGGAACCTGAGCTTCCAAGCAGTAAGGAAGGTCTGGCGTCATGGGGCGGAGCCAAGAGTTTTACCACCCGGGTGGGTGGGAGGAGCCAGCTTGAAGACCTTCTGGCAAGATTTAAAGCAGCAAGGAACCTGCCAGTAAGTGTGGATTGGACAACATATCCACGTCCCTAGAAGTATTACTTTACAGAAAGGGTGGCGGAGTCATGGAACAGTCTGCCAGCTGAGGTGGTGGGTGCTGCTACAGTTGCTGGTTTCATGCATGGCTGGGACAGAGTGAAGGGTATTGTGGTCACTCTGGGTGGCAGAATCAGGAAAGAAAATAGGTGTGTGGAGGGGAAACACTAGGACCCTGGATGGACAACAAGTCCCAAGGTTACATAGGGAACTCTGGCAGACTGAGTAGATCATTGCTCTTTTTCTACCATCACTGCCAATGTTTCTACTATATACTTCACAGCTTCTCTATAAAAGCTTCAGCCAGTTCTTTTGAAATTTAGTAGCTTTATACTTTCCAGTGACCGTATACTTTATGAAACCATATGACTAAATTTTTGACCTACAACACACAGCTCAAGGGTTATATTTCTGTTTTTCCTGTCATCTTGGTTAACTATTAAATCACGTTGATATCTACTTTGATTTCATAATGTATTACATGGAGCTAAATTACACAATATGCACCTTATCAGTAAAGATCAAAGACTATTTTTAATTCCTTTCACTTTACTACTTCCATATATCAGTTCTTCAGGCATACAGCTTACGCCATTCCATGAACACATAAATGTAAACCTGGGGCCTTCAGGGGGTGCCACCAATCCTTTACTTCTCCAAGGGGGTCGGCCTGGGTTGTTGCAGCTGCAGGGGAAAAAGGTACATATGAATAATGACACGGTGCCTCTACCTGGCTAACTGGTGAGTGCCTCAGGACACAACTCAGGGACGGCAGAGTCAGTGGCTATCCTGAGGGGGTACCTGATGCTGACACTCATGGTTATTATCTCCCCAGTAAATAATTGGGATCTCCCCCAGCCACACAGTGCCACCCCACAAGCATGGACAGTGACTCAATTGTAAAGAATACCAATATTTTACACAGGGATTAAAATGTAAAACAAACAGATTCACAAGGCAGCAGGAACAGAGAAGAGCAAGGGGTAGCAGGGGATGACTGGAATTAAAGGGGTTGCCCTCTACACAGGTATTGTAACACTAATAGTGCAACAAACCAACAGCCGCCCCCCCAGTGGGTGCACCTTGTTTTACCCCTGATAAAGGCTTTATGGGAGAGCTCTCCACTGGTTGCAGCCAATCCCTTGCTGTAAAGGTGGTGGTTGGCATGGAGTTGGGCCCACTGGTATGTGTAGGAAATAATCGCACCTATAAGTTACACACTTTCAAAACAAAAGAACGGGCCCCCTATTTGTAATACTACTGGAAATAAGCTCAAAGTGCCATTTAGGTCCTCCGCCTAAGCCTAGAAGTTACCCTGGGCATTTTTGCCCAGGACATTTACCCAAGTCCCCAGATATCTATAGTGTAGCAAGGCAAAGACACCAAGGTTACTCTCAGTTCTGGTGTCCTTTGAAGTATGCTTCCTGTCCCAACAGCTCAGCTGCCATGGCAGTGAAGAATGTGGCACCTCTTGGTTAGACTAGTTTTCACTCAGTCTCACGATCTGGATCAGGATTCGGTGGGGCTGGTTCAAGCTGGACCTCTCTCTCTCTCGCTCTGCTCATCTCCATTTCACTGCTCAGGCCTTTCACTGTTTTGGTCATATGTTTAGGGAGGATGCAGCAGTGCTGCACAGCCCATGGCCCACCCAACCCCTCTGCGCAACAAGACCTCAATCCAGGAAGGTCAGACACCTGCTATCTGGTTGTGGTGACCAGCTGGCACTGGCTCAACACAGTGACTGTTGACAGAGGTAAAGCCACAGCCACCCCTTTACCTCTGCCCCTCCAGGACTCTGGCTGGGACCCTCAAAGCTCTCACGCGGTGACTCCTCAGTCTCTCTGCCTGCTGTTTTGGAAGATTCCCAGCCTGGAAACAACTCTGAAGCAAGAATGGGCACTGGGGGAAGGGTAGCTGACAAGGTTCCAGCATCCTTACCTTTGCTTTGATATTTACAGTTTTGTCTACCACCTCTGGCAGCTGATGAATGAAACTAACCTACATTTACCCCTGCCTGATGTGGGGTGTCATCCTGGACCTCTTAATGCCTGTTCCACATCATACTGAAACAGTTCATTGCCTCTGAAGGGAGCATGTCAAACTAACTGTTGCACATCATTGGCAAACCCAGCTACTGTAAGCCAGGAGTATCTCCTCATGCAAATGCCAGAGGCAGCTGCCTTGGCAGAGGCATCCAGAGACATCATAGGCTGAGCGGATTAAATGCTTACCCACCTCAGCCCCTGCAGTTAGGGTTTTCATTGATTCAGCTTTGGTATACCCTTCGGTAAGGCCTGTGCTGCAGCCTTGGCACTTTTCCAGACAATTTGATCATGTGGCCCCAAGTACGCTTCCCCATGACATCTAATCTCCTGGATTCTTATTAGGGAGGGAGCTCATGAGTACAGATACCCTGGATCAGTCATGGGCAGCTGTGATCACTAGCAAATCTGTTTCTGGCTGGTTGACATAGTATAAGGCTTGTTAGATGAAGCTGGGTATACCTTGGGCTTTCTGGGTACAGCTGGTATGGCATTAGGTCTATACCAAGCTGCGTAAGTGGCATTCTCCAGAGGTAGATTATAGTGAAGGAATGACTAGATGCCAGAGTTTCTGGCACCTCCAAAAACTCCACATTTTTTTCGTGGAGTCTTTCTCTTCTAGAGTGAAGCCCATGGCAGTTAAACCTATAGCACTCTCACTCCAGAGACAGGAGTAGCAACTCCAATTAAGGCAGATACTCCAACAAGTTGTACAAAATGGATGCTAATTTATTGCCAGCACATTGCTACAAAAGTAAACCGTGAGATGAAAATCCGCAAGTCCAGGTACCCGGGCACTTCGCCACACAATGCTTATGTGGCGAAGCACCTGGGGCACCTGGACACAGATTTCACCTCACGGTTTGCTTTTGTAACTTGCTTCATCTTGTGGCAATATGTGCTGGCAATAAATTGACATTTTGCACAACCTGTTGCGGTATCTACTGCACTTTCACTGGAGTTACTACTCCTGCTTCTGGAGTGCAAGTGCTGTATGTTTGTTTAACTGGATATTTTGGGTCATAGCCCTGCACCAGTTGAGTGTAACACCATTGTCCTGTACCTGAAACTCATGGCAGCCTGTCTTTTCTGCATCATTGCCTGAAGAGAGAGATCCTCTGGTGGTGACCCTGGGGTATTCACCACTGATTCCTGACTGCAGGAGGATAAAGTGGAGGTGAATACTGGTCCTAATCATACCCCTCCTCATAATCTTCATCCATTATGACATCTGGGTTATATTCCAGTTCACAGTCATTCCCTCAACAACGAGGATCAAGAACCACGCCGGCAACACTGGCGGTGGCTGAGAAGGTCCCTTTGGTATAGTGCTTGGTGGCTGTGTCGACAAGGTCTGGGAGGTGGAAGGTCCTGTTAGCACAGGCTGATCAGGCAAGCCTGGTATTAGTATCATTTTCAAGAATTATACCAGCACTGTTTGTACGTCCACAGTGCCCATAGCAGAGATCGTGATTTATCATCAACAGCAGATGCAGACCAGGTGATGAGGGTGTTGCATCGCCTATAATAGGCCCGGTAGTGCCTAAGCCAAACAATGACCTTGGTATCTGGTCAACTTTTTTGGGGGGGAGGGGGTTGTGGTCACCAGTGCCGTAGCAAATGTTGACAAGGTTAGAGGCACCTGCTAGCCGTAGCAGCGACCTAGAGCACATTGGGGAGGCTCTGTTCTTATCACAGTGTTCAGTGTTGGGTAAGTTACTAATCAGTTACAGTTACTAGTTACTCTCAAATAAATTAATCAGTTACAGTTACAGATTACTTTTTATACAAAAGTAATAACTAACACATATTACTTTTCCTACTACTTTCTATTACTTTTGACAACTTGGTCCAGAAGTTTGGTGCTTGTCAGTGAACTCATTTTTTCCAAAATACAAACTTTCTCCCTTGGCCTACATGTGCTTTGCAGTCACTCCTCCCTTAAACCTCATTTGTGACCCATGTTATCCCCCAACTCCCCGTCTCCATTACTGAACATTCACATGTCTGCTGGCAATACGGATACTGATCCAGTAACCACAACATAAAACCCAACCCAACAGCAACTCAGAAAAAGCATAGCACAGTGGTTCTTCTAGTCTGACAACTTGAATTCCTCAAGCAGAAAAAATGGAACCGAAACCAAGCACTGACATGCAACACTAAATGTTAGTACTCAGTGCAGCGTATAAAATAAAAAAAACAAAACACATGAACACAGCTGGGGAAAACGGCTCAGAGCAGCACTTCTCCATCTCACCTAACCAAACGCAAATGAAACTAGTACAGTACCAGTGAGGTATAGTATTATGTCCTTTGTAAATAATTATGAGAGGTATGGCCACAGCACTATCTTTCTACTAATCATGTCTTGAAGACCGTCCCTATAATTTTTTTATAATAAAAATAAATACCATACCACAAGCTATTAAAAAGTCTTGGTCCTTCAGAGAAATGTGCTCAAGCGTGCTGCTGGCCTGCTGCATGCTGTTGCCATCCTGATCTTTTTTTCAATCTACTAGGCAGTTTCTAGTGTTTCATATTACACGTCATGAATTTTCACTTTACAGCAACAGCTATACATGTTCTAATTTTACAATTTTCTTTTCATCTCACAAATACAAATTTTTTAGAAGGAAATCTGCTTGCTTGCTTGCCTTAAGCGTACTGCTATCTGTGCATAGTCCTCAGTTGCTGCCCTGCCCCTCCTGTCCCACTGGAATCTTCTCAGGATGGAAGCAGATTACCACAACTACCATCTACCACACTTCACTGTGGAACTCCTTAGTTCAGTGACCTTTCAAATCCACAGTTTAGCTCAGCTCCTGCCAAGGCCAGGTACCTGGCACCATAACCCACTCCCTCATCTTGAAGGCCAGGCTTGCTCACATAACGCATAGTTATCGCCAACTCCCCCCACCCACCCAAATCACCACCTGCACAATATCCGTGAACTGCTTACACTCTAATTTTCAGCCACCAGTGATAGCCGTCTACAGAGCATCCGTGGTGCCGACTTTGCTGCCTCACAAAATGATGAATTGTGATTGTCGCCAAAACAGGAGCAGCGTTTTGAGTGGTTGGACAACTCGGGACATTTTGGTAGCTACACTTAACTGGCTTCACTCAGCGAATAAAAATGTAAGGCAACCCCCCCACACAAAATACAGGCAAGGACGTCATTCTTTATTAACTGGAAATAAAAAAAAAAAAAAGAAATCCAAAACATTCACCTTTTTAATGCAAGTAAGGCAATTTATGATTAAACAGATCTAGGCAGTCACTTAAACAATTTACCATGTTGCAGTTCTTAGCTTCATAGCTCAGTTGCCTAATCCAATTCATATCCTGTGATCGATGTTTTACTCGGTTTCTTCAGTATTCACATACGCTGACCAGACTCTTGATTTCTATAAAATTCATATTTCTATTTGGTAGAAAGCACTCCTTTTCTCTTAAACTCTTAATACGCTGCTCTAGCATATGAGCATGGAAAAAAACAAACCGGGATTATGAGGAATGACTACCCTCTGCTGACCCCTTTCTTGAGCTCTGATGAAGGGGTCAGGTGACTCCAAAATGTCAGCACGTTTTTGCTAGTTGGAAAGGGCTATTGGTGGCCAGGCACCTGCTTAGAGCAACTGCCACTTGTTTGGGTAATAAGAGCCTGAGCCAAGAGTGCCATTGTGCCCCATAATCCGCATCTGATTTATTCTACGCTCATATGCCAGAACAGACTGTTAGGAGTCTCAGAGAAAATGGAGTGCTTTTTGCCAATTTTGTAGAAATTAAGAATCTAGTCGGTGTATATGGTCACTGAAGAAACAGAGTGAAACAGTGGTCACAGATTATGAACTGGATTGGCAACTGAGCCACGAAGCTGAGAACTAGTCTGCAGCACTGTAAAGTGACTGCCTAAATCTGTTTAATCATAAACTGCCTTACACTAAAAAGATGGATGCTTGGGATTTGTCTTTATTGCCAGTTAAAATGAAGCATGACATTTTAGACTATATTGGCTATGAAATGGCATTTATTCCATGGAGGAGATCAGAGTGCCAGGGCCAGACAGAGGTAATCTGGGACCCTAGGCTAAAGGAAAGTCTGTGCTCCCTCCTTTGCCTAGGCCACGTCCCTTCACAGTCGCCATACCCCTTTTACCAAGTTGTGCCCCACTGCCACTGCACACCCATTACATCCTTTCATACAATATAATTAAAAGGAGATTGTAGCCTTATTGATCCTCCAGAACATTACACAGGTCCCTTCATCTGCTACCAACCAAGGTCACTATAGCATGTTATTCACTTTTAAAACTGAACATGCCATTGTATATGGCAAATCAAAATAAAGCCTCAGCTGACAGGAAATTTGTGGTACAGGCAACACATCCTTAGAGAACCCCCTTGGGGTGAATTTAGGTATGAAAGGAATTTAAAATATGAGCCATACTCTGTGGAAATACTCACTTCATTGGGGCATGACTTTCAGGTTATGCTCTTCTGGGATAACCTATGTTAGAACCGACAACATCTTCTAGACTTACAGTTCCATAGCACTGCTATTGCATCTTATGCTGTGTAATACTGACTGTGTGGCTACGTATTTCCTTAATAAAAATGATTTAAAAAATAATAAAACCTCAACTGTCTACACAGTAATGTCAAAACTATGAATTACAACCCGTGGTCTTAATCACTCAAATCTGTATTTTTCATGTGGTCTGTGCTCACAGAAACTGCCTCTCTTCCAGTCTCACATCACGAACATCACCACTACCTTGAGATAAAAATATTTCAGTAGGTAGTGTGCTGCAGCTTTCACTGCAAACTGGCACTGCTGGTGTGTGACACCGACCAGACACAAACAGCACACAGAACAAAATCCGAAAACGAAGTAGTACAGCACTACACTTTCACTGCAAACCACCACTTCCAGTGGGCACTAGTGAGTGAACATGGACCAGACTTCGTGAACATCAAAGGTGCACAATAAATAAAGCACTGTCAGCTGCCACAATAACAGATGCAGGGCATGGATTAATCATACAGCATATTGTTGTTCTACAAAATTAAAGATAAACTTTAAATTACAATGGAGTAATTCATTCAGTCTTGGGGTTCTAATGCCAGAACAAAACAGTTTAGATTCACTGTTGTTTATAAAGTCAACTGATGCTCTTTAATGACTCCATTACTATCATGTAATTTTGTCCATCATACACACACAATATCAGGTGTCATGGCTGAACTAACACTGTAAACACAGACTGGTGCTTTATAAAAGACTGGTGGGTGTTATCAATTGCATTAATTACGTGTAGCTGCAAAACTTGAAAACTGAAGGTACATGTACACTACAGAATAATTACTCTGTTCAGAAGCAGCAGAAGGATCACAAAGCCTACTGTATGCTTTTAAAAAGAGTGGACATAAGATGCAACAAAACAGATTAATCCTTATCCTTTGAGGTTTTATTAAAAAAGTGTTACCCAGGTCTCTATTTTTGATGTTTGCGTGAGAAGCAAATTACTTTGGCACTGTAATTCAGAGACCTTAAAGGAAAGCTGTCCTAAACAGTGGGGGCAATCACCAGGGCTGCAAAGACGCCCCATTAAAACAACCTACGTGGTTTAAAATAATTGCAGCTAACCTTTATCGAGTTAAGCATTTTAATGTTGCTCCTGGATGCGCCATGTCAAAAGTGCCGCCGCACTGAAGATGGAGTGTGCCTGGCATCTGTCCTGTGCGGAAGGCTCTAAAATATTGAGGTGTGTCTACGCAGGTTAAAAAAGAAACATTGTGGCATGTAGAGGTATGTTAACTAAACCTCTACATCCAATTCCAGTGAAAACAGGCCGTGTAATGTACTTAAAAATCATTATTGAAGTTGTGGCCACGAGTTGGGTCATGCGCGGTAGCACCCTATTGCTTGCCGCGCAGTAGCACCCTATTGCTACTGTGCATGACCGAACTCGGGGCCATAAATCTCATTAATGATTTTAAGTACATTACACGGCCTGTTTTCACTGGGAATTGATGTAGAGGTTCAGTTAATATACTCTACATGCCACGATGTTTCTTTTTAATTCTGTAGACACGCCGTCATTTTTTAGAGCCTTTCCGCACAGGACAGGGATGCCAGGTACACTCCATCTTCTCAAAAGGGCGGCACTTTGACATGGCGATCCAGGAGCAACATTAAAAAGCTTAACTCGATAAAGGTTAGCTGCAATTATTTTAAACCATGTAGGTTGTTTTAATCGGGCGTTTTTGCAGCCCTGGTGATTGCCCCCACTGTTTAGGACAGCTTTCCTTTAAAAGTAAACACTTTTTCAATCATTAATAACCACCACCACCACCACCTACACCAAAGACGCATCAGGTTTTCAGTTTTAATAAACACCATACCACTGGCATCTGCAGCTCACAAATTACAAATCCAGCAAGGCAAAGCTGTTTCTAAGGGATTTTTTGGTCACCCATCTTTAAGCTTTTTGTATTGCAAAATACCTTTGCTTCGGTTTGTTTTTTTGATTCTCTCCTCTTCCAGGTCCACCTGTCTAGCAGAACAGAGTCCTCGCTTGCTGGACAGTGGCATGTGATACCTAATGCCTCATGCCACCAGTCGTCTACTCTCCTCAGGCATCCCCCTCTGCCATGTGGCCCACTTCCAATCGCAAATTAGCAGGACAGTCCGTTATTACTCAGGTTAGTCATTACTCATCACAGAAGTCAAGACACTAGGCCAAGGTGGTCCCCAGACCACCATCTCACTGCTGCAGCCTGATCCTGCTTACTACTCTGACCCGACCCCTTGCTACAGACCACCCAATCACAGCAGATTGATGTCGGCTCCAATAAGCCACTCATTACTCACGCATGAGGATCGGCAGTTTGGTTGTTGGACAGGAGACTGATTCATAGCAGACTACATGTACTTAAAGCTTCGTGATGGAGGGCTCTCCAAACCGAACCAGCAGCACTAGGCTGAGAGAAGCCTTCAACAGTGTTAGCACCCAATGTGATGAGGTTGGTCAGGACAATTGTTACCGCACCACTGCTATTTAAAATTATTCTTCCCACGCTGAGCATTCCACCTCCATGGCAACCATTCCCAAGTGCCAACACCGTGCCATGCCTGCCTGCTCCACTCTTAAAGGGTCTGTGAACTCACAGTTACCTCCATCCCCAGCAGCAGCAAGAAAGAAAATGAATGATCAAAGTAAACTCCAGGGACACCCCCCCCCCCCATTGTAATTTGCTTATGGGATAATCCCGGCTTCAAATTTTCTAGGGCTACTGTCTGAAGACAATACAAATTCCCCACTATTGAGCGTGAGCATCAGCGTAATGTTTCTAGATTTTATTTTACTAAATGTTTGAACACAATGTAACTGATGTTTTACAATACAGTCGAGCTGAGAGCAACAGTCACAAACATGTGGATCCACAACCCCCCCCCACCCGACTGACTTGCACAGCCAATTGTGTAAAATCTTCACCAGCATAGCAAACTAGCTAGTTGAGGCCAGCCAGTCTCAACTCAAAAAGACTTCTGAAATCATTTATGGAACTTGTGCATGGGCATATTTTACACATCCGATTTTACCTATCAGCTCACTTTGCCATCTGCAAGCTATACAGTCTCTCCACTAGGGGCTCCCCTATTGTTTTTTGACACTTTGTTATGCACTGTACCTATTGATCCGTTTACTAGTCTGCTCAAACCTTGTCTGACGTCTGCCTTATGATTAATACTAGCTCTATGGCCTTAACTTGCCAACTAAGCTGTTGTTATCAAACAATTATATGTTAGCTTGATCTTAAGAAAATAGTAACAGGACATCCAGACGCACTAAGTGTCTAGTAAGGTGCAAATTAACTTATTGCTCTCCACCCATTTTTCCAGCCTACTAAATGCCTGCATGGCACTGTCCTGCATCCCACCCCCCCCATGCCGAGTTGTGTTGCGTCTCAACGTAAAACAGGCACAGGATTGGGTCTTGATCCGGGACAGGAGGACAATAGCAGCAACAAACCAGTGGTCCCTAGCTACGTGCCCATCCGTGGGAGGCCCTGTCGTCCATTGGTGACCTCATGGTAGCAATTCCCCTTCCTGTCTCAACCGGACATCTGTCCTGGTGCAGACATGGGATTCCCTGAGTGCCTACCAAAGCTAGTCCTGCTCCAGTTACTCCTGGGCACCATCGCCTTTGTGATCCTTACTGCTCCTTGGATCCCCTGGCTCACAAGTGCAGGTGACCCCTTGAAGGGAGACCCCTGGTGTAGGTGTACCCAACCGAGCGAGTCTGATTTCACCTTCTCCAACCTTCTAGCAGAGGGCTCACCCCTGCCCTGGGTCCTCGGGAGTCTTGACCTGAGGAGCTTTCTGAGACCTGCCCGAAAGGTCAGGTGCTATGACCGTAAGTCACAGACCAAGGATAGATCTCCTCCCTTAAGGCATCTATTCTGGCTCCTGCTGGTGACCCTTGTGCTAGCAGGGGACATAGAGCTAAACCCAGGACCTTCACTCCAGTCATCCTCTACACTGGCGGGCTGGTCGGCGGTAAAAGGGCTGAAAGTAGCCCATCTTAATATCAGAAGTCTCCTGCCAAACCTGGCGGAACATCATGTCTGGGTAACGCGACATAGTCCAGACATCCCAGGCATTACAGAAACCTGGCTGAAACCTGCTACACCAAACTCTGTGTTGCCCTCCCTGGTTATGACCTCATCCGTCGTGATCGCCCGGGGAAAAAAAGAGGGGTGGTGGTATCCTGGTATACTACAGGAGCCATCTTAACCTATCTGCCCTACCCAGTCAACAGACAGTGCAGTCCCCCTGTGAGACACTGCACATGGTGCTGTTACTAGGGATGTCAAAAAAGATACACATTGTATACACCTACTATCCTCCAAAAGGAGGCATAGAGGGACTGACTGGCCTCCTTGACACAGTTGGTGCTGTAACACAGCAGAATGAGCTAATCATTCTGGGTGACCTCAACCTCAATTGGCTGGGTGGTAACACCAAAGCCTCTGAGCCGTCACTTGCTGGTCTCTCTCTGACACAGCTCGTCAAGGATCCTACCAGGTGCTCTACAAATGGTGGTAAGAGCTCCCTCCTGGACTGAATCTTGACTAACAGACCTGATAGGATCAGCTCATCTGGTATCCTGCCTGATTCTATCTCGGATTACTCCCCGGTGTACTATGTACTAGGGTCCCAGTGGTGGCCTCCAGATCCTTAGAGTGTATCATGGGAGCAGGTGTGGGCAGCAGAATCTTACTCATCTACCATCCACCCGGTGATGAGAAAGTTTTTCTGCAGGAAGTTGCAGACTTCATTGTCGACCTGGTATTGGAGCTCTCCAGGTGGTTGGTCCTGAGGGACTTCAATGTATGGGTAGACGATGAACTCTCACATTTTGGTCAAAACTTCCTCCAATTAATGATTTTGTTGGGCTTCACACAGGTTGTTACCGCTGCTACCCATATTCAGGGTCACTCTCTGGATCTGGTGTTCACCCTGGGGATGGCGATCACGGAACTGGTGGTGGAACCAGTTGGGTGGTCTGACCATCACTCCATAAGATTTAATTTTGCGACCCCCCCTTGTGAGACCTACCCCTGTGGAGATGGTCCAGTAGCGCCCTTTGAGGGGAGTTACCCCCGAGGGTCTGATAGCAGTGCTGGACCTATTGAATTGGCCTATGGAGTGCATGGAACCAGATGCCTTAGTGGTGCACTATAATAATATGGTGCTGAGGGCACTGGATTCTATTGCGCCTGTCTGTGTTTGCCCCCTTCTCACTTCGCCCTCGGTCCCCCTGGTTTGACGAGACACTGAGGGAGTTGAGGAGAAAGGGGCGAAGATTGGAGCACTGTTGGTGGAAATCCGGCCTGGAAGGTGACAGACTTAGATTGATGGCCCATTATGCACACTATCAATCAGAACTCTCCCGTAAGAAGGCAGAGTTCCTGTCCTGGGAGACAGCTGCTTCAAGAAAGTCGACCAGCTCAGCTCTTCCGGACCGTGGACAGACTGTGCAATCCAGCCTGTCTGCGGGGTCGGAGAGCCTTTTCACAAATAAAGTGTGATGAGTTTGCTCGGTTCTTTGAGGATAAGGTGTCATCGATCAGGTCGGAGATCCGCAGTATGCGTTCTAATGAGCATGGCAGTGATCGATGTGGGGTTGCAGGCCCTCGGTCTGCCTGGATATAGATTTTGACCAGCCAGCGATCATGGATATCATGAAGATTGTCCAGGGCTTGCGACCGACTTGCTGTAGTTTGGATCCTGGTCCTACACACCTCCTTGTGGGGTGCATGGATGTGATCGGACCAGTCCTTGCCAAGATAGTCTGGTGCTCTTTGGACCAAGGGGTGTTTCCAGAGTCTTTGAAAGAGGCTATCGTGACACCCCTGTTAAAGAAGCCTTCCCTTGACCCAGACTGTCTCGCTAACTACAGACCAATCTCTAACCTGCCTTTTTGGGCAAGGTTATTGAGAAAGTAGTCACGCTGCAGCTAGATGATTTTCTTACCACCCATGAGGTCTATGATCCTCTCCAGTCCGGTTTCAGGAAGAGGCACAGTACCAAGACGGCGTTGGTTCGGGTACTTAATGATCTCCTAATAGCAAGAGATTGGAAGAGCCGTTCGATCTTGGTCCTCCTTGATCTCTCTGCAGCGTTTGACACCATGGAGCATGGGGTGTTCCTGGATCGCCTGAGGCTGTGCTGTGGACTGTCGGGGACAGTCCTTAGATTGTTCTACTCTTTCCTCACAGGAAGAAGTCAGAGGGTAGTCTCAGGAATTTTTTCCTCTGCTCCCTTTGCTCTGTCCTGTGGGGTGCCACAGGGTTCTGTGCTTTCCCCCATGTTGTTCATGGTGTATATGCTGCCATTGGGAGACATTATAAGGCATTATGGGCTAAGTTTTCACTGCTATGCAGATGACACTCGGCTCTATACGTCCTTTGTACCTGAACAGAATGACGCCTTATCGGTCTTTAATAACTGCCTTGCTGAGATTCAGGACTGGATGAGTGCAAACTGGTTGAAATTAAATCCGGATAAGACTGAGGTGTTGGTTGTGGACCCAGGCCATCGTGTAGAGAAGTTGACTCCTGGGTCCCCCTCTGGCCTTGTGTTAGGAGGTACCCAGTTGAGACCTTCCGAACAGGTGCGGAATCTGGGTGTAATTCTTGACAGCGAGTTAACGAAGGCACAGGTATCTACCGCTGTCAAGTCTTCCTTTTACCATCTGAGGAATATCGCTCGGATAAAACACCTTGTTCCTCATGATGACCTTCCTGTGTTGGTCCACGCCTTCGTTTCCTCACATCTCGATTACTGTAATGCTCTATATCTAGGGTTGCCGGGGGTGGATATCTGTCGCTTGCAGCTGGTGCAGAACGCCGCAGCCAGGTTGTTGACTGGGCTACCGAGAACTTGCCATATCACTCCTGTGCTGCGCGAACTGCACTGGCTGCCAGTGCAGTGAAGAATCACCTTCAAGGTCGCGTTGCTGACCTGTAAGATCTCCTTCGACCTTACCGCCCTCTCCGCCCACTCCGCTCCGCTGACGAGGGATTGCTAGAGATTCCCAGGGTTCACCTTCAGTCATCTGGGACCAGAGCTTTTTCTTTCATGGCCCCAACCCTGTGGAATTCTCTACCTCGTCAGATTAGAGAGTGCCTGTCCACGGAATCATTTAAGGTGTCCCTGAAGAGTTATTTATTCGAATTAGCTTTTGGATAGGTTTATTGCGGCTATTTATTATTTTTATGTCATTTATTATGTAAGATGTTGTTTTGTACTTGCGTTTTGATATGCTGAAAAGCGCATTATAAATAAAATTTGCTTGATTGATGTTTGGAGGATCCCACTCCTGAAAATACCACATAAAATTATCCAGATCAGAGACTACTCTAGGTTCGATCTGTCCTCCTTTCAAAATATTAAGTACACTGACTGGTCGGCAGTATGGAATGCTCAGGACTCCACATCTGCTGTCAGCCACTTCCTCATCTCTAAGGGCCCTGCAGGAGAAATGTGCCCTCCTAAATCAGACAGAGGGTCAGGGGAACGGCTACAAAGTGGCTTCATGGCAGCCTCCTAGACGTCCTCAAAACTAGAGATAAGTGCTGGGCCACGTTTAAGGCCACGGCTGACCAGACTATCCTTCAGAAATACAGGCAACTTAGAAATGAGTGCAAAAAGAACATAAGGATGGCCAAAAGTGAGTTCTGCAAATCTGCATTACTGAACTCCGCTAGGGACCCAGGGAGGTTCTGGAGGAATATTAAACACATAGTGAGTGGTACACAGAGTGCGGAGACCACTGATATGACAATTGATGGTTCCAGCTGCAACAACTCGGAAACCATTGCCAACTCCTTCAATCATTATTTCTCAGATCTGTCTGAGTACACCTCAACATTCCCCAATGGTAGTGCTGTAGACTGCGACCAGCCCATAGTACCATCATCACCCCGTCCGCCCTTTCTTTTCAGGGCAGTGGTGGTTCAAGAGGTGCGGAGACTGCTTGCTGGACTCATCCCCTTCTCAAGTGCTGGCCAAGATGGCTTGGAACCAAAGCTCCTGAGCCTCGGTGCCCCCTGGCTTGCCCCTCTGATGGCACACATCTTCAATTTGTCCCTGTCAACTGGTGTTATCCCAGAAATATGGAAGGTAGCCAGGCTGGTCCCAATCCTTAAACAGGGGAACCCTAAACTGATAGAGAACTATCGCCCCATATCCATCCTATCCGCAGTTAGCAAACTCATGGAGAAGGTTGTGGCAGAGCAACTCTCAGAGTACTTACATTCACATGACAATGTCTCCTGTACAGCATGGATTCAGGAAGGGGCAGAGTACTTCCCCAGCCCTTGTTACTGTTTCATCTTGGATTAGGGAGGCCATGGATCAAGGCAAACTCTCGGGGGCTATCTTTATAGACCATGCCATGCTATCAACACAGCTAAGATCAATTGGACTATCCACTGCTGCTCTCAGCTGGTTCTCCAACTATCTACATGGTAGAATGCAGTGGGTAAAATATGGCAAAGAGCTCTTGAGCCCCATCCCAGTAACAATGGGGGTCCCCCCCAAGGCTCTGTCCTTGGACCCCTGCTCTTCTCCATTTTCGTTAATAATCTCCCCGCAGCCGCTGTTCATTGTAAACCAATCCTCTATGCAGATGATCTGGTCATCCTGTCTCACTCCCCAGTGGTGGGGAACATTAACTGCCACCTGAGTGATGACCTAAGTAATATTCAGACATGGATCCTGAACCATAAGCTAGTCCTTAATCTAAAAAAAAAAAAAAACAGGCCATGCTCTTTGGGTCCCGGGCTAAGATTAAGGCCTCCCCTGTGCCTTTCTGTGTTTCTGGAAAGGGGGGGCATCCCGATCCCAATCACGGACAGCTTCAAGTACCTTGGGGTAACATTGGACCCGCAGCTTGACCTTAGCCGCCATATCCAGAATACATGCAAAACTGTCAACTGTAAACTGGGTCTGGCCTATAGAGCAAAAAATAACCACACTTCGGCTGCACATATTGCTCTTGCTAGAGGTATGCTTCTCCCCTCGCTATGTTATGGGCTCCTGTTTGCCAGCACCACTAAGGTCCATCTCTCTAGGTGGTCGACTGCCTACAACAATGTCTGTCGCTTCGCCCTAGCAGCCCCCTGGCTCGCTCACCACTGTGATCTCTATAGCAAGCTAAATGGCTCTCTCCCTCAAAGCACATTGACTTTATCCTTGGTCGCTTCACAGGAAAGGTCCTTAGCACAGGCACCCCCCCAGGGGTGGTGAGTTTGCTTGCCCAAACTGTTCCCTCTTCCTACCACCTTAGGTCTCAGGGGTCTGCCACACTCAAGGTACCTGTGACTCTGACTCAAATGGGTGAAAGGGATTTTGCAGCATGTGCCCCCAAACTATGGAACACCTTCCCTGCCAGGTCCGTGTTGCCCCATCTCAGGGCTGCCTGCGTTCCTCCCTATGGAACCATCTCAAACTCGCATCGGCCTGTGGGTGCCAAAAACCCCCATGACAGAATGTCTGGACTCAGCCCATAACATAACAGTTGGCCCTTATGTTGATAGTTTTGTGCCTGCTGCTACTAATCCTTGCCTTGTACTGCTCCAAACTGGCACATACCGTTTACTCTGTTGTACTTATTCTAACTAAAAGTTGCCTCACATGACCTGTACTTTGTGTATTCTAAATTAAGATGTCCGCACGTGACATGCGAGTTGTTTTTCCTAACTTGTACCTTGTTGTCTTATGACTTGTAATCTTTTCATAATCATGTACCATGTTGTCCTAAGTGTGTAACTATGTAATTTCCTGTACTCTCCCAGGTCGTACCTGAAAATATGCAATTTATCTTGTCTAGTGTACTTACCTGGTTAACAAAAGCTAAATAAATAAACATCCTACAAAAAAGTAATATTGTAAATGCGTTACAGTAACTACTTTACTTGAAAGAAAATGTAATTTGTAACATCCTAAAGTCACATTTTCTTTTAAGTAATCAGTTACTGTTACAAGTTACTTAATGTAATCAGATTACAGTAATGTGTTACTTGTAACTAGTTACTACCCAACACTGCCAGTGTTTATGCTTGTGGCTTCAAGTCAACGACTTTTCTTTACATTTCGATGACCAAGATTTGGTTGACAGGGCAGGCAACACAGATTTCTCCTGCATCTGTTTTTCCATCGCTGCCAAACTTCTCCTTAATAAAAGGTTTTCCAGCACCCGTTTTCTGCATCACCTGGTAGCAGAGTTGAAGCCCTAACAGATCTCACCCATCTGAACATTGTGAGTGAGGCCTAAACAGCAGACACGCCTCATGTGTGTAGTCTTTGTAAATCTCCAAACTCACAATAGCAGAATTTGTAAGTTTCCTTCAGCAACATACAGGACAGCCAAAAATCATTAAAACAGTGATTCTTTACTACTGGGAAAAATAAATGGAGGCCACTAACAGTCTACATTTATTGTATTTGTGTAGGTCAGCACAGTATGATCAGTTTTCTGCATGCCAGTCAATCCTGCTGCCAGCCAGAGGTTTGTATGTTCCCCAGGCCCTGTTCCCTCAGTTTCATTAGGCTATGGAGGGGAGGGGTAAGCCATTTGGAACAAAGGCCTTTAAAAAAGTCTTTGCACCAGTAGGGCATATTGGTTTACTGTAATAGTAAGACTAATAATCAAGAAGTCAAAGGCAAGATCAACACTCTCTTTGGACCCTACACCCTCCCAATTTACACAATGGAAAAAGAGCCACTCAGCAGAGAGTGATCTCAATGTGAAACTTAAGTCACACAGGAAAATCACGGAACTCACCCCAGGCATATAAATTACTACAGTCCACACTTGGAATAGGTGTACCTCACACAGGAGGTGAATAGACCAACGTTTCTTTTCTGAAAAAGAACGAAGGGTTGAAAAATTAGTCTTTTCGCCTCCTGTGTGAGGTACACTGCTCTATTTGCTGTTCTCCGTAAACTGCTGAATTTTCTGCACCCTATTCTAAGTGTGGACTGCAGTTATTTTATATGCCTGGGGTGAGTTCTGTGCCCCTCCCAATTTACACTGTAGAGGTCTCCCAGAAAGGTACTGTTAATCCTAGAGTAATCCCTATATGTGGTGATTCGGGGGAAGGGGTTAGGGTAGTTATTACTCTACTTGCAGTAGACCAGGAAGTGGACGCTCAGGGAGTTAACAGTTCATGCAGCTGGGACCTTCACTATCAGACCTGCTTACCAGAACCTAGTCAATCAGGAAATGACTTCCAAATTTAGCATTTAGTCTTGTGGGTTCTCCAATGACTTAGTCAGGAGGGCATCATAATGTGCACTTCTGAAAGTGCATGGGGGGCCCCTGTGTAACCAAGGCTGAAGTCCCCCAGCAGAATACGATTGCGGAGGGACAGCTCACCTAGGCCGCCCAGAAACTCAGAGCACAGGTTTAGCTACAGCAGGAGGACTGTAGTTAGTCAACAAATAAAAGTTTAGTACTGCCTAGCAGAAGTTAAAAACACATCTGCATGCTGTGAAGGCCAGGGAGGACAAGGGAAATTCAATGGCACAGAGGGAGTTCTTTATGTATAGGAATGCAACCCTCTTTTACCAGTCTGGTCATTCCTGACTATACTAATGCCAGGAATATCAATTTCACTTGTCAATATGTGGGGTTTAAGTTGTAGAAATTGCTAATGTGTCTGGGGAGTACTAGTTCACCCAGGCCTCCGGTTCTGGGATTTGAGACTGTAAACTATTAATGTTCATGTGGGCTATCTTTAGTCCTTTTAATCTGACCCAGACTGGGTCTGAAAGAGAAGTGATTCTGCTGTTAGGACAGGGGTCAGGATTAGACTCAATGTCACCTGCAGATAACAGAAGTAGCACAGCTGACCTTGCTAGAAGCCCAAAGAGGGCTTGTAACTCTTTTAAAGACCATACCAGATGGTTAACCAACATGTAGCCAACACCTTTTTGTTTCCCACCATATAGCACCAGCATACTGATGGAGTAATAATAATAATAATAATATTTATAGGGCGCCTTTCAATTGCCAAGGCGCCATACATAAACAGATCAAAACAATAAAAATCATTAAAAAATACAGCTGGATCAAAACAGTCATTTCAACTAATGTTCTAAAAATGCAGTTTCCCATAAAAAAGTCTTCAAACCTCTCTTAAAGCCTTCCAAAGAAGTGCACTCCGCATAACCGACAAGGTAGAGTTCAAAGGGTGGGGGCCACATATGCGCAAAAGCGGCCCGCGGATTTCAAATTCACCCTTGGAACCTCTAGCAACCCCTCGACGGCCGAGTGGAGTTATTGATTAGGGCGATAAGGAACCAGAAGTTCTTTCAGATACACTGGGCCCAGATCGTGTAGAGCTTTGAAAGTCAGCAATCCGACTTCAGAGGTGATCCGCCACCGAATTGGCAGCCAGTGCAGTTCACGCAGCACTGTAGTAATGTGACAGGATCTACTAGAACCCGTCAAAAGCCGGGCTGCAGCATTCTGCACTAGCTGCAGGCCACGGATTTCAACCCCAGAAAGCCCTAGATAAAG